>OX336396.1:304530870-307421729 GCA_946902985.2 Meconema thalassinum
CAGCCGTTTAGGAGTTGATAGGGGGGGACACACACACAGCCAGACAGACAGACAGAAGGACAGACAGACAGACAGACACACATTTGCCCGATCTCATAAGACTACTTTTTCCTCATTTTTGCAAAATGTGAAAAGTAGGCTAACAAGAAGTTCCGTTAAGAACTATACAGCCTACTTTTCATGCCAATGATTATTCTACAGAATATGAACCTATCTAGAATAATGACGAAATTAAGTTGCTAATATCGAAATTTCCAATTAGTTCGAAATACTGTATACCTGGCATAATGTATCCTAATAGAGCACTACAGTTGGCAGCCCTGATGACTGAATATATTCTTAGTTCCATCTCTTAAGGTACAAAATACAAAATTTGGTTGAAGTCCAATGAATCGCATGGACGTTACATGCAGTTAAACATTGGATCTAACAGCGCGTGTAAAATCATGTTGGCAACAATGTCATGCATGTATTGGTCAGAAATAATCTGAAATAATATGATCTATTGTTGAGCCAATTTTGAATGAAATCCATTAGTTAGTATAGAAGTTACATGCATTTTAAAATTGGACCTATCAGCAGGCTTAGAATCATGTTGGCAGCACTGACGTATATTAGTTTCTCCAAATTCGTCTAGAATGCCAGGTACTATACGTGTGCAAATTTTAGAGCTATTGGCTTGCATACTTTCTGATATATTGATATTAGGGTAACAAAAATAGGGACAGCACCTATTAACAGTTGGCAGCCCTGGTTGCTCCTTAGAATACGCATAGTCATATCTGTTATGGTACACATAACACATACGAAATTTGGTTGAAATCCAAATGATAGTATGGAAGTTGCATGTATTTAAAGTTGGACCTGTTAGCAGGCTTAGAATCATGTTGGTAGCACTGACGTATATAAGTTACTCCAAATTAATATAGAATGTCAGGTACTATACGTGTGCATAGTTTAAGGCTGTCGGCTTGCATACTTTCTGATATATTGGTATTTGGATAAAATAAATTAGGAGCATTTATTAACAGTTGGCAGCCCTGTTGGGCCTTAAGAATACGCTCAGTCATATCTGGTTATGTACACATACAACATACGAAATTTGGTTGAATTCCAATTGATAGTATAGAAGTTATATGCATTTAAAAATTGGACCTATCAGGAGGCTTATAATCATTTTGGCAACACTGCCATGTTTAGCCTCCTGGAAATTAAACTGAAATATTATGATCTGTTCGTGTGCCAATTTTGAAATCGCTCCCATTCATACTTTCCAAGATATCCAACATGGAGCTCAAATTTCAATTGCGTTTTTTTAGCAGTTGGTAGCACTGACATCATTTTCAAATATGGCCGTGAGATATTCAGGTATAGATCTTTACTCCTACCAAATTTTGTTTCGATTGCTGCAGCCGTTTAGGAGTTGATAGGGGGGGACACACACACAGCCAGACAGACAGACAGAAGGACAGACAGACAGACAGACAGACAGACAGACACACATTTGCCCGATCTCATAAGTCTACTTTTTCCTCATTTTTGCAAAATGTGAAAAGTAGGCTAAACATGAGATGGTGTGTGTCTGTCTTTCTGTCTGTCTGTCTGTCTGTCTGTGTGTTACTCAATAACGCAAGAACAACTGGTACGATTTAAATGAAATTTTGCATGGATGTAGCTGATTTACCAGGTTTACATATAGGAAACTTTTGATTTCGAAATGTTGTAGTATTAAAAATGGCGACCATTTTAGTGACGTCACTACACCCTTTGGTTCCAAAATTTCATATTTCCATGTCAAATAAAAAGAGAACGGTAGGAAATAGCAAACTTTTGATGGCACATATGAGCTTTGAAATTTAATTTTCTATCCAAAAGGTCCTTATCACTTTTCGTGTATCTCCAACGGTTAGCGAGTAAAACCGACATTTGTGACGTCACTACACCCTTTGGTTTCAAAATTTCATAATTCCGTTTCAAATAAAAAGAGAACGCTAAGAAATAGCAAACTTTTGATGGCATACATGAGCTTTAACATTTAATTTTCTATCCGAAAGGTCCTTATCAATTTTCGTATATCTCCAACGGTTAGCGAGTGAAACCTAAATTTGTGCAATAAAACACGGTCAACACCGACCGGTGCAGTATATCTCTCTATATATAAAAATGAAAGTTTGTCTGTTTTTCTCTGAATTTCTACGGAAAATTGAGTTGTTTACGCGTTTCAGACTGTTTTTGATGGATGCGCGCGATTTTTTTTCGTCTGTTTGTTTGTTCGTCTGTGGACAACTTTGTTCCTTTATAACTCGAGAACGGCTGGGTGTATCAACGTAAAATTTGGTACAGATATCCATCAGAGGCACGACACTTATCATTGATATAACTCTTCTGCTTACCCCTCATAAAAGGGGGTCTACCCCCTTAAAATACATGCTGAAATAGGCGTAGAAGGACGAGACAAAGCTCATTTTCAACCCCTCAATGTGAGAGACAAAACTCGGGTACCCGAAAACCACATTTTAAGGCCCTAAGACCAACCGTTTTTGAGATATTCCCAGAAAACTAATTTCATTTAATAAACTAATGAACAAATGCAAGCCAGTAACCATGGCAAAAGATTCTCCGAGGTCCATCTATTGCTGTAAGACGCAATGCAATTCCACTGATTACATTAGTGTGAAAGTTTGCAAACGGCTAGAAGGTTATCACGGAACCAAATTAAGCCATAAAATTCATCAATACGTTTAACGCGCTTAAGGGGATCAAGGGATACTCTAGAATGTTTTCACGCGATTTACACCTGCGGGTGTGGTACGGCAGGTCTATTATATTCCTATCCCCACATTATTCATTCATTCATTTCGTATAGGCCATTTATGGACCGCGTCATTCCCACTGTCTCCTACTGGCTTTGATGTTTGCCCAGTACGCCCTCATTCGTTCTCGGTGGACTTCCTTCCGTTCCTGGGTCCAAATCTTTCCCGTTTTCAGCTTCGGTTTTTCTTGGAAACCTTTGCAAGCTTGAAGTTTCCTTTTGAGTGGAGCGCGCTCCTGAATGTCTATTGGTGCAATCCCCACTTCTTTCAGATCTTTATCCAGTTCTATGAACCAGGCCCATTTTGTTTTCCTGTCCTGAAAGTAAGTTATGTTGCGGTTGGTCAGTCTCGGTGGGCTCATTCGTTTCACATGCCCAAAAAATGGTATCCTTCTCTTCCGGATAACGTTACTTATCTTCTCCACATGAGTATATAGTTCATGGTTATGCCGTCTTCTGTATTCCCCATTGTCTTTGATGGAACCCACTATCTTTCTCAAAATTTTTCTTTCTTTGGCCTCCAGTTTCTCGACCAAGCCTTTTTTGTTCATCGTGAGGCATTCAGAAGCATGCAAGACCTCCGGACGTATGACACTGCTGTTATGTTTTAGTTTTGCGTTGAAGGATATTGACCTTTTCTTATAGATGTCCTTAGTTAAATGGTAGGCCATTTCCATTTTGCTTATGCGTGATTGAATGCTTCTTTCTCTGATAATATCCCTTCCCTGATCCGTCCTGAAAAGAAAAGTACATGGCCATTGGCTGCAATAATAATTTTAAAAAATAGGTGTTATAATTTCTCCCTATATTATATTATTATTAGTATTACATTATGGCGTACAACGACGAGACAAAACCCCTCGGTGCCAGAAACAAAACTCGGGGGCCCTAAAGGGTCCTCGAAAACTACATTATAAGGCTCTAAATCCAACAGCTTCTGAAAAATTCCCAGAAAACTACTTTAATTTAATTTAACAAACTAATGAAGGAATGCAAATCGGTAACCATGAGAACATTATATCAAGGGGTGGCTTACAACTTTCCTTTTATTTCTGTAAGAAGCAATGTCACTCCATTTATTACATTTCTGTGAAAGTTTGCAAATGGCTATAAGGTTATCACGGAACTAACGTAGACTGTACAATTCATCAATGCAATTAATGGGGTCAAGAGGTAACCTTGAATATTTTCATGCAATTTTCACGTTCGACATATAGTACAGAAGGTCTATTATATCTCCAAACAGAAACATTATTTTCAAAAATTCTTGAATTGAACCAGCATTTTTTGGCGGCTTTTAGGAATTTGGGCAATTTGAGGCTAAATAACCTGAATTTTCATGCACCACAAGCCTTTATAATTTATGAAAGGGGTCTTCCTGTGTATGGGCACCTAGCACAACGTAGAGGGTCAGTTTTTATGTGACGTGTATTGCGTTTCGCCTTCAAGGATTCAATTCTATTTCACGCCAGGAAGTACACGTTAGGTGAATTTAGTCTGAGAGCACATTTTAACTTTTTTTTTTTTGTCGACAAACGGGTTCATCGTAAGGATGATTTTGTTTGATACTGTGTGGTAGATACACCCGTATTTGGATATCTCGGTAATATGTTGTAGAGAATATAATTGTCTGTCTGTCTTTCTTTGTATCTTTATGTAGCCTACGCCTATAACTCTTGTTCGGATGCTTGGTGCATCGTAAAATTAGGTATGGTAACCATGAGGGTCAATACACCAATCATTTATAAAACTCTTCACCGTACTTTTCATACAGTAGAAGGGTGGATATAGAGAAAAACTTCTCAATATATGCTAAAATAGGCGAAATATAAAAATTATCCTAGAAGGACGACCGAAGCATATGTTGCGCTTCTCAATGTGAGACTCAAAATTCGGGAATCTACAAAGGGTCTCCGAAAACTACATTTTAAGGGCCTTAAATTAACCGTGTGTGTGATATTCCCAGAAAACTAACTTATTTCTGATAAACTTGAAGGAATGACAAACCGCTAACCATTGCAACAGTAGCTCAAGTGATAATGTCTGGTGTTAACAACGAACACCGTTCGAAGAACGGGTACTTCTGCTAGTAAATAAATAAATGAATAAAAAGTAAATAAATAAATAAATGAATAAATAAATAAATGAATGAATAATAAATAAATAAATGAATAATAAATAAATAAATGAATACTAAATAAATAAATAAATAAATATGAATAATAATTAAATGAATAAATAAATAAATAAATAAATACATAAATAAGTGAAATATGAAAATCCACAGCCTGCTTCCAGTCTCCGACCGGGTCAGGGATGGAATGAATGAAGCCCCCATCTAGCGGCGAGGATTTGAACTGTGCCGGCTGCCGAAGCCTGTCGGACTCCTCTGGGGCAATGATTAAATGAATGGCAGATGAAATGAAATGATAGTGGAGAGTGTTGCTGGATTGAAATTTTGACAGGGAAAACCGGAGTACCCGGAGAAAAACCTGTCTGCCTCCGTTTTGTCCAGCACAGATCTCACATGGAGTGACCGGGATTTGAACCACGGACCCAGCGGTGAGAGGCCGGCGTGCTCCCGCCTAAGCCACGGAGGCTTTGAATAAATAAATAAATAAATAAATAAGTAAATAAATAAATAAATGAATAAATAAATAAAGAAATAAATAAATGAATAAATGAACAAATAAATGAAGAAATAAGTAAATAAGTTAATAATTGAATGAATGAATACAGTGTTACCAGTTTCCAATATGAAGTTCCCGGAACGGGCCGATTGAATATAACTTCAGTTACATTGTTGTGTAGGCGTCACTCTCTCCCGTGAATTAGAAACAAAAGCTGCAGTGGTTTAATTAAATTCCAGGAATATTTAACTTCCAAAGTGTCCACCGTCATTCAAACAGACAGATACGAGCTGAAACGAATCTCATTTCCTTTCCAAGCGGCAACATACCTGCTGAATGCTCCTTCCAGAAACGCCATGTTTGTTAACATATTGCCTGTAGTAGGGTACAGATGAGCTCCTGTGCAGATGGATCAAGCTTCAACGCACAGAAGCAGTGTTTAGGTGGATTTCATTAGAAAGCAATATAGTCTATTGCAACGCGCACCATGTTGGGACTTCCTGAAAATTTCGACATATCTTCGCGTTTCTCATCCCCAAAAACCACCGCAAATTCTAAAGTTTGTATTATATACGACGTTATTTTATTCGCTATCGTTTTACCCTCCAGGGTTGGCTTTTCCCACGGACTAAGCGAGGGATCCCACCTCTACCGCCACTGAGGGCAGTGTCCTGGAGCTTGAGACTCTGAGTCGGGGATACAACTGGGGTGTGTGACCAGCACTACGTCCAGGTGGCTCACCTGCAAAGCGAACAGGGGCCTGATGAAGGGATGGGAAGAGTGGGACGGTTAGGCAAGGAATTGGGAAGGAGGCGGCCGTGGCCTTACAGTAGGGACCATCCCGGCATTTGCCCGAAGACGAAGTGGGAAACCACGGAAAACCACTTCGAGGATGGCTGAGGTGGGAATCGAACCCCCTCTACTCATTTGGGCCACCCGAGGCTGAGTAGACCCCGTTCCAGTCCTCATACCACTTTTCAAATTTCGTGACAGAGCCGGGAATCGAACCCAGGACCCCCGCGGCGGCAGCTAACCATGCTGACCGCTACGCTACGGAGGCGACTACGACGTTATTTTGATTATTTATTCACCATAAATCAAACAGAAGTATGGAAGGCACAATTTACATCTACATTTGGTTTGCAATACATTTTATTTGTACATATTTAGAATATTAACTTATTCATACTGTTGAATTTTGGGCTTATGCCGTGTTATATTATACCTTAAAATTCGACGCGTTTCGAAAGGAACCATGTCTTTCCTCGTCAGGAATAATCTTAACGGTTATAGCAAGGCTTTGATTTCTACGGTTCTGAAACCAACAAATAATAATAGGACGTCAGTTGAGAAAATGATGTAAGAGGAACTGCTTACCTACCGTACATACATAACACGACGGATCGTATTGCTAAAATCCTACGTCGGTACAACATACGGACTGTATTTGGAACTTCTGTTAAGATTAGGCAACTCCTGCGACCAACTAAGGACAGTTTGCCTAAATTGCAACAACCGGGTATCTACCGAGTTCCCTGTACTTGTGGCGAGGTTTACATCGGGCAGACTTCGAGAACAACATGCACTCGCATTAAGGAACATAATAGATGTATCAGGATCATTCAACCTGATAAATCAGCTGTTGCCGATCATGCTTTAACACCTGGCCATAATGTCATATTCCAAGGAGTGGATGTTCTTGCCCGTATAAAGCAATATCGTCCCAGAATCATCAGGGAGGTGGTTGAAATACGTAAACACCCAGATAATTTCAACCGCGACACCGGCTACAATCTCAGTGAATCTTGGCTACCTATTATCAGAACCCTGAAAAAGTAATTCACTGCTGTTTTTCGTTGTCCCTACATGGGGCTATAATGGCGTCCATCTTTGGGCACCTTCCATATGTTTTTTTGTTGCTTTCTCTTAGCAATCATTTGTCGTATTTTAAATTATTCCTGACGAAGAAAGACATGGTTTCTTTCGAATCGCGTTGAATTTTAATATAATAATACACGGCATAAGCCCAAAATTCATCATTATGAATTGTATCACGGGCCGTGAAAGTCTAAATGATAATATTAACTTAGTTCACTCACTCTCTCACGCACGCCCTTTCATCAGCTCATACATTGATTCATTCATTCGGCGAGACAATCAATCACTCATACAGAAGTGATTTTAATACAATGTACCTTTTTATGTAGGCTTACGGCCTGAATTTCCGAAGGGGCAAGATCTTAGCAGTGTGTTCCATAACCGCGCAGAGCGGCCGTAGAAACCTATCGGGTAGGCATCGCTACGAGTTACACCTTGAGCTCTCCGAACTGAGCGATATGCCAATGAGTCGGCAAAAGGGGTCAATATTAATGGTACCTGTGAGGGATCATTTGAGAAAAATCAAATCATTTTGTTTGGCTGTTGCCTCTATAGATGGAAATTCTGACAAAGGGGAAGGGGAATGACGAGCTATTCGCCTCTCAGCGCGGCACTGCAGCTTGTTTATGTATTCCGCTGAAGTGAGATGCCACCATTTTGCAACAATCACATTCAAATTTATACATAAAATATAACCATTCAAAAACTCGGTCAATTTTTATATATCCTACACATGTTAATTGCCTCTATCAACATACAAAATTTCAGTTTGTGATAGATTCGTAGATATTGACAACCGTCTAATTATTTCAGATGGTCGCCAGGTTGGATTTTGATTTATGTACTATTACATGAAGAGTATTGTGTACGTGTGGTATTCAAACTTCAATCGCATGATTAGAAAACAAGAAGTTAAAACGAGATTTTAAAATTTCGCACAGCTGCCGTCTTGTGGTTATGAAAACAATTGAAATAAATTAAACGCCAGTGGATTAACATTTGTGTAAGCATTTCACGTGCAAAGTTTCACTGCTCTCGGAGGGTTAAAACGCGAGAAACGTCCATTTAAATATTTATAATTCGCGTCGCCGCCATGTTGGATTTGTGATCACCAGATTACTGAATCTCCCATTTTGAACGTATGTTCATAGCTTCTATGAACATAAAAAGTTCAGTTCGATTGCTGTAAAAGATTCGTAGATATTGAGAACTGCCTAAATATTTCGGATGCTCGCCATTTTGGATTGATATAATATATTATGTATAGGCCATAGAGTTATATATCATTAATTGAAAATTATTGCGTAGCTTCATTATTCAAACTTTCACTTCGATCGCATGATTACGACACGAGAATTTAAAACTTAATTTTAAAATTTTGCCCAGCCGCCATCATGAGGTTATGTAAACAATTGAACTAAATTAGATGCCAGTGCATTACAATATGTATAATCATTTACTGTACCACATTTTACTGCGCTCATAGAGTTAAATCTCGAGAAAAGCCTGTTAAAACGTTTCAAATTCGCTTGGCCGCCATGCTCGTTTTGTACTTTACAGTTTTATGAAAGTTACATAGATTAGCTTGTACCAGTCCCCTTTATCACCGTACAGAATTTCAGGGTGATATCGGTAATAGTTTCGGAGATATAGAATGCCAGTGAAATATTTCGCACAGCCGCCATTTTGAGGTTATGTAAACAATTGAACTAACTTAGACGCCAGTGCATTACAATTTGTATAAACATTCGCTGTACCAAGTTTCATTACGTTTGGATGGTTAAATCGCGAGAAAAGTCTATTTAAATGTCTCAACTTCACTTGGCCGCCATGTTGGTTTTGTAGTTACCAGGTTTTTGAAAGTCTCATAGGTGAACATCTAGTAGTGTTCTTTATCACCGTACACAATTTCAGGGTGATATCGGTAGTAGTTTCGGAGATACTGAATGCTGGTGAAATAGTTTGCACAGCCGCCATATTGGATTGGTGAGAGACAATAAAATTTGAAGAGCACAGTCGGGTCAGCCAGAATAGTGCTATGAACTTACCGAGTTTCATTGAAATCGCTCCAGCCGTTTAGAAGTTATTAGGGACACACACACACACCATCACACACACACGCACACACAGACACACGGACAAAAGGTGATCTCATAAGCCTATTTTTTCATAAAATGAAAATAGGCTAAAAGTGGGACCAAGGAGGAGGATTTGGGGAACCTTTTCGGAGAAAGTGAAATCTCGCTCTAACTTTCTTAGTGTTTGAAAAATGGAATCCATTCAAAGTTGATACTATTCTTCGGATAAGGGGCAAAAACGTATCTCGGTAAAGTTTTTGATAGCACCAACCATTGACCAAATGGGTGGGAAAATGGTGCTTTGAGAGAAAGAATCAAACCTCCCTTAAACCTGTATAGGTGAGTGGTCAGTGTATTAAGCACCTCCCAAAAGTACATTTTATATTGTCAAAGACGCAGATGGTTGAATCTTTCACTCATATTTCAACTAATTCTTGTGGAAGTGTTAATGTTTCTGTAAACCAAATATTATTAGTTTATCTCCTCGAGCTATGGTGCTAGATAAATGTTTTAATAGAAACAGCGGGCGTGGTGGCGTAGCGGTTAAGCTGCTTGCCTCCTACCAAGGTGGACCGGGTTCGATACCGAGTCAATACATGTGAGATTTTCGAAGTGAAATGCCATGTCCTGTGGTTCGGATTCCACGTAAAAAAGGAGAGATTAGTGGTCACGTTAGACTAAAAGCTTCCCTTTTCCTTAATAAAAACAATTAAAATAAAAAATGGTTCAGTAATAAAAATTATGCATTTTTATTTTTATTATCCTAATTTTCTTTGCTTTTTAATTGTAATTGTTTACTATATTTAATTGTTTAATAATGCTAAATTTTTTAAATAAATAAACTTATAAAAATGATATTACTAATAATTTTACCATCTTAATCCTTGTAAAATTATAAAAGTAATTAAGAGCGTTAAAATGTTAAAGAAAACAAAAATTAAAATTAATAATAATTATAATCCAGTCTCCGACATCTAGCGGCGAGGATATGGACTGTGCCGGCTGCCGAGGCAGCGGTTTTCACCATTCTCTAAAGGATATCTCGAAGATGATTTCTGTAGAAAATAATTCATTTATGATCCAAGGAAGCCGAGCAATAACGATTTTAGTGGAAAAGTCGAAAAAAACTGGCGTCCGAGTGCTTTGTAAGCTTACGCTGGGCAAACCGTTAGGTATCTAAATACTATGAGTGTAAGAATTCTTCAGCATGAAAAGTTCTACAAAAAGGTCCGCGAGAGCATATCTCTATCCACTATACATCGCCCACTATAAGTGTTTTTACGTTTTAATTTCTCCCGAGCATGTCCATTCAACTACTGAGGCGACAGTTTACGAGCTAGCTAAGGGCGAGTCTATCATCCCTTTTACAGCCTAGCTAGCGGGCGAATCTATTGCCCCAGATAGAAGCCAGCAGCAAACCGTCCAGTCGTATTCAGTTAATACTTCTGAGAAGGGTGGTTGTGTTTTGGAGTTTCCCTCTAAGTGCAACTCGGGTTTCCTTCATTTTGCCTGTGAAACACAGTCAAGTTAAGATTGGACGGAAAGGGGATTTGAGTTTCATTCGCCTCGTCATTCCCTGGAAGTGCAACTCTCATTTCGCCTGTGAACTTTTCGTTCCACAAAAATCACAGTCAATTTAAGATTGGACGGAAGGAGGATTATATTATATTAAATTATACTGATTGGCGAATGATCTCTACTTAGTATAAAACAAAGTCCCCGATTCTTGGATGTCACGGGTAATCTCGAGAACCAATAATGGATTTCGATGCGGGACCATTCTGTGAAGGATATCTCGAGGAAGGTTTCTGTAGAAAATAATGTATGTATGATCAAAGGAAGCCAAGCACTAACGATTTCAGTGAAAAAGTCGAAAACAAAACCTGACGTTCGTGCGCTTTTTAAGACTACGCTGGGCAAACCGTTAAAAATATCTATGTACTGAACCCTTATTGATTTGCCGATCAATAAGTCTTCATGATTTTTATTATTATTATTACTGATATCCAGGCATTGCATGTTGGAGATTGACAACGGAAAGCAGGTAGTGTGTCGCAACGCTAGCAACAGAGGTAGCGTGGTAGTTATTCTTGGGGATGACCAGCTAAGCCGAGTTCAAGGACAAATTCAGGGTGAACGCGCATCCAAGTCGGCGTCATTATGGGCGTGCCAGATCTGAATTTCCAACCGATACACGATTGAATCATCGAATCAAGGGAGAGGACGCCTAAACCACGCGGAGAATTGCGTACCAAAAAAAAAGGCGCTAAAAACACGTGTATGAAGAACCGCCGATGCGATAGGATTCCGCATGAGTGCATTGAGACGTTTAAATAAAAAGAAGAAGTTTGATACTAGTCCTAAGTCTGTGAGTTGAAAATTACAGATTAATTTCACAGATTGCCCCCACTCCACTCCTTTCTGTCAGTTTCTAATAAATTGATCGGTGATGAGCAGTTTGACACACAACTTTATCGAGCTCTGATGAGCATACTTCACGTTAGTCTGAACGAACATTTTATTGTGCTCTTGGGAGCAGAGTTCATGCCTAGCGGAGGGGAGATCTCTAGTTGAGATAAGCGCTACTCGGCGTACGTAATTTGTGAGACTTGTTAAATGCCAACTGCGTGGTGGGCTATGATTGTAATATTTTCTGTAAATTTTGTGTTATTTTTTTGTGTGATGTATATGTGCGTGTGAAGTAAGAAAATGCTTAGAAAGGGCCAGTTCAACGTTGAGTAATCGCCCAGGACCTTTTGAGTGTAAGTCAGTAGCTCATAGCGATTCTAGCTAGGTAGAATATTAATTTTGAACATTTCTTTTCAAGAAGCCTCGCCAAGATGTCTACAGGAAGGTCGATTGGTGGAATGATGTGCTACGCCTCTACCAGAATGTCGACGATGAAGGAGTAGATTTCCCGTGGGGGAATGCATTGGGATGGAGGTTGATTTCTGCAAGCTGCACGGTGATGTACAAACCATTTATTTATTCAATATGTAGCTAGATTCGACGCGGGAACGTTGTAAATAATTTATTCATTGGTTTTTCTTGTGTTTAGATTTCGTGCGCCGACACTGTTATCTGTTAAATGTACGTTGGCACGTGGCCAACATTTTGTGTGATTGTATTTTTTTTCTTTTGAGTCATTATTAGTACGCACGGCGCGTGTAATGTGATTTTATTCATGCGAATGCGAAATTCGTCATGGTCGATAAATGGTGCTTTTATTCAAATTCATTTTTAGTAGGAGAAGGGGGTAAAAGTTGTTAGATGTTTTACGAACAGGTTTTTATTCATACTAGGGTTGCCGAGCGCAACAAGTTAAGATGTCACTGTAGAACACCTTAGTTCTATATTTTTGAGTTTTTTTAATCCCTTTTCTGGTTCGCCAGTCACGGACTAGATTGTGAGCGCAAGTCGGTGGAAATATTATGTCTTTTATTTCAGGTTTCTGTCAAACCCATACGTGTGATTCTGGTGGGTGTATTGTGTCATGGTGTGTGTACTGATTCTTCGTGATGAGGGGTAGAATGTGTCTACCGCCCTCAAATATTGTGGTTGTATTTTTTATGGAAAGGCAGAGCGCCCTTCGAGGCTACTGTACCTTGTCCTGTGCTGATTCTTGGATTTCCTTGGGAAATGCTAAGATATTTTATATTTTGACACACACACGTATATTATGTGCTATTGGGAGCACGCTTCTTCGAGACTCGAGCCATTGCTACGGCAGGTCGAGGTAATTGACACGTGGGTTGACAGATGTTGCAGATTCCATTTTGCGCCCGTCTATGTTTGGTGATTCATCGTTTAGGCAGTCCAGCTGACCGATTGGCCCCTGCAAGCTATCTGTAGCAAACCTGTTCTTTTAATGGTCATTGGATCATAATACTAATTGGGAGTTCGCCATGTCCGTTACGAATTACCGCATATCGTATGAAATGAAATATTTGTTTTATGATGTAAATGTTGGCTTTGAGCCTAGTGATTTCTGTGACTCATTTCATTTGTTTATATTGTTAGATTGTTGTCTGTTGTGACACCGTTGGGTGTATTTTGTATTTTCTTGTAAAAATGGCAAGCGGCTATATGTGGTTTTTTTTCTTGAATGGTCACGTGTTGATTTACTTGTGTTGATTTGAAAAGTCCTAATTTCAGGCGTTAATGTTGTTTGCTACGGCAGTTCTTTGATTCCAATTTCATGCGGAAATTATTTTGTCTTATTTAGTGTAGGAAGTGTCGGATTAGTTTAATTAGTGTTTAGTTGGTTCCTCGTGTCTGTCTAGCTCTAAGACAATGCAGATTCGTCCCCTGAAGGTTTACTGGATGGTATCGGATCTCGCATTAATTTGTACACATCGTACCGCATGCAGAAGAGCTTCACACGCACATGTCATTGCAGTAATTTGGGACATTTGGTCCAGATGTTTACGATCTCTCCTGAGATCAGGCCTAGTTTGGCAATTTTATTAATTCAAGTGGGTGTCATTTTGAGACCTTGTTTTGTTGTTGTAAATAGTGTAAATTTGTTGATCTGTTTATTGAATTCATATGTTTTAATCCTGGTATTCACTTTTTCCTGCATGCTATTTTGTTATATGTTACCCTGCATGTTATAAGAAGCGCTTAACAACAACTTTACGAAATGGATTGTTACACCCCCGAAATTGAGTCTCATCTGCTTCTTTGCAAGGGTTCAGTACTATGAGCGTAGGAATTGTTCAGCATGAAAAGTTCTACAAAAAAGTCCGCCAGAGCATATCTCTATCTTCATTACATCGCCCACTATAAGTGTTATTACGGTTTCATGTCTTCCAACAATCTCCATTCAAATAATGAGGCGACAGTTTACGAGCTGGCAAGGGGCGAGTCTATCACCCCAGTTGTAGCCTAGCTAGCGGGCGAACCTATTGCCCCAGATACAGCCAGCAGCAAACTGTCAAGTCTTGTTGAGTTAAAACTTCAGAGAAGAGGGGTTGAGTTTGGACTTTGCCTGGAAGTGCAACTCGGCTTTCCTTCATTTCGCCTATGAACTTTCCGTTCCGCCAAATGCATGATTAAAAAATATACGAAACTGAAATTTCGCAACAGCGACAGTTTAAATAAATCAGTCCGAGAATACGTTGTCATGCTCAAATATCGTCGCGCATCGTAGTTGCACACACCCAATATTCTGTTTTAAATTTTAATAACAAAACAAGGAAATATTTCAATTCAGGCAGTACTGCCAACACACATATCTGACAAATCCCGCTGCAATAACTGAACAATAGTTATATTGTAGATGGCGTCATACACAATAGCACAGTAACTCTGTCAATGAACTACAATATTCATTGCACCATAGATCATGTTATGTTGCCATTTGGCTAATCATGAGAAGATTGGCAACCATGGAACACGTTACACTAGAAATCTTCAGCTGGCTACTTTCAATGTATACCGAATAACGAGCTTGGGTCTTGAAAAGCAATAGCCATGATTAGGGGAACTGTGCGTGCGTATACCACCCGCTTGGCTTCACTGTTATGCGGGCTTCTTGTTTGTTTAAACGCACTTAGTAAACAAATTGTCGATATTTATTAAATCAGAGAGCAATTCGTCCCTGTTGCGGGTTATTGTGTTTCTTTTGAATATCAGTTACTTGTGAGCGCCCCATGTATACACCACCCACCTGGCTCTAGTGTTATGCAGGCTGGATCCGACACAATTCTCGCAGGGGCTATTCTCTTGGGCGGATTCGCTGGCGTATTGGTAGCAAGCTGAGCTACTATGCGCAAGGTCGCGGGTTCAAATCCGGCCCAAGACGTCGGATTTTTTATGAGCTTTAAAAATCCCTCAGTATGCCTTCCTTCGGAGGGGAAGTAAAGCCGGCGGTCCGAAGTCATAGATTTATGGCATGTAAAATTAATAGGTTAGAATTGATAACGCTATATTACTTCCAACGTTCGCCGTCCGTGCTGATTGGGACGGCATCTAGTAGTCAAGTCCGCAAGCTAGGTGTCGTGTACGGTAGCATTTAGTAGCGAAAGTAGGAACTAATTGAAATTATCGTCTGCTGTCCTTACTTGAATGAAAAAACAGTTTAAAAAGCGCACGGACTCCATGTGGGTTTTTTTTAGACTTTTTCACTGAAATCGATACTGCTCGGCTTACATTGATCATAAATAAATTATTTTCTGTAGAAATCTTTCTCGAGATATCCTTTACAGAATGGTGAAAACTGCATCAAATCCATCCAGAGGTTCACCCGTGACATCCAAAAACGACAGTAGCGACACTCGAGCGCAGCAACAGAAGAGAGAGGGATATCATCACCTTTCACTGTAACACTTTTCCACGAACGTCACCGTATTCCAACAGATAACACACACTAATACAGCCATCACAATATTAACACCGGTTATCAGACAGATTCTGCACACACCCAAAGTATGACCGCGTTGTCACAGCCCCTAGACTGAGGATTCAACCAACCATCATAATCTTCGTCTTTGAAACACTGTTTTTTTTTTTTTTTAAGTAGAAGCAAATATTTCCCCCTCTGATATATTTGGGCGTAAACACGTGTTGGTCGACTGAAAATGATCAATGAGATATTAAATGTGTGGAAAGAAGTATGTAGGACTACTTACCGGAGCGATGCCCGAGTAGAACAGTCGAGGCTATTGGGGAATCACCTTGCGTGAGGACTAATGGCTTGTTTTAATGGAGTTACATAATGTTAATAGCACAGATCTTATCTTCCACTGCGACAAAAGTAGATATATTAAATCTCCCCATATTCGTCATAGAGTATGACACATATATCGCAATTGGTCGATTATCATCGCTCCAACAGTAGCGAAAGTCGAATATATTGCCAATGCATGTCATCTCCCTTTCATTTCTCGCGCTTATAACTACTGTCGGGGAAATAAGTATAGATACTCGAGTTTACAGGTCAATACAACATTTACCCTTAGTCTTACATAAGAACAACCTGCACCAAAATTTTCCTTGTTTTATTGGTCGTTTAACGATATAGAGTAAGTATTTGCATTGTATCTCGTTAGAATTTTATAGCAATTGAACATAAAAGTACCAGTTTTTCTTACCAAGTTCACAGAGTGCTCATTTAGAAAGATCATTACGCTAAAAGTATTGATCTGATCGTAAGGATACGTCTTGAAGGAACTTATTGTTAACGCGTGTTAGCTTTAATCTGATCTGACGTTTCTTAAAATAGTTGTTGTGAATTTTGTGAAACAACTTTTTCTCAGGCCTGGGTGGTCATAGCAGTATGAAATATGGCTTGTTATGAGGCTCATAGCAATGCAAGGCTAAACGAAAAATTACATTTTATCTACTTGTGATAATTGCTTTTATAACGATTGACAGTTAATCAGGTGGTTATATGAGAAGAATGTATCGTAGCAAGCGACGGGAACAATGCACTCGGTCGAGGAAACTCGTGCAACGTTGCCCTGTGAAAATAGTGCGCATGCGTTCCAAGCCGTATGGTCTGTGAATTTCTGTTCCTGTCGTTTTGTAATTTGTGTTAGGCCGGTACTACACTACCAAAGAAATTTGTCAAATAAATTTTATCAAATCTATATATATAAAGCACAAAGTTTGTCTGTCTGTCTGTCTGTCTGTCTGTCTGTTATGTATACAAATCTACACCGTTTCACCGATCTGAACCAAAATTTGTATACTTACCCTTTGGAACCCTGCGGGTAACCCCGTCAACATTAAATTTCGGACAGACCACCCCATGCCCTGCATTTAGGCCCTTTGGTCCAAATCCACACCGTTTCACCGATCTCAACCAAAATTTGTATATTTACCCTTTGGAACCCTGCGAGTACCACTGACCACTAAAAATTTCGGACAGACCACCCCATTCCCTGCATTTAGGCCCTTTAGTCCAAATCTACACCGTTTCACCGATCAGAACCAAAATTCGTATTCTTACCCTTTGGTGCCCTGCGAGTAACACTGTCTGCTTGAAATTGCGGACAGACCACTCCATTCCCTGCATTTAGGCCCTTTGGTCCAAATCTATACCGTTTCACCGATCTCAACCAAAATTTGTATATTTACCCTATGGAACACTGCGACTAACACTGTCTGCTTGAAATTTCGGACAGACCACGCCATTCCCTGCATTTAGGCCCTTTATGCACAAATCTACACCGTTTCACCGATCTGAACCAAAATGTGTATACTTACCCTTTGGAACCCTGCGAGTAACACTGTCTGCTTGAAATTGCGGACAGACCACTCCATTCCCTGCATTTAGGCCCTTTGGCCCAAATCTACACCGTTCCACCGATCTCAACCAAAATTTGTATATTGACCCTTTGGAACACTGCGACTAACACTGTCTGCTTGAAATTGCGGAGAGGCTACTCCATCCCATGCATTTAGGCCCTTTGGCACAAATCTACACCGTTTCACCGATCTGAACCAAACTTTGTATACTTACCCTTTAGAACCCTGCGAGTAACACTGTCCACTTAAAATTTCGGACAGACCACCCCATTCCCTGCATTTAGGCACTTTGGCACAAATCTACACCGTTTCACCGATCAGAACCAATATTCGTAAACTTACCCTTTGGTACCCAGCAAGTAACACTGTCTGCTTGAAATTGCGGACAGACCACTCCATTCCCTGCATTTAGGCCCTTTGTCCCAAATCTACACCGTTTCACCGATCTCAACCAAAATTTGTATATTTACCCTTTGAAAGACTGCGACTAACACTGTCTGCTTGAAATTGTGGCGAGGCCACTCCATCCCTTGCATTTAGGCTGTTTGGCACAAATCTACACCGTTTCACCGATCTGACCCCAATTTTATATACTTACCCGTAGAACCCGACAAGTAACACTGTTCACTTTAAATTTCGGACAGACCACACTATTCCCTGCTTTTTGGCCCTTTGAAAAAAAAATACACCGTTTCACCGATCTCAACCAGATTTTACATAATTACCCTTTGGAACTCGACGAGTAACACTGTCCACTCGAAATTTCGGACAGACCACTCCATTCCACGCATTTAGGCCCTTTGGCACAAATCTACATCGTTCACCGATCGAAAACAAAATGTGTATACTTACCCTTTGGAAACCGATGAGTAACACTGTCCACTTTAAAATTTGGACAGGCCACTCCATTCCCTGCATTTTGGCCCTTGGCACAAAACTACACCGTTTCACCGATCTCAACCAGATTTTACATAATTACCGATTGGAACTCGACGAGTAACACTGTCCACTCGAAATTTCGGACAGACCACTCCATTTCCCGCATTAAGGCCCTTTGGTACAAATCTACATCGTTCACCGATCGAAAACAAAGTGTGTATACTTACCCTTTGGAACCCGATGCGTAACACTGTCCACTTGAAATTTCTGACATACCACTCCATTCCCTGCATGTAGCTCAGGAATTCCTCGGGGTTGCCAGCTTCCTAACTCACCAGTCATGAGCCCTTGAGGGTGTACAAGAAGTGGTGGGTCTACACACACCCTGCCTCTTTGAGGGCCTTGAGCAGAAGACAGGAGATATTATGAAAAGGAAAAGAAGGCAGACCCCTCAAAGAATGAGGGTATCATTAAAGATGAGACAAAGCCAATTAAGGCGGGAAATTGAAAGACTCCCTAGCCCTCGGATACCCTAATACAGTCTGGGTCGGAAGAGAACAAGAGTTGACCAAGGGAGGCCGACAGGAAAGAGAACTGAAATGAGCCCGGCACCAGGAAGTAGAAGCGATGCCAGACTCAGCTGGGGTTCCGTGGTCGCCAACCCACGTCCCACAAGTTGTGAGACCCTGGGGGGGGGTCAGTTGTGAGAATAGCTTGCTGATTCATCGTGAGGTGACTTGAGAGTACTTTCCAGAGCCCGCCGTGTTATCTCCTGCTGTCTATGCTGATGCCAGCACAGGGCCGTTGAGAAACAGTGAGTGATTCCCGGTCAATCTGTATAGGACGGGGAACCCCGAACGTGTGTCATCATATTTCGTCATCATCTGCGATCATCTCAGGTTCGTGCAGCTTGGACCTTTATTCTTTGTCTTTGCCGAGCAGTACGCTCTTTCACTAGACGCATCCAGTACAGGCCTAAGCCAGAAAATAAGGTTGAGACTTTGGAAGACATCGAAGCTAGACACCTGAATTACCTATATCAGTTTTAAAATAACACCATGTTCGTTTAGTAGTCATTTTTTCATTACCTTATTATTATCATCATAAGTGCAAATGACCTAGATGTTACGCGCATCATACCAATAATCACCGCCGCATAAAGTCTTCCTCGACTGTGATTTTTAAAATATTTATTTTTGGTAGGTTGGTTCTTAAGTATAGGGGCTGCGACAACGCGGTCATGTAGTCCCGTGTACTTTGGGTGTGTGTAGAATCTGTCTGATAACCGGTGTTAATTGTGATGACTGTATTAGTGTGTGTTATCTGTTTTTTAATTTAAGTACAAACTGCAACTTAGAATTCTTCAAATAGTTCGTACTTTTGCTGCCAAGCGCCACCGTTAACGACTACTAGGCCAAGTTCGGAACTTAGCTACTAGACGCCACTGCAGTCGGCTCTTGGCAACGGACATAGACATCTATGAGCGTTGTTTACCTATCCAATTTAGCTTCACACAGGTGTAATTAGTGGAAGGTTCAATAACATGCCATAAATCTGACATGGGACCGCCGGCTTTACTTCCCCTCCGAAGAAAGGCATACTGACGGATTTTTAACGCTCTTAAAATATCCGACGGCTTCGGCCGGGTTTGAACCCGCTATCTTGGGCATAGAAGCTCAGCATGCTACCAAATACGCCACCGAAGCCGCCATATAGTTATTTTTATTACAGTACATTGTGTACATTATACGTTGAAGTGTCAATTCAATACCGGTAGTAGTTTCCCTTATCATCCTCATCATAAGAGCAAATGACCTACAGTAGATGTTACGCCCATTACACCATTAATCACCACACACAATAAGTCTTCCTCGCCTGTGAATTTTGAAATATGTATTTCTATTACGGTAGTTTGTAAGTTTGACGTGTCAATTCAACAGTAGTTTTATTATCATCCTTATCAAAAGGGCAAATGACCTAGATATTACTCCCTCATTGTCTTTGGGGGCAAATGACTTAGATTTTAAGTCCATTATATTTCTAAGGAGACCTTAACACATTATCATCATTCCACCGGGCGAAGCCGGGTACTACTGCTAGTATTTTATAAAACTGATCTGAACTTTTACACTACATCAAATATTTTATCATAGTTCAGCAAAATGGATGAAGGACAGTTCCTTGTTCACTTGAGAAGGATTTGGGTAGGAAGCATCCGTGGCCTTAATTTAGGTGTCATCCCGGCATTTTCATGGTATAGAAGTGTGGAAAACACTTCAAGGATGGCTGAGGTAGGAATCGAACCCTCATCTTCTCAGTTTTGCCTCATGAGACACCGTTCTAGGCCTCACACTTTCAACTTTTGTAAATAATATTTCATCATCATATTTCAAAGGCCAATGCCTTGTCGATGCTACCACACTCTTCTGTCGTTGGCGGTTTGTTTCAGTTCCATGTAATTGTCACATCCCATTCTATTCTTGATGTCTTCCAAATACTGGGTCGTCCTCTTCCTTTCTTTCCGAGCATTTATCTTCAAGAATGTTAACGATGAAAGTGTTGTGTCTGATGACATGTCCAATAATTTTTATTTTTTTTATTTTCCATTAGCTTCATTAATCTTCTCTCCCCTTTGACTTCGTCTAAATTTTCCCTCTCCAAAATTCATGAAAATTGCCGATTTATATTTTTATTTAAGAGTCAAGACTTCCCTCATCCAATTGTCGTCTACAAAGGGAGAAACGGGAAAGGGGTGAGGGGGTGCTGGAAGTGTCGAAGGACATCACCAACAGCCTGCCCTATAAATTAGTCTCCAACACGTGTACATGCTGCATGATTAATGCCTGTTAATTAGGCTGGCGATAATGCTAATGATATGCTCATCCATTGCGTGGCATGACCGGAATTCGAACCGGGAACCCAAGCAATGTGGGATGTCAGGTGTCCGAGCCATATGGCCGGTGGCCAACATTAAGTCACTCACCTTCCCGAGAGGCGTCTTGACACTTCCAGATCCAATACTCAAGTCGTCTCGTGATTCCATTTGGTTATTGTAAATTAAAACAAGAAGTTCCGTAACGAACTAAAGAGCCTACTTTTCTTAAAATTTAAGATCTATGCCAATGATTAATCTATATGGATCTATCTAGAATAATGACGAAATTAAGTTGTTAATATCGAAAATTCTAATTAGTTCGAAATACTGTATACCTGGCATACTGTAGCCTAATAGAGAACTACAGTTGGCAGCCCTGGTGACAGAATATATTCTTAGTTCCATCTCTTAAGGTACAGAATACAAAATTTGGTTGAAGTCCAATGGATAGCATGGACGTTACATGCAGTTAAACATTGGATCTAACAGCGCGCGTAAAATCATGTTGGCAACAATGACATACATGTATTGGTCAGAAATAATCTGAAATAATATGATCTATTGTTGTGTCAATTTTGAATAAAATCCATTAGTTAGTATAGAAGTTACATGCATTTTAAAATTGGATCTATCAGCAGGCTTAGAATCATGTTGGCAGCACTGACGTATATTAGTTACTCCAAATTAATCTAGAATGCCAGGTACTATACGTGTGCAAAGTTTAGAGCTACTGGCTTGCATACTTTCTGATATATTGATATTAGGGTAACAAAAATAGAGACAGTATTTACTAACAGTTGGCAGCCCTGGTTAGTCTTAAGAATCGGCATATACATATCTGTTATGGTACACATAGCACACACGAAATTTGGTTGAAATCCAAATGATAGAATAGAAGTTACATGTATTTAAAGTTGGACCTCTCAGCAGGCTTAGAATCATGTTGGTAGCACTGACGTATATAAGCTTCTCCAAATTAATATAGAATGTCAGGTACTATACGTGTGCATAGTTTAAAGCTGTCGGCTTGCATACTTTCTGATATATGGGTATTTGGATAAAATAAATTGAGAGCATTTATTACCAGTTGGCAGCCATGGTGGATCTTAATAATACGTTCAGTCATGTCTGTTTATGTACACATAGCACATACGAAATTTGGTTGAAATCCAATTGATAGTGTAGAAGTTATATGCATTTAAAATTTGGACCTATCAGAAGGCGTATATTCATTTTGGCAACACTGCGATGTATGGCCTCCTGGAAATTAAACTGCAATATCATTATCTATACGTGTGCCAATTTTGAAATAGCTCCTATTCATACCTTCCATGATTTCCAACATGGAGCTCAAATTTCAGTTGCGATTTTTCAGCAGTTGATAGCACTGACATCATTTTCAAATATGGGCGTGAGATATTCAGGTATAGATCCTTACTCCTACCAAATTTTGTTTCGATTGCGGCAGCTGTTTAGGAGTTGATAGGGAGGGACCCACACACAGCCAGACAGACAGTCAGACAGAAGGACAGACAGACAGAAGGACAGACAGACAGACAGTCACACATTTGCCCGATCTCATAAGTCTACTTTTTCCTCATTTTTGCAAAATGTGAAAAGTAGGCTAATAACTAGCAGACCCGTACGAGAAATCTCACATGTTCATAAACCACACTTTCCCCAATAGGTTTATAATGAGTGACTTGAGGAGAAAGGTTGTTATGTTATTATTTCAACCAAATGGGTATAGAACACTATTTACATTTCAGTTAGAATTCCAAGTTCTACGTTCCCTAACTTAAGAAGGCAATCACTGAAAAGGAATTTAAAATGTTGAAAAAAAAAATCTTCAAAGGTGTTCTGAATGCTGAAATTTAAGTAGTACATTCCTTAGTCTCGTGTATGAACAACGATAACGTTTATAGAGCCTTCTTTATGAAAAATATTGTGTATTTCTTGGCTGTTTTCATTTTTAACCTACTTTCGATTTTTGAAAATAAAATGAATGTAGACTTATGATATCTACACAGGGTCAAAAAAATTGTGTCTATCTGTGTGTATATGTGTGTGTGGGATTTGGTATGTCTGGCCGTCCCCCCTCCCCTCCCCTATCAATTCAAACACGATGAAACCGAATTGAACGAAATTTGGTACAAAGGTAGCACTAGCAAAGGGCACCTCAGTGGTATGTTATATATATCGCCGCCAACTTTACCAAAACTTAATGGCGGCCACTCCAACGTTCAAAACGTAAAATCAAATTACTACTGAACTAATCATCCGATCTCTACCAAATTCGGTACCAACATACCTTCATATGGGACGCGCCTTGCACCCAAACTACAAGGTCATCACACGTACCATTTCAGGATGGCTACCGTGTGAATTATGGAAGCATTATAATTAATAACTTAGAACCCATTAGTTCCGATTATCGAACCGAGAATGATTTATACTGTTCTAAAGGACGTGGGCCATTTGATATTTTAAGTTCATATTATAATATTACATGGTAGCAGAGGCTTTAGAAAGCCGAGCTGTCTCAGTTACAAGACAGATGGCAGCTGATATCTTGTGCCAGGCCTATATTTCACTAGTTTGAGAATTGCATGCAATATAGCCTACTGATATAAATATTATAAACTTTGTATGAAAAGCTTTGTATAAAAAAATATACTCCACTGGATAAATCGTTTAGTTAAAATCTTTATTTGCTAAGATGTTGTATGTAAGTCAATTGATAACGACGAATCTCGGTGAACATGTTTGGCTCTGTGGTAAAGCATTAGTCTTTCACCCGCATGATAGGTTCAAACCTATCAGAGTTTTTTTTTCTTAATTTTTTTATATTTATTGTTCTGTAATTACTCAGTCGTTATAAAATTAAGCGTTATATTGTGCATATTACAATGGAATATATATATATAATTAAAACATAATTCGCCACCAGATCTGCACGAGACATCTAACAGCAAACAGATGAACTATGAGGGTGACAATTATGGCCTGCTGGTTGCGAACTGCGCACCAGCCTGCACGTTGGAACAGCTTTAATTGAAAAGTTACCTTTTATGGCCGGTAGAATGCACTCGCCCTATTAGGATTAACTTTGCGAAACGTTTCCACCAGATGTCATGGGGGTCTATATGGGACTCCATTGATTTGCCTAACGTTGGCATCGAATTTGAAGAATGACAAGTTGATAATACGATTCATTTTTATTTTAAAGCGTTTGTAACAGCCTATTGTGTGTTATTTGAAAATGTTATTTGAACTAAAGAACAAAACGATCCCACATAGTATCTGTACTCTATCTGTTGGTGCTAGTTCAGGATATTAATTAACACTTGTATACTAAAATTGTACTCTGGCGATATGAATTGCATAGTCTGTGATTCTTTTACTACAGAGCTCTAAATTTAAGTGGTAGCGTTGACATGCTTGTCCACATAGTTGGTATACACACGTCACTGTAGGTTCATGGAAAGTTTTGTTAATACAATTGAAGTGGTGAAAACCATGGACAGCCAGACGTGTAAACACATGCCTCAACTCAAAGTTGGATGTTGCCCACGTCCGGTCGATCATGTCTTCAGTTCCATAAAATTCTTAAGATATGTGTTCTCTTTGTTTCTTCAATGACGGTAGTAGTTTATCCGAGGCTCTGGTGTTTGGTACAGTTAAATCGTTTCTAAGGTATTCAACTAAGAAATGATTCTAGTATACTCCTTGATAACGACAAAGAGATATAACTATACGCATACATTTACGAGAAAGTAGGCTATATGTTCTTTACTGAACATCTTTTGAGTGGCTTAGGTGACTTTGTTGGTAGCAGGCTGAGCTTCTATGCCCAAGAACGCGGGTTCAAACTCGGCCTAAGCGGTCGAATTTTTTAAGAGCGTTAAAAATCCCTCAGTATGCCTTCCTTCGGAGGGGAAGTAAAGCCGGCGATCCCATGTCATAGATTTACGGCATGTTAAAGAATCTTCCACTAATTACGACTGTGTAAAGCAAAATTATAGGTTAAAAATTTGAAAAACGCCCTTAGGTTCCAACGTTCGTCACCAAAAGCCGACTGCGGTGCCGTCTAGTAACCAAGTTGTGAACTAGTAGTCATTGACGGTGGCGTTTGGCGGCAAAAGTAGGAACTACTTGAAAACAATTAAATGTCTGCAGGCATTACTTGTTTTTTTTTAGCGAATGGCTTTTAGTGCCGGGAGTGTCCGAGGACATGTTCGACTCGCCAGTTTTGTAGCTGCTTCGAGACGGACACCCAATGGGTGAGCTACAAGTACCGTTGGGGAGGAATGTTTGGATGTAAGGACGAGGAGTTGGAAGGTAGCGGCTGTGGCCTATAGTTAGGGACCAACCCCGGCATTTGCCTGGAAGGAAGATGGGAAACCACAGAAGACCATCTTCAAGGTTGTCGGCGGGGGGATTCGAACCTCCTCGCCTCCCGGATGTGAGCGACTGCCAGCAGTCATGCCGTAACGACCACGGCTAACTCACCCGGTATTACTTGAATAAAAAAAAGACAGATAACACACACTAATACAGCCATCACAATTAACACAGGTTATCAGACAGGTTCTACACACACCCAAAGTACACGGGGCTACATGACCGCGTTGTTGCAGCCCCTAAACTGAGGAACCAACCTACTGAACATCTTGTTCCGTTTTAAAATCATAACCTGACAAGGAATTGAAATATTGCAATGTTTTTTGTTCCAAAATATTTCGTATTAATATCGCTTATTTTTAGCCTACTTTCGATTTTTACAACAAAAAAATGAAAGTAGACTTATGAGATCTACACCGGGCCAAACGTGGTCAGTCTGTCTGTATGTGTGTGTATGTGTGTAAGTGAGTGTGTATATCTGTCCACCCCCCACCCCCTATCAATTCAAACACGACGAATCCGAATTGAACGAAATTTTGTACAGAGATAGCACTAGAAAAGGACACCCCAGTGTCAGGTTTTATATTACCACTATCTTGACGAAACGTAATGGCGGCCACCCAAATGTTCAAAGCTTAAATCAAATTACGACTAACCTAATCATCTGATATCTATCAAATGTTGCAACAACATAAGTTACCTTCATGTGGGAAGCGTCTTTTGATCAAACTACAGCGTCATCAGTGAAATAGTTTAAGGATGGTGGATGTATGAATCATGGAAATCGATCCCCCTATCAATTCAAACACATCGAAACCATATCAAACCAGCTTTGGTACAGAGGTAGACTAGCACTCGCAAGAGACAACTCAGAGTCATGTTCTATATCGCCGCCATCATAACAAAAAAGAAATGGCGCCCACCCTAATGTTCTGAGCTTAAATCAAATTACGAATAACCTAATCATCCGATCTGTACCAAATTTTGCAACAATATACCTCAATATGGGAAGCGTCCTTTGCCCAAACTACAAGGATATCAGCCAAATGTTTTCAAGATAGTGGTTGTATGAATCATGCAAGTATTATAGCCTAGCCTTAACATACTATTAAACAAACCCAAATGCGCTCATCCTACATAAGGAGGTTTAAACTGTCCTCAAGGAGGTGACCGGTAGGATATTAGCATTTTAAAATAGAATATGTAACCGGAGTAGTGACTGCCAGTTCAGTCTAACCGTGCCATATCGTGCTTGTCCATGCCGTCCCGTTGGGTCAAAATGGAAGCTATTGTTTGCTGGCAAATTCATAATTTCCGTAACTTCGTAAGTAATGTTTATATCCTGTTAGGAATTGTACTGAACAAAATAATTCATATTCAGTATCAAGTAGCTTATAAAAACGGCAGAAAATGCTAATGAAATCGTTGATTCCAAGACAAAATACTATGGAGTTTTACTAAACCAGTTTTTAACCAAGTATTAGTGTACGGTGTCTGTGGCGTTGTGGTAGCGACCTGGACTCATAGTCTGGAGGTTTGTGGATCGAATCCCATCAGGTTCAATATGTTTACTTGATTTTTTTTTTTGTATTTATTGATTTATAACTACTCACTCGTTATAATGTTAATAATATATACCTTAGTGTGTATTTGTAATGGTAAATATTATATATTACTAGCAGAAGTACCCGTTCTTCGAATGGTGTTCGGTGTCAACACCATGCATTATCAATTGAGCTACTGTTGCAATGGTTAGCGGTTTGTCAATCCTCAGAAGTTTATCAGAACGAAGTTAGTTTTCTGGGAATATCATACACACTGTTAATTTAAGGGCCTTAAAATGTGGTTTTTGGAGACCCTTTGTAGACTCCCGTATTTTGTGTCTCACATTGAGAAGCGCTACATATGCTTTGGTCGTCCTTCTAAGATAATTTTTATATTTTGCCTATTTTAGCATGTATTTTGAGAAGTTTTTCCCTATATCCACCCTTCTACTGTATGAAAAGTACGGTGAAGTGTTTTATAAATGATTGCTATATTGACTCTCATGGTTACCATAACTAATTTTACGATGCACCAAGCATCCGAACACGAGTTATAGGCGTACATAAAGATACACAGAAAGACAGACAGACAATTCTGTTGTCTACAACATATCACCCAGATATCCAAATATGGGTATATCTACCCCACAGTATCAAACAAAATCATCCTTACGATGAACCCGTATGTCGACAAAAAGAAGAAGAAGAAGAAGAAGAAGAAGAAGAAGAAGATTAGTTAAAATGTGTTCTCAAACTAAATTCACCTAACGTGTACTTCCTGACGTGAAATAGAATTGAAAGCCTTGTAGACGAAACGCAATACACCTCACATATAAACTGACCCTCTACGTTGTGTTAGGTCCCCATACACAGGAAGACCTCTTTCATAAATTATAAAGGCTTGTGGTGCATGGCAATTCAGGTTCTTTAGCCTCAAATGGCCCAAATTCCTAAAAGCCGCAAAAAATGCTGATTCAATTCAGGAATTTTTGAAAATAAATTTGCTGTTTTGAGATATAATAGACCTCCCGTACTATATGTCGCATTTGAAAATTGCATGAAAAATTCTAGGTTACCCCTTGACCCCCTTAATTGCATTGATGAATTATACAGTCTACGTTGGTTCCGTGATAACCTTATAGCCATGTGCAAACTTTCACAGAAATTTAATAAATGGAGTGACATTGCTTTTTACAGAATTAGATGGAACGTTGGATGCCACCCCTTGAGATAATGTTGTCAAGGTTACCGATTTGCATTCCTTCATTAGTTTGTTAAATTAAATTAAATTAGTTTTCTGTTGGATTTAGAGCCTTATAATGTAGTTTTCGAGGACCCGTTAGGGCCCCCGAGGTTTGTTTCTGGCACCGAGGGGTTTGTCTCGTCGTTGTACGCCATAATATAATAATACTATAATATAGGGATAGGAATATAATAGACCTGCTGTACCACAACCGCAGGTGTAAATCGCGTGAAAAAATTCTAGAGTACCCCTTGACCCCCTTAAGCGCATTATATGTATTGATTAATTTTACAGCTTAATTTGGTTCCGTGATAACCTTCTAGCCGTTTGCAAACTTTCACACTAATGTAATTAATGGAATTGCAATGCGTCTTTATAGCAATAGATGGACCTCTGAGAATCTGTTGCCATGGTTACCGGCTTGCATTCGTTCATTAGTTTATTAAATAAAATTATTTTTCTGGGAATATCTCAAAAACGGTTGATTTTAGGGCCTTAGAATGTAGTTAGGGTCCCCTAGTTTTGTCTCTCACTTTGAGGGGCTGAAAATGAACTTTGTCTCGTCCTTCTACGCCTATTTCAGCATGTACTTTTAGGGGGTACGCCCCCTTTAATGAGAGGTACGGAGAAGGGTTACATCAATGATTAGTGTCGTGCCTCTGATGGATATCTGTACCAAACTTTACGTTGATACACCCAGCCGTTCTCGAGTTATAAGGGAACAAAGTTGTCCACAGACAAACAAACAGACAGACCAAAAAATTATTTTCGCGCGCATCCATAATAAAACAGTCTGAAACGCGTAAATAACTCAAATTTCCGTAGAAATTGCGAAAAAACATACAAACTTTAATTTTTATGCATGTAGACATCTAGTGCACCGCTCGGTGTTGACCGTGTTTTATTGCACAAATTTAGGTTTTACTCGCTAACCGTTGGAGATACACGAAAAGTGATAAGGACCTTTTGGATAGTAACTTAAATGCTAAATCTCGTGTATTCTTCAAACGTTTGCTATTTCTTAGCGTGCTCTTTTTATTTGAAATGGAAATATGAAATTTTGAAACCAAAGGGTGTAGTGACGTCACATATGTGGGTTTTACTCGCTAACCGTTGGAGATACACGAAAAGTGATAAGGGCCTTTAAGATAGTAAATTAAATTTTGAATCTCGTATGTACCATCATAAGTTTGCTATTTCTTAGCGTTCTCTTTTTATTTGATATGGAAATATGAAATTTTGAAACCAAAGGGTGTAGTGACGTCACTAAAATGGTCGCCATTTCTTAATAGTGCAAAATATCGAAATTAAAAGTATCCTATATGTAAACATGGTAAATCAGCTACATCCATGCAAAATTTCATTTAAATCGGACCAGTGGTTCTTGCGTTATAGTAGGGGGGTAATGACAGTTCCAAGCCACTCTAGAACCCTCCTCTTACCACTACTAAGCCTCAGCCATGTTAAATATCTCTCGAACGCGTGGTCCGATTTTGACAAATGAGGTATTGTTGGACTCGGGCTGACGTCCTCTTTGCTATGGACTACTTGTTATATTTTTGAATTTTTTTTTGAAAATTTTTGTTTTCGAAAGTTGGTGATAGTTTGAAAACCAAACAGGATAGAACGTTGTGCCATGGCTCAAACGAACAGTCTTTATGACCTTTATTTTTTGTAATAAAACTTTTTTATTTTTTATATTTTTTTGAAAACACTCGAATTTTGAAAATCCTATAATTTGGAAACTAGGAACTCTACAAAAAAAATTTTTTGACGTAAATCAATGGTCCCTACCCCCTCTACCTCCAAAATAAATTTCGAGTCTCTAGAGAAAACAAATTGTGTGTAGTAGTGTGGTAGTGAGAGAGCTGGACCACTTAGCAAGTGGTGAGCCCCTGCGACCTTGGATTGGAAGGAGCCATGCTAGGAGGGCGTGCTTGGATTCGTTTTTTCGTCTCGTCGTGCTCTTTACGGGAATGTAGGTGTCGAAAAGGTGAAAATCTGGAAACACGGTCTTTTTGGGGTAAAAACGTGATTTTAGACTTTTTGCTATATCTCGCGAACCAAGTATGCTAGAGACATGAACGAGGGGTCCAAGGACTCGGAGTGACATCCTCTTTGCTATGGACCACTCGTTATATTTTTTAAAAAAATTTGGAAACGCGATTTTGGGGTAAACACGTGTTTTTTGTGATTTTTGCCGATATCTCACGAACCAATAACGCTAGAGACGTGTAGGAGGTGTCCTAGGACTCGGGGTAACGCCCCCTTTCGAGTGTGGCAGATATTTTTTTCAAAAAATAATTCACAAAGGGCCTAACGCCATACATGTTGAAAGAACGTTTTCTTTTTCTTTACCTGTTTATAATGTCCATGAAGCGCGGTGGTTGAGAGAGACGATACGGCTGGGTGTGTGTGTGTTTCAACGAACCTGTCGCTGACCACGGTGGCTGTGCTCAATAGATCAATCGCTATTTCGGCGGGTCGGTGTATGACAGAGCGAGGGTGCGTTTTCTGATATTTTACCTTTAACGTGTAAACGGTGATGAGAACTAGGATCTATGTTGGTCGAAGCGAGTAGAGAAAATAAACTTGCCGACGAGCAGGAGGTGAATGTCATTTGAGCTTATTGGAAGGCTCCGATCTGACTTGACAACAGGTGACGCTTGAAGGTGAAATAATCTGACCATCGTGGTGGCAGGGGAGTGTGAAAGGCATGCACACACATTTGTGAAACCACATGTAGGCTAAACCAGTGACATCCTGTTTTGCTTCGTACGTGACAAAATGCAAGTTCATGTGAAATATGATCTTCCACAGGTGTTCGCTTGGGTGTTATCTGTCCACGTGCGCGATAACTGTTAACAAGTGACATCCTGTTTTGCTGCGTACGTGACAAAATGCTAGTTCAGGTGAAATTTGATCCGGCACAGGTGTTCGCTTGGGTGTTAGCTGTCCACGTGCACGATAAGAGAATCTTCAAAGCATGGAAAAAAAAAAGATTATACATGCAACGTAGCATATATAAAGACATGTCGTTATCATTTCCACGCTCACTTAGGTGACTACCTTTGAACACACTGCGTTGCATGAAACCCCTGATCTTGTTTATCAGTTTTGGTGTTGGTGGAAAATACTTAACTTTGTTGTGGGGTAGGTATATATTTATATATTTATTGATTTTTATATAAATACATGCAATTATTTATTGATTAGGTAATTAATGATTTTATTTATTTATTTATTTGTTTGCAGATAACGTGTATAGCCTACCTGTCGTGTGTCTGTGGGAAATATATTAAAGAAAGAGAAAGACAGACCGATAGAAGAGGAAACCATTTCCACACTAGCCCACGAGACGGGAATATAGCAAAGCATTACACGTCAAGGTGAGATTTGTTTTTTATATATATATAACCTGTTTGATTTTGTTTTGTTTATGAAAGGCATAAACTATATGGAATGGATATACTTATGGTGGTTTATTTTATTTCTTTTTAGATATTTGGAAAACAAAAGGTTCACTGCTATTGCAAATACAGTTGAAAACCAAGTGGCTTTAGAGTGGAACCCTTGTCAAGCAGTCTACAGCTGAAAACTCAGGTGAGAGTGTTCTTTCAAAATAATGTCTTTTGCCACTGCTACCGATAGCCTAACTTGGGAACGCCTAAATAGTTGTTTCAAATCGCGTGTGTGCTCTGGCCGCGTGGTCAATGTTAGAAAAAGTTTGATTCCCAAAGAATTTTTAGAATCTTGTTTTGAAATTTTTAAAATTGAAATTTGTACAGCGCAAAGGTTGCATATGGCTTTAAAGGTGAATGCAGAACTGGTTTGCGATTTCATATATAAAAAGAAGGACGTAGAGCATAAAGAGACATTTTATATTTGCAGTAAAATGCAAGAGCTATTCATAGCCCATAATTTGGAACTGTGGTATGAAACCCACGTGGTGAATGCCTTGCTATCAAAATTTGATAAACTGCAACAAGGACCGAGTGGCCTTGCCTTAGACAAAATTCATCATTTACAAATCAACATTTGTCAATTCAACCCGCTGAATGCTGGGTCTAGCTACATTAAAACACCACCAACCATAGCTTCGAAAAATGCTGTGGTCAATATAAAGAATCGTGACAATGATTGCTTTCTGTGGTCTGTGGCTGCGTATTTGCAGCCAGTACAACAGCATTGTTACAGACCGGGAAAGTACAAGGCCAAGTTTAATGAATTGAAACATACTTTAAATTTAACTCGAGTATCGTTCCCTATGGACTTAACCGAGATCCATAGGTTTGAACAAGATAACCAGGACTTTTCGTTCATGGTCTATGGCCTTGATGGTAATGAGATTGTGGGTCCTCTTTATGCTACAAAAGAACCGAAACGACACCACATTCATCTTTTATATTTATCTGTAGGAGAGGTGAATCACTATTGCCTCATTAAAAGCTTGAGTAGATTGCTAAGCAGTCAAATGTCCAAACATGATGGTAAAAAACATATTTGTGATCGTTGCTTGCAATATTTTACAACCCCCATGCTCTTAGAACGTCATAGGGTAGATTGTGTTTCTCAGGAAGCGGTGAGACTGATATTGCCACAAGGGGACAAGGCTGTGTTAAAGTATAAGGACATTCACAAGCATGACACTGTTCCCTATGTGGTATATGCAGATTTTGAAGCTCTCACTACACCCATGGCGGGATGTGAACCAGATCCCTCCATGAGCTCAACCACACCCATTCAAAAACATGAACCTTTTGCCATAGGATTTAATGTGGTGTGTGCCTATGACCCCACACAATTCGTGTACAAATACCGTGAGGGGCCAGATTGTGCCAAATGGTTCTTGGATGAACTTATCAAGTTGGCCGACCATGTACAGGAAATACTGGACCACCCAGTACCCATGAGCCTATCTCAAGAACAGCAGCAGTGGTATGAGCATGCCACAACATGTCATATTTGCGAAAAGCCACTGATCAACGCTGAAGACACCGTTCGTGATCACTCACACTTTACAGGGGAGTTTCGTGGAGCTGCGCATAGTAAATGCAATTTGAACTTTCTGGCTCCTCGTTTCATCAGTGTCTTTTTCCACAATCTGTCAAATTATGACATTCAGTTTTTGATTCGTGAATTGGGTCATGTCAACAAGGGCTCGTTTACCATTATTCCCCAAAACCATGAGCGTTTTACAGCCCTGACATGGAGGTTGGGCGACTTTAGCATTCGATTTTTGGATTCCTTTAAGTTTATGGCATCCTCGCTAGACAGCCTTGTGAATGGCTTGAATGAGGAGGAATTAAAAAATACTAGAATGCATTTTAATGATCCTGAGCAATTTCAATTGTGCATTCGGAAAGGTATATTCCCGTATGATTTCTGCAATAGCTGGGACGTGTTAAAGCAAAGAAAACTCCCACCACAAGAGAAATTTTACTCGAAACTAACACGCAGTACCGTTTCCGATGAAGACTATGCACATGCATGTCAAGTTTGGCGAGTGTTTGGCATGAACACGCTAAGTGAATATGCTTTGCATTACCTAAAACTGGATGTATTGCTGCTCACTGATGTGTTTCAAAAATTCCGTAACTTGTGTCAACACATTTACGGTCTTGACCCGGCTCACTATTACACGAGTCCTGGACTCTCGTTTGATGCCGCTTTGAAATACACTCAAGTGGAATTGGATTTACTCACTGACGTAGACATGGTTCTATTTTTTGAAAAGGGCATTCGTGGCGGCTTTGTGTCACTTAACCAGCGCCATGCCGAAGCGAACAATGTCTACATGCCTGATTATTCACCAGACAAACCAGAATCGTACTTAATGTACTATGACGTGAATAATTTGTACGGTTACGCCATGAGTCAGCCTTTGCCCTATGGAAAGTTTGCTTGGCTGACAGACAAACAAGTGTCAGAATTTGATGTAATGAAGGCTAGCCAAGAAACAGGCCGTGGATATGTGCTAGAAGTGGATATTGAATATCCCTCATCCTTGTATGATGAACATGCCGATTTCCCATTCTGCCTTGAGCAAATGGTTCCCCCTAACAGTAAAGTGAAAATTGAAAAACTCATGGGCACACTTTACAACAAAAATCGGTATGTGGTAAATATCCAAATGTTGGTGCAATGCCTCGCCCAAGGCTTAGTGTTGAAGAAAATCCACAGGGGTATTTCTTTTGCTCAAAAAGCATGGCTTGAGCCATACATGCGACTCAACACAGAGCACCGACAAATGGCAACACAGCAGTTTGAAATTAATTTTTTTAAATTAATGAACAACTGCATCTATGGCAAGTCCATGGAGAATGTCCGCAAATACCGTGACATTAAATTGGTCAATGTCTGGGAGGGGCGGTGGGGTGCCCGGCGGTACATTGCCAAGCCAAATTTCAAATCGATCAAAATTATCGATGAGGATTTGGCTACTATTGAAATGAGTAAGACCAGCGTGACCATGGATAAGCCCATTTACTTGGGTCAAGTCATTTTAGACTTTTCTAAATCGGTCATGTATCGATTCCACTATGAGTTTGCCAAACGCCATTTTGAGGACGTCTCTCTTTTGTATATGGATACGGACTCATTCATTTACCACATTCGCCACTGCAACCCCTATGACGTCATGAGGCAACATAGTGACTGGTTCGACACCTCTTGCTATAGCGCTGACAACGTGTTTCAGCTGCCCATAAAGAACAAAAAGGAAATGGGCGTTTTAAAAGATGAATGCGGTGATTCCATTATGACGGAATTCGTAGGTTTGGCTTCGAAAATGTATGCTTACCGCACACTCGACTCTAAGGAAGCCAAAAGAGCAAAAGGTGTAGGTAGGGCAGTGGTAAAATCGCTACGTGTAGACGATTACTTAGCGGTTTTACGCACTGGCAAAGCTATGTCTCATACACAGTACAGGATACAATCCAGCAACCATCATCTGTATCTTGTGGAACAGAGAAAACGCACCCTCGCCTCCATGGATAACAAGCGTGTGTGGGCTGATGACCTGCTCACCAGCCAGCCCTGGGGTTATAATCGCAACGAGGAGGAGGTGTGATTTCATTGTATAATCGTTTATGGGACATAGCTTTTTGAAACTTGTAGATTTAGTTTTTTGTAAATATTGGTTTCTGTCATTGTAAATAGTAGATTTTGTAAAATAGTGACAACCCACTTGGACCTTTTGCTCTTTAAAAGTTCTATGCAACCTTATTTTTTTAAAATTTTTTGATTGGTAAATAGTGTGATTCTTTTAACGCTGTACAAAGTTGAGTTTTTTTTGTAAATATGAAATAAGTAAGATTTTTAGTAACTTTAATAACTAGTATTTAATTATTTTTCATAATGTAAATGATAAATTAAAAAGTTCTTTTGGGATGAGTGTGCATGTCAAGAATGTGCTTTTGGGAATAAATAAAGTGGTTGTGTTTGTTCCCAAAGACAGGTGTGAATGTATGAGTGGAAAGAGAAAGCTGATGTATATGATTGACCAGAGCAAACACAATGAGGTAGGGTGGGTGGGTGGGGAGGGGGTAAATGGTCACTTATATACTCATTTTGTTTTAAATAGTTTCGTTTTTCATTGAAATGTGGCAGACAATAGACATTATTTTTGCAAAAACAGTCTTACCTGCAGTAGTCGTAGACCTCGACGTTTCTCCAAACACACATCAACACATTGCAGCATCGCCATGGTCAAGCACTTGCATCAACATCATTGTCAAATCTCAACTTTCGACATACACCAAATGGAAAAAATGTGAAAACAGCAAAATGGAAAATCCATGTTTCCATATCACCAAAAACGCAAAACTTAAAACGGACATTTTTAAAAACTGGAAATGGCCATGTGTGAAATTTGAAAATTTAAAAACTTCAAACGGACATTGTTTAAAATGCGTCATCAGCAAAATGGAAAACTCCATATCATCAAAAACGTTAAACTTGAAACGAACGTTTTCAAAAACTGTAAATTGCAAAATGATAAATGACAGTGTGTGGAATTCATCATGTGTGAAATGTGTAAAATGAAAAAATCAGCCACCAACATCACGATTTCTTAAAATTAAAAATAACAAAACATCGTGCTCTGGAAAACTTTTGTTTTTATTTCATAGTCATAGTGAATTGACAAAAGAAAAATAGAATACAAACAAATCCCAATTCCTCACTCCTCAATGTTTATTTCCATGCATCATCAACTTTCCTTTCATAGCACTCATGACAATTAGGGCTGCCATCCTTTCACCCACTGAGGTATCACTGGATGTGAAACGTTGTTTAGCTTTCTTCAATAACAATTTATCTGCCACATGTCTTAAACCAGGATGACTATGGCGATAAGAAAGGTCATGTTCCTTGCATGCTTGATCCAAAAGATTAATGGGTACATCACCACGTTGTAAACGTTTTCCGAGACGAGTTCCAGGGCCGCAAAAACGATAACCTGGAAGATGGATTTCGAAAGGTAAGTATTGAATCACTTTGTCAATGACGCCATTGCCAGTACAGGTCTGGCATATCCTTTTCCATCGATGGTAAGAAGGTTTGGTCTTCCTCCTCCTCTGTGGACGATGTTTGTGTTTGTTGTTGTTGTTGCTTTTTCTCGCCATGACACCCGTGGAATGATTCAACAAAGTCTTTACATGGACTCTTATGACCGTGATACAGTTTCACTAGCTGGCAAGTCGCACACTGACGCATAGACGGTATTTTTGCCATGGCCACTTGCTTATGGTGATCGTAATCCGTACAGGGTTGCAATTCACTCAACACAGGATCTTGAGTCCATGATTTTGGTACATGTTGCCAGATTTCTTTGACCGCGTTGGCGGCCACATAATAAATGAACGACTTGGGCAGCGCCAAGAGTTCCTCTTTGGTAAAACTGTCTAGTTTCTTTTTGCACACAAAGAACTTGCCGATGGCTTTGTCCGTAGCATTGCCTTTCTCCATGGTATCACGTGCTGTAGATGTTTACACGTCGCTTGTAGAAATCTCACTGACATCATTCACAGGTAAATCTTGAGTTATAATTTTGTTCAACAACTCCCAGCAGGCATGGGTGGTTAACCAATGAAAGAGATGCCACGCATGCGATAGGGCTGTATGGGTAATGTTGCCACAGGAACAAGTATCCATGAGCGTTTGCAGGGAGGGGCAGCCCAACTCCATGAGGTCGATACATTGGCAGTAAGACGCCAAAAATGGTTGCAACCATTGACGTTTTTCATTACCTTTCACAAATACCACATTGGCCGAGGACAAGTGTGCTTTCATGACCACGTCCAAATATTTATAGGAAATGGTTCCCTGATTCCAGTCTAGTTGCCTATGATTTTCAATCCACTGGGTTTGTTTACGGTCTTTTTCACACAACAAATCAAAAGCATGGGGTGGTTTAAATAGCAAATGCGTAGCTTGCGATATCCAAAACGTGGTACAATCGATTATGGCCACTTGTTTAAATATAAATTTGTTGTCACCAATTTTAAACCCTTGGCAATCCACAATGAGTGTGCGCAACATGTTGACGCTTGCCTGGACCAAGTTCAACTGACGACTGACTGACGATCAGGTGTGATCATGACATAGACTTACCTGCCATGCTAGTTTCAAATTAAGGTTAGGGTAGGACAGGGGGACATGCAAAAATAAGAATTTAAGAATTACATCATTTTATTATCATAACACGTCTTACAGGCTTTTCTCATTTTAGGATAAGGACGATAGCAACTGATACAACAAAATAGTCTCTTGTGTTTGTAACGTCCATAACACCGATGATGTCCCAATGTCTCTAAACTAGGCGTTTTTGATGGTGAGCTGCTCACCGAAGCACCATGGATACCATACGGCCCACATGTATCGTAACTTGTTTTTTTTTCATCACCCAGAGACACAAGTGAGGGATAGCTTGAATGACAGGGTATATTTCCCACTTTCATTCTACACAGGTAGGGGCAGGTGGGTGACCAGCGCTGATGTTCCTGCATGGGTTCATCGCCCTCCTGCCATTGGTCTATGATGATGGGACAAAAGGCACATTTCACTTCATCTCTTGTTTTTAAATAGTAGAATCCAGCGGCCGCCAAGGCTTGAGGGTTTATGAAAGGCACTGGCCATGTGGCAAAAGTCTTGAAACGTTGTTCCTCAGAGTTTAAATTCATGGATGTAACGTCTCTTGAGGCTTTAAAGCAAGACATGACTGAGCGGCTTGACGTGGGATGACCTGTTATTTATACACTCGTCACTTGGTTGGACAGTGGATAATAGTTGACTTGTTTGTGATGAATAATCAAACAGTAGGCCGTCGTATTGGCTGGTACATTGTCATGCGTTTCAAAATCTAGTCGAATGTCGATATTGGATGGCTTGACAGACTCTTCCAGGTAAGAACAGTCAAAGACAATCAGTGGTGCTCTTGCCTTAAACGCTTGGGGTAGTAGCATGGGGCCGTTCTCTTTTTGATAATACGACCATCGAAATTTAGAAAACAAGTCGTACAGGGGCCCAAACTTATTTTTTGAAAAATCCAAATCCAGTCCTTCATAGGGAAACACAGCTCCGTTGAGGAAAAGACGTGCATTTCTCAATTGCAGGTGATCAAATTGCGAGGCATCTTTGGTTTGTTGATACTTGCGATTCGTTTGAAAACCCACGATCAGGTAGAGAGGTCTCTCTGTATAGCGAGCTGATTTTACAGACCAACTGTGTGTGTTGGTAGTGGGCAATAGCGGATACTCATGGAGTGCCCAGCTTCTAAATTCCATGGGTAGAGGCATATCTCTCTTTACCATTTTGAGTATGTCCAGTTTTTTGCTATCGTTAAGGGTCACATGAGGCACTTTCCATAGCAAGCGTTGTAGTTGAACTTTTGAATCGATGGGGGCATTGTCGGCTCCCTTGAGTGCATTATTATCACTCCTGTCTCTCACCAGATAAAGCACTTGCCTTGCGTTGACCACAATGCGTTGGTGATCTTCAGCAAAGCCTAGAATCAGTTTAAGAGGTAAATATCCAGTAAAGGTCCCATCGGTGTGTACCATCCAGTCATTGGTCGAGTCAGGACACCAACCTGCCATGCAAAGTGTTTTACCTTCTTCCTCACTATAAGAGGGGTATAGTTTCATGACACTGGAAATGCCCACATTTCGAGTGCTATCCACCACGATATCGTTAATGACATAACGTACTTCAGAAAACAGAAAGGCTAAACCATGGTTGGCCAACTTGGATGTGGTAGGTGTAGAGCCATCGGCTTTGGTGAGCCGACCTTCAATCTGAATGACACTTTCATGCGGTAGGGTGTAAATATCTTGGTTGTTGATAACAAATTGAATTTCATCATTGTTATTGAGTCCAGGTGTTTGAGCTTGATAGGAATGGAGATCAATTCTTACCACTCCTGGTTGCTCCTCGATGCGGTTCGCTATCTCTAGGATAGAATTCATTATGAGGGTTGACGTGGTAACCCAAATGCTGTAAAATCTGCTTGTTCTGAGATGTTAACGTGTATTCATGTGGCAAACAACTAACACCATTCCTAGACGGTGTTGTTGCTTTATACACAAACTTCATAGTGGCTTTAGCACCAACTTGTAAGTCACTGGTGTGGTAGAATCTAGATCAATGAGTTGTTGATCTCTATTGATCAGTCTTAATGTTATATTACTAATACTATCAACAGCCACAGCATGAAAAAGCACCACTGGAGGGTTTTCACGAATAATATAGCCATTGGGCGATGTCACAATAAAGTCATAAAGCGAATGCGATGGTTCTTGATTGGTGTACACTTGGCTAATAATATTACACGTCACCGACACATGATGGTCCTCAATGAATTTCAGTTCATGGTCTGATTCATGTTTTTTGTTGGGCTCCAACACACGTGGTTTAAATCCTAGTAATGGACCAATGGAATCGGGGTGTGTTTTAAAGTCAATGTTGAATGAGGAGAAAATACTGCAGCGATGAGTGTTGGTATTGCCTACAAGTTCAAACTTGTGCGTTCCGTCGAGAAATGACTTTAAACCATATTGATTGATCAACACCACTTAAATGTGTTCATAAATATCATCGATCGTGTATCCACCAGAGTTCAAGGTGAGCACAGAATCATCATAGTAAAACTTGTTGTTCACATTTTCACGTATGTTGTATATTCGATTGTACGTTTCAAGAGAAACAAGTCCTAAACCATAGGGTTTTTCACTCAATTCGATAGGCGGGTAGAAGTCTAGGCTGACTTCAGGTCCACGTCCATGCACTGTAAACGTTTTACTTTCTGCCGACATACTGGTGGCGTTTTTGCTTATGCTGCGTCTTATATAAAAAAAATTAAACACAAACGTCCACACTGTTGGCTGTTAAACGTTTGCTCTCGTTTCACATTATAATATATCTTGATCCTGTTTCCAAAATAGGTCACTAGTTCCATGGGCGGAGGCAAATTCCCAAAACTGTCAAAGTACCATACCATGGATCCCTCTTTGACATAAGCTACATAATGCGTTCCTGGTCCTCGGTGATCATCCAAATTGACAACAGCACATTCCTGTTTCCAGGGTCGTGGGGGTAATTGGTTTCGCATAAACACACCTCGAAAATGAGAAAGCTTTAGTTGTTTAGCATAGCGTTCCACTTGTTGATGCGTCAGGGCATGTCTCGCTATGGCAGAGGTTATTTTTTTTTTTTTTTAATATTTCGAAATGGTGAAATCCCAAATCCTTGTTGATAAAAGGCTGGCTTTAAATTGGCATTTCTAGCCCCCATGGCAATCGCTTCCATCGTTTCATTGTGTCGCTGACTTTCTTTGAGTTGGTGCTTGCCCTGCTGCGCGGCTTTAATGGTTTTCGCCACTGCACTGGCACCGCCCAAAAGTGAGCCCAGAGCAGCCAACCCGGCAAATAATGCAGGTAAAAATCCCGCTCGTTTGGGGACGGGAATCACTCGCCCTTGGTTTGAAACCTGTCGCCGACGTTTTGGAATAACCTGTCTCTGTGCTGCTCGAAGGGCTTTCCTTATGGTCAATACATTATTTTTTCTTTTTTTCTTTCGCAAGGGCTTGTCCTCGAATGTTGAAAACCCTGGCTTTGCCAAGAACAATGTCCTTTTTTTAGTCTTTCTCACCACATACCTTTGTTTCACCATGATGATAATGACCAACAACCTTTCACAAGAAAGTTTAAATCACAACTAACGTCAGATGGTTATTTCATGGCTGTATATTCCAATTCCACATAAAGTGGGAAATCGTTTATGGTTTTCCCCGCTTGCTTTTCATCCCATGTCAACATGAGATAAAAGGATAATTCGTCACTTGCATTGACCATTTCATGGTCATGGACCAACATCCTATGACCATTTATCTTTATTTGTAAATGGTTCTCATCAGGTATGGCATATTTGATGTGAATGGTTCCATCATAGTGTAATCGATAGTGGCTTAAACCCGAAGCAAGCACATAGGTCAAGTGCTGATCATGGACTAGCGGTAAATGGTTTCTGTCATTCACAGGTTTTTCATTTGTCAGATACACTAAAAACACAGATGGGATAAATTTATAAAGCCTTTTCATTTCATGGGTCACGTAACGCTTGGTACAGACATCGTCTTCGTCTTGTGGGTCTTCCACGTGAATAATCCGATGGTGATTAGCGCTATAGCCATTCACCATAAGCTGGGGCACTTTGTCATAAAAATCATACACTTTGTTATCCACATACTTTTTCGTAGTAACGTCTGTAGACACTTGAGGATGTTTTACATGGGTTAACCGCTTTCCCTTAAAGTCATAATCTCCCTGTTTTGTGCGTGGCACTACTGACCTATCCACATAGTGTATATTAGCAGGATCTGTTTCCTGTTTAGGATCATGTATGAGGACAGGCCTAGCTTTGGCCATCAACGCACGTCCAAAGACATCCATCGTCAATCTGTAGTACCAGTCTACTGTTTCTATGACAAGGTTCGGTGTCCTGTATATAGACAGCCGGCTAGCCTGTCTAAGCCTTAGTTGACATGAAGATTATTAAGCAGCAAGAGTCATTCCCCGTGGGGGACATGGTTTCCCATCTCTGTCCCATATCACGTGAACAACGCCATGGTTCACTGTTTCCATCTTCCATTCGCTGCATCATTGTGGGGCCTTCCGGCTGTGGAAAGGCTAATCTTTTGCTAACGCTCATTACAGCGCCCAATGGTCTGCGTTTTCAAAATATTTATATTTTTGCAAAATCTCTCTACCAACCCCTTTACGTGTTTCTGGATCAAGTCATGTCTGGATTACAAAAAGAGAATATGGGTTATTTTACATTTTCCATGCAAGAAAATGTGATTTCACCGGATGAAGTAAAGCCTGATTCACTCATGATTTTCGATGATGTATCCACTGAACGTCAAGGCATCATTCAAAGCTATTTCAGCATGGGTCGACACAAACATATCGATTGCTTCTATCTTGGGCAAACGTATTCTAAAATGTCCAAACAGTTGATTCGTGACAATGCCAATGTCATTGTTTTATTTCGTCAGGACGAGAGGAACAGTCGTCACATTTATAATGAACATGTGAATCCGGATATGACCTTTCAAATGTTTACAGAATTGTGTGGCAAGTGCTGGAACACTCAACGTCATGCCTGTTTAGTGATTGACAAACAAAGTGAACTCAACCAAGGACGGTATCGCTTAGGGTTTGATCATTTTATTGCTATTTAAGGCCCTGTCTCATTCCCCATCAAGTCATTTGTCAAGACACCATGGCGTTAGCAGAGAGTCAATTGAAAAAGCATATTATTAAAGCAAAAAATACTATTCGCCAAAAGTTTCGTCAATTGAAACAATCACGTGCCAATCATGCTTTGTTTATTCAGCAACATTTAGCACCTACACTAAAAGCCATGTTGAAACCCTCTTTCAAGCCATCTGAAACGCTACCCACCGTTTCACAAGCCACGCAGACGCTGCACGAGGACCCTGAGGAAGAGGAAGAGGAACAGGAAGATTTGACTAGTGTTAGTGAAGTTGAGGATGAGGAGGAACAAGTGTTTACGCCTCAAAAAAAGGCTGCACCCCTTGCAGAGTTTTTGAGAAAAAAGAAATCCTTGGCCATGGTCGAAACACCTTGCCCTTCCAAAGCGTCTCCGTTTTCACAACTCTTGGCCACCCCTCAACATAAAGCTCAACTGAAAACCATTTTAATAAAATATTATGGATCAACATTGGAACCCTATTTCACCGATCTATTTATTGGAAACACAGATACCACGTATGGTGTTCGCTATGAGAATGATAGTTTTAAAATTGGCGATTCATCCATTAAATTTGCTCGTACTAAAGCTGTCATTAAAAACATCAACTATAAATTAACGCCAGGACTGTTAAAGCTGCTCTTTTCTCGGACCCCCTCTTCCCATGATTATACGTCAGAGGATCTTGACAAATATAAATCCATTTTATTGGATACCCATGCCCACAAAAGACAGTATGATCCCACGCAACAAGTGAATGCCAATATATCTCAAAAATATAAAACCATCATTGCAAAAATGTTTCCCACTAGTCAAAGTACTCGTCGTAAAGTGTCCGCTTCAGGAGTGACATTTAAACCATTAAAACCCCTTGTGGATGTTACCTACTGGCACAATCCCAATAAGCTCGTCCAGCGGCTACAGTTGTTGCATGCCTCACGTCAAGCTGGCCACACCGGTCACGATTGGGAAATTCAAGAAATTGAACAAGAACTTCGAAATGCCAAAATTATTGTTTAAGCCCTCACCCATTAAAATGGGTATTGCTCACGAGTTGCATCGCCCAGCTAGGCGTCACTATCCGCGACTCAAGGTGATTTCACGAGGTGTGGATGAACTTTGGCAGGCTGACTTGGTTGAAATGATACCCTATGCTGGCGTTAACGACGGTGTACGCTATATGTTGACCGTCATTGATGTCTATTCCCAAATGGCCTTTGTTGAACCTGTGCGTCGCAAGTCTGGCCCACTAGTTACCAAGGCCTTTCAACATATTATTCAACACTCCAAACGTCAACCTCAGCTGCTACAAACCGACCAGGGGAAAGAATTTTTCAACAAGGATTTCTCCAGTTTTCTCAAATCTAAGGATATTCACCATTACACCACGTACAGCAATCTGAAAGCCAGTGTGGTCGAGCGGTTCAACCGAACATTGAAAACCCATATGTGGAAAGCGTTTACAGCTCAGGGCACGTATCGCTGGTTGGACATGTTACCTGAGCTAGTATCACGTTACAATGACACCAAACATAGAACGATTGGGACCAAGCCACGTCTCGTAACTAAAAATATTCAGCGATTGGATAAACTGTTTAACCCCATAAAAACAGCTGATCCTAAACGTCACCGACTGAACATTGGGGATTTTGTTCGTGTGAGCAAATTTAAGTCTGCCTTCAATAAGGGCTACACGCCTCAGTGGGGGACTGAACTATTTCGAATTCGTCGAGTCTACTTGGACACTCCAGTCACCTATTTACTCGAGGACCTCAACCATCAACCCATAAAAGGTAGATTTTATCTACATGAACTTCAGAAAACAGCATTTCCTCAGCACTATCTTGTGGAAAAAGTGTTGAAACAAAAAGGAAATAAACTCTACGTCAAATGGTTAGGGTTTAACTCTACGTTTAATTCCTGGATAAATAAATTACATGTTGTGTGAACCTGTGTACTTTTTATTTATTCACACATGTTGTACACCACCTATAGCTCTATGTATACAGCGCTCCGCGCTTCATGCATGTTCATACATGTTTGTCTTTCCCTTTCCTCCTGTGTTCTCTCATACATCACCCCCTCCCCTCTCCCTCCCTTCACCTCCCACCACTGCTGTTTGCAGCTCTTGCCTCTCTATTGGTTGTGACATCATTCCGACAAGTTGCATCATACTTTTTACTGATTCAGCGATTCCCACGCTTTAAACATTCTCTTATCGTGCACGTGGACAGATAACACCCAAGCGAACACCTGTGCCGGATCAAATTTCACCTGAACTTGCATTTTGTCACGTACGAAGCAAAACAGGATGTGACTTGTTAACAGTTATCATGCACGTGGACAGATGACGTCTAAGATGAACACCTGCGGTAGATCAAATTTCACCTGAACTTGCATTTTGTCACGTACGAAGCAAGACAGGATGTCACTGGTTTAGCGTACATGCCATCTCACACGTGTGTGCATGCCTTTCGCACTCCCCTGCCACCACGATGGTCAGATTATTTCACCTTCAAGCGTCACCTGTTGTCAAGTCAGATCAATGCCTTCCAATAAGCTCAAATGACCTTCACCTCCTGCTCGTTTGTTTTCGGTACTCGCTTCGATCAACATAGAATCAAGTTCTCATCACCGTTTACACGTTAAAGGTAAAATATCAGAAAACGCACGCTCGCTCTTTCATACACCGACCCGCCGAAATAGCGATTGATCTATTAAGCATGGTCCTTGTGGTTAGCGACAGGTTCGTTGAAACACACACACACCCAGCCGTATCGTCTCTCTCAACAACCACGCTTCATGGACATTATAAACAGGTAAAGAAAAAAAAAACGTTATTTCAACATGTATCGCGTTAGGCCCTTTGTGAATTATTTTTTGGAAAAAAAAATCTACCACATTTGAAAGGGGGCGTTAGCCCGAGTGCTAGGACACCTCGTACACGTCTCTAGCGTTATTGGTTCGTGAAATATCGGCAAAAATCATAAAAAACACGTGTTTACCCCCAAAATCGCGTTTCCAAAATTTTTTAAAATTACAACGAGTGGTCTATAGCAAAGAAGACGTCTGCCCGAATCCTTGGACCCGTCGTGCATGCCTCTAGCGTTATTGCTTCGTGAGATATCGACAAAATCACAAAAAACACGTGTTTACCCCAAAATCGAGTTTCCAATTTTATTAAAAATTATAACGAGTGGTCCATAGCAGAGAGGACGTCACCCCGAGTCCTTGGACCTGTCGAACATGCCTCTAGCATGATTGGTTCGTGAGATATAGCAAAAAGTTCAAAATCACGTTTTTCCCCCAAAAAGACTGTGTTTCCAGATTTTCACATTTTCGACACCGACATTCCCGTAAAGAGCACGACGAGACAAAAAAAACGAATCCAAGCACGCCTTCCTAGCATGACTCGTTCCATTCCAAGGTCGCAGGGGCTCACCACTTGCTTTTGGAAGCAGCTTTCCCACTACCACACTACTACACACAATTTTTTTATCTAGAGACTTGAAATTTATTTTGGTGGTAGAGGGGATAGGGACCATTGATTTACGTTAAACAATTTTTTTTGTAGAGTTCCTAGTTTCCAAAATATAGGATTTTCAAAATTCGAGTGTTTTCAAAAAAATATAAAAAATAAAAAAGTTTTATTACAAAAAATAAAGGTCATAAAGACTGTTCGTTTGAGCCATGGAACAACGTACTATCCTGTTTGGTTTTCAAACTATCACCTAGTTTCAAAAACGAAAAATTTTTTAAAAAAATTGAAAAATATAATACATGGTCCATAGGAAAGAGGACGTCAGCCCGAGTCCAACGACACCTCATTTGTCAACATCCGACCATGCGTTCGAGAGATATTTAACATGGCTTAGGCTTAGTAGTAATGACATGTATGTTCTGAAGTGGCGCAGAAACCGCCTTACTCCACTACTCGTTATTGAGTAACACACAGACAGACAGACACACACCATCTCATTTTTATATATTAGTACTAGCAGAAGTACCCGTTCTTCGAACGGTGTTATATATTAACACCAGACATCATCAATTGAGCTACTGTTGCAATGGTTAGCGGTTTGTCATTCCTTCATAAGTTTATCAGAACGAAGTTAGTTTTCTGGGAATATCACACACACTCTTAATTAAGTGCCTTAAAATGTGATTTTCGGAGACCCCTTATAGACTCGCGAATTTTGTGTCTCACAATGAGAAGCGCAACATATGCTTTGATCGTCCTTCTAGGATAATTTTTAAATTTCGCCTATTTTAGTATGTATTTTGAGAAGTTTTTCCCTATATCCACCCTTCTACTGTATGAAAAGTACGGTGAGGAGTTTTATAAATGATTGGTGTCTTGACTCATATTTACCATACCTAATTTTACGATGCACCAAGCATCCGAACACGATTTATAGGCGTACATAAAGATACACAGAAAGACAGACACACAATTCTATTGTCTACAACATATCACCCAGATATCCAAATATGGGTATATCTACCATACAGTATCAAACAAAATCATCCTTACAATGAACCCATATGTCGACAAAAAAAATTAGTTAAAATGTGCTCTCAAACTAAATTCACCTAACGTGTACTTCCTGACGTGAAATAGATTTGAAAGCCTTGTAGACGAAATGCAATACACCTCACATAAAAAATGACCCTCTACGTTGTGTTAGGTCCCCATACACAGGAAGACCTCTTTCATAAATTATAAAGGCTTGTGGTGCATGAAAATTCAGGTTCTTTAGCCTCAAATCAGCCAAATTCCTAAAAGCCCCAAAAAATGCTGATTCAATTCAGGAATTTTTGAAAATAATGTTGCTGTTTGGAGATATAATTGACTTTCTGTACTATATGTCGCACGTGAAATTGCATGAAAAATTTCTAGGTTACCCCTTGACCCCCTTAATTGCATTGACGAATTATACAGTCCACGTTGGTTCCGTGATAACCTTATAGCCATTTGCAAACTTTCACAGAAATGTAATAAATGGAGTAGCCTAATAATAATAATTTCGTATGGCCTCGGGTGCCGGGTGCAAGCTTCGTAATTTGACACCCAGAGGGTAGCTTGCATGTCGAAATTTCGTTGTTCCTTGAATCACTATGAAAGTCAAGGAGGGTAGATATCTAAGCTCCTTGAACACTATAGCACTTTCTAGTAGAGAAATGAGGAACTTTGTGTTGGCGGAAACTGCTAAGATTAATTTTGCCATTATGAACACGGCCTACTGAATTCAAATGGGTTCTTTGACATGCCAACATCGTATGACATGCGAGTCGTATTTTTGCCGCCTTTCAAAAATCACTTACCACGGCCAGGAGTGAACCTGCAATCTTGGGGTTAGTAGACCGACACGCTATCCACTCTCCCACCGTGGCATGGTATAAATGGAGTGATATTGCTTCTTACAGAAATAGATGGAATGTTGGATGCCACCCCTTGAGATAATGTTGTCATGGTTACCGATTTCCATTCCTTCATTAGTTAGTTAAATTAAATTAAATTAGTTTTCTGGGAATATTTCCGATACTGTTGGTTTTAGAGCCTTATAATGTAGTTTTCGAGTCCCCCAAGTTATGTTTCTGGCACCGAGGGGCTTTGTCTCCTCGTTGTACGCCATAATATAATACTAATAATAATAATATAATATAGGGATAGGAATATAATAGACCTGCCGTACCACACCCGCAGGTGTAAATCGCGTGAAAAAAATCTAGTGTACCCCTTGACCCCCTTAAGCGCATTATACGTATTGATGATTTTTACAGCTTAATTTCTCTCCGTGATAACCTTCTAGCCGTTTGCAAACGTTCACACCAATGTAATTAATTGAATTGCAATGCGTCTTACAGCAATAGATGGACCTCTGAGAATCTGTTGCCATGGTTACCGGCTTGAATTCGTTCATTAGTTTATTAAATGAAATTAGTTTTCTGGGAATATCTCAAAAACGGTTGGTTTTATGGCCTTAAAATGTGGATTTCGGGGACCCTTTTGGGCCCCCGAGTTTTGTATCTCACATTGAGGGGCTGAAAATAATCTTTGTCTCGTCCTTCTACTCCTATTTCAGCATGTATTTTAAGGGGGTAGGCCCTCTTTTATGAGAGGTACGGAGAAGGGTTACATCAATGATTAGTTCTGTACCTCTGATGGATATCTGTACCAAATTTTACGTTGATACACCCAGCCGTTCTCGAGTTATAAGGGAACAAATTTGCCCACAGACAAACAAACAAACAGACAGACAGACAGACCAAATAATTATTTTCGCGCGCATCCATAATAAAACAGTCTGAAACGCGTAAATAACTCAAATTTCCGTATAAATTGCGGAAAAAACATACAAACTTTAATTTTTATGTACGTAGAGATATACTGCACCGCTCGGTGTTGACCGTGTTTTATTGCACAAATTTAGGTTTTACTCGCTAACCGTTGGAGATACACGAAAAGTGATCAGGACCTTTTGGATAGCAAATTAAATGCTAAATCCTGTGTATGCATCAAAAGTTTGATATTTCTTAGCGTTCTCTTTTTATTTGAAATGGAAATATGAAATTTTGAAACCAAAGGGTGTAGTGACGTCACATATGTGGGTTTTACTCGCAACCGTTGGAGATACACGAAAAGTGATCAGGACCTTTCGGATATGAAATTAAATTTTGAAGCTCTCATATGCCATCAAAAGTTTGCTATTTCTTAGCGTTCTCTTTTTATTTGATATGGAAATATGGAATTTTGAAACCAAAGGGTGTAGTGACGTCACTAAAATGGTCGCCATTTTTTAATAGTACAAAATATCGAAATTAAAAGTATCCTATATGTAAACATGGTAAATCAGCAACATCCATGCAAAATTTCATTTAAATCGGACCAGTGGTTCTTGCGTTATTGAGTAACACACAGACAGACAGACGGACAGACAGACAGATAGAAAGACAGACACACACCATCTCATTTTTATATATTAGTATGATAAATAACTAGTTGATACCCGTCAAAACATGACGGTCATTGGGAAAATATTTACTGAAGCATTCTCTTATATGCATTTTTGAACGATTATTTTTGACACTGTTGCAACTTTAAGGGCGTCGCAAGATCGACTTCGCAACATATAACTGGCCATGACTGAAACCTTGAAGAGGGAAATAGAGACCTACACGTTTCAGAGATTCCCCTTGAGCTTTATTGATTGTGATAAAGTACGCAAAGCGAATTGGAAATTGGAAAATTGAAGTGTTTTATCGGAAGTTGTTAAATCAAGTCGAAGAATTATAGCTCTCTGCCCATTAAGTGATTTGCCTCCAGATATGCCTACTCCAAAAGTTTTAGCCATAGAGCCACACCAATATTTCCCCTCGTTTTAATTGTCATAAACAAAGATCTCAGTAAGACGCGGCGGGATCCGCCATTTCTCTGGTGGAATAGAGCCATTGTGCGCAAGCGTGGGAGCGACAAATATTACATTTTTCTTCAATAATTTAAAATTATACCCTAACATATATTTTTCTTTTAAAGACACTCTGCCAATCTACTTGCCAAGAGCTCTCGTTAGAATGCATTACGAAGTCAATCGGTTAAGACGTTAACTCAATCTCGCGGTAACAAAAGGCTCCCTAGCGTTTTAAATATATAGATGTGGTAGTATTGGCGGTGACTATATCGAATATGACCAGCCTCTGGTCTTCAAGCCGTATTGTAAGTGCGAGATGTACTCACGGCCCATCCGGAACGTGTTTATCGATCATGGGACGGTGGTGGGAATTTCGCAGTTTACTAGAGCAAGGTCGATACCATTTCGCTGATTGAGATGGTTAATTTACAGTCGGCTGCCCTTGTATGCAGAATGAAATCAAATTCCAGCATTGGGTAGTATCTGAGCAGATGTGCCGACTGGGTAACGCGCCGAGAGAGGTTTACCGCGTGTGGCACAGCACAGGTGCACCATAGTTCCAACCTCGGAAACAATGGCTACTTTCGATGCAATGCAGGCGAGTACAATATTGGCATCAGTGGGATTTGTCCTAAATTGTACAGGAAAAGGATAAAGGGATTGTTTTCTGCAAAATGTGAGGTGAATTTGGGATATTTGGTGGATGCCATATCACCAGCTGAGCTGCTATTAATACATAAAAGCTTCGTTTCGCATAATAGGTACGATTCATACATGCCGATAGAAAAGATAAAGGAAGTAGGAGACTTCTGTTACTTAGGAAGAGAAATATCCAGTGATGGACGAAGCAAAGAGGATATTTGCTCAGGAAAGGAAAGCATTTCCACAAAAAAGAAATCTGTTGACATCGAATGTGGATTTAGGTAAGTCATTTTCTAAAGCCTTTTTATGGAGCGTGGCGCTCTATGGAAGTGAAACGTGGACTATTGGTGCACCAGAAAAGAGGAGAATTGAAGCCTTGATGATGAAGATCAGATGGGTAGATAGGGTTACAAACGAAGAGGTATTAAGGCTAGTGGGAGAGGAGAGATGTTTCTGGTGACTGCTAATGAAGAGAAGGGATAGGTTGGTAGCACACATACTAAGACACCCAGGAATAGCAAGCTTAGTTATGGTAGGAAGGGTCGAGGATAGGGGTAGACCAAGGTTAGAATATGTTAAACAGACTGCCTCAGATGTAGGGTGTGGTAGCTATGTAGAGATGAAACGATTAGTTCAGGACAGGGAAGCATGGAGACTGCATCAAACCTGTCAAAAGACTGAAAACTCAAAGAACAACGATAGGATAGAAATAAACCTGTCACGCAAGTATAGTATTACATTACAATCGCCAACTACCGCTTGTGCGGTAAGCCCGGTTTGGAGATTAAACCCTATTTTTTGTGTTTTTGTGAAATCTTCATTTTTAAGAAAATTCCAAAACTTATACAGGGAAAGATAAACATCTAAATCTTTAAATGAATAAAAAGTGTTTAAGGGAATGTTTAAGTGTATGATAATGATAGTTTTGTGTTTCTTTTTAGCGCAATTAGAATAGTACATTATGCAACGAGCCTATAATGGCTATAATTAAGACACGAGTATTTTTTATAAAACGAGCGTATGCGAGTTTTATAATTTCCATACGAGTGTCTTAATTACCATTATAGGCGAGTTGCATACGACTGTTTATGTTCGACGATAATTATAACTTTATTATATGTTTTAACATAAATATTCATAAATATCTGTTGAGAGTCAGCTACTGGAATTTTGTGATCGCAGAGCGAGCGTTGGGTGTGTTATCTTTGTCTTTCAAGAGCTTTGAACGACCGACGCATGCGCTCTGTGGGCTTGCAATGCCATATGCAGCCATATGTTTACATCAGCCGTCCCTCAGTAATATTGTCACCTGAGTCATTTGAAGACAATGCGCTGTGTAGAAATTAGTGTTGGCGATTTAAAGGTACAGTGCTATTTCTTGTCTCATATTCGCCAGTTTATTTACGCGAACATATGGACGGTGGATATTCCATGTCGGTAATTTATTATAGTTCGATGTTGTGTTTATGTCCGACATGTTGGATTTTGAGCGCATGCGCGAAGTTATCGTTACCTAATTGGTCAATGAACGAGCTCTGATTGGCTGGAGAAACTGTATCATAATGGAAAACAGTGTTATAATGACCATCATTATGATACAGTTATCTGACACATAATAGTGAGGGTCGAACATAAACACATTATCGGGACTCGGGAGCACAGTTATTATTCATTATACATTCGTTTTGACAAAATAAATTTTTACGTGGAATATTTTCTAGTTAAAAGGGACTTTCTGATTGGGAAGTTGGGATTTTCAGGTTTGAGAGGTTGCCAACTCTGATGGGTATAGCTGCATAGAGTCGGAGTAGGAACAGGCAGGCTTGCCCTTGTCTTACTGAACGCCTCATGTGTATTAAAACTCAGGAGAAAAAAATCTTCTTAAATCATGAAAACAAAGAATGTGACATGGTGAGAAATTAGTTTGTGTGTTCAGAATGTTTTTTAACAAATGCTGTAGTCGTAAGTCTCTGTTGTATTTGCGGCCATGTGGTGTTTGCTGCGCGATAGAGGGATATCACTTCTATCTTTTTTGATAAATTCTGCGAATTAAGAGGTCAAGATAAAGTGTTCGGCGTCACATATCTGTGACATGACGTACTACACGAATCTTCTTGATTGAATCACAGGAGACCTTTGTTGTCTTTTGCCATCCCCTCGATTTAGCTGGAGCCCACAAATCACTCAGGCAACGTAAATTTTGTATGGTGTCCCCAAACCTCGGTGCATTGACAGAGAAGACTATCATATATCCAAATATATTATGGAGTTATACCAAATGGCTTGAAATTGATCATCTGCAGTCCTTACCTGAATTACAGATAACACACATTAATATAGCCATCACAATTAACACCGGTTATCAGACAAATTCTACAGACACCCAAAGTACACGGGGCTACATGCCCATGTTGTTACAGCCCCTAAACTGACGAACCAACCAACCTGAATGTAACCGTCACCTCCTAGTTTATTGATCTCCTCACCCCACCGTCTGAGTCCCCTCCTGCCATTACTCCCATCCATTTGTCCCAGAAACCATTGGTACTTCCCTCATTTCAGTTACTTCTAGTTTTCCCTAAAGTTCTCGGCATCCGTCTATGGACGAGAGTGCGAATCAACTGTGGATTTCACCAATCATAAGCCATTATTTTAAGGCCTAGGCCTATGCTATGAGGGTGTTTAAATAAAAGGTACGAAACGATAATGTGGTACAATTTATTCGTTATTCAAAAGTAATCACCACAGGCCTGTACACAGGTGTTCCATTGCTTCATTAGCCGCAGGATTCCCTGTTCCCAGAAGTCTTGTGGTTGTGACAGGAGCCAATCCAGTACGGTGTACTTTAGTTCGTCGTCCGATTGGACACGTTTTACCTTGAGTTGCTTTCTTAACGGACCAAACAGATGGAAGTCGCAGGGAGACAATCCCGGACTGTAGGGCGGATGCTCAAGTTGCTCCCACTTGAACGTGGCCAATACTCCTTGTGTGACGTTACAGACATGTTGTAACGTGTTTTTCGAGGGGTTTTTATGCCACTGGCATAAGTCAGTAGGAAGCCATTCTATATTTATTTACGCGGCAAATTGTTCAGCCAAGAGAATTTTTCATGTTAATTTATTATTATTATTAATTTATTATAATTATTATTAAGATATTTTTCGGAGCATTTTATAAAAATTATAAGCATACAGATAGGTTTTCTATGTCTTAGAAAACACTATCAAGCAAATTATTACGAACGACAATATCATAGAAAATTATGTGATTACGGAATTTTACGGAGTTTCGTCAGTTAGGATATTATGAGAGACATGACTCACTGGAAATTCAGATACAGGCTGATTCTTGTCAAGAAGTATTACGCAAGGCTGGGTCGCAACGTCAAGAAAAGGCGGATAGTTGGAACGGAAATCGACTTCATCATCCGCGCGCCGTGTGTAATGAGCCAGAGAAGGGGAAGTAGCGCGTGGGGAGCAGCCAATCAGTGGAGACCACGTAAGCTGGAAGTCGAGACTGGAGTGGGGAGCCGACGTTTGCATATATCGTTCGGCGCGCCGTGGAGCGGGGACATTCTGTGAAAGACTTGACGAGTACGGTTGCACGGGGGAGTCGCTCCGATGTTACGTGAAGTGGAGAACAATCTGTTTAGAACTTGCCGAGTATGGTTGCACGCGGGAGTCGCTCCGATGATTCGTGGAGTGGGGGACAATCTGTGAAAGACTTGACTAGTTCGGTTGCAAGTGTGTGTCGCTCCGATGTTCCGTGGAGTGGAGAACTATCTGTTTAAAACTTAACCAGTGTGGTTGTACGAGGGTATGGCTCCGATGTTAGGACCATAAAGTCACCAAATCTACAAGTATATCATCAAATATCGACGGAGATGACGACGTCCAGGAGACTGTGGGAAGCTCACAGCATCATCCAGTACGAGGGAAATGCTCCGGCAATTTCCAGTGGTAAGCGCGAATGACGCAGAAATACGCAATCTCTCGTTTCTCTTTGTTTTATATTCAATATTTCAGTAACTTCATAGCTTGGGAATAAGAGTAAAATCAATAATTTATCAGACTCCGTTTTCACGTAATTTTCTATCGGTAATATTAAAATCGCAACGCTCCAATTTAAATTTTAAACTTATTATTGTTATTATTAATTTTGCTATACTTGTTTTATATAATAAATTCATTTATTTTACAATGCAATCTTTGCTTTCAGTAGGTAGCATTAGATATAGACCAATTCCTTCTCCTGATACAATTGTTTGTTGGGTTAATGATCAAATCATACCACGATCTGAGTGAATAGATTCTTGAAGGTGTTCTACCAGAGCTAGACGTTGTTAAATACAAATTTAGATTTCAACATTGCGTAGAGGTCTTGGCGCCCATTAAAACAACATAGCTTAGGCAAAGGTAAACAGTTACATTTATCACCCAACAGTTAGGGGGAGTCAAACCGTTACACTTGTCGTTCAACATATGTGGGTTAGCGAAACCGTTACACTTGTCGCTACCAACATGGGGCATTAATTACTGCTACACTTGTCGCCGACAACTTGGGGCTGAAAACCTAATAACATTTGTGGAAGGAGAAGGGTATATATTTCTGTGCCTGTATTTTGGGGGTTATTTGCCTTTATCAGTGTATATCATTATGGGGGATGAGAAAGAAAGACAGATGAGGTTACGTAGTGGTCATCAACTGGAGAGTGATGATACGAGCAGTATGTCGAGTGATGGTAGTACCGGGGTAGCGGAGGTAAATCCCGATACTGAAACAGGGAGTGTAGGCGGCCAACCAGAATTAAAAACTTTACCTCTCGAGATCATGTATCAGAACAAAGTTAGTAGTGATGCCTTAAATGCAAAATTAGAACAAAACAGTAGGGAAAATAAAGAAAGTACAGCCACTTTAAATGCTAAACTGGAACAAAACAACGCTAAATTAGAACAAAACAGTAGGGAAAATAAAGAAAGTACAGACGCTTTAAATGCTAAACTGGAACAAAACAAAGCTAAATTAGAACAAAACAGTATGGAAAATAAAGAAAGTACAGAAGCTTTAAATAAAAAATTAGAACAGAATAATGCAAAATTAGATAAGAACAACAAGGAAATTAGTGTGAAAATGGAGCAGATTAGAGGAGAAATCAGAGGAGTAATGGAAGAGAATAAAGAGATCATTGCAGATGTAGACAAGAAATTAGGAAAAGTACAGGAGGAGTTAGAAATTAGAATCAGTACACAAGCTGAAAATTTAAAAGAACTAGTGCAACTGGAAACACAGCAGGTCAAAAAGCAATTGGGGGGAGAAATTGACAAAATTCAGGTAACAACTAAAGAGGTTAAGGAACAGCTGGGGGGTAGAATTGAGAAAGTCCACTCGCAAATAGTTGCAGAAGTAAATGATTTAAGAGAGAATAATAGAGAGAGCATTAGCAAGATTGAGGAGAAACAAGCAAAGCTATATGATAAAGTAGAAGAATCAGAAGGAAACATTAAATTAACAGTAAACGGTATTGAGAGGAAGGCTGAGGAGAAAATCGCAGAGTTAGAATTGGAATTAAAAGCTAGGATCAGGCAAGAAAATAGTCAGAATAGGCCAGTTTTTGTGAATAGCACACACAGGGAGGTAGAACTGGGTATGTTCAGCAATCGACAGGGGTGCCCAATGGAGTTCATGAACACTATAGAAAATAAATTCGGGGAGAGGTTGGAAAAGGGTAGTATTGAGTGGTGCCAGGTAGTTGAAGTTTTAGAACAAGTGTTTGTGGGGGAAACGAGGAATTGGTTTTCTGTCTACAGAGACAAGTTTACGGATATTAATGATTTTAAAATGACATTCTGTGAAAAGTTCTGGAATGAGGTTATTCAGTCGCAGCATCGTGAGGGAGTAGTGTGTGGTAAATATAACCCTAAAGGAAGCTCCACCATGACCGAATACTTTTTAGGGCAGGTATTAGTGTGTAAATATCTGGATGGGTTGAAGGAGGAAAGTGATGTGGTAAGGTTGCTACTTAGGCACTTTCCCTATAGGATCAAGGAGGCTGCTTGTATCCAGAATGTAAAGACTATATCACAAGTAGAAAATTTGTTAATCACATTTGATGCACTAGGGAGAGGGGGTTATGAGGACAATTTCAATCGGAACCAGGGTAATAATAATAATAGACCTAATGAAGCCAGGCATCAAGAAGTTCAAGGGAACGGTGGCGAAGGGGCCAACGCTCAAAATAGAAATAATAATAATCAGCAAAATCAGATCCGAGGAAATGGCTATGGTAATCAGTATCAAGGGAGGAACAATGATTTCAGGGGAAATCAAGGGAGGAACAATGATTACAGGGGAAATCAGGGGAGGAACAATGATTTCAGGGGAAATCAAGGGAGAAATTATAATGACAATACTTACAACCAGAATAGGGGTCAAGGAAGCGGACAGCCTAGTGGTAGTAATATACAGCCAAACAATGACAACACAGCCCAGAACAACCTGACCAGTTCAGTAGTTAGTAGTACTACGGCCAGCTGTAGCGGTTCTTTAAACGCAAACCAGGCTGCGATGTAAGGTCAGAATCTCAGTCTGTAGCATGCCCTGTCCATACAATTATACAGGAACCCTATGACCTAAATGTAAGAAATGAATTATTACATGAACTAAATGATGAAGGTATTATTCAGGAAGTGGTTAGTAAGAGCCCCATAGTTAAATTTAACGTGTCCGAGGCGTACACGGATGTTTTAATTGATAGTGGTTGTATGAAGAGTTGCATAAGTAGTGCATTTTATGATAAAATGAAAGGAACTGGAGTAAATTTTGAGGAGATGCCAATTAAAAGCACTTTTGTTATCACAGCTGTTGGGAAGAGGTCTAAAGTAATTTCTAAGCAAGTTTTAGTAGACATTAAAATTAATAATCATGTAGAGAAGCAGATTTGTCTTGTAATTCCAAATTTAGTATTCAGTGTTATCTTGGGTTCAGTGAGGCTAAGTAGAGTGTCTGGTAACTTATGTTATGATGTAGGGAGTTTGAAATTTAAATGGGGAGATTCTGAAGTAGAAGTAGCGTTCAATGACCATATTCAGAGGAGTAGTGTTGTAGGGGTGATTTGTACTTTAAATGAGATATCGCCAGCCGTAGAGCGGGGTTCTCCATGTTTTGTGGGCAGTGTGATTACGAACGGTAGTCTAAAGGACTCGTTACGTGATGCTGCATTTCAGGGAAATATAGAGGATGAACAGTGTGTTCGGCTCTATGATGTGTTATTGTGTAATAGGAGAGTTTTTGAGGATCGCATTGGTATGGCCAATTGCTATACACATTCATTGAACGTTATTGATAGGTCAGTATTCACAGGACATAGATATCTTGTACCTTTCGCTTATCAGAGTGCAGTTGAGGCACAAATTAACCAGATGCTTGAAGATGGGATTATTGAGCACTCTAACAGTCCGTATGTTAATTCATTGATCAATGGTACCCAAGACCGACGGCACAGTTTGTATTTGTTTAGACGCTCGTTTGGTTAACAGTAGAATTAGTTCAGATCAGCTGAAATCTATGTCAATAGAGGAATTAATGCAAACATTTGAGGGGAAGAAGTATTTCACTTGTGTAGATTTGAGTTCCAGTTTTTGGCAAGTTCCACTTATGTACGAGGATAGACCATTTTCAGCTTTTAGTCATAAATATAACCTTTATCAATTTTTTAGAACACCTTATGGGTTAAAGAGTAGTTCAGCAGCTTTAATTAGGGCTTTAAACATCGCATTAGGGGATGACACAGGAGAGTTTGTAACTATTTACATAGATGATATGGTAATTAGTTCACGCAGTTTTGAGGAGCATCTACGTCATTTAGATATAGTTTTTCAGAAGTTAGATCAGGCAGGGTTCACTTTGAAGCTGTCTAAGGCGTCATTCTGTCAGTCAGAAGTGACATTTTTAGGTCATAGAGTGTCGGGTAGAGGTGTGACACCAGAGGAAAGTAGGGTTAGCATGTGTGGACAGTAGCAACAGGGCATCGTTACAGACACTGAGAAATATGCTAGTGGAGCAACGTGATGACGTTCATTTAAGGGAGCCACTTGCAAGGTTGGAAGCAGGTGACGCAGAAACATTTATAGTTTCCAAACGTATTGGCAAAACAGCATATGTGCTGGAGAATAGTGAGGGAAACAGATTATACGGGACGTATAATATACATAGTCTCCGAAAGTATGTGTCATAAAGTGAGGATGTTTAGCTGGCGAGCCAGCCTATCAAATGAGTAGGTGTGGTATTTGGTGCGTGGGAGGAGATGGTCTTCCAGGCAGGCGTATCAGAAGTCACACAGGGGGGTAGTATGTAAGTAAATGAGAGTTTTTAAGATACAGGGAAATATGACGGGATTGTCGGATGCTCTTGAGCACTAAAATGTCTCGATACACCAAGGCCAGAATTTGGTAGCGCTGGTGAATTCCCATTTGTCCCCAAGAGATGGGTGAGCGCTTGTAGAGGGTATTTTTGATTAAGGCGTCCACGGGACAAAAGATGGGCCATCAGAATGCGAGACAGTCCTTCATGAAACTCATACATAACAGCACACGTGATTTCTGTTTACGGCCTCGCCATGTAAGTTTGTAAGTGTGTAATTTAAGGTAATTTGTACAATGGTATTATTTGTGTGAGGAGAACGGGTCTGAGTTGAGAACTATTATTAAGTAGAATATGGTCTACGGGAACTTGACAAGACAGGGCGATTACGGCACAGAAATATTTGGTGTTATATGTAATGCGCACTTACTTTTTTTTTCAGAAGTCAATATTAATTTAATCTACTTTATAGAGAGATTAAGTATTATGGTCACGAGGCGCTGCCACAATAGTGTGATCGTGTGCTCAGTGATAAGAGGGATTAAATTTCACAATAAGGAAGGAACCTCCAGTGAAATTAGGAAGTTCTAGGGAGATATACATATATCAGAACACCTTGATGCGTGTGATGTGACATCTCATATACATAGTGCTCACACAGTAATTATGTCTATTTTTCCAACATAGAGAAATTTGAGAGGCGGAAATATCCGTGGAACACTATTCTATATGTAAAACATTGGACTGATTGCAAAGTGCAATCCATAGTGACAACAAACTTTGACGCAAAGTGCGTGAAGAAAAAATATGAGTGTATATATCTGTAATTTAGGATGATTTCATTTATGTAATAAGTATTTTGGATGTGGTTTATTAACGTGTCTGGGATAATCGGATAATGGACCGTCGTCACGGTAAATCATGCGATGATCCGAGGCGAATATGTAACGTGTTTTTCGAGGTGTTGTTATGCCACTGGCATAAGTCAGTAGGAAGCCATTCTATATTTATTTACGCGGCAAATTTTTCAGCAAGAGAATTTTTCATGTTAATTTATTATTATTAATTTATTATAATTATTATTAAGATATTTTTCGGAGCATTTTATAAAAATTATAAGCATACAGATAGGTTTTCTATGTCTTAGAAAACACTATCAAGCATATTATTACGAACGACAATATCATAGAAAATTATGTGATTACGGAATTTTACGGAGTTTCGTCAGTTAGGATATTATGAGAGACATGACTCACTGGAAATTCAGATACAGGCTGATTCTTGTCAAGAAGTATTACGCAAGGCTGGGTCGCAACGTCAAGAAAAGGCGGATAGTTGGAACGGAAATTGACTTCATCATCCGCGCGCCGTGTGTAATGAGCCAGAGAAGGGGAAGTAGCGCGTGGGGAGCAGCCAATCAGTGGAGACCACGTAAGCTGGAAGTCGGGACTGGAGTGGGGAGCCGACGTGTGCATATATCGTTCGGCGCGCCGTGGAGCGGGGACATTCTGTGAAAGACTTGACGAGTACGGTTGCACGGGGGAGTCGCTTCGATGTTCCGTGAAGTGGAGAACAATCTGTGTAGAACTTGCCGAGTATGGTTGCACGCGGGAGTCGCTCCGATGTTCCGTGGAGTGGGGGACAATCTGTGAAAGACTTGACTAGTTCGGTTGCAAGTGTGTGTCGCTCCGATGTTCCGTGGAGTGGAGAACTATCTGTTTAAAACTTAACCAGTGTGGTTGTACGAGGGTATGGCTCCGATGTTAGGACCATAAAGTCACCAAATCTACAAGTATATCATCAAATATCGACGGAGATGACGACGTCCAGGAGACTGTGGGAAGCTCACAGCATCATCCAGTACGAGGGAAATGCTCCGGCAATTTCCAGTGGTAAGCGCGAATGACGCAGAAATACGCAATCTCTCGTTTCTCTTTGTTTTATATTCAATATTTCAGTAACTTCATAGCTTGGGAATAAGAGTAAAATCAATAATTTATCAGACTCCGTTTTCACGTAATTTTCTATCGGTAATATTAAAATCGCAACGCTCCAATTTAAATTTTAAACTTATTATTATTATTAATTTTGCTATACTTGTTTTATATAATAAATTCATTTCTCTTACAATGCAATCTTTGCTTTCAGTAGGTAGCATTAGATATAGACCAATTCCTTCTCCTGATACAATTGTTTGTTGGGTTAATGATCAAATCATACCACGATCTGAGTGAATAGATTCTTGAAGGTGTTCTACCAGAGCTAGACGTTGTTAAATACAAATTTAGATTTCAACATTGCGTTGAGGTCTTGACGCCCATTAAAACAACATAGCTTAGGCAAAGGTAAACAGTTACATTTATCACCCAACAGTTAGGGGCAGTCAAACTGTTACACTTGTCGTTCAACATATGTGGGCTAGCGAAACCGTTACACTTGTCGCTACCAACATGGGGCATTAATTACTGCTACAGTGTGGGCGAGCGTTATCATGGAGAAGAATCACTCCCTTCGTGAGCAGTCCAGGCCGTTTGTTCTTGATGTACTTGCGTAGGCTACGGAGTGTTGCGCAATACACGTCACTGTTAATGGTTCGTCTCAAGGGTAAACGTTTCCAATCGGACGACGAACTAAAGGACACCGTACAGGATTGGCTCCTGTCACAACCACAAGACTTCTGGGAACAGGGAATCCTGTGGCTAGTGAAACAATGGGACACCTGTGCATAGGCCTGTGGTGATTACTTTTGAATAACCAATAAATTGTAGCCACAGTGTCGTATCGTATGCCTTCCTTCGGAGGGGAGTAAAGCCAGCGGTCCCATGTCATAGATTTATGGCGTGTAAAATACCTTCCACTAATTGCACCTGTGTGAAGCAAAATTATACACAGGTTAAACATATGACTAACGTTCTTAGGTTCCAACGTTCGTCGTCAGGAGCCGACTGCGGTGGCATCTGGTAACTAAGTTCTGAACTAGCTTGTCGTTGACGGTGACGTTTGGCGACAAAAGTAGGAACTACCTGAAAAAAATGAATGTCGGTAGTCCTTACTTGAATTAAAACAGGTACACACACTAATACAGTCATCACAATTAACACCGGTTATCAGACAGATTCTACACACACCCAAAGTACAGGGGCTACATGACTGCGTTGTCGCAGCCCCTAAACTAAGGAACCAACCAACCATAGTTTCATACCTTTTCATTTGGACACCCCTTATATATGAAGTGGGATCGGCGAACATGCAGTCCGGTCTGGAGCCCAAAAGCGATCTCAAGTAAGAAATAAAGGTAAATAGTACATTATGCAACGAGCCTACAATGGCAATAATTAAGACACGAGTATGTTTATAAAACGAGCGTATGCGACTTTTATAATTTACATACGAGTGTCTTAATTACCATTATAGGCGAGTTGCATACGACTGTTTATGTTCGATGATAATTATTATAACTATTTTATATTCGAACATAAATATTCATAAATATCTGTCGAGATTTCACCAGTTTTATGTACTGAACAGAGCGCATGAGACGCAGAGAATGCCTTGTATTTGACCATGGCCTCCTCGATTACCCTACTATGACACTAGGCCAGGCAGTGAAATTTAATTCAGAAGGCCGTGAAACTCAGCGCATCTAATTATCTAATTGGTCAAACAATTGTTTCTTGAGCTCTGATTGGTGGGAGAAACTGTTTCATAATGAATAAAACAATTGAGAGCATTTATTAACAGTTGGAAGCCCTGGTGGCTCTTAAGAATACGCGCAGTCATCATATCTGTTTATCTACAGATAGCACATACGAAATTTGGTTGAAATCCAATTGATAGTGTAGAAGTTATATGCATTTAAAATTTAGACTTATCAGCAGGTTTATAATCATTTTGGCAACACTGCCATGTATGGCCTCCTGGAAATTAAACTGCAATACTATTTATACGTGTGCCAATGTTGAAATAGCTCCCATTCATACCTTCCAAGATATCCAACATGGAGCTCAAATTTCAATTGCGATTTTTCAGCAGTTGGTAGCACTGACACCATTTTCAAATATGGCCGTGAGATATTCAGGTACAGATCTTTACTCCTACCAAATTTTGTTTCGATTGCTGCAGCCGTTTAGGAGTTGATAGGGGGGGGGGGACACACACACAGCCAGACAGACAGACAGACAGACAGAAGGACAGACAGACAGACAGACAGAAGGACAGACAAACAGACAGACAGACACACATTTGCCCGATCTCATAAGTCTACTTTTTCCTCATTTTTGCAAAATGTGAAAAGTAGGCTAAAAAATAGTGTTATAATGAGCCTCATTACAGTACAGTTTTCTCACATATAATAGTCAGGGTCGAACAAAAAATACATACACAATTGCGTGACCAGGGATTGAAAGGTTTAGGGAACGACGCCCATTAGAATCATGTTGACCGACTAAAGAGCGTTTACATTTCATTCCCTAAGTTAGGCTACACTGATGAGCGGTAGCCAAGGCGATAACGCTTGTTATTTACCGCAGCTCACATCTCGCTCATATGTGGTTGTATATGTTACCTAATATGAGCTCACCGGCGCCAGTTAGCGTCAAACCTCCAGCTAGCCAGGTGCTGCAAACAGCCCGCTGTTTGTTTTTATCGTCCTAATACTCGGCTGTGTAGAGTTCTGTTCAGCAGAGAAAAATCAAAAAATATGAATGTTATAAGCCGCGACTTCCCCCATATTAACAGCTATCTATCCAGGTTAAAACATGCTGCATCCACCTTAACAATGGACATCGTACACTTCCTTGCAATCTCCTTCCTTCCTTTCTCGCATTCTCCCATCTTTCCGTCCTTTCACCCCTTCCTTTGTTCTTTTCCTATCTCTCTTTATTTCCACATTCCTTCGTTCCTTTCTCATCCTGCTTCTTGGAACAGTATACTTCTCATATCTGATTACTGCATTGTGTTAAAATACTATTTTTAGTTCAATTATAACATCAGCTGACAACCTACCTACCTTAATATATTTTCTTGTATATGGTGTTTGACTTTTGAGGCTGATACTGTGTCTGTATGCAGTCTTTTGTATATAATTTTTCCATTCTTCTTCTTCTTCTACTTAAGATTCGGCCTTCAAAGAACCACGTCATTTCAACTGTTTCTTGCTGCATCGAGCTTCAACACCCTCCCAGTAGTTTCGCATTAGTTCTCGATTCTGTTGTTTCCCTTCTGAAGTCCACTTCTTGGCTGTTGGAAGCTTAGGCTTTTCTTGGAAACATCGGTGTGCTGTTGGTTATTGCACCTTTCCCAGATATCTTGGCTTGTAATTCTCACGTTTTGGAATATTTGTCCACCTCCGTGAACTAAGCTCCCTTGGTTTTCTTTTTGAGGAAGTAGATGAACATTCTATTTGTCAATCGCGCTGGGTCCATTCTTGTTATATGACCGTAAAAGGTAATTCTCCGTTTCCTCATGGTCAGTTATTTTTTGTAAAGTTCGTGATTGTGACGTCTCCTATATTCCCCATTTTCTTTTACTGGGCCTAAGATTCTTCTTAGAATTTTCCTTTCTTTCACTTCCAGTTTCTCTATTAGTGCCTTGCGATGCATTGCAAGGCACTCTGCAGCATACAAAGCCTCTGGACGGATGACTGTTTGGTAGTGTCATAACTTGGCATTTGTTGATATGGATTTCTTGTTGTAAATGGCCTTTGTTAGATTATATGCCATTTCCATTTGCCTGAATCGTGAGTAGTGTGTTTTGGACAGTTCTGTGACCTCCACCTCCACACCCTCCACACAAGATGGCGGCGGTGCGATATCTCTCGAACTTATGGTTGGATTTTAACAAATAAGGTGTCATTGAACTCGGGCTGACACCCCCTTTCCAATGGACAACATATTTCCACCCCAAAAATAAAACCTACCCTACTAAGGGGTGACATTGAATTTTTTAGAGAATCTCTCTTTCCAAATGCAACATGTGAGAGTTTGAATGCCGATATGGAATGTAACGTTGTTCTGCAAACCAATAATCAAAGAGGGGCATGTTAGGCCTTGAGGTGAGAGCCCCTGTTATTGTTGACGAGCCCCCTGCTGTCGGGCCCCTGTTGATGGGTTATTGTTGACAGGCCCTTGTGGACGAGTCCTTGTGGACAAGTCCTTGTGGACGAGTCCTTGTGGACAAGTCCTTGTGGACGAGTCCTTGTCCCTTTGGACTGATCCCTTTGGACGGGTCCCTTTGGCCTGGTTCCTACGGACTAGCCCATGAATTAATTTAAATTATGTCAAAGGGTCTAACTACATTTGTGTGTGTTGAATTGACGTTGTTCACCACTACTATAATGGAATAACGATATGAAAGGAAAGTGACGAAATACATGTGAACACGTGTGAAATGACCTTATTACCGTCCTCCTTGTGAAACAAGTCACATCCTGTTTTGCTTCATACGTGAGAAAATGTGAGTTCATGTGTATTATGATCTAACACACAGGTGTTCACCTGTACACGCGCACGATAAGAGCTAACAAGTCACAACCTGTTTTGACAGTGGTTGGTGGTGAAGGGGGGGGGGGGTTAGTGTAAGAGAGAACACAGGTGAAGAGAGAAAGAAATATGTATTGCTCATAATACATGTATAGCTGAGGACTGTACATAGGACTGTAGGTTAAGTACAACATGAGTAAATAAATAAATACAAGACACACAGGTTCACACAACATGTATTTTATTAATCCAAGAATTAAAGGCTGAGCTAAATCCCAACCATTTTACATATAGTTTATTTCCTTTTTGTTTCAACACTTTTTCCACAAGGTAATGTTTAGGAAACGCTGTCTTTTGAAGTTCTTGAAGATAAAACCTGCCTTTTATGGGTTGATGGTTGAGGTCCTCGAGTAAATAGGTGACTGGACTGTTCAGATTGACTTGACGAATTTGAAATAGTTCAGTCCCCCAATTTGGTGTGTAACCCTTGTCGAAGACGGACTTGAATTTGCTCACACGAACATGGTCCCCAATGTTAAGGCGATGACGTTTAGTGTCTGCTGTTTTTATGGGGTTAAACAGTTTATCCAGTTGCGGAATATTTTTAGTTACAAGTCGTGGCTTGGTCCCAATGGTTCTGCGTTTGGTGTCGTTGTAACGTGACACTAGCTCAGGTAACAAGTCCAACCAGCGATAAGTGCCCTGAGCGGTAAATGCTTTCCACATATGGGTTTTCAATGTTCGGTTGAACCGCTCGACCACGCTGGCTTTGAGATTGCTATACGTGGTGTAATGGTGAATATCCTTAGATTTGAGAAAACTGGAGAAATCCTTGTTGAAAAATTATTTTCCCTGGTCGTTTTGTAGCAGCTGAGGTTGACGTTTGGAGTGTTGAATAATATGTTGAAAGGCTTTGGTAACTAGTGGACTAGACTTGCGACGCACAGGTTCAACAAACGCCATTTTGGAATAAACATCAATAACCGTCAACATATAGCGTACACCATCGTTAACGCTAGCATAGGGAATCATTTCAACCAAGTCTGCTTGCCAAAGTTCATCCACACCCTGTGAAATCACCTTGAGTCGCTGATAGTGACGTCTAGCTGGACGATGCAACTCGTGAGCAATACCCATTTTAATGGGTGAGGGTTTAAACATTAATTTTGGCATTTCGAAGTTCTTCCTCAATTTCTTGAATTTCCCAATCGTGACCAGTATGGCCGGCTTGACGTGAAGCATGCAACAGCTGTAGTCGTTGGACGAGTTTATTTGGATTGTGCCAGTAGGTAACATCCACAAGGGGTTTTAATGGTTTAAATGTCACTCCTGAAGCGGACACTTTACGACGACCACTTTGACTAGTGGGGAACATTTTTGCAATGATGGTTTTATATTTTTGAGATATATTGGCATTCACTTGTTGAGTGGGATCATACTGTCTTTTGTGGGCATTGGTATCCAATAAAATGGATTTATATTTACCAAGGTCCTCTGGCGTATAATCTTGGGATGAGGGAGTCCGAGAGAATAGTAACTTTAACAGTCCTGGTGTTAATTTATAGTTGATCTTTTTAATGACAGCTTTAGTACGACTAAATTTAATCGATGAATCACCAATTTTAAAACTATCATCCTCATAGCGAACACCATACATGGTATCTGTGTTTCCGATAAATAGATTGGTGATATAGGGTTCCAGTGTTGATCCATAATATTTTATTAAAATGGTTTTCAGTTGAGCTTTATGTTGAGGAGTGGCCAAGAGTTGTGAAAATGGAGACGATCTGGAAGGGCAAGGGGTTTCGACCATGGCCAAGGATATCCTTTTTCTTAAAAACTCTGCAAGGGGTGACGCCTTTTTTTGAGGCGTAAACACTTGTTCCTCATTATCCTCAACTTCGCTAACACTAGTTAAATCTTCATGATCCTCTTCCTCTTCCTCAGAGTCTTCGTGGTGCGTCTGACTGGCTTGTGAAACGGTAGGTAGCGTTTCAGGTGGCTTGAAAGAGGGTTTCAACATAGCTTTTAGCGGAGGTGCTAAATGTTGTTGAATAAACAAAGCATGATCCGCACGCGATCGTTTCAATTGACGAAACTTTTGGCGAATAGTATTTTTTTCTCTAATAATATGCTTTTTCAATTGACTCTCTGCTAACGCCATGATGTCGTGACAAATGACTTGAGAGGGAATGATACAGTGCCTTAAATAGCAATAAAATGATCAAACCCTAAGCGATACCGCCCTTGGTTGAGTTCACTTTGTCAATCACTAAACAGGCATGACGTTGTGTGTTCCAGCACTTACCACACAATTCTGTAAACATTTGAAAGGTCATATCCGGATTCACATGCTCATTATAAATGTAACGACTGTTCCTCTCGTCCTGGCGAAATAAAACAATGACATTGGCATTGTCACGAATCAACTGTTTGGACATTTTAGAATACGTTTGTCCAAGATAGAAGCAATCGATATGTTTGTGTCGACCCATGCTGAAATAGCTTTGAATGATACCTTGTCGTTCAGTGGATACATCATCGAAAATCATGAGTGAATCAGGCTTTACCTCATTCGGTGAAATAACATTTTCATGCGTGGAAAATGTAAAATACCCCATATTCTCATTTTGTAATCCAGACATGACTTGATCCAGAAACACGTAGAGGGGTTGGTAGAGAGATTTTGCGAAAATATAAATATTTTGAAAACACAGACCATTGGGCGCTGTAATAAGTGTCAGCAAAAGATTGGTCTTTCCACAGCCGGAAGGTCCCACAATGATGCAGCGAATGGAAGATGGAAACAGTGAACCATGTCGTTGTTCACGTGATGTAGGGCAGAGATGGGAAACCATGACCCTCACGGGGAATGACTCTTGCTGCTTAATTATCTTCATTTCAACTAAGGCTTAGAGAGGCTAGCAGGCTGTCTATATACATCGCACCGAGCCTTGTCATAGAAACAGTAGACTCGTACTACAGGTTGACGATGGATGTCTTTGGACGTGCGTTGATGGTCAAAGCTAGGTCTGTTCCCATACATGATCCTAAACAAGAAACAGATCCTGCTAATAAACACTATGTGGATAGGTCAGTAGTGCCACGCACAAAACAAGGAGATTATGACTTTAAAGGAAAGCGGTTAACTCATGTAAAACATCCTCAAGTGTCTACAGACTGTACTACAAAAAAGTATGTGGATAACAAGGTGTATGAGTTTTATGATAAAGTGCCTCAGCTTACGGTGGATGGCTATAGCGCTAATCATCACCGCATTATTCACGTGGAAGACCCACAAGAAGATAATGATGTCTGTACCAAGCGATACGTGACCTATGAAATGAAAAGGCTTTATAAATTTATCCCATCTGTACTTTTAGTGCATCTGACAAATGTAAAACCTGTGAATGAGAGAAACCATATACCGATATTTCATGACCAGCACTTGACCTATGTGCTTGCTTCAGGTTTAAGCCACTATCGACTACACTATAATGGAACCATTCACATCAAATATGCCATACCTGATGAGAACCATTTACAAATAGAGATAAATGGTCATAGGATGTTGGTCCATAACCATGAAATGGTCAATGCAGGAGACGAATTATCCTTTCATCTCCTGTTGACATGGAATGAAAAGCAAGCTGGAAAAACCATAAATGATTTTCCACTTTATGTAGAATTGGAATATACAGCCATGAAATAACAATCTAATGTTAGTTGTGACTTAAACTTTCTTGTGAAAGGTTGTTGGTCATCATCATCATGGTGAAACAAAGATATGTGGTGAGAAAGACAAAAAATATGAGCCTATCCTTGGCAAAGCCTGGGATTATGACATTCGTGGACAAGCCCTTGCGAAAGAAAAAAAGAAAAAATAATGTGTTGACCATAAGGAAAGCTCTTCGAGTAGCACAGAGACATGTTATTCCAAAACGTCAGCGAAAGGGTTCAAAACAAGGGCGAGTGATCCCCGTCCCCAAACGAGCGAGATTTTTACCTGCATTATTCGCTGGTCTAGCTGCTCTAGGTTCACTTTTAGGCGGCGCCAGTGCAGTGGCAAAAACCATTAAAGCCGTGCAACAGGGCAAGCAACAACTCAATGAAAGTCAGCGACACAATGAAGCAATGGAGGCCATTGCTATGGGGGCTAGAAATGTCAATTTGAAGCCAGCCTTTTATCAACAAGGATTTGGAATTTCACCTTTTTGAAATAAAAAAAACATCTTTAACCTTAGTCATAGCAAGACATGCCCTGACGCATCAGCAAGTGGAAAGCTATGCTAAACAACTGAAGCTTTCTCATTTTCGATGTGTGTTTATGCGAAACCAATTACCCTCACAACCCGGGAAACATGAATGTGCTGTTGTCAATTTGGATGATCACCGAGGACCTGGAACACATTATGTAGCTTATGTCAAAGAGGGATCTACTGTATGGTACTTTGACAGTTTTGGGAATTTGCCCCCGCCCATGGAACTAGTGGCCTATTTTGGAAACAGGATCAAGATATATTATAATGTGAAACGTGAGCAAACGTTTAACAGCCAACAGTGTGGACGTTTGTGTTTATTTTTTTTATATAAGACGCAACATAAGCAAAAACGTCAACAGTATGTCGGTGGAAAGTAAGACGTTTACACTGCATGGAAGTGGACCTGAAGTGAGTCTAGACTTTTACCCACCTATCGAATTGAGTGAAAAACCTTATGGTTTAGGACTTGTTTCTCTTGAAACGTACAATCGAATATACAACATACGTGAAAATGTGAACAACAAGTTTTACTATGATGATTCTGTGCTCACCCTGAACTCTGGTGGATACACGATAGATGACATTTATGAACACATTTATGTGGTATTGATCAATGAATATGGTTTAAAGTCATTTCTCGATGGAACGCGCAAGTTTGAACTTGTAGGAAATACCAACACTCGTCGCTGCAGTATTTTTTCTACATTCAAAATTGATTTTAAAATTCACCCCGATTCCATTGGCCCATTACTAGGATTTAAACCACGTGTGTTAGAGCCCAACAAAAAACATGAATCAGACCATGAAGTGAAATTCATTGAGGACCATCACGTGTCGGTGACGTGTAATATTATTAGTCAAGTGTACACCAATCAAGAACCGTCGCATTCGCTTTATGACTTTATTGTAACATCGCCCAATGGCTATATTATTCGTGAAAACCCTCCAGTGGTGCTTTTTCATTCTGTGGCTGTCGATGGTATTAGTAATATAACATTAAGACTGATCAATAGAGAGCAACAACTCATTGATCTAGATTCTACCACACCAGTGACTTACAAGTTGGTGCTAAAACCACTATGAAGTTTGTATATAAAGCAACAGCACCGTCTAGGAATGGTGTTAGTTGTTTACCACGTGAATACACGTTAACATCTCAGAACAAGCAGATTTTAGAGCATTTGGGTTACCACATTAACCCCCGCGATGAATTCTATTCTAGAGGTAGCGAACCACATCGATGAGCAACCAGGAGTGGTAAGAATTGATCTGCATTCTTATCAAGCTCAAACACCTGGACTCAATAACAATGATGAAATTCAATTTGTTATCAACAACCAAGATATTTACCCTCTACCGCATGAAAGTGTTATTCAGATTGAAGGTCGGCTCACCAAAGCCGATGGTTCTACACCCACTACATCCAAGTTAGCCAACCATGCTTTCGCCTTCCTGTTTTCTGAAGTACGTTATGTCATTAACGATATCGTGGTGGATAGCACTCGAAATGTGGGTATTTCCAGTGTCATGAAACTATATCCCTCTTATAGTGAGGAAGAAGCTAAAACACTTTGCATGGCGGGTTGGTGCCCTGACTCGACCAATGACTGGATGGTACACACCGACGGCACCTTCACTGGATATTTACCTCTTAAACTGATTTTAGGCTTTGCTGAAGATCACCAGCACATTGTGGTCAACGCAAGGCAAGTGCTTTATCTGGTGAGAGACAGGAGTGATAATAATGCACTCAAGGGAGTCGACAATGCCCCCATTGATTCAAAAATTCAACTACAACGCTTGCTATGGAAAGTGCCTCATGTGACCCTTAACGATAGCAAAAAACTGGACATACTCAAAATGGTAAAGAGAGATATACCTCTACCCATGGAATTTAGAAGCTGGGCACTCCATGAGTCCCCGTTATTGCCCACCACCAACACACACAGTTGGTCTATAAAAACAGCCCGCTATACAGAGAGACCTCTCTACAGAATTGTGGGTTTTCAGACGAATCGCAAGTATCAACAAACCAAAGATGTCACGCAATTTGATCACCTCCAATTGAGAAATGCACGTCTTTTCCTCAACGGTGCTGTGTTTCCCTATGAAGGGCTGGATTTAGATTTTTCAAAAAATAAGTTTGGCCCCCTGTACGACTTGTTTTCTAAATTTAGATGGTCGTATTATCAAAAAGAGAATTGTCCAATGTTGTCACCCCAAGCTTTTAAGTCAAGGGCGCCACTGATTGTCTTTGACTGTTCCTACTTGGAAGAGTCTGTCAAACCATCCAATATTGACATTCGACTAGATTTTGAAACGCATGACAATGTTCCAGCCAATACCACGGCCTACTGTTTGATTATTCATCACAAAGAAGTCAACTATTATCCCCTGTCCAACCAAGTGACAAGTGTATAAATAGCAGGTCAACACACATCAAACCACTCAGTCATGTCTTGCTTTCAAGCCTCAAGAGAAGTTACATCCATGAATTTAACATCTGAGGAACAACGTTTCAAAACCTTTGCGACGTGGCCGGTGCCTTTTATAAACCCTCAAGCCTTAGCAGCCGCTGGATTCTACTATTTAAAAAGAAGAGATGAAGTGAAATGTGTGTTTTGTCCCATCATCTTAGACCAATGGCAAGAGAGCGATGAACCCATGCAGGAACATCAGCGCTGGTCACCTGCCTGCCCCTACCTGTGCAGAATGGAGGTGGGTAATATACCCTGTCATTCAAGTTACCCCTCACTCATGCCTCTGAGTGATGAAAAAAGTTATGATACGTGTGGACTTTATGGTGCCGGTAGTGCTTCAGTGAGCAGCTCACAGTTAAAAACATCCAGTTTAGAGACATTGGGATATCATCAGTGTTATGGACACTATAAACACAAAATACTTTTTTGTTGTATGAGATGGTACTGCCTCTATCCTAGAATGAAAAAAAGAATGTAAAACTTGTTATGCTAATAAAATAATGAAATAAAAAAATTGGTTGTTGATGTTATATTATTATTTCTTATGCCCCCCTGTCATATCCTAACCTCTATAGTGACTACTCGATGTTTTTCTTTTCTTTTACTAGAATGGAATGTAAGTAAATGACATGGTACACCTTACTGAACAATTGTCAGTCTGTGGTCAGTTGGACTTGATCCAGACAAGAGTGAACATGTTGCGTACACTGATTGTCGACTGTCAAGGGTTTAAAATTGGAGATAACAAATTTATATTTAAAGAAGTGGCCATCATCGATTGTTCCACTTTTTGGATATCACAAGCTACTCATTTGGTGTTTAAACCACCTTATGCGTTTGATTTGTTGTGTGATAAAGACCGTAAACAAACCCAGTGGATTGAAACTCATATGCAACTAGACTGGAAGCAAGGAACCATTTCATATAAGCACCTGGACATGGTCATGAAAGCCCACTTGTCTTCCGCTCATGTAGTATTGGTGAAGGGTAGTGAAAAACGTCAATGGCTACAACCATTTTTAGCGTCTTACTGTCAATGCATCGATTTAATGGACATGGGCTGTCCATCGCTGCAAACACTCATGGATCGCTGCCCCTGTGACAATATTACCCATAAAGCCTTGGCACAGGTGTGGCAATTGTTTCATTGGCTATCCACCAATGCCTGCTGGGAGTTGTTAAATAAAATTAAAACTAAAGGTTTACCTGTGGATGACACCAGTGAGATTTCTACAAGCGACGTGTAAACATCAATGTGATACCATGGAGAAAGGGGATGCTACCGATAAAGCGATTGGAAAGTTCTTTGTGTGTAAAAAGAAACTAGACAGTTTTACTAAAGAAGAATTATTGGCTCTTCCAAAATCATTCATTTATTATGTCGCAGCAAATTCAGTGAAAGAAATCTGGCAACATGTACCAAAATCATGGACTCAAGACCCTGTGTTAAGTGAATTGCAACCATGTACGGATTATGATCACCATAAGCAAGTGGCTATGGCAAAAATACCCTCTATGCGACAGTGTGCTACTTGTCAGCTAGTCAAACTGTATCATGGTCATAAAAGTCAGTGTAAAGACTTTGTATCCTCATACCATGGGAGTAATGAAGAAAAAAAGCAACAACAACAAACATCATCCACAGAGGAGGAGGAGGAAGATCAAACCTTTTTACCATCAATGGAAAAGGATATGCCAGACCTGTACTGGCAATGGCGTCATTAACAAAGTAATTCAATACTTGACTTTCGAAATCTACCTACCTGGTTATTATTTGTGTAGTCCTGGAACTTGTCTTGAAGAACCTTTGCAGCATAGTGATATACCTATTAATCCTTTGGATCAAGCATGAACCTTTCTTATCACCACAGTCATTCTGCATTAAGACGTGTAGCGGATAAAGTATCGTTGAAAAGCTAAACAACTTTTGACATTCTGTGATGTCTCAGTGGGAGAGAGGTTGGCAGTCGTCATTGTGATTAGTGTTATAAAAGGAAAGTTAATAATGAGTGGACATGGACATTGAAAAGGATTGAGGAATTGGTATTTCTTTGTATTCTATTTTTGTAAAGCTCTATTTGATGTGAAATAAAAACAAGGTTTACAAGATCACAATGTCTTTTTTTTTAAATGGTGATAGCCATTTCATTTTTTTCACACATGAATATTTACAATTTCCACTTTACATTTTTTTACATTCCCCTTGTTTAGTTTTAACATTCTGTACATTTTTGTTGTTGTGAAATAAAAACAAGGTTTACCAGATCACAATGTCTTTTAATTCTAAAAATGGTGATAGTCATTTCTTCATTTTCATTTTTTTCACACATGAATATTTACAATTTCCACTTTACATTTTTTACATTCCCCTTGTTTAGTTCACACATTCTGTACATTTTTTTTGTGAAATATAAATAAGGTTCACTAAATCACTATATCTTTTAATTTTTAAAAATGGTGATAGCCATTTCATTTTTTCACACATGAATATTTACAATTTCCACTTTTCATTTTTTACATTCCCTTGTTTAGTTTACACTTTCTGTACATTTTTGTTGTTGTGAAATAAAAAAACAAGGTTTACCAGATTACAATGTCTTTTTAATTTTAAAATGGTGATAGCCATTTCAATTTTTCACACATGGATATTTACAATTTCCACTTTACATTTTTGACATTCCCCTTGTTTAGTTCACACATTCAGTACATTTTTTAAAATCTTTTTCGTAATATACAAAAGCAAACATTTTACACTAAAATGTATTACTTATCTTATTTTTTACTAAACTACTGTAGCCTAACATCATACATTCTACTTACAGTTTTTACAAAAAATATTACAATATAAAACACACTACAAATATTACAATATAGTGATCATTAGACTTAAGTAAAGTAATAGTCGTCAATACGACTGTTTCCCCAAGCAAGAGTATTAAATGTGTTGGGTATAATGAATCGTTTGTTGTCTTCATTACTTAAAGCAACTTTGTTCAACAAATTGGTATGTAGCTGATGATTTTTACTTCTAAATACACACATTTTCTTATATAATACAGGTGGGTTACTAACTATACAGTTTTTATAATCACTTATATCTAACTCTTTACTAACAACATTCTTTTTCACTCCTTTTAATTTTTTTACTACTACTTCATTAATTGTTATATAGCTGTATGATTTAGATTTTGTGCCTACAAAGGTGTCTATAATAACACCAGCACATTCATCCTTAAATTTCCCAAGAACCTTTTTGTTTACTAGAGGTAAATGGTAAATATTATCCTTGGGGTAGTCACTTGTATCAAACCTATTTAGCTCAGTTTTGATATCCTCGTAAAAATCATCAGTTTTAAACTCATAAATAAAAGAATCTGTGTCTGTGTAGAGTAATTTAGCATTATCAAGATAGTTTTTCTTTACATAATCATAGTGAAATTCATACATAAGAGTTTTTGATAATTCCAGAATGGTGTAACCCACATATATGGGTTTGTTGTAAGTTACTTTAAGACGATTCATTTGTATTACAACTAAATCCTCATGAATAATTGAACAGCTATGAAAGTTAGGCTTGCTTATTAAGTTGCTCGCACCATACCTTTTACCATCATTCTCCCACTTTGTTATCAGCTTTACATCAACTCGTTTATCAACATTCTCCATAGTCTTTCCAAAAACACTATTATTCATGAGTTTATACAAATCTTTTTCAAACGCGTTTGTTGACTGCGTTCTTAAATTATTGTTTAGATCAATATACGGTTTGAGCCATGCTGACTGATGAAATTGCAATACGCGATGAATTTTAGTTAATTTCAATCCATGCTGTAGACACTGTTTCAAGTTTTGATAATGTATTACATATTTACATTTATCATTTACATTAGCAATTAACATTTTTGTTCGTGATGTGATGTATGGAGATTTCATATTCTCAGGACAAAATGGTAAATCATTATGATCATCATGTAACTCTTTAGGGTACTCAAGATTTACCTCTAAAATATATCCTTTATCATCGTTATCATTAAGAGTGTCAACATGTAAGACATCAATTTCAGGTTGTGTCAGCCAGCGAAAATCTTTCAGTGGTAGATATTGACTCATAGCCCAACCATATTGGTTATTTGCATCGAGATAGACAATATACTTTGACTCTTCACAAGGGTTGTAGCTAGGCATGTACTTATTATTCGCTTTAGAGTACCGTCCACTACATTGGCTTAATCCACCTCGAATTGATGATTTTATAAAATTGATCATGTCTATATCAGTCATTAATTCTAAATTTACTTTCGTTTTTTTCAACATTGAACTGAAACTTAACCCAGGAGCAGTGAAATACTGACAAGGATCAAGGTCATAAGTTTTCGTACAAACATTTCGAAAATTTTCAAAAACATCTGCTAATAATAACACATCTGTCTTCAAATATATGTCTGAAAATTCTCCTAAAGTTTGAATGTGGAACTGTGTCCATACACGTTGTGCATGTAAATATTCCTGATCACTGATATGACTTGTATTTAAGGAACTGTAAAATGCATTTTTCGGTGGTAAACAACACTCCTCAAGACGTTCCACACAGTTAATATATTCATAAGGGAATATACCCTTTTGACGAATCAAATTAAAATCATCTTCTTTAGGAAAGACACGATGAATTTCATGAAACTGATCTGATTTTAAATTGCTAGCCAGCTTATCAAGACTACTCGGCATAAAGCGGAAAGAATCTAAAAATCGCAATTTAATGGTTTTTTTTATTGCTAGTTTTGATGTATTTTGTGAACGATATGTATTGTTCCTTATTATTTGCAATCACATCAATTTTCACATCTGAAGCTCCAAATTCTTTAACGATAAAGTGGTTATCGTATTTGCTACCATTATATAGAATGACCGGAATGAATTTACTTACTCTATAATTTAAATTACATTCTTGGTGAGCAGCACCACGATATTTTCCTGTTAAATGGTCATGATCGCGAACCCTGTCTGTATATAAACATTCACCACATATAAAACAATCAGTTTCAGTTTCAAAATTCATTTGCTCTGAGGAAGTTAGTGGCTCCATTGGAATGATCGTATTTAAAATAGAGGATATACGAATGGCATCTTTCTCAAGCCTTTCCATAAAAACTTTAGGTGCATCAGGTCCTCTATAGAGCTCAAACTTATTTGAAGAGTCATCATAACTACATTTAATATATTATGCAAAGCTAAAAGGTTCATGAATGTGAGTTGTGTTGGTGAAAGGTTGGGCTGGATTTGATGAACATGTATTAAATGGTTTTAGCAAAGCCTCGAAGTCAGCATATATAACAAATGGTACTCGAAGCTGTTTCTCATAATCCTTAAATTTTAGAATGTTATTTTTAGGAGTCGGTAATACCGTACACACATGATTACATCCCCATTTTTGGTGTTGAGTTAGTTGGTCCTCTTTTCTGAAATGCAGCAAACAGCCATCACACAACCACTCTTTACCATCGCGTTTTGTTATCTGACTACCAACAAGTCTACTTAAATGTTTTATCCAACAATAGTGGGCGTTTTCACCTTCGGTTATGTATAGTAAATTTACATGAGCATCCTTTTTTCCTGAGTATAATATAGAGGACCAACTATACTCTTTATTTTCAATTCCATAAACATTAATACTTACATTGTTCAACTCTTCAAAAGGTTGAATGTCTTTTATCGCCATAGGAAATTCTATTTCTTTTAAATCTAACACTGAATAATAGTGAGGATATGATGATGTTCTATCCATATGCCCCACTGCTGAATGGAGAGCTGAGGTTACAGCCCACGCAAAACATGCTTGATCACTATTCCAAACGTTCACAACAGCTTTCTTCCGTTTGATCCATCCTGGCAAATCAATATATGATGATGCTCGAAGGGGGTTGTATTTATTCAGGTTGGTTTCTAAATAAAGTACTTCAACCAACGCCCAGCCTGACTCCCTTTCCTGGAACTCTTCACTCTTCACAATGGTAGCACTTGAAATATTTTGGTATATATCACTAATATTAGTTGATTCGCTAACAATTATGTTTTTTGTATTAAAGGATTTGATATCCGTAATTTCACCTTCGCTCCCAGTTTTTACATAGAGGCCAAAACGTTCAAAATTCATTTTAAATGTTTTATGCTCTAATAAAACATTTTCTACTAAGCCAAACACAGTAGGTTGAACATTTTTTAAAAATGATTCAATACTTTGAGTTTTTTCTTTACTATAAAGTCTATAACTAGCAATTCGACTTTTAAATGCACTACCAATTTGTTGAATATTTCCAGAATTTCTTTCATGGCAAGCGTTATTTTTATGTTGAATACTGCGTAAATGTCCATGAATGATTGAAGAAGGTATATCAATATTACATACATCACAATGTGTTATTGAAGGTTCACCATTCTTTTTTCTTTTTGTTGCACAACTATTTTCACAATCTTGAGAACGTTTACGCTTTTGAGCATCACATTCATTTAAAGGTTCGGTGCTAGTTGATGGTTTTACAGATTTCAATTCCTGTTGTTCTCCATGCACTTCAACCATGTGGAATTGATATCGCTTTACAGCAGAAAAACCAAGTTCGCAAACTGAACACTAAAATGGTGCTGAACTGACATGCATTAAATTTACATGTCGTGTAAGACTATCTTGTCTGTTAAATGTTGTAGCACAATGACTGCACACAAACATTTTCTGATTATGTTTTGTACTTGCATGACGTTGAAGGTTGTCAGGTCTTGAGAACTGTTTCTTACAGTCACCACACTTGAAAATTATGATCACTTTCGAAATTATCTATAAAAGAAAGAAATCATCAATGTTAATAAAAGATAAAACAAAAAGTACAATATAAATAGTTTAATTATATTCCAGTCAATGGTTATAGCAGGGTATTTAAATCAATCATCTGTGAACTCCTAGCAAGTCTAACTTTATGTAGTTCTAACTGGGGGTTACTATATACCACTGTCGCTGACACCTAGCAGTGAACATTAGAACTTGATAGAGTGGTAGAAACCAGCGGTCGCCAGTTAAGAGAGCTAAGTGTGGCGTCATAGCCAGTCTTAAAACAAGTCTAAACTTGTAGAACATGTCACGTGATAGAAACCAGCGATCACCAGTTAAGTGAGCTAAGTGTGACGTCATAGCCAGTCTTAAAACAAGTCTAAACTTGTAGAACATGTCACGTGATAGAAACCAGCGATCGCCAGTGAAGTGAGCTAAGTGTGACGTCATAGCCAGTCTTAAAACAAGTTTAAACATGTAAAACATGTCACATGATAAGGTTAAGTTAGGTAAAGTTAGGTTATGTTAGGTGAACTGAGGTTAAGTCTTTAAATATTCCCTCTGACACTGACACCTAGCAATGAACATTCAGACTTAATAGAGCGGTAATCAAAATCTAACCTACAAAATTAGCTTTACACACCATGGTCAAGTAGTTCCAACTTTTGACTGCCAAATATACCATTTTCACTGACATGTAGTGGTGAACATTGGAAAATATCACTCTAACTGTTTAAAAGTTATTGGAGGGGGCACTTACCTTTTTATAATTTATCAACTGCTGTCACTGAATGAACAGATTGTAGGAATCTGGTAACCTACAGGTACCCAATTATCTGCAAACAAATCAATCAATCAATAAATACATTCCAATCAATAATTTCAACATCAATTAGTAATAAAAGACTACAATCCATTAATAATAAGTACTTACTTTGCAAAATAATTTAATGATTTTCTACCAAAACGGCTTTTTTTACAACTCTTGAGCAGTAATAGAGCACTGTTCACTCAAAGCGAGTAATAAAGACTGACAGTAGGGAGATATATGACACCCCTCTTATATAAACTCTCATCGCTCGTGTCAGCAGTTTTTTGCAGATCATTGCAATTCCTTTCCCAATACAGTTGAGAGTCCAAAGTACACTAGGAACACCTGTGTGGTATTCAATGACTGCTGACTTTGCATGATCATCACCCATTGTCTTAATCAACATATGGGGTTTCAAATTACTGCAGTGTTAGTCATAGCAACAGATCTGCGCGCTCTCTGTCATGTCTGTAATATGACACAGGAAGTAACAAGACGTCTTACTGCACGTGCCATCTCCTCAGTTTTAACATCTTAAGAACATGTATTATTCTCTTTCAACGACAAATGACTCGTTAGAACACATCCATCCACCAAGTTAGATCCCTTGTATGTTCACATGTATTTCGTCACTTTCCTTTCATATCGTTATTCCATTATAGTAATGGTGAACAACGTCAATTCAACACACACAAATGTAGTTAGACCCTTTGACATAATTTAAATAAATTCATGGGCAAGTCCGTAGGAACCAGGCCAAAGGGACCCGTCCAAAGGGATCAGACCAAAGGGACAAGGACTCGTCCACAAGGACTTGTCCACAAGGACTCGTCCACAAGGACCTGTCCACAAGGACTTGTCCACAAGGACTCGTCCACAAGGACCTGTCAACAATAACCCATCAACAGGGGCCCGACAGCAGGGGGCTCGTCAACAATAACAGGGGCTCTCACCTCAAGGCCTAACATGCCCCTCTTTGATTATTGGTTTGCAGAACAACGTTACATTCCATATCGGCATTCAAACTCTCACATGTTGCAATTGGAAAGAGGGATTCTCTAAAAAATTCAATTTCACCCCTTAGTAGGGTAGGTTTTATTTTTGGGGATGGAGATATGTTATCCAATGGAAAGGGAGTGTTTGCCTGAGTAATTTGACACCTCGTACAAGTCTCTAGCCTGATTGGTTCGCGAGATATTGCCATTTTAGTATTCCAGCGGTGGCGGTGGCGGTGGCATCTGAACTGTTACAAATACACTACTATCGTGACTCGAAAGCTGCCTTCTCGGAGAGAATATTATTATTATTATTATTATTTATTCAATTCACCACTACAAACATGGGTTACTCTAAAGCACGGGTTAAACCAAGTGCTTTACAACAATACATAAAAACTATAATACAAACTATAATACATACATATCATGTACACTATATACAAAATATAGAGTTCATTACCACGCATTCACTAGCCAGGAAGGACCGCAGAATATTGCATGTGGACAATAGGACAGAATGCTGCATACTCTTGTAGATGGTCGGCGGAAGATCCAATTCCTTCAGACTCATATGGAGGGTGTGAGTTATGAGCCGTTGACTGACTAGATTACAGGCACTATCCGGACGTACTAGTAGTTCATCTTCCATATCCCCTTGATTTCATTTGCAAGCTGTTTATATTTGGTAATTTTTTCATTGTGTTTCCGTTCGATATTGGTGTCGTTGGGGACTGCTATGTCTATTATAAATGTAGTGCCATCAACCTTATTTACTACTATGATGTCTGGTCGATTGTGATCTATTGTTTTGTCTGTCACAATACCAGTGTCCCAATATATTTTACACAATTCATTTTCGAGGAGGAATGGTGGAAGATACTTGTAGTAAGGGATATACTCCTCAGTTAGTTTATATTTCTGTGCGAGTGCTTGATGAATGATGCCTGCAACTTGATTGTGCCGTCTTGTATATTCAACTGATGATAGTATTGGGCAACCTGCAGTGACATGGTCAATAGTCTCGAGTTGAATGGCGCATCGCCTGCATTTGTCTCAAATTACACTGGTATCTTTGATGATGTATTTCTTATAATTTTGTGTAGCAATGACTTGATCTTGGATGGCGATTGCGAATCTCTCTGTTTCTCCAAACAGTCGACCACTTTGTAACCACATACCGATGCGTTTTTATCAATACTCTGTTGGGTTAGGTTAGGTTGCTGTTATTATTATTATTATTATTGATGTGTAACATCATTCCGCTCGGTTGCTGGGTAGTTTTGTGGGAGTGATTTTGAAAATTGGGGACGGAAGTGGATCGGAACGATCGAGCTGGCAGTGGTGGATCGAACGGAAGTATGCACTGCCCGCTCGATCGATCGAACGGAAGTGTACTAGCTGGCAGTGGTGGAAAACGGAAGTATGCACTCCCCGCTCGATCAATCGAAAAGAAGTGTACTAGCTGGCAGTGGTGGAAAACGGAAGTATGCACTGCCCGCTCGGTCGATCAATCCAGCGGGCAGTGGTAAGATCCAGCTGGCAGTGGTACGAGAAACAATGAGCGCGTGGTGTCGAAAATTGATACCATGACGTACTCTCGGCCATGTGGAATGTATATGACATACTGAACGGAAAACGCTCATGCGAACTCTGGTGTCAAGTGATTGAAACAAATGACATGGTACATATTCGAAGTCTTCGTATCAGAATTTAAATGGTAAAATGCCTTAATATCAAACATTGTAAGCAGTCGGCATTGCAAGTATTATGTTTCTGTGCAATGGCTATTCAAATATTAACCCACATAACGGTAATGCAGTCATCAATATAATATAATCGTTGTGGTTATACGAGAATTGAGCAAGCCTTCATGAACTATTACTGAATACATTCCCTTTACTCACAAGAGGGCCTATTCATAAGGCATTTTAAACTCAATTTCACGCAGGAACATTATCGAAACAAGCAAAGTATAAATGAAACTTAATTCCGTAATGCAGCATTATTGGAACGTGGAAATAAGTCACCATCTTGTCCACAAAATTTGCGTAGTCGAAATAGCCGTGGGGATACTGCTTATGACTGTGAATCTAGAGATCTTGGGTTCGAATTCCGGACGGGGTAGACATTTTTGCTACCAGATTATCATTTCAAACGAATTTTATCATATCACTATGACTCATTTTAACAGAATCCATATGAAATTACGTGTTGGTCTGTGAATGAAGAGGACCTGTTTTCAAGGAATTTAAGGTTATGAGCGGTGTCGCGTCTATTAATCTAGTTGATCCATATCGTATTCTTTATTTAGGCTAGTGCGGGTGGAAGCTACAAATCATCTAATAAAATAAGTTCCGTATTATAAACTACAATATCTGTAAAACACTCCCTTTTACAATAGATTAATATTTGTGCCAATAATAGTATAAAATACCGGTGTATCAACAATTTCACGTGAGGTTTCTTCTATGTCAGATGTTACACATCATATGCGACTACTGTAAGGCTCGTAATTTATTATTGTTAATATTATTGTGAAGCCTCCGTGGCTTAGGCGGCAGCACGCCGGCCTCTCACCGCTGGGTCCGTGGTTCAAATCCCGATCACTCCATGTGAGATCTGTGCTGGACAAAACGGAGGCCGACAGGTTTTTCTCCGGGTACTCCGGTTTTCCCTGTCAAAATTTAATTCCAGCAACACTCTCCACTATCATTTCATTTCATCTGTCAATCATTTAATCATTGCCCCCAGAGGAGTGCGTCAGGCCTCGGCAGCTGGCACAGTTCATATCCTCGCCGCTAGATGGAGGCTTCATTCATTCCATTCCTGACCCGGTCGGAGACTGGAAGCAGACTGTGGACTTTTCATTTCATTATTATTGTATTATTACTGTATTTTCTTATTATCATTGTTAGACTATTATTATTTATATTGTGAATGTTAGTGAAATGTTTTACTTTTGTAACCTCTAATCTTATTGCATGTAGGGCGCTACTGTAAAGGAGCTCTTAAGCTCTAAGTGTAGCCGTGGAAATAAATCAATCAATCAATCAATCTTCCTTCCTGCCTTCCTTCATTCCTTTCTTTCTTTCTTTCTTTCTTTCTTTCTTTCTTTCTGTCTTTCTCTCTTCCAACCTTCCTTGTTAAAATGTAGTTTAAAGATCCTTGAATAATGCAATATTTGATAAATAACTTTACCACAAATAACCATTTGATGCAAGGGAAATAATACCAGAGAGCATAGGAGACCTGAGTTTGAGTACCATTAAACGCACAATGAAGGCAAAGGGAGATGGACTGTGTAACCCAGTACGCTCCGTTGTTTATCCCGCACTGGTAAGATGACGCGCGGTGGGTTAATGAGTGTTCTTCATCCCGCTACATAAATCCTCACTCTTATTAAAAGTTCAAGTGTTGGGGCGACACAGGCACGCTTTATGAGCTGTCTCATCTACCGGACACTTGAAATACGACTCCAACCACTGCCTAATTAAATACCGTATGGTCATAGCTCCAATATGAAACACGCCTATAAATATATTAATTAAACACATAAAATTGTAGAGGGTTCTATGTCCGTGCTTTTATTTATTTTGCAGATTTATTGCTCACTGACAATAGCGGTCGTGGACGGTACGATACCTTGACTTCCGCGACTGTCGGTTTCAGAGACCCTTGTCGCCCTTGCGAATTGTTACTCCCTACCTTGAATGATTCTAAGTAGGCTCACAAAGGTAATTGAACCTTTCCTAATCCCTGAACAAGCTGGCTTCAGAACAGGTAAAAGCGGCACTTCACAAATCCTACATCTTACTCAGCATATTGAAGATAGATTCCAGTACCGGGAGATCACAGGGGCAGTCTTCATTGACTTAACAGCTGCTTATGACAGTCAATCATCACTTACTGCTGAATAAACTGTACTTGATGACAAAAGACTACAAATTAACTGAAATAGTCAGGTGTCTTCTTCAAAATCATAGAATCTTTGTAGACTTACAAGGGCAGCACAGCCGTTGGAGGAATCAACGAAATGGACTGCCTCAAGGTAGTGTTCTGGCTCCTATCCTCTTTAACATATATACAAATGACCAGCCAATACCAGCAGGTACTCGAAGCTTTATTTATGCGGATGATCGAGCCATTACCGTCCAGGCGGATTAGTTTGAAGTTATGGAAAGACGTCTATCTAAAGCTCTAGAGGAACTAAGTGATTATTATAGAGGAAACCAATTGAAACCAAACCCTTTGAAAATACAAGTCTACGCTTTCCATCTCAAGAACAGACAGGCAAAGAGGAAACTGCATGTAACGTGGGAAGGCATGCTGTTGGATCACTGTGCGAATCCCAAATATTTACGGATTACATTCGATCGTGCACTCACGTATGAAAGACATTGTCTCAACACCAAAAATAAGATATCCGCAACAAACTGCCTCCATCGCAAATTATCTGGTACCAGCTGGGGGACTCAAGCTCAAACAATAAGAACCACTGCTTTAGCACTCTGTTACTCTGCAGCAGAATATGCATGTCCTGTGTGGTATAGGTCGTGTCATACCAAGCAGGTTGATACTGCATTAAATGAAACGTGTAGACTTATCACTGGCTGCCTGAGACCCACGCCATGTGATAAACGGTATTGTTTAGCAGGCATTGCACCCCCAGATATCAGAATAGAAGTTGCAGCTAAATGTGAGAGATCAAGGGTTGATGTGTCTCAAGCACATCCATTGTATAGCCTTCAACCAGCCCACTCTCGACTGAAGTCCAGAAGAAGCTTTCTTCTCACAACTGAGTGCCTAACTCACAAACCTTAGGTTTTGAGGATTACATACATCTTGGTTGACCAGAAGCCCCCACATTACTCAGTGGATGGCTCCATCTGAAAGGCTCCCAGCAGGACATACAGAGGCTTGGACAACTTGGAAGTCTCTCAACAGATTGTGATCTGGGGTTGGCAGATCCAAGTCCAACATTCATAAATAATGTTTTTTTTTTTTTTTGCTGCGACTCGGTCCTTTGTGGATGCGGTGAAGAACAGACTATGGGTCATCTGCTTCAGTGCAGTCTGTGTCCTTTACTGTGCACCATGGAGGATCTGGTGAATGCTACACCAAATGGACGTGACATGGCAAAATATTGGCCATGCACTATTTAGAACCTTAAATGTTCAAGTTTTGTCATCTTTGTTGCCCATTTTGTACATAATTTCTTATGTAATATTTTTGTTCTTGACACAAGTAAATAAAATAAATCAATATAGCGCTGTCTTGGGTTTCTGTGGGTATCTACCAACATAATCTGACGGCGGTGCTTTTGAGGATCCAACCAGCCTTCGGGATGACTACCTAACAGACAGACCTTGCATACAGTTGTGTTAGAAAAATGGTATTTCGTAGTGAACCCGTGTGCAATTGGTTCAAGCGTTGAATCCATGTTTTATATGCAAAAGAAGAGGGGAAATAATGCAGTCTGTAGAATGACTTGGAAAGATTTTAAGAAGTGGACTGTTATAATGTGGTGCAAGAACGGGTGACCACTAGTCATGCGGGGATGAGATCACGCTTGACGCATCGATAAGAAGCTGGCGCATAATTATTAATAGAACGAGAAAAACTTTCCACGACGAGTGAGGGAGAATGAGTTTCGGAAATAGACCTTACTCAGCTATAAAATGGCAACCTGGCAATGACGCAAGAAGAGAAATAATTAAAATTAAGCCATTTGCAAGCATTTAATTAATGAAATGAACACATCATTGTTGACCATTCTGGAATAGAGATTTTTGTGTGGGGAAAAAGTATATAATATTTGCACAGGAAAGAACTGCAGACGAGGCATTACGTCGATAGTTATTCCCCAAGCCCAGACATGGGAGAGAGTGAAAAATAAACCTCACCACCCACATATCCGAGGAGCCAAATTATTTAATATCTTGGAATTGTGTGATCGATTTTCATGATCAAAGAAACCAGTTTACGTTTAAAACAAGAGCTTTCAAGAGATATATTCTTCAAAATTATACGACAATTACTTCAGAAGTTAGTGCTGGAGAAGAAGCGGATTTGATCTTTCTGCCGCAGATTTGGATATAAACCCTGGATGTGCCAGGAAGAGCATTCAGTCTACCATAGGTGCCTGAGGGGCACGGTACTGTTTCAAAGTACATGGAGTTTCCGACAGCCCGAGAGGGCGTCGCTGTGTCGCAAAGTATCATTCAGTCTGAGCGGACCTCCGGGAGAGGCCGTGCTGCTTCAACCAACAACAAGACAATCTACAAGTAAACTCCTAGTGCAGGAGTGCTGCATCAAAGTACATTCAGTTTATAGAAGACGCCGGAGAGCGTGATACCGTTTCGCAAAGTACAAAACGTCATTTTTAGTGAGCGCTGAGACGCTGCACGCAGGAATAATTATTGTTAAACGCAGTCTTTACCAGACCGTGAGAGGTCGTGTTACGCTGTATCACAGACGAGCACCCCGTATGGGAGTGGCCGTGCAGTATCGTCATTAATATCGCCGTGTGAAGACACTTCGGAATCCTGTTATAGGAATAATATCATCAAGCTTCAGACTTTATAAATTTCACTAGTACAGTCAAAGTTAGGCTGTGGACTTAAGAAATTACCGGCGATAGGTACTCGAATAAAATAGATCAGTTAAAGAACCGACGCATCATAAGATTTCGAAGTACCCAGGGACAGTGAAATGTACAGTTCTATCTACGTTAAGTAACCAAATTAGGGTAGAACGAAATAGTAACGCCTAGTGTTCCTAAACAGAGGGGGCTAGAGCGAAGTACGATAAAAATTAGGAATCGAAGTTCCCGGCTTTGTCTAGAAGGACAAATGAACAGTCAGACATTGGGGAGTACTCCAATAAGCCACGAATCAAAGTAACAGAAAGTAATACGAGGAAATTACTAGGTCGCCGTTATACAAGTTCGAGCGATCATAAAAGTAATATATCAGTGACAGACTTTTAATAGACGAACAGTTAGCGTCTAGCAAGATACGACATCGTGCAGTAAAGTTAAAGAAGCCGATAGTCAAACCCAGAACTAGAAGATCAGCCGTTCCCGTGAGGTTAGTTCGATCGAGACTTTCAATCATCTCTTCAGAGTAGGAAGCCGACGTGCATATAGTGCAACCCTTGGAAACGGGAAAAGAAAAGAAATCACGTGTGTAAGGCGAATAATTAACGCCAGAGTGATAAATTTTTTATGTAATGTAAATATAGTGAAATTTTTGGGTGTAAAATATTTTTAGTGAAATTGTACTGTGTTTAAGTGAAAATGAATACAAAATGTTATTCCTTATATTCAAAGTGATTAGGGTATATATTTTATGTGATGTTAAGAAAGTGTTATTGAGTGTAAATATAACCTTGGATATGGCTTAAGAAGAAAGAGGTGGGTGAAAATGTTCCATCGTGAGAGATCTGCGATGGGGAAACTATAGAAGGACCGACCAGAGTGAGCAAAACTCTAAACAGAGATAAAATTAGAGAAAAGTTGGAAGACATAGACAAGATGATGGAAAGCATCCAAGAGGGAGGAATCGACGAGGCGGCAGCTAGGATACAAGACTGCATCACCGGCGCAGCTACCACGCCTTCACACGGGAGAAAGGCTAAACTTTGGTTCGATGAGTCGTGTTTTATTCAAAGGAAGGAAACCCTAGGCAAACTCCACAACATAAGAGTCACAAAAGACAACAAAGCACTGGAAGAATACCGACAACACAGGAAAACCTACAAAGAACTGATTAAAAAGAAAAAATGGGACTTCATAGAAGAGACGCAAAGAGCGGTCATTGCAGAAGCAGAAACAGACCCATACCGTGTCCTGAGGCCAAAGATCCATAGCTTCTAACCAAACATATCATTGGAGACATGGGAGGAGCATATCAAGAACGTCACCGGTGAAAAGGAGACTAGACCCGAAACCAGGCCCCCAGATGAACGCGATGTGTCAGAACCCATCAAAGAAGAAGAGATCACCATGGCCATACAGAAGAAAAGAAATAATAGATCCCCCGGTCCAGATGGACTAAGGAATGGGCATCTAAAACAAACTACTGAGGAACTGGCACCGATATGGACGGCCCTACTAAACAAATGCTTAGAACTCGGGAAAATACCAAACGAATGGATGAAGTCAACCATCAAGCTACTATACAAAGGAAAAGGGAGTACTGACGACCCAAATTCATACCGGGGAGTAGCGCTGGAATCCGCAGCCCTAAAGCTACTAACAGGAATATTGACAGCGAGAATATACAAAAAAAAATTGACCCAATACTACCAGAAGAGCAATGTGGATTCAGGAAGCATAGATCGACAATTATGGCTGCAGGAAGCCTATTACGGCACATAACAACAACACTAGAGAAACCCAAGAGCAAACTCAATGTAGTCTTTGTTGACTTTACGAAGGCTTTTGACCTGGTAAACAGAAAGCTGCTGATACATAAGCTGGAAACACTCATAGGTAGGTCAAGGCTGACGACCCTTATATCGAACATATTGGCAGAAAACTATATACAAGTGCAGGACGGAGTTGGACAAACCAAATGGATGATACAAACGAATGGAGTACTTCAAGGGGACCCCCTCAGTCCCATTCTATTCAATGCGCTCTCACACGATGCAGGAGACAAAATAAAGGAATCGACTGAGTCCAAACTGTATATATACGCAGACGACATGGCAATCGCCTCAGAGCAGATAAAGGATTTGCAAGATGCAATCAACATACTAAGCGAATGGGCCCAGGAAAACGAACTAACAATCAACGAGGACAAGACTGAGATGGTCGTCTTCCGGAACGGGGGCAGGTCAGCGGAATCAGACCAAGTGCTATGCAATGGCAAGGAACTGAAGAAAGTAAACAGTTTCAAGTACCTCGGCCTCACGCTCCAGGTAACTGGCCGAAGCTTCAGAATACATACAAGAGCGAAAGCGGCCGCAGCAGTGAAGGCCATAAACGACATAAGCCATATTACCCAAATATCGCTGGAAACAGCAATGATGCTCTTCCGAGCCAAGGTCATACCCGTACTAACATACGGTCTGGAGCTAACATGGGAGTTTCTCAACTACAAACAGCTGGAGGAACTCGAAAAGGTGAAATCTAGGTTCCTCAAAAGAGCCCTCGGAGTCTCCAAGTCAGCCAAATCTCGGCTGGTATATGAACTGGCGAGAGAAACGTTCCTAATAGAGGACCTTCGGTCACTTTTACTGTTGCCTTCCACAGAAAGCTTCAGAAAATTACTCCAGGATCTGCAAAGTAAAAGGCTTGACATTCCGAAGGAATTCTACGCGACTGATGCCATGGTGGACAAAAGATGGATCCAACCCGTATCCGAAATGAGCCACGTCGTGACGAGACTCGCAGTTCATGGCTTCCACCATAAGGTCTGTTCACGAAAGACATTTCATGACCCGGATGAGAGGTGTATATGTGAGCTGTGTAGGAACGAATCCGGCAGGTACCATATCACGACATGCCCCAACAGAACTTTACTAATAGTGGCTTATAGTAAGGACTAGAAGCGAACCATAGTATCTAGTAAGTGTACATATCTGTAACATGTAATATGGCCAACTGGCTGCAATAAAGGCTATTATTAAAATGTTCCATCGTTGGAGAATTCGGTCTTGGACCGTACAGTCATGTGAGTAACAATTTCATTATTATGTGTTTTGGGAAGATTTGCGTATAATCCTCATGGAGTGGAAGTAGGGATGTTTGATAACAGGTGAAATAAAGATTGCGCGATCTGATCAATTAATTTGATAGAAATATAATAAATATGTGAAATGTTTATGAATCCCTTGTGGAAAATATTCAGTGGAAAATCAGTATAATGGTAAATGATATAAATATGGTAAAGCAAGCGTAATAATAATAATAATAATAATATAAATGAATTATGTGATGAATTTTTATATTGAAAAGTGGTAGCTTCAGAGCTCCTTTAGATGAATTAATACATGTTGTGAATACATGTTCTTAATGGTATAAATGATTATTGATGGAGGCTGAGTAATATATATTTTGAGACGTAGATCAAACGTTGATTTGAATTTATTTTGTTCTTTGAAAGGCAACTTGGCTAATTCATGTATGAGTGCCATGTCGCGCATTGAAGTAATTTGTCACGCTAGGAATGCGTTGAAATGCTCGGTAAAAGTAATTATGAGGGGCAGTTAGTTGCGGTAATGAGCTGTTGTAAGTCCTCAAAAGTTGTGATAGTGATCACGAAGCATTGTATGTTGTATGTTGAAAAGGGTGCAATTTATGTTGTATTATGAGCGCTGGTATTGGGCTAGGCCTTCCTTAAGTCGCTAATGTTGTAAGTCCTCACAGGTTGGGATATTGCTCCCGAGGCATTTTAAAGGATCGAACTCAGAGTCGTCCGTGTTGAAGCCCCTTAATATTGGTTGTATTATTGAATTTTCTTACCCGCTAATGAGAACACTTCATAATTATACTATACCGAAGCTAATATAATAAGGTCTGTAGAACCTAAATAGTTGTTTGTGGTTATTTTGTATCGTAAGCCTTGTCATTCAGAGAAATGCATTTGAAACAGTTGTGTGTAAAAGCTGAGTAACCAGTCCCTTGTGAAGCGAGACTGTGGGCTCTTCTCTCCATGCAATAAATCAAGCCCAGTAGTTAAGACAGACCCTTACCATCTTGTATTGAGGTAGGTTGGGGAACGGGATGTCTGAGTCACAACAAACGGAAGTGCTTACGATTGTGTTAACGACCCGGTATTTGAACCGAGGTACCTTCACATCCATTATTATCGCTTGCAGAGTTCAGATCGTTGCTTTCTTAAAATATAATTGTCTGTGAAGACAAAATGATAAATCCCTAACTTTCTAATTTAATGATTTAGTGATTCACGAGTTTTTAAGAGAACATTAAGGTTCTGGAATTAATCTTAACTTGACTTGCTTAGTCGTTTTCCATAGCTCGGGAGTACGCAGATTTTTCCAATCACGGTAGTGAGTTGGTAGCTTGAGAGAGAGTGATGGTAACAGATGAACATTGTGAGAGCCCAAAATTAATTGATGATTAGCCATACTTTGATATTATGATAAAAACCAGATATACTCATGTAAATATTAATTGATGTGTATTTAATTGCTAACATAGTGTATGTAAACTTTACCGAGCCATTTTGGAGCTCTTTATTTTGAAGAATTTGAATTGATACCATATGGGAGTGAAACTTAATTGAAGTTTTGATGGTTTTTGGAAAACTAGTAATCATTTTTAATTGTTTAATTTGAATTCCTTGTTCAACTTTGGACAAGTGTGAAGTGTAGTGTCAGTATTTTTTATTTGTTTAATTTTTGTAGCGCCATATTTTGGATAATTAAATGTTTTGATAGTAGGATTTGATTTCGTTTATTTTTGAAGTGTATCCTATCCTTATGTAAGTCACAGAAAGGGAGAACAAACCATGAACCCCGATACTCCCGATTGAGCATTGCTGGCAAACTGTGATTTGCATATTTCATTGTTGAAATGGGCACAGTAGAGCAGTCGATTTAACCGATTAATCTAAAATACGATTGACCGATTAATCTAAAATACGATTAACCGATTAATCTAAAATTACGATTAACCGATTAATCTAAAATACGATTAACCGATTAATCTAAAATTCGATTAATCGATTAATCTAAAATTACGATTAACCGATTAATCTAAAATATGATTAACCGATTAATCTAACATACGATACCGATTAATCTAAAATACGATTAACCGATTAACCTAAAATTACGATTAACCGATTAATCTCAAATACGATTAACCGATTAATCTAAGATATGAGTAACGGATTTATCTAAAATTACGATTAACCGATTAATCTAAAATACGATTAACCGATTAATATAATATACGATTAACCAATTAATATGAAATACGTTTAACCGATTAATCTAATATTACGATTAACCGATTAATCTAATATTACGATTAACCGATTAATCTAATATTACGATTAACCGATTAATCTAAAAAAACGATTAACCAATTAATATAAAATACGATTAACCGATTAATCTAAAAATACGATTAACCGATTAATCTAAAATACGATTAGCCGTTAAATCTAAGATACGATTAACCGATTAATCTAAAATATGATTAACCGATTAATCTAAATTACGATTAACCGATTAATCAAAAAATTACGATTAACCCATTAATCTAAAATTACGATTAACCGATTAATCTCAAAATACGATTAACCGATTAATCTAAAATACGATTACCAATTCATTTAAAATACGATTAACCGATTAATCTAAAGTACGATTAACCGATTTATCTAAAATGCGATTAACCGATTAATCTAAAATACGATTAACCGATTAATCTACAATTACGATTAACCAATTAATCTAAAATAATTACGATTAACCAATTAACATAATATACGATTAACCAATTAATATAATATACGATTAACCGATTAATCTAATATTACGATTAACCGATTAATCTAAAAATACGATTGACCCTTTAATCTAAAATTACGATTAACCGATTAATCTAAAATACGATTAACCGATTAACCAAAAATACTATTAACCGATAGTAGGAAATAAAGAGCGGTTCTGAGGCAGGGGCTAATGCGCAAGATGGCCGCCGCGCGCAACCACTATATGTTATTCTTATGGAGGGGACAGGCATAGCTGGGTCAGGGGCTAATGCGTAAGATGGCCGCCATACTCTGAGACCGTGAATAATGTCACAGGGGGAGGTCGGCCGTGTAGTTGCTAAATGGAATATTTATTATTATTATTAATTTTATTAGGTAATTATTGATTGATAGCTTGCCACGGTGGGTGAGTGGTTATCGTGTCGGACTACCAATCCCAAGCTTGCAGGTTCGCTCTTGGTCGTGGTAAGTGATTTTGGAAAGGCGGCAAAAATTAAGACACGCATGTCATACAATGTTGACATGTAAAAGAACCCAGGGAGAGGTCGGCTATGTAGTTGCTAAATGGAATATTTATTATTATTATTATTATTATTATTATTATTATTATTATTATTATTAGGTAATTATTGATTGATCATGTACAATCAAGACCAGCCTTATATTGCCCCACTTTATGGTGTAGTGGCTAGCATTTTTAGCTGTTACTGTGGAGGCTCGGGTTTGAGTCCTGGCTCTGTCAAGAAATTTAATTCTTGGCTGAGGGTTGGAATGGGGGTACACTCAACATTGTGAGGCAAAACTGACAGGAGCTGGCTTTTGATTCATACCGCAGCCATTCTGCCTAACCCAACTTCACCTAACCTAACCTAACCTAACGTAACCTAACCTTACCTAACCTAACCAGATCCCACCTTACCTAACGTAACGTAACCTAACCTTACCTAACCTAACCAAATCCCACCTTACCTAACCTAACTTAACTTCAAAGTCAGAAGGTACAATACATTTATTGTTTTTTATACCCTCATAAATTAGATATAGAGAATGTCCACCACGATTTAGATCCTCGAGCACACTTTTCTGACATATATCATTAAAACGTGTAGAAAGGAATGTCTGATAATTTTCACTATCACATAATACAAGTTCACCATACATTGTGTCCACTTTTTGAATGTTAATGATACGGAAAAGAGTATGCATTGGTAAATCAGTGAGCTTTTTTCTCTCTAATCAACAGTTCTACCCCCATAGCATTGTGAATATTTATTGTAGTAGCCTATAAAGAAACAAAAAAAATCATATCTATTACAGTTTAGCTATAAGTGACCAGAACCACTATAACATTTTATTCTAATAAGGAAATTTCCATAATGATAAGAAAAAAAAGCTTACCATAATGATGGATTGTGTGTAAGTAAACGTCCTTTGCTGCATGATGCCACTACTAAACTGATAGTCATACAACAGACAAGCGAGTTCATGTTTCGCTGACGTAATCGTATGTTCCCACGCACTTCCTGTGTGTTGCACGCGCCGTAGTGGCTAAATTTTAAACTAGATGAGATGATTTGCTGATGTAATCGTATGTTCCCCCGCACGCACACGCAAGCCCCTGTGGACGGGTCCTTGTGGACGAGTCCCTGTGGACGGGTCATTGTTGACGGGTCATTGTTGACGGGTCCTTGTGGACGAGCCCCTGTGGACGGGTCCTTGTTGACGGGTCCTTTTTGACTAATCCCTTTAGACCGGTTCCTTTTGAATGGATCATGACCCCTAATGCTATAATGAAATTAAACGTTGATCCACATGATACGCAAGCAAAGAGCCGATCGCTACTATGAATTAACATTTATGTTTTTGTTTTGTTTTTACGCATGTGCACTTGGGGTTTTTGTAAGAGGGCGGGCTTTTTGAATACAGATTTATAAATGAGTTATTTATTTTTAAATTATCAAAAGATCCAAAACTAATAGGTAATTAGCTTTTTAACATTTCATGAACCAATAAGGCTATGGGACTTGTATTAGAGGTCGTTGGACCTGAGGTGACATTTTGTTTTTGAATCTATTATTATTTTTGTTAAAAGGGTCTAACTACACTTTTGTTAATATCTCGCTAACTAATAATCAGAGAGGGTCAAGTGAGGTGTCATGGGACTCAGGATGGTCAACCCTTTTCCATGACCAACGAATTTACCCAAAAGATTCAAAACAGCAAGGTCATTGACCTAAGATTTTATAAACTAATAATTGAATATTAACATGTGAGGTGTCATAGGACTTAGAATGGTCAACCCTTTCCCATGGCCAATGCATTTACCAAAAGTACCCAATACATCAAGGTCATTCACTTGAGATTTTATAAACTAATAATCGGGTACGAACATGTGAGATGTTTACCATGTGTGATGAAACATAGCTAGGTAGAGAAAGAATTAGTGTAGGCTACATGTATTGTGACTGACAAGTCTTTTACCATTGAAACTTGTTTTCAGATCAAACTGCAGTATAGAGAGAGTATAGGTTGCAGGTATGGGTTAATAAATGAGAAACGGTGTACGCAAACTCTGATTTATCAAGAATTAAGAGTAGACTATCTTTATTTGATTGGTTAAAGAGGATAGCTAAAACACAAAAATGCTCAGTGGTTACCGAGACAAAATGATCGCTACACACAACAAGCTTTAAATACTTGAGGCTAATAATCAATACACACACACACTCGCTTGTTCTAAACTAAACTGTGTTGCTGTCAGTGCTCAGACAGTAGGCTGATGACGAAATGAATTGCTAACAGAAATATAATCATTTCCGGTTGTCTAATGTTACCAGCTATCCATTTATTTATTTTTTGTGTTGCAGTGGTAAGCAATTTTAGCTCTTGTATTGGTAGTCTTAACTCGATTTCCAGGTCTGAGGCCTAGAACGAGTTGAACTAAGAAACAAGGGCATGGTGATGCAGTGGTTAAGCTGTTAGCCTTTTCACCAGAGGGTTCAATTTCAGGTTAATATGCATGTCATAAACATATTAAACAAAACAAAAACAGAGATAAGGTTTAAAACTGAATACATTTGTGACTTTTCAAATTATTACTTGGATTACAAATACAAAGATGAACTGGGTTTGATATACAGTTAATGCTGTCTATCACACACTCGACTGTAAGAAAGCCAAAAGAGCAAAAGGCTTAGGTAGAGCAGTGGTAAAATTGCTATATGTAGAGAACTACCTGGCAAAGCTATATCGCATAAACAGTGCAGGATACAATCCAGCAATCAAATTTGTATCTTGTGGAACAGAGAAATGCACTTACGTGAGAAAATGCAAGTTCATGTGTAATATGACCTAACACAAAAGTGTTCACCTGTGCACGTGCACAATAAGGGCTAACAAGTCACATTCTGTTTAGTTCGTACGTAACGTTAGGTTAGGGCTAATGCACACACTCTAGTACACGAGGCACATACCATTTGAGAGCAGGTCAGGGGATCTAACTTGGTGGATGGATGTGTTCTAACGAGTCATTCGTAGTTGGAAGAGAATAATACTTGTTCTTAAGATGATAAAACTGAGGAGATGGTATTGTACCCGTTCGTCCTGGGGATGCGATGACCCATCTGCTATAGCATCGCATTCCTGGAGTTCCGGGACAGAGCGGAGTTAAATGAACCTCTAGTCAAATAAGGAATGTGTCGGAAATTCAGCTGAGTTCTCGAAAAAGCAGTGGGTTTCACGAGACAAAGTATCTCTAGGGTCGTTACGGGCTTAAGTTAATAAAAATAATTCAAATATAAATGGGCGCCATCAACTGAATTCCTAGCAAACCACTTCCTTTCCGGATAAGCCTTACTCAAGACAAGGAAAGAAAAAGGAACATCACATCATCATCAGATCACAACTAAGATAAAAACAAATTTATTTTACTTTGATAGTCAGACAGACATTTTAAATACAACTCCTACCTAAGAGTATGGTCGAATGCCAAAGTTAAATTGTCATTGTCCAAAAATCGAACCATCTCTTTTCTAATTCAAAATTATCTTAATCCACATAACAAGAAAAATGTATAAAGTTCTCTTGGATTCTCAGGATCACTGTAGCACTATGTCTTTCGTCACTGACATTTGTGAAACCTGAGACCTAATTCTCTTTAATTTAACATCAATGTGGATTTAATTAAGTAATTAATCTGCCTAAACATACACATATAATAATCACTCATATTAAATATCACATAAATTATGGTTTGCATGGTATAATTTGAACATAGAACATGTTAATCAAATGTTCCTAAACATTGAATAATTAATTTACACTATTTACATCGTCATTCAATCACTTATCTGTGAATTACTGAAAATTCAAATTCTCGTTTGGTCATCATTATCGTCATCATCAAAATCAAATATTTCTCACATTAATTCTCACTTCAAAATTATACATGTTCTTGTCAGAATCGTTAATTCATCACCATTACGTCATTTAAATTCTCAACTCAAGTTGCAATTCCTTCAAATTATCTCTCAATTAAATTTATTTAATTCCATGTAAATTCATTAATCATCAGCTTCTTTAATTAATTATCACCTTTTAATTTAGTTATTCATCATCATTACAATCGTCTATTAATTTATTTCAATCAGTTTATTTTATCAATCTTTAATCCATCCATCTATTTAATTCATCGATTTATTCAAAATTTAATTTATCAAATTATTTAAATTTCAATCATCTGGTTATTTAGTTTTTCATTATTTCATCTAGTCATTCTGATTTTTATTTCATTAGGTCAGATAGTTAATATGCTTAATTTTCAGATTATTATTTCATTAATTATTATTTTCAGAAAATCTTGTATTATCAACTTCATTTATTTGTTTAATTTCCTAACAAATTGTTTAATATGGTTTATAGAACGTTGTCTTACAGTTTTATTACTTCCAAGTTATATCTCGTATTTAATTTATCATGCCAAAAATATTATTGTCTCCACATCACGTTGGATCTAACTATCCATAACGACATTACATTTCTTCAATACTTCAAATATCACATTTGAATACAAGAATTACTCCAAAAACTCCATAAATATTCAGCACATGCAGCATGAATCTCAACAATTACGCTAGACTGGGTACGACGACCTCATGTCTGCTTCAAAATACATTAGCAACATTGCTACTATCACATGGCAACTTCCACTAAATGCCTACCACAAACTCCATTTAACCATGTTGCATGATCTACAAAAAATATATAACTGGCTTCAAATTATCAACGCACACAATCTCCAATAACTGTAATTACTCTGATCACATCTAGACAACTTCTTAAACAATTGGAAAGATATTACTTCAGTAATTTAAGATCTGCTTTCAAATAGCATAAATTCTCTTTTACAATCTTCATAAATTCACATCGCAGAAAAACACCAATGTGTTATAATCTCTCATATCAAAATCTGCACTACTGATCTGCCTTAAAATAATTATGACCATTAATGATTAATCTTACAAGATTCAATTACTTTAAATCCTTCTCAAAGGTATCAAACACAATTATAAAAATCATCAAAGCATCAGCTGTAATAGCTGTTAAACTGAAATTACTCTCAAAAGAGTATAGCAACAAATTATTGGATTGGCAAACAAGAATTACTAAATGCAATCCTGTTGACATTTATCGTTACTTTATTTAACAAAATTTCGACTGATATGTGACTAGTAGTTCCTTGTTTAATTCACTTACATCTCGTGTACATTCGGATGATAAAAATGAGTCCCTCAATGGCAAGTAGGATGTGTAACCACCATACAGTCGTATAAATACGAAAGACCTCGCCCCGTCGACTTGGATGATAGTTCCCTAAACGATGGGTAAGGTGAGTACCACCATACAATCGTATAAATACGAAGGACCCCATCTCGTAGGCTGTATGAATGAATGTACCAGAAAGGAATCAACAAGTTTCTAGTTGTCATATAAAAGCGATGTTCATTCACTAAAGTGAATAACTTCTTAATATCTCCAAACAATCCAATGAAAAAAAATCCCTACTGATGAATAATACACACTCGCTAGTATGCAATGAACTGACGAAGTAATTTCTGATAATCAATTGCAGATCACGAGTTCGAAATACTCGTTACACAAAAAAGACTGTTCATGAAAAATATCCTAGCTGGAAAAATGTCTAAAAGACCAAACATTTGCTTAATAAAGCCAAACAACGGTGAGAATTTCGTATAATGATGCCTGCCATATCATATGGTCACTCCATATTCTAGCAAATTCGAAGTATATAAATTCAAACCATGTCTTAATAATCAAATCACTCCTATTAGAAAAATATACATGTGTGCCCAGTATTCATGAAAATAATCGTATCAGGTAGTTAGAACTCTTACAATACCTTTCATTATCAGTTGTAATATAATTTCCAAGATCGTCGATTTTCCCTACATAAAGAATTTCTCGTAAGATCGGCGTGAATATCATTTCATCCATGAAATGACGATTTCCTTCGAAATCCCAAGCGAATCTGCTGTTGGACTCCTCTCGTCAGGAATCGAATCCATCGCTCTGTGGTGCCATCTTGTCTCTATTCACGTTTACTCGGTCATGTTGAACCTCGGATTACCCATAGCGGATATTGTCCAACTCCTTCTCGAAAAGTTCATGAAAACAGTGGACCCCCTTACTCCTCTTCTAATATACGCCACTGTTCCTTTAAATGTTCAGTTTGAGTATTGCAAGTCCAATCTCAACTTACTGCAAAGTCCCACTTGAGTAAAATAAAATTTTACTTGAGAGTGTTCAAGATTACGAAACACCCTGTATCTGTTCGTAATAGGTAACTCATGAAAATTGTATAAGATATAAATCTTATAAATGCACGATATAATGTTCATCAGAGCCTATGCTAAACATTCAGTTTACTTGGAATAGTAAAAGTCGCTTTGAATGTGTTATATAACAGCATGGTTATAAGGTTATTCGTAAAAGCCTGTGTTTGAACAGCGTCGAAATGAAGCTTGAAATAAAGTCTTCAAATACGAGCAGTGTGGTTTTGAAATACCCCGGCTGTCTACAATTGTCTCCTCGGCCAGCCCGCCTGGATCAACGACCCCCTCGGCCTTCGCTGTTCGGCGATGCAAGCACTGTCACCTACACTTTTGCCGTGACAGTTTCTGTATGCTGCGTGACCTTCAATGTCCGTCTCGCTGTGCTATGGAGCTGCTCTGAACTGCCCGTCTGACTGGGCTCAACTGGCTTGCTAGCGCTGTGTTCTGGCTTATGTGCTCCGCGCGGCACGTGGCTTGTTCCCCCACCACAGTGCTCCCACGTCATGAACATAGTCTCGAACCCGAATCCTCTCGGCTGTTCTGTTATAAAATAACTTATTTCCATAAAATTATTTCCACATATAATGCATGTTATATAACCTCTTATAAGTTGTTTAAATTGCTATAATTCCATATATGTTTCAATAAAGCTTCACATCTCTATTCATAATTCTATCTTCTCACAGATTTCAATGCCTCCTTGATTCTTGACCTCCTACGTCATCTTGGCTTTCTTCTTGACGCGATCGGTGCGCTATCTTTTCCTATTGCTTCTCAAAACCTCAACTACAGCTTAATGTCTGCTGGCGTAGCCGATAGCCTAAAATAGGTATCGGGTACAGTATGTACAGTAAGACGTCTTGTTATTTCCTGTGTAATATTACAGACATGGCAGAGAGCACACAGTTCTGTTGCTATGACTACGCTGCAGTAATTTGAAACCCTACGTGTTCATTAAGACAATGGGTGATGATTATACAAAGTTAGCAGTCATTGGATATTACACAGGTGTTCCTTCCGGTGTCATGTTGCTGACATGGCAGAGAGTGCACAGTTCTATTGCTACGACTAACGCTGCAGTAATTTGAAACCCAAGGTGTTGATCAAGACAATGGGTGATGATTATGCAAAGTCAGCAGTAATTGGATACCACACATCAACATTGACTAAATAATAAACGTGTTGTCATAACCAGCAGAAACCTCATTTTTTAAGATTTTAGATTTTACATTTTTAAATTTAAGATTTTTTGATTTTTAGATTTTACTTTTTTACATTTTCCTAAAAGAGTAAACAACAAGGTCACATACCTAACCTCATTAAACCTAACTTTACCAAACCTAACTTAAGCTAATCCAAAGGCTAATGCACATACCCAAAGCATATAAGGTACATGCAACTATCCTTATGCTTGTCTTACAGGTTACTATACAACATGATAACTACCCAAACGGATTTTTTTTTCATTTTGTTGTTTACACATATGTCATTTTTACAATTTCCCATCTTCAGTTTTTTTTAATGTCAGTTTTAAGTTTTTCAATTTCATAATATGGAAACATGGATTTTGCATTTTGTTGTTTACACATTTATTAATTTCACAATTTCCCATTTACAGTTCTTAAAATGACAGTTTAAAGTTTTTCAATTTCATGATATAGAAACATGGATTATCCAATTTGTTGTTTTTCACATTTATCAATTTACCAAATTCCCATTTACAGTTTTTTAAAATTTCAGTTTAATGTTGTTGTTTTTTTTCTATTTGTTAATATGGAAACATGGATTTTTCCAATTTGTGTTTTACATGTTCATTTTGCATTAGAAGTGGAGAGAGGTGGGTAGTAATTAAAAATGTGCAAGCAGTGTCCATTGTTGACAGGTCATTGTTGACGAGTCCTTTTCATACAACAGAAAAGTGAGTTCATGTTTCGCATGCATTACCTAAAATGCAATACCATGCAAGTGTTTAACATTTTACAACTAACCTGTTAGTATGATTTGCACACTACAAAGTTTATATCTGTTCTGGTAATAGAATTATTTAGCGTTGGCTTTTATATTTAATATGTACAGTTTAAAGTGATAGAAAAGTGGTAGACAAGAGGTAGCAAAGTGGTAGACAAGTGGTAGACAAGTGGTAGACAAGTGGTAGACAATTGGTAACAAAGTGGTAGCAAAGTGGTAGCAAAGTGGTAGAAAAGTGGTAGAAAAGTGATAGAAAAGTGGTATCAAACTAGGAAAGTGGTAGCAAAGTGGTAGAAAAAATATTACATGTATTGTTAAGAAATAGTTTAAGCGGTTACATGGATTCATTACACAATAATTTTAGCATGACAAAGCTCATTTTCTATATCCAATAGTTCTTCCTCATATTTAGTATGACCAGTTTACACATTTATCAATTTCACAATTTCCCATTTACAGTTCTTAAAATGTCAGTTTAAAGGTTTTCAATTTCATGATATAGAAGCATGGATTTTCCAATTTGTTGTTTTCACATTTATCAATTTACCAAATTCCCATTTACAGTTTTAAAATTTCAGTTTAATGTCGTTTTTTTTATATTTGTCAATATGGAAACATGGATTTTTCCAATTTGTGTTTTACATGTTCATTTTGCATTAGGAGTGGAGAGAGGTGGGTAGTAATTAAAAAATGTGCAAGCAGTGTCCATTGTTGACAGGTCATTGTTGACGAGTCCTTTTTATACAACAGACAAGTGAGTTCATGTTTCACATGCATTACCTAAAATGTAATACCATGCGAGTGTTTAACATTTTACAAATTAGCTTATGTGTTAGTTTATGTGTGGGGTCTTATGTTGGGCATTTTGTGTTGGCTTATTTAACAAGTTATTTTGTCAATGCATTTAGTGGATTTTTCTCTTGGTCTTGGAATGTATATTAGTCCATTTTATTACAACATAATGCTTACTGCCATGTTTGTAAGCAACAACAACACACTAAACTTTCAAAAAAATCTAAAGTACTCTAAGGTACTCTCAACTCGTACTCTTACCTCTATCCCATGCCAAGTCAAGAACATTATTTTTTTTTTCAAAAAAAAAAGGTGAATGGGGAAAGTAGACTATATGTTTAAACTAAAAAAAATCATATAAAGTCATATGTTAACTCTAACACCTACGTTTATCCCATTCTTAGTCGAAAAATATTATATTTTTTAAATTTTTCTAAAAAATAATTGGAAAGTAGGCTATATTTTTGAAAACTAATCATTCTATAAAGTCATATATAGACTCAACCAATGGCTTTTATATCCTTAATCGTTAGAACAATATATGGAATTTTTGACATTTTTTCCAAAAATGTTCATTTTTTAAAATGGACTATATTTTGGAAACTAGGAATTTTACAAAAAAGTGGGTTTGACATAAATGACAGGTATGTACCCCCCTCTACCCACAAACCAAGTCCCAGATCTCTGGGACAAAATCCAAAAATGTTGAATTGTGAAAGTAGGCGATATTTTGAGAACGTATCATTATAAAAAGTCATATATAGACTCAAACAAATGTTCTTTAAGTTATTTAACGTTAAAACAAAACTTAACATTTTTTTCATTTTTCCGAAAAAAGTCCAATTTTCAAAATTGTCTATATTTTGGAAACTAAGAATTTTACAAAAATGTTTGTTTAACGTAAATGAAAGGTCTTTACCCCCTCTACCCAAAAAAATTAATTTCAGGTCCCTAGGACAAAAACTGTGCAGTAGTGTGTTTTGGATGGTTCCGCAGCCTCCTCCTCCTCCCCTCCTCCAAGATGGCGGTCTTGGCTTAACTTAACCTAGCCTAACCTAACAAGATGGCGGCCGTAGCTTAACTTAACCTAGCCTAACCTAACAAGATGGCGGCCGTAGCCTAACCTAACCTGACCTACGAGGTGTGATCAAAAAGTTCCAAAAAGGTGGCTGCAACTTAACCAAACCTAGCCTAACCTAACCTAACCTCCCTGTTGACTAGCCCCCTTTGGACGGGTCCTTTTTGAAGGGAGTCATTTTTTTTACGTGTCCCGGAGGACTGGTCCTTGTTGACGGGTCCCTGTGGCGGGTCACCTTTGACATAATTTGGATAAAATGCAAGGCCAGGCCATAGGGATCAGTCCAGAGGACCCGCCCACAGGGACCCGTCAACAAGGACCCGTCCTCCGGGACACGTAAAAAAAATGACTCCCTTCAAAAAGGACCCGTCCAAAGGGGGCTAGTCATCAGGGAGGTTAGGTTAGGTTAGGCTAGGTTTGGTTAAGTTGCAGCCACCTTTTTGGAACTGTTTGATCACACCTCGTAGGTCAGGTTAGGTTAGGTTAGGCTACGGCCGCCATCTTGTTAGGTTAGGCTAGGTTAAGTTAAGCTACGGCCGCCATCTTGTTAGGTTAGGCTAGGTTAAGTTAAGCTACGGCCGCCATCTTGGAGGAGGGGAGGAGGAGGAGGCTGCGGAACCATCCAAAACACACTACTGCACAGTTTTTGTCCTAGGGACCTGAAATTTATTTTTTTGGGTAGAGGGGGTAAAGACCTTTCATTTACGTTAAACAAACATTTTTGTAAAATTCTTAGTTTCCAAAATATAGACAATTTTGAAAATTGGAATTTTTCGGAAAAATGAAAAAAATGTTAAGTTTTGTTTTAACGTTAAATAACTTAAAGAACATTTTTTTGAGTCTATATATGACTTTTTAGAATGATACGTTTTCAAAATATCGCCTACTTTCACAATTAAACATTTTTGGATTTTGTCCCAGAGATCTGGGACTTGGTTTGTGGGTAGAGGGGGTACATACCTGTCATTTATGTCAAACCCACTTTTTTGTAAAATTCCTAGTTTCCAAAATATAGTCCATTTTAAAAAATGAACATTTTTGGAAAAAATGTCAAAAATTCCATATATTGTTCTAACGATTAAGGATATAAAAGCCATTGGTTGAGTCTATATATGACTTTATAGAATGATTAGTTTTCAAAAATATAGCCTACTTTCCAATTATTTTTTAGAAAAATTTAAAAAATATAATATTTTTCGACTAAGAATGGGATAAACGTAGGTGTTAGAGTTAACATATGACTTTATATGATTTTTTTTCGTTTAAACATATAATCTACTTTCCCCATTCACCTTTTTTTTTGAAAAAAAAAAATGTTCTTGACTTGGCATGGGATAGAGGTAAGAGTACGAGTTGAGAGTACCTTAGAGTACTTTAGATTTTTTTGAAAGTTTAGTGTGTTGTTGTTGCTTACAAACATGGCAGTAAGCATTATGTTGTAATAAAATGGACTGATATACATTCCAAGACCAAGAGAAAAATCCACTAAATGCATTGACAAAATAACTTGTTAAATAAGCCAACACAAAATGCCCAACATAAGACCCCACACATAAACTAACACATAAGCTAATTTGTAAAATGTTAAACACTCGCATGGTATTACATTTTAGGTAATGCATGTGAAACATGAACTCACTTGTCTGTTGTATAAAAAGGACTCGTCAACAATGACCTGTCAACAATGGACACTGCTTGCACATTTTTTAATTACTACCCACCTCTCTCCACTCCTAATGCAAAATGAACATGTAAAACACAAATTGGAAAAATCCATGTTTCCATATTGACAAATAGAAAAAAACAACAACATTAAACTGAAATTTTAAAAACTGTAAATGCGAATTTGGTAAATTGATAAATGTGAAAACAACAAATTGGAAAATCCATGTTTCTATATCATGAAATTGAAAACCTTTAAACTGACATTTTAAGAACTGTAAATGGGAAATTGTGAAATTGATAAATGTGTAAACTGGTCATACTAAATATGAGGAAGAACTATTGGATATAGAAAATGAGCTTTGTCATGCTAAAATTATTGTGTAATGAATCCATGTAACCGCTTAAACTATTTCTTAACAATACATGTAATATTTTTTCTACCACTTTGCTACCACTTTCCTAGTTTGCTACCACTTTTCTACCACTTTGCTACCACTTTTCTACCACTTTGCTACCACTTTGCTACCACTTTGCTACCACTTTTCTACCACTTTGTTACCAATTGTCTACCACTTGTCTACCACTTGTCTACCACTTTGCTACCACTTGTCTACCACTTTTCTATCACTTTAAACTGTACATACTAAATATAAAAGCCAACGCTAAATAATTCTATTACCAGAACAGATATAAACTTTGTAGTGTGCAAAACATACTAACAGGTTAGTTGTAAAATGTTAAACACTTGCATGGTATTGCATTTTAGGTAATGCATGCGAAACATGAACTCACTTGTCTGTTGTATAAAAAGGACTCGTCAACAATGACCTGTCAACAATGGACACTGCTTGCACATTTTTTAATTACTACCCACCTCTCTCCACTCCTAATGCAAAATGAACATGTAAAACACAAATTGGAAAAATCCATGTTTCCATATTGACAAATAGAAAAAAAAACGACATTAAACTGAAATTTTAAAACTGTAAATGGGAATTTGGTAAATTGATAAATGTGAAAACAACAAATTGGAAAATCCATGCTCCTATATCATGAAATTGAAAACCTTTAAACTGACATTTTAAGAACTGTAAATGGGAAATTGTGAAATTGATAAATGTGTAAACTGGTCATACCAAATATGAGGAAGAACTATTGGATATAGAAAATGAGCTTTGTCATGCTAAAATTATTGTGTAATGAATCCATGTTACCGCTTAAACTATTTCTTAACAATACATGTAATATTTTTTCTACCACTTTGCTACCACTTTCCTAGTTTGATACCACTTTTCTGCCACTTTTCTACCACTTTGCTACCACTTTTCTACCACTTTTCTACCACTTTGCTACCACTTTGTTACCAATTGTCTACCACTTGTCTACCACTTGTCTACCACTTGTCTATCACTTTGCTACCTCTTGTCTACCACTTTTCTATCACTTTAAACTGTACATATTAAATATAAAAGCCAACGCTAAATAATTTTATTACCAGAACAGATATAACCTTTGTAGTGTGCAAATCATACTAACAGGTTAGTTGTAAAATGTTAAACACTTGCATGGTATTGCATTTTAGGTAATGCATGCGAAACATGAACTCACTTTTCTGTTGTATGAAAAGGACTCGTCAACAATGACCTGTCAACAATGGACACTGCTTGCACATTTTAATTACTACCCACCTCTCTCCACTCCTAATGCAAAATGAACATGTAAAACACAAATTGGAAAAATCCATGTTTCCATATTAACAAATAGAAAAAAACAACAACATTAAACTGAAATTTTAAAAAACTGTAAATGGGAATTTGGTAAATTGATAAATGTGAAAAACAACAAATTGGATAATCCATGTTTCTATATCATGAAATTGAAAAACTTTAAACTGTCATTTTAAGAACTGTAAATGGGAAATTGTGAAATTAATAAATGTGTAAACAACAAAATGCAAAATCCATGTTTCCATATTATGAAATTGAAAAACTTTAAACTGACATTAAAAAAAACTGAAAATGGGAAATTGGAAAAATGACATATGTGTAAACAACAAAATGAAAAAAAAATCCGTTTGGGTAGTTATCATGTTGTACAGTAACCTGTAAGGCTAGCATAAGGATAGTTGCATGTACCTTATATGCTTTGGGTATGTGCATTAGCCTTTGGATTAGCTTAAGTTAGGTTTGGTAAAGTTAGGTTTAATGAGGTTAGGTATGTGACCTTGTTGTTTACTCTTTTAGGAAAATGTAAAAAAGTAAAATCTAAAAATCAAAAAATCTTAAATTTAAAAATGTAAAATCTAAAATCTTAAAAAATGAGGTTTCTGCTGGTTATGACAACACGTTTATTATTTCGTCAATGTTGATGTGTGGTATCCAATTACTGCTGACTTTGCATAATCATCACCCATTGTCTTGATCAACACCTTGGGTTTCAAATTACTGCAGCGTTAGTCGTAGCAATAGAACTGTGCGCTCTCTGCCATGTCAGCAACATGACACCGGAAGGAACACCTGTGTAATATCCAATGACTGCTAACTTTGTATAATCATCACCCATTGTCTTAATGAACACGTAGGGTTTCAAATTACTGCAGCGTAGTCATAGCAACAGAACTGTGTGCTCTCTGCCATGTCTGTAATATTACACAGGAAATAACAAGACGTCTTACTATACATACCATCTCCTCAGTTTTATCATCTTAAGAACAAGTATTATTCTCTTCCAACTACGAATGACTCGTTAGAACACATCCATCCACCAAGTTAGATCCCCTGACCTGCTCTCAAATGGTATGTGCCTCGTGTACTAGAGTGTGTGCATTAGCCCTAAACTTACGTTACGTACGAACTAAACAGAATGTGACTTGTTAGCCCTTATTGTGCACGTGCACAGGTGAACACTTTTGTGTTAGGTCATATTACACATGAACTTGCATTTTCTCACGTAAGTGCATTTCTCTGTTCCACAAGATACAAATTTGATTGCTGGATTGTATCCTGCACTGTTTATGCGATATAGCTTTGCCAGGTAGTTCTCTACATATAGCAATTTTACCACTGCTCTACCTAAGCCTTTTGCTCTTTTGGCTTTCTTACAGTCGAGTGTGTGATAGACAGCATTAACTGTATATCAAACCCAGTTCATCTTTGTATTTGTAATCCAAGTAATAATTTGAAAAGTCACAAATGTATTCAGTTTTAAACCTTATCTCTGTTTTTGTTTTGTTTAATATGTTTATGACATGCATATTAACCTGAAATTGAACCCTCTGGTGAAAAGGCTAACAGCTTAACCACTGCATCACCATGCCCTTGTTTCTTAGTTCAACTCGTTCTAGGCCTCAGACCTGGAAATCGAGTTAAGACTACCAATACAAGAGCTAAAATTGCTTACCACTGCAACACAAAAAATAAATAAATGGATAGCTGGTAACATTAGACAACCGGAAATGATTATATTTCTGTTAGCAATTCATTTCGTCATCAGCCTACTGTCTGAGCACTGACAGCAACACAGTTTAGTTTAGAACAAGCGAGTGTGTGTGTGTATTGATTATTAGCCTCAAGTATTTAAAGCTTGTTGTGTGTAGCGATCATTTTGTCTCGGTAACCACTGAGCATTTTTGTGTTTTAGCTATCCTCTTTAACCAATCAAATAAAGATAGTCTACTCTTAATTCTTGATAAATCAGAGTTTGCGTACACCGTTTCTCATTTATTAACCCATACCTGCAACCTATACTCTCTCTATACTGCAGTTTGATCTGAAAACAAGTTTCAATGGTAAAAGACTTGTCAGTCACAATACATGTAGCCTACACTAATTCTTTCTCTACCTAGCTATGTTTCATCACACATGGTAAACATCTCACATGTTCGTACCCGATTATTAGTTTATAAAATCTCAAGTGAATGACCTTGATGTATTGGGTACTTTTGGTAAATGCATTGGCCATGGGAAAGGGTTGGCCATTCTAAGTCCTATGACACCTCACATGTTAATATTCAATTATTAGTTTATAAAATCTTAGGTCAATGACCTTGCTGTTTTGAATCTTTTGGGTAAATTCGTTGGTCATGGAAAAGGGTTGACCATCCTGAGTCCCATGACACCTCACTTGACCCTCTCTGATTATTAGTTAGCGAGATATTAACAAAAGTGTAGTTAGACCCTTTTAACAAAAATAATAATAGATTCAAAAACAAAATGTCACCTCAGGTCCAACGACCTCTAATACAAGTCCCATAGCCTTATTGGTTCATGAAATGTTAAAAAGCTAATTACCTATTAGTTTTGGATCTTTTGATAATTTAAAAATAAATAACTCATTTATAAATCTGTATTCAAAAAGCCCGCCCTCTTACAAAAACCCCAAGTGCACATGCGTAAAAACAAAACAAAAACATAAATGTTAATTCATAGTAGCGATCGGCTCTTTGCTTGCGTATCATGTGGATCAACGTTTAATTTCATTATAGCATTAGGGGTCATGATCCATTCAAAAGGAACCGGTCTAAAGGGATTAGTCAAAAAGGACCCGTCAACAAGGACCCGTCCACAGGGGCTCGTCCACAAGGACCCGTCAACAATGACCCGTCAACAATGACCCATCCACAGGGACTCGTCCACAAGGACCCGTCCACAGGGGCTTGCGTGTGCGTGCGGGGGAACATACGATTACATCAGCAAATCATCTCATCTAGTTTAAAATTTAGCCACTACGGCGCGTGCAACACACAGGAAGTGCGTGGGAACATACGATTACGTCAGCGAAACATGAACTCGCTTGTCTGTTGTATGACTATCAGTTTAGTAGTGGCATCATGCAGCAAAGGACGTTTACTTACACACAATCCATCATTATGGTAAGCTTTTTTTTCTTATCATTATGGAAATTTCCTTATTAGAATAAAATGTTATAGTGGTTCTGGTCACTTATAGCTAAACTGTAATAGATATGATTTTTTTGTTTCTTTATAGGCTACTACAATAAATATTCACAATGCTATGGGGGTAGAACTGTTGATTAGAGAGAAAAAAGCTCACTGATTTACCAATGCATACTCTTTTCCGTATCATTAACATTCAAAAATTGGACACAATGTATGGTGAACTTGTATTATGTGATAGTGAAAATTATCAGACATTCCTTTCTACACGTTTTAATGATATATGTCAGAAAAGTGTGCTCGAGGATCTAAATCGTGGTGGACATTCTCTATATCTAATTTATGAGGGTATAAAAAACAATAAATGTATTGTACCTTCTGACTTTGAAGTTAAGTTAGGTTAGGTAAGGTGGGATTTGGTTAGGTTAGGTAAGGTTAGGTTACGTTAGGTAAGGTGGGATCTGGTTAGGTTAGGTAAGGTTAGGTTACGTTAGGTTAGGTTAGGTTAGGTGAAGTTGGGTTAGGCAGAATGGCTGCGGTATGAATCAAAAGCCAGCTCCTGTCAGTTTTGCCTCACAAGGTTGAGTGTACCCCCATTCCAACCCTCAGCCTAGAATTAAATTTCTTGACAGAGCCAGGACTCAAACCCGAGCCTCCACAGTAAAAGCTAAAAATGCTAGCCACTACACCATAAAGTGGGGCAATATAAGGCTGGTCTTGATTGTACATGATCAATCAATAATTACCTAATAATAATAATAATAATAATAATAATAAATATTCCATTTAGCAACTACATAGCCGACCTCTCCCTGGGTTCTTTTACATGTCAACATTGTATGACATGCGTGTCTTAATTTTTGCCGCCTTTCCAAAATCACTTACCACGACCAAGAGCGAACCTGCAAGCTTGGGATTGGTAGTCCGACACGATAACCACTCACCCACCGTGGCAAGCTATCAATCAATAATTACCTAATAAAATTAATAATAATAATAAATATTCCATTTAGCAACTACACGGCCGACCTCCCCCTGTGACATTATTCACGGTCTCAGAGTATGGCGGCCATCTTGCGCATTAGCCCCTGACCCAGCTATGCCTGTCCCCTCCATAAGAATAACATAGAGTGGTTGCGCGCGGCGGCCATCTTGCGCATTAGCCCCTGCCCCAGAACCGCTCTTTATTTCCTACTACCGATTAATCTAAAATAAGATTAACCAATTCATCTAAAATACGATTAACCGATTAATCTAAAAATACGATCACCAATTCATCTAAAAAACGATTAACCGATTAATCGAAAATACGATTAACCGACTAATCCAAAATACGATTAACCAATTAATATAAAATACGATTAACCTATTAAACTAAAATTACGATTAACCGATTAATCTAAAATACGATTAACCGACTAATCTAAAAGTACGATTAACCAATTAATATAAAATACGATTAACCGATTAAACTTAAATTACGATTAACCGGTTAATCTAAAATACGATTAACCGATTAACCTAAAAATACGATTACCAATTCATCTAAAATACGATTAACCAATTAATCTAAAATTATGATTAACCGATTAATCTAAAATACGATTAACCGAATAATCTAAAATTACGATTAACCGATTAATCTCAAAATATGATTAACCGATTAATCTAAAATACGATTAACCAATTAATATAAAATGCGATTAACCAATTAATATAAAATACGATTAACCAATTCATCTAAAAATACAATTAACCGATTAATCTAAAAATACGATTAACCAATTAATCTAAAAATACGATTAACCGATTAATTTAGAATTACGATTAACCGAACTGATTAAAATAGTTGAGAGGTGCTGGAAAGGTAATTGTTTTGCATAGCACAAAACCTGTGTGCTCAGTAACTATTTGAGATATTAAAACGAGTATTTTTTGCTAAATTCACAATCTCAAAAAGTTGTTTTCATTCAATATAATGTTTCTATGTGCGCTCCCTTGTTTTGTCACTCGTTTTAGGGCGTCCGGGGGACTGCTTCACGTCAACGCTGCCAGTTTCCTGAACCTGTTCATACCACCGTCTAATGCATGAGGGGGAACCCTACCATAAACACGTCGGAAAGTGCGATGAACAGTTATACTACACTGTGCTTTCTGCTGAACTGTCGCCATTGCAATCACACTCACACACTGCCATGGCAGCTTCCTGTCGCGCACTCATTCTGCGCATCGGCTGAAGATCACAGGCGGAGTACAGTCACATATAAAACTAAACTCGATGAGTTCCTGATTAATATTCAGGATGAATTATTAATTTATCTAACTTACAGCGGGAGAGATGATTCTTTGAAATTGCTGCAACCTGTGCCGATGGCCCTGTATTATTATTTGCAATTTGGCGGGCCAGCATCAGCTATTGTAAGATTGGCAGGTCATTAAAGTTAGCTGAGCCTTGGCTTCAGAAAGATAAGAGTGATAATATCTACTTAATTGCTTTCTTCTCAATTGAGGGATTTGCCCACCACCTTTACAAACAGTAGGAAAGGAATTATGGACAGGCTATTATTGTCGTATTACTGATGTCTACAATTCTTTGGTGGAACTAGAAGAGGACTTCGCAGACCCTCTAAAATGGTGGAAAATACAATCAGCCCAACTTTCACATCTCGCACGCATAGCAAAAATATTGCTTTACATTGCAGCTACTTCAGTTCCGTGTGAGAGTGTTCAGTGACACTGGAAATATTGTTACTAAGTGAAGAACAGCCCTTAGCCCTAATCCCGATTAAGAAAAGCATGTAATTTGATGTGTTTTGTTATCTTTCATGAATACTTACAATCTATTGAAATGTATCTGCCTTCCGTAATTAATTCATCACCTACACAGTCCACTAGAAGATTCATCAAGCCATAACAAACACTTTTCCGACCAACGCCAAACCTACTATACGTCTATTTCTGCTCCTAATATTTCAGCTCCAACCATTCCAAACAACCCACTAGAGGCCTTTCTATTTCAAACTCATTAGAATCACGATGCTGCTGCAACATTTAAATATAAACTCTACAGCTAAAATAACTCAAGAATGAAAATCAATAATCATCGGTCATGGCTAAATGGAATGTACCATATCAACTAACAGCCTGACTCAACACACAGCCTATCGAATAATAAGCTCCTATTCTCAGAGCCTCCCAAGTAATCTTACGAATTATCCATAGCTAACTATAATACAAGAAAACTCACAGCAGCAACAAAAACTCACGTTTGGATACATACAAACGGTTTCGCCCGCTTTTACCATTGATAATAAATACTGAGTAGGTGATATAACTGTCAAATGTTGAGTACAATGCCTATCGAATTAAACCAATCTCTACTTCGTATAAAACGAAGTCCCCGATTCTTGGATGTCACGGGTAATCTTCAGAACCACTGGATGGATTTTGATGCGGTTTTCACCATTCGGTAAAGGATATGTCGAGTAAGGTTTCTGTAGAAAATAATTTATTTATGATCAAAGAAAGCCAAGCAGTAATGATTTCAGTGAAAAAGTAAAAAAGAAACTGGCGTCCGTGCGCTCTTCATGCATACGCTGGGCAAACCGTTAAACATATCCATACTATGAGTGTAAGGATTGTTCAGCATAAACATTTCTACAAAAACGTCCCTGAGAGCATATCTCTGTCTTCAATACATCGCCCTCTATAAGTGTTTTTACGTTTGCATTTCTTTCAACAATCTCCATTCAATTACTGAGGCGACAATTGACGAGCAAAATAGGGGCGAGCCAATTACCCCAGTTACAGCCTAGCTAGCGGACGAGCCTATTACCACAAATACAGCCAGCAGAATCCGTCGAGTCGTGTTGAGTTAAGACTTCAGAGCAGAGTGGTTGTGTTTGGAGTTTCCCTGGAAGTGCAACTCAGCTTTTCGTTCCGCAAAATGCACAGTCAATTTAAAATTGGACGGAAGGGGGATTTGTGTTTCATGCACCTCGCCATTCTTAAATTACGTCTGACAAGAATTCGTTGTGCCTGCATCTCCATGTTAATATAATTAGTTGTCCAGTCTGTGATTTTAACCCATCATGCTGAGACGTAAAACGGATATAGGTCGTAGTTCATTGACATCGAAAGAAAAAGCACTTATCACGTAATGCATTCATAACTGTTCCCGGGCGGAGCCGGGGCGGGTTGATAGTTAATAATAAACCATTAACCTTAAAATAGAGTGAAAGGAGCCTCATTAAGAGACGCCATACTCTGGACCCAGCAATCAACTAGGCTACTGCAAGAGAATAGGAGTATTGGCTACGTTACCATCGCACAGAGAAACACGACTCTGGCGAGACACATTGCGGAGTGCAGGAAGTTCCCGATAAGCTCGCTCAGTAACAAGAGCGCTGCCCCGCGGGCAACTAATTTCACATTTCCGAAATAATGACTAGAGAGAAGAAAAGCAGGATATTAGGAGTAATTCAAAGAGTAGTCTTACAAAGGAATGTCAAATGACACGGATGAGAACCCGGGGTCTCTTTGTCGGTGATGGTATTAAATAAATCCCTGCTCTTTATATTACACAAGACAAGACCCCATACAGCTTCCGTTTCATTCGTTGCGGCTCGAGGTCGCATTACAAAAATGATAAAATAGTAATAATAATTTCAACGATTTTCATTTTGCCCTGCGTTTCTCTCTTATGCAACTGTTGGTGTAGATTCAGTGGGTATTCTAATGCTCATACCTTATAGTTTGTTATAGATAATCTCCAGTCGTCTTTTTTTCTTTTTTCGCTCAGCAAAAATATCAATGAAGCCTTCTTTGAAGATGTCATCCCTGGAAAGATAGTTCACCAAACTCTTCTCAATAGCCAGAGTACTCAAATAGCTCCGTCTAGAATCTGGCATGGAGTTCTTTAAAAATGTCTTAACTCTCTTCAATGCACTCATACTTCGTTCACTCTTACAGGAAAGGTAGCAATCAGTCTTATGGGGCGTACTGTTTCTTGATACAATTTTTCTAGACCGTTGTTCAAAAAATATTCTCTTCATAGGACAACGAAAAAAAATGGTCTTGATCTTAAATACACTATTAAATCACTACTCTGATTCATGCACGCACATGTAGGCGCTGAGATACCACCCGCCTCACAAATACACTGCTTTTGGAGCCTAGACTCTCTGCTGACGCATTCAGATATAGACCTTCCACTTCGCGCTTGCGCAATTGCCTTCTCTACCCACAGAGATTTGAGCCTGTTTCAAAGGAGACTCACCGGCGGCTCAGTCCCGCGCTGAGAATCTGGCGTCAATCCCGCCGTGGTTACAGAGGATAATACCGAAAACTAGAGGTTCAATTTGCCTACCAATGAAAAATAGGAATATTTAAATGTGCCTATTCCTTGAGAAAGAAATGGGTGTTCTAAGGCTTCGCCAGTGGAAGTCAATGTTTTGTTTGTTGCACTGGAGACTACCACTTTTGTGATGTACCCGTCTACTGTTCCGTTCAATTACGTCTCATAGCCTCTCGCTCTGTTCACCTTTGGTTACATACAGACAGTTCCACACAGTCTAGTCATTGGCAATCAATACTGAGTGGATGATATACTTGGTACAGTCATTAAGTTCTGAGACTGACCGCATGACGGCGTTGTGGGGCACTATAGCACATAGGTAGCGCCGTGGTATGGCACCATGTCAGTTAGTCTCTCGTCCCTGCAAGAGACAGTTGACTGCATGCACTAGAAGCAGACGTACGGTCGGTGTTGTGACGGTGATTTGAATGCGCCAGTCTGACTAGACGATGATCCGACGTTTCTCAACCAGATAATAACGGGAGACGAGACATGGTGTTTCCTTTACGATCCGCAACTGAAACGACAATCAGCCACCTGGAAAAAGCCATCATCACCACGGCAGAAATAACACGACAAGACAGGTCAAAAGTCTTTTGATTCAAATGGAATCGTTCACATGGAATTCCTACCAGACGGTGCAACGGTAAACTAAACCCGCTACATGGAGATCCTTGGCCGTTTACGCGATGCAATTCGCCATACGCGATCTGGGCTGTGGCGTACAAAGTATTGGCTGTTGCTACACGACAACGCCCGTGCACATCGCTCTGTCCTTGTCCAACTTGCAAGGCAACAGTTAACAGTTTTGTCCCACCCTCCGTACTCACCTGATCTCGCACCATGCGATTTTTTTGTCTTTCCTCACCTGAAAGCAATCCTACGTGGGCGCAGATTTCGGCCGTCCCAAGAGGTTATGACGGCCACAAGAGAAGCCATTCGGGACCTTCCTGCCAACTGCTTTCAGCGGTGCTTCCAGCAGCTATACCATCGTTGGCAAGAGTGCATAACGGCCAACGGCGACTATTTTGAGGTTGGCTGTGGTTCTGAGTAGGTGTACGCCGGGTAATGCGACAGTGTGTGCAACATTCAGGGTCGTGTGGTAGCCTATCCTCCAGGCGTCAACTCTCAGAAATAATGACTGTACTACGTATGTGGCTTTGAACGCATTCAGTACAATTATTAATTGTCGGTTCGCGACATCGCCGTTGTCAAGGTCCCTTATTACCCAGTCTGTTGGGTTCAGCCCACTCAATGTGATTTCTCTGCAACAGCCAAAGACGTCACACCGTCACGTTCCGATCACTAGCGAATATTTACGATCTGCCGCGGTCACTTCGAATACTTTCAGCAGCGACTCACGGGGAAACCTTAACCCTGAGGGACGGAAGACGCTTAGATCTAGTTATAGGAACCTGAATCAAACATTCTACGAGGCCCAACCAGTGATTAAGTTTTCCTGCTTTTGAAATAAAAAATTAAACCTCGTTTCTGTACATGAAAATCTTCATTGACACCAGATTTCCTAATTTTTCGACATAATCACCACCTGAATTGAAACACTTGTCTTATCGTGCGTCGTTCAAGTCTTGGTCGGTTGGTTCCTCAGTTCAGGGGCTGCGACAACGCGGTCATGTAGCCCCGTGTACTTTGGGTGTGTATAGAATCTGTCTGATAGCCGGTGTTAGTTCTGATACGTGTGGACCATGTGCACGATACCCTCCATCTTATATTAGCCGTCCGCCCCGTTGTAGCACTCTTGGCTGTCACCGCAGAGGTCTGGTTTTGATTCCCGGCTCAGCCAAAAATGTAATACTGGCTTGTGGGCTGGAGCGGGGTACATTCAGCCTTGTAAGGCAAAGCTGAGAATGGGCGGGTTCAATTCCCACCTCAGCCATGCTGGAAGTGGTTTTCCGTGGTTTACCACTTCTACTCCAGGCGAATGTCAGAATGGTTCCTCAATTAAGGCCACGGCCGCCTCCTTCCCAATCCTCCTTACAAATATACAAATATACAGCCATCACAATAACACAGGTTATCAGACAAATCCCCCCCCCCCCCCCCCCCCACACACACACACACACACAAATGCACGCGGCTACATGACCAAGATATCGCAAAGCTCCAAACTGAATCAACAACTTATTCTAGGCCGATGCGAGCTCTTTAGGCGAGAACAAGTTTGTGTTGTTTATTTTGATTTTGAAATGCTATTTTGTTCTTTTGTTGTGAATTAAAGTGTGGTTATTTATTTACTTTTTTATTTATTTACTTACTTATTTACTTATTTATTTATTTACTTATTTATTTATTTACTTATTTATTTACTTATTTATTTATTTACTTATTTATTTACTTATTTATTTATTTAATTTTGTTTATTTACTTATTTCTTTATTATTTATTTATTTATTTACTTATTTATTTATTTACTTATTTATTTACTTATTTATTTACTTATTTATTTATTTATTTATTTACTTATTTATTTACTTATTTGTTTATTTACTTATTTATTTACTTATTTATTTACTTATTTACTTATTTATTTACTTATTTATTTACTTACTTATTTATTTATTTACTTATTTGTTTATTTAATTTTGTTTATTTACTTATTTCTTTATTATTTATTTATTTACTTATTTATTTATTTACTTATTTATTTACTTATCTATTTACTTATTTATTTATTTACTTATTTATTTATTTATTTACTTATTTATTTATTTACTTATTTATTTACTTATTTATTTATTTACTTATCTATTTACTTATTTATTTATTTACTTATTTATTTATTTACTTACTTATTTATTTACTTATTTATTTACTTATTTATTTATTTACTTATTTATTTATTATTTATTATTTATTTATTTACTTATTTATTTACTTATTTATTTATTTACTTATTTATTTATTATTTATTATTTATTATTTATTTATTTACTTATTTATTTACTTATTTATTTATTTACTTATTTATTTACTTATTTATTTATTCATTTACTTATTTATTTACTTACTTATTTATTTATTTACTTATTTATTTACTTATTTGTTTATTTACTTATTTATTTACTTATTTATTTATTTATTCACTTATTTATTTACTTATTTATTTACTTATTTATTTATTTACTTATTTATTTACTTATTTATTTATTTACTTATTTATTTATTTACTTATTTATTTACTTATTTATTTACTTATTTATTTATTTACTTATTTATTTACTTATTTATTTATTTACTTATTTATTTATTTACTTATTTATGTATTTACTTATTTATTTATTTATTTATTTACTTATTTATTTATTTACTTATTGTGGTGTTTGAAGCCATATTTTCAGTGTTGCCTTAGTAAACAAGAGTTTAGTGCTTTTCAGTCGGTCAACACGAATGTACCCAAAAGAGATGGGTTATGCCCTAATCCTGAAATAAATTACATGAGATTAATAAAACACTAGGATGACCAGTTTCGATCGTCAAGCGATCATCATCAGATCCAATACACTTAGGCTATAAAATCTATGTTTGAAATACAGGTGAAAATATTTACAATATGTACAATTATTTAGTTGCAGTATTGGTACTGCAACTGTCAGTGTATGCTAAATGCAGTATATATGTTAGGTGAAATGCTAAATGGTGATAGCTATCCGGAGATTGTACTTTAGAGAGATTATATGGTTGTAAACTATGGTTAAACTATAAAATTTTAGGCTAACTACTTATCTGATTGTCTTCCGTACTACAGCTATTCGCAGTTTCCGTGCTCACTTGAACTCGCTGTGCGGTCGACTGCGGTGGTTATCTTAACGACTGGTTTTTCCCTGCCTTCCCCCCCTGTCCCTACGTGCTGTGGGGAGTGATCGCGATGTGTTTATGTGAGGTGTTGCCAACCTAGATTATCTGGATCAGGTGTACGATGTACTTTTCTTCTGCAATAAACCAAGGCCCATATTAGAGGCAGTATTAAAGGTGCCGGGACGTCCTCATAAGACCGTCAACGCTTAGTTCGAATGGGTTATGCTCCACGCGTGGCGAGGACTAATCCACGGTCTTTAATAGTTGTAGATCCACCTCATTCAGTAACATACATCTTATCTAGGTTGGCAACACCTCACATAAACACATCGCGATCACTCCCCACAGCACGTAGGGACAGGGGGGGAAGGCAGGGAAAAACCAGTCGTTAAGATAACCACCGCAGTCGACCGCACAGCGAGTTCAAGTGAGCACGGAAACTGCGAATAGCTGTAGTACGGAAAACAATCAGATAAGTAGTTAGCCTAAAATTTTATAGTTTAACCATAGTTTACAACCATATAATCTCTCTAAAGTACAATCTCCGGATAGCTATCACCATTTAGCATTTCACCTAACATATATACTGCATTTAGCATACACTGACAGTTGCAGTACCAATACTGCAACTAAATAATTGTACATATTGTAAATATTTTCACCTGTATTTCAAACATAGATTTTATAGCCTAAGTGTATTGGATCTGATGATGATCGCTTGACGATCGAAACTGGTCATCCTAGTGTTTTATTAATCTCATGTAATTTATTTCAGGATTAGGGCATAACCCATCTCTTTTGGGTACATTCGTGTTGACCGACTGAAAAGCACTAAACTCTTATTTACTTATTTATTTACTTATTTATTTATTATTTACTTATTTATTTATTACTTATTTATTTACTTATTTATTTATTTATTTATTTACTTATTTATTTACTTATTTATTTATTACTTATTTATTTACTTATTTATTTACTTATTTATTTACTTATTTATTTACTTACTTATTTATTTATTACTTATTTATTTATTTATTTACGTGTTTATTTATTTACTTATTTATTTAATTATTTATTTACTTATGTATTTACTTATTTATTTACTTACTTATTTATTTACTTATTTACTTACTTATTTATTTACTTATTTATTTATTTACTTATTTATTTACTTATTTATTTACTTATTTATTTATTTACTTATTTATTTACTTATTTATTTATTTAGTTACTTATTTATTTACTTATTTATTTATCTACTTATTTATTTATTTACTTTTTTATTTACTTATTTATTTACTTATTTATTTATTTACTTATTTATTTACTTATTTATTTATTTATTTACTTATTTATTTACTTATTTATTTATTTATTTATCTACTTATTTATTTATTTATTTACTTATTTATTTACTTATTTATTTATCTACTTATTTATTTATTTACTTTTTTATTTACTTATTTATTTACTTATTTATTTATTTATCTACTTATTTATTTATTTACTTATTTATTTATTTACTTATTTATTTACTTATTTATCTACTTATTTATTTATTTATTTATTTACTTATTTATTTACGTATTTATTTACTTATTTATTTATTTACTTATTTATCTACTTATTTACTTATTTATTTATTTATTTACTTATTTATTTACTTATTTATTTATCTATTTACTTATTTATTTATTTATTTACTTATTTATTTACTTATTTATTTAGTTATTTATTTATCTATTTACTTATTTATTTATTTACTTATTTTACTATTTGATAACTAGGAAAATGGCGGATATCATAGAAAGCAAATTGGAAAGTGCTCTTATATACATAGTGAATATCACGGAAGTAGGAGGCTACTTGAAGAAGGAAATGAAGGATGGCTTGCTGAAAGCGGTAAGTGAGATAAGAAACTGCTGCAAAATGTTGAAATCAAATGTATTAGAAATAAATCCAGAAAAGGAAGGATCACAACATGAGGTTACGGTTGATAACCAGAGAGATGTAAACAAGGGAGAAGATAGTCAAATCATTGAACAACTAACGACATCTACTGATGCAAAGAATGAAGCTACGAGTGGCAATGACAAACGGCGCTGCCAGAGGACGACATCTAACGGAGAGGAAGAAAGTTTAAATAACATCCAGCAGATAGTGTCGCCTATCAGAGAGAAAGCGAACAAGACACCCACTGAGGTAGGGCAGGATGTCACCAATAATAGTCATAGACAGCGCCAGAAGTTGGTGGGATATAAAGGAATAGACGCAGTGGAAGAAACAGACCGACACCAGTAAGGAGCGCCTTCTACTAGCAGTGTACATGTACCAAATAGTAATAAGCAAAGAGTTTTAAGCAGTACCATACCACTACAGACACGTACTGCAGGAAAGTATAACGAACAAAGCGCAGAGATAGGTCGAGCGCTAGAAGACAAACTTACAGAAGCAATAGCACATCAAATGCAGACAATGATGGAGAACATCACTAGTAATATCAAAAAAATGATAAGAGATGAAATTGAAATTAAAGATAAACTTGAAATAGGATCCCGTCTAGGAAATAATAAATCAAAACAATCAATTCCGTATCGCCTCGATAGGAACATAGGAACTCAATCAGAATTGACTCGCACAGAAAATAATGTGGAAAACAATGTAAAAACAATTAGTTTCCCACCTATAACTGGCAACCCTTCACAAGTTCATAAACAAGAAACACCAAAGAACATTACAGCTGAAGAGAAATGGACGGAAGTCATAGGCAGGAAACAAAGACAACTACCACGACATCAAGCATCTATAACAGGCACAGGAACGGAAGACGTGAACCTACAAGCAGTAGAAAAGATGGCCTGGATGTTTATAGGAAGTGTGCAACAGGAAACCAAAGCCGAGTCCATAAAGAAATTCCTCATCAAAAAGGAAATTATAGGAGAAATTATATGCGAAGAATTCTTAACGAAATTTGATACAAAGTATTTCAAAGTGGGAATTCCCTTTAAATACCTGGAAAGAATAAATAAAGAAGACTTTTGGCCAGCAAACATCCCCGTAAGACGTTTTCGGCTTTTTCGGAGGAATGCAGGGATACAACCAGAATAAAACAGATGAGTGGTGTATGAGTAACTCAAAAAATGGAGAATATGTGAGAAAAGACAACTTACAAATAATGTTATGGAACATTGAAGGTTTGAAGAACGCACTAAGCTCAGCACCCAAAGATTGCCTGAGTGGATACGACGCAGTATTATTAACAGAAACATTTCTCACAGATCATTGGCAACATGCAGAATATTACTGTATACATCTTCAAGCGCAACAAGGAGAAAGAGGAAGACCTGCAGGTGGAATTACTATCCTATTAAAGCCATGGTTGACGCCAATAATCTCAGAAATTAAATTAGATCACTCTCTGCTAATTGAAACACAATACATTACCATTATTACCTGTTACTTTCAACCGTATACAACGGCCATGGAGATATTAGATGAAGTAGGGCAACTAATATCATTGAGTAGGCACGACATCCCTCTAATCCTAGCCGGAGACTTAAATTGTAGGCTGGATGTACAAAACTATACAACATTAGTAATGGAAAAAAAATGCAGGAAGATGGCTTACACCTTCTGAATAACCACAACATACCTACATATATATGCCATAATGGGAAAAGTGCGACAGACGTTGCGCTTATAAGAGGTCACATAAAAGGAGAAATAGCTCCACTATGGGCAGCAGAACATACACCTATAAGAAAGCATGTTCCTTTGAAAATAGTAATACAGGGAGACTGGAGTACAACAAAGAGGAAGATAGACTGTGGGAAAGTAGAAGGTAGACCCGACCTTATAAAGAAAATAGAAACACTAACAGAAGATTCAAGACTAGATGAAGCAGTACAAGCCCTTGAAGAACTCCTAATAATACAAGCCACAACCCCTAGGAAAGATCGAAAGGCAAAACAATGGTTCGACCAGGAATGCTACCTATCTAAAAAAGACGTATTGGGGGCCTTACACCAGCTAAGGACGAATTGCGAGAGTCTTCTTTTCCTTCAAGAATATAACAAGAAAAGAAGTGACTACAAGACACTGATACGTGAAAAGAAAAGGACATTCTGGGAAGCGGAAGGAAAAAGAATCGTGGAAGAGGCCAAGAATGACCCATACATCGCACTACGCCCTAGGAAACCGGCACAGACACACTATATCAATATGCAAGAATGGACGACACACTTTAACGATCTACTCAACAGGGCAGGAATAACAAACATACCGGAAAACATAAAAGGAACTGACCAAACAACGACATTGGAATGGACTCCACTAACAACAAAAGAAGTTCAAAATATAATCGCAAGCATAAAGAAAAGCAAAGCTGCTGGACCAGACAACATATTCGGTGAATACATAAAAGACACGGCACACCTTCTATTACCAATATGGACGAAATTATGTAATAAATGCATCGAGATGGCATCAATACCAGAGAGATGGAGACAGTCTACCATAAAAGTTCTCTATAAAGGCAAAGGTGACCCATATGGTACAAATATGTACAGAGGCATCGCACTGGAGAACATTCCGTTCAAGATATTCACTAAATTAATAACAGAAAGAATCACAGAAGAAATAGATGTACAACTACCAGAAACATAATTTGGATTCAGGAAAGGAAGGTCAACTCTTACTGCAATAAAACTATTATTAAATAACATTTGGCAAGTCATGAAAAGAAAAGAAAAAATTTACGCAGTATTTATAGACTTCACAAAAGCATTTGATCGCATAAACCGTGATCTTGGGAAACTGAAGCTGGAAAAAGCTCTAGATAGAGATAATGTATGGACAAGAATTATACATACGGTACTACATTGGAACAACATAAGAATCTCGGATAATATATCACTCTCTGATCCGATAATTCAAACGAATGGAGTACTACAGGGTGACCCAATCAGCCCTTTGCTCTTCATCCTAGCAGCGGAAGACATAATGAGAATAACTCAAAAGACAGATATTGTATCATATGCATACGCTGATGACATTGTGATCGGATCACATAACATCATAAAACTACAAAACATTCTAAAAGACATGGAGGAATGGTGCACTGAATATAATTTTGACATCAACACATCTAAGACACAAATGATGGTGTTTCGACAAGGAGGAAAGGTACCGACCGGAACAGAAATTTTCATACAGGAAAAGAGAATAAATATAGTAAAAGAATTCAAATACCTAGGTATCACTCTACAAACAAGTGCAAAATGCTTTACAAAACATGTGACAGAAAAAATTACACAAGCGGATCTGGCGATACACGATATAAGATATATAAGAACACTCAACCTCGAGACAGCAGTGGCATTATTTAAAAATAAAATAATGCCAATATTGACATACGGAATAGAAATCATATGGCCTTTCCTCACTGAAAAGAATCTATCATCACTTGAAAGTGTTAAAGCATTATACATTAAAAAAGCTATTGGAGTTTCCAACACGACCAAATCTCGGCTAGTCTACCTCCTCGCGCGAGAAACATTCCTAATTGAAGACTTTAGAACGCTTCTAGTATTACCTAGCACAATAGGTGCGGAAAACCTATTAACGACTCTCAGAAGGAAGAGAGAAGAAATCCCACTGGAATTTTATGGAACGGGGGCCATGGTTGACCGAGCGTGGACATCTGCTAGCTTTGAGATGAGGCACATGTTCACACGCCTGGCAGTTCATGGTTTTCACCATTTGATTTGTACAAACAAAGCATATCATGATCCGGATGACACATGTGTATGTCAACTATGCGGACACACATGTGAACGCTACCATATTGAAAAATTCAGCAAAAGAATAAAGTCCATAAAAGACTATGCTACCCAAGGCGCAGGTGCGCAAACATAGTGTATTTAAATGTATTTAATGGCTGTTTAGCTGCAATAAAAGTATTATTATTATTATTTATTTATTTACTTATGTATTTACTTATTTTTTAATTATTTATTTATTTACTTATTTATATATTTACTTATTTATTTATTTATTTACTTATTTATTTATTCATTTATTTATTTATTTATTTATTTATTTATTTATTTATTTATTTATTTATTTATTTATTTATTTGGGGTTGCACCAATCAGTGACAAGATGCGGGAGTGCCGTCTGCGTTGGTTTTGGTCGTGTTCTACGAGCGGAAGCGGACACAATTACAAGGACTGGCTACAATACACAAGTCCTCGGCAAGAGATCTAAGGGAAGATCGAAGCAACGGTGGGATGATACGCTACATAAGGATCTGAAGAACCAACACCTTAATTCTAACATGGCCCGAAACAGAAACAAATGGCGAAAACGTATCCATATAGCGGACCCTGCAGATAGGCGGGACAAACGCTAAGGAAGAAGATTCATTTTATTTATTTATTTGTATGAGATCGTCTATTCTTTTACCACCCTGCTGTATATTTTGAAGAAATAAATGCGCTAAAGAACTATCTTACGATGGGCAGATGACCTGGATGTTCTGCCCGTAGAACAACATGGAAATGTTCAGTTGTGACCCTACCTTTTACCACAGATAACAACGACTCCTCAATTGATACTCTGGTAGCCTCGAGACATCCGCTAGTCTAATTCCACGAGTTAAAAAGTGGGCGAGCATCGTAAATATGAAGTTGCCGCAATATTGCGCATCCCGACTTGTTTACGGGAACGCAGCTGACAGCCGCTGTTTTCATATAGCACGTACAGTCCGTAGGGAATCCCGCTGCATGGGTTTCTAACACAACCTGTCCATACAGATGACCTCAATGTTCCACAAAAATCAGTACTGCAGTAGGCTCATTTGCTAAAAGTGAACAGCCTATAAAGCACAATCCAGTCATGACAATGGGAATTGCAACACAATGACTGTTGTTTGTTGTTAACTCAATTTAGATACTCGGGGCATCTGATTTCTGATTTCGTCACAATCATTACAAGAAAACTCTACAATAACGCAGCCATAATCAATAACCCACCAATTATACGACTCGGAAATTACGAACCCCATCCCACAACAATCAGAAAGCAAAAACCCAAATGTGTACTCATTCCCGTTGTTGTTTGAGTCTTCAGTCTTTTGACTGGTTTAATGCACCTCTCCATGCCTCCCTGTCTGAGCTAATCGTTTCATCTCTACGTAGCTACCACACCCTACATCCGAGACAACCTTGGTCTACCCCTACAGTTCTTGTCCTCGACCCTTCCTTCCATAAGTAAGCTTGCTATTCCTGGGTGTCTTAGTTTATGTTCTACCAACCTATCTCTTCTCTTCATTAGCAGTCGCCAGAAACATCTCTCCTCTCCCACTCGTCTTAATACCTCTTCGTTTGTAACCCTATCTACCCATCTGATCTTCATCATTCTCCTGTAATACCACATTTCAAAGGCTTCAATTCTCCTCTTTTCTGCTACACCAATAGTCCTAGTTTTACTTCCATAGAGCGCCACGCTCCAGATAAAGGCTTTCAAAATGACTTCCTAATACCTAAATCTATATTCGATGTCAACAGATTCCTTTTTTGTAGAAATGCTTTCCTTGCCTGAGCCAACCTACTTTTTATAGCCTCTTTACTTCGTCCAACACTGGTTATTTTGCTTCCTAATTAACAGAAGTCTCCTACTTCCTTCAGCCTTTCACCTGTCAATTTGATGTCCATAGAGTTATCTGATTTATTTCGGCTGCATTCCAATATTTTTGTTTTACATTCATTAATTTTCATCATGATTTTTTTCCTCAAGACGGAGTCCATACCATTCAAAAATTCAATCAAATCCTCAGGCGTGTCGGCCAAGATGACTATGTCATCGGAAAATCTCAGATTTGAAATTATTTCTCCTTGAATCTTCACTCCTGCTTTAAATGTTTCTCCAATTTCCTTCATTGCTTGTTCAATGTTAAGATTGAAAAGTATGGGTGATAAGTGGCAGCCTTGCCTTACAACTTTCTGAATACCATCATCTCTCTCATGTCCTTCAGCTCGAATGTCTGCCGTCTGGTTTCGGTATAGATTGTACATCACCCTCCTATCCCTGTACTTTATCCCAATCAAAATGTCAAACAATTTAGTCCAATCAACGTTATCAAAAGCCTGTTCTAAGTCTACAAAAGTCATGAACGTTCTCTTATCTTTCTTTATTCTACCTTCCAAAATTAGCCGAAGACTTAGTACAGCTTCCCTTGTTCCTACATTTCCCATTCTCAAACTCTCCAAAACCGAGACATATAAAAAGACACAACAACACACCCAACTAAAGCTTTATGCCCAAAATCACGGGTTGAAACCCGGCCGAAGTCGTCCACTCCAGAAATCAATAGTTAAGCTACACTGGCCGTGGTCAACCACTGGCTGGATGGGTGACCACTTCTGACCATCTACTAACCAAGATACGGGCCTACGCTACACCACAACACTCAAAACCTCCCAAATTACACTAATATGACATACAAACGCCGTTGTTAAGCTATCCACACCAAAATGAAGGCCTTTACAAATAGACCAATCACAGACCAGAACCAAATACAAAATTCATTTTGCGTATGGCTTTTATGCCGGGTGTGTCCGAGAACATGTTCGGCTCGCCAGAAGCTGTAGTTGCTTCAAGCGGACACCCATGAGGTGAGCTACAAGTTCTGTTGAATTTCAAGTAGTTCCGACTTTCGTTACTAAATATCACTGCCACCTAGATGTGAACGTAGGAACTTTGATAGAGCGTTTCAACGAAATCTAATTTAGAAATTTAGCTTCACACAAGTTTAGTTAGTGGGAGGATCTTTTACAACCCATAAATCTATGACATGGGACCACCGGCTTTACTTCCTCCCCCCTCCCGAAGAAAGGCACACTGAGGGATCTTTGACGGTCTTAAAAAATCCGACGACTTCGGCTGGGTTTGAACCCATGACCTTGGGCATAGAATTTCTGCATGCTACCAACTACGCCACCGAAGCCGTCATGTCATAGATCGTTTCCACCAATTCTCTAAAACTATTGTCCTCGTCAATTATAATGTATGGGTCATACCAAAGAAATACTCCACCCCTGGGGTAGACTCCTCGTGGTGTCGAACCGCGGATCTTAGCGTGGCATAACAGGCTGACGGGTGCACAAGCAAATGCACTCAGCGTTTCACCGACAATGAATCTCAAATTATCGTGTTCCTTGCCAGACATCGCGGCGCGGCTCGGCGTGACGCTCCCCAGACGATGACGGCTCACCGCGGCTTTTTGTCTTCATAGGAATTGGATTTGTTCTCGCGGGAAGGAAGCGAGTGGTGACAGGCCTAATTTACTGCCCGGGCCTCGCAAAGCTTCACATCACACTATCCATGCTTCCACGGGGTCCGGGATGGCTTTTACCTCAGCAAGGTTATTATTGGGAACAGTCTATCTCGGTTGTTTTTAATAGTGACTCCATGGAGTAGTTATAAGGGCCCACACTAGCGCGTGTTGTAGTAGAAAGGGCAAACATACATTCCTTGGTCATATCCCTATAGTTTGATAATACGTAAATTACAAAGTACATATCTCCTAAAGGTACAATGTACGTACATTCCCAAATCAATAAGTTATCCCCTAAATCAGGAGTTTCCAACCTTTTAGACATTGTGACCGCGTTTTATGGCTGGGTATTTTGGATAAGTATTAAGAAGGCATACCCAGAACTGTCCACAACAGCGTTAAAAGCATTGATGCCATTTTCTACATCTTACAACTGTGAATAAGTATTCTCCATAATGGTGAATTTAAAAACCAAATCATGAAATCGTTTGACACTGGAAAATGACATTATTTTGTGTGTTACAAAAATCATTCCAGACTATCAAAATTTGGTTAATTCCAAAGAAGCTCAAGTTACTCATTAATATAATTTAAGAAGCCATAAACGTTTAGTACAATGTGAGTGTATTCTATTTTAAATAAAAATCTACAGCAATAACGCATTTTTTAACACTTTTATTCCGTATCTCGCGACCCCTCAAAACGCATCCTGCGACCACCCAGTGGGTCGTGACCCACCGGTTGAGAACCCATGCTCTAAAGGAGTAGTGTTCAAGGAAGGGCTAGTCTATGATATTGAGTTGCTTGCCTGACGGCTATAACTGTGGATTTCATCATGTTACTAGTTGGTTGGTTGGTTGGTTCCTCAGTTTAGGGGCTGCGACAACGCGGTCATGTAGCCCCGTGTACTTTGGGTGTGTGTAGAATCTGTCTGATAACCGGTGTTAATTTTGATGACTGTATTAGTGTGTGTTATCTGTTTTTAATTCAAGTACCGACTGCAGACATTGAATTTTCAAGTAGTTCCTACTTTTGCCACGAAACTCCGCCGTCAAAGACTACTAGTTCAGAACTTGGCTATTAGATGCCACCGCAGTCGGCTCCTGGCGACGAACGTTGGAACCTAAGGGCGTTGTTCAAATTTTTTACCACGTTGGGTGAGTGGTTATAGTGTCGGACTACCAACCCCAAGATTACAGGTTCGCCCCTGGTCGTGGTAAGTGATTTAGGAAGGCGACAAAAATCACGACACTCATGTCATACGTTGTTGGCATGTTAAAGAACCCATTTGAATTCAGTAGGCTGTGTTCAATGACAAAATTAATCTCGGGATTTTCCGCCAACACCAAGTTCCTTCATTCTCTACTTGAAAGCGCTGTAGTGTCAAGGAGTTTAGATATCTAACCTCCTTGACTTTCATAGCGTTCAAAGGAACGACGAAATTCGACATGCAAGCTACCCTCTGGGTGTCAATTAACAAAGCTTTCACCAGGCACCCGAGGCCATACGATATTATTATTATTATTATTATTATTACCTATAATTTAGCTTCACACAGGTGCAATTAGTGGAAGGTTCTTTAACATGCCATAAATCTATGACATGGGACAGCTGGCTTTACATCCCCTCCCGAGGAAGGCATACTGAGGAATTTTAACGCTCTTAAAAAATCCGACGACTTCGGCCGGTTTTGAACCCGCGATCTTGGGCATAGAAGCTCAGCATGCTACCAACTACGCCACCAAAGGCAGTTTGCAGCAGTCACACGAGCACACCTTGAAAGAAAACATTTCAATTATTGCAACCGACACTTACTGTGGATCGGAAAATATTGATCAATAATGTTCGTAGCGTGCGTGTGCACTTTAGGGTCACTAGCCTATGTCCTACACATCGAATAGCCAAGTGTAATTACGTTGTTGTTGTTGCCGCAGTTCGTCACTGGCAAAGGGACTAAAAGGTATAGGCTAACGGATTTGATTCTACATTTTGAGAGTGACGTGAATAAGTAGGCCTTCAGTTTAAATGTTTCTGACGCAGCAGAAAATAATCTTTGAAATCTTTCAAAATCACTGCATCTCGAAAAATGTAACTTAATCGGTCGAATTCGTGAATAGCGTCGCTCTGAACGGAGATCTTTCCTCAAAGAATTTGAGTTATGTCAACGCATTTTCTCGGGCAAATTGTGGTACCTTACAAAGAAAACCATTCAGTTCATCATCCTAAATCAAGAAAAAAGATTGCCCAGTGTCTCATCGAGTGGCCGTGAAATGAACTTAGTTTTTGTAAACTAATTTATGAATAATACTACTACTACTACTACTACTAATAATAATAATATCGTATGGCCTCGGGTGCCGGGTACATGCTTTGTTATTTGACACCCAGAGAACAGCTTGTATGTCGAGTTTTGTTGTTCCTTGGAGCGCTATGAAAGTCAAGGAGGTTATATATCTAAGCTCCTTGACACTCTAGCGCTTTCTAGTGGAGAAATGAGGAACTTATCTGTTGGCGGAAAATCCCGAGATTAATTTTGCCATTATGAACACGGCCTACTGATTTTAAATGGGTTATTTAACATGCCAACAACCAATGACATGCGTGTCGTAATTTTGGTTGCCTTTCAAAAATTGCTTACAATGTCCAGGAGCGAACCTGCAAGCTTGCAGTTGGTAGTCCGACACGATAACCACTCACCCACCGTGGCAAGTAATTTATAAGTAACGAATTTATAAGATTGAGATAGTTCTTCATATTATTAACTGGATAACAACTTCGTGGAGCAACTTGCAGACTTTAGGTCTGCTCTGTACGTGTGAGTTATATTTTATCTTGTTTGCTTGATTAGTAGGGGGTTTTTCTTTACTGATGGACGATCATAATTTTGGTAATGTTCTTAATTTTAGAAAGCTGTTCAAGTTGCAAAGTCCCACAACCCCTATAAGATGGGGCCGTGAAAGCCAATAAAATGTAGTATTTCTCAAACACTGCATTACCCTCCATCACTGTAACTTAAGCAAAGAAAAGGGGACAAGTGAAATGGGAGTCGCAAAGAGCAGCATAAATCCTCTGCAGTGGTGTTATGCCGAGGTCCATCTGCAGATATGGACGATGTCAACACAGCCGTAAAGAAAGGACTGTTGCTTACATAAGACCCTAGCATATTTTCTGCTTAGCATGAAAATGTTCTTCCCTCAGCGCCAATTGTAGCGGGGATATAACTTCTGGTCTGTGGCGCTTCGCTGGAGACATGGTCCATACCGCCCTGGCCAATCTCTGTGTGCACGTGTTCAGTCCACCTATTGTAAGGGCAACACATACATTTTAACCTTTTTCTTGCATATATGCTCATATTATGGAAACAAAATATTATTCCTACTTTGACCGAGGGTGCTGGATAAAATAAACATTGAAAATTAAAGCGATTTAAATTAAAGAGTAAAACATATAATAAATAGGCCATATCAATTCAAATTGGAATTTTAAAAATGTGGGGAAAATTGAAATAAATATAACAATCTAATATTAAAAATGATAAAATTATAAAATATAAATATTAACATTAAAAATGGGTATCAATATAAAAATTTAAAAATAAAAAATAAAGATTTTAATACATAAATGTAAAATGCAAAAGAACGAATTTAAGAAGTTAAAACTAACATTATAAATTAGTACAAAAAACAAAATTACAATTATAATAAATACATTAACATTAAAATTTAAGAAAATAAATAATTGAGATTTAAAATAAGTCAAATCATATTTAAAATGCAAATGTAAATTACAATATTTCCTAAATTTGAATTGGTTATTGCAAAAAGTTCATGAATCAACTTTCTTTTGAAGTGAAGGAAGCAATTTTTCAGTTTTTCTTAATTCTATTAAAGAAAGCTTACCAGTCGGTCAACACAATTTATGCGCAATTATATTTGGCGGGAAAACAAATAGGCCTAATAATTCTTTCTGATTAGGGTGTGTTTTCCCGCACAATTTGTGTTGACCGCTGGAAAACTTTCTTTAATTATTTTTATGAAAATGAGTTCTAGGCTACATTGGAACTGGATGCAAGAAGGTCAGGATTAAACCATTATTGGTGTCACAATATTGAAGTTCGAAATCTTCACTTCATGCAGCAAGGTCATGAGTCATTGATTTGTGCCGTTTTTGGAATGGACAAATGGGGAACATAAAGAGAATGTTTGTGTCTGGTGTCTGGTGACTGGAATTTAAAAAAAAGATTCTGGGCATAATTGCGCTGCAGATTCCAAAATTGCTGTCCATTTTGTTCTATCAGCTCTAGTTCTTTTTAAATATATTGATAATTTTTGAAAATTTATATAGTAATTTAGAAATTAGGATTACGGAAGAACAGTACTGTGCATACGCATATGATGGCGGACTATTGATGGAGCCTCCATCAAGAATGTACACAAATATCACACTGCAGAAAATCACAGAAACGTGGATTCAGGGTTGTACCAAATTGAAGGTGTCATACGTATGTTGATCTCTTTCTGCTAAACATTACGTCATAGTGAACAGGAAATGGATAACGACTAACTACATATTTAAAAACTATATACTAAAAATATGTATTATCTTAATGAAGAACTGGTGTTTATTGCTCAATGATTTAGGCTTAATTGAATAATCTAATATGCCATATCGTGAGAAGGAGAGCTGATATGCAAAACCTAAAACTATTTTCATAATCTACGACCCAAGAACATCCCAAAAAGGGACTAACATCTTAAACACCAAAAATCGTGTTCCCCAGTGTTATCGAGCGAGGTGTGATCATTTGATGGATTACAATGAAATAATAATTTAAATATATAGGTCTGTAAATAAAATAAAAAATAGGTTCACATGTCCTCCACTGTATTTTTCAACTTACGTACAAACATTTCAGTTTCTCTGCTCGTTTCTGTGTTTCCACGAGTCTTTCAAAGTGCACTGTCGCGACTTCTTTACAAGAGAACGTTGTATGATCTCCTTTGCATCCTGCATTAACTCAGGAGTTCTGGAACATTCTTGGAAGCTGCAAATTCCTGAAGGTCACTCATGACATTCTCCAAAGGCGTGTATTTTAGCTCCCTTTCGTTGCCTTCATCCTCGTCGTCGTCCATTTCCTCCATGACTTCGCTCCTGATGTTTTCGGCAGTTATATCGACTGCACTTTGAATGTCTTCAGTCGCTGATGTTTCCTAGGACTTTGGTGCATGTAGAGTCACGCTCAAAATATAGTACTGTACATAGTTTTGTATTATGGATAAGATAATCCATCTTAGTCAGGTTTGCTCAGGAAAGGAAAGCATTTCTACAGAAAAGGAATCTGTTGACATCGAATATAGATTTATGTGTTAGGAAGTCATTTTTGAAGGCCTTGGTGTGGAGCATGGCGCACTATGGAAGTGAAACTTGGACTATTGGTGCAGCAGAAAAGAGGAGAATTGAAGCGATTGAAATGTAGTGTTACAGGTGAATGATGAAGAACAGATGGGTGGATAGAGTTGCAAACGAAGAGGTATTAAGACTAGTGGTAGAGGAGAGATGTTTCTGGCGACTGCTAATGAAGAGAAGAGATATACACCCAGGAATATCAAGCTTAGTTATGGAAGGAAGGGTCGAGGACAAGAACTGTAGGGGTAGACAAAGGTTAGATTATGTTAAACAGATTGCCTCGGACCTAGGGTGTGGTAGCTATTGAGATATGAAACGATTAGCTCAGGACAGGGAGGCATGGAGAGTTGGATCAAACCAGTCAAACGACTGAAGACTCAAACAAAAGTCAGGTTATTAACGCCTGCAGTTGCGGAATTTCTTTCTATTTCCGCGTTAGGAAGTTTTCCGGTTGACAGTGTAATTTTACATAAGAAATACCTCAGTTCTGAATTTTGTTTTCCGTTTGTCCAGGTTTCCGGTTTATAAAGGATCCGGTTTAGGCAGTTTTTACCGTAATCAGATATAGAATAGCGGTGAAATATTTCGCGTGGCCGCCATGTTGCGTTGGTGAAACGTATTAAATTTTGAAAGGCACGGTCTAGAGTTTCGTAGAAATCACTCCAGCCGTTTATATTTTATATTTTAGGGACACCCACACACATGAATAAAAGGTGATCTCATGAGCCTATATTTCATATGATGAACTAGGCTAAACGGCTAATGTTATTTGTACGGAATTGCGTGGCACAGAGCACATTGCGGGTCTTGAGCCTGTGGGATCGAATTTGTCGAGAGGAGACGCCGTAAAGCCAGAAACGTATCTCGCGACATCAATCACACGGCCAGAGCCGGTGTCTCACCTGCTGATAGGGTGTCGCCACTGGATCAGCCACTTGCGTGTATTGCCGCGTGTTAATGCATCGGACTCATCCTTCACGACTTTGCGTTCTGTTGTTGTTTGAGTCTTCAGTCATTTGACTGGTTTGATGCTGCTCTCCATGCCTCCCTGTCCTGAGCTAATCGTTTCATCTCTACATAGTTACCCGACCGTACGTCCGAGGCAATCTGTTTAACATATTCTGACCTTGGTCTACCCCTACAGTTCTTGTCCTCGACCCTTCCTTCCATTACTAAGCTTGCTATTGCTGGGTGTCTTAGTATGTGTCCTACCAACCTATCTCTTCTCTTCCTTAGCAGTCGCCAGAAACATCTCTTCTCTCCCACTCGTCTTAATACCTCTTCGTTTGTAACCGTATCTACCCATCTGATCTTCATCATTCTCCTGTAACACCACATTTCAAACGCTTCTTTTCTCCTCTTTTCTGCTGCACCAATAGTCCAAGTTTCACTTCCATAGAGCGCCACGCTCCAGACAAAGGCTTTCAAATATGACACCCTAATACCTAAATCTATATTCGATGTCAACGGATTCCTTTTCTGTAGAAATGCTTTCCTTGCCTGAGCTACCTACTTTTTATATCCTCCTTGCTTCGTCCATCACTGGTTATTTTGCTTCCTAAGTAACAGAAGTCTCCTACTTCCTTTAGTTTCTCCCCTACCAATTTGATGTCCATAGAGGTTTCTGATTTTTTTCGGCTGCATTCCAGTATTTTTGTTTTACATCTATTTATTTTCATCATGAATTCTTTCCTCAAGACGGAGTCCATACCATTCAAAAACACATTCAAATCCTCAGGCGTGTCGGTCAAGATGACGATGTCATCAGCAAATCTTAGAGTTGAAATTATTTCTCTTTGAATCTTCACTCCCACTTTAAATTTTTCTCCAATTTCCTTCATTGCTTGTTCAAAGTAAAGATTGAAAAGTATGGGTTATGAGTTGCAGCATTGCCTTACACCTTTCTGATTACCAGCTTCTAATGGCAACAAAAATTACGTTCGGGAGACTGGTTATAGCTCAAGTTCTGCGCGGATGCGGATAATGTTTGGAGTGAATTTGCGGATAGTTTTTAACATACAATCCGAACTTGTTTAATATAATTACTATACTCCGTGAGCTGCCAGAATGATATTGACATTTGGCCGGAAATGACGTCAGTCATCACCAGGGCCCGGATGATGATGCCGGAAAAAAGTTTAAAAATGCACTTAAAATTTTCAAAAATGACTGTAATAAATGACCAAAAAATTCGAAAAATGCTCTATTAAATGGGGAAAATGATCTTATAATAATTAACTCGCCAATATTTCAAAAATGACATCTTAAGCTCAAACTGAAAAGTCAATCAAAATAGAATTCTAGCACTTCACAAAAGGATTATGTTCACTTCAGTCTGAGTTGCACTGCACTACGAATGTCATTGTGATGTTGTCAAATAATGTAAATGATCTGCGGTTATCAGCCAACAAGTTTTAAGACTAGTTTCCACCCGGTTGATTAGGGAAATGAAATCAATATTTTAAATGATCTTGTATCAGCTACTAGCTTCTTCTTAACTCTGAGTGACGTGACTCCCTCTTATAAAGCTGTGACATAACTACATTGGAAAAAGATGACCTTAAAAGGCCGATTTCTGTAAAATAAGACCAAAAAATCTACCAAACTTAAGAAAATGCTCTTAAAATGGAAAAATAGCACATAAAAATGGAAAAAGATGCAAAATAAAAATGACATATTTGAAGACAGGGTGGCCCTCCGAAGTTTCTATGTACTTCAGCGTTGTTTTAGACAACTCAGTAAAAATATGACATGTCATCAACATCCGGGCCTTAGTCATCATCACTCCTCCGCCTCTTGACCAATCCATGTTCGCATAGTTGATGTCATAATACTCTGCGTTGCAATATTACAGCCCACGTGCTTCAGTGCCTGTCAGCTGTATCTCTGACTTGTCCAGTTTGGCAACCTCGTTCTCAGACCACATGGCGAGGCGAGAAACTGTCAATCCCATTCTGGCAGCTTACAGAGTATAGGATCCGGTTGTTTATGACTTATCATAGAATGGGATGTGACAATTATACGGAACTGAAACGAACCGCCAACGACAGAGGAGTGTGGTTGCATCGACAAGGCCTTTTGAATATGATTAAATATTCTTTACAAATGTTGAAAGTGTGAGGCCTGGAAAGGTGCCTCATGAGGCAAAACTGAGAAGAGGAGGGTTCGATTCCTACCTCAGCCATACTTGAAGTGATATTTTTTAGCCTATTTTCCATTTTGAAAAAAAAAAAAAAATAGTCTTATGAGATCACCTTTTGTCCGTGTGTGTGTGCGTGTGTGTGTGAGGAGTGTGTGTGTGTGTGTTTCCCCCTAATAACTTCTAAACGGCTGGAGAGATTTCAATGAAACTCGGTAAGTTCATAGCACTATTCCGGACGACCCCAACCGTGCCCTTCAAATTTTGTTACGTCTCACCAATCCAACATGGCGGCTGTGCGAAATATTTCACCAGAATTCAATATCTCCGAAACTATTCCCGATATCACCCTGTAATTTTTTACGGCGATAAAGGGAACTACTAGAAGTTCACCAAGGGGCCTTTGGAAAGCTGGTAACTACAAAACGAACATGGCGGCCAAGCGAATTTGAAAATTTTAAATAGACCTTTCTCGCGATTTAATGTTCCAAACGCAATGAAATCTGGTACAGGAAATATTTACACACATTGTAATACGCTGGTATCTAATTTAGTTCAATTGTTTACATAACCTCAAGATGGCGGCTTTGCGAATTTTAAAATTTAGTTTTTATTTCTTGTGTCGTAATCATGCGATCCATGTGAAAGTTTGAATAAAGAACCTACGCAATAATTTTCCTTTAATGGTACATGACTCTATGGCCTATACATTTAACAATCCAACATGGCGACCATCCGAAATATTTCGACGTCTCTGAATATCTACGAATCTATTATAGCAATCAAACTGAATTGTTTAATGTTCATAGGGGCTATGGACTTAAGTTCACCTATAGGACTTTAAATAACCTGGTGATCACAAATCCAACATGGCGGCGACGCGAAGTATAAATATTCACATGGACGTTTCTCGCAATTTAACCATCCGAGTGCAGTGAAACTTGGTACAGTAAATCCTGATACGAATGTTAATCCACTGGCATATAATTTATTTCAATTGTTTCTATAACCACAAGATGGCAGCTGTGCGAAATTTTAAAATCTCCTTGTTACTTCTTGTGTCCTAATCAAGCGATTGAAGTTTGAATGCAACACGTACACAATTATCTTCATGTAACAGTACATAATTCTAAGACCTACATATATAAAATTCAACATGGCGACCATCCGAAATATCTACGAATCTATTACAGCAATCAAACTGAAATTTTGTATGTAGATAGAGGCAATTAACATAAGTAGGACATATGACATAGTTCTTCACGGAACTACTTGTTTCATGACAAATCACACTCAAATTACCGGTATGTCATTAAGCACAATTAACTCTCCGAGCTGAAAAGGGTTGCATTTCTGATTGTATAACATTTATTTTAAACTTAGGATATAACACACATAGCCTAGGGGAACGAATTTCTCCTCAAATATCTATACTAGCTTTATTACTTTATGCTTTATCTAATTTAAATTATTATTGCAATGCCTGTAGATTCAGATAAACGTGCGAATATGGATAAAAGTCGTGCAAATGCGAGGCGGATGCGCGGTGGTAGTGGATAACAGTCGTGTGGATGCGGGAAGGATGCGGATAACAGTCGTGCGGATGCGGGAAGGATGTAGATAACAGTCGTGCGGATGCGGGAAGGATGTAGATAACAGTCATGCGGATGCGGGGAGGCTGCGAATAACAGTCGTGCGGATGCGGATAACGATTGGTTTATCCACTCAGAGCTCTAGTTATAGCTGGACTGCTTGGCCAACACCGGTGCAATTTCGCAATTATTTGTTCCCTGTTGGGTGGTTCCTCAGTTTAGGAGCTGCGACAACGCGGTCATTTAGCCCCGTGTACTTTGGGTGTGTGTACAATCTGTCTGATAACCGGTGTTAAAAGTGATGGCTGTGTTAATGTGTGTTGTCTGTGATTCAGGTAAGGACTGCATACGATCAATTTTCAACTAGTTCCTACTCTTGCTATCCTAGTCGGCTCCTGGCGACAACGTTGGAACCTAAGAGCGTCAGTCAAATCTAACCTACAATTAAGCTTCACACAAGTGTAATTAGTGGAAGGTTCTTTATTATGCCATAAATCTATTACATGGGACCACCGGCTTTACTTCCCCTACAAAGGAAGGCATACTGAGGGATTTTTAACGCTGTTAAAAAATCAGACGACTTCGGGTTAGTTTATTTCCAGTACATTGTCCTCCTTATAAGTAGGAACTTAAAGGAATACCATTTATGGGGACAAAAATTAACATTCAACACCTGAAGAAATAAACAATCGACTAATCGAATAATTTGCAATTAATCCAAAACGATTAATGGACTGATCGTTCAATCGACTACGGTATTCGAGTAACTGAATAATACTTTAATCGGCTAACCAAAGAATCGATTAATTGATTGTTGTTGTTGTTGTTTGAGTCTTCAGTCTTTTGCCTGGTTTGATGCAGCTCTCCATGCCTCCCTGTCCTGAGCTAATTGTTTCATCTCTACATAGTTACCACACCCTACATCCGAGGCAATCTGTTTAACATATTTTAACCTTGGTCTACCCCTACAGTTCTTGTCCTCGACCCTTCCTTCCATAACTAAGCTTGCTATTCCTGGGTGTCTTAGTATGTGTCCTACCAACCTATCTCTTCTCTTCATTAGCAGTCGCCAGAAACATCTCTCCTCTTCCACTCGTCTTAATACCTCTTCGTTTGTAACCCTATCTGCCCATCTGATCTTCATCATTCTCCTGTAACACCACATTTCAAACGCTTCAATTCTCCTCTTTTCTGCTGCACCAATAGTTCAAGTTTCACTTCCATAGAGCGCCACACTTCAGACAAAGGCTTTATAAAATGACTTCCTAATACCTAGATCTATATTCGATGTCAACAGATTCCTTTCCTGTGGAAATGCTTTCCTTGCCTGAGCCAACCTACATTTTATGTCCTCTTTGCATCGTCCATCACTGGTTATTGATTAGTAGACACAAGATAAGAAAGGAATGAGAGTGAAGTTAAAAGATCGAATTACATCGATTATTCGACAAAATAATATAAATTTCTCGTCCAACGGATCATTCGATTAAACTCAAGATAACTCAATCATTATTTGTAACAATTAATCGACTTTTCTTCTTGCATTAATCGGTAAAGAAATTAATCGATATGGTACGGTGAGGATCGATAATTGTAATGTTTATATTAGTGCATAACATAGCAAATGAATAGACTTTGCCTTCCTTCGGAGGGAAAGTAAAGCCGGCGGTCCCTTGTCATAGATTTATGGCATGTTAAAGAACCTTCCACTAATTACACTTGTGTGAAGCTAAATTGTATAGGTTAAGAATGCAAACAACGCTCTTAGGTTCCTACGTTCGTTGCCAAGAGCCGACTGCGGTGACGTCTGGTAGCTAAGTTCTGAACTAGTAGTCGTTGACGGTGGCGTTTGGCGGCAAAAGTAGGAACTTTTTGAAAAATTCAAAAGTCTGCAGTCCTTACTTGAATTAAAAACAGATAACACACACTAATACAGTCATCACCATTAATACCGGTTATCAGACAGATTCTACACACGCCCAAATTACACGGGGCTTAATGACCGCGTTTAAGAAATCACAAATATTTCCCTATGAATAAATCACGCAATACTTAATATACTGTTCACCCCTATTAATTAAATAAAAGCCCTATGTAAGGTACAACCTCCGTCGGAAAAGTTTGGTGAATGGGCTATATTACGAACGGTTTATTGGCTTACCTGAAACAACCGTTAATATCCTTCAAAGTAATCCCCGTGGATGGTCATGCACTTCTGGGAACGACTGAACAAGTCCTGGAAACTCGTGGCATAGTCTTCTTTAGGAATAGCCTTCAGTTTGGGTCGTCAAAACTCTAAATTGAAAGCAAGAGAGAAGCGTGAATTTATGCAACCTGCCCTGCATGCCTGATATACGGGCGGCAGTGAGAAGGGTGAATTTATGCAACCTAACGTGCACACCTGTTCGACGGGAAGCAGTGAGAAGGGTGAATGTTCCGTGGAATGAAATGGACCTGAAAACCATCGTCACGGGTAACGAGACCTGGTGCCTGAGATACGACCTCGCAGGCAAGCGTCCAAGTATGGAGTGGTGGGGTCCAGGGTCGCCGAAAAGCCCTGAAGGGCCGGAGGTTTTCGGACATTTCGGACAGCCAACTTAATGTGACGACCCCACTGAAGGCTATCCCTCAGGAAGAATATACCACGACTTGTACAGCCGTTCTAAGAAGTGCATAACCATCCACGGGGATTACTTCGAAGGACAGTAACGGCTGTTTCAGGTAAGCCAACAATCCGTTCGTAATACAGACCCAATAGCTTGCCACGGTGGGTGAGTGGTTAACGTGTCGGACTACCAACCCCAAGCTTGCAGGTTCGCTCCTGGCCGTGGCAAGTGATTTGTGAAAGGCGACAAAAATCACGACATGGATGTCATACGTTGTTGGCATGTTAAAGAACCCATTTGAATTCAATAGGCCGTGTTCATAATGGCAAAATTAATCTCGGGATTTTCCGCCAACACAAAGTTCCTCATTTCTCTACTAGAAAGCGCTGTAGTGTCAAGGAGCTTAGATATCTAACCTCCTTGACTTTCATAGCGTTCAAAGGAACGACGAAATTCGACATGCAAGCTGGCCTCTGGGTGTCAATTAACAAAGCTTGCACCCAGCTCCCGAGGCCATACGATATTAATAATAATAATAATAGACCCATTCACTGAACTTTTCAGACAGAGTGTATATTAACTATAAGTTTGTAAGTTTTTTATAATTCAATGTTATGGTATGTGTGCGAAACCTTCCACTCGCGGTGTACGTGCCCCCTTAAGCACCACTGACGAACACAGTTTTCTCCTACTGTACGATCTTATGAGAGTGCGTTTAGAGATTCCCGCTTGTTTTGGTTATAAAATAAACTGGTCCGCAGAGAGATGGATAAAGAACGCAGCGGCGATGATTTAAGCAGCTGTGACAGGCTGGAGGAAGGACCGTTTAAACCCGAGGGGGATGGAAATGTACATAAGCAAAATTTATCACGAGTTGTTTGTATTTCACTCCCGATATCGCCCGAGTTTATGGAGCAGAATAATCAGAGGCGTTTTGTAAGCAGCTTTACAGAAGAAGCAGCAATTTCATAACGTTGCTTGCTCAAGTGTTACGTAACCTGTCTCACCTGTTGGCGAGGGATGAGTATTACCGGCTCCAAAAGATATTAGAAAGAATAATACTAATAACTACAAATTTGAAGCCTCCCTGGCTTAGGCGACTGCACGCCGGCCTTTCACCACTGGGTCCGTGGTTCAAATCCCGGTCACTCCATGTGAGATTTGTGCTGGACAAAGCGGAGGCAGACAGGTCTTTCTTTGGGTACTCCGGTTTTTCCTGTCATAAATTCCATTCCAGCAACACTCTCCACTCACATTTCATTTCATCTGTAATTCAGTTAATCATTGACCCAGGTGAGGCTTCGGCAGCCGGCACAGTTCATATCCTCGCCGCTAGATGGGAGCTTCATTCATTCCATTCCCTGACCCGGTCGGTCGACTGGAAGCAGGCTGTGGATTTTCATTTTCACTTAGGAGAAATCATACAACCAAGTGGATTAAATCGTGAAAGAAACATACAGAAAATCTCTAAATGACAAAAACCTGGAACAGGTACAACAAGAAATCAATATCTAAGAACGCACAATTAAAACACTATAACACGGTAATTCAACCTGAAGAATTACACGCATCAGAACCCCTGATCATTGGAGGCAGATCAATAAGTAAACATTCAGAAAAACAAGGAAGGAAAATTGCATAGTGAATGCTGAAAAGAAAATTCATATTAAGTTGCAAAAGGGAGTGAAACGTACTACTGTAGGTATTAAAATAATTTCAGTATTATTCTGTGATAGTCTCTCGGAGTCCGAATGGAAATACACGACTTAAGGAACATGAAGTAACAAGAAGCGCCTCAAATCAACATTAAATTACAATATACGCCCTTCTCAGCAGAGATATGCACTCAAACATGCAAAGGAGAAAAACACTAGTCAGTCTGAAAGACTAGACTTTATATCATTTTAAATGCAACAAATGCTGAAAAATGCTGGGTGAAAGCCTCATGATCATACAGTGAACTGCGTGAACTTAAACTCCATTAGCAAGTGCAAACCAAGGTCAAAGGAGGTAGCTGGCTGGATGGCGTCACGCTCACCGGAGCACGCGGGGAAGGGAGGAAGCTCAAGCGGTACTATGACGTCACACACCTCAGTGCATTCTCGATACATTTCGTCTCGTCGCCGTACCGTAACGCCAGACCTCAGCGTAACGACGAAGTCGACAATGATAACCAAAATATGCATCAATATGAAAAAATATGATTTTGCATGAACTTCCAAGCCTTAATCATTACAATGTTCATTTTTTGGTGTAGGAATGAACCTTTGGAGAAATTTATTATATCCTTCGCAGAAGAGAATGTTTCGCCGTAAATCTGTCACGATATCATCATGAGTTAAAAGAAAAAAAAGGAAGGAAGCTTGTAGTTTAACGTGACCGTTAATCTCGCGATCATAAGCCACGGGACCTCCGTTTTACGTGGAATCCGAACCACAGGACATGGCATTTCACATCGAAAATCTCACATGCATTGACCGGGAATCGAACCCGGTCCGCCTTGGTGAGAGGCATACAGCTTGACCGCTGCGCCACCACGCCCCCTGAGTTAAAAGACTAGCTGGTAATTCAGTAACATTTGATTCCTCAGCATCTACAAAGGAGTAGTCGTTTTTATGTAGCAAAAAATTATAAAATGTCTTTTCATCTGGTTTCGATCTCGTGTTTATATGTAAGCATATTTTTTTGGAGAAGGACCAAAAAGAAGAGTATTTTATACAATTGTGAATAACTGTTTGGCCAGAAGCGAGCGGCACAACAGGCAAAACGTACCTGAAGTCTCCTCCAAGAACAATAATCCTCATTTATTTCAACTATTTAAGTCGTTGGTTCAATGTGCATAGAGCGAGTGTGGTGGTCTCACGAGGTATACCAACAATCTTTACATTGAACAAGCAATGAAGGAAACTGGAGAAAAATTTAAAGTGGGAGTGAAGATTCAAGGAGAAATAATATCAACTCTGAGATTTGCCGATGACATGGTGATCTTGGCCGACACGCCTGAGGATTTGAAAGAGTATCTGAATGGTATGGACTCCGTCTTGTGGAAAGAATTCATGATGAAAATTAATAAATATAAAACAAAAATATTGGAATGCAGTCGAAATAAATCAGAAACCTCTATGGAAATCAAATTGGAAGATGAAAATCTGCAGGAAGTAGGAGACTTCTGTTACTTAGGAAGCAAAATAACCAGTGATGGACGAAGCAAAGAGGATATAAAAAGTAAGTTGGCTCTGGCAAGGAAAGCATTTCTACAGAAAAGGAATCTGTTGATAACGAATATAGATTTAGGTATTAGGAAGTCATTTTTGAAGGCCTTTGTCTGGAGCGAGGCGCTCTCTGGAAGTGAAACTTGGACTATTGGTGCAGCAGAAAAGAGGAGAATTGAAGCGTTTGAAATGTGGTGTTACAGGAGTATGATGAAGATCGGATGGGTAGATAGGGTTACAAACGAAGAGGTATTAAGACGAGTGAGAGAGGAGAGATGTTTCTGGGGACTGCTAATGAAGAGAAGAGATAGGTTGGTAGGACACATACTAAGACACCCAGGAATAGCAAGCTTAGTTATGGAAGGAAGGGTCGAAGACAAGAACCGTAGGGGTAGACCAAGGTTAGAATATGTTAAACAGACTGCCTCGGATGTAGGGTGTGGTAACTATGTAGAGATGAAACGGCCGCTTCACACTTAGTCAGATGGAAATACTGAATCTGATCTCGTGCAAGTGCGTTGTCATGGCAACGTCTGATGGCACAGACACACATTTGCCCGATCTCATAAGTCTACTTTTTCCTCATTTTTGCAAACTGTGAAAAGTAGGCTAATAAATGGAAGATGATAATTTAAGCTGGTTGGTTAGTTCCATAGTTTAGGGGCTGCGACAACGCGGTCATGTAGCACCGTGTACTTGGTGATTTAAGCTAATCTCGTCCAAATTATGTCATTAAGCATAATTAACACTCGGAACTGCAGAGGGTTGCAACTCTGGCTGTGTAACATTCATTATAAACACAGCACTTGACACACAAAGCCTAGGGGAACGACTTTCTCCTCAAATGTCTGAAGGTGTTGCTTTAATACTTTATGCTTTACCTAATTAAACATATTATTGTAATGCCAGTAGATTCGGATAACAAACGTGAAAATGCAGAAAAAAGTCGTGCGGATGCGGGACGGATTCGGATAATGTTTTGTTTATCCGCACAGGGCTCTAGCTATGGTGGCTAAATCAAGAATTGCTAGTGTAGCGTAAACGAAGTCGCATTGTAGTAGGTTCGAACCTTGAACTAGTACTTTTTTTTTGCTTAATGTCGTTTATTGTTGATGTTTTATGGACGCATATCTATCTGTTCCAACGAGTGATTTTTATTTGGTCCTAAAAAGGACCGTACTTATCCGACGGTACGTAGCCAGATTGGACGACGAAATAAAGATCTGTAGAACGAAAGCAAACTATCCTGTAGAATACCTGGTAGCAAGTGTTCGAAATTTTGACCACCTTGGTTTAAAGGAAAACTCAGACTTTCTCAGACGACCCACATGACAAATAGATTTGTTATGTAGGTAGGCTCACGAATAAATATATCAGACCGAAACTATAATTTCTTTCAACGGCGTCAGTGCGAAAAGCAATTGCTATATACATACAGTAATAGTTAGTTAGTTAGTGAGGTTTTAAGGGGCGAAACTACGGGACCATCTGCCCCAAACATACAGTAAATACAGATAATTATAACGTTATTTGGTTTTACGTCCCTTTTAACTACTCTGGCTTTTAGAGACACCGGGGTGCCGGAATTTTGCTCCGAAGGGGATCTTTAACGTGCTAGTAAATCTACAGACACGGCTCCCTCGCATTTGCGCACCCTCAAATGCCAGCTGACTGCGCCAGGATTCGAACCTGCAACCTTGGGCACAGCAAGCGAGAACGTTAGTTAGTTAGTTAGTTAGTTATTGTTGTTTCAAGGGGAGGAACTACAAGGTCATCTGCCCCTAAGCCAGAACTGCCCCACGCAGCAAGGCATAAAATACAGAACGTGTCATATTATTATTATTATTATTATTATAGATTAATATTGAACTATTAAAATTCTAATAATCACGAATAGAGTCGCCTCCGTTGCTTAGTGGTCGGCGTGATTAGCTGCCACACCGGAGGTCCTGGATTCGATTCCCGGCTCTGCCACGAAATTTGAAAAGTGGTATGAGGAATGGAACGGGGTCTACTCAGCGTACAAAATGCTAGCGTGTGATACACTTCGGTCATATAAGCAGGTGTACTGACGAAAAGAACAAAATCATACAGTATTTTGTACCAACGATCACAACAGCTTCCTTGCCAGCAAGTGTCGTGTGATACGGGCCTAAAGATATGCTAAGACTTTTTGTTAAAATTTAATTACAAAACAAGATGTTCAGTAAAGAATATATAGCCTATTTTCTCCTAAATGCATGGGTATTGTTAAAACTCTTTGTCCTTTTCAAGGAGAATAATTGAATGTTTGTTGTACAGTAGTAGCTTGTTTAAATACAGCGTGCAATACGGATATTAAACATGAATATGAGGTGACCTTTGCTAGTGCTTCCTCTGTACAAAATTTCAATCAATTCGGTTTCATCGTGTTTGAAATTATATGCTAACTGCAAACTATTGGGGTGATGACCTTGTAGTTCAGTCAAAAAATGCTTCCCACAAAAATGTATGATGTTGCTAAATTGGGTCGAGATCAAATAATTATATTGGTCGTAATTTGATTTAAGCTTTTAATATTTGGGTGGCCGCCGTTACGTTTCCGTCAAGTTGGCGGCAATATAAAACATGACACTGAAGTGCCCTCTGCTAGTGCTACCTCTGTACCAAATTTTGGTCAATTCGGTTTCACCGTGTTTTAATTGATAGGGGGGATCCATTACACTCATACATGGCCGCCATCTGTAAACTATTACGCTGATAACGTTGTAGTTTAGTCAAAAGACGCTCGCCGTATAAATATGTGATGTTGCAAAATTTGGTAGAGATCGGATGATTAGGTTAGTTGTAATTTGATTTAAGCTTTGAAAATTTGGGTGGCCGCATTAAGTTTCCGTCAAGATGGCGGCGATATAAAACATGACACTTCGGTGCCCTTTGCTAGTGCTACCTCTGTACCGAATTTCGTTCAATTCGGTTTCACCGTGTTCGAATTGATAGGGGGGGCCAGACACCCAGAGCACACACACTCACACATAGACACAGACACACACACACAGACAGACACACAATTTTTGGCCCTGTGTAGATCTCATAAGTCTACTTTCATTTTTTGCAAAAATCGAAAGTAGGCTAATAATACCATGGGCAATTCGAAGGAATACGTATACTTCGATGCAAGCACTGGCGATCAGAATATCCTTCGATATGTTGTTGTTTTTTTTTTCATTTGTGGGGCTAGAACATCACAGTCATTAAGTCCCTTGTACTTGGGTGTGTGTGTTTAGAATTTGTCTGATAACCTGAGTTATTGCGGTCTTGTAATGAAGTGAGTATTTGCAATAAGGATTGGGAAGGAGGCGGCCGTTGCATTAAGACAGAAACCATCCCGGAATTTGGCCGGAGTAGAAGTGGGAAACCACGGAAAACCACTTCCAGGGTGGCTGAGGTGGGAATCGAACCCACCTCTTCTCATATTTGCTTCACGAGGCTAAGTGTACCCAATTTCAGCCCTCAGACAAGTATTACATTTCTTGGCAGAACTGGGAATCGAACCCGGACCTCCGGAGCAACACTTAGATATGTTATGTTAATATCCATGCCAGATTTTTAATTTTCTGGCATTACAGGTCACGTGGCATAACGTACCAATTCGATCGTATTCTCTTTATATATCACCAAAATTCAACGTACTCTTCACAAAAATACATCGTAATGGAATGAATGTGGCAATTGTACAATACCCAAGGGGTATGCACCCCTTAGAGATCATCCCCCCCATCATCTGTCTAAATCTCATAAAAGGCAACCCTTTAAAAGCCTACCCAATATCCATCAATACTATAAGGGCAGCTGGCTACTCCATAAAGCAGCTCAACCCTTGCGTAATTATGACACACAGCGACATACTACAAACTGGTTCAACTATGCCACAACGCGCTGACAGAACAGAGGCTAAAGGTATAAAAGGTGCCTTAAGTGGGTCACGAGGATCTCTCCATCATCAGTGCTTCGACGAGACAGCCGGAGGCTAACGACAGTGTCAACCGAGGTGAGTCAGTCAGTCAGTGTTCAGAATCCTACTTTTGTAACCTAACACCCACAGTTTGTACTCACATTATAACATCACAAGATCCCTTAAAAGGGACTAACAGTTACTCATTGCTGACCAATAAACACTTGGTCAGTCTCTTACACTTGCATTACTGATCTACACTCTTCTTCACGTCCCAACGTCCTTCCTTACTCCCGTCACAGTCAGACGTGACACACCGTAGTAATAACGCCAACTCAGACGTCATTGTATTCCTCACAGCGGCTCGCGTGCTCAAGTGAAGCGCGTGCCGAACCGCTGACACTAGCAAGGTGATTATATAATAAGTAGCCGGCTGGGCGACTAGTACATCGACCCGCGTGCTAAGGCTACATCCCTTAAACCACATTTACAGTCTTTATAGGAGCGCCCCCTAGTTCCTAACGCTAAACAACACTCCACACTGGTCAGCTTGCCCCTCCAAAGGCAGCTACCCCCTTTTAGACACTCCATTCAAAATCAATACAGTAACTCTTCCGTTTTAGGTCCTACCACCCCTAAATAAGGGATCTAAAACAGATGGTGGAGGCGGGGTACTACGCGCAGTAACAGGACTCAACCAACGAGCCCTCGTAGTCAAAACGACCCCCTCTGAACCGCAAAAAGCCAAGCAGATAGTGAAAAATTTTTTCCCCCAGACAGAAAGCACCATATTTTTTTTTTGTGCTCTAAACTAGCTACACAAGGGAAAGGCTTGATAAACCAACCCCCTAGCCCCATACAGAACCAGAGAGATATAGGAATACACTGGCAAACACGCACAGATTTTTTTTTTCTCTCTATTGTTACTTTAGGCCCATACACTTCAGGCAGAATGGCACCTCATGAAGAGATTGCAAGCCATGAAGGTAATAGGGGTATGCCAATATTAGTAGCATTATTGGCTAGATGCCAAAGGCACATACAGATCAGGCAAACACAAATACGGACACTCAAAACAGAAAATCGGGACAATACAGGGCAAACAGCCATACACTCCGTCAAAGGGTAGGACAGCGCGATTAAGATGCGCACATAAGCACTTGCAAACAGGCCATATGCCTCAATAGGCAGTACACCCAAATTTGGGACGAATACCGTGAACTCCAAACCAACAAGGCCATTTTTGAGTTCATGGTAGGGCCACCAGCCCAGCCGAGAGAGGACATAAGCGTAGATACGCTAACTCGACAATTTGCGAGGATGTCCCTCTCGACAAGTACTGCCACGCAGTGGCAGGAGTTCGCCGTGGCCACAGTCCAGGAGACGGCCAGGTTAGGCTCCAACATACTAAAGAATACATCCTACACAGACACACGTCCTCCAGCTCCGGATCGGAAGGCAATTTTGCCAAGCCGAGGGGAAGAGCCTAGAACAATCCCCTCGGACCGGATGAACGAGAGGGAGTTGAAGCCAGGACCTTCAATCACACATAATACGACAGAGGGACAACAGGAGGTAACCTCGTCATGGGCTGACGACGTAGAGCCTGACCTACCACATATAAAGCCTACATACACTCACACAGATAGGCTAACACAGTGGCAGGAGTCTGCCGTGGCCACGGGCCAGAAAGCGGACAGGCTACACGACACCACATTGGCAGGACAAAAACAGGCACTTAAGCGGCCCTCACCGCCAGTTCAAAAGGCAAATTTGCCAGAACGGAGGCGAACACCGGCATTAGTCCCTCAGGATGCACGGTACACGCACATACAGATTAAACAGGCATTACCATACAATACACGGGGATTAGGAAAGGTATTATTACCCACCCCACAAAACCTCGCAGTCAAACATACATACACTCCCGCAAAATTTGCTAAGATAGCGCCAAGCGCAATAACGCCCTTAAATACAGGTACACTTAGACCTAGAAACACGCGCTACGGTGGAAGTAGGGCAAGGCTTACTTTGCTAGAAATTCCGCCGGAAAACAGCAAAGAAACACCTCAATGGATTTCAGAGGCCTATAATATCGTAACAGGGCAAAACCCTTCACCTTTCTGAGCACTGAAGCTCGAAAGACGATAACGACTTCCACCAAGGCCAAAGAAATAAAATAACATCACTTCCCCCATCATAAATGGCCACACAAGTTCTTTCACGCGGGAGATATCAGAAAATAGACCGACAATTACATAGTAAACATAAACTGCGCATTTTTTTTTCTTTCTCGTATTTTATGTATATACAGGGCAACATGGCCAAATTAGAAGTGAGTAATTTTAAATCCTTCTGTGTTTTTTTTTGGGAACCATGGCATCTTTCTATTAGGCCATCACTAAGCCAAGTGAAAGCCCATCAGGCTTAAGGCCGGAAAGAGATATTTTGAACACAACTTAGGCATAAAATCACAGCATAGAGCTTAAGGGAGTCTTTCTAAGTAGAAATGACTAGACGTTCTACGTTATGGTTCCACAGTTTGACAGATTCTCTTGTTGCGGGCGAAAACCGTAAGCATGGCAAGAATTAAGAATCTCAAACTAGTTTCAAAAAAAAAAAATTTTGGGAGGTGTGCTTTAACCAACTAAAAAGCCCAATTGCACACCGGGATGAGACACTGTCATTTTGGTGAGTTACAATTACTTTGATAGGCAGGTTTGACTCCCACAGTGCACTGGCTTTGCTCGTGACGTGGATACAAGGGTATCAGTTACGTCTGGCAATGGCCTTCCTAAGGTGTACTAGACAGTGTCGGTAGATTCCCCTGAGACGTAACCAGATTACGGTAGTACTCACGTTACCAAAATGGTAAATACTACACTCAGGTCCCAATCACCATTTTTTTTTCAAAAACATAGTGCTCACGACATAATTTTTAGAGACTAACGCCACCTACTATTATTTTCTTTCAATGTGCTCTCTTAATTCAGAGCGGGGCATAAATAATTTTTTTTTGTTTCACACATTTAGCCCAAGAAAGAAAAATGGCCAAATAAACTATATATATATTTTATACATAGGTATACATAACACAACACTCGGGGACACAAGTGTAGTCAATGGAAGGTTCTTTTACAGACGGCCAATGCATATGAGATTTCCGAAGTGAAATGCCATGGCCTGTGGTTGGGATTCCAAGTAAAACGGAAATCCCGTGGCACATGATCTCCAGAAATGGTCACGTTAAACCACAAAATTCCCCTCTTGCCTTTTTATAATGCGAAGAGCACTAACAGAAAGCAGGCTGATTAAGAACACATGTTCGGATACACAGCGTTATCGAAACAAGTAAACAAGCGAGCGCGCAAGACATTGCAACCCGACACCACCATACTCAGCAGTAAAGCAGACCTCAGTGATAAACTGCGAGCCTTACAGACGACAGTTCCCAAAGCACACTGCACGGAATCATTCATAGCCAACCCAAGAACCCTATATCTTCAAAATTTACACTACGAGGAGAGGGCAAAAATAAGCAAACTCCTCGCAGGAAGGTATACTAGGGGTTGCGCATAGAAAAACACACAGCCCATTTGCCATAGTGTAGGCGGCACAGAAATGGCCACCAAATCTTTACAGACAACCGGCTTCGAACCCATGTCCACACACAAAAACCTCGTACCGAAAACTAACTAAACAACGGTATTTTCGGTACGAGAAACACAAACAAAATACAGACAGAATGCCCGCAGAACATGAACAACGCAGACATATAACACAGAGAATTACATAGAACACGGGTTCGAACCCCAGAGAAAATTGCACGCCAGGGAAAAACAAGCAGACGGCCTTCCAATCACACCAAAATTGGCCCATATAACGGCTTAGACAGATAATACTACATTCCTGCGGCCAAATGACAGGCATAAAATTCCAGAAATACACTTGACAGGGAAAATGGACTTTCCAGACAGAGACATATAAATTTCGTAAGACAACGGTCTTACGGAATAATGGCCACACAACGGCAATAGTAGCAGGGCGGATTACCACATCGGGCCACCAGGAATTTAACACAATGACCACACTGGCATACGTGCAGAAAAACACGCAACAGTGGTTAACCTACATAAAATCCCGGCCTGAAGTTACACACACAAACTGATGACTTGCAGACTTAGCCACTTTGCAACACTGTCGATGACAAAACGCGATTGTGTAGTGGCAGTGACCATGAATAAACAAATGCAGAACAATCATAACACTATACATTTTTCAACACTGCGAAAGCATTTATCAACAAGCAGACGTCACAGACCAAAACTTGTCGCAGGCCCAGAGTAGCACGTTCGTAAAGACGTTGGCAGGCCACGGGCGCTTCCTACCCATACACAATATACACAGTAGGACTTAGCCCTACAGCGGACCAGGCGTCCGCGTGGTGTAGCGGAGCGTAGTCACACACACACACACAAACGCGCTCACCAATCAGGGGCGAACATAGGGACTTTGAGGAAACGGGACCTCCCCTTAACAACTTCTTTTTGCGACCCTAGGCCCGAAACAAATCATTCCAGGCGACTAGGACTTAGCCCTATAACGGACCAGAGTAGGTCGTGAAGCTTCGCTATCCCAAAGCGCGGATAGAAAACCAACATGGACCAAGGGAGGATGACAAGAGAACATGCTAACAGCGTCCCACTCTACTCCCTTCCCATAACCTTTTCACGTCCAAACATAAACAACGCAGACACATGAACACTACCAGAACAGCTACACTACACTACAAAGTATACATAAGGGTTGGTAAACTTCATGTGTTTACAGAAAGGGCATGCTACGCCTTGAGCCCCACCGCTATCACCTGAATGAGAGGGGTGCATCGGCAAACACCAACTAAGCGTAATGCACATCTCCATATGAGAGATGAGGCCATAAGTAATAAATACTAACCATTTTTTTTTAAATTTAAATCATCCCGCATGAGAGGGAAATATATTAGTATTATGCCTCAACCTACACCTATCCATACATGAGTGCAAACGCCTCATATCCAGACGCATGCATGTATATCCCATCCATTCACCAGGGGATATTGATATCAGACCGGCATGGATTTTTATTTTATTTTTTGCAACCCCGGGAATTACCTGCCCCGATCCACTCACTGTAGGAGCATCCCAGCACAAAAACCGGTTCCAGGCCGCCACTAACGCGGAATTCGGAAGTGCGCTACCTCCTCCTACCCTGCTTTAACCCACTCTACAGATAACTACCCCCAGATCACAATAACAGGGTACCTGACGCCACAGACCCTACTAACACCTCCATCAAGGTTAAAAAAGAGCATTATCGCTGGAGAAGCTGATATAGCACAGGTAGCCTAAAGTAGTCTACGTATGTAGAGGTTTTACCAGCCCACCACACTGGAAGTATTTTACATTTGACACTCTTTACACAGGTTACACCTATATTTAAAAAAAAAAAAAAAGGGAATCTGAAACACCCTGGCTGATGATACCGGCGTTAGCCAAAGGTCAAAAGCACAACACTAGGAGCAGAGCTGGGGAAGGCGATGTGGACCCTTACCCCAGTTGGCTCATCAAATTACTGACGACTAGACCAAATAGACGAACCACGTAAGGTCAAAGCATTCGCGGCCTGGTCGGGCAAGCTCTGGAATCCTAGGTGCGCATAAACCGCCCCTGGGAGGAAGGGATGCTAAACCCACTTTGAGCCACGGTCGTCGAAGCCAAGACCTGCAGGGAGACTTTCTGAGAATGGCGGGAGAAATAGCTCACTCCGCGCCGGCCTCGGGAGCTATCCCTAGAGACGACCATATTATGACTAGACTGTTAGTTAAATTTACGTAAGTAGGACTTCCATGGCGGGGAGTCAGACTCCTATTCGTCAGGAGTGAAGCAGGATCCAAGGGTTCAGCAGGACCAATCCTAGATCCGACAAGTCCTTACCCCGCGAGGTGAAGGTGAAGACCACGACGGTAATCAATAATGCAGAATGAAATATGAATATATATATATGGAATGTACGCGCTCATTCGGTCCTGCGCCCACGTAAATGGACGACAACGGGTCGCCAGAGTTCTTAAATGAGTAGCATAGCGGGCACTCAAAAGGGTTCAGTGGGCCAACCCAGCAATGCCGATTAAGGCGAAGAGGACTCCCCGGACGCTCACTTCCCGGAGGACACATGAATACAAATATTGCGGCCGACACAGGCGAAGAGGACTCCCCGGACGCTTTCTTCCCGGAGGATATTATGCCATTGGACCACACTGTCCAATGCCCACATAAATGGCGACGCAACGGGCAACCAGAGGGCATTCAGAGAGGGGCATTGCGCGCCCCTCACAGGAGCCAAGTGGGCGGCTCACCTACGTCAAATAGGAACAGCACCCGGTTATGAACACGAAAGTTACAGCGGGCGAAACGGTTAGCTTAGTGGCACCGTAAGCGCCTGCGCATAGATTAGTCCTAGTAATAGACGTCGACACCTAGAGTTAAGGGGACGGAATCTAGCGACCCTAGAGACAACCGGTGTTTCTGGGGCTCGTGCGGGTGGTGATCTGGGGATTTAATTGCCCCAGGCGATCGTCCTAGGCCAAATTTAGTTATAGACGGTTGCATTTGACACGCAACCTAGGATTAAGCAAATTTAATGAACACTGTTGCAATTCAGCAGAGCATCTTTCGGCAATAGATTAAGGCAACCCTCTCGGCTTAGATGTAGTTTTTTTTTATATATACCATAAGTAGAATAAGTAGTATAAGAGAACGCCGTTCGGCGCCTGATGACCCACAAATCCGTCATCAGGGTAAGTCCGATAACTCATGATAAGTTATTATAATGTAGCATAGTCTTACATTTAAGACAATTTTTTTAATACATATATTGAGGTAAAATTGCGGCGCCTGGCGGCCCAAATTCGTTGCCAGGGTAAGCCCAATACTACAACACATTAGGAAATGACGTCACGGCACCATATAGGGTAAGCCCGGCCATATATCGAGTAATAATAACCATGCCATTCTTTTCACAGGTAATAATAATATCGTATGGCCTCGGGTGCCTGGTGCAAGCTTTGCTATTTGACACCCAGAGGGTAGCTTGCGTGTCGAATTTCGTAGTTCTTTGACTAAAAAAAGGGGCTTCAGACTGTGGCAACGCTGCCACAGGAAGCGGCATATGGAATAGGGAATTTCAATGTTTTGTTAACCTCTCCATTTTTTTTTGCAGGCATTGTCACCTAGAATATGACACGTGTAATTATGATTTTGCTGCCAGATAGCAGCAACATGCTATTTAATGCCCCCTTATTGTAGTATTATACCTGTGCATACTAACCTCCATTTAACATTCATTCTCACTTACACACTCACTACATTTTTTTTTTATTTTACAGCTACACGTCAATAATCTGCACAGCAGGAATGATGCCTGTGGGGCATCAGGCTTGCTGGCAGATCTGCATAAAACAAAAACACTTGAAGCGTCAAAATGCGACGCAGCTTACGGCGATGAGGGCGCAACCGGCATGTGGCGGCGACCCTCATGGCCAAGTGTGCAAGCATTCACCCACAGAGGATGCTTCACAGACTAGGTATTAAGAATACACTGCAAGCGGTACGACCACTCAACCGTGCCAAGAGGTGGCCGTATAGGATCAGCCGTGATACGGCAAGCGTACGTACAAACAGGTAGCGTGCACGCGAGGATCCAAACAAAAACTAGAATTATAAGGGTTTAGCGCGCTTAAGTAGACATAAGGTCATTGTAGTTCATAATTTTAAAGAGTAAACTACATACATATTCATGCGCCCACGGGCAATTATTCCAATGGAAATTCCTAAATGTCAGCATCGCAACATAATACATTAAACACTATATATATTTTTGTCTGTTTATCAAGTTCACGTGTACACGATGTCTATATTTTTGTTTTGTTTTGTTTCGTTTGCTAAGGTAACACGTAACCAATGTCTGTGAATTGTTTTCTTTCATTTTTCTCTCTTCTAACTTCCCCATTTGTCAGGGTGTTCCGTTTTATCCCACACCAATAAATACATTTTAAATATTTCCTTTAAATTATACCCTGGAACACCCATTTTTTTCTATTCTCTCCTATCTTCTTTATTGCAGGGAGCACTTTTTCCCCAAGATAGGGCGGACGACGCAATCATCCGTTCGGCCCTGGGTTTTTCCTCCCTGCACAACTATGTAACCATGTATAACCATGTTTTTTTTCTTTTTTATGCCGACAACGGCAATGGCGATTGTGCCTCAATAGCAATTATTTTCTTTATTCAACAATGTTAATGCACATTTCACCATGCAATGTAAAATTTATATACATATATATCTATGTACACCCCATAACCCTCCCCTCTGAACACGGGCTGACCGCACACCTACACTTCTGCACGACGACACCCGTTCCATACGACGACGCTTACGACGCCACCACCAGAAGAGACGAGGGGGATTCAAAAACTACTACGACAACATCCCAACCCCAAGTGCCCTTCCCGGTCGCGAGGACGCGACCAAATGGAGGAAGAGGCTTGTACAATACCCAAGGGGTATGCACCCCTTAGAGATCATCCCCCCCATCATCTGTCTAAATCTCATAAAAGGCAACCCTTTAAAAGCCTACCCAATATCCATCAATACTATAAGGGCAGCTGGCTACTCCATAAAGCAGCTCAACCCTTGCGTAATTATGACACACAGCGACATACTACAAACTGGTTCAACTATGCCACAACGCGCTGACAGAACAGAGGCTAAAGGTATAAAAGGTGCCTTAAGTGGGTCACGAGGATCTCTCCATCATCAGTGCTTCGACGAGACAGCCGGAGGCTAACGACAGTGTCAACCGAGGTGAGTCAGTCAGTCAGTGTTCAGAATCCTACTTTTGTAACCTAACACCCACAGTTTGTACTCACATTATAACATCACAAGATCCCTTAAAAGGGACTAACAGTTACTCATTGCTGACCAATAAACACTTGGTCAGTCTCTTACACTTGCATTACTGATCTACACTCTTCTTCACGTCCCAACGTCCTTCCTTACTCCCGTCACAGTCAGACGTGACACACCGTAGTAATAACGCCAACTCAGACGTCATTGTATTCCTCACAGCGGCTCGCGTGCTCAAGTGAAGCGCGTGCCGAACCGCTGACACTAGCAAGGTGATTATATAATAAGTAGCCGGCTGGGCGACTAGTACATCGACCCGCGTGCTAAGGCTACATCCCTTAAACCACATTTACAGTCTTTATAGGAGCGCCCCCTAGTTCCTAACGCTAAACAACACTCCACACTGGTCAGCTTGCCCCTCCAAAGGCAGCTACCCCCTTTTAGACACTCCATTCAAAATCAATACAGTAACTCTTCCGTTTTAGGTCCTACCACCCCTAAATAAGGGATCTAAAACACAATGTAGTTACATCCCCACTAAAATGGAGCGTGGACTTTCGTTCAAAAAAGTTTGCCTGCCACTGGATTCGAAGCAGCATTCTACCCGTCCACGCCCACCACGTACGATGAGGCTTTAACCGACTCAGCCACCAACACATGGTAGACTACATACCACGCGATAAAACGTGCAGTAGTTACTGTGGCCGTCCCACCTCAAACGTTTAAGTCCATAACAAAGTCTTAAATCATGGTTTATGGTGTCGATTTAACATTCTACTATTACAGATCACGTGGCGTAAGCTAATAATTCGATCGTATTACGTATATGTGTGTTATTTCAATGAGCAATAAGTCATATGTTAGTAGAATGGGCCATAGTATTTGGCGGGGTAAAGATTACGGTCGGCTTTTCCTTGCTAGACCCATGACCCAATTACATTGCTGTCACACAGTCAGAGCGCAGAGCAATATCGACCATCGGGAGAAATGCAATGTCAGTTGGGTTTCATAAAACCAAATAATAAGGGGCTGGTGGACCATTCTGTACATATAGGTCTTAGTGTTATGTACGCGTAGGTTCATCATTCAAACGTTCACTTCGATCGCATGATTAATACACCATCCTGCGCTTATGTGAACAATTGAACTTAATTAGATGCCAGGGCATTACAATTTACTGTACCATATTTCACTGCGCTCAGATGGTTAAATCGCGAGAAAATGTTTCACATTCGTTTGGCCGCCATGTTGGTTATGTATTTTACAGGTTTTTGGAAGTCTCATAGGTGAACTTCTAGTAGTGCTCTTTATCACCGTACAAAATTCAGGGTGATATGAGTAATAGTTTCGGAGATACAGAATACCGGTGAAATATTTCGCACAGCCGCCATATTTGATTGGTGAGACGTAATAAAATTTGAAGGGCACGGTCGGTGTCGGTCGAAATATTATTTTGACCTTACCGAATTTCATTGAAATCGCTCTGGACAAAAGGTGATCTCGTAAAAAGAAAATGGACAAAAAATAATTTGAAAATAAAAATACAGTTTTAAAGTGATCTCCTGGTGAGTGGAGGACCGTGCTCAGGCCTTACTAAAACCTCCAGGTGAGTGGAGGACCGTGCTCAGGCCTTACTAAAACCTCCAGGTGAGTGGAGGACCGTGCTCAGGCCTTACTAAAACCTCCAGGTGAGTGGAGGACCGTGCTCAGGCCTTACTAAAACCTCCAGGTGAGTGGAGGACCGTGCTCATGCCTTACTAAAACCTCCAGGTGAATGGAGGACCGTGCTCAGGCCTTACTAAAACCTCCAGGTGAATGGAGGACCGTGCTCAGGCCTTACTAAAACCTCCAGGTGAGTGGAGGACCGTGCTCATGCCTTACTAAAACCTCCAGGTGAGTGGAGGACCGTGCTCATGGCTTACTAAAACCTCCAGGTGAGTGGAGGATCGTGCTCAGGCCTTACTAAAACCTCCAGGTGAGTGGAGGACCGTGCTCATGCCTTACTAAAACCTCCAGGTGAATGGAGGACCGTGCTCAGGCCTTACTAAAACCTCCAGGTGAATGGAGGACCGTGCTCAGGCCTTACTAAAACCTCCAGGTGAGTGGAGGACCGTGCTCATGCCTTACTAAAACCTCCAGGTGAGTGGAGGACCGTGCTCATGGCTTACTAAAACCTCCAGGTGAGTGGAGGATCGTGCTCAGGCCTTACTAAAACCTCCAGGTGAGTGGAGGACCGTGCTCATGCCTTACTAAAACCTCCAGGTGAGTGGAGGACCGTGCTCAGGCCTTACTAAAAACCTCCAGGTGAGTGGAGGACCGTGCTCAGGCCTTACTAAAACCTCCAGGTGAGTGGAGGACCGTGCTCAGGCCTTACTAAAACCTCCAGGTGAGTGGAGGACCGTGCTCAGGCCTTACTAAAACCTCCAGGTGAGTGGAGGATCATGCTCAGGCCTTACTAAAACCTCCTGGTGAGTGGAGGATCGTGCTTAGGCCTTACTAAAACCTCCTGGTGAGTGGAGGACCGTGCTCAGGCCTTACTAAAACCTCCTGGTGAGTGGAGGACCGTGCTCAGGCCTTACTAAAACCTCCAGGTGAGTGGAGGACCGTGCTCAGGCCTTACTAAAACCTCCAGGTGAGTGGAGGACCGTGCTCATGCCTTACTAAAACCTCCAGGTGAATGGAGGACCGTGCTCAGGCCTTACTAAAACCTCCAGGTGAATGGAGGACCGTGCTCAGGCCTTACTAAAACCTCCAGGTGAGTGGAGGACCGTGCTCATGCCTTACTAAAACCTCCAGGTGAGTGGAGGACCGTGCTCATGGCTTACTAAAACCTCCAGGTGAGTGGAGGATCGTGCTCAGGCCTTACTAAAACCTCCAGGTGAGTGGAGGACCGTGCTCATGCCTTACTAAAACCTCCAGGTGAATGGAGGACCGTGCTCAGGCCTTACTAAAACCTCCAGGTGAATGGAGGACCGTGCTCAGGCCTTACTAAAACCTCCAGGTGAGTGGAGGACCGTGCTCATGCCTTACTAAAACCTCCAGGTGAGTGGAGGACCGTGCTCATGGCTTACTAAAACCTCCAGGTGAGTGGAGGATCGTGCTCAGGCCTTACTAAAACCTCCAGGTGAGTGGAGGACCGTGCTCATGCCTTACTAAAACCTCCAGGTGAGTGGAGGACCGTGCTCAGGCCTTACTAAAAACCTCCAGGTGAGTGGAGGACCGTGCTCAGGCCTTACTAAAACCTCCAGGTGAGTGGAGGACCGTGCTCAGGCCTTACTAAAACCTCCAGGTGAGTGGAGGACCGTGCTCAGGCCTTACTAAAACCTCCAGGTGAGTGGAGGATCATGCTCAGGCCTTACTAAAACCTCCTGGTGAGTGGAGGATCGTGCTTAGGCCTTACTAAAACCTCCTGGTGAGTGGAGGACCGTGCTCAGGCCTTACTAAAACCTCCAGGTGAGTGGAGGACCGTGCTCAGGCCTTACTAAAACCTCCAGGTGAGAGGAGGAGCGTGCTCAGGCCTTACTAAAACCTCCTGGTGAGTGGAGGATCGTGCTCAGGCCTTACTAAAACCTCCTGGTGAGTGGAGGATCGTGCTCAGGCCTTACTAAAACCTCCAGGTGAGTGGAGGACCGTGCTCAGGCCTTACTAAAACCTCCAGGTGAGTGGAGGACCGTGCTCAGGCCTTACTAAAACCTCCAGGTGAGTGGAGGACCGTGCTCAGGCCTTACTAAAACCTCCAGGTGAGTGGAGGACCGTGCTCAGGCCTTACTAAAACCTCCAGGTGAGTGGAGGATCGTGCTCAGGCCTTACTAAAACCTCCTGGTGAGTGGAGGATCGTGCTTAGGCCTTACTAAAACCTCCTGGTGAGTGGAGGACCGTGCTCAGGCCTTACTAAAACCTCCAGGTGAGTGGAGGACCGTGCTCAGGCCTTACTAAAACCTCCAGGTGAGTGGAGGACCGTGCTCAGGCCTTACTAAAACCTCCTGGTGAGTGGAGGATCGTGCTCAGGCCTTACTAAATCCTCCTGATGAGTGGAGGATCGTGCTCAGGCCTTACTAAAACCTCCTGGTGAGTGGAGGCCTTACTAAAACCTCCTGGTGAGTGGAGGATCGTGCTTAAGCCTTACTAAAACCTCCTGGTGAGTGGAGCATCGTGCTTAGGCCTTACTAAAACCTCCTGGTGAGTGGAGGATCGTGCTTAGGCCTTACTAAAACCTCCTGGTGAGTGGAGCATCGTGCTTAGGCCATACTAAAACCTCCTGGTGAGTGGAGCATCGTGCTTAGGCCTTACTAAAACCTCCTGGTGAGTGGAGGATCGTGCTTAGGCCTTACTAAAACCTCCTGGTGAGTGGAGGATCGTGCTTAGGCCTTACTAAAACCTCCTGGTGAGTGGAGGATCGTGCTTAGGCCTTACTAAAACCTCCTGGTGAGTGGAGGATCGTGCTTAGGCCTTACTAAAACCTCCTGGTGAGTGGAGGCCTTACTAAAACCTCCTGGTGAGTGGAGGATCGTGCTTAGGCCTTACTAAAACCTCCTGGTGAGTGGATCATCGTGCTTAGGCCTTACTAAAACCTCCTGGTGAGTGGAGGATCGTGCTTAGGCCTTACTAAAACCTCCTGGTGAGTGGATGATCGTGCTTAGGCCTTACTAAAACCTCCTGGTGAGTGGAGGATCGTGCTTAGGCCTTACTAAAACCTCCTGGTGAGTGGAGGCCTTACTAAAACCTCCTGGTGAGTGGAGCATCGTGCTTAGGCCTTACTAAAACCTCCTGGTGAGTGGAGCATCGTGCTCAGGCCTTACTAAAACCTCCTGGTGAGTGGAGGATCGTGCTTAGGCCTTACTAAAACCTCCTGGTGAGTGGAGGCCTTACTAAAACCTCCTGGTGAGTGGAGGATCGTGCTTAGGCCTTACTAAAACTTCCTGGTGAGTGGAGCATCGTGCTTAGGCCTTACTAAAACCTCCTGGTGAGTGGAGCATCGTGATTAGGCCTTACTAAAACCTCCTGGTGAGTGGAGGCCTCACTAAAACCTCCTGGTGAGTGGAGGATCGTGCTCAGGCCTCACTAAAACCTCCTGGTGAGTGGAGGATCGTGCTCAGGCCTTACTAAAACCTCCTGGTGAGTGGAGGATCGTGCTTAGGTCTTACTAAAACCTCCTGGTGAGTGGAGGATCGTGCTCAGGCCTTACTAAAACCTCCTGGTGAGTGGAGGATCGTGCTTAGGCCTTACTAAAACCTCCTGGTGAGTGGAGGATCGTGCTTAGGCCTTACTAAAACCTCCTGGTGAGTGGAGGATCGTGCTTAGGCCTTACTAAAACCTCCTGGTGAGTGGAGGATCGTGCTTAGGCCTTACTAAAACCTCCTGGTGAGTGGAGGATGGTGCTTAAGCCTTACTAAAACCTCCTGGTGAGTGGAGGATCGTGCTTAGGCCTTACTAAAACCTCCAGGTGAGTGGAGGATCGTGCTCAGGCCTTACAAAAACCTCCTGGTGAGTGGAGGATCGTGCTCAGGCCTTACTGAAACCTCCAGGTGAGTGAAGGATCGTGCTCAGGCCTTACTAAAACCTCCAGGTGAGTGGAGGGTCGTGCTCAGGCCTTACTAAAACCTCCTGGTGAGTGGAGGATCGTGCTCAGGCCTTACTAAAACCTCCTGGTGAGTGGAGGATCGTGCTCAGGCCTTACTAAAACCTCCTCGTGAGTGGAGGATCGTGCTCAGGCCTTACTAAAACCTCCTGGTGAGTGGAGGATCGTGCTTAGGCCTTACTAAAACCTCCTGGTGAGTGGAGGATCGTGCTCAGGCCTTACTAAAACCTCCTGGTGAGTGGAGGATCGTGCTCAGGCCTTACTAAAACCTCCTGGTGAGTGGAGGATCGTGCTCAGGCCTTACTAAAACCTCCTCGTGAGTGGAGGATCGTGCTCAGGCCTTACTAAAACCTCCTGGTGAGTGGAGGATCGTGCTTAGGCCTTACTAAAACCTCCTGGTGATTGGAGGATCATGCTCAGGCCTTACTAAAACCTCCTGGTGAGTGGAGGATCGTGCTCAGGCCTTACTAAAACATCCTGGTGAGTGGAGGATCGTGCTTAGGCCTTACTAAAACCTCCTGGTGAATGGAGGACCGTGCTCAGGCCTTACTAAAACCTCCAGGTGAGTGGAGGACCGTGCTCATGCCTTACTAAAACCTCCAGGTGAGTGGAGGACCGTGCTCATGGCTTACTAAAACCTCCAGGTGAGTGGAGGATCGTGCTCAGGCCTTACTAAAACCTCCAGGTGAGTGGAGGACCGTGCTCATGCCTTACTAAAACCTCCAGGTGAATGGAGGACCGTGCTCAGGCCTTACTAAAACCTCCAGGTGAACGGAGGACCGTGCTCAGGCCTTACTAAAACCTCCAGGTGAGTGGAGGACCGTGCTCATGCCTTACTAAAACCTCCAGGTGAGTGGAGGACCGTGCTCATGGCTTACTAAAACCTCCAGGTGAGTGGAGGATCGTGCTCAGGCCTTACTAAAACCTCCAGGTGAGTGGAGGACCGTGCTCATGCCTTACTAAAACCTCCAGGTGAGTGGAGGACCGTGCTCAGGCCTTACTAAAAACCTCCAGGTGAGTGGAGGACCGTGCTCAGGCCTTACTAAAACCTCCAGGTGAGTGGAGGACCGTGCTCAGGCCTTACTAAAACCTCCAGGTGAGTGGAGGACCGTGCTCAGGCCTTACTAAAACCTCCAGGTGAGTGGAGGATCATGCTCAGGCCTTACTAAAACCTCCTGGTGAGTGGAGGATCGTGCTTAGGCCTTACTAAAACCTCCTGGTGAGTGGAGGACCGTGCTCAGGCCTTACTAAAACCTCCAGGTGAGTGGAGGACCGTGCTCAGGCCTTACTAAAACCTCCAGGTGAGAGGAGGAGCGTGCTCAGGCCTTACTAAAACCTCCTGGTGAGTGGAGGATCGTGCTCAGGCCTTACTAAAACCTCCTGGTGAGTGGAGGATCGTGCTCAGGCCTTACTAAAACCTCCAGGTGAGTGGAGGACCGTGCTCAGGCCTTACTAAAACCTCCAGGTGAGTGGAGGACCGTGCTCAGGCCTTACTAAAACCTCCAGGTGAGTGGAGGACCGTGCTCAGGCCTTACTAAAACCTCCAGGTGAGTGGAGGACCGTGCTCAGGCCTTACTAAAACCTCCAGGTGAGTGGAGGATCGTGCTCAGGCCTTACTAAAACCTCCTGGTGAGTGGAGGATCGTGCTTAGGCCTTACTAAAACCTCCTGGTGAGTGGAGGACCGTGCTCAGGCCTTACTAAAACCTCCAGGTGAGTGGAGGACCGTGCTCAGGCCTTACTAAAACCTCCAGGTGAGTGGAGGACCGTGCTCAGGCCTTACTAAAACCTCCTGGTGAGTGGAGGATCGTGCTCAGGCCTTACTAAATCCTCCTGATGAGTGGAGGATCGTGCTCAGGCCTTACTAAAACCTCCTGGTGAGTGGAGGCCTTACTAAAACCTCCTGGTGAGTGGAGGATCGTGCTTAAGCCTTACTAAAACCTCCTGGTGAGTGGAGCATCGTGCTTAGGCCTTACTAAAACCTCCTGGTGAGTGGAGGATCGTGCTTAGGCCTTACTAAAACCTCCTGGTGAGTGGAGCATCGTGCTTAGGCCATACTAAAACCTCCTGGTGAGTGGAGCATCGTGCTTAGGCCTTACTAAAACCTCCTGGTGAGTGGAGGATCGTGCTTAGGCCTTACTAAAACCTCCTGGTGAGTGGAGGATCGTGCTTAGGCCTTACTAAAACCTCCTGGTGAGTGGAGGATCGTGCTTAGGCCTTACTAAAACCTCCTGGTGAGTGGAGGATCGTGCTTAGGCCTTACTAAAACCTCCTGGTGAGTGGAGGCCTTACTAAAACCTCCTGGTGAGTGGAGGATCGTGCTTAGGCCTTACTAAAATCTCCTGGTGAGTGGATCATCGTGCTTAGGCCTTACTAAAACCTCCTGGTGAGTGGAGGATCGTGCTTAGGCCTTACTAAAACCTCCTGGTGAGTGGATGATCGTGCTTAGGCCTTACTAAAACCTCCTGGTGAGTGGAGGATCGTGCTTAGGCCTTACTAAAACCTCCTGGTGAGTGGAGGCCTTACTAAAACCTCCTGGTGAGTGGAGCATCGTGCTTAGGCCTTACTAAAACCTCCAGGTGAGTGGAGGACCGTGCTCATGGCTTACTAAAACCTCCAGGTGAGTGGAGGATCGTGCTCAGGCCTTACTAAAACCTCCAGGTGAGTGGAGGACCGTGCTCATGCCTTACTAAAACCTCCAGGTGAGTGGAGGACCGTGCTCAGGCCTTACTAAAAACCTCCAGGTGAGTGGAGGACCGTGCTCAGGCCTTACTAAAACCTCCAGGTGAGTGGAGGACCGTGCTCAGGCCTTACTAAAACCTCCAGGTGAGTGGAGGACCGTGCTCAGGCCTTACTAAAACCTCCAGGTGAGTGGAGGATCATGCTCAGGCCTTACTAAAACCTCCTGGTGAGTGGAGGATCGTGCTTAGGCCTTACTAAAACCTCCTGGTGAGTGGAGGACCGTGCTCAGGCCTTACTAAAACCTCCTGGTGAGTGGAGGACCGTGCTCAGGCCTTACTAAAACCTCCAGGTGAGTGGAGGACCGTGCTCAGGCCTTACTAAAACCTCCAGGTGAGTGGAGGACCGTGCTCATGCCTTACTAAAACCTCCAGGTGAATGGAGGACCGTGCTCAGGCCTTACTAAAACCTCCAGGTGAATGGAGGACCGTGCTCAGGCCTTACTAAAACCTCCAGGTGAGTGGAGGACCGTGCTCATGCCTTACTAAAACCTCCAGGTGAGTGGAGGACCGTGCTCATGGCTTACTAAAACCTCCAGGTGAGTGGAGGATCGTGCTCAGGCCTTACTAAAACCTCCAGGTGAGTGGAGGACCGTGCTCATGCCTTACTAAAACCTCCAGGTGAATGGAGGACCGTGCTCAGGCCTTACTAAAACCTCCAGGTGAATGGAGGACCGTGCTCAGGCCTTACTAAAACCTCCAGGTGAGTGGAGGACCGTGCTCATGCCTTACTAAAACCTCCAGGTGAGTGGAGGACCGTGCTCATGGCTTACTAAAACCTCCAGGTGAGTGGAGGATCGTGCTCAGGCCTTACTAAAACCTCCAGGTGAGTGGAGGACCGTGCTCATGCCTTACTAAAACCTCCAGGTGAGTGGAGGACCGTGCTCAGGCCTTACTAAAAACCTCCAGGTGAGTGGAGGACCGTGCTCAGGCCTTACTAAAACCTCCAGGTGAGTGGAGGACCGTGCTCAGGCCTTACTAAAACCTCCAGGTGAGTGGAGGACCGTGCTCAGGCCTTACTAAAACCTCCAGGTGAGTGGAGGATCATGCTCAGGCCTTACTAAAACCTCCTGGTGAGTGGAGGATCGTGCTTAGGCCTTACTAAAACCTCCTGGTGAGTGGAGGACCGTGCTCAGGCCTTACTAAAACCTCCAGGTGAGTGGAGGACCGTGCTCAGGCCTTACTAAAACCTCCAGGTGAGAGGAGGAGCGTGCTCAGGCCTTACTAAAACCTCCTGGTGAGTGGAGGATCGTGCTCAGGCCTTACTAAAACCTCCTGGTGAGTGGAGGATCGTGCTCAGGCCTTACTAAAACCTCCAGGTGAGTGGAGGACCGTGCTCAGGCCTTACTAAAACCTCCAGGTGAGTGGAGGACCGTGCTCAGGCCTTACTAAAACCTCCAGGTGAGTGGAGGACCGTGCTCAGGCCTTACTAAAACCTCCAGGTGAGTGGAGGACCGTGCTCAGGCCTTACTAAAACCTCCAGGTGAGTGGAGGATCGTGCTCAGGCCTTACTAAAACCTCCTGGTGAGTGGAGGATCGTGCTTAGGCCTTACTAAAACCTCCTGGTGAGTGGAGGACCGTGCTCAGGCCTTACTAAAACCTCCAGGTGAGTGGAGGACCGTGCTCAGGCCTTACTAAAACCTCCAGGTGAGTGGAGGACCGTGCTCAGGCCTTACTAAAACCTCCTGGTGAGTGGAGGATCGTGCTCAGGCCTTACTAAATCCTCCTGATGAGTGGAGGATCGTGCTCAGGCCTTACTAAAACCTCCTGGTGAGTGGAGGCCTTACTAAAACCTCCTGGTGAGTGGAGGATCGTGCTTAAGCCTTACTAAAACCTCCTGGTGAGTGGAGCATCGTGCTTAGGCCTTACTAAAACCTCCTGGTGAGTGGAGGATCGTGCTTAGGCCTTACTAAAACCTCCTGGTGAGTGGAGCATCGTGCTTAGGCCATACTAAAACCTCCTGGTGAGTGGAGCATCATGCTTAGGCCTTACTAAAACCTCCTGGTGAGTGGAGGATCGTGCTTAGGCCTTACTAAAACCTCCTGGTGAGTGGAGGATCGTGCTTAGGCCTTACTAAAACCTCCTGGTGAGTGGAGGATCGTGCTTAGGCCTTACTAAAACCTCCTGGTGAGTGGAGGATCGTGCTTAGGCCTTACTAAAACCTCCTGGTGAGTGGAGGCCTTACTAAAACCTCCTGGTGAGTGGAGGATCGTGCTTAGGCCTTACTAAAACCTCCTGGTGAGTGGATCATCGTGCTTAGGCCTTACTAAAACCTCCTGGTGAGTGGAGGATCGTGCTTAGGCCTTACTAAAACCTCCTGGTGAGTGGATGATCGTGCTTAGGCCTTACTAAAACCTCCTGGTGAGTGGAGGATCGTGCTTAGGCCTTACTAAAACCTCCTGGTGAGTGGAGGCCTTACTAAAACCTCCTGGTGAGTGGAGCATCGTGCTTAGGCCTTACTAAAACCTCCTGGTGAGTGGAGCATCGTGCTCAGGCCTTACTAAAACCTCCTGGTGAGTGGAGGATCGTGCTTAGGCCTTACTAAAACCTCCTGGTGAGTGGAGGCCTTACTAAAACCTCCTGGTGAGTGGAGGATCGTGCTTAGGCCTTACTAAAACTTCCTGGTGAGTGGAGCATCGTGCTTAGGCCTTACTAAAACCTCCTGGTGAGTGGAGCATCGTGATTAGGCCTTACTAAAACCTCCTGGTGAGTGGAGGCCTCACTAAAACCTCCTGGTGAGTGGAGGATCGTGCTCAGGCCTCACTAAAACCTCCTGGTGAGTGGAGGATCGTGCTCAGGCCTTACTAAAACCTCCTGGTGAGTGGAGGATCGTGCTTAGGTCTTACTAAAACCTCCTGGTGAGTGGAGGATCGTGCTCAGGCCTTACTAAAACCTCCTGGTGAGTGGAGGATCGTGCTTAGGCCTTACTAAAACCTCCTGGTGAGTGGAGGATCGTGCTTAGGCCTTACTAAAACCTCCTGGTGAGTGGAGGATCGTGCTTAGGCCTTACTAAAACCTCCTGGTGAGTGGAGGATCGTGCTTAGGCCTTACTAAAACCTCCTGGTGAGTGGAGGATCGTGCTTAAGCCTTACTAAAACCTCCTGGTGAGTGGAGGATCGTGCTTAGGCCTTACTAAAACCTCCAGGTGAGTGGAGGATCGTGCTCAGGCCTTACAAAAACCTCCTGGTGAGTGGAGGATCGTGCTCAGGCCTTACTGAAACCTCCAGGTGAGTGAAGGATCGTGCTCAGGCCTTACTAAAACCTCCAGGTGAGTGGAGGGTCGTGCTCAGGCCTTACTAAAACCTCCTGGTGAGTGGAGGATCGTGCTCAGGCCTTACTAAAACCTCCTGGTGAGTGGAGGATCGTGCTCAGGCCTTACTAAAACCTCCTCGTGAGTGGAGGATCGTGCTCAGGCCTTACTAAAACCTCCTGGTGAGTGGAGGATCGTGCTTAGGCCTTACTAAAACCTCCTGGTGAGTGGAGGATCGTGCTCAGGCCTTACTAAAACCTCCTGGTGAGTGGAGGATCGTGCTCAGGCCTTACTAAAACCTCCTGGTGAGTGGAGGATCGTGCTCAGGCCTTACTAAAACCTCCTCGTGAGTGGAGGATCGTGCTCAGGCCTTACTAAAACCTCCTGGTGAGTGGAGGATCGTGCTTAGGCCTTACTAAAACCTCCTGGTGATTGGAGGATCATGCTCAGGCCTTACTAAAACCTCCTGGTGAGTGGAGGATCGTGCTCAGGCCTTACTAAAACATCCTGGTGAGTGGAGGATCGTGCTTAGGCCTTACTAAAACCTCCTGGTGAATGGAGGACCGTGCTCAGGCCTTACTAAAACCTCCAGGTGAGTGGAGGACCGTGCTCATGCCTTACTAAAACCTCCAGGTGAGTGGAGGACCGTGCTCATGGCTTACTAAAACCTCCAGGTGAGTGGAGGATCGTGCTCAGGCCTTACTAAAACCTCCAGGTGAGTGGAGGACCGTGCTCATGCCTTACTAAAACCTCCAGGTGAATGGAGGACCGTGCTCAGGCCTTACTAAAACCTCCAGGTGAACGGAGGACCGTGCTCAGGCCTTACTAAAACCTCCAGGTGAGTGGAGGACCGTGCTCATGCCTTACTAAAACCTCCAGGTGAGTGGAGGACCGTGCTCATGGCTTACTAAAACCTCCAGGTGAGTGGAGGATCGTGCTCAGGCCTTACTAAAACCTCCAGGTGAGTGGAGGACCGTGCTCATGCCTTACTAAAACCTCCAGGTGAGTGGAGGACCGTGCTCAGGCCTTACTAAAAACCTCCAGGTGAGTGGAGGACCGTGCTCAGGCCTTACTAAAACCTCCAGGTGAGTGGAGGACCGTGCTCAGGCCTTACTAAAACCTCCAGGTGAGTGGAGGACCGTGCTCAGGCCTTACTAAAACCTCCAGGTGAGTGGAGGATCATGCTCAGGCCTTACTAAAACCTCCTGGTGAGTGGAGGATCGTGCTTAGGCCTTACTAAAACCTCCTGGTGAGTGGAGGACCGTGCTCAGGCCTTACTAAAACCTCCAGGTGAGTGGAGGACCGTGCTCAGGCCTTACTAAAACCTCCAGGTGAGAGGAGGAGCGTGCTCAGGCCTTACTAAAACCTCCTGGTGAGTGGAGGATCGTGCTCAGGCCTTACTAAAACCTCCTGGTGAGTGGAGGATCGTGCTCAGGCCTTACTAAAACCTCCAGGTGAGTGGAGGACCGTGCTCAGGCCTTACTAAAACCTCCAGGTGAGTGGAGGACCGTGCTCAGGCCTTACTAAAACCTCCAGGTGAGTGGAGGACCGTGCTCAGGCCTTACTAAAACCTCCAGGTGAGTGGAGGACCGTGCTCAGGCCTTACTAAAACCTCCAGGTGAGTGGAGGATCGTGCTCAGGCCTTACTAAAACCTCCTGGTGAGTGGAGGATCGTGCTTAGGCCTTACTAAAACCTCCTGGTGAGTGGAGGACCGTGCTCAGGCCTTACTAAAACCTCCAGGTGAGTGGAGGACCGTGCTCAGGCCTTACTAAAACCTCCAGGTGAGTGGAGGACCGTGCTCAGGCCTTACTAAAACCTCCTGGTGAGTGGAGGATCGTGCTCAGGCCTTACTAAATCCTCCTGATGAGTGGAGGATCGTGCTCAGGCCTTACTAAAACCTCCTGGTGAGTGGAGGCCTTACTAAAACCTCCTGGTGAGTGGAGGATCGTGCTTAAGCCTTACTAAAACCTCCTGGTGAGTGGAGCATCGTGCTTAGGCCTTACTAAAACCTCCTGGTGAGTGGAGGATCGTGCTTAGGCCTTACTAAAACCTCCTGGTGAGTGGAGCATCGTGCTTAGGCCATACTAAAACCTCCTGGTGAGTGGAGCATCGTGCTTAGGCCTTACTAAAACCTCCTGGTGAGTGGAGGATCGTGCTTAGGCCTTACTAAAACCTCCTGGTGAGTGGAGGATCGTGCTTAGGCCTTACTAAAACCTCCTGGTGAGTGGAGGATCGTGCTTAGGCCTTACTAAAACCTCCTGGTGAGTGGAGGATCGTGCTTAGGCCTTACTAAAACCTCCTGGTGAGTGGAGGCCTTACTAAAACCTCCTGGTGAGTGGAGGATCGTGCTTAGGCCTTACTAAAATCTCCTGGTGAGTGGATCATCGTGCTTAGGCCTTACTAAAACCTCCTGGTGAGTGGAGGATCGTGCTTAGGCCTTACTAAAACCTCCTGGTGAGTGGATGATCGTGCTTAGGCCTTACTAAAACCTCCTGGTGAGTGGAGGATCGTGCTTAGGCCTTACTAAAACCTCCTGGTGAGTGGAGGCCTTACTAAAACCTCCTGGTGAGTGGAGCATCGTGCTTAGGCCTTACTAAAACCTCCTGGTGAGTGGAGCATCGTGCTCAGGCCTTACTAAAACCTCCTGGTGAGTGGAGGATCGTGCTTAGGCCTTACTAAAACCTCCTGGTGAGTGGAGGCCTTACTAAAACCTCCTGGTGAGTGGAGGATCGTGCTTAGGCCTTACTAAAACTTCCTGGTGAGTGGAGCATCGTGCTTAGGCCTTACTAAAACCTCCTGGTGAGTGGAGCATCGTGATTAGGCCTTACTAAAACCTCCTGGTGAGTGGAGGCCTCACTAAAACCTCCTGGTGAGTGGAGGATCGTGCTCAGGCCTCACTAAAACCTCCTGGTGAGTGGAGGATCGTGCTCAGGCCTTACTAAAACCTCCTGGTGAGTGGAGGATCGTGCTTAGGTCTTACTAAAACCTCCTGGTGAGTGGAGGATCGTGCTCAGGCCTTACTAAAACCTCCTGGTGAGTGGAGGATCGTGCTTAGGCCTTACTAAAACCTCCTGGTGAGTGGAGGATCGTGCTTAGGCCTTACTAAAACCTCCTGGTGAGTGGAGGATCGTGCTTAGGCCTTACTAAAACCTCCTGGTGAGTGGAGGATCGTGCTTAGGCCTTACTAAAACCTCCTGGTGAGTGGAGGATCGTGCTTAAGCCTTACTAAAACCTCCTGGTGAGTGGAGGATCGTGCTTAGGCCATACTAAAACCTCCAGGTGAGTGGAGGATCGTGCTCAGGCCTTACAAAAACCTCCTGGTGAGTGGAGGATCGTGCTCAGGCCTTACTGAAACCTCCAGGTGAGTGAAGGATCGTGCTCAGGCCTTACTAAAACCTCCAGGTGAGTGGAGGGTCGTGCTCAGGCCTTACTAAAACCTCCTGGTGAGTGGAGGATCGTGCTCAGGCCTTACTAAAACCTCCTGGTGAGTGGAGGATCGTGCTCAGGCCTTACTAAAACCTCCTCGTGAGTGGAGGATCGTGCTCAGGCCTTACTAAAACCTCCTGGTGAGTGGAGGATCGTGCTTAGGCCTTACTAAAACCTCCTGGTGAGTGGAGGATCGTGCTCAGGCCTTACTAAAACCTCCTGGTGAGTGGAGGATCGTGCTCAGGCCTTACTAAAACCTCCTGGTGAGTGGAGGATCGTGCTCAGGCCTTACTAAAACCTCCTCGTGAGTGGAGGATCGTGCTCAGGCCTTACTAAAACCTCCTGGTGAGTGGAGGATCGTGCTTAGGCCTTACTAAAACCTCCTGGTGATTGGAGGATCATGCTCAGGCCTTACTAAAACCTCCTGGTGAGTGGAGGATCGTGCTCAGGCCTTACTAAAACATCCTGGTGAGTGGAGGATCGTGCTTAGGCCTTACTAAAACCTCCTGGTGAGTGGAGGATCGTGCTCAAGCCTTACGAAAACCTCCTGGTGAGTGGAGGATCGTGCTTAGGCCTTACTAAAACCTCCAGGTGAGTGGAGGATCGTGCTCAGGCCTTACAAAAACCTCCTGGTGAGTGGAGGATCGTGCTCAGGCCTTACTAAAACCTCCAGGTGAGTGAAGGATCGTGCTCAGGCCTTACTAAAACCTCCAGGTGAGTGGAGGGTCGTGCTCAGGCCTTACTAAAACCTCCTGGTGAGTGGAGGATCGTGCTCAGGCCTTACTAAAACCTCCTGGTGAGTGGAGGATCGTGCTCAGGCCTTACTAAAACCTCCTCGTGAGTGGAGGATCGTGCTCAGGCCTTACTAAAACCTCCTGGTGAGTGGAGGATCGTGCTTAGGCCTTACTAAAACCTGGGCATGGAGACATCGGGTGTCTAATTGTAAGTAACAAAAACTGTTCTACAATTTGAAACTAGATTTATATTTGGCAACTTAACAACTGAATAAATGTACTTAAAATGATTGTTGTGAATATGAATATAAAAATCAAATAATAATATCGTATGGCCTCGGTGGCCGGGTGCGAGCTTTGTAATTTGGCACCCAGAGGGTAGCTTGCATGTTGAATTTCGTTGTTCCTTGAATCACTATGAAAGTCAAGGAGGTTTGGTATCTAAGCTCCTTGAACACTATAGCGCTTTCTAGTAGAGAAATGAGGAACTTTGTGTTGGCGGAAACTCCCGAGATTAATTTTGCTATTATGAACACGGCGTACTGAATTCAAATGACTTTTATGACATGCTAACGTCGTATGACATTCGTGTCGTATTTTTGCCGCCTTTCAAAAATCACTTACGACGGCTAGGAGCGAACCTGTAATTTTGGGGTTAGTAGACCGACACGTTATCCACTCACCCACCGTGGCAAACTATAAAAGATAAAAAATAAAAATAAAAAATAAAATAAAAAGCAATTTAACTGAAAAACAAGTAGTTCCGTGAAGAACTATACAGCCTACTTTTCTTGCCAATGATTATTCTACAGAATATGAACCTATCTAGAATAATGACGAAATTAAGTTGGTAATATCGAAATATCTAATTAGTTCAAAATATACCTGGTATAATGTAGCCTAATAGAGCACTACAGTTGGCAGCCCTGGTGACTGAATATATTCTTAGTTCCACCTCTTATGGTACAGAATACAAAATTTGGTTGAAGCCCAATGGACGTTACATGCAGTTAGACACTGGATCTATCAGCACGCGTTGCCAACAATACCATGCGTGTGCTGGTCAGAAATAATCTGAATTATTATGATATCTTGTTGTGCAAATTTTGGATGAAATCCATTTGTTAATATAGAAGTTACATGTATTTTAAAATTGGACATATCAGCAGGCATAGAATAATGTTGGCAGCACCGCCTTGTATTAATTACTCCAAATTAATCTAGAATGTCAGGTGCTATACGTGTGCAAAGTATAGAGCTGTTGGCTTGCATACTTTCTGATACATTTATATTAGGGTAAAAAGAATATAGACAGCATTTATTAACAGTTGGTAGCCCTGATTGCCCTTAACAATACTTATAGTCATATCTGTTATGGTACACATTGCACATACGAAATTTGGTTGAAATCCAACTGATAGTATAGAAGTTACATGTATTTTGAAAATTGGTACTATCAGCAGGCTTATAATCATGTTGGTAGAACTGACGTATATAAGTTACTCCAAATTAATCTAAAATGTCAGAATATACGTGTGCATAGTTTAAAGCTGTTGGCTTGCATACTTTCTGATATATTGGTATTTGGATTTAAAAAAATAGAGATAGCAATTATTAACAGTTGGCAGCCCTGGTGGCTCTTACGAATACGCTCAGTCATATCTGTTTATGTACAGATATTACATACAAAATTTGGTTGAAATCCAGTTGATAGTGTAGAAGTTATATGCATTTAATCATTGGACCTATCAGAAGGCTTAACATTATTTTGGCAACACTGTCATGGTTGGCCTCCTGGAAATTAAACTGAAATAGTATTATCTACATGTGTGCCAATTTTGGAATAGCTCCCATGCATACCTTGCACGATATCCAACATGGAGCTCAAATTTCTAGTGCGTTTTTTCAGCAGTTGGTAGCACTGACATCATTTTCAAATATGGACGTGGGCTATTCCGGTGCACATCTTTACTCATACTAAATTTGGTTTTGATTGCTGCAGCCGTTTAGGAGTTGATAGGGGGGGGGGACAGACACACAGCCAGACAGAAGGACAGACAGACAGACACACATTTTCCCGGATCGATCTCATAAGACTACTTTTTCCTCATTTTTGCAAAATGTGAAAAGTAGGCTAAAAACTTCTCCCCCCATGGTGACGTTGGCATGGCGCCAATTGATATCGTCAAGCATCCCCTTTGTCGTGTGGAATCTGGGCCAGAAGTGTCGTGAGTGGAGAACACATGTTAGCTCCCTACCGATGTTGGTGACTGTTGGTTCTCCGAACGAATACAGATTCTACAGGGGCTTCCACTCAAAGTGGCGTGGCGCGTAGAGGGACGGACGAGCACATGGCCACTCACTGAGCTTGGGGTCCAGAGAGCGCCCGTACGAATCGCACGTAAATAACGAGTATGGTACACAAAATAACACATAATCAAAGTAAAATAATCACTCACCTTGTCACAGAAGATGTTGGAAATGTCCTCCACCTGCATCTACACATTTCTGGCATCGTCTAAGGAAATTTTCATTCACACGCCTTATTTCATCTACCGAGATAGCCTCAATGTCTCTCGTGATATTTTGTGCTAATGTGCACGCAGGTTGCGGCATACGCTTTAACACATAGCAATAATCGTTATAAAAGTTTGAAATACAGTAACAATTAAACAATATCCACTAACACGCACGCACGTTATAAATTTATAACTTAAAATAGGCTATAAACAAAATAACAAAGTAAACTTTAATCGGCAAATACTGCGTCGCAACTCTCCCAGCACCGCGAAGTCCCGTGCTGCTCCGAAGCATTAATTTCATCAATCCAATAGCACTTCTTTTCTTATCTTATGGCATTTGCTGTCACAGCAGCGAGCTGCGATATGCTCGTCTGACCTTTAGCTCCACGTTCTACCTGGAGCGCTCGGCCGGCCCCGCTTTGATTGAAATACCCTGCAGTAGAGATGACAAGGAGTGCCGAGTGCCTGTGCTTCCCCCACCACTATAAGACCAAGCTGCGAAGCCACATTCTGCATAGTCCGCGATCAAGTCCGTGCTGTACTAGCAGTAGTAACCGGCTTCGCCCGGTGGATTTATTCATTTGTTTTATGGATGATAATGAATACTACTACAGAACTGGCACATGATACTTAAACTAACAGAAAAGATATATATAACGTTCTGTGGTGGTGGGGGTGTTAAGAAGTACAGTATAATGGACGTAACATCCAGGTCATTTTCCCGTAATGATAATGATAATAATGAATAGGGAAACGGCTATTTACTAACTACATTACTGACACATGTAATTTACAAACGAATTGAAAAAAAATCAGAAAGTGGTGAATTTATTCATTCTCGTATCAGAAACATACATTTTAAACATAGACTATAACACAGTTATTATATTATCTTTGCCCAAAACTTGGCCACTTCCAGTGCACTCTGTGCTCCCCGACGAAGATCTTCTTCCGTGCAGGATGCTGGGCACAGTCGACACATGCTGAACAGTCTGGTCTTCTCCACAATCACATTGAATATCATCCTGGTCAATGTAACCCCATCTTGCCATATTAATCCTTGAGCTGCCTACTCTAGAGCGCAGTCAATTCAGGGACTCTCAAGTCGTCCATTCCTCCTCATAGCCAGGAGGTAGAGTTTCAGAATTTTTTTCCCAACCAGGGGGAAGGTTGCAACCTAACATTTTCAGCAGTGGTTCTAAGTTCCTTTGATGTTCTAAGGAAACTCTTCCTCGACTTCAGTCGTTGCGGCTGCGGTTCGTGTCCATATAGAGGATGAGTTCTTTCATGCTCCACTGTCTTTCGTTCCTTGTTCGCAGCTATTTCTCTTCGAACAGGGGGTGGTGCTATTCCTGCGAGGAGATAAAGCCATTCGACTGGAGTTGATTTCAAGCAACCTGTTATAATTCTGCAGATATCGTTGAGTGCTACATCCACCTGTTTGGCATGTGTTGAATTATACCAAACAGGAGAAGCATACTCTGCTGCCATTGCTGAAGTTCGGATAGTTTCAGGTTGACTACCCCACTGTGATCCAGCCAGTTTGCCATTGAAATACCACATGATAAATATGGAAGTGCTATCTTTGTTCATCCTGATATCCAAATTGTATCTACAACATTTACAAAAGAGGAGTAAGTGAAATAAAAGGGCTTATATCTCATTGGCTGTTAGAGAAGTAGCGAGCACTGTCGTCGTTTGCCGCTTAGCGCCGCAGGAGAATAATCGGAGCACTTCGGAAAACGTCGGATGTTCCGAGCTTCTGAAGGAGAAATAGTGTAATTTATCGCCACTGGGTAGTGGGCTAATGTACCGCCTAGGATGCAGAAGGTTTGAGGTCAAATCCCATCTGTAGTCTTGTCTTTAACAGTGATAATAGCTCCATACAGAGCTACAGTAAACCCTCGATAATCGAAGATAATAAAGAACAAGAAGTTCCGCGACGAACTAAAGAGCCTACTTTTCTTAAAGTTTAAGATTCATGCCAATGATTAATCTATATGGACATATATAGAATATTGACGAAATTAAGTTGGTAATATCGAAATTTCGAATTAGTTCGAAATACAGTATACCTAGTATAACGTAGCCTAATAGAGCACTACAGTTGGCAGCCCTGGTGACTGAATATATTCTTAGCTCCATCTGTTAACGTACAGAATACAAAATTTGGTTTGAAATCCAATGGATAACATGGACGTTACATGCAGTTTGACATTAGATCTATCATCACGCGTAAAATCATGTTGGCAACAATGTCATGCATGTGTTGGTCAGAAATAATCTGAAATATTATCAATTCTTGTTGTGCTAATTTTGAATGAAATCCATTTGTTAGTATAGACGTTACATGCATTTTAAAGTTGGACCTATCAGCAGGCTTAGAATCATGTAGGCAGCATTGACATATACTAGTTATTCCAAGTTAATCTAGATATGTCAGGTACTATACATGTGCATAGTTTAAAGCTGTCGGCTTGCATACTTTCTGATATATTGATATTTTGATAAAGAAAATATAGCGGACATTTATTAACAGTTGGCAGCTCTGGTGGCTCTTTAGAATATGCTCAGTCATATCTGTGTATGTACACATAGTACATAAGAAATTTGGCTGAAATCCAATTGATAGTGTAGAGGTTGTATGCATTTAAACATTGGACCTATCAGCAGCAGGCTTAGAATCATTTTGGCAACACTGCCATGTATGACCTCCTGAAAATTAAACTGAAATATTATTATCTATATGTGTACTAATTTTGGGAGAGCTCCCGTGCATACCTTCCAAGATATCCAACATGGACCTCAAATTTCAATTGTGGTTTTTCAGCAGTTGGTAGCACTGACATAATTTTCAACTATAGGATTGAGATATTCAGGTATAGATCTTTACTCATACCAAATTTGGTTTCGATTGTTGTAGCCGTTTTGGAAAAAAGATAGACAGACAGACACACACACACATTTGCCCGGATCGATCTCATAAGTCTACTTGTGAAAAGTAGGCTAAAAATAAATCAGGAAAGCATTTACTTTAGTATGAAAATGAATTGTTCCCAGATTGCTACAGGATGTGTCTGTTAAAGTGATATGGCACAAGCACGTCTGTACCGGTGTTGACTGACTGAGAGTAAGATGAGGCAATACGCTGGCTGGGTAACACATAGCACAATGGTGTGTCTTGAACAAATAGCCCACGCGGCTTTGTGCACAACATCAAGGGACGGACGAGGACGGTCTTGTAGAATATCCGGCTCTCCCTCATTACCACCAATATTGTCCCTGTGATATTGCGAGCCATTGAACTCCGTATTACCCACATTAAGCCACGCGCTGCGCTATTGTGTGTGGTACTAGCGACTCACATCACATCGTTTAATTAAATGTAGACAATGTTCAACAGGCGGTAATCAGTTAACCATTCATTCAGTACTTCCTGTCTTCACCATCGCCTTGGGACAAAGAATATGCTTTGTGTATGATAAAAGGTTAGGATTCTGTAGAACTCTAGTTAGCACTAAATACCGGATAAGTAGAGAAATCTGTTGATATTGATTTGCCGAGTTTGGTTGGTTGGTTCCTCAGTTTAGGGGCTGCGAACAACGCAGTTATGTAGCCCCGTGTACTTGGGTGTGTGTAGAATCTGTCTGATAACCGTTGTTAATTGTGATGACTGTATTAGTGTGTGTTATCTGTTTTAATTCAAGTAAGGACTGCAGACAATAATTTAAAGTAGTTCCTGCTTTTACCATCAATGTTACCATCCACGACACCTAGTTTGCGGACTTGGCTACTATAAGGTGCGTTCAAAAATTAACGAGCCGGAGGCTGGAATACGCAAACCGGTGACTTCATTGGCTAATCGTGGCGTGTATAACGAGGTGTGGTTCCGACCAGAGCGTGGAAGGTCACAGCCCGTCGCTAAAGGGCTCGCGTGCGCGTCAAATGACGATACAAAGCGAGCAGCAGCATGCATCAATCGTCCAACGCTGCCAGTAGCATTGCAAAAAAGTGACATGGAGGCGTCAAACGAAGAGCAAAGAAGTGTTGTTCGGTTTCAGACAGCGGAATGAGTAGGGGGAACGGACATTCATCGCCGAATGTCACAAGTGTACGGCGAACACTGCATGTCCCTTGCAAGGGTCAAGGCGTGGCTCAAGCACTTCAGGGAAGGACGGGTGTCGTTAGCCGATGATGCCCAGTCTGGGGCACCCCTCTGCATTACCGATGACAACCTCCAGCTGGGTTGATGCACTCATTACCCAGGACCGCCGAGTGACAGTGAACGCCATAGCCACCGTGGTCGGATTGAGCGTCGGAAGTGTACACACCATCCTGAAGGAACGACTACACTTGCGCAAAGTGTGTGCCCAATGGGTGCCACACAGTCTTCAACCACACCAGGAAGCATGTCGAATGGCCCACTGTCTTGGTCATCTGCAGCGCTATGCGAGGGAAGGGAATGTGTTCCTGGCACGAGTGGTGGCTGGAGATGAGTCATGGTGTCATCACTTAGAACCAGAATCCAAACGACAAAGCCTCCAGTGGAAGCATCCAGGATCACCACCACCCAAAAAAGGCAAGGCTATCCACACAAGTGCAGGAAAGGTAATGCTGACGTTCTTCTATGACCAAGATGGCCCCCTTCTGATACACTTCATGCCGCGTGGGACAACAGTGAATGCCCAGCGTTACTCGCAAACCTCGACCACCCTTCGCCAAGCGATCAAAACAAAACGACCAGGCAATCTAACCCGTGGGGTCATTCTGCTCCACGACAATGCACGACCTCATATGGCCAACACAGTCGCGACACTTCTGCAGAAATTCAAATGGGAGGTTCTCGGCCACCCTCCATACAGTCCAGACCTCTCTCCCTGTGATTAGGCCATGTTTGGTCCCCTGAAAAGGGCTCTGCGGGGCCAATGATTCACCTCGGACGCCGACGTCCAGCTGTACGTGCGGAACTGGTTCACATCGCAGCCCAGGGAATTTTATGAGACAGCCATTCACCGCCTCGTGTCACAGTGGGACAAGTGCTTCAACAGCCAGGGCCAATACTTCTAACATACAGGTAGGTCTACTGGTCTCTGTAATGATGCATCCGGCTCTTTACTTTTTGAACGCTCCTTATAGATGGCATCGCAGTCAGCACCTGGCGGAAAACGTTGGAACTAATAGAGCGTTATAATTCTAACCCACAATTTGTTGTCTTCACACAAGTGTAGTTAGTGGAAGGTTCTCTTTCATGCCATAAATCTATGACATGGGACCGCCGGCTTTATTTCCCCTCCGATGGAAGGCATACTGAGAGATTTTTAACGCTCTTAAAAAATCCGACGACTTCGGCCGGGTTTGAACCCGCGATCTTGGGCATAAAACCTCAGTATGCTACCAACTACGCCACCGAAGCCGCCTGGCTGTGAAAGCCAATATACCATCTTTTTGGAAGCCTTCATAGGGAGCTTGCTTGAGCTTTTAGCTCTCACAGTAAAGAAGCGCAGGTTCTCTCATAAAAACGGAGGTAGCGCGCAGTTCGCTACACCTGTGGGGGTCCGGGTACGGACACCATGAGCCCGCTGGTGAGCCAGCTTGGTGTTCCTAGGCTGAAAGGCGACTAGGATCACGGCACGCAGGTCATACGTTGTTGGCATGTTAAAGAACCCATTTGAATTCAGTAGGCCGTGTTCATAAAGGCAAAATTAATCTCGGAATTTTTCACCAACATAAAGAAAGTTTCGTCTTTCTCTTCTAGAAAGTGCTATAGTGTCAAGGAGCTTATATATCTAACCTCCTTGACTTTCATAGCGTTCCGAGGAGCGATGAAATTCGACATGCAAGCTGCCCTCTGGGCGTCAATTAACAAAGCTTGCACCCAGCACCCGAGACCATACGATATTCTTCTTTGTTTCTCCGTTAGGCTCTTCTGAGGACCACGAACCAATTTCTATGTTTAGTCCTTTGTAGTTCCTTCTCCTTCCTCCAGTGCTCCTTCATCTTTTCGCTGTGTCTTCTTTCTCTCTCCCGACCATTCTGAGCTTGTCTTCTTATATTGCCTTCCTTGGAGTCCTTCCATTCTCAATGCCTTCCTTTGAAAATTTATCTCTCTACTGCATCTTCTGTTTGGTTAACCTGCTATGATTCATTCTATATAAATGTCCGAAATATAACAATCGCCTCTCCTTTATTGTCTCGTTTATGTTTTCAATGTTCCGATATACAGGGTGTTTCAAAAATAGGGGGCATATTTCAGGTATGTATTTGTTGGACAATCAAAATAGTTCATTACAACATGTGTCTGGAAATGCTTCATTTCCGAGTTATGGCCTTCACAACACTGAACTTCACCGGAACGTTTTTCTTCCGCAGGTCACTGTCATTACAGAAGATGTCCACCTCCTGCTGGAATACAGACCTCACATTGATGTCTCATTGACCTCTCCTGGAACAAACGATGAGCCAACGCAGCATTCCCGTCCACCTTTCCGCACATGAAGTGCATCTCTCCCAGATGCTGATTTGAGTACATGACGCACAGACGAACGCCAAACACAACACTGAATTTAACCTTCGCCTCAGAATGAACCGTCCGAGTGTCCTCTTAATGTCTCTTATCACGGAAACGACCTGCGATAAGAAAAACCTTCCGGTGACGTTCAGTGTTGTGATGGCCATAACTCTGAAATGAAGCATTTCCGGACACATATTGTACTGAACTATTTTGACTGTCTACATACAACAAATACATACCTGAAATTATGCCCCCTATTTTTGAAACACCTTTATTTCTTCGTCACTTCTTAATTTCCAAAACTCTGTAGTCCTTAATGGACCTATATTATTATTATTATTATTATTATTACCGCTTGGCGATCGAATCTAGTCAACCAAGTGAATTTATTAACCTCGTGTATTTTCTTCCGGTTTAAGGATAGACAATCTTGTTGACCGATTGAAAAGCATTACATTTCGATTAGTAAGACGGTACTGACAAATGGCTTTCGAGGCGATAATGTTTAATGAAAATCCAAGTGTGTGGTTCCAGAAATATGCGCTGAGCAGAGGCGCTCGGTCCATTCCATCTGGCACAATACTCCTGATGAATAATTGGCGCTCGTCTTCTTCATTAGCCTCATCGCAACTCATGAATCTCATGGGAGTTCAACTTTGATTGCAGTTCATCTCCGAGTCGATATCTCATTACGTATCGTGGGTTTGTACCTCAGAGAATACATCAGTCTGTTATTCTAGCTGTTTTCATTACCCAAACCAAAATCTAAAGTGAGGGCTGTTCAATTTATTGAGAATTTCAGTTGATCTGAGCATGTACTGGCGGTGAGGTGTGCCCGTACACAAGGTGACTCATTTTAGCTTACTTCCGATTTTTGCAAAAAATGAACGTAGACTTATGAGAACTACACGGGTCAAATGCCCAAGAGTTGAATAATATATAAAATCTCTCACTTGCGGTAGTCAATAGATTATCGCACTAACTTAAGCGCACGGCGGCCATCTTCAAATTTCTAAATAAATTATTAATTTTCTGTATCCTAGAACTATTATATAGAAATTTATTAATAAAATAGAAGCATATAAGGAAAGTACCCACTCAGAAAACTGGAGTTAAAAGAGAGGGAGATCCTGAGGAGGATATTAGGTCCAATTAGGGAGGAAGGAGGCATTTACAGAATCCGTCATAATGATGAATTATTTGAACACCCGGGGGACATCATCACGTCTATAAGGGAATAACGCCTGAGCTTTTACGGACACTTGTCACGTCTGAATTCTGAAAGACTCACTAACGGGATATTCACAGTAACGAGAAGAGGCAAGGCTTCTAAGAACAAATTGATTGCGTCAGTTAAGGAACAACTAGAGATCCCCCTGGAACAAACTCGTGACCGTCTGCTGTTCCGTCAGGTCATCCGACAGGGCGTTTCCCAGCGTCCTTTACAAGTAAGAGGACTACAGGAGCTAAGTGGACAGAAGACTGACTCATAGTCAGAAAACGAGGGACTTTTGGAAGAAGAAGAAGAAGAAGAAGAAGAAGAAGAAGAAGAAGAAGTAAAGAAAGTAACAACTTTACCGAAGAGTAGATACGAGCCCCGTGGTCCTGAGTAGGCCTAAACGATAAATAAAGAAGCATATAAGTCGCTTCGTATTGCCAAAGCAAAATAACAGTGACTCCATGATTTCAAGTTGGCGGCTAAGCGTTCTGTTTGAGTACACAAATTAATAACTCAGGATGTTGTTGCAAAAGGCACTTTGTAGGAGAGGAATATTATATAAGAGGTGCCAATAGCGTTACCGCGCAGCGTCCATGCTGAAAATTCATAGTTTAAAAATAAATAGCTATATTTTAGAATTACAATAACAAACATTAGTGATAAGGTAGAAACGTATTAGGAGTGCCGTATGCCCAAAGCAAAATAACAGTTACTTTAAACTTTCAAGTTGGCGGCCGGGCGTAATATTGAAACGTAATAGTGAATCATTCAGAATATAATTGCGCAATTAAAACGAAACTTGGTATGAAAGAAGTAGGCCAGCCAATAAGGGACCTTGCTGAAATAAGCCATAAGAATAACACACTGAATACAACGCGAGGAGGCCATCTTGAAAACACAGAATAAAATAAGAAATAACTCAAACTATTTTTAAGATACAACAAAAATTATCAGTAATGTAGAAATGTCTTCCTGTAACCAAGTCAAGTGGCAGGGCGTATTCTTAAAACTTGAATATTTACGATACAGTATTGGTTGGTTGGTTGGTTCCTCTGTTTAGGGGCTGCGACAACGCGGTCATGTCGCCCCGTGTACTTTGGGTGTGTGTAGAATCTGTATGATCATCATCTTCATTTCCCGTTTTCCAGCTGACACTGGGTGGGGGCAAATTTGGTTCCACTCCACTTTGTTCTGTCGTTCCACCATTCCTCTTCCGACATGGTGTTCCAATCCAGGTTCCGTTTTCTAATGCTATACTTCACCGAGTCCATCCAACGCATTCTTGGTCTTCCTCGTCGTCTCTTCCCTGTCATCCGTCGTTCCAGCTCTCATCTAGGTAGCCTTACTTCATTCATCCGTTTGTCATGTCCAAACCAACTCAATCTGTTTTGCTCCAGTTTGTCATTTAGTTTCTGTACTCCCAGTTCTTTCCGTACATCTTCATTTCTCACTCTGTCTCTCTTCGTTTTCTGGACCATACTTCTCAGGAATCTCATCTATGCTGCCTGTTCTCTGCTCTCATCCCTCTTAGTCATTGTCCAAGTTTCTGCTGCGTATGTCATTATAGGAACATAATATGCTTTGTACATAACTTCTTTAGCCTTAATTGGTACCGTATATCCTTGATCCATACTAGTCCCCGTACCAGTTGGTAGAAAGCACTCAGTCTGATAACCGGTGTTAATTGTGATGACTGTATTAGTGTGTGTTATCAGTTTTAATTCAAGTAAGGACTGCATACAATCATTTGAAGTAGTTCCTACTTTTTCTACCAAATGCTACCGTCCACGATACCTAGCTTGCGGACTTGGCAACTAGATGGCATTGCAGTCAGCACCTGGTGATGAACGTTGGAACTAATGGAGCGTTATCAATTCTAACCTACAAATTTTGGCTTCACACAAGTATAGTTAGTGGAAGGTTCTTTTTCATGCCATAAATCTATGACATGGGACCGCCGGCTTTACTTCCCCTTCAAAGGAACACATACTGAGGGAATTTTAACGCTCTTAAAAATCCGATGACTTCGGCCGGGTTTGAACCCGCGACCTCGGGCAAAGAAGCTCAGCATGCTACCAACTACGCCACCGAGTCGCCATAAAATAACGCAATTAACGTGAAATTTAGTGAGTGAGGAGTAGGCCTACCATTTGACACTGCATTTAGAGCGCAGTGGCGATCTTGAAATTATAAAATACTTATGTATATTAGCAATAATAGGCTTCGCATGCCAGAGCGAAAAGAACACCGCCGCCATATATTAATTATATTTGGTTGAGGGCTCTTTTAAAACTTCAAAATCAATAAGTCAGGATTCAATTGTGCAGTTAACATCAAACATTGTAAGAGGGAGAAACGGATAAGATACCTCGCTTGCATTAGCCATAAGTGTATCAGACTACGCAAGGGGTTCCGCAGGCCTTGGTAACGGGTCTGGAGGAACTGATCGCCAAAATGCACAAGGCAGTGTTTGTTACTCGATACTTGTCACATAGTCCGATTATTTTTTCCCAGTAAAGTACTTGATTGAAAGTCCATATCTTGTATGTTGATATTAATATATCCATGAAATATAGACTAATAGCGGACCCATGCGAGAAATCCCTCATGTTCATAAAGCACACTTTCCCCAATAGGTTTATAATGACAGACTTAAGGAGAAATGTTATGTTTTTATTTGAACCAAATGATTATAGAACACTATTTACATTTCAGTTAGAATTCCAAGTTCTATGTTCCCTAACTTAAGAAGGCAATATCTGAAAATTGGATCATCATAACACTCACCGGTTATTCGATATTTATGAAATTATACGATTTGAGAACTCATTCCTTTGATTTACTGTTTCTGAAAGCCATGCAAAATGATAAAGGGAAGACCACAGAATGTTAAAATGACATGAAACAGGCGTCAGAGCGGCCAAAATGTGAAGTGGACAGCAATAATGGAGCGTATTTTCCTACAGCGACAGTATCTGTTAATCGCACACTTCGTAATTTTTTTTAAATTAATTTTTTAAAGAAATTATAGATATTTATATAATTAGAGTGCAATTCGTCACTGCTAATGTCTATTCTCTTTCATTTGAATGCTCATTTGTCACGATCGGTTGCTTGTGTGCGCCGCAGGAGGGATCTATACTACTGAAATAATATATAATTAATATGATGATAATAATCCAACACGCATACGCCTCTCTGTGTGTTTCCTATCCCACTCCCTCTAAGGGGAATGACCTCACTGTTCCGATCCTTAAACCGCAATAACTGACTGTGTCCCTCTGAAGTGCTGAAATAGCAAGGGATACACCGTTCACCAGGAATGCTGCAGAAGTTTGCAGATAAGATACATTCGAGTCGAATCAGCATCTCTTGTGTTGCTCATAAAACAGGCATGTCTAATGATTATTTTTACTGTAGATTAAAAACACTATTTCACTAAATGATAACATTTCTGTCAATTTATAACGTGTAATGGAAACACTAATATTCCAGTTCGTGCAACAGAATTTGGATTGAAGAATGGATCTCAGGGTTGCTCGCGTGCACTTTTTGGCTCGTATGGCGTAGTTGGTAGCATGCTGAACAGCTGTGCCCAAGATAGCGGGTTCAAACCCGGCCGAAGTCGTCGGATTTTTAAGAGCGTTAAAATCCTTCAGTATGCCTTCCTTCGAAGGGGAAGTAAAGCCACCGTACCCATGTCATAGATCTATGGCATGTAAAAGATCTTTCCTCTAACTAAACTTGTGTCAAGCTAAATTTCTAGGTTAGATTTCTTTGTAACGCTCTATCAAAGTTCCAAAGTTCACAACTAGGTGTCAGTGATATCTGGTAGCGAAAGTTGGAACTACTTGAAATTGAACAGAACTTGTAGCTCACCCTATGGGTGACCGCTTGAAGCAGTGTCCTCGGACACTCCCTGCACCAAAAGTCATATGATAAATAATTAAAATAATAATCATCAAAAGTTTGCTATTTCTTAGCGTTCTCTTTTTATTTAAAATGGAAATATGAAAGTTTGAAACCAAAATGTGTAGTGACATCAATAAAATGGTCGCCTTCTTTAAATAGTGCAAAGTATCGAAATCAAAACTAGCCTATGTTAACCAGGTAAATCAGCTACTTCCATGTAAAATTTCATGTAAATCGCCCCCAGTGGTTCTTGCATGATTGAGTAATACACAGATACACACCGTCTCATTTTTAGCCTACTTTTCACATTTTGCAAAAATGAGGAAAAAGTAGACTTATGAGATCGATCCGGGAAAATGTCTGTCTGTCTGTCTGTCTGTCTGGCTGTGTGTGTGTGTCCCCAATCAACTCCTAAACGGCTGCAGCAATCAAAACCAAATTTAGTATGAGTAAAGATGTGCACCGGAATAGCTCACGTCCATATTTGAAAATGATGTCAGTGCTACCAACTGCTGAAAAAACGCACTAGAAATTTGAGCTCCATGTTGGATATCTCGCAAAGTATGCAAGGGAGCTATTCCAAAATTGGTACACATGTAGATAATACTATTTTATTTTAATTTTCAGGAGGCCAACAATGACAGTGTTGCCAAAATAATTTTAAGTCTTCTGATAGGTCCAATGTTTAAATGCATATAACGTCTACACTATCAATTGGATTACAACCAAATTTTGTATGTAATATCTGTACATAAACAGATATGATTGAGCGTATTCTTAGGAGCCACCAGGGCTGCCAACTGTTAATAATTGCTCTCTCTTTTTTTTATCCAAATGCCAATATATCAGAAAGTATGCAAGCCAAAAGCTTTAAACTATGCACACGTATATTCTGACATTTTAGATTAATTTGGAGTAACTTATATACGTCAGTTCTACCAACATGATTATAAGCCTGCTGATAGTGCCAATTTTTAAATACATGTAACTTCGATACTATTAGTTGGATTTCAACCAAATTTCGTATGTGCTATGTGTACCATAACAGATGTGACTGTAAGTATTGTTAAGAGCAATCAAGGCTGCCAACTGTTAATAAATTCTGTCTATATTTTTTTACCCTAATATCAATATATCAGAAAGTATGCAAGCCAACAGCTCTATACTTTGCACACGTATAGCACCTGACATTGTACATTAATTTGGAGTAATTAATACAAGGCAGTGCTGCCAACATGATTCTATGCCTGCTGATATGTCCAATTTTAAAATACATATAACTTCTATACTAACAAATGGATTTCATCCAAAATTGGCACAACAAGATATCATAATATTTCAGATTATTTCTAACCAACACACGCATGGTATTGTTGGCAACATGCTTTTACGCGTGCTGATAGATCCAGTGTCTAACTGCATGTAACGTCCATTGGACTTCAACCTAATTTTGTATTTTGTACCTTAAGAGATGGAACTAAGAATATATTCAGTCACCAGGGCTGCCAACTGTAGTGCTCTATTAGGCTACATTATACCAGGTATATTTTGAACTAATTTGATATTTCGATATTACCAACTTAATTTTGTCATTATTCTAGATAGGTTCATATACTGTAGAGTAATCACTGGCATGAAAAGTAGGCTGTATAGTTCTTCACGGAACTTCTTGTTATATTTTAGTATAGATATGCTTGATAAAATTAGTAATAAATATGCTTATGAAAGTTACAAATTTTATAATCTTAAGAATGAGATAATAAAAACAATATAAAGATAAAAATTATGAAAACAAACATGAACATTATAATGTTAAATAATAATCGTAATCATAAATATTTGGCTACATTAAATAAAAATAAATTTCAATAAACACATTTAAAAATACCATATCCTTGATAATATTGTGCCCGACGGATTGGGAATGCTTGCGCTACACCGTGAGAACTGTCCCTACCATCACATCACACTAGCAGGATAATCAGCGACAGATAGGAGTTTCGCCGTTCAAAATGACAATGCTGCGCCATGTTTTATTGCTATGGCTCGTATTTTTAGGTGCTAAAACCCGGGAAAATATTTATTTTTATGCATTAAAAATACCTGAAGTATGTGACAAAAGAGTAAAAATATTTAATTATAATTTAGTTTATTAATGTGAAAATGTACAGAACCATCGTTCGACCAGTAGCACTGTACGGTACTGAATGCTGGTCAGTAACGAAGAGACATGAACAACAAGTACATGTCATGGAGATGGAGATGATTCGCTGGACACAGGGACTTACTAGACTGGACCGCATCCGGAATGACAATGTTCGAGCTACGTTTGGTGTGGCTCCAATCCATGAAAGAATGCGGGTGGGCCGTCTGCGTTGGTATGGCCATGTACTGCGTAGCAATCACTCTTCAGTCGCGAGAACTGCACTTGATATCAGTTCAGAAGGCCGACGACCACGCGGGCGACCGAGAAAGCGCTGGCTGTATACTATGCGGGAGGACATGCAACTAGTGAATGCCACAACTAGAGACGCTCAAGATCGATCATTATGGAAGAAAAAGTGCAGAAAAGCAGACCCTGCAATAAAGCGGGATCAATGCTAGGAAGATGTTAATGTGAATATAAACAATATGAAGTACTCACGAATAGAATTTATGCTATGCCTCACTGACTGCTGAAGAATTACAATACACAACGAGATACATCTTCAGGTTGTCTATCACAAATGGCCGACGATTATCGCGAAACACTTATTCTGAAGGCGCGAAACTGTGGCAAAATGTTTCTTGCCCTTGAGGTGTTGTTTAACTTGAGATCGCTGTTCAACCTTGATTGCTTTTCCACATGGTTGGCAGAACAGAACGCCCCCATCCGAAGTAGAATTATCCTTAAATTCTGCAACATACTGTTGCAGACGATAACTTGTAGATGCTATTACTTTAGGAATCGTAGAACTGCCTTACATTCCACTGTACCAGAAATGAACTGCATGTGAGTGACACTGGTTCCAGGTAGTTGGGAGAGGAGGGTGGGGGAAGTTCTAAAACGTAGTGCAATATGGCTATGGACAAGGAAACCCCGGCTTCCACAGTGAGTGGGCACGGGGCGACAAGTTAAGAATAACACAGTTGCAAGCAGACATACGCTCTGCATAAAAAATTGATAGCTCACAAGTTCTTCCCCGTTCAAGTAAAACAGAACAAATATGCAATAAACTGAAAGACACTGATTTTAAAAATGTAAATTTTTTTTTTGTGTGCTAATAAGTGAAAATCAGGATTTTATGTAGTTATAGAAAAAATCCAAAAAAAGGTATTTACATAAAATAGAATGTATTAACCTAAATATTATTACACAATCAAGTACCTTAGGCTGTGCACTTGGAACAGCTGGACACTTGATTTTCAAATGTTGGTAAGACTAGCAGAGTGTGCCAACGCCAAGTCTCACAGTTGCAAGTTTAAAATATTCCCCAACTCGCTGCAAAAGTAGCGACATCCATCCGGGGTTATTTGACAACTTCAACAAGAAACTTTGGCAATTTCTACAGAACGGTGAGCGGAGTTTATAAATGCGTAGGGCATACGTTGAGAATTGGTCTGCGAGTGACGAATGGCAACCAGCTTGGTTCTGTCTCTATACACATTGCGTAACAGTCGCCCCGGAGGTCCGGGTTTGAATCCCGGCTGTACTAAGTAATTTAATTCTGGTATGGGGTGTACTCAGCCTCGTGAGGCAAACCTGAGAAGAGTGGGGTCGACTCCTACTTCAGCCATTGGAAAGCTTTCTTTAATAATCCTAACTTAACCCTTGAGAACTAGGGTGAAATAATATAACAAGAGGACTGGCGCCGGGTCCCATTTTGTCGTAGTCGTACGGGTTTTAATGAAGTAATTTTACACCTGGTGTCTTCCTATGAACTATTCCCAAAATGAAATGAGATGGCTAGCGGGCGAACCTATTGCCCCAGATACAGCCAGCAGTAAACCGTTGAGCCGTGTTGAGTTACGACTTCTGAGAAGGGTGTTTGTGTTTGGAGTTTCCCTGGAAGTGCAACTCGGGTTTTCTTCATTTTGCCTGTGAAACACACTCAAGTTAAGAATGGACGGATGGGGGATTTGAGTTTCATTCACCTCGCCATTCCCTGGAAGTGCAACTCTCATTTCGCCTGTGAACTTTTCGTTCCGCAAAATTCACTGTCACTTTAAGATTGGACGGAAGGAGGATTATATTATATTAAATTATACTGATTGGCGTATATTCTCTACTTAGTATAACACAAAGTCCCCGATTCTTGGATGTCACGGGTAATCTTGAGAACCATTGAATGAATTTTGATGCGGTTTTCACCATTCTGTAAAGGATTTATCTCGAGGAAGGTTTCTGTAGAAAATAATTTATTTATGACCAAAGGAAGTCAAGCACTAACGATTTTAGTGAAAAGGTCGAAAAAAACTGGCGTCCGTGCACTTTTTAAGCTTACACTAGGCAAACGGCTAAAAATATCTATATACTATGAGTGTGAGAATTGATCAGCATGAAATGTTCTACAAAAACCACGGGAGAGCATATCTTTATCTTCAATACTTCGCGTACTATAAGTGTTTTTACGTTTTCATTTCTTCCATGAATCTCCATTCAGTTACTGAGGCGACAGTTTACGAGCTAGCTAGGGTCGAGTCTATCACCCCAGTTACAGCTTAGCTAGCGGACGAGCGTATTGCCCCATAGACAGCCAGCAGCAAACTGTCGAGCCGTGTTGAGTTAAAAACTTTAGAGAAGAGTGGTTGTGTTTGGAGTTTCTCTGGAAGTGCAACTCGATTTTTCTTCATTTCGCCTGTGAACTTTTCGTTCCGCAAAATTCACAGTCAAGTTAAGATTGGACGGAAGGGGGAATTGTGTTTCATGCACCTCGCCATTCTAAAATTACATCTGACAAGAATTTGTTGCACATGCATCTCCATGATAATATAATTAATAGACCAGTCAGTGATTTTAACCCATCATGCCGAGACGTAGAACGGATATTGGTCGTTGTTCATTGACATTGGAAAGAAAAGCGCTTATCACGTAATGCATTCATAACTGTTCCCGGGTGAAGCCGTATCGGGTTGCTAGTTTAGTAATAAAATCCAACAATCGCGAGAAGAGAACATTAAGGTATTATTATTCAATCACAAATAACAACAGAATCAAAAACATAATGCAAGGCCTTCTTGATCATCTCAAAATCAAAGAGAATAAATCAAGGTTAAATGAAAATCCACAGCCTGTTTCTAGTCGACCGACCGGGTCAGGGACGGAATGAATGAAGCCCCCATCTAGCGGCGAGGATATGAACTGTGCCGGCTGCCGAAGCTTGTAAACTCCCCTGGGGAAATGATTAAATGAATGATAAATGAAATGAAATGATAGTGGAGAGTGTTGCTGGAATGAAATTGTGACAGGGAAAATCGGAGTACCCGGAGGAAAGCCTGTCTGCCTCTGCTATGTCCAGAACAAATCTCACATGGAGTGACCGGGATTTGAACCACGGACGCAGCGGTGAGAGGCCGGCGTGCTGCCGCCTAAGCCACGGAGGCTCTAAACCATGAATACACAATATCAAAGAGGAAGTTCTTAAAGAACTGCTATGTAGAGAGTAGGCGGCTTCGGTGGCGTAGTTGGTAGCATGCTGAGCTTCTATGCCCAAGGTCGCCGGTTCAAAACCGGCCGAAGTCATCGTAATTTTAAGAGCGTTAAAAATCCCTCAGTATGCCTTCCTTCGGAGTGGAATAAAAGCCGGCGGTCCCATGTCATCGATTTATAGCATGCATAAGAACCTACTAACTACACTTGTGTGAAGCCAAAATTTGTAGGTTACAATTGATAACGCTCGCCGCCGAGTGCTGACTGCAATGCCTTCTAGTAGCCAAGTCCGCAAGCTAGGTGTCCTGGACGGCAGCATTTGGTAGCAAAAGTAGGAACTACTTGTAATTATAATCTGCGGTCGTTTCTTGAATTAAAACAGATAACACACACTATACAGCCATCACAATTAACACAGGTTATCAGACAGATTCTACACATGACCGCGTTGTTGCAGCCCTTAAACTAAGGAATCAACCAACCACACGAGAGTAGTATTCCCCAACATTGTGAGAGGTGTATTGATAACTATGAAGCCCCGGATGAAACCGGTAGTGCTTGCACTTACTTGCCATTTCTATCGACCTCTCCAGGTCAACAATTGTTTTCTTCCAAACCCCGTCCGCAAAAGAACAATATACTGCCTGTCTGTCTTAGAAGGCAACTACAGAACGGACTTGGGCGATTAAATTGCCAAACATATATCAGACTTAATACACTGCACAGTCAGAAGTCAAGCTACTTGCCATCTACCAAGGCTACCGGGTTTGATTCCCGGTCAATGCATGTGAGATTTTTGAAGTGAACTATCTCGTCCTGTGGTTCGCATTCGATGTGAAAATGGAGGTCCCGTGGCTCATGATCGCTAAATTAATGGTCACATGAAACGGCAAGCAACCTTCCCTTAACATTACAGTCCGCCTCTTGGTGAAGTGGCTAGCACTCTTGGCTGTCACCGCGGCGGCCCGCGTTCGATTCCCGGCTCATCCAAGAAATTGATTTCTCGTCTTAGGACTGGAACGGGGACCACTCAGCCTCGTGAGGCAAAACTGAGAATGGGCGGGTTCTATTCGCCCCTCAGCCATCCTGGAAGTGGATTTCCGTGGTTTCCCCACTTCTGCTCCATGCGAATACCGGGATGACTGCTAAATTAAGGGCATGGCCGCCTCCTTCCCAATCCTCATCTGAATTACAAATACATACACTAATACAGCCATCACATAACACAGGTTATCAGACAAATTTTAAACACACTCAAATACACGGGGTTACATTACTACGATGTCACAGAGTCCCTAAATGAATCATCAACAACTTTACAATACAAATTGTGGAGTGAGAATCAGCTAAGTCTATCAACTTAGTGATAGTTGACCCTAATTACAAACGCTCATGACGTAAATAGGAATAGTAACTGTTTCTGACTTAAATAAGGTTGAAGATTCCAAAAGGTTTGGTTACGTGAGGGGGAATATACGAAGGGCGTTCAATATGCAACACATTTTTGTTCTCTGCCAATTTCTGTTTTAAAAAAATAAATTTTGTTTGGGACATCTTTGAATATGCCCGCCTCGTCTCGTTGAGTTCCATTACTTTCCGATAGGTGGCGGCACTATAACTAGCCTTGAAAATGGCATCTGTAACAGAGGTGCATCCCAAACAGAGAACAAACGCGATCGAAGCAGGCAGACAGACAAGCAGCAATGCTGGAAGGGCTGCCTATCTTTTGGCGGAAAACCATGGCATCACTGATATTCATAGGCACTACGGAGGCCTGTTGGTGTATTCAAAGCTTTGTTACCGCTGGGTTCCTCGAAACCTTACGGAAGACCATAAAGAGCAAAGAAGAAATATATATTGCGGAATTGATTGCTCGCTATGGGGCTGAAGTTGACAATTTCTTGTCAAACATTGTCACAGGTGATGAATCATGGAATTCATCACTTCGAACCGGAAACAAAACGGCAATCCTTGGAGTGGCGCCACACCAACTATACAACGAAGAAAAAGTTCAAAACCGTACCCTCAACTGGTAAAGCCATGGCTACGGTCTTCTGGGACTCTGAATGGGTTGGCTCCGACAGCGACCAGTCGAGTGGCACCATGCAGCCATACAGGCCCTCTGGCACAAGGCCATACCATTGAACGGAGACTATTTTGAAAAATAGCGTATTGTAGCAAAGGATTGGGGAATCACATGGAGTATTTGAATCCTCAATAAAACCAACCTGCTTTGCGAAAATAATTGCGTTGCATTATAATATTGAACGCCCTTCGTACATCTTGAGCCAGAATAATAACGATTTCAATTTGGTTGGTTGGTTGGTTGGTTGGTTGGTTGGCTCCTCAGTTTAGGGGTTGCGACAACGCGGTCATGTAGCCCCGTGTACTTTGGGTGTGTGTAGAATCTGTGTGATAACCGGTGTTAATTGTGATGGCTATATTACTGTGCGTATCTTTTTTTTTTTAAATTCAAGTAAGGACTGAAACTTTGAATTTTTCAAATAGTTCCTACTTTTGCCACCAAACGCAACCGTCAACGACTACTAGGCCTAGTTCAGAACTTAGCTACTAAACGCCACCGCAACCGGCTCTTGGCAACGAACGTAGAAACCTAAGAGCGTTGTTTACATTCTTAACCTATACAATTTAGCTTCACACAGGCGTAATTAGTGGATGGTTCTTTCAGATGCCATAAATCTATGACATGGGACCGCCGGCTTTACTTCCCCTTCGAAGGTAGGCATACTGAGGGTTTTCTAACGCTCTTAAAAGAACCGACGGCTTCGGACGGGTTTGAACCCGCGATCTTGGGCATAGAAGCTCAGCATGCTACCAACTACGCCCCCGAAGCCGCCTGATTTCAATTTAATGACTGTGCCTGTCGTGAAACTTGTACAAGATTCACAGACATTTCCAAGGAAGTGTGGAGAACGTACGACAAAATAAAATTTCCAACATCCAAATCGAAACTAATTTTATTTGTCAAAGTTTGCCTTTGCTGATCCTCACCTCTCTTATTACTGTAGGCTATGCTTATAGGAATGTTTAAATGCGTGCTAACTCTCAAGCTTCAACTTGAAACGATTCTGGGCGTTGTAGAAAGAATCATTAAACCTACACAGCTCTGAGTGTAGCCGCAGGTTTAACACGCATTCCTATAAACATGAGAGATATGCGGACAGCTCAAGACAGGGTCACATTTTGAAAATTGGATTACGTTAGTTATGATAAGAATTTTTGAAGTTAGAAGTTTGCTACTAATAACAAGATGTGTATAATTGCTGTCTCTTATGTTCCCCCTTAAACACATAGCATGTAGTACCAATAAACACAACACTTGAGAAGAGAATAAATATACAGCCTAACTTTTAGCTAAAAAATATAACCATATACTGTTACAGTAGATTCTCGCCAACTCGGCACTCGGTAAACCGACACTCCGGATTTCTCGGCCACCCTAACTGGAGAATAAAATCATGATTCTTGTTTTTTTTTGTATGTGTGTTTCCGTACAGAGCGTTATTATTTTTCCTTTCGACTTCTCCGTCTTCTCCGCTATGGACATTCTGTTTCTTCGCCGTCTTCGTGACAAGGCTTCAAGAAACAGGGTTCGAAGCGAAAAGCAAAAGAACATTACAGTAAAAACTCGATTAACCGTCATCGTCGGGACCAGGGTCGTGACGTTTGAGTGAATAGACGGATAACAGAATGTATTATTCCTCCAAAGCATGACCTCAATCAATTATATTATAGACAGATATCACTCTCACAGTAATGTAATATATTTCGGAACGAAAAGAAATTAAACACGATTGTAATAGCAAATAAAACTATTTACTCTGAGTAGCTAATAGTTTGTTTATCGCCATGGTTTGAACACTATGGTGGGCAGGTACACTCACTTCCCACTAAAATAGAGTAAGTAAACAAAGCGAACACGTCACTGCACCTTAAAGTACTTTGTTATTACAGTATTATTATGCTACTACAACAATGACGGTTAACAGAAACTGACGGTTTAAAGAGTGACGGTTAAACGAAGTTTTACAGTACTTACTTTTTTGCAAAGAAGTAAATGGTAATTTTTATTAAGTGAAAAAAAAGCTATTTGCGTACAAGAATTGTTTTGTACATATACTGTACAGTGTACATATTATAAAAATAATTTTTAGGCCATTTTTTTTTCTAATTTTTCTTTTATAATTTAATTATTTCCCTTGATTTTTTTGCAGTACGGTAGTAAAGTACTGAACTATATATTCAAGTACTGTAATTGCAGTGGCTTAAACGTTTTAAAACTCGTGTTTCTGTTAAAACAAATAAATGTACTGCACTGCATTCTTTTAAACCAAAACAAACAGCTGATTTCTTCTTTTTAACACATTTCCCGATAACCCGGCATTTTCGCGAAATCGTCCACCCTTCGGTCCACATTAGGCCGAGTTTGCAAGACTCTACCATGACGAATAGAAATAAACAATGTTTTCACTCCGCTACTTAAGCATTGTAGTTCATGGTCCAGCCAATGTGTGGCGCGGAAGTCGCGCCGAACCATAAGCACGTGTGACAAGTAGCCCACGAGGTTAGTACTGTAATAACCTGTGCGCGAGAAGTCATATTATACAGGAGAATTTGTTTCTTTGTAATAGTTTACGAATGTCTCTGCAGTGCTTTGTGTGTGCAAACAACTAAGTTTCCTGTTGTTTCGGGAAAATGTCGTTATGTTTTGTTCCTGGAAGTAAATCGGGTTACGAAGAAAATCTGATGGTAGACATTTTTTCACACCGCCAAAAGAAACAAATATTTTTGTGAAATGGGCGAGAGTTACTCCGTGGAAAGATAAGCGATTGTCGATCAAAGATAGAATCTGTGACGAGCGTTTTTCGGAAGATTTAATTATTTTAAAGGCGGACTGTTTCGTAGTGAGCTATGAGAACGTGGAAATTCCTCGCGTGAAGTGGAAATTAAAACCAGGATCGGGCGGCTTCGGTGGCGTAGTCGGTAGCATGCTGAGCTTCTATGCACAAGATAGCGGGTTAAAACCCGGCCGAAGCCGTCGGATTTTTTAAGAGCGTTAAAATCCCTCAGTATGCCTTCCTTCAGAGGGGAAGTAAAGCCGGCGGTCCCATGTCATAGATTTATGGCATGTTAAAGAACCTTCCACTAATTGCATCTGTGTGAAGCTAAATTGGATAGGTTAAGAATGTAAACAACGCTCTTAGGTTTCTACGTTCGTTGCCAAGAGCCGACTGCGGTGGCGTCTAGTAGCTAAGTTCTGAATTTGGCCTAGTAGTCGTTGACGGTGGTGCTTGGCGGCAAAAGTAGGAAGTATTTGAAAAATTCTAAGTTGCAGTACTTAAATTTAAAAAAAACAGATAACACACACTAATACAGTCATCACAATTAACACCGGTTATCAGACAGATTCGACGCACACCCAAAGTACACGGGGCTACATGACCGCGTTGTCGCAGCCCCTAAACTTAAGAACCAACCAACCAACCAACCAAAACCAGGATCAGTACCTCACATTTTTCAAAATTTACCGAAATATCTATCCACTGATATAAAATCACGAAAGGCGCCAGTAGGATACGGAATGAAGGCAGCCTTCCATGGTTACTTGTTTTATTTCGTGCCATCCTTACCTAAAACGAAAAAAAAGTCTTAACAATAATAGGCCTAAAATAATAATAGTTGTTGATTCTTTAGGGACTTAACGACATCCTGGTCACCTATCCCCGTGTGTTTGTGTTTGTTTAGAATTCGTATGATAACCTGTGTCAATATGATGTCTGTAGTAGTGTGAGTATTTGGAATTGAGGTAGGATTTGGGTAGGAAGCGGCCGTGTCCTTCAGTTAGGTACTGCACCCGAAATACCTACCGTCAGCTTGTTGATATCCCTCGATGGTAGCTGGATTGCAGAACATGAAAACCCCGACTAAAAACCCCCAGATTCCACTCAACAAGAGACGGGGATAATGGGGCACAAGGACCACCTAACTGAGGGAACGTCAAGAAAAACCATGGCAACAAAAGAAAAATCTAGCTCGATAGAACACAAGAACGAGAAAAAACATAATCTCCAAAGCGTGGAATTATACTGAAATGCCTGTAATGGTTTCCTTAACGTGACCTCCTATCGCAGCTATAAAGTATCACTCTAAAAGAATTAAAATAGAATTCTCCAAAATTTATTCACAAAGGCATTATAGCAGAAATTACAAGAAATGAAAAGCAATTGCAGCTTCAACCGGAAGCTCAAATCACAGTGACCTGAATACGACTTCTAGTCATTACTAGACACACTGTATTCTCCATAAAAAAAATTGAACACTCTTTAAGATAATACCCTACTATGGCGCAAGCAATGCCTCAAAAGCCTTATTGAAAATTAATTCCGCATTTGGGTAGGTCATTACTAATCCTACAGCTAGCAATATCATTTATGTACAAAATCTACATTGAAATATATATATATATATTGAACCCGCTGAGCTAAGGTTCATGTTATATTTTTCATGACAACACATTTATGATGGGATGTAGTACCTTTGAACACACCCAGAAAGCTACGAGAAGCTGAGAGCTTATACTATTCTCTTTGAAGTAGCAGAGAATCGCACTTTTGACTTTGGTGAAGTCCGCTAATTATTTATCTGAGGTCTTATTAATCAATTTTATCTTTCTACGAGACTCAGAATATTCCATTTCGTCATTCTGTATTATTGAAACATTTTGGAGAATGTTTTTTCACTTTAAGGTAAGGTAATATCATTGCAGATACGCAAATAGGAATGTAAGTAGTCGCTCAACGACTTAGTTTGACGACTTGCTTCCACGAGGAACGCAGTTCCTGGCACTACGTCTGGAGAATCCGCCCTGTGTAGGCGTGTTATCACATCCGTCGTGTTAGACGTGGCAAATATCCGCTGTTGAGCGTGGAAATCATTATCAAGTGCCATCGAGCACAAAAAATACTACGAATCACTGTTGTTGATGTGCAGTGATCAACACGAATTGTAAAGTGAATTATTTGGCAAGTATTGTGAAATTTACGTCATGACTGTAGCACCACATTTTTACACCCACGTGTTTGTGGAGGGCCGAGAGCCTGGTGCGAAATATACAGGTAAATGTGATATTATTACTTTAAACATGTGTTATAATAAAAGTACATTATACATAAATTGCTACGGTGAATTTATCTATAATAAAACGACGCCCATTTCACGGATGCCACGTGATAGAAAAAGTAGCGTCTGTACACGTGTGGAACCGCAGAACAGTGCATGGCCACTTGTTATTAATATCTGCGAAGTGTAGAGGCTGTGTTACCAGTTATATTTAAAGCCTGTGATATCTACGACGAATACTGTAATTTTCAAGTGATAATAATGAACTACTACAAGCCTTATTCTACCGCCCACGTGGTCAACTTTTTCAACACCATGCTCGAGACGGAGACCATGGGCTAATACCATTATGGTATGAGGGAGATGTCTCGGATGGGACGAGCATGATTATGGAACTTCTAGAACATCGAACGAGAAGGAAGGAACCGAGGATGCATTTCCTAGGCATGTCCAGTCCATTCACGAGGTCAACTACAGGGACAGACCGAACCCTGGTCTTTGGGAGAACCAAGATGGAAGTTCTGATGAGGACGATGCCAATCCTGAAAGCCAGAGGTGCTTTTGTTCAACCCTTGTCGTTGGACAGAGAGCTAAGTGTGGGCTCCTTCATATCGTGAGTTTGTACAACCCTTCCTTGTTCTAGTTTCTGGTGGTATAGTTAGATTAGTGTAGTTTGTGAACCAACCGAACTTAGTGACAGCCATTTCATAGGTAGGGAATGTAATTAGTCTAATTAGATGTCATTTATTTACAGTGATTGTGAGTCACCCTTGGGTCTGATATTTTGGTCAACCCTGGTGCAGCTTGATGGACGTCGTTGGACGCCAATTTCTGCCTATTGCTAAACGTGACTGTAGTCATTTTGAGGCTACTTTGTTTAACCCTATCTGGGTCGATTTTCAAGTCTTTGCAGACTTTAGTTATGACAATCTGATGCCATGGTCATATTTCTTTAACTGCACTTTTTGCAGCCAGTCTATGTTACACCCCTGAATTCGTTAGAGTAGTCGTATCATTTGGGTAATCAACTGTAATTACCAGTTTTGTAACTGCATTATATTTCATTAGAGATGAGCTCAGAAGCCATCCAGGTCAAGTGTGGACCTTATAAGTAAAAGGGATGTTTCGTTGTTGTCTAGCATCGAACCCAGTTCCCAACGTATCATTAAGCAGATCCAGCAGAGAGTGGTATTTGCGCCACAATTATTATTTTGTTAGTGTCAAGTGTGATGACACGTGTTTATTTGATGTTTGATATAAGTAAGAAATGAAGAGTATTTTATCTTTGAGAGCAGAGAGCTCCAGCAATGAGTGACATTGCTACCTTTTAAATGTCTTTGCTGTGAAAGACAGAGTTATATGATTGTATTCAGCTTTATAGCGTGCTTTTTATGCACATATTCTTCGAGGTTTATAACCTATGGTAAAGGTATTATTATGAGGCCAGTTTGAAAGTTATTATCTTGCTTAAATTGCTGGCCTAGTTAGTGTGTTGTGTCATTCAGCGCAGGAATCTTTTAGCCTGCGGCGACACGAACAGGTTTTGTGAATTCTTCCCAGCGCCCGTGTGAGAGCGCATGCTTCTAAGTGAGACAGACTGATGTTAACATAGGACAGAATGCTTTTAGCATTCACTTTCCCTTTCATTACAGTGTCCATTCTTGTATCTGATCATATGTTCTGTAGATTGTCATTTGTTAGTTAAACGCTGTTGCGTGTACCGTTGTTTTGACGAGTACAGTTATGTCAGGTTTCTATAGTACGTTGCAGGCAAGCCCCGTTAGGGAGGTTTTTCATGTATGAAGGTATTTTTGTGTACCATGTCCGGGACTGTTCCCGTGGACCAGATATTTAGGGAGGGTAACTGATTGTGTCCAGGCCCATCCCAGAGTTATTGAACGCGAGCTGTGCGCCGCTGGTAACTTGTGTTATTGTGTGTCCGAGTTGTTATTGCTCGTTGATTGTATTCCGACTTTTGAGTCGAGGCTTTTTGGCAGAGATGATCTCAGGGAGACGCTCCGTGCCCAGGCTTGTCAGTATTATTCGCCATAAACCGATAACCTAAACCGACATCTTAATAATAAAACGCATAATTTTGATAAACAAAAGCTAACTAACGAATTCTTTCTACTTAACCTTGTTCATTTGCATTTGGAACCTGCTGACATAGCCGTGTTAGTGAAGGTATTTCCTGGAGGAAATGACTTAAGGACAGCTGACACTTTTTTTTGTAGCGACTGGAGCTTGCTCGAACCTTGAGTTCGTAGCTGGTGGAGCGCAGGCCATACGATGTTAGACGTAGTCTTCACTACGCAGCCGTCACCGTAATTACACACATTAGATGACTATGGCTTACAAAGAGTAAACCAAGGTGTAGGCAGGCATTTGAATAAAACTGTTGTCTCTTATTTATTTATTTATGATGTAAAAGTGTACGAATCCTCTATGTTACCCTTTTGCGTGCTGACTAGCACCTAGTTACAAGGATGTCTTAGATGTTTTTTTATGGCTGGTCACTTAGCTTTGAATGTAATTGTTTGATATTACGGACGTCACCGCCGTAAATTTTGTTATTAATTGATAGGACTTGGCTAGATGAATTAACGTTAAATGTAAATGTGGAGATGGTATCATCCTAACCTAGATTTGCTTTGCTTCCCTGTTAAATGTAAATTCCGATATTAGCTTGATCTTGTAACTTGACCTAGAGTTTTTGTCGTACCATTTTCCTAGTATTGCTGTTGTTGCTTTGTTATTGTGAGACAGATCTTTCGCGAGGGTTTACTGTAACTTCTCAGGTAGGGACCTGCTCTTTATTTTTGATTATTTATTAGCTTGCGGATTAGCCGATAGAAACCCTCCGAACTAGGATAGGGGTTTGTAAAATTTACAATAAATTTTCACGGTGTTTTACATAAGTCTGGATGTTTCTTTTCTCAGTCTAGCTTTTAAGGCGAACCTTTCCTTAGGCAGTCTATGACCTTCGTCACCATGTACCACGATCCCCGTGGACTACAGTTTCTCGTGCCGCTTTGGCCTATTAGGAAGTTCACCTGATCCTCTCGGCAGTTAAGTCCGGCGGATGAGATGTTAGGGAAGTCATTGCCGTTGTTGGCAATCCTGGCAGCTCCTCTGACGGGCACAATATATATATATATTGAATGGCACACTCCAAGTGTGTTTTTCTTTTTATTTCGCAAGCCTCAGTTTAACATTCTTCCATTAGAATAAGATCATTAGTTTCCTTTAACTGATTCGAAAATGTTTAAATTGGTCCTTTCCAACCAGGTGACAAAGCTTAATAGAGGTAATCTATCACTTTAATAATTATTGCACTCACCAAAATAACTGATCAGGATAACTGTAAAACCCTCGTCAGCATGGAGATTAAATCCAGAATATTAAGGTTGACATCATTTAATACATGTTTTAATGTTTTACTTTGTAGTTTGCATGCTTCTAAGCGACAACAAAATGCTTGTAGTAAAACGCTGAATTAGACTTGAAAATAAGTCAACTTATATTTGACTACTCAATCACAATTATCATGGGTTAGTTTCCCTGAAATATCTTAATGTTTATTTCATTCTCTTACTGCCTTCACGCGGCTCTACTATTATACATATGTACTCCCCTGAGTACTCTATTCAAAATTAATGTATTATAATCATACATATTTTAACGTAACTGGATCACCCTCATTGCTTAATGACGAATTTCATTCTCAGCCGATAATTGTTGTTACTACCACGTTGTTTAAATTTATACATAGTTTACATTAGTTTTCAATGATGTTGGTCGGTTTTTTTCTCAATAACAAAATATTCTTTTAGAATTAATACCTATGCTATGAGAGATTGCAATAGCATCGACTTTCCTTAATCAGAATGTATTTATACATTTATTAAATTTGGGATATACGCTGTTTAACAAGTGAATGATGTTTCAGAGATATATTATAGTCAAATGACGACAATTAAAAACAATGATAAATTCCATCGACCATGGATCTCAACTGTGCCTTCACGCGAGAGGCTAACGTGAATCAAAAAAAAAAAGAAACAAGTTAAATACAAATAAAGAGAAAGTTTATCGAGCCAACATTCGGTACATCCCTGCACGGATGAATTCGAGAAACAAAGTAATGTCTCTACACCACCGGACATGGTAATCATAACAATTAGCACAATTGTCTGGTTAGAAAACATTACCAGCCTCTGTCCTTCAACAACACAAGGTGTTTGCTCTCAGGGAGAATTATATAATTGTTTTATTTCCACAGTTGGTAACAGATACATTTATTTATGTTTAGGTTGGCAGCAGAGACCTAGAGACAGAGAGTGAAGCAGCCATCATGGCTGAATGTGTTTGTGTTTCGGAGCATCAGCTCCTTCGCATATCAAGTGTTGTGTCTTTTGTATCATGTACATTTTTGTAAATACAGTCCACTAGAGTTAATTCGACATTTTCATTTATCCCCTGATGTTTCATCTGGGGCACGTATGTCGCATACAGACATATGTTTTGGTCCTACATGGGCCGGATTCCCGCTATATCAACTGAGGCCATGTGGTCCCGACAAACGCTAAAACTGCTGTATTTAAGTGAACCAGTGCGAAATACGTATGTAGAGACAATACTAGTACATTATTGTGAACAATGCAGGCTCAATTGTAATTTATTTATCAATGTTTGTCTTTCGATCTAACTTATTTGAAAATTGAGCACAGTGGCTGTGAAACAAAGCCACCATTGTGCTTTGGCTTCGTGTCGCCTCGGCTAGCGTCGGTAAGCTTCGATACACGCGCTTGTTGGCAGCGCCAGCAGGCAGCGCTCGCCAGTCTGCTTGATTCGTGTTTACAACGCAGCTGTTGTATTACAAATTTACTATTTGAATAAGTTAATTCAGGCAGCGGGACTTGCAAAATTAATCATGATGAATTGTATATTCGTAAAAGCATATCCAGTATTGTGAAAGTTTCGGTGTGCAGTTGAAAGCATCCAAGAACGCATGTTTGAGGCCATGCGTGAGTTCTCGCGACTTCCATTCAGCAGTGCAGCCTTCGATTCCTGACGGACGCAGCTCCATTCAGTAGTGCAGTCTTCGATTCCAGACGGACACAGTTCCATTCAGTAGTGCAGCCTTCGATTCCTGACGGACGCAGTTCCATTTAGCAGTGCAGCCTTCAATTCCTGACGGACGCAGTTCCATTCAGCAGTGCAGCCTTCGATTCCTGACGGACGCAGTTCCATTCAGCGGTGCAGCCTTCGATTCCTGACAGACGCAGTTCCATTCAGACGTCCTGACTTCGATATCCAACCGTTGGGTGACGACGCAGACTGAAAGAACCTCTACACCAGATAAGTTAACAAAGGCATTTCATAGCAATTCCTTCCCATACCCAGCAATCCTTCCTGTGCATGAACCATTTAAGCATGTCTACTGAACGTGAGATAAAGTCACTGACCAAGCGCAGAGGTGTTCTCCGAGCATCCCTCACGAGACTCCATACCCAAATTAATGAATTTAATAATGAGACTCCTGCTGAAGTATTAAATGTGAAGAATGAACGTTTATTAGCTCTATTACCAGAATGTAATTACATTCAAAGCAAATTGGAGGATTTGGATGACAAAAATCCTCATGAGCAGGTCCGGTGTGAATTCGAAGATGATTATGATGAACTTAGGGCTAAGCTACAGCAGTTACTAAATACCCATTGCACACATGCCTCATCTGTCTCTAGCAACGGTAGAGAATCCACAAGTAGTAATACAGGTTCGTACAGTTTGCCCAAGATACGGTTACCAGAATTTTCAGGTGATGTTACACAATTCATGCATTTCCATGACCTGTTTGATTCATTAATACTGAAGAATCAGTCTTTGGGTAATGTTAAAAGGTTCCATTACTTAATGTCAGCACTGCGTGGCAATGCTCATCAACTCATTCAAATCATTCCTCTTACTGCAGATAACTTTGAGCTAGCTTGGGAAACGGTCTGCAAGCGATACCGCAATTCAAAGTTAATAGTAAATGCACATATCAAATTACTGTTATCTCCAGATATCGTCCAAAGGGAATCATCTTCTAGTCTACGCACACTTTTGAATCAAGTACAGTCCAATTTAAAGGCTGTTGAGTCTTTGAATTTGAATATTCCCCTACATGAACTCATACTTGACAAGTTACCTGAAGCCACACGTAAGCAATGGGAAATGAGCATCAAATCCAAGGAACTATCTACACTTACGGAGTTGTTAGAATATCTTGAAAGGCGGGCTCAAACCCTTGAATTAATTGATTTTTCACCTACTAAGAGTCACAGTGATAAGATCAGCAGATTGTCTCAAGATAAAACTTCTAAGCATGGTTTCAAGCATGAGAAACAACCATTTACAAGTAGTTCATACATTGCAATTAACAATAATTGTGAAGCCTGTAAGGGGCAACATCCAATCTTCAGATGTGATAAATTTTTAGGTTTTGATGTTAATCGTAGATACAACCTAGTTAAGCAGCATAAGCTTTGATACAACTGTTTGCATGAATCACACGCTATAAGTTCTTGTCCTTCGAAGTCAACATGCAAAACTTGCAACGGTCGTCACAACTCACTGTTGCATTTTGATTCTGGGAATCAGCAACTCAATGCCAACTCGTCTAAACAGTCTCAGCAAGGAGCTATCAGCAGATGCTCAAACCCCGAGTCAAACCAGGCTCACAATGCTCAAGTTCGTGGTAACTCCTCCAGTTATTGCACTATGAAACTCAAACCACAAACTCAAGTTCTACTTTCTACAGCAATAGTAAAGGTAAAGGATAGTGCTGGTAGGCTACACTTAGCTCGTTGCTTATTGGACAGTGGCAGTCAAAGCAATTTTGTAACCGAGAGTTTGGTTCAAAATTTGGGCTTAAGAAAGGCCAAGAATCTCACACCCATCGAAGGTATTTCTCAGTCCATGTCTGAAGCCAAGTATAGTGTGAGCGTTGAAGTGCAATCTTCCATAAGCAACACACGCCACAATGTTGAATGCCTGATCCTATCTAAAATTACAAGCGACATGCCTAGTCAGCAGGTACCCTATGAAGAGTGGGAGCTCCCTAATGATATTCAGTTAGCAGATCCGAGGTGTTATGCCCCAGCCAAGATAGACATGCTTCTCGGTGCTGATGTATTCTTTAGAATTCTACAGAGGGGACACAGGACGAGACCAGGGAAGTTTCCAGTCCTACAAAACACATATTTTGGATGGATTGTGTCAGGTCCATATGAATCCACCTCGAGAAAGAGGAACAATGCAGCAGGAACGTTTTTCCTTTGAAATGATGTTCACCTTCATAACCAAGTACAACGATTTTGGGAGATCGAAGAACTCCACGAGCCAGTCAAGTCGCAAGAAGAGATTGAATGTGAACAGCATTTTTCTGATCATGTGACACGAGATGCATCTGGAAAATATATAGTCAGACTACCATTTAAGCAGGATCCAAGTATATTAGGCTATTCTTTACAAACAGCAACTAGCAGATTTCAATACCTTGAGCGTAGGCTTAACAATGACACCCAACTGAAGGTAGATTATGACCAGTTTCTCACTGAATACCAGGAACTAGGTCACATGGATATTGTTAATTCTCGTATGGCAACATCGGTAGCATACTACATGCCGCACCATCCGGTATTCAAGAAATCCAGCACTACTACAAAAACTAGAGTTGTCTTCGACGATTCTTGTAAATCGAGGTCAGGAAAGTCACTTAATGATATTTTAATGACGGGTCCTACTATTCAACAAGACTTATGTTCGATTGTCGCTAGATTTAGAACTCACGCCATAGGCTTTACCGCTGACATCGAGAAGATGTACAGACAAGTTAAGGTTGATTCCAGAGACAGCAGCCTTCAACGCATCCTTTGGAGAGCTTCTCCTAATGAGCCTATCAAGCAGTACCAACTTCAGACGGTCACATATGGCACATCATCAGCTCCATTTCTAGCAATAAGATGTTTAAGGCAATTGGCATATGATGAGGGACAACAGTATCCGCAGGCAGCATCTGTCCTCCGTCGTGATTTTTATGTAGACGACTGCATTTCAGGAACAAGTAAGGTTGACAATGCATTACTCCTACAACGTGAACTGATCCAATTGTTATCCAAGGGAGGCTTCAAGCTCCGCAAGTGGTGCTCTAACCATCCAGCATTGTTAGAGGCGGTTCCAAAGGACTGCAGAGAGACGCAGCTACCCCTTCAGATTGATTCTGGAGAAAATATAAAGACTTTAGGTCTACTTTGGCATCCAGCGACAGACAAACTACAGATATCCAGTGGCGTGCAGAAAGAACAAGGAAGTGGATCTCCAGTTACCAAACGCAAGGTGTTATCGATTGTGTCGTCACTTTATGACCCTATTGGGCTAATCAGTCCGATTGTCATCGCATTCAAGATGTTTCTGCAGCAACTATGGCAAGAGAAGATAGGATGAGATGATGAACTTCCAACGGAACTTCTTACAAGATGGCGTACTCTGCATTCTCAAATACCCTTGATTGACAATATATATATTAACAGATTTGTGCTTCAAGAAAATTGTACTCAGGTGCAGTTGCATGGCTTCGCTGATGCATCCTTGAAGGACTACGGTGCATGTTTATTCCTACGCTCGTCAACAGATCAAGGTCACGTAATAACACATTTCCTGTGCTCCAAGTCCAGAGTGGCTCCACTGAAACAGATCACGCTACCCAGACTAGAGTTGTGTGCAGCAGTACTATTGTCACAAGTGGTTAAAAAGATGTGTCATGTTCTCAATATTGAATTCCATAGCATTGATCTGTGGACAGACTCAAAGATTGTTCTCGCATGGTTAGCAGGAGAACCGTCAAAATGGAAAACTTTTGTTGCGCAACGTGTGGCTGAAGTGCAAGGCAACACTTCGGTCAAGGATTGGAAGCACGTAGCATCAGCAGACAATCCTGCAGATCTTATTTCTCGAGGAACTGATCCTACAAACCTTTTAAATAATCATCTTTGGTGGCATGGCCCTGAATGGCTACAGTGTTTGGAACGGAACTGGCCCACTTCCAGTGAACAACCTGAATCAGAGATTCCTGAGCAACGCAAGATAGTGCTTAGTTGTTCAGTCCACTCTAATCCTGCAGACGTGCTCACAAGATTTTATTCCCATCTCAAGCTACAAAGAGTGTTAGTTTACTGTTTAAGATTCGTGCACAACACTAAACACAAACCTTCAGAACGGAAACATGGTCCATCAACAATAGAAGAGTTGCAGCAAACTAACATGGCATGTGTTAGACTAGTCCAGTCAATAGCAATCCGCGAGGAAATAGCTGATATTTTGAAACAAAATGCAGTGCCAAGACGTAGCAAACTTCAATGTTTAGTACAATTTCTAGACAAGGATCAAATCCTGGGAGTTGGAGGAAGACTAGAGAACTCCAATCAAGACTACGATTTCAAACATCAGATGATTTTGCCCGCTAAACATCAGTTTACTGATTTAATAATCAAGAGGGAACATGAAAGACTCCTACACAGGAAACTAGTTGACTTTAGCATCCATCAGACAGTGCTACTGGATCATCAATGGAAAGTCGGTGGTTCGAAGAGTTATTAACACTTGTACAAAATGCTTCAAGTTCAAAGCCAAAACTACACAGCAAGTAATGGGACAGTTGCCCTCAGTTCGTGTGTCTCAAGCAAGACCATTCCGCAACACCGGCACAGACTTCACGGACCCTTTCTACTTGAAGATCGGCAATCCACGTAGCAAGACCATTGTCAAGGGTTACATATGCATTTTCATATGTATGTGCACCAAGGCCATTCATTTAGAAATAGTTTCCGACCTAACCACTCAAGCTTTCCTCGCAGCACTCAGGAGATTCATCGCAAGAAGAGGATTATGCAGCAACATGTACTCCGACAATGGTACAAATTTCCAAGGTGCTAGTAGAGAGCTCAAGGAGCTCAAGAAATTGTTCACTCAGGAACGGACTAGAGAGGAGATCAGTAACTTCGCCAGTAGTTGTGGAGTTAAGTGGCATTTCATACCTCCTCATGCCCCTAATTTTGGAGGGCTTTGGGAGGCCGGAGTAAAATCCCTCAAACATCATCTAAGAAGAGTTCTCGGAACACTTCATTTCACATATGAAGAATTGGCTACATTAACTGCGCAAATTGAGGCTTGCTTAAACTCACGTCCCCTTCTAACCCTGTCAAATGATCCTTCTGATGCATCTACCTTGACACCAGGTCACTTCCTTATAGGCGAACCCCTCACTACTCTTCCCGAACCTGATTTAACATTATGTAAACGGCCTTTGTTAACTAGATATAAGGTTCTTCAACAAAGACTCCAATCCTTTTGGAAGATATGGTCATCAGATTACCTCACTTATCTGCAGCAGCGCAGCAAATGGACGACATCTTCCTGCAACGTATCACCGGGTACTGTGGTGCTGATACGGGAAGACAATGTTCCCCCACTCCAGTGGCCCCTTGGTTTTATCACAGAAGTGCATGGTGGTAAAGACAATGTGGTAAGAGTGGTTTCAGTGAAGTGCAACAGTGGTAATTTTAAACGACCAGTTTCCAAGGTAGCTCCGCTACCAATTGAGCAGACACATAATTTTGACTGTTAATATGTCAGTGTTTTAAGTTAGTGAATATTTTAGTGTTTCATGTCCTTGTCATTGGAACATTTCAGTGTTTCCATTTCAGATTATTGAAATCCATGTATTTCAAGGTGGGGAGTATGTTTGCTCTCAGGGAGAATTATATAATTGTTTTATTTCCACAGATGGTAACAGATACATTTATTTATGTTTAGGTTGGCAGCAGTGACCTAGAGAGAGAGAGTGAAGTAGCCATCATGGCTGAATGTGTTTGTGTTTTGGAGCATCAGCTCCTTCGCATATCAAGTGTTGTGTCTTTTGTATCATGTATCATGTACATTTTTGTAAACACAGTCCACTAGAGGTTATTCGACATTTTCATTTATCCCCTGATGTATCATCTGGGGCACGTATGTCGCATACAGACACAAGGAATGGTTCCTAACAAAAGCGAGATATCGAACTCCTCTATATAAATATAAAATAAAACTTCAAAAAACTCATAACTTGCTATCAAAATCACTCTTCTATTCATAAACCAATCACTCGGATGTATAATGTTCGAAGATGCAGTAGGAAAATGTAGCCCAACAAAAACACAATCTAACGATGCGGGAGCTTGAAACTGATGCTGAGGCTGTGTGGGTGGAATTCACGTGTGCGAACAAAACATTTCTAATAGGCTCTGTATACCGTGCTCCAAATTCAACTCGGCACATCAATGATGAACTATTGGAGTCCCTCCGTCGTGTACAATACATCCAGCACAAATACAAGGTCATTTACATAACAGGCGATTTTAATTTAGAAATAGACTGGCAAAACTCCCCTCCCACTCCCAAGGATCCCATTGCTAATGAATTCCTTACCGCATTCTACGATTTATTCCTTGACCAATTAATAACCGAAGCAACTCGAATCACACAAACTACACGCTCCACAATAGACCTATTCCTCACAAGCCTTCCTTCCTCCGTACAGAAAGCTGAAGTCATACCCGGTTTCAGTGATCACGCAGCCATCTTTACCACATTGCATTACAACAAACCACTCAGCAAGAGCACAGTGAGGACAGTATACAATTACAAAAAGGCAGACTGGAAACTGCTATGATCTTTATTCCTCAAACACCTTCCCACCCCATGTATTCTGGACACCAGCGACATCAACTCAGTGTGGCACGCCTGGCGAAATTGTTTCTTTGAATGTGTGGATATAGCTATACCGAAAATAACCATTAGTGGGAAGAAAAATTCTCCTTGGGTGACGAACGAAGTCATTAAAATGATTAGGAAAAAGAACGTTCTATACAAGAAATGGAAAAGTTGCTCAACTGACATCATGTGGGAAAAATACAAGAACATCAGGAACCAAACAAAGAAATTAATTCGCGAAACATACGACAATTATATTCACAAAATAAGCAGCACCAGTGAAATGTGGAAATTTTTGTCCAGAAGACGCGGCACCGCTGCGCCAGCCTCATTTCACTGTAACGGTAAATTCCTAAGTGCACCCCAAGATATTGCAACAGCGTTCAGTGACAGTTTCAAGCAGAACTTTTCTAAGCCGGATATGACCATGAACCTGCTTCTGCCAAGGTCATCACTTCCACCCCTCCCACTCTCCAACCTGTACTTCACAACAACTGAGGTGATTCAGAGCTTACGGCAGATTAGACCACATGCGGCGACCGGCCCAGATGATGTTCCCGGACGGATCCTGCTGCAGTGTGCGGAAGCATTAGCGCCCTCTCTGTGTGCGTTATTCAACCTGTCTATCAACCAAGGTTCTGTGCCGTGTGGGTGGAAATGTGCTAACGTGGTGCCAATCTATAAGCAAGGTGACAGAGAAGATGTTGCAAATTACAGACCGGTGTGTCTAACATCTATAATTTGTAAATGTATGGAGCGGCTAGTAGCAAACAGTGTGCTGGAATTCCTACAGGAGATCAATCTGCTCGATCCAAATCAGCACGGTTTTCTTCCGGGTCGTTCTTGCACTACTCTATTGACAAAAGTCATTGATGAGTTTCAGTTCTACTTGAATCAGCCAGAAGTGAAACAAGTGGGCTGTATTGCACTGGATTGGGCTAAAGTCTTCGTTCAAGTGTCTCGTGAAAGACTTTTGTTAAAGCTACAGCAGCTTAACATACGGGGTAGCTTACTTGCATGGGTGAGGTCATTCCTAGAGAGTCGAACACAGTGTGTGGTGTACGGAGGAGCTCGATCGCAGGCTGCTCAAGTTACTTCTGGAGTGATTCAGGGCTCTGTGATCGGACCTCTTCTCTTCACTATATATGTGCTCGATCTTCCTGGCTGTGTTACCTCATCAATGTCACTATATGCAGATGACACCGTGCTATACAGGGGCATTAAATGTGAAGAAGATTCCCTCTGTCTTAAATCAGATCTGACAACTTATCGCTGTGGTGTTCTGTGAATAATCTAAATATAAATGTACAAAAATGTAAATACATAAGAATAACCAGGTCACAAAAACCCATTGAGAATGAATACAAAATTATGAACAGTGTCATCCCACAGTGCACAAACTTAAAGCTATTAGGGGTAACAATCTCCGACACCCTGAATTGGAACATTCAAAGTGAAGAGGCAAGATGTAAGGCCACCAAAGTTCTGGGTTTCTTGTACAGAAACATGAGAGGTTGTAAACCTAGAGCCTTCAGGATGGCTTACACATGCATGGTCCGTCCAATATTAACGTACGGCTTACCTGCCTGGCATCCCACTACAGCGGAAAACATGAACAAGCTCCAGCGTGTACAGCGCCGCGCAGAAAGGCTAATAGCTCGTTATTCCCCTTCCCCTTTGTCAAAATTTCCATCTATAGAGGCAACAGCCAAACAAATTGATCTAATTTTTCCTAAAAAATCCCTTACAGGTTCCATTAATATTGACCCTTTTTGCCGACTGTCATTGGCATATCGCTCAGTTCGGAGAGGACGAGGTGTAACCCTCGTTCCGCCCTTCGCACGTAGCAATGCTTACCTGACAGGTTTCTACGGCCGCTCTGCGCGGTTATGGAACGCGCTGCCAGGGGATGCCAAGATCTTGCCTCTTAGGAAATTCAAGCCGTACGTAAAAACGTACATTGTATAAATAAACGTATGTATGAGTGATTGATTGTCTCGCTGAATGAATGAGTATCTGAATGGAATGAATGAATGTATGGAGTGATTGAGGTTATGAAAGTGCGTGCGTGAGAGAGTGAGTGAACAGGAAAATGTACTATGTCAATATTCTAAATATGTCAATACTGCAAATATCTTGTAAAACTTGTAAATATTGTTAAAACAAATGTATATGTAAGCTGTGCCTGTGGAGCATGAAATATGTATGTGGGGCTTGCCCTTTTTCACTAGGCCTTCCATACTTCGTGTACGATTTATGGTAAATAAATAATAATAATAATAATAAATTGACATAATAAAGACCTCACCACGTTGATAAACTACACTGAATCACAAAATGCCTATCGATGTCCTCTTCACTACCCTAAGAAAGCTTCATGAAATATTACTGAATTTAAGATGAAATCTACTTAAACATACTTATGTACAAGCTGAAAATGGGTTGCACTTCTTATGGAAGTCGATTGTGAAATCAGTCATGATTAAAACGTCATGCCTAAATTCCACAGTCCGACATACTACTCAAAAATTAATATGCAAAAAAATAATGGCGCAAATTAACATTGAAATATCTACACTTAGCTACGAGAGACGAAGTTGTGTAAGCTGTACCTTGTTGATAGATGAATTTCCAAGAGCGAGCATTGATACGGCCTGCATATCACACCTTTTCCATATGTAGCTGTAACTAGCACTCCCCAGGTCGTCGGGAATCGAACCAGGAAACACCTTCTCCAATCCGCACGTTCTTCTCGGTTCAGAAGGCTATTACCCATCCTGGGTAAATAGTCAGGAATCGCTACTTCACGTCTCCAACATCTTCCAGAGCACAGTTCGTTTCTCAGTAGAATCGCGTTATTCATATCGGGCCGAAATATTAATGAATGAAAGACGAATGACTGCCCATGCGAATAGCATTCAGGATTACGAATGAGGTAGACACAAGTGGTCACACAATCAGAATCAGTCATCACTGGGGCCATGGCGATAGTTCATTGAAATGTTCGATACAATGCCGGTCTAGTAGCGTTCATGCTGCTGCGTTTTTAGCCTGCCATTATAGACGAAAAGTACAGCACTAAAATTATTCCTCTTGACATCTTGATTAAGAATATGTCTGTTGGCAATGAGGAATAGTGTTTAGAGTTCAAACACATTGCTGCGCACTCGATGACAATGCAATGGAAGCAGAGACTGCTTTTCAAAACGAAAGTTCACTGTGGTGACTAGCAGCTTGTTGTATTGAAATTACAGTTTCTAATACTGCTCACCCTTGTAGCGGTATAGATTGCATCTCGTGAAAACGAACAGAGTCCTTCGACACTGGCTCTGTGTGCACTTTAAAGTGTTTGATATAAACCTCGCGTAGTAGTATATAAAGGGCGGTTCTGGCACAGGGGCTAATGGGCAAGATGGCCGCCAGTGCAACCAGCCCTATGTTATTCTTATGGAGGGGACAGTCAGAGCTGCCACAGGGGCTATTGGGCAAAATGGCCGCCACGCTCTGAGACCGTCAATGACGTCACAGAGAGAGGTCGGCCATGTAGTTGCCAAATGGAATATTTATTATTATTATTATTATTATTATTAGGTAATTATTAATTGATCATGTATAATCAAGACCAGCCTTATATTGTCCACCTCTTGGTGTAGTGGCTAGAATTCTTGGAGGTCATTCCTGAGGTTCGAATCCCGGCTCTGCCAAGAAATTTAATTTCTGGTCTCATGAGTGGAACGGGGTACACTCAGCCTTGTGAGGCAAAACTGACAGGATCTGGCTTTTGATTCATACCTCAACCATTCTGCCTAACCCAACTTCACCTAACCTAACCTAACCTAACCTAACCTAACTTCAAAGTCAGAGCAAATATGAGAGCAAATGTGAGAGCACACATAATAACCTAAGTTATAACCTAACCTAACTTCACCTAACCTAACCTCACCTAACCTATCCTAACCTAACCTAACGTAACCTACCTAATTTAAAATTGCAAGCGAAAAAAAATTAGCAAAAAGTGAGAGCAAATGTGAGAGCATAAATAATAAACTTAGTTATAACCTAACCACACCTAACCTAACCTAACCTAACCTAAACTAACTTAACCTAACCTAACCTAACCCAACTCAACCTAACCTAACCTAACTTCAAAGTGCAAGCAAAAAAAGTGAGAGCAAAAATTGTAATGAAAAAATTAAGAGCAAATGTAAGAACACAAATAATAAACTTAGTTATAACCTACCCTGACCTAACCTAACCTAACCTAACCAAGCATTTCCTCACCTAATTTCACCTAACCTAACTTCAAAGTAAGTGCAAATATAAGAGCAAAAAGTGACAGCAAAAAGTGAGATCAAATAGTGTGTGCAAGAAAGTAAGAGCAAATGAGAGAGCACAAATAATAAACTTAGTTATAACCTAACCTAACCTAACCTAACCCCAGAAACCTCATTTTAAGATTTTAGATTTTACATTTTAACATTTTACATTTTAACATTATAGATTTTTGATTTTTTCATTTTACTTTTTTAGATTTTACATTTTTGATTTTTTGTATTTCAGTTTTAGTTTTTTTAGATTTTACATTTTAAATTTAATATTTTTTGATTTTATATTTTACAATTTCTATTTTCCGAAAAGAGTCACTTACCTAACCTCACTAAACCTAACTTTACCAAACCTAACTTAAGCTAATCCAAAGGGCTAATGCACATACACAAAGTATATAAGGACACATGCAACTCTCCTTATGCTAGTCTTATTGGCTACTGTACAACATGATCACTACCCAACCGTTTTTTTTTTCATTTTGTTGTTTACTCATTTGTCAATTTTCCAATTTCCCATTTTCAGTTTTTTTTAATGTCAATTTTAAGTTTTTAAATTTCATGATATGGAAACATGGATTTTGCATTTTGTTGTTTACACATTTGTCAATTTACCAAATTCCCATTTACAGTTTTTAAAATTTTTGTTCAATGTTTTTTCTATTTTGTCAATATGGAAACATAGATTTTCCAATTTGTGTGTTTTACATGTTCATTTTGCATTAGGAGTGGAGAGAGGTGGGTAGTAATTAAAAATGTACAAGCAGTGTCCATACAATATTTTTTATTTTAAATACATGTACACTATTTACACTTAAATACATTTTTATATATAGTCTATTTTTTGTTATAAATTGTACAGTTGTTTTTATTTTGTTTTCTATTTTATTTATTTTTGATTATGAATACTATTTATTTTTATTTTTATAGTGCCATGGTTTTATTTACTAAATAGTTTTGTTTTATGTATTTGCTAGTTGCAGGCAGAAGATTTTGATATTCATAACTTAACTCTTTAAGCATGGTCAATGATTGAGTAATGACCATAGGCATGTGTACCTATACCATTAGCATCAATCACTCTTTTATCATCACCAGGACACAAAGCAATTTTGTTTAGCCTTATAGATGATATGTCATGTTGTTTAGAAGCGATAATGTTCATGGGTATTCTTTTTACATTGTTTTTCATGACACAATCCTTATAATCTTGAAAGCTTATACAATTTTTGACAACACCTCTGCTAATACCTTTAATCTTTTTGATTTCTTTACCATTTATGTCTAAAGCATACATTTTAGCTCTAAGTCCAACAAATGCTTTTATAATTTGTCCACAAGCCTCGTCTTTAAATTTCCCCAACGTTTTCTTGTTTGATGTAGAGTAACATATGTGATTAGTAGGATAATCTGATGTGTCCAGTTGTTGTAGGAAATCCAACTTGTCTTGATATACATCTGGGGTGTTAACCAAATATATGAACGAGTCAGTATCCATATACATGAGTTTAAGATTGTCCATGCCATAATAAGGTAGCAGGACATCATAGTGGTGGGAATACATGAGAGTTTTTGAAATATCCAGTATACACATTCCAATATATATAGGCTTATTGAATACAATGTTACGTTTAGCCATGTGGAAAGCAGCTAGGTTAGGGCCATAAATTGTTCTGTCGATAAATGTCGGCTTTGCTATTAGCTTTTCTGCCTTTTTGCTGTCAGTCACAAGACGTATGTCTATTCTTTTACGGATATTTTCCATTGTTTTCCCAAAAATGGCATTGTTGAATAATTTGTACAGATTTTTCTCAAAATCATTTTTGGCTTGTTTTCGAAGGTTGTTATTAAAATCAACGTATGCCTTTAACCAAGGTCTTTGTTTAAACTTTAACACACGATGAATTTTTATCAATTTTATTCCATGATCTAAAACCTGTTTTAACGCCATGTAGTGAACAACATATCGCCTTCGATTTCCAAGATGAGGAATTAGTTTTTTCAGAGACGAATCCTTAGGTTGTGTACACTCTGGTAGGAAAGGTAAATCGTTGTGTAGATCATGAAGGTCAGATGGGTAATCAACATCAACGTCTAGAATGTATCCCACAGGATCGTCTTTCTTTAGTTTTTCTAGATCAACAGTATCTGGAGAAACCCACTGAAATCCACCATAAGGAAGGGAGTGGCACATAGCCCACCCGTATTGGTTGTTGGCATCATCATAGGTAATAAACTGCGATGGTTTCTCAGAATCATAGGTTTCCATGTATTTATTGTTAGCTTCAGCATACCGATGAGACACCTGGCATATGCCTCCACGTATTCCAGACTCGATTAAAAGAATCTGATCGTAATCCTGTAGCAATTCCAGTTCAATGCCTGTGTAAAGGAGCATTGCCTCGAAACTTAAACCAGGCGAAGTAAAGAAGTGTGCAGCATCCACTCGGTGTGTTTCTAGTGTTTTGTTTCTAAACGTTTCAAAGCTGTCTGCAAGAAGGAGTACATCTGATGTTAGGTAGAGGTCACTATATTCCCCTAGAGTTTTAATGTTGAACTGATTCCAGACATTTTTGGCATGTTCATAGTCTTCTTGACTAACATCTTCTTGACTTAATTTGTTAAAGAATGCCTCTTTTGGAGGTAAACACGTTTCACTTAACTTTTCCCATGAGTCAATGTAGTCATAACAAAATACCCCTTTACGAGTCATGAGCATTGCATTTTCTTTTCCAAAGTACTTGTCTGTTTCAGGGTATAATGTTAAGTTGGAAACTAAGTTTTCCAAACTACTCGGCATTAACCGAAACGTATCCACAAATCTAAGCTTAACATTTCCTACATATTTGGTAAAGGAAATGTACTTTTCTTTGGAGTTAGCGATAACATCCACTCTCTCAGTAGTACACCCCAATTGCTTTACAATGAAATTTGCGTCGTAGCCACTCATATTATGTAGAAACACAGGAACGGGGTTTCGTGTTTTACACCTCAAATTACAGTTATTGTGAGCACTTCCACGGTATTCCCCTGTAATATGGCAGTGGTCTCGAACTTTCCAGTCCTGTTGGGTAAATGGTTTTTGACACAAATAACAGGTTTCAGAACATTGGAACTCTGCTTCTTGAGCCTGAGTTAAGGCCTTTGGAACATTTAAGCTGTAAAGGCGATCAATTTCATTAGCTATTGAGATCAAACAGTCCATAAACTTTTCTGCAGCGTCAGGCCCACGATAAATAACAGGTTGGCTTGAAAGATTTGTCTTTATGTGTTCCACAGCAGGTGAGGGTTTAACGTATATACCAAAGCTCATAGGAACATGACTCTGGTATGGCACTGTATAACTTGCCTCAGGATTAGGTAGACATGTTTGATAGGGTAAGAGTATACTTTCAAAATCTGCATAGATAACGTAAGGTATTCTCAGCATTTTTTCAACATTTAAGAATTTGACAATGGGGTTTTTAATAGGCATTTCAACCCTAGCAATGTCATGCTGGACACACAAACCTCTATGTTCTTTCATTTTTTCCATTCCTTGTTGTCCATATCGATTATCAAAGTGTGTAAAACACCGTTTACACGTATATATTTTATGTTCATGGCGGGTAATCTGATGTCTTACTAGTTTATCAAAATCTTTGATAAAGACGTAGTGGTTCTGGCCGGATGATGAACTTAGCAAAAGGAGGTCGCGATGGTCTTGCAGCTCTTGATCCACAACCTTCAGAGGGAACAATTTCTTGTCTTGTTCCAATCCAAATACATTAATGGATATATCGTTGGCTTTTTCAAATTTGGGAATGTCAGCTAGCGATGTAGGAAACGATATTACAGAAAAATCATACTTGTTTTCCAGGTCCTTGTATTTACTAATGCGATGAGCATTCTTTTTAACCAGTTTTGCTAAAATGGCATACATAAAACACTTTTCATTTTTCAAGTTTTCAGGATTAATGCAGGCTTTTCTTGCTTGTATAGCTGCTGGTAATGGAATATATGTGCTTCCACGCAAGGGATTGTACTTATTTATTTTCAATCGTACTCCTTCCACTGCTAACAAAGCCCAATTACTGCCTTTTAGCTCAGATTCCTCCATTTCCGTAGTTAACTTTGTAAATTGTGTTTCCAAGAAACTACTTAAGTCCGTTTCCAAAAATAGGGCCTGATTTCGTGTTTTAAAAGCACGATCTGTAATGTCATTGGTAGATGTATGAATGAATCTACATTCAGCCACAAGATTAACTTTTATCGACTTGTGCATTGCTAGTTCTTTCTGCATAGCTTGTATTATTTGCTGTTTGGACTCTTTAAGGTATGAATTTAAATCCTTGCACGTATCGCAACGAATGAAATAGGATTTAAGTCGACCTTCAAAAGATGTCTCATATTCAATAAGTCCATTTTTGTCAGGGACCAATGACAGTAGGTAATGTTTTGTAGGCTCTGCTTTTTGTCTTTTAGCTGCCGACACAACATTACAACATTCTTCATGACGACGTCCATTGTAGGCATTGTTGAATGTACTACCACAGGTCTTGCACTCATGAAATTCACCACACGATACTTCATGTCGCTTCCTATGATAGTCTCGAAGAAAAGTCTTTCCACACTCTTTACACATATAGCTAGGAATGGCTTCTTCCATTATGAATGTTGATTTCTGCAAACAGCTGCTTACTGCGTATCACAGGGCTAGAGGTTGGTCAGTGAGACGGTCTTTCACGATGTGAACACCGTGATAGGTAGTAGTCAACTGGTGATATTCTTGTGAAGGGTCCTCTAATATACCCCTAGTCTAGACCAACAGCTCTTTACAGCGTATGACAAGGCTGTATACTGGACAGTGAGACGGTCTTTCACGATGTGAACACTGTAACAAGTAGTAGTCAACTGATTATATACTTGCTAAGGGTTCTCTAATATACAATAGTCAAGACCCACAGCTACTTACTGAGTAGTACAAGGCTGTACAATAGTTGTTTTAACAGTCTTTCACGATGTGGTCACTGTGAATGGTGGTAGTCAACTGATGATATTCTTGATAAGGGTCCTCTAATGTACCCCTGGTTAAGGGTAACAGCTGCTCACTGCTTATGACAAGGCTAAAGACTGGTTGCTTCAACGGTCTTTCACAATGTAAACACTGTGACAGGTAGTAGTCAACTGAAAATATTCTTATGGCCTACTCAAGGTTATCAGGTACTTACTGCATATCAAAAGGCTGTACACTCATGTGTGTTAGGCACTCTTTCTTGCTAAGGACCCCAATATTCCCTACACAAGGCTATACATGTTAGTTCTAAACACTTAGTGATTAATTGTATATTCAATTTTTGTACAAAGCTTACACAAGCACGTTTTTTATGAGGTAAAACTTTGTTAAATAGCTGCATGCGACACGCAAAGTATGTTGCCGCTATCTAGCGGTGACTATGAGAACTACTTGACCGACCAGCATGATACCTAGCGCTCCATTTCAATACTCGCTCACTGAACGAACAGCATACTATCTAGCGGTCGATATCAATACTCACTCAACTACCAGCCTGCTACCTATCGGTCAATATAACAACTCACTCAACTACCAACATGCTACATGGCTTTTTGGTCAGTTTTTTGTTGGCTTTTTTTGGTCAGTTTCTTTTGGCTTATGTTGGCTTTTATTGGCTTTTGTTGGCTTTTGCTGGCTTTTGTAGGCTTTTTGTTGGCTTTTTGTTGGCTTTTGTTGGCTTTTGTATTAGCTCTTTTATATTTGCTCTTGCTTGTGGGGGGCTTATTTGGTCTCGGAAAGTATGTCAGTCCTTTTTTTATGGCTGTAAAATGCTTACAGCCATGTTTGTAAGCAGCAACAACACACAAAATTCCAAAAAAAATCGAAAGTACTCTAAGTTTTATCAATGACTCTCAACTCTTACACTTACCTCTATCCCATGCATAGTCAAAAATTAGTGTATTTTTCAAATTTTTAAAAAAATATTTGGAAAGTAGGCTATATCATTAAACTAAAAATCCTGAAAAGACATATGTTAACTCCAACACTTACTTCTATACCCCTCTCAGTCCAAAAATAGTGTATTTTTCAAATTTTCCAAAACATATTTCCAAAATGGGTTATATTTCCGAAATTAAAAAGTTAACAAAAATGTTTGTTTGACATAAATGAATGGCCTTTGTCTCCTCTACCACTGTACCAAGTTCCAGGTCTCCAGGACAAAAAAAATAAAATTTTTAAAAAGGGTTTTATTTCCAAAATTAGGAATTTTACAAACACATTTTTCTGACGTAAATCAATGGTCATTACCCCCTCTACCCCCCCCCCCCACACTAAGTCACATGTCTCTAGGACAACAAAAATAAAATTTTGAAAATGGGCTTATATTTCCAAAATTAGGAATTTTACAAAAACGTTTGTCTGACGTAAATCAATGGTCCCTACCCCCTCTATTCCAACACCAAGTCTCAGGTCTCTAGGTCAACAAAAATAAAATTTGGAAAAAATGGTCACTATTTTGGAAACTAGGAATTCTACAAAAAAGTTTGTTTAACATAAATGAAAGGTCTCTATCCCTTCTACCTGTAAACCAAGTTCCAGGTCCGTATGACAAAAATGAAAAAGTTCAACTAGGAAAGTAGGCGATTTTTCATTTAACCAAACATTCTAAAATGTGTTCTATGGGCTTAAAAGAATGGCCTCTATGTCCTTTATTTTTTTAAATAAAACTTTTTTATTTTTTACACTTTTTTGAAAAAAGTTCAATTTTTAAAATTCTATATTTTGGAAACTAGGAATTCTACAAAAAAAATTGTTTGACATAAATGAAAGGCCCTATGCCCTCTACCCCCCCAATAAATGTCAAGTCTCTAGGATGAAAAATAACAGTAGTGGAGTAGTGGTGCTTCCAACGAGTGTCATGGCCGCCGCGGAATTTTGTGTGTTGTTGTTGTTGTTGCTGCTTACAAACATGGCTGTAAGCATTTTACAGCCATAAAAAAAGGACTGACATACTTTCCGAGACCAAATAAGCCCCCCACAAGCAAGAGCAAATATAAAAGAGCTAATACAAAAGCCAACAAAAGCCAACAAAAAGCCAACAAAAAGCCTACAAAAGCCAGCAAAAGCCAACAAAAGCCAATAAAAGCCAACATAAGCCAAAAGAAACTGACCAAAAAAAGCCAACAAAAAACTGACCAAAAAGCCATGTAGCATGTTGGTAGTTGAGTGAGTTGTTATATTGACCGATAGGTAGCAGGCTGGTAGTTGAGTGAGTATTGATATCGACCGCTAGATAGTATGCTGTTCGTTCAGTGAGCGAGTATTGAAATGGAGCGCTAGGTATCATGCTGGTCGGTCAAGTAGTTCTCATAGTCACCGCTAGATAGCGGCAACATACTTTGCGTGTCGCATGCAGCTATTTAACAAAGTTTTACCTCATAAAAAACGTGCTTGTGTAAGCTTTGTACAAAAATTGAATATACAATTAATCACTAAGTGTTTAGAACTAACATGTATAGCCTTGTGTAGGGAATATTGGGGTCCTTAGCAAGAAAGAGTGCCTAACACACATGAGTGTACAGCCTTTTGATATGCAGTAAGTACCTGATAACCTTGAGTAGGCCATAAGAATATTTTCAGTTGACTACTACCTGTCACAGTGTTTACATTGTGAAAGACCGTTGAAGCAACCAGTCTTTAGCCTTGTCATAAGCAGTGAGCAGCTGTTACCCTTAACCAGGGGTACATTAGAGGACCCTTATCAAGAATATCATCAGTTGACTACCACCATTCACAGTGACCACATCGTGAAAGACTGTTAAAACAACTATTGTACAGCCTTGTACTACTCAGTAAGTAGCTGTGGGTCTTGACTATTGTATATTAGAGAACCCTTAGCAAGTATATAATCAGTTGACTACTACTTGTTACAGTGTTCACATCGTGAAAGACCGTCTCACTGTCCAGTATACAGCCTTGTCATACGCTGTAAAGAGCTGTTGGTCTAGACTAGGGGTATATTAGAGGACCCTTCACAAGAATATCACCAGTTGACTACTACCTATCACGGTGTTCACATCGTGAAAGACCGTCTCACTGACCAACCTCTAGCCCTGTGATACGCAGTAAGCAGCTGTTTGCAGAAATCAACATTCATAATGGAAGAAGCCATTCCTAGCTATATGTGTAAAGAGTGTGGAAAGACTTTTCTTCGAGACTATCATAGGAAGCGACATGAAGTATCGTGTGGTGAATTTCATGAGTGCAAGACCTGTGGTAGTACATTCAACAATGCCTACAATGGACGTCGTCATGAAGAATGTTGTAATGTTGTGTCGGCAGCTAAAAGACAAAAAGCAGAGCCTACAAAACATTACCTACTGTCATTGGTCCCTGACAAAAATGGACTTATTGAATATGAGACATCTTTTGAAGGTCGACTTAAATCCTATTTCATTCGTTGCGATACGTGCAAGGATTTAAATTCATACCTTAAAGAGTCCAAACAGCAAATAATACAAGCTATGCAGAAAGAACTAGCAATGCACAAGTCGATAAAAGTTAATCTTGTGGCTGAATGTAGATTCATTCATACATCTACCAATGACATTACAGATCGTGCTTTTAAAACACGAAATCAGGCCCTATTTTTGGAAACGGACTTAAGTAGTTTCTTGGAAACACAATTTACAAAGTTAACTACGGAAATGGAGGAATCTGAGCTAAAAGGCAGTAATTGGGCTTTGTTAGCAGTGGAAGGAGTACGATTGAAAATAAATAAGTACAATCCCTTGCGTGGAAGCACATATATTCCATTACCAGCAGCTATACAAGCAAGAAAAGCCTGCATTAATCCTGAAAACTTGAAAAATGAAAAGTGTTTTATGTATGCCATTTTAGCAAAACTGGTTAAAAAGAATGCTCATCGCATTAGTAAATACAAGGACCTGGAAAACAAGTATGATTTTTCTGTAATATCGTTTCCTACATCGCTAGCTGACATTCCCAAATTTGAAAAAGCCAACGATATATCCATTAATGTATTTGGATTGGAACAAGACAAGAAATTGTTCCCTCTGAAGGTTGTGGATCAAGAGCTGCAAGACCATCGCGACCTCCTTTTGCTAAGTTCATCATCCGGCCAGAACCACTACGTCTTTATCAAAGATTTTGATAAACTAGTAAGACATCAGATTACCCGCCATGAACATAAAATATATACGTGTAAACGGTGTTTTACACACTTTGATAATCGATATGGACAACAAGGAATGGAAAAAATGAAAGAACATAGAGCTTTGTGTGTCCAGCATGACATTGCTAGGGTTGAAATGCCTATTAAAAACCCCATTGTCAAATTCTTAAATGTTGAAAAAATGCTGAGAATACCTTACGTTATCTATGCAGATTTTGAAAGTATACTCTTACCCTATCAAACATGTCTACCTAATCCTGAGGCAAGTTATACAGTGCCATACCAGAGTCATGTTCCTATGAGCTTTGGTATATACGTTAAACCCTCACCTGCTGTGGAACACATAAAGACAAATCTTTCAAGCCAACCTGTTATTTATCGTGGGCCTGACGCTGCAGAAAAGTTTATGGACTGTTTGATCTCAATAGCTAATGAAATTGATCGCCTTTACAGCTTAAATGTTCCAAAGGCCTTAACTCAGGCTCAAGAAGCAGAGTTCCAATGTTCTGAAACCTGTTATTTGTGTCAAAAACCATTTACCCAACAGGACTGGAAAGTTCGAGACCACTGCCATATTACAGGGGAATACCGTGGAAGTGCTCACAATAACTGTAATTTGAGGTGTAAAACACGAAACCCCGTTCCTGTGTTTCTACATAATATGAGTGGCTACGACGCAAATTTCATTGTAAAGCAATTGGGGTGTACTACTGAGAGAGTGGATGTTATCGCTAACTCCAAAGAAAAGTACATTTCCTTTACCAAATATGTAGGAAATGTTAAGCTTAGATTTGTGGATACGTTTCGGTTAATGCCGAGTAGTTTGGAAAACTTAGTTTCCAACTTAACATTATACCCTGAAACAGACAAGTACTTTGGAAAAGAAAATGCAATGCTCATGACTCGTAAAGGGGTATTTTGTTATGACTACATTGACTCATGGGAAAAGTTAAGTGAAACGTGTTTACCTCCAAAAGAGGCATTCTTTAACAAATTAAGTCAAGAAGATGTTAGTCAAGAAGACTATGAACATGCCAAAAATGTCTGGAATCAGTTCAACATTAAAACTCTAGGGGAATATAGTGACCTCTACCTAACATCAGATGTACTCCTTCTTGCAGACAGCTTTGAAACGTTTAGAAACAAAACACTAGAAACACACCGAGTGGATGCTGCACACTTCTTTACTTCGCCTGGTTTAAGTTTCGAGGCAATGCTCCTTTACACAGGCATTGAACTGGAATTGCTACAGGATTACGATCAGATTCTTTTAATCGAGTCTGGAATACGTGGAGGCATATGCCAGGTGTCTCATCGGTATGCTGAAGCTAACAATAAATACATGGAAACCTATGATTCTGAGAAACCATCGCAGTTTATTACCTATGATGATGCCAACAACCAATACGGGTGGGCTATGTGCCACTCCCTTCCTTATGGTGGATTTCAGTGGGTTTCTCCAGATACTGTTGATCTAGAAAAACTAAAGAAAGACGATCCTGTGGGATACATTCTAGACGTTGATGTTGATTACCCATCTGACCTTCATGATCTACACAACGATTTACCTTTCCTACCAGAGAGTACACAACCTAAGGATTCGTCTCTGAAAAAACTAATTCCTCATCTTGGAAATCGAAGGCGATATGTTGTTCACTACATGGCATTAAAACAGGTTTTAGATCATGGAATAAAATTGATAAAAATTCATCGTGTGTTAAAGTTTAAACAAAGACCTTGGTTAAAGGCATACGTTGATTTTAATAACAACCTTCGAAAACAAGCCAAAAATGATTTTGAGAAAAATCTGTACAAATTATTCAACAATGCCATTTTTGGGAAAACAATGGAAAATATCCGTAAAAGAATAGACATACGTCTTGTGACTGACAGCAAAAAGGCAGAAAAGCTAATAGCAAAGCCGACATTTATCGACAGAACAATTTATGGCCCTAACCTAGCTGCTTTCCACATGGCTAAACGTAACATTGTATTCAATAAGCCTATATATATTGGAATGTGTATACTGGATATTTCAAAAACTCTCATGTATTCCCACCACTATGATGTCCTGCTACCTTATTATGGCATGGACAATCTTAAACTCATGTATATGGATACTGACTCGTTCATATATTTGGTTAACACCCCAGATGTATATCAAGACAAGTTGGATTTCCTACAACAACTGGACACATCAGATTATCCTACTAATCACATATGTTACTCTACATCAAACAAGAAAACGTTGGGGAAATTTAAAGACGAGGCTTGTGGACAAATTATAAAAGCATTTGTTGGACTTAGAGCTAAAATGTATGCTTTAGACATAAATGGTAAAGAAATCAAAAAGATTAAAGGTATTAGCAGAGGTGTTGTCAAAAATTGTATAAGCTTTCAAGATTATAAGGATTGTGTCATGAAAAACAATGTAAAAAGAATACCCATGAACATTATCGCTTCTAAACAACATGACATATCATCTATAAGGCTAAACAAAATTGCTTTGTGTCCTGGTGATGATAAAAGAGTGATTGATGCTAATGGTATAGGTACACATGCCTATGGTCATTACTCAATCATTGACCATGCTTAAAGAGTTAAGTTATGAATATCAAAATCTTCTGCCTGCAACTAGCAAATACATCAAACAAAACTATTTAGTAAATAAAACCATGGCACTATAAAAATAAAAATAAATAGTATTCATAATCAAAAATAAATAAAATAGAAAACAAAATAAAAACAACTGTACAATTTATAACAAAAAATAGACTATATATAAAAATGTATTTAAGTGTAAATAGTGTACATGTATTTAAAATAAAAAATATTGTATGGACACTGCTTGTACATTTTTAATTACTACCCACCTCTCTCCACTCCTAATGCAAAATGAACATGTAAAACACACAAATTGGAAAATCTATGTTTCCATATTGACAAAATAGAAAAAACATTGAACTAAAATTTTAAAAACTGTAAATGGGAATTTGGTAAATTGACAAATGTGTAAACAACAAAATGCAAAATCCATGTTTCCATATCATGAAATTTAAAAACTTAAAATTGACATTAAAAAAAACTGAAAATGGGAAATTGGAAAATTGACAAATGAGTAAACAACAAAATGAAAAAAAACGGTTGGGTAGTGATCATGTTGTACAGTAGCCAATAAGACTAGCATAAGGAGAGTTGCATGTGTCCTTATATACTTTGTGTATGTGCATTAGCCCTTTGGATTAGCTTAAGTTAGGTTTGGTAAAGTTAGGTTTAGTGAGGTTAGGTAAGTGACTCTTTTCGGAAAATAGAAATTGTAAAATATAAAATCAAAAAATATTAAATTTAAAATGTAAAATCTAAAAAAACTAAAACTGAAATACAAAAAATCAAAAATGTAAAATCTAAAAAAGTAAAATGAAAAAATCAAAAATCTATAATGTTAAAATGTAAAATGTTAAAATGTAAAATCTAAAATCTTAAAATGAGGTTTCTGGGGTTAGGTTAGGTTAGGTTATAACTAAGTTTATTATTTGTGCTCTCTCATTTGCTCTTACTTTCTTGCACACACTATTTGATCTCACTTTTTGCTGTCACTTTTTGCTCTTATATTTGCACTTACTTTGAAGTTAGGTTAGGTGAAATTAGGTGAGGAAATGCTTGGTTAGGTTAGGTTAGGTTAGGTTAGGGTAGGTTATAACTAAGTTTATTATTTGTGTTCTTACATTTGCTCTTAATTTTTTCATTACAATTTTTGCTCTCACTTTTTTTGCTTGCACTTTGAAGTTAGGTTAGGTTAGGTTGAGTTGGGTTAGGTTAGGTTAGGTTAAGTTAGTTTAGGTTAGGTTAGGTTAGGTTAGGTGTGGTTAGGTTATAACTAAGTTTATTATTTGTGCTCTCACATTTGCTCTCACTTTTTGCTAATTTTTTTTCGCTTGCAATTTTAAATTAGGTAGGTTACGTTAGGTTAGGTTAGGATAGGTTAGGTGAGGTTAGGTTAGGTGAAGTTAGGTTAGGTTATAACTTAGGTTATTATGTGTGCTCTCACATTTGCTCTCATATTTGCTCTGACTTTGAAGTTAGGTTAGGTTAGGTTAGGTTAGGTTAGGTGAAGTTGGGTTAGGCAGAATGGTTGAGGTATGAATCAAAAGCCAGATCCTGTCAGTTTTGCCTCACAAGGCTGAGTGTACCCCGTTCCACTCATGAGACCAGAAATTAAATTTCTTGGCAGAGCCGGGATTCGAACCTCAGGAATGAACTCCAAGAATTCTAGCCACTACACCAAGAGGTGGACAATATAAGGCTGGTCTTGATTATACATGATCAATTAATAATTACCTAATAATAATAATAATAATAATAAATATTCCATTTGGCAACTACATGGCCGACCTCTCTCTGTGACGTCATTGACGGTCTCAGAGCGTGGCGGCCATTTTGCCCAATAGCCCCTGTGGCAGCTCTGACTGTCCCCTCCATAAGAATAACATAGGGCTGGTTGCACTGGCGGCCATCTTGCCCATTAGCCCCTGTGCCAGAACCGCCCTTTATATCCTACTTCGCGTGACATTGCAATAACGAAACGCGTTCTCAAGCTTCACAAAGAGATATGTTCTCAAGCGCTCCATAAAGTTATCTGCCCACAGCTGTCTGTGTGTCCATCCACCTAGCTTCACGCTACCCCCACTCAGACGTGACAGTAATCGAACTGATCTCTCATTGGTGGATGTAAATCATAATTTATAATGTCTCCGACAGATACTAAACATGTATAGATAACAAAATACACATTATGCTCTGTTCCAGGGTCTCGTATAATGTTGCAAATCTTGCATGTTATTCTCTTTTCTTCTTATTGCTGATAAAAATGAAATCCTGGTGACCGATCAATAAACTGGGTCAATGGTCGCCATGTTGTAATCATATCCGCTTGACTTCGTGCGTGCACGTCGGTACTCGGAAAATATCGTAATCGAGCTGCTAACTCCTGCTTCGGTTTGCAACTTGTGGATCGCGCCGATCTTCCACATATACTTCAAACTGCACTATACATCATAACAATATGAGTATAATGGTACATGTTCCTCTTGATATCTTTACATAAAAGAAGAAAACGTTCTTTTATGTATATCATATAACCATAATACACAAATATGGATCATTATTCTCATGTTAATTTCTTATAGAATTTCCTCAAATTCTTAGAGTTGTAGCGGCCATTAATCTCAGTTCCATTCAGATTAGATATCTCGTAACAATTGTTCCCAAACACTCGGTTTACACGGAACGGTCCGGAAAACACGTAGGCGAATTTCAAGTATAGCTTCTTAGCTACATCGGCCTTCGTTGGTTTTCTTATTAAGTCCAATTCGTTCTTTTTGAACGGTGGACGATAGCGTTTATTTCTAATTCGCTTTTGCCTTTTTTCGTCTGCGTCCATAAAACTCTCACGCACAGATTGTATCCTCTCCTCTGCAGTTCGTTCTACATCTTTGGGAATGTAATCTGTTACAGTGTTCCAAGGTCTAACAGGTTTTGTGTTGAAATGTGCAGTCATGGGCACGTCAGCGATGCTCTCATGGAGGGTCGAGTTCATGAACTCTTCCATTAGTGGCACAAACTTCACCCAGCTGGCGTGATCTTCTGGGCAGTTAAAACGAGCATATTTTGAAATATTTCCCATAATTCTTTCCGATACGTTCGACTCCAGGTAACGTATACTGGAAAATACGTGCTTAATGCCCAGTCTGTTCATGGCTGTCTCAAAATCTTGAGATGTGAACTGGGTACCATGATCAGACTAGAGTGTTTCAGGTATTCCAACCTTGGGAAACACCCTCTTCTCCAACCGACTAAGAACTTGTGTAGAGGTGGCCTTCTGAATAGGATCAAGGGTAACGTATATTGAAAATACATCGACTGTGACCAAGAGAAATTAGTTTCCCCTGGCCCCCTTCGGGCATGGGCCGAACAGGTCGCACGCCATCAGCTCTCTCGGCCTTGAAGGAATTATGGCTCGAGGCTCTTCCTTTGAAAAAGCTGAGGGGTATTTCCCGCGTTGGCACTCAAGGCATGTTTTTATGATGTCTGCGATGGTAGCCCGCATTCTGGTCCACGTAAACGTTACCAATAACGTTTGGAACGTTTTGTCCACGCCAGCGTGGCCCGTAATGCTAAGAGCAAGCCACGTTAGACTCGTAGTTAGACATATACTTCAAACTGCACTATACATCATAACAATATGAGTATAATGGTACATGTTCCTCTTGATATCTTTACATAAAAGAAGAAAACGTTCTTTTATGTATATCATATAACCTTAATACACAAAAAATGGATCATTATTCTCATGTTAATTTCTTATAGAATTTCCTCAAATTCTTAGAGTTGTAGCGGCCATTAATCTCAGTTCCATTCAGATTAGATATCTCGTAACAATTGTTCCCAAACACTCGGTTTGCACGGAACGGTCCGGAAAACACGTAGGCGAATTTCAAGTATAGCTTCTTAGCTACATCGGCCTTCGTTGGTTTTCTTATTAAGTCCAATTCGTTCTTTTTGAACGGTGGACGATAGCGTTTATTTCTAATTCGCTTTTGCCTCTTTTCGTCTGCGTCCATAAAACTCTCACGCACAGATTGTATCCTCTCCTCTGCAGTGCGTTCTACATCTTTGGGAATGTAATCTGTTACAGTGTTCCAAGGTCTAACAGGTTTTGTGTTGAAATGTGCAGTCATGGGCACGTCAGCGATGCTCTCATGGAGGGTCGAGTTCATGAACTCTTCCATTAGTGGCACAAACTTCACCCAGCTGGCGTGATCTTCTGGGCAGTTAAAACGAGCATATTTTGTAATATTTCCCATAATTCTTTCCGATACGTTCGACTCCAGGTAACGTATACTGGAAAATACGTGCTTAATGCCCAGTCTGTTCATGGCTGTCTCAAAATCTTGAGATGTGAACTGGGTACCATGATCAGACTAGAGTGTTTCAGGTATTCCAACCTTGGGAAACACCCTCTTCTCCAACCGACTAAGAACTTGTGTAGAGGTGGCCTTCTGAATAGGATCAAGGGTAACGTATATTGAAAATACATCGACTGTGACCAAGAGAAATTAGTTTCCCCTGGCCCCCTTCGGGCATGGGCCGAACAGGTCGCACGCCATCAGCTCTCTCGGCCTTGAAGGAATTATGGCTCGAGGCTCTTCCTTTGAAAAAGCTGAGGGGTATTTCCCGCGTTGGCACTCAAGGCATGTTTTTATGATGTCTGCGATGGTAGCCCGCATTCTGGTCCACGTAAACGTTACCAATAACGTTTGGAACGTTTTGTCCACGCCAGCGTGGCCCGTAATGCTAAGAGCAAGCCACGTTAGACTCGTAGTTAACTTAGGAGGAACTATAATTCGGACTTTCGTCCTCTCCTTGTCGATGTACTTACAAAGAGTATCTCCACAAATGAGATATCTCACAGAACGCTTTCTAACTTGTTCAAACTCAGGATCGGAGTTATCCATGTACCCTCTCAAAAACCTGTACATTATCCCTGTTGGGGTGTGTCTCTTCTGTGGCACGGCTATCTTCTTTAGCTTTTCTAGGCTTGCCACATGTTCCCTCTCCAACTGTACAGCGTGAATCTCGATATCATTTGAGGGATTTCTTGAGAGGGCATCAGCTAACAAGTTATCTTTTCCAGGCTGGTGCACGATAGTGGCATTGAACTGCTGAAGGAACAATGTCCACCACGTTAACCTGTCACTGGAAAGATCGGACTTTAGCATAAACTGAAGCGCTCTGTGGTCTGTCACGATAACCACTTGATATCCTATCAGGATCTTCTTCCATTTTTGCAGAGCAGAAATGAAAGCTTGAGCCTCCAATTCCGTAGTGAAGTAATTCATTTCATGCTCTTTCAACTTCCTACTATGAAAATCCAGGTAGTGCTTCCTTCCTTTGTTATCCTTCTGATAAAGTACTGCACTTACTCCTACCCTGGATGCATCTGATTCGATGAAAAATACCCTATCAAACTCTGGGTATTCTAACTTTACACAATTCTTTAGCATGTTCTTAGCTGCTTCAAACGCTCGGTTGGTTTCGTCTGTCCATTTTCACCTGTTATTTTTCTTTAAAACCTCGTACAGTGGTGCCATGGTTACCGAGTAACCTGGACAATGACTGCTAAGGAACTGGCACATACCTAGGAACTCTCTGAGATGTTTAATTTTGTTAGGCCTTGGAAATTGTGCAATAGCTTCAATTTTCTTGGTATTGGGGTGGTAACCGCCCTGGTCTATAGTGTGCCCCAAGAAGTTAATACACTCTTTCATAAATCTGCATTTATCAAAGTTTAATTTGATGTTTACTTGACGCAGATTATCAAATAACATTCTTAAATGGTTCAGGTGTTCCTTGACATCCGCCGATGACACAATGATGTCGTCTATGTAGCAAATAACATGATCTTTAACATTTTCTGTTAATTTGCTATCCAAAGCACGTATGAGAGCTGGACCACTGTTAATCATACCAAATGGTACTCTACAGAACACATATGTGGTTTGATCAAAAAGAAATGCGGTAAATTGTTGACTGTCTTCCTCAAGTTCTACCTGGAAAAAGGAGGCCGTTAAATCCAGAACACTGAAACAAGACTTTCCTTTAAATTTCTTCAGTAGTTCCCTGATTTTCGGTGGTCGATCAGTTTCTAAAAGAATTCTTGTATTAATTTTTCTTGCATCCAAACAAAGACGAAGCTGCCCATTGGCCTTCTTAACGACTGTGATCGGATTCAAGAATGAGGATGCCTGTTTTCTTATTATGCCGTCTTTTTCCATTTTCTTTATAATGAATTTCACCTCTTCATAATATTTCTGCGGGATGGGATATAGTTTCGCCTGATATGGAGATTGATCGGTAAGGCGAATTTGATATTTAAAATCTTTAATCGTTCCGGGCTTATCATCGAAAATGTCCTGATATTCCTCTATTAGGTTAAGAAATTCCTGTTCCACTTCCTCAAATACCTCGGCTTTGAGTGCGTAATGCTCCCTCTCTTGCTCGATTTCATTGATGAGGTGTTCTAGGATTTCCTGTCTAGGGGTTCCTTTTCTTCAATTGCTACCTGTTCTGTAGCGTCTTCCTGAACCTTGATCAATCTATTGTCCATGTCTATTATTGCCGTTGCTTTAGTGATGAAGTCTATCCCTATAATTAGATCGAAGTTAATATTCTTCACCACGAAGAATATATTCTCATATATCTTCCCATTAATTTCAAATTTCTTCAAGATTTGTATTTTACACTTCATAGATTTATCCTTAAATATCCCTTTGAATTTCATAGGAGAAGCAGGTAAAATTACAAATGAATCCTCCTTCTTGAGCCTCTCAAAACAGTCCTCACTTATAATGGAGATCATCGCTCCAGTGTCAACTAGGGCTCTACATGACTGTTCCCCTATTTGAACCTGAATCACAGGTAACTCAATGGGTCTTCCCTTTGTTCCAGTCTCTTCTTCAAACAGAAGATCTTCGTCTGAGACGTTAAATGTTTCATGAATCGTGATTTCTAATGGAGGTGTTAAAATCTGAGTCTTTACTTGCGTTTGGAAATCGGATTTTTTTTCTTCGTCAGGGTTTCTTTCTCTACTCCCCTGACGACTTGTACCAGGCCTGTTCTCGATTTCCTGATTTTTATTTCTCTCTCTCGAATCTCTTCGTCTGCTTTCTTTAGACTGTTCTTGCTCCCCTCTGAGCCTTTTATCACGATTACGTTCGTATTCCTCATTCCTATAATTTTTATACCTCCCATATCCTCGATATTGTCTGTCATTGGAATTGTATGGGCTTCCTCTATCTCTATTCATTTCATAGTTTCCATTATTTCTACGATAGAAATAGCGTTCTTCATATCTACGCTGCCACGGCTGTTCCCTGTATTCAGCGTACCTGTTGTCTTGCCGATTGTTTCTCTGGTAGTAATTGTTGTTACGACTATTTCCTGTTCGATTATAATTCCTCTCTTTGGGCCTGACTTTGTCAGTCTGTTGTGTCCTATCCATGACTATTGTGTTAACTGTTCTAGGTTCATTTCTGTTATTCCTGGCCACCGTAGGTGTCGTAAGAGCACTTACATGGTCAAGCCTTCTTAACAACTCATCCATGGTTGTCAAATCGGATACGCCAGATGATATTACATTCTTTCGGTCTTCTACCGGAAGTTGTCGAGATATGGCTTCTATTAACTGAGCTTGGGTTAATGGTGGTTGTAAAAATCTGAGTTTTGAGAGCTGTGTTGCAAAGTACTCAGAATAGCTCGTTGGACCAGTACTTGAGTACTTGCGAGAGTACATTTCTGAACGCACGTTGGTTTGTATTTCTATGCTCCAGAATCGATTTATGAATGCTTCCGCGAACTCGTCAAAATTGTCGAATGTATAGCGGAATGCATAATACCACTGAAGTGGTGCGTCTGATAAGAAACGCTCTACCACTCTCCGTTCTCTCTCTTTCGGAACATGTGTCTCTATAATATAATCCCTCACACTCCTGATAAATTCAATGGGAGTATTCCCGTCAAGGTTATTAAAGCGTCTCGGCTTGTCTCCATAATTCCTTATAAAGGTGGCATGCGATGTCCCATCTGGTGTCTTATGTGTGTACGCCCCTGTACTTGCACTTGATATCGGCGAAATATACGATTGCGTTACAGTGGGATTATGTACTGCATTAGACTGTGGACTACTCTCTGCTATAGGAGCTGGTTGTGGAAAATTGACTACCCTGTCCTGCGTTCTAACGTTCGTCCTTTCAATCGTAGCTAGAAAATCCGCATTCCGATGCGCCCTCAACTGTTCCCGTAAACTACCTACATTTATACTGCCTTCCAAAGTTATACGTTCGAGTTGATTACGAATCTCATTTATTTCAGATGTCTTTTTCTCTCTGACTTCATTTACTTCTAATTTGGCTTGATCGACTTTAACTTCTACCGACTTAATCCTTTCATCAATACTAGTCTGACTATTAGTTTCAGAATTCTGAAACACATTCAATCTTTTAATTACGTCTTCCCGTACATCAGATATCTCCTTACTTGCTCTAAATTCTCCCTCTACAACTTTTCGATTAACTTCCAACTTAAAATCTTTGAAGTAGTCTTCGTTAATCTTAACCATTTCTTGTCTAAGAATAGTTACATTATCTGATATTATACCTTTTATGTCAATGTCAAAATCATCCTTTATAAGTTGGTTATGATCTTTAACTTGCGTTTGTAAAAGACACAATTCATCCCCAAACTGCTCTAAAGTAGATTGGGTATGGATGGTTCCATTAGACACTTGTAATTGGAGGGCGTCTAAGTTTGCTTTAGCGTCCCTTTTATGGTTGCACAATTCTAATCTAATTTCCATTTGGAAGTCCCTATGATTTTGTCCTGCTTCATTTAATTTGACTTGTAGCAGTTTCTCTATTTGAATATTGTCAATGGTGGATTGTATTCTACTAGTAGTAGACTCTTGTTTAAGTTGCCCTGTTTGGACAGTGTCTAAATCCACTCTAATTAAATGAACATCGGATTGTGTTTGCTTAACATTTGATTGTACATCATCTATTGTAATTTCTACATCTTTAACTTTAACCAGTACTTGTTTGGAACTGTCTTGTAAGTTCTTTGAAGTACCCTGTATACCAGAGATTTCATTACGTAGGCTTTCAGTGACTACGTCCTGAATTACCCCTCTACTCCGGGCTTCCGATGCTTCGTGTATTGAGTCTAGCTTATTTTGAAGCATCTTATACAATGATTTAAGGTCCGTGACCTCCTCTTCACCTTTATCAGACATAATATGTAGTAATATAATTCACACAAGTAAACACAAACACATGAACACTACTTAAACCTAAGCAAAGCATGAACATCTCAAGGAAAATTTACTGCCATAATTGAAGCTTTCTTAGTGTATAGCATTAATCCTTACAGCTATACTAAATTTAATTAATGTTAAAACCTACACAAATGTGGAATTATCTACAGTGAAATGTTTGATACCTTATATCTGCGATGTTTCCGCAAATATCCTAATCTGACAAGTATTTAAATGAATGAAACATCCTATTATTACGATGAGGTGAGAAATCCCCTTCAGCCGGATTCAACTAAGTCAAGCTATTTGAATGCAGCTCAAACTTGAATTGCATCAAATGCCTCCATTCGATTGAACACGTCAGTAAAGATTCCGAAACATGTCTTTCACTGCTCATGCTCGAATCGTCAATCTATTACAAATTAGTGTAGCACCACTAAAAAAAATCAAAGTCTAAAAATGGTTGCGTTTCTACATGCCTGTCATGCAGATTGAGTAATCTCATAAACGCTTTGTTCACAAGTGAATTCCAATATTTCGTGCTAAGAATGTCAGTGAACAATTACTTTCGGACATTCATTCAACGAATTCGCAATGATCGCTGTAATGGAGTCAGAGTTGGCTAACGCAAGACACCTCCCACGTGTTCGAACACAAGATTCGAAATGTACATGAAATGGCGTCTTATGGCTGGCCTCAAACCTGGTATTCCAGTTTTCTCGAATTCCCATCCATCACGGACCTGAATTACTGAATTACTACAGGGTATTTCAGTTAATTCGAGCCCCGAAACGTTGGTGCGCCAAATCTCTATGTACCCGAAATACCTACCGTCAGCTTGTTGATATCCCTCGATGGTAGCTGGATTGCAGAACATGAAAACCCCGACTAAAAACCCCCAGATTCCACTCAACAAGAGACGGGGATAATGGGGCACAAGGACCACCTAACTGAGGGAACGTCAAGAAAAACCATGGCAACAAAAGAAAAATCTAGCTCGATAGAACACAAGAACGAGAAAAAACATAATCTCCAAAGCGTGGAATTATACTGAAATGCCTGCAATGGTTTCCTTAACGTGACCTCCTATCGCAGCTATAAAGTATCACTCTAAAAGAATTAAAATAGAATTCTCCAAAATTTATTCACAAAGGCATTATAGCAGAAATTACAAGAAATGAAAAGCAATTGCAGCTTCAACCGGAAGCTCAAATCACAGTGACCTGAATACGACTTCTAGTCATTACTAGACAAACTGTATTCTCCATAAAAAATTGAACACTCCTTAAGATAATACCCTACTATGGCACAAGCAATGCCTCAAAAGTCTTATTGAAAATTAATTCCGCATTTGGGTAGGTCATTACTAATGCTACAGCTAGCAATATCATTTATGTACAAAATCTACATTGAAATATATATATATATATATATCGAATGGCACACTCCAAGTGTGTTTTTCTTTTTATTTCGCAAGCCTCAGTTTAACATTCTTCCATTAGAATAAGATCATTAGTTTCCTTTAAGTGATTCAAAAATGTTTAAATTGGTCCTTTCCAACCAGGTGACAAAGCTTAATAGAGGTAATCTATCACATTAATAATCATTGCACTCACCAAAATAACTGATCAGGATAACTGTAAAACCCTCGTCAGCATGGTGATTAAATCCAGAATATTAAGGTTGACATCATTTAATACATGTTTTAATGTTTTACTTTGTAGTTTGCATGCTTCTAAGCAACAACCAAATGCTTGTAGTAAAACGCTGAATTAGACTTGAAAATAAGTCAACTTATATTTGACTACTCAATCACAATTATCATGGGTTAGTTTCCATGAAATATCTTAATGTTTATTTCATTCTCTTACTGCCTTCACGCGGCTCTACTATTATACATATGTACTCCCCTGAGTACTCTATTCAAAATTAATGTATTATAATCATACATATTTTAACGTAACTGGATCGCCCTCATTGCTTAATGACGAATTTCATTCTCAGCCGATAATTGTTGTTACTGCGTCGCTGTTTAAATTTATACATAGTTTACATTACTTTTCAATGGTGTTGGTTGGATTTCCTCATTAACAAAATATCCTTTTAGAATTAATACCTATGCTATGAGAGATTGCAATAGCATCGACTTTCCCTAATCAGAATGTATTTATACTTTTATTAAATTTGGGATATACGCTGATTAAAAAAGTGAATGATATTTCATAGATTTATTATAGTCAAATGACGACAATTATAAACAATGATAAATTCCATCGACCATGGATCTCAACTGTGCCTTCACGCGAGAGGCTAACGTGAATCCAAAAAAGGAACAAGTTAAATACAAATAAAGAGAAAGTTTATCGAGGCAACATTCGGTACATCCCTGCAAGGATGAATTCGAGAAACAAAGTAATGTCTCTACACCACCGGACATGGTAATCATAACAATTAGCACAATTGTCTGGTTAGAAAACATTACCAGCCTCTGTCCTTCAAAGCACAAGGAATGGTTCCTAACAAAAGCGAGAAATCAAACTCCTCTATATAAGTATAAAATAAATCTTCAAAAAACTCATAACTTGCTATCAAAATCAGTCTTCTATTCATAAACCAATCACTCGGATATATAATGTTCGAAGATGCAGTAGGAAAATGTAGCCCAACAAAAACACAATCTAACGATGCGAAGAATGTCACAAATTGACATAATAAAGAGCTCACCACGTTGATAAACTACACTGAATCACAAAATGCCTATCGATGTACTCTTCACTACATTAAGGAAGCTTCATGAAATATTACTGAATTTAAGATGAAATCTACTTAAACATACTTAAATACAAGCTGAAAATGGGTTGCACTTCTTATGGAAGTCTAAAACCTGTCGATTGTGAAATCAGTCATGATTAAAACGTCATGCCTAAATTCCACAGTCCGACATACTACTCAAAAATTAATATGCAAAAAAGTAATGGCGCAAATTAACATTGAAATATCTACACTTAGCTACGAGAGACGAAGTTGTGTAAGCTGTACCTTGTTGATAGATGAATTTCCAAGAGCGAGCATTGATACGGTCTGCATATCACACCTTTTCCATATGTAGCTGTAACTAGCACTCCCCAGATCGTCGGGAATCGAAGCAGGAAACACCTTCTCCAATCCGCACGTTCTTCTCGGTTCAGAAGGCTATTACCCATCCTGGGTAAATAGTCAGGAATCGCTACTTCACGTCTCCAACATCTTCCAGAGCACAGTTCGTTTCTCAGTAGAATCGCGTTATTCATATCGGGCCGAAATATTAATGAATGAAAGACGAATGACTGCCCATGCGAATAGCATTCAGGATTACGAATGAGGTAGACACAAGTGGTCACACAATCAGAATCAGTCATCACTGGGGCCATGGCGATAGTTCATTGAAATGTTCGATACAATGCCGGTCTAGTAGCGTTCATGCTGCTGCGTTTTTAGCCTGCCATTATAGACGAAAAGTACAGCACTAAAATTATTCCTCTTGACATCTTGATTAAGAATATGTCTGTTGGCAATGAGGAATAGTGTTTAGAGTTCAAACACATTGCTGCGCACTCGATGACAATGCAATGGAAGCAGAGACTGCTTTTCAAAACGAAAGTTCACTGTGGTGACTAGCAGCTTGTTGTATTGAAATTACAGTTTCTAATACTGCTCACCCTTGTAGCGGTATAGATTGCATCTCGTGAAAACGAACAGAGTCCTTCGACACTGGCTCTGTGTGCACTTTAAAGTGTTTGATATAAACCTCGCGTGACATTGCAATAACGAAACGCGTTCTCAAGCTTCACAAAGAGATATGTTCTCAAGCGCTCCGTAAAGTTATCTGCCCACAGCTGTCTGTGTGTCCATCCACCTAGCTTCACGCTACCCCCACTCAGACGTGACAGTAATCGAACTGACCTCTCATTGGTGGATGTAAATCATAATTTATAATGTCTCCGACAGATACTAAACATGTATAGATAACAAAATACACATTATGCTCTGTAATCCTGGTGACCGATCAATAAACTGGGTCAATGGTCGCCATGCTGTAATCATATCCGCTTGACTTCGTGCGTGCACGTCGGTACTCGGAAAATACCGTAATCGAGCAGCTGACTCCTGCTTCGGTTTGCAACTTGTGGATCGCGCCGATCTTCAACATATACTTCAAACTGCACTATACATCATTACAATATGAGTATAATGGTACAGTACCATCCCGGCATTTGCCTGGAGGAGAAGTGGGAAACCACGGAAATGCACTTCCAGGATAGCTGAGGTAGGAATCGAACGCACCTCTTAACATTTTTGCCTCATGAGGCTGAGTGAACACCGTTCCAGCTCTCAGACCAGTATTAAATTTATTGGCAGAGCTGGGAATTGAACCCAGACTTCCGTGGTGATAGCCAAGTGGCCAAGAATGAGTCGGACATATAATAATAATAATGGCCAACCTGCCAATAAAATAAACGGTCATCCAATTCTTCGCTTCCGTTACCGTCCTCCTGATCTTCGGTTCTTGTTTCAACTTTGTCTTCAGTATCAGAGTCACAAATTCCTTTGAAATTACTGAATCATGAACTGGCTATTCGTTATCTTTCAGCAGAAGGTGACACGCTTCATCTGCATCCTTAGGTTTTCGTAAGGCGCAATCTCCTTGCTGATATTAACTAAGGCAACATACTAAGCCAAATAATCGGTATAACAGCACACCTGCCACTCACTGACAGAATGTAACATCATTGGGAGCGCTGGTACTATCAATCTCACGCTGACAAAATGTTGCACGTGTTAAAGTTATTTTTATGCACGCTGTTTCACAACTCCAGAAAAATGCTTACTACAGTTTGGTGTAAGATGTCACGATTCGATAAGATCATAACTTGAACTGTTGGCTTGATATTAAAACTAATATAACGAACCATGGAGCTGTCAGACCAATCCGCGACTAACGGAGGGTTTTAAACGATAGTTCTACATGGGGACAGATAATATTAATACTAACTTTTAGACAGTATTATTCATAAGTCTAAAACACACAATTTGTTGTAATCAGCGTAACCGCAGCCTTCGTAAAGAGGTTGACGTAGCCCAGCGCGTATCCCACTATTGAACAGCTGACTGTGTAGCGTTGGAGATCTGCGCCGCTAGCGCTAGCCGAGCGGGGCGCGGTTGAACTCGGTGAGTGATAACACTATTTATTTCTATTCGTCATGACTCTACTATATCATGAAATAAAACCAACTCACATGTCAGAAAGCAATGGTGTTTAATTAACAGTCTCTCTCTCTTTCAGTAAATCTGCCTCCAACTGGACGTCCTCCATTTCTGACTGTCCTGAGCATCTTCTTTCATTTGCTTGTAACATCTTCCTCTCTTCACATCTGTTAACATTCCAAGCCTTCTTCTGGATCATCAATGGAAAGTCGGTGGTTCGAAGAGTTATTAACACTTGTACAAAATGCTTCAAGTTCAAAGCCAAAACTACACAGCAAGTAATGGGACAGTTGCCCTCAGTTCGTGTGTCTCAAGCAAGACCATTCCGCAACACCGGCACAGACTTCACGGAACCTTTCTACTTGAAGATCGGCAATCCACGTAGCAAGACCATTGTCAAGGGTTACATATGCATTTTCATATGTATGTGCACCAAGGCCATTCATTTAGAAATAGTTTCCGACCTAACCACTCAAGCTTTCCTCGCAGCACTCAGGAGATTCATCGCAAGAAGAGGATTATGCAGCAACATGTATTCCGACAATGGTACACATTTCCAAGGTGCTAGTAGAGAGCTCAAGGAGCTCAAGAAATTGTTCACTCAGGAACGGACTAGAGAGGAGATCAGTAACTTCGCCAGTAGTTGTGGAGTTAAGTGGCATTTCATACCTCCTCATGCCCCTAATTTTGGAGGGCTTTGGGAGGCCGGAGTAAAATCCCTCAAACATCATCTAAGAAGAGTTCTCGGAACACTTCATTTCACATATGAAGAATTGGCTACATTAACTGCGCAAATTGAGGCTTGCTTAAACTCACGTCCCCTTCTAACCCTGTCAAATGATCCTTCTGATGCATCTACCTTGACACCAGGTCACTTCCTTATAGGCGAACCCCTCACTACTCTTCCCGAACCTGATTTAACATTATGTAAACGGCCTTTGTTAACTAGATATAAGGTTCTTCAACAAAGACTCCAATCCTTTTGGAAGATATGGTCATCAGATTACCTCACTCATCTGCAGCAGCGCAGCAAATGGACGACCTCTTCCTGCAACGTATCACCGGGTACTGTGGTGCTGATACGGGAAGACAATGTTCCCCCACTCCAGTGGCCACTTGGTGTTATCACAGAAGTGCATGGTGGTAAAGACAATGTGGTAAGAGTGATTTCAGTGAAGTGCAACAGTGGTAATTTTAAACGACCAGTTTCCAAGGTAGCTCCGCTACCAATTGAGCAGACACATAATTTTGACTGTTAATATGACAGTGTTTTAAGTTAGTGAATATTTTAGTGTTTCATGTCCTTGTCATTGGAACATTTCAGTGTTTCCATTTCAGATTATTGAAATCCATGTATTTCAAGGTGGGGAGTATGTTTGCTCTCAGGGAGAATTATATAATTGTTTTATTTCCACAGATGGTAACAGATACATTTATTTATGTTTAGGTTGGCAGCAGTGACCTAGAGAGAGAGAGTGAAGTAGCCATCATGGCTGAATGTGTTTGTGTTTTGGAGCATCAGCTCCTTCGCATATCAAGTGTTGTGTCTTTTGTATCATGTATCATGTACATTTTTGTAAACACAGTCCACTAGAGGTTATTCGACATTTTCATTTATCCCCTGATGTATCATCTGGGGCACGTATGTCGCATACAGACACAAGGAATGGTTCCTAACAAAAGCGAGATATCGAATTCCTCTATATAAATATAAAATAAAACTTCAAAAAACTCATAACTTGCTATCAAAATCACTCTTCTATTCATAAACCAATCACTCGGATGTATAATGTTCGAAGATGCAGTAGGAAAATGTAGCCCAACAAAAACACAATCTAACGATGCGGGAGCTTGAAACTGATGCTGAGGCTGTGTGGGTGGAATTCACGTGTGCGAACAAAACATTTCTAATAGGCTCTGTATACCGTGCTCCAAATTCAACTCGGCACATCAATGATGAACTATTGGAGTCCCTCCGTCGTGTACAATACATCCAGCACAAATACAAGGCCATTTACATAACAGGCGATTTTAATTTAGAAATAGACTGGCAAAGCTCCCCTCCCACTCCCAAGGATCCCATTGCTAATGAATTCCTTACCGCATTCTACGATTTATTCCTTGACCAATTAATAACCGAAGCAACTCGAATCACACAAACTACACGCTCCACAATAGACCTATTCCTCACAAGCCTTCCTTCCTCCGTACAGAAAGCTGAAGTCATACCCGGTTTCAGTGATCACGCTGCCATCTTTACCACATTGCATTACAACAAACCACTCAGCAAGAGCACAGTGAGGACAGTATACAATTACAAAAAGGCAGACTGGAAACTGCTATCATCTTTATTCCTCAAACACCTTCCCACCCCATGTATTCTGGACACCAGCGACATCAACTCAGTGTGGCACGCCTGGCGAAATTGTTTCTTTGAATGTGTGGATATAGCTATACCGAAAATAACCATTAGTGGGAAGAAAAATTCTCCTTGGGTGACGAACGAAGTCATTAAAATGATTAGGAAAAGGAACGTTCTATACAAGAAATGGAAAAGTTGCTCAACTGACATCATGTGGGAAAAATACAAGAACATCAGGAACCAAACAAAGAAATTAATTCGCGAAACATACGACAATTATATTCACAAAATAAGCAGCACCAGTGAAATGTGGAAATTTTTGTCCAGAAGACGCGGCACCGCTGCGCCAGCCTCATTTCACTGTAACGGTAAATTCCTAAGTGCACTCCAAGATATTGCAACAGCGTTCAGTGACAGTTTCAAGCAGAACTTTTCTAAGCCGGATATGACCATGAACCTGCTTCTGCCAAGGTCATCACTTCCACCCCTCCCACTCTCCAACCTGTACTTCACAACAACTGAGGTGATTCAGAGCTTACGGAAGATTAGACCACATGCGGCGACCGGCCCAGATGATGTTCCCGGACGGATCCTGCTGCAGTGTGCGGAAGCATTAGCGCCCTCTCTGTGTGCGTTATTCAACCTGTCTATCAACCAAGGTTCTGTGCCGTGTGGGTGGAAATGTGCTAACGTGGTGCCAATCTATAAGCAAGGTGACAGAGAAGATGTTGCAAATTACAGACCGGTGTGTCTAACATCTATAATTTGTAAATGTATGGAGCGGCTAGTAGCAAACAGTGTGCTGGAATTCCTACGGGAGATCAATCTGCTCGATCCAAATCAGCACGGTTTTCTTCCGGGTCGTTCTTGCACTACTCTATTGACAAAAGTCGTTGATGAGTTTCAGTTCTACTTGAATCAGCCAGAAGTGAAACAAGTGGGCTGTATTGCACTGGATTGGGCTAAAGTCTTCGTTCAAGTGTCTCATGAAAGACTTTTGTTAAAGCTACAGCAGCTTAACATACGGGGTAGCTTACTTGCATGGGTGAGGTCATTCCTAGAGAGTCGAACACAGTGTGTGGTGTACGGAGGAGCTCGATCGCAGGCTGCTCAAGTTACTTCTGGAGTGATTCAGGGCTCTGTGATCGGACCTCTTCTCTTCACTATATATGTGCTCGATCTTCCTGGCTGTGTTACCTCATCAATGTCACTATATGCAGATGACACCGTGCTATACAGGGGCATTAAATGTGAAGAAGATTCCCTCTGTCTTAAATCAGATCTGACAACTTATCGCTGTGGTGTTCTGTGAATAATCTAAATATAAATGTACAAAAATGTAAATACATAAGAATAACCAGGTCACAAAAACCCATTGAGAATGAATACAAAATTATGAACAGTGTCATCCCACAGTGCACAAACTTAAAGCTATTAGGGGTAACAATCTCCGACACCCTGAATTGGAACATTCAAAGTGAAGAGGCAAGATGTAAAGCCACCAAAGTTCTGGGTTTCTTGTACTGAAACATGAGAGGTTGTAAACCTAGAGCCTTCAGGATGGCTTACACATGCATGGTCCGTCCAATATTAACGTACGGCTTACCTGCCTGGCATCCCACTACAGCGGAAAACATGAACAAGCTCCAGCGTGTACAGCGCCGCGCAGAAAGGCTAATAGCTCGTTATTCCCCTTCCCCTTTGTCAAAATTTCCATCTATAGAGGCAACAGCCAAACAAATTGATCTAATTTTTCTTAAAAATCCCTTACAAGTTCCATTAATATTGACCCTTTTTGCCGACTGTCATTGGCATATCGCTCAGTTCGGAGAGGACGAGGTGTAACCCTCGTTCCGCCCTTCGCACGTAGCAATGCTTACCTGACAGGTTTCTACGGCCGCTCTGCGCGGTTAGGGAACGCGCTGCCAGGGGATGCCAAGATCTTGCCTCTTAGGAAATTCAAGCCGTACGTAAAAACGTACATTGTATAAATAAACGTATGTATGAGTGATTGATTGTCTCGCTGAATGAATGAGTATCTGAATGGAATGAATGAATGTATGGAGTGATTGAGGTTATGAAAGTGCGTGCGTGAGAGAGTGAGTGAACAGGAAAATGTACTATGTCAATATTCTAAATATGTCAATACTGCAAATATCTTGTAAAACTTGTAAATATTGTTAAAACAAATGTATATGTAAGCTGTGCCTGTGGAGCATGAAATATGTATGTGGGGCTTGCCCTTTTTCACTAGGCCTTCCATACTTCGTGTACGATTTATGGTAAATAAATAATAATAATAATAATAATAATAAATTGACATAATAAAGAGCTCACCACGTTGATAAACTACACTGAATCACAAAATGCCTATCGATGTCCTCTTCACTACCCTAAGAAAGCTTCGTGAAATATTACTGAATTTAAGATGAAATCTACTTAAACATACTTAAGTACCAGCTGAAAATGGGTTGCACTTCTTATGGAAGTCTAAAACCTGTCGATTGTGAAATCAGTCATGATTAAAACGTCATGCCTAAATTCCACAGTCCGACATACTACTCAAAAATTAATATGCAAAAAAAAAATAATGGCGCAAATTAACATTGAAATATCTACACTTAGCTACGAGAGACGAAGTTGTGTAAGCTGTACCTTGTTGATATATGAATTTCCAAGAGCGAGCATTGATACGGCCTGCATATCACACCTTTTCCATATGTAGCTGTAACTAGCACTCCCCAGGTCGTCGGGAATCGAACCAGGAAACACCTTCTCCAATCCGCACGTTCTTCTCGGTTCAGAAGACTATTACCCATCCTGGGTAAATAGTCAGGAATCGCTACTTCACGTCTCCAACATCTTCCAGAGCACAGTTCGTTTCTCAGTAGAATCGCGTTATTCATATCGGGCCGAAATATTAATGAATGAAAGACGAATGACTGCCCATGCGAATAGCATTCAGGATTACGAATGAGGTAGACACAAGTGGTCACACAATCAGAATCAGTCATCACTGGGGCCATGGCGATAGTTCATTGAAATGTTCGATACAATGCCGGTCTAGTAGCGTTCATGCTGCTGCGTTTTTAGCCTGCCATTATAGACGAAAAGTACAGCACTAAAATTATTCCTCTTGACATCTTGATTAAGAATATGTCTGTTCGCAATGAGGAATAGTGTTTAGAGTTCAAACACATTGCTGCGCACTCGATGACAATGCAATGGAAGCAGAGACTGCTTTTCAAAACGAAAGTTCACTGTGGTGACTAGCAGCTTGCTGTATTGAAATTACAGTTTCTAATACTGCTCACCCTTGTAGCGGTATAGATTGCATCTCGTGAAAACGAACAGAGTCCTTCGACACTGGCTCTGTGTGCACTTTAAAGTGTTTGATATAAACCTCGCGTGACATTGCAATAACGAAACGCGTTCTCAAGCTTCACAAAGAGATATGTTCTCAAGCGCTCCATAAAGTTATCTGCCCACAGGTGTCTGTGTGTCCATCCACCTAGCTTCACGCTATCCCCACTCAGACGTGACAGTAATCGAACTGATCTCTCATTGGTGGATGTAAATCATAATTTATAATGTCTCCGACAGATACTAAACATGTATAGATAACAAAATACACATTATGCTCTGTTCCAGGGTCTCGTATAATGTTGCAAATCTTGCATGTTATTCTCTTTTCTTCTTATTGCTGATAAAAATGAAATCCTGGTGACCGATCAATAAACTGGGTCAATGGTCGCCATGTTGTAATCATATCCGCTTGACTTCGTGCGTGCACGTCGGTACTCGGAAAATACCGTAATCGAGCAGCTAACTCCTGCTTCGGTTTGCAACTTGTGGATCGCGCCGATCTTCAACATATACTTCAAACTGCACTATACATCATAACAATATGAGTATAATAGTACATGTTCTCTTGATATCTTTACATAAAAGAAGAAAACGTGCTTTTATGTATATCATATAACCTTAATACACAAAAAATGGATCAGTATTCTCATGTTAATTTCTTATAGAATTTCCTCAAATTCTTAGAGTTGTAGCGGCCATTAATCTCAGTTCCATTCAGATGAGATATCTCGTAACAATTGTTCCCAAACACTCGGTGTACACGGAACGGTCCGGAAAACACGTAGGCGAATTTCAAATATAGCTTCTTAGCTACATCGGCCTTCGTTGGTTTTCTTATTAAGTCCAATTCGTTCTTTTTGAACGGTGGACGATAGCGTTTATTTCTAATTCGCTTTTGCCTCTTTCGTCTGCGTCCATAAAACTCTCACGCACAGATTGTATCCTCTCCTCTGCAGTGCGTTCTACATCTTTGGGAATGTAATCTGTTACAGTGTTCCAAGGTCTAACAGGTTTTGTGTTGAAATGTGCAGTCATGGGCACCTCAGCGATGCTCTCATGGAGGGTCGAGTTCATGAACTCTTCCATTAGTGGCACAAACTTCACCCAGCTGGCGTGATCTTCTGGGCAGTTAAAACGAGCATATTTTGAAATATTTCCCATAATTCTTTCCGATACGTTCGACTCCAGGTAACGTATACTGGAAAATACGTGCTTAATGCCCAGTCTGTTCATGGCTGTCTCAAAATCTTGAGATGTGAACTGGGTACCATGATCAGACTAGAGTGTTTCAGGTATTCCAACCTTGGGAAACACCCTCTTCTCCAACCGACTAAGAACTTGTGTAGAGGTGGCCTTCTGAATAGGATCAAGGGTAACGTATATTGAAAATACATCGACTGTGACCAAGAGAAATTAGTTTCCCCTGGCCCCCTTCGGGCACGGGCCGAACAGGTCGCACGCCATCAGCTCTCTCGGCCTTGAAGGAATTATGGCTCGAGGCTCTTCCTTTGAAAAAGCTGAGGGGTATTTCCCGCGTTGGCACTCAAGGCATGTTTTTATGACGTCTGCGATGGTAGCCCGCATTCTGGTCCACGTAAACGTTACCAATAAAGTTTGGAACGTTTTGTCCACGCCAGCGTGGCCCGTAATGCTAAGAGCAAGCCACGTTAGACTCGTAGTTAACTTAGGAGGAACTATAATTCAGACTTTCGTCCTCTCCTTGTCGATGTACTTACAAAGAGTATCTCCACAAATGAGATATCTCACAGAACGCTTTCTAACTTGTTCAAACTCAGGATCGGAGTTATCCATGTACCCTCTCAAAAACCTGTACATTATCCCTGTTGGGGTGTGTCTCTTCTGTGACACGGCTATCTTCTTTAGCTTTTCTAGGCTTGCCACATGTTCCCTCTCCAACTGTACAGCGTGAATCTCGATATCATTTGAGGGATTTCTTGAGAGGGCATCAGCTAACAAGTTATCTTTTCCAGGCTGGTGCACGATAGTGGCATTGAACTGCTGAAGGAACAATGTCCACCACGTTAACCTGTCACTGGAAATATCGGACTTTAGCATAAACTGAAGCGCTCTGTGGTCTGTCACGATAACCACTTGATATCCTATCAGGATCTTCTTCCATTTTTGCAGAGCAGAAATGAAAGCTTGAGCCTCCAATTCCGTAGTGAAGTAATTCATTTCATGCTCTTTCAACTTCCTACTATGAAAATCCAGGTAGTGCTTCCTTCCTTTGTTATCCTTCTGATAAAGTACTGCACTTACTCCTACCCTGGATGCATCTGATTCGATGAAAAATACCCTATCAAACTCTGGGTATTCTAACTTTACACAATTCTTTAGCATGTTCTTAGCTGCTTCAAACGCTCGGTTGGTTTCGTCTGTCCATTTTCACCTGTTATTTTTCTTTAAAACCTCGTACAGTGGTGCCATGGTTACCGAGTAACCTGGACAATGACTGCTAAGGAACTGGCACATACCTAGGAACTCTCTGAGATGTTTAATTTTGTTAGGCCTTGGAAATTGTGCAATAGCTTCAATTTTCTTGGTATTGGGGTGGTAACCGCCCTGGTCTATAGTGTGCCCCAAGAAGTTAATACACTCTTTCATAAATCTGCATTTATCAAAGTTTAATTTGATGTTTACTTGACGCAGATTATCAAATAACATTCTTAAATGGTTCAGGTGTTCCTTGACATCCGCCGATGACACAATGATGTCGTCTATGTAGCAAATAACATGATCTTTAACATTTTCTGTTAATTTGCTATCCAAAGCACGTATGAGAGCTGGACCACTGTTAATCATACCAAATGGTACTCTACAGAACACATATGTGGTTTGATCAAAAAGAAATGCGGTAAATTGTTGACTGTCTTCCTCAAGTTCTACCTGGAAAAAGGAGGCCGTTAAATCCAGAACACTGAAACAAGACTTTCCTTTAAATTTCTTCAGTAGTTCCCTGATTTTCGGTGGTCGATCAGTTTCTAAAAGAATTCTTGTATTAATTTTTCTTGCATCCAAACAAAGACTAAGCTGCCCATTGGCCTTCTTAACGACTGTGATCGGATTCAAGAATGAGGATGCCTGTTTTCTTATTATGCCGTCTTTTTCCATTTTCTTTATAATGACTTTCACCTCTTCATAATATTTCTGCGGGATGGCATATAGTTTCGCCTGATATGAAGATTGATCGGTAAGGCGAATTTGATATTTAAAATCTTTAATCATTCCGGGCTTATCATCGAAAATGTCCTGATATTCCTCTATTAGGTTAAGAAATTCCTGTTCCACTTCCTCAAATCCCTCGGCTTTGAGTGCGTAATGCTCCCTCTCTTGCTCAATTTCATTGATGAGGTGTTCTAGGATTTCCTGTCTAGGGGTTCCTTTTCTTCAATTGCTACCTGTTCTGTAGCGTCTTCCTGAACCTTGATCAATCTATTGTCCATGTCTATTATTGCCCTTGCTTTAGTGATGAAGTCTATCCCTATAATTAGATCGAAGTTAATATTCTTCACCACGAAGAATATATTCTCATATATCTTCCCATTAATTTCAAATTTCTTCAAGATTTGTATTTTACACTTCATAGATTTATCCTTAAATATCCCTTTGACTTTCATAGGAGAAGCAGGTAAAATTACAAATGAATCCTCCTTCTAGAGCCTCTCAAAACAGTCCTCACTAATAATGGAGATCATCGCTCCAGTGTCAACTAGGGCTCTACATGACTGTTCCCCTATTTGAACCTGAATCACAGGTAACTCAATGGGTCTTCCCTTTGTTCCAGTCTCTTCTTCAAACAGAAAATCTTCGTCTGAGACGTTAAATGTTTCATGAATCGTGATTTCTAATGGAGGTGTTAAAATCTGAGTCTTTACTTGCGTTTGGAAATCGGATTTTTTTTCTTCGTCAGGGTTTCTTTCTCTACTCCCCTGACGACTTGTACCAGGCCTGTTCTCGATTTCCTGATTTTTATTTCTCTCTCTCGAATCTCTTCGTCTGGTTTCTTTAGACTGTTCTTGCTCCCCTCTGAGCCTTTTAACACGATTACGTTCGTATTCCTCATTCCTATAATTTTTATACCTCCCATATCCTCGATATTGTCTGTCATTGGAATTGTATGGGCTTCCTCTATCTCTATTCCTTTCATAGTTTCCATTATTTCTACTATAGAAATTGCGTTCTTCATATCTACGCTGCCAAGGCTGTTCCCTGTATTCAGCGTACCTGTTGTCTTGCCGATTGTTTCTCTGGTAGTAATTGTTGTTACGACTATTGCCTGTTCGATTATAATTCCTCTCTTCGGGCCTGACTTTGTCAGTCTGTTGTGTCCTATCCATGACTATTGTGTTAACTGTTCTAGGTTCATTTCTGTTATTCCTGGCCACCGTAGGTGTCGTAAGAGCACTTACATGGTCAAGCCTTCTTAACAACTCATCCATGGTTGTCAAATCGGATACGCCAGATGATATTACATTCTTTCGGTCTTCTACCGGAAGTTGTCGAGATATGGCTTCTATTAACTGAGCTTGGGTTAATGGTGATTGTAAAAATCTGAGTTTTGAGAGCTGTGTTGCAAAGTACTCAGAATAGCTCGTTGGACCAGTACTTGAGTACTTGCGAGAGTACATTTCTGAACGCACGTTGGTTTGTATTTCTATGCTCCAGAATCGATTTATGAATGCTTCCGCGAACTCGTCAAAAATTGTCGAATGTATAGCGGAATGCATAATACCACTGAAGTGGTGCGTCTGGTAAGAAACGCTCTACCACTCTCCGTTCTCTCTCTTTCGGAACATGTGTCTCTATAATATAATCCCTCACATTTCTGATAAATTCAATGGGAGTATTCCTGTCAAGGTTATTAAAGCGTCTCGGCTTGTCTTCATAATTCCTTATAAAGGTGGCATGCGATGTCCCATCTGGTGTCTTATGTGTGTACGCCCCTGTACTTGCACTTGATATCGGCGAAATATACGATTGCGTTACAGTGGGATTATGTACTGCATTAGACTGTGGACTACTCTCTGCTATAGGAGCTGGTTGTGGAAAATTGTCTTCCCTGTCCTGTGTTCTAACGTTCGTCCTTTCAATCGTAGCTAGAAAATCCGCATTCCAATGCGCCCTCAACTGTTCCCGTAAACTACCGTCAGATGGGGTTACTTTACACACTTTTCTTGTATTTTCCTCATTTTCTTTGTTGTTATTTGTTGTCAAATTTATTGAAACATGTTAATGTATGCTTTAAGGGTACTTACACAAAAATATAATGTCACAATGAATGCAAACTATGCCTAAGACATTTAAAAAAATAAAAAATGGGTGTGTAAAGTTACCCCACGCATGGGGTTACTTTACACATACCAGTACCTATCATGATTTTTGGCTATACAACCACACAAGGGGTAACTTTACACCTGCCTGGAAAATTTAAATGGGAAGATAACACCAATTAGAGGTAAGTAGATACTTTAAAATGCTTTATTGAATAGTCTGAGTACATTTTAAAAATAAATGAATTATGTGTAAAATGTTTAATTTTATGTTTGTAGGAAATAAGAATGAAAACAATGCTGCTGAAGTGTTTGAAGCAAAAAGTCTATTAAACTAAGTTTTTACACGAGTCTAAGGCATTATTAACATTATTACGGTACCGTAACATAAATGTCACTTTCATAGAGACTGAATATTTGCATCAATGACTGCAGATGTTCTCTGAATTTCAGGAAACCTCTCCTCAACATTCTAGGTTCATCAAGCAGTCCCACTATGTCCTGGCAATTGACAACGGAAACATCTTCAACAGCTGGCCATACAAATGTGTATGCTGAGCAACGTGTCATCTTTACAAATCGAATTTGCCTCTCATCACAAGATATTACTTTGTTTATTTGCCCAATGAAATGCTTAATTGTCTTCTTAGAGGCAAATTGTACCACAACCCATTGGCCTATAATACACTGATTATCATCTGGTGTCCTTGGAAGCTGAAATGTCTCTGACATGTCACTATCAGATGAACCACATTCTACCTGATTATGCCCATCATTCATGGGCTCCTCTTCTTCACTGGCCACTTGTGTGTCACAGGTAGTTGGTCTTCCATACCGGCAATGTTTCCCTTGAGGTTCCTTCACCTTGTTTGCAATTGTTTTCATTGGAACGTGGAACTTGGATTCAGCTGCACGCAATGACATTCCCTCATTTACAGCATTTACTGCAGAGTCAATATCATGCTGAGTGTAGTCTGCATACCTGCGAGAACCGGGCTTCCTAAGATAAGTTCTTGGCATTTTGCAGGGTTCGAACCTGAAATTAAAGCACGCTGACATTATTACCCGTGTATATGGGAATGATAAGAGAAAACTGGCTTAGGCTGTTATTAATCCGCAACACCCAAATACTCTGGGGTTCAAACATGAAATACCAAACACTGCCTTAGCCTGTGTAAAGTTACCCCCTCCGAAGGGCGTGTCGTGCACCTTCGGTTATTTTCGGCTCTCAGTGATGTGACTCACCAAGGAAACTTGTTCCACATCCAATTCCCGCCTCCCAAGTCTTTATGGAGATAGCATTGTTACAAATTACAACATGTAGTACAACATGACTAAGGTAACGAAATGAAAGTTTCTATACAATATAGAATATGTACAAATACTCACGTACGTTTAGCTGCAGTTATTATCCAGCGGAGTGAAGTACAAACAACACAAACACGGTTTTCTTACTAACACAGTTCACTACGTCTTGTATAAACAGACATCTTTCTCACAACTTCCAAAACCGGCCACGTGCAGCACTCAAAAGATTTTAGCGGGAAGTGTGTAAAGTTACCCAGCCTGTGTAAAGTAACCCCAGCTGACGGTACCTACATTTATACTGCCTTCCAAAGTTATACGTTCGAGTTGATTACGAATCTCATTTATTTCAGATGTCTTTTTCTCTCTGACTTCATTTACTTCTAATTTGGCTTGATCGACTTTAACTTCTACCGACTTAATCCTTTCATCAATACTAGTCTGACTATTAGTTTCAGAATTCTGAAACACATTCAATCTTTTAATTACGTCTTCCCGTACATCAGATATCTCCTTACTTGCTCTAAATTCTCCCTCTACAACTTTTCGATTAACTTCCAACTTAAAATCTTTGAAGTAGTCATCGTTAATCTTAACCATTTCTTGTCTAAGAATAGTTACATTATCTGATATTATACCTTTTATGTCAATGTCAAAATCATCCTTTATAAGTTGGTTATGATCTTTAACTTGCGTTTGTAAAAGACACAATTCATCCCTTAACTGCTCTAAAGTAGATTGGGTATGGATGGTTCCATTAGACACTTGCAATTGGAGGGCATCTAAGTTTGCTTTAGCGTCCCTTTTATGGTTGCACAATTCTAATCTAATTTCCATTTGGAAGTCCCTATGATTTTGTCCTGCTTCATTTAATTTGACTTGTAGCAGTTTCTCTATTTGAATATTGTCAATGGTGGATTGTATTCTACTAGTAGTAGACTCTTGTTTAAGTTGCCCTGTTTGGACAGTGTCTAAATCCACTCTAATTAAATGAACATCGGATTGTGTTTGCTTAACATTTGATTGTACATCATCTATTGTAATTTCTACATCTTTAACTTTAACCAGTACTTGTTTGGAACTGTCTTGTAAGTTCTTTGAAGTACCCTGTATACCAGAGATTTCATTACGTAGGCTTTCAGTGACTACGTCCTGAATTACCCCTCTACTCCGGGCTTCCGATGCTTCGTGTATTGAGTCTAGCTTATTTTGAAGCATCTTATACAATGATTTAAGGTCCGTGACCTCCTCTTCACCTTTATCAGACATAATATGTAGTAATATAATTCACACAAGTAAACACAAACACATGAACACTACTTAAACCTAAGCAAAGCATGAACATCTCAAGGAAAATTTACTGCCATAATTGAAGCTTTCTTAGTGTATAGCATTATTCCTTACAGCTATACTAAATTTAATTAATGTTAAAACCTACACAAATGTGGAATTATCTACAGTGAAATGTTTGATACCTTATATCTGCGATGTTTCCTCGAATATCCTAATCTGACAAGTATTTAAATGAATGAAACATCCTATTATTACGATGAGGTGAGAAATCCCCATCAGCCGGATTCAACTAAGTCAAGCTATTTGAATGCAGCTCAAACTTGAATTGCATCAAATGCCTCCATTCGATTGAACACGTCAGTAAAGATTCCGAAACATGTCTTTCACTGCTCATGCTCGAATCGTCAATCTATTACAAATTAGTGTATCACCACTAAAAAAAATCAAAGTCTAATAATGGTTGCGTTTCTACATGCCTGTCATGCAGATTGAGTAATCTCATAAACGCTTTGTTCACAAGTGAATTCCAACATTTCGTGCTAAGAATGTCAGTATACCATTACTTTCTGACATTCATTCAACGAATTCGCAATGATCGCTGTAATGGAGTCAGAGTTGGCTAACACAAGACACCTCCCACGTGTTCGAACACAAGATTCGAAATGTTCATGAAATGGCGTCTTATGGCTGGCCTCAAACCTGGTATTCCAGTTTTCTCGAATTCGCATCCATCGCGGACCTGAATTACTGAATTACTACAGGGTATTTCAGTTAATTCGAGCCCCGAAACGTTGGTGCGCCAAATCTCTATGTACCCGAAATACCTCCCGTAAGCTTGTTGATATCCCTCGATGGTAGCTGGATTGCAGAACCTAAAAACCCCGACTAAAAACCCCCAGATTCCACTCAACAAGAGACGGGGATAATGGGGCACAAGGACCACCTAACTGAGGGAACGTCAAGAAAAACCATGGCAACGAAAGAAAAATCTAGCTCGATAGAACACAAGAACGAGAAAAAACATAATCTCCAAAGCGTGGAATTATACTGAAATGCCTGCAATGGTTTCCTTAACGTGACCTCCTATCGCAGCTATAAAGCATCACTCTAAAAGAATTAAAATAGAATTCTCCAAAATTTATTCACAAAGGCATTATAGCAGAAATTACAAGAAATGAAAAGCAATTGCAGCTTCAACCGGAAGCTCAAATCACAGTGACCTGAATACGACTTCTAGTCATTACTAGACAAACTGTATTCTCCATAAAAAATTGAACACTCTTTAAGATAATACCCTACTATGGCACAAGCAATGCCTCAAAAGTCTTATTGAAAATTAATTCCGCATTTGGGTAGGTCATTACTAATGCTACAGCTAGCAATATCATTTATGTACAAAATCTACATTGAAATATATATATATATATATATATATATATATATATATATATATATATCGAATGGCACACTCCAAGTGTGTTTTTCTTTTTATTTCGCAAGCCTCAGTTTAACATTCTTCCATTAGAATAAGATCATTAGTTTCCTTTAAGTGATTCAAAAATGTTTAAATTGGTCCTTTCCAACCAGGTGACAAAGCTTAATAGAGGTAATCTATCACATTAATAATCATTGCACTCACCAAAATAACTGATCAGGATAACTGTAAAACCCTCGTCAGCATGGTGATTAAATCCAGAATATTAAGGTTGACATCATTTAATACATGTTTTAATGTTTTACTTTGTAGTTTGCATGCTTCTAAGCAACAACCAAATGCTTGTAGTAAAACGCTGAATTAGACTTGAAAATAAGTCAACTTATATTTGACTACTCAATCACAATTATCATGGGTTAGTTTCCATGAAATATCTTAATGTTTATTTCATTCTCTTACTGCCTTCACGCGGCTCTACTATTATACATATGTACTCCCCTGAGTACTCTATTCAAAATTAATGTATTATAATCATACATATTTTAACGTAACTGGATCGCCCTCATTGCTTAATGACGAATTTCATTCTCAGCCGATAATTGTTGTTACTACATCGCTGTTTAAATTTATACATAGTTTACATTACTTTTCAATGATGTTGGTTGGATTTCCTCAATAACAAAATATCCTTTTAGAATTAATACCTATGCTATGAGAGATTGCAATAGCATCGACTTTCCCTAGTCAGAATGTATTTATACATTTATTAAATTTGGGATATACGCTGGTTAAAAAAGTGAATGATGTTTCATAGATTTATTATAGTCAAATGACGACAATTATAAACAATGATAAATTCCATCGACCATGGATCTCAACTGTGCCTTCACGCGAGAGGCTAACGTGAATCCAAAAAAGAAACAAGTTAAATACAAATAAAGAGAAAGTTTATCGAGGCAACATTCGGTACATCCCTGCACGGATGAATTCGAGAAACAAAGTAATGTCTCTACACCACCGGACATGGTAATCATAACAATTAGCACAATTGTCTGGTTAGAAAACATTACCAGCCTCTGTCCTTCAAAGCACAAGGAATGGTTCCTAACAAAAGCGAGAAATCGAACTCCTCTATATAAGTATAAAATAACACTTCAAAAAACTCATAACTTGCTATCAAAATCAGTCTTCTATTCATAAACCAATCACTCGGATGTATAATGTTCGAAGATGCAGTAGGAAAATGTAGCCCAACAAAAACACAATCTAACGATGCGAAGAATGTCACAAATTGACATAATAAAGAGCTCACCACGTTGATAAACTACACTGAATCACAAAATGCCTATCGATGTCCTCTTCACTACATTAAGGAAGCTTCATGAAATATTACTGAATTTAAGATGAAATCTAATTAAACATACTTAAATACAAGCTGAAAATGGGTTGCACTTCTTATGGAAGTCTAAAACCTGTCGATTGTGAAATCAGCCATGATTAAAACGTCATGCCTAAATTCCACAGTCCGACATACTACTCAAAAATTAATATGCAAAAAAGTAATGGCGCAAATTAACATTGAAATATCTACACTTAGCTACGAGAGACGAAGTTGTGTAAGCTGTATCTTGTTGATAGATGAATTTCCAAGAGCGAGCATTGATACGGTCTGCATATCACACCTTTTCCATATGTAGCTGTAACTAGCACTCCCCAGATCGTCGGGAATCGAACCAGGAAACACCTTCTCCAATCCGCACGTTCTTCTCGGTTCAGAAGGCTATTATCATCCTGGGTAAATAGTCAGGAATCGCTACTTCACGTCTCCAAAATCTTCCAGTGCATAGTTCGTTTCTCAGTAGAATCGCGTTATTCATATCGGGCCGAAATATTAATGAACGAAAGACGAATGACTGCCCATGCGAATAGCATTCAGGATTACGAATGAGGTAGACACAAGTGGTCACACAATCAGAATCAGTCATCACTGGGGCCATGGCGATAGTTCATTGAAATGTTCGATACAATGCCGGTCTAGTAGCGTTCATGCTGCTGCGTTTTTAGCCTGCCATTATAGACGAAAAGTACAGCACTAAAATTATTCCTCTTGACATCTTGATTAAGAATATGTCTGTTCGCAATGAGGAATAGTGTTTATAGTTCAAACACATTGCTGCGCACTCGATGACAATGCAATGGAAGCAGAGACTGCTTTTCAAAACGAAAGTTCACTGTGGTGACTAGCAGCTTGCTGTATTGAAATTACAGTTTCTAATACTGCTCACCCTTGTAGCGGTATAGATTGCATCTCGTGAAAACGAACAGAGTCCTTCGACACTGGCACTGTGTGGACTTTAAAGTGTTTGATATCAACCTCGCGTGACATTGCAATAACGAAACGCGTTCTCAAGCTTCACAAAGAGATATGTTCTCAAGCGCTCCGTAAAGTTATCTGCCCACAGCTGTTGTGTGTCCATCCACCTAGCTTCACGCTACCCCCACTCAGACGTGACAGTAATCGAACTGACCTCTCATTGGTGGATGTAAATCATAATTTATAATGTCTCCGACAGATACTAAACATGTATAGATAACAAAATACACATTATGCTCTGTAATCCTGGTGACCGATCAATAAACTGGGTAATCGAGCAGCTGACTCCGGCTTCGGTTTGCAACTTGTGGATCGCGCCGATCTTCAACATATACTTCAAACTGCACTATACATCATTACAATATGAGTATAATGGTACAGTACCATCCCGGCATTTGCCTGGAGGAGAAGTGGGAAACCACGGAAATGCACTTCCAGGATAGCTGAGGTAGGAATCGAACGCGCCTCTTAACATTTTTGCCTCATGAGGCTGAGTGAACACCGTTCCAGTCCTCAGACCAGTATTAAATTTATTGGCAGAGCTGGGAATCGAACCCAGACTTCCGTGGTGATAGCCAAGTGGCCAAGAATGAGTCGGACATATAATAATAATAATGGCCAACCTGCCAATAAAATAAACGGTCATCCAATTTTTCGCTTCCGTTACCGTCCTCCTGATCTTCGGTTCTTGTTTCAACTTTGTCTTCAGTATCAGAGTCACAAATTCCTTTGAAATTACTGAATCATGAACTGGCTATTCGTTATCTTTCAGCAGAAGGTGACACGCTTCATCTGCATCCTTAGGTTTTCGTAAGGCGCAATCTCCTTGCTGATATTAACTAAGGCAACATACTAAGCCAAATAATCGGTATAACAGCACACCTGCCACTCACTGACAGAATGTAACATCATTGGGAGCGCTGGTACTATCAATCTCACGCTGACAAATTGTTGCACGTGTTAAAGTTATTTTTATGCACGCTGTTTCACAACTCCAGAAAAATGCTTACTAAGGTTTGGTGTAAGATGTCACGATTCGATAAGATCATAACTTGAACTGTTGGCTTGATATTAAAACTAATATAACGAACCATGGAGCTGTCAGACCAATCCGCGACTAACGGAGGGTTTTAAACGATAGTTCTACATGGGGACAGATAATATTAATACTAAATTTTTGACAGTATTATTCATAAGTCTAAAACACACAATTTGTTGTAATCAGCGTAACCGCAGCCTCCGTAAAGAGGTTGACGTAGCCCAGCGCGTATCCCACTATTGAACAGCTGACTGTGTAGCGTTGGAGATCTGCGCCGCTAGCGCTAGCCGCGGTTGAACTCGGTGAGTGATAACACTATTTATTTCTATTCGTCATGACTCTACTGTATCATGAAATAAAACCAACTCACATGTCAGAAAGCAATGGTGTTTAATTAACAGTCTCTCTCTCTTTCAGTAAATCTGCCTCCAACTGGACGTCCTCCATTTCTGACTGTCCTGAGCATCTTCTTTCATTTGCTTGTAACATCTTCCTCTCTTCACATCTGTTAACATTCCAAGCCTTCTTCTTCCTCTCACTCTTTTTTATTCTACTTTTCCTTCCATGATTCTTTGTAGTAGACAATTCCTACCTAGTATGTGACCCATCCAAGATTCTTTCCTCTTCTGTATCATCCTCATGAAACTCCTCTCCCCTCCTAACCTTCTTTGCACCTCCTCATTTCTCAATCTATCGTTCCATTTCACTTTCTCAATTCTTCTCCATAATCACATTTCAAAACTTTCAAAATATTTTTGTTCTTTCTGTCTGACTGTCCATGTTTCCGAACACCACACAAAACATTTTGCTAACCCCTTCCTAAGTTTTATCGATATGCTTCTGGCTGTTAATAAACCTTTCACTCTCCTGAAAGCTCTCTTCCATATGGAGATTCCGCGTCTCACTTCTTCTGTGCTTCTTCCATTGGAGATTATAAAGCTTCCTAAATACTTGAATGATTGAACCTGTTCTAATACCATTCCACCTATTGTTATATTACATGTGTCTTCTTCTTTTCATATTCTCATTACTTTGGTCTTGCTAATGTTTATTTTCATTCCAGACCCTTTACCCACACATCATTACCTGGAGCTGTTCCTCCGTTTCTGCTAGGAGAGCCATGACATCAGCATATAAGATGGTTTTTATATTTCCCCCCATTACAAGTCCTTTTGATTTTTCCAATGTCTTATTGATTAGCATTTCGGCATATATATTGGAAAGCCTTGGTGCCATATAGCATACCTGCCTCAAACCTCTTCCAATACCCACCTTTTCTGTTTCTTCTTCTTCTACTACTTGAACTTCAACTCTCTGGCCTATATACAGTTGTTTATCAACCTTTTATCCTTCCAATATACACCAGTGTGTTTCAGAATCTTCAACAGCATACACCCGTCAATTCTGTAAAATGCCTTTTCCCAGTCGATAAAACAAACATACATTTCTCTATTTACCTACAAAAATCTTTCTACCATCATCCGCGGACACCCAATTGCATTTCTGGTACCTATTTCTTTTCGGAATCCGAATTGATCCTCTCCTATATTCTTCTCTATGTTGCTTTCTATTCTTCTTAGCACTACTCCGGTCACCGCCTTGGTGATATGGCATATAAAACTAATTGTCCTATAATCTTTACATTGATTGGCATTGCATTTATTTGGCAAGGGAACCATTATGGTCTTAAGGAGTTCTTCAGGCCAGATATATGAGTCATATCTTTTATTGATCAGTTTTTTAAAGCGTATATCAATAATTAATGAACTCAATAATTTACAGGTTACATCTCAAAGATACAACCAATATGTGCATTTGTAAGTAGGCCTATACATAGCATGGCAAGTCTGTACTGTAGATATGGTATCACAACCACGCAGTACATTGTAATACTGTACCTCCAACAGCTGATTCTCAAGATACAAATAACGTTTGAACAATTCCATTCATTTTAACTCCGATGCAAATATAACCTGTTTGACACAACAGAGCATAGCATTGGTTCAACTGAAACTTCAAACACAAGGAATCATTCATATGTCAACACGGAATGATTTAGTCCTTATGAAGTACCGTATATGTAATATTTTGTGAAGCTATCCAAACAATACGAGAATATGCCAGCAAATAAGGCTTTGAATTTGGCAGATGTCGAAAGTATAAATCTCAATTCCCCTTATCAATGTTTATATTTTCACCACCATCCATTGCAACTCCAATTTCACCGTTTAGAAATGCATTTTCTAAGTGTTTGAAGCATTTTTATTTAAAAGATTTGGAACTTTTTATTTTAATCAATATTATTGCAAGGATATCCATTGTATTAATGCTAAACGCTGAAGAAGGTACCACTGAATACCGAATCATGTACGTTATATAATAATAACTAGTTGAAACCCGTCAAAACATGACGGGAAATAGACAAAATATATACTGAAGAAGTTTCCTATATAAGTTACATTCTTTGTACCATTACTTTTTGGGACTATTGCAACTTTAAGGACGTCAAAAGATTCCACTCTCGATATGGCAACATACTGCTGGCACAAATCTCACATGGAGTGACCGGGATTTGAACCACGGACCCAGTGGTGAGTGGCCGGCCTACTGCCGCCTAAGCCACGGAGGCTTCCCCAAGAGATAAAATAAGGTATGAAAACGATATATTGTCGAAATGGAAGAGAAAAGGAAGAGTGATACGTCGTGCATAATTAATCTTCCCCTCCTTTATTTTTCTTCTAAATAACTATCACATTAAAACGCGCTGGACATCCACCATGTCTGTCATGAACCAAGCTGATTCTGCGCATGCGCTAAAGGCCAAGAATTTTGCATTTTTGTTTATTAATTAAAAATATATGATAACATATTTGTTTATTTTAAAGTCATTCTGAAAATCTACATTCCAAGAGCTCTCGTTAGAATGCATTACGAAGTCAAACAATTAAGACGTTTTCTCAATCTCGCGGTAACATAAATCAGCTTTTTGTTTTAAATATATAGATAATAATAATAATAATAATAATAATAATTGACGCATCCAACTACGTCAAATTAAAAATTAACACCGACCGACGTGGAAGATAGTGCTACCCATACTAATCAACCCAGAGATCCATAAACATAGCAATAGAGAATCCGAACTAAGGACCCTTAAATGATGGACACAAGTCATGTAGATATCTTTTGGTACGTAACAATTATTATTTAACAAAATATAGAAGTACATTAAGATATGCCAGACTTACCAGCTAATGACAAATTACATACATCCTTAGAGAACGAGGAAACTGATCCACATTTGATAATAAGGTGCAAGTCCATTAGGATATCCCATATCATCATCAATTAATTCCCGACAACACGTAGAGGTTAGTAATAATATATGTCTAAGGTCAACCAATGACCATCATCCTAGACTGACATAAATAATTCCATAAATCACGAAGTAAATCCTTAATTATCATTACTGAGATCGGAGCTCGATCCGAACGTGACGGTTCCTTTTCATTTTCCAACATGGAGTTCTCTTTTTTCATCTGTTCACACAGCAACTCAATGTCAATAATCGGCCACAAGATAAACAAAATATCCCCGTTGTCAACGCAACCAAACGCAAGAAAAAAAAATATACATCTTCGTAGATGTTTTTAACAGACTCAAGGAGTATACTATTTTGACAAAACAGGAGGAAATAAATTAAGCAACTAAGAAAAAAGGTTTAGAAACTGTCTTGCCAATGACCAAAAATGTTCGCCAAGAACGCAGACAGAAATGTCAGGACTGGCTTAATAAACTAAAACAACAGTCACAAGAAATAAACATAGGCCAAACTAAACTATGACAGATTGAACTGGTTACTCACATGAATCAGAAGGATGACGAACCATTCGCAAAAACAAACATTCATACACCCATGCCATTCCCAAACCATATGTTTTTCAGCCGCTAGCCTGAGTAGTCACGAACAGTGCTACCAACTTAAGAAGATATATCATGCTAGCCGAAAACATACCAATCAACCACAAATCACCCAAAATGCACACCGCAATGAAGGAACACATCTCGGTTGTACAAACAGCACAAATCGCTAATGATTTGAGAGAGTATGTCCAACACTGCCACACCAAACAAACTTTGGAACACACAGTCCATTCATTCCACATTTCACTTTACCGTGCAATTGGCAACTCCAGCTATCTGATATGACATCTAGCGGTAAAAATGAGAAACTTACCAAGTAGGGTACATTTGTCACGTGGTGACTGTTTGTATATGGTTTCTTGTATTCGTAAGCAGATCGTGGTAAATTCTTCGTGTCTTTATACATAAGTAATAACTTAAGTACTCGTTGATAGAGTGTAAAATGAGTAAAAGCAAAGTATATTGCTCAGTTTACGGCTGCAAGTCGATGTATAAGAGGGCTGCGGATATAAGTTTTCATCACTTTCCAAAAGATAGCAATAGCCGAGAGGTGACGATACCAAATAAATACGGGCAACACAGGATGGGTTGTTCATTGTTACACCGAGCCAAGCCGCACCTAGACAGCCAAGCTTCATCAGTCAGGTATCCTTCCCCGATCCCTAGTTCATTTCCAATAACCCTACCAACCGCCATCACCTCGCTCTGTGATATCCGAGCCATTCCACGAGTCATATAGGCCTAATTTGACTTCGCAGGATAAATATCTACTCTGCGAGAACCTGCTACCATTCCGATAGTCAACACCAAACCCACCTGCTAACCATCCAAATCAAGCAATTCCTGTGTCCTCCGAGCTTTAATAGTCAACCCCTGGCACTATACAACCCATGAGGGTCTAAGGCCGACCAAGCGACCGCTGCCCAGCCATTTGGCCTGCAGATATTGGGGTGACGCGTGATCAGTGCATCGGGTCCCCTCGGCCATTAATCTTGGTTTTCGTGATCGGGGCGCTGCCTCACTCAATTGTCCTCACGAGGCTGAGTGCACCCCGTTCCAACCCTCACGTCAGTTTTAAAATCCGTGACGGAGCCGGGAATCAAACCCGGGGCCTCCATTGTGAGAGGCAGGCGCGCTACCCCAACACCACGGGGCTGGTCCCCGAGCTATAATACAAGTTAAACTCATCCCTTCGCCTTACCAAGCAGCAAATAATTTCTAGAGTCTATGGTACAGTGAGCAAACTCAAATATAGCTTTTAAACGTAACAGCGCCATGACTCGAACTGCTCAAAAACAAATACCAGCAGACAACCGATGCTTGATAATATGCAATTGACACATAAAATCCAGTGGAACACACAAATTAGATCACGTTTATCGCACAGTTATACATATATACAATTAAAAATAACACTGTCATTATTTTAGGGACCACATTTACTGATTATAACCGAAAAATAAAATGTGTTCCATATCAAACGCGTGTTAATGAGTATTTTTACCCTACTTATCCAGACCGACCGCAGCGCCCCAAGTGTTAGTTTGAGTTGCCAATACTCACGACATGACACACACTGCACAAACGACCACATTCATCAAATTACTATTCAGTGACTTAACCAATTCAATTTATCTTACATAATAAATCTACCTTAAATCGGTCGACACTGTTTGTCACATGTAAAATGTAAGTTTTTTTTTTTTAATTTTAAAGGATCCAAAAATTATCCACCGGAACACTTTTCCTGGTTGTTCTATAGCTGAAATCGGAACATAATTAGTCTGGGGCCTAGCTCAAAGCTAGCCCTAGAGCTTCAATATCTTCCCAAGATGTTACCTACATCTTTCCTCGGTCAGTTTTCGAAGAATAATCCTTTTTTTCTCAACAAAGTAAATAAGGGTTGTCAAGGGAACCCAACAAGAGATGTTTTTCGAACCAATTCTTTAAAATATCAACTGCGTCGCCATCTAGCGGAGAAGGCCAGTACTCAGTAGAATGAAAGTCACCGCTAGAACGCGTTGAAGTCACTTTTTCGAGAACCAAGACATCTCAAATCCCCAACAGAGAGCGTTGGCTCACTGAAAATCAAACTTAGTCAAGTAGACCTCTTTGTTTATAAGTTTTTCACAAGAAGAATCACAATAGTCTCAAACTATTGTCTCAATAATAATAATAATAATAATAAACAAGATCTTAGAACGGCATGTATCGAGAATTAGACAATCAGATAGGGGAATACCAATCTGGTTTCAGATCATCGAGATCTTGTACGGAACAAATACAAAACCTTAAGACCATCATCCAATACAGCAAGAAACGAGCCAGAAAGTGGGTAGTCACCTTCGTTCACTTCCAGAAGGCATACGACTCAGTGGATAGAACCACTCTCTTCAGAATCCTAGGGGAACTGGGACTTAACGACAAAATCATTAGGTTGGTGCAAGCCGCCCTTTACAATACTACTTCCATAGTAAAGTTTCGAGGTCAGCTCTAAGAGTGTTTCCCAATCAAAACAGGGGTGAGGCAAGGAGTAGATATATCTAGCATATTATTTAACTGTGTTCTGGAAAATTGTCAGAGAATGGACCAGAAACCTACCAGTCGACACGGATTAAGGATGGGTACCAAAGCAGTCAACCTTGCCTAGCCTACGCTGACGACCGGACCTTGCGGACCTTGCTGGCAAACGACGTGCAAGGCAACTACTAATACTGTACTCAATAACGGCGAAAACGGGTCTGTAGATCAACATTGGAAAGACAGAGTTCATTACCAACATTCAAGACGCCCCTGAAACCATGAGAGTCAGTGATGCCAACCATATCTAGAGAGTCATCATGATCACCATCATCATCCTGAACCAACTCCAGTTGCCCGGGTGTGGTATATGAGCCCCCTCCATTTCACCCTGTCCTTGTACCACTCCTCCTCCACCAACTTGTCCTAATCATGACCTCTCTGCAATAATAATAATAATATCGTATGGCCTCGGGTGCCGAGTGCAAGCTTTGTTATTTGACACCCAGAGGGTAGCTTGCATGTCGAATTTCGTTGTTCCTTGACTATGAAAGTCAAGGAGGTTAGATGTTAGATATCTAACCTCCTTGAACACTATAGCGCTTTCTAGTAGAGAAATGAGGAACTTTGTGTTGGCGGAAACTCCCGAGATTAATTTTGCCATTATGAACTCGGCCTACTGAATTCAAATGGGTTCTTTGACATGCCAACATCGTATGACATGCGTATCGTATTTTTGCCGCCTTTCAAAAATCACTTACCACGGCCAGGAGCGAACCTGCAATCTTGGGGTTAGTAGACCGACACGCTATCCACTCACCCACCGTGGCAAGCTACCTCTCTGCAGTACATCGTTCTTGACTGTATCTATCCACTTCTTTCGTGGCCTTCCCACGGGTCGTCTTCCTTGTACTTTTCTCTCAAATTCCTTCCGTGCAGATCTGTTTGGTGGCATCATATCCATGTGACCAAACCACTTCAGTCTTGAGATCTGGATCTTATTGAGGAGAGAATCATCTATTCCTACTCCTGCTCTAATCTTCTCATTCCTGATCTTGTCTTTCCTGATTTTCTGAATCATGGTACGTAGGAATTTCATATCGGCTGCCTGGAGTTAAGAGTTATCTCTATTGGGTAGTGTTGTGGTTTCGAGAATGTATGTAAGAATCGGTGTATAATATGACTTGTACAAATGTCATCTTTGTTTTCATGGGCATTTGCTCATCCCACAGCAGGTGTCTTACCTGGTGGTAAAATTGTGTTGCCTTATTAATTCCATTGTGTACCTCAGGTTTTGCTACGTTGTCACTACTTGATAGAATGCTACCCAAGTACTTGGAAACTGGAACGCTGTCCAAATTGGCTTCATTTAGCATAACTACTGGTTTTGCTCCTTCCTCATACACTTTCATCGCCACCGTCTTGGTTTCGCTGATGTTTAAACCATATTTCTTACACTCCTCATTCCAGCTTTGCAGCCTTTCAGCCAGTTCCTCCTCTGATTCACTCCAGATCGCAACATCATCTGCAAATATGAAGGCTCTAATATCTCCTTGTTCTAGGGAGTGAAAGCAGTAAAATACCTTCGAGAATGGATCTCAGAAGATCTCAGTGAAATAATGGAGGATCGAACTGCACAGGACATACTATGTTTGCAAAAAACTGTACGCCTCGAAAATGTCAAACTAAGACACTATAGTGTAGTAGTCAGACCATCAATCCTCTACGCAGCTAAGTGTCTGTTTCTAACTAAGAAGACCCCTCTAAGGGCCCTCGAGGTACAACGGAAAATAGTGGATCCAAGGATCTTACCAAATGGAAGACGTGGTACAAACCAAATTGTGAACTCTGCAAACACCAGGAAAACCACACCGATGCCATCAGAATGAGACGCTTGGCTTTCTACGGCCACCTGTAGAGAATGGACCACCACAGGCTGTCTTATAAGATCTTCAAGGTAGCCAAGAAGGGTAAAGCCACTGGGTCCTTGTGGATCAAACAAATTGAGAAGTATCTTGCTCAACGTAATTTTCAGCAAGACACAATAAATGACAGGAGTCGCTACCAGGCCTTTCCTCACATCCATTACAGAGGTTCACCACAACGCGTCCCGGAAATGGTCCGAGGAACTAGAAATAGAGTTTAGCAAGAAAATGACAGATGAACTCGCAGTTCCGCCCCATAAAACCTCAATAACTATGTATATGAAAGATTACTGGTCCAATTCAAAGGCTCGAAATTTCGGCACAAAAGCAGCCGTCAAACGATCCACCAAAATCACCAGAAGAGGCAGACAACAGCTAAGGCACAAGCACCTTGTCCATAGGTGGCCCAAACCAACTCAGACAACAGCTAAGGCACAAGGTGGCCCAAACCACCACAGACGAAGAAACACCATCTATACTATTGACAAGGCGGATTCAATAAAATAAATATTTACCAATAAATACAAAAGAGTGAAGTGGTCATCACAACGAGGAGGAAGAACAGACTGGATATGGGCATAACACTTGGAGGACAGCAGTTGCAGAAAGTAGAATGCTTCAAGTACTTGGGAGGCATAATTGAAGAAAAGAGAGGCAATAGTTGGAAATAAATGAAAGGGGAAGGTGCGCAGATGGATATTTCAAGAGTATTAGGGGGATGATATGGAATAAAGATGTACCACTAAAATGTCAAGGAATCATCTACAAGACCTACTTTGTACCAATTTTGACATATGGTTCAGAAACATGGGTGATGAAGGAAAGGGACAAGAATAAAATACGAGCAGTGGAGATGAAGTTCCAGAGGAGTAGGGTAGGAGTAACAAGAATGGACACAGTAAGGAATGAGAGAGTCAGAGAGATGGTAAGAGAGGAACCATTGCAAAATAGAATAGAGCGGTCTAGGCTACAATGGTATGGACATGAGAGGAGGATGCGAGAGGAGAGGATACCGAAGAAGATGTTTGGAATGGAAATGAAAGGAAGGAGGCCAAGGGGAAGACCAAGGGACAGATGGACAAAAGGAGTTAAGAAGAGTGTGGAGGAAAGAGGAGTCTGATGGGACACAATGAAAGAGGAGAGATGGTGGATGGACAGGAAACGATGAAGAGGCTTATGCTCCAAGCAGACCCGACCAGCGGTCGGTAACGGCTCAAGATGATGATGATGATGATGAAATACGCATTAACCTTTACCAGATAAATATGGTAAACATATCCGGTGTGCATTATATACCTGATTTATAGGCCTAGTATCATATAGCGCCATATTTTCCAATAGGGGCAGATGACCTCGTAGTTTCGCCCCTTAGAACAACAATAACTAACTAACTTGTTTTCCACTTTCAATTCATTAGACACATAACACACTTCCATTATGTAGTACAGTCAATCGTGGCCAATCCCCAACGATTCCTTAACATTTATGTCAAAATATTCCTCACATAAACTCAGTTTAGTACATCATTCATCTTAGCTATCATATCATTTATTGAATAATCAAAAATTCTATCAACTCTTTACATATTTCTTCATATTATCTGGACATTATACAATGTAGACTAAGTGTTTTACAATAGTAGGTACTGTCATAGTAATATCTTGTGGCAATCATATACTGTACATTAATAAAAGATTGTGTATGCATTTATTAGAATTATTCCTGTTATCTTTCTTAAGCTTCACTAGCAATTGCATATTCATTCATTTCTTTCAACACCATTATCATCTTTCAAAATTTGGCTCCATTATTGTCCTTCAGTAGCGTGATCTCGGTAGCTGTCGCTGTGTTATTGGACGGTGGCTCCATCATTATTGTCCTTTAGTAGCGCGATCTCGGTAGCTGTCGCTGAGTTATTGGACGGTGGCTCCCCCATTATTGTCCTTCAGTAGCGTGATCTCGGTAGCTGTCGCTGTGTTATTGGACGCTGGCTCCTCAATTATTGTCCTTTAGTAGCGTGATCTCGGTAGTTGTCGCTGTGTTATTGGACGGTGGCTCCCTCATAATTGTCCTTCAGTAGCGTGATCTCGGTAGCTGTCACTGTGTTATTGGACGGTGGCTCCACCATTATTGTCCTTCAGTAGCGTGATCTCGGTAGCTGTCGCTGTGTTATTGGATGGTGGCTCCCCCATTATTGTCCTTTAGTAGCGCGATCTCGGTAGCTGTCGCTGTGTTATTGGACGGTGGCTCCCCCATTATTGTCCTTCAGTAGCGTGATCTCGGTAGCTGTCGCTGTGTTATTGGACGGTGGCTCCCTCATTATTGTCCTTTAGTAGCGCGATCTCGGTAGCTGTCGCTGTGTTATTGGACGGTGGCTCCCCCATTATTGTCCTTCAGTAGCGTGATCTCGGTAACTGTCGCTGTGTTATTGGACGCTGGCTCCTCCGTTATTGTCCTTTAGTAGCGTGATCTCGGTAGCTGTCGCTGGGTTATTGGACGGTGGCTCCCCCATTATTGTCCTTTAGTAGCGTGATCTCGGTAGCTGTCGCTGTGTTATTGGACGCTGGCTCCCCCATTATTGTCCATTAGTAGCGTGATCTCGGTAGATGTCACTGTGTTATTGGACGGTGGCTCCCCCATTATTGTCCTTTAGTAGCGTGATCTCGGTAGCTGTCGCTGGGTTATTGGACGGTGGCTCCCCCATTATTGTCCTTTAGTAGCGTGATCACGGTAGCTGTCGCTGTGTTATTGGACGGTGGCTCCCCCATTATTGTCCTTTAGTAGCGTGATCTGGGTAGCTGTCGCTGGGTTATTGGATGGTGGCTCCCCATAGCTGTCCTTTAGTAGCGTTATCTCGGTAGCTGTCGCTGGGTTATTGGACGGTGGCTCCCCCATTATTGTCCTTTAGTAGCGTGATCTCGGTAGCTGTCGCTGTGTTATTGAACGCTGGCTCCCCCATTATTGTCCATTAGTAGCGTGATCTCGGTAGCTGTCGTTGTGTTATTGGACGGTGGCTCCCCCATTATTGTCCTTTAGTAGCGTGATCTCGGTAGCTGTCGCTGGGTAATTGGACGGTGGCTCCCCCATTATTGTCCTTTAGTAGCGTGAACTCGGTAGCTGTCGCTGTGATATTGGACGGTGGCTCCCCCATTATTGTCCTTCAGTAGCGCGATCTCGGTAGCTGTCGCTGTGTTATTGGACGCTGGCTCCACCATTATTGTCCTTTAGTAGCGTGATCTCGGTAGCTGTCGCTGGGTTATTGGACGGTGGCTCCCCCATAATTGTCCTTTAGTAGCGTGATCTCGGTAGCTGTCGCTGTGTTATTGGACGGTGGCTCCCCCATTATTGTCCTTCAGTAACGCGATCTCGGTAGCTGTCGCTGTGTTATTGGACGCTGGCTCCACCATTATTGTCCTTTAGTAGCGCGATCTCGGTAGCTGTCGCTGTGTTATAGGACGCTGGCTCCCCCATTATTGTCCTTTAGTAGCGTGATCTCGGTAGCTGTCGCTGGGTTATTGGACGGTGGCTCCCCCATTATTGTCCTTCAGTAGCGTGATCTCGGTAGCTGTCGCTGTGTTATTGGACGCTGGCTCCCCCATTATTGTCCTTTAGTAGCATGATCTCGGTAGCTGTCGCTGGGTTATTGGACGGTGGCTCCCCCTTTATTGTCCTTCAGTAGCGTGATCGCGATAGCTGTCACTGGGTTATTGGACGGTGGCTCCCCCATTATTGTCCTTTAGTAGCGTGATCTCGGTAGCTGTCGCTGTGTTATTGAACGGTGGCTCCCCCATTACTGTCCTTTAGTAGCGTGATCTCGGTAGCAGTCGCTGGGTTATTGGACGGTGGCTCCCCCATTATTGTCCTTTAGTAGCGTGATCTCGGTAGCTGTCGCTGTGTTTTTGGACGGTGGCTCCACCATTATTGTCCTTCAGTAGCGTGATCTCGGTAGCTGTCGCTGTGTTATTGGACGGTGGCTCCCCCATTATTGTCCTTTAGTACCGTGATCTCGGTAGCTGTCGCTGTGTTATTGGACGGTGGCTCCCCCATTATTGTCCTTTAGTAACGTGATCTCGGTAGCTGTCGCTGTGTTACTGGATGGTGGCTCCCCCATTATTGTCCTTTAGTACCGTGATCTCGGTAGCTGTCGCTGTGTTATTGGACGGTGGCTCCCCCATTATTGTCCTTTAGTAGCGTGATCTCGGTAGCTATCACTGGGTTATCGGACGGTGGCTCCCCCATTGTTGTCCTTTAGTAGCGTGATCTCGGTAGCTGTCGCTGTGTTATTGGATGGTTGCTCCCCATGACTGTCCTTTAGTAGCGTGATCTCGGTAGCTGTCGCTGTGTTATTGGATGGTGGCTCTCCCATTATTGTCCTTTAGTAGCGTGATCTCGGTAGCTGTCGCTGTGTTATTGGACGGTGGCTCCCCCATTATTGTCCTTTAGTAGCGTGATCCCGGTAGCTGTCGCTGTGTTATTGGACGGTGGCTCCCCCATTATTGTCCTTTAGTACCGTGATCTCGGTAGCTGTCGCTGTGTTATTGGACGGTGGCTCCCCCATTATTGTCCTTTAGTAGCGTGATATCGGTAGCTTTCGCTGTGTTATTGGACGGTAGCTACCCCATTATTGTCCTTTAGTAGCGTGATCTCGGTAGCTGTCGCTGTGTTATTGGATGCTGGCTCCCCCATTATTGTCCTTTAGTAGCGTGATCTCGGTAGCTGTCACTGGGTTATTGGACGGTAGCGCCCCCATTATTGTCCTTTAGTAACGTGATCTCGGTAGCTGTCGCTGTGTTATTGGACGGTGGCTCCCCCGTTATTGACCTTTAGTAGCGTCATCTCGGTAGCTGTCGCTGTGTTATTGGATGCTGGCTCCCCCATTATTGTCCTTTAGTAGCGTGATCTCGGTAGCTGTCGCTGGGTTATTGGACGGTGGCTCACCCATTATTGTCCTTTAGTAGCGTGATCTCGGTAGCTGTCGCTGGGTTATTGGACGGTGACTCCCCCATTATTGTCCTTCAGTAGCGTGATCTCGGTAGCTGTCGCTGTGTTATTGAACGGTGGCTCCCCCATTATTGTCCTTTAGTAGCGCGATCTCGGTAGCTGTCGCTGGGTTATTGGACGGTGGCTCCCCCATTATTGTCCTTTAGTAGCGTGATCTCGGTAGCTGTCGCTGGGTTATTGGACGGTGGCTCCCCCATTATTGTCCTTTAGTAGCGTGATCTCGGTAGCTGTCGCTGTGTTATTGGACGCTGGCTCCCGCATTATTGTCCTTTAATAGCGTGATCTCGGTAGCTGTCACTGGGTTATTGGACGGTGGCTCCCCCATTATTGTCCTTTAGTAGCGTGATCTCGGTAGCTGTCGCTGGGTAATTGGACGGTAGCTCCTCCATTACGTCCTTCAGTAGCGCGATCTCGGTAGCTGTCGCTGTGTTATTGGACGGTAGCTCCTCCATTATTGTCCTTTAGTAGCGTGATCTCGGTAGCTGTCACTGTGTTATTGGACGGTGGCTCCCCCATTATTGTCGTTTAGTACCGTGATCTCGGTAGCTGTCGCTGTGTTATTGGACGCTGGCTCCCTCATTATTGTCCTTTAGTAACGTCATCTCGGTAGCTGTCGCTGGTTTATTAGACGGTAGCGCCCCCATTATTGTCCTTTAGTAGCGTCATCTCGGTAGCTGTCGCTGTGTTATTGGACGCTGGCTCCCCCATTATTGTCCTTCAGTAGCGTCATCTCGGTAGCAGTCGCTGTGTTATTGGACGGTAGCGCCCCCATTATTGTCCTTTAGTAGCGTGATCTCGGTAGCTGATGCTGGGTTATTGGACGGTAGCACCCCCATTATTGACCATTAGTACCGTGATCCAGGTAGCTGTCGCTGTGTTATTAGACGGTAGCGCCCCTATTATTGACCTTTAGTACCGTGATCCAGGTAGCTGTCGCTGTGTCATTGGACGGTAGCACCCCCATTATTGTCATTTAGTAGCGTGATCTCGGTAGCTGTCGCTGGGTTATTAGACTGTAGCGCCCCCATTATTGACCTTCAGTAGCGTGATCTCGGTAGCTGATGCTGGGTTATTGGACGGTAGCGCCCCCATTATTGACCTTTAGTAGCGTGATCCAGGTAGCTGATGCTGGGATATTGGACTGTAGCGCCCCCCATTATTGTCCTTTAATAGCGTGATCCAGGTAGCTGATGCTGGGTTATTGGACGGTAGCGCCCCCATTATTGACCTTTAGTAGCGTGATCCAGGTAGCTGATGCTGGGTTATTAGACGATAGCGCCCCCATTATTGTCCTTTAGTAGCGTGATCTCGCTAGCTGTCGCTGTGTTATTGGACGCTGGCTCCCTCATTACTGACCTTCAGTAGCGTGATCTCGGTAGCTGTCGCTGGGTTATTGGATGCTGGCTCCCCCATTATTGTCCTTCAGTAGCGAGATCTGACGCTGGCTCCCTCATCATTGTGGCATCAGCGATATTAGCGTCAGATTGCGTAATCGCACTAGTTGTCGCTGTTATTTGCCTATGGGCGTGGGCGCTCCATTCCGGTTGAACACGAAACAGTTCTTTTCCTTTCTGTGAAGCAATAAACAGGTTTTCTTAGTATCGCATGATATTGTCAGTAGGCTACGGTTATCCACCTATGTGAATTTGTCTAATAGCTTGTGTTTTTGTGGTAACTGCTGTAACCTTTCAGTGTTGCATCATTAACTTAAGATTGATCTGTAGCCTAGGTGATTTATATCAGGCAGGAAATATTAGACTCTACGGAGGTCAAGGGGGTGAGGGGGTGGTACATTGTTCGTCAAGCAATCCCATCAGATGCAGGACCTGGATATGATCGGAGAGCTGTAATCATACAGTCAATTCATTGCCCGGTAGGGATATTTGAGCGACTAGCAATGGATCACGTAGCAAGGAGTTGGGCTTAATAAAGAATCCCTAATTTCAAGTCTGTAGGATGAACAGAATCTGCCAATTTTTTATTTTTATTTTTTTTAGTGACTTGCTAGCCAAACTCAGTTTAGTCTACTTTTGTGTGTCACTCAATATATTGTAATAGATAAAGAATCTGGCACCAGATGTCTGGGAAAGAGGGAGGGAGAATGGGGAGGGGAATTATCTAATACTCGTACTAATAATACTAGTATTTTGTAGTATTAGGGAAGCTCTGCACTAGTTGTGCACCAAAAGAAGGAAAGGCACTAGTATTAGTATGCTTAATGTATGCAGAGACACATGACTTGTATTTTAGTTTCGTCATGATAATGAATGCTAACTCACGTGTTCACAGGGCTGATGGCCAATTAATATATGAGGGGCAGATGACCTCGTAGTTCCGCCTCTTGAAACAATAACGAATTAACTATCAACTAAGAGATGCAATGGCAGATTTTTATCTCTGCGTTCCTCCTGTCCTCCTGGCAATAGTTACAGTCCCTTTAAACCACGAGGTAACATTCTGCACATGTGGTGTTGAGGGAAAGGACTACCGTGGCAACTAGACCAATCGTGTTGGAAGACAGTGGTGCCTTAGTAATCGAAAGTTCATGGTTTTCAGTCGGTCAACACGATTGTACCCAATAGTTATGGCCTATTCCTTAATCCTGAAAACAGAAATACATGAGATTAATAAACACACTTAGATTAATAGAGAGGTCCTTACAAATGAAAAAGGATAAAATTGGAATGTTACTAATAATCTTCTTGAACCAGCTCAGGAAATTGCACCGTTGAACTTCTATAGGAAACATGCTTCGTGGAATGAACAATGTGAAAGGGTGATCAAAGAAAGACATTGTGCTTGGCACAAGTGGAACGGGAACAAGACTCCAGGAAATTTAGAGGAAGTACAAAGATTAAGGAAAATGGCGCACCAGACTTTAAGGACCTTCTATGCCCAAGATAGCGGGTTCAAACCCGGCCGAAGCCGTCGGATTTTTAAGAGCGTTATAAATCCCTCAGTATGCCTTCCTTCGGAGGGGAAGTAAAGCCGGCGGTCCCATGTCATAGATTTATGGCATGTTAAAGAACCTTCCACTAATTGCACCTGTGTGAAGCTAAATTGTATAGGTTAAGAATGTAAACAACGCTCTTAGGTTTCTACGTTCGTTGCCAAGAGCTGACTGCGGTGGCATCTAGTAGCTAAGTTCTGAACTTGGCCTAGTAGTCGTTGACGGTGGCGCATGGCGTCAAAAGTAGGAACTATTTGAATAATTATAATTGTAAGTTGCAGTACTTAAATTAAAAAACAGATAACACACACTAATACAGTTATCACAATTAACACCGGTTATCAGACAGATTCTACACACACCCAAAGTACACGGGGCTACATGGCCGCGTTGTCGCAGCCCCTAAACTTAGGAACCAACCAACCAACCACGACTTTAAGGACGATTCGAAGAAAATATATGAAGGACCAAATAATGGAAATGGACGACAATTTTAAGAAAAATGACACACTATTATGTTATAGAACATTTAAGAATGAAATCACTGTATATTCAGCGCCGAGTTTAAATTTCAAAAGGGAAGATGGTACGCAGGCATTAAACAACAAGGAAAATTGTGATATCTTGGCTGCGTATTTTGAGAAGTTGTTAAATTGTCCAAAACCGACAGACAAGTTGAGTTTCAAATTTACAACACAAAATTCTGACTCTACGCCACCAGATGTAAACGAAGTTAAATGTATTATCAACTCACATAAAAATAATAAAGCCTCAGGCGAGGATGGGATAATATTGCAGAAATGTGGAAGCTTGTAGATGATGAATTTTTAATAGCGACGAAAAATCTATTTCAGAAAATTTGGATTGAGGAATCAATTCCAGAAGACTGGTTAATGGTGGACACCTAAATTAGAAAAGACCGAAATTTATTTTTATATGTAAAAATATAAACAAAACTAATAATTATAAACATAATCAAAAATTACTGTAAAACAAAAAAATTCAGAATTCAAAAAAGAGCAAGTCTTTGAGTCAATGTATCTAACCCACTCTCACTTATAAAGCGGATAACGGGATCAGCAGCCACCGCGTCATCGGCTAATATAAGTTTGAGTGTCATCTGCAAACCAAGGTTTCTTCGTAAGTCAGCAAGATCCACACGCTTGGTTAAAATTTGGGCCACGGAGTAAACGGCTCCACAAGTACAAATTGGGGGTCTTCCCTTCTCATTAGGTACGAGTGGGTGGATCTTGTATGACCTATCCTTTGCCTATACAAAATGACGGACTATCTCCGTGATCGGAAAAAGCTCCGCCACACGCAGGCAGTTCCCTTTATCGTTCTCAGTAAACAGTGTATTGGGTCAGCTAGCCACTGACTCTCCCAAAATGCCAGAACTCGTCGACGTAACTCACCAGTTTCGCTCGTCAAGCGATCATCATCAGATCTTTTGCACATAGACCTAGGCAATTAAATCTATGTCTGCAAGTATGGGTTATGCTATTTATCTAGTTACAGCAGTTATTATCAACTTGCGCAACTTATCAACATATGTGATTGTTTGTTGTTAGTTGTGATTGACCTTCAAGTTTGCTTGCTTAGTGTGATTATGTGTTGTTATTAAATGTTCAGGTTGGAATGGATTGTGAACTTAGCTGCTTGAGCGATGTGGGATCCGGTCCCACACGGCACCTCTCACTTCTTTCTTCTTCATTCCTAGCGCGTACCCCGCGTTGATGCAGGGTTCCGCTTGTTTGGTTGCTGTTCGCCAGTTCTTCCTGTCAAGGGCATCTTCAGGTTTAAGTCCACACATCACTAAGTCTTCCTTGATTCTGTCCAGCCATCTTTTCTTTGGACGTCCACGGGGTCGATTTCCTCCTGGATCGTATTGGAGAGTTGTTCTTGCCACAGGGTTCTCATCACTTCTAGTGACATGGCCATACCACCGAAGCCATGCTTCTCTCATTTTATCGGTAATGGCTGCAACTCCCATCTGTTTCCGGATATGTTCATTCCTGACATGATCAAGCCGTGTAACACCCATGGACCAACGTAACATTTTCATCTCCATTCCATGTAGGGCTTGTTCATGCTTGCTTGAAGCTGGGCAACATTCTGTGCCGTAAAGTGCCACTGGTACTAGCACGGACTTGTAAACTTTCCCTTTCAAAGGGATAGGTACTTTCCTATCGCACAGAACTCCTGTGACTTGGCGCTACTTCATCCACGCAGTGTTAACTCGTGCTCGAGCATCGAGAAGCGTTTCGCCATCTGAAGTGATAAGGGAACCGAGATATTTAAAGTGTGTAGTGATGTTCTTCAATGCTGATGGTACCGTTGGTCTGTGTTCCACATTGCAAGTATTCAGTTTTCCCTATATTGAGTTTCAAGCCATTTTTGCTCAGACATCCTTCCAGCACCGAGTTCGATTTTCTAGATTTTCGCAAGTTTGATCTGCGAGAAACATATCATCAGCAAATAAGATCGACCATGGATGAGGTATCTGAATGTCAGCTGTCATCGTATCCATGCACAGAATGAACAGAAGTGGCGAGAGTGCTGATCCCTGATGAACTCCAACAGTGATAGGGAAAGCAGGTGAAATTCCAGCTGGACAGCGTACCATACTTGTGACGTTGCGTCATCTCTCACTACTGCAAATAAATAAGTAAATCTCTACATACTATCAGTCAGTTAGTTAGTTATTGTTGTTTTATGGGGCGGAACTACGAGATCATCTGCCCCTTCTACATATTATAAAACAAATTCCACGATTCTTGGATGTAACGGGTAATCTCGACAACAACCACTCTGTAAAGGATTACTCGAGGAAGGATTCTGTAGAAAAACATTCATTTGTGACCAAAGGAAGTCGAGCAGTAACAATTTTAGTGCATCGAGTGGAAGATAAACCTGCCGTCCGTGCGCCTTTTAAGCTTCTTCTTTATTCGAGTGAGAAGTATCAATATTAAAAAAATATATATAAATACAGGATATCTACATTTCAACCATACATATATACAGGTCTAAAATGAATCACATATTGAGCAACAAATTTGGGAGCCATATGATTTTTGCCCAGCGACGTCAATAGCACTGGAGGAGGCTGCATGGTGCACTTTGAGGGACATAAGTCACGCTGACATAAATGTTGGATTGTCTGCTGCTCTCCACAGTCACAGAGTGATGAGTCGCTTGAGAAACCCCACTTCCGCAGATTTAATTTTGTTCTGCCGACTCTAGTACGGAGTCTGTTGAGGGCTTTCCAGGTTGTCCAATTCTCCTGATGTCCACATGGAAGACTTTCCTTCGGCTCCTTCCACCTGGAAAGGTGGTTAGTTCTTTCTTTCCACATCTTGATCTTAGCATTCTCTGCTTTCCCTTGAAGCTTAACTGATGTGCCGAGAAAACACTTTCTAGACTTCAGCCTCCGTGTGGCAGGACGGTATCCATAGAGAAGATGTGCTTCAGAAGTAGATGATTGGAGCCTCTCTTTGTTAGCTGCTACCTCCCTACGAATCTCACCAGGAGCAATACCAGCTATACCCTGTATTTCAAAAGAATGAACGTGAAGGAAATGGCGGGAGCTTGGAACAGCTGAGCTTTGTTGCCAAGTTTTTATTGTTGATGTAGAACAGCTGTTTCGAATAATACACAGGGCTACTCTTCGGACATTATTTCGGTACTATTATGCGCAATATAATGCAAATGTCGATCCTGAGTCAACGCCGAGGACATTCAAATAGAGAAATACGGTATAAAATGAATAAATAACACGCCGAAGCTATGCTACCTTTGTCACCGTTATTCAATAAATACGAGAAAGAGGCCAAACACTTGACAGCTATACAGATATAATACAAAATACAAACACAATGTAATATGATGATGAATATATCAACACTCACCATGCAATGATTATATCCTTCAAGATGAAATAAGATTTTGGGTGAAGTTCGTTCACAGTTTACAGCAGTTAACACAGAACGCAGAAATAACATCATGACAATACCAAGCACACTCACTCACTGTATCGCGACTCTGTACGGTTAATAATAGCCTCCACATACGTAATGTTAAGGTAAAGTATTTAGCACCAAGCACACAAACAAGCTGTTCTGTGGCGATATTATTACAGTAATTTTACATTGTCGATTTGTAGGTTATTGAATGACAAGCGTTAATTTGAACACTACGGTATGCATTGAAACATTACTGGATACGTAAACATTAAGACTAAATGTACATAGCCTATTTTGTACGTCACACATGTATTCTAAATTAAGTATATTTAAATTTGAATTGAAGAAACAAGGCTAACCATGAAAATAGTTTGATGTCGAAATGAACGATAGCCGGCCGTTACAGGTTGGCGCGTGCGGTCTCCAGCAGTATTTCCAGCATTTTACCACGTTCTTCCTGCGGTACTATTTACAACTTATTGACTCGATGCTTAAAGTAAACGAAAAGATGGCAATGAAACAAATTCCGACACAGTTAACAGGCGACTGAATGAATGACAATAAGCTGGCAACGTATGGTTTTAGTTGTCAAAATCCAGCCAATAGGAGCCCGTGGCGGTTAGCTGTTCCAAGTTCCCGCCATTTCCTTCGCGTTCATTCTTTTGAAATACAGAGTTTTGAAGTTGGATATTCTCAATAGGTGATGGTTTTAAGCATCCTGTAATGATCCTGCCTTTTAAGCTTACCGTTCAAGATACCGGGCGAAGACGGGGCGGGTTGCTAATATCATCTCCGATACTTCTAGACATAGATGTAATACCCTAAGTGTAAAGGATCTGAAGATCGAAACTGGTCATTAAAGTGTATTTGTTATTCTCATGGATTTTCATTTTTCAGTAAGAGGGAAACAGCCATTACAATTGGGTACAATCGTGTTGACTGACTGAAAACCATTACATTTCGATTACTAAGGCACCACTGGCTTCAACCACAATGAAGTGAATTAGTCAAAGCTAAGCAGGAAACTAAGGATAATTTTACCCGAAGATGGTGGCAGCATTTCAAGGGAAGATGAAGTATGTATGTTTATTCCAAGGTGGGAAAGGAGAGGTGCTACAATTAGAGAGCTATAGGGGTACCACGTACAAAAGAATGTTTCAGTGCGCATGCGCACCCGAGTAGGGGAGAGTGTTTCCATCACTCGTGTCTGTCCACTGCTAGTCTTTCTTCCGCACATGTGCGCCAGGAAGGGGATGTGTCTCTCTCTCTCTTTATCGCTGCTACTGGTTTCGTTGTAGTTGGACCACGTGCAACGTGGATTTGCAGTGCGAAGTGTATGGAGGGGGAAGATGTTAAGCAGCAACGTGCGGCGAGTCCCGCCACCAACATATTTTGTACTTGTTATCCCCATAGTAAGTTTTATGGTGTTACAGATAATGGAGATGTAGATGGGATTTTGTCTCAATATTGGGGAGCCTCCGTGGCTTAGGCGGCAGCACGCCGGCCTCTCACCGCTGGGTCCGTGGTTCAAATCCCGGTCACTCCATGTGAGATCTGTGCTGGACAAAACGGAGGCAGACAGGTTTTTCTCCGGGTACTCCGGTTTTCCCTGTCAACATTTCATTCCAGCAACACTCTCCACTATCATTTCATTTCATCTGTCATTCATTTAATCATTGCCCCAGAGGAGTGCGTCAGGCCTCGGCAGCCGGCACAGTTCATATCCTCGCCGCTAGATGGGGGCTTCATTCATTCCATTCCTGACCCGGTCGTAGACTGGAAGCAGGCTGTGGATTTTCATTTTCATTTTCATTGGGTAGTGTCCAAGGATAGGAGGGAAGCTCTAGCGATACCTATTTAAAAGGAGAATTTGAGTAAGGATAACAACAGCAAGATTGAAGTAACAAATAGAACTGAAATTGCAGCGACCTTCTATGCACAAGTTAGAAAACTACCGTGCGATAATAAAGTGCCCAGGAAGTATAAACATAAAATAGTCATACTACATCCCAATGCGGACTGACGGAGTAGAAACATGCACCCTGTCCAGAAGAGAAGAAAGTAGGAGCCAGGCATCCGAAATGAAGTTGATACGAACAAAGCTTCAAAGGACAACGAGAGACAAATTAAGACGCTGGCATAGATACCAGTGCTAGGATAGTATGGGCATGTTCTAAGACGAGAGGACACCAAAAGCTTACTTCAACAAGATTATCCCAGGAAAAAGACCAGTAGGAAGACCAAAGAAGAAATGGATGAACCAAATCAACGATGGTCTTGAAGACAAAGGGCAAGACTGGAGAAGGACCCATGAAAACCAATTATTCATGGGCAGAAAAAGGTGGCGAGGACTCGTTAACAGCACCCGGGCGACTGGAGCTGGAATTTGAAGATGATGAATAGTTACTGGTCTGCTATACGCACGATTTATGCATAATTGCAGAAGAGCATGTAAGTAGCAAGGATTCACACAGGACTTTCCTTGTGAATCGCAATTAGCTGGCTTTCAGCAGTTTGGGATAACAGAGGACCGGTTGGTGTATTCTTTGGAATACACGGTAAGACAGAGGTAGCTTTTGCTGCTCTTTGCTTTAATTCATTCCTTCCTTTTTCGCAAACACCAACTGTGATTTCTTACTTTTTCTTTTATTTGTGCACCTTGCTTACTTCCTTTGTAAGTCTGTTATAGATATATATCTTCCATGATCAACCTAGCATCATCTAGCAGCTAACTACTGAAGTTTCTCAATATCTCAACTCTCAAGAGGACTTCCTTCCCAATCCAGCAACAAGATGTCGTCGCTATCTCCAGCTAACATCTCCATGCTCAAGAGGACTTCTTCATCATTCCAATCCTCCAGACGTCGTCATCATCGCCTGCTAGCTTCTCCTTGAAGATCACACCATCAAGAAAATTAATATCCAAGAAAGCAATTTATCATTGTTATGTTGGTAATCCTTCTGTATGTTCCATTGTCCTTTTCCCCCCGCCCCCTTTTCTTTCCTTGGTACCTCTGTGCTTCGTCGAGCAGCTCCCACTTCAGTGTCAGACGTCTATACATACAGTTGAAGCTCTTCCCAAGCATTTCTCCTCTCCTCGAGAGACAATTTTAAATCGGACGCCATGTCTGAATTTTAACTTCAACCGTCATCCAAACCATCGTCTTTCTTCAAAATGAGCTAAGTAAAACTTCAATGGTTTTCACCAAGTTTTAAAAGTTTTAAATTGCTTATAGCATTTTATCTGATTTTATAGACAGTGTGAAATTGCTAAATGTGATGCAATATCTGCCTTCAAACGATCATCCTGATCTAGTTGAGGCTACTTCAGCTAACTTTTCAAAATGAAAAAGTACTTCTTGTACTGATTATCTGAGATACTATCTCACACCGAGGGATAATTTAAAGTACCCGCTGTTTATATAATTCAACTTTCCGCCGGGGGATTTGTCTTGCCCAATTCAACAGATATCAATGCTCTAGAACTTTCTACATCAAGTTATCTTTCTGCAAGTAAAGCCGTCAAGTATTTTCCACCTAAATATGGGAATACTTTTCTTAGCTAAAGATTTTTCTTAACAGCATTCGTTAGTCTACGTCTAATTTGTCTTCCTTCGTGGGAAACTTTCCACTGCATTCAACTACAACCTATAAAAGCTACAACGCAATAAACCTTCTCAAGTTCAAATTCAACTAGTGATTTACATAACTGCAATAACTTTTCTCCTTATGAGCCTTTCTGAGTTGCAATAGTGAACTTTTCAACAGACTACCGTGCATAACAGTGCTCGTTCAACCACCATCCGTGTCGCGTTCGAAAGAGAGCAATAAATATGGCCAAGACATTTTTCTAAACCTCCTATTTTCCTCCTCTCAAATACCTTACTAACATATTATAATTAAATTATAAAATTTGGATCTCCTTCAATGAGGTGTCACTCAATAGCAGTGTCCTCCCATCTTTGTGCTGTTTACCATCGTAATTTCTGTATAATCTGTGCCTAGCACACTATTTAAACTATTGTTCTCCTCGTTTACTAGGGAATTCAATGATTTCTAGTCACAAGTGAGTTTTCTAACTTTCCGTTTCCAGGTTTCACGAAAGGGCAACTGGCCCCATTTTTTTCTCGTGATCCCTGTTTAAATATAAGAAGTTATAGGAACTTCTTCTTAATTTTCCTCCTTTTTTGTTATAATCTCATATTAAATGCTTTTTCATAGGCTTTAAGATCTCTAATAGGAATTCTTAAAGTGCCTACAGTGTACCTGATTCCGTGTTAAAGCTTTAATTATTTGTAATCCTCTTTATAATCTTTAATGTTTTCAATTTTTAGCACAACTTTTAAAATCTTATTCAGATTTTGTGCTCGAAGCAATTTTAAACTGCGTCCTATTTATCATTGTCAAAAAATTTACAATTTGTTAGCACTATGTCTCAGACTTTTGTATGTTAAAATTGTTAATTGTTATTAATTTGAATCTAAATCAACTTTATATTGTTTGCTACGTCAACTCTTTCTTTATTGTTAAATAAATCAGATTATATTTTCTCGTTCTTGTCTTAGAATAACGATTAGGCAGGATCCAAGTTTCCCTTACTCTTCCCATCGGTTTATGCTCTCATTAAGCAAATCACATACCGGCACTAAAATTATAAAAGTTTTGCCTCTTGTTGCATTTGAACGAAAACTTCTAGTATCATCTTTTTCAAGGCATCTTTTAGCTGCTATAGCTAAAGCGGCCTACTCACATGGGAACCTGGTTCGCCGAACTTGGTTCGCACGAACCATGTTCGTCATTTGTTCCCCTGTGTGTGGTGTTTAACGAACAAAGATCGCCACAATTTCTCTCGAACTTGGTCTTCCATCGGGTTGGAAAACATTTGTTCGGTTCGCCAGCAGGGCGCACCAGGTTCGTCTGTGTGTGGAGGAGGGGAACCGTTGTTCGCCATTTCAATTTTTGTCAGTACTCAGTGCAGACGCTTGGGCGCTTGCAGTAGGAGAGCCTAATTACGGAGGTCCTGTACAAAGGCCTCCAAAATCAGTTATCGTCCAACACTTCCTTTTTCAATAACAACAGTTCTTCAGCATTTAATACCTTTCAAATGTATAACCAGATGCCGCAATTTCACTCCTCTTTTAGTGAATCGGATACTTCAGGAGTACTACTCCTCACATCACTACTGATTCCACCACAGACTTTCTTGTGAATTACGGAGGCAAGAGCAGACGATTTACGGCGCTCTAAAAACACTAGTGTGTGTGTGTGTGATTTGTATTGAATTTTTCCAATAAATAAATTTGAAAACATGTTTCATGTAATTTATCAATCAATTAATTTATATCCAATAAGAAGGTTATGCTAGGGATCATTATTAGTTTAATCAAAAGTGTACCCTGGCAGGCCAACAACAATTTCCTTTGAAGTTATGAAGATTATGAATTATGAAAAGAACTTTGTTATTAAAATATAGAAATGAAGTAACGTAATAAACTTACTTTTATGAAGTCTTTATGCAGAGTCTTGTAAATATTGTTATGCATATTTCGGGAATTATTTTCCCCAGTGCTTGTGGTGATATGGCGCACGAAAGCTTAAAGTCCTCCGTGTTTCTTTCAGTAGCTAGGTAGCGAAGTGTAGCAACGAGGCGATGTTCGGCCGATAATGACTTTCTCATGTGAGTATCCTGCTTTGATATGTAGGGTGTCACAAGAGAATAAATAATTGAATTTTGTTTCGGTCATTCTTAAATAATAGGTGTATTCTTTCGCACTGTTCTCCCTAAGGTGATATAAGAGATTAAGGTGAGACCACTTCTCTCTCTCACGAAGCCACTGATTGGTCCATTGCGATCTTTTCTTCTTCTTTCTTGTAAAACCCCCAAACTCATCTAATACAACAATAGCAACTGTAATCTTCCAAAAACTCATCCCAAATGCTGGAATGAAACTGGTGAAATGGCGAACCGTTGTTCACATTCCCCTCCACTGTGTGTAGGGAGTGACGAACCAAGAACTTGGTTCGCCGAACTAAGTTCGACGAACCAGGTTCCCATGTGTGTAGGCCGCTTAATTCTAATGAGCCAGTAAGGCAAGTAAAGCTAGCTCCGCAAGCTTCCTGCTTGTTGAGATTTTCTCTGAAACTTGTGGTTCGTTTTCAAAATTTAAGTTTCTCTTTGGGTCTAAACTTTTAATTGGCACTTTGCTGGGTAAAAGCTTAGCTATTCTTAAATGCAACTATTGTCTTTCTTACCAAAATTTTCGAAGAAATCAACCAAATTGTTGTCAAAATCACTATAACTGCTTCACCACTACCTTCCTGGGAGTATTCGATCAGTCGTCGGAGCTCCTATAGTTCCAAGAACTAAAATCATAACGGCAAATTCAAATTATTTGCGCCTTTCAAAACATTCGTTCAAACTTAACTCCTTTGAAAGGATATGCAGTAAATTTGTCATTCTTTGCCTTGCCAGACTACCACCCTTCCCATATTATCCAATTTTAGGCTGGGAAAGGAAAGCACGAACGCCCCTTGCTTGCAAATAGCCGAAGCTCCAGCCGCATTTCCCGTTAGCTGCGTCCAAGTCCATACCCACTTTGGGTGCTTCACGGGATTTGCGGTGACACTCGTCACTAAATACTCATTCAAATTCATTTTGTTTACTTACTATTGGACTCTCGTCCTATTTACCCACACTTGTTCCTCATTCCAAAACCCACTTCCCTTTCCTTTTCTCTTCATCTTCCCTTGGGGGTACTGTTAATCCCTAGCCAAAACCTACTCAAAATTTGCTGCCGAAACCCGGGAGAGTCCATTTGTCAATATTTTGCAAATTATTAACATCTACTTTGAATAATTCAGCTATATCTTCACCGTGCAAGGCTGGTGAGGGGGAAAGTGGCCGCTGTCTCCTTTGGTGTGTCCCTTTCTTTCAATTTGTTTGCTGCTGCCAGTCTGACAGCATTTCCAAGGTCCCACAGTTTCGTAAGTTATACTTTAATTTACCTATTTCGCCATGCCTCCCACAGAAAAAGATAAGGATGGTAAGGATGAAAAACTTACTTCCAAACGAGCTTCTTATAAAGGGTAAATCACCAGATTCAGAAAATACATCAAAGAACTAGATCCTTCAGAAGCTCAACTAGATTTGTTAAAACATCGCGTAAAGGATTATGAACGTTCTTATGAAAATTATTGCAATATTCAAACTGAAATCGAAACGTGTGTGCTCAATCAAACTGACGATCGATTAGAAGTAGAAAACTAATACTATGAAGGCATAGGCTCTGCCCTTAAAATAATACGCCAACTCGAAAAAGAACAGAAAAAGGACGGTTCTGTTCTTGGTTCCCTTCACGAACAACAAACCTCTTCTCGTGAGGGCACTCACAAGCCCAAACCAATTCTACCTAAGATTAATTTACCTCACTTCTCTGGAGACGAATCTACTTGGGATTCTTTCTATGAACTATTTTGTTCCCTTGTTCATGACAATGAAGACATTCAAGTCATCTACAAGTTTCATTATTTGCGATCTATTCTCCGCGGTCAAGCCCTGCAGTTGGTTGAAGCACTCCCATTAAGTGCTGAAAACTACCCCCATTGCCTTTAACCTGTTGAAGGAAAGATACGGTAATTTACGGTTACGTATTGAACGCCACACGAAAGCTCTATTCAATTTGCCTGCGTCATAGCACAATGGCGTCACTAGTCTGCGTACCCTCATCGACACGACACAACTTCACGTAAAAGCTTTATCCCAATTAGATCAACCCACTGACCACTGGGACACTTTTCTAATACATTTTAGTGGTTTCTAAGGTCGATGTTGCTACCCTTAAAGCTTGGGAAATCGAACTTTCCAAAGACGACGATTACTCTTGCGAGCATTTAGTCACTTTCATAAATGCTAGATGCCAACTCTTAACTGCCTTAGCTAACCAAAGTGAACCCTTTTCTCCTAGTTCTAAATTTGAATCTTTGTCTCTTAAATCCAAAAGCTAATATGCTGCGTCTAGTACCCAAAAACCCGGGTCTAGCTCGTCTAAACCTAAGTCAAATGTCACTGGTTACCAAACTAGGTCTAGTGAACGTCGTCTTGCAAGTTTCCTTGCTTTAAACACTCAAAGTGAACCTCTGAAAAGTTTAAATGAACCGTCAAAGTGCATACTTTGCAAAGATTCCCACGCTTTGTATTCATGTAAATCCTTTAAAGAACTGTCAATTGACGATAGAAGAAAATTAGTATCGCAGATTCAATATTGTTTTAATTGCCTCTCACCCAAGCATTCAGCTTCTAATTGTAAATCTACCCGGCTCTGCTTTCATTGCGGAAAAGCACATCATTCTCTATTGCATCGTCACGATCAATCAAAGTCATCAGTAGCATCCACTTCTCAAAAAGGTGATAATGCCAGCAGCCCTAATGCTTCATCTTACATTCAGAACGATAAGTCTTTACATAGCGCTCAAGTGTTATTGTCTACTGTTCAAATTGAAGTCCAGGATAAGTTTGGCAACTGGGTCCGCGCTCGAGTTCTTCTTGATTCAGCGGCAACCCATGATTTCGTTTCTAATTCATTAATCAAAAAACTAGGCCTACCTGTAAACCCCACTTCTATTAATGTATCAGGAATCAACCGCTTAAAATCTCAAGCTTTGCAGTTTTCAAAACTAACCATAAAGGACACTTGTCATAGAAATAATCTTCTACAACTTAACTGCCTCTTTCTCAACAGTATCGGAGAGGATACTCCAAGTCACTCTGTCGATATTTCATGTTTAAATATTCCTTCTCACCTAAGGTTAGCCGATCCTCTGTTCAATGTACAAGGCCCCATTGACATACTTTTCAGTGCCAATGTTTTTTGGAATTGCCTTCGAAAACAAACTTGTAAACTATCTTCAAACGTGGTCGCCAGAGACACTAATTTTGAATGGATTGTTACTGGTCAACTTCCTCATTATTCCCCCGAACCCGTATCGCAATGTTATTTCGCTAATACCGATTTAGAACAGTTCTGGAAACTCGAAAACATTGATTCTCCTAATTTGAGCTCTTCCGAAAATGAATTCTGTGAGCAAATCTTCATGTCCACCACTACTCGTTCACCCGAAGATAGATTCATCGTTCAGATGCCCGGATTACCAAATCCCCCCCAAACTTATTAGTTCTCAACCTAAGGCTCGAAAAGCCCTCTTTGCAATCGAGAGCAAATTTAAGAAAGAACCTCTTGTCAAACAACAGTACAGAGAGTTTATGGACGTATACGAGAGCTTGGATCATATGGAAGTTGTTAGCAAATCTGATGACGAATTACACCCTCCTAAAGAAACTGTATTCTTAAATCATCACCCTGTGTGGAAAAACCATCTTGTAAAGGATAAAATCTGAGTCCTGACGTCAATGGTAACAGTCTCAACGACACTCTTTATTCTTGTCCCGCTATTCAGTCCGATTTATCTACCATCTTTTACATTTTCGCCTATTCCCCATAGCTGTCATAGCGGACATCAAACAGATGTACCGTCAAGTTTTTATTCAATCCGAACAACAAGACCTCCAAAGAATCTTGTGGCGCGACGAAACTAGCAAGCCCATTAAGATATATCGCTTAAAGACAGTCACATATGGTTTAAAACCGTCCGCTTTCCTAGCTATCCGATCCCTATACATGTTAGCCTCGCAAGATGGTCATTTATTTGATGCAAAAGCTTCTGAAGCCTTAACTACATCCTTTTATGTTGACGATTACCTTCAGTCCTTTCCCACTCTTGAGGAAGCCTCTTTCGTATCGCTAGAGCTTCAGGCATTTTAAAGAATGGAGGGTTCCCACTTCATAAGTGGAATTCCAATTCTGCTAAATTTCTTGCTCAGTTTCCCATAGAAGACAAGAGTTTAGTGCTTTTCAGTCGGTCAACACGAATGTACCCAAAAGAGATGGGTTATGCCCTAATCCTGAAATAAATTACATGAGATTAATAAAACACTAGGATGACCAGTTTCGATCGTCAAGCGATCATCATCAGATCCAATACACTTAGGCTATAAAATCTATGTTTGAAATACAGGTGAAAATATTTACAATATGTACAATTATTTAGTTGCAGTATTGGTACTGCAACTGTCAGTGTATGCTAAATGCAGTATATATGTTATGTGAAATGCTAAATGGTGATGGCTATCCGGAGATTGTACTTTAGAGAGATTATATGGTTGTAAACTATGGTTAAACTATAATTTTTTTTTTTTTTTTTTTTTTTTTTTTTTTAGGCTAACTACTTATCTGATTGTCTTCCGTACTACAGCTATTCGCTGTTTCCGTGCTCACTTGAACTCGCTGTGCGGTCAACTGCGGTGGTTATCTTAACGACTGGTTTTTCCCTGCCTTCCCCCCCTGTCCCTACGTGCTGTGGGGAGTGATCGCGATGTGTTTATGTGAGGTGTTGCCAACCTAGATAAGATGTATGTTATTGAATGAGGTGGATCTACAACTATTAAAGACCGTGGATTAGTCCTCGCCACGCGTGGAGCATAACCCATTCGAACTAAGCGTTGACGGTCTTATGAGGACGTCCCGGCACCTTTAATACTGCCTCTAATATGGGCCTTGGTTTATTGCAGAAGAAAAGTACATCGTACACCTGATCCAGATAACATTTACCTATTAAAAACCCCCTAATTTCCCCCCTTTTTTATCTAGCTTGGCTGTGTCGCTAAATTGTGTTTTGTTTCCGACAGGGTGTGTTTTTTAGTAGCGTGAAGAGGGGTGAGCTCTCCATGAACGTGTGTTCATTTAGATTGTTGGGATTGTTTCGTTTGGCTAGGTGTATCTCGATTGCTTCCTTTATGTCAAGAGCTCTGCCTTTCGATTCGTGATGGATTATTTTAAGGTCCGACTCTATGTTGGTAAAGCTATGCCCTGCGTCACACATATGTTCGCACACGGCTGAATGTGTTCCGTATCTTATCGCATTTCTATGTTCATTATAACGTGTGTCTACTCGCCTTCCACTCTGCCCGATGTAATTAGCTTGACAATCGGTGTCTTGGCACGTTATCGAATATACCCCTGAACTTGAATACGGGTCACGTTTATTTAGATTACTATTTAGGAGGTGCCTAGCGGTTGTGTTTTTCGTCGTGAAAGCTATCTTTATGCCTTGCTTTTTGAATAGGTTAGTGATTTTATATGTATTCGCATTCACATAGTTGAAACGCGCAAATTTTTTCTCATTACTGTCCGGTTTGGGAATCGTTTTATCTTTATTTTTATGTTTGGCTATAATTTGATTTATTTTGCTTGGCGAGAAGTTGTTTTCCTTTGCTATTTGCATAATAGTTCTTATTTCCTTATTATAGTTGTCTTTTGACATGGGTATGTTTAAAGCCCTGTGCACCATTGAATTGAAACCCGCTAGTTTGTGCGTACTGGGGTGATTAGACTGATTGTCGATTGCATGCGAGGTTTGTGTTGCTTTCCGGAATATGGAATATGAAAGGTCGTTGTCTTTACGTTCAATAGTTATATCGAGATAATTTATTTTCCGGTCTATTTCGGATTCCTTAGTGAATTTGATAGAATGGTGAAGGCTATTAATGGATTGGAGAATTGTTTCTTCGCTTGTTAGTTCAGTATCGTAGATGCAAATTACATCATCTACGTATCTTTTCCATATTACTATTCCCTTTGTTGAAGTCTTTTCTAAGAACGCATTTTCTAGTGCATTGATGAAGATGTCAGCGATTAACCCACTTAGTGGCGATCCCATTGCTAGGCCTTCTCTCTGTGTGTATATTTTATTGTCGAATTGAAACACGTTTTGGGTGAGAACGACCCTCAGTAATCTCACAATCTCTTCAATTTCTTTTACCGAATTGTTGGATTTTAAGTTGTTTTCGATAGTGTTGATTGCTTCAATAATCGGAATATTGGTGTACATGTTAGTTACGTCGAAGGATACTAGCCTGAAGCTAGGTTTCATTTGTAGGGTGTTCAATGCTGTTACTAGTTCTGTTGTGTTCTTTACAGAGTTGTTTTTGTCGTTGGAAAGACGGCATTTTAAGATTTTTAGTAACTCTTTGCTGATTTTGTAATTAGGGGCATTCCTACAATTGACTATTGGTCTCATTGGGCATTCCTTTTTGTGTATTTTTGGTTGTCCCCTCAATGACGGTATTTTCGGGTTCATGTTTATTAGTTTTGACTTTTCAGCTTTGGTCAGTATGTATTCTGTTTCTTTTAGCGCACTTTTTATTTGTTTTTGGAATTTGTTGGTGGGGTCTTTTGTTAATTCCTTGATTTCGTTGTTGTTTAGGAATTCGACTGTTTTTTCAATGTATTCTGTTTTGTTCAAAATTACTGTAGTGTTTCCCTTATCTGCTTTTGTGATGATTAAGTCATGTTCTTTTATTTTTTGTTTCAACGACTTTATTTCTTTGATTTGTTTGTTGTTTTGAATGTTATTGCTATCGCCCTCTCGTTTGAGGATTTTTTGGCTTCGTTGGTGGCGAGATTTTTGGTTAATTCCCTGTCTTCTGCTGGGAGCTTGTGACTGGCTATCTCAATATCTGTGATTAACTGTTTCATATTGTGGTTCGTGTGTGCGTCTGTGCAGTTGTATTTCAAACCTTTGTCTAACATATTCATTTCACCTTGAGAAAAGGTTACGTTCGTTCTGTTGTTTACTCTGCTGTGGAAATTGAATTCATTGTTATTCGTGTGTTGTTCGTTGTTATGCAAATAGCAAAGGAAAACAACTTCTCGCCAAGCAAAATAAATCAAATTATAGCCAAACATAAAAATAAAGATAAAACGATTCCCAAACCGGACAGTAATGAGAAAAAATTTGCGCGTTTCAACTATGTGAATGCGAATACATATAAAATCACTAACCTATTCAAAAAGCAAGGCATAAAGATAGCTTTCACGACGAAAAACACAACCGCTAGGCACCTCCTAAATAGTAATCTAAATAAACGTGACCCGTATTCAAGGTCAGGGGTATATTCGATAACGTGCCAAGACACCGATTGTCAAGCTAATTACATCGGGCAGAGTGGAAGGCGAGTAGACACACGTTATAATGAACATAGAAATGCGATAAGATACGGAACACATTCAGCCGTGTGCGAACATATGTGTGACGCAGGGCATAGCTTTACCAACATAGAGTCGGACCTTAAAATAATCCATCACGAATCGAAAGGCAGAGCTCTTGACATAAAGGAAGCAATCGAGATACACCTAGCCAAACGAAACAATCCCAACAATCTAAATGAACACACGTTCATGGAGAGCTCACCCCTCTTCACGCTACTAAAAAACACACCCTGTCGGAAACAAAACACAATTTAGCGACACAGCCAAGCTAGATAAAAAAGGGGGGAAATTAGGGGGTTTTTAATAGGTAAATGTTATCTGGATCAGGTGTACGATGTACTTTTCTTCTGCAATAAACCAAGGCCCATATTAGAGGCAGTATTAAAGGTGCCGGGACGTCCTCATAAGACCGTCAACGCTTAGTTCGAATGGGTTATGCTCCACGCGTGGCGAGGACTAATCCACGGTCTTTAATAGTTGTAGATCCACCTCATTCAATAACATACATCTTATCTAGGTTGGCAACACCTCACATAAACACATCGCGATCACTCCCCACAGCACGTAGGGACAGGGGGGGAAGGCAGGGAAAAACCAGTCGTTAAGATAACCACCGCAGTTGACCGCACAGCGAGTTCAAGTGAGCACGGAAACAGCGAATAGCTGTAGTACGGAAGACAATCAGATAAGTAGTTAGCCTAAAAAAAAAAAAAAAAAAATATAGTTTAACCATAGTTTACAACCATATAATCTCTCTAAAGTACAATCTCCGGATAGCCATCACCATTTAGCATTTCACATAACATATATACTGCATTTAGCATACACTGACAGTTGCAGTACCAATACTGCAACTAAATAATTGTACATATTGTAAATATTTTCACCTGTATTTCAAACATAGATTTTATAGCCTAAGTGTATTGGATCTGATGATGATCGCTTGACGATCGAAACTGGTCATCCTAGTGTTTTATTAATCTCATGTAATTTATTTCAGGATTAGGGCATAACCCATCTCTTTTGGGTACATTCGTGTTGACCGACTGAAAAGCACTAAACTCTTGTTTACTAAGGCAACACTGAAAATATGGCTTCAAACACCACAAAATTCCCATAGAAGATGTAGACCCCTCTTCCGCCGAAATCTGCGGAGATTCCGAATCCATAAAAACGCTTGGAGTACACTGGTGCACTCGCACTGATACCCTTATCTATAAAGTTTCACTTGCCGAAGAGATCCCTAACACAAAGAGGCAAATATTATCTGAAATTGCTAATATTTTCGATCCGCTTCAATTTCTTGCCCCAGTTATTTTAATCGCCAAGCTTTTCATGCAAGAGCTATGGTCTCTTAAATATGAATGGGACGAAGCTGTTCCCCTTTCTTTTCTTAATGGATGGCTCTCTTTTCGTAGCAGTTTACTTGATCTTTCTCTTATTTAAATTCCTAGAAATTTAATTAATGCTCCTCCTAACACATCTTTCTTTCTTCATGTGTTTGCCGACAGCTCCGAGAAAGCTTACGGTTGCTTTGAATATTTGCTTTATCGGAATTCGCTAAATTAATCTGCATTGTCCAACCTTATTTGCGCTAAGTCCAAGGTCGCTCCTCTTAAAACTATTACTTTGCCTATGCTTGAATTGTGTGCTGCACTCATGGCCGCAGAACTTGCCAAAAAATTGCACAAAGTCCTAAAGATCGAATTTACGCAAACCTATTTGTGGAGCGATTCCATGATAACTCTTTCTTGGATTGCCAAAAACCCCACCCACTGTCAAACCTTTGTTGCAAATAGAGTTTCTAAAATTCCAACTCTTTCTTCTGGATGTCAATGGAGACATGTGCCCAGTGCTGATAACCCCGCTGACATCATCTCCTTCTCTATTGTCAGCGTCTCAGTTGTACTGGCATGGGCCCTCGTGGTTAATCGAAGACTCTTCTTGTTGGCCTTCTAAACCTCCGATTACAAACTCCAACTTGCCTGACGCTAAATAATCTAAATCCACTGCTTCGTGTCTTATTTCCAACGTTTCACACCCCTTGTTGTCCCGCTATTCTTCCTTTCATAAATTAATTCGAATTTTTGCCTATCTTCTCAGACGTAAATATCTTGTGGTTGACCAACCTCTTCTTCCTAAACCACACCTAAGCAATCATGAATTAAATCTCGCTACTATCAAGGTTTTGTAGCTAACACAGCAAGAGGCCCTTTCTACTGAATTATCTTTGCTATCCGCCAAGAAAGATCTTCCGAAGTCTAGTCGTCTTCGTGCCTTAGCCCCGTTCCTTGATGACAATGGGTTACTCAGGGTAGGTGGTAGGCTCTCGCAATCTTTGCTTTCTGAGGACAAAAAGCATCCTGTTATTTTGCCCTCCAAACATCACGTAAATTCCTTAATCATACGTGACTTTCATTTTCGCAACCTGCATGTTGGTACTCGTACATTGCATTGTTTACTAAGGGAAAAGTACTTGATCATAAATTGGGTTCGTGAAGTTTCTTCTGTGATTCACAAATGCATCCCCTGTCTTAAGGTGAAACCTAAGGTTAGTACCCAATTGATGAGCGATCTACCTTCTTTTCGCTCTTCTCCCATGCGTCCCTTTGTTTTAACTGGCGTAGATTACATGGGTCCATTTCATTATCAACGCAATTCCCCTGAAGTTAAACGCAAATTGTTTGGTAAGCTCTGTGTTTCTCTTTTTGTTTGAATGGTTACTGGCGCGATCCATTTGGAACTAGTAACAAATGCCTCTACTTCTTACTCTCTGTCAGCCGTCTCTCGCTTCACTGCCAGGCGTGGTGTTCCATCTGAAATGTTTTCCGATAACGCTTCTACTTTTCAAGGAGCAGCTTCATTGTGGAAGAAAGCCCTTACATCTCCTTCTGCCATGGAACAACTTTCTAACTTTTCATATTCTAAAGGTTTTAAATGGCGGTTTATACCTCCTTACGCCCCTCATCACGGCGACAGGTGGGAATCTTGCGTCAAGCTTACTAAACGTCATCTAAAAAAGGTTTTAGGTAGTCGCATTCTGACTTACGAAGAATTTAATTCGCTGTCTATTCTGATTGAAGGTGTTGTTAACTCTCGCCCTTTAACTCCGCTTTCCAATGATCCTGATGACCTGCTTCCACTTACACCTGGTCACTTCCTTATAGGCACTTCTCTTTCTGTTCCTCCTCCCCTTCCTAGCTCTTATAGAGATTCTAATTTACCTATTGTTTGGCGTAAACTTGAAGCCCTCCGTAATTATTTCTGGAAGAGGTGGAAAGTGGAATACTTAATTTCTTTACAACGGAGACAGAAGTGGTTTCTTTCTAATCCTGACATCAGAGTGGGGGACTTGGTCCTTGTTAGAGATGCTTCCCCCCCCCCCCTTTTATTTGGGTCTCCGGTCGGGTGGTCGAATGTTACTCGGGAAGGGATGGAAGGGTCAGGGTGGTTAGGATCTTGACTAATAATGGGCATATTACTAGACCTATCTCTATAATTGCCCTCCTTCCTCTCAATCTTTAATATTGTGTTTCAACTCTCTGTTGGTGTTTGTCCCCCCAGCATGGTGTATTCTTTGGTATACACGGTAAGTTAGAGGTAGCTTAGGCTGCTCTTTGCTTTAATTCATTCCTTCCTTCTACGCAAACACCAACAGTGATTTCTTACTTTTTCTTTTATTTGTGCACCTTGCTTACTTCCTTTGTAAGTCTGTTATAGATATATATCTTCCATGATCAACCTAGCGGCATCTAGCAGCTAACTACTGAAGTTTCTCAATATCTCAACTCTCAAGAAGACTTCCTTCCCAATCCAGCCAAAAGATTTCGTCGCTAACTCCAGCTAACATCTCCACGCTCAAGAGGACTTCTTCATCATTCCAATCCTCCAGACGTCGTCATCATCACCTGCTAGCTTCTCCTTGAAGATCGCTCCGTCGAGAAAATTAATACCTAAGAAAGCAATGTATCATTGTTATGTTGGTAATCTTTATGTAAGTTCCTTTGTCCTTTTCCCCCACCCCCTTTCCTGTCCTTGGTACCTCTGTGCTTCGTCAAGCAGATCCACTTCAGTATCAGACGTCTACACATACAGTTGAAGCACTTCCCGAGCTTGTCTCCTCTCCTCGAGAGACATTTTTTTAAATCGGACGCCATGTCTGAATTTTAACTTCAACCGTCATCCAGACCATCGTCTTTCTTCAAAATGAGCTAAGTACAACTTCAATGGTTTTCACCAAGTTTTAAAAGTTTTAATTGCTTATAGCATTTTATCTGATTTTATAGACAGTGTGAAATTGCTAAATGTGATGCAATATCTGCCTTCAGAAGATCTTCCTGATCTAGTTGTGACTACTTCAGCTAAATTTTCAAAATGAAAAAGTACTTCTTGTACTGATTATCTGAGATACTATGTCACACCGAGGGATAATTTCAAGTACCCACTGTCTATATAATTCAGCTTTCCGCCGGGGGAATTGTCTTGCCCAATTCAACATATATCAATGCTCTAGAACTTTCTACATCAAGTTATCTTTCTGCAAGTAAAGCCGTCAAGTATTTTCCACCTAAATATGGGAATACTTTTCTTAGCTAAAGATTTTTCTTAACAGCATTCGTTAGTCTACGTCTAATTTGTCTTCCTTCGTGGGAAACTTTCCACTGCATTCAACTACAACCTATAAAAGCTACAACGCAATAAACCTTCTCAAGTTCAAATTCAACTAGTGATTTACATAACTGCAATAACTTTTCTCCTTATGAGCCTTTCTGTGTTGCAATAGTGAACTTTTCAACAGACTACCGTGCATAACAGTGCTCGTTCAACCACCATCCGTGTCGCGTTCGAAAGAGAGCAATAAATATGGCCAAGACATTTTTCTAAACCTCCTATTTTCCTCCTCTCAAATACCTTACTAACATATTATAATTAAATTATAAAATTTGGATCTCCTTCAATGAGGTGTCACTCAATAGCAGTGCCCTCCCATCTTTGTGCTGTTTACCATCGTAATTTCTGTATAATCTGTGCCTAGCACACTCTTTAAACTATTGTTTTCCTCGTTTACTAGGGAATTCAATGATTTCTAGTCACAAGTGAGTTTTCTAACTTTCCTTTTCCAGGTTTCACGAAAGGGCAACTGGCCCCATTTTTTCTCGTGATCCCTGTTTAAATATAAGAAGTTATAGGAACTTCTTCTTAATTTTCCTCCTTTTTGGTTATAATCTCATATTAAATGCTTTTTCATAGCCTTTAAGATCTCTAATAGGAATTCTTAAAGTGCCTATATTGTACCCGATTCCTTGTTGAAGCTTTAATTATTTGTAATCCTCGTTATAAACTTTAAAGTTTTTAAATTTAGCACAACTTTTAAAATCTTATTCAGATTTTGTGCTCGAAGCAAGTCTTAAACTTCCGTCCTATTTATCATTGTCAAAAAATTTACAATTTGTTAGCATTAAGTCTCAGACTTTTGTATGTTAAAATTGTTTATTGTTATTAATTTGAATCTAAATCAACTTTATATTGTTTGCTACACAACTCTTTCTTTATTGTTAAATAAATCAGATTATATTTTCTCGTTCTTGTCTTAGAATAACGATTAAGCAGGACCCTAGTTTCCCTGACTCTTCCCATCGGTTTATGCTCTCATTATGCAAATCACATACCGGCACTAAAATTATAAAAGTTTTGCCTCTTGTTGCATTTGAACGAAAACTTCTAGTATCATCTTTTTCAAAGCATCTTTTAGCTGCTATAGCTAATTCTAATGAGCCAGTAAGGCATGTAAAGCTAGCTCCGCAAGCTTCCTGCTTGTTGAGATTTTCTTTAAAACATGTGGTTCGTTTTCAAAATTTAAGTTTTTCTTTCGGTCTATACTTTTAATCGGCACTTTGCTGGGTAAAAGCTTAGCTATTCTTAAATGCAACTATTGTCTTTCTTATCAAAATTTTCGAAGAAATCAACAAAATTGTTGCCAAAATCACTATAACTGCTTCACCACTACCTTCCTGGGAGTATTCGATCAGTCGTTTGAGATCCTACAGTGCCAAGAACTAAAATCATAACGGCAAATTCAAATTATGGGGCCGATAACCAAGATGTTAGGCCCCTTAAAACAACAATTATCATCATCATCATCAAATTCAAATTATTTGCGCCTTTCAATACATTCGTTCTAACTTAACTCTTCTGAAAGGTTATGCAGTAAATTTGTCATTCTTTGTCTTGCCAGACTACCACCCTTCCCCATATTATGCAATTTTAGGCTGGGAAGGGAAAGCACGAACGCCGCTTGCTTGCAAATTGCCCAAGCTCCAGCCGCATTTCCCGTTAGCTTCGTCCAAGTCCGTACCCACTTTAGGTGCTTCACGGGCTTTGCGGTTACTAAATACTCATTCAAATTCATTTTGTTTGCTTAGTATTGGACTCTCGTCCTATTTACCCACACTTGTTCTTCATTCCGAAACCCACTTCCCTTTGCTTTTCTCTTCATCTTCCCTTGGGGGAAGTGTTAATCCCTAGCCAAAAGCTACCCACCGGTTGACAGCATAGCCAAGGTCTTTGATCGGGTAAATCATAAAATCGTATGAGAGAAGATGAAGGGATTGTCTGGACTAGAGAATAGCGTGATGAGTGAGAGCACCCTTAAGCTGGGTTTTCCTAGGCGCGGAAGCGGCGAACGGAGCGCGGTGAGCGGAGTGCGGAGCGCGGAGAGCGGAGTCGGCTCTCCTCTGGTCGTATGTAATTTAAAGGTACTGTTTTCCTAGAAGCGGAGCGCACCGCCGGTGGACGAGCGGAACTCGCTCCTCCGCATTCCTCTGCTCCGAGATCAGACGAGTCCGCTGTCGGCTGGCGGAGTGGCTGGACGTCTGTACAAGTTGTGTTTAGTTTTATTCAATTGTGTCCCTTGTGTGTTTAATATAACGTGTTTGCACCATGAGTGTGTGTCGGTATACTAATTTCGTCATCAATTAAATGGTTATTATTTATATGAATTTTAAACACTCCCTCATTTTCACGCGTTTTAAATATGTCACTTGCAAATTTTCGATCCTTCACTAAATGCACTAGTAACTCTTCCTCCTCATCCTCTTCCAAGTGTAATAAAATAGAAAATCTAGATTCCACGTCCATATTGACTTCACCTTATCACTGCTAGTATACAAATTAGTAACCGTTCCGCTCTTCGCTTCCGCGCCTAGGAAACCCCAGCTTTAATGTTCTGTCTACCTACTTATTGTCCGCGCGCCAGGAGAAGAAGTCGGATGGGTTCGTACTGCATTCGAAAAACCTCAAGTTGGTCACTGCCCACTTCACCCTCTTTCTTTTTTCTTTATTTGTACTCCATAATCTGCAAGTGGGGAAACTGGGAATGGGACCTAGAGTGACAAACAGCTGGTTGAACAACAATCACAATACGGGAGGTAGTAGTAACTGACTGCGCATGCGTACAGCCCCGTCGTAGAGTGGCGAACTGACGTCACCCAGCACACAGACAGTTAGTTATTGTTGCTTAAAGGGGCGGAACAGCGAAGGCATCTTCTCCTAGCATACATATCGCTAACGTACAGTTGGAATATTAGCACTACTTTCAAATTTTTAACAAGCGGAAAAAAATGTTTCAATTTCGTTTGTTTGTTACCTTCTCTGTTCGTTCACTAAAAATATTTCATTTTACTGCGAAATTCAATCTAAAGGCACCAAGGCACATGTGCAGTCAGTTTAAGGAAGAGTGTTGAAGCTTGGAAGTTCTTTGCCCTCCTCCATCTAAATCTGTGGTCACGTGTTTCTGGCTCGTCACATCTAGCAGCATCCCACAATGAAGGGATCTTCCTGTCTCATAGTCTTGTATGATATAACAACTAAAAATCCTTTCGAAAAATAAACTTTCCACGCTTGAGGTTCAGCACAACGTGCGGGAATCCCACAAGTGTCAAAGTCGAACGAGTCTACTCACCTCTTTGCGCCTAATGACACGATACACAGCGAATGCTGGTAGAGGAGCTATGGTCGCGAGTCCTATGAACCATCCCAGAACGTCCACCGACACCGGAAATTCGTAATTTCCGAAACGGGCATAGGAGAAGTCTTGGATCGTAAAGAAGAGCACTACCTGAAACAAGATGGTAGCACACAGTGACTATTATTAGCCTTATGAGATCTACACTACGTTAGTTTGTCTGTCTTTGTGTGTGTATGTCTGTCATCATTCATCATCATTTAAGGGGATACGGAATCGCTTATCTTACCAATGTTAAATTTGTTTAATGCATGTTCCTTTTCCTCAGAATCTAATAAAGGTATGATAATGAAATTTATGTCACATTTCATTCAATCCTTACTTCACATATTAATGGGGCGTTTTTAATATTGGACTTCAGGGGAGTCAGAATTTTTTATTTTTAGCGTATTTTCAATTTTGAAAAAATAGGCTTATGAGATCACCTTTTGTCCGTGAGTGTGTGCGTGTGTGTGTGTCTGTGAGGTACGTGTGTGTCCCCCCTAATAACGTCTAAACGGCTGGAGTGGTTTCAATGACACTCAGTAAGTTCATAGCACTATTCCGTACGACCCCGACTGTGCCCTTCAAAGTTTGTTACGTCTCACCAATCCAACATGGCGGAAGTGCGAAATATTTCACCAGCATTCAATATCTCCGAAACTATTCCCGATATCACCCTGTAGTTTTTTACGGTGATAAAGGGAACTATTAGAAGTTTACTTATGTGACTTTTGAAAAACTGGTAACTACAAAACCAACATGGCGGCCACGCGAATTTGCGACATTTAAATAGACGTTTCTCGCGATTTAACCGACCAAACGCAATAAAACTTGGTATAGTATATGTTTATACACATTGTAGTGCGCCGACATCTAACTTTGTTTAATTGTTTACATAACCACAAGATGGCGGATGTGCGAAATATTTCACCGGCATTCTATATCTATGAAACTATTAGCGGTATCACTCTTAAATTTTGTACGGAGATAAAGAGCACTACTGAAGGTTCATCTATAAGACTTTCAAAAACCGGTTAACTAAAAAACGAACATGGCGGCCAAGCGAATTTGAAAATTTTAAATAGACCTTTCTCGCGATTTAATGTTCCAAATGCAATGAAATCTGGTACAGGAAATGTTTATACACATTGAAATGCACTGGTATCTAATTTAGTTCAATTGTTTACATAACCTCAAGATGGCGCCTGTGCGAATTTTAAAATTAAGTTTTTATTTCTTGTGTCGTAATCATGCGTTCGAAGTGAAAGTTTGAATAATGAACATACACAATAATGTTCCTTTAGTGGTACATGACTCTATGGCCTATATATTTAGCAATCCAAAAAGGCGACCTTCTGAAATATTTAGACGGCTCGGAATATCTACGAATCTATTATAGCAATCAAACTGATTTTTTATGTCCATAGGGGCTATGAACTTAATTTCACCTATAGGACTTTAAATAACCTGGTGATCACAAATCCAACATGGCGGTGAGGCGAAGTATAAATATTCACATGGACGTTTCTCGCAATTTAACCATCCGAGTGCAGTGAAACTTTGTACAGTATATCCTTATACGAATGTTAATCCACTGGTATCTAATTTATTTCAATTGTTTCCATAACCACAAAATGGCATCTGTGCGAAATTTTAAAATCCTCTTGTTACTTCTTGGGTCCTTAATCATGGGATTGAAGTTTGAATGCTACACGTACACAATAATCTTCATGTAACAGTACATAACTCTAGGACCTACATATATAAAATCCAACTGGTGACCATCCGAAATATTTAGTGGGTTCTCAATATCTACGAATCTATTACAGCAAACAAACTGAAATTTTGTATGTTGATAGAGGCAATTATCATAAGTAGGATATATGAAAATAGGCTGTTTAGTTCTTCACGGAACTACTTGTTTATTTTTTTATAACTGTCGAAAAATATAATTAAGTTACTTTTTCTTTAAACAAACAGCCAAAACACCAAGAGTTTTACTTTAAACAAGGAAACTTCTCCATTAAAATATTAACCACTATGAGACAAATCCATGATCAAAGTTTCACAGCTCTGTGATGATTAATCGCCTAGAAAAGGAACATACATTTTTTTATGGAACTGAGAAAACTGCAGTTAAAATTCTCCACACATGATGAATATCTCATTGTTAGCACAAGCGTAAATTCAAAGTATATAATAATTATTAAATAAATAAATACAAATAAATAAATTATTTCTAATAGTTAAACACATCATTTTAAAGGGCAGATTTCAGAGATTCATAAAATACGGTATAGGAAAATAAAAAGTGTTGATTTTGACAATTTTAACCGCTCCGTATCTCCTTAACTGTCTCCAGGTTCCCGGGTGCGGTGTAAGAGCGCTCTCCATTTCAGTCGAACGAGTCTATTCACCTCTTTGCGCAGAATGAGAAGATACACAGCGAATGCTGGTAGAGGAGCTATTATTCTTCAACTTTACACAATTCCACTCCTCACTCTTCCAGAGCATCTGTTATTTGGGAGATCCATCGTGTCCATGGTCTTCCACTAGGTCGCTTTCCTTTTGTGTCCTTATCAAACCATTTCCGTGCTACTCTCTTTAGATCCATCCTCTTCAAGTGAACCATCTCAAACTTGATGTTGCTATAGTTTCCTTAAGTGGTTTCACATGTGTGTCTTCATGGATATTTTCATTCCTGAACTTATCACGTATCGTTTTCTGAAGCATTGTCCTCAGAAATTTTATTTGGCCAGCCTGAAGTCTGCTGTTATCTCTTCTATTATTGGTGCACGTTTGCTGGCCATATACTGTTGTTGGTTCAAAGTAGGCATTATACAGTGTTGTTTTTTTGTTTTTTTGTTGACTTGGTGGTACAAATTACCTCCCTTCCAATCCTATTGGTAATTTCCGCTGAGCAATGACCATCTCGAGTTATAATGCTGCCAAGATATTGGAACCGATCAACCTCTTGCAAGTTCCTTCCATCCAACATGATATTTAAATTAACCTTTTGTCTACTAGCCTTCGAGGCTACTGTCTAACATTTAGTCCAAACTCATTAAATTGATTGTTCCAGGTATTTAATTTCTTCTGTACTTCCTCAACTGTGCAACCCCCAATCACCACATCGTCCGCGAAGGCCAATGCCTTGAAATCCGTTTCGAGATGCTGCTGTTTTACCCTGTTTATGATTTCGTCCATTACGGAGATGAACAGCAATGGTGACAATGCCCTTCCCTGTTGCACTCCCTTTGATGTAACAAACCAATCTGAATATTTACTCCCTATTGGAACATAGCTCTGAAAAAGCTATACAGCATTTTTCCTTTACTTTGGTGCTTGTTTTACCAAAAATATCGAGTGTAGTGTTCACAATTACGTCTTTAAATCTATTCCACTCTTCCTGTCCTGTTCTTAGTTCATCATGTGACCCACCAGCTCCGCTTATCGGACAGAGGGCGGTTTAAGCTGTCCTCAAGGACGTGACCAGTTGGATATATTTATAAGTAGCTCAGGCCCAGCTGTGCTCGGTCACACGCAATGGCGAAGCTGGAGGGGAATCTTTGTGCCTTAGAACACCCATTTCATTCTCAAGGAATATGCACTTTTAAATTTTCCCATTTTTCATTAGCATAGGCAAATTAAATCTCTAGTTTTTGGTATTATTCTCTGTAGCCACGGTGGGAATGACGCCGGCTGCTCACCGAAGAACAAATCGGAATGGAGAAAGACTAATTTAACCTTGTTCTAAAATCAACAGCTTTTAAATATCTGTCAAGGAAGCAAAAGACTTGGGCATCCCCAATCCCTAATCTTGGAGAGTTTTAAATTGATCACGTCGCAATTGCGCGGAAAGCAACATGAGAAATTCAGAATTTTAAAGTCCTGAGAAGTGCAAACCTCGACTCAGATACCTCTCAAAAATTAAAGTTATGTATATCCCGAGAAACACCATGAGGGTTCTATTGTCAAGGACTAGAAAATTTGACACTGAAAAGCTTAAAACAACTCAAGAGTTCACACAGAAGCTGGAATCCCTGGATCCAGAGAACTGGGAGCAACATAGAGAAGCCACGGTTGAAACTGCAACAGATACAATTCCATTAGTAAAAGCAAGGAAACATCCTTGGTGGATTCAGGATTGTGATGAAGTTATAAAACAAAGAAGTTTCTCATGGCTACGATGGAACTCCCAGAGGGATCAAAATAGTGTTGCGTGCCGCCCCCCTAGTGGCACTTTTGTTAACTGGATTACGGTGGGTAGAAAGCACAATACCAATTACTGCTTAAAGAAATAATTAACTTTATTGTAGCCAGAAAGATACACTACTCAACAGCAAATGCAAGCAATTATTACCTTACTCCAGTTTCCTCACGTCGAGAATACTTCCCCTTTCACTTGTCAACAGACCACAGTTAATCCTCTCGCTAATGAGTCCGGTCCCGTACGCTGGCTGGAAATAGCTGCACTAGGTCTGTCACTCACTGTTTTGCAACTCACCACAATGACCTCTCTCGCACTAGGTAAGCACACTCGCTCAAAACACAGGCAGTCCCGTGTAAGCTCCTCACTCCCTTCGCTGTCAAGAGAATCGGCTTCACTAGGGGTTTCGCAAGTCTCCACACTTCTGTCGCTCAGGATAAGCGCTCGCACTCGCTCGTAAAACACAACAACAACCACTGCTTGACAGGTCGCAATTATATAGCAGGCCGGTGACTCAATAAATGGTTCTAGATCCATCCAGGGTTCACGGCTTCTCGAGGTTTCCATCGCTGGCTCAGTCACGAATATTCTGGACCATCCCTTTGTCCTAGTAGCCCTGTGGCATAAGGCGCACGCAATACACGAGGCAGGGCACAGCCCAGCTCTGAGGCAATTGTGACTCATGCGGCGAGCGATGACACAAACTCACAGCCGTAACACCACCCCCTTCCTAAAAAGGCTGATCGTCCCGATCAATCATTGGTCCGTCTGTGTCCCTCCGTAGGCTGCCAGGCGATCTCGATGCACGATCTTCATCTTCGCCGTCGGGCTCCGCTGTATCCTGTTGACGACATCGTTGATCCGTTTCACGACTCGGTACGGGCCCTCCCAGGACTTCTGCAGTTTGGGTGACAGGCCTTTCTTCCGTAATGGGTTGAAGAGCCAGACCAGGTCGTCCTCGTGGAATCCGCCGGCATCCGTCTGCTGGTCGTATCGGGTCTTCATTCGGTCGGTCTCGATCCGCAGTTTCCTCCTCGCGAAAGCGTGCACGTCCTCCAGTTGGTCGACCAGTTCTTGACAATACTGGCTTACTGGGATCGGATCATTCCCAGGTCGGCCGAAGGCAAGATCGACAGGTAGACGGAGCTCCCTCCCAAACATGGCCCGGGCTGGTGTGCATCCTGTGGCTTCATGCACGGCGGCGCGGTAGGCCAGGAGAAATAGTGGAAGATGTTTGTTCCAATCCCTCTGGTGCTCGCTGACGACTATTCGGAGATGGTTCTCGATGGTGCGATTGAATCGCTCTACCTTCCCGTCGGACTGAGGGTGTAGCGGCGTTGTCCTTGTCTTCCGGATTCCCAGCAGCTGGCATAGGTTCTGGGACACCTGCGACTCGAAGTCCCTCCCTTGGTCGGAGTGCAGCTCCAGGGGTACTCCGTACCGGCTGACAAATTCCTTCACCAGGGTCTCTGCAATCGTCGCGGCTTCTTGGTTAGGGAGCGCATACGCCTCCGGCCATTTGGTAAAGTAGTCGCTGACGACTAATATGTAGCGGTTCCCTGCCTCGCTTAACGGGAATGGCTCAGCAACATCGATGGCAAATCTCTCCATGGGGCCGCCCACGTTGTAGGTCTTCAGTGGACCCCGTCGTCTTTGTCCTGGGCCCTTGCTGGCTGCGCAATCGTGGCACCTCGTGCAGTGGTTCTCCACGTCTGTTCGGCATCCGATCCAGTAGAACCGCTCTCTCAGTTTCTCCAGTGTCTTCTTTATCCCTAGGTGTCCACCAGATGGTCCTCCATGAACTTCCTTCAGGACTTCCTTCATCATAGCCTTTGGAACGACGACTTGTTCCCGAGATGTCTTCCCGTCGGTGATCTCCCAGGTACGGCAGACGAGGCCATCCCTTACAATCAGTGAGTCCCACTGTGCCCAGTAGGACATAAACTTTGGGCTGCAGTCACTCACAATGTTCCACCCGGGTCTGGGGTCACAGGCCCTCTTCCATTCAGCTATCAGTCCCAGGTCATCATCTTCTGCTTGTGCTCGCGTGAAAGATTCGCGGCTCCAGCTCCCTTGAAGTTCCACGGTAGTCCTTCGGCACTGTATCCCGGTGTTCTCCTCCCTCCTAGTACAGAAGGTGCAGTCTTCGGGGCACGGTCTTTGTGACAGGGCGTCGGCGTTAGAATGCAGTTGGCTTTCCTGTGCTGAATCTCAAAGTTGTACTGTTGAAGCCTCTCTAACCACCGCGCGAGTTGACCCTCGGGATGCTTGAAGTTCAGGGATGCTTGGTCGGTCCTGATGAGAAATTCTTGCCCGTACAGGTACTTGTGGAAGTGTTCAATGGTCTTCACGACGGCGAGCAGCTCCTTCCTGGTGACGCAGTAGTTCCTTTCTGGCTTTGACAAGGCCTTGCTGAAGTAGGCCACTACTCTCTCCTCGCCGTCCACTACTTGCGACAGGATTCCCCCTATGCCAAAGTCGCTGGCATCGGTATCGACGATGAACCTTGTTCCAGATCTGGCGTAGGCCAGAATAGGTGCGGTGCACAGAGCCTGCTTGAGTTGTTCGAAGGCACTGTGGCATTCTGCTGTCCACGTGAAGAGTTGGTCCTTCTCAGTCAGTCGATGTAAAGGTTTGGCGATGTCAGCGAATCCTCTCACGAAGCGACGGTAATAAGTGCAGAGTCCAAGGAAGCTTCATAGTTGGGACTTGTCCTTCGGAACTGGCCACTCCCTCACAGCTGCGGTCTTCTCTGGGTCGGTGCGCACCCCTTCCTCGGAGACGATATGCCCAAGATACTGGACCCGGTTCTGGAAGAGCTGACACTTCTTGGGGCTCAACTTCAGCTGGGCAGCCCGTAGCTTCAACAAGATCTCCTTCAGGTTGCTGTAATGCTCCTCGAAGCTTCTCCCCAGAACGATGACGTCGTCTAGGTAGACCTGGCAGGTCTTCCAGTGTAGTCCCCTCAGAATGGACTCCATTAGCCTTTCGAAGGTCGCAGGGGCGTTGCACAGACCGAATGGCATGACGGTGAACTGCCAGAGCCCGCTGCCCACAGAGAACGCAGTTTTCTCGCGGTCCTTAGGGTGGACCTCCACCTGCCAGTAGCCACTCTTCAAATCCAAGGTGGAGAACCATCTCGACCCTGATATGGTGTCCAGGGTGTCGTCGATCCGGGGTAGAGGGTAGCTGTCCTTCTTCGTGACGTCATTCACCCGCCTGTAATCCACGCAGAACCTGGTGGAACCGTCCTTCTTCTTTACTAGCACGACCGGAGAACTCCAAGGACTATGTGATGGCTCGATCATCCCTTGCTCCTTCATCTCTTCTACCATCCGGTCGACTTCGGCTTGCTTGGCGAGCGGGACACGTCGGAATGGGGCCCTAATCGGTGCGCTGTCCCCAACGTCGATTCTGTGCTGAACCAAGCTTGTCCTGCCGAAGTCTTTGCTCCCCACGGAGGAGACGTCCTGGAATTCGCGTAGCAGGTCCTGAAGTTGGCGTGATTGTTCCTCGTGTAAATGGTCCTGGGATCCTTGGTACAGCTTCTGTAGTTCTTCGGGCAGTGTGCGTCTTCTTCGGTTGTCCGTCTGCAGGTGTCCGTCCGTCGTATCTGTAATGCGGGCAATCCAGGTAACGGGCTCGCAGACTCCTAGGTTGGTGTCCCGGTGAACCGTAATGTCGTAGTCGTTCAGGTTGGACAGGCGGACGTACGGCCGAGACGTCGTGTTGATGAGAGTCTTGGCAACTAGCAATCCTTTTGTCTGGATGTCCTCATATTTTGGCTCGATGACAGCCGCCACTCCCTCAGCAGTTCCGTCGACAATTACGGCGGCGCTGACCTCCGTCCTGGCGGGAACGATGACGTCTTCTCTCAGCCTTACTCGTCGTGCGGTGACGGACTCGTGCGCAGGTTGCAAAGCAAGTTCCTCACCTCCGAAGTGCAGAGTGTTGGTACTCAGGTCCAAGATGATGTTGTTCTGGTCCAGGGAGTCCAGTCCGATGATCACTTCATTTGATACGTCAGCCACAAGCACTGGATGCTTTATCGCCCGTCGACCAATGACGAACTCCAGTGATGCTTCGCCATGTACCGGTGCGGTCTCTCCGGTCGCGGTTATTAGCTGGAGGTTCCTTTGTGTGGGTTGCACTCTCCACTTCGGGATCACGGTGGGACTGACGATGGTCCTCGATGCTCCCGTGTCGATTAGCATGGGCCAGCTCTCTCCGTTGACGACTCCGTCGACCATCAGGCTGCTATTATCCCTCCGTAACTGCGTCACACGAATTTGGACTGCCGGGGCTTGACGACTGTCACAAGCCAACCTTTGCCCCCCTAGGCTGGCTGATACTTGCTTTCCTGGGCCGCGCAGTTTCCCTACGACTGACTGTCCCGACGGAAACCCTTGGCGGTGGCGATCACCGCAGTCCTTGCTCAGGTGGCCTCTCTTACGGCAGGTCCAGCAGGTTGGTAGTCATCTTCCGGGCCGCCTCTCCGGATGTCCTTCGTCTACGTTTTTGTTGGTGGTACTGCAATTCTTGAAGAAACGGCTTAGCGCCTCCATTAATTCGTCGGCCAGGGGCTTGGTCTCGTTGGTTTTTACTGGTTCGTCGACGTCCACTTGACGCACCCGCGCGTGCATTCTGGATGCCTGTTTTGCCGTCTCGAACTCAAGTGCGTGGCTCAGCGCATCTGTCAGGGTCTTATTGCGAGCGAGTTGCAGCGCCTGTTGAGTGTCCGAGTCCCGTAGCCCGTCGGTGAAAGTCTGCGTCGCTATCTGCTCCAGAAAGTCGGCCGGCGCTGTTGGATAGGCGAGCCTTACGAGACGTGCGTTGTCCTTCTCGAACTCCTGCAGGGTTTCCGCGTTCTTTTGTACCCGGGTTCGGAGCTGCATCTGGTAGGCTTGCTGAAGATTGCAGTCTCCATATCGGGACTCCATATGGGCGATCAGTGAAGCGTAGTCCTGGGATCCAGTCGGGATGGCCTGAAGGACGTTAAGGGCGTCCCCTCTCAGCGCTACAATCAGAGTTGTAGCCTTTTCCGTGCTGTTCCAGTTGTTTATTGAACAGGCTGCCTCGAACTGACGTAAATAGGTGCTCCACGGGACCTTTCCGTCGAAGGTTGGGGGCGTCACTCTGCTCTGTCCCGTTCCTGATATTCCCGGTGTACCTGTGGGCGGGCGTCGGCACAGCTCGGCAACTTCCTCTTGAAGAGCGTTGAATCTCGCTTCCATCCTCGTCGACGGGCGTTGGTTCAGCTCAGAAATTTCCTTTTGTAAAACGTTGAATTTTTCTTCCACCCCCGTCAGTGGGCGTTGGCGCAGTTCGTCAACTTCCTCTTGTAAGGCGTCGAACTTCTTTTCTACTGCTGTGACTTCCTCACGTAGGCCCTGGCAGACGGTGTTGACTTCCTGACGCAGACCCTGTTCCAATTCCTTTTGATTTTCCTGTAATTTCGTCAGCAGACACTTTTCAAGATTTTTCTGGCCATCCAGAAATTTGGCGGTTAGGTCCTCTGCTAGCTTATTCTGACCGTCTTCTAATTTGGAAGTTAGGTCCTCGGCTAAACTTTTCTGGCTGTCTTCCATCTTCTTCAGGTCCTCCGCTAACTTATTTTGACCGTCTTCCATCTTCTTCTGGCCGTCTTCTAGCTTCTTCTGGCCGTCTTCTAATTTGGCAGTTAGGTCCTTGGTTAAATTCTTCTGGCCGTCCTCCATCTTCTTCTGGCCGTCTTCTTATTTGGCAGTTAGGTCCTTGGTTAAATTCTTCTGGCCGTCCTCCATCTTGGTTTCCATGCCATTTAACTTTTCTAGCAATGCTGCCAATTGCGCCTCCATTTTAGTTGTTTGTCTTGTAAAGGGCATGCACTGACAGGAAAATTAGAGAAAATGATCTGCTCGGGTTTTGAAACCAGGACCGTCGGGTGTTGTGCTTGAGTTCGTAATCCGGCTTCTGACACCAATTGTTGCGTGCCGCCCCCTAGTGGCAATTTTGTTAACTGGATTACGGTGGGTAGAAAGCACAACACCAATTACTGCTTAAAGAAATAATTACCTTTATTGTGGCCAGAAAGATACACTACTCAACAGCAAATACAAGCAATTATTACCTAGGTGTTACGGCTGTGAGTTTGTGTCATCGCTCGCCGCATGAGTCACAACTGCCCCAGGGCTGGGCTGTGCCCTGCCTCGTGTATTGCGTGCGCCTTATGCAACAGGGCTATTAGGACAAAGGGATGGTCCAGAATATTCGTGACTGAGCCAGCGATGGAAACCTCGAGAAGCCGTGAACCCTGGATGGATCTAGAAGCATTTATTGAGTCACCGGCCTGCTATATAAGTGCGACCTGTCAAGCAGTGGTTGTTGTTGTGTTTTACGAGCGAGTGCGAGCGCTTATCCTGAGCGACAGAAGTGTGGAGACTTGCGAAACCCCTAGAGAAGCCGATTCTCTTGACAGCGAAGGGAGTGAGGAGCTTACAGGAGACTGCCTGTGTTTTGAGCGAGTGTGCTTACCTAGTGCGAGAGAGGTCATTGTGGTGAGTTGCAAAACAGTGAGTGACAGACCTAGTGCAGCTATTTCCAGCCAGCGTACGGGACCGGACTCATTAGCGAGAGGATTAACTGTGGTCTGTTGACAAGTGAAAGGGGAAGTATTCTCGACGTGAGGAAACTGGAGTAAGGTAATAATTGCTTGTATTTGCTGTTGAGTAGTGTATCTTTCTGGCCACAATAAAGTTAATTATTTCTTTAAGCAGTAATTGGTGTTGTGCTTTCTACCCACCGTAATCCAGTTAACAAAAGTGCCACTAGGGGGGCGGCACGCAACACACGAGGCAGGGCACAGCCCAGCCCTGGGGCAGTTGTGACTCGTGCGGCGAGCGATGACACAAACTCACAGCCGTAACAATAGCTACAATGACTTCTTGGCAGCGAGAAAACATGCAGCAAAAGTCGTTCGTGATCTAAAGGGGATCTGTGACAAAAACCAGCTTATGCATATTGAGCAGGACTTCATCAAAAACAATACTCGGGATTTTTATAGAACTTTTAAGCGTAATCTGAGTAAATTTATACCTCCAAGCCTACACTTTAGAGATCATACCGGAAAACTAGCCTTCAATGACAAGGACAATTGCCAGACCCTTGCAAATTACTTTGTTTTCTCTTCTTAACTGTGAAGCTCCACAATCCGAATTCGCCTTTGATGAAACTACCCACCTTAATCCAGACTCTCCTCCACCATCAAAAGAGGAAATCAAGCAGATCATTCATTCATTAAAGAACAACAAAGCACCAGGTGAAGACGGCATAATAGCTGAACTTTGGAAGTAGGCAAGTGATAAGGCAATCAGTAAACTCACTGAAATTATCCAGGAGATATGGGAAACCGAGGAACTCCCTAGTGGCTGGACATCAGTTTTGATTCACCCTCTCCTTAAGAAAGGTGACAAAACAGACGTAAACAACTATCGTGGCATTTCCCTCCTCATAACAACGTACCAAATTCTCTCCAAAGCCTTTCAGACCCGGGCAGAGGAACAACTTGACTTTCAGCTGGGAGAATATCAAGGAGGGTTTAGAAAAGGTCGTTCATGTGCAGAGCAGATCATGAGTCTTAAATCTGATCTTTCATAATTGAAGCTCAGAAACAGGAAGTTCGTAGTTGTCTTCGTCGACTTCAAGAAGGCCTATGATTCTCTTGATCGAACCACACTCTTCCAAATCTTAAAAGAAATGGTTTTGGACGACATAACACGAGCAATTATCCAGCAGACCTCGTCAAACACAAACTCCAGAGTGAAATTTAGAGGAGAAATATCAGACGCTTTCAAAATCAGGACGGGTGTGAGGCAGGGAGATGGATTGTCACCTTTACACTTCAACTGTGTACTGGAGAAAGTATTTCGTGAATGGCGCAAGGAGATGGGTAAAGAAGTGTTAGAAAATGGCGTCAGAATGAGCTGCAGGAGCTTGGACCTGACAATTGACTGCCTAGCTTTCGCAAATGTTCTAGCAATATTTTCTGATTCCCTAGACACAGCCGCGAAACAAGTCAACCAACTCAGAATACAAGCGGCAAAGGCAGGCTTACAGATTTATTTTGAGAAGACTGAGTTTATAACTAATATTTACCCTGCAGTCAAAGAATTACATGTTGAACATGGAAAGATCAGTCAGGCAAAAAAGTTTAAGTACCTAGGGGAGTGAAACGAGCCCAACATATCAGAGAAGGAAGCCTTCACATCAAGAATGAACAAGATGGAAGTGGCCTGCCAGCTAACGAAAGGGGTGTACAACAAGCAAACAGTGTCCCGCAATGCCAAACTAAGACACTATCGTACAGTTATCCGACCTGAGGCGCTGTACGCAGCAGAATGCCTGGCAATGAATAGGAAGGGTCTGGTTGAGAAATTGGAAGCCAAGGAAAGGAAGATCCTGAGGAAGATCTTAGGGCCGTTGAGAGACAATGATGGATACAGGAGACGGCATAACAATGAGTTTTACCATCATGTAGAAAGGATATCTCATGTAATTCGGAAGAGAAGAATATCTTTCTATGGCCACTTAACTCGTATGAAACCCGAGAGAATCGCCAATCGGATATTTACCTATTTTCTTAACAAGAAAACCAAGGGCCCCTGGTTTTGTGAGGTAGACAAGGATTTGCACGAAGTAGGGATCACCCACGCAGACATTATGGAACATGATCTTTTGAAGGAAAAGCTTGGAGCACACCACCAATTCCAAGAAAAACCGAAATTAAAAATTGACAAGAAGGTCTGATGAAAGAAGGGAGTTTCACAGGCAGCGAATGCGTGAACACTGGCCCAAAGATGGAAGCAGTTGAAATGACGTGGTCCATAGCAGGCCTAAACGAAGAAAGAAGAAACACTATAAGGTACAAACTTTAGAATACTCAGTTGCAAGAATGTAGCTTTGCCACTGGTCACACGACAAGATGGCACCTGTTCAGTTGATATAATACCACCGCTAGCAGTTCCTTTTCAAGTGTGGAGACTTACCAGCAAGGAGAGTGGCGCAAGGAACATCCAGCTCGTCCACCAGTAGTATCGACACCAGCGTCCTAGAGGTACCATCTCCTCCACATTGTCCAGGAAGCGATTACAGCCTTAAAGAAACAAAACACAGTCTTGACTGAAACAAACAATCGTGCAGATTGATAACGCTAGCCGTCAAAAAAAAAACTTTTTATTTGCTTCTTTTACAAAAATATTAGTTCTTTACTAAATGTACGCCAAGAAAATCGAATATGACCTTAGAATTTGTTTATTAGCTCTACATTTTAAGATACACTACTTGTTATATATGTACATACATAGTAAAAACCAATAATATATTAATATGATATCTGTACCCTATACAACAGAAGTAACAATTGTTTTAGCTCACTCTATGTACAGGTAAATTAGCAGAACATAAAATAAGAAGCCTTGCTATTTCGTATGATGATCTATCTTCCTTTGTACTCTTGTCCTGGAGCATCTCTTTTCACCGTCCAACAGTAGCCTGCATGGAATTAAACGTCCCATTTACCCTGATATCTTCGTTCCATAGTTGAACTATCTTGGTGGAATCTCTCATCATACTCATCTACTGCACCACTTCTCTAGGAAGTTATGTACAAATTCAACATAGTTTTCATCTCGTCTGATTCCCAAAAAACCTTGTACAATATCTCTAAAGGCTTCCCAAGCAGCTTAGTCATTACCCTGGAGGGCTCGATCAAAACAATCAACAGTGACTTAGGATACCTGTACTAAGGTGAGCCAACCTACAATTTATTTAAATAAAAGCAACCCTAGTATTTTTCGAAAGTCCCTCAAATTCTCTAGCATTTAGTGAAAATTGTTGTATCACAGAACATAGAGCATTTTAAATGCCATATTCGTATTTCGCTTGCTCGAATAAACTACAAATTGCTCTTTTGTTTCGGAAGCATTTTCACTGTTGGTTAGTGTAATTGAATCATTTTACTGGAAATATATTCCGACTTTGAGACCAAGTGAACAACGCGTTTTGTGGGAGTACTGTACCCGATAACCCGGATAGTAGGCTGTCAGATATCCGCCCCCCTCAATCGGATTGCCAATAATCAAACGCACCGGCACAGCTACATCAATGAAAATGGCACTGACAGATACTATCGAGATTAGAGCACAATAGTTAACAAGAAAATTATTGTGGAACACACCAAAATATACGGGGGTTCATACTTACCTTTACTTACCTCTTAAATTTATCTCGGGGACTGGGTTGTCAACTGGATCACTTAAAAGTATGCCCCCACAATAACCTCCACCATGATATTTAAAATGAACCAGAACGAAGACGAGAAACTTTAAACTGCACAATAATTTATTTCACATAAAGAATGATTTTAACAAAATAAACAACAAAATCAACGTGGCAATCAGAAGCCATCGACCACATAACCATGTCCTCCTGTAGGACCTGTATTCTCTACATATAATGTTTCAGCTTTCTCAAGCTCATAGCAACGTAAAAATAATAATGCATATGGAATGGAAACGGGATTTGGGATGAGACACATATATCAATTGTTTTGCGTGTTTATATACTTCACATTTTATTTATAGCCACAAGGCTATTATGGAACCGTCCTTGGCCTCAGTAACACAGTTGTCCGGGCCAGCTGCAAGGCACCTGTATTGTCAAAGCGGACTCCCGTTCGTTCAACCCTAGCATAAGCGTGTTACCTCATAGCTTGGCTCTCCCTTTCAAACACGTAGATGTTCACATCTCAACTGAAATATTATCACGCAAATGTCTTACATGCTTCATTCAAACACCAGTGGATTACTCCAACAATCCCAAATCATGATTATTTGTTCAAACCACTTGCTTAACTTGCGTTGTTTAGAGTATTAAAAAAACTCTAAATGTTAATAACAAAAGTTCATTAATTATTTATAACAATAATAAATTGTTTATAACAATGTCAAATGACAATTGAAAATTTTATACACGCCTGTATTAATCACTATCATTTCAAATTATTTAACAAAGATATTTACAAAATTATTTTACAATATTTATATTGTTTATATTATTTATACAAGAAATACATTAAACCACACGTTTATCCGGTTGATAATTACTCAAATCGTGTTGATATAATCGACCAATGAAGGTTAGTTATATTTAACTGTCAAATTCAGGTTTAATAAGGTTTAATAATAATTATTAATATTTGTGACGGTAACCTCCATTCAAAATCTTTATCTCAAATTATTTAACACTCTTGTTAATTTTAACAGTATCTTCATATGAATAACTTTCAAAGAACAAGAACAAGAACATTCAGCGGGAAAATACTTCGCTTATAACGCACAAAATTGCACAAAAATTGGCCCAAAATTCATCATATATCTTCATATATATGGCATAAAAATCTTCCAATCTACACACAAAAACCTCCACTTATTAATTCATCAACTTCATTCATTACTTATTGTGGGAACCTCCTTCATTATTCAAGGGCATTACTCAACAGCGACTTTTACACGTCCACTGAACTAACGATTATACATCCATTGTTCCTCTTTAAAAATTCTTATATTCATCAATTGTAATAATGACTGTTATTCTTTAACCTTCGTGGGTTTCATTCATGAATCGATATGAAGTAAAAATTTGCCAATCACAAATAAATTTAATAGCAAATACGATTAGACACTCCTGTCTGGTCTATCAAAATTGAGATTAACATCTTCAAAGTAACGCAGTATAAAAATACTATCTTCAAACAAAGATCATCTAAACTGCAAAATAGTCGAATAGAATACAATTAGACTGTGGAATGCAAACATTATTGTTCCAATCTAGAATTGAGAAAAACTCCTATCAAATGTTCATTACTATAGTGTATTCAATAAATTGTAATTAAAGTTCATATTTCATAAAATTGTCTATAATGCAATGATAAATGTCTATGTTGCAATCATGTTCGTAAGACGACTAGTATTTCAAAGATCGTCGATATCAAAATAGATTTTAACGCTCTAAAATCTTTCAATCATTCTTCTTTCTTGAGGATGACAGAAAATTGGTCAAAGTAATTTACTGAATAGAATTACTTTAATAAAATGACACGCTGTCTGAATTCAAATCTGCCATAGCAAATCATTAACTTTACAGTCAAATCGTGACTACAAAAATATGCAAATTACTGAAAGAATCTAAATCATCAGTCTCAACTGATCCAAAATTATTTAAGTATGCCAATGACATAACAATGTCTCAACAAATCGAAGAAAAAGGCATAAATCATCGAAGTGTACTGAGTACAGAAATATCAATCAAGAAAATGGGGCAAAAGATAGGACAGAAAATATGGGAAGAATGGTTGCTCAGATATCGCTACAAGACTCAAATAATACAAGAAACGTTCACGACTACCTTATCTGTTGATTGAAGTTCCAAAGGAAAGTTTTCAAAGAAAACTGCTGTTGGTTCCATTTCACCAGCGTGAAGATGTGCTCCGTCCTCGAATTTGGAATCAGCGTCCTCGGAGAATCGAACTGCTTCCTCCTCCAAAATTGCACTGCTCCGTGGATACGAAAAACATCCTTCTGGCAAAACTCTTCTTTGTGCGCCGGGATAACCCTGGCCTCTCTTGAAAGTTCTCTGAAGTTCTTGCAGGAATTCGCCATGAAGTTTATTGTAGTTATTTCCGCAGAAATATTCATAGTTGTGGAGTATGAAAATTTTTCCACTGTTATCTGGTATAATTCAGCGATGGATTCACGATGCATGAGTGTAGTTGGATGTTCACTACATGCTCGCTTTTGTAGAAAGACGATTAACGAAGTTCCATGCTGTTACTTTACTCCAATGATATATGTCCCAATTGCATTAAAGCCTTAGCCTTCCATCTCAACTACTGTTATAATCATTGAAAGCACTGCAAGATTATAATGTTCCATAGTCGAATGTATCGTTGTAATACCAAACGTATTCTCCAATATCACTGTTGCACTCCACGTGTCAGCCGTAGTGTATAATGTGGAATTTAAAAGTGTTTCTCATGTGGCGAGAAAATCACTTTTGTTGGCAGCCTAAAAGTTCCAATATCTTTCGAAGTATAACTGTGAAATTGTTCAAATCTTCTATACACCTCAATGTTATACTGCCCAATAGAATTATAATGCAGGCTGAAGTTAGCGCTTGATATCTTGACTGGTGGAAACGTTAATGTGAGCGTTTCAACTTCACCTAGTTTCGAGCAGCGTAAAATGGAACTGCTCCGAGTTCGTTCGATGCGCCGGTCTTTAACCACGCTAAAGACAACTTACTTCACTGAATCACTTGAAAATAACTATATATCACCAGAAATATATATGCGATCTGACATATGAGATCTGAGAGCTCCTCTCTCCAGTGCACGACCTTTTATCAACTTCTTAAGGGGCGTATCCATCCCTTCTATAGCCTGTTGCTGCGTCATTGCTGGAAGTTTTAACTTTGGCTATACTTGACGGATTTTCAAATTTCAAAAACTCAAAATTAATTTCTTCAAAATTCCAAATCAATGCCATAACTGAAAATAGATTTCCACAAATCTGCATGCCAAAAGTAATCAAATATCGTAGTTTCAGCAATCTCCGTCTTCCTTCCAAACTATCGTTCATTGGTTCGAGTCTCTCCTCCAATAGCGTAGCTTCTTCCTTAGCACAATACCTTGTTTCCTGCGACTGCGTCGTAAATCTCGGATCTTTCTCGAACAAAATCATGACGTCACCAAGAATCTCAGCTCAACCAGCCTGCTGGCATGAAATATACGTCATCCGTGCCTACGTCATGAGTATCCACGTCATAACTATGACATTCATAACTTTACTCATATTTGCCAATACAGCCATCGTGGTCTCAATATAATTCAAATTACGGGGGCATTCTCCCTTCACCACGTTTTAAAAACAGTTGCAAATTGTTTTTAAACTCTGTGTTATAAATATCTCAATTCACTTGAACACGAAATTGAATTATTATTGGCTTACTCTTGGATAATATTTCTTCAAGTTCCCAGCATTGAACTTGCCATAAACGACATTATTCTCATCATCGTAAAGTTCATAACAGTTGTTACCATAAGCATTCGTAATTCTGAACGGACCCATGAACACTATTCCAAATTTGGGATAGATTTTCTTACCTACGTCAGCCTTGACAGGTCTGCGTAATAATACCAGATTTCCAATTTCTAAGGGAGCACCAAAACGTTTTCCAGCTACTCTTTTCAGTCGTTTTTGTGCTGCTTTCTGGAGTTGTTCTTTCGCTCTGTCTATTCTCTGCTGCCTTCCTAGGTCGGGATCTCTAGGAACGTGGTTAAAAAGATTATCCCACGGCCTTTCTGGGTTTCTTCATAGATGAAGTCTCATTGGCACCTCTCCTGTGCTCTCCTGCACTATAGAATTTAGACATTCCTCAATAAGGGGTACAAATCTCACCCAACCAGAATGATCATTTGGACAGAAAATTCGACAGAATTTCGAAAATTCAGCCATATATCTTTCCGAAGAATTCGATTCCGGATATCGCACGCTTGAAAATATGTGCTTAATACCAAGCCTTTCCATATCTGCTGCAAATTCTAAGGACGTAAACTGAGCTCCATGATCCGAAAGTAGATATTCTGGTTTACCAGCTTTTGGAAATACAGCATGTTCCAGTCTGCTTACAACGTTCCTCGTGTTAGCTTTTTGCATGGGACTCATTGTTACAAATTTTGAGAAGACATCCACGGTAACCAACAGATTCTGATTACCCTGATATCCCTTCGGACAAGGACCAAATATGTCTGTCGCCATGAGTTCATTTGGTTTAGAGGGAATCATCGCCTTAGGTTTTCCTTTTAATAGAGCGGAAGCATACTTTGCTCTTTGACATTTATCACATGAACGAATGACATTAGCAATGCTGGAACGCATATTAGTCCAAATAAACCTCTCTTTAAGGGTATCAAGAGTTTTATCTAAACCCGCATGTCCAGTTGCGTGATGAGCTACCCACACTAAATTGACAACAAGTTTAGGTGGCACGACTATTCGAAGCTTTGTATGCGCAGAGTCAGCATACTTACATACGATGTCTCCACTCAAGACAAAGTGTCGTGATTCTCTCTGTGTAGCTGCATAGTCAACATCAGTATTGTCCATGTAACCCTTAAGGAACCTGTACATTTTCCTAATTGGAGCGTGTCTCTTCTGTGACACACCGATTCGGGCTAACCTCCTAACGGTCTCTTGATCTTGCTGCTCCAATTGTACATGGTGTATCTGCACATTTTTGATAGGGTTACGTGATAAAGCTTCAGCCAGTAAGTTATCTTTCCCAGGCTGATGGACGATAGTGACATTAAACTGTTGGGTGAACAAAGACCAACGTGTCAATCTATCACTAGACATGTCAGTTTGCAGCATAAACTGAAGTGCTTTGTGATCTGTAATAATGATAACCTTGTGTCCCAGCAACATTTTTTTCCAAGCTTGCAAAGCTGTTACAAAAGCTAACGCTTCTAGTTCTGTCGTAAAGTAGTTTTCCTCGTGTTTCTTTAACTTCCGACTAGTGAACGCAATGTAGTGCTTGTTGCCTGCCTCGTCTTTTTGGTATAAGACTGCACTAATGCCTATTCTTGATGCATCAGACTCTATATAGAACACCTTCTCAAAGTCTGGGTACTCCAGTTTGACGTTGTTTCTGAGCATCTCCTTTGCTTTCTCAAAAGCCTCGTTTGCTGCGGTACTCCATTTCCATCTATTATTTTTCTTGAGTAAATCATACAGAGGAGCCATAATTTCAGAGTATCTCGGACAGTGGCTGCTAATGAATTGGCAAGCGCCTACAAATTCTCTGACTTGTTTCACCTTAGTTGGCTTTGGGAATCTAGTGATTGCATCTACTTTCTGCATGTTTGGATGATATCCATCTTTATCAATGGTATGCCCCAAGTAATTGATCTCCTTCTTCAAGAATTGACATTTTCCAAAATTGACCTTGATATTGGCCTCCCTTAAATTTTCAAACAACTTTCTCAAGTGCACTAAATGTTCTGCGGCGTTGGGTGAAGATACAATTAAATCGTCAATGTAGCAGATTACATTCTCCTTTACTTCGTCAGTGAGCTTGCTATCAAGTGCTCGAATGAGTGCTGGTCCACTGTTGACCATTCCAAAAGGCATTCTCACAAAGACCCATGACGTCTGGTCAAATAGGAATCCAGTGTACTGCATACTTTCTTCCTCCAGTTGAACTTGGTAAAACGAAGATGTCAAGTCAAGAACACTGAAACATGCTCTCCCTTTGAACTTTCTAAGCAGATCTCTGATCTTAGGTGGTCGGTCATTTTCTGGAAGAATCTTCAAGTTGATGGTCCGAGCATCGAGACAAAGACGTATCTGACCATTACTTTTCTTCACTACAGTGATGGGGTTTATGTAAGACGACGCCTGTTTTTTAATAATCCCGTCTACCTCCATTTTTCTGATTAACCCTCGTACTTCTTGATAGTATTTCTCAGGTATGGGGTATATTCTCTTTTGGTAAAGGGTTTCATCGGTCAGCCTTATCTTATACTTATAGTCTTTAATCAATCCAGGTTTTTCATCAAAAATATCTTGGAATTCCTTTATCAAATCCTCAAATTCCCCCTGAATTTCTTCAAATCCTTCAGTTTTTCTACTGGGTATTTCTGTTATATTCTCTACGTCGTTAATAATGGTATTTAAAATTTCTTCCCTAAGGTCTATCTCCAGACTTTTTTTCACGTCCTGTTCTTCTATCTCTTCTGTGATCATGTACCCATCATTAAAGCTAATACTTCTATTCTTCATATCAATAATTGCTCCAACTTTCGATATAAAATCGATTCCTAGCACAATATCGAAATGGATCTTGTTAACCACAATAAAGATCTGTTCATAATTCCTTCCATTAATTTCAAAGTTCAACAGCACTTGGATCTTGCATTTCACTGCCTTGTCTTGGAAAATTCCTCTCACTTTGACGGTAGAAACTGGTAAAACTGTCATGTTTTCTCCTTTTAACAGACTTTGATAGCATTCATCAGAAATGATAGAAATAATTGCACCAGTATCCATAAGAGCTTTATACTGTTGGCCATCTATCAGTACAGAAATAATAGGTAATGCACATGGTCTTTCCTCTTTGACGATTCCCCTCTCTTCTAATAAATCCTCATCAGTTACTTCGTAAATTTCGTTAATGGTAATTAGGTGTGGTGTGGCAATGTATTCATGGTATCTCACTGTCGTTGAGAAATCGGCGTTTTTTTTTTGTGTTACCAATCTCAAAGTTCCCCTGCTGACTTGTAGAAGGACCAGGATCGATCACTACATCCTGTCTTTTCTTTTGATTCTCAGCTTCCTTTTCTCGTAATTCCTTCAGATACTGCTGACTTTCCTTCTCTCTTTCTTGATACTTGTCGGGTGTCATAACCTGACCTTGAGAATTCTGATTCTGATTCTGGTACTGGTTATTTCTGTTATAATTTCGATTATAACCATTGTTGTAGTATCTACCTCTTCCGTTGTTGTAATTCCCTCTATTATTATTCCAGCCTCGTCTTTGCTGATATGGACGGTAACCTTGGGATCTGTGGTTGCGGAAATAATTATTCCTGTGAGGACCTACATTTTCAGTTTTTCCTTCCTCAGGCTTATCAGTTTGCTGCACTTGATCCATGTAGACCGTATTAACGTCTTTGAATTCGTGCCTCTGACCTTTTTGTACCAAATTTGGCATTGGACTCGTGTAGTCAAGCCTTCTCAACAATTCGTCCATACTTGTCAAATCTCTAATGTTTGACGATATGATCAGTCTTCTTACCTCCACAGGCAGCATACGTGAAATCGCATCTATCAACTGCTCTGTTGACAATGGGGGTTGCAAAAATCTCAAGCGTGATAGTTGACTCGTGAAGAAATCAGCGTACCGTGTTGGAAGAGTACCTGGATACTTTCTCGAGTATACTTCAGCTCTTAGCGAATTCTGAGCTTCTATTGACCAGAATCGTTTAATCAGTGCCTCTGAAAATTCGTCAAAATTGCTGAAAGTGTACCGAAATGCTCTAAACCATTCGAGGGGTCCTCCAGCTAGAAATCTTTCTACGATTCTCATCTCTCTCTCTCTAGGAATGTGGGCTTCTATGAAATAGTCTTTAAGATTCCTGATATATTCGATCGGTGTGAGACTATCAGTGTTGCTAAATTTTTGAGGTTTGTCTTCAAAATTCCGGATGACTGTCACATTTCTCGGATATGAATCCATATAATTCCTCCCACTATCACGATACTTCCATTCGGGTTCAATATTCCGATCCTCTTCTTCTTCTCTGAATCTGGATATACGTTCCTCAGGACTAATATCTCTCTCTCTTCTGTATTAAGATTACCTCTTCTCACGTAATTTCTCTCCTCTTCACCAGTCAATCCTTCGGTATCCTTGTCTGTGATTTCCGTGATGACTTTCCTAATCAACTCTTCCTTATAGGTTTCCATCATGCTAGCTTCTCCTAGTTTCAAATTCTGCAGCTTGCTCGTAGTTTCATTAACATCAGAGACAACCTTATGAATCTGTTCCTCTAACGCAGTTTTTAATGCTTGCACGTCCTGACCTATCTGCGTTCTATCCTCTACCTGCTTTTCGGATAGCGAATCCATCCTTACATTCAAGTCTTTCCTAATCTGAACTACTTCATTGTTAATGTCTACTTGTGTACTGGCAAGTTTTCTTTCAATTCGTTCCTGAATCTGTTCTACATGTTCCCCACTTGACCTGTTCCATTCATCTTTCCACACTGTTACATTTGCAGTTAACATTTCTGCAATATCTACTTCGATGTCCTCCTTAAGTAACCGATTGTGATCTAATACTTGGGTTCTCATGACCTCTACAACGTATTTTAAACCAGCTAAAGAAGCTGTTGTCCTGACAGACTCGTCCACTAACCGAGTTGTTAATGCACTAATGTTACGAGTACAAAGTGTTTTTGAAGTTTCAATTTCCTCCCTGACTTTGTTAACATCAGTCTGAACTTTAGCAATGTCTACAAAAACAGTATTGACTTCTACTTGTATTTTATTGATATCGCTTTGCATATCGTTAACATCTGAATGAATATTATTGATGTCTACTTGAACATTTGATACATCAGTTCGAACATTACTAACCTCTCTTTGAACTTCTTCTACTTTATCCTGTACAGTAGCAACATCATTCCTTACAACAATTACTTCAGCTCTAGCACATGAAATATCACCCCGGACATTAGCAACATCAAGATTCAACATGGTAAGATCTTTTTGTACCTTAGACACATCAATTTTAACATCAGAAACATCTTTATGAATGTCACTTACAGCATTCTTTATTCCCTGGGTACTGATCTGTAAACGCGACATATCATTTTCTAAGTTTGCAGAACTGGTCTGAATAACTTTCAAATTTTCATCCATCCTAGTAGACAAATTACTAGCATTCTCCTTCATCATCTCCTGCATTCTAATAGACAAATTAGCAGACAAGTTACTAGCATTCTCCTCCTTTCGACTAGTATTCCTAGCTTCCATCTCCTGCATTCGACTAGCATTCCTAGCTTCCATCTCCCTAGCACTTTCATTCATGCTAGCTTTCAACTCCTCTAACATCATTCTCATACTCTCATCTGCCATTTCAATAATATTCAATAATAAACTGCTTTAGGGACATACATCAAACAGAGCAAAATAACAACATCTGAGCAACATTCTTCACCATATATAAAATTTGAGCAATTTTCTGTCTTAAATCTAACTTATAATTACCCTATAATTAACCTTCGTAGACACTTCATGTTGAAATAAACTCAAGCACATGTTCAAGTTTCTTTGGTTCATTTTAAAATATCCTAACACAAATAATTTACATTTATAATCCAAATAGTTTAATTTTATTTTTAATATGACTATACATGTCATAAGCCGGTCAAATAAAATAAGATTCCAGATCATAGGCGATTTTTCTAAGTTTCCAGCCTATTTAACCTCTTTCAAGTCGTATAAGATCTGATCTTTTCTGAGTGTAATTTTCCTAATACAACACAACATTTATTCCTATATAATCACACTCTCAAATTCTACAATTGGCTAAGACATCTAACAAAGAATCAACCTCTTTATTTGAGTCTTCACAATCCCTTTGACATCGATAACTTGGTAATCCAATGTTATTCGAATACTCCACAAAAATTGCGGTGTCAATTCTACTGCAATAACTTGGTAATCCAATGTTTGCTGATCGTGCCAATCGAGACAATCGAGCCCCACACGTTGATTGCGCCAATCCTACTGTACCCGATAACCCGGATAGTAGGCTGTCAGATATCCGCCCCCCTCAATCGGATTGCCAATAATCAAACGCACCGGCACAGCTACATCAATGAAAATGGCACTGACAGATACTATCGAGATTAGAGCACAATAGTTAACAAGAAAATTATTGTGGAACACACCAAAATATACGGGGGTTCATACTTACCTTTACTTACATCTTAAATTTATCTCGGGGACTGGGTTGTCAACTGGATCACTTAAAAGTATGCCCCCACAATAACCTCCACCATGATATTCAAAATGAACCAGAACGAAGACGAGAAACTTTAAACTGCACAATAATTTATTTCACATAAAGAATGATTTTAACTAAATAAACAACAAAATCAACGTGGCAATCAGAAGCCATCGACCACATAACCATGTCCTCCTGTAGGACCTGTATTCTCTACATATAATGTTTCAGCTTTCTCAAGCTCATAGCAACGTAAAAATAATAATGCATATGGAATGGAAACGGGATTTGGGATGAGACACATATATCAATTGTTTTGCGTGTTTATATACTTCACATTTTATTTATAGCCACAAGGCTATTATGGAACCGTCCTTGGCCTCAGTAACACAGTTGTCCGGGCCAGCTGCAAGGCACCTGTATTGTCAAAGCGGACTCCCGTTCGTTCAACCCTAGCATAAGCGTGTTACCTCATATCTTGGCTCTCCCTTTCAAACACGTAGATGTTCACATCTCAACTGAAATATTATCACGCAAATGTCTTACATGCTTCATTCAAACACCAGTGGATTACTCCAACAATCCCAAATCATGATTATTTGTTCAAACCACTTGCTTAACTTGCGTTGTTTAGAGTATTAAAAAAAACTCTAAATGTTAATAACAAAAGTTCATTAATTATTTATAACAATAATAAATTGTTTATAACAATGTCAAATGACAATTGAAAATTTTATACACGCCTGTATTAATCACTATCATTTCAAATTATTTAACAAAGATATTTACAAAATTATTTTACAATATTTATATTGTTTATATTATTTATACAAGAAATACATTAAACCACACGTTTATCCGGTTGATAATTACTCAAATCGTGTTGATATAATCGACCAATGAAGGTTAGTTATATTTAACTGTCAAATTCAGGTTTAATAAGGTTTAATAATTATTATTAATATTTGTGACGGTAACCTCCATTCAAAATCTTTATCTCAAATTATTTAACACTCTTGTTAATTTTAACAGTATCTTCATATGAATAACTTTCAAAGAACAAGAACAAGAACATTCAGCGGGAAAATACTTCGCTTATAACGCACAAAATTGCACAAAAATTGGCCCAAAATTCATCATATATCTTCATATATATGGCATAAAAATCTTCCAATCTACACACAAAAACCTCCACTTATTAATTCATCAACTTCATTCATTACTTATTGTGGGAACCTCCTTCATTATTCAAGGGCATTACTCAACAGCGACTTTTACACGTCCACTGAACTAACGATTATACATCCATTGTTCCTCTTTAAAAATTCTTATATTCATCAATTGTAATAATGACTGTTATTCTTTAACCTTCGTGGGTTTCATTCATGAATCGATATGAAGTAAAAATTTGCCAATCACAAATAAATTTTATAGCAAATACGATTAGACACTCCTGTCTGGTCTATCAAAATTGAGATTAACATCTTCAAAGTAACGCAGTATAAAAATACTATCTTCAAACAAAGATCATCTAAACTGCAAAATAGTCGAATAGAATACAATTAGACTGTGGAATGCAAACATTATTGTTCCAATCTAGAATTGAGAAAAACTCCTATCAAATGTTCATTACTATAGTGTATTCAATAAATTGTAATTAAAGTTCATATTTCATAAAATTGTCTATAATGCAATGATAAATGTCTATGTTGCAATCATGTTCGTAAGACGACTAGTATTTCAAAGATCGTCGATATCAAAATAGATTTTAACGCTCTAAAATCTTTCAATCATTCTTCTTTCTTGAGGATGACAGAAAATTGGTCAAAGTAATTTACTGAATAGAATTACTTTAATAAAATGACACGCTGTCTGAATTCAAATCTGCCATAGCAAATCATTAACTTTACAGTCAAATCGTGACTACAAAAATATGCAAATTACTGAAAGAATCTAAATCATCAGTCTCAACTGATCCAAAATTATTTAAGTATGCCAATGACATAACAATGTCTCAACAAATCGAAGAAAAAGGCATAAATCATCGAAGTGTACTGAGTACAGAAATATCAATCAAGAAAATGGGGCAAAAGATAGGACAGAAAATATGGGAAGAATGGTTGCTCAGATATCGCTACAAGACTCAAATAATACAAGAAACGTTCACGACTACCTTATCTGTTGATTGAAGTTCCAAAGGAAAGTTTTCAAAGAAAACTGCTGTTGGTTCCATTTCACCAGCGTGAAGATGTGCTCCGTCCTCGAATTTGGAATCAGCGTCCTCGGAGAATCGAACTGCTTCCTCCTCCAAAATTGCACTGCTCCGTGGATACGAAAAACATCCTTCTGGCAAAACTCTTCTTTGTGCGCCGGGATAACCCTGGCCTCTCTTGAAAGTTCTCTGAAGTTCTTGCAGGAATTCGCCATGAAGTTTATTGTAGTTATTTCCGCAGAAATATTCATAGTTGTGGAGTATGAAAATTTTTCCACTGTTATCTGGTATAATTCAGCGATGGATTCACGATGCATGAGTGTAGTTGGATGTTCACTACATGCTCGCTTTTGTAGAAAGACGATTAACGAAGTTCCATGCTGTTACTTTACTCCAATGATATATGTCCCAATTGCATTAAAGCCTTAGCCTTCCATCTCAACTACTGTTATAATCATTGAAAGCACTGCAAGATTATAATGTTCCATAGTCGAATGTATCGTTGTAATACCAAACGTATTCTCCAATATCACTGTTGCACTCCACGTGTCAGCCGTAGTGTATAATGTGGAATTTAAAAGTGTTTCTCATGTGGCGAGAAAATCACTTTTGTTGGCAGCCTAAAAGTTCCAATAGCATTCGAAGTATAACTGTGAAATTGTTCAAATCTTCTATACACCTCAATGTTATACTGCCCAATAGAATTATAATGCAGGCTGAAGTTAGCGCTTGATATCTTGACTGGTGGAAACGTTAATGTGAGCGTTTCAACTTCACCTAGTTTCGAGCAGCGTAAAATGGAACTGCTCCGAGTTCGTTCGATGCGCCGGTCTTTAACCACGCTAAAGACAACTTACTTCACTGAATCACTTGAAAATAACTATATATCACCAGAAATATATATGCGATCTGACATATGAGATCTGAGAGCTCCTCTCTCCAGTGCACGACCTTTTATCAACTTCTTAAGGGGCGTATCCATCCCTTCCATAGCCTGTTGCTGCGTCATTGCTGGAAGTTTTAACTTTGGCTATACTTGACGGATTTTCAAATTTCAAAAACTCAAAATTAATTTCTTCAAAATTCCAAATCAATGCCATAACTGAAAATAGATTTCCACAAATCTGCATGCCAAAAGTAATCAAATATCGTAGTTTCAGCAATCTCCGTCTTCCTTCCAAACTATCGTTCATTGGTTCGAGTCTCTCCTCCAATAGCGTAGCTTCTTCCTTAGCACAATACCTTGTTTCCTGCGACTGCGTCGTAAATCTCTGATTTTTCTCGAACAAAATCATGACGTCACCAAGAATCTCAGCTCAACCAGCCTGCTGGCATGAAATATTCGTCATCCGTGCCTACGTCATGAGTATCCACGTCATAACTATGACATTCATAACTTAACTCATATTTGCCAATACAGCCATCGTGGTCTCAATATAATTCAAATTACGGGGGCAGTACATCGATTCATTGAGTTAAGTCCACCAGTAAGAGACCGGGTTACTGTGACGCGTTCTTAATTAATTCCATCCTCATCAGAACGCGCAGGTCGCCTACGGACATCTATTTAAAAGATATGTCTAAAGCTTTTCCTAAGGCCACACACCATTATTTACTGGTCGGATTAGACTATACCAGTGTAAATCCGGACCCGCGTAAAGAGTTTTACTGCATACTAATTATGGGCAAGATATTTCAGACTACAAATGGCAGCTCACGGATAAAATGGTCGTAATGTTTGGTAAGTCGCAACTCACGGATAATCCGGTGGAAGTGATTGGTGGGTCGCAACTCACGAATGATCAGGAGGGAGTGTTTGGGGGTTGCAACTCACGGATGATCCGGTGAGAGTGTTTGCTAGTTCGCAACACACGGATGATACTAGGAGAGTGTTTGCTGTTTCGCAATTCACGGATGATCCGGAGGGAGTGTTTGGTGGGTTGCAACACACCGATGATCCGGAGGGAGTGTTTTCTGTTTCGCAACACACGGATGGGTTAGGTGGGAGTGTTAAGTGGGTTGCAACTCACGGATGAGTGTTTGGTGGGTTTCAACACACGGATAGGTTAGGTGGGAGAGTTTGGTGGCTCGCAACTCACGGTTGATCCGGATGGAGTGTTTGGTGAGTCTTATGTAATTAATTGCCCGTAGGAAGTTTTGGCATCGTTATCTTTGCTTTCTTTGGAACTTGTTTGGAGTTAAATGCTAGCAACGTATTAGTGATGAGTAGCATCAGTAGCATTCAGGGCCAAGTTGATTTTATTAAAGGAGATAACCTGCTGAAAGCATGATATAGATGAGAACATGACTAGGCGCAGTAAGAGTATCGCAGAAGAAATGTTCGAAATAATTAGGAACGCAGATACAGGGATTACCAATGAGTAAGAGCGTAAAAGAAAAAGTCACTAGCCTAGAGAGTAAGGTAAATGAGAAAACAACTCTTCTAGAGATGAAATTAGAAGACGAAACAACTAGCCTAGAGAAGAAGGAAGAGTAAGTGGCCTATAAAGAGGATGGATCAGGAAATAGAAGAAGCTAGGATTAGAATGGATAGCATCAATCTATACAGAATTCCTAGAATTTCCGAGCTCAGAATGGAATTCAGACGAGAGGTTAGGAACGGCATAAATTTGGAAGCGAGTGAGTAGACGATAAGATAAAACAACAGCAGGAAATGATTGCCAGGATGAGAGAGGAAATTAGGGGCAGATACCAAATTAGTCGGCTACAAGACACGACCGAGACACGACCGAAAGAACTATCTTATTCATCCTGCCAGGAATGGAACATAGGAAGATCCCATTATAAACCATTAAAGTCACCATAATTAGAGGTTTTGCTGGCAAGCCCAGTAAGTTTTCTAAAATAGGAGTAGTCACAACATTTGAATTCATGCAGGGATTAAAGAACTACAAAGTGAGAATAGCATAAGTAAGGACGTTGAGGGGGTCCACCTAAACGTTTTAGGAGACTCGAAGTTCAACGGAACATTCGAACCGAGCATATTCCAAACGTTACTCAACTTCTCATCCTACCCGATATACGGGGTATTTCACGGATCAATTAACTAGGTTGCTAATTCCTACAGCCACCATTGTTTGAGGAAGAGTTATTACAGGCAATAATTAGGCAATCAACCGCACACGCCCAGTGAATATAAATTGCGTCAGAGGTGAACAGTCTCGAAATGTGTGATGAGATCTTAGACGTCTAGAACACACCACTTGTCAGACACAGCCCAGGAACACTAGGCAGTTTCGAGACTGCCATTCGGCTAACACTTAGGTAAGACTGTCTGTGGTCCCGCGCGGTCGACTCTCATTTAATTGATCTTTAGAAGACAGGTGTGTGTTTGAGTATTCAGTATTTTGTCTGGTTTTATGCAGCTCTCCATACCTCCATGTCCTGAGCTAATAGTTGCATCTCTATATACTATCTAGCATACCTTACATCCATGGAAATCTGTATAACAAATTAACCTTGGTCTACCTCTACAGTTCTTGTCCTGAACTCTTCCTTCAATAATCAAGTTTGAAATTCCTGAGTATCTCATCACTGTCCTACCAACCCATCTCTTGTCTTCATAAGCAGTCGCCAGAGATATCTCTCCTCGCCCACTCGTCTTAACCCATTTCTCTCTGAATTATTAATTTTTAAATAAATTCTGAATATTTACGTAAATTTGATTATTATAAGCGTAAGAATACATCAATAGCAAAAAAATCAAAAATGTTCCGCAACTCATATAATATTGCCTGTGACATATATTGTGCCCGTAAGATGTGGATCTTGGGGAGCCATCGGTTTCAAACGGCCCTTCGAAGACCCTCTTCCAACCAACACATAACTCGCGGGGACGACGCATTCTTGGACTGGCTCAGCACCAAAAACTGCACTCGGGGGGAACCGGGAATAGGAGAGGTACTCTTTTAAACCAGCCCAGAGGAATACATCATCAACAAAACATGAAAGAAAGAGGCCAGGCTTACATTAAGATCTTTCCAAATTTATTGATAAAGAGAACAGATCCCTAGCCTACTTCCGAGAGGTAAAAATCGTCTAGTCCGAACTAATCTACCCTGAAAAGAAATAGTAATCTTAGATAAAAGTCCATGTTAAGCCACTCGAAGTCCTATCTACAAAAATCTATAAGAAACTCACAAAGAGAGTGACACGTAAACAGTCCCTATGCAATAAATCAGAAATTAATAATAACATCCCTGAATTTACGGCAATGCAAAACATTTAACTTGTTCAAAAGGCTAGGTTCATTTACATTTACGATCACAATATCAATAGCTACGTTATGATGATGTCACCTCCAACATTTAATTTTAAGTTATTCATCGAAGCGAACCCCGAGACACGTTAAATAAAAATAAACGATAAGCGTTTATTGCAAAATAAGAATCAAAACTGACCACAATCTGATACTATCATTAAAAAAAATTGTACAACACAAATGAATAACAATAGGCAATGACCCACCTAATGTTTGCGCAATGGGCGCCCCTGCCTGCACACATTTCACGCTCTTTGTGGCAAATGTCAATTGCTATGGCGGGCCGCTACGACTCACGTTTCGTTATCAATTTAATGCGTGCTTTCATATTATCACACAGGCGGCTTCGGTGGCGTAGTCGGTAGCATGGTGAGCTTCTAAGACCAAGATAGCGGGTTCAAACCTGGCCGAAGCCGTCTGATTTTTTAAGAGCGTTACAAATCCCTCAGTATGCCTTCCTTCGGAGGGGAAGTAAAGCCGTCGGACCCATGTCATAGATTTATGGCATGTTAAAGAACCTCCCACTAATTACACCTGTGTGAAGCTAAATTGTATAGGTTAAGAATGTAAACAATGCTCGTAGGTTCCTACGTTCGTTGCCAAGAGCCGACTCCGGTGGCGTCTAGTAGCTAAGTTCTGAACTAGGCCTAGTAGTCATTGACGGTGGCGTTTGCGGCAAAAGTAGGAACTATTTGAAAAATTCAAAGTTATAGTCCTTACTTGAATTAAAAACTGATACACACACTAATACAGCCATCACAATTAACACCGGTTATCAGACAGATTCTACACACACCCAAAGTGCACGAAGCTACATGACCGCGTTGTCGCAGCCCCTAAACTGAGGAACCAACCAACCACATTATCACGACATCAATTGATCGTCGTCTCAAAATTGGGATCAAGTCAGAATGTCTCAAACAAGTCGAAGATAGCAAGGTCTAATGTGTTGGTCAAGAAAAGAAAATTTAATTTTAGCATTCAACTATTATTTAGATACCAACAATTATTTAAGTAATATTTTAATTTCTAAAATCCTATCACTTGATTATTAAATCATCATCCGCCTACAGTAGAAGAACAAAAGAAAGAAAAAGAAGAGAAAAAGGGATAACGAAGGAATCAATCACAAAGGAGGAGGTATCTAGTGCAGATAGCTGCCGGTCCCTAGCTTCATCTTCCACCGCATTCGGCTCCACTTGCTGAAGTATTGTCAATACTCGATCCTTCCATCGCGTCCTGGGACATCCCCTTGGGCGTCTTCCAGCAAATTGTGAATGAAGGACTCTGTTTTGGATGGATTCATCAGCTCGAAAGATGTGGACAAACAACTGTAATCTCTTCTGTCCTAGTACTCGGCCAATTTGTAGTTTTCCAAACCGCTGATGCAGGTCATCCTTCGTTCTTCGTTTTCTTTTACCTTCCATGGCATTGAAAACGGGTTCATAAATCTTTCGAAGTACCTTCCTCTCGAAGGCAAGGATTATTAACTTCAGGATTAATTCAATTTTTTACCTAGAAGTGTAATTGCAAATTGTATTGACCATGTGTAGGGAGAGTACCATCTTGAAATTGTAGGACACCAGTGAAAACACTGTCACCTTAAATGCATGCCACCTCAATAACACAATGATTCGTCAGTTTCATCATCAGGCAACAAGACAAAAACGTGCAATGTCGCTGACAAAAGTAGCATCAGCTCCAAAAATATGAACAATAACAACAAACTCCCCTTTTAGTGTCTGCTACAAGACAACATAATAACATGGTTCCCTATTTTATACACTTAGCTGAAATATGCTTATGAGCTGGTAAAAAGCTGTACTCCAATGAACATAAAGTTAAATTCAATAAGCAACAAATGCTTTTAATATTAGCGTGTCCAAAACACGATTCAAATGTTTTACTTTACAGCCATACGCTTGCATAAGCTTCCAAGAAAAGACCTTCTTCGAACTAGCGATATCTTGCTTCCAAGTACAATAATTTTATTCAGTTCAAATCGTCGTTTTAATGTCAAAATAAAAATAAAATAATCCTTCTTCTCAACATTCAAGGCCACTGCATTTAACCTTGACAACCACATGGGTGTCAACTAGCCTGCTACGTCACGAAGTTTAAACTGTACAAAACGAGAGACAGCTTCCTGCCTGCTTGCTAAAATGATACAATGTTCCTTGAAAAATGTGCCTGCTCTTGGCATGAGTAACTGATACGTAAAACTATGATCACATTGCTAAATATAAAACAAGATGTTCAGTAAAGAACATATAGCCTACTTTCTCCTAAATGTATGAGTATAGTTATAACTAGTTGTTTTTATCAAAGAGTATAATGGAATCATTTCCTGGTTGAATACCTTAAAAACTATTTACCTCTACCAAACACCACAACCTCGAAAACAACTGCTACCATCATTGAAGAAAGAAAGAAAGAAAGAAAGAAAGAAAGAAAGAAAGAAAGAAAGAAAGAAAGAAAGAAAGAAAGAAAGATAAGAAGTATCAAAAGAATGTTATGGATCTGGAGACATAATCGACCGGACAGGCTGCGTGGGTCAGCGGTAACGTTCTCGCTTGCTGGGCCCTATGTTGCAGGTTCGTATCCAGGCGCAGTCAGCTGGCATTTGAGAGTGCACAAATGCGAGGGAGCCGTGTTAGTAGATTTACTGGCACGTTAAAGATCCCCTTCGGGGCGAAATTCCGGTACCCCGGCGTCTCTAAATGCAACAGTAGTTAAAAGGGACGTAATACCAATAACATTATTATTATTATTATTATTATTATTATTATTATTATTATTATTATTATTATTACATAATCGGCCTGACGCGGGCAACATCCAACTTTGAGTTGAGGCATGTCTTCACACGTCTGGCTGTGCATGGCTTTCACAACCCTAATTGAATTAACAAATCTTTCCATGATCCTACAGAGACGCGTGTATACCAACTATGTGGATATTTTCGATTGCTATTTGGCTACAATAAAAGTATTAATTAAGATCCTGAACTAGCACCAACGGCTAGAGTTCAGATACTATGTGAAATCGTTTTGTTCTTTACTTCAATCAACATTTTCAAATAACGCACAATAGGCTGTTACAAACTCTTTAAAATAAAAAGTAAAAATGTATCGTAGTATCATCTTGTCATTCTTCAAATTCAATGCGCATAGAATGCCGATGGTATACTAATAAATGGAGTCCCATGTAGACCAGTATTGGCATCTAATGGAGAAGTATCGAACAAGATAATCCTAACAGAGGGAGTGCATTCTAGTGGCCTTAAACATAAATTTTTCAATAAAATTTGTAAGTTAATCTGTTGGCCGGCGTGCAGTTCGCCATGATAATTCACTTTTTTCTTCCTAGATGTCTCGTGAAAATCTGCTGGCGAATTTTGTTTTAATTTTATATTTTCCATCGTACTATGCACAATATAACGATTAATTTTAAAACGTCTGAGTCATTACAAAACAATAAATATAAAGAAATTCAAGCAAAAACCTAACTCTGATAGGGTTTGAACCATAGCCATAAAATTGATAGGCTAACGCTTTACCACGGAGCCAAACGTGCGAACGGATATTAACCGATATCAATGAGTTACATAGAACGTGTTAGCAATTAATGATTTACACTAAACGATTTCATCAGTGGAGTATATTATTTATATATGAAGCATTTCATACAAAGTTTATTTATTTTGTACCAGTACGCTATATTGCATGCAATACTCAAATTAGTGAAATATAAGTCAGGCACAAGATATCCGCTGCCATCTTGCCTTGTACTGAGACGGCTCAGTTTTTTTATCACTTCTGCACTAAAGTATTACAAAATAAACTTTTAATTTCGAACGTGCATCTTCCTTTAGAACAGTTAAAACGATTCTTGGCTTGATAACCGGAACTGATGGGTCCCATGATATGGATTATGATGTTTGCATAATTCTCACGGCCGCCATCCTGAAATAGTACGGCGGATGACCTTGTAGTTTGGTCGCAATACGCGTCCTATATGATGGTATGTTGTTACCAAATTTGGTAGAGATCGGATGATATGGTTAGTAGTTATTTGATTTTAAGTTTTGAACGTTCGACTGGCCGCAATTCAGTTTTGGTAAAGATGGCGGCGATATAAAACATGACACTGAGGTGCCCTTTGCTAGTTCTACCTATGTACCAAATTTCGTTCAATTCGGTTTCACCGTGTTTGAATTGATAGGGGGGGACAGACATTCAGAATACACACACTCACACACACACAGACTCACACACACACACATACACACACACAGACAGACACACAATTTTTCGCCCTGTGTAGATCTCATAAGTCTACTTTCATTTTTTGCAAAAATCGAAAGTAGGCTAATAAGTTGCCTCCCTACTGATTGTGAAAGTGAAACCATCTATTCTACTCAATGATTCTACCCCTTACAAACATGTGTTTAGTGCAAGTCGTCCCACTTACATTTATGGTTGCAGTGCATGTTTCGAGCCACGCTTGAGGTGTATGAGCGAGCTCTGGCTTCGACTCCAGCCATCTCCAGCTAGGTCTGCACGCAATTTATCATCCTCCACTCTCCCAATGCATTTTGGCTTATTCCATTTCAACTGCTGGCACAATTAAGCAGCAAAGTTTCAGGTGGGCTCAATTTCCGTGTTTGGTTGCTCCCATGAAGTCAAACTGCAGTGTGTCACAGATTCCAATTTTACTGGTTTGGATTTAAATGCAATATCGCAGAAGTTACACAGTGCGGATATACAAAATAGCCCTTTTCACCCCACCACAGGCATTAAATATCAGTTGTATGATATTCTAACACTCAAAACTTAGATTTTATAATGTCCGACCACGAGATCGTAGTTTTAAATAATTGAAATATAACAGTTTTCAATTTTACACTTGATGCAAAATTATACTACCACAATTTAAGCTTGGATGCGAAGTTGTAAATCACTTCACAATATTATACCTGCGGCCATGTGCTCGACCAACAGTCCTATGTTCAACCACGAAGTTGCACAAAAATGCATGGAATATGAAAAATAATGTCACACAGTCCTATTTCAACTCACAATATACGTCCTCTGCAACATTAAATGCAGGGATGCAATAATCTCCACCAACAAAAGTTAGATACAGGTACAGTATTCAATGTAGCACGTTTTCATTCACTCAATCGCAAAATCAACCAGTCTACACGAGACACGAAAGTACTAGTAGTCATTAAGGGGTAGCGGGCGGAACTCATGCCGTCACAACTTGAAACGAGCGTTCAATTAAAAATCCGTTTTTGCCTTTCTGCGATGTTATAAATATTCCAAATACTGTCAAAAATCCCAAAATTTAGCAAAATAATTTCCAAAATATTACTAACATTTTCATAATATTCGTAGATTAGAAAGTTCATAAATATCAATATCCGACAAGATCCGAAGAGATTACAGTCCATTTCCATGAAAATCAGCGATGTTCCAGTGCATCTAACGACTTGTCAATCATCCCGCCAGTCGATCGTCGAATCGAACATGCGCTATCGGGCGCGTACGTCTCCTCATCAACTAAATAAGAATTGCAGTAGTCAATTTGTATTTCAACCAAAGGGTCCAATCTTTGTTGTATCGCTTCAAATTTGCGCCATTATAAATTCCAATTCTTCCACCAGTTTGCAGATCACTTATTCCATAACTATCATTGCCAAATAGAGTGGTAACTCGGTGAGGGTCATGAAATAAGGAAATGAACTTGTGGTATACCCTCTCAGGTGGGTTAGGTATCCCTGGTCTTCTAATGGGAAAGAAATCATTCACATTAAGAGCTCCGCGAAAGCGCTATCTCCTAACTCGACGCAAGCGCTGCTGTGCTTGCCTTTCCATGAGTTCCCTTGCATCTCTGATTTTACTAGTCTGTGATGGTTGTAAATACGGGGGTAGAGTAATGATATAATGTCATGCTCTCAGAGGTTTCTGGTCCAAGTGTAGGTCGGCCAGTATGTGCCCATTGCTCTCATGTCAAGTTATGTTAATGCAACGAGCTATTGCAACAAGAATCTCGGTCCATCTCCAGTGTTGTTCTGCGCAATATAGGTGACAATATTTCGATAATTCGGCCATAATTCGTTCAGCTGTATTGCTCTCAGGATGTCGTATAGATGACAATAGGTGTCCTATGCCCAGTTCACGCTAGCTTCAGAAAATTCCGCTGATGTAAACTGTGAGCCATTATGCGTTAAAATAATTGAGGATTCCCAGCCTCTTGTATCACTTGTCGTCTTATCCTCTGAATTACCTGCTTCGCAGCTGCCTTCTGGATAGGGTGCAACATGGTGTACTTGGTAAAAACATCTAGTGTTACCACCACAAATCGATTACCTCATCCAGACTTTGGAATTAAGCTAAATATATCCATGGCATTAAGTTCCCTCAGTTCAGTAGGTAATATAGGGCTAGGTAACTCTTTCAACAATTGTGAATAGTATATTTATTGCGCTGGCAATGATCACACATTCTCAAACAGTTCCCAACAGAATTTCCCATATCCTTCCACGTGTTTCTTTAATAGTAGCTAGAGTTTTATCAGTACCGGAGTGTCCAGTAGTCAAGTGAGCTAACTCAATAATCAGCCTCTGATATCTCGGTGGTTCAATTACACGCAGTTTAGTGTGGTCTTCATCAGTAAACTTGTACAGTAGGCCTTGATGCATGAGTTAATCATCTGCAATCCCAGCAGTCCTCGCATAATTAAGATATTGAGCATCTATCTTCCTTTCCATGAATCTGATTATCTGCCTGTGTTTTTTGTTGCACCTCTGGCCCTCTGCCAGATAACTCAATCTTCTTAAATGTTCGGCACATTCTCCCACGGTGCCAATGGAATTAATATTAGATTCCGGATTACGGCTATGTTTTCCTTGCCTGGAAAATGTACAATAGTAAGGTCAAATTGCTGAATAAACAACGTCCATCTTGTAATGCGGTCGTTTGCCAGTCTTGTACGTAAGAAAACCGTTAGCGCATGGTGGTCAGTTCTCACGATGATCCTCTGTCCCCATAACAACTTTCTCCAACAGTCGAGTGCATAAACTACCGATAAGGCCTCGAGCTCTGTAGTAAAGTAATTTTGATCATGCAGACGTAATCTTCTGCTTAGGAATACGATTGTTTATCGAATGGCCTTGGGTGCCGGGTGCAAGCTTTGTTATTTGACATCCAGAGGAATTCGATGTAATGACGCTGAAGATCGTCGTCTTCTTGTAGTAAAATAGCTTCGTTACCAACAGCTGATGCGTCTGTTTCCAGGATAAATTCCGTGAATAGTCCGGCTATTCCAAAGTAACGATAGTGTTAAGCATAGCTTTAGCTTTCTCAAAAGCAAGATCACATGCTTCTTTCCAGCCCCACCTGGTATTCTTCCTGAATAAAGTTTGGAGCGCTGTAACAGTTTCAGAACCCTCAGGGCAATGTGCACTGAACAATTGGCAGATACCAAGAAATTGCCTTACAGGTTTAATTCGGGTAGGTTTGGGAAACTGCGAAATCGCTTGAATTTTGGCCGGGTTTGGACGGTGCCCATCGCCAACAAATTTAATTTTATATAGAAATAATTTGCATTTGGCGATATTCACCTTAATGTTGACAGTCCTGAGTTTCTCAAATACGAGGCGTAAGGTGTTCAAGTGTTCTTCCCCCGTCTCCTATGCAATAATAACGTCATCAACATAATAAATGACTTTCTCCTTCACTTCGGGACTCAAGTAAGCATCCAATGCTCTAATTAAAGCTGCTCCTGCTGTTTTAACTCCAGAAGGTAATCTGCGGAATACGTAGGTCGTCTGCCCAAAAAGAAAACCTGTATACTTTCTCGTAGCTTCAGATAATCTAATGTGGTGATATGAAGAAACCAGGTCGATTAAATAAAACTGCTTCTTCCCTTTAAATCTCCGTAAGATCTCCCGATTCAGGGGATCTTTCATGTTCCGGATCAAGTCTCATATTTAAGAAAAGTGCATCTAGGTAAAGCCTAAGGATCCCATCATTCTTCACTACTGTATAATAATAATAATAATATTGTATGGACATGGGTGCCGGGTGCAAGCTTTGTAATTTGACACCCAGAGGGTAGCTTGCATGTCAAATATCGTTGTTCCTTGAATCACTATGAAAGTCAAAGAGGTTAGATATCTAAACTCCTTGAACACTATAGCGCTTTCTGGTAGAGAAATGAGGAACTTTGTGTTGGCGGAAACTCCCGACATTAATTTTGCCATTATGAACACGGCCTACTGAATTCAAAGGGGTTCTTTGACATGCCAACATCGTATGACATGTGTGTCGTATTTTTGCCGGCTTTCAAAAATCAATTACCACGGCCAGGAGCGACCCTGCAATCTTGTGGTTAGTAGACTGACACGCTATCCACTCACCCACCGTGGCAAGCTTTCACTACTGTGGTAATTGGATTTAAATATGATGTGGGTGCTTTCATTATTAGAATTTTCTATACGTCCATAGGTTACTGTCGTCTAATGGTCTACACTAATTCAGGTTCAGACAAAGGCGGCTGTAAGCATTGAAGCGTGGATAACTGGGAGGTAAAATATGTTGCATACCTGGTTAGTTGTGTACTCGCGTACCTCTTATTGCACATTTCCACTCGGATATTCCGTTGAATTTCTACGGACCATTAGGTTTTCAGGAAGGCGTCTTTAAAGGCCTGATAATTTTCGATAGAATACCTGAATGACTTAAACCAGGTCAGACAATTTCCTTCGAGAAGCCTCTCGACTACTCTCGGTCGGTGTGACCATTGTCTCCTTCATGAGAGACTCTACATTCCTTAGAAATTATACGGAGGTAGTACAGCTAGAACCAGGAAATTTAGATGGGCGGTCACCATGACTATGCGGTAGCACAATACTCGAATTAGGGGTTTGACTAAAACTTGGTGTTACTTCGAAGTTTGGAACTTGGAATTGAAAATGTACACATTACAGTATGAATAGACTGGAATAAATGTGATACGCGTGTTTGTCAACAAGGAGTGGGTCACGCAAGAGAATCATGCACTTCACATTCCAGCGGCTGGCGTGGCTGGCTTAGGGCGAAATGGACCGTGTTGTATGATCCCCGTAATACTATTTAAGAATTTGAAAACAGAATGACGATATCTTAAACGGTTCTGTAGATATTTGAGGTGGCCCTCTTAGCTGAATCACCCTGTATATAACATTTTCTTGTGCGCACGATAACTACCGTCATTTTGCACCAAGTATGTGAAAAATCGAATCCATTCAAAGTTCGTACTATTCTTCGGATAGACTCCGGGCTAAAACTTATCTCCGTAAAGTTTATCGACAGCGCCAACCATTGACCACAGAGGTGGGAAGAAAGGAATTTTGAGAGGGGAAAATAATCATCATGTTCATCATTTTTCTTCTCCAGTTTCCCGGGTGTGGCAAACAAGCGCTCTCCATCTTGCCCGATCTTGGTACACCATTTGTTCTTGGACATCGTCCCAGTAAAAACCATTCTTCTCCACCTCTGATCGAACTGTCTCTATCCATCGTCTCCTTGGTCTTCCTCTTGGTCTCTTCCCTCTGACACCCAGGTTGAAGTACAACTTAGCTGTTCTAGAGCTACCCTTCCTCATTACATGGCCATACCCTGAAGTCTGTGTTTCTCCAGAACTTTGATGACAGGGACGCTGATGCCAGCTGTTGTTCTGTGTACCTCATTTCTGATCTTGTCTCTCCTGGTACTTTGGTTCTAGTCCTAAAATATCGTATAGATCATAGCTCCCTTAATAGGCACAATATCAAAACAGTTTAAAAAATCAATAGTCCTCCAATAAGTACCTAAACCTTTGTCTGGAAGAATTTATGATATGATCCACCCTTACGCCAAGAGCAATATATTAATAATAATCTAACTATACAAACTAATTATACAAGATGTGTTCTGAAAAGAGACATATAGATATATTTTATGAGGAGTATAATAAGTTTATTATTCTGATTATTGTTTTTATTATTAATTATTATTGGCAGTGTATATAGTATACAGGGTGTCCCACCTAACTCTGCGACCTCAAATATTACCGAAATGAAACAAGATGTGAAAAATCTACTTGCGCAGGGAGCATCCTCTACAACTTTAGTTATTTCATAGGGTACGAGGTTTAGAGAAGTGAAACCAATTCTGTTATCAATAATGGTATGTTTACTTTTGATTTTGCTAGAAAAAAAACATGCATGTTCCATTTAAATAAGGTAACTTTGCGTTGAAAGTGATATTGTTATAATTTCCTGGATTGTGCACATCCTCCCATTGTGTGACCCCCTGACGTGGCTACATTCCTGCGCAAGTAGATTTTTCACATCTTGTTTCGTTTCGATAATATTTGAGGTCGCAGAGTTAGGTGGGACACCCTGTATAGTGTAGTGCATGGAAAAGAATTGTATCTGTGAAAAAATTGTGTTTGTATTTCCATAATAAAATTACGAGCCTTACAGTAGTCGCATATGATGTGTAACATCTGACATGTTATTCGAATAATTCCATATTACTTAGTCGCATTTTTTTTAGAATAAACTCATAGTGCAACCTTGTGTCAGCAAACATGAAGGATTCCTTCGTATTATTACCATCGGTAAGTTCTCATTACTATTATTTCTGCAAAAACTACTTGTAAAACTCCAGTGACAAATCCTTTCAGCAAATATGATATAATAGTGCTGTATTTAGGCCGACAGTACCTCGAGTGCTTACATTAAATAAGAATACAGCAAAGGTAGTAAGATTTAATAAATCATAATTGTTTTCAGCAAATATGATATAATGAATATTCTCACACCAAAGAACGATGATTTATTGTAGGAATATTGAACCCGCTGAGCTAAGGTTCATGTGATATTTTTTATAACAGCACATTTATGATGGGATGTAGTACCTTTGAACACACCCAGAAAGCCACGTGGAGCTGAGAGCTCATGCTATACTCTTTGAAGTAGCGGAGAATCGCACTTTTGACTTTGGTGAAGTCTGCTAATTATTTATCTGAGGTCTTATTAATTAATTTTATCTTTCCACGAGACTCAGAATATTCCATTTCGTCATGCTGCATTATTAAAACATTTTGGAGAATGTTATTTTCGCTTAAGGTAAGGTAATACCCTTGCAGATACGCAAACAGGAATGTAAGTAGTCGCTCAACGACTTCGGTTTGACAACCTACTTCCTCAAGTAACCCTGTGCCTTGCACTACGTCTGGAGAATCCGCCCCGTGTAGGCGTGAAGTTACATCGGTCTTGTTAGACGTAGAAAATATCCGCTGTTTAGCGAGGAAATTGTTATCTGCTGCCATCGAGCACGAATACGTTACGATACGAGTGATAAGTAAGAATTGTATAGTGAATTATTTGCACTACGTCTGGAAAATCCGCCTTGTGTTGGCGTGAAGTTATAGCCGTCGTGTCAGACGTAGAAAATATCCGCTGTTTAGCGTGGAAGTTATCATCGGGTGCCATCGTGCACGAATAGTCTATAAATCACTGTTATTTATGCACAGTGAACAACGAGAAGCATATTGTGAAATAATTGGCAAGTATAGTGAAAATTCTAACATTACCGTAACACCACATTTTTGTACCCACGTGTTAGTCGAGGGCCGAGAGCCTGGTAAAAATATAGAGGTGTACGTGTTATAACTACTTTAAATAATTGTGATTATGAATGTACAGTATATTTGAATTGCCACAGTGAATTTTTCAATTACAAAACGACGCACATATCACGGATGCCACGTGATGTAAAAGTGGCGTCAGCACACGTGAAGAACCACAGAACAGTGCTTGATCACGTATTATTCAATATCTGTGAAGTAAAGGCTGTGTTATCTATTGCAATTAAAGCCCGTAACATTTTCAACGAACATTGTGATTTTTGAAGTGAAAGAATGAACTACCACACGATTTATTCCACCACCCACGTGATCAAATTATTCTACACCATGTTTGAGACCGACATCATGGGCTAATACCATCATGGTATGAGGGTGATGTATCTATTGGAACCAGCATGATGGTGGAGCTTCCAGAACAGCGAACGAGGAGGAAGGAACCCAGGATGCCTTTCCCAGGCAGGTCCAGTACATCCACGAAGTTATCGACAGGAACAGATCGAACCCTGGTCTTTGGAGGAGTCCAGATGGGAGTCCTGATGAGGATAATGCCGTTCCGGAGAGCCAGAGATGAATTTGTACAATCATTGTCGTTGAACAGAGGGCTGAGTGAGAGCTCCTCCATTTCGTGAGTTTTTGTACACCCTTTCTTGTTCTAGTTTCTGGTGGTATAGTAGGTTTAATGTAGTTTGTGAACCAACAGAACTCAGTGACAGCCATTTTTATAGGTAGGGAAAATAACTAGTCTAATTAGATGTCATGTATTTCAGTTAGAGTGAGTCACCCTTGGGTCAGACATTTTGGTCAACCCTGGTGCAGCTTGATGGACGTCGTAGAACGGCAATGCCTATCTTCTGCTAAACGTGACTGTAGTCAATTGAGGCTACTTTGTTTAACTCTATTTGGGGTGATTTTTCAAGTCTTTGCTGACTTTAGTTATGGCAATCAGATGCCATGGTTATATTTCTTTAACTGCATTTTTTGCAACCAGTCTTTGTTACACCCCTGACTTCGTTAGAGCAGTCGTATCAGTTAGGAATCGACTGTAATTACCAGTTTTGTAACTGCATTATATTTCATTTGAGATGTTGCTCAGAGGCCATCAGGTCAAGTGTGGACCTTATAAGTAAAAGGGATGTTTCGTTGTCTAGCATCGAACCCAGTTCCCAGCGTATCATTAAGCAGATCCAGAGTGTGGAATCTGCGTCACAATTATTATTTTGTTAGTGTCATGTGAAGACACGTATTTATTTGATGTTGTACAAGCAACTACTGAAGTATTATATCTTTGAGAGCAAAGAGCTCCAGCAATGTGACATTGCTACCACTTACATGTCTTTGGTTTGAAAGACGGAATTAGATTATTGTATTCAGATTCATAGTGTGTTTTTATACACGTATTCTTCGAGGTTTATATAACCTATGGTAAAGGTTTTATGATGAGGCCAGTTGTACAGTTTTTATTTTGTTTAAATCGCCGGCCTTGATAGTTAGTGTGTGTTGTGTCAGACCGCGCAGGAATGTTGTAGCCTGCAGCGACACAAACTGGTTTGTGACCCAGTGCCCTTGAGAGCACGCTTGTATTATGAGACAGACATAGTTTGACAGAAGACAGAATGCTTGTTGTATTCGCTCTTTCTTTCATTGCAACTTAGCTCATGGAACCCAGTGTCCAATCTTGTATCTGATCACATGTTTTTATAGATTGTTTTTTGATAGTTAAACGCACTTTTGCGTGTACCGTCGTTTGACGTGTACAGTTATGTCAGGTTTTCTATAGTACGTTGTAGGCTGCCCTGTTATAGGAGGTATTTATTGTATGAAGGTATTTGTGTGTACCTTGTCCGGGATTGTTCCCGTTGACCAGATGTTATTGGAGGGTTACTGAGTGTGCAGGCCCATCCCAGAGTTATTGAACGCGAGCTGCGCGCCGCTGGTAACTTGTGTTATTGTGTGTCCGAGTTGTTATTGCTCGTTGATTATATATCGACTTTTGAGTCGAGGCTTTTGGTGAAGATTGATCTCAGTGGAGACACTCCGTGCCCAGGCTATTGTCAGTATTATTCGCCATAAACCAACGATAAACCTAAACCGACATCTTAATAATAAAACGCATAATTTTGGTAAAACAAAAGCTAACTTACGAATTATTTCTATCTAACTTTGTTCTTTTGCATTTGGAACCTGCTGACATGGCCGTGCTAATGAAGGTATTTCCTTTTGAGGAAATGACTAGGACAGTTGACACTTTTGTAACGACCTGAAGCATGCTCGAACCTTGAGTTCGTAGCTTGTGGAGCGCAGGCCATGCGATGTTAGACGTAGTCTTTACTACGCAGTCGTCACCGTAACTACACACTTTAGATGACTATGGCTTACAAAGAGTAAACCAAGGTGCAGGCAGGCATTTTAATAAAACTGTTGTCTCTTTCATTACTTATTTATGATGTACAAGTGTATGAATCCTACATGTTACCTTCTTGTGTGCTGTTAGCACGTAGTTACTAAGAATAATTAAATGTTTTTTTTTTTTACATGGCTGTTCACTTAGCTTTGAATGTAATTGTTTTCTGTTACGGACGTCATCGCCGTAAATTTTGTTATTAACTGGTAGGACTTAGCTAGATGAATTAACGTTAAATGTAAATGTGGAGATGGTATCATCCTAACTTAGATTTGTTTTGCTACCCTGTTAAATGTAAATTCTGATATAAGTTTGATCTTGTAACTTGAACTAGGGATTTGCATCGTACCATTTTCCTAGTGTTGCTGTTGTTGCTTTATTATTGTGAGATAGATCTTTCGCGAGGGTTTTCCGTAACTTCTCAGGTAGGGACCTGCTCTTTATTTTTGATTGTTTATTAGCTTGTGGACTAGCCGATTGAAACCCTCCGAACTAGGATAGGGGCTTGTGAATTTTAACAATAAATTTTCACGGTGTTTTACATAAGTCTGGATGTTTATTTTCTCAGTCTAGTTTTTAAGGTGAACCTTTCCTTAGGCAGTCTATGACCATCGTCACCATGTACCACGATCCCTGTGGACTACAGATTCTCGTGCCGCTTTGGCCTATTAGGAAGTTCACCTGATCCTCACGGCAATTATGTCCGACGGATGAGATGTTAGGGAAGTCATTGCGGTTGTTGGCTATCCTGGCAGCTCCACCGACGGTCTCAATATATGTAATGGGGCCTCCAAACCTTGAGGTAAACCGTATGCGATTTTCATTCCACATAAACACATGGCCCAACAGTACGTCGTTGTACTAATCTCTGGCACCGCGAGCTACTTGTAAAACTCCTGTGCCAAATCCTTTCAGCAAATAAGTAATAATGAATATTTTCACACCAAAGAACGACAACTAGAAGATGATTTATTGTAGGAATTTCTTTAATGGGGATGGAAAATACATATTTAATTAAAACCAAGTTCTCCAATGGATCTGCAGTAGTGATATATATCTGCACCCAGTTGAACTACGGTATGTGGGAGCAATCCACAGACTACTTGATGCGAGATGCGCTCTATACCGGCCAGTTAGTGAACCCATCCCAGCGGTGTTATTGAAAATGGCCTCTTTTTGCCGATAGAGCGCACTGCCAAGTAGAGTCGCGATTAAAAATTAGGTGTGCAGTAGGTATATTAAATGTGTTCTTCCCAGTCATACGTTTAGACCAACGAAGTTTCAATTATTGTTAGTAGTCGGTTGTAATATACTGAATTTCTACGTTGTTTAGAGTGTTTATTGATGCGATATAGATTCAACATAGCCAGATGGGCGACAGTACCTCGAGTGCTTACATTAGATAAGAATACAGCTAAAGTATGAAGATTTAATAAATCGTAATTGTTTTCAGCAAATATGATATAATGAATATTTTCACACTAAAGAACGACAACTTGAATATGATTTATTGTAGGAATATCTTTAAGGGACACTGGGACTGAAATTTTCAAATTCTATATAAACTGAGGTACAGCTTTGAAATTTTATATGGTTATGAATAGTCATATTATAAACCACTGTGGGAAATGTGAGCATTGTAAGTTGATTAGTTCTCCAGATATTAATTATTTTGTACATTTATTGTGCTAATTATTCAAGTTTTATAAAGGTCAGCCGCGTTAAAAAAAACAAGATAGTGTAACTTTTAGGTAATATTCTATTGCACTATAACAATTGGAAGAAACCTACGGATCCGATTTTGAATTGCATTAATGAGTGTCAAGAAATTAATTTTTTTTCATCTCCAAGTTTTTTTCTACAAAAAAATCGTATTTTTTCCAGTTTTAATTTTTTTTGCAGCCAAACCAAAAGTGCAATCTAAAAAACGATCCGCAGGTTTATAGTCATTGCAATGAAGATAATACATTCCCATTTTGAAAGCAATATCATAAGATTTATGACGCGAGTAACATTTTGAATGCCTGAAAAAGTGAATCCGAGAAAACAGCAATTTTCTAAAATGATGCACAATTTACAAGGTTTCAGCTTACCAATGACATTAGGACTGTCCTACAGCATAGGTGACACCCTCCTTCTGTTTTGCACCCTCCTCCTTCATTTCTGTCAGTTTCACCTTCCGTCGACATGCTTTCGCTTCTCCAATTATGACCGCGGACTTACATACTTCCTGCGACTGTCACATCTTTCAAGTGTTTGTGCTGTGACATGAGATACTGAAGTTAGTCTTATTCCTGATTTCAACTCTGTTGTTGCACTACACCCCATGTTGAATTCTGTTACAGAATTCCAAACAGCAATTTCAAGTATCTTCCGTGAAATAAAAATCTCTTTTCGGCACTTCCTCCAGATAACAGAATGCAGAGACTCATTCTGATTTTCAGTAGCACCACGGATGCATCTGGATAGTAGCTCATCTGATGCCAGCCTTTGATAAACAGGCATAATCTTGACAACTAAGGGTTCTTAAAGTTCTACAGCCATTTTGTCATGACTCTGTGGTGTTTTACCAGCTGCGATACTTCGATTGTAGAAACACCAAGACTCAGAACCTTCAGGACACTTACTGTGCTGGGGCGTTTAAAGGACATACCGTACATTTTAAAGCTACGCCAGGGCTTTAAAAATGGCGGAATTCGGATAAAACACTGCTATATGATCCGCAGGGGATAGGGGTGTATTAATATGGAAAAAAACGAAAATCGACATTTTCCACAAATTTCACTAAAATTTCAGTCCCAGTGTCCCTTGGGGTCTCCAACCCTTGAAATAAACCGTATGCGATATAGATTTCACATAGCCACATGGCCTAGAGTACGTCATTGCCCCGATCTCCACCACCGCGTGCGCTCATTGTTTCCGTCCCATCCACTTCCGTCCCTTTTCCAAAATCATTCCCACAAAAATGTCCAGCTGCCGCGTGCCACAAAAATAACCAGATATCGAGTGGAGAGATGTTACACATCAATAGGGAGGGCAGCATTTGATCAGCAAGAGAGAGAAGACCAACTAGGATATTTATTCTGCATAAAGTGAGTTTGGGCAGCAATTTGTACTTTAAACTCAATTTCCTCAAAACTCCTTTCATTGCATGAAGGTCCCTTTACCTTAGAAACTGTTGGTTTTATCTCCAAACATATTGCACCAAATGTATAGAACACCACTCTAATGCTGTGGATCTACAGCAAACAATTTTCCTTCAGTAGATTAATTCAAAAAATTAAAATGTCAGTTTTTAGCCTATTTCCATTTATGAAACGAAAATAGGCTTATGAGATCACCTTTTGCCCGTGTGCGTGTGTGTGTGTGTGTGTGTTTGTGTGTGCGCGCGTATGTGTGTGTGTTTGTGTGTGTCCTTATAAAATCTAAACGGCTGGAGCGATTTCAATTAAACTCGGTAAGGACATAGTACTATTTCGTCCGACCCCGACCGTGCCCTTCGCACCAAACCAACATGGCGGCTGTACGAAATATTTCACCGGCATTCTATATCTTCGGAATTACTAGGCCTACTGATATCACCCTGTACCTTTGTGTGGTGATAAAAGACACTACTAAAAGTATACCTATGTGACTTCAAAAACTTGTTAATTACAAAACGAACATGGCGGCCAAGCGAAGTTGAAACATTTAGATAGACTTTTCTCACGATTTAACCTACCGAGCGCAGTGAAACATGGTACAGCAAATGTTTATACACATTGTATTGCACTGAAATCTAATTTAGTTCAGTTCTTTATATAACCTCAAGATGGCGGCTTTGCGAAATTTTAAAATTAAGTTTTAATTTCTTGTGTCCTAATCATGCGATCGAAGGCAACGTTTGAATAATGAACCAACGCAATTATAGTAATCTAATAGTACATAACTCGATGGCCTACTTATAAAAAAAACAACATGGGGACTATCCGAAATATTTAGACGGTTCTCAATATCTGCGAATCTATTACAGCAATCAAACTTAAATTTTGTATGTTGATAAAGGCTAGTAACTTAAGTTCACCTATGAGACTTTCAATAACCTGGTGAGCGCAAATCCAACATGGCGGCGACGCAAAGTTTAAATATTTAAATGGACGTTCCTCGCGATTCAACCATCCTAGCGCAGTGATACTTGGTGCGGTAAATGCGTGTACAAATGTTAATGCACTGACATTAATGTATTCCAATTGTTTTAATAACCTCAAGATGGTGGCTGTGCGAAATTTTCAAATCACGTTTCCATTTCTTGTGTCCTAATCATGCGATTGAAGTTTGAATAATAAACCTAGTCAATAATCTTCATCTAATAGTACATAACTCTCTGGCCTACATGGCCACCATCCGATATATTTAGACGGTTCTCAATATCTACGAATCTATTGCAGTAATCAAACTGAAATTGTGCATGTTGATAGAGGCAACTAACATAAGTAGCATATATGAAAATAGGCTATTTAGTACACAGAACTACTTGTTTTTACTTGGAACGTCTTTATAATGTCTGGATTGTTGTGATAAATATGCGTCAGCGATTGTAGATCGGCGTAATGAAGACAAATGAATGAACATGTTGTAAAAATTAGTTTCAAAACCCAACAGGTTCTGATAAAAATCGGCATTTATATCGCCATTTTAGAATTGGTAACAGCCTTGGAGGCTAGATTTAGATAGCTCCTTAACCCGGTCCATGAGTCAATTAAAATTGGCTACAGGGATAATTTTTGCCCGGCACGTCCACGTCGTGGAGGTGGACAGCGGTACTGTAATATACCATGGAACTACATTAACGGCTAAGTTCTGTTGAGGACCCAGTCCTATGGGGTATAACATAGGCCCCGTGCACAGGGTTACGTGCGAAGACCTCAACGGCATCTGCAGTCGGGAAGATGGATTTTGGTACAGTGAAGATGGCGGAAGAGGCAACCCAGTACTCAGGGGTTAAATATGATTACAACCTGCTGCCTTGTAGGTTTGGTAGTGGAATACCAAAGGCTAAGGGAACAACCCTGACAGAAAATCCTCCAATTGGCCTAGCAAGCCAATAAAGGAGTAAATAGTTATGCGCTTCCAATGTTAAAACGAGCCTCGGAAAGAAGAATACCCATAATGGACAGCACACACGCCTTACAGTTGACAGGAATGATGGCATCCAGCCTGATGTTATGCAATGTAAGGCTGTGGGAAAAAAACAGAATAAAGAAAGATAACCCCAAAGTGAGAATAGGAACACTGAATGTAATGACATTAACTGGAAAATGTGAAGAGCTTGTAGATCTGATGGAAAGAAGGCAACTGGATGTATTAGGTCTGAGCGAAACCAAATGGAAAAGGAAAGGGAAGAAATTTTTAAGAGGAGGATATACCCTTTACTGGTGTGGTAAATGGAAAGGGTCACATAATGGAGTGGGCTTTATTCTAAGTAAGAAAGTTGATGCTGTTGCAGATATTAAATATATTAGCGACATAATCATTAGATTAGAGGAACCATCAAACGGAAAAATCCCAACCCAAGTGCAGGTTTATGCCCCACAAACGGGGTGCAAGGATGAAGAGAAACAGAAGTTCTTGGAGCAGCTTGAGAACCAAAAGTGCAGAGGAAGAGTGGTTATATTTTCGAAATGTCTTTGTTGAAGAAGCCAGAGAATTATGTGGAGAAACAAGTAGCAAGGTTAGACATAAAGAGACTGCCTGGTGGAATAAGTAAGTCAAGACAATCGTTCAATTAAGGAACAATGTAAAGAGAAAATTAGGAGTGGAGAGACAAGAGAATGACAGAAATGAGGATAAAATCAGATCACTTGCTCAAGAATATCGAGAGCACAAATTAAGAGTTAAACGCATAAGAGAAGGATAAGATTTTGGATGAATTTGCGAAGAAACTGCAGAAAGATACACAAGGTAATAATAAATTACTATATAAAACTGTGAAAAACAATGAAAGACATGAGGAATCAGTTACAGCTTTGGAAGGAAATAATGGAGAAGTGATAAGAAGCATGAATGAAATCAGGAAGTTAATGGGACAGTATTTTGATCAACTGTTAAATGATGCATCTAATAATGACAATGGGGACACGAACATCAATTTAGGGGCCAATTATGAAAACCACCAAGAACCACCCCCAATCTGGTCTGAAGTGGATGAAGCTTTAAAAGCTATGATCAAAGGCAAATCCACTAGATTTAATTAAGTAAGTTCAGACATGGTAAAAGCAGCAGGAATTAATGGGACACATTGTTTGTACAGAGTATTACATGCTATATGGAAGAACAATAAGATCCCTGATGACTGGTCTAAAGGTGTAATAGTGCCATTATTTAAGGAAGGAAACCGGAAAAAGTGTGAGAACTATCGTGGAATTATTTTGTTATCCCATGGTCTAAAGATCTTGGAAAAAATAATTGCGAAAAGACTACGCAGGCACTTAGAAAAGGCCATAGAACAAGAACAACATGGCTTTAGACCAGGAGTACTATTGACTTGATCTTTGCTAGAAGAATGCTTATTGAGAAAAATCATGAAGAAGGGGAAGAGTTAGTAATGGTATTTCTAGATATAGAAAAAGCTTATAATAGCATTGCAAGATCAAAAATTTGGGAATGTTTAGAAAGGCACAATGTCCCAAAAGATCAAAATGCAGTATGAAAACACAAGAGCATGTGTAAGAATAGGTAATGGGGAAAGCAGATGGTTCACAACAAAACAAGGAGTCCAACAAGGAAGTTCACTGTCTCCATTACTATTCATCTCAGTGATGGACATAATCCTGAAGGCAATAAGAGAAGAAAAGGGTAATGAAACAAATTCCCTTGCCTTTGCAGATGACGTCATGATTTGGGGAGAAAGGTCCAGAGAGGTACAAGAAAAACTGGATGCATGGGACAAGCAGTTCAAGGAGTACGGGTTGAAAATAAGCCAAAGTAAGACAGTAGTGATGACAACAGGACAGTCTAATGCAACCATTTTCTCGCATAATCAGCCTCTACAAATTGTTGATCAATTTCAATAACTTGGTAGCACACTGAGTAAGGATAACAACAGCAACAGTGAAGTAACAAATAGGACGAGTAATGCAGCCACCTTCTATGCACAAGTTAGAACACTACTGTGGGAAGTGTAAACATATACTGTTTAAGACATACTACATCCCAATTCTAACTTACGCAGTAGAAACATGCTCCCTGTCCAGAAGAGAAGAAAGTAGGATTCAGGCATCCGAAATGAAGTTTATAAGAACAAGGACAGAGGCTCGCATAGATATCAGTGCTACAAAAGATTTGCAGAAGCAACGATTAGGATGGTATAGGCATCTTCAAAGAATGAGAGGACACCAAAAGCTTATTTCAACAAGATTATCCCAACAAAAAGACCAGTAGGAAGACCAAAGAAGAAATGGTTGTACCAAATCAAGGATGATCTTGAAGACGAAGGGCTGGACTGGAGAAGGACCCATGAAGACCAACTTTTCATGGACAGGAAAAGGTGGCGAGGGCTCGTTAACAGCACCCGGGTGACTGGAGCTGGAATTTGATGATGATGATGATGATGATGATGATGAACAGGGCTTTACGAATGTATCATCACTTCATTGTGAGTCTTATACTTTGCACTCACCATAGACCCAGGCCGGGACGATCACCTCGACGAAGCTCATGAGGAAGATGGCCCAGTAGGCCGTGTTCCAGTCCAGCAGGGTGAAGAGGTAGACCCCTCCACTGCAGCACATGGGGAGCGCCAGTGAGAAACACGACAGACAGACGCCGGCCGTCACATATACCTTGTGTACTAGTAGCTGCGGCCATATGTCAGTGATACACGCACTGAATGTCTCGATAGCAGCAAACTGGACAAAAACAAGGGTCAAAACATCTACATTATCTGCCCTTAAGCGGGACATTCGGCTTAAAGACACAAGACAAGTACAGAGCTTCTAAAAAGATGGTATATTGGCTTTCACGGCCGGTGAATTAAAAATCAGCAATTTTTCTAGGTTTTTGCCGTGTTTGTGTTTCGCCTATGACAGCAAGCTGGCTCATCAGCGGGTTCTTGGTGTCCCCGCCCGAACCCCACTGGAGTAGCGAACTGCACGCTACCTCCCTTTATATAAAGTGTACCTGCATCTGTTCACTGCGAGAACTAAAAGCTCAAGCAGCCTTAACCTCCCTAAGAAGGCTTCCAAATAGATGGTTTCATGGTTTTGGTTTCATGGCCAGTGAATTAAAACTCAGCAATTTTTCTAGGTTTGTGCTCATCAGCGGACTCTTGGCGGGGACACCAAGACCCCGCTGGTGAGCCAGCTTGGTGTCCTAGGCGAACCCCACACAAGACACGGCACAAATCTAGAAAAAATCTAATATTTCCCCCAGTTTTAAATTTAGTCTATTTCAAGATGGGTGTGCATGAAAGGATCTTTCTTGTGAGATTGTTGGTATAATGCGCAATAACAGTTCCCACTCGTATTATGGATTCATCCAAGATGTTGGCAACTCTGCTTTGACCTTGAGCTGTTTGGTTTGAAGGAAGGGTCACTCGTTTCTCTGTGAAAGTAACAGTTTAAGACAACGATGCAAATTTGGGGTTTGGTCATTGTTGGTGCAATATATTGTTAATAATAATAATAATAATAATGCGCACAATGTGCATGGATATACATAGATAGATACTGAGTCCGTTTAGACCCGAGTCCCGAAATCAGTTCTGCACGAGATAAGAGCTATCTCAGGGTCCGTCTGGGTGAAAACTAAGTAAAAGCTGGCTTCACTGATATCGGCAATATGCAAGCAAGGTAGGGAGAAGGAACAACGAAAATAGCACTATTTCTTTAAAATATCTCAATTTTTTAACATTTAAAATTTTAAAAGTTTGGAAAAAATCACCTTCATCATAAAAAATCAACACTCTGCATAAATAAACCCTTATAACACTCGTTGCATGATAACCAGAAAATTGATAGTCTCGTATCATTATTCTAAATGTTTACACTATTTATACTCTTGAGGTGATCATGATTAAATTAAGAGTTCTGATTATGCCTCTCTGTACACTAATTTTGTTTCTATAGAAAAACATTATCACACGAAGTTTTCATTTCCGAAGATCAAATATGACTGTTCAAGTTTTGGACAATTTTTATGTTTCATTTGAAAATTGTCGTATTATGGTATTTGTAAATGTGCTTTCATAAAATTGAATTATGGAAATAATTGCACAAATGTATTTTCGTAGAGTTATGCAGTCGAGGAATACTAATATTTGACTTACATAATGGTCAAATATTAATATTTTTTGTACTTTAACTTTGTTCCACTAAACAATTTGTTAACAACTTTTTATCACATTGCTGTAGAATGAAATTTGTAATATCTTAAATTTCTGCTAATTATTTATTCTCAGTTGGTATGACATCACCAAATAATTCTTTATATTCATCTCAAACGATGTTATATCAGATAATTACATTTTTATAAACAATGAAAATTGTTGTAATTTTTCTCTCAATTAATAAATTAAATCTCTCTCCAAATAATTATCGTTCTCATTCCTATTTAATCTCCAAAATATTTAAGTTCAAAATATTTATAACAACATTTATTATTATTATTTGTAATTTTTCCACAATTGTGTATAACAGGTATCACTCCTATCTCGCGATCTGTTTTATGAAGATTTTCATCTAAGTCAGTTGACTGGTTCTGAAATTATTATTATTTTATGCACTCTCAAGTGTTTAGTATAAGCAATCTCAAATATTTATTTTTATTTAATGCACTTGAAAATATTTATTTTATAAGTAATCTCTGGTCAGGTTTATCAAATCTAATAAACATCTCTTTTACCTATTGGGCATAATATCGGAAATCTAGATAGTTGACCCATGTGTATTGGAAATGACATCCTTTTCTACAGGATTTGAATTGGACTGGAATATGGGGCAGCCATATCGCTTCAACCGTCATTTACAACCATGAGCAAACATGTGCTTCAACTAACTTCTTCCACAACTCCGTAAATACATTCCTCATGGACGACACTCAGTCTCCATAACGTTAATGCCGACACTCTTATCGCATAATATATTAACAACAATCACCACATAAATGATTCTTAATATTTGTTTTCTAAAGTTGTATTATTCCGTCATACAAATAACCTCGTGCACTTGGAATTTATAATGTTTTCCGATGATAGGTGTACTGAATCCTGGCCAAAAACTTCCCTGCCTCTATTTAACAAAATGTCATCCTAGTTGATGCACTTTTTTTATATACTGTATATATAATTATATAACCTGCCGTTACTATATTTCCTTTCTTATTTTCACTTTGTGCTTTCAAAAATTTCATCTAAACTTATTCTTCATTGCTGATGGCTTAACTTTGTTAACATTGCCATGAAATATCATTTAAACAAACTCAGTTATTAATAACCCTGTTCATAAATATAAATAACCATTGTTAGTATTAACCCTGTTCACAAATATTAATCCTGCTTCAAAAGTATTTCATTTAATTAAATAATCACAGTCTTTATTATCCCTGTTCACCAATATCTTAATTAACCATTTTTTGTTATTATTCCGTCTAACAAAATTTAAACAATTACCATTATTTCCCTCGGTAATATTTAAATAATTTCTGTTATTATTTAACAATAATTAAACAATTACTGTTATGACCCTATTCACAAAATATTTAAATATAATAATTAAACAAATTATTTAACCCTCCTATTTAACGACTATCGCAAAATATTTATAATTAGTTTCATATCATGATTATTATTTAATATCATCCTTGATTTTAAAATACAGTAGTGCAAATTAATTCATTTGAATGAAGCTATCATCCTTTAAATTACCGTATTTATATAAATTAAATTATGTATTTAATTGTGAACATTCACGATTTTAAATTGAATTGTTATTAAATGACTGTAAATTATTATTAGAAAAATTAAGACAGAATTATTTTGAATAATCCAAGCTCCTTCGATACTATAAAAATATTTCTTTACTTAAATAAATCGAGCCTGTCTTTCTGACATTACTACAGCTGTTCTAACAGTAAAGAAAAATTTACATATTGAATTGTCCTAAGCCGCAGTTGACCTCAATTTGTCACGTTAGACAAATACATGTAGAATCGACTCGAAGAAATTGAATGGGTAAAAAGGAATTTCTCAATTACATTAAACTAGTAAGAAAATACATGCAGAATTCGGCTTACTTCATTCTTGATGTGATGGTGGCGTGTCCTCGGTGTTCGTTAGTAACTAATGGTCTCACAACCATTCCATTAGTATGGCGATCTCCTTTGGTCATCCGCTCCTCCATTAGCTTCATCCTCGTTTCCATCCATTGTAGACCTATCCTTCCGCGATTTAACGGCACATATTAGCGTTTAAAAGTACGCATAAGGAAACTTCTCGGTGATACTTTTCACTATTCGACATTTTGGCTGTTGTCACTATGAACCGTTCTGTGCCTGAACACGATGCGTTCACTTCTTTAAAGTTCCTTCGTAAACTGCATGATTCGACTGTTCTGTATTTAACCATGTATGACAGTGATAAACTTTAGCAGCTTGAATTTCATCGAGTATACTCTGACATTCTGAGATAAGTGGGTAACGTAGAATTTCTAATATAAATAAACCAAGTCGAGTAACCAGATATTCTCTGTAATAATCTCGCAAAGCAACACTTGTCTCGCAACGAAGGCTAATCTGTGGTCGGGTAATGAGTATGCCTCAAGACATATCTACTGTGTAGATAGTTCCCTCTGTTCTCCTGATAACTGGCAGTTGGATATTCTCCACCACAATCTGTCAAGACAGATGGGACCAGATCGAAGGCTATGTTCCACTCAGATAAGTAACTCGTGAAAAAGTACAAGTGCTTAAGTTCACTGAAATAACTAAGTCCTGAACTCTAGTCACAGAGACTAAGTTCTACTTTGTTGACGATAATAACAGTATAGTAGCACGTCGTTGATTCGTAGCGTAGCTACGATGTTTACCCAAGCGGCTGCTTGGAAGTAATGCATACTCTAGGCAGAATATCGGCCCCTTTTATACCGATTTGGGCTCTCGCGTCATCAACTCTCTGCGTCACAGCGGTAAACTTCTCGACATTTCCATCTTCATATCTCGGTTTCTAGCGAACAGATTCTCTTCCGAGATGGCATAAACTTCGGTAAATTCCACTGCCAGAAAAGTGTACTAATTTTCAAATCTCGAAAACATTGTTTAAAGAATTATTGTAAACATGTTGTTACGTTCGTCTAGGTGCACGTCACAGGCACTCAGTATAACCTTCCATTCGTTCGAGAAGGAAAGTAGCGCGTGATTCAAACTCCGCTGCTTCCTTACAAATATGTCACGACATCACGGAGGCATCCGCGATTCGGGTACAATACATTATATATTATACTATATAGTTCGGATATCAAAACAAAACTGAGTCAGTGATACAGTTCTGTTAGAGCACGTTAGAACATGGTACTTATCACACACTTTTCCAAATATCTCACAAATGCACCCCCCTGTTGCTTCGTGGAAGATTTTTAGTCTACAGACGCGGTGGTGGAATCAATGTTTTGCCAGGCGCGTCACTATATGTCTCAGTTCATATTGTGCCTGCATCCAGTGTCTGGTTTGCATAACCGTAGTGGTGTAGGAGTCCTCTTCTATGCTATCCCTCTTCGCTTGTAGTTCCAGTGTCAATTCATTGTAGGCTGCTGTAGATGGCAGCAGCATTTGTAATCTCAGATCATTTATTAGAAACGTTTCTCTGACTAGAACGTAAGTGTATTGGGACTTAGTATATTTCGAGAGCCCCATGCGGATGATATGGCGTGCACCGCAGAGAGCTTGTGGGATCTGCAGAGGGCAATGAACTCCATTACTGAATGGGCAATATAAAATGAATATATTGTTAATAGGGAGTTGTTAGTGAAGTGTGGCTGTCCCTCACCCTTAATGTTATTATACAATATATTTAAAATCGTTCTTTCCGTCCATCATTTAGCGCCGTGTACAGCAAAATGTGCTTGTTTTTGTATAATGGGGAAAGGCAAATACATTTCTTCGCGAAAAGTTGCAGTGTTAATGCTCTGCTGGGTGAAGAATGAATTAGTAAAACCAAGTAGTATCTCTCGATTTACGCGATAAATTCGTTCCGAGTAATCATCGCGTAATACGAAAACGCGTGAAGTGAATGTATTATAATACCGGTATGGGTTAAATAGGAGACACGGACTATTTCAAGGGAAAAATAAAAAGCCTATGAGTGATAAAGAAATGCAATTGAGTGCTCGTGGCTTCTCGGAATGATAAACCAACAGGGCCTTAATTTTATGGCCTCGAGACGCAATTGCTCCCAACAACAAATAGAAGCCGGGGGTCCTCTATTATATGTATTGACAGAAATGTTCTGGTCGCACTTTTGCAGCTTTCTTTAATTTTTTCTGCTTGACTTCTTATGGTTCTCAGAGTTGATATTCCTGTAGCTCTGACAATGTCCACAGTGCGCTCATTGTGTTCACAACGCTTTATAACATTCAGCTTTTCTTCAAGTGTTATTGATTTCCTATGCTTTTTGTTATTGGAGGCATTTTGATCACACTTTCTTTCTCCATAACGTTTATAGAAACAATAAAGCACAGCTAGTTAGCTCAATGCTCTCTTCAATAATGACCACATGCTGCCAGTCAACACTGAAACAATGCACTCTCTTTGACACTGACTACACGCCGCCTTGCAGCGCTGCACTCTCTTTGACACTGACTACACGCCGCCTTGCAGCGTTGCACTCTCTTTGACACTGACTACACGCCGCCTTGCAGCGCTGCACTCTCTTTGACACTGACTACACGCCGCCTTGCAGCGTTGCACTCCCTTTGACACTGACTACACGCCGCCTGGCAGCGTTGCACACTCTTTGACACTGACTACACGCCGCCTTGCAGCGCTGCACACTCTTTGACACTGACTACACGCCGCCTTTCAGCGTTGCACTCTCTTTGACACTGACTACACGCCGCCTTGCAGCGCTGCACTCTCTTTGACACTGACTACACGCCGCCTTGCAGCGCTGCACTCTCTTTGACACTGACTACACGCCGCCTTGCAGCGCTGCACTCTCTTTGACACTGACTACACGCCGCCTTGCAGCGTTGCACTCTCTTTGACACTGACTACACGCCGCCTTGCAGCGCTGCACTCTCTTTGACACTGACTACACGCCGCCTTGCAGCGCTGCACTCTCTTTGACACTGACTACACGCCGCCTTGCAGCGCTGCACTCTCTTTGACACTGACTACACGCCGCCTTGCAGCGCTGCACTCTCTTTGACACTGACTACACGCCGCCTTGCAGCGCTGCACTCTCTTTGACACTGACTACACGCCGCCTTGCAGCGCTGCACTCTCTTTGACACTGACTACACGCCGCCTTGCAGCGCTGCACTCTCTTTGACACTGACTACACGACGCCTTGCAGCGCTGCACTCTCTTTGACACTGACTACACGACGCCTTGCAGCGCTGCACACTCTTTGACACTGACTACACGCCGCCTTGCAGTGCTGCACACTCTTTGACACTGACTACACGACGCCTTGCAGCGTTGCACTCTCTTTGACACTGACTACACGCCGCCTTGCAGCGTTGCACTCTCTTTGACACTGACTACACGACGCCTTGCAGCGCTGCACACTCTTTGACACTGACTACACGCCGCCTTGCAGCGTTGCACTCTCTTTGACACTGACTACACGACGCCTTGCAGCGCTGCACTCTCTTTGACACTGACTACACGCCGCCTTGCAGCGTTGCACTCTCTTTGACACTGACTACACGCCGCCTTGCAGCGTTGCACTCTCTTTGACACTGACTACACGACGCCTTGCAGCGCTGCACACTCTTTGACACTGACTACACGACGCCTTGCAGCGTTGCACTCTCTTTGACACTGACTACACGCCGCCTTGCAGCGCTGCACTCTCTTTGACACTGACTACACGCCGCCTTGCAGCGTTGCACTCTCTTTGACACTGACTACACGCCGCCTTGCAGCGCTGCACTCTCTTTGACACTGACTACACGCCGCCTTGCAGCGCTGCACTCTCTTTGACACTGACTACACGCCGCCTTGCAGCGCTGCACTCTCTTTGACACTGACTACACGCCGCCTTGCAGCGCTGCACACTCTTTGACACTGACTACACGCCGCCTGGCAGCGTTGCACACTCTTTGACACTGACTACACGCCGCCTTGCAGCGCTGCACACTCTTTGACACTGACTACACGCCGCCTTGCAGTGCTGCACTCTCTTTGACAATGACTACACGCCGCCTTGCAGCGTTGCACTCTCTTTGACACTGACTACACGCCGCCTTGCAGCGCTGCACACTCTTTGACACTGACTACACACCGCCTTGCAGCGCTGCACACTCGTTGGCACTGACTACACGCCGCCTTGCAGCGTTGCACTCTCTTTGACACTGACTACACGCCGCCTTGCAGCGCTGCACTCTCTTTGACACTGACTACACGCCGCCTTGCAGCGCTGCACTCTCTTTGACACCGACTACACGCCGCCTTGCGGCGCTGCACACTCTTTGACACTGACTACACGCCGCCTTGCAGCGCTGCACACTCTTTGACACTGACTACACGCCGCCTTGCAGCGCTGCACACTCGTTGGCACTGACTACACGCCGCCTTGCAGTGCTGCACTCTCTTTGACACTGACTACACGCCGCCTTGCAGCGCTGCACTCTCTTTGACACTGACTACACGCCGCCTTGCAGCGCTGCACTCTCTTTGACACTGACTACACGCCGCCTTGCAGCGCTGCACACTCGTTGGCACTGACTACACGCCGCCTTGCAGCGCTGCACTCTCTTTGACACTGACTACACGCCGCCTTGCAGCGCTGCACTCTCTTTGACACTGACTACACGCCGCCTTGCAGCGCTGCACTCTCTTTGACACTGACTACACGCCGCCTTGCAGCACTGCACTCTCTTTGACACTGACTACACGCCGCCTTGCAGCGTTGCACTCTCTTTGACACTGACTACACGCCGCCTTGCAGCGTTGCACTCTCTTTGACACTGACTACACGCCGCCTTGCAGCGCTGCACTCTCTTTGACACTGACTACACGCCGCCTTGCAGCGCTGCACTCTCTTTGACACTGACTACACGCCGCCTTGCAGCGCTGCACACTCTTTGACACTGACTACACGCCGCCTTGCAGCGCTGCACACTCTTTGACACTGACTACACGCCGCCTTGCAGCGTTGCACTCTCTTTGACACTGACTACACGCCGCCTTGCAGCGTTGCACTCTCTTTGGCACTGACTACACGTCGCCTTGCAGCGCTGCACACTCTTTGACACTGACTACACGCCGCCTTGCAGCGCTGCACTCTCTTTGACACTGACTACACGCCGCCTTGCAGCGTTGCACTCTCTTTGACACTGACTACACGCCGCCTTGCAGCGCTGCACTCTCTTTGACACTGACTACACGCCGCCTTGCAGCGTTGCACTCTCTTTGACACTGACTACACGCCGCCTTGCAGCGCTGCACACTCTTTGACACTGACTACACGCCGCCTTGCAGCGCTGCACTCTCTTTGACACTGACTACACGCCGCCTTGCAGCGCTGCACTCTCTTTGACACTGACTACACGCCGCCTTGCAGCGCTGCACTCTCTTTGACACTGACTACACGCCGCCTTGCAGCGTTGCACTCTCTTTGACACTGACTACACGCCACCTTGCAGCGTTGCACTCCCTTTGACACTGACTACACGCCGCCTTGCAGCGTTGCACTCTCTTTGGCACTGACTACACGCCGCCTTGCAGCGCTGCACTCTCTTTGGCACTGACTACACGCCGCCTTGCAGCGCTGCACTCTCTTTGGCACTGACTACACGCCGCCTTGCAGCGTTGCACTCTCTTTGACACTGACTACACGCCGCCTTGCAGCGCTGCATACTCTTTGACACTGACTACACGCCGCCTTGCAGCGCTGCACTCTTTTTGACACTGACTACACGCCGCCTTGCAGCGCTGCACTCTCTTTGACACTGACTACACGCCGCCTTGCAGCGTTGCACTCTCTTTGACACTGACTACACGCCGCCTTGCAGCGCTGCACTCTCTTTGACACTGACTACACGCCGCCTTGCAGCGCTGCACACTCTTTGACACTGACTACACGCCGCCTTGCAGCGCTGCACTCTCTTTGACACTGACTACACGCCGCCTTGCAGCGTTGCACTCTCTTTGTCACTGACTACACGCCGCCTTGCAGCGTTGCACTCCCTTTGACACTGACTACACGCCGCCTTGCAGCGTTGCACTCTCTTTGGCACTGACTACACGCCGCCTTGCAGCGCTGCACACTCTTTGACACTGACTACACGCCGCCTTGCAGCGTTGCACTCTCTTTGACACTGACTAGACGACGCCTTGCAGCGTTGCACTCTCTTTGACACTGACTACACGCCGCCTTGCAGCGCTGAACACTCTTTGGCACTGACTACACGCCGCCTTGCAGCGTTGCACTCTCTTTGACACTGACTACACGCCGCCTTGCAGCGTTGCACTCTCTTTGACACTGACTACACGCCGCCTTGCAGCGTTGCACACTCGATCACGAAATCGACCCATTGGGTGATTGTGAATCCGCAACCTAAGTTGTAAATATTTTTATTTTATTTTATATAGTTATGTACATTTTTAAAATCGTGTTATTGCGAAAACGCGTAAAATGAGAACGGGTATAATGAGGGATGACTGTACTTGATTCTAATAATTTGAACACACCTGTAGTAAGTTCACATTGATATGAAATTAAATTAAAAGAAAAAGGATAGGAGGCTGATACTAAGACTTTATGAAAATCATACCACAATAGTAGACATCAAAGGAAGCAGTCAGGAAATGAAAATCAGGAAGGGAGTAAGACAGGGTTGCCCCCTTTCACCGTACCTCTTCAATGTATACATCGAAAAAGCTATAAATAAGTTCAAAACGAACACAAAAGGAATTAGAATAAATGGACAACAAATCCATTGTATTCGCTTTGCAGATGATATAGCAGTTGTTGCAGACTCAGAAAATGAATTATCCAAGATGCTGAATATACTGTCATCATATTTAGTAGATTTATACCTAAACATTAACGTGAAGAATACAAAAATATTAGTTGTAAGTAAACATCCTGAGCGAAATCACACCAACATCAGGCTTGCTAACAAAGTAGTGGAACAAGTCACCAGTTTCCCATACCTCGGAAGTTTAATCACAAACGATAACCGCTGCAGCAAAGAGATAAGAAGAAGAATAGCGCTTGCCAAACAAGCATTCAGCAACAAAAAGAACTCTTCTGACCAATATACATCTAGATATTAAGATTAGGAAAATTTTTTGTATGTAATTTATGTGGAGCGTACTCTTATATGGATGTGAATCTTGGACAATTCGAGAACAGGATAGGAAACGGCTTGAAGCGTTTGAGATGTGGGTCTGGAGGCGAATGCTAAAGGTCAGTTGGACTGAAAAAAAGAACAAACGAAAGTATACTGCGAGAAATTCAGGGAAGGAAACAGCTGATGGTAACAGTACATAGAAGAACAGCTAAATTCATTGGACACACCGTGCGTCATAATACCTTTCTAACCAATCTACTAGAAGGAAAGGTCTTAGGAAAGAAGGGACGAGGTCGACCTAGGAAGCAATTCCTTCAAGCATTGATACAAAACGTAAGATGTTGTTCCTATTGTGAGATGAAAAGACAAGCTGAAGACAGAAGACAATGGTTGAATCGACAAGGCATTGCCTTTAGACATTGATTGATTGATTGATTGATTGATTGATTGTATAAAGGATATTAACGAAATGCCCGAAGGATAAGGACTGGTCCACTCCAATGTTAGGAGACAAACGAACCCTGCCCAGGAATCCCTACTAAACTCACCAGTCCTTTAGGGATTAAATCCATAGTGGAGTAATACACACCCCGTCTCCTAAGGTAAGAAAGATCTGCCTATCTCGCCCATGTTAAATCTTCAAATATTTGGCACATTTTACTCAAAATCTGTTTGGGTTAACCAATTGAAATTTTCAGAGATTACTGTTTGGATCTTTATCTACAATAATAAGAAGGATTATTGACAAAAACTAAATATTTTTGCCAATATGAATTTTTTAACGTACAATATTATGTCCAAAATGTCAAAAAATATTTATATTCCATTTTGTATATTATTTAAAGCTACTGTTCATTAGGATGATGTTGACACATAAAAACATTATGGACCTATCTCTATTAGTTTTCTTACAAATGGTATGGTACCAAAGTAGTGAAAAATGATAACTCAGAGAAATGAGGTTAAAGTTTTACATTACATTGTGTAATCTCTGATAATTCTTAGAAAATCCCCGCCACATAACTTGCATCATTTCGTCGATCACTGGTTATTTTGCTTCTCCTACTTCCTTTAGCTTTTAAATAAATAAATAAATAAATAAATAAATAAATAAATGAATAAATATATACAAATACATAAATAAGTAAGTAAATAAAAGCAATATTAATAAACAAATGGGTATTTCAAATTATCTGTTTGCAAACAAGTGGACTTGTTTCCCTCTTCAAATCAACGATTCAGTTATTAAAAATTGGGGCAGATGACCTCGCTGTTCTTCAATAGGGCAGTGCAAAATCACAGTGATTATAATTATGACGATGTTCAGTAACCACTAGTAACATAAACAATGCAGAATGTTGTCATTGTTATCAACACAAAGTCTGCGCTCAACAGAGCAGACAAGAAGTGAGTTTATAAATCTATCTATAATAGTTCAGAAGTTATGCGCACAAACATAAATCTCTGTAAAAGTGGGCGTTGTCATTCATTGTGCTGCATAGTCATTTATATCATATAAAATGACAATTTTAAAAAATTTTCGACTTCTTTTGACAAATTCCTGTTCTTTACTTAACAAGTCAAATAATAATTTTTCATTTTTCTTTCTTACCTTAAAGCCTTTTGCAGAAGGCTATAATTGAGGGTATCAAAGACCAGTAGCCCGCAGTAGGAGGGAGGAGATTTGGCATTGAATTTTTGGCTAATTGTTTCATTACTAACTAGTGTGATATTCAGTTTGTAACACAAAATTATTTCTTAACTTATGGCCGTTTTCACCAACCCTCTTAATTCATTACTAGTTGAAACCAGTCTAAACAGAGGGGCAGATGACCTAGCTGTTCCGCCCCTTAAAACCCCAATAACTAACTAACCCATCTAAACATGACGGTGAATGGGAAAATATTTACCGAAGAATTTTCGTATATACATTCTTTGTACAATTACTTTTTGGCACCATTGAAACTTTAGGGTGTCAAAAGATTGCACTCTTGACATTGCAACATACTGCTGGCCATGATTGAAAACTTGGTGAGGCAAATTGTGACCGATACGTTCCCTTTGAGCTTTATTGACTGTGATAAAGTATGCCAAGCGGATTGGAAACTGTTCCCTCTTAAAAGAAAAGTGTAGTGTTTTATCGGATGGTATTAGACATCTCTGCCTAATTTTAACTGCACTTATTATTTCCAAATCCAAGCAATTTTCATACATATTTCTTATAATTAATATGGTTGCATTTAGGAGCCCTTGGGAAACGTTCAGATTTCTGAGGAGCATAACTATGGGTCAAACGTTTGGAGTATGTGGAGTCAATTCACTTAATTCAAAGGAATTCAAAAATTGTGTAGGAAACTCAAGTAGCTGGATATAATCTTCAGTATTTAATCTGTTAACGCTGGTGTACGTTTTTAAACTAATGAATAAAAGTTCAATGACTTATAAATTATTTCATTGTTCATTTTTTGGTGTAAGAATGCAAACTTTTGAGAAATGTATTATATCCTTCACGATAGCTTCATGCGTTGAAAGTCTGGCTGGTAATAGTATTATTTGATTCATCACCATCTACAGAGGAATAGTCACCGTTAACATGTAGCAAAAAATCAGAAAATCCCATTTCATCTGGTTTCGATCGCGCGTTTTTATGTAAGCAGCGTATTTTAGAGAACGGACAGAGAAAAGAGTATGTAATGCAATTGTGAATAACTCTTTGGCGAGAAGTGTGTGGCACAACAGGCAAAAACTACCTGGAGTCTCCTCCAAGAACAGTAACATTTCCACAGAAAGGAATAATGTCGTTACGTATCTTTTAGAAGTCGATACACACACATTAATGAATGAATGTTTGCCACTTGGGCTCCTTCCCCTATTATGTACCATGCTAATCGAATATCGTCAGTTTAAGGAGGGAATCTTTTAGTTTACCGAGACCGTTAATCATGCGATCATGAGCCACGGGACCTTCTTTTTACGTGGAATCTGAACCACAGGACTTGGCATTTCACTTCGAAAATCGTACATGCATTGAACGGGAATCGAACCCGGTCCACCTTGGTGAGATGCCAATAGCTTTACCGCTGTGCCACCACGCCCCATCTTCAGCTTGATTGCCATTTAATTTAGAGGTATTGTGACCGAAATCCAGTCTTGTTACTAGGGCACCCCAGCCATGGTCAAGAAGGAAACGAAGGATCGCTAGCCAATCTACACCGAGAGCTTAAGAGCGAGTCTCCGAACCCAGGAACAATTTATTTACTGTATATTTCCAGGATGCACTCCATTTTTATGAAATATCACTGATTATAACGAATTAGAACATACTTTAATGAATCTTCGTTACGGTACTTATTATTGTAAAGCAAAGATAACAGAAGATAAACGTTTAATTGTTGTAGCAAAGAACCGAGTATTTCTTATGTGAAGCTCCTCACAATGAGGCGGCTTCGGTGGCGTAGCATGCTGAGCTTCTATGCCCAAGATCGCCGGTTTGAATCCGGCCGAAGTCGTCGGATTTGTTAAGAGCTTTAAAAATCCCTCCCTTCGGAGGGGAAGTAAAGCCGGCGGTCCAATGTCATAGATTTATGGCATGTTAAAGAACCTTCCACTAATTACACCTGTGCGAAGCTAAATTGTATAGGTTACGAATGTAAGCAACGCTCTTAGGTTCCCTACGTTCGTTGCCAAGAGCCGACTGCGGTGGCGTCTGGTAGCTAAGTTCTGAACTATTAGTCGTTGACGGCGGCGTTTGGTGGCAAAATAGGAAATACTTGAAATTAAATGTCTGCAGTCCTCACTTGAATTGAAAACAAAAACACACACTAATACAGCCATCACAATTAACATCGGTTATCAGTCAGATTCTATACACACACCCAAAGTACACGGGGCTACATGACCACGTCGTCGCAGCCCCTAAACTAAGGAACCAACCAACCAACTCAACATGATGACGACAGGAAGAGAGATGATTTCTCCTCATACGCCCTTCCACTCACGTGACAAGGAAGCTAGTCTGCAGTAGTGTCGAACCTGACATTCACATTCGATTACAGTCACGGGACGGTCTCGGACGTGCAAATCAAGTTTGTGAGTGCAATAGAGTGTAACTTAGAGATTAACTACGAGTGAAGCACTTAATTTCGATATCAGATAGGAGAACGGTATTCTTCTCGTGCCTATCTAGAGGTGAAATAAATTCAGTGCTAATATATGAATTTGTAGCAGAGGCTGATGTAAGTAAACCATAAACTATTTGAAAGTGAACACTGAGATCATACCACACCACAATGGACTTATATAACAGACTACGCGCCGCATTTAAAGGGAACATTTTCCTGGTGCTAGCAACTTTCAGGGCACCGCATAGGACATGTCCACATGGAGGGACAGGTATGTCGTGCGCAGCTGTAAGCTATTAGTAGCAAGACATTCTCACAACAGTATAAAAGATTCAATAGTACCACAACATTCACCTAATTAGGGTACAGTAGTATGCTTCAAGTGAACATATGTGTGAGCGGAATACAATTCTATGAACAATACAGTAAATATGGGACAAGTCACGAATACTAATCATATGTGAAACATTATTCCAACAGTGGCCGGCATTCAAATGATTTTTCGGGGATCAAGATACTCGTATTTCAACACGCCACTTTCACATAATCTGATCAGCATGGGAACTTTCGAGAACATATACTCATACAACATGATGACAGCTTAAATTAAATAAGCGAAAACTTATGAACATACAGTAGATGCAAACCCGGATTAGAAGACTAATAATACGTCGTACAATCAACACGTAGATGATGGGGTTTCAGGAATTTAAAGGACGACGATCTTGGAAGATGAAGATCAACTTTAACTACCAAGACATCGTACGACATCACAACACCTTTGAGGGCAGTGAGTCCAAACCACACAAATTCTACAGAATGGCAGCCATCACCATGAATTAATGCATTGATTTTTGTTTCAGGTGACCGATATATTATGCCTAATTTTCAAATATAAAGAGCACTTTAGGAATAATACATTGCGAATTGTTATAATAATTTCCTCACCCACATTTTTCAACGAACTTAATAACTGATAATTCCATTTATTAATTTCTAAATTAAATTTAATTTAATTTAATTCCATCTTCGTAATATTTCTCTATGTGAATTTTTGAGCACATTTCTTTTTTATGCGATTGCTAATGGAACAACAGATATTTAACAACGATAGTTAACAAGTTTAACTAATTGAATCTAATTTAACATAATTAATTACTTTTGAATTATTCTGAATTATTTATGCAGAATTAATGAAGTTACAATAATTACTTGATAATTATTATCGATCATGATTGCAGATAGTATGGCAATTAAGGACTAAGACTTTGAATTATGATTGCAAATACAGAGTAGTAAATTTGAAGTGACAGGTTTAAAAAGATTCAGATGATTAAATTAATAGATTATCGAATATTATAAAGCAGTATTAATAACAATTTTTGGAAGAAGCATATATAATTGCAGCACGATTTAACATTAATGTTGTAGACGCTTTATTTATAGTGGTCTTATAGTGGCAACAGTTGGATATGAGTCAGGTGGCCAATCCAACATAATTGAAATATTTAAGTTTATGATAAGAGATTTTCACCACAGGTATTGGTGATTAGGAGACTTCAAGGATGTGTCAGTGTTAACACAGTCCCAATATGATAATTTATAATGTGCGTGCTATTAATAATAATAATAATAATAATAATAATAATAATAATAATAATGGCATTATAATCATTTATGATTAAATATAAATGCTGTTTGACGAATGCTGATTATTTGAATTTCGAGAAACATTAAAAATAATTTCTGGGAATTTCTCTAAATCTGATCATTTCTTTAGTGAATGATTAATTGAATCTCAGGTGATCTGAACCTAATTAAATTAATATTCAAAAGGCAAACTTAATTAATTAATTAATTAATTACGCTAATGATAATAATGATTAAGGAAAGGAATTAGGATCATTTAGTGATGATAATAGTAATTTATTGAAGTTAAATCATGGAATATACATTTATGATGGACAAATTGCTACAAATTAATAAAAAGGATTAGAGGATTATTGATGAACATTGCCATTGAAATGAAGTGAAATTCTCATTATGTGACCCAATCTTCTCTCACATATGGTATCAGTAATGAGTTTCAATGCTTTGTACACGACTTTCTTGGGTACTATCCAATGTCCATCTTTTTGGTATATTTTTTTGATGCCAGTTATACAAATTCATCTTTAGATCTTCTGGAATCAATCGGTCTTTGATTTCAGATCGAAAAAATAAGCTATAAAGTTAGCTCTGTTGAGTACCGGTACTTCTAAATTCACCTGACTGCCGAGGCCCAGGATGAAGAGCATGAAGAAGAAAAGCACGGCCCAGAACTGCGGCCAGGGCATGTGCAGAATAGCTTCAGGGTAGGCGATGAAGGCAAGTCCCGGGCCCGAGTCCACCACTTCTTCTACCTCCATCCCCAGCTCCTTAGCCATGAAGCCCATGACCGAGAAGACTGCAAAACCGGCGTAGAACGCCGTGAGCACGTTTCCAATAGACACGTATATCGCATCGCTGCAACACCCAACAAGTTCTGCTCTTGATTCTTGCTCTCTACAAATAACAATACTTATATTTCCCGATTATCCGAACTTGATGGCACCGAGGTCATTCGGTTATTCAAATAGTCGGACAATCCGGGAGCACTCAAGTTCTGCGATAGAGCGAACATGTGTTACCTACGCTCATTCACCGTCTACAAATCAATCTTAAAATTAAGATGGTATATTGGCATTCACGGCCAGTGAATTAAAACTCAGCAATTCTTCTAGGTTTGTGCCGTGTCTTGTGTGGGGTTTCGCCTAGGACGCCAAGCTGGCTCATCGGCGGGCTCTTGGTGTTCCCGCCTGGGCGAAACCCCATACAAGACACGGCACAAACCTAGAAGAATGGCTGAGTCTTAAAATTAAGGTTTGGAAACAGTAAAATAACGTATTTTATAATTGTGTTTGTTAGTACAGATTAGAGATGGTAATAAGCTATGTGCGGAAATTCGATTAGTCTGAAATTAATCGAAAATGATTAATCGACTGAACGTTCATTCGATTAATGGGCTAACCGAAGAATCGATTAATTGATTAGTAGACACGAGATAAGGAGAGAAGTTTAAATGAGAGGTCATCGCTTAAGTTGAGTTACGCTTATTTTCGGAATGATGGATAGAAATCTATAAAAAAAAACTTTTTGCCTAAATACACAAAGTGTAACTCCGCCAAGGACGGTCCCAAGCCCGGATGAAAAAGGAGGAGGGTTGGAGTGGATATCTCGTCTCACTCTGGAAAACCAAACTAGAGAAGAGTTGAACATCTAACTCCACATATGTGAGCATGGACATAGTGAGGAGGCATCCCCTCCACTATGATAGGGTGCTGTGGGCCAATCACTCACACATCTGAACTTATTCGATTACTGAAACTGCAACAGAAAATTACCGGACTGATAAACAGTTGACGATTTTTGGCATGAAAATGATTACGAAAATTGGATGCTGGAATGTAAGAACTTTACGCCACACAGGCAGGCTAAAGCAGGTCTGCCCAGAAATGAGAAACTGCCAGTTGGAGGAGGAGAGGAAGGCGACTGGCAAATCCTGGATAGACCTGCAGAGGCTAGCTGGGAGAAGAAATCAGTGGAGGAATTTTGTTGCAGCCCTTTGCTCCGAGAGGGGACATAGGAATTAAGTCAAGCAAGTCTGACACAAAGTGTTCTTCCTTGTTTATGCTAACAATAACAGTGACAGTGGAAGGACAAACATCAATCATATTGGGAAGGGTTTTGAAAGAGAAACGAAGCGTTTTCAGCAAAGATTTTGAATTCTTGTTCAATGTTTACAATTTAGGACAGGAACATTTTTTGTTTTACTTTGCTATTCCCTAGTTATCACAAAGAATGTACATTATTTAAAATCGTATGTTACAATATATTTTAATGAAATGTATGTTTTGCTTCTGTGCGAGCGTAGTGAAAGGAGCGAAGTACATGCATTAATCGGCAAAACAATTGATCAATTCTGTGAACAACCGATTGATCGATAAAACGATATATCGATTATTCGATTAAAAGCACAATGCATTAACCGTTTATAGCAATTAATCGATTTTTGTTCTTCGATTAATCGAATAAACGAAAACTGAAATGAATATATTAAGGGGGTTGTAACCGAAAATTTATAGCTGGCTTTAAAAGTTCACTGAGTCCACAATACAAGAGAAATAACATTGAAACTTTGTACGGTTGTCAATTGGTGTTTGATCTATTACGTGGCAAGAAACAGCTGTCTTGGGTGGTAATATGCCACAAGTACAGTCACTGCAAAATAATTGTTAAATCCTCTTATTTAGGTACACTTTACAACATAACTATGAAAGATCCTGGCCTGAACTTTTAACTGGTTTAAATATATAAGGTGCGATCCAAAAATAACGAGCCGGAGGCTGGAATGCGCAAACCGGTGACGACATCAGCTAATCGTGGCGTGTGTAACGAGGTGTGGTTCCGACCAGAGCGTGGAAGGTCACAGCCCGTCGCTAGGGGGCACGCGTGCACGTCACGTGACGATACAAAACGAACAGCAGCATGCATCAATCGTCCAACGCTGCCAGTCGCATTGCAAACAGTGACATGGAGGCGTCAACCTAAGAGCAAAGAGGTGTTGATCGGTTTCTGACAGCGGAAGGAGTAGGGGGAACGGACATTCATCGCCGAATGTCACAAGTGTACGGCGAACACTGCATGTCCCTTGCAAGGGTCAAGGTGTGGCACAAGCGCTTCAGGGAAGGACGGGTGTCGTTAGTCGATGATGCCCGGTCTGGGGCACCCCCCCCCCCCCCTGCATTACCGATGACAACGTCCAGCTGTTTGATGCACTCATTACCCAGGACCACTGAGTGACAGTGAAAGCCATAGCCGCCGTGGTCGCTCCACGACAATGCACGACCTCATACGGCCAACACACTCGCGGCACTCCTGCAGAAATTCAAATGGGAGGTTCTCGGCCACCCTCCATACAGTCCAGACCTCTCTCCCTGTGATTACGCCATGTTTGGTCCCCTGAAAAGGGCTCTGCGGGGCCAACGATTCACCTCGGTCGCCGACGTCCAGCTGTACGTGCGGAACTGGTTCACATCGCAGCCCAGGGAATTTTATGAGACAGCCTTTCACCGCCTCGTGTCACAGTGGGACAAGTGCCAACAGCCAGGGCCAATACTTCTAACATACAGGTACTGGTTTCTGTAATTATGCCTCCGGATCGTTACTTTTTGAACGCACCTTATATGTCACTAACTCTAACTTTAAGTAGAATTATCCGAATACTATGAAAAGTAGTTTTTTATGGTAATTTGAATTTTGGATTCTATAAACCTCAGTGAAAATATGAATGTAAAAGTATGCAAATTCTACAAATGGTTAAATAGAAGCTTAATTCAACATAAATATGTGTATAATCACTCAAACAATCCCTGAAAAATTCACTTATGTAGCATTTAGGGTTTCAGAGGAAAGTGTACCCATGTGGTGGACAAAGTCGATATTGAGGAAACAACATTTGAAAGTCGGATATGTTCTTTTACTCACATTTAAGTAACTTTGTATGCAGCATCAGATATAAATTATTTTAAAAATACTTCCTGTTGAGTAATAAGCTTGAAATTTTTACACGCAGCCTAAAAGGGGCCATACATACAAAAATATATTTCAAAATGTTGATATTTTGACCCTTGAGAGTTGTGTCCAAATAGGTGACGGCTATTCAGAGTGGTTCGAGACTAAGCAGGGTGTACAGCAAGGCAGCACTCTATCACCACTTTTATTCATTACTGTAATGGATGAAATAATGATGAGAGTTAAGAGACTCAATAAGACCTCTGAGTTTAAAGCTTTAGCGTTTGCAGATGATGTTGTAATATGGGGTGAAAATGAGGCTGAAATACAACAGAAGCTGAATGACTGGAATGCTATATTCAAGCAATTTGGTCTGAATATAAGCAAGTCTAAAACGGTAGTGATGCCCGTTAGTCGACAAAACATGTGTACTAACATCACTCTGAATGGTACAAAGTTAGAACAAGTACATCAGTTCTGTTACCTTGGCAACCAGCCATCTGCAGAAATCACTAGTAGAGTTCAACATGGAGCACAATTTTATCATCTCGTGAGAGGGCTTCTTTGGAATAAGCAAGTTACTTTAAGATCAAAACTAATACTCTATAAGAGCTTCTTTGTACCTGTTACTACATATAGCTTAGAAACCTGTACCCAATCCAAGAGAAATACTAGCAAACTACAGGCGGTGGAGATGAAGTTTTTAAGAACTATGATTCAGAAGACAAGGAGGGACAAAATAAAAAAATGATGAGATATGCCATCTTGTTCAAGTAGAACAATCTCTTAATGAGATCTCTGTTAAAGCCAGGCTGAAATGGTTCGGTAATCTCAAAAGAATGGACACACAAAGAACAGCTAGAGTGTGGTTTGAGAAAGAACTGAAAGGCAAGAGACCAAGAGGTCGACCGAGGAAGAGATGGATCGACCAGGTTAGAAATGTTCTTGCAGGGAGAGGTCTGGATTTGCAGCAGGTCGTGGAAGGGGAGAACTAAATGGAGAGCGCTCATTCACCGCACCCGGGAAACTGGAGCCGGTTCATGATGATGATGATCGGTTACATCCCCCTTAAAAGCACCAGCCCTAGTACAAATCCGCAAATAAAACAACAAGATCGTTTTTTGAATCTCCATTCAGATAATGTGGATGATCGGTTAATCGGGACTTACACACTTTATAAGCAAGTAAACTATAGGGTGGAAAAATAATAAACCACTTAAGATTTGCAGATGACACGTTGTTATTCGCAGAAACTGACTAACAAAGTCGTGGGCGCAAGTGAACAATGGGGATTAACACTTTATGTCAGTAAGACACGATTTATGGTAGTATCACGAACACAACATCAAGAGAGCTTGATAATCAATGGGGAGACAGTACAACAAGTGACAAAGTACAAGTATTTAAGAACAAATGTGAACTGCTACATTGACTGCACTGAGGAGATTAAGTCCAGGATCAGTCAAGCCAGAAATGCATTCAATAAAATGAGGAGAGTGTTCTGTAACAGAGACCTTAATTTCACCTAAAAATTAGACTTCAGAGATGTTATATCTTCTCCAACTTGTTCTATGGAGTTGAGACCTGGACCATGAAGAAAAGAGAAATGGACTGATTGGAGGCATTTGAGCTATGGACGTACAGAAGGATACTGAGGCTGAGTTGGAAAGATAAGGTCACCAACGATGAGGTGATGAGGCGGATGGGAAAGAGAGAGGAAATATTAAATACCGTCAGAATTAGAAAACTGCAGTATCTTGGTCTGTGATGAGAGGAGAGAAATATCATCTGCTGCAGCTGGCCATTCAAGGGAAGTTACAAGGCAAAAGAAGACCAGGAAGAAGACGCATTTCTTGGATCAATAATCTGAAAACTTGGTTCAAATGTTCTACTAATGAGCTGCTTCGTGCTGCATCATCTAAAGCAAGAGTCTCTATGATGGTTGCCAACCTCCTGAGAGGAGATGGCACATAAAGAAGAAAACTATCGGGATAATGAGCTCGTTTGTCAATCATCTCCAGCCCGAGTGAGGGGGTAACCCTTAGTTTTGAGGTGAAAGGGGGCTTACGACGTGACTAACGCAGTAACGATGGAACAATTTGGGGAATGCCCTAAATCAGGGGTCGCCAAACTAATGAAACTTCTGAGCAACCATAAGAAACTAGGACAGAAATAAGGTTCTTTTTTATATCTTAAGCTTACATTTGATTTTTTCGTACAAACATACATATTCAGTAAATATGAATTGCTCTTAAAACTAATACGCCAATCCATAAGGCAATTCATGAAGCATATACTGAATTAAAGTGCATGTTTGGACCTTCTTCAGCTCATATCTAAGGCAAAATATAATCTAATTAAAACTTAGTGTAAACATTTATTTATCGTATGGCTTTTAGTACCGGGAGTGTTCGAGAACATGTTCGGCTCGCCAGAGGCTGTAGCTGCTTGAAGCGGACACCTATAGGGTGAGCTACAAGTTCCATTCAATTTCAAGTAGTTCCAACTTTCGCTACCAGATGGCAATGATACCTAGTGGTGAACGTTGGAACTTTGATAGAGTGTTCCAACGAAATATAACCTAGAAATTTAGCTTCACACAAGTTTAGTCTGTGGAAGGATCTTTTACATGACATAAATCTATGACATTGGACCGCCGGCTTTACTTCCCCTCCGAAGGAAGGCATACTGAAGGATGTTTAACGCCCTTAAAAAAACCGACGACTTCGGCCGGATTTGAACCCGCGATCATGGGCATAGAAGCTCAGCTTGTGGCATTCTGGTTTTACCATTGTAGTGCAGTGCCTTATTTTAAGACTTTTAGATACGGTAGGCACTTTTTGTCATAAGTATTCTTAGTAATACAATATGCTCTTTCCATCTTGTGTGCCCCTTCTTCTATGGCAAATTAAGTTTAAACCATTTTATTTCTTTAATTCTCCTAGATATTTGATTTTTCCTACTTTCTCGACTCTACAAATGTCTTTTGTCAAAATTGTGTAGCGTTCTGGATGTTTGTAATAAATTTTGTTTTTTCTACGGTGATTATCAAATCAGTTTTACCGGCTAATGCTTCCAAGAGGTTGCTAAGGTAATACAATTAGAGGAGGTGGTTGGAATATGGAATTTATGATTAGCGGGTGTGGAATTGGAGTGACACCACTCGGCAGGCTATTCAACTAGAGCTGCTAGCGCTACAGGAGTCTATCTCATGAATCATGCACTTGCAACGAGTGTGTCCGGGAGGAGTTAAATATATTAGTTATTGTTGTTTCAAGGGGCGGAACAACGAGGCCATCTGCCCCTCTTAACACAGATTAAACTATACAAATTTGGAAAGGAATTTAAAATTGAGAGGTGGTCACCTAAATTTGAAAAGACCGAAAATTAATAAAATAAAAAATTAAATAAATCTAATAATTATAATATAAACAAAAATTACGGTAAAACAAAAATTCATTATTCAAAAACGAACAAGTCGTTAAGTCAATGTACACTGGAAAATTTTGATTGGTCCTGGAGGAGAAATGTTTTGTTGCTCACTGTGTTAGGTTACAAAAGTTTTTCCAGCTCGTGATTACTTATTTCTTCGGCTCATCCCCGGACGTTGAAGGTAAGCTATCTAGAGTGAACCAATTGAGTAACATATCTATGTATGCCTACAGAGCAGATACAAGTTAATACTCCAAAATAGGGATGACATATGAATGCTTAAAATCAAACATGGCAATGGTGGTAATATGGAATATCTGAGTGGTGTTGATCAAGATCAATCAGATGAAGAGCTAAAATTGGTGCAGAATGAGATCGTTTCACCCTTCCATACCTCACCTGTTCCAACTAGCAGGAAGGCTGTATTTAGAAGGGGTAGAAAATCAGGATCAGCTGGTGTAATAACAGCATCTCCGTACAGAAGGAAATTGAAGTCATCTCTAGGAAATAATCCTTCGACATCCACAGGAAAGCCAATCAACAAAAATGAAGTCTTTCATAAAAGGAAGGAATATTAAATTACTAAAAGCCAAAATAAACACAAAAGTAACGGAATTTTCACCGTCTGAGAGCAAGGAATATGATGTGTGTGTTGCAGGCGACGACACCGACTTGGAGGAACTAGGCACACGTTCCGATGATGGAGATGCGTAGTGCCTATTTTGTGGAGGAATCCTTTCCGATGATAGGAGAGGTGAAACATGGATTAAATGTGTAGTGTGCAGTATGTGGGCACATGTAGAATGTGCAGTTGCTGAACAAAAAGATAACGTGTGTGATTTCTGTAAATCTGCAACTATTCAAACAATTTATGTTTACTGAAAAGGTGTATTCCATATTACAACCCTATTTTTAATGGAGCTCGAAAGTGCACATTTTCATAAAAAGTATTTTTGGTGTGTTGTTCGGAAGTTCAAGACCTAAAGAAATACAAAATATGCAAGCAAATATGACCTAAAACTAACTGAATAGGACCTAAAAACTATGAAATATGACATTAATTTTTGGGATAGGTAAGTTAGCGTATCGCTAACATACAGTAAACGTCTAAGTATCAAAACGTGATCAGCGATAATACAACAGACGCATCTAATCATACTAACTGACAGAGAGCTATAGTGCATTACAATTTTCAACATTCATTCAGTATCTTATCCTTGAGATGCAGTTCTTGCATTTCCTTGTTTGCTAATTGTTTCTGAGCTAAATATATCTACTGGAGTGACATCCTATTGAAAGGCGGAAGCACACTATCGTCACGGAACATGTATTCATGAATTAATGAATAAAACAACATTTAGCTGAGATCATTTTTATTTAGTAAATACAAAATAGATTTCCATATTCCCACCATCTCCTATAGTCGGAGACGACCGAGATTCTAAGGACACCTCTTCCGGATGGGGAACGATCGAATTACCAAGAATATCTTCAACTTGATGAATGGCTACAAGACTGGCAGCTTGAGGCGTAATGAAGTGAAACAAGACTTGAATAACGCTGGCATTTTAGACTGTGATATTCTTGACCGTTCCAAATTTTGTGATAGTGTTAACTCAACACCCAAAGTGATGAAGACCCGACCACCCCTCACACAGCAGAGGAAGGGCAAGTTATTGGCAGGACTGAGGAGATGATGGAGAACAAAGAAAGCGTCGCAGAAGCGCTCCTTAATGTGCTTAAATCATTAATAATAAAATGGTTTTCCATATTCCCTCCATCTTCTCTATATTATTATTATTATTATTATTATTATTATTATTATTATTATTATTATTATTATTATTATTATTATTATTATTATTATTATTGTCATTATCACATTCATTTCACCACATAAGTGGGACGTATCAACATATCGTCGGCTTGTTTGCAAGACGGTATGACAACTTATTTTGGGTGGCACATTGAGAAACGAGCGAACTATGGAACTGGTCTCCAAGATGACGGCCTTCTGCATGGTGATATGTAGACCAGGATGTATTCCCAATATTTCAACATTGCGAGCCAATGATTTAGGGATAATGCCGGTAGAAGAAATGACTATGGGCAGAACCACTACACTTTCCTGTCTCCACATTTGCTCAGCCAAGGGCAGATATTTGGTGATCTTATCACAGCAGGTTTGTGGCAGATTATGGGAATTGGGCACTGCAATATCGATGAGGTAGGTTCTCTTCTGCACCTTGTCCACCAGAACGATATCTGGCCGGTTTGCTGGTATGGTTTTATCAGTAATAACTGATCGGTCCCATAACAACTTCTGACTAGGATTTTCCAAAACGGCATCAGGAACACACTGATAGTAAGGCAAAGTATTATTATTATTATTATTATTATTATTATTATTATTATTATTATTATTCGTCGTTTGGGCCTACTGAGGACCACGGGGTCGTATCTCCTCGTCGCTTTGTCTTTTCTCTTCTTCCAGTACTCTTTCATCATCTGACTATGAGCCAGCTTTCTTTCCTCCGTCCATGGTGGTCTGCTGACACCAGTGTTCTTCCTAGCTGTCAGTGATACAGGAAAAACTCCCTGTCGGATGGCTTGCCGGAATTGTTGGCGGTCCTGTATGGAATTAAGTGGGATCCCTAGGTGGTCTAAATCCGTCCTGACCGTAGAGATCCACTTGGACCTAGAGGCCTTCCCTCTTCCTGCCACTGTGAAGATCTTACTGGTGAGCCGGCAAGGGATCATGCGGGTCAAGTGTCCATAGAAGGCCAAGCGCCTCTTTCTTATACAACTAACAATGTCTTCTTGATGGCTGTAAAGCTCATCACTGTGCCGAATTCTGTAGGTGCCTTCCTCTTCCCGTATCCTCCGCAGGACCTTCCTCTCCTTGAGTTCAAGTTTCCTGAGTGGGCCTTTCCTGGCCATCACGAGGCATTCTGAGGCGTACAGAACAGATGGTTTTACTACTGAATTGTAGTGTCTGAGTTTTAGGTTTTTGGAGAGGAACTTCGATGCGTAGATGCTGTGGCAGGAGTGGGAGGCCCTCTCGAACTTGGTGCACCTGGTATCTATGGCCAGATTCTCACTCTGGTTTGCCGAGATCCACTCTCCTAGGTACTTGACCGCAGGGACTTTTCGGATGAAGACTCCCTCAAGTGGAATTGTGGACGGGGCTTCCTTGATGTTAGTCATGAATTCAGTCTTCCCAATGTTGATATTAAGGCCAGCCCGAACCGCTACATCGTGAAGACTCTGTAGGTGGTGAGTAGCTTCCTCTATAGTGTTGGTCAGTATGGCGAGGTCGTCGGTAAAGGCCAGGCATGACACATGAAGGTTATCTTTCTTGTATCCAAGGTGCAGACCAGTCCTTGGTGTTAGTCGCACCATCCATTCCCTTATGATCTTCTCCAGGATGCAATTGAAGAGGATGCATGAGAGTCCATCACCCTGTCTAACTCCCGTCTTGATGGGGAAGCTCTCGGGTAGTTCACCTCTGAACTTGACTTTAGATGTTGTGTTTGTCAAGGTGGCCTGGACTAGTTTAAGGGTTTTTTCATCAAGGCCAAATTCTCGCAAGGTGTAAAAAAAGACTCTCTCTGTCCACCGAGTCGTATGCCTTCTGAAAATCCACTAAGACAACTACCCAGGGTTGTCCCCCACGACTCTTATAACTGAGGATGGTCTTGAGATTTTGTATCTGCTCTGGACAAGATCGATTGTTTCGAAAGCCGGCTTGGTATTCCCCTATTTGAGAGTCTATTTGGTTAGTGACTCTGGATAACAGAGCTTTCGAAAGAACCTTGTAGGTAACCGGCAATAAGGAGATAACTCGGTAATTGTTGAGGTCAGTCTTGCTTCCCTTCTTGTGTTACGGGTAAATTACTGCTGATGTCCACCCTTGCGGTAGGGTCTCTGTTGTCCATATGTCTTGTATGATATGTTGGATACTCTGCAAGGACTGTTCATCTGCGCATTTCCACATCTCTGCTACTATTCCATCTTCACTTGAGGCTTTATTATTTTTCAGGTTATTGATTATACTCTCTATTTCCTCTCTGTCAGGCGGTTGAGAATCAGGATTCCTGATAGATGGTTCATGGAAGATTAATCTTGCACTAGGTTCTTCAGTGTTGAGGAGCTTCTGGAAATAATCTGCAAGAACGGTGGTACAATCCTTGTTATTTAGTTGGATCTTGCCGTCTGGTCCACGAAGAAGTAAGGTAGGGGCGGTGTACTGGGTCGTCTGTTTCTTAAGACCCTTGTACACGTCTCTGGAGTTGTGTCTCTTGAAGTCCTCTTCTGCCTGTTGTAGCAGGGTGCGTAGGTACAGTAATTCCTTTTAACTCCACGTACAGTGTTCGCTGTTGCCTTTCTTTGCGTGATGAAAGCCTCAAGGTTGAAATCATTCTTGTACTGGTTCCACCTGATCCAGGCTCGACGTCTTTCTTCTATGGTCTTATCGCAATCTGTAGTCCACCAAGGGTGTTTTCCTTTATTGGACGTAGCGGTAATAGTTTCGTGAGCGGCATCCAGTAATGCTTTCTGGAGGGCTGTCCAACCTTCTTTCTGTGTATTCATCCGAAGGGTTTGTTGGAAGTTACAGTTTTCATCACGTAGGCATTGAGTATTGAATCGAGGTATTCTAGAGCTCCTTGGTGGATTTGCTACCTTTCTCAAGGGTCGAAAATTAGCTTTGACTAGTGAAAGGTAGTAGTCAGAATCTATATTGGTTCCTCTCAGTACTTTGACGTTCTGTATCTCCCTGTGATATAGTCTGTCTATAGCCACATGATCAAGCTGAAATTCACCTAGCAAAGGATTTGGGCTTCTCCAAGTCTTGGCTTTCCTAGGTAGACGCTTGAAGGCTGTTGATTTTAGGACCAAGTGGTACTTGTCACAGAGTTCTATGAGGCGCTCACCGTTTCTATTTGTTCTCTTGTGGGCTGGATAGAGATCTACTATCCTTCGGTATTTCTGTTCCCTGCCGACTTGGGCATTGAAGTCCCCCATGAGTATAGTTGAGTGGTTATGTGGAATCTTGTCTAGTATTTCTTCTAGGGAGTCCCAGAAGTGTTCCACTAACTCGAGGTCTTTCCGGTTGGTGTCATTTGTGGGTGCGTGGAAGTTCACTATGCTATAGGCTTTGTTACGAGATCGGAATGATAGTGAGGAGGTCCTTCCGTTAGGTGAAGAAAAATCCAAAATGTGGCCAACCATACTGTGATGTACGGCAAAACCTGTGCCCAGGTGAGGGACTGTCCTCATCACTCTTTCACCCGGTTTCCCCTTGTAGATCCTATATGCACCTGACTCAAATGCATCCTCGTCCATAAACCGAGTCTCTTGGAGCGCTGCTATCTTCATTTTGTACTTGTCGAGCACTTCAAGTGTTTGCTTTAGCTTACCTACCTTAAGAAGGGAGTTAATGTTGATTGTAGCTAGGTAGGTGAGGTCTCTCATATTCTTCTCTTGTTTGTGTAATGGTAATAGGGATCGAAAACATGAAAGTGCAGGTTCCCCAGACTCCGAAGACCTGCATGCCCCATCCTGAGTGGGGGTGGATTGGGTACCACCTGGAGTAGATTTCCTGAGTGAACGTTTCTTCATGCATCGAGTTCTACGAGAATTGTAGAGGAATGGTTACCTAAAAGTAACGAGTTTTTAACTATCAAGGTAGTAAGCCTTGAAGCCCTCAGCACTGATCAGCTCACCGACCCAGCTTCCCACTGGGATTAAGGACCCAACCTTTCACTGGGTTGCTCGGTTTAACAGGGGCACCTCGTGTAGGTTACGTGCTGAAGTTGAAGTGAAAGAGGCTAGTTGGGTTCTCTTGCTGAACCCAATATATGACGCATTTCACTCCCATTTGCCAGAGTCTCAACGACTCCTCCCAGGTCAATTCCTGAGACCCTATAATTATTATTTCTACATTCATTTCACCACATAAGTGGGACATATCAACATATCGTCGGCTTGTTTGCAAGACGGTATGGCTAATTCTCTTAAGGTGGCACATTGAGAAACGAGCGAACAATGGAACAGGTCTCCAAGATGACGGCCTTCTGCATGGTGATATGTAGACCAGGATGTATTCCCAATATTTGTAGATTACGAGCCAATAATTTGGGGATGATGCCGGTAGAAGAAATTACTATGGGCAGAACCACTACACTTTCCTGTCTCCACATTTGCCGTATTTCCTCAGCCAAAGGCAGATATTTGGTGATCTTATCACAGCAGGTTTATTATTATTATTATTATTATAATTATTATTATTATTATTATTATTATTTATTTATTTATTTATTTATTTATTTATTTACATATGTTACGCCCTCATTGGAGCACTTAACCAAAACAAGTATATACAAATCTCAGAAACAATATTAAAGATTCAGCTTCTTATTTTTCTTCTTTTCCCAAAACATTTTCATTCTAGTCGACCTTGGCGCTCTCTCTGCATCGCTTATGGTGTAAGTTTTGCGGGTAAAGGTTTTTAAGGGAAGTCGGATGTTCTTGTTTTTAAAGATATTCTTCTCATCTTTGTTAGCAATTTGGGACATTGTCAAGCCGAGTTCATCCAGATCATTTTGAATTTCCATAAACCAAGAGTTCTTTGTTTTACTTTTGAAAAAATAATTAAATAATACTTTTAATTGTCTGGTATCCGGCAGGCGTGAGATATGACAAAAAAAAGCAATTCGCCTTTTTCGCATAGTATCGACTATAGACTCAGTTTCTTTATAAACCACTTCATTTGTTAATAGACGCCATTGACCATCCACCTGATGTTTTTTATTAATTATAGATCTGAGAATTCTTCTATCAATCTTCTGTAATGTGTCAGTAACTGATCGAGTGTTTAACTTGAAAAGTGTTTCACAAGCATATATTGCTTCCGGTTTAATAACTGATTCGTAATGTCGTAATTTGGCATTTATGGAGAGTGATTTTGTTTAGTAACTAGACCAAGTAATATATTGCGCTTGTCTTAACTTTGTTGTTCTATTTTCGATTGACGCTTTCTCATTCAAATTCCATGTTATAATCTCCCCTAAATATTTAAATTTATGTACAACGTTATTATTATTATTGTTATTATTATTATTGTTATTATTATTATTATTATTATTATTATTATTAAGGGTAAGGGAGACCCGGATTTACCATCATCATACCGCCCTCTGTGTATGCTCGATACAACAGGGAAGCTCTTTGAGAAGCTTCTGAGGGTCAGGTTGCGCCAAGCGATCATGGCAGCGGGCGACTTATCACCAAGACAATATGGATTTCCAACAGGAAGATCGACCCTGGATGCGATACAAGAAATTGTTGCAGCTGTCCAGCGGGCGGAGAATTACAATCACCACTCTCGTCGTGTGGTTCTCTTTGTTACTCTTGACGTAAGAAATGCATTCAACTCTGTCAAGTGGAGTGACATGCTGAATGCGTTGGAGAATACATTTCATGTTCCAAATTATCTCTTACGGATGATAAATTCCGACTTGAAAGATCGTTCGTTGATTTATAACACGACAGAAGGACAACGCAGGGTACGGGTCTCAGCCGGAGCAGCACAGGGTTCGATTTTAGGACCAGATCTATGGAATATCACATATGATAGCTTGCTGAGATCTGAAGTCCCTGATGAAACTATCCTAGTAGGTTATGCAGATGATGTTGCTGCTCTTGTAGCAGGAAGAAGTGTCGAGCAGGCACAGTTGCGACTCAATATGGTAATGCGTACAATCAATAGTTGGATGGAGGAACATGGTCTGTCTCTAGCACTTAGTAAGACAGAAATTGTAGTCCTAACAAAGAAGCGAATTCAGACAATACTCCCAATACAGGTAGGAGACATACAAGTAGAGACGCGGCCAGCAGCAAAATATCTGGGCCTCATGATCGACAATAAATTGAATTTTGGAGAACAAATTAGACGGACTGCGGATAAGGCGGCAAGAGGAGTAACGTCTCTCAGTCGGCTAATGGCCAATGTTGGTGGGCCAAAATCTAGTAAGAGGAGATTACTGATGACAGCCATCCATTCAATTCTGCTGTATGGAGCGGAAATATGGGCGGATGCCCTGGATAAGGAAATTTATAGAAAGTCACTAGCACAAGTGCAGAGGCGGGGTGCTTTACGCGTGGCACCTGCTTATCGCACGGTCTCTGAAGAAGCAGTTCTTGTTATTGCTGGGATAATGCCATTTTTTTTTCTAGCGAAAGAACGCAAGTACATTTACTGGAGGAAATCGGAAGTAGGTTTACAAAATGCAAGACGAACAGCAAGAGCACAAACCTTTCACAATTGGCAGATCAAATGGGAGCAAGGACACCGAAGCCAGTGGACTAGGAGAATGATACCCCAGGTGCAGGTTTGGACAGAGAGGAAACATGGTGAGGTTGGTTATTATCTCACTCAGTTTTTGACTGGCCATGGGTACTTCTGTTCTTATCTTAAGAAGATGGGGAAAGTGGATTCACCAGATTGTATCTACTGTGTTAATGATGTAGATAGTGCTAATCACACCTTCTTCTCTTGTGGACGGTGGGTCCAAAGTAGGCAGTCTCTTCAAGATGAAATTGATGTAGAGATATCTCCTGACAATATTGTTGCGGTAATGCTACAAAATGAAGAACATTGGAAACTTGTAGCAAGTTTTGTTGAAGATATCCTCCGAACAAAGAAGACGGATCTGGATCGCCACTGAAGATAATTCATTAAGGAAGAGTGCCCTACGGGCAAATATAAAATGACTCTAGCCTGAAGTAATGTGCTAAACGGTTCCAGGCTAGTGTTCAGAAGTAAAGGGGGAGTTTTAGTCGGTAGTCTGCTACTCAGTAGCAGGAGCCCGACACTCTGTGCGTAAATGCATTTCTTCCCCTAAAAAAAAAAAATTATTATTATTATTATAGAGATGCGGAGTCCGCATGTCTACTAGACAAAAGAGTAGCCAACATGATTTATACCGCTAACAAAATGTCTCTCAATTCAAAAGCGGGAATTTTTCCGAATTATGAAAGATAACTGAGGAGCGAGAGGAGTGGCACCTAACGCGGCATGCTCTTCAAACGCCTATTAAAACACTAGGGGTGTTAAAACTTAGCACTTTTTCTAGGTTTGTGCCGTGTCTTGTGTGGGGTTTCGCCTAGGACACCAAGCTGGCTCATTAACTGCATGCTACCTCTATTTTTATGGAACGCTCCATAAAATTGGAAGTAGCGCGCAGTTCGCTACTCCAGTGGGCGGAGACACCAAGAGCCCGCTGATGAGCCAGCTTAGTGTCCCAGGCGAAACCCCACACAAGACACGGCACAAACCTAGAAAAATTGCTGAGTTTTAAATCACTGGCCGTGAAAGCCAATATACCACTAGGGGTGTTGTTGGACGAAAATGTTTGCATTGGTCACGCAAGTGAGGTTATAACGGACACACAACACGCAAAGAAAACCATTTTCCTTTTAACCCGAATAGGCTAACACCTCCCCTTAAGTATAGACATACCGGTGACTGTTGTGGGTGAATTCGTTGTGTCTGGCCAGCGTGATGAGGGAGGCACAGGCTATACCCAGCGCATAGAAGGTCTGAGAGGCGGCGTCGCCCCAGACTTGACCTTCAAGTAGTTTCCCCCAGTGGGGTCTGACGTAGAATATGATGCCATCCTCGGCGCCCTCTAGCAAGGCTCCTGTAACAATACAATATCCCAGGCATCCATCACACAATTTAAAAACAAAACCTTTTTAATGATGTTGTTGTTGATTCTATTAGGGAGGGGGGGGGGGGGGTTATGGCGCTGTGGCTTAGCTGCTAGTTCAAATCCCGGTGACCTCAAAAATCACGTGGCGTCAGGAAGGGCATCCGACCTTAAATCGCCAGCTAAAACCAAAATGAGCCAGGTTGGCTCCAGCGACCCCAATTAATTGGCAAAAGCCGAACAAAGTGTTTTTGTTGTTGTTGTTGATTCTATTATGGGCTTTGCGACATCGTGGTCATGTAGCCCCATGTACTTGGGGGTGTGTAGGATTCGGGTGCGAAGTGACCCTGGCCATCAGTTTGGTACTGTACCCGTATTAATCATGAAGCTGACTTGTCGAAATCCGAAGATCAAGAATGGATCGTAGAATCTTGAAGGCCCCGTCTAGAAAACCCGAAAATCCTACCGACAAGCACTTCTATGATTAACACAACAGCAATTATATCGTGTTATAGACTAACTACTGTGGATAGGGATGCTAACTACTTTCGGAGAGTGAGATCCTTACCAATATCTCGGGTCAGAATGGGTTAAAAGGTGCGATATACCATGATCCATCTCCTTAACACAATCTCCTTAACAATTAAAATAAGTCACGCAACTCCGTCGTATAGAAAAGAACGAAACTAAATTTAATAACAAAATCAATAATAAAAATAAAACACCTTCAATTAAGAATAAAAATAAGGCTGGAATACCTTCAAATGCAAATGTGCTAAGATCGCACATGATCAACATGAACTTAGACATCTCCTTCCCTCAAACTGGAGTTCGATAAATAAAATAAAATAAAATATTTAATTTTTTTTGAAAATGAATACTTTAGTTCCCCACGCAAAATAAAAATAATTATTAACATTAATAGATGTTAATTTATACAACGTAGAACTCGCTACTAAAATAATCATACACCAATCAGCTGGACTACTGTCCTCGCCTCTCAGCTGTTCCGAGCATGCCGCCAATACAACTAGCGATCAGCTGTTTCCATTCACGTGTTCCAGACTCACATGACCGAACCCTTAGTCATTCATTTATACAGTCCACTAGTATTCTTACACTTTGTTATGTCTAAAACACCTTCAACTTTACATTAAACATCATCAGAGAATTATACACATCTCTATTCCATGCTCATTCACGTAAAATTTCACAATATATTGCTCATACCTGACAAACTTTCACTTACATTTCAGTTCCACATCAAAACTTCTCTTCTCATTTCATAAACACGTAGATTAACATCTTTCACGCTTATTTACAAACCCGATAATCTTTATTATTATCTCAAATAATTTAAACGTCGAAGAATAAATGAATTAAAAATTCAAATATTTATAGAAAATATTTCATCATCTCATCATCTTCCTTCCAAGTATTGGGCCAAATGTCCCGTTACGGTCTTGCACTTTCCCTCCATCTCTTCATCGGACGTCCTATCGATCTATTTCCCTGTGGCTGGTAGCGAAGGATCTCCTTTGGTAATCTTCCAGGTTCCATCCTTTGGACATGACGCTTCCAGTTCTCTTTGTAGTCACAAATGTATGTAGTTATTGGTTTCACTTTTAGTTCCTTCAGCACATCCTCGTTTCTCTTATGATCCCATTTAGTATAGCCTGCTGTTCGGCGCATAAAGGTCATTTCGCGTGCTGTGAGTCTGGAGATGTCCTGAGATCTTATTGTCCATGCCTCGCTGCCATAGCACAGGGTTGGTCTGGCTAATGTGTTATACAAACGCAAGCCTGTATGCCTTTGGACAAGAGATGGCTTCATGACGTGATTGATGATTCCTGTTGTTCTGGTATAATTAGTTATTTTTGCAGTTATGTCTCGTTCTTCTTGAAAAGATAAATTATATCCTAAATACTTGAATTCGTTAACTCTTTCTAAAATTTTACCATCCAGACAAATTTTACTGGGGATAGGGTCCTTACCCTTAGAGGCCATTACTTTAGTCTTTTCAGTAGAAATGCACATGCTGAATTTTGATGCCACTTTCTGGAGGTTGAATACTGACCACTGCAGATCATCTTCAGATGCTGCTACCAATGCAACATCATCAGCAAATAGTATAGCGTCTAAATTTCTTAGATGCCTGCTGATAGGTATTGAACCATGCCTTTCACACCTCCATTCATTTATTATAGCATCCATGTAGATTATGAATAGCAATGGAAGAGTCCACAGCCTTGTCTTACCCCTCTGCTGATTGGCTTCCACTCGGATTTATGATTACTTAACCTTACTGAAATAAGAGTATCACTATTCATGTTGTAAATGTTATCAATTAACTGTTGGGGTACACAATCCCTGGCCAATATGTCAATAAGTCTGTTTCTGTCAACAAAATCAAAGGCTTTCTTAAAATCAACAAATGATATGTGTGTTTCCAAATTGAACTCCCTGCGTTTTTCGATCAAAATTTTAAGGTGAAGTAGGCATCTGCACATGTGCGACCTTTTCTATAAACCCTATCACCTCAGAGTAATGTTTCAGTAAATTTTCTTTAACAATATTTGCAAAAATTTTGTATCCAGAGTTAAGTATACTTATTCCTCTATAATTTTCCAAATCTTTAATATTTCCCTTCTTATGAAGAGGAACTACTATTGCCTTTTGCCAATCTTCTGGAGGCCTGTTACCCGTCCAGATTAAATTCAATAATCTGAGAAATCTTTTCTTGAAGGCATCGCCTGAATATTTCAACATTTCTGCATTTATTGAATCTTCTCCAGGTGTTTTCCCATTTCGAAGTTTCCTCAAGACCTGTTCTAATTCTTCGAGTGTAATATTTTCCGAAGAATTGTTGTTAGATGCTTGTAAAACAAGTTGTTCAATATTTGGACTCAACCAAAGGCTCTGAAAATACTCAAGCCATTCTTTGTGAGATATTGCATTAATTTTTACATCTTCTTTTACTTCCCTATTTAGTTTTTTCAAAATTTTATAGGTTTGTGGTTGTGGTCTTGTTATGTCAGTCTCCAGGTACGAGACAAAGTTTTCCCAACTTTCCCTGTGTTTCTTTCGAACTTCTCTTTTTGCTATTGCTCTCTTATGATGGTATTCAATTTTATCTTCTAATTTACCAGTTGACAGAAACTTTTTATATGAATTTCTTTTTTCGGAGATTACTTTTGCAATTTCTTCGTCCCAAATTCTTAAACCCTTTTTCTTTTGCCATCTTCTTTTTTCTCCTAAACTTTCAAATGCTGACTGTTTTAGAGCTGAAATCAAATTGGACCACTCGTGTTCCACATCGTCAGAAAGTGGAATCATCTGAATGTGATTATCAAGCCTGTTTTGGTATAGCCATTTTATACTGGGATCATTTAAAAGGTTAACCTTATATAACTTTTCGTTTTCCTGTATTCTTTGTTTCTTTTTCTTGAACCACCGTGGTTTTAAACGAATAGGAGCAACTAATAAATAGTGGTCTGTTTCCAATTCAGGTCCTCGATAAACTCTTGTATCCAAAACAAAATCTGCCAATTTTCCATTACAAATGATATAATCAATAATTGATTTCTGATTTCTTGCGGACCACGTATATTTATGACTGTCCTTGTGTGGAAACAGTGTGTTCATAATCCGAAACTGATTGAAGATAGTGAAATCTATTAATTTTGGTCCATTATTATTGCGGGTTACCTCTCCATGAATACCAATGTTATTCTGAAATTTCTCATTACCAACTCTGCCATTAAAGTCTCCCATTAACAGTATCATATCTTGTGTATTAGTAATATTGATTATCTTCTGTAGATCATTATACAAAATATCACTTTCTTTCGAGTATCCTTCAACCGGTGCATATACCCCTATAACTGTCAAATATCCTCTGGATAGTTTTATTCTTACTTGAATGATCCTTTCATTCCAAAAAGTATAGCTATCAATTTTTGATCGTAATCTCTTGTGAACCATAAACATCACCCCTGCCTGTGCTCTAACATTTCGTTGAACACCACTATAAAACTGTAAATAATTTCTTGTCTCCTTGGATCCCAGAAGCTTTTTCTTTGTTTCAGAAATAACTGCAATTGAAATATCTTTTTTAGATAGAATATCGTCTAATTGATCATCTTTGTGTCCAATACCCGGAACATTCCAGGTAGCACATCTAATAATATCCTTTCTTTTCCAATTCGTATCCTTTCCTTTGCCACGTTCGTCAACTGTAGAATCCGTCCGGTTTTTTCCTTTACAAGACTTGAAAGCAATGAAAATGTCCTTCCAACGGGTTGCTAGCCTGAAGAAAGTAAGTCCGTTAATGGGGATGCCATCTCTCAGCCCATGGACAGGCTGTAATACAGCATTTCCTCTGTACTTGATGTAACGGTTATCCCGCCGTGACTCGGTCGCCAGAGCCTCGTCTGTGGAAACGGCCAAGTTCGCCACGTGAAGGAGAGGATGACATTTGGGTAGGAGAGGTTATAGATTGCACATCACTACTCGTCAATTCCTGACTAATATGACCATTCAATTAAGCACAGTGCATAGAAAATATTTATAACGGATTATTCACACAAGTTTAAGTTTAGAACTGTCTAACTACACTATTCTTCAATAATAAGTGTATTATTATGAATATTAATGTTGAAATAAATGTTTATGGATGCACATTAATATGTTCACGTTATATATAGGTTCACTTTATAAATGCTGTCTTAGTTAGGGTTACTCGTCAATTCCTGACTAATATGACCATTCAATTAAGCACAGTGCATATGATTATTAATACGCAAATCCCTGATAATGATTTAATAATAATCAGGTTACAAAGCTTATCAATCACCTCACTTCGCTTTTCCTCATGCACTCTGCTCTCTCAATCCTTCAATTTCGTTTACTACTAATATATTTGAGTTGCCACAAACTCACCTTAGCAATCCAATGCTTCAATCAGCATGATCTTATTCTCAACAATACATAAATGCAATACTTTCAAAATACGGAATAACCCTTCGAATTTTAATTAATTATTACCTCGCAGACCTCCTTCTCATAATATATGTATACGGTATGACATAACCTCGTATATTCCACAATACAATTCCACACAACTTCATTACTACTGCTTTCTCAAAACGTTAACATAATATTTGCATTATCTTTGTTACTACAACATTACTTGTTGCCCACACTGTATTTCAATAAAATAGCGATCATTGAAGTTTGTAAAATGATTTACCTACCGCAAGTTTACTCCACAAAGCTACTATGATCTTAACAATTGTTGCTAATATTTAATAATAAAATTATACATTTATTCCTCCCACCGTACTGATCTAACTTCAGAATTCTGCATAATTGCAAAATCACGTCAACAACAATCTATGATGGTGGAAAAATGTTTAAATAACATCACTGTTATTAAGAGTACGACTTATTAGAGTTGTTTCTGGATTTAGATGGTTCTAATATTTTAAATGTCGATAAATAAACTTCCAAGAAGATATATTTTCAATATAAGTCCATTTAATGAAAGATCAAAGGTAAAGTTATAAAATAGTCAGCTGATATTCCGAATATCATTTCAAGCAAATTTCTTCGTTGCAATATACTTGACGAAGCATAACAATATAGAAAATATTCTTGCCAGATCATCGGAGCATTAATCAGACCAAATCACACATTGATATTCAAGTCTGTAACTATCGATGAATTCTTCCCCCTGAATAAAATCTTCTTACAGAAAAGTACCCAACTTCATTAATCCAAATGAATGTTAAAAAGGCGTCGAAATAGAAATCTGAATATAAATCCAGATAATAAAAATCCAAATCGAAAGAAAAAGAATTAGAAAAATTGTTAAATTATGGAAATCGAAATTTCATTAAAATTATCTTGAAGTTCCAAAACAGTAGAATCGAAACCAATGTTGGAATGAAGAACAAAATCATCCAACATGAAATCTCTATTTTATAAAAATAGATGAAATTCAAAGTCATACAATCCCAAAATATGGAAGAATGGTCCTCAAGGGGTTGCCAAACTATTCTAAACTAATAATAGAAAATCTCGTTGTTCTACCTTTGACGACTCAAGAAGCAGCAATAGGTATAAGAAATACCATGGTGATCCAGTAAATCTGCACAAGAGAAGTCTCGAACTCCTGGTCTCCGGGCGTACGGCTATCTCGAGATGCGAATTCTCGTTCTCAGGATCTGCTACTGCTCCATCGGGCTGCGAACGGCTCTCCTCTTGGATCCATGTATACCATGATTCAGGCCTTCGACGGGATATCCCTGTCTGCTTCTTGCTTCAAGATGTGAATCTTCTTACAGCGTCGATTCTTGTCGTTCACAATCATGTTTGAGCAATATCGTTTGTAGACATCCATAAATTTCTGACAATTAAGTTTTTCATAGTTGGCGAAAATAAAATAGTGTAGGTCGAAATATGTTTGAAGTAGCTCAAAATAATTTTGAAGAAACTCAATGTCGATATTGTAGTTGCTCTGTGAAGTCATCTCACTTCTGTCGAATGTATTTCAGGGATATATTAGATCTTACTCCATCTCTCCACTCTTCATTGTACGAAGGTGGATCAAAAAGTTAGTTGCACTAACGCGCTGCAGCAGCGCGCTGTGTGTCGCAAACGTGGGTACAGCGGAGAAAGGGACAGACACTGCCCACACGTCTGTTAGGCAGGTCGCTGTGGTGTCTCGTCTTGTATGGTGTAAATAGCGGCCAAATGCAATGGTGCGTCGACTGGACGTTCACTCCAAATATGAGGTGCGTGCGACAATCTGATTCCTATAGGCCAAAAGGAAGAAATGCACGGACATTCATCGAGAAATTAGTGCTGTGTTTGGGGAGCGGGCAATTTCCCGGCAAGGGATCGTAAAGTGGTGTCAGCAATTCGAAGCCAGACGCACGGATATCACGGGCGAATATCGCGATGGCAGGCCCGCAACGTCCAGGACCCGTGCAAATTTGACTTTCATATGTTCGGTAAGCTCAAAACGGAGCTCAGTGGTCGACGTTTCTAGACCGATGAGGAGGTGAAAGCCGCTGTCTCCGTGTGGTTGCAGAACGCTGGAGGAACTTTCTATGCATTCGGCATCGACAAGTTGGTTGTGCGTTCGCAGAAATGTTTGGAGTCTCTTGGAAACTATGTGGAAAAGTGACGTTACATTGTATGTCGTTATAGTCGTGTTGCTGTTGTATAGGTGGTGTAATAAATGGCCATAACTGTGAAGTGCAACTTATTTTTTGATCTGCCCTCGTTCTATAATTCAGCATTCCGTCGTAATTCTTAGTAACAGTCACAGTGGATATCGGTTGAATAATAATCTAACTATTTATATGTGTTACCACAATGTCCATGTATGCACGTACAGTAGCTTGTATAATGTAAATGGTTTCTAGTCGTTGCTAACAAAGTTCGTTCTCTGCTTGTAGCTTCGTAACTCGCCTTACTGCAAAGCACAATGTTCAATCGGACCGCGTCTGGCTTCACAAGTAGCTTTCTCGTCGACACAGAGTTATATGAAATACTGTTTCAAAATATCTGTAGAATCAACTACTGACTGTTCATTGTTCATATAATGTTTTAGCTTCACTTCGAAATAGTTGAATACTGTTCCTTTCAATAAACGAAACACGCAAGTTTGTCTGCTCAATACTGCGGTATAATATTACTCTTGTCTCGAGTACGGTCGTGCATAAATATGACCCGAACTGCGGTCGCGCTGCGTTGTCAAGCCTTCCGCGCACTTCGCTTGAACTATGTCGGCTGGGAAAATTGCTCATCCAGCGATACGCCTGATACTCGTGAACGGCAGCGGAATAAGAACCTCAATTCTTGGCGTCATTCTCCCACCAAACCTTACCTCACCGCCATTTTGCCAAATCGCGGGAAGAAGTGGCGGGTACCTGTACTTAGCAAAATACAGTGTACATCGTACTTCTCCTGCCGTAATAATGCTTGATTACTGTCTTCTTTAAATTTAGGCGTATTTCCAAATTATAAAATCTCCTTTCTAGGTCCTGGAAGTAATTTATTAATTATAATAATTAGGTGTCCCAGAGTCTTCCGATCATGAAAACCACTTCTCATTGGTTAATCCATTGTATCCAATCAAATAATTCATATCAGAACATCGCTAATTTTGCGCGGTTATAGCTAGTTGCTAGGCAAAGTGACCTTGGTTAGAGCTCCCATAATGCAATATAGCACGAGCCAACTTCTCGCTACTGTGTAGAAACGGGTTTTCATGCTCTCTTCCAGTGTCTAAGTTTCAATGCAAATCACTTATCATGGGGTTAAAAATATCCATAAAATCACCAATAATAATTCGAATCCGGGTTCAGTACCATTCCTGCATTTGCCTGGAGTGGAAGTGAGAAAACCACTTCCAGGATGGCTGTGGTAGAAATCGAACCCACCTCTTCTCAGTTTTGCCTCACGAGGCTGAGTGTACCCCGTTCCAGCCCTCCCTCCAGAATTAAATTTCTTGGCTGAACCGGGATTCGAACCCGGATATCTGCGGTGACAGCGTAGATCGCTAGCCAGTACATAACGAGGCGGACAAGCTTCTTTCTTTTAAGGACATACTTGAAAATTGTAAAGACAAGATAAAGAAGGTGTGGTTTCGCATGAAAAGCAGCTCCCAAGCAAATCATCCCCAGAGCAATCCTAAATGAATTCCTTTCTTCAGTGAATTGTATGATTAGTATCTGTTACATTTCTTGCAGGAAACGATCAAAACTCATCTCCGTTGATAATTTCCTTCATGTAACAGAGTAGAAATATTCTATAAGTTTTTAAAAAAATTGAAGTCCTTAGATTCATATACCTTCTTAAAATCTATAAATGCTATTGCAAGAGGCTCATTTGGTTTCTTGAAGTAGGCAATAACTAATTTAAGAGTAATGATCTGTTCAGCACAACTTGTCCACGGTTGAAAACCTCCTTGGTACTGCCCCCGTAAATTGAATTATTTTGGGACAAAATGAGAGTATTTTCCGTCCCCATGATAAAATTTAACCAGCAAATATAATTTCTGGAAGTGTGACACAGGAGTGTAGTGATACAAGCTCGAGGCTGTAGGAGAGCCCGATCACTTGATATATTGCACAATGGACGCTTCTAGAAGGCTATAATTGGCATAGCAACAGCGAGTCTGGAAATTAATATCATAAATATTGTTATAAATTATGCTATTGGATCCCAGCCCAGAGCCAATGAGAAGAGGTCTTATTGAATACGGGATCAACTTCAATTACATAATATGATGAAATTATGCATTTAGGCCCTTAGAAGAAGATTTTCTTATTTGGTAATTAAGAGAATATTAAAAGACATTATGTCTGATACTTTAAAAACCGCAGATCGGTTAATCTACGCAGTAATAAGCATTAGTAATCTACGCGCTAAAATTATGGTGGGAGTTTGATATGGCCACCAAAATTTCGACTTGGAGGGGGAGATCCAAGAATCGAGGTTCTTATTCCAGCAGTCTTTGAAGAGTGAGGAAGTGTTTATACTGAGTTAACGGAAATCCCAAGGCTTAGTCCGAGTGCGACGACTGTCGACTTGTGGAGACGCGAGGATCAATGTTGATCTAAATGGCGGATATGGAAAAGGTTTATATTCTAAACGTAAGCAAAATTAAGAAATTACGCAGGTTTACCGAGGATTACGCGAGTGACTAAAGTGTTAAATATTGTGTGAACAGTGTAGATAAAATACGTAAGAGAAATACAATACATAACTTGTTAAAAGAGAAGTCATATAACATTTAATATCATGACGGTCAACTGTGCTCCATGCGGCAAAAAGATCAAGAACAATCAGCAGGCTGTAGGATGTGTTGGTGAGTGTGGACGCTGGTTTCATGTAGCATGCATGAAAATGAGTAAAGACACGTACCAACAATTCCGGAAAGATGATACTTTCAAATGGTCATGCAATCGTGAAGACTGCTTCCCGCAACCTAACCTCAAAGAGGTTATGGCATCTTTCTCCCAGAAACTTGAGGAATCCCTTTCGGCGATGAGAGAAGAAAACCACGAGGTAAGAAAACTAGCAACTTTCTTATCAGAAAAGTATGATGAACTCCACCGGAAAATTGAAACTCTGAAGAAAGAGAGAAAAACCGTCAAGGACGCAGAAATGGCAGCATCTAGAGCTATCAACGAATTGGAGGAACTAAAACAGTACCAGCGCAAGAACAACTTGATAGTGTATGGAATACCCACTGAGAGGAGGATGTATTTCACAAAATCTCGGACATTGGCAAGACGTTAGGAGTTGAAATCACCAGGGCAAACATAGACGCAGCTCACCGCCTCCCGTCAACAAAGCCTGGGCCTCAACCGATAATTGTGAAATTAAATAATAGGTGGAAGAAGGAAGAGATTCTCAGTAGCAGACGACAAAAGAAGACCCTGAAGACGAGTGAAATTGGTTACAGTGATGGTGGTAATATATATATCAATGAACACCTGACCCCAAGAAATGAAACCATCGCCAAAAAGTGGCGTGAATTGAGACAACAGGGAAAAATCTTTGCAACTTGGGTCAGAGACTGCAAAATATGCATTCGGAAAAATCAAAATGGACCCTCAAAGCTTATATCAAGTGCTGAAATACTGGATGAACTCGCCCTCTCAAACTAAAATCTATGTAATAGTAAGATATCTACTAAGTATTATCCCATATGGAACTAGAATTACAGAAATTAAATTTTTAGGTAATGCAAATAATAATACACTAGAATTAACCGAGTGTAACTGTAATACACTTAGCGATTATTATAAAATTAAGGACAGTAAACAGATATTAGCCGATACCAGTACACTAAAATGCGTACACATAAATGCACATAGCATAAAAAACAAGTTCGATGATATCCAAATAATGTTAGACAGAATCAAAGGTGTAGATGTCCTAGCAATCTCAGAAAATTGGTTAACAGAACAAACAAAAATGTTTTTCAATATTAAGAAATATGTTGCATATCACATAGTTAGAAAGCAAACTGGAGGGGGAGTATCTTTGTATATTTCAAACAAATGTAGCAGTACCCTTGTAAAGGATATAAATTCCACCCACAGCATACTGCACATTACTGTGAGAAAAGGCCATCAAGAATACAATATAATCACTGCTTATAACCCTCATAAAAGCAACATTCCACACTTTCTAACTGATCTCGAAGTAATTATTAGTTCTTACTCAACGAATCCTGTTATAATACTAGGTGATATGAATATCGATCTATTATTTGGGGACAGATATACTAGTAGTTATATTAACCTAGTCAAATCATACGGTCTAGTCTTATGTAATACAAAATATCCAACTCGTGTAACACAAACTAGCTCTACTCGAATTGATCATGTATTGGTGAACGACTGTGACAAAATATGTAATGTCTATAATATTGATAATGATTTGAGTGATCACCATTTACTCATCTGTGAAATGAGAAACAAAAAGATAAACAGGAACTCAATATGTGATGATAGGCCAATAGAAAAGGATAAAATAAACTACAAAAACTTAATAAATATTTAATAACTCAAGAATTTGTATGCAATGAAACTAACATCAATGACTACTACAATAAATTCTGTGATTTTATTAATAAAGGATTAGAAGCCTGTACTATGAAATATACGAATAAGGAGCCAAGTGCCCCACCAATAAAACCCTGGATCACACAAGATCTTCTAGCACTAATACACAGGAAAGATAAGATATATACAAAAACCAAAGTTAAAAATCCATCTGCAGAAATTTTAGAAGAATATAAAATTATTAGCAACCAAGTTACAAAACTTAAGAGAAACCTACAAAGAAACTACTTTGACCAAAAAATTCAAAATGCAAATAATCAGAGGGAAGTGTGGAGTGTTGTTAATGAGATGTTAAATAGGCCAAAGAAGGGGAAAAATGAAATTGTCAAACTTATAGTCGACGGTACAAATGTCGAAAAAAAGGAAAATATATGTGATGAAATTAATAAATATTATGTCAATATTGCTAACAGTATATGGGAAAATCAAGGAAACGGTTCTACCTCGGACATTACAAGCTATAAAAATACTACTAGTACTAAGACAATCTTTATGTTACCTACTGATGCTAATGAAATACAATCAATTATAAACTCCCTAAAACACAAAAACAATATAATTGAGGACAACACTACTAATGTCATGCTACAATTGTGTCTTGAGGGCCTTACACCATATCTTGTCAAAATAATAAATCTTTCACTGATGCCTGGTATATTCCCCGATGCCTGTAAAGTCTCTAGGGTGGTCCCGATCTACAAAAAAGGAGACAAAACCCACCCATCAAATTACAGACCCATTAATATTATATCTGCCATCAGCAAGGTTCTAGAAAGCGTTGTTAAACGAAGACTTATGAATTTCTTCATGAAAAATGATTAGTTTGCAAACTGCCAATATGGGTTTATTCCAAATAGAGGAGCTGATAGTGCTATATTTGAAGTAGTAACTGATGTAGAAAAGGCATTAGATGAAAACAAACTAGCTGCTGGTGTACTAATTGACCTTCAAAAAGCCTTCGATCTGGTTAACCATAAGATTCTCCTTAATAAACTAGAATTTGCAGGCATCAGAGGAGTGGCACATGATTGGTTCAAGAACTACCTCACTAACAGAAAACAATATGTTGCAATCGATAATGTAAAAGGATCTCAAATGAGAATTGACACAGGAGTACCTCAAGGTTCTGTCTTAGGACCAATTCTTTTCTTGGCCTATATTAATGATATAGTATTATTAGAATTGAAAGGCAAGCTTAAACTATTTGCAGATGATATTTTTATACTCTATCTGGGAACATCTGAACAGGAAATTATGCTAAATATTAATTATGATCTCAATAAGCTGGTGGATTGGTTGAGAGCACACAAAATGGTTATCAATATCACTAAAACAAAATATTTATTCTTCCATAAACCATCATACAAGATTGAGACCACAAACATAGTCAACATAGCCAACAAAGAAATAGAAAGGGTTAAATCGGCAACATACTTAGGTATCACACTAGATAGTACACTAACCTGGGAAAATCAAGTAGAAAATGTAAAACATAAAATCAGCCCTTTAATTGGTATTATTTTCAGATTAAGATATAGCTGTCTTACTAGCCAACAATTGAAAAATATATACTTTGCTCTGATACATTCACATCTAATGTACATGAATTTCATATGGGGATATTGTAAGAAGGAGCTGATAAAAGAACTTGAGATACTCCAGAAACGTGCTATAAAATCTATCTTTGGATTTCCTTGGCTCACACCCTCAAATGAATTATACTCAAGAACTAAAATTATGCCACTGCAAAAACAAATAGCTAAGTCAGCAACAGTATTTGTATACAAATTAGAAAACAAATTGATACACACACACATCCATTTTACCCATGCAAATGACATTCATCATTATGCAACAAGAGGAGTAAATCAAATATTCACCAGCCATTCCCAATCCATTAAATTTGGAACTAAAGGAATTATGTCCTCTATAATAAAAGAATACAATTCGCTACCATTAGGCATAAGGGAAAGTTTCTCTATAAAAACATTTAAGAGGAAAACAAAAGACTTCCTATTAAGGAATGAATAGCCCATGTACAATAGCCTTAAGCAATGCAATGTATCATACCGAATTATCTCTGTAAAGTTAGTCACTAGCAATCTAATATACGTTAGGCTACTATTAAACTAAACAATAATGTTACCAAAATTATATATATGCCATGCTGTAACTATGTTACTTGATTGTCCCTAACACGAGCTCAGGCTCATTGGGACCTATGTAAATAAATAAATAAATAAATAAATAAATAAATAAATGTTTCAAATATATATAAAGAACATGTGGAAACACAAGCTATTACATTGATCAACAATAAAGAAATTAAAGTTGTACATAAATTTAAATATTTAGGGGAGATTATAACATGGAATTTGAATGAGAAAGCGTCAATCGAAAATAGAACAACAAAGTTAAGACAAGCACAATATATTACTTGGTCTAGTTACAAAAAAAATCACTCTCCATAAATGCCAAATTACGACATTACGAATCAGTTATTAAACCAGAAGCAATATATGCTTGTGAAACACTTTTCAAGTTAAACACTCGATCAGTTACTGACACATTACAGAAGATTGATAGAAGAATTCTCAGAACTATAATTAATAAAAAACATCAGGTGGATGGTCAATGGCGTCTATTACCAAATGAAGTGGTTTATAAAGAAACAGAGTCTATAGTCGATACTATGCGAAAAAGGCGAATTGCTTTTTTTTGTCATATCTCACGCCTGCCGGATACCAGACAATTAAAAGTATTATTTAATTATTTTTTCAAAACTTAAACAAAGAACTCTTGGTTTATGGAAATTCAAAATGATCTGGATGAACTCGGCTTGACAATGTCCCAAATTGCTAACAAAGATGAGAAGAATATCTTGAAAAACAAGAACATCCGACTTCCCTTAAAAACCTTTACCCGCAAAACTTACACTATAAGCGATGCAGAGAGAGCGGCAAGGTCAACTAGAATGAAAATGGTTTGGGAAAAGAAGAAAAATAAGAAGCTGAATCTCTAATATTGTTTTTGAGATATGTATATACTTCTTTTGGTTAAGTGCTCCAATACGGGCGTAACATATGTAAATAAATAATAAATAAATAAAGAACAGGTCGCATACTATATATTGTGAAAAGTCGAGCGTTTTAAAACTTACCGTTTCGACAATATAAGCCTGTTAAGTCAGATTTTCAAATGTGTTGGAAATAAAGCTGAATATCATTTTAAATTGCAACGTGAAGTTGGCGAACGCAGTTCAAGTGAACAGTAGCGGAGAACTTTTAATAGTGGCGCAACACATAAACATTAACAGAATGACTATTATTATTCTTCAAATGTTTCATTCAACATAAGTAACATTGTTGATATGTTGAACTAAATAGTCATGCGCCAGAGACATATTCGATAGCAGGAGTTAAGATATAACGATGGAGCTTCGTTAGACAACGTATTCTTGAATACAGACGTAGTGTGCGGTCCATCTTGTACATTTTCGTCAGTCCACGAACACTGATATAACATCAATTAGCAATGGAAATATTTCATTCACCATTTATATGAATATTTCTATAAATTATTCAATGATGAGGCTGATACATATTTACGACGGAGAATGAAGACTCTACAGAAGAGATTTGTCAAGATGCTAGGGAGGGTAGCCCAGCAACAAAGAAGAATTTGCCAGAAGGATGTCGTTCGAGCCCAGGCGAATGTTGGTGAATTCCAGAGAGGGACATTTCCTATCTCTGAGGTCGCAGATCCGAGGTTCGAATGCAGATCCATCTCAGTATCTTGTACTGAGGAAACATCTAAAATATTGTGGGAATACTTACATAGATCTTCAAGTTTTCGTCCAAATAAGGTAGCAGTGTATCTCATTTGTAGTATAGAGCTTAATTAGTGACATCCTGAGCCAACGATCTTACTCCATATTTTCATATTTCCATATCTCCATCTATATATATAAAGCACAAAGTTTGTCTGTCTGTCTGTCTGTCTGTCTGTTATGTATACAAATCTACACCGTTTCACCGATCTGAACCAAAATTTGTATACTTGCCCTTTGGAACCCTGCGGGTAACCCTGTCAACATTAAATTTCGGACAGACCATCCCATGCCCTGCATTTAGGCCCTTTTGCACAAATCTACACCGTTTCACCGATCTGAACCAAAAGTTGTATATTTAACCTTTGGAACCCTGCGAGTAACACTGTCCACTTGAAATTTCGGACAGACCACCCCATTCCCTGCATTTAGGCCCTTTGGTCCAAATCCACACCGTTTCACCGATCTCAACCAAAATTTGTATATTTACCCTTTGGAACCCTGCGAGTAACACTGACCACTTAAAATTTCGGACAGACCACCCCATTCCCTGCATTTAGGCCCTTTGGTCCAAATCTACACCGTTTCACCGATCAGAACCAAAATTCGTATTCTTACCCTTTGGTGCCCTGCGAGTAACACTGTCTGCTTGAAATTGCGGACAGACCACTCCATTCCCTGCATTTAGGCCCTTTGGCCCAAATCTACACCGTTTCACCGATCTCAACCAAAATTTGTATATTTACCCTATGGAACACTGCGACTAACACTGTCTGCTTGAAATTTCGGACAGACCACGCCATTCCCTGCATTTAGGTCCTTTTTGCACAAATCTACACCGTTTCACCGATCTGAACCAAAATGTGTATACTTACCCTTTGGAACCCTGCGAGTAACACTGTCTGCTTAAAATTGCGGACAGACCACTCCATTTCCTGCATTTAGGCCCTTTGGCCCAAATCTACACCGTTCCACCGATCTCAACCAAAATTTGTATATTTACCCTTTGGAACACTGCGACTAACACTGTCTGCTTGAAATTGCGGAGAGGCTACTCCATCCCCTGCATTTAGGCCCTTTGGCACAAATCCACACCGTTTCACCGATCTGAACCAAACTTTGTATACTTACCCTTTGGAACCCTGCGAGTAACACTGTCCACTTAAAATTTCGGACAGACCACCCCATTCCCTGCATTTAGGCACTTTGGCACAAATCTACACCGTTTCACCGATCAGAACCAATATTCGGAAACTTACCCTTTGGTATCCAGCGAGTAACACTGTCTGCTTGAAATAGCGGACAGACCACTCCATTCCCTGCATTTAGGCCCTTTGTCCCAAATCTACACCGTTTCACCGATCTCAACCAAAATTTGTATATTTACCCTTTGGAACACTGCGACTAACACTGTCTGCTTGAAATTGCGGCGAGGCCACTCCATCCCTTGCATTTAGGCTGTTTGGCACAAATCTACACCGTTTCACCGATCTGGCCCCAATTTTATATACTTACCCGTAGAACCCGACAAGTAACACTGTTCACTTTAAATTTCGGACAGACCACACTATTCCCTGCTTTTTGACCCTTTGGCAGAAAACTACACCGTTTCACCGATCTCAGCCAGATTTTACATAATTACCCTTTGGAACTCGACGAGTAACACTGTCCACTCGAAATTTCGGACAGACCACTCCATTCCACGCATTTAGGCCCTTTGGCACAAATCTACATCGTTCACCGATCGGAAACAAAATGTGTATACTTACCCTTTGGAACCCGATGAGTAACACTGTCCACTTTATAATTTGGACAGGCCACTCCATTCCCTGCATTTTGGCCCTTGGCACAAAACTACACCGTTTCACCGATCTCAACCAGATTTTACATAATTACCGTTTGGAACTCGACGAGTAACACTGTCCACTCGAAATTTCGGACAGACCACTCCATTTCCCGCATTAAGGCCCTTTGGTACAAATCTACATCGTTCACCGATCGAAAACAAAGTGTGTATACTTACCCTTTGGAACCCGATGCGTAACACTGTCCACTTGAAATTTCTGACATACCACTCCATTCCCTGCATGTAGCTCAGGAATTCCTCGGGGTTGCCAGCTTCCTAACTCACCAGTCATGAGCCCTTGAGGGTGTACCAGAAGTGGTGTGTCTACATACACCCTGCCTCTTTGAGGGCCTTGAGCAGAAGACAGGAGATATTATGAAAAGGAAAAGAAGGCAGACCCCTCGAAGAATGAGGGTATCAGGAAAGATGAGACAAAGCCAATTAAGGCGGGAAATTGAAAGACTCCCTAGCCCTCGTATACCCTAATACAGTCTGGGTCGGAAGAGAACAAGAGTTGACCAAGGGAGGCAGACAGGAAAGAGAACTGAAATGAGCCCGGCACCAGGAAGTAGAAGCGATGTCAGACTCAGCTGGGGTTCCGTGGTCGCCAACCGACGTCCCACAAGTTGTGAGACCCTGGGGGGAGGGGTCAGTTGTGAGAATAGCTTGCTGATTCATCGCGCGGTGACTTGAGAGTACTTTCCAGAGCCCGCCGTGTTATCTCCTGCTGTCTATGCTGATGCCAGCACAGGGCCGTTGCGAAACAGTGAGTGATTCCCGGTCAATCTGTATAGGACGGGGAACCCCGAACGTGTGTCATCATATTTCGTCATCATCTGCGATCATCTCAGGTTCGTGCAGTTTGGACCTATATTCTTTGTCTTTGCCGAGCAGTACGCTCTTTCACTAGACGCATCCAGTACAGGCCTAAGCCAGAAAATAAGGTTGAGACTTTGGAAGACATCGAAGCTGGACACCTGAATTACCTATATCAGTTTTAAAATAACACCATGTTCGTTTAGTAGTCATTTTTTCATTACCTTATTATTATCATCATAAGTGCAAATGCCCTAGATGTTTCGCGCATCATACCAATAATCACCGCCGCATAAAGTCTTTCTCGACTGTGATTTTTAAAATATTTATTTTTGGTTGGTTGGTTCTTAAGTTTAGGGGCCGCGACAACGCGGTCATGTAGCCCCGTGTACTATGGGTGTGTGTAGAATCTGTCTGATAACCGGTGTAAATTGTGATGACTGTATTAGTGTGTGTTATCTGTTTTTTAATTTAAGTACAAACTGCAACTTAGAATTCTTCAAATAGTTCGTACTTTTGCCGCCAAGCGCCACCGTCAACGACTACTAGGCCAAGTTCGGAACTTAGCTACTAGACACCACTGCAGTCGGCTCTTGGCAACGGACGTAGACATCTATGAGCGTTGTTTACCTATCCAATTTAGCTTCACACAGGTGTAATTAGTGGAAGGTTCTTTAACATGCCATAAATCTGACATGGGACCGCCGGCTTTACTTCCCCTCCGAAGAAAGGCATACTGACGGATTTTTAACGCTCTTAAAATATCCGACGGCTTCGGCCGGGTTTGAACCCGCTATCTTGGGCATAGAAGCTCAGCATGCTACCAAATACGCCACCGAAGCCGCCATATAGTTATTTTTATTACAGTACATTGTGTACATTATACGTTGAAGTCAATTCAATACCGGTAGTAGTTTCCCTTATCATCCTCATCATAAGAGCAAATGACCTACAGTAGATGTTACGCCCATTACACCACCATTAATCACCACACACAATAAGTCTTCCTCGCCTGTGAATTTTGAAATATGTATTTCTATTACGGTAGTTTGTAAGTTTGACGTGTCAATTCAACAGTAGTTTTTATTATCATCCTTATCAAAAGGGCAAATGACCTAGATATTACTCCCTCATTGTCTTTGGGGGCAAATGACTTAGATTTTAAGTCCATTATATTTCTAAGGAGACCTTAAAACATTATCATCATTCCACCGGGCGAAGCCGGGTACTACTGCTAGTATTTCTATATTTTCACATTTCATGTATTCCAGTGTTTTCATGTATTTTAAACTTCAGATGTGTGTCGAGATTGTTATGCTTCAAGATTATTTAGGAGATGATTGCCTTTCATCTATTTTTCAATTTTATTCTACGGATCAGTTGTGGAACTGACATTAAAATTTTGTTTGAGGAATTATATTGCCTCATAGAAGACTAGTCGTTTCGACTCTCGAATTTTAATTATTTTATTTTAACCAAGTAGTCTGACATTGTGTCATAGATTCAAATTAAATTCTTATTAAATTTAATTTGAGCACTTTAATTTAACAACATCTAATTTCAAGAACAGAAGAAACATCGAATGATATTGTTATATCATTATTGTACATAAACTGTCTACGATCTAAGAAATACTAGTCGTTTGATAAGACCGAAGTCTTAATCCCTATGAACATTCTTTGTGTAGAGTGGAAAAACGTTACGACATTGACAAACCTTTTTATTATTTGTAAAGCTAAGAGCTTTGTTCATTTAGTAGGTTAGAGGAAATACCTTTTGATAGAAGATTGTTCAAATCTTTGGCTAGGAATTCAAAGCTAGTTTATCCCGGTCAAGTTTGAATTCTATCTGACACTATAAATAACATGTGTGTTATTTTATTCTATTTGTGTAACATCACGTCATTTGTGAACATGATATTACAACGATAAACAATTTAAAGCTTGACAAGTGAGGTGAGACAGGAGTATTATTTTTATTACATGTATTTGCGACAAACGAGTTAACAGTTAATTATCTTGTTGTGGAGTAAACTTTAGGAGGTTAATCACGACTGTCTAATATCGTTCATTACAATTGGAAGTTTCGTTTGAAGAACTTAAGCATGTATAATTGTAGTCCAGTAGTCATGTGTAATGATACTGAGGGTTATGCCGTTATTTGAGAGAAGTGCTTACAGAAGATATGTTAATAACAATTAATCCTTTTTGGTTATTGTGTAACATAGTGGATGATAATTGTTTATGCCATATATACTGTTATATGAGGATTTGTAGAGCTATGAAGAGTGCTCATGCGAGGGAGTTCCGCATTTTAAGGAAGTCAAATTATTATTGTTCTTTGATAAGAAGGCATGGATCATGATGAGAGCCGTTGTATACAAGTAGTCCAGTTATTGTGAAGTAACGATTTAGCTGTGTTAACAGGAGGGTTTTAGCGGAAATACAACTTGAGAAAGATTGTCTACTCATGTCTTCTTCTTATTCTTCTTCTTCTTCTTCTGCTTTTACGGCCTCATTGGACCACTTCAGTCAATCATTTCTTGGTCCTCTTCTTCAGTAAGTTTCCTTTCCGAGTCGCCCAGTAGCTCTTCATTCGCTCTGATCTTCTCAGGCGTTCCTCATCTGTAAATACCCTTTTTACTGTATTACGTTTGTCTATTTTAGCCTGAAATCTTATTTTTATATCTCTCAGTTTTTTTTTATTTTGTTGTTTTGTTTTGCAAGTCATCCAAGGTTATTTCCAATTCTTTCATATCTTCTCTAATTTCCTTAAACCATCCTACTTGTTGTTTCATATTCCAAAGTTTCACTACAATTTTTCTAGATAACCTGGTTTCTGGTGTCCTCATGATGTGACCAAAGAAAGAAAGCCGTTTCTTCCGAATAGTATCAGTGATGGGCTCCAGTTCTCTGTATACCACTTCATTTGGTACTATCCGCCACTGTCCATCTTTCTGATATTTTTTTATTTATGCATGTTCTAGCTATTCTTCTTTCTACTTTTACAATTTTGTCGATTCTGTTTTTCTGAGTAACTTTAAAAAGAGTTTCACTTCCATAGGTCACCTCTGGTTGAACCACCGTCTTGTAATGTTTTAATTTTGTTGCGGTTGATAGACATTTTCTTTTATATGTAGACCATGTTAATTTTTGGGCTTTTATCATTTTATTAGTTCTTTCTTGCCATGCAGGTTTCTCATCCAAGTTGTAAGTTATAATTTCTCCTAAGTATTTAAATTGCTTCACTATTTTAACTTTCTTTTTATTTACTGTTTTGTGATTGATTACAAGTGGATTTGCTACCATTATCTCTGTCTTTTCAAATGATATCTGAAGTCCATTTTTTGTGCTATATTTTGTAGGCTTATTATTTGATTTCTGGCTTCTTGAATATTATTAGCCAGTAACGCTGTCATCTGCGAATCCCAAGCAATTTAAGTCTATTTGATCTTTCTTGGTTCCAATTCTTATGTTCCTAGGATTTTCCCTGTACCATGCCCTCATTACATATTCCAAAGCACAATTGAAAAGTAGAGGCGATAAACCATCTCCTTGTCTTAATCCTGTTTTAATCGTAAACGGTTCAGATATTTCTCCTCTGAATTTTACTTTAGATTTGGTGTTTGTTAGAGTTAGTTTTATAATTTTTATTAATTTGGGATGAAGTCCGAAATTCCTTAGTATTTTCAGCAATGAAGATCTAAGTATACAATCATAAGCTTTTTTGAAGTCTACGAAGGTTATGACTTGCTGTTTTTGCTGTAGTCCATTACTAATTTTAAGGTGATTATCTGTACAGGGCAGCTTCGCCATGGCCGAAATCCACCTTGATATTCTCCTATTTCCAGTTCTAATTGTTCTTTACAACGATTATATAGAATTCGTGACATGATTTTATATGTGATATCCAAAAGGGAAATTCCTCGATAGTTGTCAGGATTTGATTTTTCTCCTTTCTTGTGTAATGGATGTATAATAACAGTAGTCCAATGGTCTGGCAGTTCTTCTTTGATCCAAATGTTCACTATGCATTGGTGTAATGAAATCTTTACTGGTTCTGCTGCATATTTCCACAATTCTGCAAATGTTTGATCTTCTCCACTCGCTTTGTAATTTTTGAGCTCTCTCAGCGCTTTGTAGACTTCTTGGATTGTGGGTGGATTTATGTTTTCTGATGGAGTTTTAATGGTGATGTCTGTATTTATTTGAAGCAGTTCTGGTGGATCTTCGCAATTTAGCAACTTGTTGAATGTTTCTGCTAAAATTTCTGTATTTCTTTTATTACTATGAGCTAACTCGCCATTTTTGTCTTTTAACATTAATGTTGGAGGTTCATATCTTTGTAGTTGTTTGCTAAAAATTTTGTAGTAATCTCTTGAGTTTGTTTTCGCGCTATTTGTTTCGATCATCAGAAGTTTATCCTTTTGGTATAGCCGTTTAACCCCTCGTATTATTTTTTGAGTTATCTTTCTTTGTTTTATGAGATCCACGTGTGATTCATCTGTTTTTTGACTCTGATACCGTAACCAGGCTTGATGTCTATCTTCCACTGTATTATCACACTCATCGTTCCACCATTGCTGTTTCTTCCTTGGATTTATTGGGGCTACTTGTTCAGCTATTTGTTTCAATTCGGGAACTATTTCCTCTAGATCATCTGTTATTTTAATATATCTAGTTCGTTCTTTGTATCCCTTGTTATTTATTAGTTTATGAGGGTCGTATGTTCTCTTCCTTTTTAGGTGAGTTTTTTCTTTGTCAACGGGGTAAATTTAATTTTAATCTTTATCATGTAATGATCCGATCCGGTATCTGTTCCTCTCAGAACTTTCACATTGTAGATCTCCCTAAGATAGTTCTTATCCATACAAACATGATCTAGTTGCCATTCACCTTTTTTCCAATCTGGATGTTTCCAAGTTTTGAGTTTATTTGGTCTTCTCTTGAAGTAAGTCTATAATACTATTATTATACTTTATTAAACCCGAAGTTATGTAATTACGTACAGTTAACTTTAATTAGTCGACTGTATTATACCGACAATGTAATGAAACCTATATAAGACGATGTGTAACCAGTATATCAAAACTACGGAACGTTAGAGAAGGGTTATGTGAAAAACCAGTGTATATATTTAGTTGAGAATTGTATTGTAACCGAGATGCCAGAATCTCGAAAGTAACGTGTTAACAACACGAAATAATGCATATTATTACGAACATATTACATGTAACTAATTTCTTTGAAAATGATTTGATTAGTTAAATAATTTAGTAGGATTTATTTATCAATTGTTTTGAAATAGCGTGTGTTTTATGAGCGGATGTTTTGGTATGAATGATTGTTCACTGTTAAGAGTAAATGTGGAACCGGATTGGTCATGAACAATTACGGGGTGCGAATGAAAGAGTGTATAAAAATTTTCAGGATGATTGTTTAAGAAACAGAGTAGTTGTATGCATATTTGTAAGATCTAAATGCTAATTTTAAACGCACACACCAGCAGTCTCAATGTGGGCTGGCTAGAATGATTCACCGTTATAGTTGGAGAGCGATGACATAATATAAGCAGGTGGACACTCACCGCCTTATGTATAAATTGTATAAACCAGTTCCGAGTGTAGCGTGGTGCTAATATTTCATTGATGAAACAAGGCCACTGCACGTGCGTTCTACAAACGCAAGCTAGTGAATGAAACCATGTGTTAGGAATGCCACGAATGTAAGAGCCTTCATTAAACGGTTTTATTTTTACGCAATGTAGACCTAAAACAAGCCAAGATTTTATGCTAATAATTTTTATACGCAGCATTGTAGTAAGATGTAGAGTTGAAAGGAAGTGTGAATGATTGCGTGTTTTTATTTTAATTTCTATTGTTAAATTAGTTTATTGTTATTTTGTTTATACTAGATTAGTTTACACAATTGTTAATAAATTTTATTCAGTTTGTTATCCGTTGTTGTTGGAGTGTGATTCATTTTAAATATAAGGAGAAGAGTATTGTGGATGTATTGTAGGCGAAGCTGAATTCCCAGTCCCCGAGGAGGTAAGTAAAGGTAAGTGCCCCGTGTAGTTTTTTGTTGATCTACAATATTCTTGTAACTGCTGTATGTAAATTCCTAAAGGCAATGTTGGAAGCGATTTCTAATGTAGTATTTGCCGGTGCTGTTACAAATAGGCAATCCAGCTGGGGCAATGGATATTCCAACAGGATCCTTTCCGGATTATCGGGTACAGTACCTAGCCCTTCTTCTAATTAATTGTTCTTTAATTCTACTACCGTATATGAATGAATGATCGTGCGGCCTCCGGAGAGGCCGAGTGCAGGTCTTTCAAGTTGACGCCCATGGGCGACCTGTGCGTCGTAATGAGGACGGTGTGATGATGAAAACGTCACGTACACCCAGTCCCCGAGCTACGGGAATTAACCCCAGGAGATTTAAATCCCTGATGGCTCGGCTGGGAATCGAACCCGGGGCACTTCGGGCCAAAGCCTAGTACGCTAACTATTTAGCCACGGAGCCGGACACTACCGTACATAAGAAGCGGGAATAGTCTAGGAGATATAAGCATCTATAATTATCCACATTGGTTGTCACCCTTTCTTTTAATAAGGACAGCTGCTGTCCAATGGTCAGGAAATCTTTCTGAGTGATATTAATAATAATTATTATTTATTTATTTATTTACACTGTTTACGCCCACATTGGAGCACCAAAAATCAAACCTTATATACAGAGTCTTCAAATACTACAGTGAGTTCAGTTCTTAATTCTCGATATTTTTTTTCTTTCCCAATACTTCTTCATTCTGGAAGATCTTGCAGCCCGTTTTTCGGCAGATATAACATATTGCTTACGCTGTGAAATTTTGAATGTTAGTCGAGTGTATTTGTTATTCAGAAGCCGTTTCTCCTCTCTATGTTCAATTTGATGCTTGGTAATTTTCAATTCGTCTAAATCCATTTGTATTTCTTTAAACCACGTGTTTTTTGTTTTACTATTCCAAAAGAAGTCAAAAAGTTGTTTCAAGAGTCTAGTATTTGGCAAGCGGGATATGTGTCCAAAAAACGCAATCCTTCGTTTTCGCATCGTGTCAATGATAGATTCATTTTCCTTGTGAAGTATTGAATTGGGCAAAAGTCTCCACTGGCCCTCAACCTGGTGTTTTTTATTGAGTATTGTCCGAAGAATCCGTCTATCAACCTTCTGTAGTTTGTCAGTTGTTGATCGGGTGTTTAGTTTAGTAAAGTTTCACTTGCATATGTTGCTTCTGGCTTAACGACGGAGAAATAATGTCGAAGTTTAGCATTAATCGAAAGAGACTGTTTCTTATATGTTGGCCAGGTAATCTGTTGTGCTCGTCGCAATTTTAGTGTCCTACTATCTATTGATGCTCTCTCATTGGCATTCCAAGTGATGATCTCACCAAGATATTTTTTTTTTTCACAATCCTTATTTTCTGGGCATTATGCAGTATAATATGTGGTGTGTCAACTTGAAAAGATGGCATAATTTCTGTTTTCTCAAAGGAAATTTTCAACCCAACCTTTGCTGCTAATCGTTCCAATTCCTCTACCTGAAATTTAGCTTCTTCGATACTAGTTGCTAATAATGCTAGATCATCTGCACAGGCGAGACAATTTAGTCGAGCATATTTTCCAGTCTTAACATTCGGTGGACAAACCTTATTCCATTGACGAATTACTTTTTCCAGCACACAATTAAACAACAATGGAGATAATCCATCTCCCTGCCGAAGACCAGTATGGATTTCAAATGACTCAGAGGTTTCACTTCTAAACCTAACTCTAGATTTAGTATTCTTAAGAGTGACCGCAATAAGGTTAACAAGTTTTCGATGTAAACCAAATTCAGTAAGGACATTCAATAGAGATTCAAGATGGATACTATCATAAGCTTTTTGAAAATCAACGAATGTGATCACTAAATCTTTGCTCCTAATCCTGTGATGTTTTATAATCCATTTGAGACTGATAATTTGATCTGGACAGCTTCGTCCAGGACGGAAACCACCCTGATATTCACCAAGTTCATTATCAAGTTGTTCGTGAATTCTGGAATATAAAATCTTTGAAAAAATCTTATACGTGACATCCAGCAACGATATCCCTCGATAATTGCTAGGATCTGATCTATCGCCCTTTTTGTGTATGGGGTGTATAATTGCAATATTCCACTCTTCAGGCAATTTTTCTTTATTCCAAACGTCAATAAGATGTTTATGTAGGTTATGAATAGTCTGTACATTAGCATTCTTCCAAAGTTCTGCTACTACTTTATTCTCTCCTGCCGCTTTAAAATTCTTAAGTGAATCAATCGCTGTACGCACTTCATCGTAAACCGGCGGTATGATCTTTTCCAGGGGTGTTTTATTTCTAGGATAGGGATCGAATTCAAAAGAATCTTCAGGTTCATCACTATTAAGTAATTTTATGAAGTAATCGGCCAAAATTATTGCATTGTCATAATCATTATGGGCCATCTGCCCGTTCGTATCCTTCATCAAAAGAGTAGGGGGAGTAAATTTTGATTGGTATTGTTTAAATGTCCTATAATAGTCTCTTGTTTTATGGCGATTGAAAGCTTCATCAATAGATTTTTATGTTTCCTTCTGATATTCTCTTTTAACCCTCCTGATTTCTTTGGCCGTTAACCTTCTAGCTTTGATTAATTCTTCCCTAGAACTTTCAGTTTTTTGTTGTTGGTCCTTCAACCAAGCTGAATGCCGGCGTAGAATTGCTATATTACAATCGTCATTCCACCATGCATGTTTCTTTCGTTTTTAATGGGAGCAACGTCTTCCGCTACGGCTTTTAATTTGTTAACAGTGGTCCCCAAGTTGTCACTTAAAAGCGTGATGGATTGCTCAAAATATACTGGATTATTGATAACTGAACTAGGATCATACAATCTTTTGCTATTGAATTTTTTAGGTTTATTTTTCCTTTTAGGAGTTAATTTGATTTTAATCTTGGAAATGTAATGATCCGAATCAACATCAACACCACGAAGGACTTTTACATTATAAATTTCTTTGTGAAATTTCCGATCCATGGCCACATGATCTATCTGAAACTCTCCTAACTTAATATTAGGACATTTCCATGCCATTAATTTATGTGGTCTCCTCTTGAACCTTGTTGTCTCCATAATTAGACCATGGTTAATACAAAATTCAATTAACCGTTCACCATTCTTGTTTGTCAAGTTATGTGCTGGCCATCGCCCCACCACTAGACGAAATTTCCTCTCACGTCCAATCTTTGCATTGAAATCTCCAAGTAAAATTTTAATATTAGCATCAGGTATATTCGTTACCAATTGGTCAAGTTCATCCCAAAATTCACAATATTCACGGTCACGTTAAACTACAATCTTCCTTCCTTCCTTTTCATCCCAAAATTGATCCGTCCCCTCAGTATCAGTTCTATTTTTGTCATTTGTTGGTGCATGAACATTTATCAATGTGTATATCTTGTTTTCCACTTTAACTGTTAACAATGCAACTCGTGGGTAATTTGAGGAAAATTCCGTAATGGAATCTAGTATTCTGTGGTGTACCAAGAAAACTACTCCAAATTGAGGGACATTTTTCATTACCCTTTCTCCTGGAGGCCCTTTATAGAGACGATATCCACCTGATTCAATTGGGTTCTGATCAGTATTACGTAATTCTTGAAGAGCAGTGATCACAATTTTGTGTTGATCCAAGATATCAGTTAGATGCTTTAACTTACCAACCTTCATCAAAGAATTAACATTTAATGTTGCCAAATATGAGAACTTTCCCGGCTTGTTGAATTTAAGTACGTTCTTAGTATGATTAGTCTGCATGCTTGGTCATTGTATCTCGAGGCGCTCCGACTCGCCTTAATCCTCTACCTGATACCCCACCGTATCCGAATGGTGTCTTCGTTAGGTCAATGATATAAGTGTCCAAACCGGTGGATTTCAATAGAAGACTCACCATATTCATTTAATTATCAGATCAATGATCAAGAATCTGACCGTGGTCAGGGTTTACAATCCCAGATGTGATCTGGGAAGGTGATTAGTGAAATATGATATGATGAAACATGAGATTGTGGAGTGTGTTTGGTCCGCGAGAGCTATTTTATTTCGCTCAAGTCCGCCGGTAAACCGGTGAGGACCCCCTATCCGCCTGCTACGACAACGTAGTAGGTTCGTGGAATAATAATAATAATAATAATAATAACGATCCAGGACCAATTTGTTTGCAATAAGAATTGTGAGCGCCACATTCTTGGGAAGGATACATCGGACAAGTGGCGTCTGTACAATAGATCTACTGAATCGATCCAGCATATCACGGGGGCATGCCAAACGCTTGCTCCAAAAGAATACTTGGAGTGGCATAACAACAAGTATGTATGTATGTATGTATGTATGTAGTGTACGTAATCTTTATTGTCCACTAGTGACAATATAATAATTAACAATAAAATTTACAAGTTCAAACAAAACAAAAACAACAAACACGAACAAAAATAGAAATATACTATTGTATATGAACAAGCACAACCATGCAGACCGCACTCAAGCATCACATTTCTAGCATTCATTCACACAATCTCTTTGTACAAGAAACTTTAAAATAATTATTACCAAAAAAAATCTACAGTAAACGGAAAAAGTAAAAAACTTAAATGAAAAGATAGGAAGAAGAAGTTCAGAAACTGGGGAAAAAACAATACAAGAGTGGCATTAGAGGATCTAGAAAACAGCAAACAAAAAATACATTACAGTACTTCAGTCGCTCGTCCATTCAATCAAAAAATCAATCAACCATTCATTCAACCGCATATTCCATCAAATACAAATAGAAATGAACACAATATACATTACAATATGTTAAAGCCCACTTGAGATGTGTCTCATAACAGTTGACAGAGAGTCGAAGTGAATATCAGTAGCACGTTTACTCTCCATCAACTGCAAGCGGATCAGACATGCATTTTTGTGCATATTAATTCTCGATCTGACCCCATCGAGCGTGTCCTTCCCTCGGTAGTTCCCTGAGGGACGTGAAAACCCAAGACAGCTAGCAACTGATTAGAGTCAATTCCTCCATTTACCAGCTTTCAAAGGAATCTCACGTCACCAAGTGTGCGCTGACTGCTCAGTGGTGGAAGAACGTACGCTTTGCAATAACTCTAATACTCAGCGCTATGGTGCGATCGTCCACTCCTGTAACAGAGCCATTTAACACATCTCTTTTGTACACGTTCGATGGCGTCAATTTTATTACTGTGAAAAGGATTCCAGATAGCACTATAGTATTCTAATTTATGCCGAATGAGTGACTTAAATAATTTGGATAGAGTTATGTTCGAAAAATAATTGAAACAATTCCTTTTTAAAAATCCCAGGATCCGGAAACTTTCACGGCATATTTCTTGAAATATGTTCATCGAACGAGAAATTATTTGTGATTGTCACCCCTAGATCTTTAATGGTTGACACTCTACCTAGCGTTTCATTATTGACAAAACCTTACACATTTCAGTATTCAGTTTCCATGTTCCACACCATTCACTGAGTTTGTGTAGGTCTTCTTGCAGTAACTCACAGTCATTTATAGTTCTGATGGGCATATAAATGTAAAGGTCGTCAACGTACATCAAGCACCTATAATTATGAATTATAAGAGGGATATCATTCAAAAAAGTATAAAGAGTAGAGGGTCCAACACAGACCCCTGAGGGACACCGGAAGTAACGTTAACAGATTTAGTCTTATTATTATTAATTATAACATAGCGAAAGTTGTCCATCACGCTTTTTCGCGGCGATACGGTTTTGTTGAGAAGGAAGTCCTATATTATAAATGCACATCTGATCAGGTTCTGAACAATGACAAAGCCAAGATATTAAGAGATTCCACCATAATAACCGATCGTTCTGTAGAAGCTAACAGGCCAAACCTTGTGATATTCGATAAGGAAGCACACAAGGCTACCATCGTCTATGTTGCTGTTTGGTTGGTTGGTTCCTTAGTTTAGGGGCTGCGACAACGCGGTCATGTAGCCCCGTGTACTTTGGGTGTGTGTAGAATCTGTCTGATAACCGGTGTTAATTGTGGTGACTGTATTAGTGTGTGTAGGCTATCTGTTTTTAATTCAAGTATAGACTGCAATTTTGAATTTTTCAAATAGTTACTACTTTTGCCGCCAAACGCCAACGTCAACGACTACTAGACCTAGTTCAGAACTTAGCTACTAGACGCCACCGCAGTCGGCTCTTGGCAACGAACGTAGCAACCTAAGAGCGTTGTTTACATTCTTAACCTATACAATTTAGTTTCACACAGGTGTAATTAGTGGAAAGTTCTTTAAAATGCCATAAATCTATGACATGGGACCGCTGGCTTTACTTCCCCTCCGAAGGAAGGCATACTGAGGGATTTTTAACGCTCTTAAAAAATCCGACGGCTTCGGCCGGGTTTGAACCCGCTATCTTGGGAATAGAAGCTCAGAATGCTACCGACTACGCCACCGAAGCCGCTATGTTGCTGTTTCACTCGACGAAAACGTACAGATTACGGTGGCTGAGAAAAGCTGCAAATACCAGCCCCTTGCCGCTGAGCTCAGCCACAAATACGACTCAAAGAAAGTATTCGTTCCAGTTGTTGTCTCTGTCAATGGTTTAGTAACAAAGTACTGGTAAAATGCAAAGGAGATGCTTGGCTTGAAGAGAAACCATATGCAATTAATGTAAAAAGCTGCCCTCCTTGGTACTGCAAGCATATTACGAAAGGTTTTAGTCTCTTCAGTGACTTGCTCTGAACATCATGAGATCCAATGCTATCATCAGTCTCTTTGGCTCGCAAGGAGTCCGACGGTCATGGTTCTGTATTTTTATGTAAATTTCATATACACCAGGTGAATCAGGTACCCCCAATAATATTGTTTATGCAGCCCAACTAACGCGTTTTGTCAGGAAGTTCGATATTTCTCTGCTTTCATCCCGTATGGTACTAATGCACTGCAAGCAGGGCCGGATTTAAGAGTATGCCGCCTAAAGGCTAAAGTCCATTTGCCGCCCCCTCTGTAGTTCATATTTGCTTAATACGTTAGTTTTATACAACTAAGGGATCGAGTTCATTGGCGTTTTCAATTTTTTAAACATAAAGTTCATTTAGTTTATATAAAACTACAATTTTAATGCTTTACATAATAAATTATATAATGAAATTAGTTATCGAAATGTTTTTTACTTCTTTTAAGATTCGTTAAAAAATTAAATGGGTTTCAAACTTCGTTAATTAATTTGTTCTTGGAGATCAGTGATCACTAATGTACACATATTTGTATATTTTAATGCTAATGACTATCTTTTGCGTAATTGAAGAGCTGTGTTCAATTTTAATTAAGTTGTCCTACGTGGTGAAATGAAATTACAAAAAATGTAGTTAATTACTGGTTTATTTGTTGAAAAATATACAAACTTCTCTAAAACAACTCACCCCACGTAATCTTGATGTTCAAATTTACATAGATTTCTTAATGGCGAACTCGTTAATAATGTACTCATATCAAAGTGTTTTTGTTGTAATTGTGAATTTGTATTATGTTATAGGTTTAGAAAGTAGGCTATGTAGAAGGACTAAAACATATTTTTAAGTAACATATTCTTAAATTCGTACGAAAAATATTATTAACGTCTGAAATACTTCACTTTAGCTTTTGAATAAATTACCAAACTGGCGTCCCTGAAAAGTTGCCGCTCTAGGCTGCAGCCTATTGAGCCTATTTAGAAATACGGCCCTGACTGGAAGTAGGCTATATACCCGCAAACGTTACTGAACACTATGATGTTTCCCTTGTATTAGGCTGTAGTCAAATCGAGGGAAAACTACTAGTGTTCAGTATCGTTTGCAATGCTTTAGTACCATACGGACTGCAAGCAGAGAAATATAGACCTTCCTGATAACAACGCTAGTTGGGCTGCATAAAACAATTTGATTAGGGGCAACTGATTTACCTGGAATAATAATAATAATAGTCAGTGATCACAGATAGCAAACAGGCCAGGCATTATTCTTATTGATCAAGTGCAGAAGAGAACCCTTCTAATCGACATCGCAGTCCCTAACTCACATAATATCCAACACTTTAATGCTCTGGCTGAAGAGATCCGACTGATGTGGCGAGAGGAATTTGTTACTGTATTGCCTATCATAATCTCTTCCACAGGGATCATACCGAAGTCGCTGAAGGCCAACCTCTATAAACTGGAGATCCACCCTAATCTGCCTACCAGTATGCAGAAAGCAGTATTTTAGATACCTGCTCCAAAGTTCGCTCGTTCCCCAACCTACCAACATAGGGAACTCCACTCCATCTTGCAACAAATGTCGATTAAATAGTGAATTTTACCCAATGACATGGTGAATATGTAAAAAAATAAAAAAATAAAATAATAATAATAATAATAATAATACTTACCTCTGATGAGTAGTATTGTCAACATTACGTATGGGAATATCCCGGTGAAGTAGACCACTTTGCCCATTGTACGTACACCCTTGAAGAGACAGAAGAAGGTAATCAACCACGATAGGAAGAGCCAGAAAACCATCTCCCAACGCAACACACCCCAGTTGTCCCATGTAGCGCCTCGTATTCCCATGGCGTAGTCTCTGGAACAAACTGTCCTCATTGTTCCCACTGTGCAAGGAAACTTGAAACACAAGATATCAAGAGATCTCAGGATTCTATGCAGGGATCTTCAATACTTTAGCCCGTATTGGTGAAAAGCAACCCTTACCTTGCAATATACAAGATTCCCTTCCCCCGTCGCCATTCTGGTCTTCTGTATTCACCAGTGGCGAAGCTGGAGGGGAATCTTTGAGCCTTAGAATACCCATTTCATTCCCAAGGAATAGGCACATTTAAATTTTCCTATTTTTCATTGGCATAGGAAAATTAAATCTCTAGTTTTCGGTATTATTCTCTGTAAAGTAGCCTCACTTTCCTGGTTAACGTGCGGCTCATTTTTGAAACCTAGCTGGATGAATATGTTTACATTCCATAGCTGCGGGGTGCCGAGGCATTCACGGCTTAAGGCACAGTGTTGTCAACTGTCCATCACCGTAGCAGCAAGCAGTACCGATACTGGACAGAACAGCGTGCAATACTGCAACTCTGGAAACTGTAAAGTGAGCAGGTAGACAGGACTGACGTCAACACCTTGTCTGCACTCCTCGTGGTCAGATGCAGGAAGCATTTTATTGGTCAAGAACCGTCAGGTATTTGTCAGCCACAAATAATGGCTATCGTCGGCGCGTGCTAATGCTTAACGTTTGAGTCGCCGATCGTTAACCAGGAAAGTGAGGCGACTATAACCACCGTGGGATTGACGCCAGTTTCTCAGCGCGGGACTGAGCAGCCAGTGAGTCTCCTTTGAAACAGGCTCAAGTCCCTGTGGGTAGAGAAGGCAATTGCGCATGCGTCAAGCAGATGGTCGGTAGCTGAATGCGTCAACAGAGAGCCTAGGCTCCAAACAGTGCATTCGTGAGGCGGGCGGTATCTCGGCGAGCGTGCATGTTCGTTTTTGAGTTTTAAAACATGGATCAGTGTAATGATTTAATAGTATATTTACAATTAAGTCCACGAAGAGAATATGTTTTGAACAACGGCTTAGATAAAATATATCAAGAAACAGTGCGCCTCATGAGACTGATTCTTACCTTTCGTGTTTCTACTGCTTCGAGTGAACCAAGTATGAGTGCATTGAAGAGAATCAAGACATTTTTAAGGAACCCGTTAGATTCTAGACTGAGCAATTTGAGTACTCTGGCTATTGAGAACAGTTTGGTGAACTCTTTCCAGGGATGGCGTCTTCAAAGAACGCATCATTCATATCTTTCCTGAGCCAAAAACACAACGACTGGAATTTATAACAAACTATAAGGAATGAACATTTGAATGGTTTGAGTTGACAAATGGTCTAAAGCAAGGAAGTGCCTTCTCGCCCTTTCTCTTTGTAATGGTGATGGATGAAGTGATGCAAAAGGTAGCACAGCATATTTGGGAAGAAGAAATGAAGGCAATGGTGTTTGCAGATGACTTGATGATCTGGGAAAACAAGGAGAGGGATGTACAGGAGCAACTCAATGCATGGAAGGAAGTAGTGTCATCCTATGGAATGAAGTTTTCGACGAAAAAGAGTGAATTGGTGATAACAACACGTGAGAAGGACAGAGTATGTGTTGTGTTTGAGTCTTCAGTCTTTTGACTGGTTTGATGCAGCTCTCCATGCCTCCCTGTCCTGAGCTAATCGTTTCATCTCTACATAGCTACCACACCCTACATCCGAGGCAATCTGTTTAACATATTCTAACCTTGGTCTACCCCTACAGTTCTTGTCCTCGACCCTTCCTTCCATAACTAAGCTTGCTATTCCTGGGTGTCTTAGTATGTGTCCTACTAACCTATCTCTTCTCTTCATTAGCAGTCGCCAGAAACATCTCTCCTCTCCCACTCGCCTTAATACCTCTTCATTTGTAACCATATCTACCCATCTGATCTTCATCATTCTCCTGTAACACCACATTTCAAATGCTTCAATTCTCCTCTTTTCTGCTGCACCAATAGTCCAAGTTTCACTTCCATAGAGCGCCACGCTCCAGACAAAGGCTTTCAAAAATGACTTCCTAATACCTAAATCTATATTCGATGTCAACAGATACCTTTTTTGTAGAAAGGCTTTCCTTGCCTGAGCCAACCTACTTTTATATCCTCTTTGCTTCGTCCATCACTGGTTATTCTGCTTCCTAAGTAACAGAAGTCTCCAACTTCCTTCAGCTTTTCACCTGCCAATTTGATCTCCATAGAGGTTTCTGATTTATTTCGGCTGCATTCCAGTATTTTTGTTTTACATTTATTAATTTTCATCATGAATTCCTTCCGTATACTCTGGGATAAAGTTAGGCGGAGAGCAGTTGAAGAGAGTGCAGAGCTTCAAGTATCTGGGAAGTGTCATTGAAGAAAATGGGGGAAATGCCTTGGAATTAGATGAAAGAGGAAGGTGTGCTGATGGATTATTCAAGAGTGTTAGAGGCCTAATATGAAGCAAGGATGTGTCACAGAAATGTAAAGGGATCATGTACAAGACTTACTTTGTGCCCATCCTAACGTATGGATCAGAAACTTGGGTGATTAGGGAGAGAGATAAAAGCAGAATACAAGCGGAGGAAATGAAGTTTCAGTGGAGTCGTATAGGTGTAACGAGAATGGACAGAGTCAGAAATGATAGAGTCAGAGAAATATTAAAGGAAGTACCCCTACAGGATGGGATTGAAAAATCAAGGCTACAGTGGTCTGGACACGTGAAAAGAATGGGAGAAGAGAGAATACCACGGAAATATTGGAAATGGAGTGGAAGAAAAAGAGACCTATAGGAAGACTAAGGGATAGGTGGATAAAAGGGGTGAAGAAAAGTGTCGAGAGAAAAGGAGTGAATTTGACAACAGTGACAGAAGAGAAGTGGTGGATGGACAGAAAACGATGGAAGCGGTTGGAAACTGATCTAGTTGATGATGATGGTTACAATAGCCAGTTGCATGAATGTAGCTTCGCCACTGGTATTCACCTTCCCCTTGTCCTTGGGCCCAGCGCAGGTCTAAGGTACTCGCTTCCACTGCTACATCAACATCTGCAAGGTGAGGAGGATCAAACTAGACTATGCCTGCAGAAAACTATACGCCTCGACACGTCTCTCGATGAATGCCATACTAAGACATTATAATGCAGTAGCAGACCATCAATCCTCTACGCAGCTGTGCCTGAAAAGACACTCCTGAGGGCCGTCAAGGTACAGGAAAGGAAATTCATGCGGAAAATAGTGGGACCAAGGATCTTACCAGATGGAAGACGATAGTACAAATCAAATTGTGAACTCTACAAAGACAGGGAAAACCTCACAGATGCCATGCCTTCTACGACCACCTGTACGGAATGGAGCACCCCACCACTCCACTGGGTCCCTGTGGATCACACAAACTGACAAGTATCTTGCTGAACATAATACTCAGGAGTCGCTACCGTCTGACAATTGAAACTACACCTTTCCTCACATACATTAGAGAAGTTCACCATAATGCATGCTGGAAATGGTTCGAGGAACGTAAAATAGAGTTCAGCAAGAAAATGAAAGGATACTGGTCCAATAGAAAGGCAGGAAAGCAGCCGCTGAACAAGCCACCAAGAACACCGGGAGTCGCAGACCAAACGACCAAAGAAGAAGAAATATATTAATATATATACGGAGCCCGGATAAACAGTAATTCATGTTGAATTTGAATTTGAACTCGTGGTGAATTACGTCAGACCAACAGGCAGCGAGTTACCACCATTAGAAACCTGCCCATTAAGCCGAATTAGATACATAGAAGTCTACGCTAAAAACAGTAATGAAATAATGGGACCGACACACATTGAGAAGATGTCTGGATAAGTTATGGAACGAGAGTTTGGTTGTCCCCGCCCTTGTTACGACAGGCCATCGTGACGTCAGTTGGACACAACAAGGCCACTGTCTACCAATGTAGCCGTGTGGCAACGATGTTATGAGTCTTCGAGGTCGAAGGAAAGTATGGAGGAACGATACGAGTGCAAGGCGAGGATCAGCGCGTGCATGGCCAGCCGTGCAGGAACTTACTGTATAATACGCGTAAAGTGAGATATTGTGAGAGAAGAATTTCTTACGATTCTAAGTATTGGGAGGCTAAGAATGATAGTGGACCAGTTTTGTGTGTGACAACTCCAAGGCGAACTCAAACGAGCTAGGGGAAAGCCGTGGTCAGATTAGTTAGTTAGTTATTGTTGTTTTAAGGGGCGGAACCACGAGGTCATCTGCCCCTCTTAACACAGGTTAAAGTATACAAACTTGGAATGGAATTTAAAATTTAGAGGTGGACACCTAAATTTGAAAAGCCCAAAAATTAATAAAACAAAAAATTAAATAAAACTAATAATATAAACAAAAATTGCAGAAAAACTAAAAATTCAGTATTCAAAAACCAACAAGTCTTTGAGTCAATGTACACTGGAGAATTTAGATTGCTGGCTCTAACCCACTCTCACTTATAAAGCGGATAACGCGATCAGCTCCCACCTCATCATCGGCTAATATAAGTTTGAGTGTCATCTGCAAACCAAGGTTTCTTCGTAAGTCAGCAAGAACCACACACTCGGTTAAAATGTGGGCCACGGTGAAAACGGCCCACGGGTACAAAGTGGAGGGTCTTCCCTTCTCATTAGGTACCTGTGGGCGGATCTTGTATGACATCTCCTCAGCCTACACAAAATGACGGTCTCCCTCCGTGGAGGTCAGGATTAGGGAAACACCCATTACAATTGTTGACCGACTAAAAAGCATTACATTTCGAATATTAAAGCAAAACTGCAAAATGGCTTCGAACACTATAATGTTAATTAATATTGTGAAAAGGAGAGTTCGAGAGTGAGATGGATGGCTTCAGACCACAATATGCGCCAAGTCATTGAGAAATGCTAAGACAAGAACAGACGTGTTTATAGTTTGTACATCTACAGAAGGCGTACAGAGGACCAAGCATCCTACCGGATTATGGCATCGAGAGCGGGTTGCTACCGGTAATAGTCAGACTGCAGTGAGAGTTGATGGTAGGAGGAATTTCTGGTTTAAAGTTGTTACGGGAGTGAGGCAAGGTTGTAATCTTTGACCGTTACTTTTCATTTTAAATATAGGCCATTTTCTGAAAGGCATAAACAGTTGGTGTGGCAAAAGAAGGTTGGATGGTTGGTTCCTTAGTTTAGGGCCTACGACAACGCGGGCATGTAGCCCCGTGTACTTTGGGTGTGTGTAGAATTTGTCAGATAACCGGTGTAAATTGTGATGGCTGTATTAGTGTGTGTTATCTGTGCAGACGATTAATTTTTTCAAGTAGTTCCTACTTTTGCTACCAAATGCTACCGTCCACGACACCTAGCAGCGGACGTGCCTAGTAGATGCCATCACAACCAGCATCTGGCTACGAACGGTGGAACTTAAGAGCATTAATCAAATCTAACCTACAAATTTTGCTTCACACAATTGAATTTAGTGGAAGGTTATTTCACATGCCATAAATCTACGACATGGGCCCGCCGGCTTTACTTCCCCCTCCGATAGGAAGGCATGCTGAGGGATTTTTAACGCTCTTAAAAAATCCAACGACCTCATCCGGGTTTGAACCCGCGACCTTGGGCATAGAAGCTCAGCATCAGCAGAAATGTAGGGAATGCATTTCAGAAGCGAAGGTGATATCGGTAGAGAAGAAACCCAAGAAAATAGAATGTCGGGATGAACTTAATTGGAGCAGGTGGAGTAGGTGTGTATTTTCTCAAGCTGGTAGAACAGTGAAAGGAATAGAATTAAGGCGTAGACCAGGGGTGACCAGTCATTGCACACTGCGCCGAACGCCGGCATGCTGGCTTGTGCCTCTCTTGGCTGGCCTGCCTGCCCTGACGTTCGACACAGTGAAGGGCTGAAGCAGGGTAATCTGTGGGCTGAAGGCTGTACGAGAGGGAGTGAGACGGGAAAGGGATCGAGAGAGACAGACATATAATGTTTCTCCACTATCGCTGCAAGGCCGTACGTGCGAGAAGTACGCTGAGCGCGCCCGGCGTGCTGTTTGGCCACCTCTGGCGTAGACAGTCATATGCAATGAGTCCTAAGTTGTAACCTAATATATTCTGTAAGAAAGAAGTTAATGTGGGGACGAATCTCTCCTACATCGCTCAGTATTTAGACCGACCTTGCTGTATGGAAGTGAGAGCTGGTTAGATTCAGGATATCTGATACATAAGCTAGAAGTAACTGATATGAGGGTAGCACGATTTCAGGGACCTGCCATTGCAGGAAGGTACTCGTAATGAAGAAATAGACGCTAAATTATACACTGATCACGTTACATGAGACAGTATAAGGCGCCAGGAAATGTTCTCCGCAGCGGCTACGTGCAGCTGCGAGAGGTTGCGTCATCAGTTTAGTTGGCAGCACAATGTATCTGATAGGGTGAAGGCCACATGTGTGGGCTGTGGGCCATTGTGTATAGTTAGATTATTGGAAGAGAGCAACAGTATGTTATGAATGGCTGCGGTGAGTAGGCCTATAAAGTTTACTGTTTGTTTGTTATGATACAAGCGACAGCCGTGCTGCCAACCTAACTGGTGACGAAATCTCTCGCAGCAGCTTGTAGGCACTGCGGAGGACATTCCCAGGCGCCCTGTATAAGCCGACTTGTGATGAGAATGGGGGAGGAGAGATCACCTAAGAGGTCAATAACTCTGCCTTAGAGAAGAAGAGATTGACTTAAAAGGCGTTGGTTCGTCGTCGTCGGCCAATACTCGTATCCGAGAGTATATTTCTTTCCTGCATTACTAATTTGTGTCCACTCGATGGTGATGTCACTGGTGACTCAACAGACCAATTTTGGCATAGAACATACGGCCGCACACGATGCATATGATGGAAGGTGGAGGACGTGGCAATATCTGGCGCAGCTTTCCCCTCTGACGAGTTTCCATTTCCTGCCTTCGGCGTTCTTCTTCAAAATGTGAAACCGCAGTTGAAGCGGCTGCGATGTTCCGCAAGTGTATGCCAATGGCTACACCCCTCAAGGTTTGCTTACGCTGGTCTTTGAAGGAGGCATAAGCCAGAGTACTAACTGCTAATAGGGAGTAATGTAGGCGTTGTTCGCAATTACATATAACTGCCTCAGAACTAATTGACCGTTGTAAAAATCTAGTAGGAAGCTGAAGAGAGAGTCTGCTTTTCTGAGCCTGTTGGGTGCTGTCCGCTGCGTCACCCGTCAGTCGTCAGAAGTACACTCTCTTCACGCAGCAACTGTCACTCACACCCACTATAACAACCATTATTTATGTCACTTGTTACAAACTGTATTAGGTGATTAGAATAATTAAATGACACCAATACGTCTAATGGAATAATATTGTAACGAAAATTTTATGACTATATAATTCAGCACTGTACTGTTAATAATCCACCATTCTTTCTGCGTGTTGTGGTACGATGCGTTGTCAATAACGAGCACTGAGTTGCGTTCCAAATTAGGGATCAACTTTTCTTTTAACCAACGAATATCATATTCACTGTTCATATCTTTGTGATAGTCCTCACTTATTTTATGTGACTGGTAAATAAGTAGCATGTTGGGAACAACTGGCTGACTGTACCTCTCTGTTATAAATCTGTCACAAGAAGCAGCCTTTCTTCCTTCGTCCCCTCTCGCCCCTTCCCAACCCTCTCCTGCATTGCAAGCTGTCACTGAACTTGAGGTAGGCCCGGTCGCCAGCTTCAGTTTCTAACTCACGGGCCAATTTGTTCCGAGGGACTTATACTTGCAGACAAGACTCGACGCTGAAAGGAAAAACAGTCCGAAATGGAAAAAAGGAAGAATGATTTATTTATTTATTTATTTATTTATATACATGTTTAAGGATGTTTAAATGTGTATATATTTTATTTCAAAAAGATTGTAACTGAAGTTCAAATGAAACCATTTTATTTTTATTTTTGAATATTGTTTTCGTTTATAATCTTGTTTGTTATTTTTATTTAACTTCTACGTTCTGCACTTAATTTAGCTTATATTTTCATTGTATATTTAATTGTAATTTAGTTTGATTTTAGTTTTTAATCTTATTGTTAATTCTGATATTGTTTTATTTTGTTTTACTTTTAGTTCTATAGGAATTTTTAATTTATTTTGACTTTCTATTTTTATTAATTTATGATTATAATTATTTTAATTCTTTAAATATTAGCTTTAATTTTACTGTGATTAATGTTTGATTTTATTTTAATATTATTTTTCTTATTTTTAATTAAAATCTTTAATTTGGACTCAAATTTACAGTTTTCTTGTTACAGAATTTCATTTACTTGTACCAGTTTTTATTTTCTTAATATTATTATTAATTTGTCATTTCCTTTGGTTTGCTTACCTGTAGTACTCTTCTGAGGCCAGCGTCTGCTTGAGGATAGTTCTCATGTTAACTAAATTGTTCTCACTGTCCCGACAGTGTTGGGAGTCGACACCCACGCCGTCAATCTTCTTACACACCTCCGATACCTCGATGCACGACCTGTTGAAGTATGTCAAAATTTGGCCACCTTTGGATTCTTTTATGCAGTTTTTATTGAGATGCTCGCTGTAGCAGTCTGCAAGAAATACAGTAGTATTCATACATTAGTCATGTTGTGCCATTTCACAGAAACAGCCAAGAGAGGATGTTGGCTGCGCTGTTCGGGTTGGTGTGCGGAGCCTGATTTTAGCGTGACCACCCGCTACTCATATGCAGTGTGATCTCCATATTACATTATTTAAATGACTCATGGTGGTTCCGTATTGATATGTTAGAATAGCTATTAACGAGAAATGAGCATCTGCCTGAATCAATACTATACAGATAAAAATTAATTATTTAACTTGTTTACAGTACATGTTTCTGGGATTAATTGTATTTTATCCCCTTCATCAGCTGTTGAAAAAACAAAAAACAAAAAACAAAGCGTAGCACAGTAATAAGATATGTGTTTAAAACCTAATATGGTGTACCATAAAATTTAGGGTATAAGAATAGAATAAAATGAAGAGAAACAGATGGTGACGGTGATCAGCTGCTCATGACAAATAGTAGTTCCTTGAAATGGTAAATATGTAACACCAATACTTCACCATTATCCGTGTAGCTCTATAACCAATGAAGAGCCTGTATGCTTATATGCAAATATAGCCTTTCAAAACAAAGCGGCTTCAAGAAACCCGACGTGATGGAAACCATAGCTGTCACCGAACACCAAGTGGAACGTATGATAGAGGGGGGGTAATAAACTTATCTGGCAATAGGTAAGGGCCTAAAAGCCCTCCTTCCACGATTCCAACACACAGGCTTATGCCAAAGCGTGCCTGAAAGCCACGTTCACGGGTGACATGTGGGTTGTGGTCAGACCAATAATGACTGTTGTGATGGTTGAAAATACCTTCCCGAGTGTAGCTACATTCGTCACTCCGTAGCACATCTATATATATAAAAATCAATGTTACGTGATAGTTTGTCTGTCTGTGGGTATGTCTCTTATGCGTTCATATACCATTCGTCCGATTGCGATGAAACTTGGGTGAGATGTTGAGTACACTCCAAGGAAGGTTTCTGACTTAGTAAATCCATTTTACAATAGGTAGCGCACGCGTAGATTCAACAAATGAGCGACGATGCGCGAAGCATTTCAACAAAGTCCCGTATGTGTTCATATACCATTCGTCCGATAGCGATGAAATTTGAGTGAGATGTTGTGTACACTTACGTGAAGGTTTCAAAATTAGTGAATACATTTCACAGTAGATAGCGCACGAGTAGATTCAACAAATGAGCGACGACACGCAAAGCGTTTCAACAAAGTCCCGTATGCATTCATATACCATTCGTCCGATAGATATGAAACTTGCGTAAAATGTTGTGTTCACTGCAGGGAAATTTTCTGGCTTAGTACATCCACTTTACAATAGGCAGCGCACGAGTAGATTCAACAAATGAGCTACGACGCGCGAAGCATTTCAACAAAGTCACGTTTGCGTTCATATACCATTCGTCCGATAGCGATGAAACTAGGCTGAGATTTTGTGTGCACTCCAGGGAAGGTTTCTAGCTTAGTAAATCCCTTTAAAAATAGGTAGAGTACGAGTAGAATCAACAAATGAGCGACGACGAGCGAAGCGTTACAACAAAGTCCCATATAATTTCATATACCATTCATCCGATAGCGATGAAACTTGGGTGAGATGTTGTGTACACTCCTGGGAAGGTTTCTGGCTTAAAACATACATTTTACAATAGGTAGCGCACCAGTAGATTCAACAATTGAGCGATGACACGCGAAGCGTTTCAACCAAGTCCCATATGCATTCATGTACCATTTGTCCGTAGCTATGAAACTTGGGTGAGATGTTGTGTACACGTCATGGAAAATTTCTGGCTTAGTTAATCCACTATACAATATGCAGCGCACAAGTTGATTCAACAAATGAGGTACGACGCGCGAAGCGTTTCAACAAAGTCCCGTATAAGGTCATATACCATTCTGCCGTTAGCGGTGAAACTTGGGTGAAATATGGTGGACACTCCAAGGAAGGTTTCTGGCTTAGTAAATACATTTCACAGTAGGTAGCACACGAGTAGATTCGACAAATGAACGACGACACGCGGAGCGTTTCAATACAGTCCCCTATGTCTTCATATCCCATTAGTCCGATAGCGATGAAACTTGGGTGAGATGTTGTGGACACTTTCGTGACGGTTTCTAACTTAGTAAATACATTTTACAGTAGGTAGCGCAAGAGTAGATTCAACAAATGAGTGACGGAGAGCGAATCGTTTAAACAAAATCAGGTTCATATACTATTCATCCGATTGCGATGAAACATTGATCAGTTATTGAGTACCCGCCAGGGAAGGGGACTTAGTAAATCCATTTCACAATAAGTAGCGCAAGAGTAGATGCAACACATGGGTGACGACGCCCGAAGCGTTTCAACAATATCCCATATTGCGTTCACATAACATTCTTCGGTTGCGATGAAACCTTGATGAGTTATTGTGTACACGCCAGGGAAGGGCTTCGACTTAGTAATACATTTATCAATAGGTAGCGCACGAGTAGATTCAACAAATGAGTGACAGTGCACGAATCGTTTAAACAAAACCCCGTATACGTGCATATACCATTCATCCGATTGCGATGAATCATTGATGAGTTATTGTGTGCACGCCAGGGAAGGGTTTCGACTTAGTAAATCCATTTCACAATAGGTAGCGCACGAGTGTATGCAACAAATGGGTGACGACGCGCGAAGCGTTTTAACAAAATCCCCTATGCGTTCAAATAACCTTCTTCGATTGTGATGAAATCTTGATGAGTTATTGTGTACACGCCAGGGTAGGGTTTCGACTTAGTAAATCCATTTCTCAGTAGGTAGCGTACGAGTAGATTCAACAAATGAGTGACAGCGCACGAATCGTTCAAACAAAATCCCGTATACGTTCATATGCCATTCATCCGATTGCGATGAAACTTTTGAAAGTTGTTGTGCACGCTCCCACGAATGGTTCTAAATTAGAAAATCCATTTTACGATAGCTTAGAGGCAGTTAATGGAAATTGAAAAACATGTTGTGTATCCAAAAGCACTTCAAGAAACAGAATTGCAACGCCAACACTTTCTTTGATTGGCATTGCAACGCATGCCGGGTACAGCTTGTTCTTGATAAAATATTCGTTATCTTTAACTTATTGCAAATGCAATTCACAGAACTGTACTCGTTGAATGTGGTCTTCTGGCCGCTGGTGTTGAGTTAACGTGTAAAGATATGGATTCAGTTCTTCGTCGTGCAACACGTCAACAACCAGTGTTGGAGATACCTGGAACTGCCTTGCAATATCACGGGCACTTCGCCGAGGTGATTGGTGAACGGTGTCAAGAATTGCGTCCTCCGTTTGTGGAGTAGGCTACGTCTAGACCTTGGACGACCTCTGTCCACTACTTGTGGGCGAAGATTACCGGTTTCCCACAGGCGTTGCTCAAAGCGACGAAAACATTCTTATCGGGATGGCACCTTTGAGGGTACCGTGCCGCATACTCACGAGCAGCACCCAACACTAAAAGCATATCGACGTACTCACCATTTGTGAACTCCATCATGAAGCCACCCTACATGAACTTGACAGGACCAGTTATGGTTGTGGAATGCGTGGTTAGTCGATTCATGCATGTCGTTTAATGGATCACACTGTGCGTTCTTTTTTCCGTTATCGTTTTACGGACTAAGCGAGGATCCCACCATTACCGCCACTGAGGGCAGTGGCCTGGAGCTTGGGAGTCTGAGTCGGGGATACAACTGGGGAATGTGACTAGCACTTTGCCCAGGCGGCCTCAACTGCAAAGCGAACGGGGGTCTGATGAAGGGATGGGAACAGTGGGAGGGTTAGGCAAGGAAAGGGGAAGGAGGCGGCCGTGGCCTTACGGTAGGTACTAAGACCGTATTTTGTATTTAGTTGGGTATAGGTTAAGTTGGCAATAACACTGATGGCAGCACTGCGAAATTCCTTTTCGAATGCAGGTGCGCGGTAGTACTGTGGCGAGGTCAGGAGCTGTCAGCAATCCGCCGTACATGCCGACGACCACATGTTGGATATTTTAATACTTGTATTGAATACAAGATGGACACAGCACCACTGTCGTTGTTTTGAACATCGTGGTAGAGCAATATACACAATGCAGTATGAAACAAAGTATGGGAAACGCATCCTGTGGATAAAGGAATATAACTGAGAACTTTTATATGAGTATAAATGCATAGAGTATTATAACATGTGATTATTGAACTCGGCAATGACATATGTATCGATAGTTGCTGTCGATCAGAGAACAAGGTGCATTGTGGATCACCTGGAGACAGTATGATTTGCGGAAGCAAACGAAGAGTTGATTAGTGAATACAATTTCTGAGAGGAGGGTCGTAGAGTTCTCTGGTCTAAGACTTGTTCGTGCGTTACCGTGAAGACGTGTTGGTTCGATAATCGTGGAGTTGAACCAACATATACGTGTTACAGTATAACGTGATAGGATTTTCGTCTGATCTTATTATAGTTTCAGACAGTGTTAACCTTCAATTCGAGCACAGCGAACTTGCAGTCAAGTAGGACAACTTCTTATTAAGCCAATGGTACAACATCGTGTTCTACATTGCAGTACAGAATAAACAGCTTTAGCCATGATTGTCATAGATGATATAAAGAGAGAGAGATATTGCTACGATATAGATGCAGATTATGGGCTAAACACAGGCAAGAAATGTAACACATAGCAGCGTTGAATACTCAGGATGATTACTTGATTCCAATATGAGCAACTATAGTAAGAGACTTTATAAGAGAAGATTGAAGAGACTGTGAAAGTCTGAATGACGATTTGTACTGCTACATAATGAAACTGGCTTGGTTTACTACAACAATGTTGTCGTGTTCTCTAGCAAGTGAAAGAACTATGAACTTTGCCAAATGAACATCTGTTAGCTTCGTATCGTTTCGCGAACGGTAATCGGGTCTACTTGATATCCAGTCGTTTCGTGATCGGTACAGCTGAGCAGATATGGTTCGATCCCAGGCAGGAGTATGTGTTATAACATTCTCACTTCATTCAACTAGAACTTCAACAAGGTAGCTGGAAGTTTTCTTTTAGTAGACAGTATGCATTTGTCATGCTTTTGAATGTTCCTTTTCAACAATTTTGATTAGAGTAGTTAAGAATTACAGACGAGGGCTAGGGTGATTCTTTAATCATTTCTGTCCGAGTATGTAATTCTCTTTGTAGTTCAATTTAGTAGTTATTGTAGTGTTTCTTTGAACATTACCTTGCTTTCATTAAGATGTAATTTGGGAATAAGATAGAAGAATATAGTTTGTTGGGAAGACAACATGAAAAAAATTATAGGGAGAAGACGACGTTAAAATTATATAAGAATAATTCTAACTCAAGCAGATGTCCCATAATCCGTCGTATACGTGAATTCGACTTTGAACAAATTCTCTGTAATTTTTGAATTTGACATCGAATATATTTTTGAAAGCTCATGCAAGTTATTAGATAGACATTCATGTCTATATTTTTGGCAGATTGAGCATAGACATGTAACATAGTGATTTCTAGTATGATTCTGTGCGATTGTGCGAATTTATTTCTGGTAATCCAGATTTTTTGAAATTCTTTTAATTTTGACTCCCTTTGTGAGCTCGTTCAGTTTTTAAAATTTTTGTGGCTTCTTGTGGGAAACTCCAACTTGGTTTAGCGTTCAAATCTAATGGTTAATTTGTACCTTCTCAAGATAGGCTCTTTCCCATGCTGTAGTTTTGACGTGTTTTCCTTTGAGGAGGATCTCCAGTGGAATTACTTTCAATTATGCGAAAACTGAATCGTTCTTTTCACAATGGTCGGTTAGATATACGAAAGAAATACTTTGTTTGAGAATATGTAATTAGTAATGATATGTAATGTAAAGAGAGAAATGTTTAATATATATATAAGTCATAATCGAGGTGACAGACTTCGAATTCTCACACAGTTATTTGGACTTGTGAATACAATATTTTATCATTGTTCTGATAAAGATTATTCTCGACACTTTAACTTTTGGCTAATTTGAAGCAACATATTTATCCATGATTGTATAAAAACTTGTGTAATATTCGTAATGATTGGAATTCATTAAAAGCTGTTTAGCGATGGTATGGTAATAATCGAATTTTGTATGCGTATTTGGATTGCAATTTAGGAGATATTTGACATATGTGGATAGTCAATATCAATTTTTCCAGCACTGAATTAGCTTTAGAGCTATTGCTGAGTGCACTACGGTGTATTATTTTGAACGTGAAATTGAGTCACGATTTTAGCTAGTGGAAAGCTAATATACAATTTTGAATCCAACATTTAAGAAACCAAGTATTGTAACAACATCGTTAATATTTGTTAATTTTTAGTAACAATTGTTTTTAGAATAGAGTTTAATTGGAAAGACTGTAATATTAATGTTGGTATAAACTTGAGCTATTTATAACAAAAATATTGAGTGATAGAAAATCTAATATCTGTGAGAAAGTGAAATGAAATATAGTCAATATAATTAACAATACGACGTCCGATTAGCTTAATTGTTTGTCATTTAGGAAGGCACGGACTTGAAAATTGAAACCAAATAAATTCATATGAATACATGAAATTAACGTGATGAATAATTCTAGGCGCAACTAAATCTCAGAAATATAATGTAATTATGTAAAATATGTATATATTAATTGCTACGATTGAATAGAATATTTTTATATATATATCAAAAAGGGTTTACGATAATACCAGAATATTTTGTGTGTAGAATTTTATTTTATTTTTTTTGGAACTTCGTTCATGATGATGAGACGATAGGCAGTGTGTGTGGTCTAATTAAGGCGATTGTTTCTTAAACATTTTTCATGCTTCGGCAGAGGCATAAGGTTATAAACTTTTGTTCAGTGGAGTTTTCACTTCACGACACTGCGGTTTCAATTAATAAACTTTTGTTAAATTTTAAAATTCATACTAATGACTTAGTGATTTCTATTCGAATTAGAATGTGCTTCTAGAACCAGTGCGTCATTAGCTAGGATGCTTTTTAACGCGCCCGAGATTAGATTAATTTAATTATCTTTAGGAGTCTTGGTAGCTCACTTTGGGCTATTTTTCTTTTTTTTTCTATAGACCCCTGGCATCTTCTTATCACATTCTTTTTAATTTTTGTGGTATTCCTATCCATGTTCTATCCTTGTTGGTGGTGTCTTGGGGCTTATTTTCAGCCGGGGCTCCCAGATTCTACGATCCTGCTTTTTCTTTTGGATTTCATCAGGTAAGACCACGTAGATACGGGTTCACATTAATATGGCGACCCACCTATTGGGGCGATCGAATTGTTTTAATTCGAGTGTTGTAGTGGATGGGCACATTAATTTGGAGACCCAATCATTGTGACATTCGGGTTGGCATCATCGAGCACTCTAATGGAAAGTCATCTTCGTAAAAGAACCCATTTTTCATGCGGTTAACGAGTTGACTTGTTCGAATTTCTAGTCGTCTGCATTTGTCTTTGGCACTGCTACGATTATAGAATTCATTGGGAATTCGCGTTTCTTAGGATCGTGAACGTGAGTTTACTCAATCTACCTGGTATACAGATAGAAGTATCGTCATTTAATTTAAATTCATTAGATATATTTGCTTTGCTTTAAATGTAATTGTAAATAATTACAGTTCGATCATAAGAGACATGCCTTGGAAACTTTTATAGATCAACGTGGTCATAAGGGGCGGCATATGGGGATCGTTTTTCACTCCATGCTTGTCGGCCATTTTATGCTTGTTACCGGCGATGATAATTGGAAGATCATCAGTCATATTAAATTCATTTCTATTTAACAATCAATTCAATAAGCTAGAATTGCGATTATAACTTTAATTAGTTCTAATATGAATCACTATGCGCATATACCTCCTATTTTCTTATAGATTTAAATTAGTTAATAAGTATAGTTGCAAAACAAACTATATTGTTCATATTGGTGAAAAGGGTCATTCTGGATATGTCAATTCTGCTATACATGTGTTACATTTCTGTATTTCCCCATTTAGTGTTGTAAAATGTCAGGGGCTGCGACTATGGACGATGTTGTGGCATTGTTACAGGCCATACAGGAAAAGCAAAGCAAGCAGGAGCAGGACTTAGCCGATATTAAGTCAAATGCTCAAGCTAACCTGGACACTTTAAATGAAACAGTGACTAAAAATACAAACTCAGTCCAGACTGACATGTCCCATCTTCATTTATCCCTTAAGCGTTTACAGGATAGTAAACGCAAAATTTCCGAAAGATCCAAAGAAATTAAGGAAAAAATAAATGATGTAGAAACTAGTGTAGATGGTGTTCAAGGAGATGTAAGGCTTGTACAATTAGATATAAGCAATGTTAATGTAGAGGTTAGCCATGTACGCTCTAGTGTAGCTACTGCGGAGGCTAAACTTGATTTAGCACAAAGTGATATAACCGACACCAAAAATAAATTAATTAGCACTGAGGCTAAGCTTAATGCCACTCAGGAAAAGATAATTAGCACTGAGGCTAAGCTTGATGCCACTCAGGAAAAGATAATTAGCACTGAGGCTAAAATTTTAAACACAGAAACACTTGTAACCAGCATGCAGTCAAACATTTCTGGCATAAAGGAGGACGTCAGAAATGTTAGACTGGAACTGGAAAACAATCAGAAGGAGAATAAAACTAGCTTAGATGCCCTTCAGTTACAATTTTCTAACGAGGCGATCACCACACAAAGGACCTTATCAAAATTAGAGGGTGATATGTTCTCTTTGAGGGAAAAAGTTGATGATCATAACAAGGTTCTGAGAAAGGATCTTGAAATCGATCTCAAGGCCATTGTTAGTGAACAGATCACAGTAATAAGAGGTGAAATCACAAAGATTAATGAAGATGTCATTAATAAGGTCAAGTCTGAATTGGAAATAAAAGTTGCTAAGGTCGAAATTAGGTTAAACAAGGATATTTCTCAGGCAAGAGAAGACGCTGAGAAAAGGAGCGATTCAGTTCAGTTATCGACTACCGATAGCATAAATAACCTCAGGGAAAATCTTGAATCTCAGGTTAAAAACGATACTCTCAAGTTAGATCAGGTCAGGTTAGATGTAAATTCGGAGAGAGAAAAAAAGACATCAGAGTTGAATGAAATCAGGCAGGAGTTATCCAAATTCAACTTAAGTGAACATGTAGACGTTAATGCTTTAAGAAGCGAGTTTAAGGCACAATTCGAGTCACTAAAAAGCACTATGAATTCCGATAGGGCAGGTATAGTTCAGAATCCTAGTGAGGGGTAGATACTACGTCCCCAGCAAGGAACTTCATAGCTCGTTCGAATGGGACAGGAGCTGTATAACAGCCTAGACAAAGGATAGAGGTTCCCAATACGAGTTCTCACGAGTATGCTCCTAGAGACTTTAGAACATCAACACCCAACGATAGGTCTAATGTCACAATTGTGAGAAGTTATGATGAGAAAATTAAAAAGTTTTCTAATTCAGAAAGCTTAACTCCGATCGAATTCATACGAAATTTACAAGACTATTTTGTCGAACATCATCTAGCAAGAGACAGGGAACTACGGATAGTGGAGAGGCATTTCGCAGATGGTCCTTTAAATTGGTTTCGCGCATTTCGTTACACGTGTGACAACTTCAAGCAGTTTTCAAAATCATTCATAAAGCGATTTTGGTCAATCGAAACTCAACATGCTGTGAGAGCTGGGATTTACTCAAGGAAGTATAGTAGTACTGGTCCTACTAGCTACTCGGAGTTCTTTACATCTCAGTTGGCCAGACTCCGTTTTCTTGACCCGCCTTTGACCCAGGAAGAAATTCTAGAGACCATTTCGGGTCAGTTACCGGTAGAGGTCAGGCGTAACACTGTTTCGTCTGGAGTAGCCGACTTAGCCACGATGGACGATCTACTTCGTAGGCTGGATCATACATCCATTTCACCTACAATTATAAAAAGCGGAAGGACGGAGAGTAAAACCGTGAACTCCGTGGTTATGGACAGGCCTCAACAAACCAAAAGGACAGGTCAAAACGAGTCAAAATGGACAGGTCACAACAGGAACAATAGGTATTATGACCAACAGAGAGATAATAGGAATAATCAAGAGCCATATAGGAATTATCAGTCTAATTACTATCGAGGTCAACAAAGGTCATATCAGTATAATAGAGACCAAGATAGATACAGACCTTATCAGGATAGGGAAAGGAATGAACGATTCAACAACAGATATTCTGACAGAGAACAGAATCAACAGAGAAATAATAGATACCGAAACCAGAATAATGACGGTAGATCATATGTCAACGAAGATAGGCAGGGCTATTTCCAAAGGCAACAAAATAACCAGCAGGGTTACTCACGGTACAAGAACTATCGTGATAAGAATTATCAGAACCACGAAGAAAAACAACAGTCTAGAAAAGACAGAGAAAAAAGGGAAGAGCGAAACAACAAACGAAGAGACACGGAAAGTGATCAAGAACCAGAGACAAGCCAACAAGCTGAGAGGCAAGAGAGGCGTCCCGATGGAAAAAAAACCAATTGTAGATTCCAAGAGGAAGTAAATGATTATTAATCTCCGTTTAACAATGTAATTCATGACGATTAGGAAATACCATAGAAAGGTAGAGCGATGACAAAATACTGCTCATATTAAGAATATCTAGAAAGATGAAATAAAAGTATTGTCACACTTTTATATGTTACGTTGGGAGAGAGAGAGATGAGACCGTATTTTGTATTTAGTTGGATATAGGTTAAGTTGGCAATAACACTGATGGCAGCACTGCGAAATTCCTTTTCGAATGCAGGTGCGCGGTAGTACTGTGGCGAGGTCAGGAGCTGTCAGCAACCCGCCGTACATGCTGACGACCACATGTTGGATATTTTAATACTTGTATTGAATACAAGATGGACACAGCACCACTGTCGTTGTTTTGAACATCGTGGTAGAGCAATATACACAATGCAGTATGAAACAAAGAATGGGAAACGCATCCTGTGGATAAAGGAATATAACTGAGAACTTTTATATGAGTATAAATGCATAGAGTATTATAACATGTGATTATTGAACTCGGCAATGACATATGTATCGATAGTTGCTGTCGATCAGAGAACAAGGTGCATTGTGGATCACCTGGAGACAGTATGATTTGCGGAAGCAAACGAAGAGTTGATTAGTGAATACAACTTCTGAGAGGAGGGTCGTAGAGCTCTCTGGTCTAAGACTTGTTCGTGCGTTACCGTGAAGACGTGTTGGTTCGATAATCGTGGAGTTGAACCAACATATACGTGTTACAGTATAACGTGATAGGATTTTCGTCTGAACTTATTATAGTTTCAGACAGTGTTAACCTTCAATTCGAGCACAGCGAACTTGCAGTCAAGTAGGACAACTTCTTATTAAGCCAATGGTACAACATCGTGTTCTACATTGCAGTACAGAATAAACAGCTTTAGCCATGATTGTCATAGATGATATAAAGAGAGAGAGATATTGCTACGATATAGATGCAGATTATGGGCTAAACACAGGCAAGAAATGTAACACATAGCAGCGTTGAATACTCAGGATGATTACTTGATTCCAATATGAGCAACTATAGTAAGAGACTTTATAAGAGAAGATTGAAGAGACTGTGAAAGTCTGAATGACGATTTGTACTGCTACATAATGAAACTGGCTTGGTTTACTACAACAATGTTGTCGTGTTCTCTAGCAAGTGAAAGAACTATGAACTTTGCCAAATGAACATCTGTTAGCTTCGTATCGTTTCGCGAACGGTAATCGGGTCTACTTGATATCCAGTCGTTTCGTGATCGGTACAGCTGAGCAGATATGGTTCGATCCCAGGCAGGAGTATGTGTTATAACATTCTCACTTCATTCAACTAGAACTTCAACAAGGTAGCTGGAAGTTTTCTTTTAGTAGACAGTATGCATTTGTCATGCTTTTGAATGTTCCTTTTCAACAATTTTGATTAGAGTAGTTAAGAATTACAGACGAGGGCTAGGGTGATTCTTTAATCATTTCTGTCCGAGTATGTAATTCTCTTTGTAGTTCAATTTAGTAGTTATTGTAGTGTTTCTTTGAACATTACCTTGCTTTCATTAAGATGTAATTTGGGAATAAGATAGAAGAATATAGTTTGTTGGGAAGACAACATGAAAAAAATTATAGGGAGAAGACGACGTTAAAATTATATAAGAATAATTCTAACTCAAGCAGATGTCCCATAATCCGTCGTATACGTGAATTCGACTTTGAACAAATTCTCTGTAATTTTTGAATTTGACATCGAATATATTTTTGAAAGCTCATGCAAGTTATTAGATAGACATTCATGTCTATATTTTTGGCAGATTGAGCATAGACATGTAACATAGTGATTTCTAGTATGATTCTGTGCGATTGTGCGAATTTATTTCTGGTAATCCAGATTTTTTGAAATTCTTTTAATTTTGACTCCCTTTGTGAGCTCGTTCAGTTTTTAAAATTTTTGTGGCTTCTTGTGGGAAACTCCAACTTGGTTTAGCGTTCAAATCTAATGGTTAATTTGTACCTTCTCAAGATAGGCTCTTTCCCATGCTGTAGTTTTGACGTGTTTTCCTTTGAGGAGGATCTCCAGTGGAATTACTTTCAATTATGCGAAAACTGAATCGTTCTTTTCACAATGGTCGGTTGAGATATACGAAAGAAATACTTTGTTTGAGAAAATGTAATTAGTAATGATATGTAATGTAAAGAGAGAAATGTTTAATATATATATAAGTCATAATCGAGGTGACAGACTTCGAATTCTCACACAGTTATTTGGACTTGTGAATACAATATTTTATCATTGTTCTGATAAAGATTATTCTCGACACTTTAACTTTTGGCTAATTTGAAGCAACATATTTATCCATGATTGTATAAAAACTTGTGTAATATTCGTAATGTTTGGAATTCATTAAAAGCTGTTTAGCGATGGTATGGTAATAATCGAATTTTGTATGCGTATTTGGATTGCAATTTAGGAGATATTTGACATATGTGGATAGTCAATATCAATTTTTCCAGCACTGAATTAGCTTTAGAGCTATTGCTGAGTGCACTACGGTGTATTATTTTGAACGTGAAATTGAGTCACGATTTTAGCTAGTGGAAAGCTAATATACAATTTTGAATCCAACATTTAAGAAACCAAGTATTGTAACAACATCGTTAATATTTGTTAATTTTTAGTAACAATTGTTTTTAGAATAGAGTTTAATTGGAAAGACTGTAATATTAATGCTGGTATAAACTTGAGCTATTTATAACAAAAATATTGAGTGATAGAAAATCTAATATCTGTGAGAAAGTGAAATGAAATATAGTCAATATATTTAACAATACGACGTCCGATTAGCTTAATTGTTTGTCATTTAGGAAGGCACGGACTTGAAAATTGAAACCAAATAAATTCATATGAATACATGAAATTAACGTGATGAATAATTCTAGGCGCAACTAAATCTCAGAAATAAAATGTAATTATGTAAAATATGTATATATTAATTGCTACGATTGAATAGAATATTTTTATAAATATATCAAAAAGGGTTTACGATAATACCAGAATATTTTGTGTGTAGAATTTTATTTTATTTTTTTTGGAACTTCGTTCATGATGATGACACGATAGGCAGTGTGTGTGGTCTAATTAAGGCGATTGTTTCTTAAACATTTTTCATGCTTCGGCAGAGGCATAAGGTTATAAACGTTTGTTCAGTGGAGTTTTCACTTCACGACACTGCGGTTTCAATTAATAAACTTTTGTTAAATTTTAAAATTCATACTAATGACTTAGTGATTTCTATTCGAATTAGAATGTGCTTCTAGAACCAGTGCGTCATTAGCTAGGATGCTTTTTAACGCGCCCGAGATTAGATTAATTTAATTATCTTTAAGAGTCTTGGTAGCTCACTTTGGGCTATTTTTCTTTTTTTCTATAGACCCCTGGCATCTTCTTATCACATTCTTTTTAATTTTTGTGGTATTCCTATCCATGGTCTATCCTTGTTGGTGGTGTCTTGGGGCTTATTTTCAGCCGGGGCTCCCAGATTCTACGATCCTGCTTTTTCTTTTGGATTTCATCAGGTAAGACCACGTAGATACGGGTGCACATTAATATGGCGACCCACCTATTGGGGAGATCGAATTGTTTTAATTCGAGTGTTGTAGTGGATGGGCACATTAATTTGGAGACCCAATCATTGTGACTTTCGGGTTGGCATCATCTAGCACTCTAATGGAAAGTCATCTTCGTAAAAGAACCCATTTTTCATGCGGTTAACGAGTTGACTTGTTCGAATTTCTAGTCGTCTGCATTTGTCTTTGGCACTGCTACGATTATAGAATTCATTGGGAATTCGCGTTTCTTAGGATCGTGAACGTGAGTTTACTCAATCTTCCTGGTATACAGATAGAAGTATCGTCATTTAATTTAAATTCATTAGATATATTTGCTTTGCTTTAAATGTAATTGTAAATAATTACAGTTCGATCATAAGAGACATGCCTTGGAAACTTTTATAGATCAACGTGGTCATAAGGGGCGGCATATGGGGATCGTTTTTCACTCCATGCTTGTCGGCCATTTTATGCTTGTTACCGGCGATGATAATTGGAAGATCATCAGTCATATTAAATTCATTTCTATTTAACAATCAATTCAATAAGCTAGAATTGCGATTATAACTTTAATTAGTTCTAATATGAATCACTATGCGCATATACCTCCTATTTTCTTATAGATTTAAATTAGTTAATAAGTATAGTTGCAAAACAAACTATATTGTTCATATTGGTGAAAAGGGTCATTCTGGATATGTCAATTCTGCTATACATGTGTTACATTTCTGTATTTCCCCATTTAGTGTTGTAAAATGTCAGGGGCTGCGACTATGGACGATGTTGTGGCATTGTTACAGGCCATACAGGAAAAGCAAAGCAAGCAGGAGCAGGACTTAGCCGATATTAAGTCAAATGCTCAAGCTAACCTGGACACTTTAAATGAAACAGTGACTAAAAATACAAACTCAGTCCAGACTGACATGTCCCATCTTCATTTATCCCTTAAGCGTTTACAGGATAGTAAACGCAAAATTTCCGAAAGATCCAAAGAAATTAAGGAAAAAATAAATGATGTAGAAACTAGTGTAGATGGTGTTCAAGGAGATGTAAGGCTTGTACAATTAGATATAAGCAATGTTAATGTAGAGGTTAGCCATGTACGCTCTAGTGTAGCTACTGCGGAGGCTAAACTTGATTTAGCACAAAGTGATATAACCGACACCAAAAATAAATTAATTAGCACTGAGGCTAAGCTTAATGCCACTCAGGAAAAGATAATTAGCACTGAGGCTAAGCTTGATGCCACTCAGGAAAAGATAATTAGCACTGAGGCTAAAATTTTAAACACAGAAACACTTGTAACCAGCATGCAGTCAAACATTTCTGGCATAAAGGAGGACGTCAGAAATGTTAGACTGGAACTGGAAAACAATCAGAAGGAGAATAAAACTAGCTTAGATGCCCTTCAGTTACAATTTTCTAACGAGGCGATCACCACACAAAGGACCTTATCAAAATTAGAGGGTGATATGTTCTCTTTGAGGGAAAAAGTTGATGATCATAACAAGGTTCTGAGAAAGGATCTTGAAATCGATCTCAAGGCCATTGTTAGTGAACAGATCACAGTAATAAGAGGTGAAATCACAAAGATTAATGAAGATGTCATTAATAAGGTCAAGTCTGAATTGGAAATAAAAGTTGCTAAGGTCGAAATTAGGTTAAACAAGGATATTTCTCAGGCAAGAGAAGACGCTGAGAAAAGGAGCGATTCAGTTCAGTTATCGACTACCGATAGCATAAATAACCTCAGGGAAAATCTTGAATCTCAGGTTAAAAACGATACTCTCAAGTTAGATCAGGTCAGGTTAGATGTAAATTCGGAGAGAGAAAAAAAGACATCAGAGTTGAATGAAATCAGGCAGGAGTTATCCAAATTCAACTTAAGTGAACATGTAGACGTTAATGCTTTAAGAAGCGAGTTTAAGGCACAATTCGAGTCACTAAAAAGCACTATGAATTCCGATAGGGCAGGTATAGTTCAGAATCCTAGTGAGGGGTAGATACTACGTCCCCAGCAAGGAACTTCATAGCTCGTTCGAATGGGACAGGAGCTGTATAACAGCCTAGACAAAGGATAGAGGTTCCCAATACGAGTTCTCACGAGTATGCTCCTAGAGACTTTAGAACATCAACACCCAACGATAGGTCTAATGTCACAATTGTGAGAAGTTATGATGAGAAAATTAAAAAGTTTTCTAATTCAGAAAGCTTAACTCCGATCGAATTCATACGAAATTTACAAGACTATTTTGTCGAACATCATCTAGCAAGAGACAGGGAACTACGGATAGTGGAGAGGCATTTCGCAGATGGTCCTTTAAATTGGTTTCGCGCATTTCGTTACACGTGTGACAACTTCAAGCAGTTTTCAAAATCATTCATAAAGCGATTTTGGTCAATCGAAACTCAACATGCTGTGAGAGCTGGGATTTACTCAAGGAAGTATAGTAGTACTGGTTCTACTAGCTACTCGGAGTTCTTTACATCTCAGTTGGCCAGACTCCGTTTTCTTGACCCGCCTTTGACCCAGGAAGAAATTCTAGAGACCATTTCGGGTCAGTTACCGGTAGAGGTCAGGCGTAACACTGTTTCGTCTGGAGTAGCCGACTTAGCCACGATGGACGATCTACTTCGTAGGCTGGATCATACATCCATTTCACCTACAATTATAAAAAGCGGAAGGACGGAGAGTAAAACCGTGAACTCCGTGGTTATGGACAGGCCTCAACAAACCAAAAGGACAGGTCAAAACGAGTCAAAATGGACAGGTCACAACAGGAACAATAGGTATTATGACCAACAGAGAGATAATAGGAATAATCAAGAGCCATATAGGAATTATCAGTCTAATTACTATCGAGGTCAACAAAGGTCATATCAGTATAATAGAGACCAAGATAGATACAGACCTTATCAGGATAGGGAAAGGAATGAACGATTCAACAACAGATATTCTGACAGAGAACAGAATCAACAGAGAAATAATAGATACCGAAACCAGAATAATGACGGTAGATCATATGTCAACGAAGATAGACAGGGCTATTTCCAAAGGCAACAAAATAACCAGCAGGGTTACTCACGGTACAAGAACTATCGTGATAAGAATTATCAGAACCAAGAAGAAAAACAACAGTCTAGAAAAGACAGAGAAAAAAGGGAAGAGCGAAACAACAAACGAAGAGACACGGAAAGTGATCAAGAACCAGAGACAAGCCAACAAGCTGAGAGGCAAGAGAGGCGTCCCGATGGGAAAAAAACGCCAATTGTAGATTCCAAGAGGAAGTAAATGATTATTAATCTCCGTTTAACAATGTAATTCATGACGATTAGGAAATACCATAGAAAGGTAGAGCGATGACAAAATACTGCTCATATTAAGAATATCTAGAAAGATGAAATAAAAGTATTGTCACACTTTTATTTGTTACGTTGGAAGAGAGAGAGATGAGACCGTATTTTGTATTTAGTTGGATATAGGTTAAGTTGGCAATAACACTGATGGCAGCACTGCGAAATTCCTTTTCGAATGCAGGTGCGCGGTAGTACTGTGGCGAGGTCAGGAGCTGTCAGCAACCCGCCGTACATGCCGACGACCACATGTTGGATATTTTAATACTTGTATTGAATACAAGATGGACACAGCACCACTGTCGTTGTTTTGAACATCGTGGTAGAGCAATATACACAATGCAGTATGAAACAAAGTATGGGAAACGCATCCTGTGGATAAAGGAATATAACTGAGAACTTTTATATGAGTATAAATGCATAGAGTATTATAACATGTGATTATTGAACTCGGCAATGACATATGTATCGATAGTTGCTGTCGATCAGAGAACAAGGTGCATTGTGGATCACCTGGAGACAGTATGATTTGCGGAAGCAAACGAAGAGTTGATTAGTGAATACAACTTCAGAGAGGAGACTCGTAGAGCTCTCTGGTCTAAGTGCGTTGCCGTGGAGACGTGTTGGTTCGGTAATCGTGGAGTTGAACCAACATATACGTGTTACAGCATAACGTGATAGGATTTTCGTCTGATCTTATTATAGTTTCAGACAGTGTTAACCTTCAATTCGAGCACAGCGAACTTGCGGTCACGTATGACAACTTCTTATTAAGCCAATGGTACAACATCGTGTTCTACATTGCAGTACAGAATAAACAGCTTTAGCCATGATTGTCATAGATGATATAAAGAGAGAGAGATATTGCTACGTTATGAAGATGCAGAATATGGGCTAAACACAGGCAAGAAATGTAACACATAGCAGCGTTGAATACTCAGGATGATTACTTGATTCCAATATGAGCAACTATAGTATGAGACTTTTATAAGAGAAGGTTGAAGAGACTGTTTAAGTCTGAATGACGATTTGTACTGCTACATAATGAAACTGGCTTGGCTTACTACAACAATGTTGTCGTGTTCTCTAGCAAGTTAAAGAACTATGAACTTTGTCAAATGAACATCTGTTAGCTTCGTCTCGTTTCGCGAACGGTAATCGGGTCTACTTGATATCCAGTCGTTTCGTGATCGGTAAAGCTGAGCAGATATGGTTCGATCCCAGGCAGGAGTATGTGTTATAACATTCTCACTTCATTCAACTAGAACTTCAACAAGGTAGCTGGAAGTTTTCTTTTAGTAGACAGTATGAATTTGTCATGCTTTTGAATGTTCCTTTTCACCAATTTTGATTACAGTAGTTAAGAATTACAGACGAGGGCTAGGGTGATTCTTTGATCATTTCTGTCCGAGTATGTAATTCTCTTTGTAGTTCAATTTAGTAGTTATTGTAGTGTTTCTTTGAACATTACCTTGCTTTCATTAAGATGTAATTTGGGAATAAGATAGAAGAATATAGTTTGTTGGGAAGCCAACATGAGAAAAATTATAGGGAGAAGACGACGTTAAAATTATTAAGAATAATTCTAACTCAAGCAGATGTCCCATAATCCGTCGTATACGTGAATTCGACTTTGAACAAATTCTCTGGACTTTTTGAATTTGACTTCGAATATATTTTTGAAAGCTCATGCAAGTTATTAGATAGACATTCATGTCTATATTTTTGGCAGATTGAGCATAGACATGTATCATAGTGATTTCTAGTATGATTCTGTGCGATTGTGCGAATTTATTTCTGGTAATCCAGAATTTTTGAAATTCTTTTAATGTTGACTCCCTTTGTGAGCTCGTTAAGTTTTTTAAATTTTTGTGGATTCATGTGGGAAACTCCAACTTGGTTTAGCGTTCAAATCTAATGGTTAATTTGTACCTTCTCAAGATAGGCTCTTTCCCATGCTGTAGTTTTGACGTGTTTTCCTTTGAGGAGGATCTCCGGTGGAATTATTTTCAATTATGCGAAAACTGAATCGTTCTTTTCACAATGGTCGGTTGAGATATACGAAAGAAATACTTTGTTTGAGAAAATGTAATTAGTAATGATATGTAATGTAAAGAGAGAAATGTTTAAAATATATATAAGTCATAATCGAGGTGACAGACTTCGAATTCTCACACAGTTATTTGGACTTGTGAATACAATATTTTATCATTGTTCTGATAAAGATTATTCTCGACACTTTAACTTTTGGCTAATTCGAAGCAACATATTTATCCATGATTGTATAAAAACTTGTGTAATATTCGTAATGTTTGGAATTCATTAAAAGCTGTTTAGCGATGATATGGTAATAATGGAATTTTGTATGCGTATTTGGATTGCAATTTAGGAGATATTTGACTTATGTGGATAGTCGATATCAATTTCTCCAGCACTGAATTAGCTTTAGAGCTATTGCTGAGTGCACTACGGTGTATTATTTTGAACGTGAAATTGAGTCACGATTTTAGCCAGTGGAAAGCTTATATACAATTTTGAATCCAACATTTAAGAAACCAAGTTTTGTAACAAGATCGTTAATATTTGTTAAGTCTTAGTAACAATTGTTTTTAGAATAGAGATTAATTGGAGAGACAGTAATATTAATACTGGTATAAACCTGAGCTGAAACCTCCGTGGCTTGGGCGGCAGCACGCTGGCCTCTCAGAGCTGGATCCGTGGTTCAAATCCCGGTCACTCTATATGAGATCTGTGCTGGACAAAACGGAGGCAGACAGGTTTTTCTCCGGGTACTCCGGTTTACCCTGTCGAAATTCCATTCCAGCAACACACTCCACTATCATTTCATTTCATCTGTCATTCATTTAATCATATCCCCAGAGGAGTGCGTCAGGCCTCGGCAGCCGGCACAGTTCATATCCTCGCCACTAGATGGGGGCTTCATTCATTCCATTCCTGACTCGGTCGGAGACTGGAAGCAGGCTGTGGATTTTCATTCATAAACTTGAGCTATTTATAACTAAAATATTGAGTGATAGAAAATCTAATATCTGTGAGAAAGTGAAATGAAATATAGTCAATATAATTAACAATACGACGTCCGATTAGCTTAATTGTTTGTCATTTAGTTCGGCACGGACTTGAAAATTGAAACCAAATAAATTCATATGAATACATGAAATTAACGTGATGAATAATTCTAGGCGCAACTAAATCTCAGAAATAAAATGTAATTATGTAAAATATGTATATATTAATTGCTACGATTGAATAGAATATTTTTATAAATATATCAAAAAGGGTTTACGATAATACCAGAATATTTTGTGTGTAATTTTTTTTTTTTTTTTACTTTGTTCATGATGATGAGACGATAGGCAGTGTGTGTGGCCTAATTAAGGCGATTGTTTCGTCAACATTTTTCATGCTTCGGCAGAGGCATAAGGTTATAAACTTTTGTTCAGTGGAGTTTTCACTTCACGACACTGCGGTTTCAATTAATAAACTTTTGTTAAATTTTAAAATTCATACTAATGACTTAGTGATTTCTATTCGAATTAGAATGTGCTTCGAGAACCAGTGCGTCATTAGCTAGGATGCTTTTTAACGCGCCCGAGATTAGATTAATTTAATTATCTTTAAGAGTCTTGGTAGCTCACTTTGGGCTATTTTTTTTTTTTTCTATAGACCACTGGCATCTTCTTATCACATTCTTTTTAATTTTTGTGGTATTCCTATCCATGGTCTATCCTTGTTGGTGGTGTCTTGGGGGTTATTTTCAGCCGGAGCTTCCAGATTCTACGATCCTGCTTTTTATTTTGGATTTCATCAGGAAAGACAACGTGGATACGGGTGCAGTACCATCCCAGCATTTTCCCGAAGACGAAGTGGGAAACCACAGAAAACCACTTCGAGGATGGCTGAGGTGGGAATCGAATCCCCTCTACTCATTTGGACCACCCGAGGCTGAGTAGACCCCGTACCAGTCCTCAGACCACTTTTCAAATTTCGTGGCAGAGCCAGGAATCGAACCGCGGACCTCCGGGGAGGGAGCTAATCACGCTGACCACTACGCAACGGAGGTGACTCACACTGACATGTGACAAAATAATGTGATGTCATGCTTACAAACGCAGTTAAACGACGGGAATTGACGTAACACGATTTTTTTTAACTGACGTAGATTCGAACCGTAGCTCAATGATGCATTGGGTTTGATAACCCAACAGTCTACTCAGTGAGCTGCGACGAATAGTACGGTATTGCGGGATGATACACATTTCTTTGTACATTCCGATGCGCTTCAGTATGTGACAGTGTTGCCAACTCCTCGCTTTCATACTTGTGGTTTTAAACAGCACCCGATCCGAATTTTCTATAGAAACTTTTGTCTTGCAATTGGATGAGGAATTGCATACCGACCTCCAAGTGCGTCATTTTAGGATCACCCTGTATACATGGAACTGAGCCTTGTCATAGAAGCAGTAGACTCGTACTACAGGTTGACGATGGATGTCTTTGGACGTGCGTTGATGGCCAAAGCTAGGTCTGTTCCCATACATGATCCTGAACAATAAACAGATCCTGCTAATAAATACTATGTGGATAGGACTGTTGTGCACGCACGAAACAGGGAGATTATGACTTTATAGGAAAGCGGTTAACCCATGTAAAACATCCTCAAGTGTCTACACACGTTACTACAAAGAAAAGTATGTGGACAAAAGTATGAGTTTTATGACAAAGTGCCTCAGCTTACAGTGAATGGCTATACCACTGATCATCACCGCATTATTCACGTGGAAGACCCACAAGACGAAGACGATGTCTGCACGAAACGTTATGTGACCTATGAAATGAATAGGCTTTATAAATTTATCCCATGTGTTCTTTTAGTGTATCTGACAAATGAAAAACCTGTGAATGACAGAAACCATTTACCGCTAGTCCATGACCAGCACCTGACCTATGTGCTTGCTTCGGGTTTAAGCCACTATCGATTACACTATGATGGAACCATTCACATGAAATACGCGATGCCTAATGAGAACCATTTACAAATAGAGATAAATGGTCATAGGATGTTGATCTATAACCATGAAATGGTCAATGCAGGTGACGAATTTTCATTTCATCTCGTATTTACATGGGATGAAAAGCAAGCGGGAAAAACCATGAACGATTTCCCACTTTATGTGGAATAGGAATATACAGCCATGAAATAACAACCTGACGTTAGTTGTGACTTAAACTTTCTTGCGAAAGGTTGTTGGTCATCATCATGGTGAAACACAGATATGTGGTGAGAATGACTAAAAATACTAAACATAAGACCCTGTCATTGTCAAAGCATGGGCTTAAGACATTAGTGGACAAGCCCATGCGAAACAAAAAATAAAAATAACGTGTTGACCATAAGAAAAGCCCTTCGAGCAGCACAGAGACGTGTTATTCCAAAACATCAGCGACAGGGTTCAAAACAAGGGCGAGTGATTCCCGTCCCCAAACGAGCGGGATTTTTACCTGCTTTATTTGCCGGTCTGGCTGCTCTGGGTTCACTCTTGGGCGAAGCCAGTGCGGTGGCGAAAACCAATAAAGTTGCACAGCAGGGCAAGCAACAACTAAAAGAAAGTCAGCGACACAATGAAACCATGAAAGCGATGCTATGGGAGTTAGAAATGCCAATTTAAAGCCAGCCTTTTATCAACAAGGATTTGGGATTTCACCAATTCGAAATAAAAAAAATTAACCTCAGCCATAGCAGGACATGCCCTGACGCATCAACAAGTGGAATGCTATGCTAAACAACTAAAGCTTTCTCATTTTCGAGGTGTGTTTATGCGGAACCAATTACCCCCCACATTACCTGGACACAGGAATGTGCTGTTGTACATTTGGATGATCATCGAGGACCAGGAACGCATTATGTAGCTTATTCCAAAGAGGGATCCACCGTATGGTACTTTGACAGTTTTGGGAATTTACCCCCGCCCATGGAACTAGTGACCCATTTTGGAAACAGGATCAAGATATATTATAATGTGAAACGTGAGCAAATGTTTAACAGCCAACAGTGAGGACGTTTGTGTTTAATTTTTTAATATAATACACAGCATAAGCAAAAACGTCAAAAGTATGTCGACAGAAAGTAAAACGTTTACACTACATGGACGTGGACCTGAAGTCAGCCTAGACTTTTACCCGCCTATCGAATTGAGTGAAATACCTTATGGTTAGGACTTGTTTCACTTGAAACGCACAATCGAATATACAACGTACGAGAAAATGTGAACAACATGTTTTACTATGATGATTCCGTGCTCACCCTGAACTCTGATGGATAAACGATAGATGATATGTATGAACACATTTATGTGGTGTTGATCAATGAATATGGTTTCAAATCATTTCTCGATGGAACGCCCAAGTTTGAACTTGTAGGAAATACCAACACGCATCGCTGCAGTACTTTCTCCACATTCCAAATTGACTTTAAAACACACCCCGATTCCATTGGTCCATTACTAGGATTTAAACCACGCGTGTTAGAGCCCAACAAAAAACATCAATCAGACGATGAAGTGAAATTCATTGAGGACCATCATGTGTCGGTGACGTGTAATATTATTAGCCAAGTGTACACCAATCAAGAACCATCGCATTCGCTGTATGACTTTATTGTGACATCGCCCAATGGCTATATTATTCGTGAAAACCCTCCAGTGGTGCTTTTTCATTCTGTGGCTGTCGATGGTATTAGTAATATAATATTAAGACTGATCTATAGAGAGCAACAACTCATTGATCTAGATTCTACCACACCAGTGACTTACAAGTTGGTGCTAAAGCCATTTTGAAGTTGGTGTATAAAGCAACAACACCATCTAGGAATGGTGTTAGTTGTTTGCCAAGTGAATACACGTTTACATCTAAGGACAAGCAGATTTTACAGCATTTGGGTTACCACGTCAACCCCCATGATGAATTCTATCCTAGAGGTAGCGAACCACATCGAGGAGCAACCAGGGGTGTTAAGAATTGATCTCCATTCTATCAAGCTCAAACACCTGGGCACAATAACAATGATGAAATTCAATTTGTTATCAACAACCAAGATATTTACTCCCTATCGCATGAAAGTGTCATTCAGATTGAAGGTCGACTCACCAAAGCCGATGGGTCAACACACACCACATCCAAGTTAGCCAACCATGATTTGGCTTTCTGTTTTCTGAGGTGCGCTACGTGATTAACGATATCGTGGTGGATAGCACTCGAAATTTGGGTATTACCAGTGTCTTGAAACTATATCCTTCTTATAATGAGGAAGAAGGAAAACCACTTTTCATGGCAGGTTGGTGTCCTGACTCGACCAACGACTGGATGGTACACACCGATGGCACCTTTACTGGATATTTACCTCTTAAACTGATTTTAGGCTTTGCCGAAGATCACCAGCGCTTTGTGGTCAACGCAAGGCTAGTGCTTTATCTGGTGAGAGACAGGAATGAAAATAATGCACTCAAGGGAGCCGACAATGCCCCCATAGATTCAGAAATTCAACTACAACGCATGCTATGGAAAGTGCCCATGTGACCCTTGACGATAGCAAAAAAAAACTGGACATACTCAAGATGGTAAAAAGAGATATGCCTCTACCCATGGAATTTAGAAGCTGGGCACTCCATGAGTACTTTTTATTGCCCACCACCAACACACACAGTTGGTCTGTAAAACAGCTCGCAATACAGAGAGACCTCTCTACGTGATCGTGGGTTTTCAAACGAATCGCAAGTATCAACAAACCAAAGATGCCACGCAATTTGATCACCTACAATTGAGAAATGCACGTCTTTTCCTCAACGGAGCTGTGTTTCCCTATGAAGGACTGGATTTGTATCTTTCAAAAATAAGTTTGGCCCCCTGTACGACTTGTTTTCTAAATTTAGATGGTCGTATTATCAAAAAGAAAACAGCCCCAAGCTGTCACCCCAAGCGTTTAAGGCAAGGGCGCTACTGGATTGTCTTTGACTGATCTTACTTGGAAGAGTCTGTCAAGCCATCCAATATTGACATTCGACTAGATTTTGAAACGCATGACTATGTACCAGCCAATACGACGGGCTACTGTTTGATTATTCATCACAAACAAGTCTACTATTATCCACTGTCCAACCAAGTAAAATAATAATATCGTATGATGAGTGTATAAATAACAGGTCAACCAACGTCAAGCAGCTCTGCCATGCCTTGCTTTAAAGCCTCTAGAGGTGTTACACCTATGAATTTAAACTCTGAGGAACAACGTTTCAAGGCCTTTGCAACGTGGACTGTGCCTTTCATAAACCTTCAAGCCTTGGCAGCCGCTGACTTCTATTATTTAAAAACAAGGTGTGAAGTGAAATGTGCCTTTTGCGCCATCACCATGCACGAATGGAAAGAGAGTGATGAACCCATGCAGGAACATCAGCGCTGGTCACACACCTGCCCCTACCTGTGCAGAATGGAGGTGGGAAATATACCCTGTCAATCAAGTTATCCCTCACTCACGCCTCTGAGTGATGAAAAACAAGTTACGATACGTGTGGACTGTATGGTGTCAATGGTGCTTCGGTGAGCAGCTCACCGTCAAAAACGCCTAGTTTAGAGACATTGGGACATCATCGGTGTTATGGACGTTATAAACACACAAGACTTTATTGTTGTTTGAGTTGATATCGTCCCTATCCCAAAATGACAAAGGCCTGTAAGACGTGTTATGACAATAAAATTATGTAATAAAAATAGTTTTTGGTTTTTAATATTATTTCTCATGTCCCCCTGTCCTACCCTAACCTCAATTTTTTTTACTAGCATGGTAGGAAAGTCCATGTTATAGCTCACACTTTAGTGGTCGATCGTCAGTCAGTCGTCAGTTGAACTTGGTCCAGACAAGCGTCAACATGTTGCGCACACTCATTGTTGATTGCCTAGGGTTTAAAATTAGTGACAACAAATTTATATTTAAATGTGGTCATTATCGATTGTACCACTTTTTGGATATCGCAAGCTACGCATTTGGTATTTAAACCGCCCCTTGCTCTTGATTTGTTGTGTGATAAAGACCTAAACAATCCCAGTGGATTGAAACTCATAGGCAAGTATACTGGAATCAATGAAGCATTTCCTATAAATATTTGGACGTGGTCATGAAAGTGCACTTTTCCTCGGCCAATGTGGTATTTGTGAAAGGTAATGAAAAACGTGAATGGTTGCAACCATTTTTGGCGTCTTACTGTCAATGTATCGACCTCATGGACTTGGGCTGCCCATCCCTGCAAACCCTTATGGACCTCTGTCCCTGTGGCAACATTATCCATACAGCCCTAGCGCATGCGTGGCATCTCTTTCATTGGTTAACCACTAATGCCTGCTGGGAGTTGTTAAATAAAATTAAAACTCAATATTTACCTGTGAATGACGCCAGTGAGATTTCTACAAGCGACGTGTAAACATCTACAGCACATGATACCATGGAGAAAGGGAATGCTACAGACGAAGCCATCGGCAAGTTCTTTGTGTGCAAAAAGGAACTACTATCGGATTTTTTATTATGGATACTCGAGTTTAGGCCTTAATTACAACCAAACCAACAAACCTATTGAAAAACGAGTTATACCAATATTTTCCTTGTTTAATTCTGCGTTAGACTATATAAGCCAATTATTTTCAAGTTTATTAATTATTTATTTATTTGTGGTTGTATGAAAAATTGTCCGTGTTTTTGACGTCTTTTCTAGGAACCGCTCACTTAAAACTATATACATGGAAAACTACTCGACTGAGGGTAACGAAATTCTTATATTTGATAGGCACAAGTATTGGTAGTGCAAATCTCAAGTTTCAATTTTGTTCAACTACCCAATAAAAAGTTCTTATACTTTTTCTGACGTAACGTTTTCTCAGCCCAGGATAAACGTACAGAGGGAAGCTTGGTCTCATTTTGAAGCTCTCATTCGTGATTATCGGAAACTAAGACCACTGTAAACGTACAGTGTGTTGGCGAATTTATGAAGAGTAATATTAATGGTAGGTTTTGCGTGTTCCGGTCCGTGCGAGTAAAAGCGAGCGAGCTGGTGAATTCGAGTGCAGCGTTGCCGGGCAGTTGTGTAATGGAATGCGACTGACCTGGCTATGTCCACATGCTATTTTCAGTCTTCATGTTTACTACTTATATGCCACATCACATAACATCACATCACATCCAAATGCCTCAGAGAATACCATTGTCTGAGGGTGAACTTGCACTAACATATTACAAAATGGTAGAAGTATGGAAGCAATGAATGTTTTATGCCGAGAAGCCTTGCTTACCGTTGCTCCTGAACTCTAGAAACAATGTATTAAACACGCTAAGAGAATTGAAGACCACTACTGGGAGATAGATGGCCTGTCTGAAAATGTCCCTCATTTCGAGCAGGTCATAATTAACATGAATGCCAGCAGTTCTGATTAATCGGAACAGAGCCATTCTTCAGACGAAGAATACTGACTGAATTACATATTGTAAAGATATTATGTAAATAATGCAGATAGCCCATGTAAAATTTGAGTAGTCTGACATTTCCAAATTAGGAAGACAAACCACTTTTAAACCTGCCATTGAAGGTCTAAAGCCCTTATGTGAAAAAGGTGATGGAAAATGAAATTTGTACGAGGAAAGAAAATAAAAGGTTGAATGGAAACTTAAAGCAGTGTTCGTTCATAGCGAGCCGCAACGACTGCAACTTAACGCGGCAAAGCTGAACCGGATTTCACAAGTCCGCTCGCTTTTACTCGCATGGGCCGGTATGCACAAAACCTCCCATTAATATTACTCTTCATAAATTCCTCATTACACTGTACGTTTACAGTGGTTGTAGTTTCCGATAATCACAAATGAGAGTTTCAAAATGAGACCAAGTTGCCTGCTGTACGTTTATCCTGGGCTGAGAAAACGTTACGTCAGAAAAAGTATAAGAACTTTTTATCGGGTAATTGAAAAAAAATTGAAACTTGAGATATGCACTACCAATACTTGTGCCTATCACATATAAAAACGTAATTACCCTCAGCCAAGTAGTTTTCCATGTATATAGTTTTAAGTGAGCGGTTCCAAGAAAAGACGTCAAAAACACGGACAATTTTCCATACAATCGCAAATAAATAAATAAATAATTAATAAACTTGAAAATAATTGGCTTATACAGTCTAACGCAGAATTAAACAAGGAAAATATTCGTATAACTCGTTTTTCAATAGGTCTGTTGGTTTGGTTGTATTTAAGCCCTAAACTCGAGTATCCATAATAAAAAATCCGATAGTAGACAGTTTTACCAAAGAGGAACTATTGGCGCTCCCCAAGTCGTTCATTTATTATGTGGCCGCCAACTCTGTGATAGAAATCTGGCAACATGTACCAAAATCATGGACTCAAGACCCTGTGTTGAGTGAATTGCAACCCTGTACGGATTACGTTCACCATAAGCAAGTGGCCATGGCAAAAGTAACTTCTATGCGTCAGTGCGCGACTTGCCAGCAAGTCAAACTGTATCATGGACATAAAAGTCAGTGTAAAGACATTGTTGAATCATTCCACGGGTGTCACAGCGAGAAAAAGCAAGAACAACAAACACAAACATCCTCCACGGAGGAGGAGGAAGATCAAACCTTTTCCCCATCGATGGAAAAGGATATGCCAGACCTGTACTGGCAATGGCGTCATTGAGAAAGTGATACAATACTTACCTTTCGAAATCCTTCTCCAAGGTTATCGTTTTTGTGGCCCTGGAACTCGTCTTGAAAAAGTTTGCAGCGTGGTGATGTACCCATTAATCTTTTGGATCAAGCATGCAAAGAACATGACCTTTCTTATCACCATAGTCATCCTGGTTTAAGACACGTGGCAGATAAATTGTTATTGAAAAAAGCTAAACAACGTTTCACATCTTGTGATGCCTCAGTGGGTGAGAGTTTGGCAGCCCTGATTGTGATAAGTGCTATGTAAGGAAAGTTGATGATGCATGGACATAATCATTGAGGAATTGAGGAGTGAGCAATTGTAATTTGTTTGTATTATATTTTCTTTTGTCAAGCCCTATGGCTATGAAATAAAAACAAAGGTTTACCAGAGCACGATGTTTTTTTTTTTAATTTTTAAAAATAATGATGTTGATGGATTGATTTTTCATTTTCATATTTCACACATGACCAATTCACACATTGCCATTTGCCATTTTCAATTTACAGTATATTAAAAATGTAAATTTCAAGTTTTGCGTTTTTGATGATATGGATTTTCCATTTTGTTGTTTACACCTTTTAAACAATGTCCGTTTAAAATTTTGAATTTTCATATTTCACACAAGGCCATTTCCAGTTTTTAAAATGAATTATTTACGTTCTTGAATGTTGGTGATATCGAAACATGGATTTTCCATTTTGTTGTTTATACATTTTCCATTTAATGTATATCCAAATTTCATTTTTAGCCTATTTTCATTTATGAAAAAAAAAGCCATATGAGATCACCTTTTGTCCGTGTGTCTGTCTGTGTGTGCGTGTGTGATGGTGTGTGTGTGATTGTGTGTGTCCCCCCTAATAACTTCTAAACGGCTAGAGTGATTTCAATAAAACTCGGTAAGTTCATAGCACTATTCTAGACGACCCCGGCCGTGCCCTTCAAATTTTGTTACGTCTAACATGCCGGCTGTGCGAAATATTTCGCCAGCATTCAATATCTCCGAAACTATTACCGATATCATCCTGGAATATTTAACGGTGATAAAGGGAACTACTAGAAGGTCACCTATGTGACTATTGAAAACCTGGGAACTACAAAACCAACATGGTGCCAAGCGAAGTTGGTACTTTTAAATAGACGTTTCTCGCGATTTAGCCAACCAAAGGCAATAAAACAAGGTACAGTATATGTTTATACACATTGTAATGCACCGACATCTAACTTCGTTCAATTATTTACATAACCTCAAGATGGCGGCTGTGCGAAATATTTCACTGGCATTCCTTATATCTGAAACTATTAGCGGTATCACCCTGAAATTTTGTACGGAGATAAAGGGCACTACTGCAAGTTCATCTATAAGATTTTCAAAAACCGGTTAACTACAAAACGAATATGGCGGCCAAGCGAAATTGAAAATTTTAAATAGACCTTTCTTGCGATTTAATTATCCAAACGTAATGAACCTTGGTACATGAAATTTTTATACACATTGTAATGCACTGGTATCTAATTTAGTTCAATTGTTTTCATAACCTCAAGATGGCGGCTGTGCGAATTTTAAAATTAAGTTTTTATTTCTTGTGTCGTAATCATGTGATCGAAGTGAAAGTTTGTATAACGAACCTACGCAATAATTTGCCTTTAATGGTACACGACTCTATGGCCTATAAATATAACAATCCAACATGGCGACCATCTGAAATATTTAAATGGATCCCAGTATCTAAGAATCTATTACAGAAATCAAACTGAATTTTTTAATGTTCATAGGGGCTATGAACATGAGTTCACCTATAGGACTTTCAATAATCTGGTAATCACAAATGCAACGTGGCGGCGACACGAAGTATAAATATTCACATGGTCGTTTCTCGCAATTTAACCATCCGAGTGCAGTGACAATTGGTACAGTAAATCCTTATACAAATTTTAATCCACTGGCATCTATTTTTTTCAATTGTTTCCATAACCACAAGATGGCAGCTGAGCGAAATTTTAAAATCTCGTTTTTACTTCTTGTGTCCTAATCATGCGATTGAAGTTTGAATACTACACGTACACAATAATCTTTAGGTAACAGTACATAACTCTAAGACATACATATAGAAAAATCCAACATGGCGACCATCCGCAATATTTAGTCGGTTCTCAATATCTACGAATCTATTACAGCAATCACACTGAAATTGTGTATGTGGATAGAGGCAATTAACATAAGTAGGATATAATGAAAATAGGCTGTATAGTTCTTCACGGAACTAGTTGTTGTCAATGATATTGAAGCGAGTGCTTGACCATAATGATAATGCAGTGAGTTTATGGGATTGCGAAAACGTGGAGGTCTACGACTACTGCAGGTAAGACTGTTTTACAGAAAATAATGTCTATTGACCGCTACATTTGAAAGAAAACAAAACTATTGACCAAAAAATGACTATTGACCATTTACATTTAAGTGTTGATATCCCCATCCACGCCCACCCTACCTCACCGTGTTTGCTCTAGTCATACATACACACCAGCTTTATCTGTACTCACACAACCACTTTATTTATTCCCAAAAGCACATTCTTGACATGCACAATTATCACAAAAGAACATTTTTAGTCTATCATTTACATTACAAAAAATTAAATACTAGTCATCAAAGTTACAAAAAAAAACTATTACTCATTTCATATTTACAAAAAAGCACCTTTGTACAGCTTAAAAAATCAAACTATACAACCCAATCAAAAATTTTAAAAAATAAGGTTGCACATAACTTTTTTAAAGAGCAGAAGGCCTAAGTGGGTTGCCACTATTTACAAAAAATATACTATTTACAAGATCTACTATTTACAAAATACTAAATCTACGTGTTACAGAAAAAGCCATGTCTCTAAACGAACAAACCGAAAAATCACACCTCCTCCTCATTGTGGTCATAACCCCAGGGCAGGCTGGTAAGCAGGTCATCAGCCCACACACGTTTGTTATCCATAGAGGCGAGGTGCGTTTCCTCTGCATCACAAGATACAAATGATGGTTGCTGGATTGTATCCTGTACTGTGTATGGGACATAGCTTTGCCAGTGCGTAAAACCGCTAAGTATTCGTCTACACGTAGCGATTTTACCACTGCCCTACCTACACCTTTTGCTCTTTTGGCTTCCTTACAGTCTAGTGTGCGATAAGCATACAGTTTGGTGGCCAAACCTACGAATTCCGTTTTGACAGAATCACCGCATTCATATTTTAAAATGCCCATTTCCTCCTTATTTTTATGGGTAGTTGAAACACGTTGTCTGCGCTATAGGGAGAGGTGTCGAACCAGTCACTATGTTGCCTCATGCCGTCATAGGGGTTGCAGTGGCGAATGTGGTAAATAAAAGATTTCGAATCCATATACAAAAGAGAGACATCCTTAAAATGTTATTTGGCAAACTGGTAGTGGAATCGATACATGACCGATTTGGAAAAGTCTAAAATGACTTGGCCCAAGTAAATAACCTTATCCATGGTCACACTGGTCTTACTTAATTCAATAGTAGCCTAATCCTCATCGATAATGTTGATCGATTTAAAATTTAGCTCGGCAATGTACCGCCAGTCACCCGTCGCATACATTCACCAATTTAATGTCACATAATTTGCGGACTTTCTCCATGGACTTGCCATAGATGCAATTGTTCATTAATTTTAAAAAATTCAAACTGCTGTGTTGCCATTTGTTAGTTATTGTTGTTTTAAGGGGCGGAACTACGAGGTCATCTGCCCCTCTTAACACAGATTAAATAATACAAATTTTGAATTGAATTTAAAATTTTGAAGTGGACATCTAAATTTAAAAAAGACCAAAAATTAATAAAACCAAAACAAAAAATTAATTTTTATTTTTTTAAATAAACAAAATTTACGGAAAAACAAAACATTATCATTCAAAAACGAACAAGTCGTTGAGTCAATGTTCACTGGAAATTTAGATTGCTGGCCCTAACCCACTCTCACTTATAAAGCGGATAACGCGATCAGCAGCCACCGCGTCATCGGCTAATATAAGTTTGAGTGTCATCTGCAAACCAAGGTTTCTTCGTAAGTCTGCGAGATCCACACACTCGGTGAAAATGTGGGCCACGGTGAAAACGGCTCAACAGGTACAAAGTGGGGGGTCTTCCCTTCTCATTAGGTACGAGTGGGTGGATCTTGTATGACCTCTCCTTAGCCTACACAAAATGACGGACTCTCTCCGGGCCCGGAAGGAGCTCCACCAAACGCAAGTAGTTCCCTTGATCGCTCTCAGTTTACTGGGCAGTGGGTCAGCTAGCCACTGACTCTCCCAAAAAGCCAGAACTTGTAAGCGTAACTGAGAGCGAATATCTCTAGCGGGTACCTCCATTGGTCGAGGTGGTAGTGATATCGCCTCTTTTGCAGCTTGATCAGCTAACTCATTTCCCGCAATTCCCATGTGGCTTGGAAGCCATAGAAAGGTGATTCGAGTGTCAGCTTGGCACAGCCTGGCTAGTAGGTCGTGGATTCGCTGCACTAGGGGGTGTTGCGGGAAACATGTAGCAATTGACTGCAACGAACTGAAAGAGTCGGTACACACGAGAAAGTGGATTCGTGCATCCTGTAGTGCAAACTGCAGAGCTTCATAGATGGCAACGAGCTCCGCATTAACACACACTACAGGCCTCAGGCAAAGAGATCTTGGTATTTGGACCATCAATAACGTAAGCACAACCCACCTTCTCGTCTACCTTCGAACCATCCGTGTAGAGAATGCCAGCGTCCGGAAATTGGTGAACTATGCTGTGGAACTGCCTCCGGTAAACGGAGGCATCCGTGTTCACCTTAGGACCTCGGTGAAGATCTAACCGAATTTCCGGACGCGGGACTTGCCACGGAGGCACCTCGCTAGATATCCGGATCATACAGGGACCTACAGCCATTTTTCGGTGCTCTGTGTTGTGTCGCATATATGGCTCGAGCCATGCTTATTGAGCAAAGGAAATACTTCTATGAATTGTCTTCAACACTAACAGTAAGCCTTGGGCTAGGCATTGCACCAACATTTGGATATGTATCACATACCGATTTTTGTTGTAAAGTGTGCCCATGAGTTTTTCAATTTTCACTTTACTGTCAGGGGGACCATTTGCTCTAGGCAGAATGGGAAATAGGCATGTTGATCATACAGGGATGAGGAATATTCAATATCCACTTCTAACACATATCCACGGCCTGTTTCTTGGCTAGCCTTGATCTCATCAAATTCTGACACATGTTTGTCAGTCAGCCAAGCAAACTCCCCATAGGACAAAGGCTGACTCATGGCATAACCATACAAATTATTCACTTCATAGTACATTAAGTACGATTCTGGTTTTTCTGGTGAATAATCAGGCATGTAGACATTGTTCGCTTCGGAATGGCATTGGTTAAGCGACACAAAGCCGCCGCGAATGCCCTTTTCAAAACATAGAACCATGTCTACATCAGTGAGTAAATCCAATTCCATTTGAGTGTATTTCAAAGCGGCATCGAACGAAAGCCCAGGACTCTTATAATAGTGAGCCGGGACAAGACCGTAAATGTGCTGACACAACTCACGGAATTTTTGAAACACATCAGTGAGCAGCAATACGTCCAGTTTTAGGTAATGCATAGCATATACACCTAGCGTCTTAATGCTAAACACTCGCCAAACTTGACATGCAAGTGCATAGTCTTCATCGGAAACGGTACTACGTGTTAGTTTGAAGTAAAATTTGTCTTGTAATGTTGTGTCAGCAGCTAAAAGACAAAAAACTGAGCCTACAAAACATTACCTGCTTTCAATGGTTCCTGACAAAAATGGACTTACTGAATATGAAACGTCTTTTCAAGGTCGTCTTAAATCCTTTTTCATACGTTGTGACACGTGTAAGGATTTAAATTCATACCTTAAAGAGTCCAAACAGCAAATAATACAAGCTAAGCAGAAAGAACTAGCAATGCACAAGTCAATCAAAGTTAATCTTGTGGCTGAATGTAGATTCATTCATATATCTACCAATGAAATTACAGATCGTGCTTTCAAAACACGAAATCAGGCCCTATTTTTGGAATCAGACTTAAGTAGTTTCGTGGAAACACAATTCACAAAGTTAACTACGGAAATGGAAGAATCTGAACTAAAAGGCAGTAATTGGGCTTTGTTAGCAGTGGAAGGAGTACGATTGAAAATAAATAAGTACAATCCCTTGCGTGGCAGCACATATATTCCATTACCAGCAGCTATACAAGCAAGAAAAGCCTGTATTAATCCTGAAAACTTGAAAAATGAAAAGTGTTTTATGTATGCCATTTTAGCAAAACTGGTTAAAAAGGATGCTCAACGCATTAGTAAATACAAAGACCTGGAAAACAAGTATGATTTTTCAGTAATATCGTTTCCTACATCGGTAGCTGACATTCCCAAATTTGAGAAAGCCAACGACATATCCATAAATGTATTTGGACTGGAAAAAGACAACAAAGTGTTTCCTCTAAAGGTTGTGGATCAAGAGCTACAAGACCATCGTGACCTCCTCCTGTTAAGTTCTTCATCTGGTCAGAACCACTAAGTCTTTATCAAAGATTTTGATAAACTAGTAAGACATCAGATTACCCACCATGAACATAAGATATATACGTGTAAACGGTGTTTTACTCACTTTGATAATCAATATGGACAACAAGGAATGGAAAAATTAAAAGAACATAGAGCTTTGTGTGTCCAACATGACATTGCTAGGGTTGAAATGCCTATTAAAAACCCAATTGTGAAATTCTTAAATGTGGAAAAAATGTTGAGAATACCTTACGTTATCTATGCAGATTTTGAAAGTATACTTCTACCGTATCAAACATGTCTACCCAATCCTGATGCAAGTTATACAGTGCCATACCAGAGTCATGTTCCTATGAGCTTTGGTATATATGTTAAACCCTCACCTGCTGTGGAACACATAAAGACAAACCTTCCAAGCCAACCTGTTATTTATCGTGGACCTGACGCTGCAGAAAAATTTATGGACTGTTTGATCTCAATAGCTAATGAAATTGATCGCCTTTACAGCTTAAATGTTCCAAAGGCCTTAACTCAGGATCAAGAAGCAGAGTTCCAATGTTCTGAAACCTGTTATTTGTGTCATAAACCATTTACCAAAGAGGACTGGAAAGTTCGAGACCATTGCCATATTACAGGGGAATACCGTGGAAGTGCTCACAATAACTGTAATTTGAGGTGTAAAACACGTAACCCCGTTCCTGTATTTCTACATAATATGAGTGGCTACGATGCAAATTTTATTGTAAAACAATTGGGATGTACTACTGAGAGAGTAGATGTTATCGCTAACTCTAAAGAAAAGTACATTTCCTTCACCAAATATGTAGGAAATGTTAAACTTCGATTTGTGGACACGTTTCGGTTAATGCCAAGTAGTTTGGAAAACTTAGTTTCCAACTTAACATCATACCCTGAAACAGACAAGTACTTTGGAAAAGAAAATGCAATGCTCATGACTCGTAAAGGTGTATTTTGTTATGATAACATCGATTCATGGGAAAAGTTAAGTGAAACGTGTTTACCTCCAAAAGAGGCATTCTTTAACAAATTAAGTCAAGAAGATGTTAGTAAAGAAGACTATGAACATGCCAAAAATGTGTGGAATCAGTTTAACATTAAAACTCTAGGGGGGTATAGTGACCTCTACCTAACTTCAGATGTACTCCTACTTGCAGACAGCTTTGAAACGTTCAGAAACAAAACATTAGAAACACACCGAGTGGATGCTGCACACTTCTTTACTTCGCCTGGTTTAAGTTTCGAGGCAATGCTCCTTTACACTGGAATTGAACTGGAATTGCTACAGGATTGCGATCAGATTCTTTTAATAGAGTCTGGAATACGTGGAGGCATATGTCAGGTGTCCCATCGGTATGCTGAAGCTAACAATAAATACATGGAAACCTATGATTCTGAGAAATCATCGCAGTTTATTACCTATGATGATGCCAACAACCAATATGGGTGGGCTATGTGTCACTCTCTTCCTTATGGTGGATTTCAGTGGGTTTCTCCAGATACAGTTGATCTAGAAACACTAAAGGAAGACGATCCTGTGGGGTACATTCTAGACGTTGATGTTGATTACCCATGCGACCTTCATGATCTACACAACGATTTACCTTTCCTACCAGAGTGTACACAACCTAAGGATTCGTCTCTCAAGAAACTAATTCCTCATCTTGGAAATCGAAGGCGGTACGTTGTTCATTACATGGCACTTAAACAGGCTTTAGATCATGGACTAAAATTCGTACAAATTCATCGTGTGTTAAAGTTTAAACAAAGACCTTGGCTAAAGGCATACGTTGATTTTAATAACAACCTTCGAAAACAAGCCAAAAATGATTTTGAGAAAAATCTGTACAAATTATTCAACAATGCCATTTTTGGAAAAACAATGGAAAATATTCGTAAAAGAATAGACATACGTCTTGTGACTGACAGCAAAAAGGCTGAAAAGCTGATAGCAAAGCCGACATTTATTGACAGAACAATTTATGGTCCTAACCTAGCTGCTTTCCACATGGCTAAACGTAACATTGTATTCAATAAGCCTATATATATTGGAATGTGTATACTGGATATTTCAAAAACTCTCATGTATTTCCACCACTATGATGTCCTGCTACCCTATTATGGCATGGACAATCTTAAACTCATGTATATGGATACTGACTCGTTCATTTATTTGGTTAACACCCAAGATGTATATCAAGACAAGTTGGATTTTCTAGAACACCTGGACACATCTGATTATCCTACTAATCATATATGTTACTCTATATCAAACAAGAAAACGTTGGGAATATTTAAAGACGAGGCTTGTGGACAAATTATTAAAGCATTCGTTGGACTTAGAGCTAAAATGTATGCTTTAGACATAAATGGTAAAGAAATCAAAAAGATTAAAGGTATTAGTAGAGGTGTTGTCAAAAATTGTATAAGCTTTCAAGATTATAAGGATTGTGTCATGAAAAACAATGTAAAAAGAATACCAATGAACATTATCGCTTCTAAACAACATGACATATCATCTATAAGACTAAACAAAATTGCTTTGTGTCCTGGTGATGATAAAAGAGTAATTGATACTAATGGTATAGGTACTCATGCCTATGGTCATTACTCAATCACTGACCATGCTTAAAGAGTTAAGTTAAGAATATCAAAATCCTCTGCCTGCATATACCAAATACATAAAACAATTTAGGAAATAAAACAATAGCACTAAACATAGAAAACACAACAAGAAAAAAATGGTATTCATACGCAAACATAAATAAAAGTAGAAAACAAAAATAAAAACAACTGTAGGCCCTAATTATAACGAATGTATTATGTGTAAATAGTGTAAATATATTTAAAATGAATAAAAAAATATTGTATGAACACTGCTTGGAAATTTTTAATTACCACCCACCTCCCACTCCTAATCCAAACTGTTAACCTCTAGTAATTTTGAGAAATTGCTTTAGTTAGCTAAACTAGATACTCAAAAGTATATTATATCCCATGTATTACCTATATGCTTTGGGATAAGGTATACAGCCTTGTTATATGTAATGAAAAAATCGTGTTTGGCAAATATGAACTTTAGACATGGACTAAATCAAAAACATGTAAACAACAAAATTGAAAAATCCATATTTCCATACTGACAAAATTCAAAAAACTGAAAACTAAAATTTTAAATACTGTAAATTGGAATTTGACAAAATGCATTGTGTGAAATATGAAAATGAAAAGAAAAAAAAATGAATAAAAGCTTTTACTTTTTAAAAACTTAACTGACTTTGTAATCCTAAGCTGGTTGTGTGTAGCGAACATCTTGCACAGTAGCCACAGTGCAATTGTTAGCTTTACCTGACTCTCTATAAGACTAGCAATAAGATAGTTGCATGTGACCTTATATACTTTGAGTGTGTTGATTAGCCTTTGGCTTAGCTTTAAAGGTCAGGTTAGGTAAAGTTAGGTTAGGTTAAGTTAGGTGAGGTTAAGTGAGGAAATGCTTGGTTCGGTGAACTAAGGTTATGTTAGGTTAGGTAAGGTTAGATTAGGTTAGGTTAGGTGAAGTTGGGTTAGGCAAAATGGCTGAGGTATGAATTAACCCCACTCTTCTTAGTTTTTGCCTCACAAGGCTGAGTGTACCCCATTCCAACTATCAGACCAGAAATTAAATTTCTTGGCAAAGCCAGGACTCAGACCGGGGGACTCCACAGTGACATCCAAGAATTCTGCCACTTAATCATAAAGTGAATTATATAAGGCTGGTCTTGATTGTACATGATTAATCAATAATTACATAATAATAATAATGATAATAATAATAATAAATATTCCATTTAGCGACTACACGGTCGAACTCTCCCTGTGACATTATTCACGGTCTCAGAGTATGGCGGCCATTTTGCCCGTTAGCCACTGCGCTAGCTCTGACTGACCCCTCCATAAGAATAACATAAGAGAGTTACGCGCGGCGGCCATCTTGCCCATTAGCCCCTGCGCTAGAACCGCCTTATATTTCCTACTGTGGATGTCCTTCCAACCAAGGCATATTAACTTCATACCTGCCATCAGGATTAATTTCTACAGTTTCTACAAAATGCTTTTGTACTTCAGCCTGCAATTCCAGTTTGGTTTTCTATTCTGAAGGATCTGTAATACCGATCAGGTCCAATTTCCATAGATATCATATCGTTCACCAGCATAGATGTTACCAACATAGCTGCATTAGGGTTGGTAGTAGGGAAAGGCACTTGACCCATAAGAGTTCACCCTAATCTAGTCTCTACAGCCACTAGCCCACAGGAAAGATGCTTAACATTTCCGGTGTAGAGCTTGCCTGCCACATCTGCACCAATAAGAATCTCAATGGAGCCCGCATCTTGATTAACATCAGACAGTTTTACATCAGTGCCCTTGAGTTCTGCCATCCAAGGCCCCTTTTGAATATAAGGTAAATTCCCACATACGTTATCTTGATCCAAGGCCTCAAAATTACAGAGGTATTCCTTATTACAATTTGCCAAATGAATTCTGAAGATATTGTGAGTACAGTTATCGGATTTTTGTCCACTGAAAAGGGAGTGCACAATTACTTCCTCTTTGGCTGGTTGATATCTCATCTCAAAAGCAGTCTGTTTTAAGATATGGGATCTTTGTGACCCTGTGTCAATGATGGCCCGTGCTTCATGCTGAACGCCATCACCCCTCACCTGGACCTTCAGGGTAGGAAGCAATACTTCCGTGTTACAGGTAAGATTAGCAAGTGCATTGTTCTGTACAACTGATTCAGATTTAGAAGTGTCTTTAACAGATAAACTCTTCCTATTCTTTTCAAGACCGGGACACATAAAAACTATTTTTTTTTAATCACAAATCACACACGATACCCTATTTTCACACTTTTGGGAGATATGGTTTGGCTTGAGGCACGTAAAACAGTACTTCCTGTCTTTAATGATCTGCATCTTTTGTTCTAACATCATGCCCCGTGCCTTATAACAGTCTAAATTACTATGGCTGGAGGAATCACAAAATATGTAATCAGTAGATCTGCCATGCTTGTGTTCTTGAGTGGTTAGGAGTCCCATAGCAGTATATGATGTTTCTTGGTCATAAAATTGTGAGTCGCTTCTTTGATTTGTTTTAACATTATTATCCCTATGATGTGACAGTCCAAACCTGACATGGCAAGTGATATGTGCTCCTCATTTTGTACTTCTGCCTTCATAAATGTCATTAATCTACTTAGACGAATTTCAGCAGTTGTCACACCAGTTGCTCTTTCACTTCTCTGCCAGACTCTAAGAAAGTCCTGTGGCATACAAGACTCTAAAAGTGGACATAATACTGAGGCACATTTTCCTTTTGTTACACATTAAGTCTCCAAAGAATTGAAATAGCCTTCTAGTGTATCATATAGCTTGGATCAAACTCAGCAGTTCTCTTATACATGGTTAACAAAAAAAAGCCACACTTCGAGGTCGGCATGCGATTCCTCATCCAATTGCAAGACAAAAGTTTCAATAGCAAAATCGGATCGGGTGCTGTTTGAAAACACAAGTATGAAAACGAGAAGCTGGCAACACTATCACGTCCTGCAGTGCATGGGAATGTACAGAGAAAGCTCCGGCAGAGTGCAGAGTTTTTGCGATCTCCTTTTGGCCACGCTGCATGCAGTTACAGCGTTGCCACAGCCTCGTTTCTTAACACGCATTTCTGTTAAACCTATTGGCGGGACTAGGTTTTGCAACATAAACTTTGGTCGTGAATTTCGACGAGGAACCGCATTCCGACCTCCAAGTGTGGCATTTTTTGTTCACCCTGTATATACTTCAATCAACAAATCATCCCTGCCAAACCTAGCTTTTCGAGCTTCTATAACTTGGCTGTAATCATCTCCAGAAAGAGGATAACTTTCCATTACATCCCTGGCTCTGGAACCTTCCACTGTGGCCTGTAACAAGTACTGGAATTTACCTTCATTTGACAGACACTCGTCACTATGCCCCTTCTTGAACTGGCTCCAAAAGGGTATCCATTCCTTAACATCACCATTGAATTTTCGTAACTCGACGGGAGGGAGTTTGAACTTTCTGTGATTAGATATGTTAGGCCTACTTACTGAATTAGATGCTTCTTCGACTTTTGTCCTAGCATCGATAGTTTCTAAGTCTTGAACTTGAACCTTCACAGTTTCATACCTACATCTATATTCATCTGTTGACGATGACTCCGCTTCGAGTTCCGTATCGCTGGATACATCCTCGAGAAGAAAATCCATAATCTTCTCATCCATGTTGCGAAGTTTTTCCCAGTCGGTACGGTATGCAAAACATTGAGGTTAGCACGTGCCTTTTGTAGATTGGCATGATCGGACTGAATTTCCGCGATAAAAGCGTAGTAATGTCTTGTAAACGAGCTTCGATTTACTCCTCTGAATCTTACGGTTTTATCCATATTAGCATAAGAAGTAACACAATCGATGTAAATAAATTCTGCCGCAACGTTGGACGCCAAATGTCACCGACGCACTTCTATAGTTAAAAATGGGAATAATAGCCCTTGTAACAACCGGGAGTACAAATCAATACACTCATTCAACATACTACTAGTATTTTATGCATTTTTCTACACATCAATTACAATTAGAGTAGCCTCTTCTGTTCTACCCGTCATAGTTCATGTTATCACCACTACTACGATCCAAAGTTCTAGCAGCCTACTTGCACATCCTCCATCAAGCGCACACTTCAATAGCAAACACAACAACTAGAATTAAATTACATACAGTAATAACAATACACGGGGTTTTACTATTGTCACACATTCACACACAAATTGTTCAAGATGGCCTACGAATTCAAGAGCAAATCTTTACATGCACGTTTGAAAGTTGTTAGGGATGTACAAGTTTTTAAGGTCACGAGGACAATTATTCAAAATTCTAGTTCCTGACACGAGGAAAGAGTTACTGAAGGTAGATGAATGATGTAGAGGAATTGCAATTATAGATCCAGATTGCGTGTGACGATCATGAAAGGAAGAATTAAACGAAAATTACACGAGAGATAGTGAGGTGTACTTTCATTGAGATGTCATAGATGAGGGTACATATGTGCAGGTTTCTTTGTTGTTCTACTTTTAACCAGGAAAGTAGAGCTTAAAAAGGAGACAAGTGTGAGGAAAATTTTAAGGAGAAAATAAACCTAATGCAGGAGTTTAAAGCTCTCTGAAGTTTCTTGGTTTGTTCGCCGATAGCATCTACTAAAATAACATCACAGTAGTTAAATATAAGGAGTATCAAGGTTTGGACAAGTCTTATTTTCAAGTTACGAGGTAGAACGGACTGGTTGTATCTTAAGTGGATGAAGTGATGAGTAAACTTTCCTGCATGTAGGCCTATTAGTAACGTGATCATCCCAATTCAATGTTTCACCTAGTGTGACGTAGACGTAGGCTGTATTTTTTGTTTCACTCAATGGCTTGTACTGTTTCCATTGATTGTGGACACGGGCCCTATTTCTGGTTGTATTTGGTGTTCATGCGTGCTGTTAATTTCTTGTACTGGCCATGCAATCACGCCTCGACTTCGCTTAGGGAAACGCGCACAAACCTAACTTATTATTAGTCTATTATTTCATTTTTCTTTCCTCCCATGTGTTTAATAAACGACCTCGTTGCAATTTATTGTGATTTTGTGTGTGCATTTTGGTGGGCAAATTTGCTTCCCTCCCTCGGTAATGAACTTGCTATTGTTAACATTGTCTAGTTTAGGCTTCCTTTGTGTGCGGTCGTGTTTTCTGCGCTCTCCGCTTTGATTTCTTAACATTTTTGGAAGCCTACATAGGAAGGTGAAAGGCATCTTGTGCTTTTACCTCTCGCAGTAAGAAGGGAGGTAGTGTACAGTTCGCTACTCCTGTGGAGGTCCGGGCACGGACAACAAGAGCCCGCTGATGAACCAGCTTGGTGTTCCAAAGCGAAACCCCATACAAGACACGGCATGAACCTAGAAAAATTGCTGATATTTCATTGACCTTTAATTGGTCTTTGATACTCGGGTTTGGTGATACATTGCTGCTAAGCAATTGATTTCTGCCTGCGGGTGATTGTTTTATTAGCACGTGCCGGTGCTAACATCGTTGAGTCGTCTCGTCGATGTGTTCTTAGGGGCATGGATGTCCTACTTAACTGTAATTCCCGTTGTTGCCTTAGGCCACATGTTCTCCATTGGGGTTTACTTTCGATTTTATTTTTTTCGTGTTGATTTTCCCTCCATGGGGTTTAGGGGATCCCTTGCTATCTCACGTCTGTTACTTACGTATGTAGTACAGTATTATGCTCTTATGTTACTTCAGCCTGATGGCATTATGTTCTCTATGTTTGATTTTTGGTTTTTTAGAATATAGCCTATTAAATCTTCTTTATATAACCATAGGATTCCTTGCTCGCGTTCCTCTACGGGCATCCCGGCCTTTGAGCCCGGCCCACATTTTCACTCAAAGGATTAATTCCTACGTTCCCTGTTCTGACTACCTTGGTAGCAGATGTCTGAAATCAAGCGGCTTCAGTGACGTAGTCGGTAGCATGCTGAGCTTCTATGCCCAAGATCGCGGGTTCAAACCCGGCCGAAGTCGTCGGATTTTTTAAGAGCGTTAAAATTCGCTCCTTCGGAGGGGAAGTAACACCGGCAGCCCATGTCATAGATTTATGGCATGTAAAAGAACCTTCCACAAACTAAACTTCTGTTAAGCAAAATTTTTAGGTTAGGTTTGATTAATGCTGTTAAGTTCCAACATTCGTCATAAGGCGCTGGTTGCGATGGCATCTAGTAGTAGCCAAGTTCACAGCTAGTTGTCATGGACGGTAGCATTTGGTGGCGAAAATAGGAACTACTTGAAATTATCGTCTGCAGTCCTTAATTGATTTAAAAACAGATAACACACACTAATTCAGTCATAACAATTAACACAATGTATCAGACAGATTCTACACACACCCAAAGTACACGGGGCTACATGACCGTGTTGTCGCAGCCCCTAATCTGAGGAACCAACCATGTCTCTAGTCAGAAACTTGGGATACTGCGGTACGCATTTGGGGCTCAGGTGAAGCATGTAATGTTAGCAACTCTTAGGCCTACGTCTGAAATGTCCGAGGAATAACCACACTCAGCATAGCCAATGTCAGTGCCGGAATTCAAACCCTAACCTCCAGATTTGCTGCTGCTGCCCTCACGGCCATGGTGCACGGTTTATTGAGCACGGCTACACCGCAAAGTATGTGCTGTTGCATTTTGTGGTTCTTGATAAACAATAAAACTTGGAATGAGGAAGACTCTAGAAACTAGATCTGGGAAACTATGTCTCATCTCATCGGACCGGTAGGTTGGTTGGTTCCTCAGTTTAGGAGCTGCGACAACGCGGTCATGTAGCCCCGTGTACTTTGGGTGTGTGTAGAATCCGTCTGATAGCCGGTGTTAATTGTGATGGCTGTAATAGTGTGTGTTATCTGTTTTTAATTTAAGTAAGGGCTGCTGACATTGATTTTTTTAAGTAGTACCTACTTTTGCTACCAAACGCCACCGTCAACGACTAACTTACTAGTTCTTAACTTGGTCACTAGATGCCACCGCAGTCGGCTCCTGGCGACGAACGTTGGAACCTAAGAGCGTTAGTCAAATTTAACCTATAATTTAGCTTCATACACGTGCAATTAGTGGAAGGTTCTTTATCATGCCATAAATCTATGACATGGGGCCGCCAGCTTATTTCCCCTCCGTAGGAAGGCGCACTGAGGGATTTTTAATGCTCTTAAAAAGAGACAGTCAGTGTGGAAGACTGGACTTAATATCATTTTAAATGCTGAAAAATGCTAGAAAGGCTGGACTCTTGACATGTTAGATGATCAAGAAACAATCAGAACGCAAGAACGTCATGAGGGAGCTGGAGCGCGCGGTGAAAGGAGGGAGCAGGCTGAATGACGTCACGCTCGCCATGTCGTTGCCATCTCGTAACGCCAGAGCTCACCAGTGAACTCAGTACACTTGCACCAAGCGGTACTATGACGTCACACACCTCAGTGCATTCTCGGTACATTTCGTGACGTCGCCGTAACGTAACGATGAAGTCGACTAGGTCATTTGATAAAATGATAAAATCCGACTTCTTCGGCCGGGTTTGAACCCGCGACCTTGGGCACAGAAGCTCAGCATGCTACCAACTACGCCACCGAAGCCGCTGTCTCACATTACAGACACCAGGGGGAAGTGTAGGCCTATACGCTGCAATAAAACATGGCTCCTTTGTAGCTTGTTTCAGTCTTTGAGCCGTCATTATTTCCTATTTGTATCGTATAACACTGAAGCCTCCGTGGCTTAGGCGGCAGCACGCCAGCCTCTCACCGCTGGGTCCGTGGTTCAAATGTGAGATCTGTGCTGGACAAAACGGAGGCAGACAGGTTTTTCTCCGGGTACTCCGGTTTTCCCTGTCAACATTTAATTCCAGCAACACTCTCCACTATCATTTCATTTCATCTGTCATTCATTTAATCATTGCCCCAGAGGAGTGCGTCAGGCCTCGGCAGCCGGCACAGTTCATATCCTCGCCGCTAGTTGGGGGCTTCATTCATTCCATTCCTGACCCGGTCGGAGACTGGAAGCAGGCTGTGGATTTCCTATTTGTATCGTATAAAACTGTACATACATGGATGTCCAGAGGCAAGAAAGCATAGAAAAGTATATTTTCCACAGTAATATAACATAGTTGTCCAGTCAAGTTGTAAAATATTGCGTACGAGATGCACATTAAGTCTTAGAACATAAGTCGTAGAGATGTGGCCTACGATATTTACCTTAAATTAAGTGAAAACATGAAAATATAACATTTTTGGATATTGTGAATCACGTCCCGTATGAATGACCAATACTACGGAAAATAAAGTACCGTAGGCCCTACCAGTAAGTGACCAATAAAATGAACTTAAGGTCTATCAATGCATAAGGGAACTGTTTAAAACATTTGGATGAGAGTTTAGGCCAAATCTCATCAACGGCTATAGAAGAAACAAAGATTGCATTTCAATACAATTTGTGTGTTTACCACAACGCCGCGTTTGTCTGAAAACGAATCAAATTAACAAAGCCCTAACCTGTATGCTCACTAACAGGTTAGAGAAGTTGACAATTAATGCCTATCGTCCTACCTCATTCTAAATAATGGGGCACTTTTCCTATCCTAGCTCTAAATATAATCACAACAATCACAACGAGACTTGCCACTCCATCACTTCAGAAATAAGCAGTATTCATTGGCTTGAATAATGTCATTATACGGTACTGTAACTTTGTTGCAGGGTGTAGTCCTAGGCTACCGGTAGGCCTACATGATAATTGTTTTCTGAAAGTGCAAAAAATAAAATATTTAGGCAGAAATTTTCAGTCTGGGATAGGCCTATTGTTATTTGGAAACACAATTTACTGCTTAAATAAATTAAGTGAAAAATCACCACTCAGAAAAGTTGTAGGATAAAATTTATTGGTGTTAGTGAATCAGCTGTAAGGTTATGCAGGTTGTCGTTTATAATACTTATAGTACAAACCATATTTAATTACAACTACACTCCCCACATGAACCAAAAACCCCTTTATGTGACATATATGTCCTAAATATCTCTCTATATTAGATATACTCTATCCACTAAATGATAAATATTTATAATTTATAGAACCCGCCATGCAATTCTTGCCTCAGGAGTGAGGTCAACTTTATTCATACTATCTCGCAAAATTCTCGTACTTTATCCATAAAATTTCACTTCTATTTTGTAGCTCCAACACTGTAGATGATCTTCGCGGGAGGCATTTGCCTTATTTCACGCGTATTACCCATTTTTATCCACAAAATGCAAGACGCTGCGCAGCGTTAATGCAGCTTCCTAAGTATAAAATAAAAAACCTAGCAACCAGTTGTTTGGGTCCAATGTGGCTGCGCCCATGTGGTTGATAGGCGCGTCACTTCGGCAGCGTATACTTACAATCAGTGCTGAAGTCATAATCGCAGCGGGACCAGCCGAGCGTCGTTTGGAAAGAGCGCGAGATGTAGAAGAGCGTCCAAGCGATGACTACCTCGTAGTATACAGTGATCATATAGATGACCACAATGGAGCAGTATCCAACTCCTGTGAGCACACAAGTCAACTGGGTTAGTACTAGCCTACTTTTCCTCGATTAATTGAATCGGCCGGAGCTGAAGACTATTAAGTGGGTTTTCACTTCCTTTTCTGGAGACAGTCATTGACAGCACAGAACTTAACAAACACACTATATTAGTCATCTATGTTGTGAAGCTACTATTCAGGTTTTATTTGTGTTAGCGGAATATCAATTTTAATTTAACCCTAGAACACAAACCCTCGTAATTTTTACGACGTATACTTGGCAACACGGCTCTATCTGCTAGACTTTGCTGTCCTACTCAGTAGCTTCCTACAATACCGCGAGCTTCGTCAGTGTGCGTGCATTGTTAGAGTGAGTCTGTTGATTTCAAATTGAAGACCCTTGCGTCGTAAAATGTACGACGATTTGTGACTACGTATGCTAAACTTAGCAAGGTAATTTCTGTAACAAAGTTAAATTACAGCACTATTCTAAATGAAATAAGTATTTAGAACCGCAGAACTTGTCATATACATACTGGTAAGAACTGTTTGTCACATCTGTCCTGCTCAGAAAAGGCGAATGACGACAACATACTGCAGCGAATGTCACCGCGCATATTGCGAGGAACATAGAGCAAATATTTGCCCTAACTGCTGCAAATGAGCCACCAGGGACTTGAAAACCTAGGAGTTAACACTCTGTAAAATAACGTACGTGTTAATACGTGCTTCTTATATTATATTTTGTGTGTAATTACATTTTATTCATCATGGAAATAAATAGTCGTAAATTTTACGAGGGTTTGTATTTATGTACTACCAAATTAGGGTTTGTGTTCTAGGGTTAATGAACATATTTTTCAAATTAATTTTGGAAACGTGACTTAAAGCCTTTCAGCTCCGTGGTCCGTTTAGTGCGGCATAAAGCCATCCAGAATGAATATTTCACATGATACGTATTTTATTTTAAAATGAATTTGTAACATAAAACCCACCTAAACCCTGTACAAATGTAATTTACAGTAACACTGTAGCACGCGGGAATCTTGCAGTGCGGCCAACATTAAGTACGAAATACAGAACTGAAAGGGAGCAAGTCATTGACTTAAAGCTTTTCTCCTCTGATCGCACTACATGTAGCAGTGGTTTCTGGCTTAAACAGAAGGCTGACAATTCTCTCCACAATACTTCGATTGGTTGGTTGGTTGGTTCCTCAGTTTAGGGGCTGCAACAACGCGGTCATGTAGCCCCGTGTACTTTGGGTGTGTGTAGAATCTGTCTGATAACCGGTGTTAATTGTGATGACTGTATTAGTGTGTGTTATCTGTTTTTTTAATTCAAGTAAGGACTGCAGACTTTGAATTTTTCAATTAGTTCCTACTTTTTCCGCCGAACGCCACCGTCAACGACTACTAGTTCAGAACTTAGCTACTAGACGCCACAGCATGCTGAGCTTCTGTGCCCAAGATCGCGAGTTCAAATCCGGCCTGAGTCGTGGGATTTTTAAGAGCGTTAAAAATCCCTCAGTATGCCTTCCTTCGGAGGGGAAGTAAAGCCGGTGGTCCCATGTCATAGATTTATGGCATGTTAAAGAACCTTCCACTAATTACACCTGTGTGAAGCTAAATTGTATAGGTTAAGCAAGTAAACAACGCTCTTAGGTTGCTACGTTTGTTGCCAAGAGCCGACTGCGGTGGCGTCCAGTAGCTAAGTTCTGAACTAGTAGTCGTTGACGGTGGCGTTTGGCAGCAAACGTAGGAACTATTTGAAAAATGCAAAAGTCTGTGTCCTAACTTGAATTAAAAAACAGACACACACTAATACAGTCATCACAATTAACACGGGTTATCAGACAGATTCTATACACACCCAAAGTACACGGGGCTACATGACCGCGTTGTCGCAGCCCTTAAACTTAAGAACCAACCAACCACATTCTTAACGTATATAATTTAGCTTCACACAGGTGTAATTAGTGGAAGGTTCTTTAACATGACATAAATCTATGACATGGGACCGCCGGCTTTACTTCCCCTCCAAAGGAAGGCATACTGAGGGATTTTTAACGCTCTTAAAAAATCCGACGGCTTCGGCCGGGTTTGAACCCGCGATCTTGGGCATAGAAGCTCAGCATGCTACCGACTACGCCACCGAAGCTGCTGGTCAATACTTCAGAATACTAATTGTTTAAAAAATTACCATTTTTGACTTAATGCTTTCCAGCTCCGACCGATTCAATTTCATGTTTCGAATAATCGATTAATCGAAGCAGAAAAATCATTGCTACAAAAAGCGATTCATCGATCTTTTGATTAATCGATTGTTCGTTTATTCGATTAATCGGTTGGTCGAATAATTGCTTAATTGATTTATCGACTAATCGAAGTACAGGAGCAAAACAAGCGTTTAATTTATTAAAAGTGATAGTCAGTCTGAAAGACTAGACTTTGTATAATTTTAAATGCTACAAATGCTGAAATATGCTAGAAAATGCTTCGTTCGAAGCCATAGACTCTTGACATGTTAGAAAATGATCTGCATAATACTTATCTTGCTTATCTTGTTTCAAATTACTCGCGAACGGCAAGTGCAAACCAAGGGCAAAGCAAGGTCAAGCGCGCGGGATGCCGTCACGCTCACCAGAGCGCGCGGGGACGGGCCCCTTCCATCCAGTCTAAAAACACTTATAGTGGGCGATGTATTGAAGATAGAGATATGCTCTCGCGGACTTTCTTGTAGAACTTTTCATGCTGACCAGTTCTTACGCTCATAGTAGCCTATATTGATATTTTTAACGGTTTGCCCAGCGTAAGCTTAAGAAGAGCACGGACGCCAAGTTTGTTTTCGACTTTTTCACTGAAATCGAAACTGCTTGGCTTCCTTTGATCATACATAAATTATTTTCTACAGAATCTTTACTCGAGATATCCTTTACAGAATGGTGAAAACCACATCAAAATCCATCCAGTGGTTCTCGAGATTACCCGTGACATCCAAGAATCGGGGATTTTTGTCTTATACTAACGAAGTAGAGATTGTCGGGGAACACATGCCCCAAGCGGTACTATGACGTTACACACCTCAGTGCATCTAGGTACATTTCGTCCCGTCATAACGTAACGCCAGACCCCAGCGTAACGACGAAGTCGACAAGATCATTTAAAATGATAAAGTATATTTTAGGTCTATCATAGGAGTATGCACTTTCTTTGTGAAAACTAGGCTTAAAAAAAGAAAACAAAAATGTTCCTGTCTTAAATTGTAAACATTGAACAAGAATTCAAAATCTTTGCTAATAATTCTTCATTTTCTTTTTTCGGAACCTTTCCCAATTTGATTGATATGTGTCCTTCCACTCTTATTTGGTTATTGTTAACATAAACAAGGAAGGACACTTTGTATATTTAGGCAAAACGTAACTTTTATACATTTCGATACATCATTCAAAAATGAGCCTAACTCAACTCAGGCGATGACCTCTCATTTCGAGTTCTTTTCTTATCTCGTGTCTACTAATCAAATAATCGATTCTCGGCTAGCCGATTAATTTATAATTCGGTTACTCGTTTAATCTCTTAATTGGTCAGTCGATTAATCATTTTCGATTAATTTAAAATTATTCGATTGATCGATTAGCTGAATATCGCTTATGGTGTTACCAAGCTAACAGCTCCAGTTAGCAGTGGCGAAGCTGGAGGGGCAGATAACCCCGTAGTTCCGCCCCTTAAAACAACAATAACTTACTAAGTAATCCTTGAGCCTTAGAATACCCATTTCATTCTCAAGGAATATGCACATTTAAATTTTCGTATTATTTTTTTTCATTTGCATAGGCAAATTAAATTTATGTTCGACCCTGGCTATTATATGTCAGAAAACTGTATCATAATGATGGTCATTATAACACTATTTTTCATTATGAAACAGTTTCTCCCACCAATCACAGCTCAAGAAACAGTTGTTTGACCAATTAGATAAAGGATAGCATCGCACCTGCACTGAGTTCCAAGGCCTTCTGATTTAAATTTCACTGCGTTGGCTAGTGTCATAGTAGGGTGATCGAGGAGGCCATGGTCAAATACAAGGCATTCTCTGCGTCTCATGCGCTCTGTTCAGTACATAAAACTGGCGAAATATCGACAGATATTTATGAATATTTATGTTCGAACATAAAATAGTTATAATAATTATCGTCGAACATAAACAGTCGTATGCAACTCGCCTATAATGGTAATAAAGAGGGCGCAGACAAATTGGGCCAGTTAATTACACTGATAAAATCGGACAGACTTTTCACGCCACCGTGATCTGCCCCTTTGATAATTCATAGTTCGATTGGGCCAGTGATAGCTCATTAACAACCTCCCCTCTTTTCCCCCACTCTGCAGCCAACACATACCATACTGTACACACATTCCAACATTTCGTCATTAAACTGTAGGAGGGGAGGTTACTCTCAGTTTGACGGTCACAGGGGTGTCAATTACTATAAAGTCACATATGAATGACCTAGCGTTCAGGATATGGTGACAACTATGTGGAGGAGCTTTATACATACGATATGTCCTCAATAGTTTCTCAAATATGGACATCCATGAGATTGTGTTTGATAAACTGACAGCGTTAATATAAGATTTTACCCGATCTTCATTGCATAAACTAATGAATGAATAACATTAAATAAGAAAACAGGAGCCTCCGTAGCTTAGGCGGCAGCACGCCGGCCTCTCACCGCTGGGTCCGTGGTTCAAATCCCGGTCACTCCATGTGAGATCTGTGCTGGACAAAACGGAGGCAGACAGGTTTTTCTCTGGGTACTCCGGTTTTCCCTGTCAAAATTTCATTACAGCAACACTCTCCACTATCATTTCATTTCATCTGTCATTCATTTAATCATTTCCCCAGAGGAGTGCGTCAGGCCTCGGCAGCCGGCACAGTTCATATCCTCGCCGCTAGATGGGGGCTTCATTCATTCCATTCTTTACCCGGTCGGAGACTGGAAGCAGGCTGTGGATTTTCTTTCAAATAAGAAAACAAGTGGACAAGTTTCATTGAATAGCCTAACCACGCAGCCAGCCTGAAATGGTTTTCCGTGCTTTCCTATTTTCAAATCTATACAAATCCAGGAACTGTCTCTTCTCATTAATTCCAAAGTATTGCTGTATTAAATTACTCCAGCGAATCATTTCCTCTCTTTTGTCTATCCAGGAAGTTGGTTTTCTCGAGATTGTAATTAATATGGTTCAAAAAACACTAATATTAAGAATAACATTGTAACTGCCATTTCCATGTTAAATTCAAGTATATTTTAATGAGAGTAGGTAATTGAGTAGTGAATAAGACAGGATTGCTTCTCTGAATCCTCTGTAAAATTCTCACGATATTTCAGTTTGATGGAATAGTCATTTTAAGTCATTTTCATTCAGTTTTATAGGTGTTTTAGATGAAATTTCATTGAGCATTATTTGTCCATCTCGTTGCGTAGTGGGTGTCACAGCCTAGGTCCGGGTTCAATTCCCGGCTCTGCCAAGACATTTAATCCTGGTTTGAGGGATGGAACAGGATACTCTCGGCCTCGTGAGGTTACAATTGAGAAGAGGAGGGCTCGTCCCAACTCCGCCACCCTGGAAGTAGTTCGTGGTTTCCCACTTCTACTCCAGGCAAATGCCGGATTGAGTCCTGACTGAAGGCCACGGCTGCCTCGTTCCCATTCCTCATCTGAATTACAACTACACATACTAATATAGCCATCACAATAAGACAGGTTATCAAACAAACTCCACACACACAACCAAGTACACGGGGTTACATGACAACGATGTCGCAAAGCCCCTCAATGAATCAACATTCTTCCTGACATTTGAATATCATGCCAAATCCTAATTCATGTGTGGTTTCCTCTTATGATCTACCAGTTATTGAAAATATAGTTAGAGATTTTCTTTAATGACATATATTTTAGTTTTGGAACAAATAATTTACATATTCCGTCACTTCAAACAAATAAATCATTGTGGCTTTTGATCTAGATCAGTCAGATTGTTCCAATTTGTTTGAGATTAAAGTTCAAATCAATACTTTTAATTTATATCACTGAATTTGTCATCGTGCGTAAATAAACATATTCATGATGGCAGAACTTCAAAATTACAGACTACCCAGACACGCATCCCCAAATCCTGTGAGATACTTGAGATGAAAAATCATGCCCATTGGATCCAAGTAAAAAAGAGACCCTGTGGCTTAAGAACGTTAATTTAAGAATCTGGACACATGAGACAAGATCAAATCCCACCAACGGTCTAACTTGAAATGTATTTCCGTGTTTTCATCATTCTTCTCCTACAGTGCTGAAATGGTGCATTTACGAAGACCATGGCCCCTCTCTCTTGAGACGTCGAATTTTTTAAGAGCGTTAAAAATCCCTCAGTATGCCTTCCTTCGGAGGGGAAGTAAAGCCGGCGGTCCCATGTCATAGATTTATGGCATGTTAAAGAACCTTCCACTAATTACACCTGTGTGAAGCTAAATTGGATAGGTTACGAATGTAAGCAACGCTCTTAGGTTTCTACGTTCGTTGCTAAGAGCCGACTGCGGTGGCGTCTAGTAGCTGAGTTCTGAACTAGGCCTAGTAGTCGTTGACGGTGGCATTTGGCGGCAAAAGTAGGAACTATTTGAAAAATTCTAAGTTGCATAATGTACTTAAATTAAAAAACAGATACACACACTAATACAGCCATCACAATGAACACCGGTTATCAGACAGATTCTACACACACCCTAAGTACACGGGGCTACATGACCGCGTTGTCGCAGCCCCTAAACTTAAGAACCAACCAACCATCTCTCTCTTGGCTCCAATTTATCACTAATGGGTCCAATGATATAGAAATCACAATCGTAGCAGTAACAAACAGACTACAATATCGCAAGTCACTAAACAATATTGCGTTTCGTTTAATGTTTTATCACACGGTCAGGAAACGAAATACGGCAGAAAGGCATTCGCAGATCGAGAGCCTTTGAAACTGTGTCCCTGCTACCAGTTTCAGTCCAGTATTTGGGGATGTGTGTCGGCAAATTTCTGATAAAATAAGAATTACTGCAAACAGTAAGAAAGTAACAGACCGACTGAAAATTAAAATTCTATATACTTCCGAGAAGAATGTTCAGTTTGTCGTTGATGCAATCGAACTCGCAATATACAGCAAACCTGACAGTCAATGAAGTTTTCCAACGTACAAATATTCTGTCTCAAGTACAGTACTGCAGTTTATTAGATACCACATGTTCGGTGAGTTTATTAGCCTACATTTCACATTTCGCAAAAATGAGATCGATCCGGGCAAATGTCTGTCTGTCCGTCTGTGCGTGTGTGTCCCGTGTCCCCACCCTATCAACTCCTAAACGGCTGCAGCAATCGAATCCAAATTTGGTATGAGTAAAGATCTATACCTGAATATCTCAAGCCCATATTTGAAAATGATGTCAGTGCTACCAACTGATGAAAAATTGCAATTGAAATTTGAGCTCCATTTTGGATATCTTGGAAGGTATGAATGGGAGCTATTCCAAAATTGGCACACATATAGATAATAATATTTCAGTTTAATTTCCAGGAGGCCATGCATGGCGGTGTTGCCAAAATGATTCTAAGCCTGCTAATAAGTCCAATATTTAAATGAATATAACTTCTACACTATCAATTGGAATTCAACCAAATTTCGTATGTACTATGTGTACATAAACTTATATGACTGAGCGTATTCTTAAAAGCCACCAGGGCTGCCAACTGTTAATAAATACTTTCTCTCTATGTTCTTATCCAAATACCAATATATCAGAAAGTATGCAAGCCGACAGCTTTAAACTATGCACACGTATAGTACCTGATCTTCTAGATTAATTTGGAGTAACTTATCTACGTCAGTGCTACCAACATGATTCCAAGCCAATTTTTAAATACATGTAAATTCTATACTATCAATTGGATTTCAACCAAATTTCGTATGTGCTATGTCTACCATGACAGATATGATTATGCTTATTCTTAAGAGGAAGCAGGGCTGTCAACTGTTAAAAAAGCTGTCTCTATTTTTACGCTAATATTAATATATCAGAAGGTATGTAAGTCAACAGCTTTAAAATTTGCACACGTAGGCCTATAGTACCTGACATTCAAGATTAATTTGGAGGAACAAATATATGTCAGTGCTGCCAACATGACTCTAAGCCTGCTGATAGATCCAATTTTAAAATACAAGTAACTTCTGTACTAACAAATGGATTTCATCCAAAATTGGCACAACAAAAGATCATAATATTTCAGATTATTTCTGACCAACACATCCATGACATTGTTGCCAACATGATTTTACGCGCGCTGACAGATCCAATGTCTAACTGCATGTAACGCCCATGCTATCCATTGGACTTCAACCAAATTGTGTATTCTGTACCTTAAGAGATGGAACTAAGAATTTATTCAGTCACCAGGGCTGCCAATTGTAGTGCTCTATTAGGCTACATTATACCAGGTTTATTTCGAACTAACTGGGAATTTCGTTATTACCAACTTAATTTCGTCATTATTCGAGATAGGTATAAATAGATTGGCATGATTGTTAAATTTTAAGAAAAGTAGGCTCTTTAGTTTGTCACGGAACTTCTTGTTTCTTTGTGCGGTTGGTACACACTATTGCAGGTTGTGTTGCGCTTTGCAGGAAGTTAGTGTTAGTTAAGATGGCTGCAAGCATGGTCCGTCAAGACAAACGTTTTCTGCCATGAATGTTTTACTTTATTTGCATTTCCACGCGACGCACAGTGGGTCGAATCCCATATCTAGGTGGAAAAAATTCACTGTCGCAAATGAACGCGAAAACTGGCTCATTTGATAGTGAACAAACCAGATGGTGACCTTCGGTCTTCCTTTCTGCTCTCTGGTGCGTAGGAGGGAGGTTATAGGTGCTCAAACGTTTTCCTGGCAGTTATCAGGTCATTTGATAGGAGGTGTCGGAGTGAACCGAACGTTGTGATTCTAGTGAGTTCATCGAGGTGTTGTCTTCTGCGGCTCATGGAATAGTGAAAAGAGGTATGTGTTCGCACTATTATACGTAATACAAGCTTTCTGCAATAAATTAATTATTTACTTTATGAGTGCCACATAGTGCCACTTTACTTTAAACGTCATTCGATAGGAAATTTAATGTAGATTCAGGATCTGTAGTGGTTTGGTTGCGCACGAATGTGCATGATGGTTTATTTTCTTATTTTCAGTGACTATGTGGGCATTACCGCGAGAAGAATTTTTCAACGCGTGGCGGTCATGTCGTAAATAGGGGCGTACAGACGTCATATTTCAATATGTTATGAATAAATTTGATCAAACAACTCTTACTGACACTCAGGTGCAGGAGCTAAGAAACAAAATTAAGTTGATATCCCATAATATTAACAAAAATGGGAGAGTGCAGGAAGAACAATGCCACGTACATAGGTAATCTACCTATGGAAGCTATTGAGTTACTTAATGACCCCCAAGGAACTTTTACATCAAATGATGAAGACTACGATGCTCTGAACTCTACAGAAGGTGACGAATGAACATTAGACATTTTGTTATTATTAAGGGGAATGAGATTAATGAGAACATTACTTGACGAATGGACGGTTTATTTTTATTTACAATGGGAGAAATAGGCCTAATGTATGTCGTCTTTACTTCCATGCTTTTCTAGAGAAATAATATTGTTATCGTGTGCGAAGTGTGTTTACTAAAACTACGTCATGAACAGGACTGTAAAATGACATTTTGTTATAAAGAAATTGTTTGTATGATTTTGAAGATTTTTTTTTATTTTTAGAAAATAAATGTTATTTTTTGTGCATATTTCGTTGTTCTATGTTTAATAACAATTTAATATACGTTTCTAATCTGGAGGATTTTACATCCAGTGACTTCCTCTATTCCCTCAAATAAGCTGTAACAAGAATACTTGACTGAAAGTCTCATTGTTATTCACATTTTATCCAGTTTTAAATAGTATGTTCACCACTGTCATAAAATATCATATACACATCCAAATCGTGATTTTTACTACAAAAATGGATGATTCTTGTGTTGCTTTCGGTCATTTTTTTACACCTCACCTTACCCCTCACCGCTATATATTTACCCCCCGAAGATCGTACACTTAAGACGATTCCAGAAATGAATTCAGCGACCTCGAAAACGGTATATTGCCAACTTTTAATAGAATCCCAGCACTATTAACGAAGTTATTAATTTTTTCCACCTAGAATTGGGATTCGACACACTGTGCGACGTAGGCAATTCTAAAACAGTTCCACTGAATAATTTTTACAGAGCAGGCCTGCATAGTCCGCGGGCCTAGGGTTGACCATCCCTGCCTTAAAGTCTAAATCAGTCATGGGCAAAGTGCGGCCCGCGGGCAAAGTGCAGCCCTTGAGCTAGTCTAATCCGGCCCGCGACATGGTTTCGAATTATTTATTTAAACCAAATCTACTTGTTAATTGTCTCTTTAACTCAGAGAGTCATATCGTGACATACAGACAATAAATACATAGATAACATAAATTTACAGTATGGCGTTAGATAATTAAACCAAATGGTCATTCGGCATTTCATAGCTTCCTAGTTATTTCAAAACTTAATAATGCTTTGCAGTAGTTATCTTCATTCACAATATCACTGGGCAACTTTTCTGATGGAGACTGCACAAAGTTCTTTCTTAATCATAAATGTGGACACAGTGTTCTTCATTTTTTGACAGTTCTCCATGGGAGACACATCACAGAAAGAATTACTTTTATTTCCCTATCGAGCCCTTACTGACTGTAAGAGTCTGATAAGTTTTGTAGTAAGGAAAAAAAATCATCAAACTCACAGGAAAAATCTACAGACAGCAATATGTGGCTGTACTGTAGTAATCGTATACCTAGTTAATACAGATAGGCTCTCCTAGGCTTGAACAAGATTTATAGCTTAGGAAGCCATCTCCTGTACTTGAATGCTTAATTTACATGCATCTTTGTTCTGAATCTCATCCGACGCTTTCTTATTCCACATTGCCCTGATGGTATTAAAATATTTTGCTAATTGACCTGCTTTCCCCCATTCCCTTTTTAGTAATTTAATTATAGTGTGATACTCATTTTCATTTTCTATTCTGTTTAGATCTGCTTTGTCTACAAACTTTGCTCTTATCATTTTAATTTCCTTGCATTCCCTGATCAGGTGCGCTGCACCCATAACCTTCCCACAAAACAGGCAAATGTCCTCTTTTCCTACTTCTCTCAACGCTTTGTTCTTATACACCCCCATTAACCACCAAATTATCTCTCTCATTTCTCTTTTCATTAGGCATTGAGGCTTTATGCTCATAAAGTTCCTTATTTCGCAGAACTCCGTTAAGGTTCTCCTACTGGTGCACTCTTCTCTTAGCACCTGCAACTCTACGTCATTAACCCTTCTACACACTTTTTTACACACCCTACCTTCCTCTCTTTGTAAGTCCCTATCCCATAGATAACCCATTCCTAATCTTTCCAGTACACTTCTTACCCCGTCCACCCAGTAGCCCTCTTGCTGATGCTTCATTTGGTGCAGGTAAGCTACCTTAAGCATTCCCCCCCCCCCTCCACCTGCTTTTAAACGAATCCAAGACTTTATGACCTTTTTATGATATGTTGTCTAATGCTTACATCCTCACACAACATTCTCGCTCCACAATTCACCGTGCAACTAGGTAGCCCCAAAATTATCTTGACAAACCTACTTACAATACTGTCCAGGGTTTTCGTTCCTTCCTCTAAACCCCATACTTCCACTCCATAAAGTGCTCTTGAAACGATGAGTGCGTTAAACACATTCTTATACACTTTGCAGTCAAGATTCGGTAACTTACGCTCTAACATTTTAACATTTTCCAATGCCGCTAGCCCTTTCGATTTTGCCCTTTTAATTTGTTCGGTCCATTTACCATTACTCGCCATTATCGTCCCTAGATACTCAAGTTTTTTCACCGTCTCTAACTGTGACCCATACATGACCCACTTTTCATTCTTAGCCAGTTTAACTCCCTTTTTGCAGCCCATATCTTTGGTCTTACTCGGGTTAATTTTTAAGTTCCAGTCCTCACAGTATTTCACAATCTCGTCAATACTATAGTGCATATTATAGGGTGTTAGAGCAAGCAGAAGGATGTCATCAGCAAAAGCTAGGCCCGGGATATCATAATTGTCCAAGCAAGGGTTGGACCGTTGCTCAAAGCCCTTTGAATCGAAAATATCGTTGATAAATAGCAAAAAAAAGCACCGGGGATAATTTGCATCCCTGTTTTAATCCTATATCAGACGTTATCTCTCCTACAATTACATCATCTTTAGTTTTAATTGCACATTTTACTTCGGAATTCACATTCTCAATTGCTCTTATCATTTTATGTGACACCCCGATTTTTCCCAGTTTAGCCATGACAGCTCCCCTGCTCACTGAATCAAACGCCTTCTCCAAATCAATAGCTGTGATATACAGCTTACCACTTTTCCTTCTTATGTACTTGTCCATCACAGTTTTCACCACCATTATATTGTCACTGGTCCTCATCCCTTTTCTGAACCCTGTCTGGAGTCTCGATAACACCGAACAGCCCTCTGCCCATGCTATTAAACCCTTGGATAAGACCCCGGTGTACATTTTGCTCAAATTATCAGGCAAAGTTATGCCTCTATAGTTGCCTGGGTCTAGTTTGTCCCCACGCTTCTTATATATTGGACAAATTATCCCCTCCTGCCACGCCCTCGGAAATCTACCTCCTTCAAAGATTTTGTTAAAGATTTTTACCAAGCTGTCCATCATGAACCTATTGTTACTCAACTCTTGCCAAAATTCATTTGTTATCCCCGAAATAGCACCTGACTTCCCTCCTTTACTTATTGCTATTACTTCCATAATTTCCTCTATCGATATGACTTGGCCCAGCATAGGCAGAGCGGCCTCCAGCCCCCTCGGGACGCCAAACTCATCCCTCTTCCTCCAATTAACTTCAGCATTTAACAGATTCTCATAATATGTAATCCATACTTCATCACTAATAGAGCTCCCCCCACCACTTCTGCGCCCCCTAAAGTAAGAATTTATCCTGCTCCACACTTTGCTACAGTCGTTAGCTTTAGAATCCTTATTTAGTGCTGTTGCTTCCTTACCCTGCCATTCATCTTTCATTTTGCTGAGCAGTTCCCTATATTCTTTCCTTAGACGACAAAATTCTACTCTCATCGTATCATCCCCTCCTCTCTTGTATAACTTCAGTGCCCTAATAACTTCGGTTTTCTTCCTTCTACAAGATTCATCGTACCATCCTTTAATTCTCCCTACTTTTCCCCTAGCCTTCACGCGCATTTTCCGCCCGGCCATCACAATTGCATTCTCAATCATACGTATTACCCCTTCAATTTCATCATTACTGATCATTAAACTTATCCCTACCTTTATCAGCTCAAAATTTTCTCCCTGGAAGTAGTTCTGGAACTCTCTGCAGTTTTCCTCCCTCCATCTGAATCTATTTACTTTTCTCTCTACAGCTTTAACTTGTGGGTTCCCTTTTGATTTTGACTTTGTCACCGCTCCCTGCATGTTGACGACAATTGGTAGGTGGTGTGATTCTTCCCATTCTTCAACAGTGAAACTCTTAATTAGGGCTAGTGCTCCTCTGGAACATATTGCTAAATCTATTACACTTCCTCCAATCTCTGTTATATATGTTAAGTTACCTCCTTCATTCCCCACACAGACACCATTTAGTATATGTAACTCTTCTGCACCACATAGTTCCAAAATTTTTTCTCCGTTCTTGTTACATTCCTTGTCTTTGCTGTGCCTATCCCCACATACGGCCTCGGCAACCCCCTTGCTGTAAAGGGGCTTTCTGTCAGCAACCCTCGCATTGAAGTCCCCTAAAAGCACAATCTCTGCCTCTTCATATATATTTTGAATTCTGTTTATTTCAATAGCTAACTCATCGAAAAAGCTTTCTCTTGCATACGGGGAATTCTCCGGAGGGTTGTAGACAAAGCCGAGACATACCGTTCCTTTCCCCCTCCCCCTAATATCTGTTTTACCCACACTACTTCTTCCAGTTCTGAACTAATAAATTCTGATAATTCCCTCACCTCTTCTTTAAGTAAAACAACAATTCCCCCCGGGAACCTACCGGTACGAGCCTTCCTAATCTTAGGTTTTGTATGTATATTGAAGCCATCTATTTTAACCTCGCAACCTACAGGGAGCCAACTCTCAACAAATCCTACAATCTGCATATCTTCTATTAGGGTCAAAACTACATCGTTCCCTCCCTTATTTAAAACCCTCTATATTTACGCTAGCAATATTCCAGTTTAGTTATTTTTTACCCCTACCCTCTTCGCTGGCGGTGGCTTTACTTCTAGTAACTCTAGCTTTCTCTAGCTCTAGTATACTGCCACCTGGAGAAGAAATGACCTCCTTCTCCACATTAAACTGCTCTGCCAAGGTTTTCTTGCCCCAAAGTTATTTTAGACTAGTAACTCGTTGCTTGCCAGTCTCACCTTTCTGCAAACCACGCACTTGTCCGGTGTTCCTGGCGCTGACGTTAGTCGTTCCTGCTCGCGCCACTTCCGTGTTGGACTTGGAGGTCGATGCTCTCTGTTGAATCATCACCGCACTTCCCTCTGAACCGACAGCTGCTTCCACCTGGTTGCTAGGTCTAACTGTCTCCTGTTGCTGTTGCTTCTTCATATCCTGGAGTTGTGCCACTGTCCAAACCCGATCCCAGTTGTTGCCGCTAACCGCCTGTCTATTGCCCTTTACATAAGCCTTGAGACCCGAGTTTCTTGCCTTCCTTAAATGAAACTGCAAGGTCCGTTGCTCGCTTGCCTCTTCTTTACTCATTTCTCTCCTTACCCATATCCTCTCCCCTTTCAGGTTCTTTGTGTTCGCCAGAATTCTGTGAGCCATCAGCGAAGAAACTAATGACACTTTCACGGGCCTCGTGCCCTTTCCCCGCCCTATCCTGGTCACATTGTCAATCTCTGAAACTCTAATGTTTATCCGCATGCCTTCACTAATCACTTGGAGCACCTTGGATGTTAGATCCTCGGTGCTTTCCTTGGCATCTTCCTTTATTCCGTAAATGAAGACGTTTTTCTTTCTCTCATCCAGCTTGGTCTTCCTTAATTCATTTACCTCCACCTCTAATATCTTCACCTTTTCTCTTAGGTCTTTTATATCTCTACTATTCTCGGTCAGCCTTTCTGTCACTATTCCCATCTCTTCTCTTATACATGTCTTCATCTCCTTGAATTCCTTACATTGCTCACGAAGAATGTCCCGGATCTGGTCATTTTGTGACACTTCCTTTACAATTTCCCTTATTTTTTCCATTTCTTGCCATCCCAGCTGACCAGGCTCTGGGTTTGACTCCACTCCTCCAATTAATAGTAGCGTCGCCACAACCAGCGCTACCATCCCCATCGCCAAAACCCCCATCTGTTCAGTGACGTTGCCCACTATCACCTTCCCGGCACCGAAATCGCACTTCACTCTAGCCTGCCAGCGGTCGATGACCGCCCGGTACTGCTGAATAGCGATTCCCATTCTTCCTTACACTTCACTGCACGTCTATTCACCTTGCTTGCTTGGTTGAAACTGGTTTCGAATTATACTACCTACAATTACACATAGGTCCCATTTCCTGACTGTGTACCTTGAAGTGAAAACTATTTCAATCTCATTGTGTTTATGCGTTTTGTGTAATATCTTTTTGTGCGATAAATCTCCACGACGAATTTGAATGAAGACTTCAGGACTTCAGAGTTGTTTAACAAGACTTGGACGTTTTCAGCATACCATTTGATGTTGACTGTGAAACAGTAAAATCAGAGTTGCAGCAAGAACTGATTGAGTTACAATGTAGCAATGAATTGAACCAAATATTCCTTAGCGTTTCGAATCTTGAGTTCTACAAGGCCCTAACAATATCAGGCTTCCTAAACTTGAAATCTCATGCACAAAAGATAACTGCCATGCTCGCATCTTACTATATCTGTGAACAGGTTATTTTAATCTGCAATGAAACTTCGCAAAAATAGCATCAGAAATAGATTTACAGACCACCATTTAGCTGCGCTACTAACAATCAGCTCTTCCCAGTTTCAACCAGATTATGAAAAACTTTTAGAAGCACAGTCACAGTTTCACTTGTCACATACTCCTTCCTCTTCTAACAAATAATAATGGAGGTGTATTCTGTTTTCCTAAGTTCTCTACCATTTGTAATCTATAAGTTTTGTTTGATTTAAAATTCAGAAATAAAACGTTTACAATCTATCTATAAACATGTGTTCTATTTTCGGCCCGCCGAGATTATTTTGTATTGCATCTGGCCCTGCCCCTAAAACGTTTGCCCATGTCTGCTCTAGATAATCGCTCCAAATAGCTAATAAGTTGGCTATTTGATCGCTCTATTATAGTTTTATCTCAGTGGGCCATGAGACGAACGCAACAAACCATGCGTTTAACAATAAGCCCATAACCATGGTGATTATACATTATCATTTAACTAATTCCATTGCGGTAGACTTGTTATGAACGATCGTTACCCTGAGGGATTATCGATGCCGTCCAACCTCTTTCCAAAAAGTAATGCCTGTTCTTGCGGTCAATGGTCAAAAGAGAACTTCAAACCAGTCGATATGTTTTGTGTCATTTGGAATATTTTATTGGTCTACAAGAACCAGCTGGCCTATGTGCCTGTCAGATACAATATTTCAATGAACTACTTCGCCATCTGCAAGAATCAAGAAAGCGAGTTCAGTTAGTTATTATTGCTTTAAGGGGTGGAACAGTAAGATCATCTGCCGCTATAAGAAAGTTAGTCATAAGTATTTTTTGTGAGGTAATTTTACAACAAAGGATCAGTAAGTGTTTTGAGAATCGGTAAGTGTCTTGTTTATTAACAGATATCATGTGTGTGTGTGTCATACAGTAGTCTCGGTATCTCGCTATTCGGCGCCATGTTGGTGAGGAGGTTATGTTCCCATAACTGGTCCTCCGATGGCTGGTAGACTACTGTATCCCTCCAAGACCTCCCTTATCATGTGTGTCAGGTGGTGAGAGCGAGAGCACATCATCACAGAGCAGTCTCGGTCACTGGTATCAGGAGCACAGCCATGTCAGTGAGGTTGTTACGTTCCCATAACTGAACCCCCATTGGCTGTGAGACTGCTGTACCCTCCAATAGTCTAATGGGGAGTTTGTGTGGTTTGAAGTTATCTTTTGACCATTGGCCGCAAGAACAGGCAATGCTTTTGGAGAGAGGTTGGACGGCATCGATGATCTCTCAGGGTAACCATCATTCATAACAAATCTACCGGAATGGAATTAGTTAAATGATAATGTACAATCACTATAGTTGTGGGCGTATTGTGTGTGTATTACTGTAAAAAAATACTAGTGTACAATAGCTCGAGCTCTAGTGAATGGGTTCAGGTTGAATACAGAAGAATTCTCACATGTTTCTGCTAGCAGGTAAACGTCAAGTCTGAGACACCTCTAAATAAGAAGACGGACGGAGAGAAAGAGAGAGGGAAATAGAAACACAAGCGGAAATTGCATGAAGAGGGAATACTAATGTGTCAGTCCAGAAGACACACAAGAGTGAAGAATAAAATACACTCAACTGAATTATTTAGAAAATAAAGCAACTACGGACGTCATAACTTCTATGTTTAAATGAAGCGTAGACGGCTCGTCATCACCAACAAACAGCATAACCAAACGTTACGAGCAGTTTACAGCGGAACGTATGCATTTTCAGAAGGAAACGCACCCGAATTTCAATGTGGACATCCTGAATTGCCACAGTAACCGTGGACTAGGCCTACTGGGGAGACCACGTTAAAAAAAACGCGCCATGTACTCTACCTCATGGTGGTGTGGAAATGAGTATTCCTCTGCGGTGCACACCGAAAAGAGAATCAGTTTCAACACTTACGTCTCGGCCGTATGACGAGCCTGAGAAAACCTCACCTTTATAGCAGAGTTTATCACCAGTGATGCAAGACACGTTTTCCGATGGCACTTGAGGTGTTGTCTGGAGTCTGGTGGTACTTGAGGTGTTGTCTTATGGTAGGTAATGAGGTGTCCGGGTGAAACTCAGCAATTTTTCTAGGTTTGTGCCGTGTCTTGTGTGGGGTTTCGCCTAGGACACCAAGCTGGCTTGGCGGGGACACCAAGAGCCCGCTGATGAGCCAGCTTGGTGTCCTAGGCAAAACCCCACACAAGACACGGCACAAACCTAGAACACTTACTTGACGTTACAGACAGAGAGGAATATGGCTCCGAGTAGCGGAGAAAGCCGAAGTGTTACGATTGGTTACGAAGTACATCATGTCTTCGAGTCACCACATGATAGCGGAAAAAGACGTAGCTTTACGATTGGTTACGAAGTGAGAAGCTTATATCCTCTTTGCTTCAAAGGTTTGTATCTCGGGGGTGATTTGCCTATGTGTGATAAATGAATACTGTGATACAGGCAGTAATTTTCGGCCACACAGAAGCTAGTAGTTTCTCATTCCGCTTCGTAAGCATGTAGTATCTTAGGGGCGTGGTGGCGCAACGATCACGCTATTGGTCTCCCGCCGCGGTGGACCGGGTACGATTCCCGGTCAGTACAAGTGAGATTTTTAGCCTACTTTTCTCATTTTAAAAAATTAGGAAAAAGTAGACTTGGTGAGATCGATCCGGGAAAATGTCTGTCTGTGTGTCCCCCTATCAACTCCTCAATGGCTGTAGCTATCGAAACCAAATTTGGTAATAGTAAAGATCTATACCTGAATATCTCGCGGCTATATTTGAAATTGACGTCAGTGCTACCAACTGCTGAAAATTCGCATTTCAAATTTGAGCTCTATGTTGGATATCTCAGAAGTTATTCATGCGACTATTCCAAAATTGGCACACCCATAGATAATAACGTTTCAGATAATTTTTCAGAAGTCCATACATGCCAGTGTTTCCAACCTGCCAATAGGTCCAATTTCTAAATGCATGTAACTTCTATACTATCAATGAGATTTCGACCAAACTTCGTATGTACTATGTGTACTACAGCAGATATGACTGTGTGAGCCACCAGAGCTGCCAACTGTTAATAAATGCTCTCTCTATGTTTTAACCCTAATATCAATATATCAGAAAGTATGGAAGCCAACAGCTCTAAATTTTTCACACGTGTAGTAACTGTCATTCTACGTTAGTTTGGTGTAACTTAATCATTAGTGCTGCCAACACGATTCTAAGCCTGCTGATAGGTCCAGTTTTCAAATGCATATCACTTCTATACTAACAAATGGATTTCAACCAAATTTCGTATGTGCTTTGTGTACTATAACTGGTATGGCTATGCGTATTCGTAAGAACCAGCCGGGCTACCAACTGTTAATAAATGCTCTCTATATTGTTTAATCCTAATATCAATATATCAGAAAGTATGCAAGCCATTAGATCTAAACTTTGCACACGTATAGTTCCTGCCATTATAGATTAATTTGGAGTAACTAATATAATTCAGTGCTGCCAAAATGATTCTAAGCTTTTTGATAGTTTGAATTCTTTATTACATGTAACTTCTACATTAACAAATGGATTTTATCCAAAATTGGCACTATAATACATCGTAATATTTCACTTTAATTCTGAGCATTACATACTGTATATGACATTGTTCCCAACTTTCATGTAACGTCCATACAATCCATTAGACTTCAACCAAATTTTGTATGTGCATTCTATACCTTAAGGGATGGAACTAAGAATATATTCAGAGTCACCGGTCTGCCAATTGTAGTAAGTTACTCTATTCGGCTACACTATTTCAGGTGTATTTCAAACTGAAGTACATAGAAATGTTAGTATTACCAACTTGATTTCGTCATTATTCTAGATAGGTCTATATAGATAGGCATGAATCTTAAATTTTAAGAAAAGTAGGCTCTTTAGTTCGTCACGGAACTACTTGTTTTTTTAGTGGCTTTTGCTTCCAAAATCTAGAATGAGGTAAGATAGTGGAGTTAACTAGTCGAGTGCTTATTAATAAAGCAGGTGCGGTATATATTGACGACCTATATAATAATAATAGTAATAATTATAACAATAATGGTCTAACAAACCCGCGACTGCAACGCAGCTCATAGCTAATAGGACGAATAGCCTGCGCGACGACACCCTTAGCCACATCACCTTGATTTTAGGTCATGGGTCCCCACTTCTCATATCAAGCAGGTACTTATTGTCCTCACGAGGCTGAGTGTACACCTTTCCTTCTCCTGATGCAGAATTGAGAAGAGGCGGGTTTGATTCCTACCTCAGCCATGCTGGAAGTAGTTTTCCATGGGTTCTCATTTGTACTCCAGGCAGATGCCTAGATTGTACCTAAATTAAGGCCATGGCGCCCCCCTGACCTTATCCTAGCCCAATTACAGGTAAACAATAGTACGCTGCAGCAGTTACAATAATACAGATTATCAGACAGATTCCACACACACCAAAGTACACAGCACTACATGATCGTAAAGCCTTCAAAAGGAATAAACGACAAAAGATACCCCTTCCCGGCTCTCAAGTCAGTTCTTAAGTACGACTGGCTGCGTTGCTCAGTGGTAACGTTCTTGCCTACTGTGTCCAAGGCTGCAGGATTGAATCCTGGCGAAGTCACTTGGCATTTGTGGGTGGGTAAATGAGATGGAGCCGTGTCAGTAGGTTTACTGGCACGGTAAAGATCTCCTTCGGGGCAAAATTCTAGCACCCCGGCCTCAGTAGTTAAAAGGGACGTAAAACCAATAATATTAAATAGATCTTAAGTTTCTGGTTGACCACCTCGGTAAGAGAAAAATGTGCTAACCATACACCATGGGGACAATAATAATTAAAATAATAATAATAACCTGATAACTAGATCTGGGATTTTTATGTAATATCAAGTGGCATAATATGTACATAAATATGTAACAAAAAGCATCAAAATATGTAGCAAAATATGTAATAACATATAATCAATATAAACTTACCATTTGTCAGTTACAACACACTAAACACGCTTTATATTACATTTTGTAGCACAGTGAACAATTAAGTATTTTTCGATGTTCTATTGGGTCATAGAAAGGCGTTTGTCACTTAGGATGTTCTTATATGCAGAGAAATATATTTCAACATCACATGATGTAACTGGGGCAAATTTAAGGAGAGGAATTTTCACTGGAGAAATGTCCTCGGGAGGATCAACGTCATCTCCATTTAGAATTCGGGACACACTGTGAAATGTTGAAGTACCAGGATTTATCTTCAACACTTTTTGCAATTTAATCAATACACTTGCACCAGTTTCCCCATGCACAGCACTTATCATCCTATCGTCCTCTCAAATACCTGTCACTCATAATTACCTTAATCCCCCTGTTGAGTGGACAGACAACAGCCCCACATGAAGTGTGAAACTTCAATTCAGCAATTTATTTCATATTTCTTCTTCTCCTCCACCGCTAACATGCAGGTCTTCCAAAACGTCTTCTTTCTCTGGCCTGGAGTTTCAAATGGCAATAAGTGTGCTTGCCTTTAATGCTGTCTATGAATTGAGTCCTTGGTCTTCCTCGACTCCTCTTTCCTTCTAGCTTCCCTTCGAAGAGTGTGGTGCACCAGTCAGAATGACGAATCAAATGGCCAACAAAAATATTCCTTATGTTTAAGGATTCAACCAAGGTACGTGCCTCTTTGCTCTTTTGAGAACATTCTCATTCGTGACTTTGTCAGTCCAAGGTATCTTAAGTAGTCGTCGCCAGCACCACTTCTCGAATGCCCTAAGTTTTGATACATCTGCTTGTCGTAGAGTCCATGTTTCAGAGCCATAACTTGCAATAGTCCATAAAAAAAATCACGAAGTGTTTTCGCACCTCTAAGTTAACAGTCTTGGATGTTAGTAAAGACTTCTTTTTTGAGAAGGCTTCTTTTGCCTGTGCGATCCGAGCATTTACTTCTCTCGTACAATTTCCGTTTGATGTGATCAAGCTCCCCAGACATTTGAAATCCTTTACTTGGGCTAGTTTTTCACCATCCATTAGCAAATTGACTATCCCTAGTGCATGCCATTACTTTGGATTTATTTTTATTTATCCTTATTCCACACTTCTCTTGCAATAGTTATTTTATGTGATTCAGAGCATTTTCCATATCACTCTCATTTTCAGTTATCAGGGCTATATCATCTGCAAATCGTCTGGTACTGTACAGCTTGCCATTAACTTTTATGCCAAGACTGTTGGTAGCTAAGAATTCTTGAATGGCTTCTTCAGTGTAGATATTAAATAACAGTGGTGATAGTCCACATCCTTGTCTTACTCCCTTCCCAATTCTTGCTTCCACTATTTCCTTGCCAATTAATGCTGTCTGGTTCTTGTAAAGTTGATAGAGAATTCTTCTGTCCCTATAGTCTATCTCCAGTTTTCTTAGGGTTTCAAACGGCACCTTCCAATTTACATTATCAAATGCTTTCTCTAAATCAATGAAGGCAATTACAACAAGTTTGTCGATTTCCAGGGATTTTTCAATAATTATTCTGAGACTTAGGATGGCTTCTCGTGTACCTCTTCCCTTCCTAAATCCAAACTCATCATCATCATCTTCCTTCCAAGTATTGGGCCAAATGTCCCGTTACGGTCTTGCACTTTCCCTCCATCTCTTCATCGGACGTCCTATCGATCTATTTCCCCGTGGCTGGTAGCGAAGGATCTCCTTTGGAAATCTTCCAGGTTCCATCCTTTGGACATGATGCTTCCAGTTCTCTTGGTAGTCACAAATGTATGCAGTTATTGGTTTCACTTTTAGTTCCTTCAGCACATCCTCGTTTCTCTTATGATCCCATTTAGTATAGCCTGCTGTTCGGCGCATAAAGGTCATTTCGCGTGCTGTGAGTCTGGAGATGTCCTGACATCTTATTGTCCATGCCTCGCTGCCATAGCATAGGGTTGGTCTGGCTAATGTGTTATACAAACGCAAGCGTGTATGTCTTTGGACAAGAGATGGCTTCATGACGTGATTGATGATTCCTGTTGTTCTGGTATAATTAGTTATTTTTGCAGTTGTGTCTCGTTCTTCTTGAAATGATAAATGATATCCTAAATACTTGAATTCGTTAACTCTTTCTAAAATTTTACCATCCAGACAAATTTTACTGGGGATAGGGTCCTTACCCTTGAAGGCCATTACTTTAGTCTTTTCAGTAGAAATGAACATGCTGAATTTTGATGCCACTTTCTGGAGGTTGAAAACTGACCACTGCAGATCATCTTCAGAAGCTGCTACCAATGCAACATCATCAGCAAATAGTATAGCATCTAAATTTTTTAGATGCCTGCTGATAGGTATTGAACCATGTCTTTCACACCTCCATTCCTTTATTATAGCATTCATGTAGATTATGAATAGCAATGGAGAGAGTCCACAGCCTTGTCTTACCCCTCTGCTGATTGGCTTCCACTCGGATTTATGATTACTTAACCTTACTGAAATAAGAGTACCACTATACATGTTGGAAATGTTATCAATTAACTGTTGGGGGACACAATCCCTGGCCAATATGTCAATAAGTCGGTTTCTGTCAACAAAATCAAAGGCTTTCTTAAAATCAACAAATGATATGTGTGTTTCCAAATTGAACTCCCTGCGTTTTTCGATCAAAATTTTTAAGGTGAAGAAGGCATCTGCACATGTGCGACCTTTTCTAAACCCATGTTGTTCATTCCCTATTAACTCAGCGTAATGTTTCAGTAATTTTTCTTTAACAATGTTTGCAAAAATTTTGTATCCAGAGTTAAGTATACTTATTCCTCTATAATTTTCCAAAACTTTCATATTTCCCTTCTTATGAAGAGGAACTACTATTGCCTTTTGCCAATCTTCTGGCGGCCTGTTACCCATCCAGATTAAATTCAATAATCTGAGAAATCTTTTCTTGAAGGCATCGCCTGAATATTTTAACATTTCTGCATTTATCGAATCTTCTCCAGGTGTTTTCCCATTTCGAAGTTTCCTCAAGCTCGTTCTAATTCTTCGAGTGTAATATTTTCCGATGACTTGTTAGATGCTTGTAAAACAAGTTGTTCAATATTTGGACTCGACCAAACGCTCTGAAAATACTCAAGCCATTCTTTGTGGGTTATTGCATTAATTTTTACATCTTCTTTTACTTCCCTATTTAGTTTTTTCAAAATTTTATAGGTTTGTGGTTGTGGTCTTGTTGTGTCAGTCTCCAGGTACGAGACAAAGTTATCCCAACGTTCCCTGTGTTTCTTCCGAACTTCTCTTTTTGCTATTGCTCTCTTATGATGGTATTCAATATTATCTTCTAATTTACCAGTTGACAGAAACTTTTTATATGAATTTCTTTTTTCGGAGATTACTTTTTTAATTTCTTCGTCCCAAATTCTTAAACCCTTTTTCTTTTTCCATCTTCTTTTTTCTCCCAAACTTTCAAATGCTGACTGTTTTAGAGCTGAACTCAAATTGGACCACTCGTCTTCCACATCGTCAGAAAGTGGAATCATCTGAATGTGATTATCAAGCCTGTTTTGGTATAGCCATTTTATACTGGGATCATTTAAAAGGTTAACCTTATATAACGTTTCGTTTTCCTGTGTTCTTTGTTTCTTTTTCTTGAACCACCGTGGTTTTAAACGAATAGGAGCAACTAATAAATAGTGGTCTGTTTCCAATTCAGGTCCTCGATAAACTCTTGTATCCAAAACTAAATCTGCCAATTTTCCATTACAAATGATATAATCAATAATTGATTTCTGATTTCTTGCGGACCACGTATATTTATGACTGTCCTTGTGTGGAAATAGTGTGTTCATAATCCGAAACTGATTGAAGATAGTGAAATCTATTAATTTTGTTCCATTATTATTGCGGATTACCTCTCCATGAATACCAATGTTATTCTGAATTTTCTCATCACCAACTCTGCCATTAAAGTCTCCCATTAACAGTATCATATCTTGTCTATTAGTAATATTGATTATCTTCTGTAGATCATTATACAAAATATCACTTTCTTTCGAGTATCCTTCAACCGGTGCATATACCCCTATAACAGTCAAATATCACCTGGATAGTTTTATTCTTACTTGAATGATCCTTTCATTCCAAAAAGTATAGCTATCAATATTTGATCGTAATCTCTTGTGAACCATAAACATAACCCCTGCCTGTGCTCTAACATTTCGTTGAACAACACTATAAAACTTAAATAATTTCTTGTCTCCTTGGATCCCTGAAGCTTTTTCTTTGTTTCAGAAATAACTGCAATTGAAATATCTTTTTAGATAGAATATCGTCTAATTGATCATCTTTGTGTCCAATACCCTGAACATTCCAGGTAGCACATCTAATAATATCCTTCCTTTTCCAATTCGTGTCCTTTCCTTTGCCAAGTTCGTCAACTGTAGAATCCGTCCGTTTTCTTCCTTTACAAGACTTGAAAGCAATGAAAATGTCCTTCCAACGGGTTGCTAGCCTGAAGAAAGTAAGTCCATTAATGGGGATGCCATCTCTCAGCCCATGGACAGTCATCCAAACTGTTCTTCTGAAATATGTTCTTCTACTTTTCTCTCGATCCGATGATAGATGATTCTTGTTATAATTTTCGAGGCATGGGAGAGAAGGCTCCAAGTTCTATAATCTTCGCACATTTGTGCTCTGTGCTTTTTTTGGTATGGGAATAAGAATAGTTTGCTCAAAGTCCTTTGTCATTTCTCCTGTTACATATATTTCATTTATTAGATTGTATAGATTGTCCTTGGCTTTATCTCCGAGGGCCTGTAGAATCGCTGCAGGTATCCCATCTGGACCTGGAGCCTTTCTGGTTCATAACACATTGAAGGCTCTATCAAATTCTTCTTTTAAAATCAGTGGTCCTAATTCATCAGTATCCACCTGGTCTTCACTTTCAAGGACATTTGCATCTAGAACTCCCTCATACAGTTCTTCTGTGTACTCCTTCCATCGTAACGCTACCTCACCATCTTCCGTTAGGGCTTCGCCATTCTTGCTCCGTATGATGTTCATCATGTTTCTTTTTGTTCCAAACTGTTTCCGTATCTCGGCGTATGGTCTCTCACTGTTACCTTTCACCATATGTTCGTCTATGTCTTTGCTCTTCTTTTCATACCATTTTTTTTTACTCTCTTGACTTCTTAATTAATCTTGTTTCGAAGTCTCGCATACTCCTCATGGTTTCCTCTTACTTTGCATTTTCTTCGTTCTTCCAATAAATCCAGTAGCTCTTCGGTAATCCAAGGTTTATAAATCGCCCTTTCCTGTCCACCAAAGCATGCCTTGGCTGTTTCGGTTATTCCCTTTTTTGTTTTGTCCCATCTCTCTTGTATATTTCCAGACATCATCTGAAGGCCAATTCTAGCATTTGTTTCTTCTCTGAGCTCTTGTAAAGCTTGCTTGTCATTTTTACCTTGCTGATGTTCCGTCTCTTACAGGGTTGTTTTATAACTTTTCTTCTTAATGTAAGTTGGCTCTTCATTAATACCAGGTTGTGATCTGAATCCACATCTGCACCCGGGTAGGTCTTACAAGATTTTGCTTGATTACGATAACGACTTTTTATCAGTATGTAATCTATCTGAAATCTGTCACCATTACCTGGCATTGTCCACGTGTATCTTCTTCTTTTTGGTTGTTCAAAGCATGTATTGGCAACAATCAGCGTATGGCTTCTGCAGAACTCAATAAGCCTGTTCCCTCTTGCATTCATATTTCCAAGTCCATACTTTCCCACACAGTTGTCTACTGTACCTTCTCCTGCAACAGCATTCCAGTCACCCATGATGTTAAGGTTATCATCTTCTTTAACTTTCATCAATACTTCCTCCAGTTTTCATATATATCTTCCACTTCATCATCAGTGTAACTCGAAGTAGGCTGGATTAGTACTGTATCCTTAGGCTCTGTCTTGAGTGTGATCATGATAATTCTTTCGCAAATCCCCAAACGCTTTCGACCTGACACGCCAGTTTTCGTTTTAAAATAAAGCCAACTCCACCTGTTTCATCCGTATCTCCTGAATAAATAATCCTGTAGTCACCTCTCCAGAAGTTTCCGTTATTTGGCCTTCTCACTTCGCCTAGTCCTAGAACGTCGATCTCAAGTCTATCCATTTCCTTTTTGACATTTTCCAGTTTTCCAGTCCTTTTGAGTGATCGCACATTCCATGTTCCCATTCTACATATTTGATCAATTCTCAGAATTCATAATGTTGAATTTTGGGCTTATGCCGTGTTTTATTATATTGCAATTCGACGCGTTTCGAAAGAAACCATGTCTTTCATCGTCAGGAATAATCTGGAATACGACAATGTTGCTAAGAGAAAGCAACGAAGAACATATATATGATAGGTTATGTCAGTTGCAGGAATCTCAAGCCATTAGACTTGATGCTAACAAGGTTGTCGTAAATTTGTCCAGCAACCCCCTAAGTGATACCCAACAGGCAGTTCTCGCTAAAGGTCTCAATTTTGCTGTAGCGCCTAGAAGAATTCCTATTGAAGAACTTATTACATCCGTAGAATCCTCAGTACATCACCTCACACCTGAAGAGGCCGAGGAAGCCAGGCAAGAATGTTCCCGAGTTCTCAAGACAGCTAAGCCACCTAACACCAACTTAAAACAAGGCGAAAGCCGGGCACTTAAAGATCTAAGGGACAATTCTGATATTATCGTTCTCCCCGCTGACAAGGGTAATGCGACAGTGGTATTGGATAAGGTTGATTATGATTCCAAGATCTCGTCTTTGTTATCAGATCCTGTATATAGGATTAATAGTCGTGATCCTACTACTCGCTACTCAAATGTCACCGTCAAATTGATCAAGCAATCATCTATTCCAGCGGACGCAGCGAAGACTCTCCTTCCAGGGGATGCTATTCCTCCGAGACTCTATGGTCTTCCTAAAATACATAAGGAAGATGTTCCTCTTAGACCTATTGTTAGTACGATTGGTTCTCCTACATATGCCCTTTCCAAATACTTAGGTAGACTACTTCAGCCGCTTCTGGGTAACACGCCTTCGTACATTAAGGATTCCACACACTTCGTGGAAAAGTTAAAAGCTATAACACTTCAGCCGGGTGATATTCTAGTGAGTCTCGACGTGGTGTCTCTGTTTACGAGAGTACCTATTGATGGTGTTATGTCTCTCATTAATGGCCTTTTTCCTGAAGACATCACAAGACTTTTTTATCACTGCATGACCTCCTCCTACTTTCTATGGAATGGGAATTTTTATGAGCAGACTGATGGTGTGGCCATGGGTAGTCCTCTCTCTCCTGTTGTGGCTAATTTCTTCATGGAGAACTTTGAAGAGAAAGCTTTGTCGTCGGCTCCTTTCAAACCGAAGATCTGGTGGCGTTATGTGGATGACACGTTCGTTGTTTGGACGGAAGGTGAGGAAAATCTTAGCCATTTCCTGGATCACCTTAATCTCCAGCACCCTTCTATTTGTTTCACCATGGAAAAGGAATCTGACGGCAAAATACCTTTTTTAGATGTTCTCGTCACCAAGAAAGAGGATGGATCTTTAGGACACAGCGTTTTTCGTAAGCCAACACACACCAATAGATATCTCCACGCAAGTTCTCACCATCACCCTGCCCAGAAACATGGTATCCTTACAACTCTAACTACCAGGGCTAGGAGGATTTGTGAAGTGTCTTCTTTACAAGAAGAAATTAACACCCTGCGAACCACCTTTGAGAGCAACGGTTATAGCAAGGCTTTGATTTCTGCGGTTCTGAAACCAACAAATAATAATAGGACGTCAGTTGAGAAAAGAGATGTAAGAGGAACTGCTTACCTTCCGTACATACATAACACAACGGATCGTATTGCTAAAATCCTACGTCGATACAACATACGGACTGTATTTGGAACTTCTGTTAAGATTAGGCAACTCCTGCGACCAACTAAGGACAGTTTGCCTAAATTGCAACAACCGGGTATCTACAGAGTTCCCTGTACTTGTGGCAAGGTTTACATCGGGCAGACTTCGAGAACAATATGCACTCGCATTAAGGAACATAATAGATGTATCAGGCTCATTCAACCTGATAAATCAGCTGTTGCCGATCATGCTTTAACACCTGGCCATGATGTCATGTTCCAAGGGGTGGATGTTCTTGCCCGTATAAAGCAATATCGTCCCAGAATCATCAGGGAGGCGGTTGAAATACGTAAACACCCAGATAATTTCAACCGCGACACCGGCTACAATCTCAGTGAATCCTGGCTACCTATTATCAGAACCCTGAGAAAGTAATTCACTGCTGCTTTCCGTTGTCCCTAACATGGGGCTATAATGGCGTCCATCTTTGGGCTCCTTCTATATGTTCTTCGTTGCTTTCTCTTAGCAACATTGTCGTATTCCAGATTATTCCTGACGATGAAAGACATGGTTTCTTTCGAAACGCGTCGAATTGCAATATAATAAAACACGGCATAAGCCCAAAATTCAACATTATGAATAATAACACGGGCCGTGAAAGTCTAAATGACAATATTAGAAACCTCTATGGGGAGGATATTTTCCGACTGATGTCTAGATTCAGTAGGTTACGACGCAAGAAGGTGTGTCTAATCTCTTCACTCGCTTTTCTCCTAAGATGCCGGGATCATGATATTCTACCGAATTTTGTTATGTTGAAGCATTCCTTCAGAACACCTAAGGCAACGAGAATCTATCGTCGTGCAAGCAAGGCGTTATTGATAGAGAGGTTACAGCATACTCGTAAGCAGTTGGATTTTATTTCGAGGGAGTTACTACAGCTACATCTACGCCTCTCAAACTTCGTAAGTGAGGAATTATGGAATATCTTTGATCGTATTTCTTCAGTGCAAGCTAACAGCGTTCTAGATCAGGTGAGGGACAGACATATTTCCAAATATGATAGGTTATGTCAGTTGCAGGAATCTCAAGCCATTAGACTTGATGCTAACAAGGTTGTCGTAAATTTGTCCAGCAACCCCCTAAGTGATACCCAACAGGCAGTTCTCGCTAAAGGTCTCAATTTTGCTGTAGCGCCTAGAAGAATTCCTATTGAAGAACTTATTACATCCGTAGAATCCTCAGTACATCACCTCACACCTGAAGAGGCCGAGGAAGCCAGGCAAGAATGTTCCCGAGTTCTCAAGACAGCTAAGCCACCTAACACCAACTTAAAACAAGGCGAAAGCCGGGCACTTAAAGATCTAAGGGACAATTCTGATATTATCGTTCTCCCCGCTGACAAGGGTAATGCGACAGTGGTATTGGATAAGGTTGATTATGATTCCAAGATCTCGTCTTTGTTATCAGATCCTGTATATAGGATTAATAGTCGTGATCCTACTACTCGCTACTCAAATGTCACCGTCAAATTGATCAAGCAATCATCTATTCCAGCGGACGCAGCGAAGACTCTCCTTCCAGGGGATGCTATTCCTCCGAGACTCTATGGTCTTCCTAAAATACATAAGGAAGATGTTCCTCTTAGACCTATTGTTAGTACGATTGGTTCTCCTACATATGCCCTTTCCAAATACTTAGGTAGACTACTTCAGCCGCTTCTGGGTAACACGCCTTCGTACATTAAGGATTCCACACACTTCGTGGAAAAGTTAAAAGCTATAACACTTCAGCCGGGTGATATTCTAGTGAGTCTCGACGTGGTGTCTCTGTTTACGAGAGTACCTATTGATGGTGTTATGTCTCTCATTAATGGCCTTTTTCCTGAAGACATCACAAGACTTTTTTATCACTGCATGACCTCCTCCTACTTTCTATGGAATGGGAATTTTTATGAGCAGACTGATGGTGTGGCCATGGGTAGTCCTCTCTCTCCTGTTGTGGCTAATTTCTTCATGGAGAACTTTGAAGAGAAAGCTTTGTCGTCGGCTCCTTTCAAACCGAAGATCTGGTGGCGTTATGTGGATGACACGTTCGTTGTTTGGACGGAAGGTGAGGAAAATCTTAGCCATTTCCTGGATCACCTTAATCTCCAGCACCCTTCTATTTGTTTCACCATGGAAAAGGAATCTGACGGCAAAATACCTTTTTTAGATGTTCTCGTCACCAAGAAAGAGGATGGATCTTTAGGACACAGCGTTTTTCGTAAGCCAACACACACCAATAGATATCTCCACGCAAGTTCTCACCATCACCCTGCCCAGAAACATGGTATCCTTACAACTCTAACTACCAGGGCTAGGAGGATTTGTGAAGTGTCTTCTTTACAAGAAGAAATTAACACCCTGCGAACCACCTTTGAGAGCAACGGTTATAGCAAGGCTTTGATTTCTGCGGTTCTGAAACCAACAAATAATAATAGGACGTCAGTTGAGAAAAGAGATGTAAGAGGAACTGCTTACCTTCCGTACATACATAACACAACGGATCGTATTGCTAAAATCCTACGTCGATACAACATACGGACTGTATTTGGAACTTCTGTTAAGATTAGGCAACTCCTGCGACCAACTAAGGACAGTTTGCCTAAATTGCAACAACCGGGTATCTACAGAGTTCCCTGTACTTGTGGCAAGGTTTACATCGGGCAGACTTCGAGAACAATATGCACTCGCATTAAGGAACATAATAGATGTATCAGGCTCATTCAACCTGATAAATCAGCTGTTGCCGATCATGCTTTAACACCTGGCCATGATGTCATGTTCCAAGGGGTGGATGTTCTTGCCCGTATAAAGCAATATCGTCCCAGAATCATCAGGGAGGCGGTTGAAATACGTAAACACCCAGATAATTTCAACCGCGACACCGGCTACAATCTCAGTGAATCCTGGCTACCTATTATCAGAACCCTGAGAAAGTAATTCACTGCTGCTTTCCGTTGTCCCTAACATGGGGCTATAATGGCGTCCATCTTTGGGCTCCTTCTATATGTTCTTCGTTGCTTTCTCTTAGCAACATTGTCGTATTCCAGATTATTCCTGACGATGAAAGACATGGTTTCTTTCGAAACGCGTCGAATTGCAATATAATAAAACACGGCATAAGCCCAAAATTCAACATTATGAATAATAACACGGGCCGTGAAAGTCTAAATGACAATTCTCAGAATCTTCTTACATTGTCCCCTCCGGAGATCCGAACAGGGGACTATTTTACATCCGGATACCAATTTAACTTGGGAAGAATCCATCATGCATGTATATTCTAGGGAAAATTAATTGGGGTGGTTTCCCGTTGCCTTCCTCAATGCGCAGTAACCACCTGCTGCCACTACAACATGTCCTCAGTTGATCCGTGGGTGCAAGCACCACTCTCTCACGAGAGCCCCTATCAGCCATTGGGACGCGCCGTGTCGGGGTTGAGGACTTCCCCGCCCAGATCCGTCTTCCACAGAGTACAGCGAAGCCCCTACTTAGTTCAGAGCTCCCCCCTGTAATATCACTAAGAATATGGTATGTAGAATACCCACATATATGAAAAAATATGTAAAATATGTAATTACATAGAAATCCCAGCTCTACTCATAACAACGTACAAAATTCTCTCCAAAGCTCTTCAGACACAGGCAGAGGAACAACTTATCTTTCAGCTTGGAGAATATCAAGAAGGGTTTAGGAAAGGTCGTTCATGTGCAGGGCAGATCATGAGTCATTAATCTGTTCTTTAATATTTGAAGCTCAGAAACAGCAAGTTCGTAGTTGTCGTCGTCGACTTCAAGAAGACCTATGATACTATTGATCGAACCACACTCTTCCAAATCTTAAAAGAAATGGGTTTAGACGACAAAACACGAGCAATTATCCAGCAGACCTCGGCAAACACAAACTCCAGAGTGAAATTTAGAGGATAAATTTCAGACGCTTTCAAAACCAGGACGGGTGTGAAGCAGGGAGATGGACTGTCACCTTTACTGGAGAAAGTAATTCGTGAATGGCGCAAGGAGATGGGTAAAGAAGTGTTAGAAAATGGCATCAGAATGGGCTGCAGGAGCATGGACCAGACAATTGACTGTCTAGCTTGCTTAGATGATCTAGCAAACTTTCCTGATTCCCTAGACACAGCCGCAAAACAAGTCAACCAACTCAGAATACAAGCGGCAAAGGCAGGCTTACAGATTTCTTTTGAGAAGACCGAGTTTATAACTAATATTAACCCTGCAGTCAAAGAATTAAATGTTGAACATGGAAAGATCCGTCAGGCGAAACCGTTTAAGTACCTAGGTGAGTGGATCGAGCCCAACATATCAGAGAAGGAAGCCTTCACATCAAGAATGAACAAGATGGAAGTGGCCTACCAGCTAACGGAAGGAGTGTACAACAAGCGAACAGTGTCCCTCAATGCCAAACTAAGACACTATCGTACAGTTATTCGACCTGAGGCGCTGTACGCAGAAGAATGCCTGGCAATGAATAGGAAGGGTCAGGTTGAGGAATTGGAAGTCAAGGAAAGGAAGATCCTGAGGAAGATCTTAGGGCCGTTGAGAGACTATGGTGAATACAGGAGATAGCATAACAATGAGCTGTACCATCATGTAGAAAGGATATCTCAAGTAATTCGGAAGAAAAACAAATCTTTCTATGGCCACTTATCTCGTATGAAACCCGAGAGAATCACGAATCGGATATTTACCTATGTTCTTAACTAGAAAACTAAGGGCCCCTGGTTTTGTGAGGTAGACAAGGATTTACAAGAAGTAGGGATCACCCACGCAGACATTATGGACAGTGATCTTTTGAAGACAAAGCTTGGAGCACACCATCAATTCCAAGAAAAAGCGAAATTAAAAACCACCAAGAAGTGGTCTGGTGAAAGATGGGAGTTTCACAGGCAGTGAATGCGTGATCACTGGACTAAGATGGAAGCAGTTGAAATGACGTGGTCCATAGCTGGCCTAAACGAAGAAAGAAGAATAATGATGTAACGGGTTTAAGGTAACTTTTAATTCATGTGGCTTTTTAAAAGAATAAAGGCATAATGCTTGTTTCAGTGGATTGTGCTAGATCCCAATGCAATTTGTACAGTCCTGCATGGCAGAGTGTTTACAGGAAATTCCAGAGCCAGCCGGGCATTCTGCAAGAACAATGGGAGTGGTGGGGAACGGAAGGGATGATGATTTCAGCGGAAGAACCAGAACTTGGCCTGGGGCGAGGGGCGTAAAAGAGCTGTGCGATGGAATGACAAGATAAGAAAGATCCATTCGGAAGATTAGCTGGCTCAAATCGCCAACACCCAATTAAGACACTCGTATGGAAATTATAAAAGTCGCATACGCTCGTTTTATAAACATTAATTATTGCCATTATAGGCTCGTTGCATAATGTACTATTCTAGTTTATGGTATTATTCTCTGTAACCACGGTGGGATTGACGCGAGCTTCTCAGCGCGGGACAGAGCAGCCTGTGAGTCTCCTTTGATACAGGCTCAAGTCTCTGTGGGTAGAGAAAGCAATTGCGCATGCGCCAAGCGGAAGGTCGATATCTGAATGCGTCAGCAGAGAGCCTAGGCTCCAAGCAGTGCATTCAGAGGCGGGCGGTATTTCGGCGTGCGCATGTTCATTTGTGAGTTATAAATAATGGATCAGTGTAGTGATTTAATAGTGTGTTTAAAATCAAGACCATTTCCTTCGTTGTCCTATGAAGAGAATATGTTTTGAACAACGGCCTACAAGAAATATATCAAGAAACAGTGCGCTTCATAAGACTGAGTCTTACCTTTCGTGTTTCTACTGCTTCGAGTGAACCAAGTAAGAGTGCATTGAACTTAAAGACATTTTTTTTCAGGTACTCCATGTCAGATTCTAAACTGAGCTTTTTCGATACTATCTCTATTGAAAAGAGTTTGGTAACTATCTTTCTAGTGATGACATATTCAAAGAAAGCATCATTCATATCTTTGCTGAGCAAAAAGCACGACGACTGGGGTTTATCTATCAAAATCTATAAGGAATGAACTTTCAGTTGCATGAAGTAGCTGCTAGTTAGTACTCCCTAAAGCAAGGGTATCCATAAAGCATACCTGACGGCCTTGCAGCGATAGTGGGGGAAGAATCACACCCCCTCCCATACACATCAATTGCACCAGTATGCAGGACTACCCATAAGAACGATAAAACACTCGTTTTATGGTAATCTATCAGCTATGCAATGATTACGGTCAATGTGAATATTCAATTGTTTTATGGGAAGTGAAACCAAGCAGAACTTAAACTATTTCCAAGTGATGTATAAATAACAGAGAACAAAAATCTGGTCGGTTGGTTGGTTCCTCAGTTTAGGGGCGGCGACAACGCGGTCATGTAGCCCCGTGTACTTTGGGTGTGTATGGAATCTGTCTAATAACCGGTGTTAATTGTGATGACTGTATTAGTGTGTGTATCTGTTTCTTTAATTCAAGTAAGGACTGCAACTTTGAATTTTTCAAATAGTTCCTATTTTTGCCGCCAAACGCCACCATCAACGACTATTAGGCCTAGTTCAGAACTTAGCTACTAGACGCCACCGCAGTCGGCTCTTGGCAACGAACGTAGCAACCCAAGAGCGTTGTTTACATTCTTAACCTAAACAATTTAGTTTCACACAGGTGTAATTAGTGGAAAGTTCTTTAATATGCCATAAATCTATGACATGGGACCGCCGGCTTTACTTCCCCTCCGAAGGAAGGCATACTGAGGGATTTTAACGCTCTTAAAAAATCCGACGGCTTCGGCCGGGTTTGAACCCGCTATCTTGGGCATAGAAGCTCAGCATGCTACCGACTACGCCACCGAAGCCGCTTGAACAAAAATCTAATTTAAGGTAAAATATATCAGTAGGGATACATTATAGAGTACGAACATTTCAAAGATTATCTAGAAGTAATAGCAACTGCTAGTATCAAAAACATATTTTATTGCCAACTGAATGTTTAGGTTATGTTGGTTTTTTTCTTTTCATTGTACTTAACCGCCCTCTGAATGAAGAGAGCTGCATCAAGAGACTTTGTAGCCTCAGTGGCCTGTACAGGAGCAACAAAAATACTGCCTTCACTGTGTGTTCCGGTTCATCAATCGATCATCAAACGGTATTAAGTATATTGTAAATTTGCTTCGCCCGGGAACAGTTATGAATGCATTACGTGATAACTGTTCTTTTCCTAGCTAGCTCGTAAACTGTCGCCTCAGTAATTGAATGGAGTTGGTTGGAAGAAATAAAAACGTAAAAACACTTATAGTGGGCGATGTATTGAAGATAGAGATATGCTCCCGTGAACTTTTTTGTAGAACGTTTCATGCTGAACAATTCTTACACTCATAGTATGTTGATATTTTTAACGGTTTACCCAGGGTAAGCTTAAAAAGCGCACGGACGCCAGGTTTTCTTTTCGATATTTTTACTGAAATCTTTACTGCTTGGCTTCCTTTGATCATAAATCAATTATTTTCTACAGAACTCTTCCTCAAGATATCCTTTACAGAATGGTGAAAACCACATCAATATCCATCGAGTGGTTCTCGAGATTACCTGTGACATCCAAAAATCGGGGACTTCGTTTTATACTAAGTTGTGATATGAAAACAAATTGAAACGAAACAAAAACAAGGAGAAAATATAAACAATAATGCGATCGAAATTGCAATGTCTTAAAAATTCTTTCCATGATAAGTTACCTTATCAATATTTCTGATTGTTTTAAATTTAAGCACGTAATCTTCAAATATGGGTACAAGGCGAAACACAATGCAGATGTGTTGGGCAACCTACGCATTGATCGAACAGTTTGTTTCTTTACATTACGGTACGTTCGGTGTGCTAGCGATCCCAACGACTGGGGCAGGCAGCCCAGCCAGGAGAGGCAGGAACCACAGACAGCGAATAGCTAATTGCCTTGGACTGCCACTTCCGTCTGTAAAAGATGCGGTCAAGAATAAAGAAAATGACAGCAATGCAAACAGTGAAGATTCTCCTACGGCAAAGGAGAGGTGACTGTCAGCCGTACGACCTTACATTGTTGACTATTTGAGTTATTAGACCATTCAGAGCTTTCTTGGGGAAGTTTTTTTTGACAATTTCATAATTAAAAGAAAGGGGGTGTAAGGGGTAGTATCTGCCCAAAAGTCATCCGCATCTGCACGTGGTGCACCCTGCTTTAGACCGACGAGGCTCTGACGACCTAGTGATTTCCGGGATAAGGAGTCCACCTCTATCCGGTCAACGGCTCTCTAGGGAGGCGGATGAACTGGTGGAGGTTGGGGCACTCTCTTGCTCTTAGGGTGGGAAACTTCCCCTAAAGGCAGATGAACCACTTGTGGTCAACGTCGTAGAAAATGCAGCATCTTTTCTCCGGGTTAGGGGTGGCTGCGCAAGGCGTCTGTACTCCAGAGGAGCGGCCTTATTATCACCTCTCTGGATCACATCCAGAGTTGTAACTCGGGACCTAGTCCCTCATCGGTGTTACCGTGACTGTCAACCATGGAAAGTCTTTCAAGTAATACTCCACCGGCTGAACCTAGAGTTCAGAGAAAGCAGCATTCGGATCCGGTGGGCTGCAACCTACGAGATACCGTGAAGTCGGAGACACGGAAATATCCCAGTACCACACACACGAATAAGACAAGATTAAGAATCAAACCAATGCAGATAACTTACTTCTCTACACATAATGTGAACTCTTTCATGCAAACTGGTAAGCTAAAGGTGATCACTGACATAATGGAATTAGCAAAAAATTCTCATCATGGGATTACAGGAATTGAGGAACACTGACCAGGATGCTTTGGAATCTCAAGGGTATCGACTATATAAGGGTATACCGGGGAAGAGAGTGATGAAGAATGTTCCACAATTTGGAACAGGATTTCTGATCAACCTTAAAATTATAAATTCAGTTCAAGAATTCCGCTCACCATCTCCTCGAATCTCAACGCTCACCTTTAACACATCTAATAAGATTTATACTATCACAAATGCCCATCCTCCCACTAATGATTTAAAAAACTTCCCCCAAAGACCGTGAAGAAACAGAAGAATTTTTGGACTTATTGGATCAAACCATAGATAACATCCCCAAACACCATATAAAATTATTAATTGGCGACTTTAACGGTCAGCTAGGTAGAGAAAGAAAACACCGTGACATCATCAGAAAATGGCCAGCACACAATATAACAAATAAAACTGAAGAGCGACTAGTTCACCTGTGTCGAAACCAAAACTTAATCTCAATATCTACATGTTTTAAACGAAAACCTCAAAAACTTAAAACATTGAAACACCCTGATTACACTAAGGGAGAATGGCAACTGGACCACGTGTGCATGGATAAACACCACCATAAGGAGATCTATAACGTCAAAGTCCTCCGCGGAATTGACACAGGTTCTGATCACTACGTAGTCAAAATTAAAATTAAACTCACGCCCCCGAAGAGACAACAAAGGAAAACCCCCAAAACTAAACGAACAATAGATCCTATCCAGTTAATCAACAGTGAACAGTACCAAAAAGCAACTGGAAACATTAAAATAACTGATAAACTCGAAAACTTGGTTCACAACCTACAACAAATAGCCGAAGACCTGGCTCCAATAAAAACCGCGGGAAAAACATCAATGGTGGAATAATGAATGTGATGAGATGATTGAAAAACGACACCGAGCGTGGTTGTTACACCAATCCCAAAAATCTGAAACATCTTTTCAAAATTTACTTACACAACGAAAAGAAACAACTAAAACTTTAAGAAGAATAAAACGGCAATATCGTACTGACACCCTACAATCAATTGAGGAGGAATTCAAAATTTCACAATCGTGGAATTATTACAAAATCTTTAAACAACGTCCGAAAAAATATGAAGCACCTACCTCATTGTTAAAAGATGAAAATGGTAAATTGGCCCACAACAACCAGGATAATGCACAAATTATGGCTAAATATTTTAAGACCCTCCTAAACTGTGAAGAACCCATAGAATATCTTCAATTGGATGTTGACACTCCAATAACAACACCACCAGAGAACATTAACCCGCCCACACTAGAAGACGTTTACATAGCACTGAATGAGATGAAGAATTTCAAAGTCCCTGGAGAAGACCAGACTTTTGCGATGATTTGAAACTAAGAATTAAAAGGAATCATCAGAATGAAATGCTCAGAACAATAGATGAATCATTCAAGCAACATAAAAAGAAGGAAGGAAGATTGTAGTTTTACGTGACCGTGAATCTTGTGATTATGAGCCACGGGACCTCCTTTTTACGTGGAATCCGAACCACAGGACATGGCATTTCACTTCGAAAATCTCACATGCATTGACCGGGAATCGAACCCGGACCGCCTTGGTGAGAGGCATACAGCTAGACCGCTGAGCCACCACGCCCCATCAAGCAACATAAAACAAGGGATTATTACAAGATGTTTAAACAGTATCCGTCTAAGTATACCCCACCTACACTTATGCTGAGAAATGAAAATGGAAAAATGACACATAACAACCAAAACAATGCAAATATCTTGGCAGTCTACTTCAAAAAATTACTCAACCGCGAAGACCCAAGATAAAATCTGGAGTTGACCCCAAACCTAAAAACAAAACACCACTAGAAAAGGTTATTCCACCAACATATGAGGAAGTGATCAAAGCCGTTAACTTGCTCAAGAACTATAAAGCAGCAGGAGAAAATCAATTGGTTGCAGAATTATGGAAGAATGCAAATGATCAAACTCTTCGAAACTTACGTAAACGTATTATTGACATATGGAACTCTGAAAAAATGCCTGAGGAATGGAACACAGCAATAATCCACCCCCTACACAAGAAAGGTGGTAGGTCAGATCCCAATAATTATAGAGGAATATCCCTTGTTGATGTCACATATAAGATCTTTTCAAAAATTCTTCGCTCAAGAATACAGGAACAACTGGACCAAGAACTTGGAGAGTACCAATGAGGATTTCGGCCAGGCAGAAGTTGTCCAGATCAAATCATCAGTCTTAAGTGGATTATGAAGCATCACAGAGCTCGAAGTAAGAACCTAGTTATCACTTTTGTTGACTTCAAAAAAGCTTATGACAGTATTCATCGGAAGTCATTACTGAATACTCTTCAAGAATTTGGTGTTCACAGGAAATTGATCAACCTTATTGGAATGAATCTCTAGAATACTAAAGCAAAAGTTAAATTTAGAGGAGAATTGTCAAAACCATTTACAATCACAACCGGCCTTCGGCAGGGGGATGGTCTCTCACCTATTTTGTTTAATTGTGTACTGGAGAAGGTCATGAGAGAATGGAGAAAGAAATGCCAACCAAACATCAAGATTGGTAGAAATATTAAACTAAACTGCCTGGCATTTGCAGACGATCTTGCACAACTGGCAAATGATATGCCAACCTTCGAGGTGGACACCCCTGTCCTTCAACTAAATGATAACAAACAAATTAAGGTTGTAAAAAAGTTCAAGTATATTGGGGAAACTATAACTTGGAACCTAAATGAGAAAGCCGCAATAGAGTACAGAACAACAAAACTGAGACAAGCACAACGAGTCACATCATGGTCAACTTATAAGAAGAAATCTCTCTCGATGAACACCAAATTCAAACATTATGGTTCAGTAGTTAAATCTGAAGCAACTTATGCAAGTGAACCCCTGTTTAAGATTAATACCAAAGCAACAACAGATAAAATCCAAAAAATAGACAGAAGGATCATCAGGACAATCATCAATAAAAAAACATCAAGTAAATGGATAATGGAGACTGCTGCCTTATGAAATAGTCTATCGGGAAAATGAATCAATTGTGGATACAATGCGTAAAAGGAGAATTGCCTTTTTCAGTCACATAGTAAAACTACCAGACACCAGACTACTGAAGCAATTATTCAATTTCTTTTGGAAAAGTAAAACCAAGAACAACTGGTTCGTTGAGGTCCAGAATGATTTAGACGAGCTAAATATTACAATGAAACAAATTGCAGAGAAAAAAGAGAAGAGGATTCTGAGAAGTAGGGATACAAGATTGAAATTAAAAACAGTCAAACGAAAACAGTACGCCATTACAAATGAAGAGAGGGCGGCCAGGTCGGAGAGATTAAAGAAGCTCTGGAAGGAGAAGAGGAAGTTGAGAAGCCATTAGAACTAATATTGTAAAGACTGTAGTGTATATGGATTGATTTAAGTGCTCCAATTTGGGCGTAAACTATGTAAATAATAAATAAATATAGAGAATCTTTATCAAAAATTCTAAAACACAGGGAATTACACTCCAAATTGACAAGTCTCATAAATCTAACTCTTACAGGCACCAAATCAAAAGTTAAATTCAGAGGTGAATTCTCTGACCCATTTGAGGTCACAACCGGTTTACGACAGGGTGATGGCTTATCACCATTACTATTCAATTGTGCATTGGACATTGTAATGCGAGAATGGTCTAAGAAATGCCCTCCAAATATAAAAATAGGGAGAAAAATTCAAACAAACTGTCTTGGTTTTGCAGACGACGTGGCATTATTGGCGAAAGATTTAGAGGAAACCAAAACACAGATATCAGAGCTTCAGTCTATTGCAAATAAAATTATCCTTAAGATATCATTTGAAAAAAAAAACAGAAATCATGTCACAAAAACCAACACCATTAAAGGAAATACAAATTAATGATACAAAAATTAAAATTGTAACACGATTCAAATATCTCGGAGAGCTAATAACAAACAACTTAAATGAGAAAGCATCAATTCAAATAAGAACCAACAAGTTATCTAGGGCACAAAAATTAACATGGGAAACTTACAAAAATAAATGCTTATCAATTAATGCAAAAATTAAACATTACAATACAGTCATAAAACCGGAAGCCACAGGTGCAAAAGAAACATTATTCCATCTAAATGAACATTCTAAAACCGACAGATTACAGGATCGAAAGGGGAATTGGAATAACTTGTATCAATAAAAGATATAAAAAAGATGGGCAATGGCGAATAATACCTAACAATATGGTCTATAACAACCTAGAACCAATTACTGATACCATGCGAAAGAAAATACTAGAATTTTTGGGCACATCATGAGAATGCCATATTTACGTCTTCTAAAACAACTAGTACAGTACAATCTTGCTTCAAAAAACACAACAACTGGATGCCGATGGTTAAAAGATAACAGAGGGGACTTAAAAGAAATTGGCCTAACAACAGAAGATGCTGCAAATAAGAAAAGTTTAACTACAGCACTTAAAAATATGACTTTTCATTTTCCACTCCCAAAAAAGAAAATTCCAACAAGAATATTTTTCGGTCAAGAAAGGGCAAGACGATCAATACGCATGAAGAAGTACTGGGATGACCGCAAGGCTCGTACAGTTCCTACAAGTCGACGAACTAATGGTTGGGTAAAGTGATCCTATGTGGTCTCAAAAGGCGAAGAAGAAGAAGGAGAAGAAGAAGAAGAAGAAGAAGAAGAAGAAGAAGAAGGAGAAGAATTAAAAGAAAGACTTGAGCATCCAATGACAGACTTTCCAGAAATGCCTCTTGAGAAACTTCGATTTCGATTTTTTTTTCTTTACTGAATAATGTACCTGTTCTTATGGAATCATTATCGATAGCAGCCTCTAGACACGCGTTGTAAAGAAGGATTCGTCGACTATGGGAAGAAAGCTACAAAATATCCTACACAAACGAAACATGGTAAGCGCATTGAGTTCCATCTGCCGTTAATCTTAGTGTTCACTGTCTCTCGGATCAGACAGTTACTCAATTGTCCTTACGAGGCTCAGTGCACACCTGTTCCTGCCCTCACGTCAGCTTCTAAAATCCGTGACGGAGTCGTGAATCGAACGCGGGATCTCCGCGCTGAGAGGCAGGTGCGCTACTTTAAAAAAAACAGTGCTTAAGCTGCCACTTCTGGATTCTCCAAGATCATGATGCAAAGCTGATGGGAAATGTTTTTCATGGCCTCTCTAATACCATTTGCTTGAATTAATGAAGTTAATCATAAGTTAATTTTAAATAGCGAATAAGCGGCGAAACAATTGTTCCATGCAATTCCCAACGAGGCGCAGCATGGCGCTGTGTTGTGATCCATCTCGGCAACTCTGCTGATCCATGTCATTATATCCCGTAGAAATACAGGGTCTTTCACTCAAAGTGGGACCGGCCGCGCGGCGCCTGGAGGCTCGGCCGAGCACACGGCAACTCACTGAGCTTAGGGCCAGGAGAGCGCCCGTACGAATCGCATGTTAATAACAAGCACACATAATAAATAACACATAATCGAAGTAAAATCATTGTCACAGGGGATGTTGAAAATTATTTTCACCTGAATCTACACATTTCTGGCATCTTCTAAGGAAATGTTCATTCACACGCATCAAATCATCACCGAGACAGCCTCAATTAATCTCGTGATATTTAGTTAGGGTTCATCTAGAGTGTGAGGGTTCGTCTATAAACCTTATGTTTCAATTTCCCCTATTAATAAAAATTGAAACAATAGGCTTAAACACTTAGCAATAACACGTTATAAAATATTGAAACACAATAACAATTAAACAATAACTACGTACAGACGATATAAACTTATAACTAGGGATAGGAAAAATTCGCGATCGCGAATTCCGCGAATTTTTAAAAGAAGTAATACACAGGTAATAATGTGTTAAAATAACCCTAAAAATGGCGAAAAACTTGTTTTTGAGCTCGCCAATTTTCGCGAATTTCGCATGAAACGCGAGTGCACTTCCGATAATTCGCGGCAATTAATACACGAATTTACGCGAATTTTTGAAAGCCGCGAATTATCTGCAGTAATGTTTTTAAGCCTAGCAAAAAGAAAACTATTGGTTAATATATTGAAATGTATTTTAAGAACACGCAGAAAAAAAATATTATCATACTTTATAACATAGTATTGTAAGACACACTACGTGGATTACACCAATATTTACTAAGAGAAATTACTGGCATCGCTTTTTGTTTCTTAGATAGTTTATTTTTTCTAATTTTAGATTGTACAATTCTGAAGAAAACAATATATGAGAACTAAAATTCATCTCGATTTTCTATATAAGAGATAAGTGTGACTATAGACACACTAGCTTGACTATGGGAACTTGCGGAATTTCCGTTGCATTACTCCTTCACTAGACATGTACTGGATCTCAGTTTACCTCACCGACAGTCAAATTCCGTATAATATCCTCATCGCTTTCATGTCTGAAACCATGATCGTCTTTATCGAAGTATAACTACTGAATGTCACTTTCTTCTGCATCTTGGCATTCATCCAGGTTTTGCCCTAATGTCATCGTAGTGAGACCACCTTGGCCGTTTGAAATATCGTCGTCACAGAAGCCGACAAAGGCTTGTTTTTGTGCGAGTGTAGTAGCAGTAATTTTCTTTCATGACTTGACTGCATGGAGAGCATCCAACAAACACGGAATGATCGGAAACTTAACTTACGCTTTCTGCATACAGCAATCTTCATCAATCTGGGCGGTCGTCCTGGTAAGTTACTAAGTTATTGAAGTTTTAAGGGCCAGAACAGCAAGGTCACCTGTCCCTTCATCCTAGTAATTACTCGACGCGTGGCGTCATATAGTGCGCCTTTCAGACATGAATATCTAGGAAGTATCCATATCAAAATGTGCCACTGTTCCCTGAACCAGTCATAACTAGATGGTCTTCTTGGTTTCATTCTGTAGAGTACCTGTCAGTATACTTGAAAGATATTGTGCAATTTATGAATGAAGTAGTAGAGACTGATAACTCTGGTGTTGATTTTCTGAACAATGTTTCACATGACGAAATACTTGAGATTCAAAAATTTGGCACAGACATCACTGACCTTATCCCTTTATTAGAAAGCCAGTCTTATCAGACTGTTCACCTTCTAGATGGACATTTACGGAGAATTCAGCAAGCCCTTAAACTTGCTGTTTCTGGAAATTACAGTATCAACAATAAGGAGCTGTTGGAGGGTTGTGGAAATGTATTAAAAAGAGAGAAAATGCATTCAGTTTTAGTAAATGTTGGGAACCATGCTCTTAGAATATTATTCAGCTTGAGATCCGTTGACCCTGGGAACAAGATTTACAAATGTGTGTGTTTGATCCAGCAGAAATAGTGCCAATGAACATCAATGAGGACCTTGCAAAAAATATTAAGCAGTTGCCGTTCTGTGGAACACTGGAAGAAAGTTAGGTGATAAGAAGATACAATGAACTGCAAACTTAATCAAGAAGCAGATGCACGACAGGATCAAGACAGACATTGTTCGAGTTTTGCAAGGAATGACATTTGTATTTCCAAAGTTCTCAGAATCTGTGTTGAAAAGCATTTTGATACCCTGTTCAAACGCTAACTGTTAACTTTTGTTTTTCAGCTTACACTAACACGTTAAGTGATATGTGTCACTTGTCCGATAACCTAGATGTTAGGCCCCTTAAAACAACAATTATCATCATTATTATGATATGTGTCACCGTTTGTCACAAGATAATTTGGATCTCTTCACTGAAGTATTCTTTGAAGGATGACTGAAATGTGTTATGTTATCCATGATATTTAAAAATCCCGCCTAAAATTTAACATTTTGAAAGTACCGAAAAGTGCACTTGAAACCACCGAATTTGCCGCTTTAAAATACCGCTTTCTTCACTCTGAAATCACCGAAAAATTCCTATCCCTACTTATAACACGTGTAACTTAAAATAGGTTGCTGTTGTATGAGTCTTCAGTCTTTTGACTGCCATGATGCAGCTCTCCAAGCCTCCCTGTCCTGAGCTAATCGTTTCATCTCTACATAGCAACCACACCCTACATCCGAGGAAGTCTGTTTAATATATTCTAACCTTGGTCTACCCCTACAGTTCTTTTCCTCGACCCTTCCTTCCATAACTATGCTTGCTATTCTTGGGTGTCTTAGTATGTGTCCTCCCAACCTATCTCTTCTCTTCATTAGCAGTTGCCAGAAACATCTCTCCTCTCCCACTCGTCTTAACACCTCTTCGTTTGTAACCCTATCTACCCATCTGATCTTCATCATTCTCCTGTAACACCACATTTCAAACACTTCAATTCTCCTCTTTTCTGTTGCACCAATAGTCCAAGTTTCACTTCCATAGAGCGCCACGCTCCAGACGAAGGCTTTCATAAATGACTTCCTAATACCTAAATCTATATTCGATGTCAACAGATTCCTTTTCTGTTGAAATGCTTTCCTTCCCTGAGCTAACCTACTTTTTATATCCTCTTTGCTTCGTGCATCACTGGTTATTTTGCTTCAGAAGTAACAGAAGTCTCCTACTTCCTGTAGTTTTTCACCTGCCAATTTGATATCCATAGACGTTTCTGATCTATTTCGGCTGCATTCCAATATAAACAAAATAACGAAGTCAACTTTACTAGTCAAATCCTGCTCCATGTTGCAGTGGGCTCGTCTGAGCTTTGGCTTGACCTTCTACCTGCAGTGCTGCGCCAGGCGTGTGGCCGGCCCCACTTTCAGTGAAAGTCCCTGCACAAACTTATTTAAAAAATAATTCATTTACGTATTTCACAGTCATGTAGCATTACCATTGACTGTAGAAACACTTCCGACACCGCTGCCATAGAGTACCTGAGATGCCTGGGTAAGAGACTCACCTTGGAAGATGGGTGCCAGGAGGTAGAATACGGTGTTGGGTCCTGCGGCCGAGTACTGCCCCAAGACCAATTCCAGGAAGAATATTGGAAGCCCCATGGTGAACAACATGAGGGTGTATGGCACGAGAAACGCTCCTGGAACACATTTTTAACATTAACTGGATTTGCCAAGATTATGATACAAAATATTGTTTGCAGACGACATAGTGTTGGTTGCCACCTCAGATGACTACTCAATGGAAATATATCTAGAGAAAACTAAGATAATGGCATTCTGTGGCACGGGACCAGTAAGAAGTAAGATCAGCTTGGATAATAACATTTTGGAATGAGTAAACGATTTTAAATACCTTGGTTACAAACTGTATTTCCTTGAAGAAATGGACATACCCGAGAAAATCTTTAAATTCAACAGATGTTTAGGAGTCATCAATAAAAATTTTAGGCCATCATTAGTTATGAAACATACCCGCACAATAATTAACAAAACCTTAGCAAAACTTTGCTATGGTAGCGAAGCGTGGACCCTGAGGAAATGCGATGAGAGACGAATAACTAACGCTGAAATGAAATATATGCGACGAACAGCAGGAGTCACTAAGTGGGATCACAAACGAAACAGAGTAGTGCTGAATGGTCTTATTGGAATACATCCATTAATACCAAAGAAATTGGCTAGGACACCTCAACAGGATGGACAGAAGCAGGATCCCTTAAGCAGTCGTCAACTACTGAGATCTCTAGGTCGCCCCAGGAAAAGATGGCGTGAAAATTCAAATCTTTTGTGTAGACCATAACAGTTCTTCTAGGACTAACACATGAAAGGAAGATGATGATTATACAAAATTCTTTTCACTAACGACAATTTGATTGACTACCACAACAGAGTGTTCAGTAGGTCACCAAAGACAAACCCAAATACTGGGACATGCGAAAACAAAAGAGAAAATAATGCATGTGATGAATATATATAGATCACCCTATTGTACTATGCTAAAGGAAAGGGTGCTTAATGTACAGTACAGAGAGTAGGGACAACGTGATATTTTAACCCACCGTTAGGCGCGCGGCATTTTATAACGTCATTGGTCGCGCTGGGTCTATTGGCCCCATGCTGTTGCCCCATATCTTATTGTAATATGCAAAGATATACATAGTGTCGCAAAATTACGTCAACAAACTGAAACCAGAGGTTCCAGCCCTTATCTGAAGCGACTTGATATAGGACACTTGGGGCCGGAAACGAACCGTTACAAATCTGTGCGACGTTAAACTTTTAACGAGGCAAATCGGCAACACCGCGCCGGGAAAGTGCGAATGTTTCCATTCTGTAGCAGCCGCGGAGGAATTCTGCCACTTCCCGTCTGTCGAACTGGCTCAGTGGTAAGAAAATAGCAGTAAGAAGAAACTTGCGTTGGCTGTGATTCGAGCTGCTACCAAATGACTCGTTTCGAGGAACACGCCGCGCCATGCACGATACCACTGAGCCAGTTCGCCAGACGGGAAGTGGCGGCATTCCTCCGCGACTGGTACGGAACGGATACATTAGAAAACGTCGCACTTTCCCGGCGCGGTGTTGACGATTTGCCTCTTTAAATATTTAACGTCGCACAGAGTTTTAACGGTTCGTTTCCGGCATTAAGTGTCCTATCTCAAGTTGCTTCAGATAAGGGCCGGAACCCCTGATTTCAGTTTGTTGACGTAATTTTGCGACGCCCTGTATATCCCTACTGGCAGGTACCCGCGGCCTCGCACGCGATGAAGACAATAGCATTGGCCTATTCTATTACAACAATCTCGGCTGGATGGGTCTATTTGAATTCGAAAAGTTCTGATGCCTACAGTATATTAGTATGAGTCGCAAAATGGGATTTCCATACAGTTGAGAAAGTCTACAGGGTACGATGTTACCTTATGTGAACACATTTTAAAATTATGTTTATGGCTTTGGCATGTTTTGCTGAGACATAACGATTTTGTTGTCTGGATACTCGTGAGCACGCCACATAGCCTACAGTTGCCCATGGGAAAAAATAGTTTTTATAATTGTACACCTGCTGCTGTTAAGTGTATGTCATTGCGCTTTGTTAATAGTAATTGCGAATAATGTTTGAAGAGGGAACTGCACTCTTGCACACTGGAATGGCAAATCTATCGGAATATGGGGAATTAAAAGTCATTTTCCTTAAGCTATTCAGGGTGTAGTTTTCCCATAATTATTAATAATTTGAACGTCAACTTGTCGCTATTATTAGACCTATAGTAAATATACATCTCACCTTGGCCGCTGATGTACATTATGCAGCCTCTTCCAGTCTTACATCCCATGGATCTAAATTCTCCAACAAACCCTTTGCCTCTCATGCCTCTCTGAATATTGAAAATTCCTGGTAATTATGGTTTTAGAGATCTTTGAAATAGGTTGCCCTTGCACATGTTGTAGATGCATTGTCAAAGGAAAACATTCCATGTTACGAACATGGACCTTGTAACCTGTACCGAAAGCTTCTGCAGATTTAACACCAGGGCAATTCTGATCAACAGTTCCTTGAACTCTGATTTGCCCATATTTTATTGTATCGTTCCATGTGTAATATCTCTACAGGTAAATAAGTAAAATTAGGTTCAGATCGGTGAAACGGTGTGGATTTGTGCCAAAGGGTCTAAATGTAGGGAATGCAGTGGGCTGTCCGAAATTTCAAGTGGACAATGTTACTCTTCGGGCTCCAAAATGTAAGTACGTAAATTTTTGTTCGGATCAGTGAAACGGTGTAGATTTTTGCTAAAGGGCCTAAATGCAGGGAATGCAGAGAGCTACAAGGTCATAGCAAGGTATGTTTTCGTTTGGAACTTCCGGGACACCGTGTATTTTCACCGTATCCCTACGTGTGTACTGTTCAGATTTTCCTATAGATTTTAGCTTCGACTTGAGATTGACATTTTGCTAGGTCAAAGTCTCAATTTATTCCCTACATTCCTTAATTTCTATCTGCTGGTTTGAAATTAATGTTATCACACAATCGTCTAGTTTCCTATGGCACAATTCCGTTAAATTATCTAGATCAGTCTGTTCTTCTTTTATGATTTTAAGTTATCTTAATAAGTATTTTAGCATTCCATAAATGTTCTCCATTGATGGAGTTAGTTTATTTGTATACTGTCACCTATAGTTGCACTATAATCTACACATTACTCACACAGCCAATCGGCTATGTATCCATACAGTTCTTGTGAAACCACTTTTTACAAACACTACACTCGACCTGAATTCTCTCCTCAGGACTTTCTTGAGGAAAGAATTCGTGATGAAAATTAATAAATGTAAAACATAAATATTGGAATGCAGCCGAAAGAAATCAGAAATCCCTATAGATGTCAAATTGACAGGTAAAAAGCTAAAGGAAGTATGAGACTTCTGTTACTCATGAAGCAAAATAACCAGTGATGGATGAAGCACAGAGGATATAAAGTAGACCAGGTATTAGGAAGTCATTTTTGAAAGCCTTTGTCTGGTGCGTAGTGCTCTATGGAAGTGAAACTTGGACTGTTAGCACAGCAGAAAAGAGGAGAATTGAAGCGTTTGAAATGTGGTGTTACAGGAGAATAATGAAGATTAGATGGGTAGATAGGGTTACAAATGAAGAGGTATTAAGACGACTGGGAAAGGAGAATAGTTTCTGGTGACTGCTAATGAAGAGAAGAGATAGGTTGTAACGACTCTACTAAGATACACAGGAATAGCAGCTTAGTTATGGAAGTAAGGGTCGAGGACAAGAACTGTAGGGGTAGACCAAGGTTAGAATATGTTAATCAGATTGCCTCGGATATATGGGGGTGTGCTAGCTATGTTGAGATGAAACGATTAGCTCAGGACAAGGAGGGATGTAGGGCTGCATCAAACCAGTCAAAAGACTAAAGACTCAAACAACAACACTGCCATACTCCACAGTCGCCCATATTGTCGATACAGGTAAACACGAGGAAGTTAGTAATTGATGTTGTTATTAATAACTGGTCAACGTCTACACTCTTATATCGTCTCGTGACAGATGTGGTTAAGGTTCTTCCTTGAATACACTCTCAAATTCACAATGTTTTTGGAGCTACTCACTGTTGCGTTGTTCACTCAGCCGCCATGGCGTTGGTAACAAAGGGTCCTTATAAAAAACTATCTGAATGTCAAATACTGTCGGATGCCAACATTTTAGTATTTTTTGTTACATTTAAATGAAAGACAATACCTTTCTCAATATATCTGTTAAGTTTTATAACTAAATTCAGCGTCTTGGCAGAGATATAGCGTATTATTTGAGACCATGCACCTATCTGTCAATGGAGTGTTTAATATTCAAAGCTGTTTTCCCGAAAGTTTGTTCTTTCGGTAGGAAAAACACAATATCTCGTGAACTATGTGATGAAACTCGATGCAACTCGGCAGATATATTCCAACCTATTTTCCCTAGAAAATGAACCTCATTCATGAAATTATCTTAAAAAATAACTGAGATATACTTGGAAAATTAAACATAAAATTGTTCGTTTTTTTGAAAGACAAATTTAATATATTTGCATATTAAGGCTTTCACGGCCCGGATTATTATATAAATAATTCATGCTTTTGGGCTAATGCCGTGTGTATTTTTAATTTAAACCATACGTTTCGGAGAAACCTTGCCTCCTTTTTCAATGGAAATAAACAATGTGGCCAAAGAAAGTATATCAATGAATCAGGTGGATGCTTACCTTTTTTGGATGTTCTTGTGAGGAGGAAAGCGGATGGCTCCATGGGGCACAGCGTCTACCGTAAGCCAACTCACACTAACCGTTATTTACATGCGGACTCCCACCACCACCCAGCACAAAAACAAGGAATTATAACAACTCTAGCCAAAAGAGCGGAACGTATTTGTGAGGCATCAACTCTTCAGGAAGAGTTACATGCCTTACAAACCATGTTTAAGGGTAATGGCTATAATGAATCCACTATACATAGGTCCCTACATCCCAGAAGGAGGGATAGACAACCTTCTCAGAGCTCCGACGTGAGAGGAACTGCTTACCTCCCTTATATTCACAACACCACTGACCGCGTTGCTAAGATTCTCCGCAAGCACAAGATAAAAACAGTTTTCGGCACTATGACGAAAATTGGTCAACGTTTAGCATTAAACAAATATAAATTGTCCCCAATACTACAACCTGGGGTGTATGAAGTCCCATGTACTTGCGGAAAAGTCTACATTGGACAAACAAAACGGTCCATTGCCACTCGCATCGAAGAGCATCAAAGGAACATCCGTCTAAACCAACCTGACAAATCAGCTATAGCTGAACATGCCCTGTCTTCAGGGCACGATGTATGTTTCAAGGATGCTCATGCGCTTGCCCTTGTTAAGCACAACTGGTCCAGAATTATAAGGGAGGCAGTTGAAATTCGTAAAAATCCCAATAATTTTAACAGAGACACTGGATATCAGCTAAGTGACACTTGGCTACCAGTTATTAAGGATCTAGGGAGATAGTTCCTCTCAGTCTCTCTGTTTCTTCACATATTTAAAATTGTACATTTTCCCTCTAGGGCTCAGAGCCTGGATTTGATCTCCTTTGTTCGTCACTGGAAGAGTTTCCATCTGTTTTTTCGCCGTTGACTGTATGACGTTAGGTATCGTTCAGATACACTTCCCTTTTGTTTATGTTTCCTTATATCCATCTAACCCTCCCACCTCCCCCCCCCCCCCCTCCTCATTCTTCGAGGAGTTTCTATATTTTCACACCGCCCCCTTTACCTTCTTGTTACTTACTACTCTGTCCGCCGTTCCACCATGGTCCATACAGTAATTTCTGGCAGCTGCTCTCTGGTGACGAACAGAGGAATTTATCTATATTTTTTGTAATCTCATTGATATACTTTCTTTGGCCACATTGTTTATTTCCATTGAAAAAGGAGGCAAGGTTTCTCCGAAACGTATGGTTTAAATTAAAAATACACACGGCATTAGCCCAAAAGCATGAATTATTTATATAAATTTAATATATTTTAATATGGTATTTACAATTTAACATTCATGGTGATCCATCCTCGGTATTTAAGCGTTTTCTTTACACGAAAAAAAATCATTCCATTCAGACTGGTATTTTTGTTAAATCGCGTATTTAGTGATTCACGGAGGTAAAAGAATCACGAATATGATCCTTTCAATAAATTACGAAGTACTTTATATACTGTTCCTCTCTCTAAATAGATGAAAGCTCTGTATTTACTATAGGCCTACATAGGTTAGTTTTCATAACTCCATATTACATATTAGTGAAGCTATGATATGATTCGTAACTGTATGCGAAAATTCCCACTGACGGTGCTTGTGCCCCCTTAAGGGTAATTTGATTTTAGCTTTGAATATATTGGTGGCCACGATTTTGTTTTGGTTTAGATGGCGGCAATATAAAATATGACACTGAAGTGCGCTTTGCTAGTGCTACCTCTGTACCAAATGTTGTTCAATTCGGTTTCGTCGTGTTTGAATTGATTTGTTAGCAAAAATGGAAAGTTGGCCAAAAATGGGGTAAATATAAAACTCAAAAATATAGTATTAGTTAGTTAGTTATTGTTGTTTTCAGGGGCGGAACCAAGAGGTCATTTGCCCCTCTTAACACAGATTAAATACAAAATGGAGAGCGGTAATACTTACAAAAGGGAATTTCGAACGAAAATACTCACAAAAGGAATAGATTGAAAAGTACGCACAAAATGTAGGTTAGGTTCAAAATATTTACAAAATGCAATGTAGAGTCGAAATACTGAGCCCGCTCAAGCTCATGCTGGTGATGATTTTTCGTAGCAACATGGAATACTCCAACCATGAATCACTGAAAGCACTCTAGAAGCTTGTCTCAGTTTTAGGAGAATTTTGACTTTATTTGAAAGCTTGGATTATTTTATTCATGATCGCAGATTTTTATCTACGATGTGCACACTTGAGAAAAGCATAATATATAATTCTGCATTATCAGCAACATTAAAATGGAATAATATTCACTCTATTTTGGTAATTAAAAGGTATTTTCATCGCAGAAACGCGAAGCACAAGGAATTAGTTGCTAAATGACTTCGACGGTAGTCGCCATGCTAGGCAGAAGCGACAACCCTATGTGCGCTTGAGACGCACAGACGTACTGTATATTATTCAGGTCCGGTCAAGTAGACCGATGGTGCATCGTTATCACAAGACTAGTGATGTCCATCATCGACGGATTGTAAAAGCATCCAGTAGTATTTAAGCACCAATGTGCTAGTGAAAACGTATTTTACAAAGTTTAATCACGGGAAAGTGATATTTCGACAAAACTGTGAATTTGATAATTTTTTGTGGTAGAAGCACAAGTGCAACGCGACACCACATGGTGACCAGTGTGTCAGGAAAAAATTGTCAAGTATTAAAATATTAGCAATATTCATTGCCATTAATTGCTACAATATTTCTACAATCTACAAGAAACACGCCGTGCAAGGGCGGATCTTTAAAAGCAACGGATTGCATTGATATCAAAGTGATAGTGCTTCTCTATAAAAATTGAATCTGTGAAAAATATAGCTTCAGTGAAAGCAGGTACATGGCCATTTTTAGTATAAAGCTTGCCCAGTGTAAAGTCTGTGTTGCAAAGTGCCACCAGTAGTAAAATCAGTGAATTATCACCTATAATTGTTTCATCAATTCAACTAGAACTTCAAAGATGTCTGAACTAATCTACATGCCGTTTAACCCCCGTACCACGAGGATGATGATGAGGGCTTAAACACCACAATGGAGGAGCCATTGACCACCTAATATAATACCTGCAGAATGGAAGCCGATAAAAGGATTTCGTTAACCATGGCCGAGGAGGTACTATTCTACTCCTGGAATTCAAGGATTGACCCCTCAAAATGAAACCTGAGATGGTTAGAGGTGAACAACAGCCGCCGTGAGTTTTCGTTTAATTTCACTTGCATTTGGTTATGGATCAGGGCTGGATTACATCTAGACAACCGTACGAATAACAGTCATTTAGGTAGGATTTTGCTATTTATTGTAGACGCCACTGACGTCGTATTTCACTTTTCTTATGAGCTTCCGCATGATTTGGAATAGCTCATGCCTAGAGTTACACACCTCATGGGTTGAACCCAGGTGCAAAATCTGTAACAATTGTGTAGTCCACAGAATGGACGTCAATCTATAACATGGAGGAATAATTTACTTTGATTAACTGTTGCTCAAAGCATAGTTTTACTTTGAGGCTCCCATTAAATGAAATATTTGATTATGCCACTGTAACTGGTCGTATCATTTTGATGCTGTGAAGTTTACGCATCTACATAGTTATTGTAAATATTTTTGAATGATCTAGAACCAAGATTCGAGCAGAATCATATTAGTGGATGAGAGTGATTGTGGGTTAACACACTCTAAACCGAACATTCAACTTTAATCGTATAATTTGCAACCATCACCCAGGAGAATGGTGTTTTGAATCACATTTATAAGCTTTGAAGTGCATAGCGCACAATGTTTTGAATATAATAATTTTTGTCATGCAGTGGACTCTCTTCCAAAGACTTTTGTGAGTATGCATCTTTGCTAAGTTATAAGCTAGCACATGTTTGCCAATGATTTTTCAAGGCGAATTGGGATGCCTTTTGTACAAAGAACAGTGTCATTATATTGTCAAGTGTAATGGATGGAAACTAGGAAGATTATTCAGTGAATTACACACGTTTTCTTCAAAGTTTTGATAGACATTGCCACGAAATGAAGCGAGGTGCTGTTATAAGCAATATTTGAGCCCGCTAGGATGACAGCTGACGGCGCTCAGGGTTATACAGTATAACCCCTCAAATCCGAACTAATTGGGGCTGTAGCCTGTTCGGATTTCAATTTGTTCGGATTAGCCGAAAGATAACCATAACCTGTAGCCTACATTGAGCGAGGCAGGCTGGTTTGGCGCAAACAGCGAACATGAATTGTGAGTCTGGTCCAAAGTCAACATGACGGCAATACAGCTAATGTCAGTGATGAAGAAGAAACTTCGGCAGACAATGTGACTTATACTGAAGCTGCATCTGCTGTTGACATCGCATTGCGCTTCGTAGAACAACACGCAGCAGCCACGCCAAACGATCTCATCTTAGTGCGACGCTGGCGCACAATTGCCTCCGCGGGAAGGTTTTCGTCACTTCTACAATATTAAAGATAACTGATTTCAAGTGAAAGATTAAGTGATATTTTGTGTGTTTCTATTTCTATTTCATTGTTTTAGCAAAGTGATTACCTATGGAATAATAATAACCAACGTTTCCGTTTCTCAATCCTGGATGGGATAAGTAGTCTATGTAGGCACTTTTACACTATGCTAACAGTACTTCTTGTTAATTTTTCAACTAATTTTGTAAAATGCGGTCATAATGTAGAGTATATGATTGTTTTATGACTAAATAGTTTCTATTTTTTGCGTGTATTTTTTCACACTTCAAATTGTCGAAAGATCTTCGTTCGGATTACCCGGGATTTCGGATTTCCGGGGTTCGGATATGAGGGGTTTCACTGTATTACAGTTAAATGTCCCAGCAGCTAACTTGAGTCTCCGTGCGAGACAGTTGACACACGACACAACTCTCTTTTGTTTTTGCTAGAAAGGAAGTCTTTTATCGAGCAGTTCATGGTGCTCGAATGGAATGTAAATTATGTCATAGTAAATTGTTGAGTACAGGGTGACTAGAAAGTCACGTTTCCCATTGTTTAATTATTCGCATGTGTTTTAAGCGAATGAAGAAGAATTATTACATTCTTATTGATACTATTAGAGTAATTCTTAGGAAAGAACCACACTTTTATGAAGGCTTTTTTTTTCTCACTTAAGGTGATTGATGTTTAGCCGCATTCTGACACGAGGATAGTGGGGTGGTTTCCGTTTTTGGTGCTTGCCAGCAGATTCATATGGAGGACTGCTGGGATTACCTCGTTTCGTGATCCAGTAGAGGGATGCGATTAGATACTTCTTGAATGGTTTTCGATGGAGCTTAGCACGCCCATCTGGTAGTAGTGTTATTGTGGACTAGATTATATTTTTATGATATTGGAGCCACTTAGAGCTCATGATTGTTATGACTTGTCGGGTCATACATCTCGTAAGCATCTGATGCATACTTACGACTAATGTCTATAAGATTGTGTTATTGTAACAGGCAGAAGCCACTTGTAATCTGTTGTGTTTATTCTTCAGTCCATCAGCCTTGCATAGTTGGTCATTCTCCATAATTTAGACACTCCTAAATGACGATAGTAATAATCACAAACGCATAAATCATGAAAGTTCATTATTATTAAACCGACGTGTTAAAACTGCAGTTAAATCTTAATCAGCTGTTTAACTTTGATCGTACTTACTTTTCGTCAGGACCAATGCAATGTGCTTGATACAAGATGTCCCTGGAAGGGAATATTTAGAGAGAAACCACACAGTTAGACTTGACAGGAACCAGTAGCTGACTGGAGGTAACTAACTCGTGGGTCGAGTACCCTTTTTATTGTTGATGACATGCTCTGATAGAATGCTTTATTTGATTCTTACACATATTAGATGATGAATGGAACAAACAGTCTCCATTTAGTAGTAGGAAGGGCAATAACAATATTTATTGTGTTTATTGATTTATTTAAGTGCATATTTCCCTTTGTGAACCCTACTGTTGTATGATCTGTAGTTTTGGTGTACAGATAAATTGTAATGCTTACTATTGTAATCAAATGACTGTTATACTAGTATTTTGTTGTTAACACGGATGCTTAGATCCGATGAATCAGTAATGGAAGGTTTAGCTTAGACAGATAATAGTAAATGTCAATGTGGGATGATCCCAGTATACTTTAGATTTTTGCAGTCATGTTTGACTATTTTCTGGCACTATGATTCTTCACAGGACATCCTTACACTTTGCTTTGTAATTAAATTAGGATTTTTGTACCATTTTCCCCAGCTTTGCTTTATTTTTGGATTGTAAATAGAACTGATCAAGAGAGTTAATTTCTTAGCTTAGGGGTTGTTTCTTTTCTTGTTTTTTTTCTTTTTACTTCGATAGCGGATTAGCCGATTTGAAACCCTCTGATCCTAGGTTAGGGGTTGGTTCTTATTAATAAATATTTCCAACGATTTTTACTTAAGTCTGGACTACCTTCTTTAGTAGCTTGTTTATTTGGGGGCTGTATTACCAGGGGTGTGTTTGACATTTATAAACATGATGGGAACCTGATCCTTGGGACAGGGGAGTCTCATAGCCCGCGAGCCCTATTGGTTTGCACTCCAATCCTCTTCTTCGGTATGTGGTCGGAGGAAGAGTCATCTGGGAGGCCATACACGGTTGGTGGTGACCAGATGATTCCTCCAACGGGCACAATGCTTACAAAATGCAACTGATATTCAAAATATTTACAAACTGCAAATGAGATTGGAAATACGGACAAAATGCAATTGAGGTTCAAAATACTAGCAAATGCAATTGAAATTAAAAATAGGCTACACAGTGCAATTCAGATTGAAAAAACTCCCTTTTCAGATCCAAAATACTCACAAACTGCAATTGAAATTCGAAATGCTTAAAAAATGCAATTGAAATTGAAAATGCTTACAAAATGTACGGTAGATTCAAACTACTCATTTGGATGGACAATATTTACAAAATGCAATTTAGATTGAAAATACTTACAAAATGTAATTTAGTTTCAAGTTACCCACAGAATGCAATTGAGAATCAAAATGCAAAATGCCCACCATACAAAATGCAATTTAGATTGAAAATACTTGCAAAAAGCGGTTTAGGTTGAAAATACTTACAAATTGCTATTGAAATTCAAAATACTCACAAAGCTTCATCGGATCTCAGGACTCCCGACATTATTGAAAGTCTTACTAAAAAGCAAGTTAGATTGTCAATCCTTACAAAATGCAATTGAAGTTGAAAACACTCGCAAAATGCAACTTGGATCGAAAAAACTTACAAAAGCAACATAGATTGAAAATACCTACAAAATGGAGTGTAGATGCAAACAAATCGCTTAATGGAATTTAGATACACGAGGAGCAAGAAAAAAAATAAAAAAAATAATGCGGGAATCCTAAAGAGAAAGGAAATATATTGAAAAGAAAAAGAAGGCTGACCCCTCGAAAAATGAGGGTAACAGGAAAGATGAGACAAGGGCCAACTAAGGCGGGAAAGTGAAAGACTCCCTAGGCCTCGGATACCCTAATACCGTCGGGGTCGGAAAAGAACAAGAGTTGACCAAGGGAGGTCGACAGGAAAGAAGAAAGAGAGGAGCCCGGCATAAGTAAGTAGAAGCAATGCCGGACTCAGCTGGGGTCCCGTCGTCGCTAACCCACGTCCCACTAGATGTGAGCCCCTGGGGGGAAAATATATATATTGTATTGTCTGGGGGACAAATAATATTCATAATTGTATTGTATTTCAAATCATGCCGGCCCCATGATGTTGGGGTAGCGTGCCTGCTGCTCACCCGAAGAGCCCGGGTTCTATTCTCGGTTCCGTGATTGATTTTAGAAAGTGACGTGGGGCTGGAAGGGGGTGCACTCAGCCTCGTGAGGACAATTGAATAGCTGTCTGACAGTGAGGCAGTGCCCTGGTCACGAAAACCAAGATTAACGGCCGACGGGACCCGACGCACTGACCACGTGTCACCCCAATACCTGCAGGCCAAATGGCTGGGCAGTGGTCGCTTGGTAGACCTAGGCCCTCATGGACTGTAGAGCCAGGGGTTATATTATTATTGCTATCATTATATCATTATATATTATATTATATATTATATTAAAAATTCAAATTATGACTCTGGTCAGTCTTCTACAAATGAATAATACTGTATACAGTATTAGGTAGATTTCATTGGAAAGCTAACTATTGCAATGGGTACCATGTTTCAACTTCCGGAAAATTTCGACATATCTTCGCGTTTCACATCCCCTAGACCCCAAAACCACCGTCAGTTCAAAAGTTAATACATAATTTATGTATATACAGTATGTAGGCTATGTATGTACATATATATACAGGGTTATTCACCTAAGATGATACACGGCAATAACGTCTAAACCATTAAAGATATCGGTATTCTGTTTTCACTTTTGTGAATGGTGCTAAGGGGCTCAAAAACCAACTTATAATACGGTATGTTTTCCTTTTATTGTGAATAGCTGAGATATTGGTACCAACTTTGGTTTTTTAAATGGAACTATACTAATTTTTGCATACAGGGTAACTGACTTCACTGAGACAAATACAACGGTGTTATTATTCCCAAATAGGACAAGTACTTTTTGAGAAATCAAGGTTATGAAAATTGTGCTATGCCACGCCTTATTTTGGAGACACGATGTGCGGTTGGCTAGTACGTTGCTGCTGAGTGTGAGTCTCGGCCTATTGGTGCCCTTACCTAGCCTAGCCTCCTACACAGGCATAATCAGCTTCAAAACAGAATGAATATCCTGAAATCAGAATCGTAGTCGGAGTTTGGTTCTTTGGGAAATGTAAATAAGTGATAAAAGAATAGGAAAATGAAGTTTCATTTATTGTCCAATAATTTCTTACAATCTTACGTCACTAGCTGTTTGGTATAGTGAGACAGAGGTACAGATGGTGGCGTACATTGCTTTTGGTTTGCTAAAACATGAAGAATAAATAATTCACGATGCGTAACACACTTAGGGAGCTTTAAATGTACCAATGGATTGCACGAAATGGGAAAGAGTAATGTTTTGCAAATAGAGTACGTACAGAATAGTCAAAGTTGAAGAAGTATTTAAACAGTGAGTTTAATTTATTTATTAGAGTTACGTAACCGAGAGCGCTAACGCGCTAGTTCGTGCCTCGCTGGCATCGAGAGAGCGTGGGTTCGACACCTCGGCCGTCCTGAAAACAGATTTCGTGGTTTCCCATTTTCATCACCAGGCAAATGCCGGAACGGTTCCTTTCAATACGCCCACGGCCGATTGCCTTCCAAAATCCCTTCCCTGACCCATTCTGAAAAGAAAATACGTGACCAATGGCTGTATTAATAAAATTATTAATAGAAACTTTTAATGCTTCTTCAGGAAAAGAGTGGCCTTTTCAAGCGTGGCTACATCAGGTTGAATGGAAAATCAAGTAATTCACTGTACTGCAGACCGCGATCCAGCTGGCAGCGGTCACTGAGACATACTGTTTCTTCACGAAAAGGGATAATAGGTAGGCTAAGAAAGGAGGCTGATACTGCATTCGAGTCTGAGTGGAATTAGCCTATAGAACTTCCCGAGTGTGGTTTGAACACGATGGGTGTCCTGCACACTGCTCGCGTGTGGCTAGACTAACTCTATTTCCTGGTCGGTCAATTGAGCGTGAGAGCATTATAAGTTGGCCACCACGTACACCTGATTTGATCTTCTTCTTCTTCTTCTTCTTCTTCTTCTTCTTCTAGTTCCTATCCGTTCCGGATGTTCGCTACCATCTTGACTGTGCTGTTCCTATCACTTGCAGCTCGGAATAATTCAGTAGATGATTTTGAGGTCCAGGCTGTGAGATTTTTTAACCAGGATATTCTTCTTCGTCCAACACATCTCTTCCCAGGTATTTTTCCTTGAAGAATAGACAGTAGGAGATGGTACTTGGTGTTATTCCTCATGATGTGTCCTAGGTATTGGATTTTCCTGATTTTGACGGTGGTTAATACTTCCTTAGTTTTTTTTTTTTTTCATTTTTTGGAGAACCTCAACATTTGTGACATGGTCTGTCCATGGTATCCGCAATATCCTTCTGTACAGCCACATTTCAAAGGCCTCTAACCGTTTACATAAAGACTCTGTCAGAGTCCATGTCTCAGCACCGTAAAAAGAGTAGAGAACACATAACAACGCAAAAGCCTGATTTTCGTAGTCATTGTCAGCCCGTGATGTTTGAACAAATTCCGCATCTTATTGAAAGTTGTCCGGGCTTTCCCAATTCGAGACTTCACCTCATCAGAAGGGTCCCATTGGTCATTTATGGTAGTGCCAAGGTATACCGGGTCATCATTTTATTTCCCGCATGTACGCACCGCTAGGCCGGTGAAGGTGGCCTTGGCAGATGCGGCCGCTAGGCCGGCCAAGGTGGCCTTGGCATTCTCCCCGCAATGAACACGTGCGCTGCGATTGGCAATGTTGCAATAAGCTGTCAGTATCTCCGGCGTATTCAAGCTTGTGAAGTTCTAGTTAATTTGACCTAACATACAGTGCAGTCTCAATGGTTACTTCATGCAAGATAATGCAACGGCGCACACAGCTAATCACTCCTTGGCAGTAATACGGGAAGTTTTCAATGACCGTATAGTTAATTATCCCGCCAGATCACCCGATTTAAATCCATGTGATTATTACCTCCGGGGAATGCTGAAAGGAAAGGTATATGCAAACAATCCTCACACAAGTGAGGAGTTAAAAGAAAATATTCACCAAGTTATAACGAACGTCACCCAGGAAGAAATTCGCCGTGTTTCTAGAAACTTGTTTAGGAGGTGCCAGGCATGCTTGGGAGCTGACGGACAACACTTTGAACATTTCTTGTAAAACCAGGTAAGTTTGTAGATAATTATTTTCACTATAAATTGCTATTAAATGACTGTATGATGACGCGAAGTAGAGGGGAGAAGTCGCGCACTTTTCACCGGCCAGCGAGCGGGTGTCAGCGCGAGAGCTTGCCGCGCCGTGATCGGTATCGGATGCGGGACTTAAATTGATAACCCTGTATATACTTATGCACTTGTGCAATGGGTTTCTGGTCTATATTTAGTTTGCATGCAGAGACCTTGTTTTTACTAATGGCCATCAATTTTGTCTTCCGAGGGTTTATATCTAAACCATATCCATGGCTTTTTTTGATAACTTATCAATGATATGTTGCAGGCTTTCTTGACTATCCGCAAAAATCACAGTGTCATCGGCATATCGAATGTTAGTTGATACTGTACCCGATACCTAGTTGAGGCTATCGGCTACGCCAGTTGACATCGAGCCGTAGTTGAAAATTATGGGAAAAGTAGAAGAGATAGCGCTCAGATCGAGTCGAGAAGACGGTTAGGAAATGACGTAGGAGGCCAAGCATGAAGGTGGCACTACCAGTCAAGCAGATGGAATTATGGGAGGAATATTGAAGTATTATTAAGATCTATATGGAACATAATATTATATCATCTCAGAAGAGAAGAAATGTCAAGCAATCTTTATGGTGATAACTTGAAGAAAGGCAGATAATTCCTTAAGTTATTGTATAACTTAATTGCCGAGATGATGGTGGTCGAGATTATACTTGTGACGTATGACCGCAGAAGGTAGGGGAACGTCACGTGACAGCGCCGAGTAGGAGCTCATCATCACGCAGTCTGAGGACAGCAGTATTAGTTCAGCCAGCAGAGCCGAGTACAGCACATGGTGCGCGAGAGAAAACAGCAGTAGTATTCCGGCAAGCAGAGTTGTGTACAGCACTTGGTGCGCGGTGAAACGACAGTATTAGTTCAGCAAGCGGGGCTGATAGCAGCATACGCTGGGAGAGCGGAAGTAGGTCAGTCAGTCAAGACAAGAGAAGCACGGTAGGCAGTGCGAGGAAGAATGGTTAGCGAGGCAAGCTATACAGGCCGTGAAAGCGAAAGGAGAGCCGGTGTTCGGACAGAAGTATTTCCAACATCGTGGTTTCAGTCATGTAAAACAGCAACGCTTTTCAAATGCTACAGTTTGTTAAAATAATAAGCAGCATTGTGACAAGATTGAGAACATTATTTCAAGCTGCATTCGTAACACAGGACAGCACAGCGAAGCGATATGACGAGGCAAGTTTTAAGCGTCGATCATTCTAGAACAGTGAGATAGAGCAGGGCGTGCTGGGTCCGACATTTTATAAGCAAGCGACATGCAAGAAGCTGAACTGTATTTCGACATTTTGTTACAACTTTATAAGTTTGGACTTATATTCAACAGTCGAATTGTGCAAGCAGATAGTAATCATATACTGCTATTGTGAACTTTCAAATGGACTTAGATATATTCCAATGATATTACGGCTTATTAAATTATGCATTTCATACCGGAATATTTAAAGCGACCATGGGGTCAAGCCAACATTAACGCTTTTAGGCAAATGGACTATTACGAGTATATGCACTTAAGGAACATTGGCACGTGCAGCAATATAGTGGTTTTTCATGAAATATTCTGAAATATCAGTTACGAACACAACTACAGGGTGTTTAAGAAATTTATACACTTTTATAAATCATTTATTTTCTGCAAGTGAGATTCAGCCGCTGTGGAGATTAACTTTTATCACATGCAAACCGAACATTGTATGGGACAGTGGCGTAACATAGTCGAAGAGTATGGGGTACTCTACGTTTTTTTGAACTTTTACGGAAGAATTTGGACAGTATCCGTGATGGATAATATGCAGTTCATCATGTCGGAGTAGGCGAATACGGAGACGTGATGGCACCACAGAGCGATGGATTCGGTTCCTGAAGAAGAGGATATCCAACAGCAGATTCACTTGGATTATGAAGGCGATCGTTATTCTAGTGGGTGATACGAGGTTTCCGTCGATCTTTCGAGAAATTTGTTGCACACACGAGGATAATCGACGATCTTGGAAATATATTAACAGCTGATATGAGAAGCTATTGTAAGAGTTATGACTTTCCTGATATGATTTTTCATGAACACTGGGCATACTTGTATATATTTCTAGTAGGAGTTCTACGATTATTTTAACATGGCTTAGACATTATTTGCTCCATTTTTGCTAGAATATGGCGTTACCATATGATATGGCAGGCACCATTATACGACGTTCTCACCATTGGTTGACTTTATTAAGCAGATGTTTGGTCTTTTTGACATTTTTCAGTAAGGATAGGTTTCTTGGATAGTTATTTTTTGTGGCGAGTATTTCGAACTCGTGATCTGCAATTGGATTATTTAAATTACTTCGTCAGTTCATTGCATACTAGCGAGTGTGTATTATTCATCAGTAGGGATTTTTTTCTATTGGATTGTTTGGAGATATTAAGATTTTATTCACTCAAGTGCATGAATATCGCTTTTATGTGACAACTAGAGACTTGTTGATTCCAATCTGGTACATTCACTCATCAGTCTACGAGATGGGGCCTTTCGTTTTATACGATTGCGTGGTGGTACACACCTGACCCATCGTCTAGGGCATTATCATGATAGTCTACGGGGCAAGGCCTTTCGCTTTAGGCGATTGCGTGGTGGTACACACCTGACTTGCCATTGAGGAACTCATTTTTATCATCCGAGTGTACTTGAGATTGTAAGAGGATCAAACAAGAAACTACTAGTCACATATCAGTCGAATATTGTTAAATAAGTTAAAAATAAATGTCAGCAGGGTTACATTTTGTATTTCTTGTTTGCCAATCCAATATTTTGTTGCTATACTCTTTTGAGAGTACATTCATTTAACAGCTGATACAGTTGATACTTTTGATACTCTTTTGTGATTGAGTTTGATACCTTTGAGAAGGATTTCAAGTAATTGAATCTTGTAAGATGAATCATTTATGGTCAGATTTATTTTAAGGCAGATCAGTATTACATATTTTGATGTGAGAGATTATAACACATTGGTGTTTTGCTGTGAAATGAATTTTGAGAATTTTAAGAGAATTTATGCTCTATTTGAAAGCAGATCTTGAATTGGATTTCGATTACTTAGGTAATATTTTTCCTAATTGTTTAAGAAGTTGTCTAGATGTGATCAGATTAATTACAGTTATTGGAGATTGTGTGCGTTGATAATTTGAAGCCAGTTATATATTTTTGTAGATCATGCAACATGATTAAGTGAAGTTTGTGATAGGAATTTTCTGGAAGTTGCCAAGTGGAAGTTGCAATATTGCTGATGTATTTTGAGGCAGACATGAGGTTGTCGAACCCAGTCTAGCATAATTTTTGAGATTCATGCTGTGCGCTGAATATTTATGGTGTTATGTGGAATAGTTATGGTGTTACGTGGAATAATTATGGTATTCAAATATGGTATTTGATAAAGTGAGAGTATATGATGAAGTTTTGGATAGTGAGATCCAACGTGATTTTGTGAAGGCAATAATATTTTTTGGCATGATAATTAAATACGAGATATAACTTGGAAGTGATAAAACTGTAAGACAACGTTCTATAACCCATATTAAACAATTTTTTAGGAAATTAAACAAATAAATAATGTTGATAATACAAGATTTTCTGATAATAATAATTAATGAAATAATAATCTGAAGTTTAAGCATATTAATGATCTGACCTAATGAAATAAAAATCTGAATGACTCGATGAAATAAAAATCTAAATAACCAGATGAATAAAATTTAAATAAATTGATAAATTAAATTTTGGAATAAATCAATGAATTAAATAAATTGATGAATTAAAGATTGAATAAATAAGCTGATTTAAATAAATTAACAGATGATTAAATAGATGATGAATAACTGAATTAGAAGGTGATAATTAATTAAAGAAGCTGATGATTAATAAATTTATATGGATTTAAATAAATTTAATTGAGAGATATGATTTGAATGATTTGAAGAATTGCAACTTGAATTGATGAATTAAACAATTTAGATGGATGATTTAAGATGATTTAATCTGAATGAGATGATGAAATGAGAGTGTGTGAATAATTAGAGAGTATAAAGAATTGATGATTATAATATTCATTTAAATGATTTGATGGTAATGAATTAATTATTCTGACATGAATATAATGAATTTTGAGATGAGAACTAATGTGAGAAATATTTAATGATGATGATGATGATGATTATAACCAATGAGTAGTGGATTTTCTGTGATTCACAAACAAGCATTATTAATGACAGTGTAAATATAGTGTAAATTAATTATTCGATTTCTAGGAGCATTTACCAAGATTTTTCAGCATTTGAATAATGCCATTCAAGCCATAAAATTAGGTGATATTTAAATATGTGATTAGAATATATGTGTTTAGACAGATTCATTATTTTTTGCATCCACATTCATGATGTTAACTTAAAGAGAAGTTAGGTCTCAGGTATCACGAATGTCAGTGACGCATAGACATAGTGCTACGGTGAACCTGAGAACCCAAGTGAACTTTAGATATGTTTCATATTTTATGTGGATGGAGCACACTTTGAATAGAATAGAGATGGTTCGATTTTCTGGACAATGACAATTTAACGTTGGCATTCGACCATACTCTTAGGTAGGATATGTGTTTTATAATTCTGTCTGACTATCAAAGTTGAATAAATTTGTTTTTTTTTTATCTTAGTTGTGATCTGATGATGATGTGATTTACCTATTTCTTTCCTTGTCTTAATTAAGGCTTAACCAGGAAGGATGTGGTTTGCTAGGGATTCAGTTGGTGGCGCCCATTTCTATTTGTATTTTTAATTAAATTTAAGCCCGTAACGACCCTGGAGATACTTTATCTCGTGTTACCCTCTGCTTTTGTGATATTTCAACTGAATTTCCGACACATTCCTTATTTGACTTCATGTTCATTTAACTCCGCTCTGTCCTGGAAATCCAGGAATGCGATGTAATAGCAGATGGGTCATTGCATCCCTCGGACGAACGGGTACAGAGAGAGAGGGAGAATTGGCGCCCAACGTGGGATCTTCGATTTTGTTTATTCTATGAAAACACATCAGACTTAGATTACGAAGAGATTGATCTCAATTTCATTTAATGGTGTTATAAAATTTATTAAACTTGGTCAGACAATATACTTAAATGCCCATTCCAGTGATCATGTTAATCATATTAGTGTTACATCATGTTTAGTTATAAGTCATTTTTCTTATACCCAAGTGAAATCAGGAATTGATACATTGTGATGTGTTGCTGTCTAACGTCTCTGAATAAAACGTTTATTGAAAGATATAATTATGTCAGCGGAAGATTTAGGTAAGGTGTTAGAGGAGTTACGGAATAACATGTCTAGTATTGCAGTAACTATTGCTAGAATGGAATCAGAAAGCAAAGAACAGATAAATGATTCGGAAACTAGATGTAGAGAGAATGTGAAAGCTTTACAGACTAGTAATAGGGAATATTTGAAATTATTACAGTCTAGTAATGAAGAAAATTTGAGATCATTACAGATTAGCAACGAAACTAATTTAAAGTCATTACAGGCTAGCAATGAAAATAGTTTAAAGTCATTAGAGACTAGATTACAGACCAGTACTGAAAGCAATTTGAAAGCTAGTGAAGCTAACTTAAAGGATAGTTTAAAATTATTAGAAACTAGATTACAAGCTCGTAGTGAAGAAACTAACACAGAGTTGAAAAACAATTTAACTAGTTTGGAGAATAGATTAACGTTAAAGAATGATGAAATATTCAAGGCTTTACAATTATACATAAAGGCAGTAGAAATAAAAGGAGAGAAAAATTTGCAAATGTTAAGAAAAAATATTATTGAATTAGAAAATAGAGAAGAAGAAAATATTCTTAATTTGAGAACAGATGTTATGTCTATACAGAAAGATATTAAATCAGATGTATCGAAATTATGATTCGACATTGATGGTTTAGTGGCAGATGTAGGCAAAATACAAGAGTGGTCTACCGAAGTATCTTTCGAATCCAAAATCAAAGGTCTAGAAATGAATCTAGGTAATGAAATCAAAAGTTTAAAGTCAGTAATTGGGACCGTTAAAGAGGAAGTCTTAGGAGAGGTTAATTCTAACTTGAAATCCTTAGAAAACCAATTGCAGCCAGACATTAGGAGAATTGATGATGACATAGATCAAAAGGTTAATGAAAACTTAGCTTTATTCAAAAATAGAGTCGGTGCAATAGTGGAAGAACGGTATAGTGAGGTCGTTGCCGAAGCAAAAGAAAAACGTGCAGGCCTGGATGAGAAATTAATCGCAGGTATGGAGAAGTTAGAAGCGTGATTTACTGAGAATAAGGAAACGATGTAGATTGATTCAGCTCAGTTTAGGACAGATGTTGATCAGTTAAAAGAACAAGTCGCGTCAGTAAAGACAACATGCGAAGATAAGATAGACAAATTGAAGAACGATCTGGAAGAGAATAACAGAACGCAGAATGTTATTTCGTTAGATAATTTGGAGACTAAGGTCAAGACAGTAGAAAAACGAACAGAAGATAGGATGACTAAACTAGAGTCTATAATAAGTAGTTTTACAAGTCAAGGTGTTACAACGGGGGAAGTATCGATAAACCAGACACAGATAGATCGCAGTATGAACAGTCAAGAGGTTAGCGTGGGAGAAGATAGTCAAACGCAACAGAATGTTACTTTCGAAAGGACTAATTCAACCCCTCAAGATAACTCGAATCCGAATAGAAGTACGTTTAGTATGAGTGAACGATACTCAGGTCCGGTGACCATAATCAGAAATCTGGATGATAAACCAAGGAAGTTTTCGGGGAACACAGGAGTCACACCAGTCGAATTTCTGAGAGATATTCGCGATTACATGGCGGAACATAGAGTAGCCAAGGAGAGAGAACTAAGGGTAGTCGAACGCGCCTTAGACGGGCCAGCGTTAACTTGGTTTCGCGCATTTAGGAGCAACTTTGCGAACATGGAACAATTTGCCATAGCATTTTTAAGAAGATTTTGGATTGCAGAGGATCACCTGAACGTAAGAGCAGAAATGTACTCGAAACGTTACTCTACGTCACATCCGACGCATTATGCAAATTACTTTACTTCGAAATTGGCTAAATTACAGTTTTTGATTCCTCCATTGCCAGAAGAAGAACTTTTGCAAGCTATAGCAAGGCAGTTGCCAATTGAGGTACAACGATCACTCATAGCATCGGGAGCGAACACACTTGAGCACTATGATGATATCTTACGCCGATTAGATTATACGAGCGCTCAGATTACACCCAGAACTTCAAGGAACGATAATCGAAACACGCAAGAAGTGAATGCGGTAGTTGTCGATAACGCAGCACAGACAGATAGAAGAGATTCCTGGGGAAACAGAAGAAACGAAGGGAATAGAGGAAATATTCACAACGTTCGTGGGAATGATAGATATCAAGGACCATATGAGAGGCCATATGATCAAGATACAAGAAACAGTAGATACAGGAACTATGATCAGAATTCCAGATACCAAAATAGGAACAGATATAATAATCGATATCGAGGTAGATACAACTGGAACCAAAGTCAGCAGTCTAATCAGAACAATAGGCAAGATAATAGGAGAAATGATCACAACGAAAGACAGGATAATCAAGAGTATGGGAGATCAAGGCAAGAAAATAGACAGCCTAGTGCACCACCTGCAGAGGTAATTAGAGATGTCAATCGAGCAAGCATGAGTGGTGAAGAAGGAAGAAGAAAACGACAAATTAACGCCGAATCAGGATACTAATCATTAGGAATCAATCATCATTGTTGAGACATATCAAGTCAAGGACGAGGATTTAATGTAAGAAGATGTAGTACACCGAGGGAATGGATACTAATGAAATTGTGGGGACATTTAACGCAGCTAGCATTAGAAAGTATCATTATGCTGAGTAAGAGGATCATTGCAGAGCTATCGTGTACATATGTTGTGTATAGAATGCCTGAGAGTATTTTTTTCTCAAGCCTGATAAAAAAGGAGATGTACGGGAGAGATGTACCCGATACCTAGTTGAGGCTATCGGCTACGCCAGTTGACATCGAGCCGTAGTTGAAAATTATGGGGAAAAAAGAAGAGATAGCGCTCAGATCGAGTCGAGAAGAATGTTAGGAAATGACGTAGGAGCCCAAGGATGAAGGTGGCACCAGTCAAGCAGATGGAATTATGGGAGGAATATTGAAGTATTATTAAGATCTATATGGAACATAATATTATATCATCTCAGAAGAGAAGAAATGTCAAGCAATCTTTATGGTGATAACTTGAAGAAAGGCAGATAATTCCTTAAGTTATTGTATAACTTAATTGCCGAGATGATGGTGGTCGAGATTATACTTGTGACGTATGACCGCAGAAGGTAGGGGAACGTCACGTGACAGCGCCGAGTAGGAGCTCATCATCACGCAGTCTGAGGACAGCAGTATTAGTTCAGCCAGCAGAGCCGAGTACAGCACATGGTGCGCGAAAGAAAACAGCAGTAGTATTCCGGCAAGCAGAGTTGTGTACAGCACTTGGTGCGCGGTGAAACGACAGTATTAGTTCAGCAAGCGGGGCTGATAGCAGCATACGCTGGGAGAGCGGAAGTAGGTCAGTCAGTCAAGACAAGAGAAGCACGGTAGGCAGTGCGAGGAAGAATGGTTAGCGAGGCAAGCTATACAGGCCGTGAAAGCGAAAGGAGAGCCGGTGTTCGGACAGAAGTATTTCCAACATCGTGGTTTCAGTTATGTAAAACAGCAATGCTTTTCAAATGCTACAGTTTGTTAAAATAATAAGCAGCATTGTAACAAGATTGAGAACATTATTTCAAGCCGCATTCGTAACACAGGACAGCACAGCGAAGCGATATGACGAGGCAAGTTTTAAGCGTCGATCATTCTAGAACAGTGAGATAGAGCAGGGCGTGCTGGGTCCGACATTTTATAAGCAAGCGACATGCAAGAAGCTAAACTGTATTTCGACATTTTGTTACAACTTTATAAGTTTGGACTTGTATTCAACAGTCGAATTGTGCAAGCAGATAGTAATCATATACTGCTATTGTGAACTTTCAAATGGACTTAGATATATTCCAATGATATTACGGCTTATTAAATTATGCATTTCATACCGGAATATTTAAAGCGACCATGGGGTCAAGCCAACATTAACGCTTTTAGGTAAATGGACTATTACGAGTATATGCACTTAAGGAACATTGGCACGTGCAGCAATATAGTGGTTTTTCATGAAATATTCTGAAATATCAGTTACGAACACAACTACAGGGTGTTTAAGAAATTTATACACTTTTATAAATCATTTATTTTCTGCAAGTGAAATTCAGCCGCTGTGGAGATTAACTTTTATCATATGCAAACCGAACATTGTATGGGACAGTGGCGTAACATAGTCGAAGAGTATTGGGTACTCTACGTTTTTTTGAACTTTTACGGAAGAATTTGGACAGTATCCGTGATGGATAATATGCAGTTCATCATGTCGGAGTAGGCGAATACGGAGACGTGATGGCACCACAGAGCGATGGATTCGGTTCCTGAAGAAGAGGATATCCAACAGCAGATTCACTTGGAATATGAAGGCGATCGTTATTCTAGTGGGTGATACGAGGTTTCCGTCGATCTTTCGAGAAATTTGTTGCACACACGAGGATAATCGACGATCTTGGAAATATATTAACAGCTGATATGAGAAGCTATTGTAAGAGTTATGACTTTCCTGATATGATTTTTCATGAACACTGGGCATACTTGTATATATTTCTAGTAGGAGTTCTACGATTATTTTAACATGGCTTAGACATTATTTGCTCCATTTTTGCTAGAATATGGCGTTACCATATGATATGGCAGGCACCATTATACGACGTTCTCACCATTGGTTGACTTTATTAAGCAGATGTTTGGTCTTTTTGGCATTTTTCAGTAAGGATAGGTTTCTTGGATAGTTATTTTTTTGTGGCGAGTATTTCGAACTTGTGAACTGCAATTGGATTATTTAAATTACTTCGTCAGTTCATTGCATACTAGCGAGTGTGTATTATTCATCAGTAGGGATTTTTTTTCTATTGGATTGTTTGGAGATATTAAGATTTTATTCACTCAAGTGAATAAATATCGCTTTTATGTGACAACTAGAGACTTGTTGATTCCAATCTGGTACATTCACTCATCAGTCTACGAGATGGGGCCTTTCGTTTTATACGATTGCGTGGTGGTACACACCTGACCCATCGTCTAGGGCATTATCATGATAGTCTACGGGGCAAGGCCTTTCGCTTTAGGCGATTGCTTGGTGGTACACACCTGACTTGCCATTGAGGAACTCATTTTTATCATCCGAGTGTACTTGAGATTGTAAGAGGATCAAACAAGAAACTACTAGTCACATATCAGTCGAATTTTGTTAAATAAATTAAAAATAAATGTCAGCAGGGTTACATTTCGTAATTCTTGTTTGCCAATCCAATATTTTGTTGCTATACTCTTTTGAGAGTACATTCATTTAACAGCTGATACAGTTGATACTTTTGATACTCTTTTGTGATTGAGTTTGATACCTTTGAGAAGGATTTCAAGTAATTGAATCTTGTAAGATGAATCATTTATGGTCAGATTTATTTTAAGGCAGATCAGTATTACATATTTTGATGTGAGAGATTATAACACATTGGTGTTTTGCTGTGAAATGAATTTTGAGAATTTTAAGAGAATTTATGCTCTATTTGAAAGCAGATCTTGAATTGGATTTCGATTACTTAGGTAATATTTTTCCTAATTGTTTAAGAAGTTGTCTAGATGTGATCAGATTAATTACAGTTATTGGAGATTTTGTGCGTTGATAATTTGAAGCCAGTTATATATTTTTGTAGATCATGCAACGTGATTAAGTGAAGTTTGTGATAGGAATTTTCTGGAAGTTGCCAAGTGGAAGTTGCAATATTGCTGATGTATTTTGAGGCAGACATGAGGTTGTCGAACCCAGTCTAGCATAATTTTTGAGATTCATGCTGTGCGCTGAATATTTATGGTGTTATGTGGAATAGTTATGGTGTTACGTGGAATAATTATGGTATTCAAATATGGTATTTGATAAAGTGAGAGTATATGATGAAGTTTTGGATAGTGAGATCCAACGTGATTTTGTGAAGGCAATAATATTTTTTGGCATGATAATTAAATACGAGATATAACTTGGAAGTGATAAAACTGTAAGACAACGTTCTATAACCCATATTAAACAATTTTTTAGGAAATTAAACAAATAAATAATGTTGATAATACAAGATTTTCTGATAATAATAATAATTAATGAAATAATATTCTGAAGTTTAAGCATATTAATGATCTGACCTAATGAAATAAAAATCTGAATGACTCGATGAAATAAAAATCTAAATAACCAGATGAATAAAATTTAAATAAATTGATAAATTAAATTTTGGAATAAATCAATGAATTAAATAAATTGATGAATTAAAGATTGAATAAATAAGCTGATTTAAATAAATTAACAGATGATTAAATAGATGATGAATAACTGAATTAGAAGGTGATAATTAATTAAAGAAGCTGATGATTAATAAATTTATATGGATTTAAATAAATTTAATTGAGAGATATGATTTGAATGATTTGAAGAATTGCAACTTGAATTGATGAATTAAACAATTTAGATGGATGATTTAAGATGATTTAATCTGAATGAGATGATGAAATGAGAGTGTGTGAATAATTAGAGAGTATAAAGAATTGATGATTATAATATTCATTTAAATGATTTGATGGTAATGAATTAATTATTCTGACATGAATATAATGAATTTTGAGATGAGAACTAATGTGAGAAATATTTAATGATGATGATGATGATTATAACCAATGGGTAGTGGATTTTCTGTGATTCACAAACAAGCATTATTAATGACAGTGTAAATATAGTGTAAATTAATTATTCGATTTCTAGGAGCATTTACCAAGATTTTTCAGCATTTGAATAATGCCATTCAAGCCATAAAATTAGGTGATATTTAAATATGTGATTAGAATATATGTGTTTAGACAGATTCATTATTTTTTACATCCACATTCATGATTTTAACTTAAAGAGAAGTTAGGTCTCAGGTATCACGAATGTCAGTGACGCATAGACATAGTGCTACGGTGAACCTGAAAACCCAAGTGAACTTTAGAAATTTTTCATATTTTATGTGGATGGAGCACACTTTGAATAGAATAGAGATGGTTCGATTTTCTGGACAATGACAATTTAACGTTGGCATTCGACCATACTCTTAGGTAGGATATGTGTTTAATAATTCTGTCTGACTATCAAAGTTGAATAAATTTGTTTTTTTTATCTTAGTTGTGATCTGATGATGATGTGATTTACCTATTTCTTTCCTTGTCTTAATTAAGGCTTAACCATTAAGGATGTGGTTTGCTAGGGATTCAGTTGGTGGCGCCCATTTCTATTTGTATTTTAATTAAATTTAAGCCCGTAACGACCCTGGAGATACTTTATCTCGTGTTACCCTCTGCTTTTGTGATATTTCAACTGAATTTCCGACACATTCCTTATTTGACTTCATGTTCATTTAACTCCGCTCTGTCCTGGAAATCCAGGAATGCGATGTAATAGCAGATGGGTCATTGCATCCCTCGGACGAACGGGTACAATACCAATTGCTTATTTGGTTTTCCTGTTCAATTCAGGCTACTGTATTATTTATATGCATTTCGAGCTCATGATTAAGTAAGATAATATGAAATTGTAAGCAATATTGATTATTACATGTACTGAATCTTGTCGTTTTGATTCTCTGTCTGTGAATATTATTACCTCAACACTGAACACATATTATTATTTTGTTTTACTTGTTCAACCAGACATCTGTATTATTTAGGGTCCGATAGCCTAGATGTTAAGACCCATAAAACTTATCTTCATATTCATCATCATCATTGTACCGAGAGCGGTGGCTACGCTCGCTAAAGCGAAGCGTTAGGTCATGGGACCAAGCTCTCTGCTGACTCGGTAGACAAGTGGGTTCAAGCTCTACCGTCGGCCGTTCTTGAAATGGTTTTCCGTGGTTTCCCCATTTTCAACACCAAGCAAATGCTGGGACGGTACCTTCTGGCAGGCCACGGCCTCTTCCTTCCACATCCTTGTCCACTTTCATCCATTCATCTCATCTCTCATTTCGACGCGGGCGTCAACTAGAAAGACCTGCACTCGGCCTCTCCTGAGGCCACACACAAAAAAAATCATCATTGTATTATTTCTTTGTATTTCGAGCATATGATCAAAAATGGCACCATCTTCCTTGTACATATTGAGACCCCGGTTCCGAAGGTTCTGGGTTTGATTTCTAGCTCTGACAAATAATTGAATTGTTTAAGGGTTGAGGAATATACTCACCCTCACGAGGCAAGAGGTGGATTCAATTCCCTCTCCAGCCAGCCAAAAAGTGGTTCCTTGACCTTTCTCAATTCTACTCCAGGTACATGCTAGCATTGTTCCTAATCTAAGGCCTTCCTTAACCTAACAACAATTACAGGAACACGCACTACTGCAGACATCACAATGACCCAGGTTAACAGAGAAATTTTCAGGTCCATGTGGCTGTTGACCACTATGTACAAATCCCTAAATGAAACAATATCAACAACTCAAATAAGGTCAAATGAAATAGTAAATCTCCAGCTTACTGAATGAGTTTTACTATGAATGATGCGCTATTTTTGTAATATCGTAACAACCCCTCCCCCCCATGGGCTCACATCTAGTGGGACGTGGGTTGGCGACCACGGGACCCGAGCTGAGTCCGGCATTGCTTCCACTTAATTGTGCTGTGCTCCTCTCTGTTATTTTTCCTGTCGGCCTCCCTTGAACAACTCTTGTTCTCTTCCAACCCCGGCGGTATTAGGGTATCCGAGGCCTAGGGAGTCTCTTACTTTCCCGCCTTAATTGCCCCTTCTCTCATCGTTCCTGATTTCTCATTCTTCTAGGGATCAGCCTACTTCACTTTTCATTATAGTTCCTTTTGTTTTTTAAGATTCCCGCCCTGTTCTTATGAATTGGCTCCCCGTGTCTCTAAATTACAGTTTGTGAGTATTTTGAATCTCAACCACATTTTGTAAGTATTACCCGTTCAACATTTGATTGCCGCTGAGCCTGGCTGTTGATTGTAGCAGCCGCCCCACGGGACGAAGCGGGGAACTCAGCGATGACAAGAGTTCTTTCTGCATTGCGCGTCACAGGAGCTCATGTCTCCACGGACAGTCAAACAATAACTGAGACTATTGGAGCTGGGTCATATCCTACTCGCGCAACTGTACCTGTCAACGAAGCAGGCTGACGTATGACACAAGTAAACAAGGAATAGTTCCCATCTCGACCGCCGGCAATCAATTCGTGAATGGATAATATAGTATTTTGAATCGCGGGCTTCCACATATTGTGAGTGTTTTGAATCTAAATTACATTTTGTAAGTATTTTCAATTTCAATTGCATTTTGTGAGTATTTTGGATCTGGTAAGGCATTTTCAATCTAAATTTCATTGTGTATTTTGAATTTCAATTGCATTTTGTAAGTATTTTGAATTTCAATTGCATTTTGTTGAGTATTTCGAATCTACGTTGCATTTTGTTAGTAGGCCTATTTGGAACCTAAATTACTTTTTGTGCGTATTTTTCACTCTAAATTCCTTTTGTGAATATTTTCCTTCTAAATTACCGGTACCTTTTGTAAGTATTTCCGCTCTCCATTTTGGGAGCCATTTCAATCTGAGTTCCATTTTGTAAGTATTTCCAGTCCAGCTTAATTTTCGTTATGACTTTCATTTCATTGTCATTTTCTCTATCACCCAGGCCGATAACCTAGATGTTAGGCCACTTAAAACAACAATTATCATCATCATCGTAATATCGTAACGAGGAGAACAATACATCTTATTTCATAGTCTGCAGAGGCTTGTTAGTTATTATTGTTTTAAAGGACGGAACAGCGAGGTCATCTCCCCCTTTGCAGAGGCTACTCCATTCTTTAATAATATCTTCCTTTCCCGTTTCCTGTTATCCACTGGTGAGGCTAAAGCTCTCAAAGTGTGTTATGCATTATGTAGTAATGACTGAAAAAGTCATGGCAATTCAAAAGCAAATGCAACCTAGACAATGTTCAGAGGCGTTAAATGCTTTCAAATATCGGAAGAGGAGGGAAAGGGGAGCGTTGAGACTATGCTGGGAAATAGTATTTGTTATTCCACAGTATTGATGATTTTACCACACTGTAGATGCTATTAATTACTAGTAATTAAAGTTATAATAGATATTTGCATATTAAGGCTTTCACGGCCCGGATTATTATATAAATAATTCATGCTTTTGGGCTAATGCCGTGTGTATTTTTAATTTAAAACCATACGTTTCGGAGAAACCTTGCCTCCTTTTTCAATGCAAATAAACAATGTGGCCAAAGAAAGTATATCAATGAGATTACAAAAAATATAGATAAATTCCTCTGTTCGTCACCAGAGAGCAGCTGCCAGAAATAACTGTATGGACCATGGTGGAACGGCGGACAGAGTAGTAGGTAACAAGAAGGTAAAGGGGGCGGTGTGAAAATATAGAAACTCCTCGAAGAATGAGGAGGGAGGGGGGAGGTGGGAGGGTTAGATGGATATAAGGAAACATAAACAAAAGGGAATAGTAGCTGAACGATACCTAACGTCATACAGTCAACGGCGAATAATCAGATGGAAACTCCTCCAGTGACGAACAAAGGAGATCAAATCCAGGCTCTGAGCCCTAGAGGGAAAATGTACAATTTTTAATATGTGAAGAACAGAGCGACTGAGAGGAACTATCTCCCTAGATCCTTAATAACTGGTAGCCAAGTGTCACTTAGCTGATATCCAGTGTCTCTGTTAAAATTATTGGGATTTTTACGAATTTCAACTGCCTCCCTTATAATTCTAGACCAGTTGTGCTTAACAAGGGCAAGCGCATGAGCATCCTTGAAACATACATCGTGCCCTGAAGACAGGGCATGTTCAGCTATAGCTGATTTGTCAGGTTGGTTTAGACGGATGTTCCTTTGATGCTCTTTGATGCGAGTGGCAATGGATCGTTTTGTTTGTCCAATGTAGACTTTTCCGCAAGTACATGGGACTTCATACACCCCAGGTTGTAGTATTGGGGACAATTTATCTTTGTTTAATGCTAAACGTTGACCAATTTTCGTCATAGTGCCGAAAACTGTTTTTATCTTGTGCTTGCGGAGAATCTTAGCAACGCGGTCAGTGGTGTTGTGAATATAAGGGAGGTAAGCAGTTCCTCTCATGTCGGAGCTCTGAGAAGGTTGTCTATCCCTCCTTCTGGGATGTAGGGACCTATATATAGTGGATTCATTATAGCCATTACCCTTAAACATGGTTTGTAAGGCATGTAACTCTTCCTGAAGAGTTCATGCCTCACAAATACGTTCTTGTGAGGAGGAAAGCGGATGGCTCCATGGGGCACAGCGTCTACCGTAAGCCAACTCACACTAACCGTTATTTACATGCGGACTCCCACCACCACCCAGCACAAAAACAAGGAATTATAACAACTCTAGCCAAAAGAGCGGAACGTATTTGTGAGGCATCAACTCTTCAGGAAGAGTTACATGCCTTACAAACCATGTTTAAGGGTAATGGCTATAATGAATCCACTATATATAGGTCCCTACATCCCAGAAGGAGGGATAGACAACCTTCTCAGAGCTCCGACATGAGAGGAACTGCTTACCTCCCTTATATTCACAACACCACTGACCGCGTTGCTAAGATTCTCCGCAAGCACAAGATAAAAACAGTTTTCGGCACTATGACGAAAATTGGTCAACGTTTAGCATTAAACAAAGATAAATTGTCCCCAATACTACAACCTGGGGTGTATGAAGTCCCATGTACTTGCGGAAAAGTCTACATTGGACAAACAAAACGATCCATTGCCACTCGCATCAAAGAGCATCAAAGGAACATCCGTCTAAACCAACCTGACAAATCAGCTATAGCTGAACATGCCCTGTCTTCAGGGCACGATGTATGTTTCAAGGATGCTCATGCGCTTGCCCTTGTTAAGCACAACTGGTCTAGAATTATAAGGGAGGCAGTTGAAATTCGTAAAAATCCCAATAATTTTAACAGAGACACTGGATATCAGCTAAGTGACACTTGGCTACCAGTTATTAAGGATCTAGGGAGATAGTTCCTCTCAGTCGCTCTGTTCTTCACATATTAAAAATCGTACATTTTCCCTCTAGGGCTCAGAGCCTGGATTTGATCTCCTTTGTTCGTCACTGGAGGAGTTTCCATCTGATTATTCGCCGTTGACTGTATGACGTTAGGTATCGTTCAGCTACTATTCCCTTTTGTTTATGTTTCCTTATATCCATCTAACCCTCCCACCTCCCCCCTCCCTCCTCATTCTTCGAGGAGTTTCTATATTTTCACACCGCCCCCTTTACCTTCTTGTTACCTACTACTCTGTCCGCCGTTCCACCATGGTCCATACAGTTATTTCTGGCAGCTGCTCTCTGGTGACGAACAGAGGAATTTATCTATATTTTTTGTAATCTCATTGATATACTTTCTTTGGCCACATTGTTTATTTCCATTGAAAAAGGAGGCAAGGTTTCTCCGAAACGTATGGTTTTAAATTAAAAATACACACGGCATTAGCCCAAAAGCATGAATTATTTATATAATAATCCTGGCCGTGAAAGCCTTAATATGCAAATTAGAAACCTCTATGGGGAGGAAGTTGTTCGACAATCATCTAAATTTAGTAAGTTGAGGCGAAGAAGGAACTCTCTCCTTTCATCGTTGTCCTTCTTTCTTAGATGCAGGGATCATAACATCATTCCCAACTGTGTAAAATTGAAGCAAACTATACACACTCATAAAGCTATGAGAATTTATCAGCGCGCTAGCAAGGCACTCGTTATCGAGAGGATCCAGAACTCTCGTACTGAATTGGACGCAGTTTCCCGTGAGTTATTACACTTACATCTGCTTCTTAGTAGCATTCTCTCAGAGGAATTGTGGCTGTTCTTTGAACGTATCTCCGCTATTCAGGCCGAGAATAATTTTTGTCGGGCTGTAGATAGACAAAGAGCTAAGTTCCTTCGATTGTCCTCGAGACAAACAGCTCCCCGTACGGTTCTTGATACTAGTAAAGTTGTAGTCAATCTTTCTAATACCCCTTTAGATGACTATCAAACAACTTTACTAAGCAGAGGTCTCAACTTTGCTCTCGCACCCTCCAAAATTCCTACAGAGGAGTTGATCACATCCGTTGAGGCTGCCATCTACAATTTACCTCCAGATGAAGCTGAAGAAGTTAGACAAGAAAGTGTGAGGATATTAAGATCCTCTAAAGTACCCACACCCAATTTAACTCGGGGTGAAAGAAAGGCATTGAAGGAACTAAGAAATAATGACACCATTTCTATTCTTCACGCTGACAAGGGAAATGCGACAGTGGTGATGGATACCGTTGAATATAAAAGTAAAATCTCGATTCTGTTATCTGATCCTGTCTACAGACTGTGCACTCGTGATCCAACCACTCGTGTATCCAATGCCACTGCTAAGCTTGTTAAACTGTCATCTATTCCAAAAGAAGAGGGAAGATGTCTTATTCCGAGAGATGCTGTTCCTCCGAGATTGTATGGTCTTCCAAAAATCCATAAGCAAGACGTCCCTCTTCGACCAATTGTTAGCACAATAGGTTCTCCAACGTATGCTCTTGCGCAATATCTCAGCAAGTTGCTTCAGCCGCACTTGGGGCGCACACAGTCCTACATTAGGGATTCAACCCATTTCGTCGAAAAATTGTCAACCATCTCCGTTCAACCAAATGCTATTTTGGTGAGTTTTGATGTAAAGTCCTTGTTTACCAGAGTGCCGGTGGACTCGGTCATGTCACTCATCAAGGATTTGTTTCCTGAGGACATTGCCCGATTATTCCACCACTGCTTGTGTTCCAGCTATTTCTTGTGGGATGGTAAATATTACGAGCAGACTGATGGTGTGGCCATGGGAAGTCCACTCTCGCCTGTCGTGGCAAATTTTTTCATGGAACATTTTGAGGGGGAGGCTATATCTTCGGCGTCTTTCAAACCTGTGATTTGGTGGAGGTATGTGGATGATACGTTCGTGGTGTGGGAGGAGGGTTCTGAGAAACTGAACCACTTTCTGAACCACCTAAATCAGCTGCATCCTTCAATCCACTTCACAATGGAGCTAGAGTCAGGTGGATGCTTACCTTTTTTGGATGTTCTTGTGAGGAGGAAAGCGGATGGCTCCATGGGGCACAGCGTCTACCGTAAGCCAACTCACACTAACCGTTATTTACATGCGGACTCCCACCACCACCCAGCACAAAAACAAGGAATTATAACAACTCTAGCCAAAAGAGCGGAACGTATTTGTGAGGCATCAACTCTTCAGGAAGAGTTACATGCCTTACAAACCATGTTTAAGGGTAATGGCTATAATGAATCCACTATATATAGGTCCCTACATCCCAGAAGGAGGGATAGACAACCTTCTCAGAGCTCCGACATGAGAGGAACTGCTTACCTCCCTTATATTCACAACACCACTGACCGCGTTGCTAAGATTCTCCGCAAGCACAAGATAAAAACAGTTTTCGGCACTATGACGAAAATTGGTCAACGTTTAGCATTAAACAAAGATAAATTGTCCCCAATACTACAACCTGGGGTGTATGAAGTCCCATGTACTTGCGGAAAAGTCTACATTGGACAAACAAAACGATCCATTGCCACTCGCATCAAAGAGCATCAAAGGAACATCCGTCTAAACCAACCTGACAAATCAGCTATAGCTGAACATGCCCTGTCTTCAGGGCACGATGTATGTTTCAAGGATGCTCATGCGCTTGCCCTTGTTAAGCACAACTGGTCTAGAATTATAAGGGAGGCAGTTGAAATTCGTAAAAATCCCAATAATTTTAACAGAGACACTGGATATCAGCTAAGTGACACTTGGCTACCAGTTATTAAGGATCTAGGGAGATAGTTCCTCTCAGTCGCTCTGTTCTTCACATATTAAAAATCGTACATTTTCCCTCTAGGGCTCAGAGCCTGGATTTGATCTCCTTTGTTCGTCACTGGAGGAGTTTCCATCTGATTATTCGCCGTTGACTGTATGACGTTAGGTATCGTTCAGCTACTATTCCCTTTTGTTTATGTTTCCTTATATCCATCTAACCCTCCCACCTCCCCCCTCCCTCCTCATTCTTCGAGGAGTTTCTATATTTTCACACCGCCCCCTTTACCTTCTTGTTACCTACTACTCTGTCCGCCGTTCCACCATGGTCCATACAGTTATTTCTGGCAGCTGCTCTCTGGTGACGAACAGAGGAATTTATCTATATTTTTTGTAATCTCATTGATATACTTTCTTTGGCCACATTGTTTATTTCCATTGAAAAAGGAGGCAAGGTTTCTCCGAAACGTATAGTTTTAAATTAAAAATACACACGGCATTAGCCCAAAAGCATGAATTATTTATATAATAATCCTGGCCGTGAAAGCCTTAATATGCAAATTAGAAACCTCTATGGGGAGGAAGTTGTTCGACAATCATCTAAATTTAGTAAGTTGAGGCGAAGAAGGAACTCTCTCCTTTCATCGTTGTCCTTCTTTCTTAGATGCAGGGATCATAACATCATTCCCAACTGTGTAAAATTGAAGCAAACTATACACACTCATAAAGCTATGAGAATTTATCAGCGCGCTAGCAAGGCACTCGTTATCGAGAGGATCCAGAACTCTCGTACTGAATTGGACGCAGTTTCCCGTGAGTTATTACACTTACATCTGCTTCTTAGTAGCATTCTCTCAGAGGAATTGTGGCTGTTCTTTGAACGTATCTCCGCTATTCAGGCCGAGAATAATTTTTGTCGGGCTGTAGATAGACAAAGAGCTAAGTTCCTTCGATTGTCCTCGAGACAAACAGCTCCCCGTACGGTTCTTGATACTAGTAAAGTTGTAGTCAATCTTTCTAATACCCCTTTAGATGACTATCAAACAACTTTACTAAGCAGAGGTCTCAACTTTGCTCTCGCACCCTCCAAAATTCCTACAGAGGAGTTGATCACATCCGTTGAGGCTGCCATCTACAATTTACCTCCAGATGAAGCTGAAGAAGTTAGACAAGAAAGTGTGAGGATATTAAGATCCTCTAAAGTACCCACACCCAATTTAACTCGGGGTGAAAGAAAGGCATTGAAGGAACTAAGAAATAATGACACCATTTCTATTCTTCACGCTGACAAGGGAAATGCGACAGTGGTGATGGATACCGTTGAATATAAAAGTAAAATCTCGATTCTGTTATCTGATCCTGTCTACAGACTGTGCACTCGTGATCCAACCACTCGTGTATCCAATGCCACTGCTAAGCTTGTTAAACTGTCATCTATTCCAAAAGAAGAGGGAAGATGTCTTATTCCGAGAGATGCTGTTCCTCCGAGATTGTATGGTCTTCCAAAAATCCATAAGCAAGACGTCCCTCTTCGACCAATTGTTAGCACAATAGGTTCTCCAACGTATGCTCTTGCGCAATATCTCAGCAAGTTGCTTCAGCCGCACTTGGGGCGCACACAGTCCTACATTAGGGATTCAACCCATTTCGTCGAAAAATTGTCAACCATCTCCGTTCAACCAAATGCTATTTTGGTGAGTTTTGATGTAGAGTCCTTGTTTACCAGAGTGCCGGTGGACTCGGTCATGTCACTCATCAAGGATTTGTTTCCTGAGGACATTGCCCGATTATTCCACCACTGCTTGTGTTCCAGCTATTTCTTGTGGGATGGTAAATATTACGAGCAGACTGATGGTGTGGCCATGGGAAGTCCACTCTCGCCTGTCGTGGCAAATTTTTTCATGGAACATTTTGAGGGGGAGGCTATATCTTCGGCGTCTTTCAAACCTGTGATTTGGTGGAGGTATGTGGATGATACGTTCGTGGTGTGGGAGGAGGGTTCTGAGAAACTGAACCACTTTCTGAACCACCTAAATCAGCTGCATCCTTCAATCCACTTCACAATGGAGCTAGAGTCAGGTGGATGCTTACCTTTTTTGGATGTTCTTGTGAGGAGGAAAGCGGATGGCTCCATGGGGCACAGCGTCTACCGTAAGCCAACTCACACTAACCGTTATTTACATGCGGACTCCCACCACCACCCAGCACAAAAACAAGGAATTATAACAACTCTAGCCAAAAGAGCGGAACGTATTTGTGAGGCATCAACTCTTCAGGAAGAGTTACATGCCTTACAAACCATGTTTAAGGGTAATGGCTATAATGAATCCACTATATATAGGTCCCTACATCCCAGAAGGAGGGATAGACAACCTTCTCAGAGCTCCGACATGAGAGGAACTGCTTACCTCCCTTATATTCACAACACCACTGACCGCGTTGCTAAGATTCTCCGCAAGCACAAGATAAAAACAGTTTTCGGCACTATGACGAAAATTGGTCAACGTTTAGCATTAAACAAAGATAAATTGTCCCCAATACTACAACCTGGGGTGTATGAAGTCCCATGTACTTGCGGAAAAGTCTACATTGGACAAACAAAACGATCCATTGCCACTCGCATCAAAGAGCATCAAAGGAACATCCGTCTAAACCAACCTGACAAATCAGCTATAGCTGAACATGCCCTGTCTTCAGGGCACGATGTATGTTTCAAGGATGCTCATGCGCTTGCCCTTGTTAAGCACAACTGGTCTAGAATTATAAGGGAGGCAGTTGAAATTCGTAAAAATCCCAATAATTTTAACAGAGACACTGGATATCAGCTAAGTGACACTTGGCTACCAGTTATTATGGATCTAGGGAGATAGTTCCTCTCAGTCGCTCTGTTCTTCACATATTAAAAATTGTACATTTTCCCTCTAGGGCTCAGAGCCTGGATTTGATCTCCTTTGTTCGTCACTGGAGGAGTTTCCATCTGATTATTCGCCGTTGACTGTATGACGTTAGGTATCGTTCAGCTACTATTCCCTTTTGTTTATGTTTCCTTATATCCATCTAACCCTCCCACCTCCCCCCTCCCTCCTCATTCTTCGAGGAGTTTCTATATTTTCACACCGCCCCCTTTACCTTCTTGTTACCTACTACTCTGTCCGCCGTTCCACCATGGTCCATACAGTTATTTCTGGCAGCTGCTCTCTGGTGACGAACAGAGGAATTTATCTATATTTTTTGTAATCTCATTGATATACTTTCTTTGGCCACATTGTTTATTTCAATTGAAAAAGGAGGTAAGGTTTCTCCGAAACGTATGGTTTTAAATTAAAAATACACACGGCATTAGCCCAAAAGCATGAATTATTTATATTATAATAGATATATTCATTTCACATTTGAGAGAACAGTCAGGGTAGGTCACATATTGAAACCCGGGAGAAGTTTAGTGCCTCAACTCTTTCTTACTAATAACTAGCCTACTTGAAACCACAAAATTGATTTTCCTTTGAACTAGTTAATCTTTCAAACCAATGTTGATGTTTCGAATTGAAAAGTATCAATGGACTTTACTGGAGAGCTACCCCGAACCCTTCAGTTGAATAACACGGGGGAGGGGGTGATGTCCTTATGTCCTTGCTTTATAAATTAAAAGGAAGATATTTCCTCCCTCCTTCACCGGAGCGGGTGCCAATGAATTTGTTCCTTTGTTCCATTATACCAAACAGCTACCGACGTAAGAAATTATTAGACAACCAATAAAACTTCATTTTTCTATTTTATTTTTTTTTGATCACTCATTTACATTTCCCAAACCAAAGTCCGATAATAACAACTCCGATTCTTATTTCAGGATATTCATTCTGTTTTGAAGCAGATTATGCCTGTGTAGGAGGCTAGGCTAGGTAAGGGCACCAATAGGCCGTGACTCACACTCAGCAGCAACGTACTAGCCAACCGCACATCACGTCACCAAAAGAATGCGTGGCATAGCACAATTGTCATATCCTTGATTTCTCAAAAAGTACTTGTCCGATTTGGGAAATAATAACACCGTTGAATTTGTATCAGTGAAGTCAGTTACCCTGTATGCAAAAATTAGTATAGTTCTATTTTAAAAAAACAAAGTTAGTACCAATATCTCAGCTATTCACAATAAAAGGAAAAAATAGTATAAGTTGGTTTTTGAGCCCCTTAGCACCACTCACAAAAGTGAAAACAGAATACCGATATCTTGAATGGTTTAGACGTTATTGCCATGTAACATCTTAGGTGAATAACCCTGTATATCAGTTTATTGTGGACACGATAACTGCCGTAATTTTGCACCAATCACTTTGTATATTTCACATAATATGTATTCCTTTAATATCTCGGTCGAGTTCGTTAATGGGAAAAATCGGTCTAATGGGGTGAAAATGGCGGCCATATTTTGAAAAAGTGAAATATCGCTATAACTCTCTTAATACGTGAAATATCGAATCCATTCAAAGTTTAATACTATGTATCGGATAAGTGCCAAAACTTTATGTTTGAAAGGTTTTTTGATTGCATCAACCATTGACCAAAGGGGTGGAAAAAAGTGTTTTTTCGAGAAGCATTAATCATATCTGTCTTAATAGGCACAATATCAAAACCGTACAGAATGGACAATATTCCCCTAATAATTACCTAAAACTTTTGTCTGAAAGAATTTTTGATATAACCCACCAGTAGGGGAGAGATAGGAGTTTTATCCTTGAGACTTGAAATTAATTTTAGCTGTAGAGGGGTTCAGGGCCATTGATATATGTCAAATAAACATTTTTGTAGAATTCCTAGTTTCCGAAATATAGGAATTTCAAAATTGGACTGTTTTAAAAAAACATAAAAATAAAAAAGTTTCATTACACGAAATAAAGATCATAGAGGCCGTTCGTTTGAGCCATTGCACAACATTCTATCATGTTTGGTTTTCAAACTAGCACCTACTTTCGAAAACAAAAAACTTTTTTTAATATAACGAGTAGTCCATAGGAAAGAGGAAGTCAACCCAAGTCTAACGACGTGTCGCATGTCAAAATCGGACCATGCGTTCAAGAGACATTAATTATTTAAATGTTTCACCTACGTTTGGCCGCCATGTTGGTTTATTGGGCACAGCCACGACATGTGTAATAGAACACCTACCACTCCCCTACTCCCACCATTACGCCAAGGAATGAGAAAAATGATTTCGGAATTATAAGAAATTACCCAGAGCCATCAGAGGTTATCATGACAACGCTTCAAGATTGATGAATAATGAGCTATCAGAGGTTGTCATGACAACACCATTGTACGAGTTTTCCATATTCTGACTCTGTGGGAAGCGGCTTCGGTAACGTAACTGGTAGTATGCTGTACTTCTATGCCCAAGGTCGCGGGTTCAAAGCCGGCTGAAGTCATCGGATTTTCTAAGAGTGCTAAAAATAACTCAGTATGCTTTCCTTCGGAGGGGAAGTTCCAACGCTCGTTGCAAGTTGCTGGTGCGTTGGCATCTACTTGCCAAGTTCACGGCTAGGTGTCGTTGACGGTAGTATTTGGTACCAAAATTAGGAACTACTACTTGAAATTGACCGTCTGCAGTCCTTACCTGAATTACAGACTAATACAGCCATCACAATTAACACCGTTTATCAGACAGATTCTACACACACACACAAAGTACACAGAGTTACATGACCGCGTTGTCGCAGCCCCTAAACTGAGGAACCAACCAACATCTCTGCGGGAGATAAAATTTGGCGTGAAGAAGTAACAGACTGTTAGATAGTTACACATCAGTTCCAAAAACTTGCATAAGGACAGTTTGACCATGAGTATAAAAGTGGACCCCAAATGACAAGAAGATTACCATCCCCATAAGACAATAAAACGTTAAAAATATGCATAGAAAGACGAAAAAACGTTTATTAAGCTCCAATTGTAAAATACTTTCTCGCAATAAATGAGCTCTGATCTTTCTACGGAAACCTGCATATTCTGACTATTATAGCCTATCCCCTTGTTTGCCCAGTGAAATCTACCTCCGCCTTCCGGCGTGCCGAGAGGAATTTTTCCATTGAGTTCGTCTAAGAAATATTGTAGGAAACGAAATATTCGAAAACAGAAATGTGGTAGAAAGAAGCTTCCCTACTCACCACCTCCATTCCGGTACACGAGGTAGGGGAAGCGCCACACATTGCCCAGACCGATGGCGTAGCTGAGGCAGGATAGCACGAACTCGATTGGTTTGCCCCAACTTTCGCCCCTCCCCTCATCAACATCTTCTGCTGGGGAGGTTACCGCATTAGAAGACCGGCTATGCGTCATGAGATCCGAAACATCTTTTGGGAATGGATAATGAATGTTCTCTCACTTGCAGTTATCTACAACACAACAAACAATATTATTTTGATCCAACAGGGTTACCAATCTGGGTCATCTACAACATTACAACACATCGAGCAATATTATTTTGATCCAACAGGTTACCAATCTGGGTCATCTACATCATTACAACACATCGAGCATTATTATTTTGATCCAACAGGGTTACCAATCTGGTACCGGGTGAGTTAGCCGTGGTTCCTACGGCATGGCTGCAGGCAGTCGCATACATCCGGGAGGCGAGGAGGTTCGAATCCAACCGCCGGCAACCTTGAAGATGGTTTTCTGCGGTTTCCCATCTTCCTTCCAGGCAAATGCCGGGGCTGTTCCCTAACTACAGGCCACAGCCGCTACCTTCCAATTCCTAGTCCTTACATCCACACTTTCCTCCACAGACAACACTCCACACGCGTCGGTACTTGTAGTTCACCCCATGGGTGTCCGCTTAGAAGCAGCTACTAACTATGGCGAGCCGAACATGTCCTCGGACACTCCCGGCACTAAAAGCCATACGCTAAAAACAATCTGGTCATCTACAACATTACAACACATTGAACAATATTATTCTGACCCAACAGGGTTACCAATATGGGTCATCTACAAACAAAATTATTTTGATCCAACAGGGTTACCAATCTGGTGTAACTTTTCAGTCCCACTTGGAAGAACAATTGTAACTGTTCCCCTTCTCAATAACTATATATCGGGGTGCGTGGGGGTTATACACTTGTACGATACTAACAACAGCAATAAACATTCACACCCAACTACACCGGTGACCGCATAAAATAAAAACACTGGAAATCCGGTAAAAATGGATATGTATTCTGAAACCAGACAAAATACGATATACACTTGGCAAGATCCTCGTCGATACAGACCACCCTAACACTCCCTATCATATATACACAGGCACACTCATGACATACATTGATGAACCATTGGAAGAAGATGATGACCGGTACTTACAGATGTTGGTCTCAGATGTGAAGAATAACTATACTGCTAGCAGAGAATCAGTCCTAGTTACTTGTATCGCAGTTACTAATTGTTTCACACGTATGGTTTTCTATTAAAAATGTTAATTACTGTAGATTGCTGATCTTCAGAATCGATCGACTTATACTGGTTCGTGGTTCTGACTGAATAATAGTGGTCATAATCCGTTTCGTGGATTGTCACAACTAGTTCGCACCTGAATTGAACAATGAATGAAAATCCACAGCCTGCTTCCAGTCTCCGACCGGGTCAGGAATGGAATGAATGAAGCCCCCATCTAGCGGCGAGGATATGAACTGTGCCGGCTGCCGAGGCCTGACGCACTCCTCTGGGGCAATTATTAAATGAATGACAGATGAAATGAAATGATAGTGGAGAGTGTTGCTGGAATGAAATTTTGACAGGGAAAACCGGAGTACCCGGAGAGAAACCTGTCTGCCTCCGTTTTGTCCAGCACAGATCTCACATGGAGTGACCGGGATTTGAACCACGGACCCAGCGGTGAGAGGCCGGCGTGCTGCCGCCTAAGCCACGGAGGCTTGAACAATACTTAGCATATTTCACCAGTATTCGTAGATTAACAAATTTATCGTTATGGCCCTCGAATTTCAGTAAACAATACGTCATGCTTTTCGAGACAGGAAGTCTCGGTGACTTATCTGAAACTAGGCGAATTATTCCCGTGAGAATAATCCAACCTGCAACTTCGTATAGAACTACTAACACAATATCGTGATCGTCTTGTATTACCTGCCTTCCCAAGATCAACCAAGCATAGCCTAACTTGACCTCTTCAATTATAGTCCAAACACCTAACTACTGACTTGATGCCGACCCCGCGCCAAACCTACAACCACTCCACAAAACGGAGCCACGAAAATGATCAACTACTCCCTCAGGAGACCCAAAATCGAATACCTACTCCGCCCGGAGTCTACCGTAAGAATAATCTTCACTGCCTCGATAACTATACATATCAGTCACATCCCCTCCAACCCCCTGGTCTACACACCGTACATCACGGGTACAGCCAATCAGAACAATACACATAATATCCGTTTTGGAAAGTAACATGCATCTCGTACATAGATTCCAAACCTACTCCTCCCACCGTGCAGCATGACTCACCCTTGCACACGGCCTGCTTGGATAAATCCCTCACTCGCAAGACACATTTCCTGGTAATGTGCACTTAGGCAGTAAAATACATATTCATACAATGTTAAGAAAATAGTTGATTCTAAACTGACTTCGGATCCTGCTGTAAACAATATCTTAAACCTTAACTAATTATATGAGAATCAAACACATGACATAACACACCCCAATAAATAATTGTTCAACATATAAAAGCAACAAATAAAATACACGCATGATTATGGAAATCATGAGTCTCAAAAGTGTGGGTTCGATCCCTTGTAACTACGGGACGGTTACACTGGGTCATCTACAATCGAACAAAATTATTATGATCCAACAGGGTTACCAATCTGGGTCATCTACAAACGAACAATATTATTTTGACATAACAGGGTTATCAATATAGGTCATCTATAATACATCATCATCATCATTCATTTTCCCTTTTTCAGCTGACACTGTTTGGGGGCAAATATGGTTCCTGTCCACTTTGTTCGGTCGTTCCACCATTCCTCTTCCGACATGGTGTTCCAATCCAGGCTCCGTTTAATAATTCTATTCTTCACCGAGTCCATCCAACGCATTCTTGGTCTTCCTCGTCCTCTCTTCCCTGTCATCCGTCGTTCCAGTGCTCGTCTTGGTAGCCTTACTTCATTCATCCGTTTGACATGTCCAAACCATCTCAATCTGTTTTGCCCCAGTTTGTCATTTAGTTTCTGTACTCCCAGTTCTTTCCGTATATCTTCATTTCTCACTCTGTCTATCCTCGTTTTCTGGACCATACTTCTCAGGAATCTCATCCCAGCTGCTTGTACTCTGCTCTTCCCTCTTAGTCATTGTCCAAGTTTCTGCTGCATATGTCATTATAGGAACATAATATGCTTTGTACTTAACTTCTTTAGCCTTAATTGGTATAGCCTTGTTCCATACTAGTCCCTGTACCTGTTGGTAGAAAGCACTCAGTCATCTACAATCGAACAAAATTATTTTGATCCAACAGGATTACCAATCTGGGTCATCTACAATCGAACAATATTATTTTGATCCAACAGGGTTACCAATCTGGGTCATGAACAACACATCGAACAATATTATTTGACCCATCATGGTTAGAATCTGAGTGATTTTTATACTTGATGCGGTGTTTTGATAAATTGTCATGTATCATATTGTTACGTGCCACCCCCTAGTGGCACTTATGTTAACTGGATTACGGTGGGGGTACAAAGCACAACACCAATTACAGCTTAAAGAAATAATTAACTTTATTGTGGCCAGAAAATTACACTAATCAGCAAATACAAGCAATTAGGAGCCTTCTCCAGTTTCCTCAAATCTCTTCCTTATGCGCTCTTGGCCCCTTTCACTTGCAACAGACCACAGAAGTTAATCCGTCCTAATGAGTACGGTGGCCTTGACAGAAACTACCTGTTCCTCTCATTTATGTTCTCCGACCACAATTACTTACGATCACTTGCTGCAGGCTATTTCGCTGTCCACAAGCTGGGAGAAACAATGTCACAGGATTTCGTAACTCGCACAGCACTTCGTCACCACACTTCTGTCGCACAAGATAATCGCTCGCACTAGCTCGTAAAACACAACAACAACAACTGCTTCACGGGTCACTCTTATATAGCAGGCCGGTGACTCAATAAATGGTTCTAGATCCATCCAGGGTCCACGGCTTCTCGAGGTTTCCATCGCTGGTCCAGTCACGAATCTTCTGGACTATCCCTTTGTCTAGCAGCCCTGTTGCATAAGGCACACGCAATACAGGAGGCATGCCACAGCCCAGCCCCTGGGGCAGCTGTGACTCAAGCGGCGAGCGATGACACAAACTCACAGCCGTAACACCACCCCCTTCCTAAAAAGGCTGATCGTCCCGATCAATCATTGGTCCGTCTGTGTCCCTCCGTAGGCTGCCAGGCGATCTCGATGCACGATCTTCATCTTCGCCCTCGGGCTCCGCTGGATCCTGTAGACGACATCGTTGATCCGTTTCACGACTCGGTACGGGCCCTCCCAGGACTTCTGCAGTTTGGATGACAGGCCTTTCTTCCGTAATGGGTTGAAGAGCCAGACCAGGTCGTCCTCGTGGAATCCGCCGGCATCCGTCTGCTGGTCGTATCGGGTCTTCATTCGGTCGGTCTCGATCCGCAGTTTCCTCCTCGCGAACGCGTGTACGTCCTCCAGTTGGTCGACCAGTTCTTGACAGTACTGGCTTACCAGGATCGGATCATTCCCAGGTCGGCCGAAGGCAAGATCGACAGGTAGACGGAGCTCCCTCCCAAACATGGCCCGGGCTGGTGTGCACCCGGTGGCTTCATGCACGGCGGCGCGGTAGGCCAGGAGAAATAGTGGAAGATGCTTGTCCCAATCCCTCTGGTGCTCGCTGACGACTATTCGGAGATGGTTCTCGACGGTGTGATTGAATCGCTCTACCATCCCGTCGGACTGAGGGTGTAGCGGCGTTGTCCTTGTCTTCCGGATCCCCAGCAGCTGGCATAGGTTCTGGAACACCTGCGACTCGAAGTTCCTCCCTTGGTCGGAGTGCAGCTCCAGGGGTACTCCGTACCGGCTGAAGAATTCCTTCACCAGGGTCTCTGCGATCGTCGCGGCTTCTTGGTTAGGGAGTGCATACGCCTCCGGCCATTTGGTAAAGTAGTCGCTGACGACTAATATGTAGCGGTTCCCTGCCTCGCTTAACGGGAATGGCCCAGCAACATCGATGGCCACTCTCTCCATGGGGCCGCCCACGTTGTAGGTCTTCAGTGGACCCCGTCGTCTTCGTCCTGGGCCCTTGCTGGCTGCGCAATCGTGGCACCTCGCGCAGTGATTCTCCACGTCTGTTCGGCATCCGATCCAGTAGAACCGCTCTCTCAGCTTCTCCAGGGTCTTCTTTATCCCTAGGTGTCCACCAGATGATCCTCCATGCACTTCCTTCAGGACTTCCTCCGTCATAGCCTTTGGAACGACGACTTGTTCCCGAGATGTCTTCCCGTCGGTGCTCTCCCAGGTACGGCAGATGAGGCCATCCCTTACAATCAGCGAGTCCCACTGTGCCCAGTAGGACTTAAACTTTGGGCTGCAGTCACTCACAATGTTCCACCCGGGTCTGGGGACACAGGCCCTCTTTCATTCGGCTATCAGTCCCAGGTCATCATCTTCCGCTTGCGCCCGCGTGAAAGATTCGCGGCTCCAGCTCCCTTGAAGTTCCACGGTAGTCCTTCGGCACTGTATCCCGGTGTTCTCCTCCCTTCGGGCACAGAAGGTGCAGTCTTCGGGGCACGGTCTTCGTGACAGGGCGTCGGCGTTAGAATGCAGTTGGCCTTTCCTGTGCTGAATCTCAAAGTTATACTGTTGAAGCCTCTCTAACCACCGCGCGAGTTGACCCTCAGGCTGCTTGAAGTTCAGGAGCCACCGCAGGGATGCATGGTCGGTCCTGATGAGAAATTCTTGCCCGTACAGGTACTTGTGGAAGTGTTCAATGGTCTTCACGATGGCGAGCAGCTCCTTCCTGGTGACGCAGTAGTTCCTTTCTGGCTTTGACAAGGCCTTCCTGAAGTAGGCCACTACTCTCTCCTCGCCGTCCACTACTTGCGACAGGATCCCCCCCTATGCCAAAGTCGCTGGCATCGGTATCGACAATGAACCTTGTTCCAGGTCTGGGGTAGGCCAGAATAGGCGCGGTGCACAGAGCCTGCCTGAGTTGCTCGAAGGCATTGTGGCATTCTGCTGTCCACGTGAAGAGTTGGTCCTTCTCAGTCAGTCGATGTAAAGGTTTGGCGATGTCGGCGAATCCTCTCACGAAGCGACGATAATAAGTGCAGAGTCCCAGGAAGCTTCGTAGTTGGGACTTGTCCTTCGGAACTGGCCACTCCCTCACAGCTGCGGTCTTCTCTGGGTCGGTGCGCACCCCTTCCTCGGAGACGATATGCCCAAGGTACTGGACCCGCTTCTGGAAGAGCTGACACTTCTTGGGGCTCAACTTCAGCTGGGCAGCCCGTAGCATCAACAAGATCTCCTTCAGGTTGCTGTAGTGCTCCTCGAAGCTCCTCCCCAGAACGATGACGTCGTCTAGGTATACCAGGCAGGTCTTCCAGTGTAGTCCCCTCAGAATGGACTCCATTAGCCTTTCGAAGGTTGCAGGGGCGTTGCACAGACCGAATGGCATGACGGTGAACTGCCAGAGCCCGCTGCCCACAGAGAACGCCGTTTTCTCGCGGTCCTTAGGGTGGACCTCCACCTGCCAGTAGCCACTCTTCAAATCCAAGGTGGAGAACCATCTTGACCCTGATATGGTGTCCAGCGTGTCGTCGATCCGGGGTAGAGGGTAGCTGTCCTTCTTCGTGACGTCGTTCACCTGCCTGTAGTCCACGCAGAACCTGGTGGAACCGTCCTTCTTCTTCACAAGCACGACCGGAGAACTCCAAGGACTATGTGATGGCTCGATCACCCCTTGATCCTTCATCTCTTCAACCATCCGGTCGACTTCGGCTTGCTTGGCGAGCGGGACACGTCGGAAAGGGGCCCTAATCGGTGCGCTGTCCCCAACGTCGATTCTGTGCTGGACCAAGCTTGTCCTGCCGAAGTCTTTGCTTCCCAGGGAGAAGACATCCTGGAATTCGTGTAGCAGGTCCCGAAGTTGGCGTGATTGTTCCTCGTCTAAATGGTCCTGGGATCCTTGGTACAGCTTCTGTAGTTCTTCTGGCAGTGTGCGTCTTCTTCGGTTGTCCGTCTGCAGGTGTCCGTCCGTCGTGTCGGTGATGCGGGCAATCCAGGTAACGGGCTCGCAGACTCCTAGGTTGGTGTCCCGGTGAACCGTAATATCGTAGTCGTTCAGGTTGGACAGGCGGACGTACGGCCGAGGCGTCGTGTTGATGAGCGTCTTGGCAACTAGCAATCCTTTTGCCTGGATGTCCTCATATTTTGGCTCGATGACAGCAGCCACTCCCTCAGCAGTTCCGTCGACAATTACGGCGGCGCTGACCTCCGTCCTGGCAGGAACGATGACGTCCTCTCTCAGCCTTACTCGTCGTGCGGTGACGGCCTCGTGTGCTGGTTGCAAAGCAAGTTCCTCACCTCCGAAGTGCAGAGTGTTGGCACTCAGATCCAAGATGATGTTGTTCTGGTCCAGGAAGTCCAGTCCGATGATCACTTCATTTGACACGTCAGCCACAAGCACTGGATGCTTTATCGCCCGTCGACCAATGACGAACTCCAGTGATGCTTCGCCATGTACCGGTGCGGTCTCTCCGGTCGCGGTTATTAGCTGGAGGTTCCTTTGTGTGGGTTGCACTCTCCACTTCGGGATTACGGTGGGACTGACGATGGTCCTCGATGCTCCCGTGTCGATTAGCATGGGCCAGCTCTCTCCGTTGACGACTCCGTCGACCATCAGGCTGCTATTGTCCCTCCGTAACTTCGTCACACGAACTTGGACTGCCGGGGCTTGACGACTGCCACAAGCCAACCTTTGCCCCCCTAGGCTGGCTGATACTTGCTTTCCTGGGCCGCGCGGTTTCCCTACGACTGACTGTCCAGACGGAAACCCTTGGCGGCGGCGATCACCACAGTCCTTGCTCAGGTGGCCTCTCTTACGGCAGGTCCAGCAGGTCGGTAGTCCTCTTCCGGGCCGCCTCTCCGGATGTCCTTCGGCTACGTTTTTGTTGGTGGTACTGCGATTCTTGAAGAAACGGCTTAGCGCCTCCATCAATTCGTCGGCCAGGGGCTTGGTCTCGTTGGTTTTTGCTGGTTCATCGACGTCCACTTGACGCACCCGCGCGTGCATTCTGGATGCCTGTTTTGCCGTCTCGAATTCGAGTGCGTGGCTCAGCGCATCTGCCAGGGTCTTATTGCGCGCGAGTAGCAGCGCCTGTTGAGTGTCCGAGTCCCGTAGCCCGTCGGTGAAGGTCTGCGTCGCTATCTGCTCCAGAAAGTCGGCCGGCGCTGTTGGGTAGGCAAGCCTTACGAGGCGTACGATGTCCATCTCGAACTCCTGCAGGGTTTCCGCGTTCTTCTGTACCCGGGTCCGGAGCTGCATCTGGTAGGCCTGCTGAAGATGGCTATCTCCATATCGGGACTCCATATGGGCGATCAGTGAAGTGTAGTCCTGGGATCCAGTCGGGATGGCCTGAAGGACGTTAAGGGCGTCACCTCTCAGCGCTACAATGAGAGCTGTAGCTTTTTCTGTGTTGTTCCAGTTATTTATGGAACAGGCCGCCTCGAACTGACGTAAGTAGGTGCTCCACGGCACCTTTCCGTCGAAGGTTGGGGGCGTCACTCTGCTATGTCCCGTTCCTGATATTCCCGGTGTAACGGTGGGCGGGCGTTGGCGCAGCTCGGCAACTTCCTCTTGTAGGGCTTTGACTTTCTCATCCACCCCGGTCGGCGGGCGTCGGCGCAGCTCGGCGACTTCCTCTTGTAGGGCTTTGAATCTATCTTCCATCCCTGTCGGCGGGAGTCGGCGCAGCTCAGCAAATTCCTTTTGTAGAGCGTTGAATCTCTCTTCCACCCCCATCAGCGGTCGTTGGCACAGCTCGGCAACTTCCACTTGCAAGGCGTTGAATTTCTCCTCCACCCCCATCAGCGGGCGTTGGCGCAGCTCGGCAACTTCACTTGCAAGGTGTTGAACTTCTCCTCCACTGCCGCGACTTCCTCACGTAGGCCCTGTTCTAATTTCCTTTGGCTCTCCTCTAACTTCGTCAGCAGACACTCTTCCAGATTTTTCTGGCCATCCAGAAATTTGGCGGTTAGGTCCTCTGCTAACTTATTCTGGCTGTCTTCCATCTGCTTCAGGTCCTCCGCTAACTTATTTTGGCCTTCTTCTAATTTGGAAGTTAGGTCCTCTGCTAACTTATTTTGGCTGTCCTTCAGGTCCTCTGCTAACTTCTTCTGGCCGTCTTCCATTCTGGCAGTTAGGTCCTTGGTTAAATTCTTCTGGCCGTCTTCCATTTTGGCAGTTAGGTCCTTGGTTAAATTCTTCTGGCCGTCTTCTATGCCATTTAACTTTTCTAGCAATGCTGCCAATTGCGCCTCCATTTTAGTTGTTTGCCTTGTAAAGGGCATGCACTCACAGGAAAATTAGCGAAAATGACCTGCTCGGGTTTTGAAACCAGGACCGTCAGGTGTTGTGCTTGAGTTCGTAATCCGGCTTCTGACACCAGTTGTTACGTGCCACCCCCTAGTGGCACTTATGTTAACTGGATTACGGTGGGGGTACAAAGCACAACACCAATTACAGCTTAAAGAAATAATTAACTTTATTGTGGCCAGAAAATTACACTAATCAGCAAATACAAGCAATTAGGAGCCTTCTCCAGTTTCCTCAAATCTCTTCCTTATGCGCTCTTGGCCCCTTTCACTTGCAACAGACCACAGAAGTTAATCCGTCCTAATGAGTACGGTGGCCTTGACAGAAACTACCTGTTCCTCTCATTTATGTTCTCCGACCACAATTACTTACGATCACTTGCTGCAGGCTATTTCGCTGTCCACAAGCTGGGAGAAACAATGTCACAGGATTTCGTAACTCGCACAGCACTTCGTCACCACACTTCTGTCGCACAAGATAATCGCTCGCACTAGCTCGTAAAACACAACAACAACAACTGCTTCACGGGTCACTCTTATATAGCAGGCCGGTGACTCAATAAATGGTTCTAGATCCATCCAGGGTCCACGGCTTCTCGAGGTTTCCATCGCTGGTCCAGTCACGAATCTTCTGGACTATCCCTTTGTCTAGCAGCCCAGTTGCATAAGGCACATGCAATACAGGAGGCATGCCACAGCCCAGCCCCTGGGGCAGCTGTGACTCAAGCGGCGAGCGATGACACAAACTCACAGCCGTAACAATATTTTAGTGGCATTCTTTGCTTTGTTTAGTAACGTGAGACCCGGATTGGAGAGTATCGTGAGACCCGGATTGGCGAGTATCGTTAGTATCGTGGGATCTTGATTGGAGAGTATCGTTAGTATCGTGAGAACCGGATTGGAGAGTATCGTTAGTATCGTGAGACCCGGATTGGAGAGTATCGTGAGCCCCGGATTGGAGAGTATCATGAGTATCGTGGGACCTAGAATGGAGAGTATCGTGAGTATCGTGAGACCCGGATTGGAGAGTATCGTTAGTATCGTGAGACCCGGAGTGGAGAGTATCGTTAGTATCGTGAGACCCGGATTGGAGAGTATCGTGAGTATCGTGGGACCTAGATTGGAGAGTATCGTGAGCATTGTTAGACGCGGATTGGAAAGTATCGTGAGACCCGGATTGGTGAGTATCGAAGGTTTTGTGAGACCCGGATTGGAAAGTATCGTGAGACCCGGATTGGAGAGTATCGTGAGACCCGGACTGGAGAGTATCGTGAGACCTGGACTGGAGAGTATCGTGAGACCCGGACTGGAGAGTATCGTGAGACCCGGATTGGAGAGTATCGTGAGACCCGGATTGGAGAGTATCGTGAGACCCGGATTGGAGAGTATCGTGAGACCCGGACTGGAGAGTATCGTGAGACCCGGAATGGAGAGTATCGTGAGACCCGGATTGGAGAGTATCGTGAGACCCGGATTGGAGAGTATCGTGAGACCCGGACTGGAGAGTATCGTGAGACCTGGAATGGAGAGTATCGTGGGACCCGGACTGGACCTGGACTGGCGAGTATCGTGAGACCCGGATTGGATAGTATCGTGAGACCTGGACTGGAGAGTATCGTGAGACACGGATTGGATAGTATCGTGAGACCTGGATTGGAGAGTATCATGAGACCCGGACTGGAGAGTATCGTGAGACCTGGACTGGAGAGTATCGTGAGACCCGGACTGGAGAGTATCGTGAGACACGGATTGGATAGTATCGTGAGACCTGGACTGGCGAGTATCGTGAGACCCGGAATGGAGAGTATCGTGAGACCTGGACGGGAGAGTATCGTGAGACCCGGACTGGAGAGTATCGTGAGACCCGGATTGGAGAGTATCGTGAGACCCGGACTGGAGAGTATCGTGAGACCCGGACTGGAGAGTATCGTGAGACCCGGATTGGAGAGTATCGTGAGACCCGGATTGGAGAGTATCGTGAGACCCGGACTGGAGAGTATCGTGAGACCCGGACTGGAGAGTATCGTGAGACCCGGACTGGAGAGTATCGTGAGACCCGGACTGGAGAGTGTCGTGAGACCCGGATTGGAGAGTATCGTGAGACCCAGATTGGAGAGTATCGTAAGACCCGGACTGGAGAGTATCGTGAGACCCGAACTGGAGAGTATCGTGAGACCCGGATTGGAGAGTATCGTGAGACCTGGACTGGAGAGTATCGTGAGACCTCGACTGGAGAGTATCGTGAGACCCGGACTGGAGAGTATCGTGATATCTGGACTAGAGAGTATCGTGAGACCTGGACTGGACCCGGACTGGAGAGTATCGTGAGACCCGGACTAGAGAGTATCGTGAGACCCGGATTGGAGAGTATCGTGAGACCTGGACTGGAGAGTATCGTGAGACCCAGACTGGAGAGTATCGTGAGACCTGGACTGGAGAGTATGGTGAGACACGGACTGGAGAGTATCGTGAGACACGGATTGGAGAGTATCCTGAGACCCGGACTGGAGAGTATCGTGAGACCCGGATTGGATAGTATCGTGAGACCCGGATTGGAGAGTATCGTGAGACCCGGATTGGATAGTATCGTGAGACCCGGACTGGAGAGTATCGTGAGACCGGGACTGGAGAGTATCGTGAGACTCGGATTGGAGAGTATCGTGAGTATCGTGAGACCTCAACTGGCGAGTATCGGGAGACCCGGATTGGAGAGTATCGTGTGACCCGGATTGGAGAGTATCGTGAGACCTGGATTGGAGAGTATCGTGAGTATCGTGAGACCCGGATTGGAGAATATCGTGAGACCCGGATTGGAGAGTATCGTGAGACCTGGATTGGAGAGTATCGTGAGACCCGGATTGGAGAATATCGTGAGACCCGGATTGGAGAGTATCGTGAGACCTGGATTGGAGAGTATCGTGAGACCCGGACTGGAGAGTATCGTGAGACCTGGATTGGAGAGTATCGTGAGTATCGTGAGACCCGGATTGGAGAATATCGTGTGACCCGGATTGGCGTGTATCGTGAGACCTGGATTGGAGAGTATCGTGAGACCTGGACTGGAGAGTATCGTGAGACCCAGACTGGAGAGTATCGTGAGACCTGGACTGGAGAGTATGGTGAGACACGGACTGGAGAGTATCGTGAGACCCGGACTAGAGAGTATCGTGAGACCTGGACTAGAGAGTATCGTGAGACCCGGACTGGAGAGTATCGTGAGACCCGGACTGGAGAGTATCGTGAGACCCGGACTGGAGAGTATCGTGACACCCGGATTGGATAGTATCGTGAGACCCGGACTGGAGAGTATCGTGACACCTGGACTGGAGAGTATCGTGAGACTCGGATTGGAGAGTATCGTGAGACCTGAACTGGCGAGTATCGTGAGACCCGGATTGGACAGTATCGTGTGACCCGGATTGGAGAGTATCGTGAGACCTGGATTGGAGAGTATCGTGAGTATCGTGAGACCCGGTTTGGAGAATATCGTGAGACCCGGATTGGAGAGTATCGTGAGACCTGGATTGGAGAGTATCGTGAGACTCGGATTGGAGAATATCGTGAGACCCGGATTGGAGAGTATCGTGAGACCCGGATTGGAGAGTATCGTGTGACCCGGATTGGAGAGTATCGTGAGACCTGGATTGGAGAGTATCGTGAGACCCGGATTGGAGAGTATCGTGAGTATCGTGAGACCCGGATTGGAGAATATCGTGTGACCCGGATTGGAGAGTATCGTGAGACCTGGATTGGAGAGTATCGTGACACCCGGACTGGAGAGAATCGTGAGACCTGGACTGGAGGGTATCGTGAAACCTGGACTGGAGAGTATCGTGAGACCCAGACTGGAGAGTATCGTGAGACACGGATTGGAGAGTATCGTGAGACCTGGACTGGAGAGTATCGTGAGACCCGGACTGGAGAGTATCGTGAGACCCGGACTGTAGAGTATCGTGAGACCCGGACTGGAGAGTATCGTGAGACCTGGACTGGAGAGTATCGTGAGACCCAGACTGGAGAGTATCGTGAGACCCGGATTGGAGAGTATCGTGAGACCTGGACTGCAGAGTATCGTGAGACCCAGACTGGAGAGTATCGTGAGACCCGGATTGGAGAGTATCGTGAGACCCGGATTGGAGAGTATCGTGAGACCCGGACTGGAGAGTATCATGAGACCCAGACTGGAGAGTATCGTGAGACCCGGATTGGAGAGTATCGTGAGACCTGGACTGGCGAGTATCGTGAGACCCAGACTGGAGAGTATCGTGAGACCCGGATTGGAGAGTATCGTGAGACCTGGCCTGGAGAGTATCGAGAGACCCGGACTGGAGAGTATCGTGAGACCCGGATTGGAGAGTATCGTGAGCCCTGGACTGGAGAGTATCGTGAGACCCGGATTGGAGAGTATCGTGAGACCCGGACTGGAAGGTATCGTGAGACCTGGACTGGAGAGTATCGTGATACCCGGACTGGAGAGTATCGTGAGACCCGGATTGGAGAGTATCGTGAGACCTGGACTGGCGAGTAACGTGAGACCCGGACAGGAGAGTATCGTGAGACCCGGATTGGAGATTATCGTGAGACCAGGATAGGAGAGTAACGTGAGAACCGGATTGGAGAGTATCGTGAGACCCGGATTGGATAATATTGTGAGACCTGGACTGGCGAGTAACGTGAGACCCGGACTGGAGAGTATCGTGAGACCCGGATTGGAGAGTATCGTGAGACCCGGATTGGAGAGTATCGTGAGACCCGGATTGGAGAGTAACGTGAGAACCGGATTGGAGAGTATCGTGAGACCCGGACTGGAGAGTATCGTGAGACCCGGATTGGAGAGTATCGTGAGACCCGGATTGGAGAGTAACGTGAGACCCGGACTGGAAGGTATCGTGAGACCTGGACTGGAGAGTATCGTGAGACCCGGACTGGAGAGTATCGTGAGACCCGGACTGACGAGTAACGTGAGACCCGGAATGGCGAGTAACGTGAGACCCGTACTGGAGAGTATCGTGAGACCCGGACTGGAGAGTATCGTGAGACCTGGACTGGAGAGTATCGTGAGACCCGGACTGGCGAGTAACGTGAGACCCGGACTGGAGAGTATCGTGAGACCCGGACTGGAGAGGATCGTGAGACCTGGACTGGAGAGTATCGTAAACCTGGACTGGAGAGTATCGTGAGACCTGGACTGGCGAGTAACGTGAGACCCGGATTGGAGAGTATCGTGAGACCCGGATTGGAGAGTAACGTGAGAACCGGACTGGAAGGTATCGTGAGACCTGGACTGGAGAGTATCGTGAGACCCGGATTGGAGAGTAACGTGAGACCCGGACTGGAAGGTATCGTGAGACCTGGACTGGCGAGTATCGTGAGACCCGGACTGGAGAGTATCGTGAGACCCGGACTGGAGAGTATCGTGAGACCTGGACTGGAGAGTAACGTGAGACCTGGACTGGAGAGTATCGTGAGACCTGGACTGGAGAGTATCGTGAGACCCGGATTGGAGAGTATCGTGAGACCCGGATTGGAGAGTATCGTGAGACCCGGATTGGAGAGTATCGTGAGACCCGGATTGGAGAGTATCGTGAGACCCGGATTGGAGAGTATCGTGACACCCGGATTGGAGAGTATCGTGAGACCTGAACTGGCGAGTATCATGAGACCCGGATTGGAGAGTATCGTGAGACCCGGACTGGAGAGTATCGTGAGACCCGGATTGGAGAGTATCGTGAGACCCGGATTGGAGAGTAACGTGAGAACCGGATTGGAGAGTATCGTGAGGCCCGGATTGGAGAGTATCGTGAGACCTGGACTGGAGAGTATCGTGAGACCCGGACTGGAGAGTAACGTGAGAACCGGATTGGAGAGTATCGTGAGACCCGGATTGGGGAAAATCGTGAGACCCGGATTGGAGAGTATCGTGAGACCCGGACTGGATAGTAACGAGAGAACCGGATTGGAGAGTATCGTGAGACCCGGACTGGAGAGTATCGTGAGACCCGGATTGGAGAGTATCGTGAGACCTGGACTGGAGAGTATCGTGAGACCCAGACTGGAGAGTATCGTGAGACCCAGACTGGAGAGCATCGTGAGACACGGATTGGAGAGTATCGTGAGACCCAGACTGGAGAGTATCGTGAGACCCGGATTGGAGAGTATCGTGAGACCTGGACTGGAGAGTATCGTGAGACCCAGACTGGAGAGTATCGTGAGACCCGTATTGGAGAGTATCGTGAGACCCGGATTGGAGAGTATCGTGAGACCACGACTGGAGAGTATCGTGAGACCCAGACTGGAGAGTATCGTGAGACCCGGATTGGAGAATATCGTGTTACCTGGACTGGCGAGTATCGTGAGACCCAGACTGGAGAGTATCGTGAGACCCGGATTGGAGAGTATCGTGAAACCTGGACTGGAGAGTATCGTGAAACCCGGACTGGAGAGTATCGTGAGACCCGGATTGGAGAGTATCGTGAGACCTGGACTGGAGAGTATCATGAGACCCGGACTGGAGAGTATCGTGAGACCTGGACTGGAGAGTATCGTGAGACCCAGACTGGAGAGTATCGTGAGACCCAGACTGGAGAGTATCGTGAGACCTGCACTGGCGAGTATCGTGAGACCCGGACTGGAGAGTATCGTGAGTCCCAGACTGGAGAGTATCGTGAGACACGGATTGGAGAGTATCGTGAGACCTGGACTGGAGAGTATCGTGAGACAGGACTGGAGAGTCTCGTGAGACCCGGATTGGAGAGTATCGTGAGACCTGGACTGGAGAGTATCGTGAGACCCGGACTGGAGAGTGTCGTGAGACCTGGACTGGAGAGTATCGTGAGACCCGGACTGGAGAGTATCGTGAGACCCGGACTGGAGAGTATCGTGAGACCCGGATTGGAGAGTATCGTGAGACCCGGATTGGAGAGTATCGTTAGACCTGAACTGGCGAGTATCGTGAGACCTGGATTGGAGAGTATCGTGAGACCTGGACTGGCGAGTATCGTGAGACCCAGAGTGGAGAGTATCGTGAGACCCGGATTGGAGAGTATCGTGAGACCCGGATTGGAGAGTATCGTGAGTATCGTGAGACCTGAACTGGCGAGTATCGTGAGACCCGGATTGGAGAGTATCGTGAGACCCGGATTGGAGAGTATCGTGAGACCTGGACTGGAGAGTATCGTGAGACCTGGACTGGAGAGTATCGTGAGACCCCTACTGGAGAGTATTATGAGACCCGGACTGGAGTGTATCGTGAGACCCGGACTGGAGAGTATCGTGAGGCCCGGATTGGAGGGTATCGTGAGACCCGGACTGGAGAGTATCGTGAGACCCGGATTGGATAGTATCTTGAGACCCGGACTGGAGAGTATCGTGAGACCCGGACTGGAGAGTATCGTGAGACCTGGACGGGAGAGTATCGTGAGACCCGGACTGGAGAGTATCGTGAGACCTGGACTAGAGAGTATCGTGAGACCCGGATTGGAGAGTATCGTGAGACCCGGACTGGAGAGTATCGCGAGACCCGGACTGGAGAGTATCGTGAGACCCGGACTGGAGAGTATCGTGAGACACGGATTGGATAGTATCGTGAGACCCGGATTGGAGAGTATCGTGAGACCCGGACTGGAGAGTATCGTGAGACACGGACTGGAGAGTATCGTGAGACCCGGACTGGAGAGTATCGTGAGACACGGATTGGAGAGTATCGTGAGACCCGGACTGGAGAGTATCGTGAGACCCGGACTGGAGAGTATCGTGAGACCCGGATTGGAGAGTATCGTGAGACCCGGACTGGAGAGTATCGTGAGACCCGGACTGGAGAGTATCGTGAGACCCGGACTGGAGAGTATCGTGAGACACGGATTGGATAGTATCGTGAGACCTGAACTGGCGAGTATCATGAGACCCGGACTGGAGAGTATCGTGAGACCTGAACTGGCGAGTATCGTGAGACCTGGACGGGAGAGTATCGTGAGACCCGGACTGGAGAGCATCGTGAGACCCGGATTGGAGAGTATCGTGAGACCTGGACGGGAGAGTATCGAGAGACCCGGACTGGAGAGTATCGTGAGACCCGGAATGGAGAGTATCGTGAGACACGGATTGGATAGTATCGTGAGACCTGAACTGGAGAGTATCGTGAGACCTGGACGGGAGAGTATCGTGAGACCCGGACTGGAGAGTATCGTGAGACCCGGATTGGAGAGTATCGTGAGACCCGGATTGGAGAGTATCGTGAGACCCGGACTGGAGGGTATCGTGAGACCCGGAATGGAGAGTATCGTGAGACCCGGATTGGAGAGTATCGTGAGACCCGGATTGGAGAGTATCGTGAGACCCGGACTGGAGAGTATCGTGAGACCTGGAATGGAGAGTATCGTGGGACCCGGACTGGACCTGGACTGGCGAGTATCGTGAGACCCGGATTGGATAGTATCGTGAGACCTGGACTGGAGAGTATCGTGAGACACGGATTGGATAGTATCGTGAGACCTGGATTGGAGAGTATCATGAGACCCGGACTGGAGAGTATCGTGAGACCTGGACTGGAGAGTATCGTGAGACCCGGACTGGAGAGTATCGTGAGACACGGATTGGATAGTATCGTGAGACCTGGACTGGCGAGTATCGTGAGACCCGGAATGGAGAGTATCGTGAGACCTGGACGGGAGAGTATCGTGAGACCCGGACTGGAGAGTATCGTGAGACCCGGATTGGAGAGTATCGTGAGACCCGGACTGGAGAGTATCGTGAGACCCGGACTGGAGAGTATCGTAAGACCCGGACTGGAGAGTATCGTGAGACCCGGACTGGAGAGTATCGTGAGACCCGGATTGGAGAGTATCGTGAGACCCAGATTGGAGAGTATCGTGAGACCCGGACTGGAGAGTATCGTGAGACCCGAACTGGAGAGTATCGTGAGACCCGGATTGGAGAGTATCGTGAGACCTGGACTGGAGAGTATCGTGAGACCTCGACTGGAGAGTATCGTGAGACCCGGACTGGAGAGTATCGTGATATCTGGACTAGAGAGTATCGTGAGACCTGGACTGGACCCGGACTGGAGAGTATCGTGAGACCCGGACTAGAGAGTATCGTGAGACCCGGATTGGAGAGTATCGTGAGACCTGGACTGGAGAGTATCGTGAGACCCAGACTGGAGAGTATCGTGAGACCTGGACTGGAGAGTATGGTGAGACACGGACTGGAGAGTATCGTGAGACACGGATTGGAGAGTATCCTGAGACCCGGACTGGAGAGTATCGTGAGACCCGGATTGGATAGTATCGTGAGACCCGGATTGGAGAGTATCGTGAGACCCGGATTGGATAGTATCGTGAGACCCGGACTGGAGAGTATCGTGAGACCGGGACTGGAGAGTATCGTGAGACTCGGATTGGAGAGTATCGTGAGTATCGTGAGACCTCAACTGGCGAGTATCGGGAGACCCGGATTGGAGAGTATCGTGTGACCCGGATTGGAGAGTATCGTGAGACCTGGATTGGAGAGTATCGTGAGTATCGTGAGACCCGGATTGGAGAATATCGTGAGACCCGGATTGGAGAGTATCGTGAGACCTGGATTGGAGAGTATCGTGAGACCCGGATTGGAGAATATCGTGAGACCCGGATTGGAGAGTATCGTGAGACCTGGATTGGAGAGTATCGTGAGACCCGGACTGGAGAGTATCGTGAGACCTGGATTGGAGAGTATCGTGAGTATCGTGAGATCCGGATTGGAGAATATCGTGTGACCCGGATTGGCGTGTATCGTGAGACCTGGATTGGAGAGTATCGTGAGACCTGGACTGGAGAGTATCGTGAGACCCAGACTGGAGAGTATCGTGAGACCTGGACTGGAGAGTATGGTGAGACACGGACTGGAGAGTATCGTGAGACCCGGACTAGAGAGTATCGTGAGACCTGGACTAGAGAGTATCGTGAGACCCGGACTGGAGAGTATCGTGAGACCCGGACTGGAGAGTATCGTGAGACCCGGACTGGAGAGTATCGTGAGACCCGGACAGGAGAGTATCGTGAAACACGGATTGGAGAGTATCCTGAGACCCGGACTGGAGAGTATCGTGAGACCCGGATTGGATAGTATCGTGAGACCCGGATTGGAGAGTATCGTGACACCCGGATTGGATAGTATCGTGAGACCCGGACTGGAGAGTATCGTGACACCTGGACTGGAGAGTATCGTGAGACTCGGATTGGAGAGTATCGTGAGACCTGAACTGGCGAGTATCGTGAGACCCGGATTGGACAGTATCGTGTGACCCGGATTGGAGAGTATCGTGAGACCTGGATTGGAGAGTATCGTGAGTATCGTGAGACCCGGTTTGGAGAATATCGTGAGACCCGGATTGGAGAGTATCGTGAGACCTGGATTGGAGAGTATCGTGAGTATCGTGAGACCCGGATTGGAGAATATCGTGAGACCCGGATTGGAGAGTATCGTGAGACCCGGATTGGAGAGTATCGTGTGACCCGGATTGGAGAGTATCGTGAGACCTGGATTGGAGAGTATCGTGAGACCCGGATCGGAGAGTATCGTGAGTATCGTGAGACCCGGATTGGAGAATATCGTGTGACCCGGATTGGAGAGTATCGTGAGACCTGGATTGGAGAGTATCGTGACACCCGGACTGGAGAGAATCGTGAGACCTGGACTGGCGGGTATCGTGAAACCTGGACTGGAGAGTATCGTGAGACCCAGACTGGAGAGTATCGTGAGACACGGATTGGAGAGTATCGTGAGACCTGGACTGGAGAGTATCGTGAGACCCGGACTGGAGAGTATCGTGAGACCCGGACTGTAGAGTATCGTGAGACCCGGACTGGAGAGTATCGTGAGACCTGGACTGGAGAGTATCGTGAGACCCAGACTGGAGAGTATCGTGAGACACGGATTGGGGAGTATCGTGAGACCCAGACTGGAGAGTATCGTGAGACCCGGATTGGAGAGTATCGTGAGACCTGGACTGCAGAGTATCGTGAGACCCAGACTGGAGAGTATCGTGAGACCCGGATTGGAGAGTATCGTGAGACCCGGATTGGAGAGTATCGTGAGACCCGGACTGGAGAGTATCATGAGACCCAGACTGGAGAGTATCGTGAGACCCGGATTGGAGAGTATCGTGAGACCTGGACTGGCGAGTATCGTGAGACCCAGACTGGAGAGTATCGTGAGACCCGGATTGGAGAGTATCGTGAGACCTGGCCTGGAGAGTATCGAGAGACCAGGACTGGAGAGTATCGTGAGACCCGGATTGGAGAGTATCGTGAGACCTGGACTGGAGAGTATCGTGAGACCCGGATTGGAGAGTATCGTGAGACCCGGACTGGAAGGTATCGTGAGACCTGGACTGGAGAGTATCGTGATACCCGGACTGGAGAGTATCGTGAGACCCGGATTGGAGAGTATCGTGAGACCTGGACTGGCGAGTAACGTGAGACCCGGACAGGAGAGTATCGTGAGACCCGGATTGGAGATTATCGTGAGACCAGGATTGGAGAGTAACGTGAGAACCGGATTGGAGAGTATCGTGAGACCCGGATTGGATAATATTGTGAGACCTGGACTGGCGAGTAACGTGAGACCCGGACTGGAGAGTATCGTGAGACCCGGATTGGAGAGTATCGTGAGACCCGGATTGGAGAGTATCGTGAGACCCGGATTGGAGAGTAACGTGAGAACCGGATTGGAGAGTATCGTGAGACCCGGACTGGAGAGTATCGTGAGACCCGGATTGGAGAGTATCGTGAGAACCGGATTGGAGAGTAACGTGAGACCCGGACTGGAAGGTATCTTGAGACCTGGACTGGAGAGTATCGTGAGACCCGGACTGGAGAGTATCGTGAGACCCGGACTGACGAGTAACGTGAGACCCGGAATGGCGAGTAACGTGAGACCCGTACTGGAGAGTATCGTGAGACCCGGACTGGAGAGTATCGTGAGACCTGGACTGGAGAGTATCGTGAGACCCGGACTGGCGAGTAACGTGAGACCCGGACTGGAGAGTATCGTGAGACCCGGACTGGAGAGGATCGTGAGACCTGGACTGGAGAGTATCGTAAACCTGGACTGGAGAGTATCGTGAGACCTGGACTGGCGAGTAACGTGAGACCCGGATTGGAGAGTATCGTGAGACCCGGATTGGAGAGTAACGTGAGACCCGGACTGGAAGGTATCGTGAGACCTGGACTGGAGAGTATCGTGAGACCCGGATTGGAGAGTAACGTGAGACCCGGACTGGAAGGTATCGTGAGACCTGGACTGGCGAGTATCGTGAGACCCGGACTGGAGAGTATCGTGAGACCCGGACGGGAGAGTATCGTGAGACCTGGACTGGAGAGTAACGTGAGACCTGGACTGGAGAGTATCGTGAGACCTGGACTGGAGAGTATCGTGAGACCCGGATTGGAGAGTATCGTGAGACCCGGATTGGAGAGTATCGTGAGACCCGGATTGGAGAGTATCGTGAGACCCGGATTGGAGAGTATCGTGAGACCCGGATTGGAGAGTATCGTGAGACCCGGATTGGAGAGTATCGTGAGACCTGAACTGGCGAGTATCATGAGACCCGGATTGGAGAGTATCGTGAGACCCGGACTGGAGAGTATCGTGAGACCCGGATTGGAGAGTATCGTGAGACCCGGATTGGAGAGTAACGTGAGAACCGGATTGGAGAGTATCGTGAGGCCCGGATTGGAGAGTATCGTGAGACCTGGACTGGAGAGTATCGTGAGACCCGGACTGGAGAGTAACGTGAGAACCGGATTGGAGAGTATCGTGAGACCCGGATTGGGGAGTATCGTGAGACCCGGATTGGAGAGTATCGTGAGACCCGGACTGGAAAGTAACGAGAGAACCGGATTGGAGAGTATCGTGAGACCCGGACTGGAGAGTATCGTGAGACCCGGATTGGAGAGTATCGTGAGACCTGGACTGGAGAGTATCGTGAGACCCAGACTGGAGAGTATCGTGAGACCCAGACTGGAGAGCATCGTGAGACACGGATTGGAGAGTATCGTGAGACCCAGACTGGAGAGTATCGTGAGACCCGGATTGGAGAGTATCGTGAGACCTGGACTGGAGAGTATCGTGAGACCCAGACTGGAGAGTATCGTGAGACCCGTATTGGAGAGTATCGTGAGACCCGGATTGGAGAGTATCGTGAGACCACGACTGGAGAGTATCGTGAGACCCAGACTGGAGAGTATCGTGAGACCCGGATTGGAGAATATCGTGTTACCTGGACTGGCGAGTATCGTGAGACCCAGACTGGAGAGTATCGTGAGACCTGGACTGGAGAGTATCGTGAGACAGGACTGGAGAGTCTCGTGAGACCCGGATTGGAGAGTATCGTGAGACCTGGACTGGAGAGTATCGTGAGACCCGGACTGGAGAGTGTCGTGAGACCTGGACTGGAGAGTATCGTGAGACCCGGACTGGAGAGTATCGTGAGACCCGGACTGGAGAGTATCGTGAGACCCGGATTGGAGAGTATCGTGAGACCCGGATTGGAGAGTATCGTTAGACCTGAACTGGCGAGTATCGTGAGACCTGGATTGGAGAGTATCGTGAGACCTGGACTGGCGAGTATCGTGAGACCCAGACTGGAGAGTATCGTGAGACCCGGATTGGAGAGTATCGTGAGACCCGGATTGGAGAGTATCGTGAGTATCGTGAGACCTGAACTGGCGAGTATCGTGAGACCCGGATTGGAGAGTATCGTGAGACCCGGATTGGAGAGTATCGTGAGACCTGGACTGGAGAGTATCGTGAGACCTGGACTGGAGAGTATCGTGAGACCCCTACTGGAGAGTATTATGAGACCCGGACTGGAGTGTATCGTGAGACCCGGACTGGAGAGTATCGTGAGGCCCGGATTGGAGGGTATCGTGAGACCCGGACTGGAGAGTATCGTGAGACCCGGATTGGATAGTATCGTGTGACCCGGACTGGAGAGTATCGTGAGACCCGGACTGGAGAGTATCGTGAGACCTGGACGGGAGAGTATCGTGAGACCCGGACTGGAGAGTATCGTGAGACCTGGACTAGAGAGTATCGTGAGACCCGGATTGGAGAGTATCGTGAGACCCGGACTGGAGAGTATCGCGAGACCCGGACTGGAGAGTATCGTGAGACCCGGACTGGAGAGTATCGTGAGACACGGATTGGATAGTATCGTGAGACCCGGATTGGAGAGTATCGTGAGACCCGGACTGGAGAGTATCGTGAGACACGGACTGGAGAGTATCGTGAGACCCGGACTGGAGAGTATCGTGAGACACGGATTGGAGAGTATCGTGAAACCCGGACTGGAGAGTATCGTGAGACCCGGACTGGAGAGTATCGTGAGACCCGGATTGGAGAGTATCGTGAGACCCGGACTGGAGAGTATCGTGAGACCCGGACTGGAGAGTATCGTGAGACCCGGACTGGAGAGTATCGTGAGACACGGATTGGATAGTATCGTGAGACCTGAACTGGCGAGTATCATGAGACCCGGACTGGAGAGTATCGTGAGACCTGAACTGGCGAGTATCGTGAGACCTGGACGGGAGAGTATCGTGAGACCCGGACTGGAGAGTATCGTGAGACCCGGAATGGAGAGTATCGTGAGACACGGATTGGATAGTATCGTGAGACCTGAACTGGAGAGTATCGTGAGACCTGGACGGGAGAGTATCGTGAGACCCGGACTGGAGAGTATCGTGAGACCCGGACAGGAGGGTATCGTGAGACCCGGACTGGAGGGTATCGGGAGGCACGGACTGGAGAGTATCGTGAGACCTGGACGGGAGAGTATCGTGAGACCCGGACTGGAGAGTATCGTGAGACCCGGATTGGAGAGTATCGTGAGACCCGGATTGGAGAGTATCGTGAGTATGGTGAGACCTGGACTGGAGAGTATCGTGAGACCCGGACTGGAGAGTATCGTGAGACCCGGACTGGCGGGTAACGTGAGACCCGGACTGGAGAGTATCGTGAGACCCGGATTGGAGAGTATCGTGAGACCTGGACTGGAGAGTATCGTGAGACCCGGATTGGAGAGTATCGTGAGACCCGGATTGGAGAGTATCGTGAGTATGGTGAGACCTGGACTGGGGAGTATCGTGAGACCCGGACTGGAGATTATCGTGAGACCCGGATTGGAGAGTATCGTGAGACCCGGATTGGAGAGTAACGTGAGACCCGGACTGGAAGGTATCGTGAGACCCGGACTGGCGAGTAACGTGAGACCCGGACTGGAGAGTATCGTGAGACCTGGACTGGAGAGTATCGTGAGACGCGGACTGTAGAGTATCGTGAGACCCGGATTGGAGAGTATCGTGAAACCCGGACTGGAAGGTATCGTGAGACCTGGACTGGAGAGTATCGTGATTCCCGGACTGGAGAGTATCGTGAAACCCGGATTGGAGAGTATCGTGAGACCCGGATTGGAGAGTATCGTGAGACCCGGACTGGAAGGTATCGTGAGACCTGGACTGGAGAGTATCGTGAGACCCGGACTGGAGAGTATCGTGAGACCCGGACTGGAGAGTATCGTGAGACCCGGACTGGAGAGTATCGTGAGACCCGGATTGGAGAGTATCGTGAGACCTGGACTGGAGAGTATCGTGAGACTCGGACTGGAGAGTATCATGAGACCTGGACTGGAGAGTATCGCGAGACACGGACTGGAGAGTATCATGAGACCTGGACTGGAGAGTATCGTGAGACCCGGACTGGAGAGTATCGTGAGACCCGGATTGGAGAGTATCGTGAGACCCGGACTGGAGAGTATCGCGAGACCCGGACTGGAGAGTATCATGAGACCTGGACTGGAGAGTAACGTGAGACCCGGACTGGAGAGTATCGTGAGACCTGGACTGGAGAGTAACGTGAGACCCGGACTGGAGAGTATCGTGAGACCCGGATTGGAGAGTATCGTGAGACCTGGACTGGAGAGTATCGCGAGACCCGGACTGGAGAGTATCATGAGACCTGGACTGGAGAGTAACGTGAGACCCGGACTGGAGAGTATCGTGAGACCCGGATTGGAGAGTATCGTGAGACCCGGACTGGAATGTATCGTGAGACCTGGACTGGAGAGTATCGTGAGACCCGGACTGGAGAGTATCGTGAGACCTGGACTGGAGAGTATCGTGAGACCCGGACTGGCGAATAACGTGAGACCCGGACTGGCGAGTATCGTGAGACCCGGACGAGAGAGTATCGTGAGACCCGGATTGGAGAGTATCGTGAGACCCGGACTGGAAGGTATCGTGAGACCTGGACTGGAGAATATCGTGAGACCCGGACTGGAGAGTATCGTGAGACCTGGACTGGAGAGTAACGTGAGACCCGGACTGGAGAGTATCGTGAGACCCGGATTGGAGAGTAACGTGAGACCCGGACTGGAGAGTATCGTGAGACCCGAACTTGAGAGTATCGTGAGACCCGGACTGGCGAGTAACGTGAGACCCGGTCTGGAGAGTATCGTGAGACCTGGACTGGAGAGTAACGTGAGACCCGGACTGGAGAGTATCGTGAGACCCGGACTGGAGAGTATCAAAAGACCCGGACTGGAGAGTAACGTGAGACCCGGACTGGAGAGTATCGTGAGACCCGGATTGGAGAGTAACGTGAGACCCGGACTGGAGAGTAACGTGAGACCCGGACTGGAGAGTATCGTGAGACCCGGACTGGAGAGTATCGTGAGACCCGGACTGGAGAGTATCGTGAGACCTGGACTGGAGAGTAACGTGAGACCCGGACTGGAGAGTATCGTGAGACCCGGACTGGAGAGTATCGTGAGACCTGGACTGGAGAGTAACGTGAGACCCGGACTGGAGAGTATCGTGAGACCCGGACTGGAGAGTATCGTGAGACCTGGACTGGAGAGTATCGTGAGACCCGGACTGGCGAGTAACTTGAGACCCGGACTGGAGAGTATCGTGAGACCTGGACTGGAGAGTAACGTGAGACCCGGACTGGAGAGTATCGTGAGACCCGGACTGGAGAGTATCGTGAGACCTGGACTGGAGAGTAACGTGAGACCCGGACTGGAGAGTATCGTGAGACCCGGACTGGAGAGTATCGTGAGACCTGGACTGGAGAGTATCGTGAGACCCGGACTGGCGAGTAACGTGAGACACGGACTGGCGAGTATCGTGAGACCCGGACTGGAGAGTATCGTGAGACCCGGATTGGAGAGTATCGTGAGACCTGGACTGGAGAGTATCGTGAGACCCAGACTGGAGAGTATCGTGAGACCCGTATTGGAGAGTATCGTGAGACCACGACTGGAGAGTATCGTGAGACCCAGACTGGAGAGTATCGTGAGACCCGGATTGGAGAATATCGTGATACCTGGACTGGCGAGTATCGTGAGACCCAGACTGGAGAGTATCGTGAGACCCGGATTGGAGAGTATCGTGAGACCTGGACTGGAGAGTATCGTGAAACCCGGACTGGAGAGTATCGTGAGACCTGGACTGGAGAGTATCGTGAGACCCAGACTGGAGAGTATCGTGAGACCCAGACTGGAGAGTATCGTGAGACCTGGACTGGAGAGTATCATGAGACCCGGACTGGAGAGTATCGTGAGACCTGGACTGGAGAGTATCGTGAGACCCAGACTGGAGAGTATCGTGAGACCCGGATTGGAGAGTATCGTGAGACCTGGACGGGAGAGTATCGAGATACCCGGACTGGAGAGTATCGTGAGACCCGGAATGGAGAGTATCGTGAGACACGGATTGGATAGTATCGTGAGACCTGAACTGGAGAGTATCGTGAGACCTGGACGGGAGAGTATCGTGAGACCCGGACTGGAGAGTATCGTGAGACCCGGACAGGAGGGTATCGTGAAACCCGGACTCGAGGGTATCGGGAGACGCGGACTGGAGAGTATCGTGAGACCTGGACGGGAGAGTATCGTGAGACCCGGACTGGAGAGTATCGTGAGACCCGGATTGGAGAGTATCGTGAGACCCGGATTGGAGAGTATCGTGAGTATGGTGAGACCTGGACTGGAGAGTATCGTGAGACCCGGACTGGAGAGTATCGTGAGACCCGGACTGGCGAGTAACGTGAGACCCGGACTGGAGAGTATCGTGAGACCCGGATTGGAGAGTATCGTGAGACCTGGACTGGAGAGTATCGTGAGACCCGGATTGGAGAGTATCGTGAGACCCGGATTGGAGAGTATCGTGAGTATGGTGAGACCTGGACTGGGGAGTATCGTGAGACCCGGACTGGAGATTATCGTGAGACCCGGATTGGAGAGTATCGTGAGACCCGGATTGGAGAGTAACGTGAGACCCGGACTGGAAGGTATCGTGAGACCCGGACTGGCGAGTAACGTGAGACCCGGACTGGAGAGTATCGTGAGACCCGGATTGGAGAGTATCGTGAGACCTGGACTGGAGAGTATCGTGAGACGCGGACTGTAGAGTATCGTGAGACCCGGATTGGAGAGTATCGTGAAACCCGGACTGGAAGGTATCGTGAGACCTGGACTGGAGAGTATCGTGATACCCGGACTGGAGAGTATCGTGAGACCCGGATTGGAGAGTATCGTGAGACCCGGATTGGAGAGTATCGTGAGACCTGGACTGGCGAGTAACGTGAGACCCGGACTGGAGAGTATCGTGAGACCCGGATTGGAGAGTAACGTGAGACCCGGACTGGAAGGTATCGTGAGACCTGGATTGGAGAGTATCGTGAGACCCGGACTGGAGAGTATCGTGAGACCCGGACTGGAGAGTATCGTGAGACACGGACTGGAGAGTATCGTGAGACCCGGGTTGGAGAGTATCGTGAGACCTGGACTGGAGAGTATCGTGAGACCCGGACTGGAGAGTATCATGAGACCTGGACTGGAGAATATCGCGAGACCCGGACTGGAGAGTATCATGAGACCTGGACTGGAGAGTAACGTGAGTCCCGGACGGGAGAGTATCGTGAGACCCGGATTGGAGAGTATCGTGAGACCCGGACTGGAAGGTATCGTGAGACCTGGACTGGAGAGTATCGTGAGACCCGGACTGGAGAGTATCGTGAGACCTGGACTGGAGAGTATCGTGAGACCCGGACTGGCGATTAACGTGAGACCCGGACTGGCGAGTATCGTGAGACCCGGACGGGAGAGTATCGTGAGACCCGGATTGGAGAGTATCGTGAGACCCGGACTGGAAGGTATCGTGAGACCTGGACTGGAGAGTATCGTGAGACCCGGACTGGAGAGTATCGTGAGACCTGGACTGGAGAGTATCGTGAGACCCGGACTGGCGAGTAACGTGAGACCCGGACTGGCGAGTATCGTGAGACCCGGACTGGAGAGTAACGTGAGACCCGGACTGGAGAGTATCGTGAGACCTGGACTGGAGAGTAACGTGAGACCCGGACTGGAGAGTATCGTGAGACCCGGATTGGAGAGTAACGTGAGACCCGGACTGGAGAGTATCGTGAGACCCGGACTGGAGAGTATCGTGAGACCCGGACTGGAGAGTATCGTGAGACCCGGACTGAAGAGTAACGTGAGACCCGGACTGGAGAGTATCGTGAGACCCGGATTGGAGAGTAACGTGAGACCCGGACTGGAGAGTAACGTGAGACCCGGACTGGAGAGTATCGTGAGACCCGGACTGGAGAGTATCGTGAGACCCGGACTGGAGAGTAACGTGAGACCTGGACTGGAGAGTAACGTGAGACCTGGACTGGAGAGTAACGTGAGACCCGGACTGGAGAGTATCGTGAGACCCGGACTGGAGAGTAACGTGAGACCCGGACTGGAGAGTATCGTGAGACCCGGATTGGAGAGTAACGTGAGACCCGGACTGGAGAGTAACGTGAGACCCGGACTGGAGAGTATCGTGAGACCCGGACTGGAGAGTATCGTGAGACCCGGACTGGAGAGTAACGTGAGACCTGGACTGGAGAGTAACGTGAGACCCGGACTGGAGAGTATCGTGAGACCCGGACTGGAGAGTATCGTGAGACCCGGACTGGAGAGTATCGTGAGACCCGGACTGGCGAGTAACGTGAGACCCGGTCTGGAGAGTATCGTGAGACCCGGACTGGAGAGTATCGTGAGACCTGGACTGGAGAGTAACGTGAGACCTGGACTGGAGAGTAACGTGAGACCCGGACTGGAGAGTATCGTGAGACACGGACTGGAGAGTATCGTGAGACCCGGACTGGAGAGTAACGTGAGACCCGGTCTGGAGGGTATCGTGAGACCCGGACTGGAGAGTAACGTGAAACCCGGACTGGAGAGTATCGTGAGACCCGGACTGGAGAGTATCGTGAGACCCGGACTGGGGAGTATCGTGAGACCTGGACTGGAGAGTATCGTGAGACCTGGACTGGAGAGTATCGTGAGACCTGGACTGGCGAGTAACGTGAGACACGGATTGGAGAGTATCGTGAGACCTGGACTGGAGAGTATCGTGAGACCCGGACTGGAGAGTATCGTGAGACCCGGATTGGAGAGTATCGTGAGACCCGGATTGGAGAGTAACGTGAGACGCGGACTGGAAGGTATCGTGAGACCTGGACTGGAGAGTATCTTGAGACCCGGAATGGAGAGTAACGTGAGACCCGGACTGGAAGGTATCGTGAGACCTGGACTGGCGAGTATCGTGAGACCCGGACTGGAGAGTATCGTGAGACCCGGATTGGAGAGTATCGTGAGACCCGGATTGGAGAGTATCGTGAGAACCGGATTGGAGAGTATCGTGAGACCCGGATTGGAGAATAACGTGAGAACCGGATTGGAGGGTACCGTGAGACCCGGATTGGAGAGTATCGTGAGACCCGGATTGGAGAGTATCGTGAGACCTGAACTGGCGAGTATCATGAGACCCGGATTGGAGAGTATCGTGAGACCCGGACTGGAGAGTATCGTGAGACCCGGATTGGAGAGTATCGTTAGAACCGGATTGGAGAGTAACGTGAGACCCGGATTGGAGAGTATCGTGAGACCCGGACTGGAGAGTATCGTGAGACCTGGACTGGAGAGTATCGTGAGACCCGGACTGGAGAGTAACGTGAGAACCGGATTGGAGAGTATCGTGAGACCCGGATTGGGGAGTATCGTGAGACCCGGATTGGAGGGTATCGTGAGACCCGGACTGGAGAGTAACGAGAGAACCGGATTGGAGAGTATCGTGAGACCTGGACTGGAGGGTATCGTGAGACCCGGACTGGATTGTATCGTGAGAACCGGATTGGAGAGTATCGTGAGACACGGATTGGAGAGTATCGTGAGACCCAGACTGGAGAGTATCGTGAGACCCGGATTGGAGAGTATCGTGAGACCTGGACTGGAGAGTATCGTGAAACCCAGACTGGATAGTATCGTGAAACCCGGATTGGAGAGTATCGTGAGACCCGGATTGGAGAGTATCGTGAGACCCGGACTGGAGAGTATCGTGAGACCCAGATTGGAGAGTATCGTAAGACACGGATTGGAGAGTATCGTGAGACCTGGACTGGAGAGTATCGTGAGACCCGGACTGGAGAGTATCGTGAGACCCGGATTGGAGAGTATCGTGAGACCTGGACTGGCGAGTATCGTGAGACCCAGACTGGAGAGTATCGTGAGACCTGGATTGGAGAGTATCGTGAGACCTGGACTGGAGAGTATCGTGAGACCCAGACTGGAGAGTATCGTGAGACCCGGATTGGAGAGTATCGTGAGACCTGGACTGGAGAGTATCGTGAGACACGGACTGGAGAGTATCGTGAGACCTGGACTGGAGAGTATCGTGAGACCCAGACTGGAGAGTATCGTGAGACCCAGACTGGAGAGTATCGTGAGACCTGGACTGTCGAGTATCGTGAGACCCGGACTGGAGAGTATCGTGAGACCCAGACTGGAGAGTATCGTGAGACACGGATTGGAGAGTATCGTGAGACCTGGACTGGAGAGTATCGTGAGACCCGGACTGGAGAGTATCGTGAGACCCGGATTGGAGAGTATCGTGAGACCTGGACTGGAGAGTATCGTGAGACCCGGACTGGAGAGTATCGTGAGACCTGGACTGGAGAGTATCGTGAGACCCGGACTGGAGAGTATCGTGTGACCCGGATTGGAGAGTATCGTGAGACCTGGACTGGCGAGTATCGTGAGACCCAGACTGGAGAATATCGTGAGACCCGGATTGGAGAGTATCGTGAGACCCGGATTGGAGAGTATCGTGAATATCGTGAGACCTGAACTGGCGAGTAACGTGAGACCCGGACTGGAGAGTATCGTGAGACCCGGATTGGAGAGTATCGTGAGACCTGGACTTGAGAGTATCGTGAGACCTGGACTGGAGAGTACCGTGAGACCCCTACTGGAGAATATCGTGAGACCCGGACTGGAGAGTATCGTGAGACCCGGACTAGAGAGTATCTTGAGGCCCGGATTGGAGAGTATCGTGAGACCCGGACTGGAGAGTATCGTGAGACCCGGATTGGAGAGTATCGTGAGACCTGGACTGGAGAGTATCGTGAGACCCGGACTGGAGAGTATCGTGAGACCTGAACGGGAGAGTATCGTGAGACCCGGACTGGAGAGTATCGTGAGACCTGGACTGGAGAGTATCGTGAGACCCGGATTGGAGAGTATCGTGAGACCCGGACTGGAGAGTATCGTGAGACACGGACTGGAGAGTATCGTGAGACCCGGACTGGAAAGTATCGTGAGACACGGATTGGAGAGTATCGTGAGACCTGAACTGTCGAGTATCATGAGACCCGGACTGGAGAGTATCGTGAGACCTGAACTGGAGAGTATCGTGAGACCCGGACTGGAGAGTATCGTGAGACACGGATTGGATAGTATCGTGAGACCCGGATTGGAGAGTATCGTGAGACCCGACTGGAGTGTATCGTGACACACGGACTGTAGAGTATCGTGAGACCCGGACTGGAGAGTATCGTGAGACCCGGACTGGAGAGTAACGTGAGACCCGGACTGGAGAGTATCGTGAGACCCGGACTGGAGAGTATCGTGAGACCTGGACTGGAGAGTAACGTGAGACCCGGACTGGAGAGTATCGTGAGACCCGGACTGGAGAGTATCGTGAGACCTGGACTGGAGAGTATCGTGAGACCCGGACTGGCGAGTAACTTGAGACCCGGACTGGAGAGTATCGTGAGACCTGGACTGGAGAGTAACGTGAGACCCGGACTGGAGAGTATCGTGAGACCCGGACTGGAGAGTATCGTGAGACCTGGACTGGAGAGTAACGTGAGACCCGGACTGGAGAGTATCGTGAGACCCGGACTGGAGAGTATCGTGAGACCTGGACTGGAGAGTATCGTGAGACCCGGACTGGCGAGTAACGTGAGACACGGACTGGCGAGTATCGTGAGACCCGGACTGGAGAGTATCGTGAGACCCGGATTGGAGAGTATCGTGAGACCTGGACTGGAGAGTATCGTGAGACCCAGACTGGAGAGTATCGTGAGACCCGTATTGGAGAGTATCGTGAGACCACGACTGGAGAGTATCGTGAGACCCAGACTGGAGAGTATCGTGAGACCCGGATTGGAGAATATCGTGATACCTGGACTGGCGAGTATCGTGAGACCCAGACTGGAGAGTATCGTGAGACCCGGATTGGAGAGTATCGTGAGACCTGGACTGGAGAGTATCGTGAAACCCGGACTGGAGAGTATCGTGAGACCTGGACTGGAGAGTATCCTGAGACCCAGACTGGAGAGTATCGTGAGACCCAGACTGGAGAGTATCGTGAGACCTGGACTGGAGAGTATCATGAGACCAGGACTGGAGAGTATCGTGAGACCTGGACTGGAGAGTATCGTGAGACCCAGACTGGAGAGTATCGTGAGACCCGGATTGGAGAGTATCGTGAGACCTGGACGGGAGAGTATCGAGATACCCGGACTGGAGAGTATCGTGAGACCCGGAATGGAGAGTATCGTGAGACACGGATTGGATAGTATCGTGAGACCTGAACTGGAGAGTATCGTGAGACCTGGACGGGAGAGTATCGTGAGACCCGGACTGGAGAGTATCGTGAGACCCGGACAGGAGGGTATCGTGAAACCCGGACTCGAGGGTATCGGGAGACGCGGACTGGAGAGTATCGTGAGACCTGGACGGGAGAGTATCGTGAGACCCGGACTGGAGAGTATCGTGAGACCCGGATTGGAGAGTATCGTGAGACCCGGATTGGAGAGTATCGTGAGTATGGTGAGACCTGGACTGGAGAGTATCGTGAGACCCGGACTGGAGAGTATCGTGAGACCCGGACTGGCGAGTAACGTGAGACCCGGACTGGAGAGTATCGTGAGACCCGGATTGGAGAGTATCGTGAGACCTGGACTGGAGAGTATCGTGAGGCCCGGATTGGAGAGTATCGTGAGACCCGGATTGGAGAGTATCGTGAGTATGGTGAGACCTGGACTGGGGAGTATCGTGAGACCCGGACTGGAGATTATCGTGAGACCCGGATTGGAGAGTATCGTGAGACCCGGATTGGAGAGTAACGTGAGACCCGGACTGGAAGGTATCGTGAGACCCGGACTGGCGAGTAACGTGAGACCCGGACTGGAGAGTATCGTGAGACCCGGATTGGAGAGTATCGTGAGACCTGGACTGGAGAGTATCGTGAGACGCGGACTGTAGAGTATCGTGAGACCCGGATTGGAGAGTATCGTGAAACCCGGACTGGAAGGTATCGTGAGACCTGGACTGGAGAGTATCGTGATACCCGGACTGGAGAGTATCGTGAGACCCGGATTGGAGAGTATCGTGAGACCCGGATTGGAGAGTATCGTGAGACCTGGACTGGCGAGTAACGTGAGACCCGGACTGGAGAGTATCGTGAGACCCGGATTGGAGAGTAACGTGAGACCCGGACTGGAAGGTATCGTGAGACCTGGATTGGAGAGTATCGTGAGACCCGGACTGGAGAGTATCGTGAGACCCGGACTGGAGAGTATCGTGAGACCCGGACTGGAGAGTATCGTGAGACCCGGGTTGGAGAGTATCGTGAGACCTGGACTGGAGAGTATCGTGAGACCCGGACTGGAGAGTATCATGAGACCTGGACTGGAGAATATCGCGAGACCCGGACTGGAGAGTATCATGAGACCTGGACTGGAGAGTAACGTGAGACCCGGACGGGAGAGTATCGTGAGACCCGGATTGGAGAGTATCGTGAGACCCGGACTGGAAGGTATCGTGAGACCTGGACTGGAGAGTATCGTGAGACCCGGACTGGAGAGTATCGTGAGACCTGGACTGGAGAGTATCGTGAGACCCGGACTGGCGATTAACGTGAGACCCGGACTGGCGAGTATCGTGAGACCCGGACGGGAGAGTATCGTGAGACCCGGATTGGAGAGTATCGTGAGACCCGGACTGGAAGGTATCGTGAGACCTGGACTGGAGAGTATCGTGAGACCCGGACTGGAGAGTATCGTGAGACCTGGACTGGAGAGTATCGTGAGACCCGGACTGGCGAGTAACGTGAGACCCGGACTGGCGAGTATCGTGAGACCCGGACTGGAGAGTAACGTGAGACCCGGACTGGAGAGTATCGTGAGACCTGGACTGGAGAGTAACGTGAGACCCGGACTGGAGAGTATCGTGAGACCCGGATTGGAGAGTAACGTGAGACCCGGACTGGAGAGTATCGTGAGACCCGAACTGGAGAGTATCGTGAGACCCGGACTGGCGAGTAACGTGAGACCCGGTCTGGAGAGTATCGTGAGACCCGGACTGGAGAGTATCGTGAGACCTGGACTGGAGAATAACGTGAGACCCGGACTGGAGAGTATCGTGAGACCCGGACTGGAGAGTATCGTGAGACCCGGACTGGAGAGTAACGTGAGACCCGGACTGGAGAGTATCGTGAGACCCGGATTGGAGAGTAACGTGAGACCCGGACTGGAGAGTAACGTGAGACCCGGACTGGAGAGTATCGTGAGACCCGGACTGGAGAGTATCGTGAGACCCGGACTGGAGAGTAACGTGAGACCTCGACTGGAGAGTAACGTGAGACCCGGACTGGAGAGTATCGTGAGACCCGGACTGGAGAGTATCGTGAGACCCGGACTGGAGAGTATCGTGAGACCCGGACTGGCGAGTAACGTGAGACCCGGTCTGGAGAGTATCGTGAGACCCGGACTGGAGAGTATCGTGAGACCTGGACTGGAGAGTAACGTGAGACCTGGACTGGAGAGTAACGTGAGACCCGGACTGGAGAGTATCGTGAGACACGGACTGGAGAGTATCGTGAGACCCGGACTGGAGAGTAACGTGAGACCCGGTCTGGAGGGTATCGTGAGACCCGGACTGGAGAGTAACGTGAAACCCGGACTGGAGAGTATCGTGAGACCCGGACTGGAGAGTATCGTGAGACCCGGACTGGGGAGTATCGTGAGACCTGGACTGGAGAGTATCGTGAGACCTGGACTGGAGAGTATCGTGAGACCTGGACTGGCGAGTAACGTGAGACACGGATTGGAGAGTATCGTGAGACCTGGACTGGAGAGTATCGTGAGACCCGGACTGGAGAGTATCGTGAGACCCGGATTGGAGAGTATCGTGAGACCCGGATTGGAGAGTAACGTGAGACGCGGACTGGAAGGTATCGTGAGACCTGGACTGGAGAGTATCTTGAGACCCGGATTGGAGAGTAACGTGAGACCCGGACTGGAAGGTATCGTGAGACCTGGACTGGCGAGTATCGTGAGACCCGGACTGGAGAGTATCGTGAGACCCGGATTGGAGAGTATCGTGAGACCCGGATTGGAGAGTATCGTGAGAACCGGATTGGAGAGTATCGTGAGACCCGGATTGGAGAATAACGTGAGAACCGGATTGGAGGGTACCGTGAGACCCGGATTGGAGAGTATCGTGAGACCCGGATTGGAGAGTATCGTGAGACCTGAACTGGCGAGTATCATGAGACCCGGATTGGAGAGTATCGTGAGACCCGGACTGGAGAGTATCGTGAGACCCGGATTGGAGAGTATCGTTAGAACCGGATTGGAGAGTAACGTGAGACCCGGATTGGAGAGTATCGTGAGACCCGGACTGGAGAGTATCGTGAGACCTGGACTGGAGAGTATCGTGAGACCCGGACTGGAGAGTAACGTGAGAACCGGATTGGAGAGTATCGTGAGACCCGGATTGGGGAGTATCGTGAGACCCGGATTGGAGGGTATCGTGAGACCCGGACTGGAGAGTAACGAGAGAACCGGATTGGAGAGTATCGTGAGACCTGGACTGGAGAGTATCGTGAGACCCGGACTGGATTGTATCGTGAGAACCGGATTGGAGAGTATCGTGAGACACGGATTGGAGAGTATCGTGAGACCCAGACTGGAGAGTATCGTGAGACCCGGATTGGAGAGTATCGTGAGACCTGGACTGGAGAGTATCGTGAAACCCAGACTGGATAGTATCGTGAAACCCGGATTGGAGAGTATCGTGAGACCCGGATTGGAGAGTATCGTGAGACCCGGACTGGAGAGTATCGTGAGACCCAGACTGGAGAGTATCGTGAGACACGGATTGGAGAGTATCGTGAGACCTGGACTGGAGAGTATCGTGAGACCCGGACTGGAGAGTATCGTGAGACCCGGATTGGAGAGTATCGTGAGACCTGGACTGGAGAGTATCGTGAGACCCGGACTGGCGAGTAACGTGAGACACGGACTGGCGAGTATCGTGAGACCCGGACTGGAGAGTATCGTGAGACCCGGATTGGAGAGTATCGTGAGACCTGGACTGGAGAGTATCGTGAGACCCAGACTGGAGAGTATCGTGAGACCCGTATTGGAGAGTATCGTGAGACCACGACTGGAGAGTATCGTGAGACCCAGACTGGAGAGTATCGTGAGACCCGGATTGGAGAATATCGTGATACCTGGACTGGCGAGTATCGTGAGACCCAGACTGGAGAGTATCGTGAGACCCGGATTGGAGAGTATCGTGAGACCTGGACTGGAGAGTATCGTGAAACCCGGACTGGAGAGTATCGTGAGACCTGGACTGGAGAGTATCCTGAGACCCAGACTGGAGAGTATCGTGAGACCCAGACTGGAGAGTATCGTGAGACCTGGACTGGAGAGTATCATGAGACCAGGACTGGAGAGTATCGTGAGACCTGGACTGGAGAGTATCGTGAGACCCAGACTGGAGAGTATCGTGAGACCCGGATTGGAGAGTATCGTGAGACCTGGACGGGAGAGTATCGAGATACCCGGACTGGAGAGTATCGTGAGACCCGGAATGGAGAGTATCGTGAGACACGGATTGGATAGTATCGTGAGACCTGAACTGGAGAGTATCGTGAGACCTGGACGGGAGAGTATCGTGAGACCCGGACTGGAGAGTATCGTGAGACCCGGACAGGAGGGTATCGTGAAACCCGGACTCGAGGGTATCGGGAGACGCGGACTGGAGAGTATCGTGAGACCTGGACGGGAGAGTATCGTGAGACCCGGACTGGAGAGTATCGTGAGACCCGGATTGGAGAGTATCGTGAGACCCGGATTGGAGAGTATCGTGAGTATGGTGAGACCTGGACTGGAGAGTATCGTGAGACCCGGACTGGAGAGTATCGTGAGACCCGGACTGGCGAGTAACGTGAGACCCGGACTGGAGAGTATCGTGAGACCCGGATTGGAGAGTATCGTGAGACCTGGACTGGAGAGTATCGTGAGGCCCGGATTGGAGAGTATCGTGAGACCCGGATTGGAGAGTATCGTGAGTATGGTGAGACCTGGACTGGGGAGTATCGTGAGACCCGGACTGGAGATTATCGTGAGACCCGGATTGGAGAGTATCGTGAGACCCGGATTGGAGAGTAACGTGAGACCCGGACTGGAAGGTATCGTGAGACCCGGACTGGCGAGTAACGTGAGACCCGGACTGGAGAGTATCGTGAGACCCGGATTGGAGAGTATCGTGAGACCTGGACTGGAGAGTATCGTGAGACGCGGACTGTAGAGTATCGTGAGACCCGGATTGGAGAGTATCGTGAAACCCGGACTGGAAGGTATCGTGAGACCTGGACTGGAGAGTATCGTGATACCCGGACTGGAGAGTATCGTGAGACCCGGATTGGAGAGTATCGTGAGACCCGGATTGGAGAGTATCGTGAGACCTGGACTGGCGAGTAACGTGAGACCCGGACTGGAGAGTATCGTGAGACCCGGATTGGAGAGTAACGTGAGACCCGGACTGGAAGGTATCGTGAGACCTGGATTGGAGAGTATCGTGAGACCCGGACTGGAGAGTATCGTGAGACCCGGACTGGAGAGTATCGTGAGACCCGGACTGGAGAGTATCGTGAGACCCGGGTTGGAGAGTATCGTGAGACCTGGACTGGAGAGTATCGTGAGACCCGGACTGGAGAGTATCATGAGACCTGGACTGGAGAATATCGCGAGACCCGGACTGGAGAGTATCATGAGACCTGGACTGGAGAGTAACGTGAGACCCGGACGGGAGAGTATCGTGAGACCCGGATTGGAGAGTATCGTGAGACCCGGACTGGAAGGTATCGTGAGACCTGGACTGGAGAGTATCGTGAGACCCGGACTGGAGAGTATCGTGAGACCTGGACTGGAGAGTATCGTGAGACCCGGACTGGCGATTAACGTGAGACCCGGACTGGCGAGTATCGTGAGACCCGGACGGGAGAGTATCGTGAGACCCGGATTGGAGAGTATCGTGAGACCCGGACTGGAAGGTATCGTGAGACCTGGACTGGAGAGTATCGTGAGACCCGGACTGGAGAGTATCGTGAGACCTGGACTGGAGAGTATCGTGAGACCCGGACTGGCGAGTAACGTGAGACCCGGACTGGCGAGTATCGTGAGACCCGGACTGGAGAGTAACGTGAGACCCGGACTGGAGAGTATCGTGAGACCTGGACTGGAGAGTAACGTGAGACCCGGACTGGAGAGTATCGTGAGACCCGGATTGGAGAGTAACGTGAGACCCGGACTGGAGAGTATCGTGAGACCCGAACTGGAGAGTATCGTGAGACCCGGACTGGCGAGTAACGTGAGACCCGGTCTGGAGAGTATCGTGAGACCCGGACTGGAGAGTATCGTGAGACCTGGACTGGAGAATAACGTGAGACCCGGACTGGAGAGTATCGTGAGACCCGGACTGGAGAGTATCGTGAGACCCGGACTGGAGAGTAACGTGAGACCCGGACTGGAGAGTATCGTGAGACCCGGATTGGAGAGTAACGTGAGACCCGGACTGGAGAGTAACGTGAGACCCGGACTGGAGAGTATCGTGAGACCCGGACTGGAGAGTATCGTGAGACCCGGACTGGAGAGTAACGTGAGACCTGGACTGGAGAGTAACGTGAGACCCGGACTGGAGAGTATCGTGAGACCCGGACTGGAGAGTATCGTGAGACCCGGACTGGAGAGTATCGTGAGACCCGGACTGGCGAGTAACGTGAGACCCGGTCTGGAGAGTATCGTGAGACCCGGACTGGAGAGTATCGTGAGACCTGGACTGGAGAGTAACGTGAGACCTGGACTGGAGAGTAACGTGAGACCCGGACTGGAGAGTATCGTGAGACACGGACTGGAGAGTATCGTGAGACCCGGACTGGAGAGTAACGTGAGACCCGGTCTGGAGGGTATCGTGAGACCCGGACTGGAGAGTAACGTGAAACCCGGACTGGAGAGTATCGTGAGACCCGGACTGGAGAGTATCGTGAGACCCGGACTGGGGAGTATCGTGAGACCTGGACTGGAGAGTATCGTGAGACCTGGACTGGAGAGTATCGTGAGACCTGGACTGGCGAGTAACGTGAGACACGGATTGGAGAGTATCGTGAGACCTGGACTGGAGAGTATCGTGAGACCCGGACTGGAGAGTATCGTGAGACCCGGATTGGAGAGTATCGTGAGACCCGGATTGGAGAGTAACGTGAGACGCGGACTGGAAGGTATCGTGAGACCTGGACTGGAGAGTATCTTGAGACCCGGATTGGAGAGTAACGTGAGACCCGGACTGGAAGGTATCGTGAGACCTGGACTGGCGAGTATCGTGAGACCCGGACTGGAGAGTATCGTGAGACCCGGATTGGAGAGTATCGTGAGACCCGGATTGGAGAGTATCGTGAGAACCGGATTGGAGAGTATCGTGAGACCCGGATTGGAGAATAACGTGAGAACCGGATTGGAGGGTACCGTGAGACCCGGATTGGAGAGTATCGTGAGACCCGGATTGGAGAGTATCGTGAGACCTGAACTGGCGAGTATCATGAGACCCGGATTGGAGAGTATCGTGAGACCCGGACTGGAGAGTATCGTGAGACCCGGATTGGAGAGTATCGTTAGAACCGGATTGGAGAGTAACGTGAGACCCGGATTGGAGAGTATCGTGAGACCCGGACTGGAGAGTATCGTGAGACCTGGACTGGAGAGTATCGTGAGACCCGGACTGGAGAGTAACGTGAGAACCGGATTGGAGAGTATCGTGAGACCCGGATTGGGGAGTATCGTGAGACCCGGATTGGAGGGTATCGTGAGACCCGGACTGGAGAGTAACGAGAGAACCGGATTGGAGAGTATCGTGAGACCTGGACTGGAGAGTATCGTGAGACCCGGACTGGATTGTATCGTGAGAACCGGATTGGAGAGTATCGTGAGACACGGATTGGAGAGTATCGTGAGACCCAGACTGGAGAGTATCGTGAGACCCGGATTGGAGAGTATCGTGAGACCTGGACTGGAGAGTATCGTGAAACCCAGACTGGATAGTATCGTGAAACCCGGATTGGAGAGTATCGTGAGACCCGGATTGGAGAGTATCGTGAGACCCGGACTGGAGAGTATCGTGAGACCCAGACTGGAGAGTATCGTGAGACACGGATTGGAGAGTATCGTGAGACCTGGACTGGAGAGTATCGTGAGACCCGGACTGGAGAGTATCGTGAGACCCGGATTGGAGAGTATCGTGAGACCTGGACTGGCGAGTATCGTGAGACCCAGACTGGAGAGTATCGTGAGACCTGGATTGGAGAGTATCGTGAGACCTGGACTGGAGAGTATCGTGAGACCCAGACTGGAGAGTATCGTGAGACCCGGATTGGAGAGTATCGTGAGACCTGGACTGGAGAGTATCGTGAGACACGGACTGGAGAGTATCGTGAGACCTGGACTGGAGAGTATCGTGAGACCCAGACTGGAGAGTATCGTGAGACCCAGACTGGAGAGTATCGTGAGACCTGGACTGTCGAGTATCGTGAGACCCGGACTGGAGAGTATCGTGAGACCCAGACTGGAGAGTATCGTGAGACACGGATTGGAGAGTATCGTGAGACCTGGACTGGAGAGTATCGTGAGACCCGGACTGGAGAGTATCGTGAGACCCGGATTGGAGAGTATCGTGAGACCTGGACTGGAGAGTATCGTGAGACCCGGACTGGAGAGTATCGTGAGACCTGGACTGGAGAGTATCGTGAGACCCGGACTGGAGAGTATCGTGTGACCCGGATTGGAGAGTATCGTGAGACCTGGACTGGCGAGTATCGTGAGACCCAGACTGGAGAATATCGTGAGACCCGGATTGGAGAGTATCGTGAGACCCGGATTGGAGAGTATCGTGAATATCGTGAGACCTGAACTGGCGAGTAACGTGAGACCCGGACTGGAGAGTATCGTGAGACCCGGATTGGAGAGTATCGTGAGACCTGGACTTGAGAGTATCGTGAGACCTGGACTGGAGAGTACCGTGAGACCCCTACTGGAGAATATCGTGAGACCCGGACTGGAGAGTATCGTGAGACCCGGACTAGAGAGTATCTTGAGGCCCGGATTGGAGAGTATCGTGAGACACGGACTGGAGAGTATCGTGAGACCCGGATTGGAGAGTATCGTGAGACCTGGACTGGAGAGTATCGTGAGACCCGGACTGGAGAGTATCGTGAGACCTGAACGGGAGAGTATCGTGAGACCCGGACTGGAGAGTATCGTGAGACCTGGACTGGAGAGTATCGTGAGACCCGGATTGGAGAGTATCGTGAGACCCGGACTGGAGAGTATCGTGAGACACGGACTGGAGAGTATCGTGAGACCCGGACTGGAAAGTATCGTGAGACACGGATTGGAGAGTATCGTGAGACCTGAACTGTCGAGTATCATGAGACCCGGACTGGAGAGTATCGTGAGACCTGAACTGGAGAGTATCGTGAGACCCGGACTGGAGAGTATCGTGAGACACGGATTGGATAGTATCGTGAGACCCGGATTGGAGAGTATCGTGAGACCCGACTGGAGTGTATCGTGACACACGGACTGTAGAGTATCGTGAGACCCGGACTGGAGAGTATCGTGAGACACGGATTGGATAGTATCGTGAGACCCGGACTGGAGAGTATCGTGAGACCCGGACTGGTGAGTATCGTGAGACCCGGACTTGAGAGTATCGTGAGACCCAGACTGGAGAGTATCGTGAGACCCGGACTGGAGAGTATCGTGAGACACGGATTGGATAGTATCGTGAGACCTGAACTGTCGAGTATCATGAGACCCGGACTGGAGAGTATCGTGAGAACTGAACTGGCGAGTATCGTGAGACCTGGACGGGAGAGTATCGTGAGACCCGGACTGGAGAATATCGTGAGACTCGGATGGAGAGTATCGTGAGACCCGGACTGGAGAGTATCGTGAGACCCGGACTGGAGAGTACCGTGAGACCCGGACTGGAGAGTATCGTGAGACCTGGACGGGAGAGAATCGTGAGACCCGGACTGGAGAGTATCGTGAGACCCGGATTGGAGAGTATCGTGAGACCCGGACTGGAGAGTATCGTGAGACCCGGACTGGAGAGTATCGTGAGACCCGGATTGGGGAGTATCGTGAGTATGGTGAGACATGGACTGGAGAGTATCGTGAGACCCGGACTGGAGAGTATCGTGAGACCCGGATTGGAGAGTATCGTGAGACCCGGATTGGAGAGTAACGTGAGACCCGGACTGGAAGGTATCGTGAGACCCGGACTGGAGAGTATCGTGAGACCCGGACTGGAGAGTATCGTGAGACCCGGATTGGAGATAATCGTGAGACCAGGATTGGAGAGTAACGTGAGACCCGGATTGGAGAGTATCGTGAGACCCGGATTAGATAATATTGTGAGACCTGGACTGGCGAGTAACGTGAGACCAGGACTGGAGAGTATCGTGAGACCCGGATTGGAGAGTATCGTGAGACCCGGATTGGAGAGTATCGTGAGACCCGGATTGCAGAGTAACGTGAGAACCGGATTGGAGAGTATCGTGAGACCCGGACTGGAGAGTATCGTGAGACCCGGACTAGAGAGTATCGTGAGATCCGGACTGGAGAGTATCGTGAGACCCGGACTGGAGAGTAACGTGAGACCCGGACTGGAGAGTATCGTGAGACCCGGATTGGAGAGTATCGTGAGACCCGGACTGGAGAGTATCGTGAGACCCGGATTGGAGAATAACGTGAGAACCGGATTGGAGGGTACCGTGAGACCCGGATTGGAGAGTATCGTGAGACCCGGATTGGAGAGTATCGTGAGACCTGAACTGGCGAGTATCATGAGACCCGGATTGGAGAGTATCGTGAGACCCGGACTGGAGAGTATCGTGAGACCCGGATTGGAGAGTATCGTTAGAACCGGATTGGAGAGTAACGTGAGACCCGGATTGGAGAGTATCGTGAGACCCGGACTGGAGAGTATCGTGAGACCTGGACTGGAGAGTATCGTGAGACCCGGACTGGAGAGTAACGTGAGAACCGGATTGGAGAGTATCGTGAGACCCGGATTGGGGAGTATCGTGAGACCCGGATTGGAGGGTATCGTGAGACCCGGACTGGAGAGTAACGAGAGAACCGGATTGGAGAGTATCGTGAGACCTGGACTGGAGAGTATCGTGAGACCCGGACTGGATTGTATCGTGAGAACCGGATTGGAGAGTATCGTGAGACACGGATTGGAGAGTATCGTGAGACCCAGACTGGAGAGTATCGTGAGACCCGGATTGGAGAGTATCGTGAGACCTGGACTGGAGAGTATCGTGAAACCCAGACTGGATAGTATCGTGAAACCCGGATTGGAGAGTATCGTGAGACCCGGATTGGAGAGTATCGTGAGACCCGGACTGGAGAGTATCGTGAGACCCAGACTGGAGAGTATCGTGAGACACGGATTGGAGAGTATCGTGAGACCTGGACTGGAGAGTATCGTGAGACCCGGACTGGAGAGTATCGTGAGACCCGGATTGGAGAGTATCGTGAGACCTGGACTGGAGAGTATCGTGAGACCCGGACTGGCGAGTAACGTGAGACACGGACTGGCGAGTATCGTGAGACCCGGACTGGAGAGTATCGTGAGACCCGGATTGGAGAGTATCGTGAGACCTGGACTGGAGAGTATCGTGAGACCCAGACTGGAGAGTATCGTGAGACCCGTATTGGAGAGTATCGTGAGACCACGACTGGAGAGTATCGTGAGACCCAGACTGGAGAGTATCGTGAGACCCGGATTGGAGAATATCGTGATACCTGGACTGGCGAGTATCGTGAGACCCAGACTGGAGAGTATCGTGAGACCCGGATTGGAGAGTATCGTGAGACCTGGACTGGAGAGTATCGTGAAACCCGGACTGGAGAGTATCGTGAGACCTGGACTGGAGAGTATCCTGAGACCCAGACTGGAGAGTATCGTGAGACCCAGACTGGAGAGTATCGTGAGACCTGGACTGGAGAGTATCATGAGACCAGGACTGGAGAGTATCGTGAGACCTGGACTGGAGAGTATCGTGAGACCCAGACTGGAGAGTATCGTGAGACCCGGATTGGAGAGTATCGTGAGACCTGGACGGGAGAGTATCGAGATACCCGGACTGGAGAGTATCGTGAGACCCGGAATGGAGAGTATCGTGAGACACGGATTGGATAGTATCGTGAGACCTGAACTGGAGAGTATCGTGAGACCTGGACGGGAGAGTATCGTGAGACCCGGACTGGAGAGTATCGTGAGACCCGGACAGGAGGGTATCGTGAAACCCGGACTCGAGGGTATCGGGAGACGCGGACTGGAGAGTATCGTGAGACCTGGACGGGAGAGTATCGTGAGACCCGGACTGGAGAGTATCGTGAGACCCGGATTGGAGAGTATCGTGAGACCCGGATTGGAGAGTATCGTGAGTATGGTGAGACCTGGACTGGAGAGTATCGTGAGACCCGGACTGGAGAGTATCGTGAGACCCGGACTGGCGAGTAACGTGAGACCCGGACTGGAGAGTATCGTGAGACCCGGATTGGAGAGTATCGTGAGACCTGGACTGGAGAGTATCGTGAGGCCCGGATTGGAGAGTATCGTGAGACCCGGATTGGAGAGTATCGTGAGTATGGTGAGACCTGGACTGGGGAGTATCGTGAGACCCGGACTGGAGATTATCGTGAGACCCGGATTGGAGAGTATCGTGAGACCCGGATTGGAGAGTAACGTGAGACCCGGACTGGAAGGTATCGTGAGACCCGGACTGGCGAGTAACGTGAGACCCGGACTGGAGAGTATCGTGAGACCCGGATTGGAGAGTATCGTGAGACCTGGACTGGAGAGTATCGTGAGACGCGGACTGTAGAGTATCGTGAGACCCGGATTGGAGAGTATCGTGAAACCCGGACTGGAAGGTATCGTGAGACCTGGACTGGAGAGTATCGTGATACCCGGACTGGAGAGTATCGTGAGACCCGGATTGGAGAGTATCGTGAGACCCGGATTGGAGAGTATCGTGAGACCTGGACTGGCGAGTAACGTGAGACCCGGACTGGAGAGTATCGTGAGACCCGGATTGGAGAGTAACGTGAGACCCGGACTGGAAGGTATCGTGAGACCTGGATTGGAGAGTATCGTGAGACCCGGACTGGAGAGTATCGTGAGACCCGGACTGGAGAGTATCGTGAGACCCGGACTGGAGAGTATCGTGAGACCCGGGTTGGAGAGTATCGTGAGACCTGGACTGGAGAGTATCGTGAGACCCGGACTGGAGAGTATCATGAGACCTGGACTGGAGAATATCGCGAGACCCGGACTGGAGAGTATCATGAGACCTGGACTGGAGAGTAACGTGAGACCCGGACGGGAGAGTATCGTGAGACCCGGATTGGAGAGTATCGTGAGACCCGGACTGGAAGGTATCGTGAGACCTGGACTGGAGAGTATCGTGAGACCCGGACTGGAGAGTATCGTGAGACCTGGACTGGAGAGTATCGTGAGACCCGGACTGGCGATTAACGTGAGACCCGGACTGGCGAGTATCGTGAGACCCGGACGGGAGAGTATCGTGAGACCCGGATTGGAGAGTATCGTGAGACCCGGACTGGAAGGTATCGTGAGACCTGGACTGGAGAGTATCGTGAGACCCGGACTGGAGAGTATCGTGAGACCTGGACTGGAGAGTATCGTGAGACCCGGACTGGCGAGTAACGTGAGACCCGGACTGGCGAGTATCGTGAGACCCGGACTGGAGAGTAACGTGAGACCCGGACTGGAGAGTATCGTGAAACCTGGACTGGAGAGTAACGTGAGACCCGGACTGGAGAGTATCGTGAGACCCGGATTGGAGAGTAACGTGAGACCCGGACTGGAGAGTATCGTGAGACCCGAACTGGAGAGTATCGTGAGACCCGGACTGGCGAGTAACGTGAGACCCGGTCTGGAGAGTATCGTGAGACCCGGACTGGAGAGTATCGTGAGACCTGGACTGGAGAATAACGTGAGACCCGGACTGGAGAGTATCGTGAGACCCGGACTGGAGAGTATCGTGAGACCCGGACTGGAGAGTAACGTGAGACCCGGACTGGAGAGTATCGTGAGACCCGGATTGGAGAGTAACGTGAGACCCGGACTGGAGAGTAACGTGAGACCCGGACTGGAGAGTATCGTGAGACCCGGACTGGAGAGTATCGTGAGACCCGGACTGGAGAGTAACGTGAGACCTGGACTGGAGAGTAACGTGAGACCCGGACTGGAGAGTATCGTGAGACCCGGACTGGAGAGTATCGTGAGACCCGGACTGGAGAGTATCGTGAGACCCGGACTGGCGAGTAACGTGAGACCCGGTCTGGAGAGTATCGTGAGACCCGGACTGGAGAGTATCGTGAGACCTGGACTGGAGAGTAACGTGAGACCTGGACTGGAGAGTAACGTGAGACCCGGACTGGAGAGTATCGTGAGACACGGACTGGAGAGTATCGTGAGACCCGGACTGGAGAGTAACGTGAGACCCGGTCTGGAGGGTATCGTGAGACCCGGACTGGAGAGTAACGTGAAACCCGGACTGGAGAGTATCGTGAGACCCGGACTGGAGAGTATCGTGAGACCCGGACTGGGGAGTATCGTGAGACCTGGACTGGAGAGTATCGTGAGACCTGGACTGGAGAGTATCGTGAGACCTGGACTGGCGAGTAACGTGAGACACGGATTGGAGAGTATCGTGAGACCTGGACTGGAGAGTATCGTGAGACCCGGACTGGAGAGTATCGTGAGACCCGGATTGGAGAGTATCGTGAGACCCGGATTGGAGAGTAACGTGAGACGCGGACTGGAAGGTATCGTGAGACCTGGACTGGAGAGTATCTTGAGACCCGGATTGGAGAGTAACGTGAGACCCGGACTGGAAGGTATCGTGAGACCTGGACTGGCGAGTATCGTGAGACCCGGACTGGAGAGTATCGTGAGACCCGGATTGGAGAGTATCGTGAGACCCGGATTGGAGAGTATCGTGAGAACCGGATTGGAGAGTATCGTGAGACCCGGATTGGAGAATAACGTGAGAACCGGATTGGAGGGTACCGTGAGACCCGGATTGGAGAGTATCGTGAGACCCGGATTGGAGAGTATCGTGAGACCTGAACTGGCGAGTATCATGAGACCCGGATTGGAGAGTATCGTGAGACCCGGACTGGAGAGTATCGTGAGACCCGGATTGGAGAGTATCGTTAGAACCGGATTGGAGAGTAACGTGAGACCCGGATTGGAGAGTATCGTGAGACCCGGACTGGAGAGTATCGTGAGACCTGGACTGGAGAGTATCGTGAGACCCGGACTGGAGAGTAACGTGAGAACCGGATTGGAGAGTATCGTGAGACCCGGATTGGGGAGTATCGTGAGACCCGGATTGGAGGGTATCGTGAGACCCGGACTGGAGAGTAACGAGAGAACCGGATTGGAGAGTATCGTGAGACCTGGACTGGAGAGTATCGTGAGACCCGGACTGGATTGTATCGTGAGAACCGGATTGGAGAGTATCGTGAGACACGGATTGGAGAGTATCGTGAGACCCAGACTGGAGAGTATCGTGAGACCCGGATTGGAGAGTATCGTGAGACCTGGACTGGAGAGTATCGTGAAACCCAGACTGGATAGTATCGTGAAACCCGGATTGGAGAGTATCGTGAGACCCGGATTGGAGAGTATCGTGAGACCCGGACTGGAGAGTATCGTGAGACCCAGACTGGAGAGTATCGTGAGACACGGATTGGAGAGTATCGTGAGACCTGGACTGGAGAGTATCGTGAGACCCGGACTGGAGAGTATCGTGAGACCCGGATTGGAGAGTATCGTGAGACCTGGACTGGCGAGTATCGTGAGACCCAGACTGGAGAGTATCGTGAGACCTGGATTGGAGAGTATCGTGAGACCTGGACTGGAGAGTATCGTGAGACCCAGACTGGAGAGTATCGTGAGACCCGGATTGGAGAGTATCGTGAGACCTGGACTGGAGAGTATCGTGAGACACGGACTGGAGAGTATCGTGAGACCTGGACTGGAGAGTATCGTGAGACCCAGACTGGAGAGTATCGTGAGACCCAGACTGGAGAGTATCGTGAGACCTGGACTGTCGAGTATCGTGAGACCCGGACTGGAGAGTATCGTGAGACCCAGACTGGAGAGTATCGTGAGACACGGATTGGAGAGTATCGTGAGACCTGGACTGGAGAGTATCGTGAGACCCGGACTGGAGAGTATCGTGAGACCCGGATTGGAGAGTATCGTGAGACCTGGACTGGAGAGTATCGTGAGACCCGGACTGGAGAGTATCGTGAGACCTGGACTGGAGAGTATCGTGAGACCCGGACTGGAGAGTATCGTGTGACCCGGATTGGAGAGTATCGTGAGACCTGGACTGGCGAGTATCGTGAGACCCAGACTGGAGAATATCGTGAGACCCGGATTGGAGAGTATCGTGAGACCCGGATTGGAGAGTATCGTGAATATCGTGAGACCTGAACTGGCGAGTAACGTGAGACCCGGACTGGAGAGTATCGTGAGACCCGGATTGGAGAGTATCGTGAGACCTGGACTTGAGAGTATCGTGAGACCTGGACTGGAGAGTACCGTGAGACCCCTACTGGAGAATATCGTGAGACCCGGACTGGAGAGTATCGTGAGACCCGGACTAGAGAGTATCTTGAGGCCCGGATTGGAGAGTATCGTGAGACACGGACTGGAGAGTATCGTGAGACCCGGATTGGAGAGTATCGTGAGACCTGGACTGGAGAGTATCGTGAGACCCGGACTGGAGAGTATCGTGAGACCTGAACGGGAGAGTATCGTGAGACCCGGACTGGAGAGTATCGTGAGACCTGGACTGGAGAGTATCGTGAGACCCGGATTGGAGAGTATCGTGAGACCCGGACTGGAGAGTATCGTGAGACACGGACTGGAGAGTATCGTGAGACCCGGACTGGAAAGTATCGTGAGACACGGATTGGAGAGTATCGTGAGACCTGAACTGTCGAGTATCATGAGACCCGGACTGGAGAGTATCGTGAGACCTGAACTGGAGAGTATCGTGAGACCCGGACTGGAGAGTATCGTGAGACACGGATTGGATAGTATCGTGAGACCCGGATTGGAGAGTATCGTGAGACCCGACTGGAGTGTATCGTGACACACGGACTGTAGAGTATCGTGAGACCCGGACTGGAGAGTATCGTGAGACACGGATTGGATAGTATCGTGAGACCCGGACTGGAGAGTATCGTGAGACCCGGACTGGTGAGTATCGTGAGACCCGGACTTGAGAGTATCGTGAGACCCAGACTGGAGAGTATCGTGAGACCCGGACTGGAGAGTATCGTGAGACACGGATTGGATAGTATCGTGAGACCTGAACTGTCGAGTATCATGAGACCCGGACTGGAGAGTATCGTGAGAACTGAACTGGCGAGTATCGTGAGACCTGGACGGGAGAGTATCGTGAGACCCGGACTGGAGAATATCGTGAGACTCGGATGGAGAGTATCGTGAGACCCGGACTGGAGAGTATCGTGAGACCCGGACTGGAGAGTACCGTGAGACCCGGACTGGAGAGTATCGTGAGACCTGGACGGGAGAGTATCGTGAGACCCGGACTGGAGAGTATCGTGAGACCCGGATTGGAGAGTATCGTGAGACCCGGACTGGAGAGTATCGTGAGACCCGGACTGGAGAGTATCGTGAGACCCGGATTGGGGAGTATCGTGAGTATGGTGAGACATGGACTGGAGAGTATCGTGAGACCCGGACTGGAGAGTATCGTGAGACCCGGATTGGAGAGTATCGTGAGACCCGGATTGGAGAGTAACGTGAGACCCGGACTGGAAGGTATCGTGAGACCCGGACTGGAGAGTATCGTGAGACCCGGACTGGAGAGTATCGTGAGACCCGGATTGGAGATAATCGTGAGACCAGGATTGGAGAGTAACGTGAGACCCGGATTGGAGAGTATCGTGAGACCCGGATTAGATAATATTGTGAGACCTGGACTGGCGAGTAACGTGAGACCAGGACTGGAGAGTATCGTGAGACCCGGATTGGAGAGTATCGTGAGACCCGGATTGGAGAGTATCGTGAGACCCGGATTGCAGAGTAACGTGAGAACCGGATTGGAGAGTATCGTGAGACCCGGACTGGAGAGTATCGTGAGACCCGGACTAGAGAGTATCGTGAGATCCGGACTGGAGAGTATCGTGAGACCCGGACTGGAGAGTAACGTGAGACCCGGACTGGAGAGTATCGTGAGACCCGGATTGGAGAGTATCGTGAGACCCGGACTGGAGAGTATCGTGAGACCCGGAATGGAGAGTATCGTGAGACATGGATTGGATAGTATAGTGAGACCTGAACTGGCGAGTATCATGAGACCCGGACTGGAGAGTATCGTGAGACCTGAACTGGCGAGTATCGTGAGACCTGGACGGGAGAGTATCGTGAGACCCGGACTAGAGAGTATCGTGAGACCCGGACTGGAGGGTATCGTGAGACCCGGACTGGAGAGTATCGTGGGACCCGGACTGGAGAGTATCGTGAGACCTGGACGGGAGAGTATCGTGAGACCCGGACTGGAGAGTATCGTGAGACCCGGATTGGAGAGTATCGTGAGACCCGGACTGGAGAGTATCGTGAGATCCGGATTGGAGAGTATCGTGAGTATGGTGAGACCTGGACTGGAGAGTATCGTGAGACCCGGACTGGAGAGTATCGTGAGACCCGGATTGGAGAGTATCGTGAGACCCGGATTGCAGAGTAACGTAAGACCCGGACTGGAAGGTATCGTGAGACCTGGACTGGAGAGTATCGTGAGACCCGGACTGGAGAGTATCGTGAGACCCGGACTGGCGAGTAACGTGAGACACGGACTGGCGAGTATCGTGAGACCCGGACTGGAGAGTATCGTGAGACCCGGATTGGAGAGTATCGTGAGACCTGGACTGGAGAGTATCGTGAGACCCAGACTGGAGAGTATCGTGAGACCCGTATTGGAGAGTATCGTGAGACCACGACTGGAGAGTATCGTGAGACCCAGACTGGAGAGTATCGTGAGACCCGGATTGGAGAATATCGTGATACCTGGACTGGCGAGTATCGTGAGACCCAGACTGGAGAGTATCGTGAGACCCGGATTGGAGAGTATCGTGAGACCTGGACTGGAGAGTATCGTGAAACCCGGACTGGAGAGTATCGTGAGACCTGGACTGGAGAGTATCGTGAGACCCAGACTGGAGAGTATCGTGAGACCCAGACTGGAGAGTATCGTGAGACCTGGACTGGAGAGTATCATGAGACCCGGACTGGAGAGTATCGTGAGACCTGGACTGGAGAGTATCGTGAGACCCAGACTGGAGAGTATCGTGAGACCCGGATTGGAGAGTATCGTGAGACCTGGACGGGAGAGTATCGAGATACCCGGACTGGAGAGTATCGTGAGACCCGGAATGGAGAGTATCGTGAGACACGGATTGGATAGTATCGTGAGACCTGAACTGGAGAGTATCGTGAGACCTGGACGGGAGAGTATCGTGAGACCCGGACTGGAGAGTATCGTGAGACCCGGACAGGAGGGTATCGTGAAACCCGGACTCGAGGGTATCGGGAGACGCGGACTGGAGAGTATCGTGAGACCTGGACGGGAGAGTATCGTGAGACCCGGACTGGAGAGTATCGTGAGACCCGGATTGGAGAGTATCGTGAGACCCGGATTGGAGAGTATCGTGAGTATGGTGAGACCTGGACTGGAGAGTATCGTGAGACCCGGACTGGAGAGTATCGTGAGACCCGGACTGGCGAGTAACGTGAGACCCGGACTGGAGAGTATCGTGAGACCCGGATTGGAGAGTATCGTGAGACCTGGACTGGAGAGTATCGTGAGGCCCGGATTGGAGAGTATCGTGAGACCCGGATTGGAGAGTATCGTGAGTATGGTGAGACCTGGACTGGGGAGTATCGTGAGACCCGGACTGGAGATTATCGTGAGACTCGGATTGGAGAGTATCGTGAGACCCGGATTGGAGAGTAACGTGAGACCCGGACTGGAAGGTATCGTGAGACCCGGACTGGCGAGTAACGTGAGACCCGGACTGGAGAGTATCGTGAGACCCGGATTGGAGAGTATCGTGAGACCTGGACTGGAGAGTATCGTGAGACGCGGACTGTAGAGTATCGTGAGACCCGGATTGGAGAGTATCGTGAAACCCGGACTGGAAGGTATCGTGAGACCTGGACTGGAGAGTATCGTGATACCCGGACTGGAGAGTATCGTGAGACCCGGATTGGAGAGTATCGTGAGACCCGGATTGGAGAGTATCGTGAGACCTGGACTGGCGAGTAACGTGAGACCCGGACTGGAGAGTATCGTGAGACCCGGATTGGAGAGTAACGTGAGACCCGGACTGGAAGGTATCGTGAGACCTGGATTGGAGAGTATCGTGAGACCCGGACTGGAGAGTATCGTGAGACCCGGACTGGAGAGTATCGTGAGACCCGGACTGGAGAGTATCGTGAGACCCGGGTTGGAGAGTATCGTGAGACCTGGACTGGAGAGTATCGTGAGACCCGGACTGGAGAGTATCATGAGACCTGGACTGGAGAATATCGCGAGACCCGGACTGGAGAGTATCATGAGACCTGGACTGGAGAGTAACGTGAGACCCGGACGGGAGAGTATCGTGAGACCCGGATTGGAGAGTATCGTGAGACCCGGACTGGAAGGTATCGTGAGACCTGGACTGGAGAGTATCGTGAGACCCGGACTGGAGAGTATCGTGAGACCTGGACTGGAGAGTATCGTGAGACCCGGACTGGCGATTAACGTGAGACCCGGACTGGCGAGTATCGTGAGACCCGGACGGGAGAGTATCGTGAGACCCGGATTGGAGAGTATCGTGAGACCCGGACTGGAAGGTATCGTGAGACCTGGACTGGAGAGTATCGTGAGACCCGGACTGGAGAGTATCGTGAGACCTGGACTGGAGAGTATCGTGAGACCCGGACTGGCGAGTAACGTGAGACCCGGACTGGCGAGTATCGTGAGACCCGGACTGGAGAGTAACGTGAGACCCGGACTGGAGAGTATCGTGAGACCTGGACTGGAGAGTAACGTGAGACCCGGACTGGAGAGTATCGTGAGACCCGGATTGGAGAGTAACGTGAGACCCGGACTGGAGAGTATCGTGAGACCCGAACTGGAGAGTATCGTGAGACCCGGACTGGCGAGTAACGTGAGACCCGGTCTGGAGAGTATCGTGAGACCCGGACTGGAGAGTATCGTGAGACCTGGACTGGAGAATAACGTGAGACCCGGACTGGAGAGTATCGTGAGACCCGGACTGGAGAGTATCGTGAGACCCGGACTGGAGAGTAACGTGAGACCCGGACTGGAGAGTATCGTGAGACCCGGATTGGAGAGTAACGTGAGACCCGGACTGGAGAGTAACGTGAGACCCGGACTGGAGAGTATCGTGAGACCCGGACTGGAGAGTATCGTGAGACCCGGACTGGAGAGTAACGTGAGACCTGGACTGGAGAGTAACGTGAGACCCGGACTGGAGAGTATCGTGAGACCCGGACTGGAGAGTATCGTGAGACCCGGACTGGCGAGTAACGTGAGACCCGGTCTGGAGAGTATCGTGAGACCCGGACTGGAGAGTATCGTGAGACCTGGACTGGAGAGTAACGTGAGACCTGGACTGGAGAGTAACGTGAGACCCGGACTGGAGAGTATCGTGAGACACGGACTGGAGAGTATCGTGAGACCCGGACTGGAGAGTAACGTGAGACCCGGTCTGGAGGGTATCGTGAGACCCGGACTGGAGAGTAACGTGAAACCCGGACTGGAGAGTATCGTGAGACCCGGACTGGAGAGTATCGTGAGACCCGGACTGGGGAGTATCGTGAGACCTGGACTGGAGAGTATCGTGAGACCTGGACTGGAGAGTATCGTGAGACCTGGACTGGAGAGTATCGTGAGACCTGGACTGGCGAGTAACGTGAGACACGGATTGGAGAGTATCGTGAGACCTGGACTGGAGAGTATCGTGAGACCCGGACTGGAGAGTATCGTGAGACCCGGATTGGAGAGTATCGTGAGACCCGGATTGGAGAGTAACGTGAGACGCGGACTGGAAGGTATCGTGAGACCTGGACTGGAGAGTATCTTGAGACCCGGATTGGAGAGTAACGTGAGACCCGGACTGGAAGGTATCGTGAGACCTGGACTGGCGAGTATCGTGAGACCCGGACTGGAGAGTATCGTGAGACCCGGATTGGAGAGTATCGTGAGACCCGGATTGGAGAGTATCGTGAGAACCGGATTGGAGAGTATCGTGAGACCCGGATTGGAGAATAACGTGAGAACCGGATTGGAGGGTACCGTGAGACCCGGATTGGAGAGTATCGTGAGACCCGGATTGGAGAGTATCGTGAGACCTGAACTGGCGAGTATCATGAGACCCGGATTGGAGAGTATCGTGAGACCCGGACTGGAGAGTATCGTGAGACCCGGATTGGAGAGTATCGTTAGAACCGGATTGGAGAGTAACGTGAGACCCGGATTGGAGAGTATCGTGAGACCCGGACTGGAGAGTATCGTGAGACCTGGACTGGAGAGTATCGTGAGACCCGGACTGGAGAGTAACGTGAGAACCGGATTGGAGAGTATCGTGAGACCCGGATTGGGGAGTATCGTGAGACCCGGATTGGAGGGTATCGTGAGACCCGGACTGGAGAGTAACGAGAGAACCGGATTGGAGAGTATCGTGAGACCTGGACTGGAGAGTATCGTGAGACCCGGACTGGATTGTATCGTGAGAACCGGATTGGAGAGTATCGTGAGACCCAGACTGGAGAGTATCGTGAGACCCGGATTGGAGAGTATCGTGAGACCTGGACTGGAGAGTATCGTGAAACCCAGACTGGATAGTATCGTGAAACCCGGATTGGAGAGTATCGTGAGACCCGGATTGGAGAGTATCGTGAGACCCGGACTGGAGAGTATCGTGAGACCCAGACTGGAGAGTATCGTGAGACACGGATTGGAGAGTATCGTGAGACCTGGACTGGAGAGTATCGTGAGACCCGGACTGGAGAGTATCGTGAGACCCGGATTGGAGAGTATCGTGAGACCTGGACTGGCGAGTATCGTGAGACCCAGACTGGAGAGTATCGTGAGACCTGGATTGGAGAGTATCGTGAGACCTGGACTGGAGAGTATCGTGAGACCCAGAATGGAGAGTATCGTGAGACCCGGATTGGAGAGTATCGTGAGACCTGGACTGGAGAGTATCGTGAGACACGGACTGGAGAGTATCGTGAGACCTGGACTGGAGAGTATCGTGAGACCCAGACTGGAGAGTATCGTGAGACCCAGACTGGAGAGTATCGTGAGACCTGGACTGTCGAGTATCGTGAGACCCGGACTGGAGAGTATCGTGAGACCCAGACTGGAGAGTATCGTGAGACACGGATTGGAGAGTATCGTGAGACCTGGACTGGAGAGTATCGTGAGACCCGGACTGGAGAGTATCGTGAGACCCGGATTGGAGAGTATCGTGAGACCTGGACTGGAGAGTATCGTGAGACCCGGACTGGAGAGTATCGTGAGACCTGGACTGGAGAGTATCGTGAGACCCGGACTGGAGAGTATCGTGTGACCCGGATTGGAGAGTATCGTGAGACCTGGACTGGCGAGTATCGTGAGACCCAGACTGGAGAATATCGTGAGACCCGGATTGGAGAGTATCGTGAGACCCGGATTGGAGAGTATCGTGAATATCGTGAGACCTGAACTGGCGAGTAACGTGAGACCCGGACTGGAGAGTATCGTGAGACCCGGATTGGAGAGTATCGTGAGACCTGGACTTGAGAGTATCGTGAGACCTGGACTGGAGAGTACCGTGAGACCCCTACTGGAGAATATCGTGAGACCCGGACTGGAGAGTATCGTGAGACCCGGACTAGAGAGTATCTTGAGGCCCGGATTGGAGAGTATCGTGAGACACGGACTGGAGAGTATCGTGAGACCCGGATTGGAGAGTATCGTGAGACCTGGACTGGAGAGTATCGTGAGACCCGGACTGGAGAGTATCGTGAGACCTGAACGGGAGAGTATCGTGAGACCCGGACTGGAGAGTATCGTGAGACCTGGACTGGAGAGTATCGTGAGACCCGGATTGGAGAGTATCGTGAGACCCGGACTGGAGAGTATCGTGAGACACGGACTGGAGAGTATCGTGAGACCCGGACTGGAAAGTATCGTGAGACACGGATTGGAGAGTATCGTGAGACCTGAACTGTCGAGTATCATGAGACCCGGACTGGAGAGTATCGTGAGACCTGAACTGGAGAGTATCGTGAGACCCGGACTGGAGAGTATCGTGAGACACGGATTGGATAGTATCGTGAGACCCGGATTGGAGAGTATCGTGAGACCCGACTGGAGTGTATCGTGACACACGGACTGTAGAGTATCGTGAGACCCGGACTGGAGAGTATCGTGAGACACGGATTGGATAGTATCGTGAGACCCGGACTGGAGAGTATCGTGAGACCCGGACTGGTGAGTATCGTGAGACCCGGACTTGAGAGTATCGTGAGACCCAGACTGGAGAGTATCGTGAGACCCGGACTGGAGAGTATCGTGAGACACGGATTGGATAGTATCGTGAGACCTGAACTGTCGAGTATCATGAGACCCGGACTGGAGAGTATCGTGAGAACTGAACTGGCGAGTATCGTGAGACCTGGACGGGAGAGTATCGTGAGACCCGGACTGGAGAATATCGTGAGACTCGGATGGAGAGTATCGTGAGACCCGGACTGGAGAGTATCGTGAGACCCGGACTGGAGAGTACCGTGAGACCCGGACTGGAGAGTATCGTGAGACCTGGACGGGAGAGTATCGTGAGACCCGGACTGGAGAGTATCGTGAGACCCGGATTGGAGAGTATCGTGAGACCCGGACTGGAGAGTATCGTGAGACCCGGACTGGAGAGTATCGTGAGACCCGGATTGGGGAGTATCGTGAGTATGGTGAGACATGGACTGGAGAGTATCGTGAGACCCGGACTGGAGAGTATCGTGAGACCCGGATTGGAGAGTATCGTGAGACCCGGATTGGAGAGTAACGTGAGACCCGGACTGGAAGGTATCGTGAGACCCGGACTGGAGAGTATCGTGAGACCCGGACTGGAGAGTATCGTGAGACCCGGATTGGAGATAATCGTGAGACCAGGATTGGAGAGTAACGTGAGACCCGGATTGGAGGGTATCGTGAGACCCGGATTAGATAATATTGTGAGACCTGGACTGGCGAGTAACGTGAGACCAGGACTGGAGAGTATCGTGAGACCCGGATTGGAGAGTATCGTGAGACCCGGATTGGAGAGTATCGTGAGACCCGGATTGCAGAGTAACGTGAGAACCGGATTGGAGAGTATCGTGAGACCCGGACTGGAGAGTATCGTGAGACCCGGACTAGAGAGTATCGTGAGATCCGGACTGGAGAGTATCGTGAGACCCGGACTGGAGAGTAACGTGAGACCCGGACTGGAGAGTATCGTGAGACCCGGATTGGAGAGTATCGTGAGACCCGGACTGGAGAGTATCGTGAGACCCGGAATGGAGAGTATCGTGAGACATGGATTGGATAGTATAGTGAGACCTGAACTGGCGAGTATCATGAGACCCGGACTGGAGAGTATCGTGAGACCTGAACTGGCGAGTATCGTGAGACCTGGACGGGAGAGTATCGTGAGACCCGGACTAGAGAGTATCGTGAGACCCGGACTGGAGGGTATCGTGAGACCCGGACTGGAGAGTATCGTGGGACCCGGACTGGAGAGTATCGTGAGACCTGGACGGGAGAGTATCGTGAGACCCGGACTGGAGAGTATCGTGAGACCCGGATTGGAGAGTATCGTGAGACCCGGACTGGAGAGTATCGTGAGATCCGGATTGGAGAGTATCGTGAGTATGGTGAGACCTGGACTGGAGAGTATCGTGAGACCCGGACTGGAGAGTATCGTGAGACCCGGATTGGAGAGTATCGTGAGACCCGGATTGCAGAGTAACGTAAGACCCGGACTGGAAGGTATCGTGAGACCTGGACTGGAGAGTATCGTGAGACCCGGACTGGAGAGTATCGTGAGACCCGGACTGGCGAGTAACGTGAGACCCGGACTGGAGAGTATCGTGAGACCAGGATTGGAGAGTATCGTGAGACCTGGACTGGAGAGTATCGTGAGACCCGGATTGGAGAGTATCGTGAGACCCGGATTGGAGAGTATCGTGAGTATGGTGAGACCTGGACTGGAGAGTATCGTGAGACCCGGACTGGAGAGTAACGTGAGACACGGACTGGAAGGTATCGTGAGACCTGGACTGGAGAGTATAGTGAGACCCGGACTAGAGAGTATCGTGAGACCCGGACTGGCGAGTAACGTGAGACCCGGACTGGAGAGTATCGTGAGATCCGGATTGGAGAGTATCGTGAGACCTGGACTGGAGAGTATCGTGAGACCCGGACTGGGGAGTATCGGGAGACCCGGATTGGAGAGTATCGTGAGACCCGGACTGGAAGGTATCGTGAGACCTGGACTGGAGAGTATCGTGATACCCGGACTGGAGAGTATCCTGAGACCCGGAATGGAGAGTATCGTGAGACCCGGATTGGAGAGTATCGTGAGACCTGGACTGGCGAGTAACGTGAGACCCGGACTGGAGAGTATCAAGAGACCCGGATTGGAGAGTATCGTGAGACCCGGATTGGAGATTATCGTGAGACCAGGATTGGAGAGTAACGTGAGAACCGGATTGGAGAGTATCGTGAGACCCGGATTGGATAATATTGTGAGACCTGGACTAGCGAGTAACGTGAGACCCGGACTGGAGAGTATCGTGAGACCCGGATTGGAGAGTATCGTGAGACCCGGATTGGAGAGTATCGTGAGACCCGGATTGGAGAGTAACGTGAGAACCGGATTGGAGAGTATCGTGAGACCCGGACTGGAGAGTATCGTGAGACCCGGATTGGAGAGTATCGTGAGACCCGGATTGGAGAGTAACGTGAGACCCGGACTGGAAGGTATCGTGAGACCTGGACTGGAGAGTATCGTGAGACCCGGACTGGAGAGTATCGTGAGACCCGGACTGGCGAGTAACGTGAGACCCGGACTGGCGAGTAACGTGAGACTCGGACTGGAGAGTATCGTGAGACCCGGACTGGAGAGTATCGTGAGACCTGGACTTGAGAGTATCGTGAGACCCGGACTGGCGAGTAACGTGAGACCCGGATTGGAGAGTATCGTGAGACCCGGACTGGAGAGTATCGTGAGACCTGGACTGGAGAGTATCGTGAGACCTGGACTGGAGAGTATCGTGAGACCTGGACTGGCGAGTAACGTGAGACCCGGATTGGAGAGTATCGTGAGACCTGGACTGGAGAGTATCGTGAGACCCGGACTGGAGAGTATCGTGAGACCCGGATTGGAGAGTATCGTGAGACCCGGATTGGAGAGTAACGTGAGACCCGGACTGGAAGGTATCGTGAGACCTGGACTGGAGAGTATCGTGAGACCCGGATTGGAGAGTAACGTGAGACCCGGACTGGAAGGTATCGTGAGACCTGGACTGGCGAGTATCGTGAGACCCGGACTGGAGAGTATCGTGAGATCCGGACTGGAGAGTATCGTGAGACCTGGACTGGAGAGTAACGTGAGACCTGGACTGGAGAGTATCGTGAGGCCTGGACTGGAGAGTATCGTGAGACCCGGATTGGAGAGTATCGTGAGACCCGGATTGGAGAGTATCGTGAGACCCGGATTGGAGAGTATCGTGAGACCCGGATTGGAGAGTAACGTGAGAACCGGATTGGAGAGTATCGTCAGACCCGGATTGGAGAGTATCGTGAGACCCGGATTGGAGAGTATCGTGAGACCTGAACTGGCGAGTATCATGAGACCCGGATTGGAGAGTATCGTGAGACCCGGACTGGAGAGTATCGTGAGACCCGGATTGGAGAGTATCGTGAGACACGGATTGGAGAGTAATGTGAGAACCGGATTGGAGAGTATCGTGAGACCCGGACTGGAGAGTATCGTGAGACCTGGACTGGAGAGTATCGTGAGACCCGGACTGGAGAGTAACGTGAGAACCGGATTGGAGAGTATCGTGAGACCCGGATTGGGGAGTATCGTGAGACCCGGATTGGAGATTATCGTGAGACCCGGACTGGCGAGTAACGAGAGAACCGGATTGGAGAGTATCGTGACACCCGGACTGGAGAGTATCGTGAGACCTGGACTGGAGAGTATCGTGAGACCCGAATTGGAGAGTATCGTGAGACCTGGACTGGAGAGTATCGTGAGACCCGGACTGGAGAGTATCGTGAGACCCGGATTGGAGAGTATCGTGAGACCTGGTCTGGATTGTATCGTGAGAACCGGATTGGAGAGTATCGTGAGACCTGGACTGGAGAGTATCGTGAGACCCGGACTGGAGAGTAACGTGAGAACCGGATTGGAGAGTATCGTGAGACCCGGACTGGAGAGTATCGTGAGACCTGGTCTGGATTGTATCGTGAGAACCGGATTGGAGAGTATCGCGAGACCCGGATTGGAGAGTAACGTGAGAACCGGATTGGAGAGTAACGTGAGACCCGGACTGGAAGGTATCGTGAGACCTGGACTGGAGAGTATCGTGAGACCTGGACTGGAGAGTATCGTGAGACCTGGACTGGAGAGTATCGTGAGACCTGGACTGGCGAGTAACGTGAGACACGGATTGGAGAGTATCTTAGGACCTGGACTGGAGAGTATCGTGAGACCCGGACTGGAGAGTATCGTGAGACCCGGATTGGAGAGTATCGTGAGACCCGGATTGGAGAGTAACGTGAGACCCGGACTGGAAGGTATCGTGAGACCTGGACTGGAGAGTATCGTGAGACCCGGATTGGAGAGTAACGTGAGACCCGGACTGGAAGGTATCGTGAGACCTGGACTGGCGAGTATCGTGAGACCCGGACTGGAGAGTATCGTGAGACCCGGATTGGAGAGTATCGTGAGACCCGGATTGGAGAGTATCGTGAGACCCGGATTGGAGAGTATCGTGAGACCCGGATTGGAGAATAACGTGAGAACCGGATTGGAGAGTACCGTGAGACCCGGATTGGAGAGTATCGTGAGACCCGGATTGGAGAGTATCGTGAGACCTGAACTGGCGAGTATCATGAGACCCGGATTGGAGAGTATCGTGAGACCCGGACTTGGAGTATCGTGAGACCCGGATTGGAGAGTATCGTTAGACCCGGATTGGAGAGTAACGTGAGAACCGGATTGGAGAGTATCGTGAGACCCGGACTGGAGAGTATCGTGAGACCTGGACTGGAGAGTATCGTGATACCCGGACTGGAGAGTACCGTGAGAACCGGATTGGAGAGTATCGTGAGACCCGGATTGGGGAGTATCGTGAGACCCGGATTGGAGATTATCGTGAGACCCGGACTGGAGAGTAACGAGAGAACCGGATTGGAGAGTATCGTGAGACCCGGACTGGAGAGTATCGTGAAACCTGGACTGGAGAGTATCGTGAGACCCAGACTGGAGAGTATCGTGAGACACGGATTGGAGAGTATCGTGAGACCCAGACTGGAGAGTATCGTGAGACCCGGATTGGAGAGTATCGTGAGACCTGGACTGGAGAGTATCGTGAGACCCAGACTGGATAGTATCGTGAAACCCGGATTGGAGAGTATCGTGAGACCCGGATTGGAGAGTATCGTGAGACCCGGACTGGAGAGTATCGTGAGACCCAGACTGGAGAGTATCGTGAGACCCGCATTGGAGAGTATCGTGAGGCCTGGACTGGCGAGTATCGTGAGACCCAGACTGGAGAGTATCGTGAGACCTGGATTGGAGAGTATCGTGAGACCTGGACTGGAGAGTATCGTGAGACCCAGACTGGAGAGTATCGTGAGACCCGGATTGGAGAGTATCGTGAGACCTGGACTGGAGAGTATCGTGAGAACCGGACTGGAGAGTATCGTGAGACCTGGACTGGCGAGTATCGTGAGACCCGGCCTGGAGAGTATCGTGAGACCCAGACTGGAGAGTATCGTGAGACACGGATTGGAGAGTATCGTGAGACCTGGACTGGAGAGTATCGTGAGACCCGGACTGGAGAGTATCGTGAGACCCGGATTGGAGAGTATCGTGAGACCTGGACTGGAGAGTATCGTGAGCCCCGGACTGGAGAGTATCGTGAGACCTGGACTGGAGAGTATCGTGAGACCCGGACTGGAGAGTATCGTGTGACCCGGATTGGAGAGTATCGTGAGACCCGGATTGGAGAGTATCGTGAGACCTGAACTGGCGAGTATCGTGAGACCTGGATTGGAGAGTATCGTGAGACCTAGACTGGCGAGTATCGTGAGACCCAGACTGGAGAATATCGTGAGACCCGGATTGGAGAGTATCGTGAGACCCGGATTGGAGAGTATCGTGAGTATCGTGAGACCTGAACTGGCGAGTATCGTGAGACCCGGACTGGAGAGTATTGTGAGACCCGGATTGGAGAGTATCGTGAGACCTGGACTGGAGAGTATCGTGAGACCTGGACTGGAGAGTATCGTGAGACCCCTACTGGAGAGTATCGTGAGACCCGGACTGGAGAGTATCGTGAGACCCGGACTGGAGAGTATCTTGAGGCCCGGATTGGAGAGTATCGTGAGACCCGGACTGGAGAGTATCGGGAGACCCGGATTGGAGAGTATCGTGAGACCTGGACTGGAGAGTATCGTGAGACCCGGACTGGAGAGTATCGTGAGACCCGGACTGGAGAATATCGTGAGACCTGGACGGGAGAGTATCGTGAGACCCGGACTGGAGAGTATCGTGAGACCTGGACTGGAGAGTATCGTGAGACCCGGATTAGAGAGTATCGTGAGACCCGGACTGGAGAGTATCGTGAGACCTGGACGGGAGAGTATCGTGAGACCCGGACTGGAGAGTATCGTGAGACCCGGATTGGAGAGTATCGTGAGACCCGGATTGGAGAGTATCGTGAGTATGGTGAGACCTGGACTGGAGAGTATCGTGAGACCCGGACTGGAGAGTATCGTGATAGACCCGGATTGGAGAGTGTCGTGAGACCCGGATTGGAGAGTAACGTGAGACCCGGACTGGAAGGTATCGTGAGACCCGGACTGGAGAGTATCGTGAGACCCGGACTGGAGAGTATCGTGAGACCTGCACTGGAGAGTATCGTGAGACCCCTACTGGAGAGTATCGTGAGACCCGGACTGGAGAGTATCGTGAGACCAAGACTGGAGTGAATCGTAAGGCCCGGATTGGAGAGTATCGTGAGACCCGGACTGAGAGTATCGTGAGACCCGGATTGGAGAGTATCGTGAGACCCGGACTGGAGAGTATCGTGAGACCCGGATTGGAGATTATCGTGAGACCAGGATTGGAGAGTAACGTGAGAACCGGATTGGAGAGTATCGTGAGACCCGGATTGGATAATATTGTGAGACCTGGACTGGCGAGTAACGTGAGACCAGGACTGGAGAGTATCGTGAGACCCGGATTGGAAAGTATCGTGAGACCCGGATTGGAGAGTAACGTGAGAACCGGATTGGAGAGTATCGTGAGACCCGGACTGGAGAGTATCGTGAGACCCGGACTGGAGAGTATCGTGAGACCCGGACTGGAGAGTATCGTGAGACACGGATTGGATAGTATCGTGAGACCCGGAATGGAGAGTATCGTGAGACCCGGACTGGAGGGTATCGTGAGACCCGGATTGGAGAGTATCGTGAGAACCGGACTGGAGAGTATGGTGAGACCCGGACTGGAGAGTATCGTGAGACCCGGAATGGAGAGTATCGTGAGACACGGATTGGATAGTATAGTGAGACCTGAACTGGCGAGTATCATGAGACCCGGACTGGAGAGTATCGTGAGACCTGAACTGGCGAGTATCGTGAGACCTGGACGGGAGAGTATCGTGAGACCCGGACTAGAGAGTATCGTGAGACCCGGACTGGAGGGTATCGTGAGACCCGGACTGGAGAGTATCATGAGACCCGGACTGGAGAGTATCGTGAGACCTGGACGGGAGATTATCGTGAGACCCGGACTGGAGAGTATCGTGAGACCCGGATTGGAGAGTACCGTGAGACCCGGACTGGAGAGTATCGTGATATCCGGATTGGAGAGTATCGTGAGTATGGTGAGACCTGGACTGGAGAGTATCGTGAGACCAGGACTGGAGAGTATCGTGAGACCCGGATTGGAGAGTATCGTGAGAACCGGAGTGCAGAGTAACGTGAGACCCGGACTGGAAGGTATCGTGAGACCTGGACTGGAGAGTATCGTGAGACCCGGACTGGCGTGTAACGTGAGACCCGGAATGGAGGGTATCGTGAGACCCGGATTGGAGAGTATCGTGAGACCTGGACTGGAGAGTATCGTGAGACCCGGATTGGAGAGTATCGTGAGACCCGGATTGGAGAGTATCGTGAGTATGGTGAGACCTGGACTGGAGAGTATCGTGAGACCCGGACTGGAGAGTATCGTGAGACCCGGATTGGAGAGTATCGTGAGACCTGAACTGGCGAGTATCGTGAGACCCAGACTGGAGAATATCGTGAGACCCGGATTGGAGAGTATCGTGAGACCCGGATTGGAGAGTATCGTGAGTATCGTGAGACCTGAACTGGCGAGTATCGTGAGACCCGGACTGGAGAGTATCGTGAGACCCGGATTGGAGAGTATCGTGAGACCTGGACTGGAGAGTATCGTGAGACCTGGACTGGAGAGTATCGTGAGACCCCTACTGGAGAGTATCGTGAGACCCGGACTGGAGAGTATCGTGAGACCCGGACTGGAGAGTATCTTGAGGCCCGGATTGGAGAGTATCGTGAGACCCGGACTGGAGAGTATCGGGAGACCCGGATTGGAGAGTATCGTGAGACCTGGACAGGAGAGTATCGTGAGACCCGGACTGGAGAGTATCGTGAGACCCGGACTGGAGAGTATCGTGAGACCTGGACGGGAGAGTATCGTGAGACCCGGACTGGAGAGTATCGTGAGACCTGGACTGGAGAGTATCGTGAGACCCGGATTAGAGAGTATCGTGAGACCCGGACTGGAGAGTATCGTGAGACCTGGACGGGAGAGTATCGTGAGACCCGGACTGGAGAGTATCGTGAGACCCGGATTGGAGAGTATCGTGAGTATGGTGAGACCTGGACTGGAGAGTATCGTGAGACCCGGACTGGAGAGTATCGTGATAGACCCGGATTGGAGAGTATCGTGAGACCCGGATTGGAGAGTAACGTGAGACCCGGACTGGAAGGTATCGTGAGACCCGGACTGGAGAGTATCGTGAGACCCGGACTGGAGAGTATCGTGAGACCTGCACTGGAGAGTATCGTGAGACCCCTACTGGAGAGTATCGTGAGACCCGGACTGGAGAGTATCGTGAGACCCGGACTGGAGTGAATCGTAAGGCCCGGATTGGAGAGTATCGTGAGACCCGGACTGAGAGTATCGTGAGACCCGGATTGGAGAGTATCGTGAGACCCGGACTGGAGAGTATCGTGAGACCTGGATTGGAGATTATCGTGAGACCAGGATTGGAGATTAACGTGAGAACCGGATTGGAGAGTATCGTGAGACCCGGATTGGATAATATTGTGAGACCTGGACTGGCGAGTAACGTGAGACCAGGACTGGAGAGTATCGTGAGACCCGGATTGGAAAGTATCGTGAGACCCGGATTGGAGAGTAACGTGAGAACCGGATTGGAGAGTATCGTGAGACCCGGACTGGAGAGTATCGTGAGACCCGGACTGGAGAGTATCGTGAGACCCGGACTGGAGAGTATCGTGAGACACGGATTGGATAGTATCGTGAGACCCGGAATGGAGAGTATCGTGAGACCCGGACTGGAGGGTATCGTGAGACCCGGATTGGAGAGTATCGTGAGAACCGGACTGGAGAGTATGGTGAGACCCGGACTGGAGAGTATCGTGAGACCCGGAATGGAGAGTATCGTGAGACACGGATTGGATAGTATAGTGAGACCTGAACTGGCGAGTATCATGAGACCCGGACTGGAGAGTATCGTGAGACCTGAACTGGCGAGTATCGTGAGACCTGGACGGGAGAGTATCGTGAGACCCGGACTAGAGAGTATCGTGAGACCCGGACTGGAGGGTATCGTGAGACCCGGACTGGAGAGTATCATGAGACCCGGACTGGAGAGTATCGTGAGACCTGGACGGGAGAGTATCGTGAGACCCGGACTGGAGAGTATCGTGAGACCCGGATTGGAGAGTATCGTGAGACCCGGACTGGAGAGTATCGTGATATCCGGATTGGAGAGTATCGTGAGTATGGTGAGACCTGGACTGGAGAGTATCGTGAGACCCGGACTGGAGAGTATCGTGAGACCCGGATTGGAGAGTATCGTGAGAACCGGATTGCAGAGTAACGTGAGACCCGGACTGGAAGGTATCGTGAGACCTGGACTGGAGAGTATCGTGAGACCCGGACTGGCGAGTAACGTGAGACCCGGAATGGAGGGTATCGTGAGACCCGGATTGGAGAGTATCGTGAGACCTGGACTGGAGAGTATCGTGAGACCCGGATTGGAGAGTATCGTGAGACCCGGATTGGAGAGTATCGTGAGTATGGTGAGACCTGGACTGGAGAGTATCGTGAGACCCGGACTGGAGAGTATCGTGAGACCCGGATTGGAGAGTATCGTGAGACCCGGATTGGAGAGTAACGTGAGACACGGACTGGAAGGTATCGTGAGACCTGGACTGGAGAGTATCGTGAGACCCGGATTGCAGAGTAACGTGAGACCCGGACTGGAAGGTATCGTGAGACCTGGACTGGAGAGTATAGTGAGACCCGGATTGCAGAGTAACGTGAGACCCGGACTGGAAGGTATCGTGAGACATGGACTGGAGAGTATAGTGAGACCCGGATTGGAGAGTATAGTGAGACCCGGACTAGAGAGTATCGTGAGACCCGGACTGGCGAGTAACGTGAGACCCGGACTGGAGAGTATCGTGAGACCCGGATTGGAGAGTATCGTGAGACCTGGACTGGAGAGTATCGTGAGACCCGGACTGGAGAGTATCGGGAGACCCGGATTGGAGAGTATCGTGAGACCCGGACTGGAAGGTAACGTGAGACCTGGACTGGAGAGTATCGTGATACCCGGACTGGAGAGTATCGTGAGACCCGGATTGGAGAGTATCGTGAGACCCGGATTGGAGAGTATCGTGAGACCTGGACTGGCGTGTAACGTGAGACCCGCCTGGAGAGTATCGTGAGACCCGGATTGGAGAGTATCGTGAGACCCGGATTGGAGATTATCGTGAGACCCGGATTGGAGAGTAACGTGAGAACCGGATTGGAGAGTATCGTGAGACACGGACTGGAGAGTATCGTGAGACCCGGATTGGAGAGTATCGTGAGACCCGGATTGGAGAGTAACGTGAGACCCGGACTGGAAGGTATCGTGAGACCTGGACTGGAGAGTATCGTGAGACCCGGACTGGAGAGTATCGTGAGACCTGGACTGGCGAGTAACGTGAGACTCGGACTGGAGAGTATCGTGAGACCCGGACAGGAGAGTATCGTGAGACCTGGACTTGAGAGTATCGTGAGACCCGGACTTGCGAGTAACGTGAGACCCGGACTGGAGAGTATCGTGAGACCCGGACTGGAGAGTATCGTGAGACCTGGACTGGAGAGTATCGTGAGTCCTGGACTGGAGAGTATCGTGAGACCTGGACTGGCGAGTAACGTGAGACCCGGATTGGAGAGTATCGTGAGACCTGGACTGGAGAGTATCGTGAGACCCGGACTGGAGAGTGTCGCGAGACCCGGATTGGAGAGTATCGTGAGACCCGGATTGGAGAGTAACGTGGGACCCGGACTGGAAGGTATCGTGAGACCTGGACTGGAGAGTATCGTGAGACCCGGATTGGAGAGTAACGTGAGACCCGGACTGGAAGGTATCGTGAGACCTGGACTGGCGAGTATCGTGAGACCCGGACTGGAGAGTATCGTGAGACCCGGACTGGAGAGTATCGTGAGACCTGGACTGGAGAGTAACGTGAGACCTGGACTGGAGAGTATCGTGAGACCTGGACTGGAGAGTATCGTGAGACCCGGATTGGAGAGTATCGTGAGACCCGGATTGGAGAGTATCGTGGGACCCGGATTGGAGAGTATCGTGAGACCCGGATTGGAGAGTATCGTGAGACCCGGATTGGTGAGTAACGTGAGAACCGGATTGGAGAGTATCGTGAGACCCGGATTGGAGAGTATCGTGAGACCCGGATTGGAGAGTATCGTGAGACCTGAACTGGCGAGTATCATGAGACCCGGATTGGAGGGTATCGTGAGACCCGGACTGGAGAGTATCGTGAGAGCCGGATTGGAGAGTATCGTGAGACCCGGATTGGAGAGTAACGTGAGAACCGGATTGGAGAGTATCGTGAGACCCGGACTGGAGAGTATCGTGAGACCTGGACTGGAGAGTATCGTGAGACCCGGACTGGAGAGTAACGTGAGAACCGGATTGGAGAGTATCGTGAGACCCGGATTGGGGAGTATCGTGAGACCCGGATTGGAGAGTATCGTGAGACCCGGACTGGAGAGTAACGAGAGAACTGGTTTGAAGAGTATTGTGAGACCCGGACTGGAGAGTATCGTGAGACCCGGACTGGAGAGTATCGTGAGACCTGGACTGGAGAGTATCGTGAGACCCGAATTGGAGAGTATCGTGAGACCCGGACTGGAGAGTATCGTGAGACCCGGATTGGAGAGTATCGTGAGACCTGGACTGGAGAGTATCGTGAGACCCGGATTGGAGAGTATCGTGAGACCCGGACTGTAGAGTAACGCGAGAACCGGATTGGAGAGTATCGTGAGACCCGGACTGGAGAGTATCGTGAGACCTGGACTGGATTGTATCGTGAGAACCGGATTGGAGAGTATCGTGAGACCCGGATTGGAGAGTAACGTGAGAACCGGATTGGAGAGTATCGTGAGACCCGGATTGGAGAGGAACGTGAGACCCGGACTGGAAGGTATCGTGAGACCTGGACTGGAGAGTATCGTGAGACCTGGACTGGAGAGTATCGTGAGACCTGGACTGGAGAGTATCGTGAGACCTGGACTGGCGAGTAACGTGAGACACGGATTGGAGAGTATCTTGAGACCTGGACTGGAGAGTATCGTGAGACCCGGATTGGAGAGTATCGTGAGACCCGGATTGGAGAGGAACGTGAGACCCGGACTGGAAGGTATCGTGAGACCTGGACTGGAGAGTATCGTGAGACCCGGATTGGAGAGTAACGTGAGACCCGGACTGGAAGGTATCGTGAGACCTGGACTGGCGAGTATCGTGAGACCCGGACTGGAGAGTATCGTGAGACCCGGATTGCAGAGTAGCGTGGGACCCGGATTGGAGAGTATCGTTATACCCGGATTGGAGAATAACGTGAGAACCGGATTGGAGAATACCGTGAGACCCGGATTGGAGAGTATCGTGAGACCCGGATTGGAGAGTATCGTGAGACCTGAACTGGCGAGTATCATGAGACCCGGATTGGAGAGTATCGTGAGACCCGGACTGGAGAGTATCGTGAGATCCGGATTGGAGAGTATCGTTAGACCCGGATTGGAGAGTAACGTGAGAACCGGATTGGAGAGTATCGTGAGACCCGGACTGAAGAGTATCGTGAGACCTGGACTGGAGAGTACCGTGAGAACCGGATTGGAGAGTATCGTGAGACCCAGACTGGAGAGTAACGAGAGAACCGGATTGGAGAGTATCGTGAGACCCGGTTTGGGGAGTATCGTGAGACCCGGATTGGAGAGTATCGTGAGACCCGGACTGGAGAGTAACGAGAGAACCGGATTGGAGAGTATCGTGAGACCCGGACTGGAGAGTATCGTGAAACCTGGACTGGAGAGTATCGTGAGATCCAGACTGGAGAGTATCGTGAGACACGGATTGGAGAGTATCGTGAGACCCAGACTGGAGAGTATCGTGAGACCCGGATTGGAGAGTATCGTGAGACCTGGACTGGAGAGTATCGTGAGACCCAGACTGGATAGTATCGTGAAACCCGGATTGGAGAGTATCGTGAGACCCGGATTGGAGAGTATCAAGACCCGGACTGGAGAGTATCGTGAGACCCAGACTGGAGAGTATTGTGAGACCCGGATTGGAGAGTATCGTGAGACCTGGACTGGCGAGTATCGTGAGAACCAGACTGGAGAGTATCGTGAGACCTGGGTTGGAGAGTATCGTGAGACCTGGACTGGAGGGTATCGTGAGACCCAGACTGGAGAGTATCGTGAGACCCGGATTGGAGGGTGTCGTGAGACCTGGACTGGAGAGTATCGTGAGACCCGGACTGGAGAGTATCCTGAGACCTGGACTGGAGAGTATCGTGAGACACAGACTGGAGAGTATCGTGAGACCCAGACTGGAGAGTATCGTGAGACCTGGACTGGCGAGTATCGTGAGACCCGGACTGGAGAGTATCGTGAGACCCAGACTGGAGAGTATCGTGAGACACGGATTGGAGAGTATCGTGAGACCTGGACTGGAGAGTATCGTGAGACCCGGACTGGAGAGTATCGTGAGACCCGGATTGGAGAGTATCGTGAGACCTGGACTGGAGAGTATCGTGAGACCCGGACTGGAGAGTATCGTGAGACCTGGACTGGAGAGTATCGTGAGACCCGGACTGGAGAGTATCGTGTGACCCGGATTGGAGAGTATCGTGAGACCCGGATTGGAGAGTATCGTGAGAACTGAACTGGCGAGTATCGTGAGAACTGGATTGGAGAGTATCGTGAGACCTGGACTGGCGAGTATCGTGAGACCCAGACTGGAGAATATCGTGAGACCCGGATTGGAGAGTATCGTGAGACCCGGATTGGAGAGTATCGTGAGTATCGTGAGACCTGAACTGGCGAGTATCGTGAGACCCGGACTGGAGAGTATCGTGAGACCCGGATTGGAGAGTATCGTGAGACCTGGACTGGAGAGTATCGTGAGACCTCGACTGGAGAGTATCGTGAGACCCCTACTGGAGAGTATCGTGAGACCCGGACTGGAGAGAATCGTGAGACCCGGACTGGAGGGTATCTTGAGGCCCGGATTGGAGAGTATCGTGAGACCCGGACTGGAGAGTATCGTGAGACCCGGACTGGAGAGTATCGTGAGACACGGATTGGATAGTATCGTGAGACCTGAACTGGCGAGTATCATGAGACCCGGACTGGAGAGTATCGTGAGACCTGAACTGGCGAGTATCGTGAGACCTGGACGGGAGAGTATCGTAAGACCCGGACTGGAGAGTATCGTGAGACCCGGATTGGAGAGTATATTGAGACCCGGACTGGAGAGTATCGTGAGACCCGGACTGGAGAGTATCGTGAGACCCGGACTGGAGAGTATCGTGAGACCTGGACGGGAGGGTAAGGTGAGACCCGGACTGGAGAGTATCGTGAGACCCGGATTGGAGAGTATCGTGAGACCCGGACTGGAGAGTATCGTGAGACCCGGATTGGAGAGTATCGTGAGTATGCTGAGACCTGGACTGGAGAGTATCGTGAGACCCGAACTGGAGAATATCGTGAGACCCGGATTGGAGAGTATCGTGAGACCCGGATTCGAGAGTAACGTGAGACCCGGACTGGAAGGTATCGTGAGACCCGGACTGGAGAGTATCGTGAGACACGGACTGGAAAGTATCGTGAGACCTGGACTGGAGGGTATCGTGAGACCCCTACTGGAGAGTATCGTGAGACCCGGACTGGAAAGTATCGTCAGACCCGGACTGGAGTGTATCGTGCAGCCCGGATTGGAGAGTATCGTGAGACCCGGACTGGAGAGTATCGTGAGACCCGGATTGGAGAGTATCGTGAGACCCGGACTGGAGAGTATCGTGAGACCCGGATTGGAGATTATCGTGAGACCAGGATTGGAGAGTAACGTGACAACCGGATTGGAGAGTATCGTGAGACCCGGATTGGATAATATTGTGAGACCTGGACTGGCGAGTAACGTGAGACCAGGACTGGAGAGTATCGTGAGACCCGGATTGGGGAGTATCGTGAGACCCGGATTGGAGAGTATCGTGAGACCCGGATTGGAGAGTAACGTGAGAACCGGATTGGAGAGTATCGTGAGACCCGGACTGGAGAGTATCGTGAGACCCGGACTGGAGAGTATCTTGAGACCCGGACTGGAGAGTATCGTGAGGCACGGATTGGATAGTATCGTGAGACCCGGACTGGAGAGTATCGTGAGACCTGGACTGGAGAGTATCGTGAGACCCGGATTGGAGAGTATCGTGAGACCCGGACTGGAGAGTATCGTGAGACCCGGACTGGAGAGTATCGTGAGACACGGATTGGATAGTATCGTGAGACCTGAACTGGCGTTTATCATGAGACCCGGACTGGAGAGTATCGTGAGACCTGAACTGTCGAGTATCGTGAGACCTGGACGGGAGAGTATCGTGAGACCCGGACTGGAGAGTATCGTGAGACCCGGATTGGAGAGTATCGTGAGACCCGGACTGGAGAGTATCGTGAGACCCGGACTGGAGAGTATCGTGAGACCCGGACTGGAGAGTATCGTGAGACCTGGACGGGAGAGTATCGTGAGACCCGGACTGGAGAGTATCGTGAGACCCGGATTGGAGAGTATCGTGAGACCCGGACTGGAGAGTATCGTGAGACCCGGATTGGAGAGTATCGTGAGTATGGTGAGACCTGGACTGGAGTGTATCGTGAGACCCGGACTGGAGAGTATCGTGAGACCCGGATTGGAGAGTATCGTGAGACCCGGATTGGAGAGTAACGTGAGACCCGGACTGGAAGGTATCGTGAGACCCGGACTGCAGAGTATCGTGAGACCCGGACTGGAGAGTATCGTGAGACCTGGACTGGAGAGTATCGTGAGACCCCTACTGGAGAGTATCGTGAGACCCGGACTGGAGAGTATCGTGAGACCCGGACTGGAGTGTATCGTGCAGCCCGGATTGGAGAGTATCGTGAGACCCGGACTGGAGAGTATCGTGAGACCCGGATTCGAGAGTATCGTGAGACCCGGACTGGAGAGTATCGTGAGACCCGGATTGGAGATTATCGTGAGACCAGGATTGGAGAGTAACGTGACAACCGGATTGGAGAGTATCGTGAGACCCGGATTGGATAATATTGTGAGACCTGGACTGGCGAGTAACGTGAGACCTGGACTGGAGAGTATCGTGAGACCCGGATTGGAGAGTATCGTGAGACCCGGATTGGAGAGTATCGTGAGACCCGGATTGGAGAGTAACGTGAGAACCGGATTGGAGAGTATCGTGAGACCCGGAATGGAGAGTATCGTGACACCAGGACTGGAGAGTATCGTGAGACCCGGACTGGAGAGTATCGTGAGACACGGATTGGATAGTATCGTGAGACCCGGACTGGAGAGTATCGTGAGACCCGGACTGGAGAGTATCGTGAGACCCGGATTTGAGAGTATCGTGAGACCCGGACTGGAGAGTATCGTGAGACCTGGACTGGAGAGTAGCGTGAGACCCGGAATGGAGAGTATCGTGAGACACGGATTGGATAGTATAGTGAGACCTGAACTGGCGAGTATCGTGAGACCCGGAATGGAGAGTATCGTGAGACCCGGACTGGAGAGTATCGTGAGACCCGGACTGGAGAGTATCGTGAGACCCGGATTGGAGAGTATCGTGAGACACGGACTGGAGAGTATCGTGAGACCTGGACTGGAGAGTAGCGTGAGACCCGGACTGGAGAGTATCGTGAGACCCGGACTGGAGAGTATCGTGAGACACGGATTGGATAGTATCGTGAGACCTGAACTGGCAAGTATCATGAGACCCGGACTGGAGAGTAGCGTGAGACCTGAACTGGCGAGTATCATGAGACCCGGACTGGAGAGTATCGTGAGACCTGAACTGGCGAGTATCGTGAGAACTGGACGGGAGAGTATCGTGAGACCCGGACTGGAGAGTATCGTGAGACCCGGATTGGAGAGTATCGTGAGACCCGGACTGGAGAGAAACGTGAGACCCGGATTGGAGAGTATCGTGAGTATGGTGAGACCTGGACTGGAGAGTATCCTGAGACCCGGACTGGAGAGTATCGTGAGACCCGGATTGGAGAGTATCGTGAGAGCCGGATTGCAGAGTAACGTGAGACCCGGACTGGAAGGTATCGTGAGACCTGGACTGGAGAGTATCGTGAGACCCGGACTGGAGAGTATCGTGAGACCCGGACTGGCGAGTAACGTGAGACCCGGACTGGAGAGTATCGTGAGACCCGGATTGGAGAGTATCGTGAGACCTGGACTGGAGAGTATCGTGAGACCCGGATTGGAGAGTATCGTGAGAACCGGATTGGAGAGTATCGTGAGTATGGTGAGACCTGGACTGGAGAGTATCGTGAGATCCGGACTGGAGAGTATCGTGAGACCCGGATTGGAGAGTATCGTGAGACCCGGATTGGAGAGTAACGTGAGACACGGACTGGAAGGTATCGTGAGACCTGGACTGGAGAGTATAGTGAGACCCGGGCTAGAGAGTATCGTGAGACCCGGACTGGCGAGTAACGTGAGACCCGGACTGGAGAGTATCGTGAGACCCGGATTGGAGAGTATTGTGAGACCTGGACTGGAGAGTATCGTGAGACCTGGACTGGAGAGTATCGGGAGACCCGGATTGGAGAGTATCGTGAGACCCGGACTGGAAGGTATCGTGAGACCTGGACTGGAGAGTATCGTGATACCCGGACTGGAGAGTATCGTGAGACCCGGATTGGAGAGTATCGTGAGACCCGGATTGGAGAGTATCGTGAGACCTGGACAGGCGAGTAACGTGAGACCCGGACTGGAGAGTATCGTGAGACCCGGATTGGAGAGTATCGTGAGACCCGGATTGGAGATTATCGTGAGACCAGGATTGGAGAGTAACGTGACAACCGGATTGGAGAGTATCGTGAGACCCGGATTGGATAATATTGTGCGACCTGGACTGGCGAGTAACGTGAGACCCGGACTGGAGGGTATCGTGAGACCTGGATTGGAGAGTATCGTGAGACCCGGATTGGAGAGTATCGTGGGACCCGGATTGGAGAGTAACGTGAGAACCGGATTGGAGAGTATCGTGAGACCCGGACTGGAGAGTATCGTGAGACCCGGATTGGAGAGGATCGTGAGACCCGGATTGGAGAGTAACGTGAGACCCGGACTGGAAGGTATCGTGAGACCTGGACTGGAGAGTATCGTGAGACCCGGACTGGAGAGTATCGTGAGACCCGGACTGGCGAGTAACGTGAGACCCGGACTGGCGAGTAACGTGAGACTCGGACTGGAGAGTATCGTGAGACCCGGACTGGAGAGTATCGTGAGACCTGGACTTGAGAGTATCGTGAGACCCGGACTGGCGAGTAACGTGAGACCCGGACAGGAGAGTATCGTGAGACCCGGACTGGAGAGTATCGTCAGACCTGGACTGGAGAGTATCGTGAGACCTGGACTGGAGAGTATCGTGAGACCTGGACTGGCGAGTAACGTGAGACCCGGATTGGAGAGTATCGTGAGACCTGGACTGGAGAGTATCGTGAGCCCCGGACTGGAGAGTATCGTGAGACCCGGATTGGAGAGTATCGTGAGACCCGGATTGGAGAGTAACGTGAGACCCGGACTGGAAGGTATCGTGAGACCCGGACTGGAGAGTATCGTGAGACCTGGACTGGAGAGTATCGTGAGACCCGAATTGGAGAGTATCGTGAGACCCGGATTGGTGAGTAACGTGAGAACCGGATTGGAGAGTATCGTGAGACCCGGATTGGAGAGTATCGTGAGACCTGAACTGGCGAGTATCATGAGACCCGGATTGGAGAGTATCGTGAGACCCGGACTGGAGAGTATCGTGAGATCCGGATTGGAGAGTATCGTTAGAGCCGGATTGGAGAGTAACGTGAGAACCGGATTGGAGAGTATCGTGAGACCCGGACTGAAGAGTATCGTGAGACCTGGACTGGAGAGTACCGTGAGAACCGGATTGGAGAGTATCGTGAGACCCAGACTGGAGAGTAACGAGAGAACCGGATTGGAGAGTATCGTGAGCCCCGGTTTGGGGAGTATCGTGAGACCCGGATTGGAGAGTATCGTGAGACCCGGACTGGAGAGTAACGAGAGAACCGGATTGGAGAGTATCGTGAGACCCGGACTGGAGAGTATCGTGAAACCTGGACTGGAGAGTATCGTGAGATCCAGACTGGAGAGTATCGTGAGACACGGATTGGAGAGTATCGTGAGACCCGGACTGGAGAGTATCGTGAGACCCGGATTGGAGATTATCGTGAGACCAGGATTGGAGAGTAACGTGAGAACCGGATTGGAGAGTATCGTGAGACCCGGACTGGAGAGTATCGTGAGACCTGGACTGGATTGTATCGTGAGAACCGGATTGGAGAGTATCGTGAGACCCGGATTGGAGAGTATCGTGAGACCTGGACTGGAGAGTATCGTGAGACCCGGACTGGAGAGTATCGTGAGACCCGGATTGGAGAGTATCGTGAGACCTGGACTGGAGAGTATCGTGAGACCCGGACTGGAGAGTATCGTGAGACCTGGACTGGAGAGTATCGTGAGACCCGGATTGGAGAGTATCGTGAGACCCGGACTGGAGAGTATCGTGAGACCCGGACTGGAGAGTATCGTGGGACCCGGATTGCATAGTAACGTGAGACCCGGACTGGAGAGTATCGTAAGACCCGGATTGGAGAGTATCGTGAGACCCGGACTGGAGAGTATCGTGAGACCCGGACTGGAGAGTATCGTGAGAGCATGACTGGAGAGTATCGTGAGACCCGGATTGGAGAGTATCGTGAGACCCGGATTAGAGAGTATCGTGCGACCCGGACTGGAGAGTATCGTGAGACCCGGACTGGAGAGTATCGTGAGACCCGGATTGGAGAGTATGGTGAGACCTGAACTGGCGAGTATCATGAGACCCGGATTGGAGAGTATCGTGAGACCCGGACTGGAGAGTATCGTGAGACCCGGATTGGAGGGTATCGTGAGACCTGGATTGGAGAGTAACGTGAGAACCGGATTGGAGAGTATCGTGAGACCCGGACTGGAGAGTATCGTGAGACCTGGACTGGAGAGTACCGTGAGACCCGGACTGGAGAGTAACGTGAGAACCGGATTGGAGAGTATCGTGAGACCCGGATTGGGGAGTATCGTGAGACCCGGATTGGAGTGTATCGTGAGACCCGGACTGGAGAGTAACGGGAGAACCGGATTGGAGAGTATCGTGAGACCCGGACTGGAGAGTATCGTGAGACCCGGACTGGAGAGTATCGTGAGATCTGGACTGGAGAGTATCGTGAGACCCGAATTGGAGAGTATCGTGAGACCCGGACTGGAGAGTATCGTGAGACCCGGATTGGAGAGTATCGTGAGACCTGGACTGGAGAGTATCGTGAGACCCGGATTGGAGAGTATCGTGAGACCCGGACTGGAGAGTAACGTGAGAACCGGATTGGAGAGTATCGTGAGACCCGTACTGGAGAGTATCGTGAGACCTGGACTGGATTGTATCGTGAGAACCGGATTGGAGAGTATCGTGAGACCCGGATTGGAGAGTATCGTGAGACCTGGACTGGAGAGTATCGTGAGACCCGGACTGGAGAGTATCGTGAGACCCGGATTGGAGAGTATCTTGAGACCTGGACTGGAGAGCATCGTGAGACCCGGACTGGAGAGTATCGTGAGACCTGGACTGGAGAGTATCGTGAGACCCGGATTGGAGAGTATCGTGAGACCCGGACTGGAGAGTATCGTGAGACCCGGACTGGAGAGTATCGTGAGACCCGGATTGGATAGTAACGTGAGACCCGGACTGGAGAGTATCGTAAGACCCGGATTGGAGAGTATCGTGAGACCCGGACTGGAGAGTATCGTGAGACCCGGACTAGAGAGTATCGTGAGAGCCGGACTGGAGAGTATCGTGAGACCCGGATTGGAGAGTATCGTGAGACCCGGATTAGAGAGTATCGTGAGACCCGGACTGGAGAGTATCGTGAGACCCGGACTGGAGAGTATCGTGAGACCCGGATTGGAGAGTATCGTGAGACCTGGACTGGAGAGTATCGTGAGACCTGGACTGGAGAGTATCGTGAGTCCCGGACTGGAGAGTATCGTGATATCTGGACTAGAGAGTATCGTGAGACCTGGACTGGACCCGGGCTGGAGAATATCGAGAGACCCGGACTAGAGAGTATCGTGAGACCCGGATTGGAGAGTATCGTGAGACCTGGACTGGAGAGTATCGTGAGACCCAGACTGGAGAGTATCGTGAGACCTGGACTGGAGAGTATGGTGAGAACCGGACTGGAGAGTATCGTGAGACCCGGACTAGAGAGTATCGTGAGACCTGGACTAGAGAGTATCGTGAGACCCGGACTGGAGAGTATCGTGAGACCCGGACTGGAGAGTATCGTGAGACCCGGACTGGAGAGTATCGTGAGACCCGGATTGGGGAGTATCGTGAGACCCGGATTGGAGAGTAACGTGAGAACCGGATTGGAGAGTATCGTGAGACCCGGATTGGAGAGTATCGTGAGACCCGGATTGGAGAGTATCGTGAGACCCGGATTGGAGAGTATCGTGAGACCTGAACTGGCGAGTATCATGAGACCCGGATTGGAGAGTATCGTGAGACCCGGACTGCAGAGTATCGTGAGACCCGAATTGGAGAGTATCGTGAGACACGGATTGGAGAGTAACGTGAGAACCGGATTGGAGAGTATGGTGAGACCCGGACTGGAGAGTATCGTGAGACCTGGACTGGAGAGTATCGTGAGACCCGGACTGGAGAGTAACGTGAGAACCGGATTGGAGAGTATCGTGAGACCCGGATTGGAGAGTATCGTGAGACCCGGACAGGAGAGTATCGTGAGACCCGGATTGGAGAGTATCGTGAGACCCGGATTGGAGAGTATCGTGAGACCCGGACTGGAGAGTAACGTTAGAACCGGATTGGAGAGTATCGTGAGACCCGGACTGGAGAGTATCGTGAAACCCGGACTGGAGAGTATCGTGAGACCTGGACTGGAGAGTATCATGAGACCCGGATTGGAGAGTATCGTGAGACCCGGACTGGAGAGTATCGTGAGACCTGGAATGGAGAGTATCGTGAGACCCGGACTGGAGAGTATCGTGAGACCCAGATTGGAGAGTATCGTGAGACCCGGATTGGAGAGTAACGTGAGACCCGGACTGGAAGGTATCGTGAGACCTGGACTGGAGAGTATCGTGAGACCCGGATTGGAGAGTAACGTGAGACCCGGACTGGAAGGTATCGTGAGACCTGGACTGGCGAGTATCGTGAGACCCGGACTGGAGAGTATCGTGAGACCCGGACTGGAGAGTATCATGAGACCTGGACTGGAGAGTAACGTAAGACCTGGACTGGAGAGTATCGTGAGACCTGGACTGGAGAGTATCGTGAGACCCGGATTGGAGAGTATCGTGAGACCCGGATTGGAGAGTATCGTGAGACCCGGATTGGAGAGTATCGTGAGACCCGGATTGGAGAGTATCGTGAGACCCGGATTGGAGAGTAACGTGAGAACCGGATTGGAGAGTATCGTGAGACCCGGATTGGAGAGTATCGTGAGACCCGGATTGGAGAGTAACGTGAGAACCGGATTGGAGAGTATCGTGAGACCCGGATTGGAGAATATCGTGAGACCTGGACTGGAGAGTACCGTGAGACCCGGACTGGAGAGTAACGTGAGAACCGGATTGGAGAGTATCGTGAGACCCGGATTGGGGAGTATCGTGAGACCCGGATTGGAGAGTATCGTGAGATCCGGACTGGAGAGTAACGGGAGAACCGGATTGGAGAGTATCATGAGACCCGGACTGGAGAGTATCGTGAGACCCGGACTGGAGAGTATCGTGAGACCTGGACTGGAGAGTATCGTGAGACCCGAATTGGAGAGTATCGTGAGACCCGGACTGGAGAGTATCGTGAGACCCGGATTGGAGCGTATCGTGAGACCTGGACTGGAGAGTATCGTGAGACCCGGATTGGAGGGTATCGTGAGACCCGGACTGGAGAGTAACGTGAGAACCGGATTGGAGAGTATCGTGAGACCCGGACTGGAGAGTATCGTGAGACCTGGACTGGATTGTATCGTGAGAACCGGATTGGAGAGTATCGTGAGACCCGGATTGGAGTGTATCGTGAGACCCGGACTGGAGAGTATCGTGAGACCCGGATTGGAGAGTATCGTGAGACCTGGACTGGAGAGTATCGTGAGACCCGGACTGGAGAGTATCGTGAGACCTGGACTGGAGAGTATCGTGAGATCCGGATTGGAGAGTATCGTGAGACCCGGACTGGAGAGTATCGTGAGACCCGGACTGGAGAGTATCGTGAGACCCGGATTGGATAGTAACGTGAGACCCGGACTGGAGAGTATCGTAAGACCCGGATTGGAGAGTATCGTGAGACCCGGACTGGAGAGTATCGTGAGACCCGGACTGGAGAGTATCGTGAGAGCCGGACTGGAGAGTATCGTGAGACCCGGATTGGAGAGTATCGTGAGACCCGGATTAGAGAGTATCGTGAGACCCGGACTGGAGAGTATCGTGAGACCCGGACTGGAGAGTATCGTGAGACCCGGATTGGAGAGTATCGTGAGACCTGAACTGGCGAGTATCATGAGACCCGGATTGGAGAGTATCGTGAGACCCGGACTGGAGAGTATCGTGAGACCCGGATTGGAGAGTATCGTGAGACCCGGATTGGAGAGTAACGTGAGAACCGGATTGGAGAGTATCGTGAGACCCGGACTGGAGAGTATCGTGAGACCTGGACTGGAGAGTACCGTGAGACCCGGACTGGAGAGTAACGTGAGAACCGGATTGGAGAGTATCGTGAGACCCGGATTGGGGAGTATCGTGAGACCCGGATTGGAGAGTATCGTGAGACCCGGACTGGAGAGTAACGGGAGAACCGGATTGGAGAGTATCATGAGACCCGGACTGGAGAGTATCGTGAGACCCGGACTGGAGAGTATCGTGAGACCTGGAATGGAGAGTATCGTGAGACCCGAATTGGAGAGTATCGTGAGACCCGGACTGGAGAGTATCGGGAGACCCGGATTGGAGAGTATCGTGAGACCTGGACTGGAGAGTATCGTGAGACCCGGATTGGAGAGTATCGTGAGACCCGGACTGGAGAGTAACGTAAGAACCGGATTGGAGAGTATCGTGAGACCCGGACTGGAGAGTATCGTGAGACCTGGACTGGATTGTATCGTGAGAACCGGATTGGAGAGTATCGTGAGACCCGGATTGGAGAGTATCGTGAGACCTGGACTGGAGAGTATCGTGAGACCCGGACTGGAGAGTATCGTGAGACCCGGATTGGAGAGTATCGTGAGACCTGGACTGGCGAGTATCGTGAGAACCAGACTGGAGAGTATCGTGAGACCTGGGTTGGAGAGTATCGTGAGACCTGGACTGGAGGGTATCGTGAGACCCAGACTGGAGAGTATCGTGAGACCCGGATTGGAGGGTGTCGTGAGACCTGGACTGGAGAGTATCGTGAGACCCGGACTGGAGAGTATCCTGAGACCTGGACTGGAGAGTATCGTGAGACACAGACTGGAGAGTATCGTGAGACCCAGACTGGAGAGTATCGTGAGACCTGGACTGGCGAGTATCGTGAGACCCGGACTGGAGAGTATCGTGAGACCCAGACTGGAGAGTATCGTGAGACACGGATTGGAGAGTATCGTGAGACCTGGACTGGAGAGTATCGTGAGACCCGGACTGGAGAGTATCGTGAGACCCGGATTGGAGAGTATCGTGAGACCTGGACTGGAGAGTATCGTGAGACCCGGACTGGAGAGTATCGTGAGACCTGGACTGGAGAGTATCGTGAGACCCGGACTGGAGAGTATCGTGTGACCCGGATTGGAGAGTATCGTGAGACCCGGATTGGAGAGTATCGTGAGAACTGAACTGGCGAGTATCGTGAGACCTGGATTGGAGAGTATCGTGAGACCTGGACTGGCGAGTATCGTGAGACCCAAACTGGAGAATATCGTGAGACCCGGATTGGAGAGTATCGTGAGACCCGGATTGGAGAGTATCGTGAGTATCGTGAGACCTGAACTGGCGAGTATCGTGAGACCCGGACTGGAGAGTATCGTGAGACCCGGATTGGAGAGTATCGTGAGACCTGGACTGGAGAGTATCGTGAGACCTCGACTGGAGAGTATCGTGAGACCCCTACTGGAGAGTATCGTGAGACCCGGACTGGAGAGAATCGTGAGACCCGGACTGGAGGGTATCTTGAGGCCCGGATTGGAGAGTATCGTGAGACCCGGACTGGAGAGTATCGTGAGACCCGGACTGGAGAGTATCGTGAGACACGGATTGGATAGTATCGTGAGACCTGAACTGGCGAGTATCATGAGACCCGGACTGGAGAGTATCGTGAGACCTGAACTGGCGAGTATCGTGAGACCTGGACGGGAGAGTATCGTAAGACCCGGACTGGAGAGTATCGTGAGACCCGGATTGGAGAGTATATTGAGACCCGGACTGGAGAGTATCGTGAGACCCGGACTGGAGAGTATCGTGAGACCCGGACTGGAGAGTATCGTGAGACCTGGACGGGAGGGTATCGTGAGACCCGGACTGGAGAGTATCGTGAGACCCGGATTGGAGAGTATCGTGAGACCCGGACTGGAGAGTATCGTGAGACCCGGATTGGAGAGTATCGTGAGTATGCTGAGACCTGGACTGGAGAGTATCGTGAGACCCGAACTGGAGAATATCGTGAGACCCGGATTGGAGAGTATCGTGAGACCCGGATTCGAGAGTAACGTGAGACCCGGACTGGAAGGTATCGTGAGACCCGGACTGGAGAGTATCGTGAGACCCGGACTGGAAAGTATCGTGAGACCTGGACTGGAGGGTATCGTGAGACCCCTACTGGAGAGTATCGTGAGACCCGGACTGGAAAGTATCGTGAGACCCGGACTGGAGTGTATCGTGCAGCCCGGATTGGAGAGTATCGTGAGACCCGGACTGGAGAGTATCGTGAGACCCGGATTGGAGAGTATCGTGAGACCCGGACTGGAGAGTATCGTGAGACCCGGATTGGAGATTATCGTGAGACCAGGATTGGAGAGTAACGTGACAACCGGATTGGAGAGTATCGTGAGACCCGGATTGGATAATATTGTGAGACCTGGACTGGCGAGTAACGTGAGACCAGGACTGGAGAGTATCGTGAGACCCGGATTGGGGAGTATCGTGAGACCCGGATTGGAGAGTATCGTGAGACCCGGATTGGAGAGTAACGTGAGAACCGGATTGGAGAGTATCGTGAGACCCGGACTGGAGAGTATCGTGAGACCCGGACTGGAGAGTATCTTGAGACCCGGACTGGAGAGTATCGTGAGGCACGGATTGGATAGTATCGTGAGACCCGGACTGGAGAGTATCGTGAGACCTGGACTGGAGAGTATCGTGAGACCCGGACTGGAGAGTATCGTGAGACCCGGATTGGAGAGTATCGTGAGACCCGGACTGGAGAGTATCGTGAGACCCGGACTGGAGAGTATCGTGAGACCCGGACTGGAGAGTATCGTGAGACCTGGACGGGAGAGTATCGTGAGACCCGGACTGGAGAGTATCGTGAGACCCGGATTGGAGAGTATCGTGAGACCCGGACTGGAGAGTATCGTGAGACCCGGATTGGAGAGTATCGTGAGTATGGTGAGACCTGGACTGGAGTGTATCGTGAGACCCGGACTGGAGAGTATCGTGAGACCCGGATTGGAGAATATCGTGAGACCCGGATTGGAGAGTAACGTGAGACCCGGACTGGAAGGTATCGTGAGACCCGGACTGCAGAGTATCGTGAGACCCGGACTGGAGAGTATCGTGAGACCTGGACTGGAGAGTATCGTGAGACCCCTACTGGAGAGTATCGTGAGACCCGGACTGGAGAGTATCGTGAGACCCGGACTGGAGTGTATCGTGCAGCCCGGATTGGAGAGTATCGTGAGACCCGGACTGGAGAGTATCGTGAGACCCGGATTCGAGAGTATCGTGATACCCGGACTGGAGAGTATCGTGAGACCCGGATTGGAGATTATCGTGAGACCAGGATTGGAGAGTAACGTGACAACCGGATTGGAGAGTATCGTGAGACCCGGATTGGATAATATTGTGAGACCTGGACTGGCGAGTAACGTGAGACCTGGACTGGAGAGTATCGTGAGACCCGGATTGGAGAGTATCGTGAGACCCGGATTGGAGAGTATCGTGAGACCCGGATTGGAGAGTAACGTGAGAACCGGATTGGAGAGTATCGTGAGACCCGGAATGGAGAGTATCGTGACACCAGGACTGGAGAGTATCGTGAGACCCGGACTGGAGAGTATCGTGAGACACGGATTGGATAGTATCGTGAGACCCGGACTGGAGAGTATCGTGAGACCCGGACTGGAGAGTATCGTGAGACCCGGATTTGAGAGTATCGTGAGACCCGGACTGGAGAGTATCGTGAGACCTGGCCTGGAGAGTAGCGTGAGACCCGGAATGGAGAGTATCGTGAGACACGGATTGGATAGTATAGTGAGACCTGAACTGGCGAGTATCGTGAGACCCGGAATGGAGAGTATCGTGAGACCCGGACTGGAGAGTATCGTGAGACCCGGACTGGAGAGTATCGTGAGACCCGGATTGGAGAGTATCGTGAGACCCGGACTGGAGAGTATCGTGAGACCTGGACTGGAGAGTAGCGTGAGACCCGGACTGGAGAGTATCGTGAGACCCGGACTGGAGAGTATCGTGAGACACGGATTGGATAGTATCGTGAGACCTGAACTGGCAAGTATCATGAGACCCGGACTGGAGAGTAGCGTGAGACCTGAACTGGCGAGTATCATGAGACCCGGACTGGAGAGTATCGTGAGACCTGAACTGGCGAGTATCGTGAGAACTGGACGGGAGAGTATCGTGAGACCCGGACTGGAGAGTATCGTGAGACCCGGATTGGAGAGTATCGTGAGACCCGGACTGGAGAGAAACGTGAGACCCGGATTGGAGAGTATCGTGAGTATGGTGAGACCTGGACTGGAGAGTATCCTGAGACCCGGACTGGAGAGTATCGTGAGACCCGGATTGGAGAGTATCGTGAGAGCCGGATTGCAGAGTAACGTGAGACCCGGACTGGAAGGTATCGTGAGACCTGGACTGGAGAGTATCGTGAGACCCGGACTGGAGAGTATCGTGAGACCCGGACTGTCGAGTAACGTGAGACCCGGACTGGAGAGTATCGTGAGACCCGGATTGGAGAGTATCGTGAGACCTGGACTGGAGAGTATCGTGAGACCCGGATTGGAGAGTATCGTGAGAACCGGATTGGAGAGTATCGTGAGTATGGTGAGACCTGGACTGGAGAGTATCGTGAGACCCGGACTGGAGAGTATCGTGAGACCCGGATTGGAGAGTATCGTGAGACCCGGATTGGAGAGTAACGTGAGACACGGACTGGAAGGTATCGTGAGACCTGGACTGGAGAGTATAGTGAGACCCGGGCTAGAGAGTATCGTGAGACCCGGACTGGCGAGTAACGTGAGACCCGGACTGGAGAGTATCGTGAGACCCGGATTGGAGAGTATCGTGAGACCTGGACTGGAGAGTATCGTGAGACCCGGACTGGAGAGTATCGGGAGACCCGGATTGGAGAGTATCGTGAGACCCGGACTGGAAGGTATCGTGAGACCTGGACTGGAGAGTATCGTGATACCCGGACTGGAGAGTATCGTGAGACCCGGATTGGAGAGTATCGTGAGACCCGGATTGGAGAGTATCGTGAGACCTGGACAGGCGAGTAACGTGAGACCCGGACTGGAGAGTATCGTGAGACCCGGATTGGAGAGTATCGTGAGACCCGGATTGGAGATTATCGTGAGACCAGGATTGGAGAGTAACGTGACAACCGGATTGGAGAGTATCGTGAGACCCGGATTGGATAATATTGTGCGACCTGGACTGGCGAGTAACGTGAGACCCGGACTGGAGGGTATCGTGAGACCTGGATTGGAGAGTATCGTGAGACCCGGATTGGAGAGTATCGTGAGACCCGGATTGGAGAGTAACGTGAGAACCGGATTGGAGAGTATCGTGAGACCCGGACTGGAGAGTATCGTGAGACCCGGATTGGAGAGGATCGTGAGACCCGGATTGGAGAGTAACGTGAGACCCGGACTGGAAGGTATCGTGAGACCTGGACTGGAGAGTATCGTGAGACCCGGACTGGAGAGTATCGTGAGACCCGGACTGGCGAGTAACGTGAGACCCGGACTGGCGAGTAACGTGAGACTCGGACTGGAGAGTATCGTGAGACCCGGACTGGAGAGTATCGTGAGACCTGGACTTGAGAGTATCGTGAGACCCGGACTGGCGAGTAACGTGAGACCCGGACTGGAGAGTATCGTGAGACCCGGACTGGAGAGTATCGTCAGACCTGGACTGGAGAGTATCGTGAGACCTGGACTGGAGAGTATCGTGAGACCTGGACTGGCGAGTAACGTGAGACCCGGATTGGAGAGTATCGTGAGACCTGGACTGGAGAGTATCGTGAGCCCCGGACTGGAGAGTATCGTGAGACCCGGATTGGAGAGTATCGTGAGACCCGGATTGGAGAGTAACGTGAGACCCGGACTGGAAGGTATCGTGAGACCTGGACTGGAGAGTATCGTGAGACCCGGATTGGAGAGTAACCTGAGACCCGGACTGGAAGGTATCGTGAGACCTGGACTGGCGACTATCGTGAGACCCGGACTGGAGAGTATCGTGAGACCCGGACTGGAGAGTATCGTGAGACCTGGACTGGAGAGTAACGTGAGACCTGGACTGGAGAGTATCGTGAGACCTGGACTGGAGAGTATCGTGAGACCCGGATTGGAGAGTATCGTGAGACCCGGATTGGAGAGTATCGTGAGACCCGGATTGGAGGGTATCGTGAGACCCGGATTGGAGAGTAACGTGAGAACCGGATTGGAGAGTATCGTGAGACCCGGATTGGAGAGTATCGTGAGACCCGGATTGGAGAGTAACGTGAGAACCGGATTGGAGAGTATCGTGAGACCCGGACTGGAGAGTATCGTGAGACCTGGACTGGAGAGTACCGTGAGACCCGGACTGGAGAGTAACGTGAGAACCGGATTGGAGAGTATCGTGAGACCCGGATTGGGGAGTATCGTGAGACCCGGATTGGAGAGTATCGTGAGACCCGGACTGGAGAGTATCGTGAGACCCGGAATGGAGAGTATCGTGAGACCCGGATTGGAGCGTATCGTGAGACCTGGACTGGAGAGTATCGTGAGACACGGATTGGAGGGTATCGTGAGACCCGGACTGGAGAGTAACGTGAGAACCGGATTGGAGAGTATCGTGAGACCCGGACTGGAGAGTATCGTGAGACATGGACTGGATTGTATCGTGAGAATCGGATTGGAGAGTATCGTGAGACCCGGATTGGAGAGTATCGTGAGACCTGGACTGGAGAGTATCGTGAGACCCGGACTGGAGAGTATCGTGAGACCCGGATTGGAGAGTATCGTGAGACCTGGACTGGAGAGTATCGTGAGACCCGGACTGGAGAGTATCGTGAGACCTGGACTGGAGAGTATCGTGAGACCCGGATTGGAGAGTATCGTGAGACCCGGACTGGAGAGTATCGTGGGACCCGGATTGGATAGTAACGTGAGACCCGGACTGGAGAGTATCGTAAGACCCGGATTGGAGAGTATCGTGAGACCCGGACTGGAGAGTATCGTGAGACCCGGACTGGAGAGTATCGTGAGAGCCGGACTGGAGAGTATCGTGAGACCCGGATTGGAGAGTATCGTGAGACCCGGATTAGAGAGTATCGTGCGACCCGGACTGGAGAGTATCGTCAGACCCGGACTGGAGAGTATCGTGAGACCCGGATTGGAGAGTATCGTGAGACCTGAACTGGCGAGTATCATGAGACCCGGATTGGAGAGTATCGTGAGACCCGGACTGGAGAGTATCGTGAGACCCGGATTGGAGGGTATCGTGAGACCTGGATTGGAGAGTAACGTGAGAACCGGATTGGAGAGTATCGTGAGACCCGGACTGGAGAGTATCGTGAGACCTGGACTGGAGAGTACCGTGAGACCCGGACTGGAGAGTAACGTGAGAACCGGATTGGAGAGTATCGTGAGACCCGGATTGGGGAGTATCGTGAGACCCGGGTTGGAGTGTATCGTGAGACCCGGACTGGAGAGTAACGGGAGAACCGGATTGGAGAGTATCGTGAGACCCGGACTGGAGAGTATCGTGAGACCCGGACTGGAGAGTATCGTGAGATCTGGACTGGAGAGTATCGTGAGACCCGAATTGGAGAGTATCGTGAGACCCGGACTGGAGAGTATCGTGAGACCCGGATTGGAGAGTATCGTGAGACCTGGACTGGAGAGTATCGTGAGACCCGGATTGGAGAGTATCGTGAGACCCGGACTGGAGAGTAACGTGAGAACCGGATTGGAGAGTATCGTGAGACCCGTACTGGAGAGTATCGTGAGACCTGGACTGGATTGTATCGTGAGAACCGGATTGGAGAGTATCGTGAGACCCGGATTGGAGAGTATCGTGAGACCTGGACTGGAGAGTATCGTGAGACCCGGACTGGAGAGTATCGTGAGACCCGGATTGGAGAGTATCTTGAGACCTGGACTGGAGAGCATCGTGAGACCCGGACTGGAGAGTATCGTGAGACCTGGACTGGAGAGTATCGTGATACCCGGATTGGAGAGTATCGTGAGACCCGGACTGGAGAGTATCGTGAGACCCGGACTGGAGAGTATCGTGAGACCCGGATTGGATAGTAACGTGAGACCCGGACTGGAGAGTATCGTAAAACCCGGATTGGAGAGTATCGTGAGACCCGGACTGGAGAGTATCGTGAGACCCGGACTAGAGAGTATCGTGAGAGCCGGACTGGAGAGTATCGTGAGACCCGGATTGGAGAGTATCGTGAGACCCGGATTAGAGAGTATCGTGAGACCCGGACTGGAGAGTATCGTGAGACCCGGACTGGAGAGTATCGTGAGACCCGGATTGGAGAGTATCGTGAGACCTGGACTGGAGAATATCGTGAGACCTGGACTGGAGAGTATCGTGAGTCCCGGACTGGAGAGTATCGTGATATCTGGACTAGAGAGTATCGTGAGACCTGGACTGGACCCGGGCTGGAGAATATCGAGAGACCCGGACTAGAGAGTATCGTGAGACCCGGATTGGAGAGTATCGTGAGACCTGGACTGGAGAGTATCGTGAGACCCAGACTGGAGAGTATCGTGAGACCTGGACTGGAGAGTATGGTGAGAACCGGACTGGAGAGTATCGTGAGACCCGGACTAGAGAGTATCGTGAGACCTGGACTAGAGAGTATCGTGAGACCCGGACTGGAGAGTATCGTGAGACCCGGACTGGAGAGTATCGTGACACCAGGACTGGAGAGTATCGTGAGACCCGGATTGGGGAGTATCGTGAGACCCGGATTGGAGAGTAACGTGAGAACCGGATTGGAGAGTATCGTGAGACCCGGATTGGAGAGTATCGTGAGACCCGGATTGGAGAGTATCGTGAGACCCGGATTGGAGAGTATCGTGAGACCTGAACTGGCGAGTATCATGAGACCCGGATTGGAGAGTATCGTGAGACCCGGACTGCAGAGTATCGTGAGACCCGAATTGGAGAGTATCGTGAGACACGGATTGGAGAGTAACGTGAGAACCGGATTGGAGAGTATGGTGAGACCCGGCCTGGAGAGTATCGTGAGACCTGGACTGGAGAGTATCGTGAGACCCGGACTGGAGAGTAACGTGAGAACCGGATTGGAGAGTATCGTGAGACCCGGATTGGAGAGTATCGTGAGACCCGGACTGGAGAGTATCGTGAGACCCGGACTGAAGAGTATTGTGAGACCCGGATTGGAGAGTATCGTGAGACCCGGATTGGAGAGTATCGTGAGACCCGGACTGGAGAGTAACGTTAGAACCGGATTGGAGAGTATCGTGAGACCCGGACTGGAGAGTATCGTGAAACCCGGACTGGAGAGTATCGTGAGACCTGGACTGGAGAGTATCATGAGACCCGGATTGGAGAGTATCGTGAGACCCGGACTGGAGAGTATCGTGAGACCTGGACTGGAGAGTATCGTGAGACCCGGACTGGAGAGTATCGTGAGACCCAGATTGGAGAGTATCGTGAGACCCGGATTGGAGAGTAACGTGAGACCCGGACTGGAAGGTATCGTGAGACCTGGACTGGAGAGTATCGTGAGACCCGGATTGGAGAGTAACGTGAGACCCGGACTGGAAGGTATCGTGAGACCTGGACTGGCGAGTATCGTGAGACCCGGACTGGAGAGTATCGTGAGACCCGGACTGGAGAGTATCGTGAGACCTGGACTGGAGAGTAACGTGAGACCTGGACTGGAGAGTATCGTGAGACCTGGACTGGAGAGTATCGTGAGACCCGGATTGGAGAGTATCGTGAGACCCGGATTGGAGAGTATCGTGAGACCCGGATTGGAGAGTATCGTGAGACCCGGATTGGAGAGTATCGTGAGACCCGGATTGGAGAGTAACGTGAGAACCGGATTGGAGAGTATCGTGAGACCCGGACTGGAGAGTACCGTGAGACCCGGACTGGAGAGTAACGTGAGAACCGGATTGGAGAGTATCGTGAGACCCGGATTGGGGAGTATCGTGAGATCCGGATTGGAGAGTATCGTGAGATCCGGACTGGAGAGTAACGGGAGAACCGGATTGGAGAGTATCGTGAGACCCGGACTGGAGAGTATCGTGAGACCCGGACTGGAGAGTATCGTGAGACCTGGACTGGAGAGTATCGTGAGACCCGAATTGGAGAGTATCGTGAGACCCGGACTGGAGAGTATCGTGAGACCCGGATTGGAGCGTATCGTGAGACCTGGACTGGAGAGTATCGTGAGACCCGGATTGGAGGGTATCGTGAGACCCGGACTGGAGAGTAACGTGAGAACCGGATTGGAGAGTATCGTGAGACCCGGACTGGAGAGTATCGTGAGACCTGGACTGGATTGTATCGTGAGAACCGGATTGGAGAGTATCGTGAGACCCGGATTGGAGTGTATCGTGAGACCCGGACTGGAGAGTATCGTGAGACCCGGATTGGAGAGTATCGTGAGACCTGGACTGGAGAGTATCGTGAGACCCGGACTGGAGAGTATCGTGAGACCTGGACTGGAGAGTATCGTGAGATCCGGATTGGGGAGTATCGTGAGACCCGGACTGGAGAGTATCGTGAGACCCGGACTGGAGAGTATCGTGAGACCCGGATTGGATAGTAACGTGAGACCCGGACTGGAGAGTATCGTAAGACCCGGATTGGAGAGTATCGTGAGACCCGGACTGGAGAGTATCGTGAGACCCGGACTGGAGAGTATCGTGAGAGCCGGACTGGAGAGTATCGTGAGACCCGGATTGGAGAGTATCGTGAGACCCGGATTAGAGAGTATCGTGAGACCCGGACTGGAGAGTATCGTGAGACCCGGACTGGAGAGTATCGTGAGACCCGGATTGGAGAGTATCGTGAGACCTGAACTGGCGAGTATCATGAGACCCGGATTGGAGAGTATCGTGAGACCCGGACTGGAGAGTATCGTGAGACCCGGATTGGAGAGTATCGTGAGACCCGGATTGGAGAGTAACGTGAGAACCGGATTGGAGAGTATCGTGAGACCCGGACTGGAGAGTATCGTGAGACCTGGACTGGAGAGTAACGTGAGAACCGGATTGGAGAGTATCGTGAGACCCGGATTGGGGAGTATCGTGAGACCCGGATTGGAGAGTATCGTGAGACCCGGACTGGAGAGTAACGGGAGAACCGGATTGGAGAGTATCATGAGACCCGGACTGGAGAGTATCGTGAGACCCGGACTGGAGAGTATCGTGAGACCTGGAATGGAGAGTATCGTGAGACCCGAATTGGAGAGTATCGTGAGACCCGGACTGGAGAGTATCGTGAGACCCGGACTGGAGAGTATCGTGAGACCCGGATTGGAGAGTATCGTGAGACCTGGACTGGAGAGTATCGTGAGACCCGGATTGGAGAGTATCGTGAGACCCGGACTGGAGAGTAACGTGAGAACCGGATTGGAGAGTATCGTGAGACCCGGACTGGAGAGTATCGTGAGACCTGGACTGGATTGTATCGTGAGAACCGGATTGGAGAGTATCGTGAGACCCGGATTGGAGAGTATCGTGAGACCTGGACTGGAGAGTATCGTGAGACCCGGACTGGAGAGTATCGTGAGACCCGGATTGGAGAGTATCGTGAGACCTGGACTGGAGAGTATCGTGAGACCCGGACTGGAGAGTATCGTGAGACCTGGACTGGAGAGTATCGTGAGACCCGGATTGGAGAGTATCGTGAGATCCGGACTGGAGAGTATCGTGAGACCCGGACTGGAGAGTATCGTGAGACCCAGATTGGATAGTAACGTGAGACCCGGACTGGAGAGTATCGTAAGACCCGGATTGGAGAGTATCGTGAGACCCGGACTAGAGAGTATCGTGAGACCCGGACTGGAGAGTATCGTGAGAGCCGGACTGGAGAGTATCGTGAGACCCGGATTGGAGAGTATCGTGAGACCCGGATTAGAGAGTATCGTGAGACCCGGACTGGAGAGTATCGTGAGAGCTGGACTGGAGAGTATCGAGAGACCCGGATTGGAGAATATCGTGAGACCTGGACTGGAGAATATCGTGAGACCTGGACTGGAGAGTATCGTGAGTCCCGGACTGGAGAGTATCGTGATATCTGGACTAGAGAGTATCGTGAGACCTGGACTGGACCCGGACTGGAGAATATCGAGAGACCCGGATTGGAGAGTATCGTGAGACCTGGACTGGAGAGTATCGTGAGACCCAGACTGGAGAGTATCGTGAGACCTGGACTGGAGAGTATGGTGAGACCCGGACTGGAGAGTATCGTGAGACCCGGCATGGAGAGTATCGTGAGACCCGGATTGGAGAGTATCGTGAGACCCGGATTGGAGAGTATCGTGAGACCTGGACTGGAGAGTATCGTGAGACCCGGATTGGAGAGTATCGTGAGACCTGGACTGGAGAGTATCGTGAGACCCGGATTGGAGAGTATCGTGAGACCCGGACTGGAGAGTAACGTGAGAACTGGATTGGAGAGTATCGTGAGACCCGGACTGGAGAGTATCGTGATACCTGGACTGGAGAGTATCGTGAGACCCGGATTGGAGAGTATCGTGAGACCCGGATTGGAGAGTAACGTGAGAACCGGATTGGAGAGTATCGTGAGACCCGGACTGGAGAGTATCGTGAGACCTGGACTGGAGAGTATCGTGAGACCCGGACTGGAGAGTATCGTGAGACCCGGATTGGAGAGTATACTGAAACCTGGACTGGAGAGTATCGTGAGACCCGGACTGGAGAGTATCGTGAGACCCGGACGGGAGAGTATCGTGAGACCCGGATTGGAGAGTATCGTGAGACCCGGATTGGAGAGTATCGTGAGACCCGGATTGGAGAGTATCGTGAGACCTGGACTGGAGAGTATCGTGAGACCCTGACTGGAGAGTATCGTGAGACCCGGACTGGAGAGTATCGTGAGACCCGGATTGGATAGTATCGTGAGACCTGGACTGGAGAGTATCGTGAGACCTGGACTGGAGAGTATCGTGAGACCCTGACTGGAGAGTATCGTGAGACCCGGATTGGAGAGTATCGTGAGACCCGGACTGGAGAGTATCGTGGGACCCGGATTGGAGAGTATCGTGAGACCTGGACTGGAGAGTATCGTGAGACCCGGACTGGAGAGTATCGTGAGACCCGGACGGGAGAGTATCGTGAGACCCGGATTGGAGAGTGTCGTGTGACCCGGATTGGAGAGTATCGTGAGACCCGGATTGGAGAGTATCGTGAGACCCGGATTGAGAGTATGGTGAGACCCGGATTGGAGAGTATCGTGAGACCTGGACTGGAGAGTATCGTGAGACCCTGACTGGAGAGTATCGTGAGACCCGGACTGGAGAGTATCGTGAGACCCGGATTGGATAGTATCGTGAGACCCGGATTGGAGAGTATCGTGAGACCTGGACTGGAGAGTATCGTGAGACCCTGACTGGAGAGTATCGTGAGACCCGGATTGGAGAGTATCGTGAGACCCGGACTGGAGAGTATCGTGAGACCCGGATTGGAGAGTATCGTGAGACCTGGACTGGAGGGTATCGTGAGACCCGGTCTGGAGAGTATCGTGAGACCCGGACGGGAGAGTATCGTGAGACCCGGATTGGAGAGTATCGTGAGACCCGGATTGGAGAGTATCGTGAGACCCGGATTGGAGAGTATCATGAGACCTGGACTGGAGAGTATCGTGAGGCCCTGACTGGAGAGTATCGTGAGACCCGGACTGGAGAGTATCGTGAGACCCGGATTGGATAGTATCGTGAGACCTGGACTGGAGAGCATCGTGAGACCCGGACTGGAGAGTATCGTGAGACCTGGACTGGAGAGTATCGTGAGACCCGGACTGGAGAGTATCGTGAGACCTGGACTGGAGAGTATCGTGAGACACGGACTGGAGAGTATCGTGAGACCCGGACTGGAGGGTAGTGAGACCTGGACTGGAGAGTATCGTGAGACCCGGACTGGAGAGTATCGTGAGACCTGGATTGGATAGTATCGTGAGACCCGGACTGGAGAGTATCGTGAGACCTGGACTGGAGAGTATCGTGAGACCCGGACTGGAGAGTATCGTGAGACCTGGACTGGAGAGTATCGTGAGACCCGGATTGGAGAGTATCGTGAGACCCGGATTGGAGAGTATCGTGAGACCTGGACTGGAGAGTATCGTGAGACCCGGACTGGAGAGTATCGTGAGACCTGGACTGGAGAGTATCGTGAGACCCGGACTGGAGAGTATCGTGAGACCTGGACTGGAGAGTATCGTGAGACCCGGATTGGAGAGTATCGTGAGACCCGGATTTGAGAGTATCGTGAGACCCGGACTGGAGAGTATCGTGAGACCCGGATTGGATAGTATCGTGAGACACGGATTGGATAGTATCGTGAGACCTGGGGTGGATAGTATCGTAAGACACGGATTGTATAGTATCGTGAGACCTGGACTGGAGAGTATCGTGAGACACGGATTGGATATTATCGTGAGACCCGGATTGGAGAGTATCATGAGACCTGGACTGGAGAGTATCGTGAGACACGGACTGGAGAGTATCGTGAGACACGGATTGGATAGTATCGTGAGACCTGGACTGGAGAGTATCGTGAGACCCGGATTGGAGAGTATCGTGAGACCCGGATTGGAGAGTATCGTGAGACCCGGATTGGAGAGTATCGTGAGACCTGGACTGGAGAGTATCGTGAAACCCGGATTGGAGAGTATCGTGAGACCCGGATTGGAGAGTATCGTGAGACACGGATTGGATAGTATCGTGAGACCCGGACTGGAGAGTATCGTGAGACACGGACTGGAGAGTATCGTGAGAGCCGGATTGGAGAGTATCGTGAGACACGGATTGGAGAGTATCGTGAGACCCGGATTGGAGAGTATGGTGAGACCCGGACTGGATAGTATCGTGAGACCCGGACTGGAGAGTATGGTGAGACCTGGACTGGAGAGTATCGTGATATCTGGATTGCAGAGTATCGTGATATCTGGACTGGAGAGTATCGTGAGACACGGACTGGGGAGTGTCGTGAGACCTGGACTGCAGAGTATCGTGAGACCTGGACTGGATAGTATCGTGAGACCCGGACTGGAGAGTATGGTGAGACCTGGACTGGAGAGTATCGTGATATCTGGATTGCAGAGTATCGTGATATCTGGACTGGATAGTATCGTGAGACCTGGACTGGAGAGTATCGTGAGACACGGACTGGAGAGTATCGTGAGACACGGATTGGATAGTATCGTGAGACCTGGACTGCAGAGTATCGTGAGACCTGGACTGCAGAGTATCGTGAGACCTGGACTGCAGAGTATCGTGAGACCTGGACTGCAGAGTATCGTGAGACCTGGACTGGAGAGTATCGTGAGACCTGGACTTGAGAGTATCGTGAGACCTGGATTGGATAGTATCGTGAGACACGGATTGGACTATAATGGTATTAATTTGGTATGAATTAGCGTAAATACCTTATATGTGAAAATATTACAAGCTATTGCTATCGGATAATTACATTGGTTTATGTTCGACGATGTCGAAATATAAATATTACATGTCAGATAACTGTATCATTATGCGGGTCATTATAACACTATTTTAAATTATGAAACAGTATCTCCCACCATTCAGAGCTCAAGAAACAGTTTTGTGACCAATTAGGTAAGGATAGCATCACACATGCTCTGACTTCCATTCCAGGAGATCATGCTCAAATACAGGGCATTCTCTGCGTCCCATGCGCTCTGATCAGTACATAAAACTGGCGAAATCTCGACATATATTTACGAATATTTATGTTCGAACATAAAATAGTTTTAATTATCTTCGAACATAAACAGTCGTATGCAACTTGCCAATAATGGTAATTAAGACACTCGGGTGTCTTAATTATTGACATTATAGGCTCGTTGCATAATGTACAATTATTATGCATTAACTTGACCCGTTAAAATAGGCTATGTGTGCGTGCTGAAAGACTACCAATAACTCAACTTTTCTTCTTTAATATCTACCAAACATGGAGGCCCGGGTACGATACCCGGCTTTACCATCCTGGACGCGTTTTCTGTGGTTTCCCACTTCTAATTCAGGCGAATACCGGGTTGACTCCTAAATTAAGGCCACGGCCACCTCCTTCCAGATCTCCATCTGAATTACAAATAGGCCTACACACACTAATACAGCCATCACAATGACACACGCTATCAAACAAATTCCATACACATTCATCCAAGTACATGCGGCTACGCAACCACGATGTCGCAAATGCCCTAAACGAATCAACAACAACGTACAGCATACAGCCTAAAGTGAGTATATTAGTGCAACACTTCTGCAAGACCACATTAATAGCTTAAAAAACCGGTATCTAAAAAACTGGGGGATTATTGCCATTCTATTCCAGTCGCATACGCTCGTTTTATAATTTCCATACGAGTGTCTTAATTACCATTATAGGCGAGTTGCATACGACTGTTTATGTTCGACGATAATTAATATAACTATTTTATGCTCGTACATAAATATTCATAAATATCTGTCGAGGTTTCGCCAGTTTTTTGTACTGAACAGAGCGCATGAGACGCAGAGAATGTCTTGTATTTGACCATGGCCTCCTCGATTACCCTACTATGACATTAGGCCACGCAGTGAAATTTAAATTAGAAGGCCGTGGAACTCAGCACAGGCTTGATGCTATCGTTATCTAATTGGTCAAGCAATTGTTTCTTGAGCTGTGATTGGTGGGAAAAACTGTTTCATAATGAAAAATATTGTTATAATGAGCCTCATTATAGTACATTTTTCTGACATATAATAGTCAGAGTCGAATATAAACAATTTTAAAACATTACAATTGTACGATCATCTCAATACAGCAGGGGTAGCGGTGGGTGATCGGCTGTTCACCAATTAAAATATAATTATCTTAAAAGAAAAAGACCCTATAATTATTGTCTTTTCCGCCCACCCTAAAATCGTTATATAGGGCTGATGACCTTGACGCTTCTATCTCATAGCTGTATTGCAATATAATAAAAAGGAATAGTTCCTTTAGCTGAGGCCGACAGAAAGTTTGCCTCCCAAGTTCTCAAGTCTGCAGCCACTCATTCCGTACAGTGTATGGTGTCTCCATGTCAACGCCTAAACCCTGATTAATTATCGGAGACATATGGACTTGCATTCCACCGGACTTGAAGTGGTCAGTGATGCCAGGGATGGTACCCACATCACAGATCATGATCACTTTCTTCTGAATTCCTAGCACTACCCATTCGTTGGAACCGTAGACCATAACAATATAGGCTATGTCCTAGCACGTACAGTACCGAAATATTGTTTGAGCTTTTTGTGTGACCTATACGGGATTGTGTTAAGGGATGTGTCGAGTGTAATGATGTGGAAGGATGTAGGAGTAAGTGTTCAATGTGCGGGGTGCAGATGAGCCGTCTGAGGGGCGTTGACGTAGCTCGGGAAAGAGCTCCTAGGTATTCTGAATGATGGGTAGCTCGGGGGTGAGGGATCTGTAAAGGGTTGCTTAACGATTAACAATCTGATGCAGCACGCTGTTACTCAGCTTACGAATAGTGCGTGCAGTCTAGCGAGGTCTGGCGCAAACGTGCTGACATGCTCTCCGCGGCGAGACGTCAAATAAACAGCTTAGCTAGTACCTTCAAACAATTGATACCACTGTGCCCTAATGGGATAATGTTTAGGAGTTAGGGGCTTATCAATTAATTAAATAATGCAAAAGTCCAGTGAAGTAGAGACTAGTTAGTTTAATGAGTAATTTCTTAGTGAAATACTACTATTATTCAGAGCTTCAGTGCTATAGATTCTATTGTCTTACAATACAAGTAAAGTTTAGTAAGGGTTGAAAGTGTGGATGTACGTGTGAAGGTTAAGTCTCGCAGTACACTTACCTAGATGGTATTCGGCAGCAACTCGGCTGGGCACCGTAACTCACTAAGACTGAATAGTCAATGGTCTGTGTGCTTATTTTATAGAATCCTGCTGCAAGGTAGCACATTCCTATTACCTTGTACTCAGCTCTGGGGTGCCCCAAAGTCTCCAACCACACCAGGAAGCATGTCGAATGGCCCACTGTCTTGGTCTTGTTACACGATTGATGCATGCTGCTGCTCGCTTTGCATCGTCACGTGACGTGCACGCGTGCCCTCTAGCGACGGGCTGTGACCTTCCACGCTCTGGTCGGAACCACACCTCGTTACACACGCCACGATTAGCCGATGTAGTCACCGGTTTGCGCATTACAGCCTCCGGCTTGTTACTTTTTGAACGCACCTTATACATGGGGCCACTTGACCTCGATGTTTGAAATGTTGTTTGTTGTTGATTCAATTATGGACTACAGTATGCTAACCCACCACAACTAGATTGGTTTAAATATTGACATTTCCAATATTCTATTACAAATATTTGTTGACCCCACAGCATAGCTGCACCATAACTGCATGGAGGTCTAAAGTCGGAATTCTGACAGCGTGTCTGATTTTCCTGAGAGTTCTCCACACTCCCTCAGCAAAATATCGGTACGGTACATGTTTCAAGTCTCGAGGCACCTACTTCAATCCTAAATGCTGAAAATTACAATTACCCACACTATTACAAAACCACAGGTTATCAGGCAAATTCAACACGTCAAAGTACTTCAGACTGATGACCAATATGTCCCAATCATCTAAAACGAATACTTAAGAACAGAAATGTTGGATTCTAAGATGTGTAAAATATCATAGCCGTTAATTAAAACATTATTCATTACGTGTTCATTCACCGTCAACATTTCCAACAGCATTCAGTATTGTTCTAACATTAGTAGATTGAAAAGAGTGTGCAATTACGTAGCTATTAACTCGGATATATTAAGAAAACGTGCCTCAAGCAAAATATATGCAGGTGCTGCAGTGCTGTGGGACTCGCCTGTAGAGTCCTGCAGAGATAAACAAAACATTATCCGCATCTGCACAACTGTTATCCGCATCCGCCCCGCATCCTCATGACATTTTTCCGCATTCCCACGTTTGTTATCCTAATCTTCTTCTTCTTTCGTTTCACCCTCTTTGGGGTTCGTGGAAACAATCATTTCCCTGTACACTGTTCTTTCCGTAGAGCCCAGTACTTCTTCAGTCTTTCTTATCTTCTTTTCCTCTCTTCTTCCGAGATAATGGGTTTGGAATTTAGTGTAGCTCTGTCTTGGAACCTTATAATTTCATCTTTAGTGATTAATTTGGCTGTTCGATCGAGTAATGACGTTTCTGTCATTTTCAATTCTACTAGGTCTTTTTCAATTTCTTTAAACCAGTTGGGTTTTGTTTTACGATTACGGAAAAAGTCAAAGATTTGTTTCATTAATCTATTAAAATCCATTCTCAGAAGATGACCGTAAAAATTTATCCTCCTTTTTCGCATGGTAGCTGAGAGATTTTCAATTTTCTGGTAGAGAGTTTCATTCCTAATTTATATAATCTTGTTATCCTGAAATTTTGGTCCTACAATTTTTCTTAAAATTTTCCTTTCCTTCAGCTCGAGTTTTTCCATTTGGCCCTAAAAATTTATAGTTAGTGTTTCTGCTGCGTACAGAGCTTCTGGCTTAATCAGTGTCTTGTAATGTTTAATTTTGGACTCCCATGAAAGGAATTTTGTATTGTATGTGTATTTTGTTAATTGGAAGGCCAGTTCAAGCCTATTTTTCCTGGATTCCATTTCTTTACGTTACCCAGCATTCCAACTAATTCATTCTCAGAGATATTTTAATTCTTGTACTTCAATTTTTTGTTCTATAACTTTGAAGTTCTTACGAGGGTGTTTGTTGTTCGTCATGATCTTGTTTTTTTTTATTATTTTTTTTTCGAAAGAGATGTGAAAACCTATTTTAGCTGCGTGTTTCTCTAGTTCAAGGATCTACTGGCATTACAATAATATTTTTAATTAGAGAAAGCATAAATTACTAAAGCAAAATATTTAGACATTTGAGTAAAAAGTCGTTCCCTCTAGCTTTGTATGTCTTGTTTAAAATGAATGTTATACAGCCAGAATTGCAGCCCTTTCCTGTTCGGAGTGTCAATTATGTTTAGCCTCATGACATCATTTGAATGAGATTAGCTTAAATCATCATCTTAAATTTGTCATGAAAAAAAAACATAACGGAAAAATATGATACCGGTATGTCAAAACATCCGGGTCCTAATAATGATTGTATTCTAAAAACTACCCACAAATTTACTCCAAACATTATCCGCAGCTTATCCGCATCCACGCAGGGCTTTACTCTCCTGTAACTACAAGGTGACGTCACACACTACTAGACCAATGGCTACCATTACTCGCGCAGAGCTCTTATCGGTAACCCTTGATACTATAGCGGTACCAGGTAGAAAAGAATGTTGGAGGCGGGACTCACCGTGCGTTGCTGCTGAAGAGTTTCCCCCTCCATACTCGACTTCACAAGGTCCAACGACAACGACAAGGAAACCAGCAGCAGCGAGAAGGAGAAAGACACACTAACCGAGAATTGTTGTAGTTGCTTACTTTAGTAACTTATTTGTGTGTGTATATAATATGTGCGATAACCTTCACCGAGAATCGAGCCTGGTCCAACTTGATACTGAAGACAACTCGATTGCTCGGGTGTTGCGGCATTTGACGCACATTGGCAGCATAAAAGGATATGCTGGCGTCTATAATAGAGATGTGGAACACCCGATTCGGCGAGTAGGCTGGGAATCGTGCAGGTCCGAAAGGCACCGGTAGCCAGCCTAACGCCACTATGGTGAATACTGTCCAGCATTTTCAAGATTGCCGGCCTTGCTGAACCGTATGCCGCAGAACCATATTCTAGCCGGGACAGGACGAGGGCTTGGTAGAACCGTAGCAGCACCGCACGGTCAGCCCCCCACGTAGTGCCACTAAGAAAGCATGTTCAGTTTCCTGAGACACGTCGTTTTTAGTTGCCGTATATGGTGCTGCCACGTTAATTTGCTGTCAAAATGGAGCCCCAGGAAGCGATAAGTGTCAACCACTGGCAACGCAGCATCCCTGAGATGTAGTTCAGGGTGTGAATGTAGCCTCCGGAGCGGACAAAAATGGACGACGGAGGTTTTCGCCGCTGAAAATCGAAAACCTCGGTCGTGAGCCCACCTGTCGACCCGGTTGATAGCTAGCTCCAATTGCCATTCCACGATTGCCGTACTTCCAGAGCTGACTTGCAGAGCCAAACCGTCTACATACAGCGATGGAACTACCGTGGGCCCGGCGGCGGCAACAATGCCTTCTATGGCATCCGCGAACAAGGTGACACTCAACACAGAATTCTGAGGAACTCCATTTAGCCCAGGCATATTAAGTTTTAACCTAAAAAAACATAATGTAAAGCTGAAATTTGGCATAGATGTTCCCTAGTACCCTAGTAACAAATCCTGAAAAGTCCCCATCTCTGCGGCGTCCGCGTCATAGTTTTTAGAGAGTTCAAAAGGGCTTAAATGGGGCCTAAGTGCCAAAAACAGAATTTTTGCTTCCTGCGTTCAAAATATTGATCCAAAATCAGTTCTAATGAGCTTTAATAGTAATAATAGAAGGACTGCATTATATATAACGCTCTTATTGGTCGTAATTATTGCCATACATTTAAACAGATGAGTAATCAAACATTTTTAGCTCAACTGTTCTCACGAAAATTTGCCATTAGCCGGGACTTATCGTGTAAACAGCTGCTGGTAGCGACTAAAGACTCGAAGTAAAAGTTGTAAAGCACATTCGTAGCTTTAAAACGATATATTGCCCATGTTCATTCGACAAACAGCAGCAGAGATACAGTTACAAATATAAAAGTGGAAGTGTGGCAGTCGCTTTCCGAACGAACGCCTATTTACGCTGGTGGGCTCCATCTATTCACCTTTGACTCCCTTTTGTATCTTTGCTCAAGAACTTTTAGGAAGGTATTCATTTGAATCCAGGTAAACTAGCAGACACAGTTTGCAGAGAACAAAACGAGTTTAATGCAGTTAGCAGTTAAACGTACATTCATACTATGCATAATGCAATTAATAACAAAACAAAGCTTAAAAGGCTTTCTTTAGACAAAGAACACTTGCAAAACAAACCTTACATCGGACTCAATCGTCCTCCTCATCGACTGATCCATCAAATGTGACGTTGCCACATGCTTTTCCACTGCAGTGCCCACACATTAAGGAGCATGGGCAATGTATCGTTTTAAAGCTACAAGTGTACTTTACAACTTTTACTTGGGGTCTTTAGTCGCTATCAGCAGAACTCACACCGGCTGCCATAAGAGCTCTTGCTGTTGCAGGACACCAAATTGAGGAGATGATCTGGAGCAGCTGGAAGATGAGTTGTCACTGGTACTAAAGCTGAGTGTTGGATTTTCCATCCCCATTGGGTCGGGTCCAAAGAAAATCCTAACCATTCCTGAACTTGCAAATATACCCGCAGTGAATGTTGTTTGCATGTCGCTGAAGTCGGTGGAAGTGAAGCCAGCTGAAATGACGCTGTGACCGGTTGTTTGGAAATTTTTTGGCTGTATTTCACTACCCGAAGTTCGTCAAAGCTTTTGCACTCAGATTTGGCACTATCGTAGAGACAAATGGTGAACTTCTCTCCAGCTGATATTATGGCCTTTTCATCTGGAGCCGTAGAGACGAATACCTTCATTTCCTCGCGTGAAGATGCGGAATCCTTCAATATTTTCCAGGCTTGCTGTTTGATGTACTCTACCCACAGCTTTCCTGTGCGAGATTTCTGGCTAATTGAAGAAATTGTGTCATGAAGCGACTCTTTGAGACGTTGAAGGCAAGGATATGATAGCAAGCCGTTCTTGGAATGCGGTAAAAAGCGCCTGTATTTCGTCCTTGTCATCCTTCAGCCCGTCGTTCATGTTGAGTAACATTGTCCCGACAGCTTGTTTTGTCAGAAAATGCGCTCTGAGGGCCCTGGAACATGCACAGTTTCGCGTTATTGATACATTTGTAATTGAAGGCATAACGTAATCATTTTTAAGAGCGAGCTAATTGCAAGCCTAACTAGAATATGCGTGTCCAGACATCATGTGAGTCACTGACGATTTAGCGTATATTTCCGCCCAGAGCTCCTCCAAACCGCTTCCATTCATCACGTAGCCGATTGCCCCAAGAAACGACATTAGAATGTGAAATCCGCCTAGATGAACAACCACGTTTTTGAGTTCCTCTGAAGTGTCCGATGCGACTATCTCCGCAGCTTTCGCGTATAGGGGTTGGTCAAAGGTTTCGTAACAAGTGCTTTGTTTCAGTTCCACGCACTCTCTTGCGGTAAACTTCAACGCGGAATATATAGTTGATGGATTGCTCAGTTCCAAGTTAATGAACGGCAGGGTATCAACTGACGTCGTCTGGGGAGCTGGTTGAGCATGAGCAGATAGTGACGTCTTCATAAAGCCGTTCCACGAGGCGGGTAAATTAATACCTGACCACCGTCCAGATAACCACAAGGAGTCCATCATCGACACAATAGCCACAGAGTTTGGGGCTTCCACAGTTAACTCCTTAATCTAGACGTACTTTGAACCGGGAGATGAGGGCTTCCGATACCACGAAATGTTTAACTTTCCCATCGCCGCAATCACACCAGCATTAGGAACTTCTCGTGTACGTGGGAGTGGAGATATTTCACTGTCAAGCGCTGGACCTGTGCACTTGATGCCTCCCATGCAGTGAAATGTGTTTCGCCTGTCCAATGTCCTTATATTAAAGTCAGCGTTGTCAAAGCAAACTACGTGAACGCTCCAGCATACGGGATTGGACGTTCTTCACGAAGCGCTGAAACTTCGTACCTGTGTACTTCCGCCAAATTTACTGAAAATCCAAGACTGTTTAGAAGCTGAATTAATTGTTTGGAGTATTGTTGGCCTGCTCCGACAGGCCGAGCGCTGTAACCTAGAAACGCGATCGGGTGCCTTTTCAACAGCGGTTATGCTTTGAGACCGTAATTCGGTAACCGTTTCTTGCATAGACATGGGTAATGTGCCAATGTAAAGCTAAAAGTATGCTTTATAACTTTCATTCTGGGTTCTTAGTCAATATCAGAAGTTGTTTAAAAAATAATGACCTGCTAATTACAAATTATCCAAATTTTCGTGTAAAAATTGTGCTAAAATGTTAAATTAGTCGTTTTTTCCCTTCATCAATAGCAATAATTAGGCCTGATAAGTCCGTTATCCTACTGGTTCATTTTTATTAATTGCTAAAGCTCGCGAGAACTAAATTTGGATCAATATTTTAAACGCAGGAAGAAAAAATTCTGTTTTTGGCACTTAGGCCCTATTTAAGCCCTTTTGAATCCTCCAAAAACTATGACGCGGACACCGCAGAGATGGGGACTTTTCAGGATTTGTTTTTAGGGTACTAGGGAACATCTATGCCAAATTTCAGCTTTACATTTTATTTTTATTTTTTGAGGTTGGCCGTGTTTCTTGCATTCTCGTGTGTGTAATATTGCGATAATGTCCTACCGACTCTTACTCGGAAGAGTCGGACGGACATAAAGTTCGCTATCAATGTTGGTAGATTACCAGGGAGTCCCCACTCATGAAGGTTGGAAAGGTTCCCGCAGCGCCATGTTGTGTCATAGGCTTTCTCGTGGTCGAAGAAAACCGTGACTGGGTGCTCCTTTCGGAGAAAAGTCTCGTTTATGACGCTCTCAAGTGACACCAGATGGTCGGTGGTGGACCCTTAAGAGCGAAATCCCCTCTGGTACTCAGACAGAAGGCCTCTCTCCTCCAAGAACCACATAAGTCGACAGTTCACTATCTTCTCAAGCAGCTTCCACTGACCATTTTTACAGACAAATGGGCCTATATCTGCTGACAAGCTTAGGATCCTTTCCAGCCTTGGGAATCGGTATCTCGATCCCCTCTCGCCATTGAGATGTCCGTTTTTAGTTGCCGTATATGGTGCTGCCACGTTAATTTGCTGTCAAAATGGAGCCCCAGGAAGCGAGAAATATCAACCACCGGCAACGCAGCATCACTGAGATGTAGTTCTGGGTGTAAATGTAGCCTATGGAGTTGAAGAGGACAAACAGATGTTTTATACTGGAATCGCACAGATGTTTCAACATGTCATTATGGATGTTATCCGGTCCAGGAAATGTATCCCTGCACAGTGCAAGCGCACTGCGCAGTTCCCATTCAGAGAGTGGTACTTTGTAGAACTCCAAAGCAGCAGTGGCAATAGACAAGGGGGTGAACCTCTGCCTCCCGCTTCAGTCACAAATGTAGGATTATAAACCCCAGAGCAGGATACATCGGAGAAGTGCGATCCAATACTGTTGGCAATGGCAAGAGGGTCCGTGATGAGTCCGTTGATGAAGACTCCGGTTATTGTCAACGATGTCGGGAGTCCGGATATCCGACGAAGCTTAGTTTACTATTGAGATGAAGGAGTATGTGCCGTCATAGACGGCACACTTTTCCTACGTCGTTATCTTACTCTCTCGAATGAGATATTGGGATCAAGCACGCATCCTTTCGAAGTTGATAAGGTTGGCCATGATGTTTTGCCTCCGATAGCATTTGAAAGCACGTCGACTGTCTTTAATGGCCGCTGCAATCTCGGCTGTCCACCAAGGGACAAGCTTCCGGTGGGAGTTGCCGGATGATGAAGGTATTGTTTCCTCTGCCGCATCCAAAATACCATTCGTTATATGAATGGTATAATGATCGACACTCGCAAAGGTATCTTCGGCAAAAAGCGCACGTGCTGTGAATTCTGGCCAATCAGCCCGACGGAGTAGCGATCGACTTGGTAACTCGATGGCTCTCTGGTTCGGAAGAGCAACGATAATTGGAAAATGGTCACTATTACAAAGGTCGTCGTGTAAACCCCACTGTAGCAGGGGAACCAGCGCACGACTGCACAAGGTGATGTTGACAGTCGAAAAAGTGTTCAACAAACACAGGTCCAGCCGCTTGATCAGTCTCACAAAATCTCTCCCTCTACCGCTAGTGGTAGCGGTGCCCCAGATGGTAAGGTGGGCATTTAAGTCTCCCAGAAGGAGAAAGAGAGGGGGAAGCTGAGAGACTAGATCCACCAGCTGGTTGTAATCTAGTTGAGAATCCGGTGGAATGTACACGTTACATACTGTAGCCATTACTGGCAACGAAATATGAACTGTAACTTCTTCTGGCTGAGTACGCAGCGGCAACTCTTCACCTAAGGGGTTCGAGTGGACAAGAGTGCAGACGCCACCAACGGATACTGCTTCGTCCACCCGGTATTTAGAGAAGAGTTTAAAGAGACGCATTGTTACCACATGTCCAGGATGAAACCTGGATCCCTGAAGACAGGCAATGGTTGCCGAAAACGAAGATATTAATTGACGTAACTCAGCGAGATGTCGAAAGTAGCTATTTCAGTTCCATTGCAATAGTGCCATAGTGTGGAGATAAGTAGAAGGTGGTCTTCTACTTGCGCTTGACCGTTTACCACCAGTCCCCATCCTTAGGTGGAGATTATGGGCGAGAAGAGCTCACCTCAATCTCCATATTTCCGTCTGAAGACGAAGAAAATGGAAGGGGTGCTCCCTTTGGCGGCGCACGGCGTTCGTCGGACTTTTCCTCTCTCGTTCTTGGGGTACAGCGAGAGCATTGTCGAGGGGCTTTCTCCCAGTACGAAGACTGGGTGCTTGTCCCCGACACATACCGACCATTCTTTTTTCTAGATCTACGGCGACGTCTCGTTAGGTCAGTAGGTGTTTCCTTCCCCTCAGACGTCTGGGTAATAGGCACCTGAGGACTTTCACCCTTAGCCGAAGATCTATCTGGGAGATTCTTCTTCCCAACAGGTTTGGCTTCTGCCGGCTTCGCTCCTTTGGTGTTCGTGGGAGCGGTAGGGCCAGCAGAGACAGGAGTCACACCTTCAGGAGGAGGGCAAAACAGACTGCTGCGGACCGTCTCTCTCTTCTTCACTATTATTTTTCCATCTCAGATGGGCTGGATGATGATGTTCCAGCCACGGTATGTTAAGTCTTCTCTACCCCTTTAGTAGGGGAGGACTTATTAACCGACCGATTCGGAGAAGAAGAGGACTTCTTAGAAGACGCCGGTTTATATGATTTAACCGGCGCCTTTATCTGAGTGGCCGAAGAAGGTTTTAAATCCTTATTCGGGCTAACAGTACTGGCTGGTACAGCGAGGGGTGATTTTGAAATAGCACTAAAAGAGCACTTTGAACAGAAAGAGCAGGGCGTCACAGCAGCCGCAAACGATTCCCGAAATTCGGGAGCATTCATATCGCGATACTTCTCGCGAGCGTCGTGATATGAAAGCCAGTCCAATGTCCTAATATCGGATTGCTGCGTTGCTCAGCGGTGACGATCTGGCAGGCTGGGCCCAAAGTTGCAGGTTCGTATCCTGGCGCAGGGGATGCGCAAATGCGAGGGAGACGTGTCAGTAGATTTACTGGCACATTAAAGATCCTCTTCTGGGCAAAATTCCGGCACCCCGGCGTCTCTAAATGCCAGAGTAGTTAAATGGGCCGTAAAACCAATAACATTATTATTATGTCCTAATTTCTTGGATCTTTGCTTCCTTGGTGAATTCAGGGCACTGTTTTGACTGTGGAGAGTGGCTTCACTGGCAATTAGGACATATTGGGGGAGGCATACACCTCTCATCCTCATGTATCCCCTTGGCACACTCTACACACGGCCTTCGCAGTGCACCTGGCGGAAACATGCCCGAATTTCTAGTATTCATAGCAGAGCATAGGTGGAAGGATGTTCGCTCTAACGTCGCAATGGTACGACGTGACCTTCACCTGTTTAGGTATGACATCGCCCTCAAAATGGAGAATGAAAGTGCCGGTATCGACGCTGTCCTCTCAAATTTTCCGGGTTGTGCTCCTAATTTCGGTGACGCCTCTGTTCCCCAGATCCCGCGTAAGTTCTTAATCCTTGTTTAGAATGAGGTCTCCGTGGAAAATTACTCCACGGACCTCATTTAGCATTTCGTGCTTGGTGACATTAACAGGAATTTCGCCAAATTGCGTACATTCCAGCAAATCTTTGGTTTGCTGCCGGCTAACAGTATGCAGCAGGAGCTGCCCGTGCCGGAGTTCGAAAATTCCGTCATGATCCCCAAATTAATCCTCAATTTGCTCACTAAAGATGATCGATTTTCTTCTTCTTCTTCTTCTTCTTCCTAGCGTTTTCCCGCTGCTGCAGGGTCCGCTGTTTTGGTCTTGGCTCGCCATTTTGCACGATCTTGGGCATCATGAGGTCTTAGATTGAGAGCCTTCATATCCGCATTTGCTGTATCATGCCAGCGCTGTTTTGGGCGCCCACGTGGACGGTGCCCATTAACTTCAAAGGAGAGAGCGGAATTGGCAACAGTTCCAGGTGCAGCACGCAAGACGTGGCCATACCATCGAAGCCGTTTTTCCCGTGCCTTCTCAGTGATGGGTGCAACTCCTATTTGCTGGCGAACAGAGTCATTCTTTATATGATCTAGGAGTGTGATGCCCATCGACCAACGGAGCATACGCATTTCCATGCTATGTAATTGGCGCTCCGTAGCTTTGTCAGCTGGTCGACATTCAGCACTGTACAAAGCAACAGGACGTACTATCATGCGGTATATTTTGGACTTAAGGTATAGTGGCATCCTTCTGTCGCAGAGTACGCCTGTAACTTCCCTCCATCTCATCCATGCAGCCTTTATCCTACTTCGCACTTCATCACCTATCTCACCATCAGCTTGTAGGCGAGATCCTAGATACCTGAAGCTTAAGGTCTTCGTCAATGTCTCTCCATCAACTTGGATGGATCCGTTGGTTGGGACAGTTTCAAGGTATTCGGTCTTCTTTTTGTTCAGTCGAAGACCGTATTGTGAGAGACGGCTGTTCCAATTTTCAACTTGACGCTGCAATCCTATCCTGGTGGTATCAGCAAGTGCGACATCATCAGCATATAAGAGTGTCCAAGGGACATTCCTTTGCAGATCCCGTGTGACTGTGTCCATGACTAGGACAAAGAGCAATGGGGACAGTGCAGATCCTTGGTGTACACCGACTTTCACTGGGAAGCTCTCCGAGGTGCCAACAGCACAACGTACACAACTTGTGGTGTTTGTGTATAGCATCTTGATCCAGCTGATAAGCATTTCTGGTACACCATGGTTACGAAGTGCGTACCAGATCACACGATGTGGAACACGGTCGAAAGCCTTTTCAAGATCAAGAAAGGCGATATGCAGTGGTTGTTGTTTCTCGCGATGCTTTTCGATGAGCATTCTGGCAGCGAAGATTGCATCAGTTGTTCCCGCACCCTTGACGAAGCCGCACTGGTTGGTACTAATACTGACGATGTCCCGCAGTCGTCGACCAAGGATTCTCTCAAAAATCTTCATTGTGTGCGACAGGAGGCGAATTGGACGATAATTTGTACATTCTGCTGGATCACCTTTTTGTTTAAAGATAGGTACAGTGATGCTTGTAGCCCAATCACTGGGAACAGTTCCAGAGTCAACTATGGCATTGAAAAAGTTGGTCAGCCAGTTGATCGCGGGTTCTTTTAATTCCTGCAACTTCCAGAAGTCTGCCGGCAGGTCATCTGGTCCTGGTGCTTTTTGATTCTTCATACTCCTAATGGCACTGGTGACTTCCTCAGATGTGATGTGTGAGATAGGACCTGCTGTTGGAGTACCTTCTGGAATAGAGGGATGTGGGAACTCAATGTTGGAAATCTCTTCAAAGTGTTGTTGCCAACGTTTGAGGATATCCTGTTTGTCTTGTAAACGTTGACCATCTTTGCCTTTTATGCACACATAGTGCTCAATATCCTGTACTGATTTTGTTCTAGCTTTGGTCAGCCTGAAGATAGTTTTCTCTCCTTCCTTTGAGTCCAGTGTTGTATACAGGTCATCATAGTGACTGCACCTAGCTTCAGCAACAGCTTTCTTAGCCTCACGTTTGGCTATGGCATACCTTTCCCTGTTCTCTAGAGTCTTTTGTGAGACCCAGTTTCTGTATGCCTTCCTTTTTTCATGCACCTTTTCTTGCACTTGGGGTGTCCATAGCCACGTTTGTTTATCAATTCGGTGGGAGCTAGGTTTTGTTGTACCCAAAGTTGCTGTGGCGGTTTCAGTGACAGATTTACAGAATGTAGTCCAGGTGTTGTCTATCGCATTCAGGTCGATGGGAGGAAAATTTATACTGCCTGCTAAAGTCTCCTTTTGGTCTTTAAGCTTCCACCACTTGATCTTCTCAAGGACATTTATCCCTCTGCCTCTACGATGTTTAGAGATCCTTAAGTCTGCCGTTAGCAACTTATGTTGAGGGACTACACAGTCATATGGTATGACCTTCACATCTGATACTAGCCGGAGATCACGGTGTCGAACAAGGATGAAGTCAATTTGGCTGCTGTAGTCACCACTGGTGTAGGTGATGAGGTGGTTTATGCGCTTTTTGAAAAACGTATTACCAATAACCAAGTCATTCGCCTCGGCGAAATCCAAAATTTGTGTTCCATCATCATTCCGGGTACCATAGCCATTACCACCGTGGCAGCTATAACCGTCCTTGGTATGACCAACATGACCATTAAGATCACCACAGAGAAGTGGAAACTCATCTTGAGGACATGCTGAAACATGATCTTGTAGCTCTTGCCAAAACTGTTCCTTTTCTAGCTTATCACAGCCAGTTTGTGGTGCATATGCTAAGAAGACACGAAGCCGAGAAGATGCAATGTCGATTGTAATTGACATAAGGCGGTCTGAATAGCGCTGAACCTCAGCAACTCGGTCTCTCAGGCTGGCACAAACGATGACAGCAACACCATTTCTGTTGGACGTACCATGGTAGATCAGTTTATAGCCATCTCCGATGTCACGAGATTTTTGCCCCTTCCAGCGTGTTTCTTGTACACATGCAATGTCCACTTTCCGTTCTTTCAGCATCGCTGCTAGTTCACGGCTGCGTCCAGTAAGAGTCCCAATGTTGAGCGTGGCGATGCGTAAATTTTGTCTGCTTTGGACTTGCTTTAAAGATGATCGATTTTACCAGCCTAAAATCACCCCCTTCAAACAAATAGCGAGGTGACCTGTCGACAGGAAAACTTTAAATTGTTCATCCCAAGGTGTATAAACGTTGGGATTCACGCGACGATCCTAAGACGGCTTTTCCAAGGGGCCACCTGCAGTAAACCAAAACTTTGATAGCCCTATATTCTACAAGATTTCAAATATAACAAGTAGTCCCATGACGGGTGGCTTCTGTGGCGTAGTTGGTAGCATGCTGATATTCGATGCCCAAGATTCAGGGTTCAAACCCGACCGGCGTCGTCGGAATTTTTAAGAGCGTTAAACAACCCTCAGTACGCTTTCCTTCGAAGGAGAAGTAAAGCCGGCGGTCCCATGTCATAGATTTATGGCATGATTAAGAACCTTCCACTAACTACACTTGTGTGAAGCTAAATTATAAGTTAGATTGGACTAACGCTCTTAGGTTCCAACGTTCGTCGCCAGGAGCCAAATGCGGTGGCGTCTAGTAACCAAGTTTAGAACTAGTTGATAGTTGACGGTGGCGTTTGGTAGTGAAAGTAGGAACTATTTGAAAATTGAATGTCTGCAGTCCTTACTTGAATTTAAAAAAAAACAGATAACACACACTAATACAGCCATCACAATATTAACACCGGTTATCAGACAGATTCAACACACACACAAAGTACACGGGGCTACATGACCGCGTTGTCGCAGCCCCTAAACTGAGGAACCAACCAACTAGTCCCATGACAAACTAAATAGCCAATTTTAATATATTCCACTGGTCTTTTGCATTAAAACTCCCCTGCCTATTAAAAGGATTTTCCTTGCGATATACCTAATAATAGTAATGTTATTGGTTGTACGTCCCTGTTAATTACTGCGGCTTTTTGAGACGAGGGGGTGCCGGAATTTTGCCCCTAAGGGGATCTTTAACGTGCCAGTAAATCTACTGATTAGGACACATAAAATAAAACCTTAATTCAAAAATTTCGCACAGCCGCCATCTTGCTTTTATGAGAACAATTGAATGGAATTAGATGCCAGTAGAATAAATATAGTATAAATATTTGTCGTACCAAGTTTCACTGCCCTCGTTTGATTAAATCCCGAGAAAATGCCATTTGGGGCAGATGACCTCCTAGTGCCGCCCCTTAATACCTCAATAACTAACTAAAATGCCATTTAAATATTTGGTTTTGTACTTGTCATGTCTTAAGGCATCACATAGCTGAACTTACCTTAGTAGGTCTATTCTCTACAAAATTTCAGGGTGATACACGGGATAGGTTCAGAGATATAGAATTCTGGTGTTATATTTCGTACAGCCGCCATGTTGAATTGGTGAATCGTATTCAAATTTGAAGTTCACGATCGGGCTTGGACAAAATAGTACTATATTCTTTACGAGTTTCATTAATATCGCTCCAGCCGTTTAGATTTTAATAGGGGGAACACACACACACGGACAAGGGAGAGCGGATTTTAACCTGGACCCACTTTGATATCTGAAGTCGTGCGCGAAGTACGGGATTACAAGCAGAATTGTGTTGGGTTATTCTCGAAATGTGAACAGTCGTATGTCATACTGTGCAGACTTAGAACTTTTCTTTACAGCCGCGTCCAGTGCGGACTTTTAAAATTTCAGTGGAATGATTTATTCCACGATAGCGTGAGCAGAACATTGCATAATATTTCAAGCATCAGTAAAGGCTTGTTTAGTGTGCTTACTTCGATTTAAGTAGTTTTTCTACGTGGTACAATTAACTCATACGTAGACATTTCATGTATTCTGTGCTGAACAGATACCTGGAAGTAAACATTGAAATATTACTTCGCGGGAGCACTGAATGTTACTTGAGTATTCTTTCTACATCAAGATGTGTTACAAATTGCAGTCGGGAGGAACATTTTTACTGTTTATTGAATCTATAACCATGCAGGCTTATATATGAATACAGGAACATAATGCGCAGAGTAGAGCGATGACTACGTGAAGTAAGGGTGATACCCATTTACACCAGCGATGTTTCCAGAACGATTCTTGATAACGTTCAACATGAAAACAAATTTATTCGAAATCATGGAAGAGACGGGGATAAACCACTGCAATACTTCAGAAGCATGCTACTTCTATTTTAATCAGATCGTCTTACAAGAGAGATGGTGTTTACAATCGTATTGTACGAGCTACCATATGTACCGGATTTGGTTTACAATCCCCAGGCTGAAAGGAACAGTTCGGAGGAACTTTCTAGGTTTGAGGCCAGGATGGAGGAACTTGTGTAATGTGTCCCAGTATATTATGGAGATGAGAATTGGGCATTTGTTCCCAGTAATGCCAGCATCGAGAATCTTCACAAGGTAGAAGCCGACCATTTTTCAGCAGAAGTAGAGAATTAATATTTTGTAGTTTCCAGTTACCATTTTATTAACATAATTGATGATGGGATTTAAGTCTGATATTTCCTTGTCATCCTTGATGTCAGATTCGATTATCTTTCGGTTCGTTTGACGAACATATACTTTTGAAATTTATTCATGGATTTATTTTGACTCTGCATTTATCTCGATATTAATATAGCGTTTTGAACTTTTTGATCGTTGTGAAGAGCAACATTAGGGGAAGATATGCGTTTACGTACAGTTGATTCAAGCATTTAGCATTACGTTATGGAACTTGACGAGCATTTTGAGCTCGTTGAGTATCTTTTCTAATCTTTCATATATTCTTCGGAATATTTTTGGTGATTTTGTATCGTCGTGATTTCGACATTGACTCCTAGCAAGCTTTTTCTCAGCATATTAAGATTTGTTTGACGTTGAGATGAACTTTAATTTCATGGTTTGGTGATATTTTGGGGGAACGTGGTGTTGACCATTCCATTTTCATAACATCCCATTTCTCGATTAAGACAGTGCATTTTTGAAGGACCCTTATGTTTCACAGGTGTTTAACTCTGTTATCCGGGAACGATTCATGGTGTAGGGGATTTCATAGTTTGTTCAGTATCTCTGGAGAGATGAATTTTCCTCATTCTTGATTAACTTTAATTTTTCTTATCAACGTGCTTTAGATTAGTTTCGTCTTTTCTAATTCTCGTTGGAGATTTTATTGTTTTTTGACATCGGAATTTTTGCGAATTGAAATTTAATTCTGATTAACATTATTCTCAAACTATCATAATTTCCAAAGTCAAGTTTGTAAATTCATATTTATTAAATTCTGAAACGGTCTTGAATGGTGATGTAATCAAGATTTCTCATGATAACTATGCAAGGTGTTGAAGCATAATTGAAGTATAATTGAAGGTGGAATTACGAATTGTTTAGAATATGCATCCACGAAATATAAGTTGAATGTTTCAAAAATATTTATGATCACTATGAGAGTGATAGTAGTTAAGCTGATTTAAGGTGCATTTGAATGAAGTACAGTGTGTTGTACAAGTTTATGAGCTGAGTATAGCTGAAGTATAAAAGAATTTTCATGGTGTATTGAAATACTTGTGTGAAGTATTTGGAAGTACGTGGAGTACATAGTAATGTCTAGTGATACATCTTCGTCGTATAATGAGTCAATTTTCGTGTAATTACAGGTAAAATATATTTGCTGTGGTGACAGTTTATTTCCAAATCAGAACTGATGAAGTTTAAGGAGATCATAGTTTGTTAACAGGAATTTCGTGAGATCAAATTCATTCATTTTTTTTTCTGAATCATTTTATTACTATATGTCACGATTTGGAGTACTGCATTTAATTGAGCTTAGTGACTTGATAAAATTATATCGGATGTGGAATTAGTACAATGAAATAACCAATTAATGAGTCGAATGGATGATGAATCTATTTGTGAAATCGTGTTGCAGGCTGAAACAATTTGAAAGGTCATGGATAAATTTTGTCTGATGTAAATACTGTAATTAAGGGTAAATTTAATGTATAATGTGGTGAAATGAATTCACATTTTTGAACGATTAGGAGATCGTTACTTCGACGTATTATCAGTATTAATTACTGAATTATGTGAGCACTAGTTCGTGCTAAGTTTGAACAGGACTAGATGCCTCGTTTGACACTTTAGTGTCCTTTTCTTATATTTTTCGTCATTATGCCTATTTGAAGGTGGGTTGATGCCTTCAGTGTTGCACATATTTTTTTAATAAATTCTATTTTATCGCAATTCTCTCCCAGAGTAATAATTTACAACAAGCATGAAAGGTTGTGTCGAGAAGACCAATGTAGGTGTATATCTCAACTTTTTGTTTATCTCATTTCAGTTTGCTGCGCCTTTCTTTTTGATTTGAGCTAGTTCCTTTTGCGTATACACTTTGGTCTTTTTCACGCAATTTTGTTTAGTTAATGCACCTTTTATATTTCCTTCACCTGTTGGTAGGATCTGGGGAGTTTTTAGCCGGGCATTTTCAGATTCTACGACCCAGTGATCTTCGAGGGATTCAACAGGTGATAAAAGGGCACAATACCATCCCAGCATTTGCCCGAAGACGAAGTGGGAAACCATGGAAAACAACTTCGAGGCTGGCTGAGGTGGGAATCCAACACCCTCTACTCATTTGGACCACCCGAGGCCGAGTAGACCCCCATTCCAGTCCTCATACCACTTTTCAAATTTTGTGGCAGAGCCGAGAATCGAACCCAGGACCTCCGGAGTGGCAGCTAATCTCACTGACCACTACGCAACGGAGGCGACATTAAACAAACCTTGGCAAGCAAAAGTAATCTGCTTCGGTGGGATTCGAATCACCTGAAATCGGTAACATAAACAAAGATCAAGCATATCCCCTTCACCACCATTACACTGCTACAGGTTTACTGTGTAACATAACTTCATAACATGTATAAGCTTCAAGTGCGGTGTGTATTATCGCTAAGCATGTGAGGGGCTTGGTATCAAAGTTGGAAAACTCTTATTTTGCTTTTTTACAGGAGAAGTGAAAAACTACAATATGGTTGTCAGTATCATGGTGATTTTTTTATTTCATTCTTACAAGCCACATAAACATTTTTCATACTCATTATTAAAATTAAATGAATATTTAAGCTGTAAGTTGGGGATCAGTGGATAACGTGCATCATGAATTTTGTCTCAAACCAACAAACGTTGTCGTAGCACAATGACTTGTCAAGATATTTCATCCATTCAGTGGTTCCCGTGATTACCGTTACATCAGAGATGCCAATTTCAAGAACGCGATATTTGATAGCCAGACACAGTTCCAGTTCCACCCCTTAAAACAACAATAACTAACTAACTAGACACAGTTCCATCGCAAAATCCAACCATGCCAAGATTCCAGTATGGAAAACATGTTGAACATTGTTCATATTGTATTGTATTAACATGGAAGGTCAGAACTTTGCTTGATATGGACAATAACGTCATACCTGAGAGAAGGTCAGCTTTTGTAACCCATGAGTTATCAAGACTCAACATTGACATTGCTGCTCTCGGTGAAACTAGGCTGTCTTCTGAAGGAAAGATTACTGAATCTGGAACAGGATATAACTCTTCTGGAAAGGAAAGGAGGAGCGTGAACGTCGTATTCACGGTGTGGGCTTCGCTGTGAAGACCAAACTGGTAAATAATCACCAACTTACGCCCATTGCAACCAGCGAAAGGCTCATGACTTTCCGCATACCATTCTGAGGAGGTTCCTTTATGACGCTCATATCTGCCTATGCTCCTACCTTAGATTCCGATGCTGAAGTAAAGGCTCAATTCTATGATCAGCTAAGTGAAATCATCTCCAAGGTACCACCTGCAGATAAACTCTTACTCCTCGGTGATTTCAATGCCAGTGTTGCAAAAGATCACAGGCTATGGAAGCATGTGATGGGCAAACAGGGACTTGGAAAATGTAATCCCAATGGATACTTCCTACTTGGTCTTTGTGCAGAACACGAACTTTTCATTACCAACACGCAGTTCCGGCTACCTAACCGCTTTAAAACCACGTGGATGCATCCTCGTTCCAAACATTGGCACATTCTTGATTATATCATTACCCGGCAATGTGATAAGAAGGACACTCTTATTACCAGAACAGCAAGGAATATAGTCGATAGTTGGACAGATCATAAACTTCTTATATGTAAGCTCAGGATATCCATCAGACCTAAACCACCTAGGAACATCAAAAATTTGCCAAGAAGGAAGTTTAATACATCCAAACTTCAGGATGAATTCATCTATAAAAATATTGGAAACAGGATCGTCACCCAGTTATCATAAAACCCAGTAAGGAATGGCATTCAGCAAGAATGGGCCACACTACAGACGATTATCACTCAGTCAGCTGAGGAAACCATTGGTTTCATCGTGCGGAAAGGACAAGACTGGTTTGATGACAACAATGAAGAAATTCTGTCTTTCATCAATGCCAAAAGGAATGCATATCTTGCCCATCTTCAAGACCCAACTTCCAACACAAAGAGAGATAAACTACTGGAATGCGAGGATAAATGTCAGACGCAGATAAGGCAGATTAAAAATACTTGGTGGCTACAGAAGGCTCAGGAATTGCAGAGACTATAGGATGCTCGAGACTTGAGGAACTTCTATGCAGTACTCAAGGAAATATGGACCATCTCGCTCATCATCAGGTACACTGAAAAGCGCTGATAATTTTACTACCTTTACTGATAGTCAAGAAATCTTGGAACGCTGGAAGGAGCACTTCTCCAATCTCCTAAATCGTCCATCAGCAGCTGCTGAAGACTTCCTTTGTGATGTGCCGCAACAACCTGAACAACTGTGGTTGGCAGTACCTCCTACTTATGAATTCGGTGCAACTCTCACCCAATTGAAACCCAGAAAGGCACCTGGCCCAGATAACATCCCTCTGGAACTAATTCAAGCCGGAGGTCATTCCCTCAAAACAAGGATTTTCACCCTTATCCTCAGAATATGGAGACCTAAAGAATTCCACTATCATCACTATCTTTAGAGCTTCCAGAAGCACAATTGACTTGACTTTCTGTGTGAGACAGCTACAAGAAAAATGTAGAGAACAACAGCATCCACTCTTCTTAGTCTTTTATGACTTGGAAAAGACATTTGATTCGGTTCCAAGACCAGCCATGTGGGCGGTGTTGAAGCGGTTTGTTTGCCCTCAGCGATTTGTTGATCTAATCAAGGCTCTTCATGATGGCATGACAGGTCAGGTTTGCCATCAGTATAAGATGACCGATAAATTTACTATTACCCATGGACTGAAACAAGGATGTGTACTAGCTCCAACGCTTTTTGAGCTGTACTTGGCTGCAATGCCTTATGATTCACCTACAAACATCCCAGGTGTGGAGATCAAGTATCTTTTTGATGGAGGACTTTTCAACCTAACCCGTCTCCGCTCCTTGAGGAAAACTCGGTTTATTAATGTTACTAATATGTTGTATTCAGATGATGCTGCGTCGCCAACTCTCACACCTGAAGAGCTGCAAGAGCCAGTTAATTGTTACTAAAGTGCATGTGATCGCTTTGGTCTTACCATAAATGGCAATAAGACAAAAGTCTTGGCACAACCTTCACCAGGCACACCTCTTCCCCAGTTCAATATCTGCATCTCAAATTTGCCATTAGAACAGGTAGACCACTTCTCGTACCTGGGCAGTGCCATTTCTGTGAGCTGTACCTGTGAACAGGATGTGGATAAGAGAATTGGTGCAGCCTATGCAGCATATGGACGATTATCGCACCAGGTCTTCATGAATAAAGATCTGTCCATGAATGCAAAGCTTATGGTGTACAAAACAGTGTCATTTCTACATTGTTGTATGGCTGTGAAACGTGGACCCTTTACCGACGTGATCTTAGGAAGCTTGAGCGCTTCCGCCTATCTATCCTGAGGATTAAATGGGAAGACCGCATTACCAATATTGCTGTTCTTGAAGAGGCTCAAATCAACAACAAAGAATCATCCATAAAAGGTCGCCAATTTAGATGGATTGGTCATGTCCAACGGATGGATGATGTGAGATTACCTCGTCAAATGCTATATGGTGAGCTATGCTATAGCACCAGACTTCATGGTGGTCCTAAGAGGCGCTACAAGGTCCAATTTAAGCAGACCCTGAAATTGACAGGTCGATCCACAAACCTGGGGCATGCTGGCTGAAAACCGCTCAACTTGGCGCCGTACCATCTCAGATACTGTAAAAACATTTGAAAGGGATCGACGCACACATGAAGAGGCCAAGCGTCAAGCTAGGAAACTTCGAGCATCTCAACCACGTCCTCCTCCAGCAATACTATGTGACTTGTGTGGACGCTTGTTCCATGCCAGGATTGGACTCTTCAGTCACCGTAAGCACATCCACAACCTGGACTGAAGGAAGAAAATTTGAACTCGGAGTCGAGTTAAAGCCGATGATGTTGTATTATTTCTGTTGTTTAGTGTGTTCTCCATTTGAATTGCCTGATTGCCTTATAAGTCAACAGGTTATGGGCTCAGGCACGGATCCACCACGCGAATAGAAACTGAGTGTGATAGACTGCTCGTTATATGAACTGTGTTCTTTGTTATATCGATGTGCGCAACCAGTACCTCGTTACCGGATATAGATAAGCTGCAATGCAGTCCAAACTATGTGGATTGGCGATTCTGGAAAACCTTTTGAGACTCGAAGATCTGTGGAGCTGTATAGTTGGCTATCCAGAGGGAGATGCTACAACAGCTGCAAAGAAAGGCTGATTGGTTCCTCAGTTTAGGGGCTGCGGCAATGTGGTCATGTAGCCCCGTGTACTAACGGTGTGTGTAGAATCTGTATGTTTTAATTGTGATGGCTGTATTAGAGTGTGTTATCTGTTTTTAATTCAAGTACGGACTGCAGACATTCGATTTTTCAAGTAGTTCCAACTTTTGCTAACAAACGCCACCGTCAACGACCAACTAGTTATGAACTTTGTTACTAGATGCCACCGCAGTCGACTCCTGGCGATGAACGTTGGAACCTAAGAGCGTTAGTCAAATATAACCTATGATTTAGCTTCACACAAGTGTAATTAGTGGAAGGTTCTTTATCATGCCATAAATCTATGACATGACACCACCGGCTTTACTTCCCCTCCGAAGGAAGGCATACTGAGAGACTTTTAACGCTCTTAAAAATCCGACGACTTCGGCCGGGTTTGAACCCGCGACCTTGGGCATAGAAGCTCAGCATTCTACCAACTACGCCACCGAAGCTGCCAGCTGCGAAGAAAGGGAAAGACGAGAGTCGGGCGGGCTAGGTCCAGACTTAACCTCATGGTGGAGAAATCCATTTTTCCTCTCGCTATGCCTTGTAAGACCTCAAAGGAAGCCTGCGAAGCTCTTGAAAAAGATTACTCAGATAAAGGACTGAATTGGCGGATCGGCATATTGAAGAAATTGTCCAAAGTTATAATAAAGTACTTTAGTCAGAACATCAGACTCTCTCCAGTCACTAACAGCAAAAGCAGTGCGTCCAGGAGTAGGTGTGAAATGGACTCAGGAGTAGAAGGACATTCACAGTGCCAGAATGAAGGAATACTGGGCTTGGAGGAAAGCAGCCAGAGATAAGATCCACGTGGTCCACAGCCGGCCCAAACGGAACTAAAAGAAGCACTACAAGACAATGTTAGTGAGGTTATGGGACTCGCTCAGCAACTTGCCTCTATGAACACGGCACTGGACGAGTTTGTGCCAAGACATCCAAGGATTCTGCTTTGTTTTCGCGAGAAGACAAAACAAAGAAGAAGCCCTTCTGCTTGAAATGCAAGGAGCCAGGGCACTGGAAGAGTGATTGCAGGAAAGAGGAGATGCAGAGCTCAACCCGAGAGAAGTCGACGAAAGACAAGATGATGCTGACGACCGATGGATAGGCATTTATGTGCAAGGGCCTCTACTGGGACCTGGTTCGTTGACTCTGGTGCTACCAAGCATATGAGTTCAAGCAAGATTGCGATAGCGAACTTCACTGCTGGTCCTAATCTGGTGCAAACAATCAAAAGTTGTATGGACAAGCATATTGTAATATAACCGTTTAATTAAAAAATGGTAATTCAAAAACCTTGTCCAATGTACAATATGTTCCGGGTCTCACTGCTAATCTGTTGTGACTGCTGTGGGCGATACTGGAGCGTCAACGGATTTAAGCTTTTTTTTTTTTTGATAGAGGAATAGAATCAGCCTCCTATGATTAATAAGGCGTTACCACCATCGTCAACGATCCAATGGAGGGGGGTTCCGAAGGTAATCAAAGGTATCTTATGCTCCAAAGAAAGCCTGTAAGCATGTCAGACTATGTGACATACTTAACTGTCACTGATGACTCTGAACCTTGCACAGTTAAGTAGGAGCAGGCTATGAAAAGGGAAATAGAGATACTTCAGTTAAATGACACATGGTATCTAGTTGATAAACCCCAGGGCAAAAATTTCATCAGTAATACGTGGGTTTTAAAAGTAAAAGGAGACTCTAATGGTAACATTCAAAGGTATAAAGCCAGACTTGGGGCTAAGGGCTTCACCCAAAGTTACGGAGTAGATTTCACAGAAACTGTATCTCCTGTTGTTCGAACGGCACGTTAAGGATGCTGACTGCCTTGGATGTCCAGACAAATCTGAAGGTGGTACATTGGTATTCTGAATTTGTTTCCATCAATGGAAAGTTAGATAAATAAACCTACATGTGCCAGCCAGAAAATTTTGTCAAGAAAGGTTCAGAGCATAAAATTTGTAAGTTTAAAAATCTATTTATGCCTTAAAAACAATCTACTTCTTTGTGGAATAGGAGAGCTTAGGCCTACTCTGTCCTCGTCAAATTGGGTTCCAAAATTGTGCTGATGAACCCTGTGTTTACTTCAAGAAACAAGCCCAAGGTATGGAAATTATTGCATTGTACGTTGATGATTTCATTGTAGCTTATTATGATGAGTACGAGATCAACTCATTGAAGTTCTGTATTGATAAGGAATTTAAGGTGCGAGATCTTGAACCTATTTCTCTTATTTTAGGTATTCAAGTAAGATGAGAAGAATGAGGCAATGTGTCTTAGCCAAAAGCAGTACATAAGTGAGATTGCAAAGATATGTGGTATGCACGATGCGCGTACCATTGGTACTCCTTTGTTATCTAAACCAAATCTTGATGTTTCTGATACAGAAACTACTAATCTTCCTTATAGAGAACTCATAGGTTCAGTCATGTTCGTAAGTGTTTGCACGCGTCCAGATATAAGCTATGCGATAATCTCAGCCAATTCAATCATTGTTACAATGGATCTCACAGGTCTGCTGCAAAGCGAGTTATGCGTTATTTAAATTGCCCAAAAGACTTGTCACTTGAGTATGTAAGGAATGGCGGACAATTCATGGGATTTGTTGATGCTGACTGGGCTAATGATAGCACTGACCGATAATCAAACAACGGTTTTGTGTTCTAAAGGGCGGGTTGTACTGTGTCATGGGGGGCTCGAAAGCATCTACCGAAGCAGAAGCTGAGCGAAGCTGTTTAGCTGAAACAAGTTTTGTATAACTTTGTAGATCTCAAGTCACCTATCATGTTACTGAGTGATAGTCAATCAGTTCAAAAACTGTCGAAAAATCTCATCCACCATAATATGACAAAATATATTGACACTAAATATGACTACCGTTATGTTATAGATGCTTTGATTCTAAAGTCATAGACTTCAAAGTGCCGGCCCCGTGGTGTTGGGGTAGTGCGCCTGACTCTCACCCGGAGGCCTCGGGTTCGATTCCCGGCTCCGTCAGGGATTTTAGAAACTGACGTGAGGGCTGGAACGGAGTGCACTCAGCATCGTGAGGACAATTGAGTAGCTGCCTGACAGTGAGGCAGCGCTCCGATCACGAAAACCAAGATTAACGGCCGACGGGACCCGATGCGCTGATCACGTGTCACCCAAATATCTTTAGGCCAAATGGCTGGGCAGCGGTCGCTTGGTAGGCCTAGGCCCTTCATGGGCTGTAGTGCCAGGGGTTATTATTATTAGACTTCAAATATGAGGTTAACAAAGCCTCTTCCTAAGCCTAATCACATTTATCTTGGTAAAGACTTGGGTCTTGAATCATGTCCTGTACTCCCACGGGTTCAGGGAGGTGCATTTAAATATGTGTACTGTAAATACAAATACAGTATGTGAAAATGGATTGTAGTGGTCACACTCAAACCTGGGTAGTAGAGATATGTTTCTCTTTTGTATTATGGTTAAAATTGTTCATAGTGTACCTTGTGTGTTGTTTAGTAAAATGCAAGCCTATTAAACTTCGTGTGTTCTCCATTTGAATTGCCTGATTGCCTTATAATTCAACAGATACAACCTAATTGTTATTTAATCTTACATAATATCAATAACAAGTAAACTAGTACCAATCACTGAAGGGGAAGTGAGGTTTATGGCCTCAATTACACTTGTGTGAAGCTAAGTTATAGGTCATATATGATTAACGCTCTTAGGTTCCAACGTTCGTCGCCAGGAGCCGACTGCGGTGGCATCTAGCAACAAAATTCAGAACTAGTTGGTCGTTCAAGGTGGCGTTTGGTAGCAAAAGTTGAAACTACTTGAATATCTACAGTCCTTACTTGAATTAAAAACAGCAGATAACACACACGAATACAGCCATCACAATTAACACCGGTTATCAGACAGATTCTACTCACACCCAAAGAACATGGGGCTTCATGACCGCGATGTTGCAGCCCCTAAACTGAGGAACCAACCAACCGAATGTTTCAGTAAGTCTTGTGCAGGGCGAGTATGTGTTTACTCCTCCTGCATTCATGATGCGAAATGTCAGCTAACGTTGCGCCGCAGGACAACACTCGTAGTCCCTATTTGTTGCACATTTAAACGTTAATATATAACAAATTATGTAGATGACACGGACTGTATCCAGTCCCAAGGCACCTTTCCCAATCGTAACTACAGTTACACAAATTAGTCACCACAGAAACACAAGTTAAGTCAGACTAAAATGCTATGCACACCCTAAACACAGAGCTTATGCCTAGGATTATTAGCAACAGTCACAACACGATTCTTTCAGAGGAGTTTTGTAGTATATCTTGTGCAGGATGAGTTTGGACACCCATCACTCGCTAAGCATACAAAACCAACAACAAATAAATAATCCCTTTAGCAGATAAATAGAAATCTTAACTGATCTTACCTGGCAACAAGTCAATGATGTAACCTTCCAGAGAATATAGAAAGCTACCAATCCCTGCTGTTTCCTAGAGTACGAACAAGTGAAGAAATTGAAACGCTGGGGCATGTCCTTAGTTAGTTTAGTTAGTTATTGAAGTTCTAAGGGGCGGAAGAGCGAGGTCATCCTCCCCACTGCATGTTGTCCAAAATGCGAGAAAATGAGAAACACTCGGCGTCACATGGTTCGGCCACAAATCGCAAATGTTCTACAGAAGTTCATTGCTTGACGGAGGATGGCAGCACCAGACGACCTTGTGAGGAAAGCTATGATTCTAGACCACATAAGCACGTCCAAGACCAACTGCAATATCTCAGGTCGTGACACCACAACAAACATGGCGGCAATCTTAGGGGAGGACTTGTTGACGCCGATAGGCATAGCACAATTTATTAATTAAATATTTAATGCAGCCAATGGCCATACAATAATAATATAGTTATAGATGTAGTGGTCAATGTATAGTTGTACAGTTCATATAGCACGTAACAATTACAAAATTTTGTCAACGAGATTTTCCTGCTTTTGCATTTTATCACATAATATCTAACACATTGGCCAACACAGAGTTTACACTGGCACAGGTCACTTGGTTCATGGTAGGTATCTCTTTTACAGATTTTGTAGTGAAAACCATGGACCGCAAAGCGAGTCATGGTGTGCCTCAGTTCATAGTTAGCCGTCATCCATTCCCTGTTTATCATCGCGTCTGTGGAGAAGAAATCTAGACATATATCTTCCCTTCTGTCCCGAAATTCTTGTATAATAGGCTCTGGTATATAGCACAATTATGATAGCGGCAAATCCAAAAGCAGACTTTCGAATAATTGATTGAATTCCACCGTAATTGTTAGGTTTCACGTAATAAAGCGCAACTTCCGTATGAAATTCCGACGAACTCCGTTTCGAACAACGCTAATTTGAAGGATTGGACATCGTGGTAAATTGGCCCGTGCAAATCTAAAATATTGGAATGCAGTCGAAATAAATTAGGAACCTTTATGGACATCAAATTGGCAGGTGAAAATCTAAAGGAAGTAGGAGACATCTGTTACTTAGGAAGCATAATAACCAGTGATGGACGAGGCAAAGAGGATATAAAAGTAGGTTGGTTCAGGTAAGGAAAGCATTTCTACAGAAAAGGAATCTGTTGGCATCGAAGTATTAGGAAGTCATTTTTGAAAGCCTTTGTCTGGAGCGTGGTGTTCTATGGAAGTGAAACTTGAACTGTTGGAGCAGCTGAAAAGAGGAGAATTGAAGCGTTTGAAATGTGGTGTTACAGGAGAATGACGAAGATCAGACGGGTAGATAGGGTTACAAACGAAGAGGTATTAAGACGAGTAGGAGAGGAGAGATGCTTCTGGTTACTGCTAATGAAGATAAGAGATAGGTTGGTAGGACACATACTAAGACACCCAGGAATAGCAAACTTAGTTATGGAAGGAAGGGTCGAGGACAAGAACTGTAGGGGTAGACCAAGGTTAGAATATGTTAAACAGATTGCCCCGGATATAGGGTGTGGTAGCTATGAGGAGATGAAACGATTAGCTCAGGACAGGGAGGCATGGAGGGCTGCATCAAACCCGTCAAAAGACTGAAGAATCAAACAACAACACTTGGGTGAGTGCGCATTTTATGTCTGATAACGTGTGTTATTGTGATGGCTGTGTTAGTGTGTGTATTTGTACAGTAATTCAGGTGAGGACTGAGAAGAAGGCGGCTGTGTCCTTTAGTTAGAAACCATCCCAGCATTCACCTGGTTTAAAAGTGGGGGTGGGGCAACGGAAAAACATTTCCAGGATGGCTGAGGTGGGAATCGAACCAACCTCTTCCCAGTTTTGCCTGAGAATACTGAGCGTACCTTGTTTGAGCCCTCAGACCAGAATTAAATATCTTTTCAGAGTTGGGACTCAAACCCGAACCTCCCGGGCGACAGCCAAGCATGCTAGCAGCTACAACACGAGGTGGACAACGCGATTAGGTAATTATCAAATCTTGCAGACATTAAATAACGTTAAGGAAAATAGGCCCCGCGCGCTAAAAATAAAATACTTTTAAACGGTGTTGCACGAATGCAAAATAGGATTACTTTACCTGATTTACTTGCTGCTGAGTAATGATGACAGAATTTATAAGTGTCCAACTATCGTTCACACAGACTATAGCAGACCTGGCAGGCGGCTTCAGTTGCGAAGTTGCTAGCATGCTGAGCTTCTATGCACAAGGTCGCGGGTTCAAACCCGGCAGAAGTCGTCGGTTTTTTAAGAGCGTTAAAAATCTCTCAGTATGCCTTCCTTCGGAGGGGTGGTAAAGCCGGCGGTCCCATGTCATAGATTTATGGCATGAAAAGAAACCTTCCACTAACAACACTTGTGTAAGGCCAAAATTTGTAGGTTAGAATTGATAACGCTCTATTAGTTCCAACGTTTGCCGCCAGGTGCTGACTGCGATGTGATTTAGTAGCCAAGTCCACAAGCTAGGTGATAAGGACGGTAGCATTTGGTAGCAAAAGTAGGAACTACTTGAAATCACTGTCTGCAGTCCTTACTTGAATTTAAAACAGTTAACACACACTAATACAGCCATCACAATTAACACCGGTTATCAGACAGATTCTACACACACCCAAAGTACACGGCGCTGTATGACTGCGTTGTCGCAGCCCCTAAACTAAGAAACCAACCAACCAACCAACCAACCAGACATGACTCACAAGGGGCACGCCACATTTGAGAGAAAAAAAGTTGAATGATTTATTTTTCAATTATGGAAATAAGCACAAAAGATGAAAGTGTAAGCGCTGGAACGGGGTACACTCAGCCCTGAGGCCACGACCGCTTCCAACCCTACTAATTTTTGAAAGAGAAGAAACTAAGAAAATTGATTTTGATTCTATCATTGACGAATTTGATTCAGTAAAATCAAGAAAGGCGCACTTTTAATTTACCCAAATATTATAAAGTCCTCGCATTTATGAGCGGCTGGCTGCGTGGCTCAGGGGTAACGTTCTCGCTTGCTGAGCCCAAGGTTGCAGGTTCGAAACCTGGCGCAGTCAGCTGGCATTTGAGGGTGCGCAAATATGAGGGAGCCGTGTCAGTACATTTACTGGCACGTTAAAGATCCCCTTCGGGGCTAAATTCCGGCACCCCGGCGTCTCTAAAAGCCAGTGTAGTTAAAAGGGACGTAAAACCAATAACATTATTATTATCATTTATGAGCATTGCGGTTATATAATTATGTAGGCCTAGAAGTAAATAAGTATCATTATCCATATTGTCATTTCAGTTTAATTAATATATTTCTCTAAATTTATTTTTGTAAAATTGTAAATGACCATTAAATAAATTACAATATATCATTAAAATAGTAACATTCTTGTCATTACATTTTTCAACGATGTGCCTAAATATTAATAAATGATAATAAACATGAATTGCTCCTAAAACTGGAAAAGTAAGTAAATTCAAAAGATAATTTTTATGAAACTTTTTGAAAACCTTTAGAATCTTACTCAAACTAGTGTGTACAGGCTGAAACAAATAACAACCACCCTGGCAGGGGCGTAAAGTAAGTGCTTGTCATGGGCATCTGGATACGCCTCTGCGTGCACAGCAAGAAAAATCAAAGGAATGAAGAATGAGAGTTGGTGGCGAATAGTATGAAGGCTTTTACCCATTCATATTACAGTCAAACCTTATGGTTACTAGAGGACCTGTGCGAGAAATCTCGCATGTTCATTAACCACACTTTCCCCAATAGGTTTATAATAATAATAATAATAGTAATAATAATAATAATAACAAAGAGGCATTACTGATAGATATCGCATGTCCCAACACTCAAAACATCCAAACAACAGCTGCTACTAAAATATCTAAGTACACAGAGCTGGCAATTGAGATAAAGCAGATGAGGAAACTTGATGAGTCGGTGACTACCATCCCAATAATTGTATCGTGTACTGGTGTTATACCGAAAACTCTCCACAGTAGTCAATCAATATTGAATCTGCACCCGCAGATATATATTGAACTTCAGAAGGCAGTTCTGTTAAACACATGCCATATTGTTTGGAAGTTCCTTGGTGACAATACCCTGGCCGAATACTCAGCAAGGCTCGATGATCCAGATGGGAATTTAGCTCATCCTACAAATGAAGGTGACTCGTGAAGAATGCGGGCACGACATGGATGTGAAGTCTCTGAACAGTGTAATCGTAATTATCTCAGTACAGATGGTTCCTTGCTAAGGCCGATCCAGGCTGTAACAGAAAATGTAGCCGGTATTTGCCGTGATAATGTTGTCAAACAATAAACTATAATAATAATAATAATAACGTATGGCCTCGGATGCCAGGTGCAAGCTTTGTTATTTGACACCCAGAGGGTAGCTTGCATGTCGAATTTCGTTGCTCCTTGACTATGAAAGTCAAGGAGGTTAGATGTTAGATATCTAAGCTGCTTGAACACTATAGCGCTTTCTAGTATAGAAATGAGGAACTTTGTGTTGGCGGAAACTCCCGAGATTAATTTTGCCATTATGAACTCGGCCTACTGAATTCAAATGGGTCTTTTGACATGCCAACATCGTATGACATGCGTATCGTATTTTTGCCGCCTTTCAAAAATCACTTACCAAGGCCAGGAACGAACCTGCAATATTGGGGTTAGTAGACCGACACGATATCTACTCACCTACCGTGGGAAGTTAGGTTTATAATGAGAGCCTTAAAATGAAAGGTTGCTGTAACACTCACCGGTTATTCAATATTTATGAAATTATACGATTCGATTTACTGATCTGAAATCCACGCAAAATGATAGGCTAAAGGCGAGATCTCAGGATCTTAAAATGACATGAAACAGGCGTCACAGTGGTCAAAGTTTGAAGTTGACAGCTATTATGGAGCGTAGTTTCATACAGCAATAGTATTTGCAAATCGCACACTTCGTACAATTTTTTGAAATTCAGTTTTTAAAGAAATTAAGATATTTATGAAATTATAGTGCAATTCGTCACTGCTAATGTCTATTCTCTTTCATTTGAATGCTCATTTGTCACGATCGGTCGCTTGTGAGTGCCGCAGGAGGGATTTATACTACTGAAATAATATATATGATAGGGCCCATTGAACGCTGAAGCAAATATCCTTAAACTTTTGAGTGAACTCCACTTTGACGTACCGTAGTTTGTTTGCTACCAAATGCTACCGTCCACGACACCTAGCTTGCGGATTTGACTACTAGATGGCATCGCAGTCAGCACCTGGGGGCGAACGTTGGAACTAATAGAGCGTTATCAATTATAAACTAAAAATGTTGGCTTCACACAAGTTTAGTTAGTGGAAGGTTCTTTTTCATGCCATAAATCTATGGCATAGGACCGCCGGCTTTACTTCCCCCCCAAAGCAACGCATACTGAGGGATTTTAACGCTCTTAAAAAATCCGACGACTTCGGCCAGCATGCTACCGACTACGCCACCGAAGCCGCCTTAGAGACCATAAGGAGTTACGAGTCATACGTCACAGACTGTTACATGGATGTTAAGGGCTTTGCGTCCCTTGTACTTAGGTGTGTGTGGAATCTGTCTGATGGCATGTGTCATTGTGATGACTGTATATTTGGAAGGTGGCCGTAGTTTTAAGCTCGGAACCAAGCTCGGAAGATCACTTCAAAGACAGCTGAGGTGGGACTCGAACCGCCTCTTCTCCGTTTTGCCGCACGACGCTGAGCGTGCCCCGTTCCAACCCTCGGACCAGAATTTCATTTCTTGGCAGAGCCAGGACTCGAACCGACGATCCCCAAGACCACATAATGAAGAGGAAACTGTTACTATATTTTCATAATGGTAGAGTTTATATTTTACCATTAAGAAAGATATTTGAGAATACCACAAAGGGAAGACCCCCCACTTGGTACCTGTGGCCCACATTTTAACCGAGTGTGTGGATCTTGCTGACTTACGAATAAAGGCGGCTTCGGTGGCGTAGTTGGTAGCATGCTGAGCTTCTATGCCCAAGATCGCGGGTTCAAACCCGGCCAAAGTCGTTGGATTTTTAAGAGCGTTAAAAATCCCTCAGTATGCCTTCCTTCGGAGGGGAAGTAAAGCCGTTGGTCCCATGTCATAGATTTATGGCATGACAAAGAACCTTCTACTAATTACACTTGTGTGAAGGTAAATTATAGGTTATACGGTATTTGACTAACGCTTTTAGGTTCCAAAGTTCATCGCCAGGGGCCCACTGCGGTGGCATCTAGTAACAAAGTTCAGAACTAGTTGGACGTTGACGGTCGCGTTTGGACTACTTGAAAATTAATTTTAGCAGTCCTTACTTGAATTAAAAACAGATAACACACACTAATACAGCCATCATGATTAACACCGGTTATCTGACAGATTCTACACACTCCCAAAGTACACGGGGCTACATGACCGCGTTGTCACAGCCCCTAAACTAAGGAAGCAACCAACCCACCAACTTACGAAGAAACCTTGGTTTGCAGATGACAAACTTATATTTTCCGATGACGCGGTGGCTGCTGATCTCGTCATCCGCTTTATAAGTGAGAGTGGATTATGGCCAGAAATCTAAATTTTCCAGTGTACATTGACCCATTGTTCCTTTTTGAATACTGAATTTTTGTTTTTCCATATTTTTTGTTTATTTAATACTAGCAGAAGTACCCGTTCTTCGAACGGTGTTATATATTAACACCAGACATTATCAATTGAGCTACTGTTGCAATGGTTAGCGGTTTGTCATTCCTTCATAAGTTTATCAGAACGAAGTTAGTTCTGGGAATATCACACACACTGTCAATTTAAGGGCCTTAAAATGTGGTTTTCGGAGACCCCTTATAGACTCGCGAATTTTGTGTCTCACAATGAGAAGCGCAACATATGCTTTGATCGTCCTTCTAGGATAATTTTTATATTTCGCCTATTTTAGCATGTATTTTGAGAAGTTTTTCCCTATATCCACCCTTCTACTGTATGAAAAGTACGGTGAGGAGTTTTATAAATGATTGGTGTATCGACTTATGTTTACCATACCTAATTTTACGATGCTCCAAGCATCCGAAGACTATTTATAGGCGTACATAAAGATACACATAAAGACAGACAGACAATTTTATTGTCTACAACATATCACCCAGATATACAAATATGGGTATATCTACCATACGTATCAAACAAAATCATCCTTACGATGAACCCGTATGTCGACAAAGAAAAGAAAAGATTAGTTAAAATGTGCTCTCAAACTAAATTCACCTAAAGTGTACTTCCTGACGTGAAATAGATTTGAAAGCCTTGTAGACGAAACGCAATACACCTCACATAAAAAATGACCCTCTACGTTGTGTTAGGTCCCCATACACAGGAAGACCTCTTTCATAAATTATAAATGCTTGTGGTGCATGAAAATTCAGGTTCTTTAGCCTCAAATGGCCCCAATTCCTAAAAGCCGCAAAAAATGCTGATTCAATTCAGGAATTTTTGAAAATAATGTTTCTGTTTGTAGATATAATAGACTTTCTGTACTATATGTCGCACGTGAAATTGCATGAAAAAATTCTTGGTTACCCCTTGACCCCCTTAATTGCATTGACGAATTATACAGTCTACATTGGTTCCGTGATAACCTTATAGCCATTTGCAAACTTTCACAGAAATGTAATAAGTGGAGTAACCTAATAATAATATTGTATGGCCTCGGGTGCCGGGTGCAAGCTTCGTAATTTGACACCCAGAGGGTAGCTTGCATGTCGAAATATCGTTGTTCCTTGAATCATTATGAAAGTCAAGGAGGGTAGATATTTAAGCTCCTTGAACACTATAGCGCTTCTTAGTAGAGAAATGAGCAACTTTGTGTTGGCGGAAACTCATGAGGTTAATTTTGCCATTATGAACACGGCCTACTGAATTCAAATGGGTTCTTTGACATGCCAACATCGTATGGCATGCGAGTCGTATTTTTGCCGCCTTTCAAAAATCACGTACAGGCCGGACGTTTGTTTTAGACGATTGCCCTTGATCTTGAAGCCTGCGGGTGAGCCTGTACACAGTCACTCTCTCACCCTATCACTTCACATTTGTCACCACCGATCTGATGTAATGGAATTCCAGACTTGAGCAGACAGTACAGTCCACGTCGAAGTATTGTGTGACAGGGAAGTACACGTTACGTAGTTACGAACAGAACGTCATTATATTTGCCAGTGACTATACGTCAGCAATAGTGTGAAACAGCTTTATCAATCATCGGAGCGCTTGAGGCAGCTGATAACAACACAGGTACTGTAGTAACTCGCTTCCATTAAGATTTTTCACTCGTCTAAAACAAACGTCCGACCTGTACCACGGCCAGGAGTGAACCTGCAATCTTGGGGTTAGTAGACCGACACGCTATCCACTCACCCACCGTGGCAAGGTAGAAATGGAGTGATATTTCTTCTTACAGAAATAGATGGAAAGTTGGATGCCACCCCTTGAGATAATGTTGTCATGGTTACCGATTTCCATTCCTTCATTAGTTTGTTAAATTAAATTAAATTAGTTTTCTGGGAATATTTCAGATACTGTTGGTTTTAGAGCCTTATAATGTAGTTTTCGAGGCCCCCAAGTTTTGTTTCTGGCAACGAGGGGCTTTGTCTCCTCGTTGTACGCCATAATATAATACTAATAATAATAATATAATATAGGAATATATAATATGGAATTCTCACAAAACGGAACAAAATTGGCACGAATTCACCAAAGTACAGAAACAAACCTCTAAAATCATCAGATCTGAAAAACGCAAATACGATCACTACAGATTGGCTGAAATTGAACAAGATTTTACTAAAAACAATACACGAAACTTCTACAAAACCTTCAGAGAAGAATTATCAAATTATCAGGCACCCAGTCTTTGCTTCAAACGCCCGGATGGGACATTGGAAACAAATAATCAAGAAAATTGCAAACTTCTAGCAGATTATTTCAAGGATCTTTTAAACTGTGAATCCCCTAAAGAACAACTCATCTTTGAAAAAAAAACATCCAACCAAGATTCAGAACCCCCAACATTGGAAGAAATTAAAGAAATAATCCATGGACTCAAAAATAATAAAGCCCCAGGGGAAGATGGTATAATTGCCGAAATGCTGAAGATAGGTGGTGAGAACGTAGCCCGGAAAATCCACTCAATTCTTGAGAACATCTGGATCACCGAAGAAATACCTGAGGATTGGAAATGTGCGCTAATCCATCCACTGCACAAGAAAGGGGATAAAACCAACATCAATAATTATAGAGGAATTTCCTTGATACCAGTTATTTATAAAATTTTCTCCAAAGCCCTGCTCACTGGACTTGAGAAACAAACAGACCGTCTGATTGGAGAATACCAGGCAGGTTTCCGAAAAGGAAGATCATGTACGGAACAAATTCTTAATCTCAAAACTATCCTACAAATGCGCAAAACCAGACAGACAGTCATTACCTTTGTAGATTTCAGAAAAGCATATGACTCTATAGATCGTCAAACACTTTTCAATACTCTAGAAGAATTTCAAGTGGATAGAAAAACAAGAGAATTAATCAGACAAACACTAACTGGCACTACGTCAAAAGTTAAATTCCTCGGCGAAATATCTGAGCCTTTTGCAATTAACACTGGGGTCCGCCAAGGATACGGATTATCTCCGTTACTGTTCAACGTCGTTCTTGAGAAGATAATCAGGACCTGGGAAAAGGAAACTAAGGGAATAACCCTTGGCAGACTACTCAAAGATAGAATTCATGTACATTGTTTGGCCTTTGCTGATGACATAGCAATCCTTTCTAATATCAGACAAGAAGCAATTCATTCCATTGAAAAATTACATGAAATTGCCATCAAAACGGGACTTCAAATTTCTTATGAGAAAACTCAGTACATGGAAGGAGCCTCACGATACTTAGACGGACAACCTATGAGAACTAAATTCGGCAAAATCTTTCAAGTGAACGAATTCAAATATCTGGGAGAAATTATTCAGCCCTCTGGTTTAAACCGTGAAGCAAATAAAGAGAGAATTTTCAAATTACAGAAAGCTTACAGAATCACTTGGAATAGGTATAACAAAAATTCAATATCTCGGAAACAAAACTTAGACATTATAATACAGTAATCAAACCGGAGGCGTTATATGCATCAGATTGGTGGCAAATCTTTAACCAAAGAGATTGAAAAACAAGAAAGGAAAATTTTACGAAAAATGTTTGGCCCAGTTTTTATAGAGGGAATCTGGAGGAAAAAGTCATCCCAGGAAATATATCGCCAATGTGAAAAAATGGCTCATACTTTTCGGAAAATACGATTGAAATTTTACGGGCACATTATCAGAATGAACAATGGCAGATTGACTAAAAGAATTCTCAACTTGGCCCTCTCACTAAAAACCAAGAACAGCTGGCTACGTGAAATTGAAACAGATCTCCAGGAAATCAACATTTCAGACAATATTATACAGGACAGATGCAAATTCAGAACCCTAATCGACAATCACCAATTTGAAGACAAACCCAACACCAGGGCCACCATAACTTGGACAGAAGACCGAAGAAAGGCGCTCAGCGAGAGGATGAAGAGATTTTGGAAGGAAAAGAAGGCCAACACATCAGCTAAACAGGTTCAACCGTGCTCCTGAGTCGGGCATAACGATGCAAGAAGAATATAATATAGGGATAGGAATATAATAGACCTGCCGTACCACACCCGCAGGTGTAAATCGCGTGAAAAAAATCTAGTGTATACGTATTATACGTATTGATGAATTTTACAGCTTAATTTGGTTCCGTGATAATCTCCTAGCCGTTTGCAAACTTTCACACCAATGTAATTAATGGAATTGCATTGCGTCTTACAGCAATAGATGGACCTCCGAGAATCTCTTGCCATGGTTACCGGCTTGTATTCGTTCATTAGTTTATTAAATGAAATTAGTTTTCTGGGAATATCTCAAAAATGGTTGGTTTTAGGGCCTTAAAGTGTGGATTTCGGGGACCCTGTGGGGCCCCCGAGTTTTGTCTCTAACATTGAGGGGCTGAAAATGATCTTTGTCTCGTCCTTCTACTTCTATTTCAGCATGTATTTTAAGGGGGTAAGCCTTCTTTTATGAGAGGTACGGAGAAGGGTTACATCAATGATTAGTATCGTTCCTCTGATGGATATCTGTACCAAATTTTACGTTGATACACCCAGCCGTTCTCGAGTTATAAGGCAACAAAGTTGTCCACAGACAAACAAACAAACTGACAGAGACCAAAAAATTATTTTCGCGCGCATCCATAATAAAACAGTCTGAAACGCGTAAATAACTCAAATTTCCGTATAAATTGCGAAAAAAAACATACAAACTTTAATTTTTATGTACTTGGAGATATACTGCACCGCTCGGTGTTGACCGTGTTTTATTGCACAAATTTAGGTTTTACTCGCTAACCGTTGGAGATACACGAAAAGTGATCAGGACCTTTTGGGTAGAAAATTACATGTTAAATCTCGTGTATGCATCAAAAGTTTGATGTTTCTTAGCGTTCTCTTTTTATTTGAAATGGAAATATGAAATTTTGAAACCAAAGGGTGTAGTGACGTCACATATGTGGGTTTTACTCGCTAACGGTTGGAGATACACGAAAAGTGATAAGGACCCTTCGGATAGGAAATTAAATTTTGAAGCTCATATGTGCCATCAAAAGTTTGCTATTTCTTAGCGTTTTCTTTTTATTTGATATCGAAATATGAAATTTTGAAACCAAAGGGTGTAGTGACGTCACTAAAATGGTCGCCATTTTTAATGGTGCAAAATATCGAAATTAAAAGTATCCTATATGTAAGGATGGTAAATCAGCTACATCCATGCAAAATTTCATTTAAATCGGACCAGTGGTTCTTGCGTTATTGAGTAACACACAGACAGACAGCCAGACAGACACACACCATCTCATTTTTATATATTAGTTTTTTTTCTTTTTGAGACGTTTCGGCCATCAATGGACCACGATGTTCTTCACTCATATGATCACTGTAATGCTTGTTTTTTTGTCTGCCAGTAGATCTTCATTCTTGACGAATGTTCTGCTCTCCTTTCTTCCGTCCACTTGCAGTGAGGGCGAGGCATCACAGATGTTAAAGGATGTAGATTACTGGTTGATTTAACCGCCTTTCTGAACAGGTTCCTATCCCAAACCAGAGCTTGATTGATTCGAGCTTCTGTTAGGTCCTTTTTAATTTGCATCGACCATTTACAATAGGATTTTTTTTTTTTAGAGACATTCTCCTTTTTCTCATCACACTCACCAAATATATATTATATATTAGTTTGATTTTGTTTTATTAATTTTCCATCGTTTCAAATTTAGGTGTCCACCTCTAAATTTTAAATTCCATTCCTAATTTGTATACTTTAATCTGTATAATAGGGGCAGATGACCTCTTCGTTCCACCCCTTGAAACAATAACTAACTAACTCAGAAACTGATGGGTGATCATCTCATTTACCGTATTTGCTTTGACTGATACGGAATTGTGGCATCCCATGTTACAGGCTATACTGAATACTGAATTTGAGTTTCAAGGAAACTTAATTCTCACTAAACCAGTGACACAATTAAGACACAAGACTTCCCTTAAATAATCTAAGAACATTTTGCAAGTTGCTGAGCACTAACCCTGGAGTTGTGCCTTTTCCCCCAGAAACGCCAGAGTAGTCTTTAGTTCACGCCCCACCCTCGTTTATGATCTCTTATCGCGTATTTATCCATATCTCTATCACACCTTACTTACGCTTATCGGAGTCAATGGGAGGTGTTTCCAGCATAATCCGCAATTATCATATCGCTTGGACTTCACAAACACAAGCTGACTTAGTCCGTAAGGTTGTGCGATGGCTTACATGCAACAGCGATAGATTTACTGATACGTTAAAGAGCCAAATTTCGGCATTCTAGCAACTGGTAAAATCGCAGTAGTTAAACAACGTTAAATTCAATAGTATTATTATTCTTTGTCGTTTGGGCCTTTAACAAGACCTTATCCATTTCCACCAGCCAAAGAGGCATCACCGTTAAACCCCGGAAGTATTATAATAGACCGTTGGAGAATGTCAGTACATTACAATGTGTATAGACATTTACTATACCATATTTCACTGCCCGCAGATGGTTAAATCGCGAGAAATGTCTGGTTGGTTGGTTCCTTAGTTTAGGGGTTGCGACAACGCGGTCATGTAGCCCCGTGTATTTTGTGTGTGTGTGGAATCTGTCCTATAACCGGTGTTAATTGTGGTGGCTGTATAGTGTGTGTTTCTGTTTTTAATTCAAGTCAGCTCTGCAGACATTGAATTTTTTCAAGTAGTTCCTACTTTTGCCACCAAACGCCACTGTCAACGACTACTAGTACAGTACTTGGTTACCAGATGCCACGCAGTCGGCTCCTGGCGACGAACGTAGGAACCTAAGAGCATTTGTCAAATGTTTAACCTATAATTTGGCTTCACACAGGTGTAATTAGTGGAAGGTTCTTTAACATGCCATAAATCTATGACATGGAACCGCCAGCTTTACTTCCCCTCCGAAGGAAGGCATACTGGGGGATTTTTAACGCTCTTAAATCTCTTAAAAGTGAGAAAAGTCAATTAAAATGTTTTTAACTTTGCTTGGCCGCATTTGTTCGTTTTGTTCTTTACAGGTTTTCGAGAATTACATAGGTGAACTTGTAGTAGCGCACTTTATCACCGCAACGGTGGGTGAGTGGTTATCGTGTCGGACTACCAACCCCAAGCTTGCAAGATTTATCCTGGCCGTAGTAAATGATTTTTGAAAGGCGACAAAAATCACGACTCTTATGTCATACGATGTTGGCATGTTAAAGAACCCATTTGAATTCAGTAGGCCGTGTTCATAATGGCAAGATTAATCTCGGGATTTTCCGCCAACACAGAAGTTCCTCCTTTTTCTACTATAAAGCGCTATAGTATCAAGCAGCTTATATGTCCAACCTCCTTGACTTTCATAGTGCTCCAAGGAACAACAAATTTCGAAATGCAAGCTGCCCTCTGGGTGTCAAATAACGAACCTGGCACCCAAGGCCAAACAATATTATTATTATTATTATTATTAATATTATTATTATTATTATTATTATTATCACCGTACAAAATGTCAGGGTGATATCAGTAATAGTTTCGGAGATATGCAGGGTCATTATACAGTATATGCGCGCGAGAGTAAACACGGCAAGCTAAGCCGGCTGTGACTGGCGCAGATCGAGGCTGCGTGCACCTGGTTCAGCCGGGGGTGGCGGGAAATTTCACACTTTTACCAAACATGTTCAATAATGTGTATTTACAGTGCTCATTGTCGATGCTGAAAATGTCCTCCCTCTCTTGTAGCACACACCTGACATCTTCTGATGAAAGAATGGACCACAATCTCATCTAATCTTTGTTCTCTAAGAACACAACGTTGTCTGTTAACTTTTTTTTATTATTTACGGAGCCTGTTTTCTTGAATCGTTTAGCGAGCCTCCTAATTGTACTGACATTAGGCACAGGTCTTCCTGGAAACTTGATTCGAAATTTTCGTCTTGTTTCAGAACAAGATTTTCTGCTTTTCATATACGAATTATGGATATACACACGTTCGCGCAATGTGAATTGGTGTCTAGGTTTGACCAACAATCACAGTAAACATAATACTCACTAAACGTGCAACACTAACGTCTAAGCTTTGCAGATACACGTCCATATGAATGACAAAACACGTGTGAACTAACGATATGAGTCAGCAGAGCGCTAGTGTTGAGCCATACATGGTCTAATCAAAATCGAAATATCTACTTCCGTTTTGCTGACAAGTCATGGACACCAAGTGTTAGACCACTTCCTATAATGTATGTAGTTCACTAAATAGATGTAAAGTTTGTTATTTCTTTTGTTTTTTGTTCTCGTAAAATCTTAATTCCCAACTCATGTTTTTAACATTACGTTCCCTGTCTGAACTGTGATTTATTTGAGATAGAATCTTGATATTTTTTGCGTGTCATGCACAGTGCATATATTTTAAAAGTAGATTATTATATTTTGAATCTATTTTCCATTTGTTTCATTAAAATCACTTTTAACTTTTTTGTTATTTAAAATTATATCTAGGGTGAATCGTAAATTGGAATAACAACATGGAGGAAGAGATAATGAACCGTATAAAATCTGCAGAGAGGTGCATGTTTGCAATGAATAAACTATTCAGCAGTAAACAGTTATCATGGACTTCAAAACTCCGTAAGGCAATTGTACGACCAGTATTAATATATGGGACAGAGGCATGGACAACGAGCAAGAAGATGGAGAGGAGAATACTGACTTCGGGTTGGTATTAGAGCAGAGAAACTTCAGAAGAAGGAAAAACACAGAAATTCACGCACTGTATAACGAACCAGATGAGATAGCAGTAATAAGCAGCAGAAGAATAGAATGGCTGGGACATGGACTGAGAAGGGAAGAAGGGATGGTAAAAAGAGTGCTAGAAGGAAACGCACAAGGAGAAAGACCCCTCGGTAGACCAAAGTTGAGATGGCAGGATGGAGTCAGGAAAGACCTGGAGGCCCTGGGAGCCAACGAGAATATGGCCGGAGCCAGCAAGCTATGGAAGAGTCTAAAGAGTGAGACAATGACCCGACTTGGGTTCGCGTGGCCAACTAAGTAAGTTATTTAAAATTAAATTGGAAATGTTAATATAAATTTAACAACCTTCTCAGTCTAAGTAGATCTAGTATCTCTAGTTCCTCTTTGTTCAAACAGGTAGCGTTATTCATCATCACTTATTAGCTCAGAACATACAGTAGCCTATTGGAAACAAACATGACGTAATACGATAACACGCGCGGGAAGTCAGCATGTTCAAAGAATAGACTACTTATTAAGAATCCAGATATTCACGGAACATCAATAAATCAATGTATCCAGAGTGAAAACGATTCCCGCGTAATCATGGTCACAACACTGATAACACTAAGTGGTTGGAAATGATGATAATAATAATAATAATTTTATTACGACATTATAAAACAGTTAATCTTATGACGTTAGTCTTATGAACTACGCCTATTAACACTTTCAATACATGCCTCACTGTGGTCTTTAGATGCTATTGAAAACACAAATGTTTGTGACTTTTGACATCACTCATATTAGGCGTAAAATGTTTCAATCTCTCTTTATGGTGCACCATACACGATTCCATTAGGGAATTTTAAGTGTTACGCAAAAAAATAATCTTGTATCGATTTTTGACATATCGGCTGATGAAGGGGCCAAAACTATTGATTAGGCCTCGAAACATGTCCCACCAATGACCACACAGTGATCATAATTAATAAAAGTATTGATCAGGCGGAACTTTTAACCTGTGCATACTAATTAGTGTATCAATACGGAACCAGAATGAACCTTTTAAGTTCTAAAATCACCTCCAGATTGCCAAAGAAACTACTTGGTAACATAACACAGAGTAAATGTGGCACAGAATGGCTTAAAGAGGTACAGAGAGACTTACAATTAATCAGCATAGAAAATTTCGAAGACCGAACTGAAAGCCAGACGAAAATCGCGAATGTTAAGTTTGATCCAAGATCATTGCGACAACCTGGGAAAAGTGGACGGATGAGAGGAAGAGGGAGCATTCCGAGAGAATGAAGACATTCTGGGAGGAGCGGAGGAGACACGCCTCCAAATGACATCATGTTATCCAGCTTAATCGCTCTCCTGTAGGGGAATTTGCGCTTAAATTAATAAAATATTTGTATTTAAAACAGGGCCGATAGTTCCACTGGTGGTATGTTTAGCAGATGTATCGGTCCCCTGACACTATAAGTGTCGGTGTACTCTCCGCATCAAATTCCACGTCTCGGGCCCTCAGTATTTTACTTAGTGGTGCTTGCAGACTCAATGCCTAGCTCTGAACACAAGAGACTCGGAGAGATAAATCTAACAACTTATACTTCACTTGGAGGGAAGACAAAAGCAGAACCAATCGGGCGAATGGAAAGTTCTGTTGTGTTGTGCATCGTCCCGATCGATTGTTCGCAACCAATACATCTGCCTCTAAACTCCCACAGGGTGGGCTTAGAGCCTGGCTATTACAAAAATACAGATAATTATTGTTATTCTATTCTACACAAGGCGGGAATTCTACTGCAAGTTGGTGATCTTCTATTTCATTTACAGTATGTGGTGAGGATTTTAAGAAAATTATTGGATGTGTGCAACTACGTGAAACGTCTTCTCGGACTGATTTCTTTAAACGGTCGCTCTTGCGAAATTTCACCTTCGTATACATCTTAATCAAGTATTTTGCGGAACGGAAAGTTCACAGGCGAAATGAAGAAAAGCCGAGTTGCACTTCCAGGGAAACTCCAAACACAAACACTCTTCTCTGAAGTTTTAATTCAACACGACTCGCTGGCTGAATCTCGGGTAATAGGCTCGCCCGCTAGCTATGCTGTAACTGGGGTGATAGACTCGCCCATAGTCAGCTCGTAAACTGTCGCCTCAGTATTTGAATTGAGATTGTTGGAAGAAATGAAAACGTAAAAACACTTATAGTGGGCGATGTATTCAAGATAGAGATATGCTCTCGGCGGACTTTTTTTGTAGAACTTTCCACATGAACAATTCTTACACTAAATTGTACTCATCATTTTATGTATTTTTTATTATGATATCTCTAATTATGCTGGATTTTGCAACTTAATTTATGGCTGAAGAAGGGACCAGTACTAGAGGCCCCGAAACATGTACCATATAATAGCAAGTTTATAACGTGTTGTAAATAAATGTATTGACTAGGCGGAACAGTTTCTCCTTTGTTATATAGTAATTCTTACACTGGTAGTATATAGATACGGTTTGCCCAGCGTAAGCTTAAAACGCGCACGGATGCCATGTCTTTTTCCGACTTTTTCACTGAAATCGTTACTGCGTTGAACATAAATCAATTATTTTCTACAGAACTCTTCCTCGATATTCTTTACAGAATGGTGAAACCCGCATCACAATCCATCCAGAGGTTCACCCATGACATCCAAAAACGACAGTAGCGACACTCGGGCGCAGCAACAGAAGAGAGAGAGAGAGCATTGCAGCAGAAGAGAGATAAACGATTTCATCACCTTTCACTGTAACACTTATTCACGAACGTCACCGTATTCCAACAATACTTGCAGGTTTCTCCACAGAGACGTTGGTACAACATCTGACGCATGCTCTGTGCATTTGGCACAGCACCAAATGCGTGTGTTATTACTTTTATTATTATTATTGGCTGCTTCTGTGGCGTAGTCTGTAGCTTGCTGAACTGCTATGCCCAAGATCAGATTTTTAAGAGCGTAAAAATCCCTCAGTATGCCTTCCTTCAGAGGGGAAGTAAAGCCGACGGTCCCATGTCATAGATTTATGGCATGTAAAAGAACCTACCACTACAATTGGTAGTGTGTAGCAAACTTGTTGTAGGTTATTTGGTGGGAAATGCCCTATCAAGTTCCAACGTTCGCCGCTGGGTGACAGTGTCATCTGGTAGCCAAAGTTGGAACTACTTGAAATTGAACTTTCATTCGTCTTCATTCATTTCATCTGTCATTAACTCCTCTCGTGAGGTTGGCGTCAGGAAGGGCTTCCGGCAGTGGAAACCATCAGCCACGTGGAATTTCATCGCATCTTATTCGCGAACCCGTTGGAAACGGGATTAATTAGGGGTAAACATAGGTAGATTACTTATTTATTTATTTATTTACATATGTTACGCTCTCATTGTAGCACTTAACCAAAACAAGTATATACATGTCTCAAAAACAATATTAAAGATTCAGCTTCTTATTTTTCTTCTTTTCCCAAAACATTTTCATTCTAGTCGACCTTGCCGCTCTCTCTGCATCGCTTATGGTGTAAGTTTAGCGGGTAAAGGTTTTTAAGGGAAGTCGCATGTTCTTGTTTTTCAAGATATTCTTCTCATCTTTGTTAGCAATTTGGGACGTTGTCAAGCCGAGTTCATCCAGATCATTTTGAATTACCATAAAAAAGAGTTTTTGTTTTACTTTTGAAAAATTAATTTAATACTTTTAATTGTCTGGTATCCGGCAGGCGTGAGATATGACACCAAAAAAAAAAGCAATTCGCCTTTTGCGCATAGTATCGACTATAGACTCAGTTTCTTTATAAACCACTTCATTTGATAATAGACGCCATTGACCATCCACCTGATGTTTTTTATTAATTATAGTTCTGAGAATTCTTCTATCAGTCTTCTGTAATGTGTCAGTAACTGATCGAGTGTTTAACTTGAAAAGTGTTTCACAAGCATATATTGCTTCCGGTTTAATAACTGATCCGTAATATCGTAATTTGGCATTTATGGAGAGTGTTTTTTTTTGTAACAAGACCAAGTAATATATTGCGCTTGTCTTAACTTTGTTGTTCTATTTTAGATTGACGCTTTCTCATTCAAATTCCATGTTATAATCTCCCCTAAATATTTAAATGTATGTACAACTTTAATTTCTTTATTGTTAATCAATGTAATAGCTTGTGTTTCCACATCAAAGGATGCCATTATTTCAGTCTTTTCAAATGAAATTTGAAGTCCAACTTTTGCTGCAATAGACCCAAGTTCTTCAATTTGGTGTTTAGCCTAATCTATACTGGTTGCAAGCAGTGCAAGGTCATCCGCAAAAGCCAAGCAATTCAGTTTTATATTAGTACCAATCTTTACATTTGGAGGACAAGTTTTGTTCCACTCATGCATGATCTTTTCAAGAACACAATTAAATAATAACGGTGATAGACGATCTCCCTGTCGAAGTCCAGTCCGGATATCAAATGGTTCAGACAAGGCTCCTCGAAATTTAACCTTTGATTTAGTATCTATCAAAGTAACGCCGATGAGGTTGATAAGCTTTCGATGTAACCCAAATTCCCTAAGGATGTTAAGTAATGACCCTCGATGGATACTGTCATAAGCTTTCTTAAAATCCACAAAAGTAATGACCAAATCCTTTTGTCTCATTCTATGATATTTCATTAACCATTTCAGACTGATGATCTGATACGGACAGCTGCGACCTGGTCGGAACCCTCCTTGATATTCTCCTAGTTCTTGATCGAGTTGTTGTTGAATTCTTGTCAAGATAATTCTAGATAGAATCTTGTATGTTACATCAAGAAAATAAATCCCACTGTAGTTGTTCGGGTCTGATCTATCACCCTTTTTATGAATTGGGTGGATTACAGCCATTTTCCCTATTTTGAGTCACCTATCAACAAATGCGAACATTGACGCTGAGATTCAACACCGCCTCCAATGTGCCAGTGCAGCCTTTGGTCGTTTGCTCGTTCGCGTGTTTGACAACCACGACATTAGCATTCTAACAAAATTATACGTTTATCAAGCTGTTGTAGTTCCCACTCTGCTTTATGGCTGCGAAACCTGGGTTACTTACAGAAGGCACCTCGTATCTTTAGAAAAATACCATCAACGATGCCTTAGGAGAATTTTTGGTATTAAATGGCAAGACCGGCGCACTAACACAAGTGTTTTAGAGGAAGCTAGCAATATTAGTATAGAGGCTCTCATTATAAAACACCAACTTCGATGGACAGGACATGTAGTTCGCATGCCTGAGTCCCGCCTCCCAAAACAAATCTTATATTGCCAGCTGAATGTCGGTCAGAGAAAGCAGGGTGGGCAACAAAAACGCTACAAAGATGTTCTGAAGACCAACTTGAAGAAATGTCAACTTGATACAGGTAACTGGGAGGCTGTCGCATCCGACCGATCAGAGTGGCGCCGCAACGTCCATCAAGGCCACTTGTACTTCGAACAAGAGAGAAGAAGGCTTCTGGCTGAAAAAAGAAATGCCAGGAAAGAGCGCATGATTCGCAGAATGATCAACCCCCAAGATCCATTGGCTGCTCAAGACCTTGTGTGCCAATATTGTGGAAGAGTCTGTGGTTCTCGGATCGGACTGTACAGTCACCAAAGAACTCACGCAATATGATTAGGCCTAATGTTGGATTACAGCGAAGATTTACATAAATGTAACTTGGAAGACAATCATACTCGTATCACGAGTGATAGCCTAAATAATAACAAAACAGCCATTCTCCATTCCTCTGGTATTTGTTCCGAATTCCATACATCGATGAGGCGTTTATGGAGGTTGGAGATGGTTTGTTCATTTGCATATTTCCATAGTTCTGCTACCAATGAATTCTCTCCTGCTGCTCTATAATTTTTGAGCCAATTAATCGCTGCACATACTTCAGTCAAGTCAGGAGGAATAATGTTCTGTAAATTTGTTGTATTTTTTGGATTAAGCTCAAAATCAAGATATTCCTTAGGTTCATCAGCATTTAGTAGTTCTCTAAAATAATCTGCTAGAATTTTAGCATTATCAGTATCATTGTGGGCTAGTTTACCTGATTTATCTTTCATTAATAGTGTAGGAGGGCTGTATTTAGAATGATATTGACGAAATGTCCTGTAATAGTCCCTTGTTTTGTGTTGTTTAAAGGAATCATCAACAATTTGCATGGGCTTTTTTTGATTTTCTCTTTTAATTCTCCTAATTTCTTGGGCAGTTTCCCTTCGAACAATGGTTAATTCTTCTCGCGATTGTGTGGTCCCCTTTTTCTGATCATTGAGCCATGCTGTATGTCTCTTCCGAATTGCAGCGTCACATTCCGCAGTCCACCATGCATGCTTTTTCCTTTTCCTAATAGGGGCAATTTCGACAGCAACGGCTTTCAGTGTGTCAACCATCGTTTCTAGCTTGTCACTTAAGAGAGTTTTAGACTTTTCCTTGTAGGACACATTATTTATTGAATAACTAGGGTCATATTGCCTTTGCATGGTCGAGTTTGACGATTTTTGTTTACGTCGTGGAGATAACTTGATCTCTATCTTGGATATATAATGATCAGAGTCAACATCGACCCCACGTAGTACCTTCACGTTATATATTTCTTTGTAGAACCTTTTATCCATTGCAACATGGTCTATCTGGAATTCCCCTAGTGCACTATTAGGGCATTTCCAGGTCATAAGTTTGTGTGGTCTTCGCTTAAATCTAGTAGTTTCGAGACGTAGGCCATGTTCTTCACAAAGGGTAATTAATCTTTGACCATTCTTGTTAGTGAATTTGTGAGCTGGCCACTTACCTACTATTGGACGAAATTTTCTTTCTTGACCAATTATTGCATTAAAATCCCCAAGCAAGATTTTAACATGAGTGGAATGTTTGATATTAGTAAGGCAAGTTCTTCCCATAAATTGTCCGTTTCATCTCTAAATTTTTTGACATTCTTGTCATTAGTTGGGGCATGAACGTTTATCAAAGTGTATATTTTGTTTCCTGTCCTAATTGTTAAAGTTGCTAACCTTGATGAGTTCGACGAAAAGTCTTCCACTGAGTCAATAATACTGGTATGTACTAAAAATCCCATACCAAATTGGGGGACATTTTTCATAACTCGTGGTCCTGGAAGTCCCTTGTAGAGACGGTATCCTCCAGATTCAATGGGGTCTTGACCTGTGTTTCTAAGTTCTTGAAGTGATATTATTAAGATCTTGTGTTGGTCCAATATATCGGTTAAATGCTTAAGTTTTCCAATTTTAATTAACGAATTTATGTTTAATGTTGCAAAGAATGAACATTCCCTATGTTTGTTAATTTTGAGTTTGTATTTTGACTTTCGGGTTTCCAGGCGCTCCGACTCACCCGACTCTTCTACGCGACACCCCACCGTATCCGAATGGTGCCTTGCGGTGGAAGAGTTCATTAAAAGACTGTTCAAACTTGAGTTGATTGTCTGGTCTAGGACCCATGATCTGACCGTAGTCAGGGATTACAATTCCAGATGTGATCTGGAAAGATGATGAATGGAATTTGATAGGATGATTGATGAGAAATGGGAGTGTGTTTGGTCCGCGAGAGCTATTTTATTTCGCTCAAGTCCGCCAGCAAAACTGGTGAGGACCCCCCTATCCGCCACCTGGGACGCGCCACGTCGGAGTATCACCTCTCCGCCTTCCTACGACAAAATATTTTTTTTATCGTTTCGGTCGTCTATGGACCACGTTATTTCAACTGCCTTTTCCCTCGTTCTTTCACATTGGCCCAGTATTCGCGCATTCTTCTTCGGTGAGCTTCCCTTCGTTCTTCGGTCCACTTCTTGCCGGTTTTCAATATAGGTTTTGGCTGAAAACTCTGTATCTCCCCAAGTTTCTTCTCCAAAGAGTCACTTTCCAAGATGTCCTCATGTGATATCCCCAGTTCTTGTAGGTCTTTTTAACGAAGTGCCTCAGTTTGGCCTTGAAGGAATTTGATCGTGATTTGTAAATGTCTTTGGTTAAATGGTAAGCCATTTCCATTTTGTTAATCCGTGCCACGAAGGCTTCCTTTTCACGAATGTTGGGCTCAATCCATTCACCCAGGTATTTGAATTTCTCTACCTGTGTTATTTGTCCTCCATTCACCGTAAGTTCTCTGGGTTCCGACTTGATGTTCGTTATAAACTGCGTTTTCTCAAACGAAATCTGAAGACCTGCCTTTGCTGCTTGCACCTGTAATTGATTGATTTGTTGTGTGGCTGTGTCAAGAGAATTAAAGAAAATTGCAACATCATCTGCGAAAGCTAAACAGTCGATTGTCAGGTTTTTGTTTTTACAACCTAGTCTGACCCCATTCTCTATACCATCCTTACACAATTCTTTACGCCATTCTCGAATAACTTTCTCAAGAACACAGTTGAATAAAAGAGGCGAGAGCCCATCTCCCTGTCTCACCCCTGTCCGTATTGCGAAGGATTCAGAAATCTCTCCCCTGAATTTCACTTTGGAAGCCGTATCCAATAGGGATTGGTGAATGATTGCTCTTGTCTTATTATCTAAACCAAATTCTCTTAAAACCTGGATCAGGGTACTTCGATCCAGCGAGTCGTAAACCTTCTTGAAATCAACAAAAGTCACAACAAATTTCTTACTTCTCAGATTCATGTACGATAGAATTGATTTTAGATTCATGATTTGCTCAACACAAGAGCGCCCCTTTCGAAATCCACCTTGGTATTCGCCCAGGTGTTGATCGAGCTGTGCTTCCGCTCTCGTTTGAAGCGCTTTCGCGAGAATCTTGTATGTTATCGATAGGAGTGATATGCCACAATAGTTGTTTACGTCCGCTTTATCGCCTTTCTTGTGCAGGGGATGAATTAGGGCCGATGTCCAATCACTGGGCAGTTTCTCTGTTTCCCAAATCTCCCGGATGATATCAGTTAGCTTGTCGACTGGTTTTTCACCTGCGTATTTCCCGAGTTCGGCAACTATTGAATCCTCACCTGGTGCTTTATTGTTCTTAAGTGAGTGAATGATCTGCTTGATTTCTTCCCTTGTTGGTGGACTTGAGTCTGGATTGACGAGCACATTACTGTGAAAGGAAAATTTCGATGTTGGAGCCTCACAATTGAGAAGGGACTCAAAGTATTTCGCCAGGATCTGGCAGTTGTCTTTGTCATTGAAAGCAACTTTCCCATCGGGATTCCTAAAGTGAAGACTGGGTGGTGTGTATTTACTGAGATTTTGCTTGAAGGTTTTATAGAAATCACGGGTGTTGTTCTTTTTGAAATCTTGGTCTATCTGTGCCAACTGATTTTTTTGGAATGCTCGTTTTATCCCGCGTATGGTTTTATCAGCCTGCTTTCTCACGACCAGGAATCTCTCTCTGTTTTCTTCATTCTTCTGTTTGTTCCATCGCAACCAGGCATCGTCACATTCATTAGTCCACCAAGGATGCCGCCTCAACTTTGTCAGTGGGATGGTTTCCTGTGCCGTTTCAAGAATTGCTTCTTTGAGTTGTTCCCAATTCTGTGGCTCAAGTGTTTCAAGTTTCTGACTGAATTCGCTTTGTGTTTTCAGTTTTTCCACATCAAACCTGTTGATCTTTCTTCCCTGAAATCTCTTGGTGGATCTTGTAAGAAGTTTTAATTTTATCTTTGAAAGATAGTGATCAGAGTCAAGATTCGCGCTTCTTAAGACTCTTACATTCTGGATTTCTCTACGAGATTTACGAGAAATAGCAACGTGGTCAATTTGGAATTCGCCGAGATGGGGATTTGGGGATGTCCATGTTTTCTGTTTTGCAGGAAGTCGTTTGAAAGCGGTTGACTTCATCATTAGGTCGAACGCCTTGCACAACTCCACTAACCTTTCTCCATTGCGGTTTGTTCTTCTGTGGGCCGGGTATTCTCCGATAATATTCTTGAATTTCTTTTCCTTACCGAGCTGAGCATTGAAGTCCCCAAGAAGGACGATGATGTGTTCCTTGGGAATCTTGGATAGAATATCTTCAAGCTCTTCCCAGAATATTTCCGTCCCTTGTGGATCGATTCTGTTAGCTTGATTAATTGGGGCATGGACGTTCACCATGGTGTAGATTTTATTTGTGCTTCGAAACGAAAGGATCGAGACTCGACTGTTGGGGGACTTGAAGTTGGTGATGGACTCTAAAATCTTCTTACTGACCACAAATCCTGTGCCAAGGTGGGGGATGGATTTTACTACACGTTTTCCGACTTTACCTTTGAAGATTCTATACCCCTGGGAGTCAAAAGCTTCTGCATCAACAAACCTTGTTTCCTGAATTGCTGCGATCAGGATTTGATGATGTTGTAGGGTGTCAATCAGTTGTTTCAATTTACCGACCTTCATAAGGGAGTTCACGTTGAATGTTGCGAAGAAGTTGCGTCGTTTGTGTCTGATCTTGTTTGTAGGAGTCTCCGATACCTCCAAGCATGTCGTTGCTGGCTCCCTAGAGTCCGAAGGCCTGCATGCGTCGTGCAAGACGACGGTGGATTGGTTACCACCTGTGGTAGTTGCTTCAGCAGACGTTTCCTCCATGCTTTTTACATTTGAAAAAAACTGTAGATAGGGGGCCAGTGATATTGCACACTGACCAATGTACTGCCAAGGTTGTGAGCCTTGGAGTCCCCAGCACTGATCGGCTCACCGACCCAGCTTCCCGCTGGGATTGGTTACCCAACCTTCCACTGGGTTGCTCGGCTTAACAGGGGGCACCTCTTGTAGGTTACATGCTGGAGTTGGAGTGAAAGTGGCTGTTGGATTCTCTTGCTGAATCCAATATGTTTAAGTCGCAGCTGACATGCAACAACGCATTTCACTCCCATTAGCCCAGAGCCGTAAGGACTCCTCCCAGGTTTATTCCTGGGACCCAAAGTATTATTATTATTATTATTATTATTATTATTATTATTATTATTATCATAATTATTACTATTATTGTGGAGCCTCAGTGGCTTAGGCGGCAGCACGCTGGCCTCTCACCGCTACGTCCATGGTTCCACTCCCGGTCACTCCATGTGAGATTTGTGCTGGACAAAGCGGACGCAGACAGGTTTTTCTCCGGGTACTCCGGTTTTCCCTGTCAGAAATTTCATTCCAGCAATACTCTTCACTATCATTTCATTTCATCTGTCATTCGTTTAATCATTTCCCCAGGGGAGTGCGACAGGCTTCGGCAGCCGGCACAGTTCATATCCTCGCCGCCAGATGGGGACTTCATTCATTCCATTCCCTGACCCGGTCGGAGACTGGAAGCAGGCTGTGGATTTTCATTTTCATTACAGGAGGTTGCGTAGTTCAGGTGGTAGAGCTACTGTGCTTCTAACTGGCTGGCCAACCTCCTGGTACCGCGGCTAGCGTTCTTGGCTGTCGCCCTGGAGGTCTGGGTTCGATTCCCGGCTCTGGTGTGAGGGCTGGAATGGGGTACATTCAACCTCGGGAGGCAAAACTACGAAGAGGTGAGTTCGATTCCCACCTCAACTACTGTATACTGGAAGTAGTTTTCTGTGGTTTTCCACTTCTACTCCAGGCAAATGACTTAAGTCCATGGCCGTCTCCTTCTCAATCCTCACCTAAATTACATATACACACACTACTATTACTACTACAGACACAACAATAGCACAGGTTATCAGGCAAATTCACCGTACACACACGCAAGTACACAGGTTGATTGGTTGGTTGGTTGGTTCCTCAGTTTAGGGGCTGCGGCAACGCGGTCATGTAGCCCCGTTTACTTTGGTTGTGTGTAGAATTTGTCTGATAACCGGTGTTAATTGTGATGACTGTATTAGTGTGTGTTATCTGTTTTAATTCAAGTAAGGACTGCAGACAATAATTTCAAGTAGTTCCTACTTTTGCTACCAAATGCTACCATCCACTACACCTAGCTTGCGGGCATGGCTACTAGACCACATCGCAGTCAGCACCTGGTGGCGAACGTTGGAACTAATAGAGCGTTATCAATTCTAACCTACAAATTTTGGCTTCAAACAAGTATAGTTAGTGGAAGGTTCTTTTTCATGCCTTAAATCTATTATATGGGACCGCCGGCTGTACTTCCCCTCCGAAGGAAGACATACTGAAGGATTTTTAATACTCTTAAAAAATCCGACGACTTAGGTCGGGTTTGAACCCGCGACCTTGAGCATAGAACAAGTACACGGGGCTACCATCTAGTGCCGATGTCATGAAGCTTGATCGCTAACCGGATGAGAAGATTCTCACTGTCAGAGATATCGTCACCACATGCGGTCATTATCTGTTAACCACACTGTACGTAACACCGTAAATCCCAAGTAATCTACAAAACATCCTCCGCTCTGTGATTACATAAGAACATTAGGAGGAAAGTACATCACTATAATAGCTATTCTCCGACAAAACACACAGAACACGCCTCAATGACATTGGGCTATTGTTCAGTTCAGGCGAGCAACTCAATGTTATAGGCTAGACCAGTGGTCTCCAAATCTGGCCCGCGACAGCTTTTGGCAGTCATGGGCAATCTCTTTAGGGAGAAGGCCAGATGCAATGCAAAATAATCTAGGCGGGTCGAAAATAACACAACAAATGTTTACAAATAAATTATTAACTTTTTATTTCTGAATTGCAAATCAAACAATACTTATAGGCTACAATGGTAGAAACTTTCGAAAAAAGAACACACCTTCTTCTTCTTGGACGTTGAGGCCCTTTCGACCACGTGGTTCCTAACTCTGGCGAGCCCAGTATTCCTTCATCTTTGCACTATGAACACACCTTCATTATTTGTTAAAAGAGAAAGGAGTATGTGAGAAATGAAATTGTGACTGTGCTTCTAAAAGTTTTTCATAGTCTGGTTGAAACTAGGATGAGCTGATTTTAGTAGCGCAGCTATTTCTATTTCCGACGCTATTTTTGCGAAGCTTCATTGTAAAAAAAAAACACTTGTTCACAGATATAGGAAGATGTGAACATCGCAGTTATCTTCTGTGCATGAGATTTCAAGTTTGGGAAGCTTGAATTTGTCAGGGCCTTGTAGAACTCAATTTTCGAAACGTTGAGGAATAGTTGCTTCAATTCATTGTTATACAGGGTCATCGAAATATAATGCCAACATTTAAAAATATATAGAACCGAAACCCTTTATGTTAAACGTGTAATTCTTTCACTGAACGCCAGCTGGTTAGAGTAAGTTTTGTTGTGGAGCGGGCGTGACCTTGTTATGTGCACACTAGAAGCGCAGTAGCCACGGTCCGCCCGACCGCCGCGCCGATCACTACCATGTTTTCTGGGGGTACATTAAAAACATTGTGTATGCAGAAAAAATTCGGGATTTGGAGCACCTGCGGGAGCGAATGTCTGCCTCCATCTTGACAGTTACTCCTGAAATGATTGCACGTACGTGGCAAGAAATCGACTACAGACTAGATATTTGCAGACCTACGAACGGAGCACTAGGGTATGAAAAAAAATCTATCTTTTTCCGCACATTTTAAGATTGAAACAATTGAATTACCTCGAATATTTTTATAACAGTTATTTTAAATGTTGGTATTATTTTCCCATGACCCTGTATTGTAACTCAATCAGTTCTATCTGCTACTCTATTACAGAAAACGCATAAACACAATGAGATTGAAACAGGTTTTCACTTCTAGGTACACAGAACAGGAAATATAACCTACTGTATGTGTAGTTGTAGATAGTATACCGTAATCGGAACCTTGTCGCGGGCCGGATTAGACTAGCTCAAGGGCCGCACTTGGCCCATAACTGGCTTATTGGTGTTATTGTTGTTGTGATAAGTTGGATAGAAAAACACAGAATGATAGTAACTCGGTTTTAATTACTTGCTAGGTAAAGCTTAATGACAAGTAGGCCTTTACTGCAATACGCAGACAATTTAACTTAAGCATAATAACTTAACAAATAATTGAAATGAATCCCACCAACAGTTTATAAAGTCCACTTGTAAAAAATACTAATGAGATTTATGCAATTGTGATTTTCCAATGACTCCTCCGGGGACTCACAACTTGCGTTGGTGACCACGGGACCCCAGCTGAGTCCAGCATTGCTTCCACATACTTGTGCCGGGCTCCTCTCCGTCTTCTTACCTGTCGACCTCTCTTGGTCAACTCTTGTTCTTTTCCGACCCCGACGGTATTAGGGTATCCGAGGCCTATGAAGTCTTTCACTTTCCCGCCTTAATGGGCGCTTGTCTCATCTTTTCTCATCCCTCATTCTCCGAGGGGTCAGACCTCTTCTTTTCTCTTCATATATCCTGCCTTCTGCTCAAGGCTCTTAAGGAGGCAGGGTGTGTGTGTCTGGTGCACCCTAGATATTGCTACAACCTCAAGGGCTCACGGCTGGTGAGTTCGGGTGTGGCGACCCCGAGGGACTCCTGAGCTGGGTCCGGGTTTTCCCCTTTTTCCGTTGCCTCTGGGGCGGACCCTCTCCTCTTCGACTTTCCTATCTGCCTTTCGTGGCTCTCCTTCCTTCCAAGTCCCTCAATCCTCATTCTTCGAGGGTTGAGGGCATTTCCTTTCCTCCTGTTTTTTATTAGCCTTATTGGGCCTTTGTTTTCCATTTCTTCTTCTAGTCTGTAGTTAGTATTAGTTATAGTTTTCATTCTCATCTCATCTTTCACTATCACCCAAACCATTAGGGGCCGATAACCTTGATGTTAGGCCCCTTAAAACAGCAATTATCATCATTTTCCACTGACAATAGTTTGTAGTTGTGGACCATTTTTACTTGTACCAATTGTTAAAAGAGATTTAAGATGCTCATCGGTTAACTTAGATCTGTAAACATTCTTTGCGTACTTCATTTTTTTGGTGAATATTTTCTCACACAAGTAGGCTAAGTAGTACCAAAAACAGAAAACAGCCCACGAGCAAATCAGGCAAATTATCAAATTGTACCAGTGGAAAACTCTTATAAAATTCCAAGAGAGATGAGTTTTGTTTGATATTTGTTCTTAATTATATCACTGCACTGTAAATCAATAATTTCCATTTGAAGTTCCGGGGCTAGGTTTTCAATGTCATTATCAAAATGATTTTAAAAACCTTAATCTCATTCGCAATGACATCCAAGTCTGAGAAACGAGTAACAAAATTTATTTTCAAAACACTCAAAGCTTCGATTGCAAACTCGTCGGGGAAGTCAGACACAATAGTGTGGCTGAATAATTTCTACCACTACCTACAGTATTTCCGCTTTAGACCACTAGATGTCGTCAGGTGATAGGTTCGTAATAATATACAATAGTAATGGCAGTATATTAGTAGTATAGGAGGTCCTGGTAATGGGCGTGTAACTGTCAAAAGTTGTCACCAGATTGCAGCAGGGACCAAAGAGGTTCATACTCCAATATGAAGCTCCTTTTGTATTCCTTGACGTTGCTTAGCATTCGCCATATTACTTATTGGACCCTTTCTAGTCGTGCTGCACTCTGGAGACAACTTGACAGTTACACGCTCTAGATTTATTGCTCGTTGGTGTTTAAAAAAATTGATGCCATTATTTGCATGGTATTCTTATGGGGCTAAAGCAATGTTTTGAGCTCCAGAGCAGGAGTAACTCGCAGCTTCACTTCCTGACCGTTGGGCTTTTGTTATTACTCCTTGCCTTGACCCCCGTCGCTCCCTACTGCACTCTTGTGGCGGCAACTCGAAGTTCGCCTAGAACACTCCCATTCACCTCTCATTGAACTAGCGAATTTAGCAACCGTATGCTCGCTCAGGATGCGTACTCGGCGACTACTCTGGAAATTAATTATAGATAATGGCAGGAAAATTAAAACGATTTTGGCGCTTAAAACATTCTGGAGTAGCCTAATCAGAATGGCCCGCAGGCTGGAAAGTTTGGAGACCCTTGGACTAGAACTTTCATGAACACTATTCCTTTAGGCATAGGCCTATAGATTTGGGGATTTACGTACTTTCAACCTCTAGTGATGAGCTAGGAATATTAGGTAAATGAAATATAATAAAGTATGAGAATACATTCTTTATTTGTTCCTAAAATATATAATCCTTTTTAATCATCGAATGAGTAATTAGGCATTTTGATCTTTGGTTTCGTTGAATCTTCACTAGTATTGGACCCTTGTTCTTTGTCCTCCTCGGGAGTTGAATTGATAATAAAATTGACGATCAATTTCGATTTATGCTGTTCTTCCAGCTTCTTCTGCTGATTGAGTCCCAATTCTACTTATCATCTTCTATATCCGGTGCTGATGCAATTTCTATCACCGGAAATTCAACCATATCCGGTCGAGTAGGTTAGAAATATGCATTTTCTACCACTATGAGCACTAGTGTAAATCAATGAAACTCTACTATATCCGATCGATTAGATTAGCAGTCTACCTTTTCTACCACTACGAGCGCTGGTGTGAGTCAATGCAGACTTTCACTTAAGCCCTTATAATTGCTTTGGTTGTGAAGATTTTTCAAAAAAAACGGAAAATGGCTCAGGATATTGAAGCAAGGAACACAGTAAAGAAAGAATTATATACATTATAATAGTTAATTTGGCTAGGATTTGAATAAAATAGAAAATGAGTATAGAAATAAGCGCCTTTAGGCTCTTTACCCGGAAGTGATTTTCGAAATTGGATATTTTAGTTTTGATAGAGCTCTCCAAGATGCACTCATTTTGACGAATGGTGTGGCCAACGAATTTTGCTTTCATCTTTTCTATAGTAGTGATCAATTTTCTTGTTTCGTCTACTTCCTTGAGGACCCATTCGTTAGTCTTGTTCTCCGTCCAGCTTAATTTCAGAATCCTTCTCCACATCCACATTTCCGCTGCTTCCAGACGTTGTATGTCCTGTTTCCTTAGAATCAAAGTTTCGCATCCGTATAACAAAACACTCCAGACAAATGTTTTGCTAAACGATTTTTTAGTATTAATGCTAATGTGCCAGCTTGTCAGAAGCAGTCTATTATTGCTGAAGGCCTGTTTAGCGAGGGCAATTCTCCTTTTGATTTCTGTGGTGCACCTATTATCGTCAGTGACAATGCTTCCTAAGTACCAGAACTTACTTAACTGTTGAATGGTTTGTTTGGATATTTTCATTGGATTTGTTGACAACTAACACTTTGGTTTTGGAGGTATTCAGTTTCAAAGTTTTCTTCCTCTAGCGTTGATGATAAGACTCGCAGCATTTTACTTAGTTCCATCTCTGAGTCTGCGGTTAATGCGATGGCATCTGCAAATCTAGGCACCATAAATTAAGATCAATCATCGCTCTGAGAGACAAGGGTACGTGATTCATGAAATCTCAGATACCGGAAGTATAGATATGATAGGCACCCAAGGGCAGGAGCCATCATTGGTCCTACTGTCTGGAATCATATATTGAGCAATAGCACAGAAAAATCATTAGATTAACAACAGTCACAACAATGCCGAGTCCGGACATTGCATTGTTACGCTTCTCTCTTGCTGACAATAGCGACAATGTGGCAGTATTTCCAACTGAGAAACAAGCGCCAAGCCGGACCTCAATATTACGGCCGAAATTCGAATTAAAAATGCGGGTTATTTACGGACCATAACCTAGGCAGCATTCTTCACAACTTTACAAAATGGCATCATCTTATGTATTAATACATATATGTAGGGCTCGGATTTTTAGGTAAAGAAATATTTCTTAACGTAAATACATATTTTAAACTTTTCTTTCTATAATTACATAAATTCCCACTTTTCACTTATTAGCACATAAAAAGACATAATATTTACATTTTTTAAAATCAGTATGCTAGATCTTTCAGTTTATTGCATGTTTGTTCTGTGTTAATTCAACGGGAAAGAACCTGTGAGCTATCTAATCTTCATGCAGAGGGTATGTCAGCTTGCAACTGTGTTTTTCTCATCTTGTCGCCCCGTCCCACTCACTGTGGGAGCCGGGGATTTCCTTGTCCATAGCTATGATGTTCCCAACTCTAGGAATGGGTATTCCAAGATTCAGACACCTAGATATCAAGGGAAAGGCTGTAGCCGCTTTTGAAAGTTGAGATATTTGAATGTCGCGCTACATTGCTTCTCGAAGCAATTGGAAAGAATTTACCGATACTTGGATGTCAAGTGACGTAGCGAGTAATAGCAGAGGTGGAGGCTATTTATTGATTAAATAGTTAACTATGGAGTAGAGACTTGAGACTGGGATCAGATTACTGGCACTGCCAAATGAAAGAGAATGCAATTAGTATCAAGTAAATCGGACCAGGGATTCAAGAGATATGAGGATTTCCAGATATCAGCTGATGCGGCGTGACCCTGAAAGTTTTGAATAAAAGCCGGCTGGCCGAAGCAACTTCAGCTCATTCTAACACAAGCAGTTGCCTAGCAAGTTGCTACGACGCTGAGCCAAGGCACATGGTTGCCGGATCTACGCAGAAGTTCTTTTCAAAGTCGTGATAGTCACGAAAAGTGCTGCGCTACGAGTTGGAACTTAGTAAGTTTACGGCGAGGAGAATTACTGAGGTGATTGATTTTTCTACAGACATTGGTGGAAATATTTATATTTCTACAGGGACATATGCTAGACTTTGTCTAGAAATAATATTTTGTCACAGTCCAGTAATAACATAATACTTGGATATTTAAATCCATTTCAGTCAGTTTTCATTATTTTGTAACTAGTTAACCACTTCGATCTGTCAGTACACTGAAGACTAGTCTATAACGGTGGCGTTCATTAGTCTACGCAAGGGAAACTACAAGTTGCTTAGCGCATGGTAGATGGTGATATAATAAACCATGCCCAGGGAACGATCTTCAGAACAGCCGTTGATTGCTCAGACTGTCAGTGTTTTTCTTGTACTGATAAGATTACCGAGAGTTATGTTACAACTGACATATCTAAGAAGAGATCACTTAGATCTGACCCTATTTAAACAAACTGTTATGGCTTTGATAGAAGCCCATATTAAAATGGAACAACAGTTAATTCAAACGTCGAAAGATACTACCACTATGTCTGACTAGACGGATTGTGGGTATATGATGGCGGCGGATACAAGGATTATACGTGCTTGTCCAATAGGGCATGTCTATGGATAAATCTGGCACAGACCAGGTTTACTACGCTTCAAGACCATCAAGAAATGTAAGCCACATTTGAATTATATTATGCCTAGCTAATTGGAACAAACTATTTTTCTGCAGATGACCAACACATTTTATTTTTTTCTTCGTATTTAAATCTTGCAATGATTTACGCAAGACTTATTAGAGTTATTCTGAGTATTTTCAGCACTCAGATCAGTTTAGGATCGATGACCGAGCATTTCGAAGATTTATTTGAATTTTTCATATTTTAGGGAAACCACGGAAAACCGTCGATGTAAAGGTTGAGTTAAATTATTTTTGTTGAGGAATGGATATTTTTTCCATATTCGAAGGTTCGAACATGTGGATTCTCACATAATGAGATGATAATTAAACACATTTAAAATAATATAACTAATAATAATCCACTAATAATAATAATAATAATAATTTTATAATTTTTCTAAATAATTCTTGGATATTATATTTTATAATAATCATATGTATTGAGAGAGAGCCTATGAAGTAGTTTAATCATTTCTAGTTTGGAACAGGAGATTTTCCGAAGGAGAGTGGTTAGCGCAAGCCCGCATTCAACCAACATTTCAGTTCTGGTTGAACAGTTGATATTTGCTATGAGCAAAGTATATTTTTCAGATAACACGGAGAGGCATGAAACGGGAAGCAAATGATATTTGTATCAAATAGGATATTTTTGTATTTATATAAAATCATGACGTAAATACACTCGAAAGTGAAATAAAGATTTTCATAAGTATGGTAAATTCACGGGTTGAACTGAATGGTAAAATAAAATAAACTTGTAAGTTTATTAATCTTCAAATAGCAGGTTCGATGGCTCAGGTTTATAGTAGGAGTATTGGAACTACACATTTCGTCGGATGAATGACCCGAAGGTTATTTCTTGAAACCATCAGTTCTTATTTCAACCTTGTTTACGAATTCCATTTAGACTTTGATTTTGCTAGAACCCGGATTTGTCATGATAGTAGTTTATTCTTCTTCAGAGGAAGACCTTTGCCGTTGTTGTTGGAATATTGTGTTCGTACACAAATAGTAGAATGGGCCACTGCCAATTAAAAATAATTCTTTAACCACGAATAATTTGAAGGATATTTTCAATCCTAGAGCCATGAAATAATGAATTTATAATGAAGCTACAATTCTTATTTCCGCATTCTGTCGAAGAATTGCAAGTTGTAAAAGTTACTAAAAATGGCCATAATTTTTTTTTTTCATAATAATGATTCCAAGTGGAAAATTGAATAGTTGAATGGTTCAACAATTTATTGATCAAGTTGATGATTTAAAAATCATGTATTTTTGTTAGGAACTTGAAGTTCATAATCGAGTCACTTCTCGAAATGTTTAATGTCAGAAGAACAATTAATTGTTGTTGTGCTTCGCACAGTTCTTCGATGCTATGCTCAAGGTCAAATACTTTTCAGATGTTATTAATATGTGTAAATAATGTGTGTTGATTCAATGATAATAATATTTTTCGACGATATATTTTTGAAAACTGGAAAATAAGTGAAAGTTTAAAATACTATGAACATTTATTCTACGAGTGTTAATATCATGTAAATATTCAAACAGTGATCTACGATATTTCCAGTATAGACAATTAACTTTGAACTGGAATTAATTATTAATAATTTTGGAACACAGTCTACAGGACTATTAATCGGACTTGTGTTTCCAAAAAAAAGATTGTCAAATGTGTTTGGAAAATTTCTGTATATTGTGTGTAAATAAGAGTGTGGATCGCCACACGTGGATGATGCTGCTTTGAGCATCCTTGCAGTCAGATTTTAACTTCAAAATAAACTGAGATAATTTTACCAGATGTGTCATACCCAATTAAATCTCCTTCTATCCTTATTGTTGCATTGAGCCAAAAATCAGTAAAGCATTTTTTTTATTTGATGTCGTTTTTGCGATTTGCTTTAACCCATCTGGCGCCCCGGGATATTTTGATTCTCGTGCTGACTGATTATTGGTAAAATGCATATGTGGTCGTGCGGACTCCGGTCTAAACGGGCGCAATATTGCACCACGTTTTAGACCTTTCCCCTCTGCCCAGCTACCTGGCACCAATGTCACTCACATACAGTTGATTTCTGGCACTGTGAAGTGTAAGGCAGTTCTACGATTCCTAAAGTAATAGCAACTACAAGTTATCGTCTGCAGCAGTATGTTGCAGAATTAAAAGATAATTTTACCTCTGATGGGGGCGTTCTGTTCTGCCAACCATGTGGTCAAGCAATCAAGGCTGAACAGCGATCTCAAGTTACACAACACCACAAGGGCAAGAAACACTGCATATTGTTTATATTCACAATAATAAACTAAAGTATAATTAAATATTTCTTCTTTTTGTCACATATTTCAGGTATTTTTAATACATAAAGTTAAATATTTTCGCGATTTTTAGCACCTAAAAATCCGAGCCCTACATAGGCTATACTGTATGTGTTTGTTGTTAATTCATTTAGGGTCTTTGCGACATCGTGGTCATGTAGCCCCGTATACTTGGGTGTGTGTATTTGTAATTCAAATGAGGATTGGGAAGGAGGCGTCTATGGTATTAAGTTAGAAACCATCCCGGAATTCGACTGGAGTAGAAGGGGGAAAACCACGGAAAGCCACCTTCAAGATGGCTGACATGGGAATCGAACCCACCTCTTCTCGCGAGGCTGAGTGTAACCCCCCCCGTTCCTTCCCTCACACCAGAATGAAATTTGTTGGCAGAGCCGTGAAACGAACCCGGGCAGTGACAGCCTATTTATAAGTAAGAGTAACATACGTGCAGACAGATAGAAAGACACCTGTCGACTTCCTGGTGTAGTGGTTAGCATTCCTCGCTGTCACCCCGGACGTCCGGGTTCAATTCCTATCTCATCCATCCTGGAAATGGTTTTCCGTGGTTTCCCACTTCTACTCCAGGCAAATGCCAGGATGGTTCCTAACTTAAGGCCACGGCCGCTTCCTACCCAAATCCTACCTCAGTTACAAATACACACACTAGTATAGACATCACAGTGGCTGTAGGACGTGCGGATCATCCTACAGTCAGTTCTCAGCTCCAACTCTTTAAAAGAGATTGATTGTTTTGTAAAATAGTCTTTGGGGCTACCTTGAGCGCCCTCTCGATAGGTTCTGTCTCACTGGCACTGTCAGTTAGCCGTGGTCGTTACGGCATGACTGCTGGCAGCCGCTCACATCCGGCAGGCGAGGAGGTTCGAATCCCCCCGCCGGCAACCTTGAAGATGGTCTTCTGTGGTTTCCCATCGTCCTTCCAGGCAAATGCCGGGGTTGGTCCCTAACTATAGGCCACAGCCGCTACCTTCCAGCTCCTCATCCTTACTCCCAAACTTTCCTCCCCAACGGTACTTGTAGCTCACCCATTGGGTGTCCGTCTCGAAGCAGCTACAAAACAGGCGAGCCGAACATGTCCTCCGACACTCCCGACACTAAAAGCCATACGCTAAAAAAAACTGTCAGTACTTGTAACTAGTTCTACATTTCACCCCTAGATGGGTGAAGTGTGAACATCACCGCCCGGAGTAGAAAGCTGAGGAAGGAAGCCTTGCATCCTCAAAGCATGTGTTAATAGCTTTAGAAATGTATGGGAGCCCTTGAGGGGGAAGGGGCAGGTTTTGTCGGTTTAATGGCGCTCTGAGGACGTCGACTGAGATCCTCAAGTCTCGCTATTGGTTGAATTTAAACCAAAACTACGGGCTTATTGGTTACGATTTCGCACAGTCAGAATGGATAGTCTGTTCTCAGCGTGTGCACATCTTTGCAGTGGTATTCGATTGGATTGTATTGAGTAATGTGTCCGTAATAGCGCTGTGCGACTGAATAATTAATATTAGACCGAGTCTAATATCTCGATTTAGCCCAGCTATAATAATTATCTTACGTTAAGCCTATCATATTACGTCCTACACATTATAAAAATCAGGAGTCGCCACTGGCTAAAGACAGCACAATGAAACAGGTTATGAGACAAAATCCACGCACGCCCAATTACACGGGGCTACATGACGACCATGCCGCAAAGCCCCCAAATAATCAACAACAACATCTAGCCGACTGATAGGCTAAGTGGCGTGTATCGATTGGGAGCCCACAACACGGGGTGCTTGTCAAAGGCACGCACATTTAAAGCTGCTTTTTGAATGGTATGGACTCCGTCTTGAGGAAATAATTCATGATGAAAATCAATAAATGTAAACCAAAATATTGGAAAGCAGCCGAAATAAATCAGAAACCTCTATGGACATCAAATTGGCAGGTGAAAAGCTAAAGGAAGTAGGAATCTTCTGTTACTTAGGAAGCAAAATAACCAGTGATGGACGAAGCAAAGAGGATATAAAAAGTAGGTTGGCTCAGGCAAGGGATCATTTCTTCAGAAAAGGAATCTGTTGACATCGAATATAGATTTAAGTATTAGGAAGTCATTTTTGAAAACCTTTGTCTGGAGCGTGGTGCTTTATGGAAGTGAAACTTGGACTATTGGTGCAGCAGAAAAGAGGAGAATTGAAACGTTTGAAATGTGGTGTTACAGGAGAATGATGAATATCAGAAGGGTAGACGAGTGGGAGAAGAGAGATGTTTCTCGTGACTTCTAATGAAGAGAAGAGATAGCTTGGTAGGACACATACTAAGACACCCAAGAATAGCAAACTGAGTTATGGAAAGAAGGGTGGAGGACAAGAACAGTAGGGGTAGACCAAGGTTAGAATGTGTTTATTAGATTGTCTCGGATGTAGGCTGTGGTAGCTATGTAGAGATGAAACGATTAGTTCAGGACACGTAAGCATGGAGGGCTGCATCAAACCAGTCGAAAGACTGAAGACACAAACAACAACAACAACAATTTCTATGAATCAGATATGTTTGGAAACTAAATGTGCAAAAAGCATGTTACTGATGAGAACAGAAGCCAATTGAGTTAATGAGGTCGATGAGAGGAAACACTGGACAGATATACAAGGATGTGGTTGTGACGTCATGTTGGTCTTCACACAGTCATGATTAGGCCTCGATGTTTAGGAAATATCATGTTTGTTTGCTTTACCTCTATGTTCATGCCCGATTGGTTTTTGATGCAAATCAGTGATTATCGTCACAATACAGTGGTTTTTATTTGTCATATAAATGCATATTTCGAACATTTTTTTACCATTACGTCATATTTGGAGCGTTTTTTTTTTTTTGTAAGAACTTCATATTTCGGTAGTTTGACGGCAGCTGTTGGTGTGCAATCATCCTCAACTTACCGAACGGGAACTAGTGTTTACAAAAATAGACTGTAAATAACCACTTAAACATTTATAAGGTGCGTTCAAAAAGTAACGAGCCGGAGGCATAATTACAGAAACCAGTCCCTGTATGTTAGAAGTATTGGCCCTGGCTGTTGAGGCACTTGTCCCACTGTGACACGAGGCGGTGAATGACTGGCTCATAAAATTCCCTGGGCTGCGATGTGAACCAGTTCCGCACGTACAGCTGGACGTCGGCGTCCGAGGTGAATCGTTGGCCCCACAGAGCCCTTTTCAGGGGACCAAAAATGGCGTAATCACAGGGAGAGAGGTCTGGACTGTATGGAGGGTGGCCGAGAACCTCCCATTTGAATTTGTGCAGGAGTGCCGCGACTGTGTTGGCCGTATGAGGTCGTGCATTGACGTGGAGCGACTATGGCGTTCACTGTCACTTAGCGGTCCTGGGTAATGAGTGCATCAACCAGCTGGACGTTGTCATCGGTAATGCAGGGGGTGCCCCAGACCGGGCACCATCGACTAACGACACCCGTCCTTCCCTGAAGCGCTTGTGGCACGCCTTGACCCTTGCAAGGGACATGCAGAGTTCGCCGTACACTTGTGACATTCGGCGATGAATGTCCGTTCCCCCTACTCCTTCCGCTGTCAGAAACCGAACAACACCTCTTTGCTCTTCGGTTGACGCCTCCATGTCACTGTTTGCAATGCAACTGGCAGCGTTGGATGATTGATGCATGCTGCTGCTTGCTTTGTATCGTCACGTGACGTGCACGCGTGCCCTCTAGCGACGGGCTGTGACCTTCCATGCTCTTGTCGGAACCACACCTCGTTACACACGCCACGATTAGCCGATGTCGTCACCGGTTTGCGCATTCCAGCCTCTGGCTCGTTACTTTTTGAACGCACCTTATATATTCAGAAAATTATTATGAAAACAGGAATAAATAATTTAGTTAACAATTTAATCTCGAAGGGATTGTTGTTGCTTGGATTTATAACGGCCATATTTAAATCAGTAATTTTCAGGTTATGTTTGCTTGCATATTCGAGCCCTAGTGATGATAATACTGTAATATATTGCTAATTAGTGCATGAGTCTTCAGTCTTATGACTGGTTTGATGCAGTACTCCATACCTCCCTGCCCTGACCTAATCGTTTCATCTCTACATCGCTACCACACCTTACATCCGTTTAACATATTCTAACCTTGGTCTACCCCTACAGTTCTTATCCTCCACCCTTCCTTCCATAACTAAATTTGCTATTCCTGGGTGTCTTGGTAAGTGTCCTACCAACCTATCTCTTATCTTCATCAGCAGTCGCCAGAAACATCTCTTCTCCCCCACTTGTCGTAATACCTCTTCAATTGTTACCCTATTTGGATCTTCATCATTCTCCTGTAACACCACATTTCAAAAGTTTCTATTCTTCTCTTTTCTGCTGCACCAATAGTCCAAGTTTCACTTCCATAGAGCGCCACGCTCCTTGGAAAGGCCTTCAAAAATGACTTCCTAATACCTAAATCTACATTCGATACCAACAGATTTATTTTCTGTAGAAATGCTTTTCCTGCCTGTGGCTAACCTACTTTTTATATCCTCTTTGCTTCGTCCATCACTGGTTAATTTGCTTCCTAAGTAACAGAAGTCTCCTAATTCCTTAATCTTTTCACCTGCAAATTTGACGTCCACAAAGGTTTCTGATTTATTTCGGCTGCATTCCATATCTTTCTTTTACAATTGTTAGCTTACTTTCAATTTTTGCAAAAAATAAATAAAGTAGACTTATGAGATCTACACAGGGCCAAAAAAAATCTGTCTCTGTGTGTGAGTGCGTATGTGTATCAATTCAAACACGGTAAAACCGAATTGAACGAAATTTGGTACAGAGGTAGCACTAGCGAAGAGCACCTCAGTGTCATGTTTTATATCGTATGTGTATCAATTCAAAGACGGTAAAACCGAATTGAACAAAATTTGGTACAAAGGTAGCTCTAGCAAAGGGAATCTCAGTGTCATGTTTTATGTCGCCACCGTCTTGACGGAAACGTAATGGCGGCCACCCAAATGTTCAAAGCATAAATCAAATTACGACTAACCTAATCATCTGAACTCTACCGAATTTCGCAACAACATACCATCATGTATGAAGCGTCTTTTGACCAAACTACAAGGTCATCAGCCCAATAGTTTGAAGATGATGGCCGTGTATGTGTGAAAATCGATCCCCCTATCAATTCAAACACAAAGAAACCAAATCGAACCACCTTTGGAACAAAGTAGCCCTAGTAAGGGAAAACTCAGTGTCATGTTGTATATCGCCGACATCATAACAAAAAAGAAATGGTGCCCGCCCAAATGTTCTGAGTTGAAATCAAATTACAACTAACCTAATCATCCGATCTCTACCGAATTTTGCAACAATATACCTCAATGTGGGAAGCGAATTTTGTCCAAACCTCAAGGCCATCAGCTAAATAGTTTCAATGATGGCGGATGTATGAATCATGCAAGTTTTATAGCCAAACGTAACTTACGATTCAACAACTTACCAAATATGCTCATCGTACATAGGGTGGTTTAAACTGTCCTCAAGGAGGTGACCGGTAGGATATTATCATTTTAAAATAGATTATTATTCCGCAGTAGTGACTAATAGTTCAAGCTGATCGTGCTGTATCGAGCTTTTCCGTGCCGTCCCGTTGTCAAATTGCCGGATGTGTTTTGCTCGTAAATCCATATATTTCCGTAACTTCATAAGTTTATATACTTTTAGGAATCTACTGAGAAAAATAATACATTTATTTAGTATCAAATGGTTTATAAAAACGGCCGAAACGTTAATGAAATCGTTTATTGCAAGATAAAATACTCTAGGCAGTTATACTAAACCTGTTATTAGTCTAACGCAATGTTACCATGGAGCGATTTTAGCGCAGTGGTAGCGTCTCTGACTCGTAGCTTGGAGGTTAGTTAGTTATTGTTGTTAAAAAGGGAGGAACTACGAGGTCATCTGCCCCGAGCTTGGAGGTTCCTGGTCCAAATCCCAACAGGTTCACTTTTTTACTTCGTTTTTTTTTATTTACTGATTTATGACTACTCACACGTTATAATGTTAAGTATTATATAATGTGTAGACCAATTATCAGCAATACTGCATCATCCACATTGTCTTCATCGCGTGCGAAGCCGTGGGTACCTGCTATTAATTATAATAACAACGCGGCAACCATAGATGTGAACTATACTGTCTGTAAATAAGTTTGTCGCGTTACGCAAGTCTTACAAACGTATTTAATATAGGATAACATAACTCTAAATCATATACATGTAAGTCTGTAGTTAGTATTACAGTAGTTATAGCTATAGGTTTATAATGAGAGACTTAAGGAGAAAGGTTGTTATATTTGTATTTGAACCAAATGATTATATAACACTATTTACATTTCAGATAGACTTCCAAGCTCTACGTTCCCTAACTTAAACAGGTAATCACTGAAAATTGTATCATCATAACACTCACCGGTATAATATAATAATAATATCGTATGGCCCCGGGTGCCGGGTGCAAGCTTTGTAATTTGACACCCAGAGGTTAGCTTGCATGTCGAATTTCGTTGTTCCTTGAATCACTATGAAAGTCAAGGAGCGCTTTCTAGTAGAGAAATGAGGAACTTTGTGTTGGCGGAAACTCCCGAGATTAATTTTGCCATTATGAACACGGCCTACTGACTTCAAATGGGTTCTTTGACATGCCAACATCGTATGACATGCGTCTCGTATTTTTGCCGCCTTTCAAAAATCACTTCCACGGCCAGGAGCGAACCTGCAATCTTCGGGGTTAGTAGACCGACACGCTATCCACTCACCCACCGTGGCAATCTACTCACCGGTTATTCGATATTTATGAAATTATACTATTTGAGTAGTCTACTCATTCCTTTGATTTACTGTTTCTGAAATCGATGCAAAATTATAAAGGAAATACCTCAGAGTGTTAACATAACATAAAACAGGCGTCACAACGGCCAAAATGTGAAGTGGACAGCAATTATGTAGCGTATTTTCCAAAGCAACAGTATCTGCAAATCGCACAATCCGTACATTTATTTTAAAGTCAGTTTTTTTTAATATAGATATTTATGAAATTAGAGTGCAATTCGTCACTGCTAATGTGAATGCTCATTTGTCACGCTTGTGAGCGCCGCAGGAGGAATCTATGCTACTGAAATAATACAGTATATATGATGATGATATTTCGTTGAAACGCTCTATTAAGTTCCAACGTTCGCCACTAGGTGTCAGTGACAGCTGGTGGCCAAAGTTGGAACTACTTGAAATTGAACGGTACTTGTAGCTCACCCCATGGGTGTCCACATATAAGCAGCTACAAACTCTGGCGAGTGTCCTCGGACACTCCCGGCACTAAAAGCCATGGGCTAAATAAATAAAATAAATAGCATGACAGGAATACAGGTTATCAGACAAGTTTAACACACACCCAAATACACGGGGCTGATGACTAAGATGTCCCACGCTCCTAAAATGAATTAACAACAATATAATTTTGAAGGGTTTCAAGACGAACGAAGAGCAACAAAGACAGTAGAGAGGAAGGTTACGTCTCAAAACTCACGACAATAAACTAGTAGCGGAATGAACATTATAATAATAGTCTCAAAACTCACGAGCTAAAAATAGTAACAAATAGTATAAAAACACACGACAATAAACTAGTAGCAGAATGAACATTATAATAATAGTCTCAAAACATACGACTGAGGAGACCACACTGTCCTTCGACCCATGTTTGTCCACCCAGTTTTAGAATGGGGTTTCGTTTGTATTGTAGAGATATCACAGTGCCGCAGCTTATCAGACAAATTCCATGCACACCCAAGTACATGACCACGATGTCGCAAAGCCCCTAAAGGAATCAACAACAACATCTTGATGAGAGAGGGGCCAATTACAAGAGGGCAAGCAGTTCTGGCTGGCTCTAACAATGGACATTTTCCCAATGAACTGGCTTGGCCATGGATACCTATAACCTTATAGGTGGCTATGGCTTGGTTCGTGAGTTTTGAGACTGGTCCAGGTACAGGAACCGGTTAGAACCTACTTTTACTAACCCTCATCTTGAAATTCGTGAATTTTGAGACTCGAGTTTTAAGACTCGCGAGTTTTGAGACGACACGGAGAGGAAACTGCAGCCAAATCGCCAATGAAAATCGACCGCCTGCTTCCAGTCGACCGACCGGGTCAGGGAAAGGAATTAATGAAGCCCCCATCTAGCGACGAGGATATGAACTGTGTCGGCTGCCGAAGCCTGTCGCACTCCCCTGGGGCAATGATTAAATGAATGACAGATGAAATGAAATGATAGTGGAGAGTGTTGCTGGAATGAAATTGTGACAGGGAAAACCGGAGTACCCGGAGGAAAACCTGTCTGCCTCCGCTTTGTCCAGCACAGTTCTCACATGGAGTGACCGGGATTTGAACCACGGCCTCAGCGATGAGAGGCCAGTGTGCTGCCACCTAAGCCACGGAGCCAATAAATGCAGCAAATAAATAACTGATGCCATTGAAGCACTCCCGGACCTTCAGAGTCGCCAGTGTTATCATTGGCGAGAGAGTGGGGGGGCCACGAAGGTTTCTCCATTCAGCAAGAATCCGCGGCCTCACACCGTGTTGAGCGCGCTGCGATGACAGTCACTACAAGCAGCAAGGCCAACAATGGAGATGTGGCGACCACGGGAGCAGAGCTGGAGCGTATTGGTTGGGCCAGACCGATGGAATTTCTGCTATCCTGCCTCAGCTACGCCGTCGGTCTGGGCAATGTGTGGCGCTTCCCCTACCTCGTGTACCGGAATGGAGGTGGTGAGTACCTCCTTTTTCCACCTTATTTAAGGGACTTGGACATCATGGTCGTCTGATAACCTGTATTATTGTGGTGTCTGTAATAGTGTGTATTTGTAATTCAGGTGAGGATTGGGCAGTGGCTGTAAGTTAGGAACCATCCCGAAATTCGCCTGGAGTAGAAGTGGGAAACCACGGAAAACCACTTCCAGGATGGATGAGGTGGGAATTGAACCCTCCTCTTCTTAGTTTTGCCTCACGAGGCTGAGTGTACCCCGTTACACCCCTCAGACCAGAATTAAATTTCGAATCCGGACATTCGGAGTGAATGCCAACGGCTAGACCACCACGCTGTCATTAACCGTCAGGCGGTTCAATCATTTGTGTCGTCCGGCTCCATGGCTAAATGGTTAGCGTGCTAGGCTTTGGCCCGAAGTGCCCGGGTTCGGTTCCCGGCCGGGCCATTAGGGATTTTAATCTCCTGGGGTTAATTCCCGTGGTGTGTGTGACGTCTTCATCATTACTTCATTCATATTATGACGCGCAGGTCGCCCACGGGCGTCATTAGAAAGACCTGCACTCGCCCCCCCCCCCCCCCCCCAGAAAGCCACAAGAAAGAAAAAATAGGGGCAGATGACCTCGTAGTTCCGCCCCTTAAAGCAACAATAACTAACTAAATAACTAAGAAAAAATGTGTCCGACAGTCATTTCGAAAAATTTTGATATGGATTGTATTATTTATGACGGCGAACTGAAGACGTGAGATAATTCAGAATTTAGTCCAGACTCAAAAAAGCTGCCATATGGCTATTTCTTTCGAGAATGGAGATGATTAATTGGAAACAGTGAGAATATTCTACAAATTTGACAACATTTCAATGAATGAAGGTCGCTAATTCTCTCTTGAAGATGTGCTGAGAAGTTGTCAACTATTTCTAAAGCTTGCCACGGTGGGTGAGTAGTTATCGTGTCGAACTACCAACCCCAAGCTTGCAGGTTCGCTCCTGGCCGTGGTAAGTGATATTTTTTTGAAAGGCGACAAAAATCACGACATGCGTGTCATACGTTGTTGGCATGTTAAAGAACCCATTTGAATTCAGTAGGCGATGTTCATAATGGCAAAATTAATCTCGGGATATTTCGCCAACACAAAGTTTCTCCTTTATCTACTAGAAAGCGCTATAGTGTCAAGAGCTTACATAGATATTTAGCGCTCCAAGGAACAACAACAAATTCTACATGCACGCTGCCCTCTGGGTGCAAATAACAAAGCTTGCACCCGGCATCGAGGCCATTATTACATTATTAACTATTTCAAAATATAAGCGACAGAATATAGAATTGGGGAAAACACGGAAAACAACTTACAGGATGCCTGTGGTGGGAATCAAACCCTTCTTCTCAGTTTTACCTCACGAGGCTGAGTGTTCCCCGTTCCAGCCCCCACACAAGAATTAATTTCTTTTGGCAGAACTGGCAATCAAACCCAGATCGTCTGGATCCATGGTGTCAACAGGAGGCATTGATCTAACATTATTGCTATTGACTAACATCCCGGAATACCGAGTTCGATTCTTGACACTACAACTTAATTTCGGTCTGAGAGCTGAAACAGACTGAACTCAGCCTCGTGATAATAACTGAGTAGATCTCAGTTATATATTTCGTATGACATACAGAGGATACAGTAATCATACTAATATATAACAAGATGTTCGGGAAAGAACATATAGCCTACTTTCTCCTAAATGTATGGGTATAGTTATAACTCTCTGTCCTTATCATCTCCTAATTTCTTCCTATTTGAAGTGCAAATTGGCACACAGGATTTGAACAGTGGCGTTCAAACCATAGTTTATAATTTACCCCAGCATTTTGCAATTTCATCAGTAAACACTCCAAACACCGACTACTTACAATAATTGAAACTTCGTTGCTCTAATAAGGCCCATCTACAATGCGCAGTCGGCAGTCCGTAGTTGGTAGTCCTCGGTCGGCAGTCGCGATCGACTCCGTGTATACTATAGGCACCATACACAACATGAAGTTGCAGTTGGTAGCTGGCAGTTGGCAGTCGCGAATTTTATCCTTGACTGCCAACTACCCGACTGCAGAAATGTAATAGCCAATCAGAGCAGATCAGAAACTGACGTCACGTTGTTGTTCTGTGTCGTATACGAATGATATAGGACTAAGTGAAGTAACTTCGCAACCCGTTAATTTATAGGCTAATCTTAAATACACGGTATAACAAAATAATCCATCTCCAAATCATCCATATTGCAAGTTTTGAGGTTATCAACAACGCCTCTGTGCACAAGGAATAAACGAATGTTACTGTATTATTACCACTGCCAGCTGGATCGCATCCCTCCTGGCTGCTTTAGACTGCCTGCCCATTCAACGGCTACAGCATTGGTTTATGCGTACAACCTCGTTTCCAAATATAGGCGCTAAGAGCAGCACCAACCCCCTGTGATCGCCACTTTTTCAAGTCACTGTTGCAGACATTTGTTTTGTATTGATGTTAATGGCGTCAATGCCTGTTCTTTATTCGATGTTAACTGTATTGCAGAAGCTTAACTTTTCTGGGATTTCTTGGGTGCATTGTGGGTAGAACTGTCGGTAAGGTTAGGTACGGTCTGACTTCCTTGGTAAGAAGCCATTGCTTTGAGTATGAAAGGCTTTGGAGCCTCGCTGAATTTCGATGTTCAATCGTTTGTTGTTTGTTCTCCGAGAAGTTGTGTTTTGGATTTAGGAATGCCGTACTACTGCATGCTCTTTTGTAAATCAGAAATGAAATCTGCAATTAATATATATCTTGTACGCTTCCCAAGTGTTGAATGGGCAGGCAGTTTAAAACAGTCAGGAGGGACGCGATGAAGCTGGCAGTGAAAAGCCGCGGTGATCACAGTGGGTTGGTGCTGCAACCTATCTTGTACGCCTCTGAGCGTTGAATGGGCAGGCAGTCTAAAGACTTGTGTCTCGGGACAGTCGGATGAGGAGCCAGAAAGATGCGCGCGCACCCGGCAGGGAGGAGCATTTGAATAGCGCAAGTTTTAAGAAATAAAATATGGAGGACGGTTGTCGTTTCGGGGTAACATTTACAGTCGATTTGCATTATTAATGCAAAGCGGTCGTGAAACTTGCTTTAAGTACATTTGAAAATATGCATTCCAATCAATATTCAAGATCTAACTGTAATAATTGAATATTTAACCATACGCACTATTAAGGACCATAACAATATGCGGTAAAGTCTGTCGGAAAAGTGTGCGAGTGGTATCGCGCTCGCTTGTTGTTTTGAAGATCCCGGGTTCAAGGCTACCCAAGGGCGGAAATTTTTACTTCTTTTTAATTATTTTATTATTTCCTCCTCACGTCGTACAACAATATTGCAACTTAGTTTTGTCTACATGATCTACGAGGACGATAGTAAACATGTTTTCTCTCATTTAAAATTCTATTTTCCCTAAATACTGTTTAAGACTATGGACGGATACTATTTAAATAGTTCAAAATTTATCCCAGAATAATAATATTAGCCTATGACACGTTCGGTATTTGGTTGGTTGGTTCCTAAGTTTAGGGGCTGTGACAACGCGGTTATGTAGCCCCGTGTACTTTGAGTGTGTGTAGAATCTGTCTGATAACCGGTGATAATTGTGATGGCTGTATTAATGTGTGTATCTGTTTTTTAACTCAAGTAAGGACTGCAACTTTGAATTTTTCAAATAGTTCCTACTTTTGCCGCCAAACGCCACCGCCAACGACTACTAGGCCTAGTTCAGAACTTAGCTACTAGACGACACCAAAGTCGGCTCTTGGCAACGAACGTAGACACCTAAGAGCGTTGTTTACATTCCTAACCTATACAATTTAGCTTCACACAGGTGTAATTAGTGGAAGGTTCTTTAAGGGGACACTATAGGCTACCCCAAGAAATTTTTTTTGCTCCCAGTGATCCCAACTGCACCAAATTTTATTTCCATACGACCAACATCTTTCATAAAGCAAAACGTGAAAAATTATTCCTTTCAGTTGATCAGTATGGGCAGAAATTACTAAAAGATAGTCTTTTCCTTAAAAAAAATGATAGGAACTATTTACCACTAACAATTACTGAAACTTTACAATCTTTTTACACTATGTACGCATTGCACAGACTAATAATTCTGTGCATGGGTTTGGAAAAATATGAAATAGTTCCTGAAATAAAAAATAGTTAAACAAAATTAATTTTTATTTCCAAAAATTAAAGTTAAACATTATTTAAAAATAAACGAAAACTATTTTAACTAATATGGATGCACAGAATTATGGGAGATAGATATCTTCACATGCTACAAAAATATTATTGAGATTGTAAAGTAAAAAAAAAAATTGATTTACAAAAGAATTTTAAATGAGAGAAAACATGTTTACTATCGTCCTCGTAGATCATGTAGACAAAACTAAGTTGCAATATTGTTGTACGACGTGAGGAGGAAATAATAAAATAATTAAAAAGAAGTAAAAATTTCCGCCCTTGGGTAGCCTTGAACCCGGGATCTTCAAAACAACAAGCGAGCGCGATACCACTCGCACACTTTTCCAACAGGCTTCACCGCATATTGTTATGGTCCTTAATAGTGCGTATGGTTAAATATTCAATTATTACAGTTAGATCTTGAATATTGATTGGAATGCATATTTTCAAATGTACTTAAAGCAAGTTTCACGACCGCTTTGCGTTAATAATGCAAATCGACTGTAAATGTTACCCCGAAACGACAACCGTCCTCCATATTTTATTTCTTAAAACTTGCGCTATTCAAATGCTCCTCCCTGCCGGGTGCGCGCGCATCTTTCTGGCTCCTCATCCGACTGTCCCGAGACACAAGTAGTCTAAAGCAGCCAGGAGGGATGCGATCCAGCTGGCAGTGATTATTACTCCTAGCAGTCGTTAAGACTGGGTTCACTAACTGGCCGGTATAGAGCGCTGCTCGAATCTATAGTTTCTGCATAGTACAACTGAAGGCTGATAGATGACACTCCGGTGGAGAATGTCGTTTTTTAAATATATAATTTCCATTTCAAAAAGCACCATATAACGCTTTATTTTACAACGTCTCAGTACTCAAGAAACAATAAATATAAAAAAATATCAAGCAAAAAAGTTCTACTCTGATAGGATTTGAACCCCGGCCAGCCACATGAGAGACGAGAGCTCTAACCACACAGCCAATCGTACACTCATAACTCACGCGTTATCGATCAAATACATATAACGTACTGTATTAGCAAATAATCACTTGGACTGAAGATTTCTTCACTGGAGTGTATTTCAAACCGAGTTCATTTCATATTAAGTTCATATAATTTTTATCAGTAGGTTATATTGCATGCAACATACTGAAATTAGTAAAATGTAGGTCAGAACGAGAGATCAGCTGCCATCTTGTCAAATAGCCGAGACGATTCAGATTTTTAAAGTCACTTCTAGATTATAATATTACAATATAAACTTTTAATTTCGAACGAACCACGTCGCTTAGAACAGATTAAACGATTCTTGGTTCGATAATCGGAACTGGTGGGTCCCATGTTATGGATTATAAATTTTGCATAATTCACACGGCCGCCATCCTGAAATGGTACGTTTGATGACCTTGTAGTTTGGGCACAAGACGCGTCCCATATGAAGGTAGGTTGTTACCAAATTTGGTAAAGATCCGATGATTAGTTTGGTCGTAATGCATTATTAAGTTTTGACCATTCGATTGGCCGCCATTACCTTTTGGTAAAGATGGCGGCAATATAAAACATGACACTGAGGTGCCCTTTGCCAGTGCTACCTCTGTACCAAATTTCGTTCAATTCGGTTTAACCGTGTTCGAATTGATAGGGGGGGACAGACATTCAGAGTACACACACTCACACATACACACACACACAGACTCACACACATACACACACACAGACAGACACACTTTTTTCGCCCTGTAGTGATCTCATAAGTCTACTTTCATTTTTTGCAAAAATCGAAAGTAGGCTAAAAATGAGATGGTGTGTGTCTGTCTGTCTGTCTGTTACTCAATAACGCAAGAACCACTTGTCCGATTTAAATGAAATTTTGCATGGATGTAGCTGATTTACCAGGTTTACATATAGGATACTTTTGATTTCGAAATTTTGCACTATTAAAAAATGGCGACCATTTTAGTGACGTCACTAGACCCTTTGGTTTCAAAATTTCATATTTCCATATCAAATAAAAAGAGAACGGTAGGAAATAGCAAACTTTTGATGGCACATAAGAGCTTTGAAATTTAATTTCATATCCGAAAGGTCCTTATCACTTTTCGTGTATCTCCAACAGTTAGCGAGTAAAACTGACATTTGTGACGACACTACACCCTTTGGTTTCAAAATTTCATATTTCCTTTTCAAATAAAAAGAGAACGCTAAGAAATAGCAAACTTTTGATGGTATACATGGGCTTTAACATTTAATTTTCTATCCGAAAGGTCCTTATCACTTTTCGTATATCTCCAACGGTTAGCGAGTAAAACCAAAATCTGTGCAATAAAACACGGTCAACACCGAGCGGTGCAGTAGATCTCTCTATATAGAAAAATGAAAATGTGTGTGTTTTTCTCTGAATTTCTACGGAAATTTGAGTTGTTTACGCGTTTCAGACTGTTTTATGAGAGATGCGCGCGAAAATAACTTTTTTGTCTGACTGTCTGTTTGTTTGTCTGTGAACAAATTTGTTCCCTTATAACTCGAGAACGGCTGGGTGTATCAACGTAAAATTTGGTACAGATATCCATCAGAGGCACGACACTAATCATTGATGTAACTCTTCTCCGTACCTCTCATAAAAGGGGGCCTACCCCCTTAAATTTCATGCTGAAATAGGCGTAGAAGAACGAGACAAAACTCATTTTCAGCCCCTCAATGTGAGAGACAAAACTCGGGTCCCCGAAAACCACATTTTAAGGACCGAAGACCAACCGTTTTTGAGATATTCCCAGAAAACTAATTTAATTTAATAAACTAATGAACGAATGCAAGCCAGTAACCATGCCAACGGATTCTCATTGCTGTAAGACGCAATGCAATTCCATTAATTACATTAGTGTGAAAGTTTGCAAACGTCTCGAAGGTTATCACGGAACCAAATTAAGCCGTAAAATTCATCAATACGTATAATGCGCTTAAGGGGATCAAGGGGTACTCTAGAATTTTTTCACGCTATTTACACCTGCGGGTGTGGTACGGCAGGTCTATTATATTCCTATCCCCATATTATTCATTCATTCATTCATTCATTTCGTATAGGCCATCTATGGACCGCGTCATTCCAACCGTCTCCTACTGGCTTTGATGTTTGCCCTGTACGCCCGCATTCGTTCTCGGTGGATTTCCTTCCGTTCCTGGGTCCAAATCTTTCCCGTTTTCAGCTTCGGTTTTTCTTGTAAACCTTTACAAGCTTGAAGTTTCCTATTGAGTGGGGCGCGCTCCTGAATGTCTGTTGGTGTAATCCCCACTTCTTTCAGATCTTTATCCAGTTCAATGAACCAGGACCATTTTGTTTTCCTCTCCTGAAAGAAAGTTATGTTCCGGTTGGTCAGTCTCGCTGGGCTCATTCGTTTCACATGCCCAAAAAATGGTAACCTTCTCTTCCGGATGACGTTGCTTATCTTCTCCATATGAGTATATAGGTCATGGTTATGCCGTCTTCTGTATTCCCCATTGTCTTTGATGGAACCCAATATCTTTCTCAAAATTTTCCTTTCTTTGGCCTCCAGTTTCTCGACCAAGCCTTTTTTGTTCATCGTGAGGCATTCAGAAGCATGCAAGACCTCCGGACGGATGACACTGCAGTAATGTTTTAGTTTTGCGTTGAAGGATATTGACCTTTTCTTATAGATGTCCTTAGTTAAATGGTAGACCATTTCCATTTTGCTCATGCGTGATGTGAATGCTTCTTTCTCTGATAATATCCCTTCCCTGACCCGTCCTGAAAAGAAAAGTACATGGCCAATGGCTGAATTAAAAATATAAAAATAGGTGTTATAATTTCTCCCTATATTATATTATTATTAGTATTATATTATGGCGTAGAACGACGAGATAAATCCCCTCGGTGCCAGCAACAAAACTCGGGGGCCCTAAAGGGTCCTCGAAAACTACATTATAAGGCTCTAAATCCAACAGTTTCTGAAATATTCCCAGAAAACTAATTTAATTTAATTTAACAAACTAATGAAGGAATGCAAATCGGTAACCATGAGAACATTATCTCAAGGGGTGGCATACAACGTTCCTTCTATTTCTGTAAGAAGCAATGTCACTCCATTTATTACATTTCTGTGAAAGTTTGCAAATGGCTATAAGGTTATCACGGAACTAACGTAGACCGTATAATTCATCAATGTAATTAAGGGGGTGAAGGGGTAACCTAGAATATTTTCATGCAATTTTCACGTTCGACATATAGTACAGAAGGTCTATTATATCTCCAAACAGCAACATTATTTTCAAAAATTCCTGAATTGAACCAGCATTTTTTGCGGCTTTTAGGAATTTGGGCAATTTGAGACTAAAGAACCTGAATTTTCATGCACCACAAGCCTTTATAGTTTATGAAAGGGGTCTTCCTGTGTATGGGCACCTAGCACAACGTAGAGGGTCAGTTTTTATGTGACGTGTATTGCGTTTCGTCTACAAGGCTTTCAAATGTATTTCACGTCAGGAAGTACATGTTAGGTAAATTTAGTCTGAGAGCACATTTTAACTTTTTTTTTTGTCGACATACGCGTTCATCGTAAGGATGATTTTATTTGATACTGTGTGGTAGATATACCCATATTTGGATATCTGGGTAATATGTTGTAGACAATAGAATTGTCTGTCTGTCTTTCTGTGTATCTTTATGTACGCCTATACCTCGTGTTCGGATGCTTGGTGCATCGTAAAATTAGGTATCAGAGTCAATACACCAATCATTTATAAAACTCTTCACCGTACTTTTCATACATTAGAAGGGTGGATATAGAGAAGAACTTCTCAATATATGCTAAAATAGGCGAAATATAAAAATTATCCTAGAAGGACGACCAAAGCATATGTTGCGCTTCTCAATGTTAGACCCAAAATTCGGGAATCTATAAAGGGTCTCCGAAAACTACATTTTAAGGGCCTTAAATAAACAGTGTGTGTGTGATATTCCCAGTAAACTAACTTCGTTCTGATAAACTTGAAGGAATGACAAACTGCTAACCATTGCAACAGTAGCTCAATTGATAATGTCTGGTGTTAACAACGAACACCGTTCGAAGAACGGGTACTTCTGCTAGTACTATATAAAGTAATAAATATCTTGTAACATCCACTAACCAAACTAAAAGTCACAGTTGGATGTCCTGAGCAGTAAGCCACTCCACTGCATCATCAGTTGCGTTCTGCAGGTCGTCATATTCTCCCTTGAAGGGCCGTGAAGGGCATTCCGACACAATATGATGGATTGTCTGCAGTGCATCGCCACAATCGCACTGAGGGCTGGAAATGTTCCCCCATTTTTGGAGCCAAAAGTTTCATCTTCCGTGACCAGTCTGCACTCTGTTCAGTGACGTCCATATCCTTCTTGGAAGATTGAAACCAGGAGGTTTCCTGCAGGAGTCGGTGATCAATCCTAGCTCATCATGGTTAGATGTAGTCCATTCTTCTCGCCAAGTTTCGTCCATATTGAACTTTGACTCAACAAGTATCTTGCCTAGTTGCCTTGACGGATGTCGACATCCTAGAAATGTTTTTTTTTTTTTCAGGTTTAGCACTTCTCCTCCAGGCAAATGCCTGGCCACGACCGCCCCCTTCCCAATCCTAATGACAATGACAGACACCACAACAACACACACTCACCCGATTGCATGGAGCGGATTGGCCACGATATTTAAGTCCCTACATGAACAACATGTAGAAGTGGATTGCTCTTCATGACGTACCTCGAGATGACGCCCGTAAGCGGAATGCGCTTCGTGACAAGCATGGCGTGAATGATGACGTCAGAAAATACCCATTCCCCGAGCTAGGGGAATCCCCACGGCCTGATCGCCAATCGATTCGAACCCAGGAACCTTCGAACAAAGCCTAACGTCCAAACACCTTGGAGAGAGACAACTTGTTTGGTGAATCACAGAGGTTAGCGGCTTCGGTGGCGTAGTTGGTAGCGTGATGAGCTTCTCTGCCCAAGATCGCGAATTCAAACCCGGACGAAGACGTTGGATTTTTTAAGAGCGTTAAAATCCCTCAGTATGCCTTCCTTCTGAGGGAAAGTAAAGCCGGCAGTGCCATGTCATAGATTTATGGCATGAAAAAGAACCTTCCACTAACTACACTTGTGGAAGCTAAAATTTGTAGGTTAATTTGATTTTTTTTTAGCGTATGGCTTTTAGTGCCGGGAGTGTCCGAGGACATGTTCGGCTCGCCAGTTTTGTAGCTGCTTCGAGACGGACACCCAATGGGTGAGCCACAAGTACCGTTGGGGAGGGAAGGAGGGAAGTTGGAATGTAAGGACGAGGAGTTGGAAGGTAGCGGCTGTGGCCTATAGTTAGGGACCAACCCCGGCATTTGCCTGGAAGGAAGATGGGAAACCACAGAAGACCATCTTCAAGGTTGCCGGCGGGGGGATTCGAACCTCCTCGCCTCCCGGATGTCAGCGACTGCCATCAGTCATGCCGTAACCACCACGGCTAACTCACCCAGTAGGTTAATTTGATAACGCTATATTAGTTCCACCGTTCCCTGCCGGGTGCTGACTGCGATGGTATTTAACTTAGTAGCCAAATCTGCAGCTAGGTGTGGACGGTAGCATTTGGTAGCAAAAGTGGGAATTACTTGAAAAATGGATCGTCTGCAATCCTTCTACCCGAATTACAGATAACACACACTAATACAACCGGTTATCAGACAGATTCTACACACGCCCAAAGTACACGGGGCTACATGACCGCGTTGTCGCAGCCCCTAAACTAAGGAACCAACCAACCAACACATAGGCTGGAACGCGGCGGTTACAACTGGTGTTGTTTAATTGAGGGGCTTTGCGATATCGTGGTCTAGCCCAGTGTACTTGGGTGTGTGTGGAACTTGTGTGATAACCTGTATTATTGTGATGGTTCTATTAGTGTGTGAATTTTTAATTCAGATGAGGATTGGGAAGGAGGAGGACGTGGCTTTCAGTTAGAAACCATCGTGGCATTTTCCTGGAGTAGAAGTGGGAAACCACAGAAAACCACTTCCAGGATGACGAAGGTGGAAATCGAAATTTATAATGTACCATAGCTTCATTTAACTTGTATATAAGAGAAAAGAAAAGCTGTAAAAGTAATTCGAAGGTAATAAAATAAAGTAATTAGTGTTGTGATTTTAAGATTTGCCTCGCAAGGCTGAGTGTACCCCGTTCCAGCCCTCAGACCAGCATTCAATTTTTTGGCAGAGCCGGGAATCGAACCCGGGCCTCCGCGGTGACAGCCAAGAGTGCTAGGCACTACGCAACGAGGCGGACCCCTCCAGGGGCTCACATCTAGTGGGACGTGGGTTGGCGACCGCGGGACTCCAGCTGAGTCTGGCATTGCTTCCACTTACTTGTGCCGGGCTCCTCTCTGTTACCTTTCCTCTCGACATCCCTTGGTCATCTCTTGTTCTTTTCCGACCCCGCCGGCATTAGGGTATCCGAGACCTAGGGAGTCTTTCACTTTCACGCCTTAATTGGCCCTTTTCTCATGTATCCTGATACCCTAATTCTTCGAGGGGTCAGTCCTCTTCTGTTCACTTCATATCTCCTGCCTTCTACTTAAGGCCCTCAAGGAGGCAGGGTCTGTGTAGCCCCACCACTTTTGGAGCACCCTGGATATTTCTACACCATCAAGGGCTCACGTCTGGTGAGTTCAGAAGTTGGCGACCTCGAGGGATTCCTGAGCTGGGTCCGGTTTTTCTCCTTCTTCCATTGCCTTTGGAGTGGGCCCTCTCCTCTTTCCTATCTGCCTTTCTTGGCTCTCCTTCCTTCCAAGTCCCTCAATTCTCATTATTCGAGGGTTGAGGGAATTTCCTCTCCTCATGTCTTTTATTTACATTCGTCTCCTGTTTTCTTTCCCATTTCCTGTTCTAGTTTGTAAGTCAGTAGGCCTAGTTAGTTTTAGTTATAGGTTTCATTTGATCATCTTTCATTTTCACTATCACCCAAACCATTAGGGGCCGATAACCTAGATGTTAGGCAAAACAACAATTATCATCATCATCAACGAGGCGGATGGTCATAACTGACGAAGGAGATTGGTAGCCCACGCTACATCCAGGTGAGTGTGGAGAGAGTTCATGAAGGTCATAGTAGACGAGATTAGCGGACTTGGAGTCACGGTCATCACGCGACCTGTAATATAACGGATCGACTGACTTTTTGCTGTTGACAAACACATCCAGAGACCAACGACCAGCAACGAGGGCTCCCGCGTACAGTATTCTAGGGTGCCCCGCTTCAAAGTTGTCATATTCGTTAGCAGCGCTCTGACAATTGTTTGTACTTGCTGTGCCACGTTATTGAAGCTAACTGCTATTAACAAACAGCACGTTCACACTTTAAAAACAAGGAAATTGTCAACATTAACTTTCAAGTTAAAAAAAAACATGTCACCATGTTGGAAAAGTCAATGCTGCCAACTTCACTTCACCGCAATTCCCCCTGTTGCGAGGTTTGGCGACTCTGGAGGAAATTATTGGTGAAAATTACTACTAGTCAAAACCATTGGCCTGGATAAAGATTATTGATGAGTGACTACCCCTCTGTGCGTGACAAAAACCAGGGGTGTTTATATTAGCTAACGCGGGCAGCAGGGCCAAGCTACCTAACCAATATTGGTCCAGGCGAAAACCATGTGTCTGGATGAAAATATTGGTCTAGGCAAAACCATTGAAACTGGTGATAGTCATCTAGCAACATCCACAATGTATATCGCAAGGATTCCATGTTTCGAAGTAGTGGCAAAACCAGCACCAACCAATAATGTTGGCACTGCTGAAAAAATGCAATAACACCCTCTAGCGATAAAATATCCAACTCCTGTATCTTAGTAACATTAGCCATTTCTATAGACATTTTCACGGCGGCGGGCACCGTATACAACACGAGTTCCGCAACGAGATTTTCTGTTAGAGGCTTGGAACATCTTGGACATCAGCTCCATGTGCTTGGGTGCGTGTTACATTCGCCACATAACCTCTGTTGTGATGACTGGAGTAGTGTGTGGGATGAGATATGTGCCTCGGGACAACACTTCAAATCAGGGGCGGATCTGGGGAAGGGCGAGGAGGGCGACCGCCCAGAGCCCCGCGCCATGGATTTTTTAATGTAATTAATTAATTAATTAATTAATTATACTTTTCAAACTAATCTATAATTCTTTTTTTTTTTCAATGCAGCTATGACTCCCTTGGCCGTTCAGCAAGTTTAGATTTCAGTGAAATTATACGAAGGTGGATCAAAAAGTTAGTTGCACTAACGCGCTGCAGCAGCGCGCTGTGTGTCGCAAACGTGGGCACAGCGGAGAAAGGGACAGACACTGCTCACACGTCTGTTAGGCAGGTCGCTGTGGTGTCTCGTCTTGTATGGTGTGAATAGCGGCCAAATGCAATGGCGCGTCGACTGGACATTCACTCCAAATATGAGGTGCGTGCGACAATCCGATTCCTATGAGTCAAAAGGAAGAATTGCACGGACATTCATCGCGAAATTAGTGCTGTGTTTGGGAAGCGGGCCATTTCCCTGCAAGGGATCGTAAACTGCTGCAGCGTTTCAAGTGGGAGGTCTGGCAACTTCCACCCTACAGTCCTGACCTAGCGCCATGTGACTTTCATCTGTTCGGTAAGCTCAAAACGGAGCTCGGTGGTCGACGTTTCCAAACCGAAGAGGATGTGAAGGCCGCTGTCTCCGTGTGGTTGCAGAACGCTGGAGGAACTTTCTATGCATCTGGCATCGACAAGTTGGTTGTGCGTTCGCAGAAATGTTTGGAGTCTCTTGGAAACCATGTGGAAAAGTGACGTTACATTGCATGTCGTTATAGTCGTGTTGCTGTTGTATAGGTGGTGTAATAAATGGCCATAACTGGGAAGTGCAACTTATTTTTTGATCTGCCCTCGTAGAAGACTTCAGCCGGAATATTTTATAGTTTACATAATCTTCTTCAAGGGGACTTTTAAAGGTTTCTTTCATATTATTGAAAAAATGTAGTGTAGTGTATTCAAAATATTGTAACTATTCTTTATTTTATTATTATTACCAAACTACTTTCCATTTGATTTGATATTTTTATATTTCCTATTGTTGTGAGCCCCACCTCGCCCAGGGCCCCGCAAGGCCTGGATCCGCCACCGCTTCAAATAGAGTAATAACTACAGTAGATCATTTCTACCAGTGTGAAGAAGACATTGAAGTTGAATTTGCAATTAAATGGAAAAATAACGACTTTATTCACTTTACATGGCAAATTTAAAGACAGCTCTTTATGCACGTGTGGGAAAACAAGAACAAACAATCGATCATTTGTCATTTTCATGTGTTCAATTCGATAAAGAAAGGGAAATATTTCGGAAAAGTTTGGTTAACAAATATGGGAAATGGACATTCGAAAAGGAACAAGAAGCTCCGTGACGAACTAAAAAGCCTACTTTTCTTAAAATTTAACAATCATGCCAATGATTAATCTATATGGATCTATCTAGAATAATGACAAAATTAATTTGGTAATATCGAAATTTCTAATTAGATTGAAATACTGTATACCTGGCATAATGTAGCCTATTAGAGCACTACAGTCGGCAGCCCTGGTGACTGAATATATTCTTAGTTCCATCTCTTAAGGTACAGAATACAAAATTTGGTTGAAGTCCAATGGATAGCATGGATGTTACATGCAGTTAAACATTGGATCTAACAGCGTGCGTAAAATCATGTTGGCAACAATGTCATGCATGTATTGGTGAGAAATAATCTGAAATAATATGATCTATTGTTGTGCCAATTTTGAATAAAATCCATTAGTTAGTATAGAAGGTACATGCATTTTATAATTGGACTTATCAGCAGGCTTAGAATCATGTTGGCAGCTCTGACGGTATATTAGTTACTACAAATTAATCTAGAATGCCAGGTACTATACGTGTGAAAAGTTTACAGCTATTGGCTTGCATACTTTCTGATATATTGATATTAGGGTAACAAAAATAGAGACAGCATTTATTAATAGTTGGCAGCCCTGGTTGCTCTTAAGAATTTGCATAGTCATATCTGTTATAGTACGCATAGCACATACGAAATTTGGTTGAAATCCAAATGATAGTATAGAAGTTACATGTATTTAAAGTTGGACCTCTCAGCAGGCTTAGAATCATGTTGGTAGCACTGACGTATATTAGTTACTACAAATTAATCTAGAATATCAGGTATTATACGTGTCAAGTCAACCCCTGGCACTATCCAGCCCATGACGGGCTAAGGCCGACCAAGCGACCGCTGCCCAGCCATTCGGCCTGCAGATATTGGGGTGACGCGTGATCAGCGCGTCGGGTCCCCTCGGCCGTTAATCTTGGTATTCGTGATCGGGGCGCTGTCTCACTGTCAGACAGCTACTCAATTGTCCTCACGAGGCTGAGTGCACCCCGTTCCAACCCTCACGTCAGTTTTAAAATCCCTGACGGAGCCGGGGATCGAACCCGGGGCCTCCGGGTGAGAGGCAGGCGCGCTACCCCAACACCACGGGGCCGGCGTATTATACGTGTGCATAGTTTAAAGCTGTCGGCTTGCATACTTTCTGATATATTGGTATTTGGATTTTAAAAAATTGAGAGGATTTATTAACAGTTGGCAGCCCTGTTGTCTCTTAATAATATGCTCAGTCATATCTGGTTATATTCACGTAGCACATACGAAATTTGGTTGAATTCCAATTTATAGTGTAGAAGTTATATGCATTTAAAAATTGGAACTATCAGCAAGCTTATAAGCATTTTGATAACACTGCAATGTATGGCCTCCAGGAAATTAAACTGCAATATTATTATCTATACGTGTGCCAATTTTGAAATAGCTCCCATTCATACCTTCCATGATATTCAACATGGAGCTCAAATTTCAATTGCGATTTTTCAGCAGTTGGTAGCACTGACATCATTTTCAAATACGGCATTGAGATATTCAGGTATAGATCTTTACTCCTACCAAATTTTATTTCGATTGCTGCAGCCGTTTAGGAGTTGATAGGGGGGGGGGGGGCACACACACAGCCAGACAGAGAAGGACAGACAGACAGAATGACAGACAGACAGACACACATTTGCCCGGATCGATCTCATAAGTCTACTTTTTCCTCATTTTTGCAATTTGTGAAAAGTAGGCTAAAAATTAATGGAATTTTACACTAAAGATTTAATTGTATCCCGTAATTCAATAGAGATGGACAGATTGTAGAGTGTCACATTGATTGTTCATATAAGAATTATAAATTACAATTAGTTCGATTTAGATACGTTCTATAACATGTATGTTTGAGTCTTCAGTCTTTTTACTGGTTTGATGCAGCCCTCCAATCCTCCCTGTCCTTCTTCTTCTTTCGGATGGGCCTCCTGGGGACTATTCTTGTTCAACTGTTGAGTTTTTAGCTTTGCCCGGTACTGACGCATTTATTTTCTTCCCTTCGACCAGGGGGTGCCTTTCCTTAGAGGTATATCCAGAAGACATTCTTATTCTGTTTTATGAGTGGTTAAGCTAGGATTTAGTTTCTCCTTTACCACATTTGAAACCAGAACATTCTACGCAAAGGGACCCATTAGTCTCAATGGCAGTTCTTTGATCAATAATAAATTACAATTCAATAATAGCATTGTCTTACGTTTTGGAATCTCTAACGACGTAACCTATGGCGTAGCTTTATGAGGATCCAACCAGCCTTTGGGCGGATGACAAACCAGACAGAGGAACATGACCTCGTTGTTCTGCCTCTTGTACTGTTTCACTAGGGATAGCCCGTACGGAAATTGCTCTATGTTGTTCGGTATATTTTGCTGAAGATAACTTGTCGCACATCAAGACGTAAGGATTATGTACTTAAGATAGTACAGTACCACGCGCGGCCATTGTACCAACTAATGATAACAAGAGAGCTCGTGCTCCAATAGTGTAGGAAGGAATCACCGTTAATCTCGCGATCATGAGTTACGGGGCCTCCTTTTTACATGGAATCCAAACCATGGGACATGACACTTCACTTCGATAATTTCACATGTAATAGCCGGGAATCGAAACCAATCCACCTTAGAGATAGGCAAGCAGCTTGACCACTGCACTATCACATAATCATCAGTACAAGGTCGAAGTCTCCATGGAAACTGAAGCCATGTTTGCATTAGTGACAATACTAAAATGTTCCCGACCCCGAGAATCGTGTCGTCTCAAAATTCACGAATATCAAGATGAGGCTTAGTAAAAGTAGGTTCTAACCGGTTTATGTACCTGGACCAGTCTCGAAACTCACGAGCCATGCCTTTCAATTGTTTTGGTAATGACCATTGGCTGTCACTTTGTAACCAAACACATAATAACGACCTTCATGATTCCAATGAAGTTCTTAAGGCCTGCTTGATGACACCAAGCAGAATGACTGAGTAAAAATCAGTGTTATACTAAGAGAATTTAGTCTGTGGTAGGTTGATAATTCCTGTTAAAACAATACAAACGAAATTCTATTTCTAAAACTGAGTGGTCAAACATGGGTTGAAGGGCAGTGCAAGTCATACTTCCTGCGGTCAACGCAAGCGCGTGCTCTCTGGAGTCGTGAGTTTTGAGACTAATTAGAATGTTAATTCAGCTACTAGTTTGTAGTCGAGAGTTTTGATACTAGTTGTTACTATTTTAGCTCGTGAGTTTTGAGACGTAACCCCGAGAATAATAAGGGTTAATCTAGGTCTATCCTGGGTAGTCTACCGTAATTACAATGCTGAAAGCTTTTTGCAAGCTCAAACAAACTCTGTACCGGTACTGTTATTATTCTAACATAAATTAGTTATAATTTTCGTCGAACATAAACAGTCGTATGCAACTCGCCTATAATGGTAATTAAGACACTCGTCTGCAAATTATAAAACTCGCTTCGCTCGTTTTATAAACATACTCGTGTCTTAATTATTGCTATTATATGCTCGTTGCATAATGTAGGCTACTCTTATGATAGCGCCTGAAGTTGCTGATGTGTAATCTTTCCTTGATTCGTCTTAAAATAACTTACCAATTATGTTCAATCTTATGCAAGTTCCTTTTGACCTCCTTGAACCACATGAGATTTAAGAAATTTTCTATTTATTATTATTATTATTATTAATATTAATATTATTTAGATTCGAAACCCAGAATTATTATTGGCCATCTTAGAATCGTTGGTTGGTTCTTAAGTTTAGGGGCTGTGACAACGCGGTCATGTAGCTCCGTGTACTTTGGGTGTGTGTAGAATCTGTCTAATAACCGGTGTTAATGACTGTATTAGTGTGTGTTATCTGTTTTAATTCAAGTAAGGACTGCAGACGATCAATTTTCAAGTAGTTCCTACTTTTGCCGCCAAACGTCACCATCAACGACTACTAGGCCTAGTTCAGAACTTAGCAACCAGACGTCACCGCAGTCGGCTCTTGGCAACGAACGTAGGAACCTAAGAGCGATGTTTATGTTCTTAACCTATACAATTTAGCTTCACACAGGTGTAGTTTGTGGAAGGTTCTTTAACATGCCATAAATCTATGACATGGGACCGCCGGCTTTACTTCCCCTCCGAAGGAAGGCATACTGAGGGATTTTTAACGCTCTTAAAATATCCGACGACTTCGGCCGGGTTTGAACCCACGATCTTGGGCATAGAAGCTCAGCATGCTACCAACTACGCCACCGAAGCCGCCTTAGAATCGTTAATCGCAAGAGTTTGATTGAGGAAAACCTGCAGTGAATTTTTTCTCATTTGTTTCGTGCCAAAGTACTCAGAGTGTAAGATATGCTCCTCGTGCAAAGCTTATTCATTTGTTTCGTGCCAAAGTATCCAGAGTGCAAGATATTATGTTCCTCGTACGAAGTTTTCTCATTTGTTTCCTGCCAAAGTGCTCGGAGTGTAAGATATGCTCCTCGTGCAAAGTTCATTCATTTGTTTCATCATGCCAAAGTACCCAGAGTGCAAGATATGTTCCTCGTGCGAAGTTCTCTCATTTGTTTTGTGCCAAAATGCTCTACAGTTTGAGATCAGGAATATCTTGTAAACTGGGGTACTTAAGGCTGTACTATCTAATGAGAACATCTCATCTTCTTAAGCCAGCTCACATACCTCAACAGAATTGGAATTCATAACAACTCTACAAGCCGGACGTTTGTTTTAGACGATTGCCCTTAACCTTGAAGCTTGCGATAGCCATATCGCTTCACATTTGCCATCACTCACCGGTCTGATCTAATGGAATTGAAGACTTGAGCACGTGACGACACCATCGTGAAAACAGTACAGTCGATGTCTAAGTATTGTGTGACGCGGAAGTACACGTTACATAGTTACGAACAGAACGCCATTATATTTGCCAATGACTGTACTTCAGCAGTAGTGTGAGATAGCTTTGTCGATCATGTGACCGCATGGGACAGGTGACAACAACACAGGTAGGCTACTGTACTAACTCGCCTACAGGCTTCCATTAAGATTTTTCACTCGTATAAAACAAACGTCCGGCCTGTAGCCTACGCCTTGCCAGGGCAGTAATGATGAGGTGAATGTTGTTGTTTCTGATATACTGTATTCGGTCATCAGCCCCATGTGCTTGTGATACCGTATATGGTTATCTGACGAGATGAACATGTTACGCCAGGGATCACGGCGGTCCTCCGCCATCAGTTGGTTGTATATCACATTGCACGTGTCAGACGAGCCCTTATCGCGAGCAACAAAAATAAAAATGTTATAGAAGGAAATGATTACTCACCATGTTGTGGCAATACCAGGAATCGTAAGCTCACAGAACAAATACAATTAGTCACCGCCTGGAGAAATCGCTCCAATACCGTGTACACTGCCTGTAGCCGCCTCGAGGAAGAGATTACACACGTTTCAGCAGGTCACTCACTCGTGATTAGATCTCGCTGAGCAACTACACTCGTTGATCACAATACTCCAACACATTTTCTATGGGATTAAGATCAGGTGATCTGGTGAGCCAGTCAAAGTACGAGGGCTATTTTTAAGTAAGGGCCGTTCCTTTTTAAAGCCCGTAGTTAGTGCGCACGCCGTAACAAGCGTGCGCGCTACCTCCCAGCATCCTTTGCGAACAAGCAGGCGTCAGTTGCAGCTGTGTAGCTAACCTGTACGCTGAACTGTGCATCTTTACAATGTTCAAGATTATTGATTCGCCCGCCGCGTGTGAGGTACGATCTGTGATACGTTTTTTTGAGGGCAAGAAACATGTCGGCTGCAGACATTCAACGTCAGCTTTGTGAGGTGTATGGTGATAATGCAATGACGGAAGGTAAAGTGCGAAAATGGGTACGCGAGTTCAAAAGTGGCCGCGAAAATGTTCATGACGATGAACGCTCAGGTCTGTGATCACAGAAGACTTGACACGAAAATTCACGAGGATCGAAGATTCATGATAACCACTATATCAATGGATTTTCCACAAGTGTGAATTCTTGGTTGTCAGAGCAGGCGGCAAACTTTTATGCAGAGGGATTTGAGAACTTAGTTTTAAGGTATGACAAGTGCCTAAATAAACAAGGCAACTATGTAGAAAAATAGAGGACGGTATGTAAAACCTGAAAATAAATGTGGTTTCAAAATAAAATGTTCGGTTAATTTCAAAAAAACAGCCCTCGTACTCAAGATTGGGCGCTTTGTGGTCAAGCCTCAAGGTGAAGATGACGGCTCTGGACAGTCAGGTTATCATCCACTTTCAAGTGGAGGAAGAACAGCCACCTTCCGTACGCAGTGCTATCGTCATCTTGCAAGGGGCTCACACAGCGACTGGGAGTTTTCGCCCACAGTTAACAATTAAATCATAGCTTCACTAATATGTAACATAGAATTATGAGAGGTTACAAAGTTATAGTTAATACATAGGGCTTTTATTACACAAATAAACGCGAACAGTATATAAAATATTGCGTGATTTATTGATAGGATTATATATGAGTCGTCCAGTTGCAAAACTCATTTAAAACACTTGTGAATAAGAATCATGTCGTAAAATTATTTATGTTCGACCCTGACTATTATATGTCAGAAAACTGGATCATAATGATGACCATTATAACACTATTTTTAATTATGAAATAGTTTCTCCCACCAATCACAGCTCAAGAAACAGTTGTTTGACCAATCAGGTGAGGATAGCAACACTTCTGTGCTGAGTTCCAAGGCCTTCTAATTTAAATTTATTTGCCTGGCCTAGTGTCATAGTGGGGCAATCGAGGAGGCCATGGTCAAATACAAGGTATTCTGTGCGTCTCATGCGCTCTGTTCAGGACATAAAACTGGCGAAATCTCGACAGATACTTATGAATTTACATGTTCGAACATAAAATAGTTATAATAATTATCGTCGAACATAAACAGTCGTATGCAACTCGCCTATAATGGTAATTAAGACACTCGTATGGAAATTATACAACTCGCATACGCTCGTTTTATAAACATACTCGTGTCTTAATTATTGCCATTATAGGCTCGTTTCATAATGTAATATTACATAATTAGTTTATTTTATTTTGTTTAACTTTATTTCGTTTTCTTTTGTTTTATTTTATTTTTCTTTTGTTTATTTTATTTTATTTTGTTATGTTTTATTTTGATTTCCCAGAAAACAAACATAAAGCCAAAAACAAAAACCACGAAGCAGAAAGCAAAATTCAAAAACAAAATCAAAAGCAGAAAACAAAAAAACAAGAAACACAAAGCAAAATGCAAAATTCAGAAAAGCAAAAGCAGAAAACAAACACAAAACAAAAAGAAAAAAGTAGAAAACAACAAACACAAAAGATACGGGAGGCAAAGTCCAGAGAAACGTTTTTCATGAAAATGATTCTTATTCACAAGTGGATTAAACGAGCTTTGCAACTGGACGACTCATATGTGATTTTTTAAACGTCATGGATCACAAAAAAACACGATTTTAAAAGAAATACCAGTCTGAATGGAATGATTTTTCTTTCATATAAAGAAAACACATGAATACCGAGGATGAACTACCTTTAATGTTATATTGTCAATAGTACCGGTATGCTGTTTTTTTAATAGATAATTTGTCTTTCAAAAATATTTCTTTGATAAATTTTCCAAGTAGGCTATACCTTAATTAGTTTTTTATATAGTTTCATGAATGAGGTTCATCCTCCGTATTCATGAGTTTTCTTTACCGGAAAGAAGAATAATGGCATTCAGACGGGTATTTCTTGTTAAATCGTGTTTTTTTGATCCATGACGTTTAAAAATCACAAATATTTTCCTACCAATAATTCACGCAATACTTTATTATACTGTTCGACCTTTATATATATGAAATAAAAGCCGGATTTATTAACTGTAACTTTGTAGGTTTTCATAATTCTATGCTATTATTAGTGAAGCTATGATTTAATTGTTAACTGTGTGCGAAAACGTCCCCCTTAAGCAGTGCTTTGCAATTGTCTTGAGCTCGGTGCAGGTACGTAGGGGCGATGCTTCACCACAAACCACCCAAGCTATACAGGATGTCGCCAAACCAGTCGCGTGTAAGTTCTTCAGTAGAAGGTCACTTTGTTCACCAAGATTATTGATATAAACATTCTTGTTTATGTTGGCAGTGACCTGAATGAGTGGGACAAGTAAAAACACCACAGAACCACAGAACATCACTCTCCACACATTGCGGGTTTAATGTCTCACCTTTAAATACAGACAAAATTGCAACTCGTTGGACCACACTACAAACCTACTGTTACCTCCTGCTCATTGTTCGGCCCATTGAAAACTGGCACACGCACTCCTTCACTACCATTATCACATGCTAGCGGTGAAGGGTCACATGACCACCTGGAACAAGTGAAAAGCTCTAACGATTGATCGCAGTATTTCAGGGATAAACAAACTATACGTTAAAACTCAAAAATGTTTCTAGGTTTATGCCATGTCTTGTGTGGGGTTTCGCTGGCTCATCAGCGGGCTCTTGATGCTACCTTCAAAAGACACGGCATAAACCTAGGAAAATTGCTGAGTTTTAACTCACGGGCCGTGAAAGCCAATATACAAAACTATACGTTTTTAGGTTTTTGCCTCTGTTATTACACTGTGGCGCCGAAACGTCAATTTGATTCCACGGAAAATACAACTATAGACTCAAGTTAGTGGCATCTGTCACCATCTCCAGTTGTATCTGCGGACAAAGTGTGTTCAGCTCCCAGAGGAATGCTCCCTTCCAGAGTCCGGGGGTGATTAAAACAAATTCCAACATTTCGCTCATAACGGTTTAAGTCTTGAAGATAAGAAGCCTGTTCTGACTATGGCTGGCTATGACTAATTTTCTAATGGTCAAATCAAATATGATTTTTCCTTTTCTTTATCAAGTTAAGGATTTCAGTGTGTCTCTCGTACCACTGTATATAAAAAGTCCCGGGCATAAGAGGGTTGTTGTTTGAGTCTTCAGTCTTTTGACTGGTTTGATGCAGCCCTCCACGCCTCCCTGTCCTGAGCTAATCGTTTCATCTCTACATAGCTACCACACCCTACTGTCTGTTAGGTAGTCAGCCCGAAGGCTGGTTGGATCCTCAAAACGTACCGCGTTAGGTTATGTGGGGTAAATACCCACAAAATCCCAAGGCAGCGCTAAATTGAGGCGTACTAGGCAAGAAGAGGAGTGAAGTAGTTTGCCATTGCTTTCCTCACACCACATCCGAGGCTATCTATCTAACATATTCTAACCTTGGTCCACCCCTACAGTTCTTGTCCTCGACCCTTCCTTCTATAACTAAGTCTTAGTATGAGTCCTACCAACCTATTCCTTCTCTTCATTAGCATTCGCCAGAAACATCTCTCCTCTCCCACTCGACTTAATACCTCTTCGTTTGTAACCCTATCTACCCATCTGATCTTCATCATTCCCCTGTAACGCCACATTTCAAACGCTTCAATTCTCCTCTTCTGCTGCACCAATAGTCCAAGTTTCACTTCCACAGAGCGCCACGCTCCAGACAAAGGCTTTCAAAAATGTCTTCCTAATACCTAAATCTATATTCGATGTCAAGAGATGCCTTTTCAGCAGAAATGCTTTCTTTGCATGAGCTAACATACTTTTTATATCCTCATTGTTTCGTCCATCACTGGTTATTTTGCTTCCTAAGTAACAGAAGTCTCCTACTCCATTTAGCTTTTCACCTGCCAATTAGATGTCCATAGAAGTTTCTGATTTATTTCGGCAACATTTCAATATTTTTGTTTTACATTTATTAATTTTCATCATGAATTCTTTCCTCAAGACGGAGTCCGTGCCATTCAAAAACTCATTCAAATCCTCAGGCGCGTCGGCCAAGATGACGATGTCATCAGCAAATCTCAGAGTTGAAATTATTTCTCCTTGAATCTCCACTCCCACTTAAAATTCTTCTCCAATTTCCTTCATTGCTTGCTCAGTGTAAAGATTGAAAAGTATGGGTGATAAGTTGCAGCCTTGCCTTACACCTTTCTGAATACCAGCTTCTCTGTCATGTCCTTCGGCTAGAGTGACTGCTGTCTGGTTTCTGTATAGATTGTAGATCACCCTCCTATCTCTGTACTTTATTCCAATCGTTTTCAAAATGACAAACAATTTAGCCCAATCAACGATACCAAAAGCCTTTTCTAAATCTACAGATGCCATGAACGTTCTCTTATCATTCCTTATTCTACCTTCCAAGATCTGCATAAGACTCAGTACAGCTTCCCTTGTTCCTACATTTCTCCTGAAACCAAACTGGAGGGTACGTTTCTCAAAATCAGCGAATCATTCTTGGCCCCCAAATACGAGAGCTGATACAAGACACAGATCTCCTCAACTCGTTGTGTGATGCTGAAGAGGATGCATGGACTTTCTAGAGAATCACCAAGCTGTTAAGTGTAGTGAATAACATTGTACATTGTTTGATTTTCCTTCAGACCTTGGGGGAAAGAAGGGCGTTTTGAAAAACTATTATTCACAATATTCATGACAGCTGAAATATCCTGATTTTATTCAGAGAGCTGAAGATCAGTCACAATTCGTTGTACAAGCCCAGCAATCTAAATTTTCCAGTGTAGATTGACTCGAAGACTAGTTCCTTTTTGAATGCTGAATTTTTTCCCCCGTAATTTCTGTTAATATTATAATTCTTAGTTTTATTAATTTTCGGTTTCTTCAAATTTAGGTGTCCACCTCTAAATCTTAAATTACATTCCAAATTTGTATACTTTAATCTGTGTTAAGAGGGGCAGTTGACCTCGTAGTTCAGCCCCTTAAAAAACAATAACGAACTAGTGTTTTTGCTGCTTACAGTCGGCTATCGTAACAATAAATTCTCGCATGCCAACAGTGTTCAACAACAAAGAGGAAAGCTATATGTTTGTATTTACAAAAGCTGCTTGCCACGGTGGGTGAGTGGTCAACATGTCGGTCTACTAACCCCAAGCTTGCGGGTTCGCTCTTGGCCGTGGTAAGTGGTTTTTGAAAGGCGGCAAATATTACGACACGATGTCATAGGATGTTGGCATGTTAAATAACCCATTTGAATTTAGTAGGCCGTGTTCATAATGGCAAAATTAATCTCGGTAGTTTCCGCCAACACAAAGTTCCTCATTTCTTTACTAGAAAGCGCTATAGTGTTCAAGGAGCTTAGATATCTAACCTCCTTGACTTTCATAGTGCTTCAAGGAACAACGAAATTTGACATGCAAGCTACCTTTGGGTGGCAAATAACAAAGCTTGCACCCGGCATCCGAGGCCATACGATATTATTATTATTATTATTATTATTATTATTATTTTTATTATTATTTACAAACGCTTCGGTGGCGTAGTTGATAGCATGCTGAACTGCTGTGCCCAAGATAGCGGGTCCAAACCCGGACGAAGTCGTCGGATTTTTTAGAGCGTTAAAATCCTTCAGTGTGCCTTCCTTCGGAGGGGAAGTAAAGCCGGCGGTCCCATGACATAGATTTATGGCATGTAAAAGATCCTTCCACAGACTAAACTTGTGTGGAGTGAAATTTCTAGGTTATATTTCGTTGTAACGCTCTATCAAAGTTCCAACGTTCACCACTAGGTATCTGGTAGCGAAAGTTGGAACTACTTGAATTTGAACGGAACTTGTAGTAGCTCACCCTATGGGTGTCCGCTTGAAGCATCTACAGCCTCTGGCGAGCCGAAAATGCCCTCGGACACTCCCGGCAGTAAACGCCATACGATAAATAAATAAATAAATAAATATAAATACATTTACAAAATGTGTTTCGTGGTTTCCCATATTCGCCAGTAGGCATGGTTCCTTTCAATAGATCCACGGCCGACTTGCTTCCAAAACCCCTTCACTGACCCGTCCTGAAATAATACATTATGCAACGAGCCTATAATGACAATAATTAAGACACGAGCATGTTTATAAAACGAGCGTAGCGAGTTTTATAATTTCCATACGACTGTTTATGTTCGACAATAATTATAACTATTTTATGTTCGAACATACATATTCATAAATATCTGTCGAGATTTCACCAGTTTTATGTACTGAACAGAGCGCATGGGACGCAGAGAATACCTTGTATTTGACCATGGCCTCCTGGAATACGTCACTATGACACTCGCCACACAGTGAATTTTAAAATAGTGGGCCATGGAAGTGAGCGCAAGTGCGATGCTATTCATACCTAATTGGTCACACAACTGTTTCTTGAGCTCTGATTGGTGGGAGAAACTGTATCATAATGAAAACTTGTGCTATAATGAGCCTCATTATAGAACAGTATTCTAACATATATATTTACATTTCGCCAGGGTCGAACATAAATAAAATAAATTACCATTAGCTGCATTGCTAATTTATAAAAATACGGATTAAATTAAATAATATTATTCAGTCCATGATTTCTCGATCCTGGTAGTTATTATTATTATTATTATTATTATTATTACTTCTCTCTCTCTGAACAGACTGGCTGCGTTGCTCAGCGGTAACTTAATGTTCTCGCTTGCTGTGCCCAAGGTTGCAGGATTGAATCCTGGAGCAGTCAGCTGGCATTTGCGAGGGAGGCGTGTCAGTAGATTTACTGGCACGTTAAAGATCCCCTTCGGGGCAAAATTCCGGCACCCCGGCGTCTCCAAAATTCGCAGTAGTTGTCAGGGACGTAAAACCAATAACATTGTTATCATTCTCTCTGGACATTATCTGGCAACTATAGATTAGGCCTATATGAAATCAAAGCATAATCACCACCTTTGTAAAATATATTTTCAATAGTTCATAAATGTTGTAACGTATCTAGTTGTCACAATGATCACTGCTTTTTGCATTGACTTGTATAAATTGATGTATATTCTTCTTTTTCGTATAGGCCATCTAAGGACCACGACATACAACTGTTACATTTGGAGTGGGCTTTGATGTTTCCCCAGTAGTTACGCATCCTCTGGCTGTGTTGTTCCCTCCTCTCCTGTGTCCAGAGGGCACCTGTTTTCTTTCTTGGTGGTTTGTCCTGGAACCTCATTTACTGAAGCATCTTCCTGAGAGATGGCGGTCTTTTAAGTCTCTTTTTGTCCCTCCAAGTTCTTGCAGTTCTTTGCGTACTTCCCACAACCATTGTGACTTGGTCTTCCTCTTTTGCCAGTAACCGAGGAGATGGTTGGTCAACCTGGTAGGATGCATCCTGTAGACGTGTCCTTAAAATGCTAGACTTCATTTCCAATGAGCATCCGTGATTTTTTCACAGTCCGTGTAGAGCTCTCGATTAGGCCGCCTTCTGTATTCATTACCTTCCTTAACAGGCCCCAATATCTTCCTCATTATCTTTCTCTCCTGTACTTTGAGTTTGTCCGTGAGTCCCTTCCGGTTGAATACTAGACATTCTGAAGCATATAACTGTCTGGTTGTGTCTCATTTTAGTCTTTCGGGGGAGACACTCCTTGTTATAATGTGTTCTTGATTAGTTGATAAGCCATTTCTAACTTGCTAACTCGAGTTGATAATGCCCTTACTTTCGAGAGATTCGGTACTTACAGTTGTAATACTAAGAGTTGAAGTCTGACAGTTCTTAGAGGGAGGTCCTTTTACTGCCTACCGGGGTGGGTTAAAGACAGGTGGGGGTATGGTTGTCATGGAAACGGGGCGGGGCGACTGCGGTTGCCATGGAGATAAGCCCTCTGGCCAGCTCGTGTTGAGGAGGAGTTTGAAGGAGTTGCCAAACCTCGCACTTCTGATTTAGATCTTGTCACAAGCAGTTCAGTGTGAGTGTTATTCTATTTGTGTTTCTGTTTGGAGGCCGTTATTAAGAATCTAACGGTATTTTAAATACTAATTACGTAGGCCTACAATTATTGTATTGCAATATATATTTCTAGCATTATGAATACTCCTCGAGGGAGAGGGAGGCCCAGAACTCGTCCACCTCATGAAAAAAATACCGCCGGCCATGGTGTGACAATTCATCACCAAGGAAGAGAAATGATATGTGCCGTAAGGGAATTCTTTGAAGAGGAGGCTAAGAGTTTTTCGGAAAGGAATGTTCCTTTAATTCCATTCCAGAGAGTTCAAGAACGCACTGCGAAAGCTCTTTTAGAGTTAGTAAAAGTACTGTGACAAGAGTTACGATGGAGAAATATAACAACTCAGAAGAGGGTTCATCTAAACTGTCCATGCCTGGAAAGAAGCGGCCTAGAACCTCCAGAATTACAAATCTGGATCCGTTTAAAGACGATGCTATTCGCCGGCACATTCTTACTACACCAGGAGGGAACATCCAACAATTCAAAAACTGTTATTTACACTTCCGCACGACTTATTTAAAGGCAGTTACTTTTCCTTACTGAAAGTGGTTCATAACCTTGGTTTTGAATATAAAGCTATCAACAGTAGGAAGCTGCTGATGGAGAGAGGTGACGGACTGAGCCAGGATCGAACCTGCCAAGTTGAGCTCAGAAAGCCAGCGCTCTACTGTCTGAGCTTTTCAGCCCGACCTCTGTTAAAGAAAACCGAACATAAGACCAAGTCAGTCATGGTCTGGCCAGGTAGTCTACAAGAAAACACAGCGGTCAGAATGAACGAACGAACAAGCCAGACGGAAGTGAGAAGGGTAGGTTATGGAATGCAGGAATGTGGCAACCGCGTGAAATGGCACGTGCAATGCTCCTCCCTCCAGCACTAGCTGTCAGACGTCAACTCTAAGTATTACGACCATAGGTACTTAAATCTGTCAGTTTTCTTGATCTCTCCCTGGTCCAAATGCAGTGTACAAGGAGATTCACTGATGTTTGTGATGTACTGTGTTTTCTCAAGTGACACATGTAGTCCTACCTTAGCTGCTTGTTGCGTGAACTTAAAACTGCAACGCTTACGTCATCACAATCAGCAGCCAAAGCACTGATCTATAGAAGAAGGCGCAGCTATGTTGTTGTGGTTAGTCCAGTTGCCGGTACATCAGGCGGGTGACCTCGTGGCGAGAGTGATGTAAACACCTCAGCTGACCTCTCCCAAGAATTGACCCTGGAGCGGGTCGGGAAATGCTCAAGGTCGCCCACCTCCATTATAATGACGTATGGCCTCCGGGGTGCTCTGGTCCAGGTGACGCCAATGCAGAACGGGTTCGGTTCCTGATTAATGCATGTGAGATTTTCAAGGAGAAAAATCACGTCCACTCATTTGGAGAAAAGAAGCTATCTTTAATGTTTTTACATGACGTATTGAACACGACCTGTCGTTGCGGTGTGGGCATGAGGAGAAAGTGTGTGCCCCACCTTGAGAGTGTCTGCATTCTCTGCCTTGGCACAAAACACAGTGCTAAACCAGGTCACCATCACATGTGCAGTATTCACAAGTCTGAATTCGTTTCAATTATTCGTAAGGGGCCGTTCATATATTGCGTAATCACTTTTTGGTCGACTTTTACCCCCTCATATGCAGTCACGCGTAATCTTCGCATCGACCCCACCCCCCACCCCCTTATGTATTACGTAATCACAAAGCAATACCTAATATTTCTGATTTCGTTACGATTATGTATTTATTATTTTCGTTTCGGTCGTCCAGGGACCACGAGCCAATGTCAATGCTTTCTCCTTTGCTGTTCCTACTTCTCCCTTCAATATTCCTTCAGCATCTCACTATGTTTCCTCTTCCTTTCCTCGGACCATTCGAGCCGGTTTTCTTTCCCTTCCACCCTTGGAATCTTTCCATTTTTAGCACTTTTTGCCTAAAATTACCTGTCTATGGTGTATCTTCTCCTCTGATACTGTTTCTTTCCAAATCCTTTTTGACTTCTACAACCCAGGTTGTTGTTGACTTCTTGTTCCACATGAATGTGTTAACCTACTGTCATCCATCCTGTAGCAATCTCCTCTTCCGTATTGTTTCTGATATGTTTTCTATTTTTCGATAATGTCATCATTACTTCTCAATTTCCGGAATCCTGCAGTTTTTAAAGGACCGAGTATTTTCCGTATAATTCTTCTTCTACTTCTAATTTATCCAAATAGTAGTTCAGTAATGGCATGCACTAGGGATGGCGACCAAATAGTCAATTTGCTAATGGATGGTGAAATACTAGCCCTAGTAAAGGATTTCAAACATCTGGGAAGCTTGATGACATCAAAAGGAAAGTGTATGAGAGAAGTAAATGCTCGAATCGCACAGGACTTCTCAAAAAAGAAGTCTTTACTAACATCCAAGACTGTTAACTTAGAGGTGCGAAAACACTTCGTGAATAGTTTTGTATGGAGTATTGCAAGTTATGGCTCTGAAACATGGACTCTGCGACAAGCTGATGTATCAAACCTTTTAGGGGAATCGAGATGTGGTGCTGGCGACGACTTCTAAAGATACCTTGGACGGATAAAGTCACGAATGAGAATGTTCTCAAAAGAGCAAAGGAGACATGTACCTTGGTTAAAATCCTTAAACAGAAGAAGGAATAGTTTTGTTGGCCAATCGATTCGTCATTCTGACTGGTGCACCATACTCTTCGAAGGGAAGCTAGAAGGAAGGAGGTGTCGAGGTAGCGGTTGAGGAGGAGAAGAGAAGAAGACGAGACATTCACTCGCATACAGGCATTCTGGTTTGACTACGGTGTTGTAGCGCTGTATTTCAATATCCTTAACACTTTTTGTTGTAGGTATTCCTAGTTATGCCATACGCTCCTTCCTTCTTTCGTATTCTTTTTTCTACAACAGATTTTTCCAAACGATTTTCTTGAATAATTTCCCCCAAATATTTGAACTTCCTTACCCTCTTTATTTGACCAATTTCTGTTACTAGGATTTCTGAAGCATTTTTAGGTTTGTCATAAATTTGTTATTATTATTTATTTATTTAATTAGCGTATGGCTTTTAGTGCCGGGAGTGTCCGAGGACATGTTTGTAGCTGCTTCTATGCGGACACCCATGGGGTGAGCTACAAGTACCGTCGCTTGTGGATCAGATGAAATGATTGAAGATGAATGAGCAAGTTCAATTTCAATTAGTTCCAACTTTGGTTACCAGATGCCACTGACACCTAGCAACGAACGTTGGAACTTGATAGAGCCTTCCTAACGAAATATAACCTACAAATTTAGCTACATACTACCAATTGTAGTGGTAGGTTCTTTTACATGCCATAAATCTATGACATGGGTTCATTCAATACTTACATTTAATAGTCTTTTGTGACAAAGGGGGGAAAGGGAGAAGATTTTGGACATGTTTTCCTGCTGCAGTAAATTGGGTTTTCACGTCAACTTTTGGGTTAATATATTTGGTAAGAAAGGGAATTGTATAATACAATACACTTGTTTTATTGTGAGAATATAGTTTGTTAAGGATGTCTGAATTTTATCCGACATTTTGGAAAATCGAAATTCTCAGTTATCTTCGTCTGGATCACGAGATGCTGTTGTTATATGACGTGATGTGATTGAATTCCAAAACAGGATTTTTTCCCGGGGGATATAGAGCAAAATCCTCCTGATGTCATCCATTGTTTTTTTTTGTTTATTGGCAGTACAGATGCGTAGGCCCTCCCTGAGGGGAGCTCCAGCAAATAGGGATCTTTTCCCGCACTAGTTCTATCTGCAGTTCACGAGTCCAGTTATTTGGTGACGGAAAGTAGTCGATTCTGGAAAAATTTGCTGAAGAATTATTCTCGACGGATCTAGATGTTTTTTGGGGTGCTGAATCTGAAAATCCAGTTATCGACTAGATTCGAATATGGCTTCACTATAAAAATGGCGAGAAACCATAAAATTTCGAGAGTTGTTTGAGTTTCTTTTCTAGGATGCGTCGTTTCGGAGTTATAAGCGACAAACTAAAAGAACTGGCGACTGATCGGGTTGTTGACTATCTACGGGCAATATGACCTATCTCTGTATAGTGTACTGTAAATATTGTAGTCTTGTTATACTTGTTTATTGTTCCATACGCTAAATAAGAATGTACCCCAAAAAACCTATAGATCCGTCGAGAAAAATTCTTCAGCAATTTTTTCCTGTCCAAAACTACCAAATGACTGGACGAATCATGCGGACAGGTTTTCTTTCCATGGTAAATGCTCCATCAACCCACTCAAACCACAATCGTCACAAAAACCGGAAATGCGTCAATGTTGGACTTGTTGCCTTTCTGCAGCATGCGACTTGCACAACAGTCACAGAATATTTCAATGAATCTTCCCTTCAAATTCTTACTACTCGAGGTAGTGAACCCTTAATATAAACTTCTATTACAAATGATTTTTATCCAATAATAGATCATAATATTTCAGATTGATCCTAAGCAACACTTACTGTACACTGTTGCCAACATGATTCGAACTTTGAAATTCAGAAATAAAATGAAGTAGTTAGTCATTGTGTACCTCCTTGGTGCAAACACAGCTTATCGTTGTTGTTAGTTCGTTTTAGGGTCAACAGCCCCTGTATAATATGTCTGATAACTGTGTTATTCTGGTGATTTATTAAGGGTGTTTGCCACGGCCGCTTCCTGCCAAAATCCTACCTCGATTACATATTTTCACACACCAGTACAGACATCACACTAAAACAGGTTATCAAATTGTACACACACCCAAGTACTTACAAGCCCTTAAGGGGGGAGGTATACCTTTGCAAGTGTAAAAACTACAGATATTTAAAACAGTTTTCCTCGGTATTCCTTTGTTCTGTTGATATGAAAGTTTGCACACCCCTAGAACTGTCCATTATCTTTAGTGTTCAACTTGAATATTTGTAATTAATTTTCCCTAGTTACTAAAACAAATTCAAAACATTTGACTAATGTATACATTGATCATGCTTTTCCTTGATAATTTCTACAAAACTTCACAATTGAGGAAGATTATTGTTTTAAATGTTCATAATGCTTGTGTTAAAAATGTGAACTAACATATTTGGCCTATCTCTTGAAATAATATTTTTCTCCCTTTTTTATAGGAGTAGATTTTTTTTACATTTAGTGAGCTATAAAAATATCTCAAAACCTTTTCCTCCCATTGGTAAGTTTAACGCTCGTTCCCCAAACTTTATTCTTTTCTTTTGTTTTCCTTCATAACTCAAACAGGTTTTTTTAATATATTTTGATGAAATGTTGTATTTACACGTATCTTTTGCATCTTATGAATGTGAACTAGAACCATTGCTGTAACATTTTTTTTTTTTTTTTTTTGTAATTTCTGAGCGAACATAGCTCACTAAAATGTCAAAAAAATCTACTCTTATAAAAAAGGGAGAAAAAATTATTTCAAACGATAGGCAAAGGATGTTTGTTCACATTGTTAACACAAGCATTATGAACATTCTAAAACAATAATCTTCCAGAAATTTGAATTTTTGTAGAAATTATCAAGGAAAAGCATCCCAATTTTTGAATTTTTTTAAATAACTAGCGAAAGTTAATTGCAAATATTCAAGTTGAAAACTTATTTATTTAATCGTGTCAGGAGCAACATCAGTCTCAAGAAAAAGTACATCATACATGGTATTTAGCTGGTACTATATACAATCTCAACAAAACAGTCAGTGAAACTATATACTACTATATGTTACTATGTGACCAGTATTTTGCCACATCACGTGCTTCAGGTGTTGCCTCCATCAAGTCCTTCATCGTGCACTTCGCATGAGATAATCTGCATACAAGAAGGTGATCCATGGTTTGTTCTTTCCCGCACTCGCACATGGTGGTGTCGGAAGTGTATCCCCATTTCTTCAAATTCACCTTGGACCTACCAACCCCACTTCGCAACCTGTACAGTGTTCTCCACGGAACCCATCCATTGTCATGTCCCGGAGGTAAAATTTCATGTAGGATAATCCAGTCTTCAAGGTCTTTAACTCTCCTTTTCCATGATGTTAATCTAAATTTTCCGGGCGGTTCCGTGAGGCTTTTTGCTGAATGGAGGAAGCTTTTCCTTGACTTGAGCCTTTGATTTGATGCTGTGTACCTATATAAAGGATGGTTTTCTGAGTTTTCTGCCTTTGTTCTTTCAACTCTGGCTGCCACTTCACGTCTGATATCTGGTGGGGAGATTCCGGCTAAGCAGTAAACTTTTTCTGTTGGCGTGGGTCTTAGGCAACCGGTGTTAAGTCGGCAGATGTCGTTCAGAGCGATGTCTACTTGCTTCGAGTGACTAGATGTATACCATACAGGGCATGCATATTCTGCAGTGGAGTACCATAGAGCCAAGGCAGTTGTTCTTAGCGTGCTAGGTTGTGTCCCCCATCCGGTACCAGAGAGTTTACGTAGGATATTGTTTCTTGCCGATACTTTCTGTTTCGTTTTCAGGCAGTGGGCTCTATAGGTAAGAAAACTAAAGATTAAGGACATTTTTAGGAGTGAGCAAAATTTCATATCAACAGAACAAAGGGATTCGGAGAAAAACTATTTTAAATATATGTGGTTTTTAGACCTGTAAATGTGTACCTCCCCCTCAATAACATCAAAAAGGAGGTGTGTATTTTTAATTGAGATTAGTATTAGAAAGGAGGCGGCCGTGGCCTTAACTTAGGAACCATCCTGGCATTCACCTGGAGTAGAAGTGGGAAATACCTTTAGGATGGTTGAAATGGTAATCAAACCCACGAAGCCGAGTGTTCCACAAGGAAGCAATGTTCAACAATAACTATCTATACATATCATAATACGCTAAGGTGTACGTTTCACAAAACTCAAGCTCCTAAACCAGAGGGAGTTAGAAGGTGTGGTTTGTACCAAAATCTTCCAAATAGTCTCAATAGTACAGGAAAAATATTGCATTTCTTGAAAAGTCAACGGAAATATATTTATTTGTTTATAAAGTGCTTTTAAACAAATAAGCATATTTATAGAAGCCCGCATAACAGTAAAGCCAGGCGGGTGGTTTATACGCACGCGAGAGTTCTCTCACGGGTTCGCTAGTACAGTATTATTGCACGATGACTAAGCCGCGGTAGACCTTCAGATACTTGAAAGTCAACTTTTCCTCGAACTGGGCCCACACAGTCGACACTTTTCCTCATTTCTTCCCACACGAAGTGCAGGAAAGTCCTGCATTCAGTGACCACTTCCTGGAGCAATCCTCTCCGGATATACAATAACACATCGCTTGTGCTCACACAGTCGATGTATATCATGTTGTTGTTTGAGTCTTCAGTGTTTTGACTGGTTTGATGCAAATCTCCATGTTTCCCTGTCCTGATATAATCGTTGCATCTCTACATAGCTACCACACCCTATATCCGAAGCAATCTGTTTAACATATTCTAACCTTGATCTACCCAAACAGTTCTTGTCCTCGGCCCTTCCTTCCATAACTGAGCTTGCTATTCCTGGGTGTCTTAGTATGTGTCCTACCAACCTATCTCTTCTCTTCATTAGCAATCGCCAGAAGCATCTCTCATCTCCCACTCGTCTTAATACCTCTTCGTTTGTAACCTTATCTACCCATCTGATCATCATTCTCCTGTAACACCACATTTCAATCGCTTCGATTATCCTCTTTTCTACTGCACCAATAGTCCAAGTTTCACTTCCATAGAGCACCACGCTCCAGACAAAGGCTTTCAAAAATTACTTCCTAATACCTAAATCTATTTTCGATGTCAACAGATTCCTTTTTTGTAGATATGCTTTCCTTGCCTGAGGCAACCTACTTTTTGTATCCTCTTTGCTTCGTCCATCACTGGTTATTTTGCTTCCTAAGTAACAGAAGTCTCCTACTTCCTTCAGCTTTTCACCTGCCAATTTGATTTCCATAGAGGATTCTGATTAATTTCGGCTGCTTTCCAATATTTTTGTATTACATTTATTAATTTTCATCGTGAATTCTTTCCTCAAGACGGACTGAGTCCATACCATTGAAAAACTCATTCACATCCTCTGGCGTGTCGACCAAGATGACGATGTTATCGGTAAATCTCAGAGTTGAAATTATTTCTCCTTGAATCTTCATTTTTATTAATAAGCCCAATTTATTTATTTAGAGTTGGCCACATCACTAATTAAATTATTACATTTTGCTTACAAACTAATATCCAGGCCACGAATGTAGTCGAGAGATCCCTCCGTCATCACCGGGAACTCCGTTGGAGCGCCAGCGAAAGCTCTTCGCCTGAGCAAACAGTCTGATCTCGGCACCATAACCACAGCCCGGAGAAAATACTTTATTCCCCTTGTGCAGAGAATCGGCCCATCGTCCAGTGCTGGTTCTTAAATAAGTCCTATCAGGGCCGCCGAGAGGATTTAAGGGCCCCTATGCAATATTTTGCTCGGGTCTCCCTTGAAATACGTTTAGTTATTATTATCCGCTATTCTGAAAAAACGATGCCATTCTGAGAAAAGCATCTGATGCTCAGTCATAATTTTAAAAACAGGTATCACACAAAATGCCACACATACCCAAGTACACGAGGCTGAATGAAGCCTCTCAAATGAAACATCAATGTAGCATTGTTTGTGACTGGCACTCATTTCACGAACTGGCAGCTTATTATACAGCTTACGCCAAGAACGATCTTTTTGCCAGTCTTCGTCAGTAACTAAAACTGTCAGGATTGTGACCAACTAATCTGCAAGGAAAAGAATATATCGATTGATTTGTATCACTCCATACTAACCAGTCTCTACGAACACATTCCCCATTCTGTAGTTTTGAAAATCAAATCAAGGAAGGCTCTTGTTCCGTCACTTGGAAATGTATTACGCATTGCAGTGGAACCTCTTGGAACAATATCTTCAATAATACATACACTTGTCCTTAAATAAAAATAAATAGGCTATAAAATAAATGAAACTATATTCGCGGAGAGACCGGAACGAGTGCGTACGGATATTCAAGAAGTGTATGATACTTTGGAAAATCCAATTAAAGAGGCAGCCATGGCATCAGTTCCTCACGACAGAACGTCTACGAGAAGAAGTAAACTGAGTGAAAACACTATAAGACTCTTGGATGAAAGAGCGAAACTATTTCAATCAAGGGACGAATCCCGTCTGAAGACAATACAATATGCAGAGTTCAATAAATTAACTAAAAGAGAAATCAGAAATTATTTGAGGCGCTACAAGCGGAAACTTATAGAGGACGTTATCGACTCAACAAAATCAGTGAAAAGAGCTAGAAACGAACTGTGTGAAGGGAGAAAATGGATACCAAGTATGCAAAATAAGAGAAGAGAAAAAGTGACAAAAAGAGATGATTTAGTGGAATGTGCAACTGATTTCTACAGATCCTTATATTCCATGCCAAGAAAGGAGTTACAAGAACTTGCAGAAAGCCATCTGAAGCACACGGATGCCGAAACAGGCGAAGTGTTGCCAATTCTTCCGAGCGAAGTGAGAGCTGCGATCTCGGACTTGAAACTTGGAAAGAGCCGTGGAGATGATGGTATTTACAACGAACTCTTGAAAATAGGAATAGAGGAACTTATTTCACCAGTAACCGAATTATTTAATGACATTTTATCCAGGGAAGAAATCCCAGAGCAGTGGACAGCGAACACCATCATCTTATTACATAAGAAAGGCAACAGAGATAGCCTAGACAACTACAGACCGGTGGGTCTTATGTCCAATCTATACAAGCTATTCTCAAAATAATACTTCGCCGAATTACGAGAACTCTGGATGAAAATCAACCCACAGAGCAAGCGGGATACTCGACAGCAGATCACCTGCAAACCATGACGCAAATAATAGAGAAGGCCGAAGAGTATAATCTGAAGTTGTACATAGCATTCGTAGATTATGCGAAAGCCTTCGACTCGGTGGACCAACCAAGCGTCATGAAAGCACTACACAACCAAGGGATCCCCACGAAGTACTTGCAGTTGCTTTCTAAACTGTATTTAAACAGCTGGGCAAAAGTCCGAATGAAAAAGAAGGCGATAAATTCTATCTACAGCGAGGCGTAAGACAAGGCGATCCATTGTCACCTAAACTGTTCACGGGCGTCTTAGAGGACATATTTCGGAAGTTAAAATGGGGGCACAAATACGGAATCACAATCAATGGAAATAGACTGACGAACTTACGATTCGCCGATGATGTGATCCTGTTTGCAAAATCGAGTTCGAGGCTGGAAGAAATGTTAAATGATCTTCATGAGGAGAGCAACAAAGTGGGCTTGAGCCTCAATCCCAGCAAGACAAAAGTTATGACAAATCGTGAAGCAAAGAAACTCATGGTGAAAGGAGAAGAAGTAGAATATGTGTCAAACTTTGTCTATCTGGGTCAGTCACTATTTCAGCAAAATATGGATAAGGAAATCAACAGGCGGATATCGTCAGCATGGCAAAAATTCTGGAGCCTGTCCTTCATATTGAACAGCAGAGAGCATTGCATCAAGACTCGTGTGTACTTCCCGTTCTCCTCTATGGAGCACAAACGTGGTCAATAACTAAGAAGCAAGCTTCGAAGTTGGAAGTGTGCCAGAGGAAAATGGAAAGAAAACTTGTAAACATAACATTAAGGAACAGAATTAGAAACGAGGAAATCATGAAGAGGACAGGACTAAAGGATGTCATCACGAGGGCCAAGAAACTGAAATGGACATGGGCAGGCCATGTACTGAGAATGGATCACGCAAGGTAGGCCTACTCAACTATAGTATGGGAGCTCAGAGATGGAAGAAGAAACCCCGGCCGTCCGAAGACCAGATGGTCAGACGAGTTCCAGTCGACGATGGGGAAGCAGTGGATGAGAGCGGCAGGTCAACGGAATTCGTGGAGGACTGTCGTCGAAACAGTTTGTTTGAAACATCCCTAGACTCATCGTCAGCTTAGATAAATCTTCAGGATAATATGAACTAGGTCCAAGTTTCACGAGTGAAAATGTTTAACATAATACGATCATTTGTGAGAAAGATGAATAAAAGTGTAAATAGTCAGGACAATTAGTTTTAAGTTATTACAATATTAAGGTAAATGTTCATCAGGCTAGCTCATCTGATGAAATATCTCAGAGCTACCCTGCTAGCAGGAGGCCTTTGCCCTTTATGGGATTTACCAATGGCTAATGATAATATTCGCAAGAAAATGTAAAGAATCACTAAAGGGCCCTCTCCGCTTACGGGCCCCTATGCATTTGTCCCCCTTGCCCCCCACCCCCTTCTCGGCATCCCTGAGTCCTATCATCTTAACCATTCGAAGTATTCCATTACTTATACGCAAAGTTCAGGGTAAGATCTACTTCAATATTTTGAAACAATATCTCTCTGTATTCGTAGAAAACTCTGGATTATATTTAAAGAAATTACGGAAAGAGGGGTTTCCTCTTCCGGGCCCTGGGGCACCAGCCCCGCTTGCCCCACCCTCTCGTCGGAGCTCAGCTATCCAACTTATCACAAACAACATCAATCGTCGTGCGTGCAAACCTATTCTTAACTCCGGGACACAGAGTAGTGATGGACACAAAGTTGTCCAGACGGTATTTCCCACTTTTATTGGGACTGTGTGATGAGAAAAATTAATGACTCAAGCCGCAAGGATCAGTTCCTTTTTTAGAAGTTGATCGATTTCGAAACAGTCTGCGACCATGAGGAGGAAGTAACCGACGCGACGTGGCGGAGTATGACTGCCACTGTTCGTGAGCACTTATTTCTTTATTTCTTCTTTGCTTGCCACGTTGGGTGAGTGGTCATCGTGTCGGACTGCCAACCCCAAGCTTGCAGGTTCGCTCCTGGCCGTGGAAAGTGATTTTTGAAAGGCAAAAAATCACGAAACGCATGTCATACGATGTTGGCATGTTAAAGAACCCATTAAAGGCCGTGTTCATCATGGAAAAATTAATCTCGGGATTTTCCGCCAACACAAAGCACCTCATTTCTCTACTAGATAGCGCTATAGTGTCAAGGAGCTTCGATATCTAACCTCCTTGACTTTCATAGAACTTCAAGGAGCGATAAAATTCGACATGCAAGTTGCCCTCTGGGCGTAAAATAACAAAGCTTGCACCCGGCATCGAGGCCATACGATATTATTATTTCTTTGGTCGTTTGGGCCACGTGTTCATTATTTATGTATTCGTTAATTCCCCTTAAGGAGAGCGTTACAACACAGTCAATGTTCATGTTATTTTCTGGCCCTTTCTTCTTTTTTCCCAAAAACCTCTCATATATAGCCTACACTATGCTTCCTTTTTCTCTCTTCTGTCCACTTCTTTCCCGGTTGTCTCTCTTTAGGATTTTGCTCAAATTTCTGTTGTCCAAGTTTTTCTCTGTATGTGGTCCTGTCTGCCATGTCTTCTGTAGAGATGTTTAGTTTCTTGAGGTCTTCCACGGTTTCCTTTACCCAATTGGTTTTTAGTGTAGGCTACTGTTCGTAACTATATTTAAAAAAGTCTTGGTCAGTCTGTCTTCGGTCATCCTATGTATATGTCCATGAAATTTTGCCCCCTTTTCCTTATGTTGTTTGTAATCGTCTCTGTCTGTTTGTACAGTTCTATTGTCGGTCTCTTCATCCATATTCCCTCTTTCTGAACTGGCCCGTTGATCTTTCTCAGAGTTTTTCTGTCTTGTTTATCTAATTCCTTGACTTTTATTCGTCCCTTGATTGCTGTCGTTTCTGAAGCGTATAAAGCCTCTGGTAAGACTACTGTACGATAGTGTCGTAATTTGGCATTGATGGAAATGCTTTTTTTTTTATTGTAGTGGCCCCATGTAAGTTCCATTGCATTCTGCAATTTAGCGATCCTGTGTTTATTTATTTATTTAATTATTTATTTATTTCTTCTTTGGTCGTTTGGGCCACCTGTTTTTTATGTATTAAGTTTTATTTTGAAATATGACAAAGGTTTGACACTTTACCGAGTCTTGTAGCTTTTCAATTTATGGTACAATTGCCAAAATAGCTTAACTTTACGTTTTTGCTGATCTGGACCCTGAGTGCTCTTAGTGGCATGTAAAAAATGATTTAACATTTAAAAACAAGATGTTCAGTAAAGAACATACAGCCTACTTTCTCCTAAATGCAAGGGTATTGTTATAACTCTTTGTCCTTTTCAAGGAGTATAATTGAATGTTGGTTGTAGTAGCTTGTTGAAATACAACATTCTATACGAATATTAAACATGAATATGAGGTGCCCTTTGCTAGAGCTACCTCTGTAAAAAAAATGTCATTCAATTCGGTTTCACAGTGTTTGAATTGCTATGGGGAATCGATTTGCACACATACATGGCCGCTATCTACAAACTATTGGCCTGGTGACCTTGTGGTTCAGTCAAAAGATGCTTCCCACAAGAAGGTATGTTGTTGCAAAATTTGGTAGAGATCAAATGATTAGGTGGGTCGTAATTTGATTTAAGCTTTTAGCATTTGGGTGGATGCCATTCCGTTTCCGTCAAGATGGCGGTGATATAAAACATGACACTGAGGTGCCCTTTGCTAGTGCTACCTCCGTACTAAATTATTTTCAATTCGGTTTTAGGGTGTTTGAATTGATAGGGGAAATCGATTTGAACACATACATGGCCGCCATCTGCTAACTATTGGACTGATGATCTTGTAGTTTAGTCAAACGACGCTCGCCATGTAAGTATATGTTGTTGAAAAATTTGGTAGAGATCGGATGATTAGGTTAGTCGTAATTTGATTTAAGCTTTGAACATTTGGGTGGCCGCCATTACGTTTTCGTCAAGATGGCGGCAATATAAAACATGAGCTTTAAAATGTAATTTTCTATCCGAAAGGTCCTTATCACTTTTCGTGTATCTCCAACGGTTAGCGAGTAAAACCCACATTTGTGACGTCACTACACCCTTTGTTTTCAAAATTTCATGTTTCCATTTCAAATAAAAAGAGAACGCTAAGAAGTAGCAAACTTTTGATGGCATTGCCTTTTGCTAGTTCTACCTCTGTCCGTGTTCGAATTATTAGGGGGGACAGACATTCCGAGTACACACACTCACACACACACACACACACACACACATACAGACACACGATTAACACAGGTTATCAGACAGATTCTACACACACCTAAAGTACACGGGGCTACATGACCGCGTAGTTGCAGCCCCTAGACTGAGGAACCAACCAACCACCACAATTTTTGGCCCTGTGTAGATCTCATAAGTCTACTTTCATTTTTTGCGAAAATCGAAAGTAGGCTAAAAACTGTTGGAATTAGGGCCTTAAAATCATACGTTACACATCTTTATTGCAGAACAGACAACAACAAAAGATCTTGGCAACTGCCGCACACACAGTTAAAAAAAACACTCGAACTTGGTTTGCCAACCTAAAGAAATTACATTACAGCAAGGACAATCCTAACATAATCCCACCTTAAGTTAACAAATCCTGATGAGTGAACTTAACCCCTTTCACCCCTTTCTCACAAATCTAGCCTTTGCGGAGTCTTGATTTCTCGACCTCTAGCTGTCACCTTAGGTAAGTCTATGTTTTGTTTCAGTTCTTCCACTGCCTCAGTCCTCTCTTGAACACTCTCCTTTACCAACAAGTCACTTAACAATACCTTCCCCTCCTACACCTTCCAAAGGATAGAGCCGTTGAAGTAGTCGTATAAGTATGCCAGCTGATGTCTTCAAGCGTACTACTCGAAACTCCCCATCATGTCCAGGTACTCATTCACTCTGGCTAAAGGCCACTCTAGGCGTTTCATGTTGTCACTTCCAATGAGTGTAATTTCCCCCACCTTAACAGGCCTGTCCCTCCATTTAGTACTCCTAAGGTCCAACTGTGCCAAAATCTATCTCTAAACACAAACTGTACTTGTGGCTTCGAAGTCGGATATCTTGCACAAATATTCGTAGAGTCTATTTCATCCATGTTTCCTTGATTTCTTGCAAGAACATGGATTGTGTTAATGTCCAGTCTTCAGACTCACTGGACAGGTAAGTCAACGGGCGAGAATTCATTCAAGACTCGCAATCACAAAGGATGGTGGGCATCTCTTCATAGTCCAACTTTGCTCGACAGAGAATTATCCGAAGATTGCAGGTTTGTGTCCTGTCACGGTCGCCAGATGTTGGAATTAGGACCTTAAAATCATAGGTTATTATACATATCTTTATTTCAGAACAGACATCAACAAAAGATCTTGGCTACTGCCGCACACACCGTTAAAACAAAAAACACTCGAACTTGGTTTGCCAACCTAAAGAAATTACATTACTGCAAGGACAATAATCGCATGACAGTGGAGCCATTGAGGTGATCTACTGCCATCTCTCAGTGTAAAGCTGAACTCTAACTGGGTGGCCTGTGGCTTCTAATCACCAAGAGTGATCTTGTGCCGTTGATATTCGCCACCCTTAAAAATATTATATTATTATTATTATGATCTGTGACTGAACACATGGTAATAATAGACCGCTGTCTCGCAACAGATCATTAGCGCCAGATGAGATGTGTTCCTTCGTCTGGGTTATTGCCCTCTAGAGTCTGTGAGGACTGTAAGTATGACCCCGTGGCGCTTAAGCTGGGCTCATGTCTTCCAACTCAACAGGAAGTTATCCGACTTCGAAGTCGCAAGTACAGTTTGTGTTTAGAACCATTCGGCATCGGCAGCATTATTCATGAAAACATTAGCTCCTAATGGCATACTTTGAAAGGAAGGAAGCTTGTAGTTTTACGTGACCGTTTTTCGTGCGATTATGAGCCACGGGACCTTCTTTTTACGTAGAATCCGAACCGCAGGACATGGCATTTCGCACCGAAAATCTCACATGCACCGGTCCACCTAGGTGAGAGACCAACAGCTTGACCGCTGCGCCATCACGCCCCAGTCTGGCCAATAGACATTCTTTTCCCTACAATTGTTATGTTTGTAGAACTGATGGGCATAAATAACAGAAGCGTTGACATCACCGCCACTGACCAGTGGAATTACTCCTGCGGACTCGTAGAGAGAAAGTTGCGTGACGCATGCACGTGTATGTGTAAGAATTCAAGGGCTAAATACACCAGGAGCAGTAGGCTATCACCACAGGATTCCAACTAAACCTAATGCTCCTCCCGAGGCGCGGTAAGTCCAGGGGCGTACGCAGGATTTCATATGGGGGGGGGGGATGTTCAGGGTAATTGTGTAGCTTACATTAATTGTGCTCTTGAGAAAGTTGTATGGGAATGGAGAAAAGCTGGAGCACCAACACACCGACTGGGGCCAAAACTGAAAGGCATAGAATTAGACTGCTTAGCATTTGCTAATGACATGGCACTATTTGCCCAAGATATCTCTGACACGCAAAAGCAAATTAAACTACTACAAGAACAAGCGGCGAAAATTGAATTACAAATATCGTTTGAAAAAACAAAAACCTGACTGACATCAAAACCGCATCAAATGAATTTAAATGAATTTAAAATTTTAAATAGGCAAGAACAAAATCTTTCGAGTAAACGAATTTAAATATTTAGGTGAATGGATTACAGCAAACTGTAACGAAAGGAAATCAATTGAATCGAGGCTTCAGAAAATGGAAACTGCTTTCCAATCAACAAAAAATATTTATTACAAAAAGAGTCTCTCCTGGAACTGAAAAATTCGCCACTATAAAACTGTAATCAAACCTGAAGCTCTCTATGCTTCAGAGACACTCAATCTCCAACACAAAAACACCAAATAGAAGTGAAAGAACGTAACATAATGAGAAAAATCCTTGGACAAAGAACAAAAGATGGTGAACATTATCCAAAGCCTAATACAGAAAAAAAAACTACTAAAATCACAGACTCAATGCAAATGCGAAGAATCCAATTTATGGGACACATAGAAAGAATGGACCCGAACAGACTGACTCACAAAATACATACTTTCCTAAAGAACAAAGCTACTAGACCGAATTGGTATAAATTTACAGAAAAGGACTTAAGGGAATTAGGATCACCGAACTTATAGGACCGAAAGGAAATCAGGAAAATCACGTAAACGCGGGGTTTCGAGACAGAAGAAAAGACTACACAACATGAATGGTCAGAGCAGCGGAAACAGTCCCACTTCGCGAATGAAGGAATACTGGGCCAACAGGAAGGCTAGAAAGTGTTGATTTCGTGTGGTCCTAATCGACCCATTCGCGAAGAAAGGGGCACATGACCTTGCTGTTCCGCCGCTTAAAACGACATCATTAAAATGATATTTCGATTAATATTCATAAAAACAATAATTAAATAGCCGCTCTCTTTGCATGAAAACTAGTTTAGGCCTCATAATTTTTTTCGACACAATAAAAAAAAAAATGGAAAACAGTAACTAAATATTAAAACTGAAACGATGCAATTGTACCATCATGACCATAATTACGTGACTGCTTATAATATTGATATTATGTGAGAGAGAAATAATGTTTTGTTCTCCATGTTCCTACTGCCGTTAGTATTGACTCTCAAAATATGATGACTTTATCTGTATCATTAATTGGAATACATTCTAGAAACTCCCCATGTACTGAATTATCTTTAACGAAACGGACACACAATTAAAGCAACCCGAAGCGACGTGAAAAAGGTTACCGATCGCACACTTTAACAGCAAAACTGATCCAAGGCTCGCCCCAACACAGAAGGAGGAGTCGCACTGCGAGTAGAGTGCAGGACATTTACCAAGTGAGGAACGTGATCACATTTAAAATATATACAGGAGTAAAGAAGGTGGTAAAACAGGTGATAGATGGTACAATATAAAGATTCAAGTAATGTCTCTGGGGGGGGGGGGGGGGGGAGTGTGACCATTCTTTAAACAACTAGTATTAGTACAGATTGATGCGCGTCATTGGTGCCACAAGGCTCCGTACGCCATTAGCAGCTAATATTTGGTGAATATATTCCTGTTAATAATGCTAAATGTCGCCTCCGTAGCGTAGCGGTCAGCGTGGTTAGCTGCCGCCCCGGAGGTCCTGGGTTCGATTCCCGGCTCTGCCATGAAATTGGGAAAGTGGTATGAGGACTGGAACGGGGTCTACCCAGACTCGGGTGGTCCAAATGAGTAGAGGGGGTTCTATTCCCACCTCAGCCATCCTCGAAGTGGTTTTCCGTGGTTTCCCACTTCGTCTTCCGGCAAATGCCGGGATGGTGCCTCATGTAAGGCCACGGCCACCTCCTTCCCTCTTCCTTGTCTATCCATCTTAACCTTCCCTTCCCATCCCTCATGAGGCCCCTGTTCGCTTTGCAGGTGAGGCCGCCTGGGCGACGTACTGATCACACCTCCCCAGTTGTATCCACCCCGACCAGATGTTCCAAGCTCCAGGTCACTGCCCGTATCAGCGGGTCCGTGGGAAGCACCAACCTTGAGGGTAAATCGACTTTAAAAAAACGACTAATAATGCTAAAGACAACTTGCACTTACGACCGCGTCTGACATAACTACAGTACCATGCTCCCTGTCTCTACTACGGTCCAATCTATTCATATGTTCAATTGTTGTACAATGACGCTTTTCTTACCTGAAGCACTACGACATTCAAAAATACCACCAAACATTGGCAACGCGTCTTCTGAGCTTTTTGGATGACTGCAACATTAGGATTTTACATTTTAGAACATCATTTTAATGAGCTACTCATAATTATACAAATAAATATTGTATAATATAATATATTCAAATTTCTTCTTTGTAAGGATCACCATTTATTTTAATAATAGTGAAAGATGAGATGAGAATGAAAACTATAACTAATACTAACTACAGACTTACAAACTAGAAGAAGAAATGGTAAACAAATAAAGGATAAGGCAAATAAAGGACAGGAAGAAAAGAAATGCCCTTATCCCTCGAAAAATAAGGATTGAGGGACTTGGAAGGAAGGAGAGCCATGAAAGGCAGATAGGAAACGGAAAGAGGAGAGGGCCTTCCCCAAGGTCAGAGGATAAAGGGGACAAAACGGACCCAGCTCAGGAATCCCTTGGGGTCGCCGTGAGCCCTTGAGGGTATAGCAATATCCAGGTTGCACCAGAAGTGGTGGGGCTACGTACACCCTGCCTCCTTGAGGGCCTAGAGCAGAAGGCAGCAGATAACATGAAAAGAAAAAGAAGGCTTACCCCTCGCAGAAGGAGAGTACCGGTATCAGGAAAGATGAGACAAGGGCCAATTAAGGCGGGAAAGGAAGAGATTCCCTAGGCCTCGGATACCCTAATACCGTCGGGGTCGAAAGAGAACAAGAGTTGACCAAGAGAGGTTGACAGGAAGGAATACGGAGAGGAGCCCGGCACAAGTAAGTGGAAGCAATGCCGAACTCAGCTGGGGTCCCGTGGTCGCCAACTAGATGTGAGCCCCTGGGGGGTGACTGAGATGTATTAGTCGCCAACTAGATGTGAGCCCCTGAGATGTATTAGTCTAATGATTGTGTTTGAACTCTTGCTCACCTGTCCACGTCTAAATGTATATTTCACAGTGAGGAAACATAACGGTGTGGATCTAACTTATATCCCACCGCCTCAAGAACGGTACAAGGTTGCTAATGATAGGTTTAGAACCTGTTCCTCTAAACATACGGCATAGTTCGGTAACTGCACAAGAAAGTAGCCGTGAAAATGACTTCAGATGAAAGAAAAAAGGTAAATAATAATAATCTCTACTTAGTACAGGGGTGCACAACCCGCGGCCCACGGGTCGCTTGCGACCCTCAAAGTCAGTATATGCGGCCCGCGGTTAGATATTTTATACTACCGGTATTGAAAACGTGAATATAATATTGTGAATGATGAGATGTCTCCCATTATTGTTGGCCCTAGTTGAAACAAGAAATGTTTCGTTAAAAATAAATTAAAAAGTAAACCATTATTGGAGAGATGTTAAGTCTTGCACAACCAGACTCTTGCTCGTTACTGACTCACCGACTCGTCGTTGTACCAGCAACCCGACCGGCTTCGCCCGGGAACATGCATTACGTGATAAGGGCTTTTTTTATATGTCAATGAACAACGACCAATATCCGTTTTACGTCTCGGCATGATGGATTAAAATCACTGACTGGACTTTTAATTATATTATCATGGAGATGCATGTGCAACAAATTCTTGTCAGACGTAATTTAAGAATGGTGAGGTGCATGAAACACAAATCTCCCTTCCGTCCAGTCTTAACTTGACTGTGAATTTTGCGGAACGAAAAGTTCACAGGCGCAATGAAGAAAACCCGAGTTGTACTTCCAGGGAAACTCCAAACACAACCACCCTTCTCAGAAGTCTTCTCAACACGACTCAACGGTTAGCTGCTGGCTGTATCTGGGGCAATACGTTCGCCCGCTAGCTAGGCTGTAACAGGGATGATAGACTCACCCTTAGCTACCTCGTAAACTGTCGCTCAGTAGTTGAATGGACATGGTTGGAAGAAATTAAAACGTAAAAGCACTTATAGTGGGCGATGTACTGTATTGAAGATAGACATATGCTCTCGCGGACTTTTTTGTAGAACGTTACATGCTGAACAATTCTTATACTCATAGTATTTAGATATTTTTAACGATTTGTCCAGCGTAAGCTTAAGAAGCGCACGGACGCCAAGTTTGTTTTCGACTTTTTCACTGAAATCGTTACTGCTCGGCTTCCTTTGATCAAAAATACATTATTTCCTACAGAAATCATCTCGAGATATCCTTTACGGAATGGTGAAAACCGCATCAAAATCCATCCAGTGGTTCTCGAGTTTATCCGTAACATCCAAGAATCGGGGACTTAGTTTTATACTAAGTAGAGATACCCCTAAATTAAACTCTACAAGACCCTTATTAGACCAGCGGTGACCTATGGATCTGAGACGTGAATAATGTCAACAAATGATGAGAATGATCTTAGCATTTTTGAACGGAAAGTTTTAAGAAGGATATATGGTCCGGTAAAGGAGGATGAAGGGTGGCGAATGAGAGCAAACAAAGAAATTGAAGAGGTGATCAAAGGTGAAGAATTGTGAAATTTATTAAGTCCCGACGTCTGGATTGGCTGGGTCATGTAGAGAGGTTAAATGACGAAAGAACACCGAGGAAGATATTACATGGAACTATGGAAGGGAAGAGGAGACGTGGACGACCGCGCAAAAGATGACTACAAGACTTAGGAGAAGACCTGAGAACTATGAGGCTTGGAAGATGGTGAGAGAAAACTCAGAGAAGGGACGAATGGCGAGGAATCGTGAGAGAGGCCAAAGCCTAGCCAAGGCTGTAGCACCGAGGAAGTAAGTAACATACCCCTAAACCTTTTTGAATTAGGAGTAAGTTGGTTGTAAATCAGTAATTTGATAACTTAATAACGCAATTTGCGACAAAAACAACTTACAAAAGTGGATTTAAACCATTTAGAGGACACAAAACTGCTATTGAAACACATGTTTTGTCTGCTGGTAAAATAGTATACTCAGGTAATAGTAACATTAGGGTTTGGCAAGTGCCTATGTGGAAAGGTAACTTGCGGCCCGCCACTTATTATGTAAAAATAAACTTGGCCCCCACTTATAAAAAGGTTGTGCCCCCTGACTTAGTATAAAACAAAGTCGCTGAATCTTGGATGTCACGGGTAATCTCGAGAACCACTGGATGGATTTTGATGCGGTTTTCAGCATTCTGTAACGGATATCTCGAGATGATTTCTGTAGAAAATAATTTATTTTTGATCAAAGGAAGCCGAGCAGTAACGATTTCAGTGGAAAAGTCGAAAAAAACATGGCGTCCATGCGCTTTTTAGGCTTACGCAGGGCAAACCGTTAAAAATATCAATATACTATGAGTGTAACAAATGTTCAGCATGAAAAGTTCTACAAAAAAAATCCGCGAGAGCATATCTCTCTCTTCAATACATCGCCCACTATAAGTGCTTTTACGTTTTCATTTCTTCCAACAATCTCCAATCAGCGGCTTCGATGGCGTAGTTGGTAGCATGCTGAGCTTCTATGCCCAAGATCGCGGGTTCAAACCCGGCCGAAGTCGTCGGATTTGTTAAGAGCGTTAAAAATCCCTCAGTATGCCTTCCTTCGGAGGGGAAGTAAAGCCGGCGGTCCCATGTCATAGATTTATGGCATGTTAAAGAACCTTCCACTAATTACACCTGTGTGAAGCTAAATTGGATAGGTTAAGAATGTAAACAACGCTCTTAGGTTTCTACGTTCGTTGCCAAGAGGCGACTGCGGTGGCGTCTAGTAGCTAAGTTCTGAACTTGGCCTAGTAGTCTTTGACGGTGGCGCTTGGTGGCACAAATCAGAACTATTTGAAAAATTCTAAGTTGCAGTCTGTACTTAAATTTAAAAAAAAAACAGATAACACACACTAATATAGTCATAACAATTAACACCGGTTATCAGACAGATTCCACACACCCAAAGTAAACGGGGCTACATGACCGCGTTGTCGCAGCCCCTAAACTTAAGAACCAACCAAGGATTTTAACGCTCTTAAAAATCCGACGACTTTGGCCGGATTTGAACGCGCGATCTCGGGCATAGAAGCTCAGCATGCCACCGGAGCCGCTACTGTAGTAGTACGGGGTCATGATGGTGTACTGGTCAAGCTGCTTGTCTCTCACCAAAGCGGACCGGGTTTGACTCCCGGTCAATGCATATTACGTTCTGTGGTTCGGATTTCACGTAAATACGGAGGTCCCGTGGCTCATAATCACGAGATTAACTGCCATGTAAAACTATAAGCACCCATCCATCCATTTTATTTATTTATTTTCCTTATCAAGAGTAACTTACTAGGCTATTGTAAATAGAGTGTTGTATAGGTTTGAAACTGTTCTTGAATGCACAGGAGCAACTACCAACAACCCGCCATTTCCCATGCAGTGACTAGGTTAGTTCAGACAGCTGCACAGTTGTGTTTACCCGGTTCACACCAGTTGAGGCGAAGGTTGTTTCAACAGGTGATATTTGTATTTACAGCCATCTATTACGATCGAATTCATCCAATCCACAGCGCCACAGTGCTTCCAACTCGGGTTTAAACAAGATGTTCAATAAAGAACATATAGCCTACTTTCTCCTAAATGCATGGGTATTGTTATAACTCTTTGTCCTTTTCAAGGAGTATAATTGAATGTCGGTTGTAGTAGCTTGTTGAAATAGAACGTGCTATAGGGATATTAAACATGAACATGAGGTGTCCTTTGTTAGAGATACCTCTGTAAAAAATTTCATTCAATTCGGTTTCACCGTGTTTGAATTGATATCGGGAATCGCTTTGCACACATACATGGCCGCCATCCGCAACTTATTGGGCTGATGACCTTGTAGTTTAGTCAAAAGATTCTTCATACATAAAGGTAAGTTGTTGCAAAATTTGGTAGAAATCGGATGAATAGGTTAGTCGTAATTTGATTTAAGCTTTGAACATTTGGGTGGCCGCCATTACGTATCCGTCAAGATGGCGGCGATATAAAACATGACACTGAGGTGCCCTTTGCTAGTTCTACCTCTCTACCACGTTTCGTTCAATTCGGTTTCACCATGTTCGAATTGATAGGGGGGGGACAGGCATTCAGAGTACACACACAGACTCACACACAGACAGACACACAATTTTTGGCCCTGTGTAGATCTCATAAGTCTACTTTCATTTTTTGCAAAAATCGAAAGTAGGCTAAAAAAAAATGCCTAGTAAGAGTCAAAAGTCACTAGATTCATGTTATCAGTAGCGATTGCCGCTAACAGGAGTTCAAATTGTCATGAAAAGTACATGGCCATTGGCTGCATTAATAGAAAAAAATATTATTAAATTGTCATTAAACGCTTATAAAAAAATTCTAAAGTTAAAACTCAGCAATTCTTCTGGGTTTGTGCCGTGTGTTGTGTGGGGTTTCGCCTAAGACACCAAGATAGGCTCATCAGCGGGTTCTTGCTGAGTTTTAATTCCTTGGCCGTGATAGTCAATATACCATCTTTTGGAACCTTTTATAGGGAGATGACAGGCTGCTTGAGCTTTTAGCTGTCGCAGTAAAGATGCGCTTCATAAGAAGGGAGATGGTGCGCAGTTTGCTACTCCTGTGGGGGTCCGGGTGGGGACACCAAGAGCCCGCTGATGAGCTCATCTTGGTGATCCTAGGTGAAACCCCGCACAAGGCACGGTACAAAACTAGAAACATTGATGAGTTTTAATATCAGAAGTGTTTTCAAATCCAGAAGTGCCCTCTCCCTTTGTGGATGCCCACCAATACACCAATTACAGTAAAACCTGCCTAAACCGGAAACTTGGACAAACGGAAAACAACATTCGGAACGGAGGTATTTCCTATGTAAAATGACATTGTAAACCGGAAATCTTCCTAACGCGGAAACGGAAAGAAACTCCGGAACTGTAGGTGTAAATAACCTGACTAAGACGGATTATCTTAACCAAAATACGACGCTACGTACTAAATTTTGGGTGCGATTGTACTTACACCAGAGTTCTAGGAAACATTAACTCTAATTTTTCCTCAAGGATGCAGCGGGCATGCTACATTTCACAACATCTGTACCATTACTTCCTCTCGTAATACACACAGTTTCCTTCTGACAAATTTAATGAGAGTAGAAGAAAACAGTTATTATTTATTTATTTATTTATTTATTTATTCATCGTATGGCTTTTAGTGCCGGGAGTGTCCAAGGACATGTTCGGCTCGCCTGAGTCTGTAGCTGCTTCAATTTCAAGTAGTTCCAACTTTCACCACCAGATATCAATGATACGTAGTGGTAAACGTTGGAACTTTGATAGAGCGTTCCGACGAAATCTAACCTAACAATTTAGCTTTACACAAGTTTAGTCTGTGAAAGGATCTTTTACATGCCTTAAATCTATGACATGGGACCGCCGGCTTTACTTCCCCTCCGAAGGAAGGCATACTGAAGGAGTTTTAACGCTCTTAAAAAATCCGACGACTTTGGCTGGGTTTGAACCCGCGATCTTGGGCACAGCAGTTCAGCATGCTACCAACTACGCCACCGAAGTCGCTGAAGAAAACAGTGAACTTGAGTGATCTTTAAAGGTGTTCTTTTTACTATGCACTGCATTTATTTACATTCTGTAATTCAGTGACAATGACTTCTAAACATAAGACACTTACACTGGAGGAAAAAATTAAAGTTATTGAAGAACACGAGAAAACGAACGTCCGACTAAAGAATTAACTGTGTTGTTTAAAGTGGGAAAAACTCAAAATATTTCATAGTAATCCTATGCGATAATAGGCCTACAGTATTTCTTAGTAGTGTATTTTGTCTTATTAAAACTCAACTCTTTGTAAAACGGAAACCTGTGAAAACGAAAAAGTACAACCGGAACGTGGCGTTCCGCTTTAAGCAGGTTTTACGGTACTATGGTCAACCTGATAGTTTACAAGGTACACGCTACACTGGGCAACTTCCTCTTGATTCCTTCCTGCATGTTGTGAACACGGAAATATGGTGACGTCACAGTATTAGTAATTACATTGCAATTTTTTCAGTAATGATAAGAACTTATCAACAGATCCGACTTATCCAATAAATCTTTAATTCCTTAAAAAAAAACTAATTTTATCCTCTTATCTAAAGCGAGATGCTGAATGGTGGCCGCGCCTTGTTGCTCTGTTTATAATCGCTTTGAGGTTGGTGTCTCCTCTGAACATTCTGGTTGGTTGGTTCCTCAGTTTAGGGGCTGCGACAACGCGGTCATGTAGCCCCGTGTACTTTGGGTGTGTGTAGGATCTGTCTGATAACCGGTGTTAATTGTGATGGCTGTATTAGTGTGTGTTATCTGTTTTAATTCAAGTAAGGACTGCAGACAGTAATCTCAAGTAGTTCCTACTATTGCTACCAAATGCTACCGTCCACGACACCTAGCTTGCACACTTGGCTACTAGTCAGCACCTGGTGGCGAACGTTGGAACTAATAGAGCGTTATCAATAATTATAACCTACCAATTTTGGCTTCACACAAGTGTAGTTAGTGGAAGATTCTTTTTCATGCCATAAATCTATGACATGGAACCGCCAGCATTACTTCCCTCTCCCCGAAGGAAGGAATACTGAGGGATATTTAACCAACCACGCCACCGAAGCCGCCCTCAACATTCCAGACCAGGGTTTCTCAAACTATCGTAGCGTACAGGGGGTGTTGTTATTATGGTAACACTTGACGAGACCTACGTTTGGGAGAAAATTCTTATAGTACTGAAATTAACCAAAATCCCTGAATTAATAGTCGGGAAAATATCTGGAGATGTAGTAGTAATAGAAGTTTACTCCTGCGCTGTCTGTGACCCACCTAGCCATTCCAAATATTCTTGCCAAGGTGGGTGAGTGGATAGCGTGTCGGTCTACCAACCCCAATATTGCAGGTTCGCTCCTGGCCGTGGTAAGTGATTTTATTTTTACAGGCGGTAAAAATACGACACGCATGCCATTTGAATTCAGTAGGCCGTGTTCATAATGGCAAAATTAATCTCGAGAGTTTCCGCCAACACAAAGTTCCTCATTTATCTACTAGAAAGCGCTATAGTGTTCAAGGAGCTTAGATATCTAACCTCCTTGACTTTCATAGTGATTCAAGGAACAACGAAATTCGACATGCAAGCTACCCTCTGGGTGTCAAATTACAAAGCTTGCACCCGGCACCCGAGGCCATACGATATTATTATTAACCCAAATATGATCACGACTTATATAGGTGAAATTCCAGGTGACTCAACCATTTTTGGCAACGTGTACAGTATTATTGCCAACCCCACACACTTTTTACTATTTCGCATTGTATAGGTTTGAAACTTTTCTTGAATCCACAGGAGCATTTTGCCGTCCCGGTTATTCTTCTCGAGACAGAAATAGATGAGCGTCGTCAAGAGCGCCATGTTTCAACCGTCAGTCTTAAGCTAAACATGGATTGTGGAGGTTGCGAGATAACTATCACTAGTTTCAATGGTTTTCGCCTAGACCAATATTTTCATCCAGACCAAAGGTTTTCACCTAGTCCTAGACCAATAATGGTTAGGTACCTTGGCCCTGCGGCCCGCGTTAGCTAATATATACACCCCTGGGTTTTGACACGCACAGTGGGGGCAGTCACGCATCAATAATCTTTATTAAGGCCAATGGTTTTTCCTTTAATTTCTATTTTCACACAATTACAAACTTACGTGCGTCGTGTGGTGTATTTTGTATCGGACATGTTGGCAACGGATATGACCTAGTGTAGGACGTCTATGTGTCATGGCGGCCGTCGTCAAGTTATGTGATAAAACAAATATTTCCTGTGCTACAGTGATAATTCAATTTGTAATCAACTTGTAATGACTCCCAGAAAGGTATTTGAATCATAAATCACATACATTATTTTCAATAATCTGCCTTGAAAAGTTGAAAAGCCAAAAGTAGCTGTTATTATTTTTAGGAAATAAGTAAAAGGACAGAATTTCTAACCATCGCCACGTTTACGAGAAGATAGCAAACACACACAAACATTAGTAAAACAAATGACATGCAGAAAATCCATAGATGATAGTATTAAGACTTGCAATGTCTCAATTCAATTCTCCACAGGAAGTGTGGTGGAGCAGCGGTCAAGTACTTGCCTCTCACCAAGGCGAAGCTGAGTTCTATTCATATGAGATTTTCGAATAACGGCTTCGGTTGCGTAGTTAGTAGCATGCTGAATTTCTATGCCCAAGGTCGCGGGTTCATACTCGGTCGAAGTCGTCGGGTTTAAGACCGTTAAAATCCCTCAGTATGCCTTCCTTCAGAGGGGAAGTAAAGATTTATGGCATGAAAAAGAACCTTCCACTAACTACACGTGTGGAAGCTAAAATTTGTAGGTTAGTTTGATAACGCTATATTAGTTCCAACGGTCGCCGTCAGGTGCTGACTGCGACGGTATTTAGTAGCCACGTCCGCAGCTGGGTGTCGTGGACGGTAGCATTTGGTAGCAAAAGTAGGAACTACTCGAAACAATTAATCGCCTGAAGTCCTTCTACCTGAATCACAGATAACACACACTAATACAGTCATCACAATTAACACCGGTTATCAGACAGATTCTACACACACCCAAAGTACACGGGGCTACATGACCGCGTTGTCGCAACCACTAAACGAAGGATCAAACCAACCAAAATTTTTTGAAGTGAAATATTACATCCTGCGGGTCGGATTGCTGTAGCTCATGATCGTGGGATTAACAACGACGTTCAACTATTAGATTATTTCCTTCCTAGTTCTCCTAACTTATAACCTAGATGTTAGGCCCCTTAAAACAACAATTATCATCATCATCATCTCCTAACTTGTTGTTGTTGTTGTTACCTTTCAGTGGCTTAGGCATCGAGATCATTTAGCCCCGCGTACTTGGGTGTGTGGGTAATTTTGTTTGATGACCTGTAATATTCTGATGACTGTATTTGTGTTTCAGGTGAGTGTTGTGAAGCACGCAACCGTGGCATTAAGGGGGCTCTTACACCGCAAGTGGGAGTTTTCGTACAGAGTTAACAATTAAATCATAGCTTCACTAATATGTAACATAGCATTATGAGAACTTACAAACTTGTAGTCATTACAGAGGGCTTTTGTTTCATATATAAAGGCGAACAGTATATAAACTATTGCGTGATTTATTCATAGGACAATATTTGTGTTTTTTTAAACGTCATGAATCACAAAAAACACGATTTAACAAGAAATACCAGTCTGATAGGTATGGTTTTTCTTACATATAAAGAAAACACATGAATATCGAGGATGAACCACCATTAATGTTATATTGTCCATAGTATGTTTTTTTAAGATATTTGATTTGTCTTTTAAAAATAGTTTTTTGTTAAATTTTCCATGTAAGCTATATCTTAATAAATGTTTAATATAATTTCACGAATGATGTTCATCCTCCGTATTCATGTGTTTTCTGTACAGGAAAAGAAGCATTCCATTCAGAGTGGTATTTCTTGTTATATCGTGCTTTTTGTGATTCATGACGTTTAAAAAATCACCAATATTTTCCTACCAATAAATCACCCAATACTTTATAAATACTGTTCACCTTTATATATTTAATAAAAGCCCTATGTATAGGCTATAACTTTGTGAGTTATCATAATTCTATATTACATATTAGTGAAGCTATGATTTAATTGTTAACTGTGTGCGAAAACTCCCAGTCACTGTGTAAGAGCCCCCTTAAGTTAGGAACCATCCCAACATTTGCCTGTAGTAGAAGTGGGAAACCACGGAAATCCACTTCGAAGGTGGCTAAGGTGGGAATCTAACCCATCTCTTCTCAGTTTTACCTCACGAGACTGTGTGTATCCTGTTCCAGAATTACATTTCTCCCCCAGAGGCTCAAATCTAGTGGGACGTGGGTTGGCGACCACGGGAACCCAGCTGAATCCAGCATTGCTTCCCCTTACTTGTGCCGGCTTCCTCTCCGTCTTCTTTCCTGTCGGCCTCTCTTGGTCAACTCTCTTTCTCTTCCGCCCCCGACGGTATTAGGGTATCCGAGGCCTAGCGAGTCTCTTCCTTTTCCGCCTTAATTGGCCCTTGTCTCATCTTTCCAGATACCCTCATTCTGCGAGGGGTCAGCCTACTTGTGTGCGTCTCCGCTGACGCATGTCTCTTCTGCAAACATGGCCGTATTTGATCTTACGGTATGTTTGTTCTCGCGTCACAATGGGATCTGTTTTTAATCTGGATTAGACATCCACAACAATCTAAGTGATAAGCTATGTTGAAGAATGCTACCGGATTACTTCAGAACATCTGATAAGGCGAGGTTTGAGCACACACAACTTGCTTATTGTCGACATCGGTCACCCAGAACAATCTCCTCCAATGACGGATAAAACTGGTGTAATCTTCAAATTAGTATTGTAATTCAAGGTATATTTTAGCAAGGAATTGAAATGTAATTCTGGATCTAGTTGGCTACTAGCACAATGCACAAAAATATAAAATATAAAAAATATATAAAATATAAAATGCAAAGTATAAAAATTTAAAATATTTACAAAAATTATACTACACATTAAAAATTAATCATTTAATAATAAAATAATTACAAATTGTTAATAAATAATTTAGTATTAAAATTATATTTAGAAATTTAAAATGAACAATTAAGTACATTTTGTCGCCTCCGTAGCGTAGCGGTCAGCATGGTTATCTGCCGCCCCGGAGGTCCTGGGTTCGATTCCCGGCTCTGCCACGAAATTTGAAAAAGTGGTATGAGGACTGGAATGGGGTCTACTCAGCCTCGGGTGTTCCAAATGAGTAGAGGGGGTTCGATTCCCACCTCAGCCATCCTCGAAGTGGTTTTCCGTGGTTTCCCACTTCGTCTTCGGGCAAATGCCGGGATGGTACCTTCTTCAAGGCCACGGCCGCCTCCTTCCCTCTTCCTAGCCTATCCATCCTGACCTTCCATTCCCTTCCCTCATGAGGCCCCTGTTCGCTTTGCAGGTGAGGCCGCCTGGGCGAGATGCCAATCACACCTCACCAGTTGTATCCCCTCCGATTAGATGTTCCCAGCTCTAGGACACTGCCCGTAGAGGCGGTAGTGGTGAGATCCCTCGCTGAGTCCGTGGGTTCCACCAACCTGGAGGGTAAACGACTAAGAAAAAGAAAAAAGTACATTTTCAAATTAATAATTATTTACAAATTAAGCATTAAATATTAAATTAATATTAATATTTAAAGGGTGAATAAGAAGTTCAAAAATATGAATTCCAGTGCTATTTAAAGGTTCCACGTGCTCCTTATGGGGCTGAACGAATATAATAATAATAATAATTACTAAAATATTTAAAAATTAAAAATAAAAATCTACAAATTAATATTTACAAATTAAAAATTTAAATTAATAATTATTAAAAATTACAAATATTCACAAATTTAAAACTAGAAATACAAATTATAAATAATAAAAATTAATCTTTTCAAGTGAAGCCTCCGTGGCTTAGGCGGCAGCACGCCGGCCTCTCACCGCTGGGTCCGTGGTTCAAATCCCGGTCACTCCATGTGAGATCTGTGCTGGACAAAACGGAGGCAGACAGGTTTTTCTCCGGGTACTCCGGTTTTCCCTGTCAAAATTTCATTCCAGCAACACTCTCCACTATCATTTCATTTCATCTGTCATTCATTTAATCATTGCCCCAGAGGAGTGCGTCAGGCCTCGGCAGCCGGCACAGTTCATATCCTCGCCGCTAGATGGGGGGCTTCATTCATTCCATTCCTGACCCGGTCGGAGACTGGAAGCAGGCTGTGGATTTTCATTTTCAATCTTTTCAAGTGTCTAGCTCGGCTTGGATTGGGAAAATGTGCCCGTGGGGAGAAATGTATTTGAGAATGTTCCCAGACTCAGAATTTTTAAATTTGTCAGTGGAATATAGTCCGGATTACCCTAACTAAATGTGACCGAGGGTCATTTGGATAATCGAAAATGTGGAAAATCCGGAAACATTCTATTTTCGCGATATAGTGAGCTTAGGGCCATTTACCGTCTAGAACAGGGGTTCCCAACCGGTGGTAAGCGTGGGTGATACGATTGTTAACAAGTACAGGAGGACAATATTTCCTACTCTATCATAATTTTTTGAAGAAAATGAAATATCTCCAATGCTAGATATGGTTGCTGATATCAATGTTCACTTGGTGGCTTCAAAAAAGTTTTAATAAATATTTCTCCAAAGATTATTCCAAATTTGACTGGGTCAGAAATCCTTTTTCGGGAACCTTACCAAGTGAGTTGAAATTATCAATATACATATATCTATATAAATACTTTTAAATAAAAATTAGCAAGAGAAAATTGAAAAGAAATCTATATATAGTTATTGTTGTCTTGATAAAGTGTTGAAAAAGTCGAAATACAAGTGCATTAATAATTAAATATGATGTTTTCTTAGTAGTTTAATTGCAATAAAACAAGCCATTGGGCACTTTTCCGACAGTAAATACAGTATATGTCTCTAAAAGCATATAGGACTGTTGGGACGCTAAACTTTCTAAACATTTCAAGTGGTACGCAGTTGCTGAAAGGTTGGAACCCTTGGTCTAGAAATTAATCTTTGGATGAAGGTTTTGAAACGGTAAAATAGCGTACTTTATGATTGTGTTTGTTAAAGGGCTCCACAATACCGAAATATTCAAAATTGATTAAATATCGTGTTTTCGTCGAGTTAAGGTGCGGACCCTTGACTTTCCTTAAAGGCTAAAGCTACTTTCCCTTTCAGTAAACCCAGTAATTTCGATGTTTATTTTTCTCTAAATTTCTCTCAGGATTTTTTTTTTCTATATTAAACTGTAGAGGTAGACCAAGGTTAGAATATGTTAAACAGATTGCCTCGGATGTAGGGTGTGATAGTTATGTAGTGATTAAACGATTATCTCAGGACAGGGAAGCATGGAAGGCTGCATCAAACCAGTCAAGAGACTGAATACTCAAACGACAACAACAACAAACATTAAATATTCTTAAAAATAATTTAAGAAATCAAAACAGGCTAAATGGGCACGCGAGAACTCCAAAATGGATGATATTCTGTCAAATGGAAGAAGAAAAACCCTATGGTGCTAAAAACGAGAAAAGAATTATTTCTAGTTTCTCGCTAAAATATAGTTGTTATATTTTAACACTGCGCCTTAGTGTAATTTTGCCAAATGGAATTGTTTGCCAAAAACGCCGTAGAAAATTTAACAATTCTTGAAAAATCAAAAATACATTTATATTTAAAAAGCCTGATCAAAGTGAGAAGAGAACATCCCTGAAATATGTCGATTAGTTCCCGTTAATCGATTCTGAGAAAAGGGTAAAAAAATAACATTGACAATTGAAGAATCCGCGGAAAAAACGGGGTAAGTCACATTCTGTACATTTTTCAGGAGAGCGATTTTAAAGTTTCAACACTAAAAGGAAATACTTAAAACACCCCAATTGAGGATAAGCAATATAGCTTTTTTTTGCCAAATTTATTTCTTATAAAGGAAGTGCATGTAAAACAAATAACAACTAAAGTTTCATTATGAAAAAAAGTGAGAGGATATGGGACGTTCTTTCCGTTTCCACTAACAATAAAAACCTTTGTATCTCGGTGACATTCCGTTTTATTTGAAACAAGCACCCTTCTCTGACGTCTTAACACGACTCGGCGGTTTGCTACTGGCTGTATATGGGGTAATAGGTTCGCCCGCTAGTTAGGCTGTAACAGGGATGATAGACTCGCCCTTAGCTAGCTCGTAAACTGTCGCATCAGTATTTGAATGGACATGGTTGGAAGAAATGAAAACGTAAAAACTCTTATAGTGGGCGATGTACTGAAGATAGACATATGCTCCGCGGACTTTTTTGTAGAACTTTTCATGCTGAACAATTCTTACACTCATAGTATTTAGATATTTTTAACGGTTTGCCCAGGGTAAGTTTACAAAGCGCTCGGACGCCAGCTTTTTTTTTTCGATTTTTCACTGAAATCGTTACTGCTCGGCTTCCTTTGGTCATAAATAAATTATTTTCCACAGAAATCATCCCCGAGATATCTTTTACAGAATGGTGGAAACTGCATCAAAATCCATCCAGTGATTCTCGAGATTACCCGTGACATCCAAGAATCGGGGACTTTGTTTTATACTAAGTAGAGATTAATTTAAACTGATATAGTGCCAATGGCTGGCCACCAGAATGCGCCATAAACTCATTTCCGGAAAGAATGAATTTACTCCGTTTATTCCGTGGGGTCTTCAATTTACATGGGCAGCATAGGAGGAGAAAATTAAAATTAAATACGTTGTAAATGTGTAGTTTATTTTTACAGTATGCAAAGATATCAACAAGTGAAAAATACAAACTGTAGGCCTACAATAAGCTAGATATTTTATACTGTGTTAAGCATAAAACTTACACTATTGAGTAATGGCTTGGAAAAGGTCATATAGTTCTTGTTTTATATGTTGTGTGGACTTCTGCCAATAGTAAAAAGACAAATTTGCAACTTCGAAAATTCTATACTAGCTGTATAATAGCCAAAAAAAAACAGCCAGATATTTGCACTTTTTTCAGGTGTTGCTCAATATCATCTTCACTATCCGTCTGAGAGAAAACATTGTAGAAACCTGTTTACAATTATATTAAATTGTCTACAATTTGAGTCCTAAGGGAGCTCTGTAGGTTTAGTAGTTCCCGAGATACAGTTATTCAAAGATTGGATGTTTTTTCAAAAAAGTGAAAATTGTTGGTTTTGGTCTCCTAATTTGACAAATATTGTCCAAAGTACTCATCCTATGAGAATTATTGATAATGAACTTGAAGTTTATTTGTTTACCTTTAATTTGAGCATTAACGGGAACCTTTAGGCCCAGTGCTTCTCTCAAATGTGGCATGTAACTGAAAACCTTGAAAAATTGAATTTGAGAAAAATGAAAGAAGCGAGTTCACATAGGTACTATTTTGTTTTATTACAAAAGAAGAACATTACATCTAAAATTATTTTACAATAATGAAGCAACAGGTCTAATCGTAATTTCACTTGTTGTGATAGCCTGGGTATCGAAAAATCTTCCTCTGACGATGGTGCAGGTTTATTGGAGGAATTTTTGAACTGAACAGCAGGCGCAGGCTCGTTTTGCAGTTTACGGTGCTAAATGACTGAATGGCCAAATTTATTTTTCTTACGCATGTTTAGAGACCATAGAAATTCGCATTAATATGAATATTGAATTTTGCGTTTTATTGCGAAATAGCCTAGTTGTAAGGCTATCGCGATAATTTCGTGTAAATTTGAAAGGGATTTTAGGTAAATACAATAACGCTATACATCGAATGGGCGGTATTATGCGTCCAAATTATGACAAATATGTTTTTATGCCTCAGTTTATTCAAAATAAGATTATACACAGTTTTACAATACTGAGGGGAAACAGTAATCCAAGAGCTCCGATCTACTTTTTTACTTATTGAATGAAAGCATAGCAGAAGTTACGATATTATTAGCCTACTTTTCACATTTTGTAGAAATGAGGAAAAAGTAGACTTATGAGATCGATCCGGGCAAATGTGTGCCTGTCTGTCTGTCGTTCTGTCTGTGAGTGTCTCCCCCTATCAACTCCTAAACGGCTGCAGCTACCGAAACCAAATTTGGTATGAGTAAAGAAGACCTATACCTGAAAACGACGTCAGTGCTACCAACTACTGCTGAAAAATCACAATTGAAAATTGAGGTCTATGTTATCTCGGAAGAGATGCATGGGAATTGTTCCAAAATTGACACACATATAGATAATATTACATCAGACTAATTTATAGGAACCCATACATGAGAGTGTTGCCAACATGATTCTATGCCTGCTGGTAGGTCCAATCTTTAAATTCATGTAACTTCTATACTATCTATTGGATTTCAACCAAATTTGGTATGCAATTTGCGCACCAAAGCAGATATTAATACATTGCTTCTTTTAGTGTCAACGGGGCTTCCAACTGTTGAAAAATTCACTCTATTCATTTTCATCCTAATTTCAATATATAAGAAAGTATGCAGACCAACCGTTCTAAACTTTGCATACATATAGTACCTGCAAATGTAGGTTAATTTTCAGTAACCGATATACGACAGTGCTGCCAACATGATTCTAAGCGTGCTGATAGGTTTAATGTTGAATCACATGTAACTTCCATAATAATAAATACTGTTCTTTCACAATTGGCACATATAGTATATAGATCATAATATTTCAATTTAAGTTTGAGCATCCTATTTATGCCAGTGTCGCCAACCTTTACGCTTGCTGATAAATTCAATATTTAAATAAATGTAACGTGCATACTATCTGTTGGACCTCAACCAAATTTTGCATGAGCATTGTGTTCTTTAAGAGATGGAACTAAGAATATATTTAGAGTCACCAGGTCTGCCAACTGTTATATATGGTCTTTATAATTTTTAGAAAAGTAGGCTCTTTAGTTCGTCACGGAACAACTTGTTTTCCTTCATTTTAAGTCTACGGTCGGTAACAATTATTATTATTAAATTATGCTTAGAGAAAAATCTTTCTGCATTCACAAGGAGCCCATACACATTTCAGCACACAAGATCTCTCATTCTCAACTACGGCTGAATATTGGAAAATTTTCCAAAATAGTGACTTGTAGACACAACACCCTTCAAGGAGATGGTCAATATCCCCAATAGGGTTTCACCCTCCGCCAAGTGTCAATGACCTCGGCGTGTTTATCTCAGTCGCACCGGGTGAGTTAGCCGTGGTCGTTACGGCGTGGCTGCAGGCAGTCGCTCATATCCAGGAGGCGACGAGGTTTTAAAGGAATATTTGGTAGTCTGAAATAATCAAAATTATCATTTTTTGTTTTATCAGAAATACATTCTTTGATTCTTTATGAACAAGGATATATATACTTTAGTGGAGATATTTCGTTATCTACGTCCCTAACTATACATTTAAATGGAGCGCGCATCTCTTTGAATCCCCCCATTTATTTATATAAAATCTCCTCTGGTCACTAAGACAACATCACATTCTGGTATATTACTTTTCTGGTTGCAATAGCAGTTGGCTATGCTGCAGTATGTATTGGCGCACAGAATGGCTGCTTTTATTGTTGCTTGATGTAAACACAAGTTTACCTTTTGTTTAGAAAAGATTTTTGAGTGCTGTTCATCTCGTGTGATGCTCATAAGTATAGTGACAATGCCTAGAAGTAATAAATATTGCAAGAAACGTAAATTTCGCGGTAATCAACACTCCACTGGAAGAAACAGTGAATTAAACCTGCAAACACCATGTGGGGATAAAGAAATTGGGCCTACAGTTTTAGCTCTTCCAGGAGAAAAGTGGATTGAACAGCCGCAAAGCTATACTCCAAATTGACAAATACAGGGTCATCAAGGCTCGAAGGGCTACCCAGGCAAGCACCAAGGAGGCTAGGATCAAAAGAAGAAATGCTAAGAAGAAAAAACAGGTCTTTGATGATATGGAGGATGATTATGATCAAGGAATGCACTGAAGTAAGTCAGAATAGTTGTGTCAATTTTTTCCCTTACATCTGGGAGGCGAGAAGGTTTTAATCCACCCGCCGGCAACCTTGAAGATGGTCTTCTGTGGGTTTCCATCTTCCTTCCAGGCAAATGCCGGGGTTGGTTCCTAACTACAGACCACAGCCACTACCTTCCAATTCCTCCATTCACACATTCCTCCCCAGACAACATTCCACACGTGACGATACTTATAGCTCACACCATGAGTGTCCGCACAGAAGCAGCTAAAAACTCTGGCGAGCCTAACATGTCCTCGGACACTCCCGACGCTAGAAACAAAAATCAGTCGCCTTTGGAATGTGTGCTTTTCCTATTCCAGCTTTAAGAGGTGCATGGAATATTCTTCGAGCATACAATAGGATATGCTTCTACCCGCCGACCATGGGGCCAAAATAAGATCAGCTGATGCTGGGCAAAACAATGATGTCTCCCATAAGAATAGCTTTATGAAGTGACTTTAAATCCCGATTCATGCCTATGCCTTGTGATTAACCGACTATTTATGTTGAAGGTGGCGATAACTACAATTCCTTCTGAATATTGCTGTTCTTTTTTTGTATGAAAAGTGTGAAGTATCATCGCTATATGCGATGTTTTGGTGTGTTGACATATCATTGTTGGAATGCATACGGTGACGTGTGTACATGGTTCGGAAATTAGATGACGGTGAATAAAATATTTTACGTATAATTTTGAACCGTAATAATTGTCTGACTCGGTTATATTTGTAATGTTTTTGTACAGTATATCTAAAATAATAAACTCGACAAAGCATACTAATAACATGTATGCCTCTATTATGCTGGTTATGCTTTATAAAACAAGAAAGTTGGCCAATAATAACCCGATCGGATCCATTAACCTAATTTTAACTAGGCCTATCATCAATGCAAATTTTAAAACACCAACATTTTATGCAGCTGATAACCTTTGTGGCCTGCCCTAAGAACCACCATTACACTTAAGTTATAAATTGCACAGGCCTGCACATTTAGTTTATACAGTATGCATATACAGTTATGAATGAACATGAATGTTAGGGGCCTAACATCTACATTATCAGTCACTATAAGTCACTATCACACACTCGTCACAAATTGTTTAACATGTCTAAATGTTCAGACTATATCAAACTATAATACAAGTGTTAATGAAGCCTAATGAGTTATACCAGACAGAAAGATACCCTTAACAATATAAAGAAAGACAAGACCTGTGAAAAGATATCCTGCTACCGTTTTCAAACTTTTGACTACAATCATGACGAATAGAAGGAGAAAGTGAGGAGACTCCTGAAGTTCAAGCGCGCCTCGCCAGGCAGCGCTAGAGTGGGCAAGTTCCACACTGCCGGGGTCAGCTGGTCTTAGGGATGGTGCTAAGGGAAACGAATTACTTTGTAACTAATACTCTTTTAAAAAGTAATTAGCGGTTACAATTAAAATAGCACGGCAGGGCACAATGGAAAATATAATTCACGGAAATAAGAACTACGGTCTTCATTGCATGTTACGGAACGCACAGATTCCTGGAGTATACAGTCGGAGAAAGCCCATATCTTTCTCGTAACATCTGCAGGATTAAGGATGTGAGATTGTAGAGAGCTTGTCTTGCCACTGACTCATAACGAATTCCTGGCCTTTGTATTTGATTGACTACCATCACAAGTAAAGCCAGCCACCCTCGCCCCAGCCTCTTCTAACTGCAAAATCACCTAGACTATATTAGAATTTTTGCGAGAAAAACCCCTGGAGTAGCATTTTTGCTTGCATAAACAACAACTGGCTGCACCCAATTATGCACGAAAGGTACGAACTTAAACACTAGAGCGTGATTTGCAAGTACGTTCTTCTGGAGGTCAGGTGTGTGTCCACCTAAATCAACTAATCCATCTCCTTTATCAGAAAAGCTATTTAACTCGATTTCTTCTCTTAGCTTCTCTTCTTCGAAAATTACAACACCGTAACGTGAATTATCATTCTTTTCTTCCTTAAACTAGTCTTAAATAGCATTTATACGATGCGTATTAACTCCATAAGGGCACTTAAGTCCTTTACAAAGTTTTCTCAAGTGACTTTCTGAAGGCACAGGCAAGAGATTATGTCGCCGACAATGACGGGATCCTTTCGGTGATTTTATTCTCAACAATGAACACTCTAAAATGAATTCATTGCTGTACCTCATTCCATTGGGAGATTTTTCCTGGCATTTCTTGCTAAGGTGTTCGTTATCAGGGGCGGATCCAGGGGAGGGCGAGGAGGGCGACCGCCCAGGGCTCCGCGGTCCTAGGGGCCCCGCGCCATGGATTTTTCTACATTTAATTAATTAATTAAGTATACTTTTCAAACTAATTTATAATTCATCTTCCTTTCTTCAGTGCAGCTATGACCTCTCGAGACCGTTTAGCAAGTTAAGATTTCAGTGAAATAATACAAGTCTTCAGCCGGGAAAATAGTCGCAAAGTAATATTTTAATATTTCATTGTTTACATAATCTTATTCAAGGGGACTTAAAGGTTTCTTTCATATTAATAAAATAATGTACAGTAGTGTATTCAAAATATTGTAACTATTCTTTATTTTATTATTATTATTATTACCAAACTATTTTCCATTTTACTCGATAATTTTTTTTCTATTGTTGTGGGCCCCACCTTATCATATCGCCCAGGGCATCGCAAGGCCTGGATCCGCCACTGTAATCGTTATCTTTGTAATTAAATGCCTATGAAATTCGAACCTGCTTCTCCAGCAAATTAATTCTCGATTTTGCTGAGTTGAGGCGGGATCTAACGCGAATTAAATTACGGTTAGCATTCTTTAGGCGCCTTTTGAGCAATATTATAGTATTTTCAGCATCAGTAAGTACACTAGAATGACCCAAATTCTTATCAACATTGGACTGACCTTTTAATGCCTCATTCGTTGCTCCACTCCCATCTTCAATCTTCTTTTTCTGGTGGTGTCGAGATTCTTTTTCCTGTTGGGAGCTTTACGGGACTTATTCTTACTACTTCGGTAAATTAGGGGGAAAATGAGGCACTGCTCCAGGACGTAACTTCCACCACACACGAGAGATTTCCACTTCTTCACCATTCACTATAAAATTATCTGATTTTACTATCAAATCAGCAGAGAAATGAATTTGACAAATTCTACTACTACGCGTTAACTTCGTATCCTTTCGTGGAATAGCTCTGGCCCATTTTTCAAATTGATTTGTATCCTTCGGTGGTGAAAAAAATCGTATATCGTCAACTACTCGACCATACCCTGACTTACAGCCAGGTACAAAACAATAAGGCATGTTGAACTATTAAATGAACCAAGCCACATAAGAAATATGTTTGAAGTACACAAAACACAAAACGCTGATGTACACAAGACACAATGAACTGAATTTAAGAACTGAAAGCAAAGAAAATTCAATTTAATTCACACAAATATCTCACACAGTAACTTCTCGCGCACTTTTTACGACCCGGCTCGACGGAAACACAGCACGTGTTGGACATAATCGCTTACAGTGCTTGTAGCGGCGGGACCAGAAACTACCGTGCTAAAATGGCGGAGTCCTCACACTAGGTCCTTCTATTCGTCATGCTACAATTGTAAGCAGCGCAAGATATAACCATTTTTGCTATAATTCTTCACATTCAGCTTCTTGCGTTCAAAAAATAGGTATTTTATAATATTTGTAATATATTATACTACAAAAGTTATCTCGTATATCGATGATAATTATGTATAATCTTCCCGCTCACGTTGACAACTCGGTCTTAGGCGCCATGTTATACCAACATCAGCTGATTTTATTCTGGCCCCATGATCCGCTGGCAGCGCCCTTTCTATCCTATTGTATGCTCGAAGGGAATATGAATACAAAATGCCAATAAATTTCGCCTTTTATTTTTCGATGAAATAGTTGATTTCGCTATTAAAGATATTTGTCGCGGAAATTCGCGATAACAATATTGCAATTTTAGATATTGTTACCATCCTATCCACAAAATATTGCATTTTGTTTTCAATAAACGATTTATCCCTTTTATCGCGACTGCGAAAATCTGTGGTCTCCACCAAAGTTAATTAATTCACTGAATAGTTTGAACCTACTGAGCTCCGGATATTAAGTGTCATTTACGTTCTTTCAATCGTAACTTATTTCATTTTCTCTTAGGATCAAATCCTGGCGCAGTCAGTTGGCATTTGAGGGTGCGCAAATGTGAGGGAGCCGTGTCAGTAGATTTACACGTTAAAGATCCCCTTCCAGGAAAAATTCCAGCACCCCGGCGTCTTTCAAAGCCTCAGTAATTAAAAGGGACGTAAAACAAATAACATTATTATTGGTATATTGGCTTTCACGGCCAGTGAATTAAAACTCAGCAATGCTTCTAGGTTTGTGTTGTGTCTTGTGTTTGGGTTTTCGCCTAGGACACCAAGCTGGCTCATCGGCGGGCTCTTGGTGTCACCGCCCGGAGCCCCACAGGAGTAGCGAACTGCACGCTACCTCCCTATTTATGAAGCGCACCTGCGCCTCTTTACTGTGAGAACTAAAAGCTCAAGCAGCCATAACCTCCCTGCGAAGGCTTCCAAAAATATGGTATATTGGCCTTCAAGGCTAGTGAATTAAAACTCCGCAATTTTTATAGATTTGTGCCGTGTCTTGTGTGGAGTTTCGCCTAGGACACAAAGCTGGCTCATCAGAGGGCTCTTGGTGTCCCCGCCCACACAAGACACGGCACAAACCTAGAAAAATTGCTGAGTTTTAACATAACTATTATTTCATTTTCTCTTGAATCAGTAATCTCAGCGATCGGAGATGAGAAGAGGACTTGCTTCATGTGTAGATGATGAGACGTAGAAGCCAATGTGTTCCCAGAAATCTATAATTAGTCTGTATCGGGAAATGAAAAGTTGTGGTCGTTTCTGAAAGCCATGTATTCACGAGTTGCGTCTCTCTTTATTCCATTCCCTAGTCTGGAGGACGGGCACGACGTAGTCAAAGAGAATAGTAAATTAAAAAGGAAGCCTAATTACGACAGTCTCCTTAGCATAGCTCATTATTGCAGTGGCGTACTGTGCATCGTGGAGGTGCTCATTCAGTGCTGTAGCAGGAGTTAGGGGTATACTATTAGTCAGCCCCGTGTACTTAGGTGTATGTTGAAATTGTCTGATAGTTATCGTGTTGGAAGTAATATTCCAGTGTTGACTTAGTAAACGAAATTATCAGTCGGTCTTTGCGGCTTCCGTGGCGTAGTTGGTAGCATATTGAACTGCTGTTCCCAAGATCGCGGGTTCTAACCCGACCGTAGTCGTCGGATTTATTACGAGCGTTAAAATCCCTCAGTATGCCTACCTTCGGAGGGGGAGTAAAGCCGGCGGTCCCATGTCATAGATTTTTGGCATGTGAAAGATCTTTCCACTAACTAAACTTGTATGAAGCTAAATTTCTAGGTTAGATTTCGTTGAAACGTTCTATCATAGTTCCAACGTTCACCACTAGGTATCAGTAGCATCTGATAGCGAAAGTTGGAAATACTTGAATTTGAGCGGAACTTGTAGCTCACCCTATGGGTGTCCGCTTGAAGCAGCTACAGTCTCTGGCGAGCCGAACATGTCCTCGGACACTCCCAGCACTAAGTTAGTTAATTATTGTTGTTTTAAGGGGCGGAACTATGAGGTCATCTGCTCTTCCCAGCACTAAAAGCCATAGGCCTACGCTAAATACTGTAATAATGGCATGTAAAGGAACCTTCCACTAATTACACTTGTGTGAAGCTAAATTATAGGTTAGATTTGGCTAACGCTCTTATGTTCCAACGTTCGTCGCCAGTAGCCGGCTGCAGTGACATCTAGTAACCAAGTTCAGAGCTAGTTGTCGTTAACGGTGGCGTTTAGTAGAAAAAGTAGAAACTACTTGAAAATTGAATGTCTGCAGTCCTTACTTGGATTAATAACAGATGACACACTCTACATGACCGCGTTACAATATTAAATTAGCCTATATTGTTACAATATGAGAAATAGCCTACAGGTAGAAATAGGATGATAATGATAATTGTCGTTTTAAGGGGCCTAACATCTAGGATATCACATTCATACAGAGCAGACATATTCCACTAAAGGGTGCAACCTTGTGTGTCTCTTGCATATTATTGATTACTATTTCTTAAAATTGTATAACGGCTTAGTCGAATAACACGTTCTATGTAAATGCTTTATGTACGGTCCTAAAATAATGAATAAGAAGGAGAAATGAATTTGCGTTTGTATAGACTTGTAGGCTCAACTAATTTTATTTTCTATGAGAAAATGTTTCATATGCATCTTCAGGTTGGCATCATTTCCTTTAAATTCTTTTAATTTAATGATAATGTAGTTTTGAATTACTCACAAATTTTAGTTTCGGGACTAGTGAGATAGCGCAAGGGTGGACTCCGCTACGCTTGTTCGAGGCCTTTCTTCCGCTTTCGACATTTATAATCCGTGTGGACAAGACCTTCTCCAAAATGAAATATACAGTACGAAAAATATTTACAGATATTCCGAAGTTAAATATCACTATGTAACAAGTAGTTCCGTGAAGAACTATACAGCCTATTTTCATATATCTTACTTAAGTTAATTGCCTCTATCAACATACTAACTTTCAGTTTGATTCCTGTAATATATTCGTATGTATTGAGAACCGTCTAAATATTTCGGATGGTCGCCATGTTGGATTTGTATATACACTCACCGGCATAAAAAGCGTAACACTACGAATATCAGACAAAACTCAACATTTAACTGTTTAAAACCGGGTATAAATTGAATGTTGTGACGTAGTAGCGATATGGAAATGAGCTGTGATTTAATTAGCTCATTTGAGAAGTTTCAGCGAAACAATTGATGAACTTTGTTGATCGTGATAATCACCACACCAATGTTACCGTTTCCCGCCTTCGGACAATAATAACCACAAACTACTGCCTTAAGGTTTATTGCTGTGAATTGTCATGTTACGTATTTTTGTGAACATTACGGTTTGTCTACAATATTCGTAATCAAATCACACAGTGCAACAGGTCGGAGGACAGTGCGATGAATCTCAGGTTTCAACATTTCCAAATTCGTGTTTGTGCACTCTTGTGATTGTCTTGATCAATAATGTTTATCAATTATCGTGCTGATTAGGTTAATTAATTGCCATATTCTTGTAATGCCATAGCATTTGATTAATATAAGGTTTGGAACGACAAAATGTGAGTTTAGTGTGAAATTCGTAGTGTTTCGCTTTCTTTGCCGGTGAGTGTATATAGGTCATAGAGTTATGTACTATTAGATGACGATTTTTTCTTAGGTCCATTATTCAAACTTTCACTTGGATCGCAAGATTAATACACAAGAAATAAACAATAAGGGCACCGGGTACACTTATATGATGAAAAAATCTATATTTTTTATTTTGGTCCCATAAAATTCTCCATTGTTTTCTGAATCCAAATATATATAGTTTGTTGGGGTTTCGATGGCTGTAATACCTTCATTGGCCATTTAAAAATGGCGAGTCATGTGCCACGCCCCTTCAAAATGTCATCAGCGCGCTGCGTGCTATCATTAGGCATAACGCAGAAGATTCGTTGTTTAGACTATTGTAAAAAGCAGTTATGCATTGGTTGGCTATCCTGGTTTGTATATATATGTTTAACGCGCACTCCTATATCCTCTTTGGTGAATGCTTTTGTTTATATTGACCCTCGTGTTGCTTAGATATAGTCGCTGCAAGTTTTATTTTGAAGTGCTGTATCGTAGAAAACTGTTGATTTGATTGTTTGGTGTTGTATATCATCAAATAACATTAATTATGCCTCGCATAAGGAAGTTTGGTAAGAACAAATTCAAAGGAAACCAGTTCGAACAAAAAGTTGTATACTCTGGTCATAAACGTAACCAAACATTTTGCAGTTCTTCCGGAAAGAAAGTATCACATGTGAGCAAGGAGAGTGATGAAAGTTTCTATTCAGATTCCAAGAATACTTCCAAACCATTTGTGATTGTTGATGTGGTGAGGCAGTCTGTGTGACAGCGATAACTGTATAGAGATCAGCTGAATAGTAGGAAGGGCTTAGCTACAACGTTATCTATAAACTGTAGTGTGTATAGTAGTTCAACATCAAAAATGACTTCAAATTTTGTGATAAATGGATTTGAAGTTAATCTGAGGTTAGTGTACAGTATGCATGCAATTGGCAAGGGTATGAAGGCAGCACAGATCTTCTGTGGTATGATGGACCCACCTCCTCCTACACGTTTTAGTAAGTACAATAAATTATTATTATTACTGGACAGTTTATCTAAGGAATCTGAAGTCTCCATGAAACATGCAGTTGAGGAAGCAGTAAGTTTGAATGAATCATCCAGAGACATTTCTGTGGCTGTAGATGGCACATGGTAACTATGCAAAAAAGATGGTGTTATCTTTGTCAGCTGTTTCCCGTAACCAAACATTTTGAATGTTTAGTTACCAATAACTCTGAAACCGTTTGAGCTAGAGGGCTAATATTTTCTACATGAACTTCAAAAATAGAGTTCTTGATTGTTAACCTATAATTATTTCCAAAATTTAGTAACAAGCTGAGAAAAAAAATATTCCTATCCTTAAAAGTAAAAAAAAAAATGTTCAAGGGAATAAAACTCAGCAATTCTTCTAGGTTTGTGCCGTGTCTTGTGTGGGGTTTCGCCTAGGACACCAAGCTAGGCTCATCGGCGGGCTCTTGGTGTCCCCGACCATCTTTTTCAAGGGAATAATTTTTTCTTAGATTCCATTGTAATTCTAATGAAATAAAAGGTTACTAAGTTTACATTATCCATTCTCATTATGTGTAAAAATTTGGAGAGCATTTGGTTGGAAAAAACCTCAGATAATGGTACCCGAATGAACCAAGGTTATTTTTTCTCAGAATGTGTTTTTCTTACAATTTTTATTTATTTTCCAGATTTCATAGCCCCAAATACCATAATATGGCCATCATCCACTTCAGTATAAACTGCTTTTTACACGTTACAAGAATCTTAGCCATAGCCTTACCGTGAAATGGGAAAATGCTTAATATAATGATGCCTGCTAATGTACATAATTCACATGTTCAAGAGTACTCAGTGTCCTTATTTTAAAACTGCGCACAGCCGCAGAGGTTATGTGAACAATTGAACTAAATTAGATGCCAGTGCATTACAATGTGTATAAACATTTATTGTACCATATTTCACTGCGCTCAGATGGTTAAATCGCGAGGAAAGTCAATCAAAATGTTTCACCTTCGCATGGCCACCATGTTCGTTTTGTATTTTACAGGTTTTTGTAAGTCTCATAGCTGATCTTCTAGTAGTGACCCTTATCAACGTACAATTTCTCAGGGTGATATCTGTAATAGTTTCGGAGATATAGAATGCCGGTGAAATATTTCGCACAGCGACCATATTGAATTGGTGAGACATAATAAAATTTGAAGGGCACGATCGGGGTCGGCCAAAATAGTACTATGACCTCAGCGAGTCTCATTGAAATCGCTCTAGCCGTTTAGAAGTTATTATGGGGTCACACGCACACACGGACGCACACACACATACACACACATGGGCATAAGGTGATGTCATAAGCCTATTTTTTCATAATTTTATATTTTTACTATTTCAATAGTATATGCACATGTCACATATGTTCGGAAATTAAAATGAGTGAATTTATTGACTCTGGACCCCAGGGTTACAGTCCTCCTGTGTATGTGCTCAGAAAGGTAGATGACCTCGATGTTTCACCACCAATGACACGTAAAACTGCATTTATGTTTGTTTTTATGTTTCTTTCAATTTCTAAATTTGGAAGAGTTGTGAATGCACTCGGAATAGTTGGTCAGCGACACGTGAGTCCTGAAAGCCTCAATAGCCTGCTCCAGATAAGATAAAGTCCTGTTTGAACAAGGCTTCACCCCGATATTATCCCTGGGCTTTATGATCGACTGGTTATTACATATTCCATATTTCTCAGTGCTGATGTGTTTATGATCTGGTTGGGAAATATTACTGCGTCACGTCTAATTTAAACACCTGGAGCGATTACTTCTGTTTGCGAACAAAACAGAACTATCCAAGTATTATTGACTCCGTCCTTGGTACGGGTGAAGCAATTTCATAATTCACAGTTTCCTCTTCGGTAGAGCTTTTTAACAATGCAGCGGAAGTAACATTTGTAAACAAAGATCTTACACTCGTACTGTCATAATAAACTGAAGTGACAGCCGGCGAGGCGGTCCCATGTCATAGATTCATGGCATGATAAAGAACCCTCCACTAATTACACTTATGTGAAGCTAAATTATAGGTAATATTTGACTAACGCTCTTAGCTTCCAACGTTCGTCGCCAGAAGCTGACTGCGGTGGAATCTAGTAACAAAGTTCAGAAATAGTTGGTCGTTGACGGTGGCGTTTGGTAACAGAAGTTGGAACTTCTTGAAAATCGAATATCTGCAGTCCTTACTTGAATTGAAAACAGATAACACACACTAATACAGCCATCACAATTAACACCGGTTATCAGACAGATTCTGCACACACCCAAAGTACACAGGGCTACATGACCGCGTTGTCGCAGCCCCTAAACTGAGGAACCAACCAACCAGACTAATGGACACATGTTTATAAGACTGTTCCGGTACTCACTGTTAATGTACCTGGAGAAAGGAACGTGTCGCCAAAAAAAGAGATGTGTATTTGAGTCTTCAGTCCTTAGGCTGGTTTATTGCATTATTATTATTATTTGTTTAATCGACTGTTCCTCTTTAGGAGAGCGATTGAAATTGAATACATGATATCATCTTCTGGCGCCTTCCCGCTTCTCTTCCCAAAATCTTTTCATCCTCACAGAATGCTCCTTCTTCCGTTCAGCTGTCCATTTTCTTCCAGGCTGTCGTGGTGGTCTATGCTCAAACTTAACAGTTTTGATTTTATTCCGGCACTTGGTGCAGTCCTCGAGATTTTCTATGTTAATCTGTTGTAGGTCCCCCTGGACCTCTGTCAGCCACTCCGTGCCACACTTACTCTGTGTTTTAACGTTGAGCAATTTATTCGCCGTTCTGAAGTTAATAATATCGTATGGCCTCGGGTGCCTGGTGCAAGCTTTGCAATATGACACCCAGAGGGTAGCTTGCATGTCGAATTTCGTTGTTCCTTGAATCGCTATGGAAGTCAAGGAGGTTAGATAATAGATATCTAAGCTCCTTGAACATTATAGCGCTTTCTAGTAGAGAAATGAGGAACTTTATGTTGGCGGAAACTCCCGAGATTAATTTTGCCATTATGAACTCGGCCTACTGAATTCAAATGGGTTCTTTGACATGCCAACATCGTATGACATGCGTACCGTATTTTTGCCGCCTTTCAAAAATCACTTACCACGGCCAGGGGCGAACCTGCAATATTGGGGTTAGTAGACCGACACGCTATCCACTCACCCACCGTGGCAAGCTCTGAAGTTTTCCATCCTGTACATATGTGTATAAAACTGTGCTCGGCGTTTTCTGATTACGTCCGTTATCGTGTGGATTTTTTGATAGAGTTCGTTTTGAGGTCTCTTCATCCAAATAACGTTATTATTAACTGCCTGGTACATCTTTCATGTTTTATTATTATTATCATCATTATTATTATTATATTAATGGTGCTTGGGTATTTGGTATGGCCTGAGGGAGGTGCTCACTGTCTCAAAAAGGTTGAGAACGCCTGTTGTAGATCATCCTCCCATCATCATCATCAACATCGCTGCAATTTGACAGATCTCAACATAAACGAATGCATGAATGAAGCGACGCTGAAAGACTAATGCGAAATGAGTGTTTGGCATCGTCTGGAACTGATGGAGGTTAACAATATTATCATTGGGGATGGAGGAGACTTAAACCGTCTGAAGATTAATTTTAATAATATTTCGAGATATGTGGAGTGACGCTTTATAATATCAATCTCAACAGTAGACGCTGGCATAGCCGTCATAATTTTACCCTTCAACAATCTAATATAGCAATTCTCAGAATAGATAGAAATCATTGCACCTGTGTCAGGTCTCCTCCTCCACCCGAATGTTTATAATTGGTCTTGTCTTCTTCTCCTTTTCCTCCTCAAACAACAGGTCGCCTGATAGATCTAATTTATAACGTTTCCTGGAATGCTGCTTCAAATCAAATGTACCACGGAATCTAAATTGACAGATGTGCTAAGAAATGTGCTATTGTATTTAATTATTCTTTTGTTCATCACATTTTGTCATAATGTCATTCACCCAGTCTTTTGGAAGCCATGTTATGAATATTCATCTTTCGATTCTGTATAATCTACTCAAATACAACAATAAAACTACTTGAAAAAACATCAATTTCCGCTTTCCAGCTTGGGCCAGGTCGGAGTAAATATGACACCTCTCCACTTAACTCTGTCTGTCCACCATCCTTCTTCAACCACTGAACACCACTTCACTCTCACACTGACTTTCACAAATTTCATCCCCCATACTCTAGGTGTTCCTCGTCCTCTCTTTCCAATCATCCATCTCTCCATCACTTGTTTCGGCATTCTTTCATCCCTTTCACATGTCCACACCATCTCAATCTGTTCTGCTCCAGTTTATCATTCAGCTTCTGTACATTCACTTCCTTTCGAATGTCTTCATTTCTCACTCTATCTGTCCTAGTCTTATGCACCATACTCCTCAGAAATTTCATTTCGGCTGCCTGTATTCTACTTTCATCTCTCCTCGTCATCGGCCAAGTTTCTACTCCACATTATTATTGGTAAGTAATATAGTAGGTCTTGTACACCACTTCCTTAGCCTTCAGCGGTGTGTTTGTATCCCCAATTTAACTCCGAATCTGATGATAGAAAACACTCCCACATTGTATACTCTTGTTGATCTCCATATTCAATCTTGCATTTTCCATCAATTGATTTCCTAAATATTTGCAGTGCTCTGCTACTTCCAGGCCGACATCTCCAATTTTATTGAAAGAAACGCGCACAAACGGTGCAAAAATAAATAAGCATAATTAGACTGAATAAATGTCAGTTCAGGCTATAGACTAGTATTGACTCCACACGTTAATCGCATGACACAACATGATAACTGACACAGAGTTTACACATGCAATCGGGTCCTGGGTCGTGGTGATACGTTAAGGTGCACACTTCGTGTTGATATCCGTGCTCTGCCATCGAATTCACAAAGTGGCGAAGTTCCTGATTTATACCAGTCCACGATCTGTCGAGCATAGCTTCAGATGTGTAAAATTCAAGCCAGATATGCTTCCTTTTCTGTTCCCTGTCATCCAGCAATTTTTCCCAGCTGTTTGTAGAGGTCAAGTCATATTTCAATCTTACGAGGGTTGTTTTTAAGTAAGGGCCGTTTTTTAAGCACGTAGTTAGTGTGCACGCCGTAACAAGTGTGCGCGCGACCTCCCGGCATCCTTTGCGAACAAGCAGGCGTCAGTTGCAGTTGTGTAGCTAACCTGTACGCTGAACTGTGCATCTTTACAATATTCAAGATTATTGATTCGCCCGCCGCGTTTGAGGTACGATCTGTGATACTTTTTTGAGTGCAAGAAACATGTCGACTGCAAACATTCATCGTCAGCTTTGTGAGGTGTATGGTGATAATGCAATGACCGAAGGTAAAGTGCGAAAATGTGTACGCGAGTTCAAAAGTGGCCGTGAAAATGTTCGTGACGATGAACGCTCAGGTCTGTGATCACAGCTGACTTGGTGACTGCAATCGGCACGAACATTCACGAGGATCGACAATTCATGATAACCACTCTATCAATCGATTTTCCTCAAGTGTGAATTCTCGGTTGTCAGAGCAGGCGGCAAACTTTTATGCAGAGGGGTTTCAGAACTTAGTTTTAAAGTATGACAAGTGCCTAAATAAACAAGGCTTCTTTGTAGAAAAATAGGGGAAGGTATGTAAAACCTAAAAATAAATGTGGTTTCAAAATAAAATGTTCGGTTAATTTTAAAAGAACGGCCCTATCTTAAAAAGCAGCCCTCGCAGATCCTGTATTGGGAAGGATTCTCTTGCGAGTTCATAGGCTAATCTTGACCTGGTGAACTTTGAGATTCCGAGAGCGACCTTGAGGAAGCGAGCTTTGACAATATTAACAATCCCTTTTCCTTCTCTCTTTCCTCTTGTCTTTCATCTCCTGTAGTTATCAATGACGTGTTGTGTGTTCCAGGAGCGTTCCTGGTGCCGTACATACTCATGCTGTTCACCATGGGGCTGCCCATATTCTTCCTGGAATTCGTGATGGGCCAGTACACGGGCCAAGGGCCCAATACTGCCTTCTTCCGTATGGCGCCCATCTTCCAAGGTAAGTCCCGTGAGGGTGTCTCTTGCTTGGGGAAGCGTTATTAAGTGGCGTAACTACTGTAGGGGATTTCATCAGGGGGATCAATCACCCACCCCTCTCCCCCAGTGTCTAATAATAAACATATGAAATTTGATATGAGGTTTTACATTTTGAATAAAACTAATTTTCAGATGGATGACAAATGCTTGGATTGTAACATTTTAGCGTTTACCTGTCTTAATGAATGAGCTTCTATGCCCAAACTCGCGGGTTCATCGGATTTTTAAGAGCGTTAAAGATCATTCAGTATGCCTTCTTTCGGAAGGGAAGTAAAGACGGCGGGCCCATTTCATAGATTTATGCCATGTAAAAGAACCTTCCACTACCTACAAGTGTTTGAAGCTAAATGTGTAGGTTGGATTTGATTAACGCTCTATTAAGTTCCAGCGTTCGTCGCCAGGTGCCAGTTGCGGTGGTATCTAATAGCCAAGTTCACAGCTAGGTGTCGTTGACGGTAACATTTTGGTATCAAAAGTAGAAACTACTTGAAATTGATCGTCCGCAGTCCTTACCTGAATTACAGATAACACACGCTAATACAGCCATCACAATTAATACAGGTTATCAGACAAATTCTACACACACCCAAAGTACACGGAGCTACATGACTGCGTTGTCGCAGCCCCTAAACTAAGGAACCAACCAACCAACCAGAAACAAAGGCAAAACACAGAATCATGGATATGGTTCATAAGTAGCCTATTGCATATGTGTTGCCATGGTAACTAGTTGTGGGATATTTTGTCGATGCTAATTCCAGATAGTAATGTTTGTTTTAAACTCCTAAACGGCTGCAGCTATCGAAACCAAATTTGGTATGAGTAAAGATCTATACCTGAATATCTCACGGTCATATTTGAAAATGATGTCAGTGCTACAAACTGCTGAAAAATCCCAAATGAAATTTGAGCTCCATGTTGGATATCATGGAAGGTAGGTTATGCTTGGGAGCTATTCAAAAATTGGCACACATAAAGATAATAATATTTCAGTTTCCTTTCCAGGAGGCCATATATGACAGTGTTGCCAAAATTATTCTAAGCTTGTTGATAGATCCAATTTTTAAATACATGTAACTTGTATACTAATAAATGGATTTCACAGATCATAATATTTCAGATTATTTCTGAGCGACAAATGCATGACATTGTTGCCAACATTATTTTACGGGTGCTGATAGACCCTATGTCTAACTGCATGTAACGTCCATGCTATCCATTGGACTTCAACCAAATTTTGTATGTCCATTCTGTACCTTCAGAGATGGAACTAAGAATATATTCAGTCACCAGGGCTACCAACTGTAGTGCTCTATTAGGCTACATTATGCCAGGTATATTTCGAACTACTTAGAAATTTCGATATTACCAACTTTAAATATTTCGTCATTAATCTAGATACGTCCATATGGATTAATCAATGGCATTTAAATCTTAAATTTTAAGAAAAGTAGGCTCTTTAGTTCGTCACGGAACTTCTTGTTTTTATTGTTTATCCTCCAAGCTCCACTTCTCCCACGGACTCAGCGAGGGATCATTCCTCTACCGTCGCAAAGGTGGTGTCTGGGAGTTTAACACGCTTTGTCTTCGTCAGCAGATACTGTACAATAGGGGATGTGACCAGGCCCGACGAGAGGGGGGGTCAGGCGGGGCTGCAGCCCCGGGGCCCAGCTCTGGGAGGGGGGCCCGGCCGGGCAAAGTATTCCTTTCATGACTAAAATATATCACAGACAATTATTTGATGAAACAATCAACGTCTGTGCAAAATGGTGCGAGAACAATAACATAGGCTAGGTCAAGTATTTTAGTCAAAGCACCCTGGAAACAGCTGAACCAGAGCACCCGAACGTAGTCATACAATACCGTAGTTCTCAGAATATGTACCTCTGGTAAGAGACGCATACCTCGGTTCTAAATTTAACTTACTTGACAGCCTTCTTTGGTTTGTATACCAAACTTGAAACTGATTTCCTCACCATTTATTACCTGTCGCAATTCTGAAGATTAGTCTCCTCTGATTCTGTGTTTGGAGCGTCAAGTTGCTTTGTTTCTAGTGATCTTTGGGTGCCGTGCGCTCACTCCATTTACATTGTCTAGGTAAGAAAATAGTTTATTTAACCTTCGTCCACACCGGAATTCATTTTCGCTCTGTATAAATGCCGGATAAATATGATGCGTGATGTAAGGGTATTTCCATTGCCGAACGTACATATAGTTGTGGACTAAGGAAAATGTTCATCTATAAAGAACTAAGAAAACATTATTATTATTGTTAGGAGGCTTGTATTTATTACGACTGTAGCCTATAGGCAGTGAAACGATTTGAAAAAGTTTCGAACCGAAGATCCCCGGTTCGAATTCACCTCGCACCGAGACATTTTAATTGTCTGATTATCACTTTATGGCTTACGTATTGTATCCAACATTACCTAATAACTGAGAAATCTCATTTGCTGCTATTATTATGATTATTAGTAGTAGAATTATGATTAATATTATAATTAGATGTATTAATATCATTATTATCGCCATATACTATATGCTAAACAATATTAGTGGAAACAAGCTGAGCTTTCGTAAGCCAACTGGCAGCATTAGTAGCATCGAAAAAATATGGCATATTCTAATATGGACGCAGCAAGCAGTTGTTAATGACTCCGGCTTGCAAAAGAGTAATTGACTAGGTCGAAAGAACAGCGATTGCCGTAACATGAGAACGTGGATATTCTCAAATTCAAAATCATTACGATTTTCAGTGTGTGAATTGCTACTAAAGATCATCGTTAGTTTGATGATGGTTGTTGATGATGTTGATGTTTTAAGGGGGCGGAACAACAAGGTCATCTGCCCATAATCGTTAGCTTACGAGTTCCTTTCGGTTATAAATACTGAATGCGAACTACAAGGGAAAGAAGACAATAATTGAAAGAAGTAAACCATGATAGGTTTGAAGTCTTTGATATGGAAATGCAGGTACACACATCAAAAAAAGTTTTGCATCACCTCGGTTCCCAGATCTCCGGCATATAGACGTTGACTGTGTATATTGTATCAAAGATACAGTCCCTTTGACTGTTCATAGATGTCACTAAAACTGCTCAAAGATGTAAACAACCATGCATGAGCAGGGCCTATTAGACGGAGGGGGTACGACAGCCGATCAGTTCCAGTCATTCCACCAGGACGAAGGTACGCTGCTCATGTTGTCTGTAGTTCTACCATGCCTAGAAGGTCAATACCGCAGTTCGATCGCGTCCGCATTGTTACTTTGTGTCAAGAAGGGCTCTCAACAAGGGAAGTTTCCAGGCGTCTCAGAGTGAACCAAAGCGATGTTGTTCGGACATGGAGGAGGTACAGAGATACAGGAACTGTCGATGACAGGCCTCGCTCAGGCCGCCCAAGGGCTACTACTGTAGTGGATGACCGCTACTTACGGATTGCCGCTCGGAGGAACCCTGACAGCAATGCCACCATGTTGAATAATGCGTTTCGTTCAGCCACAGGACGTCGTGTTTCAACTCAAACTGTGCGCAATAGGCTGCATGATGCGCAACTTCACTCCCGACGTCCATGGCGAGGTCCAGCTTTGCAACCCCGACACCATGCAGCGCGGTACAGATGGGCCCAACAACATGCTGAATGGACCCCACAGAATTGGCATCACGTTCTCTTCACCGATGAGTGTCGCATATGCCTTCAACCAGACAATCGTCGGAGACGTGTTTGGAGGCACCCTGGTCAGGCTGAACGTCTTAGACACACTGTCCAGCGAGTGCAGCAAGGTGGTGGTTCCCTGATGTTTTGGGGTGGCATTATGTGGGGCCGACGTACGCCACTGGTGGTCATGGAAGGCTCCGAAACGGCTTTACGATACCTGAATGACATCCTCCGACCCATAGTGCACCCATATCGGCAGAATATTGGAGAGGCATTTGTCTTCATGGACGACAATTCTCGACCTCATCGTGCACATCTTGTGAATGCGTTCCTTCAAGATAACGACATCGCTCGACTACAGTGGCCAGCATGTTCGCCAGACATGAACCCTATCGAACATGCCTGGGATATGTTGAAAAGGGCTGTTTATGGACGTCTTGACCCACCAACCACTCTGAGAGATTTACGCCGAATTGTCGTTGAGGAGTGGGACAATTTGGACCAACAGTGTCTTGATGAACTTGTGGATAGTATGCCACGACGAATACAGGCATGCATCAATGCAAGAGGACGTGCTACTGGGTATTAGAGGTAGTGGTGTGTACTGCAATCTGGACCACAAATGCTGAAAGTCTAGCTGTATGATGGTACAACATGCAATGTGTGGGTCTCATGAGCAATAAAACGAGCTGAAATGTTGTTTGTGTTGATCTCTATTCCCTTTGTATTTAAAGGTTCCGGAACTCTTGGAACCGAGGTGATGCAAAACTTTTTTTGATGTGTGTATAATAAATTACGCTGACGGATCTGAACAACAGTTGTCTAATATTCGGAAGGAGAAAAACATAAAGAAATGTTTGGATATTAACTTAACTCTGGCTCTTGTTTTTATCTTGGACTAGCTCTTCGTACCCATCGTTGTCGGGTTTGCGATTTAAGGGAAACAAATAGACTGGTGACAGGAGTTAATGAAGTTATGGTTAAACTATCGAACCCTGTTTGGGCAACACCCATGTAATTTTGCAATTTGTACCCAGTCCATTGTTCTACTTAGAATTAGGTAGTTTTAAGGGAGGCCACTTGGGGTCACAAAAATGAACATTAAACAGCTCATAAGAAAAATAAGCTATCAACCAAGACGCAAATTCCTAAGAAGGATGTTTTTTAGAAATATTTGGTGGCTTCTGGCCTTCGTTTTTTAGCCATACGGCCAGCTTCAATGTAATTTATTTTTACTTGTATTATGAGTCTTGTATAACGTAATAATGTTATTGGTTTTGCGTTCCTTTAAACTACTGAGGCTTTTACAGACGCCAGGGGATCTTCAGCGTGCCAGTAAATCTACTCACACGGCTCCCTCACATTTGCGCACCCTCAAATTTCAACTGACAGGGCCAGGATTCGATCCTTTAACCGTCTAGAACGTTTCCGCTGCTGCACGCAGCCAGTCTTGGTATGATGAGGAAATATGATTGTAATGTATATCTTATATCATAGAAATTGAATGGGCTTACGATTAATGAGAAGATAAACACATCCATGCCCGTGGTCGGATTCAAACCAGCAGTTGAGCTCGAGTTTCAAGACCTTTTATTATGACCCATGCCAGCATAATATTTCGTCACTCCACTATCGGTGTGAAGAGATTGACAACTTGCTTAGAGGGTACTGTACACTATGTTGCGACTTCCATGACAGGTCATGTCACCGTGTGATATTCTCAGATCAGCAAGTTCTCACACCTGGTATTGCGATGTCAAGAGAAGGATACATATTGCGCATTTGGCTTGATGCAGGGAATTGAGGCTTCCTATTAACTCCCCTCATCCCTCTGTATAAAAATTCAATTTAAGCCTAGTTTTATTTTATTGCTGCATTCTACTTACATTCGAATGTTCATGCCATTCGCTCTAGTAGCACTGACCCCAAACCAACATTCAAACTGGAGATGTATTTGGTCATTAAACACCTCATCCGGGATAAATAAAAAGTTTCAGTAAATATTCCAAATGTTCAGAGATGATAACACATACTGACAAGCAATAGTAAATAAAAAATTGATGGGCATGAAATTTGAGAGTGCCTATTATTATTATTATTATTATTATTGATAATAGCATTATTATTATTATTGCCGGCCCCATGGTGTTGGGCAGCGTGCCTGACTCACCCTCGCCCCGGGTTACATTTCTGGCTCCGGCAGGGATTTAAGAAACTGACTTGAGGGCTGGAACGAGGCGCACTCAGCCTGCCTGACAGTGAGGTAGTACCTCGGTCATTGAGATCAAGATTGTCGGCCAGAGAACTAGTACGGTACTGGACATTACTGTTTCCATGATATTTTTGTTACATGTTTCTGTTTTCTATGCATCTATCAAAGAAAGGATAGAAAGTTGACACTGAATATTAATGCAAATATTGGCGGATTAAATTAAAATTGTAGCCAAGTTTTAAGCATTCGCTATTTCAATACATATTGAACCCGCTGAGCTATGGTTCATGTGATATTTTTTTATGACAGAGCATTTATGATGGGATGTTGTACTTTTGAACACACCCAGGAAGCCACGTGAAGCTGAGAGATCACGCGATACTTTGAAGTAGCGGTGAATCGCACTTTTGACTTTGGTGTAAACTGCTAATTATTATCTGAGGTCTTATTAATTATTTTTATCTTTCCTACGAGACTCAGAATATTCCATTTCGTCATGCTGCATTATTAAAACATTTTGGAGAATGTTTATTTTTACTTTAGGTAAGGTAATACCCTTGCAGATACGCAAAAAGGAACGTAAGTAGTCGCTCAACGTTTTCGTTTTGACGACCTACTTTCTAGAGACACCCAGTACCGGAGCACTGCGTCTTGAGAATCCGCCTTGTGTAGGCGTGGAATTACATTTGTCCTACGAGACGTAGAAGAATATCCGCTGTTTAGCGTTAAAAGTGATTATAAGGTGCCATCGAGCAAGCAAATACTAATATCCACTGTCGATGAAGTCCAGTGAATTAAATAAGAAGCTTGGGAAATAATTATTGGCAAGTATAGTGTATTGCACAACATTGCTGTGACATCACATATTACCCACGCGTATGTGGAGGGCAGATGCCTAGTGGAAATATACAGGTAATAGTGTTACAATTATCCTGAATAAGTGTGATTATAATTGTATGAGATATTTAAATTGCCAAAGTGGAAATTTCATCTTTGAAACGTCGTATAATTCACGGATGCTGCGTGATACAAAAGTAGCGTCACTAGCACGTGCAGCATTATAAAATAGTGTTAGCTCACATGCTAATCCACATCTGCAAGATTAAGGCTGTGTCGTATTTTATAATTGAAGCCTAGAATAGTCACGACGGACATTATAATTTTGGAAGTGAGAGGATGAATAATCACGCAACTTATTTCGCTACCCACGTGATTGGACTTTTCTTCACCATGGTTGAAGCAGTCACCATGGGCTAATACCATCCCAGTATGGGGGGGTGACGTTTCTACAGGAACCCGCATGATGGTGGAACTTCCAGAACGATGAACGAGAGGGAAGGAGCCAAAATGCCATTTCCAGGCATATCCACGAAGATGTCGACAGGGACAAATCGAACCCTGGTCTTTGGGGGAGTCCAGATGGGAATCCTGATGAGGAGGATACCGATCCAGAGAGCCAGAGAGGTTTATGTACAACCCTTGTTGTGGAATAGAGAGCTGAGTGAGAGCTCCTCCATTTCGTGAGTTTTTTGTCACACCCCTTCTTTGTTCTAGTTTCTGGTGGTATAGTAGTTTTAATGTAGTTTGTGAATCAACCACACTCAGTGTCAGCCATTTTTCTAGGTAGGGATGTAACTAGATTAGTTAGATGTCATTTATTTCAGTTTAGAGTGAGACACCCTTGGGGTCAGACATTTTGGTCAGCCCTGGTGCAGCTTGGTGAACGTCGTGGAACGTCAATGCCTACCTTTTTGCTGAACCTGATCGTAGTCATTTTGAGGCTATTTTGTTCAACCCTACTTGGGGTAATTTTCAAGTCTTTGCTGACTGTAGTTATGGCAATCAGATGCCTTGGTTATTAATTGACTGCATTCTTCGCAGCCATCCTTTGTTACACCCCTGACTGTCGTTAGAACGGTCGTATCATTTAGGTAGTCGACAGTAACTACCAGTTTGTAAATGCATTATATTTCATTTTGAATAAGCTCAGAAGCTATTCTTGGTCATGTTTGAACCTAACAACTAGAAGGAATGTTTCGTTGCCTAGCATCGAACGCGGTTCCCAACGTATCATTAAGCAGATCTAGTGTGTGAATCTGTGCCACATTTATCATATTTTTCTTGTGTCGTGTGAGACACGTGGTTATGTGGAGAACAGCCCAGATTCGTCAACATAAACGGGAGGACAGCATCAGGCTTAAGGCCTGGACAAAATAACTTCCTTGAGAGAAGATTAGACTGAAAGGATTGGGCTAAGGAAATGCGGCCTGGTTCTTTCAATACTAGACTGAACATTGAGAGTAAATACAATACTTTTATTTTTAGGGTGAAACTTGCAAACACATTAATAAAGCCTTAATTAAAAAATTAGTTATGCTGGCCCGCCTGGGGCAGTTTCAAAGGTTCATTAATTTTAATTAGGTTGGCCCAGCCATGGGCTATTACTCAAAAGTTCATTCTGCTTGATGCACACACAAATTTAATATTCTTGCACTTGCTAGCAAACACTTAAAACGAAGATGATTAAGATAATAATAAAAAAGGCACAAACTTATCTTTAGTGGCGATGACTAGAAGCATGCTGACGGAGACTGCCGTGGCCAACACTAGATTTTTTGGTAGTAGAATTTGAAATGTCCAGCATCAGGAAAATAACTTCGCCAGGGCGACCAGCGCTGTACATTGGCTAACATCGTTAGGTTTTGATGCTATTTCTTGAATGCCAAATAACATGGCATTTAGAACTGCGATTTGATGCAGCTTCTTGCGGTTTGGAGTAAAAACGTAGAATGCACTTTCTCAGTGCTGAAGCTCTCTGCTGTTGCGTTTCCTGGTAGTTTCACTCATAAATGCAGATTAGGCCTGAAGTTTAGAAGGCCCCGGAGAAGGGCGGAAGGCACGAATGCCTCTCGCTAGTTGAAGAAGACCGTAGAAGGTTTGAAGAAGGAATGCTGATGGAGAGCAAAACGCCGCCACTTAAATAATAACATCATGGAAACGTCTGGAAGCCAAGCTGGCGGGCGATGATTGGCCAGGGCAAGCTGTGACGTCAGTCATACAGGAAGGCAGCAAGCAAGTCGACACCCTTTTCAGTATGCGATCGTAAGCTGGAGGCGCATGACCTATTAACACGCTGAGGTAAGAGTCTTAGATATATATATAGAGAGAGATTAAACACTAGTAATAAACATTATAATGTTTACAGAAATGAATAAGTACATATGTTTTCGTTCGGTGGTCTCAAAAGCATTTAACTGACAAATGCGGCACAAAAGAAAAACGCACTATAAACATCACGAAAGTGATCATGCTCCGAGACCCCCGAAAGAAAACAATCAAAGAATCAGTTACAAAAACGTGAACAACAATAAAGAAGATGACACTAAGCCTCAACAGGCAAGATAGCAACCATAGAAATTGGTCTAGTATAGACACCCTTACTAGTGAGAACATCTACAACTCTCACATGATTATCCCGACCCAAATGGCAGTGAGTTACCCTACCACTATTCCATACGAGAGGGGGACTTGGATCTCGCAAAAGAACCATATCTCCCACTCGCACATCAGGCTGGGAAAGCCGCCACTTCTCTCTTCTGTTAAGTGAGCCGAGATACTCCAGCTTCCAACGGCGCCAAAAGGAGTTTCGCAAAGAGTCTAACTTCCTCCAGAAAATAGGCAACCTGAGATCACAGCGTCGACTCAGCAAAGGAGGCGTAGAAGCTAAAGAACAGCCTATTAAAAAATGACCAGGTGTTAAGGGAAGAAGATCCTTAGGATCATTAGACAAAGGCGTGAGCGGCCTAGAATTTACAATACCCTCAACCTGAATAATTAAAGAATTGAATTCCTCATAGGAAAGGATGGCTGAACCAAGGGTTTTCTTCAGCTGTCTCTTCGTGAGCTTTATGCAAGATTCCCAACGACCACCATGATGGGGGGCGTATGGGGGAGTGAAATGCCATTTGAATCCCTTAGCATGCGAAAAATTAGAAAACTGTTCCTTAGCAGAAGGGGAGGTAAGCGCAGTTTTCCAAAGATCAAAAGTACTAACAAAAATTTTTGCGTTATCTGAGAAAACCCCAGAAGGAACACCCCTTCTAGCGGCAAATCTAGAAAAGGCTGCTAAAAAATAAGGAGTAGAAGCACTTGTAACCAACTCAAGGTGAATGGCTCCTGTCACCATGCACACAAATAAAGAAATATAAAGTTTACCTAACAACTTTCGCTTAGATAAAGGGGAATTAACTTGATAGACATAAGGACCGGCATAATCGATACCCGTTAGGGCGAAAGGCTTACTAGGTTCGGAACGAAAATATGGCAAGTTTCCCATAATTTGCGTGATTGGCGGGGGCTTAGATTTGAAACAAGGTATACATTTCCGAATAACAGAAGAAACTTCATGAACACCGTTAATGAGCCAATATTTCTCGCGAATTAAACAAAGCAAAGTGCGGGTGCCAGCGTGCAAATTCTGATAATGAAATTTCTTTACGATAAGAGTAGTAATAGGATGTCTAGAAGGGAGAATAATGGGATGTTTTTTCTCATCTGAGTAACTAGAATATTCTAGCCTACCCCCCACTCTTATTAATCCATCTTGGTCCAAAAAAGGGGTGAGAGGTAACAGCCTACTAGACTTTGGTAAAGCTTTTTTGCTTAAAAGCGTCTGATACTCAAGAAAGAATACTTCTTGTTGCATGAGAAACAAGATTCTACGAGTAGCAAATTCCAATTCCATTTTAGTGAGAAAGGGTTGCGGTTTCACAGGCTGATCAAGAACAAGAAATTTCCATCGAAATAAATATGCTACCACACGAATTAATTTATTAAATGAAGAGTAACGCTGAAACAGACTAGTAGCAATAGAAGTTAGAAAAAGGGAAGCGGTAACAATGCGAGCATCAGGAACATCTTCTGCGAGTGGATTAGATGAACGAGGCCAACAAGAGAAATCCTGACTGAGCCACGCCGGACCATTCCAGTATAATTTAAGAGAAATTAATTTCTTGGGCAAGCAGCCACGTGAAATTATATCAGCGGGGTTTTCTTTTCCCGGAACATGATTCCATTGGTCAAAATGAGACAACTCTTGTATTTTAGAAACGCGATTAGCCACAAAAGTGGTCCAATGCGAAGAAGGTTTTGAAAGCCAAGCTAACACGATGGAAGAATCACTCCAAAACCATGTGGTCGAAAATTTCAAATTTAAACTGATTTTTAATTTGCTGGCTAATTCCACAGCCATTACAGCAGAACATAATTCCAATCTAGGCAAAGATATGGATTTGAGTGGGGCTACCTTTGATTTTGCGCAAATTAAATTGGAAAATCCGGGTAAAGTATTGGAAGAGCGGCCTACTAAATAGGCGCAGCAACCGTATGCCTTTTCAGAACTATCTGCAAATACGTGCAAATCGAAATACTGACATGAAAGGTCCGAAATTAAAGTGCGGGGAATAGAAATTTGAGAAAGATCTAACAAACTCTTGCGGTATTTCAACCACTCATCCAAAAGGGGGGAGGGTACCTCCTCATCCCAACCAATTTTCAATAACCAAAGTTTTTGCAAGAAAATTTTTGCAGTAATAACCACCGGAGCAATGTACTGCAAGGGATCAAAAACTTTTGCTATTTCTGATAATAATTGCCTTTTCGTTTGAGGGTGAAACTCAGATAAGTGTACCTGATAGCAAAAGGTATCTGAAGAAGGAGACCAAAAAACACCCAAGGTTTTAATAGCTGATTCCTCAGTGGGAAGCGCAACACATTTGTCAACAGGAGTTACTTGTGAAAAGTTAGATAAAAATTCGGTTGAGTTCGAGTTCCACTTATGAAGGGTAAACCCACCACCGGAAAGAAGAGAGTTTAAATCTTCACAAACAAGAAGTGCGTCAGAGATACTAGGAAAAGAATACAGAAAATCATCTACATAAAATGCAGTTTTCAAAACTTCAGAAGCTAGAGGATGAAAAAGATGACCATCTTGTTCGGCCAACATGTGAAGAGATCGTATTGCGAGAAAGGCAGACGGCTTAAGACCGTATGTCACTGTTCTTAAACGAAATATTTTTATAGGTTTTGCATTGTCGTCTCGCCACAAAATTCTTTGCAAATCACGTTGTTCTGAATTTACTAGAATTTGCCTATACATTTGCTTGATGTCAGCAAGGACAGCAATGGGGAATAGACGAAAGTTAAGTAAAACTGAAGTAAGATCTGTCTGAATAGCGGGTCCAGAATGCAGAGTGTCATTGAGAGAAACACCATTAGCATCTGGAGATGACCCATTAAAAACCACTCTTATCTGTTCTCGGGTGGAAGAATTTTTCCAAACCGGATGATGATTAAGATATACTATTTCTTTAGGAGGATTACTAATTTCTTCAGATTTTGCAACGACTTCCATGTGATTCGCTGATTCGTATTCTTCCATGAAGGAAGTATACTGAGTTTTTAAGAGAGCATCTTTTTTAAAGCGATTTTCAATTGCGAATAAAGCTTTGAGAGCTCTGGAATGTGATTCTGTAATAACAGGGGGGTTAAAAATGCGAGGAAGAGTAACCACGAATCTGCCTTCAGTAGTGCGAACAGTGGTTTCTACGTAGTGTGTTTCACAGATCTCATTATTGAGAGAATGAGGTGAGGTGACTTGAATATCCTCAATGTCCCAGAACTTAATTAATTCTTGATTTAAATCAGCACCAACAAAATAACAATGAGATTTTTGTTGAACGGGGTTGCGGTATATTTGCCCAGTGGCAATCCAACCAAAATCAGTTCTACGAAAGAAAACATCACGGGCAACTTTAACCTTTTCCGGATGTAAACATTGCCAAAAAATGCTGGCACTTAAAAGAATTTCTACAGATGAAGCTCTGTTGAAATTCGGATCTGCAAGTTGCAAATGATGCGGAATATTCCAACCCTGGACTTGAAAAGAAGTAATGGGGGTGTCATTACCTATGGAATTTATAATTAAAAAATCTAAATTTAAATGAATGCCAAGATTATTGGAATCTTTTACATCCACTTTAGCATAACTCAGAGATTGCGATTTGGAACCATTAATTCCTGTAACTTCTATAGAAGTAGGGCATATTTGTAGACCTAACTTGCGAACTAGCGATTCACTGATAAAATTGTTAGTTGCAGCATTATCTAACAATCCCCTTACAGAAACCCATTTTCCGTGAACATTCTTCACTAGAATTTGGACAGTGGACAATAAAACTTGAGTTTTACTGAACGAAACAGAGCTTTGAGTAAAAGACTGAGCGTTATTCGGCAAAGTCTCAGAATGAGATTTAGCGGATGAACTATTGGTTGCTGATGACCGCGATCTTTCATGCCTATGCAGGAGAGTATGATGCTTTGCTTTACAGTGAAAACATAACCGTTCAGAACGACAATTGCTTATCATATGTGTCGCTGATAGGCAATTAAAGCAGTGCTTGTGGGTGGTAATTAATTTGCGTCTTTCATCCACAGATAAAGATTTGAATTGAGCGCATTGGTACAAGTTATGTGGTTGTTGACACAAAACACAAGCTTGTGCTTGATTGGAAGACCGAATATTGGTAGAAAAGACATGTGACCTTAGTACTCTCTGAGTGGGGCTGATGTCCTTACTATTAGAGGGAGGTTTGAAGGTAGCGCTACTCTTTTGACTGGCTACAGCAGAGAGAATTTGGCATTTCGCCTTTAAGAATTTAATAATAGCTTCATAGGTACACAATGAATGTTGCGACAGAGCTGCTTCCCAATCTTTTAAAGGTTTAGTGTCTAATTTAACAGAAATAAGATGAATCAAAAATAGATCCCAATGGTCAACTGGTTGGTCCAAATTTGCAAGCGCACGAATATGAAGTTCCGCAGCATCGATCAGATTACGAAGCGAGGCAAGATTATCAGCTTGAACAATAGGTAAATTGAATAAACCCTGTATGTGACGTTGAGTTTTTAAACGAGTGTTCCCAAACCGATCTCTGAGAAGTGCCAAAGCTACTTCATAATTTTCATTTGTCAACGTAAGCTCTTGGATGAGTTTAAGTGCGTTGCCTTGCAAGGACAAACGCAAATAATGAAACTTCTGTATTGAAGGAAGAGAATCGTTTTCGTGAATCAATGAATTGAATAATTCAAAAAATGGTTCCCATGTAGCTTCATCTCCGGTAAATTTAGGTAATTCTATTTTCGGTAATATAACACGGGAAGGAAAAGAAGAAGATTCTGAAGGAATTTTCTCCTGCTTTTCCTGCAATGTTAAACTTCTTAAAAGCTGCTTCGCGTCTGCGAACCCCTTATAATATAGATTTTCAACCTCACAACGGTCACTTTGCTGATCGGGATCCTTGGTCTCAATATTACTTTGGATCTCATCATATTTTTCAAAGGCCTGTTCATAACCTTTCAGTCTTTGAGAAATTATGTCACTATTACGTTCTTTTTCCGGGAGCTCATCTAGAAAAGTGCGAAAACGCGTTAACTTGCCTTTGACAGAAGCTCTGGCATTAATGAGTTTCTCGTCAATCGGCATTATGAAAGTTTGTTGTGTACTCACGACTATACTGTGAGCCGGTACACCTTGCTTCGGAAGAAGTTGACAGTCTGCCAGAAAAGAGAGTGCGGCTTCCCCTGCGGTGAAATACGGGCCTGCTGTTTGTCTCCCTTCTCAGTGCCAACCATATACACTCGAGCTGAAACTTTCGAAGTAGATTAGAAAACACAATTTTTAAAATATTAACACACTCAATGTTCAGTATGGCATTTAAATTTTGAATTGGTTCCAACATTAAGAAATTTGAAGATTTGGTTAAACAGAATGTTTACAAGCATCCCGGTTATAGGCACCAAAATGGTTATGTGGAGAACAGCCCAGATTCATCAACATAAACGGGAGGACAGCATCAGGCTTAAGGCCTGGACAAAATAACTTCCTTGAGAGAAGATTAGACTGAAAGGATTGGGCTAAGGAAATGCGGCCTGGTTCTTTCAATACTAGACTGAACATTGAGAGTAAATACAATACTTTTATTTTTAGGGTGAAACTTGCAAACACATTAATAAAGCCTTAATTAAAAAATTAGTTATGCTGGCCCGCCTGGGGCAGTTTCAAAGGTTCATTAATTTTAATTAGGTTGGCCCAGCCATGGGCTATTACTCAAAAGTTCATTCTGCTTGATGCACACACAAATTTAATATTCTTGCACTTGCTAGCAAACACTTAAAACGAAGATGATTAAGATAATAATAAAAAAGGCACAAACTTATCTTTAGTGGCGATGACTAGAAGCATGCTGACGGAGACTGCCGTGGCCAACACTAGATTTTTTGGTAGTAGAATTTGAAATGTCCAGCATCAGGAAAATAACTTCGCCAGGGCGACCAGCGCTGTACATTGGCTAACATCGTTAGGTTTTGATGCTATTTCTTGAATGCCAAATAACATGGCATTTAGAACTGCGATTTGATGCAGCTTCTTGCGGTTTGGAGTAAAAACGTAGAATGCACTTTCTCAGTGCTGAAGCTCTCTGCTGTTGCGTTTCCTGGTAGTTTCACTCATAAATGCAGATTAGGCCTGAAGTTTAGAAGGCCCCGGAGAAGGGCGGAAGGCACGAATGCCTCTCGCTAGTTGAAGAAGACCGTAGAAGGTTTGAAGAAGGAATGCTGATGGAGAGCAAAACGCCGCCACTTAAATAATAACATCATGGAAACGTCTGGAAGCCAAGCTGGCGGGCGATGATTGGCCAGGGCAAGCTGTGACGTCAGTCATACAGGAAGGCAGCAAGCAAGTCGACACCCTTTTCAGTATGCGATCGTAAGCTGGAGGCGCATGACCTATTAACACGCTGAGGTAAGAGTCTTAGATATATATAGAGAGAGAGATTAAACACTAGTAATAAACATTATAATGTTAACAGAAATGAATAAGTACATATGTTTTCGTTCGGTGGTCTCAAAAGCATTTAACTGACAAATGCGGCACAAAAGAAAAACGCACTATAAACATCACGAAAGTGATCAACACGTTTTTATTTGATGTTCTATCAACTACTGAGTTGCATTTTTAAAGCAAAGAGCTTCAGTTATTGTAAGTTTACTTTCATTTAGACGTCTTTGGTAGAAAGACGGAAGTGTATTAATATACTCAGATTTATAGCGTGCGTTTGATACACGGACTCTGTAGAGATCCGTAACCCATGGTAAAAATTTTTATGAACCGGCCGAGTGCAGGTTTTGTATTGATTAAATCGCCGGCCTTGAATAAACTGGTTATGTAACCCAGTGACCTAGAGCACGCCTGCTTTATTGTGAGACAAAACTACTATAGACGAGGACAGAGTACAATTTGTATTCGCTTTTCCTTTCATTGCTATTTTGCTTATGGAAATCAGTTTCCACTCTTGTATTTGATCACTTGTTTTATGGATCGGTTTTTGTTAGTTTTACGCTCTGTTGCGTGTATTGTCGTATAACAGGAACAGTTATGTAAGGTTTTCTATAGGATGGTGAAGTCTACCCTGTTATAGCAGGATGTTATTGTATACTTTGTCCGGGGATGATCCCGTTGACCAGATGTTATATGGAAGGTAACTGTTGTACAGGCCTATCCCAGAGTTATTGAACGCGAGCTTAGCGCCGCTGGTAACCCGTGTTATTGTGTGTCCGAGTTGTTATACTCGTTGATTATATTCCGACGGTTGAGTCGAGGCTTTTTGGTGGAGAATGATCTCAGTTGGAGACACTCCGTGCCCAGGCTATTGTCAATGTTATTCGCCATAAACCTACGATAAACCTATAAACCGACATTCTAATAATAAAATGCATAATTGTTGTAAAACAAGCCTAACTAACGATTCTTTCTATCTAACTTTGTTCTTTGCATTCTGGAACTGTTGACATAGCCGTGCAGTTGAAGATAATTTCCTTGTGAGGAAATGACTAGGACAGTTGACATTTTTGTAGCGACCTGAAGCATGTGCGAACCTAGAGTTCGTAGCTTGTGGAGCTCAGGCCATGCGATGTCAGACGTGGTCTCAACTGCGCATTCGTCACCGTAACTATACACATTAGATGACTATGGTTTACAAAGAGTAAACCAAGGTGTAGGCAGGAATTTTTAATAAAAACTACTGTGTCTATTTCGTTATTAATTTATGATGTCAAGTGTATTAAACCCTACATGTTACTTTATTGTGTGCTGTTAGCACATAGTTATTAAGCATAATTAAATTGTTTGTTTTTCATGGCTGTACACTTAGCTTTTGGATGTAATTGTGTTCTTTTACGGACGTCATCGCCGTAAATTTTGTTAATTGATAGGACTTAGCTAGTTGAATTAATGTTAAATTTAAATGTCGAAATGGTACCATCCTAACCTAGATTTGTTTTGCTACCCTGTTAAATGTAAATTCAGATATTAGCTTGATCTTGTAACTTGAACTAGGGACTTGCGTCGTACCATATTCCTAGCGTTGCTGTTGTTGCTTTATCATTGTGAGTTAGATCTTTCGCGAGGGTTTTCAGTAACTTCTCAGGTAGGGGACCTGTTCTTTATCTTTGTTTATTTATTAATTTGCGGACTAGCCGATTATAACCCTCCGAACTAGGCTAGGGGCTTGTGAATTTTAATAAATTTTCACGGGGTTTTACATGAGTCTGGATGTTTATTTTCTCAGTCTAGTTTTGAGGTGAACCTTTCCTTAGGCGGTCTATGACCATCGTCACCATGTACCACGATCCCTGTGGACTACGGACTCTCGTGCCGCTTTAGCCTTTATGGAAGGTCACCTGATCCTCACGGTACTTTTTTATTTGATTTATGTGTCGTTAGTTGAGTCATCGTGGTTGTTGACATCAACTAAACGGTCTCATAAAATGGCGCACAACGTTGTGGGCTTGACTTGGACGTCATAAAATGGCGCCCAACTCATGTGCCGACGTTAACGTGGTGACCCTCAGTACCATGTTACTTTTTTGAGGATCTTAATGATGATTAATGGTAAATTGACAGGACTGGGACGAACTTAGAAAGTCGTACTGCAGATCAATTGACCGCATGGCATTCATGTTTGATAGAAGTCCATGGGGTGAGGCTTTAGTGTTGGATAAATGAAGGATAGGATTTTCTTTGATGATGCCTCATCCTAAGTAAATGTAATACTTTGCTTTGCTCACCGTTGTCTTTGTAAATGTAGAAGCACTTAGTTTGCATACTCCAGCTGTACTCGTGATATTTATATAAATGAAGCAAGCTTTATACCACCAAGTAACTAATCATAGCTGTAAGTTCCAGTAGAAATTGATCCCTCACTTTCTCATATATTTCTTATCTATGGATGAGGAAACTATTCGTCGTGTGTTTGGAGAGATGATGGCAGGTGTGAATGCCAATCTTCAACAGATTACTGCTGACTTAGGTCAGAATACTCAGGCTGTAAACAATGTAAGTGGTCATGTGGACCAGGTTAGACAGGAAGTCAACAATGTCAGTGGTCATGTGGACCAGGTTAGACAGGAAGTCAACAATGTCAGTGGTCATGTGGACCAGGTTAGACAGGAAGTCAACAATGTAAGACAGGACTTAGAGATTAACACTCAGTCTATAAACAATGTAAGACAGGACTTAGAAATTAACACCCACTCTGTAAATAATGTTAGGGCTGATTTAACTCAAGTCAGGGCAGACATGGACACATATAGGATCGAAGCGAGAAATGATCTGACGACAGGTTTAGCAGCTGTTAGGGTTGATGTCATACGACACCATCAGGAGGCTAACCAGCGCGTAGATTGCTTAACCGACCAGATGAATAGAGCTAGGGAGGAGGTGCAAAACCGATTGGAGGAGCACACAGCTCAAATTCAGACAACCTTGAATAAAGTCCAGATAGACATGAGAGCAGATCTGGAACATACCAGGGAAGAATTCGGGACTCGACTAGATCACGTCGAGGGATTTATCGGAAATGTGAAGAAGGACATGGCAACCATGAACGTTGGTTTAATCTTAATGAGAGGAGCTGCCAATGCCGTTAATAACAACGTGAAGACTATCGTTGATGGCATGATGGAGATTAGAGAGGAACTTAACACCAACAGGAGAAACATTTCTGAATTGACGGAAACCGTAGCCAGTCTACGTGAGACAGTTGATGTTCATCATGAGGAACACAAAATTGACCTCATGTTATTGAGAGGTGACCTCAACGAACACGACGCTACCGTCAAGGCTAAGGTAGCCGAGGTTAGAGACGATGTGGGTAAAATCCAAGGAAATATGTCCAGAGTTGAAGGAGATATCGATTCCTTACAAAAGAGATTTGAGGAAGTCGCGGTGACCGAGAGGTTAGACCTCAGTTATAACCTTAGGACGGCCATACGCGAGGTAGACACAAACCTCAAGGGAAAGGTTGACAGGATCGAGCTGCAATTGAACGACTTAGGCAACAAAGTCGCAGCCAGAACCATCCCAGGTCTTGAAGTAATAGAAAGACGCCTGGACAGACTCGAGACGACTCCAAGAGAGAGACACGTACACCCACAGATGGGAGAATCTCAGGAAACGCCTATATCTCAATCAGGAGGAATGATGCCTACCCATTTCCAACCCAGCGCGCCTATGGAATCGCAACCGTCACAATTCACTAATTTAGCGCAAGGTCAGACCTTGAACTTTGACGCTCACCCGTTTCAACCAGCATCTAATCGAATTAGCCATGAGACTAACACTCCTACGCAGAGTTACATGCAAAATACTTTCAGACCCGCGAATACGCAGGGAAATGTCACCATAATTCGTTCAAGAGAGGAGCAACCAGCTCGCTTCTCGGGAACTGGGAGCGGTGTTACTCCAGTGGAATTCCTAGCAAATGTCGAAAGCTACTTACGTGATACTATGGTAACTCCAGAGAGGGAACTAAGAGTTATAGAGCGACTGCTTGAGGGACAAGCCGGTACCTGGTTCAGAGCATTCCGATACTCATTTACAGGCTACCAAGACTTTAAGGAAGCGTTATTAAGAACATATTGGTCGAGCGACATCCAGCAGAGTATCCGAGCTGAGATGTACACTCGAAGGTACAGTTCCAATACACCTACTCGTTATGCGAATTACTTCGCAATACAGCTCGCGAAGCTCCGTTGTCTTCAGCCTCCGTTGTCCGAACAAGATTTGGTGAACACAATTGTTTGGCAGTACCCTGAGGATGTACAACGTGTGTTAATCGCTGCAGGGGCATCCACTTTCCAGCAGTGTGACCAGATACTGCGAAGGTTGGAAGCTAACACAGAACAGTTTCCTACACACCGTCAGCAGAAGGCTGATAGGCGCGAGGATAGACATATGAATCTGACGACCGTTGATAAAGTGAGCCAGACGCCACAACAAACACAAACCACAGAGGATTCTGGGCGACTTGATAATAATTACAGTTATAACAGGAGAGAATGGAACAACACTCCGTATACTCGAAATCAACATGATGACCGGCGAAGTCATTGGGACCGGCGATTCGACCGAAGGACGGACGACAACCGACGTCATGAAAACAACCGCCGAGGGAATGAAGGAAGAAATCAGCAACACGGACGTATCCGTAGAGACTATCGATATAGTGGGGGTTACGACAGAAATCGAGACCCTAGATACCAGCCAGACAGGGATTGGAAAGGAAGAGCGCGGGAGAGCCGTGAGTACCTCCAACAATTGAGAGAATTGCAGATCCAAGAAGAGGGAGAACGGAACCCTACTTCGAGGGAAAATAGACATTCGGCGCAGGAGACGGAGCAGAACCAGCCCAGTACTTCTCGCCATGACAGAAAAAAAAACTCCGAAAAATCAATAGATTCTTGTTTGGTTGAGCACCGAGTAACTGCCTCTATATTACTCTGGGAGCCAATCCAAGAAGACTTGTTGGACGAACGACGAACGACGAACCTCAATTATGAATTAACACGTCTACCCAAGATTGTAGCCACCTTGAATGAAGTCAGTGTAGTCATACTCATCGATACTGGAGCGATGATTAGTGTAATTTCCGCCGATTGCCATGCCAGACTTAGAGCAAACTCTGAGGTGACGGAGTTGCCCATTTCAGCTATAAGAGTCAGAGGTGTCATACCTGACCGCGTTGTAACGTGCAAAATCCAGATTTTGTGTACTGTGAAGATTTCGAGCCACGTGTACTTGCACGAATTTCTCGTAATGAAGGGCCTGCATCATGATGCCATTTTAGGCGCAGACTTCATTAGAAAATATGATGGAATCATTGACATGGGACGGAATACGGTAGAGTTCAAGCCGAACGAACCCATTCAGATGAGCCTAATTGAAGAAGAACCGGAATTCCTATCCGAAGTAGACGTAGTCGAAGCATTAAAGGGCAAGGAAATTGAGGCGACACTAGATGCCGACGAAGAGGCAGAATCATTATCAGCACCCACACATGAGGATCTTGACGCAATACTGAACGAATACCGAGATATATTCGACACCACACCTGGTGAGATATTAGACTACGAGTATGATCTTGTATTACTGGACGATTCCCCTTTCCAGAAAAGGATCTATCCGATTGCCGAGAAACATCTCGAAGAAGCTGCTAAGAAGATCCATGAGATGGAAGCAGCAGGTACAATCAAGAAATCACCGACTCCTTTCTTGAATCCCATAATACCTGTGGTTAAGGTAGATGGAAGCTTGAGACTTTGTCTTGATGCCAGAGCCTTGAATGAACGCCTAGCTCCTGAGCACGACAGACCGCCCAAGATTAGGGACATTCTCAGGAAGTTCAAAGGAAAAAGGATATTTTCATCATTAGACTTGGTTCAGTCTTATTACCATATCAGATTATCTGAGCATACTCAGAAATATACTGGATTCTTGTTTGATCAGACTACTTATGTATTCCAAAAACTACCATTTGGATTGAAAAATGCCGGAGCCGCATTAATCAGAGCACTTGATGCCAAGCTGACTCATGAAGTGAAGCAGAAAGTAATATGTTATGTGGATGACATAATCATAGCTTCGGGAACAGAAGAAGAGCATTTAAAGACATTGTGCCTTGTTTTTTAGAATCTCCGACAGGCAAATTTTAAGGTCAAGTTTGACAAGTGTCGATTTTTTTCAGGAAGAAGTGAAATTCGTAGGACACATAATCAATGGAGAAGGATATAGACCGAATCCGGCAAAGATTAGAACTGTTGCTGCATTTCCAACACCAACCCGTGTGAAACACGTGAGACAATTCTTAGGAATTCTCCAATTCTTTGCTGCTCATTGTGAGAAGTATTCCGAAACTGTTGCACCACTGCAAGGATTATTGAAAAAGAACTGCAGGTGGAACTGGAATGATGAATGCGAGATAGCTTTCAGGAGAGCTAAACAGATGCTTGTGGACTCAATTCAGTTAGAATATCCAGATTACTCTCGGAACTTTATTCTAGAAACTGATGCATCTGCCATTGGTATAGGAGCCATTTTACTGCAGGAAGATGATGAGAAGAAACGTCATTACATTGCTTTCTTAAGCCGACGTTTAAGAGCACATGAATCTCACTACTTCACGACCGAGATAGAAGCACTTGCAATTGTTTACGCACTTGAATACTGGCAGAAACTTCTGTTAGGTCAGAGGATTATTGTGAGAACCGATCATCATGCGTTGACCTTCATCTTGAGAACAAGACTGGCAAGCGACAGGATCACACGTTGGACGCTGTTTCTCCAACAGTTCGATTTGGAAATAGTTTATCGACCAGGCAGAGAGAATGTGTTGGCCGACATCCTCAGCCGGAATCCTGAAGCTACTGTTAATGCCATAGACATCGAGGGAGAATGCGAGGAACACCTTCGCCGACTTCGTCATTTACCTGAAGGACAGCGACGTGAGGAGGAACTCAGACATATTATCCGTTTCCTGGAACGAAGAATGGATCCACAGGATGATCATTATGCAAGGATTGCTGCTGTTGCAGATGATTATTTGATTTATCATCGTGTCTTATACAAGTTTGTAGACGAGGACCACACTCAACTGCGTGCAGTTATTCCTAGGAGATACCAAGAATCTGTTATTCTTATGGTACATTTATCCATTGGACATGGTGGAACAGACAAAACCATTGCAACTATCAAGGAGTCTTTCACATGGAAAGGGTTAGAAGCCACCGTTAGACAGTGTTTACGTGCTTGCGACGCATGCCAGCGGAACAAGTACACGTCACACTTGCTGAAGGAACAACCTAGACCAATACTACCAACTCAACCTAGAGAGTTGTATGCACAGGACCTGTATGGCCCAATACCTAAGGCTCGTCGTGGGAATCGATACATCGTTGTAACGGTGGATGTGTTCACGAAATATACGATGCTTCATCCAATTCAAAAAGCTACTGCACATCAGATTATTCAGAGGATTAGACGTCAAGTGATACCGGAGGCAGGAAAGCCACAATTCTTGTTGACTGATCACGGATCACAGTACACCTCAGCAGAATTTGCCAATGCCATGAATGAACTTGAAATAGGTCATGTTTTATCATCTATTCGACATCCAGAGAGCAACCCAGCAGAATGCGTGATGTCTATTATCGCAAAATTCTGTCGATTATATTGTCAAGAAGAACACTGGCGATGGACTGAAGTCCTTGTTATTATGGCAAAATGTATTAATTCAACAGTACATGAAAGCACTGGTCAAATACCTATGGTCTTGCATTTGAACCAGATGCCGCTGAGAATATGGGATCGTGTGATTGTAAATCCACCTTGTTTACAACCATCACATGCCAGCAGACTTTTAGCTGCAAGAGAGACTATGGACAGACAAGCTGCCAAGCGCTTGAGAAGAACTAGACGCCAGAGGTTTAGAGAACCACTAGTAGAAGGAGACCTTATCCTTATAAGGAGACCCGGAATTTCTAGTCCTATAGACCGCATATATGGGAAATTTCTATCCTTGTATTATGGCCCTAGTCGTATCCGACAGCCTTTAAACAATGGAAGTTATGTGATAGAAGACATTAGGACAGGAGAACGCATTGGAACCTTTAATGCAGCCAATCTAAAAAAATATCACTCTTGAATGAATTTCAAAGCAAATAAAAATGTTATCCCAACATTTTATTTGAAACGACAGAGAGGCAGATGAACCCGCTGAGCTATGGTTCATGTGATATTTTTTTATGACAGAGCATTTATGATGGGATGTTGTACTTTTGAACACACCCAGGAAGCCACGTGAAGCTGAGAGATCACGCGATACTTTGAAGTAGCGGTGAATCGCACTTTTGACTTTGGTGTAAACTGCTAATTATTATCTGAGGTCTTATTAATTATTTTTATCTTTCCTACGAGACTCAGAATATTCCATTTCGTCATGCTGCATTATTAAAACATTTTGGAGAATGTTTATTTTTACTTTAGGTAAGGTAATACCCTTGCAGATACGCAAAAAGGAACGTAAGTAGTCGCTCAACGTTTTCGTTTTGACGACCTACTTTCTAGAGACACCCAGTACCGGAGCACTGCGTCTTGAGAATCCGCCTTGTGTAGGCGTGGAATTACATTTGTCCTACGAGACGTAGAAGAATATCCGCTGTTTAGCGTTAAAAGTGATTATAAGGTGCCATCGAGCAAGCAAATACTAATATCCACTGTCGATGAAGTCCAGTGAATTAAATAAGAAGCTTGGGAAATAATTATTGGCAAGTATAGTGTATTGCACAACATTGCTGTGACATCACATATTACCCACGCGTATGTGGAGGGCAGATGCCTAGTGGAAATATACAGGTAATAGTGTTACAATTATCCTGAATAAGTGTGATTATAATTGTATGAGATATTTAAATTGCCAAAGTGGAAATTTCATCTTTGAAACGTCGTATAATTCACGGATGCTGCGTGATACAAAAGTAGCGTCACTAGCACGTGCAGCATTATAAAATAGTGTTAGCTCACATGCTAATCCACATCTGCAAGATTAAGGCTGTGTCGTATTTTATAATTGAAGCCTAGAATAGTCACGACGGACATTATAATTTTGGAAGTGAGAGGATGAATAATCACGCAACTTATTTCGCTACCCACGTGATTGGACTTTTCTTCACCATGGTTGAAGCAGTCACCATGGGCTAATACCATCCCAGTATGGGGGGGGTGACGTTTCTACAGGAACCCGCATGATGGTGGAACTTCCAGAACGATGAACGAGAGGGAAGGAGCCAAAATGCCATTTCCAGGCATATCCACGAAGATGTCGACAGGGACAAATCGAACCCTGGTCTTTGGGGGAGTCCAGATGGGAATCCTGATGAGGAGGATACCGATCCAGAGAGCCAGAGAGGTTTATGTACAACCCTTGTTGTGGAATAGAGAGCTGAGTGAGAGCTCCTCCATTTCGTGAGTTTTTTGTCACACCCCTTCTTTGTTCTAGTTTCTGGTGGTATAGTAGTTTTAATGTAGTTTGTGAATCAACCACACTCAGTGTCAGCCATTTTTCTAGGTAGGGATGTAACTAGATTAGTTAGATGTCATTTATTTCAGTTTAGAGTGAGACACCCTTGGGGTCAGACATTTTGGTCAGCCCTGGTGCAGCTTGGTGAACGTCGTGGAACGTCAATGCCTACCTTTTTGCTGAACCTGATCGTAGTCATTTTGAGGCTATTTTGTTCAACCCTACTTGGGGTAATTTTCAAGTCTTTGCTGACTGTAGTTATGGCAATCAGATGCCTTGGTTATTAATTGACTGCATTCTTCGCAGCCATCCTTTGTTACACCCCTGACTGTCGTTAGAACGGTCGTATCATTTAGGTAGTCGACAGTAACTACCAGTTTGTAAATGCATTATATTTCATTTTGAATAAGCTCAGAAGCTATTCTTGGTCATGTTTGAACCTAACAACTAGAAGGAATGTTTCGTTGCCTAGCATCGAACGCGGTTCCCAACGTATCATTAAGCAGATCTAATGTGTGAATCTGTGCCACATTTATCATATTTTTCTTGTGTCGTGTGAGACACGTTTTTATTTGATGTTCTATCAACTACTGAGTTGCATTTTTAAAGCAAAGAGCTTCAGTTATTGTAAGTTTACTTTCATTTAGACGTCTTTGGTAGAAAGACGGAAGTGTATTAATATACTCAGATTTATAGCGTGCGTTTGATACACGGACTCTGTAGAGATCCGTAACCCATGGTAAAATTTTTTATGAACCGGCCGAGTGCAGGTTTTGTATTGATTAAATCGCCGGCCTTGAATAAACTGGTTTTGTAACCCAGTGACCTAGAGCACGCCTGCTTTATTGTGAGACAAAACTACTATAGACGAGGACAGAGTACAATTTGTATTCGCTTTTCCTTTCATTGCTATTTTGCTTATGGAAATCAGTTTCCACTCTTGTATTTGATCACTTGTTTTATGGATCGGTTTTTGTTAGTTTTACGCTCTGTTGCGTGTATTGTCGTATAACAGGAACAGTTATGTAAGGTTTTCTATAGGATGGTGAAGTCTACCCTGTTATAGCAGGATGTTATTGTATACTTTGTCCGGGGATGATCCCGTTGACCAGATGTTATATGGAAGGTAACTGTTGTACAGGCCTATCCCAGAGTTATTGAACGCGAGCTTAGCGCCGCTGGTAACCCGTGTTATTGTGTGTCCGAGTTGTTATACTCGTTGATTATATTCCGACTGTTGAGTCGAGGCTTTTTGGTGGAGAATGATCTCAGTTGGAGACACTCCGTGCCCAGGCTATTGTCAATGTTATTCGCCATAAACCTACGATAAACCTATAAACCGACATTCTAATAATAAAATGCATAATTGTTGTAAAACAAGCCTAACTAACGATTCTTTCTATCTAACTTTGTTCTTTGCATTCTGGAACTGTTGACATAGCCGTGCAGTTGAAGATAATTTCCTTGTGAGGAAATGACTAGGACAGTTGACATTTTTGTAGCGACCTGAAGCATGTGCGAACCTAGAGTTCGTAGCTTGTGGAGCTCAGGCCATGCGATGTCAGACGTGGTCTCAACTGCGCATTCGTCACCGTAACTATACACATTAGATGACTATGGTTTACAAAGAGTAAACCAAGGTGTAGGCAGGAATTTTTAATAAAAACTACTGTGTCTATTTCGTTATTAATTTATGATGTCAAGTGTATTAAACCCTACATGTTACTTTATTGTGTTAAGCATAATTAAATTGTTTGTTTTTCATGGCTGTACACTTAGCTTTTGGATGTAATTGTGTTCTTTTACGGACGTCATCGCCGTAAATTTTGTTAATTGATAGGACTTAGCTAGTTGAATTAATGTTAAATTTAAATGTCGAAATGGTACCATCCTAACCTAGATTTGTTTTGCTACCCTGTTAAATGTAAATTCAGATATTAGCTTGATCTTGTAACTTGAACTAGGGACTTGCGTCGTACCATATTCCTAGCGTTGCTGTTGTTGCTTTATCATTGTGAGTTAGATCTTTCGCGAGGGTTTTCAGTAACTTCTCAGGTAGGGGACCTGTTCTTTATCTTTGTTTATTTATTAATTTGCGGACTAGCCGATTATAACCCTCCGAACTAGGCTAGGGGCTTGTGAATTTTAATAAATTTTCACGGGGTTTTACATGAGTCTGGATGTTTATTTTCTCAGTCTAGTTTTGAGGTGAACCTTTCCTTAGGCGGTCTATGACCATCGTCACCATGTACCACGATCCCTGTGGACTACGGACTCTCGTGCCGCTTTAGCCTTTATGGAAGGTCACCTGATCCTCACGGTACTTTTTTATTTGATTTATGTGTCGTTAGTTGAGTCATCGTGGTTGTTGACATCAACTAAACGGTCTCAATATAAAATACAGAACTGGAGAACTACTTAATTATACCGTAATCTCACCACCCTTAAACATTTCATATTATGCATGTTGCATAGAGAAACGACAGCACAGCTGTTCAGCTGCTTGCTTCTCACCCTGGTGGACCAAGTTTGGTTAATACACATTTCAAATTGTAGTTCAAATTGAAAACGTCAATAGTTGCCACTGTTTATTTAATCTCATTTCTCTAGGAATTTAGGGAGCATATTGGCTGCAGTCCTATCAGCGCCACCTCTGGATCTGCCCCCTGTTTATGTCAAATCAACAGCTACTTCCATGGTCGTCGCACTCACAAATACGGTATCCTAAAACATGCGAGAATGTGGAATACGGTATTATTATTCCGGTGGTTAACATAGGCCTACTAGGCTTAGGCCGAAGATTCCTGGGTTCGATTCCCGGCCAGGCTCGGAAGATTTTTATCTCCAGTGGAATTTTCTGACGTCTTAAACATGAAATTCATTCCCGGCGCGCAGATCGAGCATAATAAAATAAATAACTAAATGCATAAATAAAATTAGCCTATAGACATCCCGTAAGGGAAAGAGCCTCCTGTTTGCTCAGGGACGAGCTCGTGATTTTTAAAGTGTTATTATAAGGATTTTGTTATTTTATGCAAAATAGGCGTCTGGTAATATTAAATTACTTTATGCAATTTTATAACAATACCAATAATGATATTAACAATAATCATTATTATCAGCATTATTTTTACTATTGTTATTACAGTATAACCCAGGATAATAGAAAAAGGCTTATCAATGAGGGACAGAGAGAGAGAGAGAGAGGAAGGGAGAGGGGGTGGGCGAGCGGGGGGCCCGGGCTGACTCCAGCCCCAGGGCCCGTGCAGGCTCTCCACGGCCCTGGATGTGACAGGTGCCGGGTGTAAGCTTTGTTATTTGACACCCAGATGGGAGGTTGCATTTAAAATTCTCTTATTCCTTGGAGTGCTATGAAAGTCAAGGAGGTTAGATATCTAAGCTCCTTGACACTACAGCGCTTTCTAGTGGAAAATGGAGGAACTTTTTGTGTTGGCGGAAACACCCGAGATTAATTTTGTCATTATGAACACGGCGCGGCGTACTGAATTCAAGTGGGTTCATTAACATGCCAACAACATATGACATGCGTGCTGTGATTTTTGTCGCCTTTCAAAAATCACTTACCACGGCCAAAAGCGAACCTGCAAGCTTGGGGTTGGTAGTCCGACACGATAACCACTCACTCACCGTGGCAAGCTATTCTTTTGATTAAAAGTATTCATGCTTTTGGGATATTGCAGTCTGAAAATTAATTTTAAAATTCTAAACGTTTCGAAAGGAACTTTGCCTCCTTTTTCAATAGAATTAATGAGCTTTCAAAAAGTAGAGAAATTCCCCTGTACGTCACCAGAGAGCAGCCAGAGGCAAGATTTCTTTTAAATTGTTTATCCACCAAGCTCCAATTCTCCCACGGACTCAACGAGGGATCATTCCTCTACCGTCACAAAGGTGGTGTGTGGGTGCTGAACACACCGTGTCATTGTCAGCAGATACAACTGGGGATGGTGACAGGTGACCGCTAACTTGGGTCTAATTAAGGAAGGGTTAGGGAAGTGATTTTGGGAGGAAGTCGGCCGTGGATCCAGCTTTTGCCTGGTGGTGAAAATGGGAAACCACGGAAAACCACGCTCTTCCGATACCAGCGAGGCACGATGAGCGCTGACAAGACAACCTGTTCTCACAATACCGGCTCGCTGACCCCAGCGCAGCGGAGAGGTCAAGTAGCGGCCACCGGTCATCCTCACTCTAAGGTACTTCCTTGGTGGGTCACTGGTACAGTGACCGCCTCATTATTTCAAAAACACGGGTTCGATTCCCAGCCGACGAAGTCGGCTTTCTGAAGAGACGCAAAAATCCACGACTCGCAAAAGATCTCTCGTATAACATATGAAAATCCACAGCCTGCTTCCAGTCTCCGACCGGGTCAGGAATGGAATGAATGAAGCCCCCATCTAGCGGCGAGGATATGGACTGTGCCGGCTGCCGAGGCCTGACGCACTCCTCTGGGGCAATGATTAAATGAATGATAGATGAAATGAAATGATAGTGGAGAGTGTTGCTGGAATGAAATTGTGACAGGGAAAACCGGAGTACCCGGAGAAAAACCTGTCTGCCTCCGTTTTGTCCAGCACAGATCTCACATGGAGTGACCGGAATTTGAACCACGGACCCAGCGGTGAGAGGCCGGCGTGCTGCCGCCTAAGCCACGGAGGCTTCTCTCTCGTATAACATATGCTGAATACAAAACAGAATTAATTAAATGCGAGTCAGAGGTCACCCATTATTTGAGATGGGTTATTCCAAAATCCTGACAAAAGTTTACATGAGATTAATAAATTAATAGATTAATAAATATTTTTATGTTCGACGATGTCGACATGTAAATATTATATGTCAGAAAACTGTACCATAATGAGGGTCATTATAACACTATTTTTAATTATGAAACTGTAGGGGTAGACCAAGGTTAGAATATGTTAAACAGATTGCCTCGGATGTAGGGTGTGATAGCTATGTAGAGATGAAACGATTAGCTCAGGACAGGGAGGCATGGAAAGCTGCATCAAACCAGTCAAGACAGACGACTCAAACAACAACAACAACAACAACGTATACGAAATGTTGAGTCCTGTTCTGGCTGCTATGTCATGTGGATTGGATTGCTTTTTGTCTATTGTTGGAGACATCTGCAAAGGCTAGGTCAAGGTGGATTTTGTGTCTGCCAATAGTTATCCCTTTAGTCAATCGGTTGGTCGATTAATCGTTGGTCATCGCTCCCTTCACAGAAGTAAAGAAGACATTTAATTAATAACTAGTACATTATGCAACGAGCCTATAATTACCATTATAGGCGAGTTGCATACGATTGTTTGTTCGACGATAATTATTATAACTATTTTATGTTCGAACATAAATATTCATAAATATATGTCGAGATTTCGCCAGTTTATGTACTGAACAGAGCGCATGAGACGCAGAGAATGCCTTGTATTTGACCATGGCCTTCTCGATTATCCCACTATGACACTAGGCCAGGCAGTGAAATTTAAATTAGAAGGCCTTGGAACTCAGCGCTGGTGCGATGCTATTCTTATCTAATTGGTCAAACAATTGCTTCTTAAGCTCTGATTGGTGGTTAAAACTGTTTCATAATGAAAAATAGTGTTATGATGAGCATCATTATAGTACAGTTTTCTGACATATAATAGTCAGGGTCGAACATAAAATATATGATATCATATCTTATTAAATAATGTACCAACTTTGTGAAAACTAGACTTAAATAAAGTAAAACAAAAATGTTCCTGCCCTAATAATAATAATAATAATAATAATAATAATAATATCGTATGGCCTCGGATGCCGGGTGCAAGCTTTGCTTTTTGACACCCAGAGGGCAGTTTGCATGTCGAATTTTGTTGTTCCTTGAAACACTATGAAAGTCAAGGAGGTTATATATTTAAGCTCCTTGACACTAAAGCGCTTTCTAGTAGAGAAATGAGGAACTTTGTGTTGGCGGAAAATCCCGATATTAATTTTCCCATTATGAACACGGCCTACTGAATTCAAATGGGTTCTTTAACATGCCAACATCGTATGACATGCGTGTCGTGATTTTTGCCACCTTTCAAAAATTACTTACCATGGTCAGGCGCGAACTTGCAAGCTTGGGGCTGACAGTCCGACACGTTATCCACTCAGCCATCGTGAACAAGAATTCAAAATCTTTGCTGAAAACTCTTCGTTTTCCTTCTTTCAATACCCTTCCCAATTTGATTGATACTTGTCCTTCCACTGTTACTGACTCTTATTTGGTTATTGTTAACATAAACAAGGAGGTAGTATTATGAATGTATAGATTGAATTGAATATATGCTACTGTCACATTTTTGGCGCAGCGGTCAAACTGTTAGTCTCTAACCAAGGTAGACCGGGTTTGATTCCCGGTCAATACATGTGAGATTTTTGAATTGAAATGCCATGTCCTCTGGTTCGCATTCCACGTAAAAGGGAGGTACCGTGGATCATGATCGTGAGATTAACAGACACGCAAAACTACAAGCTTCCTTCCTTCCTTTTACATTAATAATTCATAATAACAAAGTGACACACAACGTCGACAGTACTCTCAAATACTGTGAGCACATTCCTCAGTAACTATAACATTCATTATTCTCAAGGGTCTCATGCAGTTCGTCGTAAACAATCAAAACATGGCTTCCTACAATCATGAAATGACCTAGTCTCACAAATGATGAAAATACATCTTTTATTCCACTCATATAACAACATTCTGTTATGCATTTAATATTTGACTACTCACCCACAGCTTGACAATAATGCCGCTTACTTAAATGTCATTTGTGGTCTTTGTCCTACCCCATATGATATTCAACCTTGAACGTGAAGCTTCATAAACTGCTCAATGACAAATGAAAGTCGGTGAAACATTTGCCACTGTGCTCGTCAAACCAGTGCCTGCTAAATGCACTGCCTACTGTATTGCCATAACATTCTCGCGTTACAGAGCACTCACTGCCTTGTTTCCAATACACACATTTTCAATTGTACATCCAGCTGGCAGTGCGTCTTCACTTCCGTCCGATCCACTTCCGTTCGATTCACTTCCGTCCCCAATTTTCTAAATCACTCCCACATAACTATCCATCATTCCGAAGATAAGCGTAACTCAACTTAAACTCATTTTCTTATGTCGTGTCTACTAATCAATTAATCGATAAGTGGCTTCGGTGGCGTAGTTGGTAGCATGCTGAGCTTCTATGTCCAAGATCGCGGGTTCAAACCCGGCCTAAGTCGACGGACTTTTTGAGAGCGTTAAAATACTTCAGTATCCCTTCCTTCGGAGGGGAAGTAAAGCCGGCGGTCCCATGTCACAGATTTATGGCATGTAAAAGAACCTTCCACTAATTAAACTTGTGTGAAGCTTACTTTGCAGGTTAGATTTCGTTGAAACGCTCTATCAAAGTTCCAACGTTCACCACTAGGTGTCAGTGACATCTGGTAGCGAAAGTTGGAACTAATTGAAATTAAACGGAACTTGTAGCTCACCCTATGGGTGTCCACATTTAAGCAGCTACAGCCTCTGGCGATCCGAACATGCCCTCGGACACACCCGGCACTAAAAGCCATACGATAAATAATAAAATAATCAATCGATTGAACGGTAAGTCGACTAATCGTTATCCATTAATTTCAAATTATTTGGTTATAACCGAACATCGCTTATTAGCGCCTCTCCTACATAAAGTATAGCTGAGATGTAATTATTATTATTCTGTCTTGTAATCAGCAACTTTGATACGACAGATCTTTCACGAGCCAACATTGTAGGACAAGGTGTGCCGTGGATATTTTTGCCGCCCTTCAGAAACCTAACTTCCTCGACCGAGAATCGAACCCGCGATTTTATGATCAGCCACTGACCCACCGAGAAAGCTACCTGATAACGTGTGTCATTGTAATGCCTGTACTAGTATCACCATCAACTAGAGCAGTTTCCAACCACCGGTTGGGTCTGCTTGGAACACAAGCCTCTGCATCATTTTTGTCCATCCAACACTTCTCTTCTGTCACTGTCGTCCAATTCACTTCTTTTCTTTCGACACTTTATCCACCTATCCCTTGTTCTTCCTCTAGGTCTCTCTTTCTTCCGCTCCATTCCCAATATTTCCCGTAGTATTCTCTCTTCTACCATTCTTTTCACGTGTCCATACCACTGTAGCCTTCATTTTTCAATCCTATCCTGTAGGGGGTTATTCCTTTAATATTTCTCTGACTCTGTCCATTCTAGTTACACCTATACGACTCCCCTGAAACTTCATTTCCACTGCTTGTATTCTGCTTTTATCTCTCTCCCTCATCACCCAAGTTTCTGATCCATACGTTAGGATCGGCACAAAGTAAGTCTTGTATATGAAGAATCCATCAGCACACCTTCCTCTTTCATCTAATTCCAAATCATTTCCCCCATTTTCTTCAATGACACTTCACTAGTCTGTGTGTTTGGCCGGCTATTTAGTAGCACGGACTGTGAACCACTTCCTGTTTGTTCTCCTGCTTACCACATCCTCATCTCCCTTCCTGCCTCACGTAATGCTGCTCCTCACAGGTAACCTACTTTATCTAGAGCACACAGGGGCAAACATTTTAGGGGCGGGGCAGACGCAATACAAAATAATCTTCGCGGGCCGAAAAAAGAACAACACATGTTTCTTCTTCGTCTTCTGCTCTTACGGCCTCATTGCACCACTTCAGTCAATCATTTCTTGGTCCTCTTCTTCAGTAAGTTTCCTTTCCGAGTTGCCCAGTAGCTTTTCATTCGCTCTGATCTTCTCAGGCGTTATATAAGTAAATAAATAGGATTGAGTAGATTAGTAGTTATAATATAAATAGTACATTATGCAACGAGCCTATAATGGTAATTAAGACACGATTATGTTTATAAAGCGAGCGTAAGCGTGTCTTAATTACCATTATAGGCGAGTTGCATACGACTGTTAATGTTCGACGATAATTATTATAACTATTTTATGTTCGAACATAAATATTCATAAATATCTGTCGAGATTTCACCAGTTTTATGTACTGAACAGAGCGCATGTGACGCAGGAATGCCCTGTATTTGACCATGGCCTCGTCGATTACCCTACTATGACACTAGGCCACGCAGTGAAATTTAAATTAGAAAGCCGTGGAACTCAGCGCATCTAATTATCTAATTGGTCAAACAACTGTTTCTTGAACTCTGATTGGTGGGAGAAACTGTTTCATAATGAAAAATAGTGTTTTAATGAGCCTCATTATAGTACAGTTTTCTGACATGTAATAGTCAGGGTCGAACATAAATATATTTTCCTCATCTCTAAAGTTCCTTTTTACTGTATGACGATTGTCTATTTTTGCCTGAAATCTTATTTTTATATCTTGCAGTTTTTTTTAATTTTTTGTTTGTTTTGTTTTGCAAGTCATCCAAGGTTATTTCTAATTCTTTCATATCTTCTCTAATTTCCTCAATCCATCCTACTTGTTGTTTCATATTCCAAAGTTTCACTACAATTTTTCTTGATAACCTGGTTTCTGGTGTCCTCATGATGTGACCAAAAAAAGAAATCCGTTTCTTCCGAATAGTATCAGTGATGGGCTCCAGTTCTCTGTATATCACTTCATTTGGTACTATCCGCCACTGTCCATCTTTCTGATATTTTTTATTTATGCATGTTCTAGCTATTCTTCTTTCTACTTTTAAAATTTTGTCGATTCTGTTTTTCTGAGTAAATTTAAGAAGAGTTTCGCTTCCATATGTCACCTCTGGTTGAACCACCGTCCTGTAATGTTTTAATTTTGTTGCGATTGATAGACATTTTCTTTTATGTAGACCATGTTCATTTTTGCGTTTTTATCATTTTATTCGTTCTTTCTTGCCATGCAGGTTTCTCATTCAAGTTGTAAGTTATAATTTCTCCTAAGCATTTAAACTGCTTCACTATTTTAACTGTCTTGTTATTTACTGTTATGTGATTCATTACAAGTGGATTTGCTGCCATTATCTTTTTTTTTTTCAAGTGATATCTGAAGTCCAATCTTTTGCGCTATATTTTGTAGGCTTATTATTTGAATTCTGGCTTCTTGAATATTATTAGCCAGTAACGCTAAGTCATCTGCGAATCCCAAGCAATTTAAGTCTATTTGATCTTTCTTGGTTCCAATTCTTACGCTCCTAGGATTTTTCCTGTACCATTCCCTCATCACATATTCCAAAGCACAATTGAAAAGCAAAGGCGATAAACCATCTCCTTGTCTTAATCCTGTTTTAATCATAAACGGCACAGATATTTCTCCTCTGAATTTTACTTTAGATTTGGTGTTTGCTAGAGTTAGTTTTATAATTTTTATTAATTTGGGACGAAGGCCAAAATTCCTTAGTATTTTCAGCAATGAAGATCTATGTATACAATCATAAGCATTTTTGAAGTCTCTGAAGGTTATGACTCGCTGTTTTTGCCTACGTTTGTAGTAGTCCATTACTAATTTTAAGGTGATTATCTGTTCAGAGCAGCTTCGCCATGACCGAAATCCACATGTTTCTTCTTCTTCTGCTTCTGCTTTTACGGCCTCATTGGACCACTTCAGTCAATCATTTCTTGGTCCTCTTCTTCAGTAAGTTTCCTTTCCGAGTCGCCCAGTAGCTCTTCATTCGCTCTGATCTTCTCAGGCGTTCCTCATCTGTAAATACCCTTTTTACTGTATTACGTTTGTCTATTTTAGCCTGAAATCTTATTTTTATATGTATATCCAGATGTTTATAGAGAGATTATAAACTTTTTTATTTCTTAATGTTAAATCAAACAAACCTTATAGGCTACAGATGGTAGAGAACTTAGCAAAAAAGAACACACCTTCATTATTTGTTAGAAGAGGAAGGAGTATGTGACAAGTGAAACTGTGACTGTGCTTCTAATTTTTTTTCATAATCAGGTTGAAACTGGGATGAGCTGATTCTTAGTAGCGCAGCTAAATAGAGGTCTGTCAATCTATTTCTGACGCTAATTTTGCGAAGCTTCATTGTAGAAAACAACTGTTCACAGATATAGTAAGATGTGAACATGGCAGTTATCTATTGTGCATGAGATTTCAAGTTTGGGAAGCTTGATTTTGGTAGGGCCTTGTAGAACTCAATTTTCGAAACTTTGAGGAATAGTTGCTTTAATTCATTGTTACATTGTAACTCAATCACTACTAGCTGCAACTCTAATTTTACTGTTTCACACTCAACATTAAATGGCATGCTGGAAACGTCCATGTCCGCTTCAATAACTTTGAAGTTCTGAAATCTTCATTCAAATTCATCGTGGAGATTTCTCGCAAAGGTATTGCACAAAACGCATTAACACAATGAGATTGAAACAGTTTTTCACTTCTAGGTTCACAGACCAGTAAATGTGACCTATGTGTTATTGTAGGTAATATATTTCAAAACCATGTCGCGGGCCAGATTAGACTAGCTCAAGGGCCGCACTTGGCCTGCGGGCCGTACTTTGCCCAGGACTGGTTTAGAGGAATCTAAAAGTACTAGTTAGTGACTATTTAACGAATAGGCTAAACTTAAACACTAGTACATTATGCAACGAGCCTATAATGGCTATAATTAAGACACGAGTATTTTTTATAAAACGAGAGTATGCGAGTTTTATAATTTCCATACGAGTGTCTTAATTACCATTATAGGCGAGTTGCATACGACTGTTTATGTTCGACGATAATTATAACTTTATTATATGTTTTAACATAAATATTCATAAATATCTGTTGAGAGTCAGCTACTGGAATTTTGTGATCGCAGAGCGAGCGTTGGGTGTTATATCTTTGTCTTTCAAGAGCTTTGAACGACCGACGCATGCGCTCTGTGGGCTTGCAATGCCATATGCAGCCATATGTTTACATCAGCCGTCCCTCAGTAATATTGTCACCGCAGTCATTTGAAGACAATGCGCTGTGTAGAAATTAGTGTTGGTGATTTTAAGGTACAGTGCTATTTCTTGTCTCATATTCGCCAGTTTATTTACGCGAACATATGGACGGTGGGTATTCCATGTCGGTAATTTATTATAGTTCGATGTTGTGTTTATGTCCGACATGTTGGATTTTGAGCGCATGCGCGAAGTTATCGTTACCTAATTGGTCAATGAACGAGCTCTGATTGGCTGGAGAAACTGTATCATAATGGAAAACAGTGTTATAATGACCATCATTATGATACAGTTATCTGACACATAATAGTGAGGGTCGAACATAAAATCCATTAAATTCCCAAAGGTACAGGGTAGTAGTGTAGTGAAGATCGACCAATGGGAGGGGTTATAGCTAAAGCCCTGCGCGGATAAATCCGCGGATATCCGCAATTTTTTTCGCCATGCGGATATAGTTTGCTTGGCTGTGCGGATAGCGTATAAGCTGCGGATAATGTTTGGAGAAAATTTGCGGATAGTTTTTAGAATACAATCCGAACTTGTTGAATATCATTATTGGGACCCGGATGTTTATCACATATTTTTCCGTAGTTTTTTTTTTTTTTTTCATGACAAATGTAAGATGATTAACGCTAATCTCATTCAAATTATGTCATTAAGCACGACTAACACTCGAACTGAACAGGGTTGCAATTCTGGCTGTGTAACATTCATTTTAACACAGCACTTGACATACAAAGCCTATGGGAACGATTTTCTCTTCAAACGTCTAAATGATCGCTTTAATACTTTATCTAATTAAAACTATCATTGTAATGCCGGTAGATTCGGATAAACGTGTGAATGCAGATAACAGTCGTGCGAATGCGGGACGGATGCGGATAATAATAATAATAATGATAATAATAATATCCTATGGCCTCGAGTGCCGGGTGCAAGCTTTGTTAATTGACACCCAGAGGGCAGCTTGCATGTCAAATTTCGTCGTTCCTTTGAACGCTATGAAAGTCAAGGAGGTTAGATATCTAAGCTCCTTGACACTACAGCGCTTTCTAGTAGAGAATGGAGGAACTTTGTGTTGGGGGAAAATCCCGAGATTAATTTTGCCTTTGAACACGGCCTACTGAATTCAAATGGGTTCTTTAACATGCCAACAACGTATGACATCCAGGTCGTGATTTTTGTCGCCTTTCAAAAATCACTTACCACGGCCAGGGGCGAACCTGCAAACTTGGGGTTGGTAATCCGACACGTTAACCTCTCACCCACCGTGGCAAGCAACGGATGCGGATAAGATTTTACCTATCCGTGCAGGGATCTAGTTATAGCAACTGGGAGATAACCGTACCGTAATTCAGGGAATAGCACAGTAACATGAAGCAACCCGCCTATCTCCTAACAACGATCTCCAAATTAGTGTTAATATACCCATAGAATGTTATAGGTCCTTATTATTATGTTTAATTAACACTAGATTATTTTATATGCCAATTCCCTCCCGCTAAGAATAGAAAGAAAGCAAATTGCCCTGCTAGGTGGCATTTGAAATTATCTGGGGCTACGCTTAGTTTGAAAAGAGCTACAGTATATTTTAACGGGGCGAACGCTAGATTGGCAACCCTGGGAGGACGGAGTTATGTGTTGTTATGAAGACGTGTGTAGCCTCAGTGGGGAGTCGGATTGAAAGGCGACAACAATACATCTCCAAGCAGATAACATAACATAACTAACGTATTACCCAACTGAAGAATGCCCAATACAGTGTTCTACAAGATAAAGTGGCATTTTGGACTTTAATCATATTGTGTTTAGATTTCAAATTTCAACTATTTCTTTTTTATTTACATTCTTTCACTTATTATTGTATTGTACCTTTAGGGTAAACATCCTCCATCTTTTCATATGGTACACCATAATAGGTGTATTGATAAGAATGTTTTTTTAGTATTAAGCTTTTCAACCACCTGTTTTCTTTGTAACTTTTGATCTATATCAGCTGATGAAGGGGCCAAAACAATGAGGCCTCGAAACATGTCCCCAATGACCACGAAGTGATCACTTATTAAAATGAAGGTATTATTAAGCGGAACTTTGCCACAATTATTACTAACTACAGTATTATGCATAAATGACTACACTAAATATGCTATGAAACTTTGCTGCAATAACGATACGGAGGGAAGGTTGGTGTGTCCCATTAGCTACACCACTGCGGCTAAATGAGAAATAATAGAATGCTTTATTGCCGTCCCACTTTTAGAGAAATAACATTAAAGATTTTTAGCGAGAAGTCAAATAGAAGTGAAATGAAGAATGGCAGAAACATTAAACCAGACTTGGCCAACCTATCATTTTGGTTAAACATTTCACGATCAAGAGAAGTTCAATTTCCTGACATTTCTCTTAATTCGCACGTGGTTATAATTTGGTTAATTAATTTATTAAAGCACGCTCGAAAGAGCATTAAACCTACATCCAATAAATTTCCATATAGTTTAGTTTTCACTATATTCTCTGATGGACTTTGTTCACTTGCCACACAGTATTAGATGGTAACGGTCGCACTTCCTGTTGCACAATGAGCATATACAGTCTTCACCAGGTTGGCGAAACCTTTAAGTGCCGCAGATTTTATGGTGGAAGCCATGGGCAGCAAGTCTGGTTACCACATCCCTTTTATCCTGTCCAGACACTGTCCATTGTCGGTCTATCATTGCGCTTGTGCCATAGAAATCGGGATCGATATCCTTCCTCGTCATCCATCGCTATTCGAGTAGCACTTAGAATGGACCTGTAGATGGTAGCATGAACTAAAGTCTTAAGTCCTCCACGAAGAAACTTTCCCTTGCTAATTATACTATCTTTGAGGGTGCATATAAAATCCCAACTCCGAGAACTCTCTTCAGGTTTCTTGTTTTCACACTTTCCCTTCGTGTGAGATCGCTGTTTGTTAAGTGCACCCATATTAAATCTATTCCATATGAGGCTGTTGGCGAAACGACTGCCTTAAATAGGGTCATTGCAGTGGACCATGGAAGTTTGCTGATGTTCTGTATTCTGTGAATGGCTTTTAAAGCTGCTGAGACTCTCTCTTGAATGTGGACCCTGTAGGAAGATATGGTTGTTTGTAAATACACTCCTATGTATTGCAATTTGTTCAGTGTTGTTAGCGTAACACCTTGCAGGGTTAAATGGTCATCTGTTGTCAGTTATCGTCATTTTCTGAGATTCATGTGGACTGTTTTTTTTTTTTTTTCTTGGTTAGTGCGGTGTTGTTTGTTCTTGAAGGGAGGTTTGTTTCCCAAAAGGAATACCGGTCGTCTTTATCACACTCCTCGACTGCAGTGAGTTAAGCGGTACGAAGTTCAAGTCTCGTGGTCTTCATCCACACTCCCTCCAAGCAAATGATAGGATGGTACTATATTTAAGTCCGAAAGCACCTCGAATCTTACCATTATAATCACCGACACTACAAAACAACACCACGAGTTATTCCTTGTGAAATTTGACAGCCATGTCTATCGATAGGTCGATCGTTAACGTTTCCTGAACAAGACAAGTTGAATATGTTGTCATCCTGTAGTTGTTGTTGGTTAAGTTAAACGAGAGAAGGACGGAATGTGTGGCCCACTAGCGCGTGTGTCGATCCCACTCATACGGGAATTATCAGGTAAGACAGGTCGAAACCTATCTTGAAACTGTATGGACGCAATCGTTGTACTATAGGAGGACCTCCACCCAGAGGCCCCAGGTTCGACTCCCGGCTCCGTCATGGATCTTAGAAACTGACGTGAGGGCTGGAACGGGGTGCACTCAGCCTCGTGAGGGCAATTGAGTAGCTGTCTGACAGTGAGGCAGCGCCCCGGGCACAGAAACCAAGATTAATGGCCGAGAGGACCTGATGTGCTGACCACGTGTCACCCCAATATCTAGAGGCCAAATGGCTGGACAGCGGTCGCTTGGTAGGTCTAGGCCCTTCATGGGGTTATCACTGTGGCCATCTAGTACTAGGATGGCTATCATTTTCCTCGTCTTTTCTTTCTTTCTTTCTTTCTTTCTTTCTTTCTTTCTTTCTTTCTTCCTTTCTCTCTTTCTTTCTCGATACCCTCATATTTTGTGGGACAGTCTATTGCAAGACGACCTAAAGGGTCGCGGTTTCTGAGCTCGGGAATTAGCGGCCCCAAGAGATTATTTTATTTTTCCATTGACTTTGGAACTGACTGTCCCCTCTTTCCCTTCCCTGTCTTTCATGGCTCTGATTCCTTCGAAATCAAATGCTTTTCCAGTCGGTCAATATGGTTGTATCCAATTGTAATGCGTCGTTCTCTAATCCTGAAAAGAATTACTTGAGATTAATAATCACACTTGGAACAGATACAATAAAAGAACGGTATCAACAAAAGCAAAATTAAGACATAACACAGCTCTATATGTATCTGAAACTGTTATAATTGGTGGCAAAGATCGAATAAAAATAATCGAAAAACAAGAAAAGAAAATCCTCACAAAGATCTTAGGACCAAAGTGTGAAAATGGAATTTGGATGAAAAGAAATCACATGAAATTTATCAAGTTACAGAAAAGATCACAGATACCATAAGGAAACGACGGGTACAGTTTCACGGATCTTTCGAAAGCCTTCGTCTAGAGCGTGGTGATCTATGGAAGTGAAAGTTGGACCGTTGGTGCAGCAGAAAAGAGGAGAATTGAAGTGTTTGAAATATGGTGTTACGGGAGAATGATGAAGATCAGATGGGTAGACAGGGTTACAAACGAAGAGGTATTACGACGAGTAGGAGAGGAGAGATGTTTCTAGCGACTGCTAATGAAGAGAAGAGATAGGTTGGTAGGACATATACTAAGCCACCTAGGTAGCTATGCAGAGATGAACCGATTAGCTCAGGACAAGGAGGCATGGAGGGCTGCATCAAACCAGTCAAAAGACTGAAGGCTCAAACAACAACAACAGCCTTATCAATGAAAATTCAAAACAACAGGCTAAAAGAAATCAGTGAAGACATAAATGAAATTGGATGTCATGAAGGAACCATTCAAGACAAAACAACATTCACAACTTTAATTCACAAACACAAATGTTCTGTGAAGCCCGCCCGACAAAATACAGGATGGACAGAACAGTGTAAAATGGAACACAGCGTGAGGATGAAGAGATATTGGGAAGGGAAGAAGAAAAAGTGCTAATACGTTCAAACGTGCTCCATAGTTGGGTACAACGAATCAAAAAATACACACACTTGGATAACCAGTTTCGATCGTCAAGCGATCATCAGATCCTTTACACTTAGGCTATTAAATCTATGTCTGCAAGTATGGGTGATGGTATTTACAATACGTACACTTATTTAGTTTCAGTAGTAGAATACGCGCAAGAAGAGCTTGCCACAGGATCCTGCACAGATCTTCGGTGATGTTCGGGTGGGCTCGGTAGTGGTAGAACACGCCCCTCCCACTTCGCTTCAGTAGCTCGCTGGCAGCAGTTCTGAATGGACCGTCTGCCCAGCCGGAGGTCTGGCATGCTAAACTGTGACTGGGGTTCAAGTGAGATCTCAGCGCGTGTATGTAATACCTTACACAGTAGTTATTACCTGAGCCAGGACACAGTAAGCTATACCCTAATTAGCCTATATTGTTTGCTGCTTCCTTGCACTCTTCGCTTGAATGACAGCTGTAGACAGCGTCCCGCAGCGAGCCCGCAGGGTTAAAGAATGCAGTGAGCAGTGAGCCCGGTAATCAGCATTTAAGGGACACACGGGAGCCCCGCAATGAGCACTAAAATACGACGATTGATATTGGTCTGTGCGCATCGTTCAGTTTCGCTCTTCTTGCGGGACTAATTAAACTAATACAACTAGTCAAAATATGTGATGTTTATTGAGTTACTGAAGTGGTGATAGACTTTCAAGTTTGCATGCTACATGTGATTGTTATTAAATGGTCAGGTAGGTGTGGATTGTTCACTTAGCTGTTTGAGTGATGTGTGGACCGTTACCGTGCCGCTGCCTGCACTGAACTGGGAGGAATTTCTTGTCTTCTGATTGCCTCCAAGCTATTCTTTGTTGTAAAATGCCTTCGTTTTATTCCTTGTCCATTTCTTTTTCTAGTAATTTCAGTAGAAGCTGTGGTAATTATCATCTTATCACCGGTAATGCATGTGTGTTTGCAGGAGTGGGGTACTGCACGCTGGTGGTGATCTACCTGATCACCATTTACTACCACGTGATCACCGCTTGGACACTATTCTATGTCGCACACTCGTTCAGCAGCGAACTGGGCTGGTCCTCGTGTGATTATGACTTCAACAGTCCCTGTAAGTATTTTCCAGTAGCCTTGGCAACAGCGTTGCCATATCTATTAATGCAGAAAACCTTTTCTTTTTAGGTAAGAAAGACCTGCCTATCTCGCCCATGTTAAATCTTCAAATATTTGGTACACTTTGCTCAAAATCTGTTTGGGTTAGCCAATTGAAACTTTCAGGGATTACTGTTTGGATCATTATGTGCAATAATAAGAAGGATTATTGACAAAACCGATATACTTTTGCCGATATGATTTTTTTAATGTACAATGTTTTAATCCAAAATTATGTCGAAAAATATTTATATTTCATTTTGTATATTATTTAAAGGAATATTCCTTTTTATTACTGTTCAATAGGATGATGTTTATACATTTTTATATGGACCTATCTTTATCAGTTTCCTTACAAATGGTAGGCCTACTAACGTATTGAAAAATGTAAAACAGAGAAAAATGAGATTAAAGGTTTTCATTACATTTTGTTACCTCTGACAATTCATAGAACATTCCTGCTCCATAACTTCCATCACTGGTTATTTTGCTTCTCCTACTTCCTTTGGCTTTTAAATAAATAAATAAATAAATAATTGAACAAATAAATAAGTAAACAAATAAATAAGTAAATAAAACAATATAAATAAATAAATGCGTATTTCAACTTATCTGTTTGCAAATAAACGGATTTTTCCCCTCTTCAAATCAACGATTCAATTATTAATAATTGGGGAAGATAAAATCGGTGTTGCTCCCTTAAACAATATTTCTTCAATAGGTCAGTGAAAAATCACAGTGATTAATAATATTATGTTATACTATTATGGTGATGTTCAGTAATTACTAGTAAAGTAAACAATACAGGAAGTTGTCATTGTTACCAACACAAAGTTTGCGCTCAACAGAGCAGACAAGAAGTGAGCTCAGAAATCTATCTATAATAGTTCAGAAGTTATGCGCACAAACATAAATCTCTGTAAAAGTGGACGTTGTCATTTATGGTGCAGTATCTTTTAAAATGACCATTTTTCATATTTTTTCGACTCTTTTTGTCAAATTTCCGTTCTCTACATTGTAAATAACTATAAAAACGAAAAAAATCATTTTTTCGCTCCTAGACGGGTCTTTCTTACCTTAAATGCCACTCAGAGCACTCAGGGTCAAGTTTAGCAAAAACGTCAAGTTAAGCTATTTTAACAATTGTGACAAAAGTTAAAAAGCTACAAGACCCGAAAAAGTGTCAAAATGCGTGTTTTGAAAAGTTATATCATATTTCGAAATGTTGAAAATTACTTCCGGCATAAATGATATTTTGAAAAATATGTTAAAAAGCGCTTGTTTTTAAAATGGAACTTGTTCTACAGATTTAAATGAAATTAAAGTTTATTTTTTAAATATATTCTTTGATTCTTTATCTTCAATTTGTGTGAAACAGATTTTTGAATTTATCAAAACGGAAGTAGATATTTCGATTTTGATTTGACCATGTATGGGATAACACTAGCATTCGTAGTGATAGATTTAGTGAACTACATTCGACAAAGGATGTGGTCTAACGCTTGGTGTCCACGACTTGTCACTATGCCACTAACATATAAATAAGAGGCGTTTGGTTAATACACAAAATATTCAAAAGTGGAATAATACAATTAAAAAGCAGACAGCAGCGATGAACCTGGAACGAGTCGGCAACAAGATGAAGACACTGTAATCACTGAACGATCAACAACTACAAATGAAATTACTTCAAAGAAACGCAAACTTCGCCAACAGAAGACGAAGACAGATGTAGGCTACTCGTTCAAACAATACATGGACAGCAAGTGAAAGACCACATCCTTTGTCGTATGTAATTCACTAAATTGAAGCAAAGTTTATTATTTCTTTTCTTTTTTGTTGTCCTAAAATCCTAATTCCCAAGTTATGTTCACAACATTAAGTTTCCAGTCTGAAGGACTTGAACTGTGAATTTATATGATGTTTACCAGGCCGCCCGCTTTTAATCGCACGGGCCAGAACGCACAAACCCTCCCATTAATATTACTGTTCGTAAATTCGTCATGGCACTGTACGTTTACAGTGGTCGTAGTTTCCGATAATCACGAAAGAGAGCTTCAAAATGAGGCAAGTTTCCTGCTGTACGTTTATCCTGGGCTGTGAAAACGTTACTTCAAAAAATGTATAATAACTTCTTATTGAGTATTTGAAAATAAATTCAAACTTGATATTTACACTACCAATACTTTTGCCTATAACATATAAAAATTTCATTACCCTCAGCCAAGTAGTTTTCCATGTATTTAGTTTTAAGTGAGCGGTTCCTAGAAAAGACGTCAAAAACCCAGACAATTTTTCATAATACGACAAATAAGAAAATAATTAATATACTTGAGAATAATTGGCTAATATAGTCTAACGCAGAATTAAACAAGGAAAAAATATTGGTACAACTCGTTTTTCAATAGGTCTATTGGTTTGTTTGTTATTAAGACCTAAACTCGAGTATCCATAATAACAAATCCGATAGTGGTTGATAACGAAAGTCTATCAGATGTTGTTTTAATGTTTCGTATAAAATGGAAATATGAACCAAGGTTTGACATCAGAAATGATGAGGAAAATGGGCTGCTAACAAGTGAGAGAAATAAGCTTTTCCCTAATAATTGTCGATATGAAACCTGAGCTGAATGTGTGTTGCAGACTGCTACAGCGAGTCGCTGAACCGCCGCTGTATCGACAGTGCCACAGACGGCCGCAACTTGACCTACTTCAATAGGACGTGTGTTTTGGTAGCGGACGTGTGTAAAAGCATCAACGGGACCGAACTCGACCTCCACCATTGTCAAGACATCAATTATAAGTCCATCAACCTGAGGAAGATCCTCAACCAGAAGCTGGCCTCTGAGGAGTACTACAGGTAAGCGAAGCGAAGATTCTTCGATTCCACCAACAAACAGAACACAAGCGACAAAGAGAAAATTATTGGGCCAGAGTCGAAAAAATTGAGAACGAAAGGGAACCTCCGAATAGAGTAGCAAGCGCTTTAAGCATTAATAATAATTATTAGAGCTGTCGACCGATTAAAAATGCCTTTAATTGGTTAATCGATGAATCCAATTTTAGTCGATTTCACACAGTAACAGTTTGAGGGGGAAAAACTTTGAATATTACATTTTAAAATGTTTATGTTCGACCCTGGCGAAATTTAAATATCTTGTAGTTTCCTATGGCTAGCCCGGATTCCAATCCATCATATGTTAGAAAACTCAATATAGTACAAGTTTTCATTATGATACAGTTTCTCCCACTAATCAGAGCGCAAAAAACAGTTGTATGACCAATTAGGTGAGGATAGCGTCGCACCTGCACTCAATTCCATGGCCCCCTATTTTAAATTACACTGCGAGGCGAGTGTTATAGTGAGGTATTCCAGGAGACCATGATATTCTCTGCGTCCCATGCGCTCTGTTCAGTACATAAAACTGGTGAAATCTCGACAGATAAGAATATTTATGTTCGAACATAAAATAGTTATAATTATCGTCGAACGTAAACAGTCGTATGCAACTGGCCTATAATGGTAATTAAAACACTCGCTACGCTCGTTTTATAAACATACTCGTGTCTTAATTATTGCCATTATAGGCTCGTTGCATAATGTACTGTAATCTTTCAATTCTGGCCACAAGATGGCTTCACCCAGAGAAGCCATTTGTAACTTTGAAGATACAAAAATTAAATAAAAATGAATATTCTGCCTCATAAATGGCCTTTCTTTAAAATTTAAGCAAATGACATAATTAGTACTGTAATTGAACAAATCCACCTTTTTGAAACTCTTCTTATCTCCGGGCGTGTGCAGATATTCTGAAAGGACTGGCTCGTACATAGGCCTTACCAAAACCTCCTATAAATTAATAAAGACGAAGGAAGGTTTACATGCATCTAACTAAAAAGAAACTATCCAATTTAAATTTACTTTATATTCTGAAGCTGCATGCAAGAACTGGATAAATATAATAAAAAAATGACACACAAGAAAAGCAATTAAAATATATAATATAATAATAATAATATTTAGGCCTGTAAAGATTTCTTAGTTTGTGTTCACATTTTTTTATTATATTTATCCAGTTCTTGCATGCAGCTTCAGAATATAAAGTAAATTTAAATTGGATAGTTTCTTTTTAGTTAGATGCATGTAAACCTTCCTTCGTCTTTATTAATTTATAGGAGGTTTTGGTAAGGCCTATGTACGAGCCAGTCCTTTCAGAATATCTGCACACGCCCGGAGATAAGAAGAGTTTCAAAAAGGTGGATTTGTTCAATTACAGTACTAATTATGTCATTTGCTTAAATTTTAAAGAAAGGCCATTTATGAGGCAGAATATTCATTTTTATTTAATTTTTGTATCTTCAAAGTTACAAATGGCTTCTCTGGGTGAAGCCATCTTGTGGCCAGAATTGAAAGATTACAAATGGCGCCCAACGTAGGGCGTGTGAATAAGGCTGGCTGGTGCATAGTATGGCAGTACGCACAGGTAATTTGTGAAATCTGATCGGGTATTTTAGGAAGGGTATATATGTTCAGTGATTTTGGAGGGTATGCTAAATAATAAGAGTGAGCCTGATTTATTAAAGTTGAGATCTAGAAGTGTTGACAGAAGCACTCTTGGTCATTATAGAAGAGGCAGGAGTCAGTCAAACAGGCAGACCAATAAGCGGTCAGATTCCACAAATTCGAGAGTAGTTCTTAGTAAAATGGCAGATAAGGATGTGATTTCTGGTACGTTGGAGGGACGTGAGGGGGCCGAGAAAGATGATGTTGCAACTAGCAAGGAGTTAGGAATGGGAGTGAATAGTGACGAGGAAAATGTAGGGCTGGGGGAAAACTCACAGATGATCAAGTTAATGGAGCAGATGATGTCTAAATTCAGTAGTAAACTAAGTGATTTAAGTAATAAAATGGATACTCAGAGTAGTGATTTAAGTACTCAAATTAATAATCAAAGCAGTGAATTTAGTACTAAGATAGACATTCAAAGTACGGATTTAGAGAGCAAAATAATAAGATTGTAGAGAGTATGAGTAAAGGCTATAAGGAAATTCGTCAGGAAATTGCTAGTAGAATTGAGATGGTAGATAAAAGATTCGATCAAGTTGAGGAGAAGATGAGCTTACAGAGGCAGGGCATTATGGATACTGTTGATAAGCAGATAGGCGAGGTGAGTAATGAGGTAGCCATTGTCAAGAAAGAAGTTAGTGAGAGGTTGATAGTTGTAGAGGAAGAAATGAAGGATATAACTGAGATTAGAAATAAGCAGGTGTTTTTCGAACAGGAGCTAGCGGTTTCTTCAGCCAGAGTAACGATGGTAGATAAGAGTGTAAAAAAGGAGATTAGTGAACTGAAATCCTTTAATGAGAGCGAAAATTTGAAATTAAGAAGAGAGCTGAATCAGGCCAAGTCAAGTAAGGAAAATTGTAATCACTCTGTAGGACATAGTAACTTCTATCGGGAATCTGACTTACCTAAATTTAGTGGAAGGCAGTTTAACCCTATGGAGTTTGTTAAAGTTGTTCAGAAGAGGTTTTCGAAAGGGTTAGAAGATGGGACTTTAGACTGGGATATTGTTGAGGAAATCATATCATTAGCTTTTGTGGGGGAGGCTAAATCTTGGTATCAAGTTTTTAGGGGAGGTTTTCAGGGGTTAGAAGATTTTAGGCAGAAGTTTGAGGGAAAGTTCTGGAACGAACAGACTAAAGGAAGAGAAAGAGACAAGATTTCTTTTGGGAGGTATCAGTCGAATCAGGGGGTGAGCATGACGGAGTATTTCCTCACACATGTCCTTATCAGTCAGAATTTAGACACTAGTTCTTCTGAAGGTGATATTGTTAGGCGTATGGCCCGTCATTTTTCTGATGAGGTGAAGATGGCCGTAGTCATGCAGGATGTAAATACGATTAAGGACATGGAACGTGTGTTAGAAAGGTTTGATACTTTGGGTAGAATGGGAGGCAAAAGGCAAGAACAGGGAAGGGAAGGAAATTACGATCAGGGGTATCAGGAGGAAGGGAATAGGCATTATGAGCGTAGGAATATTGATAGGCCAGGTAACTTTGTGAGGAATGATAGAGGAAATTTGGTAAATAGGGATAGGGGTGACCAAGGGAATTTTCGGAATAGGGGGCGCGGAGAACAGAGGCAGGCAGAAAATCGGGGACCTGGGGAACAAAGGCAGTTAGATAATAGGGGGCGTGAAGAAGAGAGACAGCCAGCTCAGCCGAGTAATTTAAACGGGAACAGGGCTCTTTAAGACGGTCAGATAAAGGGTCCCATCCCAGTATTCCAGTTCATGTGTTGAAGAAGATAGAATACGACCTTGATGTTAGAAAGGAATTGTTAGATGACCAGGTTGAGGTTATGCAGGAGAGATGTGAGCCTACGTTGATCAGTCCTGTGATTAAGGTGAAGATATGGGGTCAAGTCGTCGATGCCTTATTGGACTCAGGGAGCATGTGTTCTTGCATTAAGGCAGGCTTTTATGATGAGGTTAAGAGTAAAGGAGAAGCCATAGAGGAGATTCCTGTGTCCAATATATTTATATTGTCTGCTGTTGGGACTAAGTCACAGAGAGTGCGTAGACAGGTTGTCGCACCTATGTACATTGATGAGAAATGTGGTCGTCAGAGTTTTCTAGTGGTCGCGAATTTAGTGTATCCAGTCATATTGGGTGCGGATTGGCTAAGCAGTCAGATGTGTAAGCTTGATTACGGGGAATCTAAGGTGAGATTCAAGTGGGGTGAGAATTTTGATACGATTAGTCTGAGTTATCAGGTGGACTCGGGAACCTTTGTGAGTATATCAGTGTGTGTCCAGGTTTTAAATGAAGAGGAAGAAGTCAGTGAGGTTAGTAGCGACATGGTATCAGAGGATATTCAAAGTTGTAGTATGGTAGTGGAAGAGGAGCGTGAAGGCGAATTTTCAAGTGTTGTGGAAGATACCATGTTGGAGGTAGAGCAGAAGGCTCAGTTGTTAGAGGTCTTGAGAGAGCACAGTGAGGTGTTCTCTGACAAACCTGGTAGGACACATGTTTACGAGCATAGTTTCGAGATCACCGATAGGTCTAGTTTTAATGGTGTTAGATACCCGATACCACACGCCCATGTCAAAGCAGTAGATGCTGTCATTTCGCAGATGCTAGACGATGAGGTGATCGAGTTCAGTAGGAGCCAGTATGTCAATCCGTTGGTGGTTGTGATTAAGAAGGATGGGTCAGTTAGGCTATGTTTGGATGCAAGACAAGCTAATAAACGCATTGCGCCGGATCATCAGCGACCGGAAACTACTGAGGATTTAGTTCAGAGATTTGGGGGCAAAGAATGGCTGTCCACATTAGATTTGAGTGCTAGTTTTTGGCAGGTACCCCTACGGAAGGAGGATAGGCAATTCACGGCTTTTTGTTACAAAAACCAGCTGTTACAATTTACACGGATTCCTTTTGGTATGAAAACATCGTCAGCTGGGCTCATTCGCGCACTTAACATCGCTCTGGGACACGACACAGGGGATTTCACAGCCAGTTACATCGATGACTTAGTCATCGCATCACGTACATTTGGGGAACACATGGAACACCTTAGAATTGTTTTGGGGAAGTTGCATCGGGCCGGGTTCACAGTGAAACTTAAGAAGGCGACCTTTTGTGCACAACAGATCACGTTTTTAGGCCACACTATTACACCACAGGGGGTTACGCCAGAAGGGTCGAAATTAGACAACATAATCAACACTCGGACACCACGTAACGTCAAACAACTTCGCTCTTTTCTGGGGGTATGTAATTATTTCAGGAGGTTTGTACTGCGGTATTCGCAGCTGTGCGGGCCATTTAGCGGGTTACTTAAACAGAATTCTAAGTGGGTTTGGGAAAAGGAACACGATGAGGCATTCATCAAACTTAAAGAGGGTTTTAGGGATGCTGTCACACTTAGGTACCCCGGGCAGGATAGTCAGTATATAGTGATGACAGATGCTAGCGACTTAGGTTTAGCAGGGGTGCTTTGTCAAAAGGATGGGGATGGTAATCTAGGCATCGTGTCACTCGCTAGTAGAGGTCTAAATTCCGCGGAGAGAAGATACACTACTAGTGAGAAGGAATTGCTAGCCATTGTGTATTCGCTGGGCAAGTTCCGGACCTATGTGCTTGGCCGGAAATTCCTAATCTATACAGACCATAACGCACTTACGTTTCTTAGGACATGTAGGATAACCTCGAACCGGCTTTCTAGGTGGATATTGGCGATCCAAGAGTACGATTTTGATATATTTCATGTAAAAGGGTCAGAAAACGCATTCGCGGATTTTGTGAGTCGTCACCCGGAAATTGCTGGGGAGGGAGTTGAAGCTAGGAGAGAGGAAGGAATTTTGGTCTGTGTAACTAGAATGTCAGATAGGGACGGGGAGAGGTTAAAGTTGGGTAAAATGAGAGAGGAACAATGCAAGGACGAGGAGATTCAGGACATTTATCGGGAACTCGAGGAAATGGAACATATGAGCATTGCTAAGAGGGGTAATAAGGAATTCAGGCTAGTTAACGACTTGCTAACTAGGAAATGCTTTGGCGAGAGATGGTGCGTGTGGGTTCCTAAGTCTTTAAGGTATGATATTATCTGGTTTTATCATAAGGAGTTAGGCCACTATGGTGCAGAGAAGGTGTTGGGTGCTATTCAGGAGAACTTCTTCTGGAAAAACATGGGCAGGGAAGTCAGAAAAACCCTAGCAACATGTGAGTTGTGTCAGAAGTGCAAGCACCCCACAAGGTATTTAGAAGGGCCAAGGCAGGCTGTGTTAACTCAAAAACCAGGTGAGTTGGTGTGTGTTGACCTCTATGGGCCGTTGGTGAAGTCTCAGTATGGCTACCAATATGTGTTTGTCGTTGTTGATGCCTTTTCTAAGTATATTAAGCTCTATCCCCTAAGACAGGCCACGGGGAGGGGTTGTGTAAATTGCATACTGGGGAAATATGTTCCGGAGTTTGGTAAGCCACTCCGAATACTCTCAGACCACGGTTCTCAGTTCACCTCGAAGATATGGAGGACCAAGTTGAGTGAACTGGGAATACAGTGTACGTATTCCTCTATTAGGTATCCCCAAGGAAACATGTCTGAGAGAGTAATGAGAGAACTAGGGTGCATGTTTAGGACTTATGTGAGTGAGCGACATAATGCCTGGTTTTCGATGCTTGAGGACGTTGAGCGTTGGCTCAATGTAACTAAACACGAGAGCACGGGTCGCACTCCCATAGAAGTCCAGCTGGGCAGGAAGCCTGTCAGCGAACTTGCCATGATTTTGGGTTTGAGGACAGGGGAGGCCGTACCCAGAGATTTAAGTATCAGGTTAGCTGGGGAACATTTATGTAAGGCCAGTAAGAAACGTCAGAAGCAGCAAGGGAAGCGGGCAGGAGATAGGTTAGATGTAGGTGACCTTGTGCTTTTGAGGGTGCCTCATGTCTCGTCCGCAGACCAGAAATTGGTGAGTAAATTTTTTCATTTGTATGAAGGACCGTATGAAATTGCACGGAAATTAGGGGCCTGTGCGTACGAGCTCCTTACAAAGGACGGAAGGGTACTAGGGATTTACAACATTTCCAATCTGAGGATGTACATATCCTAGTAGCCCTGTTGGTTGTGTATATATTTGTGGAAGGTAGGAGTTAGTATTTTGGAAGGGAGGTCATGCCGAAAAGGATTGCTTTTTATTCTATGGTATAGGACCAAATGAATGAAAAGCAAGGGGGCGTTCTGTAACCTATATTTTTATGAGTTCCCAATGACAGTTTTAATGTAGGCTCGTAGGTTTGTTATTTATTTATATCATGTTATCGTGTTGGCAACGTGTTCAATTGCATTGGACACGTCTGCAGTAGACGCAGTGTCATTATTATTATTATTACTATTATCATATACGTATGCTTTTTATTATTAATTATTCAATGTATTCTAGGTCACTTTTGACGAGATTCTGAAGCTAGCTCTAATCGTATGTTGTCTAAGAAAGTTTATTAATATTGTTCAGACCACCGAACCAGGAGTCAGGTTAATGTTCTGGTCACACGTGCAGGAGGCAACACTTAATGGACACTATTGTCTCGAGCAGGTATGCTCGCTCACCCAGAGGGGGTGATGAGGAAGCGGCCGAGAAAATGCAATGAGTTGCCTGGACAAACAGACGTATGACAATAAGGATTCTGAGAACTCCCTGGGATGAGGTGCGGCTTGAGGGACGGGCTGTGGCATTCAGACTGACTGCACTGCTTAAGAGACGGTCTCGCTGGACTTTGAGATGTCAGGTTGTGTAGGGTGTCTCTCTTGAGCTGAGCGCTTGGTGTTTCTACGGAAAGCTTGAAGACCGTACGGTACCTCCGAATTGTTTTAGTATGGAGGGTACCACGTGATTGGGTTCTGGCTGTAATGCCACAATCATAGTAGGGCTAATACCCATCAAGATAACTGTGCTAAGTTGAAGAAGACCTTCATGGCGGTAAACCATAATGGCATGGCTGACCAGCTTCAAAGTGGTGATGAAATGGACATATTGGGCAGACGACGGCATTACCGGTAATGTGAAAAACAAATAATAAATCTTTAAAGGCCTAAATATTATTATTATTATATTATTATATTATATATTTTTAATTGCATTTCTTGTGTGTCACTCTTTTTATTATATTTATCAATTTCTTGCATGATGCAGCTTCAGAATATAAAGTAAATTTAAATTGGATAGTTTCTTTTTAGTTAGATGCATGTAAACCTTCCTTCATCTTTATTAATTTATAGGAGGTTTTGGTAAGGCCTATGTACGAGCCAGTCCTTTCAGAATATCTGCACACGCCCGGAGATGAGAAGAGTTTCGATAAGGTGGATTTGTTCAATTACAGTACTAATTATGTCAGTTTGTTTAAATTTTAAAGAAAGGCCATTTATGAGGCAGAATATTCATTTTTATTTAATTTTTGTATCTTCAAAGTTACAAATGGCTTCTCTGGGTGAAGCCATCTTGTGGCAAGAATTGAAAGATTACAGTACTATCACAATTCCATTTGCTATAAGGAAGATAATAATTTTAAATTTACATTTTAGTTGATTGTTGGCGTGCAAGCAAAAAATAAATTCAAAAGCATTTAATTGTAAGAAAGCAGTTAAGGTGATATTATTGTTTTTATCTTCCTGAAGCAAAGGCATGAGCATCAGCTAACTTTAATGACCTGTCAATCTTACAACAGCTGATGTCAAATGGCAAATATTAGTACAATACACAGGTTTTGTGTTACGTAAAACAATTAGGCTACTTTTCCTGTACAACACTACTGTTTTAATCGGATAGCCTTCAGTTGGGTCGTCACATTACGTTGGATGTCCGAAATGTCCGAAAACCTCTGGCCCTTCAGGGATTTTCGGCGACCCTGGACCCCGATACTCCATACTTTGTCGCTTGCCTTCGAAGTCGTATCTCATGCACTAGGTCTCGTTACCCGTGACGATGGTTTTCAGGTCCATTTCATTCCACGGAACATTCACCCTTCTCACTGCTTCCCGTCGAACAGGTGTGCATGATAGATTGCATAAACTCACCCTTCTCACTGCCACCCGTTTATCAGGTGTGCAAGGCAGGTTGCATAAACTCACGCTTCTCTCTCGCTTTCAATTGAGAGTTTTTACGACCCAAACTGAAGGCTATCCCTAAAGATGACTATGCCAGGAGTTTCCAGGATTTGTACACCCGTTCTAAGAAGTGCATAACCATCCACGGGGATTACTTCGAACGACAGTAACTGCTGTTTCAGGTAGGCCAACAATCAGTTCGTAATATAGACCCATTCACCGAACTTTTCAGACAGAGGGTGTATTTTTTTTAAGATTGGTGTAAACGTTTTAGATTAGAGGTGATTCTTGTTTTAAGGGAGTAACATCGAGATCATCTGCCCCAGTCTAGTCTTAGGGTGTCTGTGCTCTTCCGCAATCCCCTTTTGATGTGTAACATCTTTCCACTCGGTTGCTGGATATTTTTGTGGGAGTGATTTTGAAAAATGGGACGGAAGTGGATCGGAACGATCGAGGTGGCACCAGCTGGCACACTTCCGTTCGATCGAACTGAAGTGTGCTAGCTGGCAGTGGTGGATCGAACGGAAGTGTAAGACGCACTGCCAACTCGATCGATCGATCCAGCTGGCACTGGTAAGAGAAACAATGAACGCGCGGTGTCGGAAATTGATACTATGACGTACTCTCGGCCATGTGGAATGTATATGACATACTGAACGGTAAACTCTCATGTGAACTCTGGTGTCATGTGATTGAAACATAGCACATGGTACATGTTCGAAGTCTTCGTATCAGTATTTAAATGGTAAAATGCCTTAAAATCAAACATTGTAAGTAGTCGGCATTGCCGGTATTATGTTTCTGCACAATGGCTATTCAAATATTAACCCACATAACGGTAATGCAGTCATGAATATAATATAATCGTTGTGGTTATACGCTAATTGAGCAAGCCTTCATGAACTATTACTGAATACATTCTCTTTACTCACAAGAGGGCCTATTCATACGGCATTTTAAACTCAATTTCACGCAGGAACATTATCGAAACAAGCAAAATATAAATGAAACTTAATTCCGTAATGCAGCATTATTGGAACGTGGAAATAAGTCACCACCTTGTGCATAAAATTTGCGTAGCTGAAATAGCCGTGGGGTTAGCGCCTATGACTGTGAATCTAGAGATCTCGGGTTCAAGTCCCGGACGGGGTAGATATTTTTGCTACCAGATTATCATTTTAAACGATACTTATCATATCAATATGACTCATTTTAACAGAATCCATATGAAATTACGTGTTGGTCTGTGAATCAAGAGGTCCTGTTTATAAGGAATTAAAGGTTATGAGCGGTGTCGCGTCTATTAATCTAGTTGATCCATATCGTATTCTTTATTTAGGCTAGTGCTGGTGGAAGCTACAAATCATCTAATAAAATTAGTTCCGTATTATAAACTACAATATCTGTAAAACACTCCCTTTTACAATAGATTAATATTTGTGCCAATAATAGTATAAAATACCGGTGTATCAACAATTTCACGTGAGGTTTCTTCTATGTCAGACGTTACACATCATATGCGACTACTGTAAGGCTCGTAATTTTTTTTTTTTTTTTTTTTTACAGTTAGAATGCGGACTTGTAGTCGTTAAACATTGAATCAAACCATGAACTCCTAGGTTTACCTCTGCTTCTCTTGCCGTCGGCTGGTGCCAAGGGAGCATCGCTGAAACTGTTGGTCATATCGCGAGGGAAACATCTTTGAATTCGATAGCGAAACTTGGCATAGCCCAGATGAGTCTTGTCCTGTCTATGGAGAGGAGGGGAAGTGAACTCAGCGCGCGCATTGCTCTCAGTCACCGTTTGGTTCATGGTTGGTTTCTCAGTTTAGGGGCTACAACAACGTGGTCATGTAGCCCCGTGTACTTTGGGTGTGTGTAGAATCTGTCTGATAACCGGTGTTAATTGTGATGACTGTATTAGTGACTGCAGACGATCAATTTCAAGTAGTTCCTACTTATGCTACCAAATGCTACCGTGGACGACACCTAGCTGTGGACTTGGTTACTAGATGACACCGCAATGGCACCTGGCTGCGAACGTTGGAACTTTATAAAGTGTTAATGAAATCTAACCTACAAATTTAGCTTCGTACAAATGTAGATAGTGGAAGGTTCTTTTACATGCCATAAATCCATGTCATGGGCCCGCCGGCTTTACTTCCCCTCTTCCCCTTTGTAAAATAACACTTCTGGAGTCTATGGTACAGTTAGCAAACTCGAATACGCTCGAATCACACAACTTAATAGCTCCTAAACATAACTGGTATTAAAGCGCTAATGAAAAATACAATACTTGGAGTTTTTGCCCGTTGTTCGTGCTCCTGGAGAGTTGTTTAACTTAGTGATTTGTTCCAGAGACTACGCCATGGGAGTGCAGGGCGCCACCTGGGATAACTGGGGTGAACTGCGCTGGGAGATGGTTGGCTGGTTATTCCTAGCCTGGGTCATAGCCTACTTGTGTCTCATCAGGGGCGTGCAGACCATGGGCAAGGTGGTCTACTTCACCGGAATATTCCCTTACGTCATGTTGACTGCACTGCTCATCAGAGGTGAGTGTGTCTTGTTGGGGACCACTTTTATAACTTCAACTTCACCTTTTTCTTTTATCATTATACTAGTAACCCGCCCCGGTTTCGCCCGGGAACAGTTATGAATTCATTACGTATTAAGCACTTTTTTTTCGATGTCAATGAACTACGACCTATATCCGTCTCGGCATGATTGGTTAAAATCACTGACTGGACTATTAATTATATTATCATGGAGATGCATGTGCAACGAATTCTTGTCGGACGTAATTTAGGAATGGCGAGCTTCATGAAACACAAATCCCCCTTCCGTCCAATCTTAACTTAACTGTGTATTTTGCGGAGCGAAAAGTTCACAGATGAAATGAAGAAAAGCCGAGTTGCACTACCAGGGAAACTCCAAACACAACCACTCTTCTCTGAAGTCTTAACTCAACACGACTCGACAGTTTGCTGCTGGTTGTATCTGGTGTAATATGTTCGCCCGCTAGCTAGGCTGTAACTTTGGTGATAGACTCGACCCTAGCTGGCTTGCAAACTATCGCCTCAGTAATTGAATGGAGATTGTTGGAAGAAATGAAAACGTAAAAACACTTATAGTGAGAAAGGTTTGTCCAGCGTAAGCTTAAAAAGCACACGGACGCCAGCTTTCTTTTTGGACTTTTTATTGAAATTGTTACTACTTGGCTTTCTTTGATCATAAATAAATTATTTTCCACCGAAACCCTTCTCGTGATATCCTTTACAGAATGGTGAAACCGCATCAAAATCCATCCTGTGGTTCTCGAGATCACCCGTGACATCCAAGAATCGGGGACTTTGCGTTATACTAAGTAGAGATGTTTGTTCGTGTTTCGAGTTACGGCCTTCCTATATTGTGCACCTTAACCGTCTCCAGCTCACCCAGACCACAATTAAATATATTGACAGAGCCGGGAATTGAACGCTGTCCTCCGGGGTGACAACTACATTACGAGGTGGTAGTGAGATTCTTTCGCTGGAGTGGGGACGGCGACCGGCTGTCGGGCGCGTGCGCCTTCCGCCAGCCAACCGAGCTCGGATCGCGGATAGCGCGCAGGCGAGATAACCAGCGTCATTAATGTCATTAAGTCACTAAACTTTCATCAACGAGGGTGTGAAGTGTCAGCGCAGAGATCATAGGGTAACATAAACAACAGCTTCTTGCAAGATTTAATTAAAGAAGCACACATGTTTTTTTTATTTCTTGGGAATCTGGATGACCTCACGTCACAATTTAAAAGATAGAACTTACCTTTTTACAGAAGATGCTGAAAATGTTCTCCTTCAGCTGACAGACAGACATAGTTACATTATGTAGCTACTCCTGTACACCCCTGCGTGTTTACTGTAAATAATCGAAGTCAGTTTGATGTTTAATTGTGGACTAATTTAAAATACAAAGTGTACAGATCAATTTCCCGCACTCTAGTGGAGCTGGAGAACAATATACGGCAGCAGATATCCCTCATAACAGAAGGGAATCACAACGTGTAAACGCTAATTTATTTACATGGTACAACGCCTGTCTGTCAGCTGAAGGAGAACATTTTCAGCATCTTCTGTGAAAAGGTAAGTTCTTTAATCATGATTTGCTGGTGAATTTACCATTAATTAATGTACTGTGTTACGGTTTCCACCTGCGCGCTATCGACGGCCCGAGCTCGGTTGGCTGGCCAGTCGCCGGCCCCGCTCCAGCAAAAGAATCTCCCTGTAGTAGCTGCTTTCGCTGTTAGATCTGCCTTTTCATCTGTGTCAGATCCTGTAAATTATGTCCACGATGTGATGCCTGTTTCAGGAGCGACGCTAGATGGCGCCATAGATGGGATCCTATTCTACATCACACCCAAGTGGGAGAGACTGCTCGAGCCTCAAGTGTGGGGTGACGCCGCCTCACAGACGTTCTACGCGCTGGGTATAGGCTGCGGGTCCCTCGTCACTCTGTCCAGTTACAGCCGATTCACCAACAACTGTCACAGGTTGGGGGTCTGCCTTCGATATTTAAAAATATTGTTGTTTATCAAGGATATTGGTAGAGGGTTAATAATAACACCAGTTGCGATTCCTCCATGTAGGACGTGAGGAACATCCTACAGTCAGCTCTCAGCTGTAACTACTTAAAAAAATTAAATTGATTGTTTTGTAAAATAGTATTTGGGGCTACCTTGCGTGCCCTCTCGATAAGCTCTGTCTTACTGTCACTGTCAGTACTTGTAACTAGTTCTACATTTCACCCCTAGATGGGTGACGCCTTCACCGCCCGGAGTAGAAAGCTGAGGAAGGAAGCCTTGTATCCCCAAACCACGCATTTATAGTTTTAGAAATGTATGGGAGCCCTTGAGAGGGAAGGGGCAGGTTTGGTCTGTTTATTAAATGGCGCTCTGAGGACGTCGACTGAGATCCCCATGTCTCGGTATTGGTTGAATATAAACCAACACTACGGGCATATTGGTTACGATTCCACGCGGTCGGAATGGATAGTCTGTTTTCAGTGTGTGCACATCTTTGGACTGGTATTGTATTGTATTGTGTAATGTGCTCGTAATAGCGCCTTGCGACTGAATAATTTTAATATTAGACTGAGTCTAATATCTCAATTTAGCCGCGCTATAATAATTATCTTAAGTTAAGCCTCTCATATTACGTCCTACACAGGGGCGGCTGTACCTTATGTGCTGAAGTGCTGCAGCACTTTTTTTTTACTAGAAAATTAATTACTGTAGTAATATTATCTACAATCAAATACAGTGCATTAAAAAATGTCAGTAAAATAGTTGGCAATATATCAACTCCCCTCACAACGAGGTATATTAGTCGTGCGCTCCATTCCGCATCCGGCACTGGCTGTGTAGATCGCAGCTCAGCGAGAATTTCTACTTGTATGGCCTGCAAACATAAATTATGCCTTTTGCGCATGCGTGCCCAAATTTTCCGTTGTGCTGTTGGGACAACAGCCAAGACCACAGGCCAAGATATCACAACAATTCTTCGTTCGACCACACAGCGGCAGCACTGGCCACACGAAATGAGAACGTAGCACGTGGCTCCTTCTTGACTCTGCGGTAGCATTTTAGAGGGAATCGCTCAAATCAAACGGTGGAAAAAATAGAGGAAGCCATCAGCTGTTCCCGCCAGAAGGTCTCTTAAATACTCCCAACTTACTTATCCCATAGCCAAATGTTGTAAATCGGTGAACTATAGTTTGTTCAGTATGGAAAACTCAGTGAAGAGCCTCCTAAGTGTTACTAGGTGAGTGTATCCATAAATTACGTATCTAAATATTTTTATTATTTGGAGGGGGGAATGGGTTACAGCACACAACTTATTATCTGCACCAGCCGCCACTGGTCCTACACATTACAAAAATCAGCAGTCACCACTGATTAATACCATGGACACTGTATGTTGGAGCCAATGCTACTCTCGAATTTAGAATCTCTGCTTGCTCTGCCACCTAGGAGCCTCTCGGCGACCTGTGGCTGATATTTAAAGTCAATTTTCTAGTAATTGCCAAATGTCATCGCACAACACGAAGTACCGTGGATCTGAAGCATCTTTTAACAATCTGACTTCCATGGTCGGAAATTGAACCCACGATCTTCTATTACTGCATATCTGAAAGTGGCTGAGTATGAGCATCAAAAGGCAACAGTAAGCAGATCTGAAAGTGGCTGAGTCTTGGCATCAAAGGGCAACAGTAAGCAGAGCCGAAAGTGGCTGAGTCTGTGGTATTCTCAGTTGGAAAGGAGTTCTCGTGATCCTGTATATTCAGTCAATGTTATGTGAACTAACTTGGAATAACATTGACTCAGACCAAAGACCGTCACTCACTACGGCTTTCTTTTCTTTTCTTATTACATCAATCAACATGTCCCTCAGCAACTGTTGCTATGCACACCATAGCTGTCAAAACCACTGCCTCCTTATCCAACATACACTCCCACCTTCTTTAGCGAGGCTAAAGAACCATGAACATATGACTGATATGGCACCCATCCATACTTGTTGATTTCTTGCAGAATTAATTTAGGAATGAGCAACACAGGGCACAGGAACCCTATCGGATCGAATACCCGATGTAGTCTAGCCAAGATCGTGCGCTTGGTAATGGTCTCACACAAATCAGTGCACTTCATCTCGATCATCAGACAATCTGATTGGCAATCCCAGGTGAGACCCAATACTGGGATGGTTGTCGCAACAAATTCATCCCCCTTTGCAAACACTTCATGCTGATTGTCATGAGGCAGGTCAGCGCTTGTCCCATCCTGTATGCTCCATGTCCACTGTCGTAGCTCCATTTGTACTGCCGCTAAGATGCTCGTGGCCTTGGATTTGAACTCTCTCAACTCCCACTCAGAGTCTACTGACGTCACACAATTGTCCACGCACAGGGCACGCAACACCCTTTTCGCAACATTTTTATCGTCTGCTGAAACAGTACTTAAATGTAGTTCAATCACTGCTACCAGTAAGAAAGGGCTACAGTTCAGTCCAAAAGACACCCGTTTATGTCGATGTATGACGGTTTCCGTCGACAAATTTTCCTTCCACCTCAAAAACCTTAAATAATCCCGATCTTCCTTTCTAACCTCAATCATGAGGAAAGCCTTACGAATGTCAGCGACCACACCTATCCTTCCTATACGGAATCGGTTGATGATGGTGGGAAGGAGCTCTATAAGGTTAGGCCCTTTTTCCAAACACTCGTTGAGAGAGGGAGCTCTACCCCTCTTACAAGAAGCATCGAAGACAGGTCTGATAGGTGTGGTAAGGCTCTCTGGTTTCCATACTGGATGGTGAGGAAGGTAATGTGCATTGTTATCAATCTCACTGTCTGGCACTATTTCAATGATTCCTTCTTTAACCATGCTGTAAACACTTTGGAATATTTGTCGACCTCTCCCCGTTCTGTGAGCTTCTTGGTAGTATACTCCAATCTTCTCTGAGCAATTTCTAAATTATTGGGAATACTCACAGGTTCACAAATCCAAGGCAGTCCCACCGTGTACCGTCCATCAGATGACTGTCTGACATGTTGCCCAAAATGTATCTTTGCTTGTTCTTCCCGTCTACTCTTGGAAGTGGGTTCAATGGGGTCCCGAATACCGATTAAATCTATGTCCCACAAGTCAGAAATCATGACTTCACTTTGTTTCTTGGATATCACACTCATTGAGAGACTGTCATCCACACCTGGACCCATTTTCCGTCCACTAATTGTCCAACCAAGGTTAGTTTCTATTGCTGTAAGACCATTCTTGAGTTGATGAACACGACCAGTCAGCAACTTACCGTACAGGTCATTCCCAATCAAGATATCAATTTCCGATGGTCTTTCATCAGCACCTTCAACCCAAATCTTCTCTCTCTGAAGTTCTCTCAACCAAGGTCCTTTAGGCACTTGAGGAATCACTTCACACATCTGGGGGTGATCCAACACATTGATCTTCTCTTTAAATGAACCACTCACATTGCTGATATCTATTTGGTACACTTTATGCTCACGAAATTCCTTGGCACAACCAAATAACATATGACACAATCTTATTTCCTTCAGCGGATGTAGTCCTAACTTCTCTGCTGTTTTCTTCAGTATATAGGTTCTTTGCGACCCAGGATCGAACATAACCCGTACTTTTCTAGTGATTTCTTTAGTTTGGATCACTGCAAAAGCTGTCTGCAGCATGACGTCTCCCGAGCAACTTTCCATACCCGATTGTACAGAAGTAGCCTCTTTGGTGGTGGTATCCTTTACGTCTCTGCTTGTTTCTGAACACATAAGAGTGGTATGACCTTTGTGACAGATTAGACACTTCACTGGCACCTTACACAGTTTCGCTAAATGACCTGTCTTCAGACTGTTAAAGCACGCTTTCTTACCTTTAGCATGTGCTCTCTTCTCATCCAATGACAGAGAGTGTGCTTTAGTACACAACTGGCTATCATGGTACTTCCCACAAAAGATGCAGCTGGGAGATTGATTGGAGAACAGCTCCATGGCCGTCGGTATTTCTTCTTTCCGGCGTTGAAACTTAGGAGACTTATTCTTCAGTCGCTCAATGGAAGAGTCAATATATCAGCCCCTAGCCAGATTTCTTTGTTCCTCTCCTTCTACCTCACGTTTGAGAAAGTCCATGAGGTAATCAAGTTCACACTTCTATGAATTAACAGGTTTATCAGGATCAGTTGGTCCTTCCTTGCCATAATTGGAACTCCTTTGCCAGGCTACCATCAACTCCTCCGGAAGACTAGACTCCACCATGGGGTAAAGAAATGTAGCTGTTTGTTCAGTGGTCACGCCTAAAGTCTCTATTGCCCGTAAATGTGTCTAGTTTATCATATATACGAGACACTTTGACTGCCTGTTTCGTGTTTGCATTGTCAATCACTAGTTTCAAAAGCTCACGCACGTACACCTGCTTCAGTCATTTCCCTCTTCCAAACCGTTGTTTGAGAGCTTCAATCTCCTTTGCGTAGTTTCCAGCAGTATGTGGGTAACTACCAACCAAATTCTGAGCTCTTGATCCTACTTCCATTGATTGAACCAAGTAATGGAATTTGTCACTGTCGTGAAGTGAAGTATCTTCGTGAATCTTCGAAAAGGAAGCCCAGAATCCTAGCCACTCCTTGAAGTCCCCATTAAACTTCCGCAGTTCGATTTTGGGTAGTCTGTACCTCCTCGTGTCCTCTCCAGACGAACTCAACGCAGTGCTTGTCCCCGTTACACCGTTTGTTTCCTTGATTTTCAATGCTTTTAACCTCAAAACAGTTCTTTTCCTTTCATACTCATCGATGGTATTTTGTTCTTCATCAAGAGTTTCATCGTCACAATCACCATACAGCGCATCTAACACCTTACTATCGAGTTCTTTAAGTTCTACCATCTTATTATTAATTAACTCGATAAATGCACTGATGACTTCTTGATCTCTTTGGGACTTCTCGAACTCCCGTGTAACTTCATTGCACAGCTTTGTTACCGATCGCCGAATCACGGAACGAGCTTTCTTTGTCCTTTCAATGTTATCCATTTTCGTATCACATCAGGGTCACCAGATTTATGTTATGTGAACTAACTTGGAATAACATTGACTCAGACCAAAGACCGTCACTCACTACGGCTTTATTTTATTTTCTTACATCAATCAACATGTCCCTCAGCAACTGTTGCTATGCACACCATAGCTGTCAAAACCACTGCCTCCTTATCCAACAGTCAATATGTTGGCTGTTATCGGTTGGTGGGGCTGTAGTTGCAGATCACACATAGGCCAGACTGCACAACCCCCACCCTCCCAGTATAACATTCCCGTTGCTCATTTTATTGAAATTTAAGTGTAGTTCAAATCAGCAAGAACCTAAGCTAATTAACTTAAAAAGAATATCACAGATTAAAAAATAGAATTCCTGTCAATTGAGAAAAAGAAGAATCAAATCACTTAAATCCCTTACCAGTTGACACCTACTGTACCCTACTTTTACAACATGCGTTTCTGAAAGGGAAGCATGTCCCATCTGGATGAACCAAGGAACTTTTAACAGCTGGTGTTGTGTTGTCGTCGGAGAATGTTCGCTCACAGCTGAAGCTGGTCACTGGCATTACTCTAAACCACTTAATATAGTAACTCTATGATGTTCATCTCATTTCGTTTTAACTACTCAACCCATTCCCTATGAGCATTTGAAGGGTTACCCTTTGCAGTTGTTGGTTCACCTCCTAGGGAGTACACAGGCATAATTCGTAACAACGCTTACGACGACAGTTGATCCCCTAACGTCCATGCCCATCGTGTGTAATTATTGATGTAAATACCAACTGTGCATCTGCAATGCTAGGCTACTTCTTGCATAAGCCACACAACCATTAATTTGGTGGTATGTTATCCCTATAATGACACAAACAGGTATTCTCGCTCTTTTTTTTACCTGTTCATCGACCTCAAGATGAGATTTATGGACATGGAGTAGGAAATCCACGTTCTATAGTTCTGTACAATCCTTAGAGGTAATGCTCGTTTGAGATATTTGTGCTGGCGTGGCGGTCAAATTGGGAATTATTCTTTGTTTACATGTGGCACGCGGTTAGCTTGCAGTGTTGACAGATACAGCAGCGAGGGTTGGAGAGGACTCAGCTCCATCGTCCTACTCGCTGTGGTGACATGTGCTCCCTTTGCGCTTAGCATTGCCGGACTTATGTGAACAATGTACTCCGTCACCTTTGTATTCCCCTTCTTGTCCCACAAGACATTTTGATACAGTCTACGAATGCCTGGCACATTTGTAGGTTTTGATAGAGTTTCTCAGTGGTTAAACCCTGATAAGGACTATTATCTTGAGTTGTGATCATATATAATATCGCTAGGAGATCACAAGGATAGTTTGGCCGCCTAGAAAGGGTTGCTGCTCGTTTAACACCGCCCAGGGGTTTCGACAGGTAACTACCCACGTGAACTACGTTTAACACCATTTCCAGTATTTCCAAGCAAGAGCACACATTTTGAAGGGATACGAAAGTCGACAGTTAATACCGAGAGATTGGAGCGTGATGTTGCACTGGGAAAACTGCTTGCCTGTCTACAAGGCGGACCGGATTCGATTTCATGGTCAATGCCTGTGAGTGAAATATCATGTCCTATGGTTCGGATTCCACGTAAACATGGAAGTCTTGTGGCTCATGATCACATGATTAATCACGTAGAACTACAAGCTTCCTTCCTTTAACACCAACAGATTAAGACCAGCCTTCAGCTGATGGACACTTTACCAATATTAGGGGAACCCAAGAGGCTAAATGGGGATTTACTCGTGCGTCGTGAAGACCCTTCGGATTGTGAAGATTAAATGCTAAAAAGAAAAAAAGGCTATTTGTTGTATGCCCTTTCACAGGAGAGATTTTCAAAAATGTAGAAAAAAAAGTCATAAAGAAATACTTGGGCGCTTCATGTATTAATAGTGTATGCGCCCCCCGTGTTTCTGATAAAAGAGGAATATTAATCTTCCGGTTTGCATGGTGGGGGTGGCCGAACGAAGGGGTTGAAAATGGGAAAGGAAAGACATTTATTGGAGCGCGTCATATATTCAGAAGGGATGTTAAGTAAACCCTAAATGAGCTCCTATTCAAAAGACTGACGATTTGGACGCGACCAAAACACATGGCCGATCTTTGAAATAGAAAAAAAAAATCGTGACTTTGAAATACTCGAGTGCGTCTGATTAATATACAGATGGTTCAGCTTGATGACCTTGTCGTGCTGGCCCATAATCTGACAAGGAGGAATTTCCTTAATTTGAAAGGAAAAAAACTTAATATAATAAATACAATTAACAGAATATATAATATAAAATATACATATCAAGACTGCCAGAAACCAGGATATTGAAACAGCTACTTGATTACTTTTTGAAAAATAAAATCAATAATAATTGGTTCAAAGAAGTTCAGGATGATTTGGAAGAATTGGGTATAACTCGGCAACAAATCAAAGACAGAGAAGAGAAGAGGATTTTGAAGAACAAAAGCATAAGTCTCAAACTAATAACAGTTGAATGGAAACAATATACTATATCGGACACACAAAGGGCTTCCAGGTCGGAGAGGATGAGCAAGTTCTGGGAGGAGAAAAAGAAGAAATTTACTCAAATGTATTGATTTAAGTGCTCCAATGTGGGCGTAAAATATGTAAATAATAATAATAATAATAATAATAAATATATATATATATATATATATATATAATATATTTAGAAGAAAATGGTGTAATGAAAAGAAAAGGAAATAGTGAGAAGGGGAGGAAGCGCGGAGTGGGAAATACATAGTTCTCTGCAGCAGCACGCACCACACTTCATTGATGATTTTAACTACTTCAGCTCGTGGAAATCGGCAGATTATATTATTTCCGTGATCCTTGAATGATTTCCTTCAAAATAAAAACAAAATTAATCACGCTCGAGAATGTCCAGGTGATTTTTTGGCAACTTTGTGTCTGCTATTTCCTTATGTCATGCACAAATCGTCAGATCATTGAAATGCACACTTTTCTGCATGCAATTAGCTCACCTTGCCTTAATCTGACGCGCTCGAGTTTTTCTAACGATCGATTTTTATTTTACTTTTTACTATTCTGATCGGCTGCCCTAAATGCACGGCCCTATATAAAGGGTTTATGTATGGCGGGGGTACTTAACAGGGTGCAAGGTTTCCCCCCTTATGTTATTCTGCCGCACTTGAGTAAGTCCCAAAATCCCCGCTTGGGCTCCCCTACCACACCGGGTTTGAAAGGTTTCCTTCAGTCACTCCGCCACCAAACACCATCCTCGGACAACAACTGAAGCCACAAGTCAGTTTTCCTAGCGTTGTCAGTGGGATGTCTGTCACCTATCTTCTCTGTGTTCCTTTTATTTTTCTAATTTCATTTTTACTTGTCTATTATTATGATCAAGTTCGTCTCATTGAGCGTGAATTAACCAACCACAGAGATGCAGTGTTCCTGTCCATTGGGAACATGTTGACGGCGATATACGCGGGGTTTGCAGTCTTCTCAATCCTGGGGTTCATGGCGAAGGAACTGGGGATGGAGGTAGAAGATGTGGTGGACTCGGGCCCGGGACTTGCCTTCGTCGCCTACCCTGAAGCTGTACTGCGCATGCCCCTACCGCAGTTGTGGTCCGTGCTTTTCTTCTTCATGCTCTTCATTCTGGGTCTCGGCAGTCAGGTGAGTTCATTACTTCACAAACATAAACAAGGCACCGCTTTCCAGGAGAGTTAAAAAAGTCAATTATATATTGTAAATGGATTCTTCTCAGAATCTCTATATTTCAAACATTTTTAACGACTATCTCAGACCAATTGTTACAATTCCCCCGGCAAAAGATCCTTCTGTTGCGTACTTATACAAATAATGCAATAAGTGACGGTTTATTCAACTTTTTGCCTTATTTAAAAAAAACGAAATTTTCTAAAAGAACGACTTGCTACAAAATTAATCCAATTTGGTGTGTGGGTTCTCTTAAAACATACCGTACCGTCCGTACCTATTTTTATTCACAAAACCAACGAGGCAGCTTCATCGTTTTGTCTTAAAACATACCACAGAACACCAAATATAATAGAAGTGAATGCCGCATGGTAAAGCATGGAAACAAGTAACTACTGAAGCACGCCTAGTGGTGTGGCAGCCAACTACCAGTATGGAAATATTAGCTCCCAAATATGTTTTCTTTTTCTTTTAATTAACTGGGTCACTCCAATCTGTATTTTATTTAAGGACACATTTCCATTTTTTTTAAATCGCACCAATGAGACTTTGGACTTGATGGTTTTATTCAGAACTGTTCACACCGATGTCGTATGACTCATATTCTTTGGCGTGAGCAACACCTGCATTTGACAAATACGGTTTACGAATGAAAAGTATGGAGCACGATTATAAGCTTCAGAAATACGACAATATCGTGTTACTCAGGAACAATATTTGCCATTGCGAGTAGTTGGAACGTATAAGTGACTTAAATATCTCTCAAAATCAGGATAATGAACAGTTGCCGTTTCGAGCATGTGGAGCCGCCATGTTATCAACAACACAGAACACCAAATGTAACAAGCACTGCCGGCTGGATCGCTTTAAAGCAGCCAGGAGGGATGCGATCCAGCCAGCAGTGGTAACAAGGCCAAATCAACCAATCACAAGGTGGCCCTTTGCCTAGCAGCGCTCGTAGTGGGATGGCGCTGAAGTACTCAGTGTTGTCAGTTACTCGTATCGTAGCTTCATCCCCGAAACATACCCAACCAACATAGAAAACAAGAGGATAACATAATAACAAAGAGCATAGTATAAATATATTTACTAAGACGCGCTCGAAAGAGCAACAAACCTATAATACATGTCACCTTAGACTCTTAGACAGTTAAAGGAGAATAATAATACTAAATAATAAAGCACGGATGTGCCTATGAGTTCTCTATTTTCTGCTGTATTCTCTGAGAGATTTTGTTCGTTTGTCACATTTGTTACAGTGATATGTGTCGCACGTTTTCTTGCAGAGTTTACTTACGCATTCTTCATTCACTTGATGGAAGTATACCTTCTGGCAGCGCTAGTGGTGGAAACCGTGAACTGCCAGTCGAGTGAGGACACTCCGTAGTTCTTGGTTCGGTCCCGACCAACCTCTGTCGGTCATGGCGTCTGTGGCATAAAAGTCCTTGCTGAATTCTGCTCTTTTTTCCTCTCTTCTTCTTAGATGGTTTTGTATTTGGCAGTAGCATCTTGGTTTTGATATCGTCAATGAAAAATGTTCTCTTGTCAATTCAAATGCCAGTGAGTATAAAGACAACCAATACCAGAGAACAGTGCCCCAAGCCATTCATCCAAAACAGATAAGTGCAGGGTGTCCCACCTAACTCTGCGACCTCAAATATTATCGAAAAGAAACAATATGTGAAAAATCTACTTGCGCAGGAATGTAGCCACGTCAGTGGGTCACACAATTGGAGGATATGCACAATCCAGGAAATTATAACAGTTAAAGAATAACTGCAGGAAGAGCAGTATGGATTCAGAGAACACCGTGCAACTATAGATCTCCTATTTTCCCTCAGAATGCTGCTAGAAAAGCACTGGGAGAAGGGTAGACCCCTAACACTTGTATTTTTAGATCTTGAAAAAGCATTTGATAACGTTCCAAGAAAGACTATATGGGAATGCCTAAGAAAGAAAAACGTACCCGCGGGGCTAATCCAGAAAGTTAAAATGCTTTACGAAGGTTGCCACAGTTGTGTTCAGATAGGAAATGGTAATTCTGACTGGTTCCAAACAACTAAAGGAGTTCAACAGGGCAGTGCCCTCTCGCCATTACTTCTTATCACTGTAATGGACGAAGTTATGAAAGGAATAAAGCATAACAACAACACAGAAATCAGCGCATTTGATTTGCAGATGATGTAGTAATTTGGGGTAATACAGAGACAGAAGTACAGGAGAGGTTGGCCACCTGGAATAACTGTCTAAAAGCACACGGATTAACAATAAACAAATCAAAAACGGTAGCGATGTCAGTCAACAGACAGAACAAGAAAGGAGAAATAAGGCTTGAAGGTACACAGCTTGAAACAGTAGACCAGTTTAACTATCTTGGGTGCATTATTTCAAGCAATAACAGGATACAGCACGAGATCAATAGCCGAACCCAAAAAGCAACCCAGTTCTACCATCAAGTTCGGAACCTACTCTGGAACGAACAAGTCCCCTTAAGATCAAAACAGACGCTCTTTCAATCATACTTTACGCCCATAGTAATATATGGCCTAGAAACCTGCACAACGGCCAGACAGATAGACAGCAAACTACAAGCTGTAGAAATGAAGTTTCTACGTACAATGGTCCAAAAAACTAGGAGGGATAGGGTAAGAAATTAAAAAATTAGGGAAGAAGTTGGAGTGTACCCAACTTTGAAAGAAAAAGTGACAAGGGCCCGTTTGAGATGGTTTGGCCATGTCAAGCGAATGGACGAGGGAAGGATAGCCAAACAAAGACTACACACAGATGTGGTTGGTAGAAGGCCAGTAGGAAGACCAAGGAAGAGATGGCTAGACCAGGTGAAGGAGGACATAGGAACAAGGGGAGTTAGCTGGGATAGAATCCTGAAAGAAGAATGGTACATGGACAGACGCAAGTGGAGGGCGCTCGTAAACTACACCCGGGCAACTGGAGTAGAAGACAGATGATGATGATGATCACTTTCAACGCAAAGTTACCTTTTTTAAATGGAACATACATGGTTTTTCTAGCAAAACCAAAAGTAAACATACAATTATTGATAACAGAATTGGTTTCACTTCTCTAAATCTCGTACCTTCTGAAATAACTAATGTTGTAGAGGATGGTAAAGGAGACACTGTCACGTTTAACACAAGTGTAGTGCACGCCGTTGGCCTACACACAGCGGGATTGTTTGCATCGCTGTACTAAAAGCATTCAAGGAACACTAAACAGACAACGATATGCATTATTTCTTCAAGACACGTTACCCCTTCTCATGGTGGACGTGGGATTGGAAACTCGTGTATCAATGTGGTTCCAGCATGATGGGTGCCCCGCACATTTCGCACGTGTTGCCAGAGATGTAATGGATGTGAAGTTTCCAAATCGGTGGATAGGACGTGGTGTGCCTGTGATATGGCCAGCACAGTCCCCTGACTTGACGCCATTAAACTACTTTCTCTGGGGCGCATTGAGAGATAGTCTATCAGGAAGTCCCAACTACAATAGCGAATATGTAACAGCGTATTATTGAGGCGTGTGCGGAAATATCTGTGGAAACACTGGGATCAGTACAAAGCTCTCTTGTTCACCGTCTACAGAAGTGCATTGATGCAAACGGTGGTGACATTGAACATCTGCTGAAGTGACACAATTTCACAAGTTAAGATGTTACTGCTTACTTGTGAATGCCTTTTCCGTGCTGGATGTAATTTAAAAACATGACGTTTCTTTAAGCTATAGGCCACACGTTTGTTTAGGAAATCGGTAATTGTACCTTTTGTACTATGTGTACAGTTCTACACTTGTGTTAAACGTGACAAACAATGTCTCCGTTGCCATCCTCTACAACGTTAGTTATTTCAGATGGTACGAGGTTTAGAGAAGTGAAATCAACTCTGTTATCAATAATTGTATGTTTACTTTTGATTTTGCTAGAAAAAACATGTATGTTCCGTTTTAAAAAAAGATAACTTTGCGTTGAAAGTGATATTGTTATAATTTCCTGGATTGTGCACATCCTCCAATTGTGTGACCCGCTGACGTGGCTAAATTCCTGTGCAAGTAGATTTTTCACATCTTGTTTCATTTCGATAATATTTGAGGTCGCAGAGTTAGGTGGGACACCCTGTATATCATGATCATTACACGACCATTTCTGACGTTCTAGCCGGCAGATTGTAATTATTTTATATAAGGAAATAATCCCCGATGTGCAGGTTTATACACTTTTAAGTCTTTATTTTCACCAAGACTTGACTTGACTGAAGCTAATTCAAGTGCTATCGAAGTGGCTAAGTTCTGGGCAGAAACTGTTTGAAGTCGTCTGATGAACACATACTTGTGTACTTGTGTGCATTTTATGTTTTGTGCTTCTGACACGAATTAAAAGAAAACAAGAAGTTAGTCATTACCTCAAGGAGAGCGCACTCTCGGTTGGGTACATCGTACTGCGCATGCCCCAACAAGCGCTTTCTATGGAACTTGGAGTTAGTGTAATATCAGTATCGAATACACTACCCAATCAGAGCTTCAGAATACGAGGAATACAAGGGTCACTGTAGTACATTTACTATTTATAGCTCTTTTATTATATGAAATGCATTCGAATGACCATAAGCAGGGTATTTTAACTGAACGCCCGTTGGCTCCTAACATGTTCAATTTCAAGTAGTTCCAACAATGGCTACCAGATGTTTCTGTCACGAACACCTTGTGGCGAACGTTGGAACTTGATAGAATGTTTCTTACTAGCCAAATATAAACTAAACATTTTGCTAGACACTACCAATTTACATGCATTATATCTATGACATGAACCCGCCGGTTTTACTTCCCCTCCGAAGGAAGGCATACTGAGGGATTTTAATGCTCTTAAGGACACCACGTACTCTTACACGATGAAAAAGTCTATTTTTGTGGCACCACTTTACTAAGTATTTTCTGGGTTTATGCTAAAGTTACAGCTATGATTCTTGTCACATATAAGAAGCGGTATATTCTGAGCTATTTTTGACCATGTAGTGCTACTTTGCTTTTATAGGATGTGTGAAATGAATACAAATTTGGACAGACATATTTTCAAAAAAATGTTGTATAAGTTGCTTCAGGTACACATTTCTCAGTTGTTTTTTCAATCAAATACTCTTAAAATTTGTTCACATACTTGGAATGGATCATGGCAGATGAGTAACCACTTTGTTTCATTATTATTGGGACAGAATGCAAGAAAGGAAATCCGAACTCTTTCTTTTTAAATGTATTCAAAAATATGTATCAATTTTTCTCTTCCCAATCCATGCCTACTATGTTTTGGAAGTAAAAATAGGTTAACATTCAAGTACTCCATTAGGCAAGTTAATGTAAAAAAATAGCCCTCTATCTTAAATGGTTTCCTAGCTATTGGTACCTAAACATGAAAAATGAGTATTAACGGAAAACAGCTGGCAAAGTTAAAAGTGTATTATTCAGAGCATGGGACGCTAATTTTAAAAAACGAATTTAAGATAGTTGTAGACATCAAAACCCCAACAAACTATATACTATTGTGTGTGTGCTTGAAAAGTTGGAATTAGAGTAAGAAGATTGGTTAGGTTTAGTGTGTTAGGTCAGATTCTGGTAAGAGAAAAGTAACAAATGATATTGCAAGGAGCTGGTTGGATGAAGAAGTAGAAAGATGCTTATTAGTGAAAATGATTATTGTGCGGATAATGGAAAGAAGAGGGAATGTAGACAAAGTAACAATAAATGGAGAAAGATGGTGTTTTTTTTGTTTGTTAAAAGTATCCCTCATTGAGTATAATCAACCATGACCCCGGAATGTACAGTTACACTTTATATTTGGATTCAGAAAAGAATGAAAAATTTTATGGCGCCAAAATCAAAAAATCGATTTTTTCATCATGCAAGAGTACGTGGTGTCCTTAAAAATTCCGACGACCTCGGCCTGGTTTCAACCCGCGTTCTTGGGCATAGAAGTTCAGCATGCTACCAACTACGCCACCGAAGCCGCTTCTGGCTGAATGAATTTGCGTATTGGTACTTTGAACCTGGCGGCGTACCCAAACACGCACCAACTGATAATCGGAATAGGCTACCTTAGACTTGCGGCTACTTGAAAGGGCAATGTGGTTTATCACACACGCTATACTGATCGACAAATACTCGAAGCTGCACAAGTCAAAAGGGAGTCTGAGCGCTTAAATACAGATAGCACCACCAGGCGCGGATCCAGGAGGGGGGGGTCACGGGGTTCATGACCCCCTCCCCAAACGGAGATCACTTTTTTTTTTTTGCAAACTCAACGAACGAAAACAAAATAACCAGACAAATAAAACTTAACGAATTTTAACTGAAAAACAGGTTTTCTTATTCAATACTGAAATATCTTTATTGCAATTATTACGTTCTGTTACAACTGTACATATTTACAACTTCATACCTGTTATATAAAAACGATTATTTCTATAACAAAATCAACTGGTCAATTCTGTTTAGCAAATCTTGTGATTACCGAATCTATGTTTATAGTGATGTCACGATGAAGTGCAGCAATGCAAGTCCGGTGAGCCTGTCTTCTGCCATGGTTGCTCTTAGCCAAGTTTTGAGGCGACGGAGAGTTGGAAAACTTCTTTCTGCAGTGGCTACACTCACAGGAAGTGTGATGAGAATACGTAACAGTTTATTGATGGATGGATAAAAATCCTCGTCACACTCATCACAAATGACAACAATCGAATCGGGGATCTTGCCGCCGTTTTCTACAACGCGCTCCCATTTTGCGACCCACAATTCGTACTCGGCAGCTACTGTTGAAATGGGAGAATCCAAAAGCTTCTGGTAAGTTTTCGCTACTTGACGTTCATCTTCAATGTCCTCCGCTGTATATGATATACGAGGCAGAACTACTCTCAACCGGAAGAGGTTCAAAACGTCCGGAGAGAGCCTTTCAATGAGGTCGGTAACAATGTTGTCCAATAAAGGAATTAAATTTCCTCTCCTGAAATATTCTTCTGGAGTTTGGTTTTGTTGATGATTATCACGACGATGTATTAGCCGAGAAACAATGCGTGGTACTTTCAACTCCACATCCAATTGTTCAGCGAGGTGAGCTTCAGAAAATATCCGCTTGAAAACAGTATCAGCCTCACGTCGTTTTTTCTCCAGAACGGCCAGGGTATTTCCGATCATTTCCGTCGTGTTTTTTTTTTTTTTTTTCAAATCTAATGAAGGCATTTGAAGTACTCGGCTCAAAGGTAAACTTGTATCTGTAACATAACAGAAGTAAAATTTATTTATTGCGTGGTTTTTAACATGTAAAATAACGTACAAAAAAATTTAACATCAAATATGGAGAATATCAAACACATTGAAATTAGTATACTTGCCTAATACGTCATTTAAGCAAGCAGATGAAATCAGAAACTCAGGACTAGCTAGTGATCCTCGAAGACTTGCAGCATCAGATGCAGATTTTGCGTCCTCCCACGTCGAAATTTCATCAAGGGCGTCACATATTTTAATCAATTGTTGACCCTGAAACTGCATGTGCCCATCGTGTTTTTCCACCCAGTGTGTCTAGCAAAGACCTTGAAGTGATTTGCCACCAAGCTTTTTTTTTTAAACATCGTTCCTCTTTGCAGAACTGTTAGCAAAAGACACAACAGTTCTCATTGTTGATGAACAATTGCGTCAATTCGTGACTTTGGAAGACCTAGATAAAGAATTGTTTAGCACATGGTTATGTCAAGGACAACGTTTAGCGTGAATTGCTACTTTGATCAACTCTTCAACTGCTCCTTTCTCTTCAGACACCATCACCATCCCAACACAATAGCCTAGGTTCACACATAGATCAATAACAGTATGTGCCGTTGCAACTCCAGTTAAACGACGCTCATTATTGTTTACCTCTTCAGAACGAATTAATTTATATGCATCACAAAATGTAATGAAATCTTCTCTGATTTCTCCGTTGTAGTAGTAGCGAAAAGACAAACTAAGCTGTTCTATTGTGGCATTGTCGGTCGTCTCGTCGAATAAAACTGCGAAAAACTTCGCCGCTCTAACTCGATCCAGAATGGCTTGCTGAATTTCTTCTTTGCAGGCCTCTATAAGTTGATTTTGAGTGGTCTTGCTGATGTATGTCGCATTTGAACCTGAGGTTTCCAAATTATGTTTAAGAGTAGAATCTCCAGATTCAACTCTGAAGCGAAGAAGTGCTCTGAAGTTCCCATCATTTGCTACTGGACTGTCTATTTTCACGTCAATGTTACGTTTGTAGAGAGGTCCATCATCCCTGTGTCCACGTAAAGGAATATTCTGCTGACCGCACAGAATAATGGTACTGATTATTGGCCTCAACCGTTCACGATTTTCTCTTACTTGTGCATCTCGCTGTACGCAGACTTGGTTGACTACTTCAAATGCTGGATTATGAAAAGTCTTAAGAAAACTGTTTCCACATTCTACAGCCCGCTGATAATATTGGTTCTGCTGGTGAACTAGAAGCGCTCCTTTTTCTCCGAGTCGAATGCTTTCAGTGGTTCTCGAACTAATCGCTTTAGGGAAGTATTATTTTGATAACCTCCCCCTGAGCTTGGGGCAAATAGTACGCAGTACACGCAGTAAAGGCCTTTGTCTTTATGGGACAGCACTAGTCAATGAAATTTGTCCAAATGCGATCTTTGAGCGTACTTTTTCCTTTCTTTTCCATTCTTCTTGACAACATTATAAGGAAAAACATAATTAGCAGAAGGTTCCCAATGGTGTTCTAGTAGTTTAGCCTTCGTAAAATCGTCGACGTTGTTTTGACCTACCTAAGACCCAATATCCGATGCAAAGTGAGATTCGGAGCATGATTTCCTTGTATCTGCAGAAACGGAAGTCGATGACAAATTTTTAACCTCAGCGATGTTTATATTTCCAGACAACTGTTCAGCTGGTTCCAATGATGACGAAACAAAACTACTTTCAGATTCCGGTTTTTGTATTTTTGGAAAAGAAAGTGTCGATCGTCCTGGTAAAATTTGGCCGTTTCGTTGCTTTTTTTTTTCGTAGAATCAGCCTGGATAAAGGAAATTGCATACTGTGAAAAAACATTTAATTATACGTGTATTTTTTGTTGTTTTACATTCATCTTTGTTTTTTTTAATATGTGGTTATTTTTATTATTATTTCCAAGTTAAACAGAGATTAAACGCATTTATTCATACGTAATCAAAACTTGACAAACAATAAAAAATGAATGAAATTGTATAAATATTTACCATGTTGTATATTTCACATTGAATCTCCTATTTTCTCTCGTTGCTTTTCACATGCTGCAGAGTCCGATAAGTGGCTTCGGTGGCGTAGTTGGTAGCATGCTGAGCTTCTATGGCCAAGATCGCGGGTTCAAACCCGGCCGAAGCCGTCGGATTTTTTAAGAGCGTTAAAAATCCCTCAGTATGCCTTCCTTCGGAGGGGAAGTAAAGCCGGCAGTCCCATGTCATAGATTTATGGCATGTTAAAGAACTTTCCACTAATTACACCTGTGTGAAACTAAAAGTAAACAACGCTCTTAGGTTGCTACGTTCGTTGCCAAGAGCCGACTGCGGTGGCGTCTAGTAGCTAAGTTCTGGACTAGGCCTAGTAGTCGTTGACGGTGGCGTTTGGCGGCAAAAGTAGGAACTACTTGAAATTTAAAGTCTGCAGTCCTCACTTGAATTGAGAACAGATAACACACACTAATACAGTCATCACAATTAACACCGGTTATCAGACAGATTCTACACACACCCAAAGTACACGAGGCTACATGACCGCGTTGTCGCAGCCCCTAAACTAAGGAACCAACCAACCAACCAAAGAGTCCGATAAGAACGAAACTAAATACACTACACCACCTTCAAGGTCCACTACAGATTGATTATAGATCACTCTCTTTGAAGTTACTTATTTATGTAACCCTTTGATCTAGAAGGCTGTGGTTTTCACAAATCTGTTCCAGAATTGTGTGTGAAGAAGTTATCAGCACTGTCATAACAAACACTGCAAATAATTTAGATTGACTGGCGTTATATTTTGCTATTTTCCAGTGGTGAACATTTGTTTATCAGTGTATGTTCATCATCTATTGAAAATATAGCTGCTATATTTCAATTTCCACCATGACTAAGCCAAAAGGCGTGCTTAAAAAGCGTAAGTTTCACAGGAATAGGCACACACGACACAAGACGCTGCTTCACGTGCTGATGTATTGAACTGTGTAAATATTGAACTTAGCAATGTACCTGCAGTGAAAAGTATCACTGTGGCAGTGATCTAAAGGTACTATTTGGCTGCACACGTCAGAGACAAGCGACCGAGACAGACGACAGAGTTGTGAGACGGAGACAGATCGCTTTCGATCTGCTCCCCATTCAACCATATGAAGTACATTTGAGAGGGCGAGACGGAGACAGGCGACACAGATCGGCGACCGAGATGAACCGTAGGAGACCGCTCTCAGAGCAGTAGTGTCTCGCGACAAGCGGACGCAGCACGTGTTTTATGAAGTGATGAAATGTTGGAAATAAAATGTACTTAATCAAACTGCTTACGATTTAATCTAAAGTTTCTCCTGAACTTTTCTTCTTCTAAAGATAAATGATTCTTTATTAACAAACAGAAAGAACCTTCTTCGCCTCTGGTTTTGAATATTGGACTCATAGGTTTTCTTGGTTTATTTCGCAACAAATATCACAGAAACACATCATCGTCTTCTTCCTCTTCGAGCAACCTTATCATTAGAATATTTTTCGTAACCGTTTTTCAAAGAATATATGCACGCACATCCCAATAAACACCTACTGTACGGTATGTCTAAGCGTGTCGTCTGTCTCGGTCGTCATCAAATTACGTGACCGGCGACACGTTGACTTGTCTCCGTCTCTCGTCGCTGTCGTCTGTCTCGGTCGCTTGTCTTTGTCGTGTGCAGCCAAATGATACCTTAAGAGAAAACTTGAACATTCTGAGGTAGAATTTATTGAGAAAGAATCTAGTGTAAATAATGTAGGTTATGTTTTGGTGGACTTGGACATGTTATCTACAGCAATAATAATAGTACGCGACAATCAACTATTGGCAACTCAAACTAACACTTGGGGCTCTGTGGTCGGTCTGGCTAAGTAGGGTAAAAAATACCCAATACCACGCGTTTGATATGGAATACTTTCTATTTTTCGGTTATAATCAGTAAATGTGGTCCCTAAAATAATGACAGTGTTATTTTTAATTGTATATACGTATAACTGTGCGCAGTGGCGTCGGAAGGGGGGGTGCCAGGGTGCGGCCGCCCCCTTAATATTTATTTTGGGGGTGCGGCGCACCCCCAATATCTTTTGAAAATGCTAAACTTTTATATTGAGAATTGAAAAAGAAATACCTTTTTGAGATACATGGCCCAAATTTGAAATGCGAACTCGCGAGCAGCTAAGTGTGAATGCCGATTGTGAATGCATGCCAATCGTCTCTGCTGAGGTTGGCAACATTGGCCTAAAGTTAGTTTGGTAACGCTGTCGGTGAGTGCGAAGAGCAGGTTCAAGCCGATTTATTCTTGAGTTATGTAAAATAACATTAATTTTACTTTTCACGACATTACACTTTAATAGAGAAATAGAACGTTTCTTATATGTATCTCCTTAAAAAACATGATATACTGACACACGCGTTGAAGCGGAATCCCCGTGACTAAAGAAGGGTGTAGATTGGGGCAGGCATCCTGGGAATGGCGTACTCATTTTGGTGCACTGGAAACTTTCCACTCATATTATTTTATTCTTTGCTTTCCACTGGACACAAGCAATCGGCGAGCAGTTGCGTGTTGGTCGCTTGCACATTCTTTGGTCGCTTGCCCGCGCAACCAAGGCGCTATTACCACTGACAACTCGCGCTATCGGACCCCCGGACTCTTATTTTATGAGTGCCCTTTTGTCCTAGTTCTTGTACTGAGGCTTGGATTTATCACCTGGGAGGATACATTAACTTGAAGGTAAGTGTCCATTAATATTACGATATTGTGCCAGTGTTTCTTTGAGGCGTTCATATGGGCGACTACCCCATCCGAGAGGTAGCAGCCTACGGTACATCACTTCCCCCCGGCGGCCAGGCTTAGACAAGGCAAGGCCTCAGGCACGGTGTAGGCAAAAACCTCGCGATGGGGCGCATCAGCTGGGCCGGCCTGCCGGGCCATCGTCATCTGTCCGAAGACTGGCTGGCGGATGGCCGGCCGGACGGCTGCCGCACGTGTTTGCTCAACATCTGGTGGAGACAATAACAAGTACATTGGGGGGTGCGGGGTGCGGCAGGCAGGGGAGGATAGCTACTTTGCCTTTGGGATCCACGTGACCATCACGCCAGCTGTAGGGGGCACGGCGGCAAGGAGTCAAAATCAGAGCAAGGAGGGGGTTTATGATCCAGCGTGATGGGACCTGCAGGGGTGAGGTGAGGAGAGAAGAGGAAAGGAAGAAACGGCGACTTTCCGGGGGAAAAAAATAAACACTCAATCATTCCATTCCACTGGCTTCACAGGAACAAGAAAGAGGTGGTGAAAGTTTTCGCTGCGAGTGGTAGTTAATGAGAGGAGGGAGGAATTAGGAAGTGCGCTTGTGATGAGTGATAGTGATAAAATATAATGATAGTGAAGTGATTTTAAATAGTGATTATAAAAAGTGGATTTTAGATTTTTAAAGATTAATTCGGTGACAGGACTGGAGACTTGAATAGTGGTTTAATTTTGATTTTTTAAATGTTTTGAATGCATGAAAGGCAGTCGAATGGTTGGTATCACAGGTAGAAGTTGGTTCTCCAAAGCGGAGAGAACATTTTATATCAACGGTCACCAACATTCGAGAAAGGCGGGTGAAAAATACAAATCACATAAAAACAGTGACTTTCACCGGATAAATTATGAACTAATCATTAATAGAGAAAATAGCCAGCCTGTAACTGCAAAGATTGACAAGGGAATGTTGAAACAAATGAGCGTTGCGTGCAAATATTTTCTTGTTGTTATTAGTTGTCTTCATTGAACTCTAGGTAATACTGGAATGATGTATGGGAGCAAAGTGTGGCTTTTGGTGCGACTAGTTACGCCTGGTCGTGCACGTCAAGGATGCGATGACCAGGAAGCGATTTTCAGCGAGGGTTACCATGGGAGGAGTCGTTCCAGTAGTATCTACAGTTCAATGGTTGTCTTAGATATTTAATGCTTACTGGTAGCGCTGTTCGCAGCCACAACTCTGATCAAGGCAACCTCATGGAGCTTTTACAGGAGAGAAAAGACGATGTACCCAAACTTACTTGGTGGATGTCGCGTCGTAACAATTTCCTCAGCCCTGACATGCAGAATGAGGTGATTGAAATAATGGCCATCTCTGTCCTTCGAGACATAGCAAAACAGGTACACGAATCACCTTTTTTTGTATTATTGCTGATGGCACCACCGATATTGCGGGCTTAGAGCAGTTCTCTGTATGTGTTAGGTTGGTTCACCCTAAAACCTTTCAAGTAACTGAACTTTTTCTCGGGTTGTACAACCCAGAAGATGCAACCGCTAAAACGCTGGTTGGTGCCATAAAAGATGTTCTCTTAAGACTACATTTTCTATTGTCAAAATTGTGGGGTCATTGTTTTGATGGCGCCTCTTAACATGTCTGGGCATATCAAGGGAGTTCAAAAACTTCTGTCTTATGAGCAGCCAAAATCCCCTTATGTTCACTGTTCAAACCATTCCCTAGGCTTAGCTCATCAAGAAATCTCGCGGAAAATTGCAGTTCTTTGTGATTTGCTTGTTGTTGTGAAAAATTCAAGTAATATCATGCTCGATCCTTCGAAGAGACAGAACACCTTTAAAGATGTCGTCCTGGCACCCTGTGATGACGATGATAATGCCGTCGCCAATGGACCGTCATCAAAGCTCATCGCACTTTGTCCAACGAGATGGAGCGTGAGATGCCGGTCTCTTAAAAGGTACAAGGAGAACTACAAAAGGGTCATACTGCCTCTCCAATGCCTATCCTCGATGACCCCACGGGTGCTTCTCCGGAAGTCAAGTCGGCAACTCGTGGGTACCTAAAGAAGCTGAAGTCATTCGATTCCGTTTTAATTTCTTCACGTCAGTGTCGAAATTTTTGGTCCATGTGAAGAACTTGCAAAGGCCCTTCAGAGCCCATGTTATACCGTACTGCCACAGGAGCAAAGAAAGCTGCTCTGATTTTGATGTCGGCAATGGAGGCTCTTCGAACGACAGAGGAGTTTGATCGGATCTACAAGGAAAGCTACATTTATGCTACGGAGATAGTGGAATTGACTGCTCTTCTTTACCAAACCCTAACCAACAAGTTTCCGAAAACCAAGCCACATGCGAACCCGACGATGAGGAGGAAGAAGCCGAGTAAAAGCAAAAAAAAAAGAAGCAGAAGCAGAGCAAGAAGCCCAAACCTGAACAAAAACTTCCCAAAAAAACGGCAGAGGAAAATTCCGAAGCGTTTAGAACAAACTGTAACCGAATTTATTCAGTTACAGTAAGTAGGGGGGTGATGCCGATTCTGCTTAGTGTCACGGCCGCCGCGTGAGTCCAAGCCAATATCTCGTGAACCCATGGTCGGATTTTAACAAATGACGTGTCATTGGACTCGGGCTGACGTTCTCTTTGCTGTGAACTACTCGTTATATTTTTGAAAATTTTTTTGAAAATTTTTGTTTTCAAAAGTTAGTTATAGTTTGAAAACCAAACAGTATAGAACGTTGTGCCATGGCTCAAACGAATGGTCTTTATGCCCTTTATTTTTTGTAATAAAACTTTTTTATTTTTTATATTTTTTTGAAAACACTCGAATTTTGAAAATCCTATATTTTGGAAACTAGGAACTCTACAAAAAAAATTGTTTAACGTAAATCAATGGTCCCTACCCCCTCTACCCCCAAAATAAATTTCAAGTCTCTAGAGAAAAAATTGTGTGTAGTAGTGGGATGAGGGGAAAGCTGCTTCCAAAAGCAAGTGGTGAGCCCCTGCGACCTTGGAATGGAAGGAGTCATGCTAGGAGGGCGTGCTTGGATTCGTTTTTTTTGTCTCGTCGTGCTCTTTACGGGAATGTCGGTGTCGAAAAGATGAAAATTTGGAAACATGTTTTTTTGGGGGAAAAACGTGATTTTGAACTTTTTGCTATATCTCACGAACCAATAACGCTAGAGGCGTGTTCGACAGGTCCAAGGACTCGGGGTGACGTCCTCTCTGCAATGGACCACTCGTTATAATTTTTAATAAAATTGGAAACTCGATTTTGGGGTAAACACGTGTTTTTTGTGATTTTGTCGATATCTCACGAAGCAATAACGCTAGAGGCATGTACGACGGGTCCAAGGATTCGGGCAGACGTCCTCTTTGCTATGAACTACTCGTTGTAATTTTAAAAATTTTGGAAACGCGATTTTGGGGTAAACACGTGTTTTTTGTGATTTTTGCCGATATTTCACGAACCCATAACCGTAGAGACGTGTACGAGGTGTCCTAGGACTCGGGCTAACGCCCCCTTTCAAATGTGGTAGATATTTTTTTTCCAAAAAGATAATTCACAAAGGGCCTAACGCCATACATGTTGAAAAAACGTTTTCTTTTTCTTTACCTGTTTATAATTTTCATGGAGCGTGGTGGTTGAGAGAGACGATACTGCTGGATGTGTGTGTTTCAACAAACTTGTCGCTGACCAAGGTGGCTGTGTTCAATAGATCAATTGATATTTCGACGAGTCTGTGTATGACAGAGCGAGGGTGCGTTTTCTGATATTTTACCTTTAACGTGTAAACGGTGATGAGAACTAGGTTCTATGTTGGTCGAAGCGAGTAGAGAAAATAAACTTGCCGACGAGCAGGAGGTGAATGTCATTTGAGCTTATTGGAAGGCGTTGATCTGATTTGACAACAGGTGCAATGGAAAAATGATCATCGTGGTGGCAGGGGAGTGTGAAAGGCATGCACACACATTTGTGAAACCACATGTATGCTAAACCAGTGACATCCTGTTTTGCTTCGTACGTGACAAAATGCAAGTTCATGTGAAATTTGATCTACCGCAGGTGTTCGCTTGGGACGTTATCTGTCCACATGCGCGATAACTGTTAACAAGTTACATCCTGTCTTGCTTTGTACGTGACAAAATGCAAGTTGACGTGAAATTTGATCTGTCACAGGTGTTCAGGTTGGACGTTAGCTGACCACGTGCCTGATAACAGAATGTTCAAAGCGTGGAAAAAAAAAAGATTATACATGCAACGTAGCATATATAAAGACATGTCGTTATCATTTCCACGCTCACTTAGGTGACTACCTTTGAACACATTGCGTTGCATGAAACCTCTGGTCTTGTTTAACAGTTTTGGTGTTGGTGGAAAATACTTGACCTTGTTGTGGGGTAGGTATTTATTTATTTATTTATATATTTATTGATTTTTATATAAATACATGAAATTATTTATTGATTAGGTAATTAATGATTTTATTTATTTATTTGTTTGCAGATAACGTGTATAGCCTGCCTGTCGTGTGTCTGTGGGAAATATATTAAAGAAAGAGAGAAAAACGGACAACTAGAAAAGAAAACCATTTCCATACTAGCCCACGAGACGGGAATATAGAAAAGCATTACACGTCAAGGTGAGATTTGTTTTTTTTTTAATATATAACCTGTTTGATTTTGTTTTGTTTATGAAATGCATAAACTATATGGAATGGATATACTTATGGTGGTTTATTTTATTTCTTTTTAGATATTTGGAAAAAAAAGGGTTCACTGCTATAATAAATACAGTTGAAAACCAAGTGGCTTTAGAGTGGAACAATTGTCAAGCAGTCTACAGGTGAAAACTCAGGTGAGAGTGTTCTTTCAAAATAATGTCTTTTACTGCTGAGAATACGTTAACTTGGGAACCCATAAACAGTTGTTTCAAATCGCGTGTGTGCTCTGGCCGCGTGGTCAATGTTAGAAAAAGTTTGATTCCCAAAGAATTTTTACAATCTTGTTTTGAAATTTTTAAAATTGAAATTTGTACAGCGCAAAGGTTGCATACGGCTTTAAAGGTGAATACAGAACTGGTGTGCGATTTCATATATAAAAAGAAGGACGTAGAGCATAAAGAGACATTTTATATTTGCAGTAAAATGCAAGAGCTATTCATAGCCCATAATTTGGAACAGTGGTATGAAACCCACGTGGTGAATGCCTTGCTATCAAAATTTGATAAACTGCAACAAGGACCGAGTGGTCTAGCCTTAGACAAAATTCATTATTTACAAATCAACATTTGTCAATTCAACCCGTTGAATGCTGGGTCTAGCTATATTAAAACACCACCAGCTATAGCTTCGAAAAATGCTGTGGTCAATATAAAGAATCGTGACAATGATTGATTTCTGTGGGCTGTGGCTGCGTACTTGCAGCCAGCTCAAGATCGTAATGGTTGTTGGCCGGGAAAGTACAAGGCCAAGTTTGATGAATTAAAACAAACTTTAAATTTAACTCGAGTATCGTTCCCTATGGACTTAACCGAGATCCATAGGTTTGAACAAGATAACCAGGACTTTTCGTTCATGGTGTATGGCCTTAATGATAATGAGATTGTGGGTCCTCTTTATGCTACAAAAGAACCGAAACGACACCACATTCATCTTTTATATTTATCTGTAGGAGAGGTGAATCACTATTGCCTGATTAAAAGCTTAAGTAGATTGCTAAGCAGTCAAACGTCTAAGCATGGACATAAAACACATATTTGTGATCGTTGCTTGCAATATTTTACAACCCCCACGCTTTTGGAACGTCATAGGGTAGATTGTGTTTCTCAGGAAGCGGTGAGACTGATATTGCCACAAGGGGACAAGGCTGTGTTAAAGTTTAAGGACATTCATAAGCGTGACACTGTCCCCTATGTGGTATATGCAGATTTTGAAGCTCTCACTACACCCATGGCGGGATGTGAACCAGATCCCTCCATGAGCTCAACCACACCCATTCAAAAACATGAACCTTTTGCCATAGGATTTAATGTGGTGTGTGCCTATGACCCCACGCAATCCGTTTACAAATACCGTGAGGGGCCAGATTGTGCCAAATGGTTCTTGGATGAACTTGTCAAGTTGGCCGACCATGTACAGGAATTACTAGACCACCCAGTACCCATGAGCCTATCTCCAGAACAACAGCAGCAGTATGAGCATGCCATGACATGCCATATTTGCGAAAAGCCTATTTTAAGTGGAGAGGAAAAAGTCAGAGACCACTCGCATTTTACAGGGGAGTTTCGTGGAGCTGCGCATAGTAAATGTAACTTGAACTTTCCAGCTCCTCGTTTCATCAGTGTCTTTTTCCACAATCTGGCAAATTATGACATTCAGTTTTTGATTCGTGAATTGGGTCATGTCAACAAGGGCTCGTTTACCATTATCCCCCAAAACCATGAGCGTTTTACAGCCCTGACATGGAGGTTGAGCAACTTTAGCATTCGATTTTTGGATTCCTTTAAGTTTATGGCATCCTCGCTAGACAGCCTTGTGAATGGCTTGAATGAGGAGGAATTAAAAAATACTAGAATGCATTTTAATGATCCTGAGCAATTTCAATTGTGCATTCGGAAAGGTATATTCCCGTATGATTTCTGCAACAGCTGGGACGTGTTAAAGCAAAGAAAACTCCCTCCACAAGAGAAATTTTACTCGAAACTAACACGCAGTACCGTTTCCGATGAAGACTATGCGCATGCATGTCAAGTTTGGCGAGTGTTTGGCATGAACACGCTAAGTGAATATGCTATGCATTACCTAAAACTGGATGTATTGCTGCTCACTGATGTGTTTGAAAAATTCCGTAACTTGTGTCAACACATTTACGGTCTTGACCCGGCTCACTATTATACGAGTCCTGGACTCTCGTTTGATGCCGCTTTGAAATACACTCAAGTGGAATTGGATTTACTCACTGACGTAGACATGGTTCTATTTTTTGAAAAGGGCATTCGTGGCGGCTTTGTGTCACTTAACCAGCGCCATGCCGAAGCGAACAATGTCTACATGCCTGATTATTCACCGGAAAAACAAGAATCGTACTTAATGTACTATGACGTGAATAATTTGTACGGTTACGCCATGAGTCAGCCTTTGCCCTATGGGAAGTTTGCTTGGCTGACAGACAAACAAGTGTCAGAATTTGATGTGAACATGGCTAGCCAAGAAACAGGCCGTGGATATGTGCTTGAAGTGGATATTGAATATCCCTCATCCTTGTATGATGAACATGCCGATTTCCCATTCTGCCTTGAGCAAATGGTTCCCCCTGACAGTAAAGTGAAAACTGAAAAACTCATGGGCACACTTTACAACAAAAATCGGTATGTGCTACATATCCAAATGTTGGTGCAATGCCTCGCCCAAGGCTTGGTGTTGAAGAAAGTCCACAGGGGTATTTCTTTTGCTCAAAAAGCATGGCTTGAGCCATACATGCGACTCAACACAGAGCACCGACAAATGGCAACACAGCAGTTTGAAATTAATTTTTTTAAATTAATGAAGAACTGCATCTATGGCAAGTCTATGGAGAATGTCCGCAAATACCGTGACATTAAATTGGTGAATGTCTGGGAGGGGCGGTGGGGTGCCCGGCGGTACATTGCCAAGCCAAATTTCAAATCGATCAAAATTATCGATGAGGATTTGGCTACTATTGAAATGAGTAAGACCAGCGTGACCATGGATAAACCCATTTACTTGGGTCAAGTCATTTTAGACTTTTCTAAATCGGTCATGTATCGATTCCACTATGAGTTTGCCAAACGCCATTTTGAGGACGTCTCTCTTTTGTATATGGACACGGACTCATTCATTTACCACATTCGCCACTGCAACCCCTATGACGTCATGAGGCAACATAGTGACTGGTTCGACACCTCTTTCTATAGCGCTGACAACGTGTTTAAGCTGCCCATAAAAAACAAAAAGAAAATGGGCGTTTTAAAAGATGAATGCGGTGATTCCATTATGACGGAATTCGTAGGTTTGGCTTCGAAAATGTATGCTTATCGCACACTCGACTGTAAGGAATCCAAAAGAGCAAAAGGTGTAGGTAGAGCAGTGGTAAAATCGCTACGTGTTGATGACTATCTAGCGGTTTTACGCACGGGCAAAGCTATGTCTCATACACAGTGCAGGATACAATCCAGCAACCATCATTTGTATCTTGTGGAACAGAGAAAACGCACCCTAGCTTCCATGGATAACAAACGTGTGTGGGCTGATGACCTGCTCACCAGCCTGCCCTGGGGTTATGATCGCAAGGAGGAGGAGGTGTGATTTCACTGTTTAATCGTTTATGGGACATAGCTTTATGTAACTTGTAGATTTAGTATTTTGTAAATATTGTTTTTTTTGTCATTGTAAATAGTAGATTTTGTAAATAGTGGCAATCCACTTGGACCTTTTGCTCTTTAAAAAGTTGTGTGCAACCTTTTTTTTAAAAAAATTTTTGATTGGTAAATAGTGTGAATCTTGTAACGCTGTACAAAGTTGAGTTTTTTTTTTGTAAATATGAAATAAGTAAGATTTTTAGTAACTTTAATAACTAGTATTTAATTATTTTTTGAAATTGTAAAATGGTAAACTAAAAAAAGTTCTTTTGGGGGTGAGTGTACATGTCGAGAATGTGCTTTTGGGAATAAATAAGGTGGTTGTGTTTGTTCCCAAAGACAGGTGTGAATGTATGACTGGAGAGAGAAAACTGGTGTGTATGATTGACCAGAGCAAACACGGTGAGGTAGGGTGGGTGGGTGGGTGGGGAGGGGGGTAAATGGTCACTTTTATACTCATTTTGTTTTAAATAGTTTCGTTTTTTCATTGAAATGTGGCAGACAATAGACATTATTTTTGTAAAAACAGTCTTACCTGCAGTAGTCGTAGACCTCGACGTTTCTCCAAACACGCATCAGCACATTGCAGTATTATCAAGGTCAAGCACTTGCATGAACATGATTGTCAAATCTCAACTTTCGACATACACCAAATGGAAAAATGTGAAAACCGCAAAATGGAAATTCCATGTTTCCATATCACCAAAAACGCAAAACTTAAAACGGACATTTTTAAAAACTGGAAATGGCCATGTGTGAAATTTGAAAATTCAAAAACTTCAAACGGTCATTGTTTAAAAAGTGTCATCAGCAAAATGGAAAAATCCATATCATCAAAAACGTTAGACTTGAAACGAACGTTTTCAAAAACTGTAAATTGCAAATTGGCAAATGACAGTGTGTGAAATGTGTAAAATGAAAAAATCAGCCATCAACATCACGATTTCTTAAAATTAAAAATAACAAATCATTGTGCTCTGGTAAACCTTTGTTTTTATTTCATAGTCATAGTGAATTGACAAAAGAAAAATAGAATACAAACAAATCCCAATTCCTCACTCCTCAATGTTTATGTCCATGCATCATCAACTTTCCTTTCATAGCACTCATGACAATCAGGGCTGCCATCCTTTCACCCACTGAGGCATCACTGGATGTGAAACGTTGTTTAGCTTTCTTTAATAACAATTTATCTGCCACATGTCTTAAACCAGGATGACTATGGCGATAAGAAAGGTCATGTTCCTTGCATGCTTGATCCAAAAGATTAATGGGTACATCACCACGTTGTAAACGTTTTTCGAGACGAGTTCCAGGGCCGCAAAAACGATAACCTGGAAGATGGATTTCGAAAGGTAGGTATTGAATCACTTTGTCAATGACGCCATTGCCAGTACAGGTCTGGCATATCCTTTTCCATCGATGGTAAAAAGGTTTGGTCTTCCTCCTCCTCTGTGGACGATGTTTGTGTTTGTTGTTGTTGTTGTTGCTTTTTCTCGCCATGACACCCGTGGAATGATTCAACAAAGTCTTTACATGGACTTTTATGACCGTGATACAGTTTCACTAGCTGGCAAGTCGCACACTGACGCATAGACGGTATTTTTGCCATGGCCACTTGCTTATGGTGATCGTAATCCGTACAGGGTTGCAATTCACTCAACACAGGGTCTTGAGTCCATGATTTTGGTACATGTTGCCAGATTTCTTTGACCGCGTTGGCAGCCACATAATAAATGAACGACTTGGGCAGCGCCAAGAGTTCCTCTTTGGTAAAACTGTCTAGTTTCTTTTTGCACACAAAGAACTTGCCGATGGCTTTGTCCGTAGCATTGCCTTTCTCCATGGTATCACGTGCTGTAGATGTTTACACGTCGCTTGTAGAAATCTCACTGACGTCATTCACAGGTAAATCTTGAGTTATAATTTTGTTCAACAACTCCCAGCAGGCATGGGTGGTTAACCAATGAAAGAGATGCCACGCATGCGATAGGGCTGTATGGGTAATGTTGCCACAGGAACAAGTATCCATGAGCGTTTGCAGGGAGGGGCAGCCCAACTCCATGAGGTCGATACATTGGCAGTAAGACGCCAAAAATGGTTGCAACCATTGACGTTTTTCATTACCTTTCACAAATACCACATTGGCCGAGGACAAGTGTGCTTTCATAACCACATCCAAATATTTATAGGAAATGGTTCCCTGATTCCAGTCTAGTTGCCTATGATTTTCAATCCACTGGGTTTGTTTACGGTCTTTTTCACACAACAAATCAAAAGCATGGGGTGGTTTAAATAGCAAATGCGTAGCTTGCGATATCCAAAACGTGGTACAATCGATCATGGCCACTTGTTTAAATATAAATTTGTTGTCACCAATTTTAAACCCTTGGCAATCCACAATGAGTGTGCGCAACATGTTGACGCTTGCCTGGACCAAGTTCAACTGACGACTGACGGAGGATCAGGTGTGATCATGACATGGACTTACCTGCCATGCTAGTTTCAAAATTGAGGTTAGGGTAGGACAGGGGGACATGCAAAAATAAGAATTTAAGAATTACATTATCATTTTATTATCATAACACGTCTTACAGGCTTTTCTCATTTTAGGATAAGGACAATAGCAAATGATACAACAATATAGTCTCTTGTGTTTGTAACGTCCATAACACCGATGATGTCCCAATGTCTCTAAACTAGGCGTTTTTGATGGTGAGCTGCTCACCGAAGCACCATGGATACCATACGGCCCACATGTATCGTAACTTGTATTTTTTTCATCACCCAGAGACACAAGTGAGGGATAGCTTGAATGACAGGGTATATTTCCCACTTTCATTCTGCACAGGTAGGGGCAGGTGGGTGACCAGCGCTGATGTTCCTGCATGGGTTCATCGCCCTCCTGCCATTGGTCTATGATGATGGGACAAAAGGCACATTTCACTTCATCTCTTGTTTTTAAATAGTAGAATCCAGCGGCTGCCAAGGCTTGAGGGTTTATGAAAGGCACTGGCCATGTGGCAAAAGTCTTGAAACGTTGTTCCTCAGAGTTTAAATTCATGGATGTAACGTCTCTTGAGGCTTTAAAGCAAGACATGACTGAGCGACTTAACGTGGGTTGAGCTGTTATTTATACACTCGTCACTTGGTTGGACAGTGGATAATAGTTGACTTGTTTGTGATGAATAATCAGACAGTAGGCCGTCGTATTGGCTGGTACATTGTCATGCGTTTCAAAATCTAGTCGAATGTCGATATTGGATGGCTTGACAGACTCTTCCAGGTAAGAACAGTCAAAAACAATCAGTGGTGCTCTTGCCTTAAACGCTTGGGGTAGTAGCATGGGGCCGTTCTCTTTTTGATAATACGACCATCGAAATTTAGAAAAACAAGTCGTACAGGGGGCCAAACTTATTTTTTGAAAAATCCAAATCCAGTCCTTCATAGGGAAACACAGCTCCGTTGAGGAAAAGACGTGCATTTCTCAATTGCAGGTGATCAAATTGCGTGGCATCTTTGGTTTGTTGATACTTGCGATTCGTTTGAAAACCCACGATCAGGTAGAGAGGTCTCTCTGTATAGCGAGCTGTTTTTACAGACCAACTGTGTGTGTTGGTGGTGGGCAATAGCGGATACTCATGGAGTGCCCAGCTTCTAAATTCCATGGGTAGAGGCATATCTCTCTTTACCATCTTGAGTATGTCCAGTTTTTTGCTATCGTTAAGGGTCACATGAGGCACTTTCCATAGCAAGCGTTGTAGTTGAACTTTTGAATCGATGGGGGCATTGTCAGCTCCCTTGAGTGCATTATTATCACTCCTGTCTCTCACCAGATAAAGCACTTGCCTTGCGTTGACCACAATGCGTTGGTGATCTTCAGCAAAGCCTAGAATCAGTTTAAGAGGTAAATATCCAGTAAAGGTCCCATCGGTGTGTACCATCCAGTCATTGGTCGAGTCAGGATACCAACCTGCCATGCAAAGTGTTTTACCTTCTTCCTCACTATAAGAGGGGTATAGTTTCATGACACTGGAAATGCCCACATTTCGAGTGCTATCCACCACGATATCGTTAATGACATACCGCACTTCAGAAAACAGAAAGGCTAAACCATGGTTGGCCAACTTGGATGTGGTAGGTGTAGAGCCATCGGCTTTGGTGAGCCGACCTTCAATTTGAATGACACTTTCATGCGGTAGGGTGTAAATATCTTGGTTGTTGATAACAAATTGAATTTCATCATTGTTATTGAGTCCAGGTGTTTGAGCTTGATAGGAATGGAGATCAATTCTTACCACTCCTGGTTGCTCCTCGATGTGGTTCGCTATCTCTAGGATAGAATTCATTATGAGGGTTGACGTGGTAACCCAAATGCTGTAAAATCTGCTTGTTCTGAGATGTTAACGTGTATTCACGTGGCAAACAACTAACACCATTCCTAGACGGTGTTGTTGTTTTATACACAAACTTCATAGTGGCTTTAGCACCAACTTGTAAGTCACTGGTGTGGTAGAATCTAGATCAATGAGTTGTTGATCTCTATTGATCAGTCTTAATGTTATATTACTAATACTATCGACAGCCACAGCATGAAAAAGCACCACTGGAGGGTTTTCACGAATAATATAGCCATTGGGCGATGTCACAATAAAGTCATAAAGTGAATGCGATGGTTCTTGATTGGTGTACACTTGGCTAATAATATTACACGTCACCGACACATGATGGTCCTCAATGAATTTCACTTCATGGTCTGATTCATGTTTTTTGTTGGGCTCCAACACACGTAGTTTAAATCCTAGTAATGGACCAATGGAATCGGGGTGTGTTTTAAAGTCAATGTTGAATGAGGAGAAAATACTGCAGCGATGAGTGTTGGTATTGCCTACAAGTTCAAACTTGTGCGTTCCGTCGAGAAATGACTTTAAACCATATTGATTGATCAACACCACATAAATGTGTTCATAAATGTCATCGATCGTGTATCCACCAGAGTTCAAAGTGAGCACAGAATCATCATAGTAAAACTTGTTGTTCACATTTTCACGTATGTTGTATATTCGATTGTACGTTTCAAGAGAAACAAGTCCTAAACCATAGGGTTTTTCACTCAATTCGATAGGCGGGTAGAAGTCTAGGCTGACTTCAGGTCCACGTCCATGCAGTGTAAACGTTTTACTTTCTGCCGACATACTGGTGGCGTTTTAGCTTATGCTGCGTCTTATATAAAAAAATTAAACACAAACGTCCACACTGTTGGCTATTAAACGTTTGCTCTCGTTTCACATTATAATATATCTTGATCCTGTTTCCAAAATAGGTCACTAGTTCCATGGGCGGGGGCAAATTCCCAAAACTGTCAAAGTACCATACCATGGATCCCTCTTTGACATAAGCTACATAATGCGTTCCTGGTCCTCGGTGATCATCCAAATTGACAACAGCACATTCCTGTTTCCAAGGTCGTGGGGGTAATTGGTTTCGCATAAACACACCTCGAAAATGAGAAAGCTTTAGTTGTTTAGCATAGCTTTCCACTTGTTGATGCGTCAGGGCATGTCTCGCTATGGCAGAGGTTAAATTTTTTTTTTTTAATATTTCGAAATGGTGAAATCCCAAATCCTTGTTGATAAAAGGCTGGCTTTAAATTGGCATTTCTAGCCCCCATGGCAATCGCTTCCATCGTTTCATTGTGTCGCTGACTTTCTTTGAGTTGTTGCTTGCCCTGCTGCGCGGCTTTAATGGTTTTCGCCACTGCACTGGCACCGCCCAAAAGTGAGCCCAGAGCAGCCAAACCAGCAAATAATGCAGGTAAAAATCCCGCTCGTTTGGGGACGGGAATCACTCGCCCTTGGTTTGAAACCTGTCGCCGACGTTTTGGAATAACCTGCCTCTGTGCTGCTCGAAGGGCTTTCCTTATGGTCAATACATTATTTTTTCTTTTTTTCTTTCGCAAGGGCTTGTCCTCGAATGTTGTAAGCCCAGGCTTTGCCAAAGACAATGTCCTTTTTTTAGTCTTTCTCACTGCATACCTTTGTTTCACCATGATGATAATGACCAACAACCTTTCACACGAAAGTTTAAATCACAACTAACGTCAGATGGTTATTTCATGGCTGTATATTCCAATTCCACATAAAGTGGGAAATCGTTTATGGTTTTCCCCGCTTGCTTTTCATCCCATGTCAACATGAGATAAAAGGATAATTCGTCACCTGCATTGACCATTTCATGGTCATGGACCAACATCCTATGACCATTTATCTTTATTTGTAAATGGTTCTCATCAGGTATGGCATATTTGATGTGAATGGTTCCATCATAGTGTAATCGATAGTGGCTTAAACCCGAAGCAAGCACATAGGTCAAGTGCTGATCATGGACTAGCGGTAAATGGTTTCTGTCATTCACAGGTTTTTCATTTGTCAGATACACTAAAAACACAGATGGGATAAATTTATAAAGCCTTTTCATTTCATGGGTCACGTAACGCTTGGTACAAACATCGTCTTCGTCTTGTGGGTCTTCCACGTGAATAATCCGATGGTGATTAGCGCTATAGCCATTCACCATAAGCTGGGGCACTTTGTCATAAAACTCATACACTTTGTTATCCACATACTTTTTCGTAGTAACGTCTGTAGACACTTGAGGATGTTTTACATGGGTTAACCGCTTTCCCTTAAAGTCATAATCTCCCTGTTTTGTGCGTGGCACTACTGACCTATCCACATAGTGTTTATTAGCAGGATCTGTTTCCTGTTTAGGATCATGTATGAGGACAGGCCTAGCTTTGGCCATCAACGCACGTCCAAAGACATCCATCGTCAACCTGTAGTACCAGTCTACTGTTTCTATGACAAGGTTCGGTGTCCTGTATATAGACAGCCGGCTAGCCTGTCTAAGCCTTAGTTGACATGAAGATTATTAAGCAGCAAGAGTCATTCCCCGTGGGGGACATGGTTTCCCATCTCTGTCCTACATCACGTGAACAACGCCATGGTTCACTGTTTCCATCTTCCATTCGCTGCATCATTGTGGGGCCTTCCGGCTGTGGAAAGACTAATCTTTTGCTAACGCTCATCACAGCGCCCAATGGTCTGCGTTTTCAAAATATTTATATTTTTGCAAAATCTCTCTACCAACCCCTCTACGTGTTTCTGGATCAAGTCATGTCTGGATTACAAAAAGAGAATATGGGTTATTTTACATTTTCCATGCAAGAAAATGTGATTTCACCGGATGAGGTAAAGCCTGATTCACTCATGATTTTCGATGATGTATCCACTGAACGTCAAGGCATCATTCAAAGCTATTTCAGCATGGGTCGCCACAAACATATCGATTGCTTCTATCTTGGACAAACGTATTCAAAAATGTCCAAACAGTTGATTCGTGACAATGCCAATGTCATTGTTTTATTTCGTCAGGACGAGAGGAACAGTCGTCACATTTATAATGAACATGTGAATCCGGATATGACCTTTCAAATGTTTACAGAATTGTGTGCCAAGTGCTGGAACACTCAACGTCATGCCTGTTTAGTGATTGACAAACAAAGTGAACTCAACCAAGGACGGTATCGCTTAGGGTTTGATCATTTTATTGCTATTTAAGGCCCTGTCTCATTCCCCATCAAGTCATTTGTCAAGACACCATGGCGTTAGCAGAGAGTCAATTGAAAAAGCATATTATTAGAGCAAAAAATACTATTCGCCAAAAGTTTCGTCAATTGAAACAATCACGTGCAAATCATGCTTTGTTTATTCAGCAACATTTAGCACCTCCGCTAAAAGCCATGTTGAAACCCTCTTTCAAGCCATCTGAAACGCTACCCACCGTTTCACAAGCCACGCAGACGCTGCACGAGGACCCTGAGGAAGAGGAAGAGGAACAGGAAGATTTGACTAGTGTTAGTGAAGTTGAGGATGAGGAGGAACATGTGTTTACGCCTCAAAAAAAGGCCGCACCCCTTGCAGAGTTTTTGAGAAAAAAGAAATCCTTGGCCATGGTCGATACACCTTGCCCTTCCAGGGCGTCTCCGTTTTCACAACTCCTGGCCACGCCTCAACATAAAGCTCAACTGAAAACCATTTTAATAAAATATTATGGATCAACATTGGAACCCTATTTCACCGATCTATTTATTGGAAACACAGATACCACGTATGGTGTTCGCTATGAGGATGATAGTTTTAAAATTGGCGATTCATCCATTAAATTTGCTCGTACTAAAGCTGTCATTAAAAACATCAACTATAAATTAACGCCAGGACTGTTAAAGCTGCTCTTTTCTCGGACCCCCTCTTCCCATGATTATACGTCAGAGGATCTTGACAAATATAAATCCATTTTATTGGATACCCATGCCCATAAGAGACAGTATGATCCCACGCAACAAGTGAATGCCAATATATCTCAAAAATATAAAACCATCATTGCAAAAATGTTTCCCACTAGTCAAAGTACTCGTCGTAAAGTGTCCGCTTCAGGAGTGACATTTAAACCATTAAAACCCCTTGTGGATGTTACCTACTGGCACAATCCCAATAAGCTCGTCCAGCGGCTACAGTTGTTGCATGCTTCACGTCAAGCTGGCCATACCGGTCACGATTGGGAAATTCAAGAAATTGAACAAGAACTTCGAAATGCCAAAATTATTGTTTAAGCCCTCACCCATTAAAATGGGTATTGCTCACGAGTTGCATCGCCCAGCTAGGCGTCATTATCCACGACTCAAGGTGATTTCACGAGGTGTGGATGAACTTTGGCAGGCTGACTTGGTTGAAATGATACCCTATGCTGGCGTTAACGACGGTGTACGCTATATGTTGACCGTCATTGATGTCTATTCCAAAATGGCCTTTGTTGAACCTGTGCGTCGCAAGTCTGGTCCACTAGTTACCAAGGCCTTTCAACATATTATTCAACACTCCCAACGTCAACCTCAGCTGCTACAAACCGACCAGGGGAAAGCATTTTTCAACAAGGACTTCTCCAGTTTTCTCAAATCTAAGGATATTCACCATTACACCACGTACAGCAATCTCAAAGCCAGTGTGGTCGAGCGGTTCAACCGAACATTGAAAACCCATATGTGGAAAGCGTTTACCGCTCAGGGCAGTTATCGCTGGTTGGACATGTTACCTGAGCTAGTGTCACGTTACAATGACACCAAACATAGAACGATTGGGACCAAGCCACGTCTCGTAACTAAAAATTTTCAGCGATTGGATAAACTGTTTAACCCCATAAAAACAGCTGATCCTAAACGTCACCGACTGAACATTGGGGATTTTGTTCGTGTGAGCAAATTTAAGTCTGCCTTCAATAAGGGCTACACGCCTCAGTGGGGGACTGAACTATTTCGAATTCGTCGAGTCTACTTGGACACTCCAGTCACTTATTTACTCGAGGACCTCAACCATCAACCCATAAAAGGTAGATTTTATCTCCATGAACTTCAGAAAACAGCATTTCCTCAGCATTATCTTGTGGAAAAAGTGTTGAAACAAAAAGGAAATAAACTCTACGTCAAATGGTTAGGGTTTAACTCTACGTTTAATTCCTGGATCAATAAATTACATGTTGTGTGAACCTGTGTACTTTTTATTTATTCACCCATGTTGTACACCACCTATAGCTCTATGTGTACAGCGCTCCGCGCTTCATGCATGTTCATACATGTTTGTCTTTCCCTTTCCTCCTGTGTTCTCTCATACATTACCCCTCCCCTCTCCCTCCCTTCACCTCCCACCACTGCTGTTTGCAGCTCTTGCCTATCTATTGGTTGTGACATCATTCCGACAAGTTGCATCATACTTTTTACTGATTCAGCGATTCCCACGCTTTGAACATTCTCTTATCGTGCACGTGGACAGATAACACCCAAGCGTACACCTGTGCCGGATCAAATTTCACGTCAACTTGCATTTTGTCACGTACAAAGCAAAACAGAATGTGACTTGTTAACAGTTATCGCGCACGTGGACAGATAACGTCCCAGGCGAACACCTGTGCCGGATCAAATTTCACATGAACTTGCATTTTGTCACGTACGAAGCAAAACAGGATGTGACTGGTTTAGCGTGCCTGTGGTTTCACACATGTGTGTGCACGCCTTTCGCACTTCCCTGCCACCACGATGATCATTTTTCCATTGCACCTGTTGTCAAATCAGATCAACGCCTTCCAATAAGCTCAAATGACATTCACCTCCTGCTCGTCGGCAAGTTTATTTTCTCTACTCGCTTCGACCAACATAGAACCTAGTTCTCATCACCGTTTACACGTTAAAGGTAAAATATCAGAAAACGCACCCTCGCTCTGTCATACACCGACTCGTCGAAATATCAATTGATCTATTGAGCACAGCCACCTTGGTCAGCGACAAGTTTGTTGAAACACACACATCCAGCAGTATCGTCTCTCTCAACCACCACGCTCCATGAAAATTATAAACAGGTAAAGAAAAAGAAAACGTTTTTTCAACATGTATGGCGTTAGGCCCTTTGTGAATTATCTTTTTGGAAAAAAAATATCTACCACATTTGAAAGGGGGCGTTAGCCCGAGTCCTAGGACACCTCGTACACGTCTCTACGGTTATGGGTTCGTGAAATATCGGCAAAAATCACAAAAAAAACACGTGTTTACCCCAAAATCGCGTTTCCAAAATTTTTTAAAATTACAACGAGTAGTTCATAGCAAAGAGGACGTCTGCCCGAATCCTTGGACCCGTCGTACATGCCTCTAGCGTTATTGCTTCGTGAGATATCGACAAAATCACAAAAAACACGTGTTTACCCCAAAATCGAGTTTCCAATTTTATTAAAAATTATAACGAGTGGTCCATAGCAGAGAGGACGTCACCCCGAGTCCTTGGACCTGTCGAACACGCCTCTAGCGTTATTGGTTCGTGAGATATAGCAAAAAGTTCAAAATCACGTTTTTCCCCAAAAAAAACATGTTTCCAAATTTTCATCTTTTCGACACCGACATTCCCGTAAAGAGCACGACGAGACAAAAAAAACGAATCCAAGCACGCCCTCCTAGCATGACTCCTTCCATTCCAAGGTCGCAGGGGCTCACCACTTGCTTTTGGAAGCAGCTTTCCCCTCATCCCACTACTACACACAATTTTTTTCTCTAGAGACTTGAAATTTATTTTGGGGGTAGAGGGGGTAGGGACCATTGATTTACGTTAAACAATTTTTTTTGTAGAGTTCCTAGTTTCCAAAATATAGGATTTTCAAAATTCGAGTGTTTTCAAAACAATATAAAAAATAAAAAAGTTTTATTACAAAAAATAAAGGCCATAAAGACCATTCGTTTGAGCCATGGCACAACGTTCTATCCTGTTTGGTTTTCAAACTATAACTAACTTTTGAAAACAAAAATTTTCAAAAAAAATTTCAAAAATATAACGAGTAGTTCACAGCAAAGAGAACGTCAGCCCGAGTCCAATGACACGTCATTTGTTAAAATCCGACCATGGGTTCACGAGATATTGGCTTGGACTCACGCGGCGGCCATGACACTAAGCAGAATCGGCATCACCCCCCTACTACAGTAGCTCACCCTCGTTTTTTTGCCTTGTGCAGTTAGTTTGGGGTATTTTATTCATATCTTATTATATTGGGTTAAAGTGGGGTTGCAGAGGTGATTTTTATTGTGCCTGTGTGTGTTTTGTGGACGGATTCATCTTTGGATGGTCCGGATCAACTAGGATCATTGTTTATTAATTATTGGTTTTTCGATATTTGTTATTATAAAATACGGGGTTTTGCGATTTATAACGTTTTGGGAACAAGGATATATAAGACTGTGTTATTTTGAGTTAAAGCATTATTTCATTTTGGTTTGGGGTTAATGGCTTTATCTTGACCTAGTAATGTTAAATGTTAGATTCGTGGCTGTACTATAAGGTACCAAGTAGGCTATTGGTATTTTCGAGGACTGGAAATGTTACAAACCCGGAAAAGACAGGCAGTAATTCGGCTTGTGGTGGCAAGTTCAGGGAATACCTAGGCTATTAAGAGCATGAACTCTTATGAACTTCGAAAGGAAAAATACTGAGTGACGTCAGTAGGAATTACGTCTGTCTAATGTTCATGTGTTGACACGGATGTTCCGCTAGGAGCGGGCCACGCACGAGTTAGTTCCGGCAGGAACAGTGCGGTGATGTATCCGTTCGCCAGTGCATATAATGGCGAGTCTGGTGTTCCGATGTCGTCTTATTGCTTTATTGGCAGAGTCCAGATCTACTAGCGCCCAGGGTCGTTTTACGTGACATGGTTTCCGTAACGAACAGTTAGAGATCGGGTATTATTGCTTTTAGGCTAGAGTCCATGTCTTCTTGCGCCCAGGGTCGATTTATCTGGCATGGTCCGGTAATCGAACAGCAGAGACAGTAACTAGACATTCACTGAGCGTTGTACTATTGAATGACTACATATTTTCGAAATGGTTAAGTTCGTAGACCATAGGTAGCTGATCATATCACACCCTAAAAAGACGTTCATAACCTCACTTCATCATCTGTTGTGGATGACATGGCGTTGAAGTCAACAAGTCTGGCGAGTGTAGATTCGTGCTCAAACTGTGCAAAGTGAAAAGAATAGGCAAATGATGCGTGAAAGTCTGACGAGTGTAGATTTGTGTACAAGTGAAATATGTATAGGAGGCTGGTAGGCCTAGGTCGAATATGGCCGTAAGTGTTTGCTGCTCTAAGAGCCTAAATTCAGTGGCAAGGTACTGTACAAAATTTTTCACGAGTTTATTGAAGGGTATTTCTCATGTTGTATATTATGTATATAGATGTATAGTACAGCCAATAGATTGTTTCTTTTAAATTCATGTGTGTGTTAATTCCTGTTTTGCATGAACCTGGTAACATCAGCGAACGCATGCCAAATGCCCTACGCCTGGGATAAGGTATTTCATAGTCGGAGCAACAGTTATGTATTTTATTCTATTTTATTCAGGAAGACCCATATGGTCAACCTTGGCGCCCATTCAAAGTCGTGAAGTTATGTTAAAATCACGTGTGGCCTGTATTTAAAGGCAGTAAATTCTGTAGGTTTGTGGTAATGAGGGTAGTTAAAGTTAAATCAACTCCAGCGGGGAGGTGAGAGTGTTTCTATTTAAAAGTCGCAAATTCGCGTGGCCGCCATGTTGGTTTTGTAGTTACCAATTTCTCAAAAGTCACATGGGTGAACTTCTAGTAGCTCCCTTTATCACCGTAAAAAATTCCAGGGTGATATCGGGAATAGTTTCGGAGATATTGAATGCTGGTGAAATATTTCACACAGCCGCCATGTTGGATTGGTGAGACGTAACAACATTTGAAGGGCACGGCGGGGTCGTCCGGAATAGTGCTATGAACTTACCGAGTTTCATTGAAATCGCTCCAGCCGTTTTGAAGTTATTAGGGGAGACACACACACTCCTCACACACACACACACGCACACACACACGGACAAAAGGTGATCCCATAAGCCTATTTTTTTCAAAATTGAAAATGGCCTAAAAAGAAAACAAACAAACAAAAAAGACTGACTTTTGCTGGCTTATAGCTCGCGTATTATCAACTTTTCTCCTTTCGTGGATTACAAATGCGAAGTCGCATAAAGGAAATGAAGCTGCACCTCCAAAGTTAGGCCACCCGCTAAGGCCGAGTAAATCTTGCACCCCCAAAATGAAATCCGCTCCGACGCCACTGACTGTGCGATACACGTGATCTAATTTATGCGTTTGATTTTTTTGTGTCAATAGCATATTATCAAGCATCGGTTTCTGCTGGTATTTGTTTTTGAGCAGTTCGAGTCATGGCGCTGTTACGTTTAAAAGCTATAATTGAGTTTGATCACTGTACCACAGACTCTAGAAATTATTTGTTGCTTGGTAGGGCGAAGGAATGAGTTTAACTTGTATTAAAACTCAGGGGATACAGGAATTGCTTGATTTGGATGGTTAGCAGGTGGGTTTGGTGTTCAATATCGGACTGGTAGCAGGTTATCGCAGAGTAGATATTTACTCTACGAAGTCAAATTAGGCCTATATGACTCGTAGACTACGAGTCGTAGTGGAATGGCTCGGATATCGCAGAGCGAGGTGATTGCGGTTAGTAGGGTTATTGGAAATGACTTGGGAGCGGGGAAGGATTCAAGGATACCTGACTGATGAAGCTTGGCTGTCCTCGGCTGGTGTAGGCTTTTGGTACGGCTTGGCTCGACGAGCCTGTGCTTGGCTATCTACTAGGTGCGGCTTGTCTCGGCGTAACAGTGAACAACCCGCCCTCTCGTCAGTGAGTGGTCCAACCCACTCCTGTTGCCCGTATTTATTTGGTATCGTCACCTTTGGGCTTTGCTATTTGCGTCTTTCGGAAAGTGATGCAAACTTATATACGCGCCCTCTTATACATCGACTTACAGCCGTAAACTGAGCAATATACTTTGCTTTTACTCATTTTGCACTCTATCAACGAGTAAAACTTATTACTTATGTATGAAGACACGAAGATTTACCACGATCTGCTTACCAATATAAGAAACCATATACAAACAGTCACCAGGTGAAAAATGTACCCTATTTGCTAAGATGACCTCGTAGTTCCGCCCCTTAAAACAACAATAACTAACTTGGTAAGTTTCTCATTTTTACCGCTAGATGTCATATCAGCTAGCTGGAGTTGCCAATAAATTTACTAAACGAAATAGACGGGTTTTCTTACACAACTAATTCTTTTTATATACTTGGCACAACAATTAACGGGCCACTTGACCATTAAAATGCATTGAAAAGTGGCCCGCTAATTGTTGTGCCGAGTATATATTGGCTTATAAAAATACATTTTTTTGTTTGTCATATACAGTATATACACGGATAGGAATTCGGGGCTTTTTTTCGCACCAAAAAATTTTGCCGACGTCCAAACTGCCAGCTTGGTTGGCAATTTAAGCTGTGACTTTCTCCCTTTGTCGGTACCAACTCGACTTACCGAAACTGTAACGTACCTTGATACTTTTCTCGAAGCTCGATGTAAAAGTCGCAAAACACGCCGTTGCAATTTGTACGAATATTTTTGGTGCGCTAAACGCATCAAATTTCTATCCATGTAGGTTGAAAAAAATTGGTCTGGTTTTGTACGTTTGGTTAGTTTGTGATTGCGTTTTTAGTGATAGCTTTTTTCTTAACAATTTCGATTCTCTGGCCCCCTCCAAAGCCAAACTCTAGATCCGCGCCTGAGCACCACCCTTACTCTCACCTAATGCAAGCTCAAATGTACTGTTTGAAAGTTTCCTTGTGTCCAGGTCATTGCTAACCCAACGGTCTCAGCTTTCCCTGTTCTAACTTGGGAGACCTAGCACAAAATAGGAGACAAGCTGTCACAAAGCCACGTACCGTTTAGTATTAAACTAAACCCCGCGATATATTACTAATTATAATTCAACAAATGATGATATGACGATATAATACACAGACATCACCACCAAATACAGGGCGACAGGAAATTTTCTCCGCAGTACCTAGCAGATAGCTGGCATCAGTGGTTACGTTGGCAGCACTACTGTCGCTTGTATCAAAACAAACAAACAAACAGTAAACTTTGTACTCACCACAGCCTTTCATAACAGATGCTGGAAGTGCTGATGATACACCCGCTCGCTTATTGCAATACACACTGACGATTTCGACAGCCTACAGCCCACACGTGTGGGATTCACCCTGTTAAGGACACCGTGCTGCCAACTAAACTGCTCTGGCAAAACCCGGCAGTCACTGCGGAGAACATTTCATGGCGCCCTGTATAATAGAAGTGAATGACGCATGGTAAAACATGGAAACAAGAAACTACTGCAGCGCGCCTAGTGGTATGGCAGCCAACTACGAGTATCGGTATGAAAATATTGGCTCCTAAATGTTCTTTTGGTATTTTTTTATTTTATTTAACCGGGCCACTCCAATCCGTATTCAATTTAAGGATACATTTCCATTTTAAAAGATCGCACCAACTCGAGACTTTGGTCTGGATGGTTTTATTTTGAACTGTTCACACCGATGTGGTATGACCCGTATTATTTGGTGTGAGCAACAGCCGCATTTAACAAACACAGTTTACGAATGAAAAGTGTGGACCACGATTATAAGCTGCAGAAATAGGACAGTATCGTGTTATCCAGGAACAATATTTGCTATTGAGTGTAGTTTGAACGTATAAGTGACTTAAATATCTCTCAAAATTTGGATAATGAACAGTTACCGTAACGTGTTTCAAGCATGCGGAGTCGCCATGTTATCAACATCACAGAACACCAAATATAACAAGGCCAAATCAACCAATTACTAGGTGATCTTTTGCCTAGCAGCGCTCGTAGTGGGGTGGCGGTGAAGTACTCAGTGTTGGCAGTCAATCGTAGGGCAGGTTCGTCCCCGTGGTATAATACAGACATGACATTATGAAATGATACACACACTGTTAAATAAAATGATATGTCACTTGAATAAAAAATAGCCTATTTACAACGTCCAGATTTGAGCGTTCGACCTTATGTAGGCTGGAAGGTTACGGTGCCGTACATTCGTTTCATTGCGGAAATAGAATGATTCTGGATTTTCCGATTTACCATTAACCAAATGACCCTCGGTCCCACAAAGTTCAGATGATCTGAACTTAAGTGTATTTTCGTCATAATTGTGTTGCACAGTTACCGCTATTTGATTACCTTCATAAGTATGAAGTTTAACAGGTGCTGGAAAATTATTTTGCAATTTAAAAGATAAAACTTTGTTGATCTTCAAGAGTACAATTTAAGGGGAAACAGTCAGAATCCTTTAGGAAATGTTGCTTCGTGTGTCCAGTTCGCCGGAGTGGAAGCATTCAGCACGTGTATCATAGACCTGTGGCCGTGGCTGCGCCGTTATAAGTACGCTGTGACGGGCGGCGTCTGTCTGTCGTGTTTCATCATGGCGCTTCCCATGTGCTTCAGTGGAGGGGTCTACCTCTTCACCCTGCTGGACTGGAACACGGCCTACTGGGCCATCTTCATCCTGGGCTTCGTAGAGGTCGTTGTCGTGTCCTGGGTCTATGGTGAGTGAACCTGATTGTTTACTTTATATTTATCGTTAATTCGTCCCCCATTTCCTATTATTATTCATTACTACCATATTATGATTATTATTGTTATCAGACGGCCATTAAGTTTTGGTAAAGATGGCGGCAATGTAGTGCACAGGGATATACTGGATTATTCAAAATGATGGACCCAATTTAATTAATTTGTACTCGTACTTCACGAAATACACATTGGGCATGAATAATCGACATACCAATGAACAGAGGAAGGTTCAAAGTTTTGTTGACCACCACTTGGGCGGTGATAGTTGCATACATGGCCGCTAGGGTGATAGTGGCAAAAACGGCCGCTTGGGTACTCGCGCCGTCTCGCTTCACCGTCTCTTGTGAATAAGATGGCTACTATGCAACATCAGGTTTTCTGCGTTTTTGAGTTTGCAAAATGTGAGTCGGTAGTAACAGTGCTGCGAAATTTTCGTCTCCGATCTGGCATTGAACCACCAACTAGGAAAAGCATAAAACTTTGGGTTAAATGCAATTTCACGAAACTGAATATATCTGCAAAGGAAAAAATTATACGAGCCATACAGTAGTCGCATATGATGTGTAACATGTGACATGTTATCCTACTATGTGTGTCCCGGGAGCGCAAATCCCTTGTTAACAGTGAACTCTGTTGGTCATTGAAATAACTACTTGTAAAACTCCAGTGCCAATTAATCCTGACCGTAATAAATCTTAATTGTTATATGCTAAGACATTGTATCTTAATCGATTGATAACATATTGTGCATTTTGCAATGGAAAATTAAAAGTGTATATTGTAATATTATAGTGTGGAAGTGGCTTTAAAAAGCTGAGCCGTCTCGGTTGCAGACAAGATGGCAGCTGATCTCTCGTTCTGAACTCTATTTCACTAATTTGAGTATGTTGCATGAGCGCAGATCGCATCCAGTCGGCCGTGGCGGAAGCAATCCACTGCCTACTTGATGCGAGCTGCGCTCTATACCGGCAAGTTAGTGAACCCATGCCAGCGATGTTATTGAAAATAGCCTCTTTTTGCCGAAAGAGCGAACTACCAATTATAGGCGCGATGAAAAATTAGGTGTGCAGGAGGTATATTAAATGTGTTCTCCCAGTGATACGTTTAGACCAACGAAGTTTCAATTATTGTTAGTAGTCGGTGTTAATATACTGAATTCCTACGTTGTTTGGAGTGTTTGTTGATGCGATATAGATTCCACATAGCCACATGGCCGACAGTACATCGAGTGCTTACATTAAATAAGAATACAGGAAAAGTATGAAGATTTAATAAATCGTAATTCGTATATCTGTAATGGTGCCTCCAAACCTTGAAGTAATCCGTATGTGACCTACATTCCACATGGTACCACTGCCAGCTGGATCGCATCCCTCCTGGCTGCTTTAGCCACACCTCCGTCCGATCCACTTCCGTCCCATTTTCTCAAAATCACTCCCACAAAATTATCCAGCAACTAATAATAATAATATCGTATGGCCTCGAGTGCCTGGTGCAAGCTTTGTTAATTGACACCCAGAGGGTAGCTTGCATGATGTCGAATTTCGTCGTTCCTTTGAACGCTATGAAAGTCAAGGAGGTTAGATATCTAAACTCCTTGACACTACAACGCTTTCAAGTAGAGAATGGAGGAACTTTGTGTTGGCGGAAAATCCCGAGATTAATTTTGCCATTGAACACGGCCTACTGAATTCAAATGGGTTCTTTAACAAGCCAACAACGTATGACAAGAGTGTCGTGATTTTTGTCGCCTTCAAAAAATCTCTTACCATGGCCAGGGGCGAACCTGCAATCTTGGGGTTGGTAGTCCGACACTATAACCACTCACCCACCTTGGCAAGCTATCCAGCAACTGAGTGGAAAGATGTTACACATCAAAAAGCCCGGGCCGACCGAGTGTATCAGAAGATGATGGCAGACAAATAGAAGATAGGTCGCAGAGGACAGGAAGTCCACTTCTGGCCACCGAGATCACCCGATCTTACACCATGTGACTTTTTCTTGTAGGGCTATATTAAGTACACGGTTTACGTCCCACCTCTACTAACAACTCTGGCCGACCTGCGGAACCGTATCACTGCTGTGGTGCACTCGGTAACACGAGACATGCTTTCTCGCGTGTTGAATGAATTTGGCTACCACCTAGATGTTTGCCGTGCAGCGCCGGGAGAACACATTGAACATTTATAACCTGTGGTCAACAAAACTTTGAACCTTTCTCTGTTCATTGGTATGTAGATTGTTCATGTCCAATGTCCATGAAATACAAATTAATTAAATTGGGTCACTGTGAGAGCTTTAAACTATCAGGTCGTGTAATGTACAAGTTGTACAAGCCATGTTCCTGACGATCTTCATTTGTTGCCATTGCGATCGTGAAATTTCAATTCTTGGAAATTCGTTGCAGTATTTCAGGTTTTTCTTGGATTTCACTCCGAACAAGGGAAAATGGAATTATGTAGCCTACGTATGAACCGCATTGTCCTTTATTTTTTGTGATGAATATTCGAGGTTATATCTGAGGAATTATTGAGGGTAGAATATAATTGTATTTCATTATTTTTATCTTTACCCGTGACATAATTTTATTTACATCTTAAGTGCTGGGAGTTGATTTTAATCTCGGCCCTATTGATCGTGTAGTAAACTGACTGCGTGGTGCTGTTGTAAAATTCTTGCCTGCTGTGCCCAAGGTTGATTGCACGGTAATGGGTAATCAATCAGTTTTATGAATGCTAAAGATAAGATTGACTTGGAGTTCTACGAACCCTATTCGAGACGGCGAAAGTAAGTATGGAAGGACATACCGTACGTAAGATTATAGCTGTATGATACAATGCAAATTCCCCATGAAGGAACAAACTGCGATATGCATACTGTAATTAAGTTGCAAAAATTTGTTGCCCTCTAAAGTGAAGAAGTTGGATTTATTACACGATATTACTGAGACTGAATCCTTCTCAGTCCTCACGAGGCTTAGTCTACCACGTTCCAGCCCTCAGCCTCAGCCCCAAGTAAATTCATTCAATGCCGAGAGACTCAGAATCCACTTACGGTACCATATGAAGCAATGTTTGGAGTTATGTCCGAGATTTTGGATTTAGACGTACCAAGTTGCCTATTTCCAAAAGTCGACATCTGCATTTTCTAAGTTATTGAGAAAAACGAGAGAAAAATAATAAAACGCTTAAACGGCAAAATTCAGGAAAATTTATGTTATTCTCCTTTTCTCTTTTTTATGTTACCGGTATAGTTTGAACCAAGAATAACATAAAATATCCTGAGTCCCACCGTTCAAGCGTTCTCTTTTAGGAACGAAGTGCAGATGTCGGATTATGAAAATAACTGAACAAAGCAGATGTCGAGATTTGGAAAAAATTCAAACGTTGATATTGATTTTAGCTTGCCACGGTGGGTGGTTATCGTGTTGGTCTACCAACTCCAAGCTTGCAGGTTCGCTCCTGGCCGTGGTAAGTGAATTATATTTTTTTAGGCGGAAAAAATCACGGTACGCATGTCATACGATGTTGGCATGTTAAAGAACCCATTTTAATTCAGTAGGCTGTGTTCATAATGGCAAAATTAATCTCCGGATTTTCCGCCAACACAAAGTTCCTCGTTTCTCTACTAGAAAGCACTATAGTGTCAAGGAACTTAGATATCTAACCTCCTTGACTCTCATAGTGCTTCAAGGAACAACAAAATTCGACATGCAAGCTGCTCTCTAGGTGTCAAATAACAAAGCTTGCACCCGGCACCCGAGAGCATACGATATTATTATTATTATTATTATTATTGTTATTATTATTATTATTATTATTATTATTATTATTATTATATTGATTTTTAACTACAAATATCGTGTTTTTGAACATCTTACACCATCTGTTTGATGCGTTTCTCCATGAGAAATACGAAATCAACAACATCTATTTTTTGTCAAATATGTCAGATGTCGACTTATGGAAATAGGCTCTAATTGACAGTAAGGATGTAGGTACTCCAATTCTAAAACAATCTATTTATACTGTATTTCGACTGCATTCGCAGAATCCTCGACCCACCAAAACCCCGCTCGAGCGGCATCTATAGTTTAACCAGCGCGAATAAAGTAATTTATTCGCCCTGGTTTAACTAAAGCTGCCCTTTGTGAAACCGCTTAAGTGGGCAGAAATATATGCTCCTAATTTTGCCACAGTCAGTCTAAAGGAACGTACGCACCAATGTCCTCTTGATACGTGGCGTAGCGGCTAGCGTCCTTGGCTGTCGCCCCGGATGTCCGGGTTTGATTCTCGGCTCGGGTGTGAGGGCTGGAACAGGGTACACTCAGTCTCGTGAGGCAAAACTGAGAAGAGGAGGGCTCGATTCCCATCTCAGCCATCCTGGAAGTGGTCTTCCGTGGTTTCCCCACTTCTAATCCAGGCTGGGATGACTCCTAACTTAATGCCACGGCCGCCTCCTTCCCAATCATATCCCCAGCTTGCAAACACAGTTCATCCATTACAATAACATAACGACACGCAGGTCGCCCACGGGCGTCAACTAGAAAGGCCTGCACTCGGCCTCTCCGGAGGCCACACGATCATCGTCATCACAATAACATAGGCTATCACACAAATTTCACATACATCCAAATACGTGCGGCTATTGGCAACTCAAACTAACACTTGGGGCGCTGCGGTCGGTCTGGATAAGTAGGGTTTAAAATACTCAATAACACGCGTTTGATATGGAACACTTTTTATGTTTCGGTTATAATCAGTAAATGTGGTCTCTAAAGTAATGACAGTGTTATTTTTAATTGTATATATGTATAACTGTGCGATACACGTGATCTAATTTGTGTGTTCCACTGGATTTTTTGGTGTCATTTGCATATTATCAAGCATCAGTTTTTATGGTTGATGTAGATCAGCTGATTCAAATTTGCACAGGCCTACACTTCGGACATTATTTCGGTACTAATATGCGAAATATAATGTAAATGTCGATCCTGAGTCAACGCCGAGGACATTCAAATAGAGAAATACGGTACATAAACAAATAAATAACACACCGAAGCTGTGCTACTTTTATCATTCCGAGACTAGCATCCACGCAAACCAGACGCCACTGTTCCAAGCTACGACTTATATCGTGAATTGATGTCAAACTGATGATCCGCCAGCCTTTCCGCCAAGCCTACACCTCGTAATCGCTAAGTTCTTCGATATTCGAGCTATTCCACTACGAGTCATATAGGCCTAATTTGCTCCCCGTGGGCACTCTAGAATGAGTGATTCCGCTACCATTCAAATATTCAACACCAAACCCACCTTTTAACCATCCAAATCAAGCAATTTCTGTCGCCCCACGAATTTTAATACAAGTTAAACTCATCCCTTCTCCCTACCAAGCAGCCAATAATTAATTATTTAATTAATTATTCAAGTAACTTCAATCTTACCAGCGCGCCCATCGTAACAGCTGTTTTTAAACTGAATAACCTTCGCTGGCTTTACGTCGCAGGTCTTCTGTCTGTCTACCTCGACAAGTGTTAGATCCTTCCCGGGGTGGAAAGGTATTATTAGGTATCATCACATTTCGGCTATTGCTATTTGCATCTCTTGGAAAGTGATGAAAACGTATATCCGCAGCCCTCTTATACATCGACTTACAGCCGTAAACTGAGCAATACACTTTGCTTTTACTCATTTTTCACTCTATCAACGAGTAAAACTTATTACTTATGTATAAAGACACGAACAATTTACCACGATCTGTTTACCAATACAATAAACCATATACAAACAGTCACCACGTGACAAATGTACCCTACTTGGTAAGTTTCTCATTTTTACCGCTAGATGTCATATCAGATAGCTGGAGTTGCCAATAATTATGACCACAATTTGCAGCCTCTAAAATAAGCAACAACAGCAACTCGTGATACAAGGTGTTTTGTTTCCTGCAGGCTGTGATCGCTTCCTGGACAACATCGAGGAGATGAACATGAATCTAGGCCGTGCGTTGCGGAGATACTGGTGGGTGTGTTGGGTGATCCTGGCGCCACTCACCTTGGTGGTAAGTCTCCAAACTATTGTAACACAGTACTAATACAACCCAGTTTAAGTCCTCATACTTTACCTTACGTCCTTTTAGAATACCGTTGTTGCTGCCCACAAATTATGTGGACAAGCTCTCTCCACAGATACAAAATAAAACTCTATTAGGTTCAAAGGAGAGCCTAATGTATACTCGTTTATTAACAAACCTTTTCCCAGCAAGGAACATAACCAATTAAGAAAAGAGAATCGAAAATCAAAGATACACGTGGACATCCACAGCCTTCTCAATCTGTAACTGATGGTGCTGCCCTCTTAAGGGTTAACCGTATATTTGCCAAACTGTCTGCCCAAACTTTAGATTCTCCATTTTTTCATCAGCCACAATCGATTGAAGGATGAAGGCCTTCCCCACACTCTTTCGCAGTTTATGATTATTGGTCAACTTTCTTCTGGCAATTGGACCGTTGATCTCAATGTTCCGCACCTTGAAAAAATCACTATCACTTTCTCCCTGGAATGACGTGGAGATATCCTGTTACTACCCGTGGTCGTTACGGCGTGGCTGCAGGCAGTCGCTTACATCCGGGAGGCGTGGAAGTTCGAATCCCCCCGCCGGCAACCTTAAAAATGGTCTTCTGTGGTTTGTGGAAATTTGAAGCCATTCTTTTAGCAGTGTTGCCAATACAAATTGTCCCTTGCTGCTTTTCAGTTGGTCAACACGATTGTGTCCAATGAATTGGGCGGAGGTTCAGTTTACCCTCCAGGTAGGCTTTTCCCACGGATCCCACCTTCACCGCCTCTACGGGCTGAGCTTGACATCGGGACCGGGTCGGGGGATACAACTGGGAAGGCAGCTTGCCTCGGTAGGCGAGTGGGTCTACCAACCCCAAGCTTGCAGGTTCGCTCCTGGCCGTGATAAGTGATTTTTGAAAGGCGACAAAAATCACGGCCCGCCTGTCATACGTTGTTGACATGTTAAAGAACCCATTTGAAATCAGTAGGCCCCGTGTTCATAATGGCAATATTAAACTCGGAATTTTCCGCCAACACAAAGTTCCTCATTTGTCTTCTAGGAAGCGCGATAGTGTCAAGGAGCTTAGATATTTAACCTCCTTGACTTTCATAACGCTCCAAAAAACAAAATTCGACATGGAAGCTGCCCTCTGGGCGTCAAATAATAAAGTTTGCACCCGGCACCCGAGGCCATACGATATTATTATTATTATTATTATTATTATTATTATTATTATTATTATTATTATTATTATTATTACTGGGAAGACGGGACTAGCTCCTCGCCTAGGCAGCCTCACCTGCAAAGCGAGCAGGGGGCCTCATGAGGGAAGGGGAGAATGGGAGGGATAGACAAGGAAGAGGGAAGGAGGCGGCCGTGGCCTGACGGTAGATACCATCCCGGCATTTGCCCGAAAACTAAGTGGGAAACCACGGAAAACCAGTATTGGGCGGGGTACAAGTTATAAATATGTAAACACCCTCCTGGAAAGAATTACATGTATTAGTTAGTTGCCCATTTAAGTGTGAAAACTAATACAGTACATGTAATTTTTCCCAGGAGTGTGTTTACTTGTACCCCTCCCAATTCATTGGGCACAATCGTGTTGACCGACTGAAAAGCATCAGAAGACAAATTATGTGGTTTCCCATCTTCCTTCCAGGCAAATACCGAGAGTGGTCCCTAACTATAGGCCACAGCCGCTACCTTCCCAAAAAAAAAGATCCTGTTAGTCCGCACCCAATCTCGTGTTAACCTCCCCCCTCCCCGGGACTCACATCTAGTGGGACGTGGGTTGGCGACCACAGGATCCCAGCTGAGTCCAGCATTGCTTCCACTTAAGCCGAGCTCCTCTCCGTCTTCTTTTCTATCGACCTCTCTTGGTCAACTCTTGTTCTCCTCCGACCCCGACGGTATTAGGGTATCCGAGGCCTAGGGAGTCTTCCTTTCCCGCCTTAATTAGCCCTTGTCTCATCTTTCCTGATACCCTCCTTGTGCTCTAGGCCCTCAAGGAGGCAGGGTGTGTGTAGCCCCACCACTTCTGGTGCACCCTGGATAGTGCTAGTCCCTCAAGGGCTCACGGCTGGTGAGTTTGGGAGTTGGTGACCCCAAGGGATTCCTGAGCTGGGTCGTTTTGTCCCCTTTCCTATCTGTCTTTCATGGCTCTCCTTTCTTCCAAGTCCCTCAATCCTCATTCTTCGAGGGTTGAGGACATTTCTTTTCTTCCTGTCCTTTATTTGCCTTATCCTTTATTTGTTTACCATTTCTTCTTCTAGTCTGTAAGTTTGTAGTTAGTATTAGTTATAGTTTTCATTCTCATCTCATCTTTCACTATCACCCAAACCATTAGGGGCCGATAACCTAGATGTTAGGCCCCTTAAAACAAAAATTATCATCATCATCGTGTTGACCGACTAACGTGTGCTCATTCTTTGTTTGTTCGACTGTACAATGTCTTCACTGTTTCATGTTCCAGGCAGTGCTCATATTCACAGTGTACAACTTCACGTACGCCAGTTTCGGGGACTACGTCTTCCCGGAATGGGTGGACGCTCTGGGCTGGCTTATAGGACTGGCGACATTAGTTCCTCTACCAGCATTCGCTTTGTATCGTGTCATTCTCGGCAAAGAGGTGAGTAGACCAACGAGCTAGATTTTCATAAAATACTATCTTGTATTCATTTAGGATCTTTGTAGCCCCGTGTACTCGGGTGTGTGTGTGGAACCTGTGTCATTGTGATGACTGTAGTAGTGTGTGTGTTTGTAATTGTAGAAGGATTTGGGTAAGAAGCGGCAGTTAAGTTAGGAACCAACCTGGCATTTGCCTGGAGTAGAAGTGGAAAACTACGGAAAACCAGTCCAGGACAGTTGAAGTGGGAATCAAAGCCACCTCTCCTTAGTTTAGCCTCATGAGGCTGAGTGTATCCCGTTCCAACTGTCAGATCAGAAATAAATGCATTGGTACATCCGCTGTGACAGCAAAGATTGCTAGTCACTACACCTCGAAGTGCATTCTACACGGTCGAGTATTTATTTATTAATTAAATTATGTATTTAAATAATTATATATTTATTTGTTTATTTAATTATTTATTTACTCACTCATTTATTTATTTATGTTCGACCCTCACTATTATGTGTCAGAAAACTGTATCATAATGATGGTCATTATAACACTCTTTTTCATTATGATACAGTTTCTCCAGCCAATCAGAGCTCGTTCATTGACCAATTAGGTAACGATACCTTCACGCGTGCGCTCAAAATCCAACATGTCGGACATAAACACTACATCGAACTATAATAAATTACCGACATGGAATACGCACCGTCCATATGTTCGCGTAAATAAACTGGCGAATATGAGACAACAAATAGCACTGTACCTTAATATAATTTCTACACAGCGCATTCATTGTCTTCAAACAACTCCAGTGACAATATTACTGAGGGGCGACAGATGTCAACATATGGCCTGCATATGGCATTGCAAGCACACAGAGCGCATGCGTCGGTCGTCCAGTGATCTTGAAAGACAGAGATATAACACCCAACGCTCGCTCTGCGATCACAACATTCAAGTAGCTGACTCTCAACAGATATTTGTGAATATTTATGTTAAATTATCGTCGAACATAAACAGTCGTACGCAACTCGTCTATAATGGTAATTAAGACACTCGTATGGAAATTATAAAACTCGCATACGCTCGTTTTATAAAAAATACTCGTATCTTGATTATAGCCATTATAGGCTCGTTGCATAATGTACTATTACTCACTCATTTATTTCTTTATTAATTTATTTATTTATTTATTCACTCACTCATTTATTTATTTATTTATTTATTTATTTACTCACTCATTTATTTATTTATTTATTTATTTATTTATCGCCATGTTGGATTTTTATGCAGGTCTTAGAGTTATGTACTGTTACATGAAGATTATTGTGTACGTGTAATATTCAAACTTCAATCGCATGATTAGGACACAAGAAGTAAAAACGAGATTTTAAAATTTCGCACAGTTGCCATCTTGAGCTTATGGAAACGATTGAAAAAAGTAGATGCCAGTGGATTAACATTTGTATAAGGATTTACTGTACCAAGTGTCACTGCACTCGGATGGTTAAATTGCGAGAAACGACCATGTGCATATTTATACTTCGCCTCACCGCCATGTTGGATTTGTCATCACCAGGTTATTGAAAGTCATATAGGCGAACTTATCTTCATAGCCCCTATGAACATTTAAAAAAACCAGTTTAAATGCTGTAACAGATTCGTAGATATTGAGAAAATCCATAGCCCGCTTCCAGTCTCCGACCGGGTCAGGAATGGAATGAATGAAGCCCCCATCTAGCGGCGAGGATATGAACTGTGCCGGCTGCCGAGACCTGACGCACTCCTCTGGGGCAATGATTAAATGAATGACATATGAAATGAAGTGATAGTGGAGAGTGTTGCTGGAATGAAATTATGACAGGGAAAACCGGAGTACCCGGAGAAAAACCTGTCTGCCTCCGTTGTGTCCAGCACAGATCTCACATGGAGTGACCGGGATTTGAACCACGGACCCAGCGGTGAGAGGCCGGCGTGCTGCCGCCTAAGCCACGGAGGCTTCTCGTAGATATTGAGATCCATCTAAATATTTCAGATGGTCGCCATGTTGGATTGTTAAATGTATAGGCCAAAGAATCATGTACCATTAAAGGAAAATTATTGCGTAGGTTCATTATTCAAACTTTCACTTCGATCGCATGATTACGACACAAGAAATAAAAACTTAATTTTAAAATTCGCACAGCCGCCATCTTGAGTTTATTTAAACAATTGAACTAAATTAGATACCAGTGCATTACAATGTGTATAAACATTTGCTGTACCAAGTTTCATTGCGTTTGGATCATTAAATCGCGAGAAAGGTCTATTTAAGATTTTCAACTTCGCTTGGCCGCCATATTCGTTTTGTAGTTAACCGGTTTTTGAAAGTCTTAAGATGAACTTCCAGAAGTGCCCTTTATCTCCGTACAAAATTTCAGGGTGATACCGCTAATAGTTTCGGAGATATAGAATGCCGGTGAAATATTTCGCACAGGCGCCATGTTGGATTGGTGAGACGTAACAAAATTTGAAGGGCACGGTCGGAGTCGTCCGGAATAGTGCTATGAATTTACCGAGTTTCATTGAAATCGGTCTAGCCGTTTAGAAGTTATTAGGGGTCGACACACACCATATCACACACACACCATCACACACGCACACACAGACAGACACACACACGGACAAAAGGTGATCTCATAAGCCTATTTTTCATAAATGAAAATAGTATAAAAAGAGTGTTAGTTTGTAATAATATCTCGTTTCTTTCAGGTTAGGACATGTAACTTGTTTCCCGCCAAATGTAATTGGGGACAATTAGTGTTGACCGACTGCAAAGCTTTCTTTAATACGAGGAGCGTACTTTATTTGTTTCTCCCCAAATGAAGTACATTACACACCAGTTGTTACGTCCACCTTCTCAACATAATCTCCTTGTAGTTTTATGCACTTTTGCCATCGATGTGTCAGTCTCTCGAGACATTTCTGAAAACAGTCTTTCGGAGTGCTGCGCACCCATGCCTTGACAGCTTATACTAAGCAGTATTCCACAGTAGATAGCAGTATGAACCTCCAAGAGAGATTTGTGTTCTTCTAAATAGTTAGGAAGTACGGTTTCATTCAGTTCACTCAACGCTATGACAAACTTGCGGGAAGACTGCTGCTTCGGAAGTATTGGACGTTGTGTTGTGTTGGTACGGTACCTGCATATTCAAGCAGAGCTGAATTAAATTCGTGTTGGATCTTGGAATGACGGCTTGTTTCCCCATTCAGAAGTTCATTTACGTGAGTCGATTCATTCATGGTGACCTCATTATCAGTATTTATTTGGTTACTTTTACGACGTGCATGTGAGGGATATAGTTCATGAGATATCTCCTGTCTGAATGTGGAAGGAATCGGCCGTGGCCTATCAGAAGGTACCGTCCCAGCATTTGCCTGGTGTTGAAAATGGGAAACCACGGAAAACCATTTCAAGGACGGCCGACGGTGGGGCTCGAACCCACGCGTCTACCGAGTCAGCAGAGAGCTTGGTCCCATGACCTAATGCTGCGCTTTAGCCAGCTGAGCCACTGCTGTCGTCTCAGTGATGCTAAACAGAGGATACTTCTGCCTGAAAGCCGTATGAAGTTCATGGCGGTAGATTGTCATATCTGTTTCAAGACGAGTTATTCGATAATATGCCCGCATGATAGATTCATTCATATGGGTTTCCCATTTCATGCATTTTCTGGGCTTACCTGCGATCGAGTGGTTGTATTTATTACACAGGCACTGCCGCCAGGTGCGGTGCGAGACTCAAGATTTTGTGTACCGCCAATATCGTCTCGAGCTGCTGGAGCTTCTTCGGGTCTGTTGGTGGGAGGACAGCAGCTTGGCATTGTTATTTGGTCATTTGGGTCATCTATGGACCACGATAGCTGTAGCCTAGTTGTCTGCCACTTCTCGTGTTCTTGGTGGATTGTTGGGCGGCTGCTTTCGTGCTGAAATCTTGAGCTTTTCTGTTGGCCCAGTATTGTTTCATTTTCCTGCTGAACTCTAGCTTACGTTCCTATAATTATTATTATTATTATTATTATTATTATTATTATTATTATTATTATTATTATTATTATTATTATTATTATTATTATTATTATTATCATTATTATTATTTCTTTCTGTGTTTGTTTCTTTCTTCGTCATGCCCGACTCGGGAGCGCGATTGAACTTATTTAGCTGATGGCATTGCCGTTCTCTTCTCACAAAATCTCTTCATCTTCTCACTGTGGCTTCTCTTGCGATCTTCTGGCCAGGTTAAGTTGGTGATAGTGCTTGGATGGTCTGCAAAGCGGTGATTCTCTGAACTTAGCTCTGGCTAGTACAATGTCATCTGTGATGCTAATTTTCTGAAGATCTTTTCCAACTTCAAGCAGCCAGGTATTTTTAACTTTCATTGACAGGGCAAGGTTAGAGTCCTTTTGGTCAGTCTCTGATTGCCCATCCTGAGGATATGCCCGTAAAATTTCAATCGTCTTTTCCTAACTGTGTCTGAGATTTTCTCCGAGTGCTGATATAATTCTTGGGATTTTCCTTTCATCCAGATTCCCCCTGCACAGACTGGTCCAAATATTTTTCTTGCCTAGTCCACACCGGCAGATTTTTTTGCAAACTGTATGTATACTACTTTGAAGTCTGGACACATTGCATCCGATACAAGTATGTTACTTGTTTTGCGTCCACACCAAAATTAGACCTCTAGTACACTGACAGTTCGTGGAGTTAACGTTAATCTTTGACGGTATGAAAATAATTAATCTTCTTATTTAGTATTTTCATTCAATCAAGACGAAGTACTGGTATAAGAACAAAATTGAAGGTAGAAATTTTATGACACATCGTTTAAGTCTTAAAATAATAAAAATAACATTCATACCTTTACCACAGGGTGATTTCTTAAAGTCTGCGAATGTGTAAATTGGGGGATCAAAGTGAAACGATCATGGTGGGAGGGGGATTGTGTTTAAATGTACCTCTTGTATTAGTCGAATAATTAACCAAAATACTCATTCTACTAATATTTGATATAACAATCGCTATTTTCTTTTTGTGGGGAGGGGGTAATTTGACACCCCTCCGGTAGCCCCACTAAACTACATTTTGTGGCAATATAAGAGATCACTGTGTGGTCATTGGTGGGACATGTTTCAAGGCCTGATTAGTTTTGGTCCCTTCATCAGCCGATATGAATTAATAAATGTCAAAGACACACGAAATGTATAGCGTAGCAACAAAAAGTCCCTTGTTATTAAACCTTATATAGTGCACCATAATGAAGGATGGGAAATTGAAACAAAATCAACACAATATGATGAGGAAAAACGTGGCTAGCTGGATGCGTCTGTGGTTTGTATTCGGTCTACAGTTTCAAAACACGTCCACACAGGAAGACTTGAGACAAAATACTTGTTTCTTGTATGCGTGTTTTCCATTTCGTTGGAAAACAGAAAACATTGTATCTTGTATCATGAAACACGAGATTTGTTTGTCATTAATTGTATGTCAATTGTATGCAAACTGTATGAGACTGTTTCCATACGTCACTCGAGTCTCCCGATTGTATGTAGAATGTTTTCAAAAAGTATGCATACATTCCGCATACAAATGAGAAACATTTGGGAAACAGTCTGCATACAATGTTTCTGGAAACAAATCTGCCGGTGTGGACGAGGCTTTTGGGTTTTCCTTTCTTGCTTTCCACATCTTTAATTAATGATCTGCCCCCAATAACCAGCGTTTCAGAAGCATATAGTGCTTCAAGCTTGATTACAGTGTTGTAATGGCGTAATTTTGCATTACTGGATATTGATTTTTTATTATATCTGTTCCAAGTGAGTCTGTAAGCTTTTTGCAGTTTAGAGATACTTTCTTTGTTTGCTTCATGATTCTCCCAGGTAGTTGAATTTAGTAACTTGAGATATTTTGCCGAATTTGGTTGTCATTTGTAGTCCATCTAGGTGCTAAAGAGATTATTATTATTATTATTATTATTATTATTATTATTATTATTATTATTATTATTATTATTAAGCATTCTGCTCAATACTCCAGCTGATATTTTCGTCAACATCTTTTTAGTTTTGACGGAACGTTTTAACATTACTATTTGTTGCTTTACAGAAAGGAATGGACCTAATGCGCCCGCTCAAGGAATGGGGTCCCGCCAGTTCAGCGGCCCCCGCGATAGCTACCGAGACTACGCCACTGGAACACATCTACGAGAACACGGCTTACACAGGCAGTGTCACCAACATCCCTAAGAACTCGTGAATTATGCTGCAATTCACAAACGATCGTGATGAAAACTGAGTGCAAGCTTGAGTATGAAAGTTCCTTGTAACGAGCACAGTCGTAAAGCTCAGGGGTGTGAATTCTGCATTTTATCCTAAATAATAGCTGCTTTTCAGTCAGATCTTTTGGACAGTTTATAGCTGTGAAAAGCAGAATCAAACAGTATGTTAGAACGTGTGCCTTCGAGAAAAGAACAATGCAACATTGGTGAATTAGGCCTGTATGTCTCGTTCGTCAATTTCCTTCCTACAAACAAACAGTGAAAAGGCACAGAGCTGAACCATTTTTGTACATAAAAGCGTGTTGGTTGGTTCGTTCCTCAGTTTAGCGGCTGCGACAAAGCGGCCATGTAGCCCCGTGTACTTTGGGTGTGTGTAGAAACTGTCTGATAACCGGTGTTAATTGTGATGACTGTGTTAGTGTGTATGTCAATTTTTATCTTCGTAGGCTCTATAATTCACTTAAGTAAGGTGCTAAACGATTTACACTTTTAAAGTCACTTCACCGTCATGAGATATGAATGCTAAGTAGGCTATCATTCCTGAAGATGTGTGTAGTGTTTATGCCTCTCTTTCTTTCTATTTCAAATAATGGCACTGTATTTGACGAGATTCTATTATTGAATCAATAATAAGTAATGTTATATATTTATGGTAGAGATCTGGTGTAGGTGTTTCCACCTGCGCATCCTGATGAGTCAACTACGATTCATAAGTCATTTTAGTCAAAATAGGCACACAAATGGGCTGTTGAAACGCAAGATATAGACACTAAAATTATCTAGACATTTATAAATTGGATGAGTTTTGGATGCCTGGTTGTCTCCACATGACCGGCCCTCAAGTCAGTCACTAACTACATAAGGCAGTCTATACCGATATCACCCCCCACTCGAAATTATTTTCCGGGTACGCCCCTGCACAGCAAATTCTCAAGTGCCATAGTCATCCGTCTATCTGTTTCTATCATAGGCACTTCAACTTAGTGATTGGAGCATACTTGTGAACAAAAACACATCATCGTTCCTATTTCAGGATATAGGTAGGCTAGGGGGAGAAGGCTGCCCTTGAGTTCTCATTTCGTTTCTGTAACTTCTCCCTTTATTTACAGTATTTTAATAAATTACATTAAAATAGCTTTTTTTCTTAGTGCGTTGCTAATATAGCGAATAGGAGGTCAAATAAACGATAAAGGCAACAGAAAGAAAGCTCGAAAGCAAAATTTACCCCACCCGAAACAAGCATTCCTCCAAATAAATCCTCCGTAAATGCACCCAGTAGGCCTGCATCCTGGCTCTACTGGCGAGGCGTCACGAACACCCAATCTCCGAGACTTTCGAGGTTAGAATCCCACGGTCTGACCAGAATGGAATTCGTGATGCCGCACAATATAATGTGTAATCTAGAGTGGAACAAAAGAAAATCTTGTAACAATTATCAGTTCCGAATTTAGGTCATTATTATTTACAAAAATCAAGAGAATATTTAAAAAATAAAATACGGTGCCATTAACCCTGGGATTTTTATCTTTCACAATATGGTGTCTGTTAGCTGGTCCAAGTGCGTTCTTCATAGAGAGGCAGTAAGGGACGAAATATTCTTACACCTTTCAAGTTCTTGTTAGACTATAATGTACAGACAAACAGACCCTACCCAGGGCCACCCTTCCGTAAATTATAACTAATCTTGAGCCGATAGAGGAATCACAATACATTATCAAACGGACTCCACATTTTATAGTGACCTAAATGCATAACTTACATTTGCTATTGGAATTGGAAAGACAATGTTTTCTTTTTTCCTTAAGGTAAGGTTGCCAAACGTCCTTCGTTTTACATTTTTGTCCCGAGAATGTCCCCGAAATCCCCTTCTTGTTCTTGCATTTAAAACTTTGACATCTAATCGGTACTAAAATTGAAATTTGAAACCTGACCAGTGTGAACTGCTATTGATATCTGGGTCCAGGAAGCTGGGATTTCCGCTCACTTTGTTTCTTTATGCTAGCGTCTTCTATGATACCTTTCAATTAGTGACTTAATCGTTTGTTTGTATTAATCAACTCAATTTTCTAATAGGCCTATTTATGGAAAAACAAATCATTTCTAAAGAGTTTTCAGAATTACTTTCATGATTGTTTTATATATCTGTATCTGGGCAAGAGACCGTAACTGGCCACAAGGCCTAATACGTGAAAGTTAATGATAATGATGATGATGATTGTCTTATGTAATAAAGTATGCAGACAGCTAGATTTTGTAAGAAGAGGAATGCAACCAAGATGTCCAAATACATTAAATTTAAATTTCAAAAAGATCTCACTGGACAAAGTCTGGTAACCTTATTCTAAGGTACATGCTGTTATCGCGATTCGATAGCAAGTTAACATATTAGTGTATATTTATAAGTGTTATGTACATAATATTGTTATAAGTGAATGTAAATACGTTTAAGTTTTACCTATTTTTAAAGAAATATATTAATCGTTATACTGTATCTATGTTCTTTGAAGATGTGAATTTCTCTCTTGACTATTTTACCGTGAACTGGGATGACTTTGATCTTAGATCTACTTCATAAATTGTTTTTATAGGATTTACGGTACTCTTAATTCAGAAATTTTATTATTTTTGTTGTTGGCAAGATTGATGTCTACAGCAGTTGTTTCCAATGAAGCAAAAGCCTTGTTTTGATCTGTGACTGTAATATATACTATCGGTAGTAGCTGAGAGGTTAGTTGTCAAACGATTGAGTGTTAATATACTGAAATATCCCTCCTCGCCCTACATGTACATAGTATATTAGATAAGGCATATTTAAGTTTGAATGTCATTTTCATCCTATCCTCAATTACCTGCAATTTGTTCGGGGTATCTTTGTTCACATGGATTGGTGTGGCATTGTTCTGCATTTTGAATCACTACTTGACGAACAAGTGGCATTGCACATTTTTCATATATCAACCTTACACACATCAATTCGAAGGGTGTATCTAATCTGGTTGTTGATCAAGAAGAACAAATACCGAATATAAATGTCTATACAATGTCATTGACAGCACCTCCTCGTTCCCAATAATAAGTGAGTTAGTTATTGATTTGAAGTGTTGATTATTGGGCGGAAATTGAAAAATTGAACAATCGAGGAAAAATATTCTTAATTTGATAAATCAAAACGGACCAATGAAACATAGTTTGTTTTATTGCGTATGTTCAAGCAGTGATCAAAGTCACCCCGGCCCCAACCAGGCAATAACTTGTATTTTTGTTGCAGTATAACAATAAATACTCTTTTGTGTTGTGAATTGTGGAGAATTGTGTCTTTTTTCAATTTATTTGAGATTTTAAACATACCGTATTGTATTAAACTCTTTACTTTTCTTGAAGAATGTCGCCCCAGTTCACGGTATTGTTCCTCTCCACGTTGTAACTTGACTAAGAAGTAGCGGTGACTGCAAATTACTTTCCCGGCCTTTTCTCCAAGGCTAGTGCTTCATCTAATTTCCGGAGCACCAATCTGATCCTTACCCGGGCCATAATAACTACAGTTGCATGCACCATTACAGCAAACACACCAAAGTCACGAGGCTGGTGACCAAGAAGTTGCAAGCCCCAATAACTAAAACATACTTTCAGATTGTATTTTACCTTGCACAACATGGAGCAGACAGGCTGTGCCTTTTAGAAAAGAATAGTTTAAATGTTATAATAATAATAATAATAATAATAATAATAATAATAATAATATCGTATGGCCTCGGATGCCGGGTCCAAGCTTTGTAATTTGACACCCAGAGGGTAGCTTGCATGTCGAATTTCGTTGTTCCTTGAATCACTATGAAAGTCAAGGAGGTTAGATATCTACGCTCCTTGAACACTATAGCGCTTTCTAGTAGAGAAATAAGGAACGTTGTGTTGGCGGAAACTCCCGAGATTAATTTTGTCATTATGAATACGGCCTACTGAATTCAAATGGGTTCTATGACATGCCAACATCGGATGACATGCGTGTCGTATTTTTGCCGCCTTTCAAAAATCAATTACCACGGCCAGGAGCGAACCTGCAATCTTGAGGTTAGTAGACCGACACGCTATCCACTCACCCACCGTGGCAAGCTGTTTAAATGTTAAAATGCCGTGAATTTTAACAAACGTTGGTTGGTTGGTTGGTTGGTTCCTCAGTTTAGGGGCTGCAACAACGCGGTCATGTAGCCCCGTGTACTTTGGGTGTGTGAAGAATCTGTCTGATAACCGGTGTTAATTGTGATGACTGTATTAGTGTATGTTATCTGTTTTTAATTCAAGTAAGGACTGCAGACGATTATTTCAAGTATTTCCTACTTTCGCTACCAAATGCTCCCGTCCACGACACATAGCTGTGAACTTGGCTACTACTAGATGACATCGCAACCATCGCCTGATGAGGAACGTTGGAACTTAAGAGCATTAATCAAACCGAACCTACAAATTAAGCTTTATGCAAGTTTAGTTAGTGGAAGGTTCGTTTACATGCCATAAATCTATGACATGGGCCCGCCGGCTTTACTTCCCCTCCGAAGTAAGGCATACTGAGGGATTTTTAACGCTCTTAAAGAATCCGACGACTTTGGCCGGATTAGAACCCGCACAGAAGTTCAGAATGCTACCATCTACGCCACCGAAGCTGCTTAACAAACGTTGATCAACTCGCAGCGCCAAGAAGAATCATCTAACCAACTACAGAATCTTACTGTTGGTAATAGAAAATAAAAAGATCGATTTGCCATGTCCTCCCCCAGTGGACATTATGGACAACCGGATTTTGGAACACGAGCAGTGGTCTCTTATAAACAAACTACTAGCAGTCCATTACATACAGTATATGTACAGTATATATATTTTTATTTAATTAGTACGATATATCTGATACGAATTACCTCGGAATATTGTATCCCACAGGACCCAAAAGAGCTATTATTTAATTTATTCACTTTAGGCTATTAAATGCAACAGTAGGTCTATAGCCAAATAACACCCCACACATTCCACTTGAGTTGGGCGGCAAATACATTCCATTAAGATTAAACCCAAACAACCATTAATTACAAAATACAAAAATTAAATGTAGCTCTTAAAGTAACATGTCACCCCACATGGAAATCAAATTATTTCTGATGCAACATAACGAAAACCCTCACTGAATTTCCTATAATTTAAAATTTACCAATTCATGTAGGTTTTCCTGTGTCTTAAGTGGGGTTTCACCAAGTCAGGTTCATCAGCAGACTCTTAGTGACCGTGCCCGGACCACCACTGGGATTTATAATTTATTTGAACCAATATTTTATACACAATTTATAAAAGTTTTATTCTTAGTAGTGGACCATGCACTACGTCCCATATAAATGTGAAACGCATCGCACGTCTTTTCTGCGAGAGCTGAGAGCTTCTGCAGCTTTTCTCCCAATATAGGTTTCCAATACCCTAGAGGTGATCTGGGCACGGTAGCTTGCCACGGTGGGTGAGTGGTTATCGTGTTGGACTACCAACCCCAAGCTTGCAGGTTCGCTCCTGGCCGGGGTAAGTAATTTTTGAAAGGCGACAAAAGTCACGGCACGCATGTCATACGTTGTTGGCATGTTAAAGAACCCGTTTGATTTCAGTAGTTAGTTAGTTATTGTTGTTTTAAGGGGCAGAACTGCGAGATCATCCGCCCCTTAGAATTCAGTAGGCCGTGTTTATAATGGCAAAATTAATCTCGGGATTTTTCTCTACTAGAAAGAGCTATAGTGTAAAGGAGCTTAGATCTAACCTCCTTGACTTTCATAGCGCTCCAAGGGACAACAAAATTCGACATGCAAGCTGCCTTCTGGGCGTCAAAATAACAAAGCTTGCACCAGGCGCCCGAGGCCATTCGATATTATTATTATTATTATTATTATTATTATTATCTGGCCACGGTCACCAAGAACCCACTGATGAAGCTGACTTGGTGCACCAGGGTGAAACGCTGCAAAAGACACAAGACTTGGTGGAGTTTCTAGTTTGGCTGTGAAAGCCAACATGTCATCTTCCTACTGTACAATTTAGTCTGAAACGGCTTCGTTATCAACACTGCGTTAAGGCTTTAGCGTTCTTGACTTTGACAATGCCGTCTTCAGTGACTCTCACACCATTCTATAGCTCGATAGTGTCGAGTTATCGAGTTCAGTGCCGGGCCTAACCCATGTTGTCAGCTGGTTACTCAGGTGACAGCTCTTCACCATGGAGAGTGACAGAAGGTATAACCAGGACATTCATATTTCTGAACTATACCAAAGTACATTAATGTACTCAGTCACCTGTATTACTTTGTTAAACAAATTGTATCAACTGTGGAGTCAGATTAAATATTTTTTGAAGAATCTAAAATGCTTGTTCTTTCCAAGTCCTAAATGTGGTATCCTCAGAAAACCTCCTTTTCTGCCTGTGCAATTCCAATTCTCGGCTAAAGGGTAATAATTGTGTGTATCCTCCCGGTGCTTCCCCTCATTAACCCACTAAGCTTCTGTTCTCATTAACATTGACGCATTTCGGAGATGATTCGCTATCTTCAGTAAGCTATAAAATCCAGCCATTATACTCTGGCGAAGGGAAGGAGTGGTGGTGATTCCTATTATTTGAATTTTGAATTACGCGCAAATTTTCGTTTTGGGACGAAGAAAACTAGCCTAAGATGATTCGATGTGCCATCCCTTATAATAAGAATCACCACCATCAGAGCAAATTGGCTGGATTTTATAGCGTACTGAAGATAGGAAATCCTCTCCGAAATGCGTTCTTGAGGTCAGTCAATGTTAATGAGAACAGAAGCCTAGTGGGTTAATAAGAGGAACAGTGGCGATTCCTCCTTGTAGGACGTGAGGATCATCCTACAGTCAGCTCTCAGCTGTAATTGTTTAAAAAAAATATACGAGCCTTACAGTAGTCGCATATATGTAACATCTGACATGTTATCCTACTCGTATACTACACCGCTTGGACATTCTTAAAATGTTAATTTACACTCCATTTTCATACTGGTACTATGATGAATGTATAGATTGAATTGGAGATATGATACTGTCACATTTGTGGTGCAGCGGTCAAGCTGTTAGTCTCTCACCAAGGTAGACCGGGTTTGATTTCCGGTCAATACATGTGAGATTTTCGAATTGAAATGCTATGTCCTGTGGTTCGCATTCCACGTAAAAGGGAGGTACCGTGGATCATGATCGTGAGATTAACCGACACGCAAAACTACAAGCTTCCTTCCTTCCTTTTACATTAATAATTCATAATAACAAAGTGACACACAACGTCGACAGTACTCTCAAATACTGTGAGCACATTCCTCAGTAACTATAACATTCATTATACTCAAGGCTCTCATACAGTTCGTCGTAAACAATCAAAACATGGCTTCCTATAATCATGAAATGACCTAGTCTCACATATGATGAAAATACAGCTTTTATTCCACTCATATAACAACATTCTGTTATGCATTTAATATTTGACTACTCACCCACAGCTTGACAATAATGCCTCTTACTTAAATGTAATTTGTCGTCTTTGTCCTACCCCATGTGATATTCAACCTTGAACGTGAAGCTTCATAAACTGCTCAATGACAAATGAAAGTCGGTGAAACATTTGCCACTGTGCTCGTCAAACCAGTGCCTGCTAAATGCACTGCCTACTGTATTGCCATAATATTCTCGCGCTACAGAGCACACACTGCCTTGTTTCCAATACACACATTTTCAATTGTACATCCAGCTGGCAGTGCGTCTTCATTTCCGTCCGATCCACTTCCGTTCGATCCACTTCCGCCCGATTCACTTCCGTCCCCAATTTTCAAAATCACTCCCACAAAACTATCCAGCAACCGAGCGGAAAGATGTTACACATCAAAAATGTTTTGTGAAATAGTATTTGGGCTACCTTGCGCGCCCTCTCGATAACCTCTGTCAAGGTAATATGTGGCTCTGTCTCACTGTCACTGTCACTGTCAGTACTTGTAACTAGTTCTTCATTTCACCCCTAGATGGGTGAAGTGTTACCTTCACCGCCCGGAGTAAAAAGCTGAGGAAAGAAGCTTTGCATTCTCAAAGCATGTGTTTATAGCTTTAGAAATGTATGGGTAGCCATTGAGGTGCAGGGGGTAAGTTTGGTCTGTTTAATGGCGCTCTGAGGACGTCTACTGAGATCCTCAAGTCTCGCTATTGGTTGAATTTAAACCAATACTACGGGCTTATTGGTTACGATTTCGCGCGGTCAGAATGGATAGACTGTTTTAAGCGTGTGCACATCATTGGAGTGTATTGTATTGTTTGTAATAGCGCTGTGCGACTGAATAATTAATAGACTATTAGACTGAGTCTAATATCTCAATTTAGCCCATCTGTAGTAACTATCTTAGGTTAATTAGTAGCCTATCCTATTACGTCCTACACATTATAAAAGTCAGCAGTCGCCACCGGAGAGGAATCACCGGACGGATACACACGGATGTGTTTGTGTGTTTTAGAGGCCACCATGGCTCTCGCCAAAGGCTCTGTACTGTTGTCCGCCATTGCCACGACAAGGCCAATAACTCCACAGGGGCTGGTCTTTGAACACAGACCACTGTGGTTAGCCTGTTTACTGAATGTTTGCAAATTACAAACGGAATTGTGACAAATATTATATTTTGTGCATTGGTAACACTGATAGGAGTTGTTTGATATGTTAAAACTTCTAATATTCAAGGAAGGTCGGTGGAACTTGTGTCGACCAGAGAGTTTGCTCTAAAATGCTGACTGCAAGCTATTCTACGGTAACTATATCACATAACAATAATAATAACAATAATAATATTAATATTTGATCACCACATCCCCTATCAGTTATAACCCTTCCTCATCGCCTTCCCCATAACAACATTCAAAGGTGATTAAGTAAATCAGTTTTTAGAACTCATTATTATTACTGTTTATTTATTTAGTGTATGGCTTTTAGTGCCGAGAATGTTCGAGGACATGTTCAGCTCGCCAGAGGCTGTAGATGTTTCAAGCGGACACCCATGGGGCGAGCTACAAGTTCCGTTCAATTTCAAGTAGTTCCAACTTTCACTACCAGATGTTACTGGCACCTAGTGGTGAACGTTGGAACTTTGATAGAGCGTTTCAACGAAATCTAACATAGAAATTTAGCTTCACACAAGTTTAGTTAGTGAAAGTATCTTCTACATGGGACCGACGGCTTTACTTCCCCTCCGAAGGATACTGAAGGATTTAAACGCTCTTAAAAATTCGACGACTTCGGCTGGGTTTGAACCTCCGATCTTGGGAACAGCAGTTCAGCATGCTACCCACTACGCCCCCGAAGCCGCTATTGCTGTTAAATAGTGTACAGTACAACTTCATTGCAAACCCGTCAAAACATGATAGTCAACGGGGAAAAAATACTGAAAGATTTTCCTATAAACGACATTCTTTGTAAGAATAACTTTTGGCACTATTGCAACTTTAAAAGACCATCGAAATGAAAGATCGCACTCGCGACATTTCAACATGGAACTAGCCATGACTGAAAACTTGATGAGGTAAATAGAGATCTACACGCTCCAGGAGTAGGACAACATGCCAGATGTTACACATCATATGCGACTACTGTAAGGCTCGAATCATTTTTCTTTCTTTCTTTTTTTTTCTTTATTACGTTCACTATTGCAGTAAAAAATCCCGGTGTCACAATGGCCGAAAACCTGAATTCGAGTTATTTGTTGTTGTTGAGTCTTTAGGGGCTTTGCGTCATCGTGGTCATGTGTATGAGTGTGTGAATTAAATGTTAAATTTACTGGGAGGTAGGACTGTTGGTATTTGAGGGGTTGAAGGGAACCATGAACTCCCCCGCATACCTTCGTTTTGTGTACATTCGAATTAAGGTTTTCGGCCATTATGACACCGTGATTTTTAACCGCATGAGTGAACGTAATATAGACACCACGAAGTTGTTAGCTAGGAATATTGCTGATGTTGATTTTGTTAATGAGTCTAGTTTGTCCAAGAATTAGTCCTTGCGTTTTGTCCGGCTTTATAATAAGGAAATTCTCACGTGCAAATTGCATAAGTATGGGGCAAACGCACACCCTAAGTCAATGTTTCAAAATAACTGTAAAATATCCGAATTTTTAATTTAATTTTACTTCACTAATACACTTAGACCTTATGTCGAAATAATACAAGTTCCATTTTCGTTAAACTTTGTCACTCTGCTCAGGAATAATGAAATAAATGGGAAGTGCACTCATGTCCATTTGCCCCAACACCTCATATGGGGCCAACGGTCACACGACTTTTTAATCCCTCTCATCATAGGAGCAACCCTGGAAAACAAAGTAGGGACCATTTCCATTCCCAACACACACAACATGAAACCAAGAAGAACACTGCACCCAATTTTCACCACATTTGTATAGATTTCTACACGCACTGCACACATCATTCTTATGCCTATCACCGTTTTTTTTCCCTACCTTCTTGTTTACTGCCCTGGGCTTTTTCTCTTTTAGATGAGTGATAAATGTAGGATCTGTCAATATCTGATATTCCCACCTTGCGTTTGTTTTTCGTAGATCCTGAAGCCGATGGCACAGAGTTGAGGTCCTCGAAACTTCTCCATTCCCATTGTCTTTGGTCACTTCTCTCGCTGGCTGTGCCTGCAATTCCTCCACGTTATTATTTCCTGATTCTATGGGCCTGTTGTTTGATCCTCATGATGATGAACTGTGTAACTCGTGGGGTCTTCATGCAAAATTCTTGTAAAACACAACAACCATTTTCTTCGTCATTCCTTGGTTCGAGATTGCGAAAGACCCTCAGAAATTCGTAAACTAATGTTCCAGTGCGGCTAAGAAAGCCTCAAATCCAGTTATTACCTGCCATTATTTTGTACTTCATTATTAAATCGGTGGCTTAACCCATTTGAAATCTCATAACGATGCGCCAAGCTACGTAGCCAAGCTCTTTGAACGTTAACTCGTACCCGATGGAGTCTAGCTTCAAAAGATGTTCAATAAACTATAATAATAACCCCTGGCACTACAGCCCATGAAAGGCATAGGCCTACCAAGCGACCGAAACCCAGCCATTTTGCCTGCAGATATTGGGATGATGTGTGATCAGCGCATCGGTCTCCTCGGCCGTTAATCTTCTTCTATCAACTACAATTCTTTATTTTGAGAAAAAGTAGTATGCTGCCCAGATTTAGGAAATGGACATTGTCAATCGCCCGCCTTCTTAAAGAATTGCGTGGAACGGAAAAGGTTGCAGCCGCTGTAGGTAAGGATTGTCTTCTTTAAAAGTCTACATGGCTAATTGCATTGCAGTATCCACGGTCGACTCTAGAGTCGTGCAGTAGCCCATGCCTCTCCCCACGACTCGGGATGCTGGATTCTTAGGCAGACTATATCTAACCGTGTTCGTGGGGGCAGACGGACACTTGTTCGTGGGGGCAAACGGACACATTCTTCTTTGTTAATAAAACAAATATGGTGCCCTTTAAAATACCGTACCGGTACCTTTAATGGCTATAAATTTTAAAATATTAATGAATGCTGTATTTCATTACAGAATGGTGCGTGATCGTAAAAATGACCACTGTTCGATGTTCTTGGACGGAAGATAATATGCAATTAGCCATGTAGTCTTTTAAAGAAGACAATCCTAACCTCCCAAGCAAACTTTTGAACAAGACAGATATCTGAACAGCATTAATTTCTTACCTGCATCAGTCTAGAAGTCAGATGGAGATTCTGAATAGCAGATTTCAACGGATAGGTTGTGAACCAGTTCTTCTATGACTTCAGGCAATACTGTAATAATCGAACCGGGGCGATAGTCGGATGGTAAGTAAGGCCAAGATTTCTTCGGTATGGGAATACCTAGCGTTGGAAAAGTTCCTGTGTGGATGCAGTAATTAAATGGTTGGTTCCTTAGTTTAGGGGCTGTAACAACGCGGCCATGTAACCCCGTGTACTTTGGGTGTGTGTAGAATCTGTCTGACAACCGGTGTTAATTGTGACGACTATTAGTGTGTGTTATCTGTTTTTAATTCAAGTAAGGACTGCAGACGATAAATTCAAGTAGTTCCTGCTTTCGCTACCAAATGCTACCGTCGACGACACCTAGCTGTGAACTTGGCTACTACTACTGTCGACCAAAATATTATGTGCACTGGTGCACATAATATTTTGGTCGACAGTAGATGCCCTTGCAACCAGCGCCTGGTGACGAACGTTGGAACTTGGTTGGTTGGTTCTTAAGTTTAGGGGCTGCGACAACGCGGTCATGTAGCCCCGTGTACTTTGGGTGTGTGTGTAGAATCTGTCTGATAACCGGTGTCAATTGTGATGACTGTATTAGTGTGTGTTATCTGCTTTTTAATACAAGTAAGGACTGCAGACTTTTTAATTTTTCAAATAGTTTCTACTTTTGCCGCCAAACGCCACCGACAACGACTACTAGTTCAGAACTTAGGTACCAGACGCCACCGCAGTCGACTCTTGGCAACGAACATAGGAACCTAAGAGCGTTGTTTACATTCTTAACCTATACAATTTAGCCTCACACAGGTGTAATTAGTGGAAGGTTCTTTAACATGCCATAAATCTATGACATGGGACCGCCGGCTTTACTTCCCCTCTGAAGGAAGGCGTATTGAGGGATTTTAACGCTCTTAAAAAATCCGACGACTTCGGCCGGATTTGAACCCGCCATCTTGGGCATAGAAGCTCAGCATGAACGTTAAGAGCATTCATCAAACCTAATCTACAAATTTTGCTTCACACAAGTTTAGTTAGTGGAAGGTTCTTTTACATGTCATAAATCTATGGCATGAGTCCGCTACCTTTTCTTCCCCTCCGAAGGAAGACATACTGAGGGATTTTTAACGCTCTTAAAAAATCCGATGCTTCGGCCGGGTTGGGCATAGAAGCTCAGCATGCTACCACCTACGCCACCGAAGCTGCCTACAATTATTAAATATGTGCGTGATGATTTTATATTTTTGTTAAGATTTTACCAATTGCATTGGGGCAGATGACCTCGTAGTTCCGCCCCTTAAAACAACAACTGTAACTAACTAACCAATTGCGTTCTTGTAACTGATAACATTTTATTGGAGTACGGTATTGTTATTTGTCCCAATTCGTATCACTGGTCAGCATGTAATGTACTCTCGCCTGGTGTGAGAGGTCCTGTGTTGATACCTCCCCGAGCTACTGTGACAGCTCATGCATACAGTGAAGCACAATGCGCTGATTATGTAGCTGTTTAACACGCAAATGGAAGGGCCGCTCTGCCTTTGACTCGACGTGTCAATATTTTCTCTTGAGCGTGCAGCTGTGGAAAGGAGTGTATTCCCACACCTGCGTGCAGCCGCCTGCATTATGCATGGCCTGCTGTAGTGGTATTGACTTCGTGTCTGCTACAACATTCATTATTGATTTATCTTTAACGCTTAAAATTAGGGATGTCATAAGCCGGCTAAAAGCGAAAACCAAGACACATTTCTTTGGACTCGCACGATCGACCATTTTATGGATGTACCAATTAGATTTATCACAAGACTTACATCATCGACCTTCCGGGCAGGGGCGGTTTTAGTACAAGGGCACGCGGTCAGGTGCCTCTCCATTAAAAATCTTCCTTTGGTCGTAGTCGTATTGATAGTCCTGTGGCAATGGCGCTTATATCATGACCAAGCAGTTCTACTGTTGGTTGGTTGGTTCCTCAGTTTAGGGGCTGCAACAACGCGGCCATGTAGCCCCGTGCACTTTCGGTGTGTGTAGAATCTGTCTGATAACCGGTGTTAATTGTGATGGCTGTATTAGTGTGTGTTGTCTGTAATTCAAGTAAGGACTGCAGACGATCAATTTCACGGAGTTCCTACTTTTGCTACCAAATGCTACTGTCAACGACACCTAGCTGTGAAATTTTCCACCGCAACCAGCACCTGGTGGCGAACGTTGGATCTTATAGAGCGTTAATCAAATCTAACCTACAAATTAGGCTTCACACAAGTGTAGTTAGTGGAAGGTCCTTTTTCATGCCATAAATCTATGGCATGGGCCCGCCGGCTTTACTTCCCCTGCAAAGGAAGGCATACTGAGGGATTTTTAACGCTCTTAAAAATCCAACGACCTCGGCCGGGTTTGAACCCGCGATCTTGGGCATAGAAGCTCAGCATGCTATCAACTACGCCACCGAAGCTGCCCAGTTCTACTGTCTTGCTGTTCATTTCTCCATGTGACAACAAAGGGAAGGACACGTGTAAAATCCTGCCACCAGTGTTGCACATGATTCCACTTGCTGGCTCTTTAAACTCATCCCTTGCTTTTCAGCGAGGTGAGGTGACAGGGTATTTCCTAGCCCATGGTCACAACAAAGCTACGAAGGCCGTTATCTGGAACTAACGTAAAGGTGATGGGAACATAAACAAACAGATGCCATAACATGTGATTTGAGTTGATGGGTGTGTGCTCTTCTCTCGTTTTTTCAGTTATTTTCATAATAATTGAGGCTAAAAGATGAGTAGTATAATATTGCTCAGTTCCACTGTGCTCTTCAAATTCAACCATAATTGCCATATCAATGCATTACTTCCTCAAAAAGAAAGCTTTACAGACGGAATGGAGTCGATTACTTCGCGTCGCAAAGCCGATTTCGAAGTATGTGATCGTAGCCTACTGTATGCGGTTTGCTTTTTCAAAGGAGAATTATTTATTAATAAATATTAATGAAAGCACAGGAAGAAGAGAAAAGAACTACATATGGTGTTCATAGACCTAGAGAAAGCTTATGATCGGGCGGGGTCAGGAGGTATGGAGATGCATGAGATGCAAGGGAGTACCGGAGAAGTATGTGCGCATTGTTCAGGGTATGTACCGTGGAGCAAGGACACGAATTAGAAGCAGTGTAGGATTGTCAGATACTATACCGGTTCAAGTAGGTCTTCACCAAGGATCTGCACTAAGCCCCTATATGTTTAGCCTACTTTCGATTTTTGCAAAAAATGAAAGTAGACTTATGAAATCTACACAGGGCCAACAATTGTGTGTCTATTATTCATAATGTTGAATTTTGGGCTTATGCCGTGTTTTATTATATTGCAATTCGACGCGTTTCGAAAGAAACCATGTCTTTCATCGTCAGGAATAATCTGGAATACGACAATGTTGCTAAGAGAAAGCAACGAAGAACATATAGAAGGTGCCCAAAGATGGACGCCATTATAGCCCCATGTTAGGGACAACGGAAAGCAGCAGTGAATTACTTTCTCAGGGTTCTGATAATAGGTAGCCAGGATTCACTGAGATTGTAGCCGGTGTCGCGGTTGAAATTATCTGGGTGTTTACGTATTTCAACCGCCTCCCTGATGATTCTGGGACGATATTGCTTTATACGGGCAAGAACATCCACCCCTTGGAACATGACATCATGGCCAGGTGTTAAAGCATGATCGGCAACAGCTGATTTATCAGGTTGAATGAGCCTGATACATCTATTATGTTCCTTAATGCGAGTGCATATTGTTCTCGAAGTCTGCCCGATGTAAACCTTGCCACAAGTACAGGGAACTCTGTAGATACCCGGTTGTTGCAATTTAGGCAAACTGTCCTTAGTTGGTCGCAGGAGTTGCCTAATCTTAACAGAAGTTCCAAATACAGTCCGTATGTTGTATCGACGTAGGATTTTAGCAATACGATCCGTTGTGTTATGTATGTACGGAAGGTAAGCAGTTCCTCTTACATCTCTTTTCTCAACTGACGTCCTATTATTATTTGTTGGTTTCAGAACCGTAGAAATCAAAGCCTTGCTATAACCGTTGCTCTCAAAGGTGGTTCGCAGGGTGTTAATTTCTTCTTGTAAAGAAGACACTTCACAAATCCTCCTAGCCCTGGTAGTTAGAGTTGTAAGGATACCATGTTTCTGGGCAGGGTGATGGTGAGAACTTGCGTGGAGATATCTATTGGTGTGTGTTGGCTTACGAAAAACGCTGTGTCCTAAAGATCCATCCTCTTTCTTGGTGACGAGAACATCTAAAAAAGGTATTTTGCCGTCAGATTCCTTTTCCATGGTGAAACAAATAGAAGGGTGCTGGAGATTAAGGTGATCCAGGAAATGGCTAAGATTTTCCTCACCTTCCGTCCAAACAACGAACGTGTCATCCACATAACGCCACCAGATCTTCGGTTTGAAAGGAGCCGACGACAAAGCTTTCTCTTCAAAGTTCTCCATGAAGAAATTAGCCACAACAGGAGAGAGAGGACTACCCATGGCCACACCATCAGTCTGCTCATAAAAATTCCCATTCCATAGAAAGTAGGAGCAGGTCATGCAGTGATAAAAAAGTCTTGTGATGTCTTCAGGAAAAAGGCCATTAATGAGAGACATAACACCATCAATAGGTACTCTCGTAAACAGAGACACCACGTCGAGACTCACTAGAATATCACCCGGCTGAAGTGTTATAGCTTTTAACTTTTCCACGAAGTGTGTGGAATCCTTAATGTACGAAGGCGTGTTACCCAGAAGCGGCTGAAGTAGTCTACCTAAGTATTTGGAAAGGGCATATGTAGGAGAACCAATCGTACTAACAATGGGTCTAAGAGGAACATCGTCCTTATGTATTTTAGGAAGACCATAGAGTCTCGGAGGAATAGCATCCCCTGGAAGGAGAGTCTTCGCTGCATCCGCTGGAATAGATGATTGCTTGATCAATTTGACGGTGACATTTGAGTAGCGAGTAGTAGGATCACGACTATTAATCCTATATACAGGATCTGATAACAAAGACGAGATCTTGGAATCATAATCAACCTTATCCAATACCACTGTCGCATTACCCTTGTCAGCGGGGAGAACGATAATATCAGAATTGTCCCTTAGATCTTTAAGTGCCCGGCTTTCGCCTTGTTTTAAGTTGGTGTTAGGTGGCTTAGCTGTCTTGAGAACTCGGGAACATTCTTGCCTGGCTTCCTCGGCCTCTTCAGGTAAGCCAACACACACCAATAGATATCTCCACGCAAGTTCTCACCATCACCCTGCCCAGAAACATGGTATCCTTACAACTCTAACTACCAGGGCTAGGAGGATTTGTGAAGTGTCTTCTTTACAAGAAGAAATTAACACCCTGCGAACCACCTTTGAGAGCAACGGTTTTAGCAAGGCTTTGATTTCTACGGTTCTGAAACCAACAAATAATAATAGGACGTCAGTTGAGAAAAGAGATGTAAGAGGAACTGCTTACCTTCCGTACATACATAACACAACGGATCGTATTGCTAAAATCCTACGTCGATACAACATACGGACTGTATTTGGAACTTCTGTTAAGATTAGGCAACTCCTGCGACCAACTAAGGACAGTTTGCCTAAATTGCAACAACCGGGTATCTACAGAGTTCCCTGTACTTGTGGCAAGGTTTACATCGGGCAGACTTCGAGAACAATATGCACTCGCATTAAGGAACATAATAGATGTATCAGGCTCATTCAACCTGATAAATCAGCTGTTGCCGATCATGCTTTAACACCTGGCCATGATGTCATGTTCCAAGGGGTGGATGTTCTTGCCCGTATAAAGCAATATCGTCCCAGAATCATCAGGGAGGCGGTTGAAATACGTAAACACCCAGATAATTTCAACCGCGACACCGGCTACAATCTCAGTGAATCCTGGCTACCTATTATCAGAACCCTGAGAAAGTAATTCACTGCTGCTTTCCGTTGTCCCTAACATGGGGCTATAATGGCGTCCATCTTTGGGCACCTTCTATATGTTCTTCGTTGCTTTCTCTTAGCAACATTGTCGTATTCCAGATTATTCCTGACGATGAAAGACATGGTTTCTTTCGAAACGCGTCGAATTGCAATATAATAAAACACGGCATAAGCCCAAAATTCAACATTATGAATAATAACACGGGCCGTGAAAGTCTAAATGACAATTGTGTGTCTGTCTGTGTGTGTGTGAGTGTGTGTACTCTGAATGTCTGTTCCCCCCCCCCCCCCCCCCCTATCAATTCGAACACGGTGAAACCGAATTGAACGAAATTTAGTACAGAGGTAGAACTAGCAAAGGGCACCTCAGTGTCATGTTTTATATCGCCACCATCCTGACGGAAACGTAATGGAGGCCACCCAAATGTTAAAAGCTTAAATCAAATTACGACCAACCTAATCATCTGATCTCTACCAAATTTTTCAACATTATACCTTTATATATGAAAAATCTTTTGACCATACTACAAGGTCATCGGCCCAATACTTTCCGGATGGCGGCCATGTATGTGTGCAAATCTATTCAAACACGGTGAAACCGAATTGAACAAAATTTGGTACAGAGGTAGCACTAGCAAAGGGTACCTCAGTGTCATGTTTTATACCACCGCCATCTTGACGGAAACATAATGGCGGCCACCCAATTTTCAAAGTTTAGATCAAATTACGACTAACCTAATCATCCGACTCTACCACATTTTGCAACAACATATATTTATAAGGCGGGCGTCTTTTGAGTAAACTACAAGGTCATCGGACCAATAGTTTACAGATAGTGGCAATGTAGGTGTGCAAATCGATTCACAATATCAATTCAAACACGGTGAAACCGAATTGAATGATTTTTTTTTTCAGAGGTAGCACTAGCTAAGGGCACCTCATATTCAAGTTTAATATCCGTATAGCACGTTGTATTTCAACAAGCTACTACAACCAACAATCAATTATACTCCTTGAAAAGGACTAAGAGTTATAACAATACCTATGCATTTAGGAGAAAGTAGGCTATATGTTCTTTACTGAACATCTCGTTGATCTTATACTGAAAGCTTAAGAGAACCAGCTTCTTGGTGTATGATATTTGTAGATTATATTGTCTTATGCAGCACAAACAGGGAAGAGCTTGAATATAAACTGGAATGCTGGAGAAGAGCCATAGAGGACAGAGGCCTTAAAATCAGTAGGAATAAGACCGAATACCTGTGCCTTCGAGGAACTGGAAATGAAACTATTCAGATGGATGGTAGCCAGCTACAGGCAAGGGACAGTTTCAAGTATTTGGGATCCACTGTATCTGACGATGGCAATCTAGATCTGGAAATTACCCAGCGAATTCAGGCTGTCTGGTTAAACTGGAAAAGGTTATCTGGTATTCTCTGTGACAGGAGACTGAATATCCAAGTAAAGGGTAAAGCCTATAAATGTGCAGTGAGACCTGCAATGCTATACGGAGCAGAAACTTGGCCAACAGTGCAGTCACAGTGCAAGCGACTGGAAGTAGCTGTAATGAAGATGCTACAGGTTAGATGTATGGGTGGTGTTACAAGAAACGATCACATCAAAAACACCTTCATACGAAGCAGCGTAGGCCTAAAAGTGACTGAAATATCGAAAAAGGTGCAAGAAAGAAGCTTGCCCTGGTATGGCCACATTAAGCGCAGGGATGAGAAATATGTAGGAAGGCGAGTGCTTGATCTGGAGGTGGAAGAAAAAAGGGAAAGGGGCAGGCCTAGAAGAAGAAGATGGATGGACTGCGTGCAGGATGATCTCCGGGACAAGCAGTTAACAGAAAACACCATTTGGGACCGAGGAAAATGGAAACGACTTGTCAGAAACGTCGACCCTGCATGAACGGGAAAATACGAAGAAGAAGAAGATTAATGAATTTCTTACAATATCCAGCACCCTACATTCTCCCCTGCAGGCGTGGATTCAAGGGGGGACAATTTTTTTTTTTTTTGCAAACTCAAAAAAACGAAAACACAATAACCAGACAGATAAAACTTAACGAACTTTAACTGAAAAACAGTTTTTTTTTTTTTTTTTTTTTTTTTTTTTTTTCAATACTGAAAATATCTGTATTGCAATTATTATGTTCTGTTACAACTGTACATATTTACAACTTCATACCTGTTATATAAAAACGATTATTTAGGGCCCCTTCACACGAGGCCACTTAGCAGCGCTTCCGTTCACAAATGAGAGCGCTCACACTCAGCCACCGCCACAGAACAGTGGCGCACAGACGCTCTGTGTAGTTGACTTCGCCGCTGGTGGCGGCCACAAAAAGTAGCGCTTCTCTTCGCGAAACCAGGAACTAGATTGTTGCTTTCAGACGAGGCTGCAGCCACGCCACTAATTAGTGGCGCATACGTAGCGCGTTAGTGGCACGTCGGTAGCGCTACTAACGGACGGCTCGCCACATGGTCGTGTATTTTCACGACTAGATACGAGCTGCGCTCTCCACTACCGGCCTAGGCAATGAGGCTTTTTACATGAAATCCCGTTAGTTACTCAACTGCTCACACAGCGCAGTCAACACCGCATAGCATAACAAGGACTTATGACTTATTATAATTTCCGCAATATCAAAATGCAAATTATATCACAAAATAAAATAGAGTGATATTAAATCTGAGAGAAACTAGGCATACCTTACACCTTATTAAAATAGAATTCCATTAGGTTCACACAGTTTTTATAAAACTTCATTAACTTTCCTGCTGAGTGGTTAGTACAGATGGCATTTGGAAGCAGCCGGTAGCCTATTTCGGCTTGTGCAATACGGTCTAATATTCGTAATCGGTGATACAAATTTCTGCAATGACGCTGGCAAGTCCGTTGCTGCGGTTAGATTAATGAGTGGAGAGAATTAGAGTTCTGAGAAATGCAACCCAAGCATTTCATACAAGAAATTATTTCCACTGTGCATACAACGTAACCCAGACTTGCAGTTTTCATTGTCGGCAAAGGTATTGCTTAAACTGTAATTTGATATTTGTTGATGTTAAAGGACCTAACATCGAGGTTATTGGCCTCTATTTTTTTTTTTTTTTTTTTTTTTGCGAAAATGAAATATGATGATGAAATGAACACCAGAACTAAAACTTACAACTAACTTACGGATTAGTAGAAGAAAAGGACAAAAGGAAGGAATAAGGGAAATAAAATACAGGTAACAGAAATGCCCTAACCCCTCGAAAAATGAGAATTGATGGATTTGGAAGGATGTAGAGCCATGAAAGGCACATAGGAAGGGAAATGAGAGAGTCCACCCCAGAGTCACTGGAAAAAGGAAAAAAAAAAGATCCAGCTCAGGTATCCTCCCGAACTCAACAGCCGTGAGCCCTTGAGGGTGTAGCACTATCCAGGGCGCACCTTCAGTGGTGGGTCTACATACCCCGTGCCTCCTTTATGACCTTGTGCAGAAGGAAAGAGATATGATGACAAGAAAAACAAGAGATCTGACCCTTTGAAGAACGAGGGTATCAGGAAAGATGAGACAATGTACAATTAAGGCGGGAATTTGAAAGACTCCCTAGACCTTGGATATCCTAATACCGCCAGGGTTGGAAGAGAACAAGAGTTGATCAAGGGAGGCCGACAGGAAATATTCCAGAGAGGACCCCGGCACAATTAAGTGGAAGCAATCGCGAACTCAGCTGGGCTGTGGTCAACAACCAACGTCCCACAAGTTGTAAGCCCCTAAGGGAGGGGGAGTGTCGTAATGTCGTAAGTGAACGAGAGGTGACCAAGGGTGGTCGACAGGAAAGATGACAGAAAGGGGCCCGGTTCAACTAAGTGCAAGTAATACCGGACTCAGCTGGGGTCTCGTGGTCACCAAACCCACATCCCACTAGTTGTAAGCCCCTAGGGGGTGTACTGAAGAATGATTCAACAGAATCGCAAGAAAACATTATGATACCCATTTTTCAGAAGATACCTTATGGGTATGCACTGGCCGGTTGATTCCGTAGTTAATTGGATATCTTCGTAGGTCTCAGAGGCCAGAAAGTCCTTAACATGTGCGTTACTAGCAGTGGTAAAGTAATATCCCTACATTTGCCTAGATAGAGTGTAGAAAAACCACACTCTGGATATTTTCTGTCAGTGCTGGGTTTTGAACCTACGATCTCTAGACTTGCTACAGCTGCCCCCACAGCCGTGGTGCACGATTAAACGACCACAACTACAGGGGCAAATGACCTCGTAGTTCCGTCCCTTAAAACCTCAATAAATAAACAACTAACTACGATCACAACTACGGCGTGGGACTCTTAAAATGATTTTTTGGACATGCGAAAGTACGCAAAGAACTTTTCGTCATCCTGTTGTAGATCATCGAATAAGGTGTAGAACAGTCCTCGATTCTGCCTTTCCAAAACCAATGGGTGCACCCAGAATCTTCTTGTTTTCCGTTTAAGTCTCTTTCTCCTCCGTATGAGGAGCATGGCAAGAATTATATCACCTTCTAAGTCCATGTTTACTGGAAAACTGAGCTACGCTTGGTAGAAGCGCCACTAACGCTCTGTAGAAGCGCCACCAACGTGCCACTAACGCTTGGTAGAAGCGCCACCAACGCGCCACGAAGCAGCGCTGCTAAGTGGCCTCGTCTGAAGGGCCCTTTATATACACAAAGTCAACTCGTCTATTTTGTTTAGCAAACCTTGTGATTACCGAATCGATGTTTATAGAGATGTCACAATGAATGTGCAGCAATGCACCGACAGGAATTTGGGGCATGTTCGCACCAAAAAATTTTGCCGACGTCCAAACTGCAAGCTTGGTTGGCAATTTAAGCTGTGACTTTCTCCCTTTGTCGGTACCAACTCGACTTGCCGAAACTGTAACGTATCAAACGCATCAAATTTCTATCCATGTAGCTTGCAAAAAATTGGTCTGGTTTTGTACGTTTGGTTATTTTGTGATTGCGTTTTTGTGATACCATTTTTCTTAACAATTTCGATTCTCTGACACCCCCCCCCCCCCCCCCCCAAAAGCCAAACTCTAGATCCGCGCCTGCTCCCCTGCACTAGAAACTAGGCAATTTAGCAAGGCCGATTTGACAACTGTTCTTCCCACGTGCCAAACATTACTTTTAGGGGTCGCTTTATCGTAGGCCTACATGTGGTACGGTAGTCTTTCTTTATCTTGCCCCATTACTGTTCAAATCTGTAAAGTTCACATCTTCTAAGTTTTCAATCATGTGCCTATTAAAAATTTAAAAAATCTGTACAGTCTTCGATTTATCAACTTCAACTTACTGAAGTATGTAAAGCAATGTACCGAGCACACGCTTATTACATATTCCTGAACAAATTATTATTTTTTCGGCATATGGTGACCGAATTTCATTTTGAATCTGGTGAGTTACTCCTTTCAGATTACTAGTTTGAAGCATAAAGCTTCAAGTCTCATAACATCTTATGTTTCTAATACTTTCCCAACGGCTTTGGTGGCGTAGTTGGTAGCATGCTGAACTGATGTGCCCAAGATAGCGGGTTCAACCCCGGCCGAAGTCATCGGATCTTTTAAGAGCGTTAAAATCGAAGGGGAAGTAAAGCCGGTGGTCGCATGTCATAGATTTATGGCATGTAAAAGATCCTTCCACAGACTAAACTTGTGTGAAGCTAAATTTCTAGGTTATATTTCGTTGGAACGCTCTATCAAAGTTTCAACGTTCACCACTAGGTATCATTGACATCTGGTAGCAAAAGTTGGAACTACTTGAAATTGAACAGAACATGTAGTCCTCCCCTACCACCGGCTGAACCGTGTACGCGCGCCCGTGATCTGCGCCAGTCACAGCCTGTAGAAGCAGCTATAGCGTCTGGCGAGCCGAACATGTCCTTGGACACTCCCGGGCGCCGGCACTAAAAGCCATACGATAATAAATAAAGTACTTTCCCACACATAATTATGTGTTTGACATCTAAAATTGCCTGTCCTTCAAAGAGAGCCTGCCTGGAATTGCCAACAATATTCAATACATAATGAGGTCTATCACACTTGGGTCCACCATTTTGTCGCGACCGACCTGCCACCTACATTCGATTGAGTGTGTGAATAGATAGCTCTAGATGCACAATAATGTCTGTTTGGCTTTCAGCTTGATTTTTGCCTGTAGATTGTTTAATTCTCCTGCCATAACTCCAGCACCATCATCATAAGCCTGCACAACAAGTTTTCTCTCGTAATTGAGTGGTTCTATGGTCTAGTAAATTATATAGAGCATTAGCTGCTGAGTTCTATTACCAGTGACATTGTGGAAACAAAAAAATCGTTCTGAGATTTCATCAGATTCCATAGCAAAGACTTCCAAACTTTGTCATCTTTTTCTCTTCTTTGAAGATATGAAACGGATTCAATTAAATCTTTTTGAATACTCTTTGACAAACCAATATATCCTTTAGAATATTGTCCCCAGCAACGTTCCTTCATCGTGTTTCATTAGCAGTTTGAAGAACTCGCGATAATAGCCTCTGACGATGATTCATTTTCATTATATCCTCTAACAAACTCACTAGGTCCACTAAACTGGATAAAACATTTGTTCACCTGTACATTATTTCGCACGAGAAACCCTGACTGCGTCACTTAACGCTAGATCAATGTGATATTCTTTTTTACCAAATACTGTCATTTTAGTGAGCTATCGAGATGCTCCCGTGATATGTCGTGCCTCTGAATCACGCGACCCAGATTCTTAATGCCACTGAATCTACTAACGGAGCACACATCCTTAAAATTAGAGAACAAGATACATAGAAAATATTTGTTCACAACCTGTTAACCAGGACACTTTTTGGTACCACATTGTGGAAAATTGCCATTTTCCGCCCTTGCTGGTTCCACATGTAGACCAGATAGTAGAGTCCTTCTCTTTGTAGAGTAACAATCTGTTCTTGTAAAGTGAGTTTTCTAAATTGTCCAAAACATAAAAAGTCTTCATTTTCACCTCTATTAATTACTAAATAATTAAAAAAATAAAAAATGACATAGGAGTTAAAACATCCCAGATAAGATTATTTGCTGATGATATAGTAGTACAGTGAAACCTCTCTAAAAGACCAACCCTCTTAAAGACAGATTTTTCTTGGAACCGATTTAAAACCTCATATGATCACTGTATTTGTTACCTCTATTTAAGGACCACCCCTCTCCCCAACCAAAGAACAGGCATTTTCTCAGTCTGACCTCTTTCAAAAGACCACTTCTCGTCTGCCTTCCCATTTGAGGTGGTGATGTAAACAATGGTTCTGTTGGCACAGAACTGCATCAGCATACAATATCATTAGAAAAATGTTATGTGACGTATAATAAATACAAAAAAACGGCTCTCCTAGAAGATGGTTCGAACCCAGAACAAATCAATGGACTTTCGAACTCGCTCAGAGATATTCTAGAAAGTGAAATTGTTAAAAGAAAGATGTGCTAATCTGAACCAGAGATCAATTCGTGACTTTTATAAATGATAGGTCAGAAAATAACTAATTGTAATTAATTTGTACTAAGTGTGAACCAATGCAGATAAATTGTAATCAAGTATGTGTTCCAACTGTGCTTTATTAATAATGCAGTATAAAATTATTTTTAATGCCTACCCCTATTAACAGACCACCCCTCTAAAAGACCAGTTTCCATGGAACCGTCACTGGTCACTTAATAGAGGTTTCACTGTATACAGGAGGATAAATCAGCCGGATGACTGCGGCATATTGCAGAAGGACTTGATGGCCATACAAAAACTGGGCGGATAAAATTGATATGATTATAAATTCAAAGAAATGTCAGGGTGTGAGATTTGTCAATAAAAGAAATCAAATTGTCTTTGAATATTCAGTAGGTGAAAATAGAGTTATATTTGGGGACGAATGTAGGTATTTAGGAGTAACTGTGGGGGGCAGAAATTTGCACTGGGGTAAGCACATAGGAGAAATAGTGAGGAAAGCTTACAAGTCACTACATATGGTTATGCACGTGTTTCAAGGGGCTGGCTGAGAGAGATTCCACTGCTGGAATATGCTGGGGGAGTGTTGACAATTAGAGTGAGTGGAATGATTCAGGATTTGGGTTTGGAAAGTCTGGCTGGTAGATGTTCAAGAGCAAGACTAGGGGGTATTTTCTTACCTTACAAAGGGGAAATTGCATGGGAAAACATTCATGAGAGATTGGGATGGGCAGATACTGTATGGTCATTCTTGTAAATTTAAATTAAGTCAGTTGAATAGTAACTGGGGCAAATATTCGTTCATAGGGAGTGGGAAAGTAGAATGGAACAGTTTGCCAGTGGGCATTTTCAGCCCTTTGCCTTCTTATGTTGGTAAATTCAAGGAGTTGGTGAGGAAGCACCAGATCAGGAGACAGTGTATGGTGCATAAGTTGAAGCATGAAAGAAAGTGTAAATTATTAGTATTTTATGTTTATTTCTATTATTAGAATAGAACTATCGAGGAATTTCCCTTTTGGATATCACATATAAAATCATGTCACGAATTCTATATAATCGTTGTAAAGATCAATTAGAACTGGAAATAGGAGAATACCAAGGTGGATTTCGGCCATGGCGAAGCTGCCCTGCCTTAAAATTAGTAATGGACTACTACAAACGTAGGCAAAAACAGCAAGTCATAACCTTCGTAGACTTCATAAAAGCTAATGATTGTATACAAAGATCTTCGTTGCTGAAAATACTAAGGAATTTCGGCCTTCATCCCAAATTAATAAAAATTATAAAACTAACTCTAACAAACACCAAATCTAAAGTAAAATTCAGAGGAGAAATATCTGAGCCATTTACGATTAAAACAGGATTAAGACAAGGAGATGGTTTATCGCCTCTACTTTTCAATTGTGCTTTGGAATACGTGATGAGAGAATGGTACAGGGAAAATCCTAGGAGCTTAAGAATTGGAACCAAGAAAGATCAAATAGACTTAAAATGCTTGGGATTCACAGATGACTTAGCGTTACTGGCTAATAACATTCAAGAAGCCAGAAATCAAATATTAAGCCTACAAAATATAGTGCAAAAGATTGGACTTCAGATATCATTTGAAAAGACAGAGATAATGGTAGCAAATCCACTTGTAATCAATCGCATAACAGTAAATAACAAGAAAGTTAAAATAGTGAAGCAATTTAAATACTTCGGAGAAATTATAACTTACAACTTGGATGAAAAACCTGCATGGCAAGAAAAAACTAATAAAATGATAAAAGCCCAAAAATTAACATGGTCTACATATAAAAGAAAATGTCTATCAATCGCAACAAAATTAAAACATTACAAGACGGTGGTTCAACCAGAGGTGACATATGGAAGCGAAACTCTTTTTAAAGTTACTCAGAAAAACAGAATTGACAAAATTTTAAAAGTAGAAAGAAGAATAGCTAGAACATGCATAAATAAAAAATATCAAAAATGGACAATGGCAGATAGTACCAATATAAGTGGTATACAGAGAACTGGAGCCCATCACTGATACTATTCGGAAGAAACTGATTTCTTTTTTTTGATCACATTATGAGGACACCGGAAACCAGATTATCTAGAAAAATTGTAGAGAATATGAAACAACAAGGAGGATGGATTAAGGAAATTAGAGATTTGCCAGAGCCATGGTTGGTAAGACAAGAAAAGACAGTATTCACAATGAGCATATCAGAGAATTGGTTCAGGTCGACAAACTACAGGATAAAAGTCGCATGTGGTTTGGCCATATGTGAAGGATGGATGTTACCAGAATTCCAAAAGAAATGTATGAACTGCAGCTTCTTGACCGAAGACCAAGAGGACGACCAAGAAGGAGATATGCAGACATGGTGAGAAATGACATCCAACAATTGGGCCAGGACTTGGACAGCATTGAAGAAGAAGAGAAGTACAGAGACAGAAATTGGTGGACGGGCCTCATTCGCCGACCCATCTGATAGATGGAACGACGTGGGATATGTATGTATGTATGTAGAGAAGATATGAGAGAGCTAGAAATAACATTGGATGACTTGCGAATCAAAAAAAAAATGAAAGATATAAAAATAAGATTTCAAGCAAAATAGACAAATGTCATGCAATAAAAAGGGTGTTTACAGATGAGGAACGCCTGAGAAGATCAGAGCGAATGAAAAGCTACTGGGCAACACGGAAAGAAAACTTACTGAAGAAGAGGACCTAGAAATGATTGACTGAAGTGGTCCAATGAGGCCGTAAAAGAAGAAGAAGAAGAAGAATTATAATTACAAATGCGGTATCTTTTATTATCAACTAATACATATTTTCTAATTAATCCTAATTTTCTAAAATTGTTGTAGTTGTATGAATGAACTGTTTTGTGTAGTTATTGTAATTTGCCACCATGGACAGTGTCCACATTTGCAAATAAATCATGTAGGTATAATTATAAGGAGACAGAACTTTCCGTGCACACCACATCACATGTGTTTGAAGAATGCAATCAATTCTTGTAAAGTCATATTACGACTATTATTTATTATTATTAGTTATTTAAGCCCACTAAGGAGTGTTTCTGTGATGCTTTCTTTGTTCTCCATCATCTCCTCAGTCCAGCCAATAGCGTGCCCTTCCTCTCCTGTGTGAGGGGTGGTCGGGTCTTAATCACTTTGGGTGTTGAGTTAACACTATCACAAAATTTGGAACGGTCAAGAATATCACAGTCTAAAATCCGTTATACTATTATAACAGTTTTTTTTAAGGCATTAAGCATTTGTTAAGTGAGCTGCCTGTGGTCGTTGAGTTTATTATCTTGGTTGTGATAAAAAAGACCTAATGTTGTTACAATAATTTTATTAATGCAGCCAATGGCCATGTACTTTTCTTTTCAGGACGGGTCAGGGAAGGGATATTGGAAGATGAATGAAAATTAAGAGAGAAAAGCAACTCAGATTGAAACTACTAACAAACTGGAGAGCAGTAATACTTACAAAAGGGAATTTAGAACGAAAATACTCACAAAAGGAATAGATTGAAAAATATGCACAAAATGTGGTTAAGTTCAAAATACGTACAAAATGCAATGTACAGTCGAAATACTTACAAAATGCAATTAAGTTTCAAAATACTTACAAAATGCAATTGAAATTGAAAATACAGTAGCCTCTCACAAATCCGGACCTCAAAAATCCGGACTCCGGCAAATCCGGACCGCTCAAAAAATATTTTTTGTAATACAAAATCAGTAAAATGTAGGTAACGTGATGCTTAAGCGCCTTCAATTTCTCCGCGACCATTCCGCATTACAAGAATGACGTCTTTTCTATTCTACTGGCTGTGCGGCACGGCGGGAGGTCATTGACTCGAGTTGTTCAATACTATTAACCATCTATTTTTTCTACCCCTGTGTTCAGTTAATTGCAGTTCAGAACTGTTTTATGCGAGTAACAATAAAGTACACATATCGGCACGGAGTGGCGGCGATCGCGGCACGCAAACCACTGCCGCGACCGACGTCACTCTGTCTCCGGGAAATCCGGATTTTTCGGAATCCGGATCGGCCGTCCGCCACATTGGTCCGGATTTTCGAGAGTCTACTGTACACAATTCAGATTCCAAATAGTCACAAAGTGCAATTGATATTCAAAATACTTACAAAATGCAATTTAGATTGAAAATACTTACACTTGAGAATCAAAATACTTGCGAAATGCACACACTAAAAATGCAATTTAGATTGAAAATACTTGCAAAAAGCGGTGTAGGTTGAAATACAAAATGCAATTGAAATTCAAAATACTCACTAAAGTCCCAGCCCCTATATTCAAAGACTTACTAAAAAGCAATTTAGATTGTCAATCCTTAGAAAATGCAATTGAGGTTGAAAACACTCACAAAATGCAATTTAGATCCAAAAGACTTACAAAATGCAACGGAGATTGAAAAACCCTACAAAATGTAGTGTAGAAGCAGAAAAAAAAATACAATCGCTACATGGAATTTAGATACACGGGGAGCCAATTAACAAACACAGTGCGGGAATCTTAAAGAGAAAAGGAAATATAATGAAAAGAAAACAAGGACCAACTAAGGCGGGAAAGTGAAATACTCCCTAGGCCTCAGATACCCTAATACCGTCGGGGTCAGAAAAGAACAAGAGTTGACCAAGGGAGGTCAACAGGAAAGAAGACGGAGAGGAGCCCGGCACAAGTAAGTGGAAGCAATGCCGGACTAAGCTGGGGTCCCGTGGTCGCCAACCCACGTCCCACTGGGGGAGATTTTGGAAGAAAGGAACCGTCCCGGCATTTCCCTGGTGGTGAAAATGGGAAACCACGAAAACCATTTACAGGACGGCCGAGGTGGGATTCGAACCCACGCTCTCCCAATGCCAGTGAGACACGAGGTAGCACGTTAGCGCTCCCGCCCACCGCGGCCGATTAATGTAGTTACAGTAACCAGCAGTTAGCTCTGCACTCCCCCGGTATTTTATTGCAGCTTTTAACATTTGCCATGCTGAGCGTGTCTATGTCTGATAGTGAGAACCCACTGTCACGCACGTCAATGTTCTCAGAAGGGAAGTATTGGGCACGTTCCCCGCACCGCTCTATACCCTGCTCCTACAGCTGAGCTCTCAAGGTCAAGTGCTCAGTTAAGTGCCGGTATTTGTCCTTTCAATTTCAACATCTCTATAAAATAGACAACCTGACTATAGCTATCCAATTCTATTGAACGTTTCAATCCATGAATAGTATATACCACAACTACGGCAAATGAGCACTTAGCAAGTGTGTGGATGTATGCGTGCAGATAAGACTATAGTAAGTTACTGTCTATTGCCACCAGGTGATGTTGCTGTGTCCCATAAGTAGACCAGTGCAGCGGCATTTGTTCCGGCGTAAGAGTGTATGTGTTTGGAGTTTCGCTGTTCACCTCGGCATTTCTGAATTGTGTCTGGAACCTGCCGTCTGTGCGCCTTTTACGCTTACGCTGGGTAAACCGTTCAAGATATCGGGCGAAGTTAAAAATAATCCAATCTACTTAGAATTTCAAGATAAATATCATATATATCAATCACCAAAAATATGAGGAGGAAGTTCCTTCCTTCCATCCCTCAATGAGCCACTACTCGATAAGGGATCCATATACCAAATTAAAAGACTACCATCATCGGTTTTAACTCGAATCTGAGTATAAATCTTCTTCCTTCAGTCCAGTTTGTGGATGTTTTTATGGTGACTATGGAGTCCAATCCTGGAATGGAACAAGCGTCCACACAAGTCACATAGTATTGCTGGAGGAGGACGTGGTTGGGCTGCTCGAAGTTTCCGAGCTTGACGCTTGGCCTCTTCATGTGAGCGTCGATCCCTTTCAAACGTTTTTACAGTATCTGAGATGGCACGGCGCCAAGTTGAGCTGTCTTCAGCCAGCATGTCCCAGGTTTGTGAATCAAGACCTGTCAATTTCAGGGTCTGCTTAAATTGGTCCTTGTAGCACCGCTTAGGACCACCATGAGGTCTGGTGCCATAGCATAGCTCACCATAAGCATTTGACGAGGTAATCTCACATCATCCATCCAATGGACATGACCAATCCATCTAAATTGGTGACCTATTATGATTGATTCTATGCTGTTGATTTGAGCCTTTTCAAAAACAGCAATATTGGTAATGCAGTCTTCCCATTTAATCCTCAGGATTGATCGAAGTTTTTGTAGGTGGAAGCACTCAAGCTTCCTAAGATCACGTCGGTAAAGGGTCCACGTTTCACAGCCATACAACAATGTAAAAATGACTACTGCTTTGTACACCATAAGCTTTGTACTCATGGACAGATCTTTATTCATGAAGACCCGGTGCGCTAATCGTCCATATGCTGCATGGGCTGCACCAATTCTCTTATCCACATCCTGCTCACAGGTACAGCTCACAGAAATGGTACTGCCCAGGTACGAGAAGTGGTCTACCTGCTCTAATGGCAAATTTGAGATGGAGATATCGAACTGAGGAAGAGGTGTGCCTGGTGAAGGTTATGCCAAGACTTTAGTCTTATTGACATTTATGGTAAGACCAAAGCGATCACGTGCACTTTTGTAACAATTAACTGACTCATGCAGCACTTCTGGTGTGAGAGTTGGTAAATCACAGGTCTCAGAGCAATATGTCCACCAATATACTGTTTGGTCCATTCAGATTTCAGCAACTACACTTTAATGACCAGGGTAAGGATTCATATGAACTGAACAATGTCAAAATATGTACATACGTATGTGGAAACATATTTTTTTTAAACATAATTATCATTCTCCAACTCCAGTTTCCCAGGTGTGGTGTACAAGCGCTCGCCATCTCCTTCTGTCTTCATACATCTTCTGTTCCAGGACATCTTCTCTCTCTCCTCCATGTCTGATCTTACAGTCTCTATCCAGCGTTTCCTTGGTCTTCCTTGTGGTCTTCTTCCTATGAGGTTAAGGTCAAAATATTTTCTGGCAGGTCTTTCTATGTTCATCCTCATTTTGTGTCCATACCACTGAAGTCGGACTTTCTTTATGACACTGGATGCCAGCTACTTTCCTATTAACTTCATTTCTGATCTTGTCATTTCTTGTATTTTGATTCAGTGTTTCCCAAACGTTTTTGTGTGTGTACCACTTTAAGAGATGAGAATCTCTCGCATACGATCAAATGGTTGGGAGATATAGTAACTATAACCCCACACCACCACCACCCCCACTATGTAAATTGTGTTTGTTCGAGTTACACTGTTAAAGTTCAAATAATTAAGTGTGTCCAGTTGTTTTATTATTTATTATAATAAGTATTCAATTCAAACATTCAGAAATGACACTCTGCAAACAAGATCTTAATAATTAAACATAAAAACCAAAGTTCAACTAACAACTTCAATGTGAAGGGTGAGCTTGAAGATTAGAAGCCAACTTAGGAATGTCTTTTTTAAGAATGCTGAGTCTCAAACGAAGATCGTTTTCCACTGTAAGGAGCCTATTCTGGTATTTATTCTTGAGATAAACAAGTGAAGAAAATGCAGTCAAAAGTACAAAGTAGTGAAAGGCAGTAAAAATCTAACTGCTTTGTCGGCTGTGTCTGCATAGTCTGCACGCCTCTCAACCCAAAAGTTCATAAGAGACAATTTTGAAAAAGTTCGCCTTAGTTCTGAATAGCAATTCAATTCGTAAAACTGCTCCTTATCTTTGGCCTTAAAGTCCTCCGACAACATATCAATGTTTTTACTTTTTAAATTTTATATTTTATATTTTATTTTTCGTAACATCACCGCGTACCACTGCAGCAGTACGAGCGTACCACAAGTGGAACGCGTACCACAGTTTGGGAAACGCTGTTTTGCTTCATGGTTCTGATGAATCTCATTTCAGTTGCTTGAATTCTACTGTAGTCTTTGTTTAGTAGGGTACATATCTCTAAACCATATGTGAGGATTGGTACGAAGTAAGTGTGGTACACGATTGTTTTTGCTTTTTGTGGTATTTTGGAGTCCCAGAGAAGATTTATGATTTGACTGTAAAAGTTTGATGCCTTTTGTGTCCTGCTGCTTTACAGTGTTGTCTTTCAAGATATTTCCAAGGTATTTGAAGTGAGAAACTGAGTCTATTTTCACTTCTTCTAGAAAAATGTTGGAGCTTGTTCTTTCCCTGCTGATGGTCATTTCTACTGTCTTTTCTTTTGATATGGACAATAAAAATAAAAAGTGTCAAAATGTGTACATGTGCATGTATATTTTGCAAAATATGGACAATAAAATTAATTTAACCCCTAAACACTACATTTTGTTACTTTTAGAGCCTACAATCATCATCATCATCATCAATTCCCGTTTTCCAGCTTACAATGGGAGGATAAGATGCATGCATCACCGATTCGAACGATCTTTAGTACACCTGTATGGCATGACCAGGTGCAAGTAGCAAGGTGCACTGATCAGCTGTTTCCAAGAAATTAATTAATTGCAATGCGGCGTCTTTGTGCATTGTACGCTAGCAAGATGCCAACGAGCACGTGGTGCAGCAGTAAGAGCCCTGCTTCGTAAGTGCGGGATCACTGTATCGAATCCCACCGGTGAGCTTTTGCAGCGAGTTGTGTTTTTGTTGTTGTTGTAAACATTGGGAATTCGTACAAATGTAGGTGTCATGAACAAAATTTATTTTGCAGTCAATTGTAATAATAGCGTGTTACGTGAGCAGGAAAAAGGATTCTGATATCGTATGGGGGTCAACGTTTGTGACATTACATCATTGCAAATACATTAGTATTATACACGATCAGGTGTATTCTATTATATGTACCGGTATACATTTATACATCGACGGCCCAGTCTGTTCCGTTCATTGCACGTCTGTGAACTATCAGACCACCCTGTACCCCGCAAGCAGTGACTCATGCTATGTGTATTGGATGGAAATTGCCAACGGTTACAAAAAAAGAAAGAAAAATAAACACAACACACTGCAACGGCTCACTGGTGGGATTCGATCCATCGATCCCGCACTTACGAAGCAGGGCTCTTATCGCTGTATTCTTGCTAGCGTACAACGCACATAGACGCCGCACTGCGATTGCAAATTATTAATTTCTTGGAAAAGGCTGAAAAGTGCACCTTATTACTTGCACCTGGTATACGCCTGGTCATGTCCTACACGTGTTCTAAAGAAGGTTCGAATCGGTGACCCAAGCATCGTATCCTCCCCTTGTTAGGCTGGGTTGGAGCAAGTGTGGCACCCCTCCACTTAACTCTGTATGTCCACCAACCTTCCTCAACCACTGAACTCCACTCCAGGTTCCGTTCTCTCACACTGTAATCCATCCACCGTGCTCTAGGTCTTCCTTCCTTTTCTTTCCAGTCTTCAGTCTCTCCTTCACTTGTTTCGGCATTCTTTCATCATTCATCCTTTCCATCTCAATCTGTTCTGCTCCAGCTTATCATTCAGCTTCTGTCCATTCACTTCCTTTCGAATGTCTTCATTTCTCACTCTATCTCTCCTAGTCTTATGTACCATACGGGAATTTCATTTCGGCTGCCTGTGTTCCACTTTCATCTCTCCTCGTCATTGGACAAATTTCTGCTCCACATTATTCTTGGTAAGTAATATAATAAGTTTTATACAGGGAGATTCTTTTGCTGGTTCAGGGGTAGGTGATCTCATAGTTCCGCCCCTTAAAACAACAATAACTAACTCTTTTGCTGGAGCGGGGCCGACGGCCGGCCGAGCCGCAAATTGTGCGCAGATGGAAACCGTAACCAAGTACTGTACTTTAATTAATGTAAAATTCACCAGCAAATCATGTTTAAAGAACTTACCTTTTTGCAGAGGATGCTGAGGGTGTTCTCCTTCAGCTGGCAGATAGGCGTTGTACCGTGTAAATAAATTAGCGTCTGCACGTTGTAATTCCCTTCTGTTGTGAGGGATATCTGCTGCCGTATATTGTTCTCCAGCTCCACTAGAGTGTGGGTAATTGATCTGTACACTTTGTATTTCAAATTACCCCACAATTAAACATCAAACGGACTTGGTCCATGCTTCGATTAATTACAGTAAACACGCAGGGAGCTACAGGAGTAGCTACATAATGTAACGATGTAGCACCCAAAGTTACTGTCTGTCAGCTGAAGGAGAACATTTTCAGTGTCTTCTGTGGAAAGGCAAGTTCTAACCTTTGACTGGTGATGTGAAGTCATCGAGATTCCCAAGAAATTAAAAACATCTGTGCTTCTTTAATTAAATCTTGCAGGAAGCTGTTGTTTATGTTACCTTCCTATCCGTGCTCTGACACTTCACACCCTCGTTGATGAAAGTATAGTGACTTAATGACTTTAATGACCCTGATTAACTCCACTCCACGCAATCTGCGGCCCGAGTTTGGTTGGCTGGCGGAGCATGTGCACGCCTGGTGGCTAGACACTGGCCCCGCTCCCGCAAAGGAATCTCACTGTACACCACTTCTTTAGACTTCAGTGGTGTGTTTGTATCCCCAATTAAACTCTGAACCTGATGATAGAAAACACTCCCACATTGTATTCTCTTGTTGATCTCCATATCATATCTTGCATTTTCCATCAATTCATTTCCTAAATATTTGAAGTGCTCTGCTACTTCCAGATCTACATCTCCAATTTTAACAATCCCTTCTCTTTCTTTCTGTCATTCTTCTTGTTATTACCATTGTCTTCCTTTTCTCTACACTGATTTTCATTTCCCATTTCTCAATATTTTTCTTCAGTATATCCAGCTGTTCTTGGACCACATTCTCATTCTCTCCCCAAATCAGCAAATACGATTATGTTCATTCTTGTATCTTTGTTGCCTTCAGCATATCATCCATCACCAGTATAAATACCAATGGTGGGAGTACACTCCCTTGTTTTAATCCATGTTCAATTTCAAACCATCCTGTTTTACCTACTTGAGTCTTGACACAGCTGCAACAATAACTGTACATTGCTTTTATCGTTGGAACAACTTAATAATTAATTTATTGCAGCAATTAGCCATACAAAATTAATACTAGATACCGGTACACTAAAACGCCCATTCATTTTTACTACAGAATGTAGTCAAAGATTCTCTTCTTTGTTCACAGTACATTGCATGGTATCGTAGACAGCACTGACCACACCGCTCAAATTTGCATTCTGGACCTGGTAGATGAAAACCTTATACTGTACATAGTTTGTGGTGGAAACCATGCACAGCAAACTGCATTACGTGTCTCAACTCAAATCCTCCCCTTTTCCTGTCATTAGAAGTCCATCGTGTAAAAGTCCCACCATTATGTCACTATTCTTCAAGTGAAGTCATTCCATCATCATCAAATTTCCACTCTAGTTTCCTGGGTGTGGTTTACGAGTGCTCTCTAGTCGTTTCATGTACCACTGCTCCTTCAAGACTTCATCCCAATTGATTCCCTTGGATGTTGATCACTTTTCGTGATACTTTCAATGTTTAGCTTGGCCCATTTGTCGGTCAAATTTGTTTCTTGTTACCGAGATCCCCGAATGATAATTATTTCTTTGTAAATGTATTAATTGCTTAAACTATATGCATAATCTTGTTATTAATCACCTAATTCATAGATATTATAGTTACTCACCTAGTGTTTAAGGCTTCCGCAAAACATCACTACAACGACTACACTGAGCCTGTCTGCTGCTTGCCCGCTGTCGCCCCGAGCTCGTGACGTCATTTCCTTGGCCAACCAATAGCAGCAGTGTTTTTGGTCAGCTGCCTCCCTCGGCGGGGTTTCGCCGCTATAAAACCTCGAGTCATCTTCTGGGTGAGGTGCCACTCTTCATCCATTCTTCGGCCACGACTCTACGGGCCACTCTGGGCCGCTATTCTTCGGGCTTACTCTACGGCCAACATTCTACTGTCAACATGTGACAATCTACCTTTTGGTCACCACTCTGAGACCAATAAACTTCAAATATTCTCGCCAAGACTTTTCAAGTACCGCAGTGAGAGTCATCATCTACGACTAATAGTAATAATCTTCATGGTGCACTATCTCGCATTGAGGAAAGGCACAAGGAAGGAATGTCAACAGTAGTTGCTATGCGCCGTGGTCAGCCAGGACCATAACAAGTTTGTAAACAAACTCCAATCTCTCCAGTGCACAACAACAGCAGTGATACCTCTCAAATGTGTGGAGTGGGTTGCCTACTGGGGCTGACAAATGGTGATACGGGACTGTTTGTATAAATTTCTTCGCTTGAGGGATGATTTACTCTGGACATACCCTCCACTAAAGTATCGCCAAAAGATAAGTTTTTTAGCACTAATTTATAGAACATTTTTATTGCCTCTTCTATTTTAAGAAGACAAAGTTGATCTTTGCCATGAACTTTTTAATAAGAAGCTCAAGTATTTTCTTCAGTGGTTATTAATTGATGTTTTGTTTACTTAAACAGTATAATAATAAATTGCATATTTGTTACCTATTATGTTTAATTGTGAAATCCTTCAGCCCCTTATATTAACGCATAATTCAGTCTTATTGCTTCACCCTAATGATATTGAATCCAAGCTAATGCTTGTTGCTGTTCTCCCTCTATGAGTTAGAGTTTTCAGGGGGCAAACTCCACCAGATGTGATATCTTCCTTCACTTGGTCCAGCCATTTCCTCCAAGGTCTTTCAACAGGTCTCGTTCCAGTAATCTCAGTATGCAACCATTGTTTTGCAATTCTTCCTTCTGTCATACGTTTGACGTGACCAAACCATCGCAAATGTGCCCTACTTATGGTCTCCTTCAGGGACTGATTTATTCCAGCTTCTTCTCTTATCTTCTCATTTCTTACTTTGTCTTTCCTATTTTTATGAAGCATGCTTCTTAGAAACTTCATTTCTGAAGCCTGAAATCTGCTGGCATCTTTTTTTCCATGAGCTGCAAATACCCTTGTATAGAAGGTAGCAGCAGTTAAAGACTGAGTTCTTCCACGTAAAATACCGTAACTCGTGAGTCAAGACATATGCCAACCTCCAAAGGATAAATTTTGAGACACACAGGGCCTTGTTTAAAAAGAGTGCTTTTAATCTTTCTAACTGCTCAAGATGTCTCATGTGTAGATATGACCAGATATTCACCAATCCGTATGTTAATATGGGTGAAACCTTGAGATGTAAGAGTTGCAGCACTGTTTTGATCGAAAGTTTCGGCAATTGTCTTATATTATTTATGGTCGCAATTGCTGCATTGAGCCTATCTCTGATGTGGATAGTGAAAACAGTCCCGGTGGGCTGAAACGTGATGCCTAGGTACTTGAAATTTGTAACATTCTCCAGGGGTTTTCCATTATAGCGAAAAACTGCTGCTCTTCCCCCTCTCCTGAATGTCATTGATACAGTCTTGTGTTCATTTAGATCAGGGGTGCACAACCTTCTTATAAGTGGGGGCCAAGTTTATTTTTACATAATAAGTGGCAGGCCTCAAATTACCTTTCCATGTAGGCACTTGCCAAAAAATATCTCTCACTCCAGGTCTCTTGAAACACTCATCCGTCACTTTACGCTTTTCTACAGACATGATACTGATATTATAATAATAATGTAGAAACTCTGTAAACTGCACACAAGCTGTAACAACACACAAACATGAACTCTGCTACAACAACAATTATACTGCCCAGTGCACGACGTAGCGTCCAGTCAGAAATAACAAACCAATAAATAGTCTCGCGCTACACCACTTCAAGGTCAGACAGCACCCTCATCCTCCCCTGCCGCACTACGACGAGTCGGTGTGTCAGTCACGTGCTCACATCCACTGGTATTGCAAGAGTGACTCCACAGTCAGTCTGAACCTTGCAGCAGTCTGGTTTTGCAAACCTTAAAATCTGTCCAATATTTGTTTACTTAATAATTTATTTTTAACGAAACATTTTTATAATTTTCATATTTTCTACAATAATGAGGAAAATCTCATCGTTTACAATATATATATATATATATACAGTATTCACATTTTCAATAGTATAGTTTTGCCTGAAGCCTTGTACGCGGCAGAAATCACAGTCATTAGAGGAATGACGAGAATTCATGATATTGAGAAACAGGAATGAAAAATTCTTAGGAAAATCCATTGTGCTGTTTTCCGTGATGCAATTTAGGTCAGGAGACCTACAGAGGAACTTTATGAAAATACAGACACCATTATAGATACATTTAGGAAGAGATGTCTGCAGTTCTATGGACACATATATAGGATGGATAAGAACAGACTCACTATAAGAAGATTTTCAATATCGTGAATGCAAGTAAATTAAAGACTAGTTGGATAAAAGAAGTACATGAAGACATGGAATTACTTAAAATCTCTGAAGACGACATTAAGGATAGAGAACAATTTAGAAATAGAATCAGAAACACGAAAATTGTACAAGTCTGAAGGAGGGACACATTAGGAAAAAATGGACGGAGGAAAGGAAGAAAAAGAAGAGGTTTTGGGAAGAAAAGAAGAGAGGAAAAGGAAGTGAAGCTGTGATTGGCTCAAGTTCACACGCTCTCCTGAAGGGGAATAATCGGAAATAATAATAAAATATTTATTCGCGGGCCACATAAACTGACTTTGAGGGCCGCGGGTTATGCACCCCTGATTTAGATCATCATTTTCTTCCGCCCAATTCACTATCCGGTCAAACGCATTTTGTAACTCCACAATGGGTCTCGACACAAGAATCATATCATCTGCATTCATGTAGAGGTTTACATTTTTCAGGATGATCTCCGTGATATCTGCTGTTGCAATGATAAATAACAAAGGACTCAAAGGGTCTCCTTGCAAAATCCCAGTTGTTTGTTCTATTGGGCTTGAAGTGATCCCATCATTTATCTCAATATAATTGAATCTGTCGGAGCTAAAAAGCATTAAGTCAAAATTTGTCAGTTTTTAAAGAATTTGTCTTCTTTTCCTTCAGCATTTGTCCCGCGCGCCTGCGAGGTCCGCTACATGGGTCTGTTGTCTCCATTTCGCTCTGTCTCGGGCTGCATCTGGATGGATGTTCACGCTTTGGAGGTCTTTATGAAGCGTATCAGCCCAACGTTGTTTAGGTCGTCCTTTAGGTCTTCTGCCGACGACTTCAAGTGTGTATCCCGTCTTGGCAATAGGGTCATCATCGGCCCGTAAAACATGCCCAAAACCAACGAAGTCGGCCCTCACGCATCTTGTCTTGGATCGGTGCAACTCCAAACTGTTTTCTGTTAGTATTGTGAAGTATTGACCCAAGGGCCTTGGAACGGCTTAGGAAAGAATTATGTTGGCCTTCTGTTTAAGCTGCACACTAAACATTTTCATCAGGAGAAAAAGCACGGAAGCTCACTCATCATCATCATCATCATGAACCGGCTCCAGTTTCCCGGGTGCGGTGAATGAGCGCTCTCCATTTAGTTCTCTCCTCCATGATCCGCTGCACATCCAGACCTCTCCCTGCAAGATCATTTCTAACCTGATCGATCCATTTCTTCCTCGGTCGACCTCTTGGACTCTTGCCTTTTAGTTCTTTCTCAAACCACACTCTAGCTGTTCTTTGTGTGTCCATTCTTTTGAGATGACCGAACCATTTCAGTTTGGCTTCAACACAGATCTCATTAAGAGATTGTTCTACTTGAACAAGATGGCGTATCTCATCATTTTTTATTTTGTCCCTCCTTGTCTTCTGAATCATAGTTCTTAAAAACTTCATCTCCACCACCTGTAGTTTGCTAGTATTTCTCTTGGATTGGATACAGGTTTCTAAGCTATATGTAGTTACTGGTACAAAGCAGCTCTTGTAGAGTGTTAATTTTGATCTTAAAGGAACTTGCTTATCCCAAAGAAGCCCTCTCACGAGATGATAAAATTGTGCTCCATGTTGAACTCTACTAGTGATTTCTGCAGATGGTTGGTTATCTGTGGACACAACACTGCCATGGTAACAGAACTGATGTACTTGTTCTAACTTTGTACCATTGAGAGTGATGTTAGTACAGATGTTTTGTCGACTAACGGGCATCACTACCGTTTTGGACTTGCTTATATTCAGACCAAATTGCTTGAATACAGAATTCCAGTCATTCAGCTTCTGTTGTACTTCAGCCTCATTTTCACCCCATATTACAACATCATTTGCAAATGCTGAAGCTTTAAAGTCAGAGGTCTTATTGAGTATCTTAACTCTCATCATAATTTCATCCATTACAGTAATGAATAAAAGTGGTGATAGAGCGCTGCCTTGCTGTACACCCTGCTTAGTCTCGAACCACTCTGAATAGCCATCACCTATTTGGACACAACTCTGGCAGTGTTCATATAGCATCTTGACTTGATTTATTAAAGCGCATGGTATTGATCTACTTTGAAGGCATTCCCAGATTGTATTTCTCCGTACACTGTTGTAAGCCTTCTCAATATCTAGAAAAATGAAGATGATGTCTTTTCCTTTTTCCCAGTGCTTCTCCATAATCATCCTGACAGAAAATATCAGATCTGTTGTTGCCATGTGCCATCTGAAACCGTACTGCTCTTCTTCAAGCTGTGGTTCAATGATAATTCTTAATCTGTGTTCTATGATTCGTTCCATTATCTTCAGGCCATGAGATAGAAGAGTAATTCTCCTGTAGCTGCTAGGTTTCTGTCTGTCTCCTTTCTTAAATAGAGGGACGATAACACCTTTAGTCCAGTCTGTTGGTATTTTTTCTTCTTTCCAAATAGTGTTTAGGATTCTTAAACAACCACTGCAATCCTCTTACTCCAGCTGCTTTGATCATGTCAGCGCTTACATCACCAATGCCTGTTGCCCTAGCTTTTTTCATGTTCTTTAGGGCATTTACCACTTCCATCCATGTTAGAGGGTACTCCATATCTGGGATGTTTTCTTCTCTTTTAGTCTCCTCTTGCTTGGTATTTGAATTTTGATAATTATATAATTTTTCGAAATACTGTCCCATCTCATCTCGAATCTCCTTCTCATTCCATGTGAGGTTTCCATCTTCCTTCTCCACAGCCTTTATTGGTTCATAGCTGTTTTTCTTACTCCTCACCACTTGAAATAATAGCTTCCCGTTGTTCCTGCAGTCTTCTAGTTTCTGTGTGCATTCTGTCCAGTATTTCTCTTTTTCTGCAGAAATTATTCTTTTCACCTTAAGTTTTATTGCTTTTCGGACAGTTTCATTCCACCATGGGGTTTCTCTCTCTCATACTCTGATGCTTGTTTTGCCAACAATATTTACTGCAGTATCTACCAGGATTTTCTTAAATCCAAGCCATTCTTCTTCAGCTGATCCAGTCTCGCATTTAGGCAGTTGGTCGCTAATCTTCATCTGGTATTCAGACCTCTTATCTGGTTTATCAAAATCCCAAACTTTTATCCTGGGTTTACGTTTGGTATTCACCTTTCTTATCAGGATGTTTCTTAGGATGGCTACTAGTAACCTGTGGTCACTATCCAAACTTTCTCCTGGCAGTATTTTCACATCTCTAATAAATGCTCCAGCTTCTTTATCTGCAATAATATAGTCAATAACAGATTTCTGTTCTCCATTCCAGCTGTACCTTGTGATCTTATGGCTCAGCTGTTTTTGAAACCAGGTGTTCTTAATAACCAGATTATTTCTTAAGCAGAAGTCAAGAAGGCATTCACCCTCTTGGTTTTGATTTCCATATCCATCACCCATCACATTTCCCACATGAGCATTTAAATCACCGATAACAAGAATGTTATCTTGTTCTACATGGTCTTCTAATTCTTGAAGGAAGTCATTTTTCTCTTCTTGACTACACCCAACCTGTGGAGCAGAAACCTGAACAATGGTTAGTATGTTCTTGTCGATTTTAGGTAGATTTCATTTGAAAGCAATGCAATGGGTACCATGTTTCGACTTCCAGAAAATTTCGACATATCTTCGCGTTTCACATCCCCCAGACCCCAAAACCACCGTCAGTTCAAAAGTTTATATATAATTTATGTGTATATATATGTATATATGTATATCAGTTTCTTGTGGACACGATAACTGCCATAATTTTGCACCAATCACTTTGAATTTTTTACCGAATATGTATACCTATAAAATCTCGGTCGAGTTTGTTCCTGGGCTAAATCGGTCGAAGGGGGTGAAAATGGGGGGGCTTTTTTTGAAAAAGTGAAATATTGCTATAACTCTCTTAATATGTGAAATATCGAATCCGTTCAAAGTTCATACCATGTGTCGGATAAAGCCCAAAAATTTATGTTTGAAGAGTTTTTTTATAGCACCAACCATTGACCAAAGGGGTGGGAAAAAGTGGGTTTTTCGGGAAACATTAATCATATCTCTCTTAATAGGCACAATATCAAAACCGTGCAAAATGGACAATATTCCCCTAATAATTACCTAAAACTTTTGTCTGAAAGAATTTTTGATATGACCCACCATTACGCCAAGGGATGAGAAAAATGATTTCGGAATTATAAGAAAATGCCAAGAGCTATCAGAGGTTGCCATGGCAACACTACTAAATTGATGAGGGATGAGCCATCAGACGTTGCCATGACAACGCACTTGCACGAGATCAGATTCAGATTTCCATCTGACTACTGTCGACCAAAGTATTATGTGTACTCGAGTTTGAAGGTTGTTTGTTAAGTAACCAATAGACCTACATAAAATCCAATACCATCAACATTTTCGTCGTTCTATTTTACGTTAGTTCATGTAGGTTTGGATTTTTTAATTTATATTTTAATATTTTTTATCGCAGTTGGAACACAAAAAGTGCACGTTTTTAAGCGTGTTTCAACCATGCGTCACATTTAAGAATTATTATCTCAAAAGCCACCGACAGCAGTGGCTCAGCTGGCTAAAGCGCAGCGTTAGGTCATGGGACCAAGCTCTCTGCTGACTCGGTAGACGCGTGGGTTCGAGCCCCACCGTCGGCCGTCCTTGAAATGGTTTTCCGTGGTTTCCCATTTTCAACAGCAGGCAAATGCTGGGACGGTACCTTCTCATAGGCCACGGCCAATTCCTCCCACATCCTTGCCCAGTTTCATTCACCTTCATCCATTCCATCTCTCATCCCGACGCGCAGGTCGCCCACGGGCGTCGAATAGAAAGACCTGCACTCGGCCTCTGAGGTGGCCACACGAAAAAAAAAATCTCAAAAGCCCGTCATCAGATCGAATCCAAATTTTAACACAATATACATTGGAATGTTGTATAACTGGTTTATTAATTTCACAATTTTGTGTCCAAGAAACAAAGTTGCTATCATTGTTGTAAGGTAACTTTTTCTCGGCTCGGGGTGGTTGGAAAATGTAGTTCTTGGTTGCGTTGTAATCATTATACATCAAAAAGTTATGCTGTATGACTGTGAAATACGTAATTTAATTCACTTATTTTATATCGGTTTGTATTTGTACGAGGTAATAACACATGGTTCAACAGCTAGCCGCTCCAGCAAAAGCTGCACAGCGTTGCTGAGATGGAGCCCATCACCGCCGAGCGAGACGCGCCATGGTGTGTGTGGGCATCTTTTCGGCAACGCTGTACAGCTGTTCCCGGCGCTAAAAATCCCTCAGTATGCTTTCCTTTGGAGGGGAAGTTCCAACGTTCTTTGCGAGTTGCTGGTTGCGGTGGCATCTAGTAGCCAAGTTCACAGCTAGGTGTCATTGATGGTAGTATCTGGTAGCAACACTAGGAACTACTGCTTGAAATTGACCGTCTACAGTCCTTACCTGAATTACAGACTAATACAGCCATCACAATTCACACTGTTTATCAGACAGATTCTACATTCACCCAAAGTACACGGGGTTACATGACCGCGTTGTCGCAGCCCCTAAACTGAGGAACCAACCGAAATCTCTGCGGGAGATATAATTTTGCGTGAAGAAGTAACAGACCATTACATAGTTACACATCAGTGTCGAAACCTTGCATAAGGACAGTGTGACCACAAGTATAAAAATGGACCCCAAATGACAAGAAGGTTACCGTCCCCATAAGACAATAAAATGTTTAAAATATGCATCAAATGACGAAAAACAAAGTTAATTAAGCTCCAATTATAAAATACTTTCTCGCAATAAATGAGGTCTGATCCTTCTACGAAAACCTGCATATTCTGCCTATTTTCGCCTATCCCCAACTTTGTCCGGTGAAATCTACCTCCGCCTTCCGGCGTGCCGAGAGGACTTTTTTGATGTAGCTTGATAATTCGTTCATTTACATATTCTACATCAGATACAGCATCGATGTTCTTGCTGATAACAAACGCCACACCAATTCTTGCTTCCGTCGTATTTCCATGCCAGCAGAGTTTATAACCTTTCCTCAGCAATTTAGTTCCTTTCCCTTTGTTTCGCTCAGTCCAAGGACCTCAATCTTGCTTCTAGATCTACGAGATCCTCACATTTGGCGGTTAGGGTAATGGTATTTAATGTTGCTATTTTGAATTTATTGTTCCTCCGTCCAGAAATTTTCTTCTTTGAATATTTTTCTTTTACTTCGGGCTTACCACCGTCATCCTTACAAGAACTACTCGTAGAAGGTTTTCTATATATTGGTTTTAGTTTCTTACATCCGAGGCTCGTTTTATTGTTGAAAGCAGTTTGACAATTTTATTCCTCAAGCTGGCTTGCTGGGCCTAACACACGAGGAAGATTTTCTGTTGGGGTTAACTCCCTTAGCCTTTGATAGTCCCCTATCTAGACTGCAAGGCAGCAGCGTTGTGATAAATTTGTGTGTCATTTCCTACACACAGGTTTCATCAAACCTGCTAAAGGAAAATTCATCCGCCCGTAGCCGTTGGTTCTCCCTTAGTTTGCCTGGTTTGGTACTGGCCGCCAGACCCTTGGCCAGACAGTCGCAGGTAGTACCATCTGTCATACGGTAGCAGGATTTCTCCTGACCTGGCAAGGGAAAATCCATCAGAAAGCAATTTGTTTTGTGGGTTTAAGCCAGAAACCACTGCTAGATGTAGTACGATCAGAGGAGAAAACATGTTTCCAAAATTGATTCGAAAAATATGTTTATGTTTGACCCTGACTATTATATGTCAGAAAAATGTACTATAATGAGGCTCATTATAATATTTTTTTCATTATGAAACAGTTTCTCCCACCAATCAGAGCTCAAGAAACAGTTGTTTGACCAACTACACACATCAAAAAAAGTTTTGCATCACCTCGGTTCCCAGATCTCCGGCATATAGACGTTGACTGTGTATATTGTATCCAAGATACAGTCCCTTTGACTGTTCATAGATGTCACTAAAACTGCTCAAAGATGTAAACAACCATGCATGAGCAGGGCCTATTAGACGGAGGGGGTACGACCGCCGATCAGTTCCAGTCATTCCACCAGGACGAAGGTACGCTGCTCATGTTGTCTGTAGTTCTACCATGCCTAGAAGGTCAATACCGCAGTTCGATCGCGTCCGCATTGTTACTTTGTGTCAAGAAGGGCTCTCAACAAGGGAAGTTTCCAGGCGTCTCAGAGTGAACCAAAGCGATGTTGTTCGGACATGGAGGAGGTACAGAGATACAGGAACTGTCGATGACAGGCCTCGCTCAGGCCGCCCAAGGGCTACTACTGTAGTGGATGACCGCTACTTACGGATTGCCGCTCGGAGGAACCCTGACAGCAATGCCACCATGTTGAATAATGCGTTTCGTTCAGCCACAGGACGTCGTGTTTCAACTCAAACTGTGCGCAATAGGCTGCATGATGCGCAACTTCACTCCCGACGTCCATGGCGAGGTCCAGCTTTGCAACCCCGACACCATGCAGCGCGGTACAGATGGGCCCAACAACATGCTGAATGGACCCCACGGAATTGGCATCACGTTCTCTTCACCGATGAGTGTCGCATATGCCTTCAACCAGACAATCGTCGGAGACGTGTTTGGAGGCACCCTGGTCAGGCTGAACGTCTTAGACACACTGTCCAGCGAGTGCAGCAAGGTGGTGGTTCCCTGATGTTTTGGGGTGGCATTATGTGGGGCCGACGTACGCCACTGGTGGTCATGGAAGGCTCCGAAACGGCTTTACGATACCTGAATGACATCCTCCGACCCATAGTGCAACCATATCGGCAGAATATTGGAGAGGCATTTGTCTTCATGGACGACAATTCTCGACCTCATCGTGCACATCTTGTGAATGCGTTCCTTCAAGATAACGACATCGCTCGACTACAGTGGCCAGCATGTTCGCCAGACATGAACCCTATCGAACATGCCTGGGATATGTTGAAAAGGGCTGTTTATGGACGTCTTGACCCACCAACCACTCTGAGAGATTTACGCCGAATTGTCGTTGAGGAGTGGGACAATTTGGACCAACAGTGTCTTGATGAACTTGTGGATAGTATGCCACGGCGAATACAGGCATGCATCAATGCAAGAGGACGTGCTACTGGGTATTAGAGGTAGTGGTGTGTACTGCAATCTGGACCACAAATGCTGAAAGTCTAGCTGTATGATGGTACAACATGCAATGTGTGGGTCTCATGAGCAATAAAACGAGCTGAAATGTTGTTTGTGTTGATCTCTATTCCCTTTGTATTTAACGGTTCCGGAACTCTTGGAACCGAGGTGATGCAAAACTTTTTTTGATGTGTGTAGATAATTAGATGCACTGAGTTCCACGGCCTTCTAATATAAATTTCACTGCCTGGCCTAGTGTCATAGTAGGGTAATCGAGGAGGCCATGGTCAAATACAAGGCATTCTCTGCGTCTCATGCGCTCTGTTCAGTACATAAAACTGGCGAAATCTCGACAGATATTAATGGATATTTACGTTCGAACATAAAATAGTTTAAAAAATTATCGTCGAACATGAACAGTCGTATGCAACTCGCCTATAATGGTAATTAAGACACTCGTATGGAAATTATAAAACTCGCATACGCTCGTTTTATAAACATACTCGTGTCTTAATTATTGCCAATATAGGCTCGTTGCATTATGTACTATTCTTCTTCTTCTTTTACGCCCTCATTGGACCACTTCAGTCAATCATTTCTTGGTAAGTTTCCTTTCAGAGTCGCCCAGTAGCTTTTCATTCGCTCTGATCTTCTCAGGCGTTCCTCATCTGTAAACACCCTTTTTACTGTATTACGTTGGTCTATTTTAGCCTGAAATCTTATCTTTATATCTCTCAGTTTTTTAATTTTTTTGTTTTGTTTTGCAAGTCATCCAAGGTTATTTCTAATTCTTTCATATCTTCTCTAATTTCCTTAATCCATCCTACTTGTTGCTTCATATTCCAAAGTTTCACTACAATTTTTCTAGATTACCTGGTTTCTGGTGTCCTCATGATATGACCAAAAAAAGAAATCCGTTTCTTCCGAATAGTATCAGTGATGGGCTCCAGTTCTCTGTATACCACTTCATTTGGTACTATCCGCCACTGTCCATCTTTCTGATATTTTTTATTTATGCATGTTCTAGCTATTCTTCTTTCTACTTTTAAAATGTTGTCAATTCTGTTTTTTTTTCTGAGCAACTTTAAAAAGAGTTTCACTTCCATACGTCACCTCTGGTTGAACCACCGTCTTGTAATGTTTTAATTTTGTTGCGATTGATAGACATTTTCTTTTATATGCAGATCATGTTAATTTTTGGGCTTTTATCATTTTATTAGTTCTTTCTTGCCATGCAGGTTTCTCATCTAAGTTGAAAGTTATAATTTCTCCTAAGTATTTAAAATGCTTCACTAATTTAACTCTCTTGTTATTTACTGTTATGTGATTGATTACAAGTGGATTTGCTACCATTATCTCTGTCTTTTCAAATGATAACTGAAGTCCAAATTTTTGTGCTATATTTTGTAGGCTTATTATTTGATTTCTGGCTTCTTGAATATTATTAGCCAGTAACGCTAAGTCATCTGTGAATCCCAAGCAATTTAAGTCTATTTGATCTTTCTTGGTTCTAATTCTTATGCTCCTAGGATTTTCCCTGTACCATTCCCTCATTACATATTCCAAAGCACAATTGAAAAGTAGAGGTGATAAACCATGTCCTAATCCTGTTTTTATCGTGAACGGTTCAGATATTTCTCCTCTGAATTTTACTTTAGATTTGGTGTTTGTTAGAGTTAGTTTTACAATTTTTATTAATTTGGGATAAAGTCCGAAATTCCTTAGTATTTTCAGCAATAAAGATCTATGTATACAATCATAAGCTTTTTTGAAGTCTACGAAGGTTATGACTTGCTGTTTTTGTCTACGTTTGTAGTAGTCCATTACTAATTTTAAGGTGATTATCTGTTCAGGGCAGCTTCGCCATGGCCGAAATCCACCTTGATATTCCCCTATTTCCAGTTCTAATTGATCTTTACAACGATTATATAGAATTCGTGACATGATTTTATATGTGATATCCAAAAGGGAAATTCCTCGATAGTTGTCAGGATTTAATTTTTCTCCTTTCTTGTGTAATGGATGTATTATAGCTGTAGTCCAATGGTCAGGCAGTTCTTCTTTGATCCAAATGTTCACTGTAATAATAATAATAATATTAATAATATCGTATGGCCTCGGGTGCCTGGTGCAAGCTTTGTTAATTGACACCCAGAGGGTAGCTTGCATGTCAAATTTCGTCGTTCCTTTGAACGCTATGAAAGTCAAGAAGGTTAGATATCTAAACTACTTGACACTACAGCGCTTTCAAGTAGAGAATGGAGGAACTTTGTGTTGGGGGAAAATCCCGAGATTAATTCTGCCATTGAACACGGCCTACTGAATTCAAATGGGTTCTTTAACATGCCAACAACGTATGACATGAGTATCGTGATTTTTGACTTACCATGGCCAGGGGCGAACCTGCAATCTTGGGGTTGGTAGTCCGACACTATAACCACTCACCCACCGTGGCAAGCTAATGTGCACTGTGCATTGGTGTAATGAAATCTTTACTGGTTCTGCTGCATATTTCCACAATTCTGCAAATGTTTGATCTTCTCAACTCGCTTTGTAGTTTTTGAGCTCTCTCAGAGCTTTGTAGACTTCTTGGATTGTGGGTGGATTTATGTTTTCTGATGGTGTTTTAATAGTGGTGTCTGTATTTATTTGAAGCAGTTCTGGTGGATCTTCGCAATTTAGCAACTTGTCAAATGTTTCTGCTAAAATTTCTGTATTTCTTTTATTACCATGAGCCAACTCGCCATTTTTGTCTTTTAACATTAATGTTGGAGGTTCATATCTTTGTAGTTGTTTGCTAAAAATGTTGTAGTAATCTCTTGAGTATGTTTTCGCACTATTTGTTTCGATCATCAGAAGTATATCCTTTTGGTATAGCCGTTTAACCCTTCATATTATTTTTTGAGTTATCTTCCTTTGTTTTATGAGATCCAAGTGTGATTCATCTGTGTTTTGACTCTGATACCGTAACCAGGCTTGATGTCTATCTTCCACTGTATTATCACACTCATTGTTCCACCATTGGTGTTTCTTCCTTGGATTTATTGGGGCTACTTGTTGAGCTATTTGTTTCAATTCGGGAACTTATTTCCTCTAGATCATCTGTTATTTTAATATATCTAGTTCGTTCTTCATATCCCTTGTTATTTATTAGTTTATGAGGGTCGTATGTTCGCTTCTCTTTTAGGTGAGTTTTTTTCTTTGTCAATGGGGTAAATTTTAATCTTTATCATGTAATGATCCGATCCAGTATCTGTTCCTCTCAGAACTTTCACATTGTAGATCTCCCTGTGATAGTTCTTATCCATACAAACATGATCTAGTTGCCATTCACCTTTTTTCCAGTCTGGATGTTTCCAAGTTTTAAGTTTATTTGGTCTTCTCCTTCTGCAGTTTGGGTGACAGGCCTTTCTTCCGTAATGGGTTGAAGAGCCAGACCATGTCATCCTCGTGGAATCCGCCGGCATCTGTCTGCTGGTCGTATCGGGTCTTCATTCGGTCGGTCTCGATCCGCAGTTTCCTCCTGGCGAACGCTGAATTCAGCCAGTGGAGGAAGCCTCGAGAAGCCGTGAACCCTGGATGGGTCTAGAAGCATTTATTGAGTCACCGGCCTGCTATATAAGAGCGACTTGTCAAGCAGTGGTTGTTGTTGTGTTTTACGAGCGAGTGCGAGCGTTTATCCTGAGCGACAGAAGTGTGGTGAGTTACGAAACCCAGTGACATTGTTTCCCAGCTCGTGAACAGCGAAGCAGCGTGTAGCAGGTTTTCGTAAGTAACTGTAGTTTGTGTACATAGGGGAGAGTTGCATGTAGTTCTGTCAAGGCCACCAGACTCATTAGCGAGAAGATTAACTGTTGACAAGTGAAAGAGGTCAAGAGCTCTCCATAAGGAAGAGACTTGAGGAAACTGGAGTAAGGTAATAATTGCTTGTATTTGCTGATGAGTGGTGTATGTTCTGGCCACAATAAAGTTAATTATTTCATTTAAAGGAACAATCTGTGTTGTGCTTCAACCCACCGTAATCCAGTTAACAAAAGTGCCACTAGGGGGTGGCACGTAACAACTGGTGTCAGAAGCCGGATTACGAACTCAAGCTCAAGCACAACACCTGGCGGTCCTGGTTTCAAAAGCCGAGCAGGTCATTTTCTCTAATTTTCCTGTGAGTGCATGCCCTTTACAAGACAAACAATTAAAATGGAGGCACAATTGGCAGCATTGCTAGATAAGTTAAATGGCATGGAAACCAAAATGAAGGCCGGCCAGAAGAAGATGGAAGACGGCCAGAAGAATTTAACCAAGGACCTAACTGCCAAATTAGAAGACGGCCAGAAGAAGCTAGAAGACGGCCAGAAGAAGATGGAAGACGGTCAAAATAAGTTAGCGGAGGACCTGAAGAAGATGGAAGACAGCCAGAAAAGTTTAGCCGAGGACCTAACTTCCAAATTAGAAGACGGTCAGAATAAGCTAGCAGAGGACCTGAAGGACGGCCAGAATAAGTTAGCAGAGGACCTAACCGCCAAATTTCTGGATGGCCAGAAAAATCTGGAAGAGTGTCTGCTGACGAAATTAGAGGAGAGCCAAAGGAAATTAGAACAGGGCCTACGTGAGGAAGTCGCAGCAGTGGAAAAGAAGTTCGACGCCTTACAAATGGAAGTTGCCGAGCTGCGCCAACGCCCGCTGATGGGGGTGGAGGAGAAATTCAACGCCTTACAAGTGGAAGTTGCCGAGCTGTACCAACGCCCGCTGATGGGGGTGGAGGAGAAATTCAACGCCTTACAAAAGGAAGTTGCCGAGCTGCGCCAACGCCCACTGACGGGGGTGGATGAGGAATTCAAAGCTCTACGAGAGGAAGTTGCCGAGCTGCGCCAACGCCCGCCTACCGTTACACCGGGAATATCAGGAACGGGACATAGCAGAGTGACGCCCCCAACCTTCGACGGAAAGGTCCCGTGGAGCACCTACTTACGTCAGTTCGAGGCGACCTGTTCCATAAATAACTGGAACAACACAGAAAAAGCTACAGCTCTCATTGTAGCACTGAGAGGTGACGCCCTTAACGTCCTTCAGGCCATCCCGACTGGATCCCAGGACTACGCTTCACTGATCGCCCATATGGAGTCCAGATATGGAGATAGCCATCTTCAGCAGGCCTACCAGATGCAGCTCCGGACCCGGGTACAGAAGAACGCGGAAACCCTGCAGGAGTTCGAGATGGACATCGCACGCCTCGTAAGGCTCGCCTATCCAACAGCGCCGGCCGACTTTCTGGAACAGATTGCGAAGCAGACCTTCACCGACGGGCTACGGGACTCGGACACTCAACAGGCGCTGCGACTCGCGCGCAATAAGACCCTGGCAGATGCGCTGAGCCACGCACTTGAGTTCGAGACGGCAAAACAGGCATCCAGAATGCACGCGCGGGAGCGTCAAGTGGACGTCGATGAACCAGTAAAAACCAACGAGACCAAGCCCCTGGCCGACGAATTAATGGAGGCGCTAAGCCGTTTCTTCGATAGTCGCGGCACCACCAGTAACGACACAGCCGAAAGGCAACCGGAGAGGCGGCCCGGAAGAGGGCTACCAACCTGCTGGACCTGCGGTAAGAAAGGCCACCTGAGCAAGGACTGCGGTGATCGCCGCAACCGAGGGTATCCGACGGGAAATCAGTCGTCTGAAACCGCGCGACCCAGGGAAACGAGTATTAGCCAGCCTTGGGGGGCAAAGGTTGGCTTGTGACAGTCGTCAAGCCCCGGCAGTCCAGGTTCGTGTGACGAAGTTACGGAGGGACAATAGCAGCCTGATGGTCGACGGAGTCGTCAATGGAGAGAGCTGGCCCATGCTAATCGACACGGGAGCATCGAGGACCATCGTCAGTCCCACCGTGATCCCGAAGTGGAGAGTGCAACCCACACAAAGGAACCTCCAGCTAATAACCGCGACCGGAGAGACCGCACCGGTACATGGCGAAGCATCACTGGAGTTCGTCATTGGTCGACGGGCGATAAAGCATCCAGTGCTTGTGGCTGACGTATCAAATGAAGTGATCATCGGACTGGACTTCCTGGACCAGAACATTATCATCTTGGATCTGAGTACCAACACTCTGCACTTCGGAGGTGAGGAACTTGCTTTGAAACCTGCGCACGAGTCCATCACAGCACGACGAGTAAGGCTGAGAGAAGACGTAATCGTTTCCGCCAGGACGGAGGTCAGCGCTGCCGTAATTGTCGACGGAAGTGCTGAGGGAGTGGCGGCTGTCGTCGAGCCAAAATATGAGGACATCCAGACAAAAGGATTGCTAGTTGCCAAGACTCTCATCAACACGACGTCTCGGCCGTACGTCCGCCTGTCCAACCTGAACGACTACGACATTACGGTTCACCGGGACACCAACCTAGGAGTCTGCGAGCCCGTTACCTGGATTGCCCGCATCACAGATACGACGGACGGACACCTGCAGACGGACAAACGAAGAAGACGCACACTGCCAGAAGAACTACAGAAGCTGTACCAAGGATCCCAGGACCATTTAGACAAGGAACAATCACGCCAACTTCAGGACCTGCTACGCGAATTCCAGGACGTCTTCTCCGTGGGGAGCAAAGACTTCGTCAGGACAAGCTTGGTCCAGCACAGAATCGACGTTGGGGACAGCGCACCGATTAGGGCCACATTCCGACGTGTCCCGCTCGCCAAGCAAGCCGAAGTCGACCGGATGGTAGAAGAGATGAAGGAGCAAGGGGTGATCGAGCCATCACATAGTCCTTGGAGTTCTCCGGTCGTGCTGGTGAAGAAGAAGGACGGTTCCACCAGGTTCTGTGTGGATTACAGGCGAGTGAACGACGTCACGAAGAAGGACAGCTACCCTCTATCCAGGATCGACGACACGCTGGACACCATATCAGGATCAAGATGGTTCTCCACCTTGGATTTGAAGAGTGGCTACTGGCAGGTGGAGGTCCACCCTAAGGACCGCGAGAAAACTGCGTTCTCTGCGGGCAGCGGGCTCTGGCAGTTCACCGTCATGCCATTCGGTCTGTGCAACGCCCCTGCGACCTTCGAAAGGCTAATGGAGTCCATTCTGAGGGGACTACACTGGAAAACCTGCCTGGTCTACCTAGACGACGTCATCGTTCTGGGAAAAAGCTTCGAGGAGCACTACAGCAACCTGAAAGAGATCTTGATGAAGCTACGGGCTGCCCAGCTGAAGTTGAGCCCCAAGAAGTGTCAGCTCTTCCAGAAGAAGGTCCAGTACCTTGGGCATATCGTCTCCGAGGAAGGGGTGCGCACCGACCCAGAGAAGACCGCAGCTGTGAGGGAGTGGCCAGTTCCGAAGGACAAGTCCCAACTACGAAGCTTCCTGGGACTCTGCACTTATTACCGTCGCTTCGTGAGAGGATTCGCCGACATCGCCAAACCTTTACATCGACTGACTGAGAAGGACCAACTCTTCACGTGGTCAGCAGAATGCCACAGTGCCTTCGAACAACTCAAGCAGGCTCTGTGCACCGCGCCTATTCTGGCCTACCCCAGACCTGGAACAAGGTTCATCGTCGATACCGATGCCAGCGACTTTGGCATAGGGGGAGTCCTGTCGCAAGTAGTGGACGGCGAGGAGAGAGTAGTGGCCTACTTCAGCAAGGCCTTGTCAAAGCCAGAAAGGAACTACTGCGTCACCAGGAAGGAGCTGCTCGCCATCGTGAAGACCATTGAACACTTCCACAAGTACCTGTACGGGCAAGAATTTCTCATCAGGACCGACCATGCATCCCTGCGGTGGCTCCTGAACTTCAAGCAGCCCGAGGGTCAACTCGCGCGGTGGTTAGAGAGGCTTCAACAGTACAACTTTGAGATTCAGCACAGGAAAGGCCAACAGCATTCTAACGCAGACGCCCTGTCACGAAGACCGTGCCCCGAAGACTGCACCTTCTGTACTAGGAGGGAGGAGAACACCGGGATACAGTGCCGAAGGACTACCGTGGAACTTCAAGGGAGCTGGAGCCGCGAATCTTTCACGCGGGCACAAGCAGAAGATGATGACCTGGGACTGATAGCCGAATGGAAGAGGGCCTGTGTCCCCAGACCCGGGTGGAACATTGTGAGTGACTGCAGCCCAAAGTTTAAGTCCTACTGGGCGCAGTGGGACTCGCTGATTGTAAGGGATGGCCTCATCTGCCGTACCTGGGAGAGCACCGACGGGAAGACATCTCGGGAACAAGTCGTCGTTCCAAAGGCTATGAGGGAGGAAGTCCTGAAGGAAGTTCATGGAGGATCATCTGGTGGACACCTAGGGATAAAGAAGACCCTGGAGAAGCTGAGAGAACGGTTCTACTGGATCGGATGCCGAACAGATGTGGAGAACCACTGCGCGAGGTGCCACGATTGCGCAGCCAGCAAGGGCCCAGGACGAAGACGACGGGGTCCACTGAAGACCAACAACGTGGGCGGCACCATGGAGAGAGTGGCCATCGATGTTGCTGGGCCATTCCCGTTAAGCGAGGCAGGGAAACACTACATATTAGTCGTCAGCGACTACTTTACCAAATGGCCGGAGGCGTATGCGCTCCCTAACCAAGAAGCCGCGACGATTGCAGAGACCCTGGTGAAGGAATTCGTCAGCCGGTATGGAGTACCCCTGGAGCTGCACTCCGACCAAGGGAGGAACTTCGAGTCGCAGGTGTTCCAGAACCTATGCCAGCTGCTGGGAATCCGGAAGACAAGGACAACGCCGCTACACCCTCAGTCCGACGGGATGGTAGAGCGATTCAATCGCACCATCGAGAACCATCTCCGAATAGTCGTCAGCGAGCACCAGAGGGATTGGGACAAACATCTTCCACTATTTCTCCTGGCCTACCGTGCCGCCGTGCATGAAGCCACCGGGTGCACACCAGCCCGGGCCATGTTTGGGAGGGAGCTCCGTCTACCTGTCGATCTTGCCTTCGGCCGACCTGGGAATGATCCGATCCCGGTAAGCCAGTATTGTCAAGAACTGGTCGACCAACTGGAGGACGTGCACGCGTTCGCGAGGAGGAAACTGCGGATCGAGACCGACCGAATGAAGACCCGATACGACCAGCAGACGGATGCCGGCGGATTCCACGAGGACGACCTGGTCTGGCTCTTCAACCCATTACGGAAGAAAGGCCTGTCACCCAAACTGCAGAAGTCCTGGGACCGTACCGAGTCGTGAAACGGATCAACGATGTCGTCTACAGGATCCAGCAGAGCCCGAGGGCGAAGATGAAGATCGTGCATCGAGATCGCCTGGCAGCCTACAGAGGGACACAGACGGACCAATGATTGATCGGGACGATCAGCCTTTTTAGGAAGGGGGTGGTGTTACGGCTGTGAGTTTGTCATCGCTCGCCGCATGAGTCACAACTGCCCCAGGGCTGGGCTGTGTCCTGCCTCGTGTATTGCGTGCGCCTTATGCAACAGGGCTACTAGGACAAAGGGATGGTCCAGAATATTCGTGACTCAGCCAGTGGAGGAAGCCTCGAGAAGCCGTGAACCCTGGATGGGTCTAGAAGCATTTATTGAGTCACCGGCCTGCTATATAAGAGCGACCTGTCAAGCAGTGGTTGTTGTTGTGTTTTACGAGCGAGTGCGAGCGTTTATCCTGAGCGACAGAAGTGTGGTGAGTTACGAAACCCAGTGACATTGTTTCCCAGCTCGTGAACAGCGAAGCAGCGTGTAGCAGGTTTTCGTAAGTAACTGTAGTTTGTGTACATAGGGGAGAGTTGCATGTAGTTCTGTCAAGGCCACCAGACTCATTAGCGAGAAGATTAACTGTTGACGAGTGAAAGAGGTCAAGAGCTCTCCATAAGGAAGAGACTTGATGATGATGATGATGATAATTGTTGTTTTAAGGGGCCTAACATCGAGGTTATCGGCCCCTAATGATCTGGGTGATAGCGAAAATGATAATGAAATGGAAACCAGAACAAAATTATCGAAGACTGAAAATACGTACAAAAAGGAACTCACATGGAAACAACTCACAATATGGTCCTACAAAAGGGAATTTAGAACGAAAAGTTGCACAAAAAGAATAGATTGAAAAAGACCCACAAAACGTAGGCTAGATTCAAAATACGTACAAAATGCAAAGTAGCGCCGAAATACTTACAAAATGCAACTGAAATTCAAAATACTTACAAAATGCAAATGAGATCGAAATTACGTACAAAATGCAATGGAGGTTCAAAATACTTACAAAATGCAACTGAAATTGAAAATACACAATGCAATTCAGATTGAAATATCCCAGTTCCAATCCAAATTATTCACAAAGTGCAATTGAAATTCAAAATACTTACAAAATGCAATTGAAATTGAAAATGCTTACAAAATGTACGGTAGATTCAAACGACTCATGTGGATTGACAATACTTACAAAAAGCAATTTAGATTGAAAATACTTGACAAATGTAATTTAGATTCAAAATACCCACAAAATGCAATTGAGAATCAAAATATGTGCAAAATGCCCACCAAACAAAATGCAATTTAGATTCAAAATTCGTGCGAAATGCGGTTTTGGTTGAAAATACTTACAAAATGCAATTGAAATTCAAAATACTCACTAAAATGCCCTGACGCCTGCATTGAAAGACTTACTAAAAAGCAATTTAGATTGTCAATCTTTACAAAATGCAATTGAGGTTGAAAACAATCGCGAGATGTAATTTAGATCGAAGAGACTTACAAAATGCAACATAGATCAAAAATGCCTTTAAAAAAATGGTAAAAGGGAATTTAGATACACGGTGATTCGAGTAACAAAAACAGTGCGGGAATCTTAAAGAGAAAAGGAAATAGAAGGAAAAGAGGAGAGGAGAGGGGAGAGAGGAGAAGGTCCGCCCCAAAGGGAAGGGACAAAAAGGGGGAAAACGGACCCAGCTCAGGAATCCCTCGGGGTCGCCAACGCCCGAACTCACCAGCCGTGAGCCCCTGAGGGTGTAGCATTATCGACTGTGCACCAGAAGTGGTGGGGCTACATACACCCTGCCTCCTTAAGGGCCTTGAGCACAAGGCAGGAGGTAAAAGGAAAAGAAAAAGAAGGCTGACCCCTCGCAGAAGGAGGGAATCAGAAAAGATGAGACAAGGGCCAATGAAGGCGGGAAAGGAAGAGACTCCCTAGGCCTCGGATACCCTAATACCGTCGGGGTCGGAAGAGAACAAGAGTTGACCAAGGGAGGTCGACAGGAAAGAAGAACGAGAGGAGCCGGCACAAGTAAGTGGAAGCAATGCCGGACTCAGCTGGGGCCCCGTGGTCGCCAACCCACAACCCACTAGATGTGAGCCCCTGGGGGGGGGGAAGAGACTTGAGGAAACTGGAGTAAGGTAATAATTGCTTGTATTTGAGATGAGTGGTGTATGTTCTGGCCGCAATAAAGTTAATTATTTCATTTAAAGGAACAATCTGTGTTGTGCTTCAACCCACCGTAATCCAGTTAACAAAAGTGCCACTAGGGGGGTGGCACGTAACAATACTAAAACTTGTAAATCAAACTGGAATATATCACATAGGGATAAGGATGTAATTTGGTAAGATAGGTACTGTGCCCACGTTATATCTCTGCCGGTGAGCTACATCATTAATTCCAGGAAAGGTATACCAACTCTACTAGCCTCACCAAAGACATTTCTCATATTGGCACATGAACAATAGCGTGGCAAGTGCTAAGGAGTGTGCCGAGTGCACTATGCTAAGCCGTCAGAACTCCCAAGCCCCACACTGTGCGGTAATGTCTTATGAATAGGAGTCGAGGAGTTGACGGCTTGAATTCTCAGAAATGCAACGGTTCTCACTGGCAGAGATATAATGGGAATACTGTACAACAATAACTAAATAATTACTGTCTACTCTTTAATAACACCCATTAACATGACAAAAACATTACATCTATTATAGAGTTTGTAGAAGTTTCACAGAAAAATACACAGATTAGTTGATTGTTGAATGACAAAGTTTGAAGTAAGAGGTTCCAAGATTCCTGCCCTTGTCCACGGCTAATTTCCTTCTCATCTCTCGCCCTACACTTTATAAAAACATATACATATTTACAATAAGTACAATGGAATGCGACACACCATTACCAATAAGGGACATGTACTAAACTGCTCCACAGACAATGCACACTCCAACCACATCTTCAGTCAGTAATTTCATTGCCCTGGAAACAAAAAATAGAAACACAGCAATTAGACACATTATATACTAAGAATTTTGGTGGCTTCCACAAGAGATGGTTTACAACTAAAAAGGCAGTATCACAGGTATGTCAAAACACTTTTAATGAACATCAGGACGGATGGACATCTCTGAACAAAAAGCGGTATGTGCACGAAATATACAATATAAAGAAATAAGTTGCTGAAAAAATGTTACAAAAATGGTAAAACTAGGGATCTCTGTGCAACCCTTATTCTACCCCCTATTATCTTTATGGAGTCGGAGATGAGATGCGGCACTGGGAGTCCTCGCTGACACTAATCTCATGAGAGGAGTTCATCAAAGATGAGTGAAACGTGGTGTATTAGAAGGGTCCATCCTAGCACTTGCCTGGAGTTGAATATGGAAACCCCAGAGAACAATTTCACGGCTGGCTGTCATCGGAGTTCAAACTCCTTCGTGATGATGATTGACACAGGGGGAACAAGGGAATCCTACCTTAACTAACTTACACTAAGTTGGCAACCCAAGATGAAAGAATAGGGAAAATACTCTTGGTGAGGGATGCGTGCAGGACAATGCTAACTTCCATAACCCAGATTAAATGAGAGTCTAAAGCACATTAGCGTCTACTGTTAAGAAAGAACACTGAGTAGTAATTTCAGGGATAACAATATAAGTTATTCTTAATCATGCATAAAATATAACATGAAAACAGTAAAACATAAAACATTTCATTAAAAAATAAAAGATAAACATAAAATTAAGTGAAGAGGCTCAGAATCAATGAAGATCAAAATATGGGCAAGTTATTTAAATGAGGATACTGACAACCGGATCAGTCATACAAAACATAAGGTCTAATAAAATCTTAATCACATTAACGAAGATAGGTTTCAATCAATTGAAAATAAATTCAAATTATCACATAGTTACAAAATATAATTTAGGAACAAAAGATCGAAGGTACGTATGGTAATGAAGTATCATGAATGAAAGTGTCTTCGGAAAACACACTACACAGAATCCATAATAGACATGCTAATTACTCAGGTAGGAAATACTCTTGGACTTATTACAGTACAACTTGTTAACTGTTATCACAGAACAGAGCATCTGGATCAGTTTATTAAAATATATCCCTAACCGTTCGACAAACAAATTACATGATAACTCTTGGGAGACAAAAATGATTATTTTCTTGAACTAAATGTATCGAAATATCACACATAACCTCCAAACATATACACGATAAACACTGCAAAGCCAAAGTCATGAGTCGAGAACTACCAACCTAGAAGGTTAACATGCGAGGCGACTACATATCATTCATACTGACTTCATTTCGTACCAACAACATGGACCACTACTTCTTGTTTTGAAAACAGAAATGGATCCCACAGTTTCATTGGACACGGAGGTCCTAAACTGATTTCGGTTCTTTTTCACCAAGCTGAACACACTCTCACACTGAGCATTGCTGTGCGGTAGAGTCAAAACAGAAAGCATTAGCCTGGATATCCTGTCGTACTTAGGAACACCATCAGCTACACGAGCCAATCTGGTGTCATCTGTGACGTTGCATGCAACTAACGAGTTCATTTCTTGAATCTGTAGCCATTTCTTTCAAAATATGTGAAGTTTTCGTACGACCACAACCGTATCTTTTTGCGATTTCCGAACCTGGGAACATTTTCTTAAAATGAGCACCAGCATAATAAGCAGCAGATAACGGGATATTATGTTCAAATAAAAATGAAGTGAAGAAGCATTCTGCTATTATTACATCCAGGTCAGCTCCAGAAGTGATAACGAATGAATCAATTTTCCTACTGCTCTCCTTCATTTCATATTGGAGACGTGTTTAACGGATTTAATGTGATTTATTCATTCAGTTCTTCCTCCGTAAGCAATGTTTAAATTACAAGAACACATGGAACAGAATGCGAATGTTTCACCTTTCGGTGATAGCTTAATACAAGGAAATTCTGCAGAATATGCCTCTCTGAAAGACTGACGATATTGTTTCTTGCTTGAATTCATCACGAAAACACTAAATCGCACAAAAATTCGTCACATAATTGCACGAATACCAGAACTACAGCAAACACCGCTTAAAACCAAGCATAAACAAAGCTTTCCCGCTAACAAACCGTCGAAGCACAATGAGTAATACAAATGCAGCGATGATCTGCGAGATGTGATTATCGATAAACTTGTAATGGTTTCTTTCGCCCTCACGTTGAGCGACAAGTGTAACGTTTTGCTAGCTCCTAACTGTTGGGTGAGAAATGTAACTGTTTACCTTTGCCTAAGCTATGTTGTTTTAATGGGCGCCAAGACCTCAATGCAATGTTGAAATCTAAATTTGTATTTAACAACGTCTAGCTCTGGCAGAACACATTCAAGACTCTATTCACTCAGATCGTGGTATGATTTGATCATTAACCCAACAAACAATTGTATCAGGAGAAGGAATTGGTCTATATCTAATGCTACCTACTGAAAGCAAAGATTGCATTGTAAAAGAAATGAATTTATTATATAAAACAAGTATAGCAAAATTAATAATAATAAGTATAAAATTTAAATTGGAGCGTTGTGATTTGAATATTACCGATAGAAAATTACGTGAAAACGGAGTCTGATAAATTGATTTTACTCTTATTTCCAAGCTATGAAGTTACTGAAATATGAAATGTAAAACAAAGAAAAATGAGAGATTGCGTATTTCTGCGTCATTTGCGCTTACCATTGGAAATTGCCAAGGCATTTCCCTCGTACTTGCTGATGCTGTGAGCTTCCCACAGTCTCCTGGACGTCGTCATCTCCGTCGGAATTTGATGATATTCTGGTAGATTAGATAATTCTATGGTCCGTACCTCGGACCCAAACACTCGTACAACCGCACTGGTTAAGTTTTGCAAAAGTTAGTCTTCAACTCCACTGAACATCGGAGCGACACGCACTTGCAACCGTACTCCGCAAGTTCTACACAGATAGTCCTCGTTTCACGGCGCGTCGAACGATATATGCACACGTTGGCTCCCCCACTCTTCAGCCGGCTTCAGCTTGCGTGGTCCTCACTGATTGGTTGACCCACCGCTAGTTCCCCTCCTCTGGTTTCTTTACACTCGGCGCGCGAGAGGGAGAAGTCGTTTTCCGTTCCAACAATTCGCCTTTTCTAGACCTTGCGACCCAAGATTGCGTCATGCTTCTCGACAAGATTAAGCGTGTACTTGAAATCCCAGTGAGTCACGTCTCTCGATATACCCTAACTGACGAAAACTCCGTAAAATTCCGTAATCAGATAATTTTCTATGATATCGTCGTTCGTAATAATTTGCTGGATAGCGTTTTCTAAGACATAGAAAACCTATCTGAATCCTAATAAATTTTATAAAATGCTCTGAAAATACCTAAATAATAATTATAATAAATTAATAATAATAATAAATTAACATGAAAAATTCTCTTGGCTGAACAATTTGCCGCGTAAATAAATATAGAATGGCTTCCTACTGACTTATGCCAGTTGCATAAAACCCCTCGAAAAACACGTTACATATTCGCCTCGGATCATCGGATGATTTACCGTGACGACGGTCCATTATCCGATTATCCCAGACTCGTTAATAATCCCCATCCAAAATACATATTACATAAATGAAATCACCCTAAATTACAGATATATACACTCATAATTTTTCTTCACGCACTTTGCGTCAAAGTTTGTTGTCACTATGGATTGCACTTTGCAACCAGTCCAATGTTTTACATATGGAATAGTGTTCCACGGATATTTCCGCCTCTCAAATTTCTCTATGTTGGAGAAATAGACATAATTAATGTGTGAGCACTATGTATTTATGATGTCATATCACACGCATTGAAGGTGTTCTGATATATTTATATCACCATAGAACTTCCTAATTTCACTGGAGGTCCCCTCCTTATGGTGACATTTAATTCCACTTATCACTGAGCACACGATCACACTATTGTGGCAGCGCCTCGTGACCATAATACTTAATCTCTCTTTAAAGTAGATTAAATTAATATTGACTTCTGAAAAAAAAAAACAGTAAATGCGCATTACATATAACACCAAATATTTCTGTGCCGTAATCGCCCTGTCTTGTTAAGTTCCCGTTAACCATATTCTACTTAATACTAGTTCTCAACACAGACCATTTCTCCTCACACAAATAATACCATTGTACAAATTATCTTAAATTACACACTTACAAATCTTACATGGCGAGGCCGTAAACAGAAATCACGTGTGCTGATATGTATGAGTTTCATGAAGGACTGTCTCGCATTCTGATGGCCCATCTTTTATCTCGTGGACGCCTTAAGCTAACAAGCCCTATACAAGCGCTCCCCCATCTCTTGGAGATAAATGGGAACCCATCAGCGCTGCCAAAATGGCCTTGGTGCATCGAGACAATTTAGTGCTCAACAGCATCCGACAATCCCGTCATATTTCCCTGTACCTTAAAAACTCTCATTTACTTACATACTACCCCCCTGTGTGACTTCTGATACGCTTGCCTTAAGACCAGATCCTCCCACGTACCAAATACCATACTTACTCATTTGATAGGCTGGCTCGCCAGCTAAACACACTCACTTTATGACACATATTTTCGTAGACTATGTATATTATACGTCCCGTATAATCTGTTTCCCTCACTATTCTCCAGCACATATGCTGTTTTGCCAATACGTTTGGAAACTATAAATGGGCCCTCGTAGAGATAAAAGAACTTGGACATGACTTTCTCTAGCTTATTTGACTGTTTCGGCACTCTAAGTAAGACTCTGTCTCCCGGCTCGAATAGGTCAAATTTAGTTTCTTTTTGTTGGCGAATTCTCTTTTGTGCTGACTTAGATAAATTCTGTTTCGCCAACTGGACAGTGTAATCCATCCCCGGTTGCTTACCCTCATTTAATCCCAACACCCTCGCTAGTTCATTTTGTGGTCTTTTTCCGAAGTGAACTTCGTATGGCGTCAATTTCGTGCTCTCATGCTGGACAGAATTCAGCCAAGTCTCGACCTTGGGAAGATGTCCAACCCAGGCCGCATGCTTGTCATGCACTAGAGTCCGAAAAAGACGAGCCACTTCCCTTAATGGACGCTCTGCAGAATTACCCTGAGGGTACCTTACAGAGGAATGAACGTGTGTTATACCAGCTTCCTGCATACTGGTTCTCCATTTCTTTGCAGTAAACTGTGGTCCACTGTCAGATAGTATCCTGAGAGGAATGCCAAACTCAGGTACATACTTATTAATGATCAGACGGCTACACGCTAGTCCCGTGGCTTTCCTTAGCGGATATAGCTTGACATACTTACTAAAAGCGTCAATAACTATAAAAATGTACTCGTAGCCGTACTGTCCTTTAACGATCGGGCCAAATAAATCCACACACAGTAGTTCACCGGGACTACTGGTGAGAACTGCAGATCTCTCCCCCACTAAATATTTAACTGGATATTTACTCCTTTGACAGGTGTCACACTTAGCTGAAATCCTCCTAACGTCCCTTCCCATTTTACTCCAAATAAAGTCACGACCAATTTCATAGAAGACCTTGGCAGCACCAAAGTGTCCTAATTCCCTATGAATGAACCAAATTAGCTCCTCCCGCAAAGTGGCAGGAACACATATTGCCCACCGATTATTCCTACATTTCCTTGCAAGAAGCCCATCCTGCATCTTGTACGTGAACCGTCCTACTTTCACATACTCTTCTTCACCTATTTCCAACCTAGCCAGTGGCTCCTTTAACTTAACGTCATCACGTTGCTCCACTAGCATATTTCTCAGTGTCTGTAACGATGCCCTGTTGCTACTGTCCACACATGCACATATTAAAATACAGTCCTCTGCTTTAACCACAGGACAATCCCTACATAAATTAGTGTCCCTCGATAGCATGTCTGCAAGAATGTTATCTTTACCTTTAATATATTTTACTGTGAATTCGTATTCCTGCAGAGCAAGAATCCACCTACTAACTCTGTTAGAACTGAGTTTACAAGTCCTCATATACAGTAATGCATGGTGATCTGTGTGGATCTCAAATTTCCCCCCTACTAAATACATTCTAAATTTCCCTAAACTGAAAACAATACCTAAAAGCTCTAACTCAGTAATCGTGTATCTTTTCTCCGCTGCTGTCAGTCCTCGCGAGGCTAAAGATACAATGCACAGATTACCCTCATCATCTTTCTGACATAATACTCCAGCAATGCCTATATGTGAAGCATCTGTCATAACCACATATTCCTTATCTTTTAACGGATATTTCAGCACTACAGCTTTCTCAAAACCTTCCTTCAGCGCTCTAAAAGCCTGATCATGCTTGGACTCCCATCTCCACCGAGTCCCTAATTTTAAGCAATTCCCTGAATGGTTCTACCAACCCTGAGTATTTAAGAACGAACCTCCTGAAAAAGTTGCAAATTCCCAGGTAAGTTTTTAACTGTTTAACATTCTGTGGCACCTCTGCGTTAAGTATCTTATTAACCCTACTTTCCTCTGGTGTCACACCTCTACTCGACACTCTATGACCTAAAAATGTCACTTCTGACTGACAGAATGACGACTTAGACAGCTTCAAAGTGAACCCTGCCTGATCTTACTTCTGAAAAACTATATTTAAATGACATAGATGCTCCTCAAAACTGCGTGAACTAATTACCATATCATCAATGTAAATGGTTACAAACTCTCCTGTGTCATCCCCTAATGCGATGTTTAAAGCCCTAATTAAAGCTGCTGAACTACTCTTTAACCCATAAGGTGTTCTACAAAATTGATAAAGGTTATATTTATGACTAAAAGCTGTAAATGGTCTATCTTCGTACATAAGTGGCACTTGCCAAAAACTGGAACTCAAATCTACACAAGTGAAATACTTCTTCCCCTCAAATGTTTGCATTAATTCCTCTATTGACATAGATTTCAGCTGATCTGAACTAATTCTACTGTTAACCAAACGAGCGTCTAAACAAATACGAACAGTGCCGTCGGTCTTGGGTACCGTTATCAAAGAATTAACATATGGACTGTTCGAGTGCTCAATAATCCCATCTTCAATCATCTGGTTAATTTGTGCCTCAACTGCACTCTGATAAGCGAAAGGTACAGGATATCTATGTCCTGTGAATACTGACCTATCAATAACGTTCAATGAATGTGTATAGCAATTGGCCATACCAATGCGATCCTCAAAAACTCTCCTATTACACAATAACACATCATAGAGCCGAACACATTGTTCCACCTCTATATTACCCTGAAATGCAGCCTCACGTAACGAGTCCTCTAGACTTCCGTTCGTAATCACACTGCCCACAAAACATGGAGAACCCCGCTCTACGGCTGGCGATATCTCATTTAAAGTACAAATCACACCTACAATACTACTCCTCTGAATATGGTCATTGAACGCTACTTCTACTTCAGAATCTCCCCATTTAAATTTCAAACTCCCTACATCATAACATAAGTTACCAGACACTCTACTTAGCCACTCTGAACCCAAGATAACACTGAATACTAAATTTGGAATTACAAGGCAAATCTGCTTCTCTACATGATTATTAATTTTAATGTCTACTAAAACTCGCTTAGAAATTACTTTAGACCTCTTCCCAACAGCTGTGATAACAAAAGTGCTTTTAATTGGCATCTCCTCAAAATTTACTCCAGTTCCTTTCATTTTATCATAAAATGCACTACTTATGCAACTCTTCATACAACCACTATCAATTAAAACATCTGTGTACGCCTCGGACACGTTAAATTTAACTATGGGGCTCTTACTAACCACTTCCTGAATAATACCTTCATCATTTAGTTCATGTAATAATTCATTTCTTACATTTAGGTCATAGGGTTCCTGTATAATTGTATGGACAGGGCATGCTACAGACTGAGATTCTGACCTTACTTCGCAGCCTGGTTCGCGTTTAAAGAACCGCTACAGCTGGCCGTAGTACTACTAACAACTGAACTGGTCTGGATGTTCTGGGCTGTGTTGTCATTGTTTTGCTGTATATTACTACCCCTAGGCTGTCCTCTTCCTTGACCCCTATTCTGGTTGTAATTATTGTCATTATAATTTCTCCCTTGATTTCCCCTGAAATCATTGTTTCTCCCTTGATACTGATTCCCATAGCCATTTCCTCTGTTCTGATTTAGCTGATTATTATTATTCCTATTTTGAGCGTTGGCCCCTTCGCCACCGTTCCCTTGAACTTCCTGATGCCTGGCTTCATTAGGTCTATTATTATTATTACCACCCTGGTTCCGATTGAAATTGTCCTCATAACCCCCTCTCCCTAGTGCATCAAATGTGCTTAACAAATTTTCTACTTGTGATATAGTCTTTACATTCTGGATACAAGCAGCCTCCTTGATCCTATAGGGAAAGTGCCTAAGTAGCAACCTTACCACATCACTTTCCTCCTTCAAGCCATCAAGATATTTACACACTAATACCTGCCCTAAAAAGTATTCGGTCATGGTGGAGCTTCCTTTAGGGTTATATTTACCACACACTACTCCCTCACGATGCTGCGACTGAATAACCTCATTCCAGAACTTTTCACAGAATTTCATTTTAAAATCATTGATATCAGTAAACTTGTCTCTGTAGACAGCAAACCAATTCCTCGTTTCCCCCACAAACACTTGTTCTAAAATTTCAACTACCTGGCACCACTCAATACTACCATTTTCCAACCTTTCCCCGAATTTATTTTCTATAGTGTTCATGAACTCCATTGGGCACCCCTGTCGATTGCTGAACTTACCCAGTTCTACCTCCCTGTGTGTGCTATTCACAAAAACTGGCCTATTCTGACTATTTTCTTGCCTGATCCTAGCTTTTAATTTTAATTCTAATTCTGCGATTTTCTCCTCAGCCTTCCTCTCAATACTGTTTACTGTTAATTTAATGTTTCCTTCTGATTCTTCTACTTTATCATATAGCTTTGCTTGTTTCTCCTCAATCTTGCTAATGCTCTCTCTATTACTCTCTCTTAAATCATTTACTTCTGCAACTATTTGTGAGTGGACTTTCTCAATTCTACCCCCCAGCTGTTCCTTAACCTCTTTAGTTGCTACCTGAATTTTGTCAATTTCTCCCCCCAATTGCTTTTTGACCTGCTGTGTTTCCAGTTGCACTAGTTTTTTTAAATTTTCAGCCTGTGTACTGATTCTAATTTCTAACTCCTCCTGTACTTTTCCTAATTTCTTGTCTACATCTGCAATGATCTCTTTAACCTTCTCTTCCATTACTCCTCTGATTTCTCCTCTAATCTGCTCCATTTTCACACTAATTTCCTTGTTGTTCTTATCTAATTTTGCATTATTCTGTTCTAATTTTTTATTTAAAGCTTCTGTACTTTCTTTATTTTCCCTACTGTTTTGTTCTAATTTTGCATTATTCTGTTCTAATTTTTTATTTAAAGCTTCTGTACTTTCTTTATTTTCCCTACTGTTTTGTTCTAATTTTGCATTATTCTGTTCTAATTTTTTATTTAAAGCTTCTGTACTTTCTTTATTTTCCCTACTGTTTTGTTCTAATTTTGCATTATTCTGTTCTAATTTTGCATTATTCTGTTCTAATTTTGCATTTAAGGCATCACTACTAACTTTGTTCTGATACATGAACTCGAGAAGTAAAGTTTTTAATTCTGGTTGGCCGCCTACACTCCCTGTTTCAGTATCGGGATTTACCTCCGCTACCCCGGTACTACCATCACTCGACATACTGCTCGTATCATCACTCTCCCGTTGATGACCACTACGTAACCTCATCTGTCTTTCTTTCTCATCCCCCATAATGATATACACTGATAAAGACAAATAACCCCCAAAATACAGGCACAGAAATATATACCCTTCTCCTTCCACAAATGTTATTAGGTTTTCAGCCCCAAGTTGTCGGCGACAAATGTAATGGTTTCTTTCGCCCTCACGTTGAGCGACAAGTGTAACGCTTTGCTAGCTCCTAACTGTTGGGTGAAAAATGTAACTGTTTACCTTTGCCTAAGCTATGTTGTTTTAATGGGCGCCAAGACCTCAATGCAATGTTGAAATCTAAATTTGTATTTAACAACGTCTAGCTCTGGCAGAACACATTCAAGACTCTATTCACTCAGATCGTGGTATGATTTGATCATTAACCCAACAAACAATTGTATCAGGAGAAGGAATTGGTCTATATCTAATGCTACCTACTGAAAGCAAAGATTGCATTGTAAAAGAAATGAATTTATTATATAAAACAAGTATAGCAAAATTAATAATAATAAGTATAAAATTTAAATTGGAGCGTTGTGATTTGAATATTACCGATAGAAAATTACGTGAAAACGGAGTCTGATAAATTGATTTTACTCTTATTTCCAAGCTATGAAGTTACTGAAATATGAAATGTAAAACAAAGAAAAATGAGAGATTGCGTATTTCTGCGTCATTTGCGCTTACCATTGGAAATTGCCAAGGCATTTCCCTCGTACTTGCTGATGCTGTGAGCTTCCCACAGTCTCCTGGACGTCGTCATCTCCGTCGGAATTTGATGATATTCTGGTAGATTAGATAATTCTATGGTCCGTACCTCGGACCCAAACACTCGTACAACCGCACTGGTTAAGTTTTGCAAAAGTTAGTCTTCAACTCCACTGAACATCGGAGCGACACGCACTTGCAACCGTACTCCGCAAGTTCTACACAGATAGTCCTCGTTTCACGGCGCGTCGAACGATATATGCACACGTTGGCTCCCCCACTCTTCAGCCGGCTTCAACTTGCGTGGTCCTCACTGATTGGTTGACCCACCGCTAGTTCCCCTCCTCTGGTTTCTTTACACTCGGCGCGCGAGAGGGAGAAGTCGTTTTCCGTTCCAACAATTCGCCTTTTCTAGACCTTGCGACCCAAGATTGCGTCATGCTTCTCGACAAGATTAAGCGTGTACTTGAAATCCCAGTGAGTCACGTCTCTCGATATACCCTAACTGACGAAAACTCCGTAAAATTCCGTAATCAGATAATTTTCTATGATATCGTCGTTCGTAATAATTTGCTGGATAGCGTTTTCTAAGACATAGAAAACCTATCTGAATCCTAATAAATTTTATAAAATGCTCCGAAAATACCTAAATAATAATTATAATAAATTAATAATAATAATAAATTAACATGAAAAATTCTCTTGGCTGAACAATTTGCCGCGTAAATAAATATAGAATGGCTTCCTACCGACTTATGCCAGTTGCATAAAACCCCTCGAAAAACACGTTACAAACTTATCGGTCGACTTTCAGTCGAATTTCAATCACTCCTATCTCAGAATAGCAGCTATTATCGAAAATCAAAACTGAAATGTGATTTGGATGCAGAGAACGGAAACAAATCAGGGAGTTGAAATTCCGTGAAAATACTATGTTAATTCGGACAACCGGAAGACACCCCCAAAACCCGGAAATCTTCTGGGAAAACCGGAAAACTTGGCAGGTATGAATAAGTTTTGTGTTCTCGCCACGTTGCCTGCAAAATACATTTCGTCACCTACGATTTGACCTCTACACGTTCCTTGAACAAGGACACTCCCCCAACGCGCGGAGTTGGGGGACAAGTAAGGGCGTACGGTAAGGGAGGGGATGCACATCTTCTATTCTGAGACGCCCACTGTCTGCACAGTGCGGCTTGACCTTGGACGGTTCTGCCTTAGGGCAGTCGAAAATATGGTCATCATCTGTGTCTCATTTCCTCCTGAAACTTTCACACTCAAAACAGGTGAGCCTACAGTGACTAAGCAGACAATCCTGGCATGAAAGCACACAAATTGAATTGAACGGATGGGGCTGGACGTGGGCGAGCATTCAGGGGCTTTCGTGCGCATCACTTGGCCTCTGCGACTACACAGCAGCAGAGATGGTGTGCTACATGCTCACCAGGTTTGTGAATTTACGAGTATATCGGTTATTTTCATGGTGGTTTTGAGCTGGTCTTTAAATCACCCCAAGAAGTCTTGTTCTGGAGTAAATTTTGGTTTAAGCATTTGGCAAGGAAGCCTGATATCATTCTGACAGTGAACATAATTGATTCATTAATAGTATACGAGAGCAGAACGTGGCTTTTATAATGTAATGATAAACTATGACAAATGATGTCTAAGAACTCCATCAATCAATACAATATATTCATTATAAATCACTCCTTAAGGTACGTGTTTTGGGCTTTGGGAATCCTTCATCAGCCCTTTCATATGAACACTCAAACAAGGATTACTAAACATATCAACATGCAGTTAAGAAACATAATTATACATCACTAAAAACTGTTAAAAACCCTTTAAAATCCATTATATAATGTCATATATGCGTCAAGTTGAACCGTGGTTAACGACTCGGACTAAGTTGTATTCTTAAAAAGATTTCTTGCTGTAGATGAGCGTGAAACGATTCCAATATAGAATCAAACAACCTTGAGAATGTAATGATATTCATATCTCGTATCATATTCAAGGAGTTTATACAAATTGAAATTTATGTCCATTATCATCTAAAATTAACTCCGCCTGCGGCAATCATGGGGTGGATTGAGTAGCTCCATGGGTGTCGTTGCCGGTCCCAAGCCCGAAGAAGGGAGGAGGGTTAGGGAGAAAGTTTCAACTCTCCCTGTAAAGAATTTGTGAGAGACATAGCAGACCATCTAGCTATAATGGCATGTGCTTAGGCCAGAAGGTGGCAGCCCCACTAAAGCACTCTGGGACTGTGGGCTAACAACCTGCATCTCTTAAAATTTATTGTTAAAGAAACTTCAAGAAGCAAAAGCCGGACGGACAACAAGTTGACAACCTTTGGAATGAAATGGACCACGAGGATCGGATTTTGGAATGTAAGGACACTTTACGAGAGTGGAAAGTTACATCAAGCTGTAGCAGAATTTATCAACTATAAACTAGACATAATGGGAATGAGCAAGGTACGCTGGAATGAATTTGGAGAAAATAGACTACCAGAGGGGATGACCTTTCTGTATTCAGGCAAACCCAATGCCGAGGACGACCATGTGAATGGTGTAGGCCTAATTCTAAATAAAACGGCAAAGAAGAGTCTGCTGGAATGGAGACCTATATCAGACAGAATCATAACAGCGCGGTTGAAAGGGCAGGTACAAAATGTAACTATCATCCAATGTTACGCCCCAACTGAACAAGCCGACATGGATACCAAAAACTACTTCTATACAGAGCTGCAGGCAACATTGAATGGGGTGAAACGAGATATTGTCATTGTGATGGGAGACCTAAATGCGAAAGTGGGCTCCGAAAACCTTGGGATAGAAAATATAATGGGGAGACATGGAGTTGGAGAGGAGAATGAAAACTGAGGACTATTTAAGGAGTTCTGTGCGAGCAATGAGTTGACCATCGGAGGAACGGTGTTCCCACATAGAAAATGTCATAAAATCTCATGGGTATCACCTGATCACAGGACACAGAATCAGATTGACCACTTTGCCATAAGTGGGAAATGGAAAAGATCATTGTTAGATGTCAGAAACAAAAGGGGAGCCGACATAGGTAGTGATCACCATTTGATGTGAGCCAAGGTGCGCATTAAAATCATAGCTGCAAAGAAGAAATTTGATGTTCCAAAAAAGCAGTTTGATGTTCAAAAGCTGAAGGACCCCAACGTCAAACAAGAATTTAGATTAGAACTGCGTAACAGATACGAAATACTAAATACAAGAGAAGATGGAGTAGAAGAAGAATGGCAGAAAATTAAAGGAGCAATCCTAGAAACTGCAGAGAAAGTAGTGGGATTCAGAGATAACAAAAGGAAGGATTGGATGAGCCAGGACACCTGGGAAAAGGTGGGAGAGAGGAAGAAACTGAAAGCAAAGATGAATACCACAAAAACTAGGAGACAAAAGATGGATCTTCATGCAGAGTACACGAGAGTAGACCGGGAGGTGAAAAGGAGTGCAAGATCAGACCGAAGGAAGTGGGCAAGTGATCTCGCATCAAGGGCGGAGAGGGCTGCCAGAGAAGGAAACATGAAGGAACTTTACCAGACCACAAGACTGCTAGGAAAGAGGAAGGGACCTATAGATCATCCTGTGAGAAGTAAAACTGGAGCGTTGCTGACTACTGAAGATGAGCAATTGGAAAGATGGCGTGAACATTTTGCAGAAGTGCTGAATAGAGAGGTACGAACAGAGGAAGAAGAGCAACAGGACGGAGAAGAACAGGGAGGTGTAGATGAAAATGCAGAGGAAGATGGAAATCGAAATGAATGTGACGTTCTTGGTAGAATCAAGAGTGGAGCACCTAGTAGAGAAGAGATCAGAGCTGCTCTAAAGCAAACTAAAAGTGGCAAAGCGCCAGGAACAGATAACATCCCGCCAGAGCTCTTGAAAGAAGATCTAGCAACAACAGTAGATTTACTGTACCCCCCGTTTGAAAAAATCTGGAACCGGGAAGAAATACCAGAAGAATGGAAGACCGGCACTTTAGTCAAACTTCCGAAGAAGGGCGACTTGACAAATTGCAATAATTGGAGGGGAATAATGCTGTTATCTATTCCTAGCAAAGTGTTGTCACGAATCATCTTCAACAGAATGAAGGACTACCTTGAAATCCACCTAAGAAGAGAACAAGCAGGGTTTCGCAGAAACCGATCGTGTGTCGATCAGATTAATACACTCCGCATTATCCTTGAACAGAGCATGGAATTTATGGCCAGTGTATATCTAGTGTTTATAGACTTCGAAAAGGCTTTCGATTCAGTAAACAGAAGAAGCATGTGGAAAATAATTGCAAATTATGGTATTCCGGGAAAGGCTATCAGAGTTATGCAAGAAATGTATAACGGATACTCGTGCAAAGTAATGCACCAAGGGAAATTGGCACCATCCATTGAAGTAAGAACAGGTGTAAAACAGGGTTGTGATCTCTCTCCATCAATCTTCCTAATTGTGATAGATGAAGTGATGAGGAAAACAAATGAAGGTAAAAGAAGAGGAGTAAGTTGGAATTTAACAGATCAACTAGAAGATATAGATTTTGCTGATGATGTGTGTCTCCTCTCACAAAGCTTTCGGCACATGAATGCCAAACTGAAAGATCTACAGGAACAGGCAAGAAGGCTAGGGTTAACTGTAAATTCAGGGAAGACCAAATCGCTAAGACTAAACGTAACAAGCGATAGGAAGTTTCAAATAAACGGAAGAAACGTAGAGGATGTTAAAGAATTTACATATCTTGGTAGCATCGTTTCTAAAACTGGAGGAGCAGAAGAGGACGTGAGCAGCAGGATCAAGAAAGCAAATACAGCCTTTATCCAGTTGCATCCTATCTGGAAAAGCAATGAGATTTCCACACGTACTAAACTCCGAATATTCAATAGCAATGTAAAATCAGTGTTGCTATACGGATGTGAGACTTGGAAAGTAACAAAATCTATCATAAAGAAAATCCAGACCTTTATAAACAGATGCTTACGAAGAATCTTGAGGGTGTTTTGGCCAAATGTAATATCCAATGAAGAACTATGGAATCGTACAAATGAGAAGCCCGTGGATTTACAGTTGAAGGCAAGAAAGTGGAAGTGGGTTGGACATACACTGCGCAAAAACCAGATGGCAATAGAGAGGCAAGCCCTGAGTTGGAATCCTCAGGGACATCGCAGAAGAGGAAGACCGAGGGAAACTTGGAGGAGGACAGTGGAGAGGGAAGCTGCAGAAGCGGGGAGAACGTGGGGACAAGTGAAGGCAATGGCGCGCAACCGAGTCCGATGGCGATGCTTCGTTGAAGCCCTATGTTCCAGCGATGCGAACAACAGGACTTAAGTCATCATCTAAAATTACGAAAATAAGAGTATTTATTTCGTTAACACGGCAGCCATGTTTTTATCGACGTCACAATACGCAGCCAGTGTTGCCAACATGTGGGATACAAAAGACACCACACAGGTCATGCTTAAGACATAGGTAATAGGTATGGATAAAGATTATTGATGCACGAGTATTCTGACTGTGCATGACAAAACCCTGGGGCGCATGTATGGTTAACGATTATTGGACAATTTGCCGTAAATACCGCCTACAGTAGCGTATGTGCGGGGTCGGCAATATGCTTCTTGTCCCATATTCATCTCAAATTTTACTATACAAATAGTGATCTAAAAAGGGATGATGGGTAGGTTATCGACAGCGGAGGAGTAAGGGTACCTTACTTGATCATTTACCAATTATTATTCATCATCACGAAAGGTGATTTGGCTAATTTCACTAGTTGGAAAATTTTAACAGCACATTCCACTCTTGTATAGGCTACAGTTACCACCCATTATAGAGTCTTCTATAGCAAACATTTCTGCTTTCTCAAGATGTGCAATTGTAGTCCTCCCCCTTAATATTCATATACAATCAAATTGTTTGCTGATGGAAGTGCTGAAATTATCCACAGCCATACATCGGTGTTGAGATTATAACAACTTGCAAGTCAAGGTCCTTATTCGTAAGGACACTACAGTACAGTATATGGAAACTGTCCAAACTCTGCATGGGCAGCAACAATCACCTTGTTCACATTATTCAAACATTGCCTACACAAAATGTTTCCAAGATCCAACATTGAGACCAAGATGGAGATACTGAACCTAGGGCCAATATTACAATGACTCCAAGCGACTCACTTCCATCGGTGGAGAAGAGCACGATAGAATGACAAGGAGGGTCCATAGTTCATCTCTCCTAGCGTTTATCCCAGTACGGGGTCCGCTGCTCTGCTACATCTTATCCACTTGTTCCTGTCATTGACATCTGCAGGTTGTAAGCCAACACCGTGCATATCCGTCTTAACGTTGTCGATCCAACGCTTCGCAGGTCGCATTCCACCTGGGTCCAGGTTGAAAGCTACTTTGGCGATAGAGTTGCCCGGCATTCTCATAACATGACCATGCCAATGGAGACGAGCTTCCCTCACTTTCTCCGTAATTGGTGTGACACCTAATTGTTGTCGAACATCTGTATTTCTGACATGGTCATATCCAGTCAGTCCAAGTGTCCAACGGAGCATTTTCATCTCCATCGTGTGCAGAGCCAGTTCATGTTTTCTTGTCATTGGGCGGGATTCCGCCCCATAAATTGCTGCCGGACGTACAACTGTCTTATAAACTCTTGCCTTTAGGTATTTAGGCATCTTTTTGTCGCAGAGGACACCAGTGACCTGTTTCCATTTGAGCCAGGCCGCATTTACCCTCGCCCGTGTATCTAAAGTGACATCACCATTTGACGTGATAACCGACCCTAGATATTTAAAGTTATTTGTCTTGGGCAGATTTTGATCGCTAATTTGGACAGTGCCGTCTGTTTGCGGGCCATATTCAAGATATTCTGTCTTCTGGATGTTAAGGTGCTATCCATAGGCAGCCAGCCTTTCCATCCATATTTGTGCTTGATGCTGGAGTTCAAGGTGTGTTTCTTGTTAAAGTACAATATCGTCATCGAAAAGAAGAGTCCAAGGGTGTGGTGTTTATAGGTCAGCCATAACAAAGATGGTACATAGTGATGAGATAATAGAAAAATTATTTAATTACTTGGTCAGTACAAGGTGAATGAAGACGTTAAGCTATAGCTCTGAACTCGTATGAGTAACAAGCAAAACTTAACTTATTAATAGTTGAGGAGACGAGAACTTGCCTTTGACACTCACAACTACGTTTATACAGTTAATATATGATTTTCACACCTATCATCATCTTCCAGGTCCAGTTTCCCGGGTGTGGTCTACAAGCGCTCGCCATTTATTTCAGTCGGAGTAGAGTTGCTGTTCTGCTACATCTTCCCATTTCATATTCTGTTTGTTGACCTCAGACTTCACTGTGTCTATCCATCGATTTCTTGGCCTTCCTACCGGTCTGCTCCCTCTCACTTCTCTGTCAAAATAATTTCTTGGTGTTCTATTTCTGTCCATTCTCATGACATGTAAAAACCACTGTATTCTGAGTCTTCCTAGGAGTTCAGTGACAAATATTTTGATACCAACTTCCTGTCTATAATTTTCATTCCTGTTCTTATCTATCCTGGTCCTCTGGTGCATTGTTCTGATGAATTTCATTTCTGTTGCCTGGATTTTACTATTAGCCTTGTTGAGTAGGGTACATGTTTCAAGTCCATAGGTGAGGATGGGAATGAAATAGGTGTGAAACATGCTTAAATTTGCTTTCTGGGGTATTTTGTCATCTCATAGTAGATTTCTCACTTGACAATAAAAAAGAGAAGCTCTTTGGGTCTTGTTAAGTATCTCTTGCTTTATAGTGTTGTCCTTTGAGACAACACTTCCAAGGTACTTGAAGTGAGAAACAAGATTGCAGCTGAGTTCCCTCCAGAAAGATGTTGGGACATGAGCCTTTCCTGTTGATAAGTCATTTAAACTGTTTTTGTTTGACTGATCTTTAGTCCAAATTCTTTAAACTTGTCATTTACATACCTTTTAAGGGGACAATTCCAATTGAAATTGCCACCTATTATCACTAGTGCACTGGAAATGTGTGCCGTGTTTCTTGCTCATTGAACGACAGCAGCCATGTTCCTCAAGTGTGGAGATTTGAAGCCATTCTTTTTTCAGTGTTGCCTATACAAAATGTCATTTGCAGCTTTACTGCTTTTCAGTCGGTCAACATGATTCTGTCCAATGAATTGGGCACGGTACAAGTAATAAATATGTAAACACACTCCTGGAAAAAATTACATGTATTAGTTAGTTACCACAAAGGCCGGATACTTACAGTATGTGTTTAAATATTTTTTTGTAACTAAATATTTTCTATTTATTTACATATTTTTGCAGTTTTTATAAATAAATACATATTCTGGTGTATGTATTCATAAGTACATACTTCCTATATTTGGTGGTGTGTTGTACTCCTTGGACGACTGTTGCCCACATTTTCGACCAATGGCAATTCCAGTAATTTGCTTCTCTATTTCATGAATGCACCCTTGTCTCTGTATTATAGTAGTATTTCAAGGCAGGATTCACCGGTCATTAGGTACAGCAGCGGGGGGGGGGGGCTGGAGTCAACAGTCTCATTAAGCCTCCAATAGTCCTCACCGATACAGGAATTTTTACTTGAAATTACAGCCAAGGTGGCATAGTTGTTAGCATGCTGAGCTTCTATGCCCAAGATTGCGGGTTCAAATCCGGCAGAAGTAGTCGGATTTTTAAGAGCGTTAAAAATCCCTCAGTATGCCTTCGGAAGGGAAGTAGAGCCGGCGATCCCATGTCATAGATTTATGGCATGTTAAAGAACCTTCCACTAATTACACCTGTGTGAAGCTAAATTGTATAGGTTAAGAATGTAAACAACGCTCTTAGGTTCCTACGTTCGTTGCCAAGAGCCGACTGTGGTGGTGTCTGGTAGCTAAGTTATGAACTAGTAGCCGTTGGCGGTGGCGTTTGGCGGCAAAAGTAGGAACTATTTGAAAAATTCAAAAGTCTGCAGTCCTTACTTGAATTAAAAAACAGATAACACATACTAATACAGTCATCACAATTAACACCGGTTATCAGACAGATTCTACACACACCCAAAGTACATGGGGCTACATGACCACATTGTCCCAGCGCTTAAAATTAAGGACCAACCGAAATTACAGCCGTCAGCGGAACTTTCGAGTATTGACAGAGTGCTATAAAAGTTTTTGAAGTGATCTTTTCTTTTGCTCTTTAGAATGAAATTTGAAAATAGCACATGATTTCGTATCGCGCATCTGCAGTAAGTATTGTAGGATTCGGAAACTGAGGCAAGCCTCCGCCTATTAAGTGGGAACATTTGTACTGTAGACAGGATTATGGATTATTCAAGCAGCTGGACGTTTCAATTATATTTTGAGTAACTGAAATAAGATACAAATTTAAGAACATATTTTAGGTACTAAATCACATATTTTCCTCTTTTAAGTACACGAGTACATATTTATGAAACGTTAAGCACAATTATCCGGGCCCTGGTTATCACACTTAATAAGACATCTTATTCCGAGAGATGCTGTCCTCCGAGATTGTATGGTCTTCCAAAAATCCATAAGCAAGACATCCCTCTTCGACCAATTGTTAGCACAATCGGTTCTCCAACTTACGCTCTTGCGCAATATCTCAGCAAGTTGCTTCAGCCGCACCTCGGGCGCACACAGTCTTACATTAGGGATTCAACCCATTTCGTCGAAAAATTGTCAACCATCGCCGTTCAACCAAATGCTATTTTGGTGAGTTTTGATGTACAGTCCCTGTTCACCAGAGTGCCTGCTGACTCGGTCATGTCCCTCATCAAGGATTTGTTTCCTGAGGACATTGCCCGATTATTCCACCACTGCTTGTGTTCCAGTTATTTCTTGTGTGATGGTAAATTTTACAAACAGACTGATGGTGTGGCCATGGGAAGTCCACTCTCACCTGTCGTGGCAAATTTTTTCATGGAACATTTTGAGGGGGAGGCTATATCTTCGGCGTCTTTCAAACCTGTGATTTGGTGGAGGTATGTGGATGATACGTTCGTGGTGTGGGAGGAGGGTTCTGAGAAACTGAACCACTTTCTGAACCACCTAAATCAGCTGCATCCTTCAATCCACTTCACAATGGAGCTAGAGTCGGGGTGGATGCTTACCTTTTTTGGATGTTCTTGAGGAGGAAGGTGGATGGCTCCATAGGGCACAGCGTCTACCGTAAGCCAACTCACACTAACCGTTATTTACATGCAGACTCCCACCACCACCCAGCACAAAAACATGGAATTATAACAACTCTAGCCAAAAGAGCGGAACATATTTGTGAGGCATCAACTCTTCAGAAAGAGTTACATGCGTTACAAACCATGTTTAAGGGTAATGGCTATAATGAATCCACTATAATAGGTCCCTACATCCCAGAAGGAGGGATAGACAACCTTCTCAGAGCTCCGACGTGAGGGGAACTGCTTACCTCCCTTATATTCACAACACCACTGACCGCGTTGCTAAGATTCTCCGCAAGCACAAGATAAAAACAGTTTTCGGCACTATGACGAAAATTGGTCAACGTTTAGCATTAAACAAAGATAAATTGTCCCCAATACTACAATCTGGGGTGTATGAAGTCCCTTGTACTTGCGGAAAAGTCTACATTGGACAAACAAAACGGTCCATTGCAACTCGCATCAAAGGAACATCTGTCTAAACCAACCTGACAAATCAGCTATAGCTGAACATGCCCTGTCTTCAGGGCACGATGTATGTTTCAAGGATGCTCATGCGCTTGCCCTTGTTAAGCACAAGTGGTCTAGAATTATAAGGGAGGCAGTTGAAATTCGTAAAAATTCCAATAATTTTAACCGAGACACTGGATATCAGCTAAGTGACACTTGGCTACCAGTTATTAAGGATCTAGGAAGATAGTTCCTCTCAGTCTCTCTGTTCTTCACCTATTTCAAATTGTACATTTTTCCTCTATGGCTACAGAGCCTGTATTTCATCTCCTTTGTTTGTCACTGGAGGACTTTCCATCTGTTTTCTCGCCGTTGCCTGTATGATGTTAGGTGTCTTTCAGATACACTTCCCTTTTGTTTATGTTTCCTTATATCCATCTAACCCTTCCTCTCCCCCCTTTTTCTTTTGGACATCCTCATTCTTCGAGGAGTCTCTATATTTTCACCATGCCCCCCTTACCTTCTCCTTACTTACTACTCTGTCCGCCGTTCTACCATGGTCCATACAGTAATTTCTGGCAGCTGCTCTCTGGTGACGAACAGAGGAATTTATATTTTTTGTATTTTTTTGTAATCTCATTGATATACTTTCTTTGGCAAAAGTGTTTCATTCCATTGAAAAAGGAAGCAAGGTTTCTCCTAAACGTATGGTTCTAATTAAATACACACGGCATTAGCCCAAAAAATGAATTATTTATATAATAATGTTATTGGTTTTACGTCCGTTTTAACTAGTCTGGCTTTTAGAGACGCCGGGGTGCCGGTATTTGCCCCGAAGGGGATCTTTAACGTGCCAGTAGATATTCTGACACGGCTCCCTCGCATTTGCGCTCTCTAAAGATAAATGCATAAGTTACCTACTGTAGGCCTATACAGGCTAGCTTACCCATTCTCTTGCCATGAGCAAGATGGTCCTGTTCGACAGTTTAGGTCCAATGAGAGGATTCATCTGAGCCATATAACAACACAGCCAACTGAAAATAAAAACGGAACAGTTAAGAAGAGTCTCAGTAGAGATATCCTAGCAAGTCTACAATCAAAGATCACTAAACAAAAGGTTTAAATAATTACTAAAATATCAACAGCAATTTGCGCAGTTGCATGTTAAAATACATGATGATAATTAATTGTTTTAAGGGGCCTAATGTCAATGAACAGAGCATAGTCTATTAAGGAAAAATGTACTCACAATAACCAACACGTTGCAGCAGTTAGCATTAAAACAACTTGCAGGATTCTGAAATAAATTAAGAAACGTTAAATTATCGAAAGGGGCGTATAGAACAAAACTTGATTTGTGTAACTTTAAGTGTTGTCAAACTTACCCTCTGTTCGGACCTTTCGGGATCACGAATGGCAAGACAATACCAACAATTCCCCATAATACGGTGAATATAATAACAGGGGTGGCAGACGCTCCCATTTTAATAAATTACTTCAAATGTGACCTGGAAATTTATCCTCAACACGAAGCAGTCGCTTTACCCTTCACCTAATTCTTGTCATATGACTTCGTTTTCATTATGCCAACATAACCACTGTAACGTCAAGGTTGAACCTTCCTTCAGCTAAAATATAATTAAAATAGTATATAAGAAATATTTGTATAACATTTTTCATGGTAATATATTGTGCCATTTACGATAATAAACTATATGATTAATACAGAGTGCATGGTCAAAAATCAATCCCAAAAATACAGAGCTTGGCAACATTGTATATAGCTTATCGCCATATTGTTTGCGTATTGCATGTCATTTGTTCTCACACAACCCAGGTGATCAGACGGATCAGACAACACCACCTGTGGTGTTGGATCAGACATCTGTGGCATCTGACACAGGACACCGACCACACCGACGTTTTTTATCTTGAAGGTAGACAGTGGGAATGCCTAAATCAAAAACACTTATTTTCTGAAGGACGATTGACAATCAATTGCACGGGATTAAATTAAGTTGCATTGTAAGAAACTACCACTGAACTAGTTTCTTTGCAGGTAAATACCAATATTTTTACCGGTCATATTTAAAAATCTTCCAGCTTTAGTCCTCCAAATTGTCTCAAATCACCTATGTTCGATCAATACTGCTCCGGTGACGGAATGAAGTTCACTCAGCCTCAAAAAGACAACTGAGAAAAGTTGGGTTATGTTCCCACCATTGAATACCACTTAAGCTGTCCTAGAAGTGGTGGTCCATTTCTACTCCATACCAATACTGGACTAGTACCTAACTTGAGGCCACGGCCGCCTCCTTCCCAGACCTCGAACATACTCCTATTACTAATATATACACTGGTGCTGACATATTAAGACAGGTTATGATGTACACACCTTGCACTCGAGTGCTAGAATCTAATGACCATTCCTCATTGTTAGTGTGATGACTGTCGCCCCAAAAGCCCAGATTCAATTCCAGTTCTGCCATGAAATTTAATTCTGGTTTGAGATAACTTGCTGGAACAATATCATTAGTATGCAATATAAGTGGTGTCAGTTTGGAAGGCCATACAAGTCTACTATTTAATAAACATTTAATTCAGCCAATGGCCATAGCAATACACGGAAACACAACGGAATCAATACTCTCGAGATTAAAAATCCTGGGCGCCACACAAGTCCTTCAGCGACAAGCCCCGTTCACATCTCAGTGCGTGATATCTGTCACAGAGCCCCCCACACACAACCGACAGATGCACTCTTTGTCTGCATCATGGTAAGCTTTTGTCTCGCACACTCGAAAGTGAAAACCATGTACTGCAAGTCTTGTCCAGGTGTGGCGGAGCTCGTAGTTGGGGCCTTGCCACTCGGAGTTTGTCATAGCTTCTGTTTATTCGAAGAAGAATCCATTGCAGGTTCCGTGTTGACGTTTTTATAATTCAGTATAACAAATTTCAAAGTTTCCGCCTAATCAACACTCATTTATTATTTTAGTTAGCATCTTCTGGGTACATGTTTCGGAATGTGTTCCAATTCCTTCTTCAGCCCTTTATAATTCATATTAGGAACATCATTACATAGACCAAAAAGACCTCGTCCATGTAGAAACATATCACACTAATATTAAAATACTATAAAAACTATTAAACAATTTAAAACATGACAAGCTTATAGACAATACAAACAAATAAAACATTCCTGCTGTTAATAGCCACTTAATTATATTATCACTATTATGCACATTCTTGTTAGGTGTGCGATGGTCAAATTGCGCAGTCGTTAATCACTTTTGTGAACAAGAAAACAAAGAGCATATTATTTTAGTGTCCATGACCCAAATAACATGGACACTAAAATAATATGCTCTTTGTTTTCTTGTTCACAAAAGTGGTTAACGACTGCTCAATTTGACCATCGCACACCTAACAAGAATGTGCATAATAGTGATTATATAATTAAGTGGCTATTAACAGCAGGAATGTTTTATTGTTTTATTTGTTTGTATTGTCTATAAGCTTGTCATGTTTTAAATTGTTTAATAGTTTTTATAGTATTTTAATATTAGTGTGATATGTTTCTACATGGACGTGGTCTTTTTGGTCTATGTTTGATGTTCCTAATATGAATTATAAAGGGCTGAAGAAGGAATTGGAACAAATTCCGAAACATGTACCCAGAAGACGCTAACTAAAATAATAAATGAGTGTTGATTAGGCGGAAACTTTGAAATTTGTTATACTGAATTATAGCTTCTGTTGCATAAAATTCCTTGCAAATGTGCCACTAAGTTAGTTGGCAAGAGCATCATTCGTAGCAGTTCTAAGGAGAAGGGTTCACCAGTAAGCACATATTCAGTCTTGAAGGGGTGCATTTAGATACGCAGAGAATTTTCTTGAGAAAAGCCAATTTAACTTAACTTGCTCAATTTTTTCAGATTGTTTTTGTTGAGATAGTCCCAATTCAATTCCATAAAAGACAATAGGAATTATATTGCTGGAGAATATTTCCATTGCAGTTGGTTGTTGCCATTTCCAAGTAGCTTACGAAGTTTATCTATGATAATTTGACGGTCTAGGAGGTCGAAGGCCTTCCTATAGTCAACGAAAACGGTGTGGAATTTTCTTCCTGGAAGTCTTAAGTGCTTCTCTGATGTCATCAAGCAGAATTTTGATTGCCTATAGGTTGGATCTGCCTTCCCTAAAGCCAAATTGATGGTCTGGTATTATGCGGACTGTTACTGCTGTTAATCTGTTGGATAACATTTTGCTGCACACCTTGAAAGATGTATTTTCCAGCTCGATTTCCCTATAGGGATCAGGTGAGTCATGGGATCCTTTAATAAATAATAACCCCTTGCACTACAGCCTGTGAAGGGCCTAGGCTTACCAAGCGACCGCTGCCCAGCCATTTGGCCTGCAGATTTTGGGGTGACGCGTGATCAGGGCATCGGGTCCCCTCGGCTGTTAATCTTGGTTTTCGTGATCGAGGCGCTGCCTCACTGTCAGACAGCTACTCAATTGTCCTCACGAGGCTGAGTGCACCCCGTTCCAGCCCTCATATTAGTTTCTAAAATTCCTGACGGAGCCAGGAATTAAACCCGGGGCCTCCGGGTGTGAGGCAGGCGCGCAACCCCAATACCACTGGGCTGGCTAGGGGATCCTTTACCTTTATACAATACTTTCGACGTGGATGTCATCCAGTTGGAAGGAACAGTAGATGTCTCGGGGCATTTGTTGAACAGCGCTGCCCATATTCCTTCTAAATAGGGAAGAACTTCTTTTAAGTGCTTGTTGATTATTTCTTCTGGCTCGGCCGCTTTGTGATTTTTCCGGCTAATGATCGTCTCACGTACTTCCTCTATGGTAAATCTCGGGAACTCGTCTATTTCCTTGTTAAGGGAATGGTTCCATCATGAAGGAGCTCCTGGAAGTGATTGTGCGAATTTAGGAGATTTTATCTTCAGTGCTGCAAAATGGTTTTCTGATACTTTTCTCACTAGCTTCTTACTTTCTGCTTCTGCTTTTTGTTTTTTACACTTTACATTCATTCTGATATTTTATATCTCTTATCAGTTGTATAGGCTTAATGTTTTTTTTTTTTTTCACCCAAAGTTATCTTCCTTTCAGTAAGTTACCTAATTCTTAGTAGAGCAATGGGGGCTGATGACCTTGCTGTTCTTCCCCTTAAAACAATAAACATCGTAAGTAGAATAATGTATTGTAACACTGAATGAGACATCACTCGTATGATAACATTTTCTTAAGCACTGAAATTACCCAAAATACCTTTTCTAATGATTAAAAATAAATCAGGAAATGATGTACCGGTAGTATTAAATGTTTAACTTACTCCTCTGCTGTCATAACCCACCCACCATCCCCTTTTTAGTTCGTGACTAGTAAAATTCCAGCTGTGTCTGCAACTAAGCACATGAATTATCATCAAATACAGTATTGCCAACCCTGTAAAATTTGTTAAATCCAGACCAATAGGCCTATAATTTGTCTTGAACAATGTTAGGTAGTGCACATAATTGGCCATATATATACCCCTGGTTTTTGTCACAGACAGTGGGGTAGTCGCTCAACAATAATCTTTAATTAGAGTGGCGTATTTTGTATCCCCCATGTTGGCAACAATGTGTGCGCTTTTGTGACAGTTGAAGAGACCTCTTGTGCTATCGAACATGGCTGCTGTTGTTAAATAAGCAATAAATAAAAGCACATATTTACATAATTTAGCACATATATCCAGTAATTTCAACTGTTAATGTCGCCCACAAGATGACATAAGGTATGAAAATCTAGGTACCAGAACCATATCAAAATGAAAGTGAAAAAGGAACGAGTGATATTTCATTCAGAATTAATCAATGTACTGGATGCAAATTGCCAGCCCCGTGGTGTTGGGGTAGCGCGCCTGCCTCTCATCCGGAGGCCCCGGGTTCGATTCCCGGCTCCATTAGGGATTTTAGAAACTGGCGTGAGGGCTGGAACGGAGTGCACTCAGCCTCGTGAGTACAATTGAGTAGCTGTCTGACAGTGAGGCAGCGCCCCGATCATGAAAACCAAGATTAACGGCCGAGGGGACCCGATGCCTGATCATGTGTCACCCCAATATCTGCAGGCCAAATGGCTGGGCAGCGGTCGCTTAGTAAGCCTAGGCTCTTCTTGGGCTGTAGTGCCAGGGGTTATTTTATTTTTTATTACTGGGTGCAAATTACGAAATTACATGTGTGTTGGGCAAACAAGGTCTGTCAGTCTAGCCATAACTAACCCAACCCCTGTATCCTTACCCTTACATTGCAAACCCGGCTGCAAGGGTGAAAAATCACAAAGCCACTCATAAAATGGTCACCTCCACCAACCAATTCCTGCTGAGAATCTCTTAAAGCGATAAGACTGGGAAGTCAAGATGAAGGGCTATAGCAGGGGTGGACAAGCGCATTGACTTTGGGAGCCGCAAATTTATGAAGCTGTTTCGAAGAGAGCCAGATTGTTAAAAGATTAAAGATTTATAAAATAAGGACAGGTTTTTTATTTCATAAAAAACGAAGAAACATTTATATAGTTTGGGGATGTGGTGGCGCAGTGGTCAAGCTGTTGGCCTCTCACCATGGTGGACCGGGTTCGATTCCCGGGCAATGCTTGTGAGATTTTCAAAGTGAAATGCCATGTCCTGTGGTTTGGATTCCACGTAAAATGGAGGTCCCGTGGCTCATGATCGCGAGATTAATGGTTATGTAAAACTACAAGCATCCTTCTTTCATTTTACTTTACACATAACTAGGGCCCGGAGTTTAAAAAATGCACTTAAAATTTTCAAATATGACTGTAATAAATGACCTAAAAATTTGAAAAATGCACTATAAAATGGAGAAAATAATCTTATAATAATAAACTCACCAATATTACAAAAATGACATCTTAAGCTCAAACTGAAAAGTCAATCAAAATAGATTTCTAGCACTTAACAAAAGGTTTATGTTCACTTCAGTCTGAGTTGCAGGTAACATTCCATTCCGCTAATAACTGGTTTGCGACGAGAACAAGAGCATCTGTATACCTACGGTACCGTTCTTCTGCATCCACTACTAATAGCAATACTGAAATATTTTTTTTCAATATTTTAAATTATCTTGTATCAGCTACTAGCTTCTTCTTAACTCTGAGAGACATAACCCTCATATAAAGCTGTGACATGACTAAATTGCAAAGAAATTACCTTAAAAGGCCGGTTTCTCGAAAATATGACCAAAAAAATCTAATCAAACTAAAAAAAATCTCTTAAAATGGAAAAATAGCAATAAAAAAAATGCAAAAAGATGGAAAATAAAAATGACATATTTATTATAAAGAGTTATTGCAGCCAAGTGGCCATACATTTTTTAAAAAATACATTTGATTGTTTGAGATGTATCTGTCTTTACTCTTCAGAACTAAGTTCCATTAGTGATCTTGTATTGTTCTTGCATAAGAGGATGTGGTATTTGTCGCACTTTTCGTTGCACTGTATGCACACGCATTTCTCAGAGATGCTGTAGTATGATGATATGCGGCATGTCTTGTGATGGAAGCCATGGACCGCCAGCCTGTCGACTGCGCTTCTCATCTGCTGGTTAGCTTTTGCCCAGCTTCGGTCAATCATGGCGCTCATGCCGTAGAATTCTTCTTCTACTTTTTCCTTCTTTTGCTGCCTTTCTGTTAGGAGATTGCTGTATGCTTTCATGGTTGGTAGTAGTAGTGTATATTTTAGTTCCTCTATCAGGAAAGATTCTCTTGCCAGTAAATATGTATACCTGGAGGGTGTATATTTTGAGATGCCTAGTGCTTTCTTTAGATACAGTGCTTTTACATTCTCTATTGTTCTTAGATCTCTTGTTTTCAAGTAGTCCCATATTATTTGAAGTCCATATGTCAGGATTGGTACTTAGAATGTCTTCAGTCATTAATGTTTCCTAGAACTTCGGTGCAACTAAAGTCGCGCTCAAAATTTTGTACTGTACATAGCTTTGTATTAACAAAATTAGGAACGGAGGTATTTTTGAAGACGGGGTGGCCCGTCCGGAGTTTCTATGTACTTCAGCATTGTTATAGACAGCTGAGTAAAAAGATGACATGCCATCAACATCCGGGCTTTACACATAACATTATTGTTCAATTACACAACAAAATAAAGGATTTTACTTTTGAGAAGTGCTTTTTCGAGTGTTCATTTTTGCTGTTAGTTGTTTGAAATCTGACTGATTTAATTGGTAAGCGAGGTTCACAAAATATCACTTGAAGGTTCATCAGTTAGTTCAGTTATATATTTAGATTTAATATGCTTGAGCATTGAGTACAATGATTCATACAAATATTGAGAGACAAGCTAACTTTTTTGTTAGTTACATGGTGGCCACTACTCCTGGAAAATCTGGGAATCCTGGAAAATTACAAAATATTTGAAAACTCCTGGAAAATAGCCACTGTTAATTAATTATAAAAATCTTTCCATTTTAAATCATATTCCCGCTACGGTTTTGGGTGAGCAGTCTTATCGTTAACGAAACGCATACCTGCCAACCCTTCCGATTTATTCGGAAACTTTCCGAATTTTCACCTCGTCTTCCGATCTTCTTAATTGCTATTATTTCTTCCGAATTTCGGGCCCCAGTGATATATTGTAAAAGAAAAAGGAACTGCAAATAATTTCCATTCTCAACAGGGTGTCGACCGGTATCGAAAGTAACGAATTTTACAAATGGGTAACGAACGTAACGAAAAAGTAACGAATTTTACATACGGGTAACGAAAATTTTTTGAAGGCGGATTGAATCGTTTAAACTCCGCCTCTAGTCTCAGAGATTGCGATGGAGCGAGTTTCACGCAAGCGGCGCCGTTTGCATAAGCTATATTTCCCCGTGCCTGAGCTCAAGGAAATGCATACTGAGGATACCTTGAGTGATATGCATCGTTCAGCGTATATTTTCGGTATCAAGAAGACATTTTAGTTTTGTGTGAAATAAGTTATTTATCTGTGTTATTAGGAAATCTGACTTTTCGCAGGACGTTTATTCGCGAAAACTTCTGAAACTAGTCAGAAACCTCGCATTTATTTGGAGACTATGTCAAATTGAAGTCCAGAAATAACGAAAAATAATGTAATGTCGCAATCTTGCGAAATGTTACAGTTTCGAAAAAGAATTATGAAAAAGCTTCGAAATACGTGGGCTATAACTTATTTTAAAAATCTGTCTCGTAAATTTGCGACATCCAGTATGGTTAATTCGAAATTCCGTTATATGTAGATTTTTCCTTCGAACTTTGGTTTATCGGATATATTATAATCTAACCGGTTATTTCGAAAACTTGTATAATTCGTGATTGGCATTCGAAAGAAAACGTGTCCTCTAGTCGTATTATTCGTGCAATCCTCTCAGAATAATTCGTAATATTTGATATCTACTTCGAACATTCATACTCAAGACGGCCGGCTGACCGCACGACTTGTCTGCGGGAATCTCGTCAAATGGACCGAAATCGATGTCAGCTACGTAAAATCATAAAACCCGTACCCTAGCGTGAACTTGTGACCACGAGGACTGCGGGAATCCCGTCAAAGGTGATCGGGCACCAATCACGAAACATTCCGAAACCTACTCGCTACTTTTCCCATGTCCGTATACTCAAAAGCGTACGGGGAGCGAGAAGTGCATTAACCCACTTAGATATGACAGCCTACGTAGTGTCGCGATACGAATTTCTCCTCGTGATCCACCCTGAACCGATGAACTCCCAACCACAGCATAGGGACAGCGGGAATCACGGCGCCGGCCATACAACTTGTCCATAACTACTCGCGAATTTTAACCATGTCCAAACTTGAGCTTGCCTCTACCATTCTGTCAGGACGAATAGACAATCGTTCAACGGCCGTGTGCGGCGCGGTATGCACAATATCGCGAGGACAACGTGAATCTCGTAAAACGGCCGAGAGCGGCAGCGTTTGCGGTACATCGCGATATTTATGCGCATTCAATGACGAGGACAATTGGATTATTGTCAAACGGACAGCAAGTGGCGCCGATTGCGTAATAATGCTATATTTTCTCGTGCCCGACCTCAAGGACAATGGAAATCTCGTCGAACGACTAAAAGTGACGCCGATCGTGTAACATCTCGAAATTTCTCCGTACCGGACTGCGAAGACAGAATTCGGTTACAATCACGTAACGTCCCATAAATTTCTTCGTGATCTACCACGGTGACAAAGGAAATCTCGCCAAATGGTCAAGAGCAGAGCAACCTCTTGGCAATTATAAAAACACCTTGTGCACAAAACGACATATTATCTGAAACAACTCATTTGATAATAAATATCTAGTATTTATTTATTATTTTTAATTTTTTTATAACTCCCTAAGTGAATTGTATTTACCGCTTTAAACACAGTTCATTGTTGTTTTTCTTCACCGCGTGATGAGCCCCTTTACTTGCAGACCGCAGACGTATCTTGAATTCAAAGGTACGGTAACTAAACTTAACTAAAAGGTAACTAAAAGGTAGCTAAAAAGTAACTAATTTTTACTTCATCCTTACAGTAGACACCCGCTCAAGGAGATTCTCTCGTAAGTAGTAATTTCTTTTGTGATTTACGTAACCTTGTTTTTTTGTGCAAGTTTGTGTAAGTTCCTCGCTTGGCTGTGAGCTCCATAGCTGCGATTTCGGAATGGTGAGTCAGCTGATCGCCGTACCGCATACTGATAGGTGGTATATTACGGACAAACAGTTGTCAAGCCTACGTGAATATATGGTAATAAACCAATATAGTACAATATATTTCCGTTTGGTATTGATTGACGGAAATATATTGTACTATAATGGTTTATAATCTCTTGTCAATACGGACCATGGCGGAATCTAAAGTAAAATGAATATGTGGAAGCGAATTCGACGTGTAATCCATACGAAAGATTGTAGGCATTTTCTATAAAAAACAATATTATGTACTCTTACGTTTAAATATTGGCCAAACATACTACTCGATGATTGAAGATTGTTTACATTTTTGTGAATTTTATGCTGAACTCATACTTTGCCAATAAAGACACACAGGTCTTTCGTGTACCCTCATTCGCCCTCGCCACGGTATACTGCGCATGATGAAATCTATAATTTAAAAAATCTTCCTATTTTTGATTTCCGAAGGTTGGCAGGTATGCGGAAAGAAATTTCCTCAGGCTACCTGTTTCTGTGTGGGAGAACACGCGATAGTATTTTTGTAAAATTTATTGAATATATACAACTTTACCGCAATAAAATTGCAGGCGGCATTCTTTTCTTTTTTTAAGCGGATATTTCAGACACAAAGGCTTTTTTAAAACAACAATTAACCCATTTGTGAGTAGGCTTGCGTATCAATAACGCAATCACCACTAATTTTTGTCTGTATAAGTAAACCTAACACAAATGGTCTTGAAGTAGGCAACCGATAAAGCTCCCCCCGGGACTTGCACTTATTTTTAAGTCTGGAAAAATGAGTATTACTCCTTGAAAACTCCTGGAAAATCATTGACCGATTCGAGTGGCCACCATCTACGTAAGTATTTCTTTTCTGGAACTTTCTTCCAAAACGCCAGTAAATTTATATACTTTATATGCTTTTTAAACTTTTTAAAATCTGAACTAAGTTACCGGTATTTTTTCAAGGAGACGCACGAGTTTGAATCGAGAGCCGCAGTAGGCTCGCGAGTCTCGTGGCCATCCCTGGGCTATAGCATTGGAGAGCTATTGATTGGATAGAGGGCCGATAACCTACATGTTAGGCCCCTTAAAACAACAGTTATCATCAAGATTGGATAGAAGGTGTCACTGCTCACCTTTGAACATACCTGTCCATTTATCTGTTCCTCCGTCTAGACCAGTTGTCATTACAACAAGTAAAACCTGAATTTTCCGCCGAATCAATACTTTACTTATGGAAAACTTTATGGGTACATGTTTCGGAGACCCTACTGTCTCCTTCTTCAGCCCTCCTTTGGTACTACAAACATCGTATAACACATTCGAAATCCCCTAATAAAACAACACAGAATACACAACATAAATTACAAAGCCACAACATATTAAAAACTATGAGCTTAAAACACATTAATTATGGAAAAAGTTTGACTAGGTCACATATGTCCGGTAAGTCTTTGTGCCGTTTTAATTTCCGTAAGAAAGTTTTTTTCCATAATCATGGAAACACGTACTAACAAAGGCATTACCTGATGATTTTTTATTCTTCAGATTATTTGGAACTATTCAGCATTTCCATGACGAATAAGACGAGGTATCAACTTGATAATGTTCCTCGCAAGTCTTTATTATATTATTTTGATCCGGTTAGATGACTTGATAATATTCAGATTTTTGGCATTTATTTTCTAAAACGTACTTCATTCATTTCAGGACCAAAACAATAGTAATGAAAATATTTAATCGATGCCGCCGACCGTCAGCTTACCATCATAAGAAGCCTTGAATTGACCGTCTTCAATTCTAATTGGACTGTTATTCATAACAACAGTCGCTTTACTATAGCACGTTGTTAAGTATTCTAGAGAAGGAACACCATAATATTTGATGTTCTACCTAAAACAACAAATGTACATCGACAATAGGCAAATCCTAGATGCTTTCAAGTCAACAAGCCCTACGTACACAAGAATCTCCATAGATTGTTTACATTTATTTTAGAGTTTGAAGACACTGTGAACAAAACAAATGGTTGTGCATTAACAAGAGTTTAACGTGTCCTAAGACACAAACTAACTAGAACTGAATGACTGAAAATGCGAGGAGCATTACATGTTTTATCTTTGGTTGTTTGTTGAATTTTAATTAATGTGTTTTAAGCTCATAGTTTTTAATATGTTGTGGCTTTGTAATTTATGTTGTGTATTCTGTGTTGTTTTATTAGGGGATTTCGAATGTGTTATACGATGTTTGTAGTACCAAAGGAGGGCTGAAGAAGGAGACAGTAGGGTCTCCGAAACATGTACCCATAAAGTTTTCCATAAGTAAAGTATTGATTCGGCGAAAAATTCAGGTTTTACTTGTTGTAAACACGGTCAATACGGAACCTGAAATGAGTGCAGTTGTCATTATCCTTCTCTCCCTGTTCTTTGATTGACTGTCACAGTGTAATTCTTGTTTCAGAACATCATCATGTTGCTGGGTAAGGCTCTGAAGTATTCGTACAAGTGCCTGCCAGTGCAGTACCAGAACTGTGCGTTCCTGTCCAGCGAATGTCCCAAGCAGATAGCCGTGGTGCTGTCAGGCTGTGGCGTGTATGACGGTACCGAGATCCACGAGGCTGCGGCAGTCATGTCGAGCATCACCAGGGCAGGAGCTGAGTTAGTCTGCTTTGCCCCAGAAGTTCCTCAATTCCATGTGGTGGATCACTCCGAGGTGAGTTTTGTGTGTCAAACATCATCATCATCAACTAGAACAGTTTACAACCACAGGTCGGGTCTGCTTGGAGCACAAGCCTCTCCATCGTTTTCTGTCCATCCACCACTTCTCTTCTGTCACTGTTGTCCAATTCACTTCTTTTCTCTCAACACTTATCTTCATCCCCTTTATCCACCTATCCCTTAGTCTTCCTCTGGTCTCTTTTTCTTCCACTCCATTTCCAATATTTTCCATGGTATTCTCTCTTCTCCCATTCTTTTCACACGTCCTTACCACTGTAACCTTCATTTTTCAATCCTATCCTGTATGGGTTCTTCCTTTAATATTTCTCTGACTCTATCATTTCTGACTCTGTCCATTCTAGTTACACCTATACGACTCCTGAAACTTCATTTCCACTGCTTGTGTTCTGCTTTTATCTCTCTCCCTAATCACCCAAGTTTCTGATCCATACGTTAGGATCGGCACAAAGTATGTCTTGCATTATATATGATCCCTTTACATTTGGGCACATCCTTGCTCCTTATCAGGCCTCTAACACTCTTGAAGAATCCATCAGCACACCTTCCTCTTTCAACTAATTCCAAGTCATTTCCCCCATTTTCTTCAATGACACTTCCCAGATACTTGAAGCTCTGCTCGCCGCCTAACTTTATGCCAGAGTAAACTCTTCCCTTCTCACGTGTTGTTATCACCACTTCACTCTTTTGCGTGGAAAACTTCATTCCATAGGATGACACTACTTCCTCCCATGCATTGGGTTGTGTCAAACACCATCACAAAATTAACAGAAAAGTAATCTAAACTGCAGGGAGAGCCTTTCCTATAGGGCGGCTTCGGTGGCGTAGTTGGTAGCATGCTGAGCTTCTATGCCCAAGTTAGCAGGTTGAAACCCGGCCGAAGCTGTCGGATTATTTAAGAGTGTTAAAAATCCCTCAGTATGCCTTCCTTCGGAGGGGAAGTAAAGCCAACGGTCCCATGTCATAGATTTATGGCATGTTAAAGAACCTTCCAGTAATTACACCTGTGTGAAGCTAAATTGTATAGGTTAGGAATGTAAACAACGCTCTTAGGTTTCTACGTTCTTTGCCAAGAGTCGACTGCAGTGGCGTCTAGTAGCTAAGTTCTGAACTAGGCCTAGTAGTCGTTGACGGTGGCGTTTAGTGGCAAAAGTAGGAACTATTTGAATAATTCAAAGTTGCAGTCCTTCCTTGAATTAAAAAAAAACAGATACACACACTAATACAGCCGTCACAATCAACACCGGTTATCAGACAGATTCTACACACACCGAAAGTACACGGGGCTACATGACCGCATTGTCGCAGCCCCTAAACTGCGGAACCAACCAACCAACCTTTCCTATAGAACGAGCCTCGCCTGTGCTGTGTACTGAGCGAAGCACGTTGAGCATCTACCATTAAACAACAGCGCGTCGGGAAGCCCCCACATGCCGTATTTACTCGGCTATAGGAGCCCCTTTTTTTTCTAAATTTTTAGTTCCGAAATTGGGGGAGGGTACTATAGGTGCGAACTTAGCAAAAATCCCTTATTTAGGGAAAGGGAGAGAGTAAAAATAAGCTGATGCTACATAGTACGATATAATCAAAATAAACGAATGATACACCACAACATCCGCGCGGCGAGAAGATACTACCATACAGTGGTGGATGGGCATGGCCAGTAGAACATGCAGGCTGAATACAAAATCGCCACCTATAACGCGTTCTTTGTTCCGAATCACACTGGCGTGCATATGCCAGCCGGCCGTCTGTTGCATAGTGTGAGTCATAGCCCGTACGCACAGAGACTTTCTTCAAACAAGGTCTCGCCTGGTTAGCAACAGAGCTCGCGTTCGATTGGACCAAGCAGCCAACAATGATCTAACATCTTGTGTACAAAGACTATTCCATGATTATTACCAACCACCTCTGAAAAGATATCACACTTTCCCTGTTATAGCTGCACTGACAGAATGCATACCTGCCAACTCTCCCGATTTAGGCGGGAGACTCCCGATTTCAGACCATTTCTCCCGCCCTCCCGCTTAACGTATTAAATCTCCCGAATTTTCAAAAATACCACGCGTAATTTCGGATTGAATGTGCGAGATGACACTCCAGTCGTCTATTTTACGGATCGACTTTACGTGTTTTGAAGTTATAACTCGATACCGCAGTTTCGCTCTGTATCGATAATCGACAACTGCGTACTAACTCCCGCGTCGCGTCCTGGTGTTTTAAGAAGTTGGCTTCGAATACGTCTTTGTTTTAAATCGCCGAAGGTTAATTCAGCTCTTGTTCCTAGATGTTTTGCATAGTGACCTGTGGGTGAGAGGTAGTTGTACGCTGCGGAATATTGTATCTGTTTCACATGTGAAATTATATGATTTGTGTATAACTTTGTTAGATGTTGTTGGTGTGAATATGCCGGTAGGCTGTTGTGATTTTTCGATCTGAGTGAATGCGTCGGTTCCTCGGTAATATAGCGAAGAAATATGATGTGACATTTAATAGTGTGTACAATGACAACTTTCCGCATATAACTGAGTCAAGAAGAGGCGCAACATTTGCATTTTGTAGTGTCTGTAGGAGTGATTTCAGTATCTAGCATAGTGGAAAAGGGGAAATTTCTTTTTCCAAAATTAAGTTTTTTGTAGATAAATTTCCTAGCATGTTAACAGACACTCAAGACAATTTTAATGAGGAAATGGATGCTTTACATTCCCAATTCTGTACTTTCCAACTTGAGGATGTGACATCCATTGAGGAAGAAGAGAGGATTGATGTGAGGTGGGCACTGGTAGGCCAAATGAAATGTAGTGGTGGGGTACTCAAGTATGACAAATTGTCCAAAGTTATGCTTTCCATTCTGACCATTCCGCATAGTAATGCAGAATGTGAGAGGATGTTCAGTCTTGTCAGAAAAACAAGAACGCAGTTCAGGTCATCTCTCTCCGACTAGACTTTGGACAAACTTATAACTCTGAAGTCGATTCAGAAAGGGAAGTGTTTTGAGCAAGAATATAGCAAGACCTTTTTGAAGAGGGCAAAATCAGCACAGTCACTTGCAACAAAGACCAATAATATGATCTTCGATATGTCACTAGTTTTGTATGCCTGAGTGTGGTCGAAAGAAAGGTATGCTTGTTTGATAGACTAGTGAGAATTTAAAATTACTCAGTCTTAAGTACATTTGTAAACTGGGATGTCATATCATGTTAGTCATGTACAGTTTAATAGTTGTATAGCTATAGTTTATAGCTATATAAGTGTATTCTCAAGAACCTAGCACTATCAAAGGTGTTAATTTTTACTGATGTGCACTCACATTACTTCTCATGAGTAATAATATGTTCTTTTTCGCCTCATTTCATCCATTCACTCATCATTTTATGTATTTTTTATTATGATATCTTTAATTATGCTGGATTTTGCAACTTAATTTATGGCTGAAGAAGGGACCAGTACTAGAGGCCCCGAAACATGTACCATATAATAGCAAGTTTATAACTTGTTGTAAATAAATGTATTGACTAGGCGGAACAGTTTCTCCTTTATTATATAGTGAATCTGTCAATACGGAAAATGAACTTCTTTCAGAGCACAATTCAGCAAATATGATGAAATTAATATTTTCTCACCAACGAACGACAACTTGAAGATGATTTATTGTAGGAATATCTTAAAAGGGATCTCCAAACCTTGAACTAAACTGTATGCGATATACATTCCCCATAGCCACATGGCCTACAGTACGTCGTTGTACCGATCTCCGCCATCACGCGCGCTCATTGTTTCCGTCCCATCCACTTCCGTCCCTTTTCCAAAATCACTCCCACTAAAATGTCCAGCTACCGAGAGGAAAGATGATACACATCAAAAACAAACGTCCGGCTAAAGAATTAACTGTGTTGTTTAAAGTGGGTAAACTCAAACTATTTCATAGTAATCCTATGCGATAATACAGTGCTGGTATTTAATTGTAGTGTATTGTCTTATTAAAACACAATCCTTTGTAAAATGGAAACCTATCAAAACTGAAAAATAAATCCGGAACGATTGCATTCTGCTTTAGGCATGTTTTACTGTATTTATGTACATGTTCATCCCTTTTACCGGGCTTGGGATCGGCACAACGAACTCCGAGCGATTCTTATTGGTGGAGTTCGAGATTCCGCTGTACAGGGTGATGTCTCATTCAGTTTTATCACAAACTAGCAGTAGTGCCTGGCTTCGCCCGGTGGATTTATTTGTTTTACAGAACTGGAGCGCTCAAGGATAAGGATCGGAATAAATGAAAGTAAATTTGAAAGCACCAACGCTTATTGCAGCTGATAACCTGAGTATACTGTGCCAACACCATCGCCCTTGTACAGAGGCATACTATTGTCATGATAATAACTGTTTTAAGGGGCCTAAGAAATCTTTTTGCACTAATTACTCCCCGTGACTGCAATTTATAAGCAGCTCGCAATTCTGCACCAGAACACTGGTAGGGGCGTCGTGAAGCGGCCTGCATTACATGGCAGCAATGGACGTAGGTATTATTGAAGCCTTCCTGGAGTGCTTGTTCTTCTGACTTACTGAACAAAAATCAGGTTACCTGAGAGGTGTAGCCTAATGCTTCATAGCCTAAACTATTCCTCTTGAATCAGGCTATCATATACAAAAATATTTTTCGAATCCGACTGGTAGTTCCAGAGATAGCGCGTTTAAACACACAAACAAACTCTTCAGCTTTATTATATTAGTATAGATATAGCCTGCCCAGTCATTCGAGCAAATTTGTGTTGACCAATTGAAGAGTTACAACTGAGAAGGATTAATGGGTGTATCCTATAAGCGTTCTTCTTCTTTTTTTAAGGGACAACCATCAAAGGACAGTCGACCCAGGAATGTTCTGGTGGAGGCGGCTCGAATTGCCCGAGGGACTATACTACCCCTGAGTTATCTTCAAGTGAAAGATGCGGATGCCGTAGTGTTTCCTGGAGGGTTTGGAGTTGCAAAGAACTTGTAAGTATGCACTCGTGCTACAAGAATGTGTTCATTTTAACTTAAATATTCAGAATGGGTTTTTAGGACATGTGCAACGTTTCTTCATATCTTTGGCGTTTCACGGCTGGCATTTTCAAACATTTGTTTTGATAGCTTGAAGTGGCGCTGTCTGAGTTTTATATAGGTTAATGAATGTTCTCGGAGATTTTGGACTTCAGCCTCCTCTTCCGCATAGTCTCTGAGATTCTTTCCACGTTCTGGTAGACTTCTCTGTTGCTTCGCAGTTTCCATTCGTCTTCAGTCCGAACTGCACCCATGATTTTTCTTAGAATTCTCCTCTCCAGGACTTTAGTTTTTCGAGGCTATAGTTCATCGAGAGACATTCACTGGCCAAGACACATTCAGTTCTTACGACAGTGTTATAATGCCTTATTTTGGTATTCCACTTCTTGTTGTAGATATTTTTCGTAATCCATATGCTCTTTCCATTTTTAGAATTCGATCTCCCACTGCTGCTTTTTCTAACCCATTCTCCTGTATAGTCTCTCCCAGGTACTTGAACGTTTTGATCCTTTCAATCCGTCCTATCTCCGTGTCAAAAAATTTTTGTCCATGCTTGTCATTTGTCATAAGTTTTGTCTTTTCAACTGAGATCCTCAGTCCTGTAAGGCTATCGATCTCTTCCAAGAGGTTGATTTGTATGGTTGCTTCCTCCATGGATTCCGATAGTACCGCAAAATCATCTGCAAACGCCAGGCAGTTGACTAATTCCTACCGACTTTCTCCCAAAGCAGATTGGGTTAATTCCTCGACCTAGACTCATTGTTACTCGTTGGGGACCCTGGTTAGAAGCGGTAGTGTAAATATGCAAACAATTTTGAAAATTTTAAATCAGTGATAGATGAACTATATAAGGATGGCGATTCATCAATCAAAATTTTTCAGGACTTACATTATGATAAAAACTGAATTATTTTATATACATGCAACTTTGAATTTTTTGCCTTCCTGCATAAGAAATTCTTCAGGACTTACGGTACGGTACGTAAAAAACTGAATTGTGTTATGTAAGGTGGTGTGCAAATTATTAGACTCGATGCCAGTTTTCAAAAATGGCATTTATACTTTTCACAGCCGGATTCACTAAATTTTTTGCAAAGTGCAGAAATTACCATATTTACTCGGCTATAAGACCCCCTCTTTTCTAAATTTTTAGTTCCGAAATTGATGGGGGGGGGGGGGGGGGGTACTATAGACGCAAACTTCGCAAAAATCCATTATTTTGGGAAAGGGGGAGAGTAAAAATAAGCTATTTTATTTTGTTGCTACATAGTACGATATATATTCAATCGAAACAAAGTTTACATCTTTAATCAGCCCATTATGAGACTGCCATAACCTCACTTATCCACCACTATTCCCGGCTACCCCCCAAAGACTTTCACTACTATCCCTTGCTAAGCAAAAATCTTAGTATCGAAGAAATAGAGTGGAATGGACAAAGTATCAGACATGGATGTACAAACTTTATTTTTATTTGAACATAGGGAGGGAGAAAGCATCAATTAGGTTATGAGTGATGATGCTGAACGATCACATCTCACTTACATTTGTAAACACAACCGAGTACGTATTATTCACATGTTTCACATTAATATACCAATAACGTGTCACACAAACGCTGACGGTTCTTGCAGCAAATAAAATGTGTAGCAAATGAAATGTGTTTAAAATAACTGAGAAGATAGCTGCCTTCAAACACCACTCCGAAGCGCAATACAGAGAATAACAAAAGAATGCAAGCAAGATATGAATCCATAACTCTCACTGGCGGATTTCAAAACTTGGCGCTTCTACTCGGCGAATAGTGTGGCATCTTCTATTGGATATCGGGTGAAGCCTATTGGTTACACAATTCGATATCCTGCCCAATCGGGTACATGTACGCCAAATGGCGGTCGTATCGTCTGAATAACAAAAATAATAATGTAACAAGAAAAATATTTTTGTCATAGAGGAGCATGAATTTGTTATAATTTAAAAAATTAAGAAATCGTCAATTTCCAAGAATGTTGTATTTTGACTCTCAATAATTAAGGAGGGGTACTATAAGCGATTTCCAAGAATTTTGTATTTTGGCTCTCGAAAATAGGGAGGGAGGTATTATAGGCGAGGGGGTCCTATAGCCGAGTAAATACGGTACTTCAAATTTCAAACAAAGAGTCTTAATTATAATTTTATTTTAAGAAACTCAAAGTAATATGATTTTTTAGAATTTCCACTAACAGAGAAGCTTAGCCAATGCAAAATACCACACGTTTTGTTTTGATTACTTCACTCTACTTTTCGTGTGAATTTAGAGCTGAGGGTTTTGGAGTCATTTTACTGATGATCAACGATTCATGAACTAAGGATTGAAATCGTCCGACTTAGAGGGTACATTTCGAAGTCAATGAGGAAAAGAAAACGGGCCCATCTCGGGTATCCCTTGGAATCCCCAATTCTGAAAGTTTGCAGTTGCAATTCCTTAAGAGGAAAGGTGTAAGTCCACGGGAGAGAAAACATTACTAACAAGGGGAGGATACCATGCGTGGGTCACAGATTCGATCCATCTTTAGTACACGTGTAGGGCATGACCAGGCTTATACCAGCTGCAAGTAGTAAGGTGCGCTTCTCAACCGTTTGAGAAATTAATTAATTGCAATTGCAGTGCGGCGTCTGTGTGCGTTGTACACTGGCAAGGAGCCAACGGGCGCTTGGTGCAGTGGTAAGCGCGGGATCGCTGGATCGAATCCCCCTGGTGAGCTTTTGCGGTGTGTTGTGTTTTTTTGTTGTTGTAAACATTGGCAATTTATAACAATGTAGGTGTCGTGAACAATGTTTATTTTCTAGTCAGTTGTAATAACGTGTTATGTGATCGGGAAAAGGGATTCTGAAATCATCGTATGGGGGTCAACGTTTGTGACATTACATAATGTACAGTATCAGCATTGCAAGTACATCGGTATTATGCACGGTCTAGTGTATTCTATTATATGTAGTGGTATACTTTTATACTTTGAATGCCCAGTCTGTTCCGTTCATTGTACGTCTGTGAAACATCAGACCATCCCGTACCCTGCAAGTAATGACTCGTGCTATGCGTATTAGTTGGAAATTGCCAATGGCTAAAAAAAAGAAAACACACAATACACTACAACGGCTCACCGGTGGAATTCGATCCAGCGATTCCTCGCTTGCAAAGTAGTGCTCTTACCGCTGAACCACACGCTCGTTGGATTCTTGCTATTGTACAACCACATGGATGCGGCACTGCAATTGCGAATAGTTAATTTCTCGGAAACGACTGAGAAGCGCACCTTACTACACTGACCGGCAAAAAAAGTGGAACGGTTAAAAAAAGTAATATGAATAGTATAAAACTAGCCTTGAAAAATATTTAATCACATTTTAAAAGCTTTTCACACATTAGAACAAACATCTGAAACATCCTTGAATAGAAATTGATAATATGACATTTCTTAGGGTGGTTTATTACCACCAATTACCCCCCAATCTTCGATGAGCCTATCTTAATGGTTTTATGGCGGGAAGCGGACTGAAAGCGTTTAAGGTTTATGAGTATTGCCGCTCGCTTATTGTTGTTCTAGGGATAGCAACTGGCATTTGTTGAACATGTGTGAACCATTGTCACACAATTTAGCAAGTTATCCATTTGCAGTTCACACTAAAACGTGCCTCTTAGCCGTGAAGAAGCTGCACAGGCAGTTGCATTGGTGGAGGATGGCCGCAGCTTCCGTTATGTTGCTGAGGTCATTGGATCATCTCTCGGTAGCATACATCGTGCAGTGCAACGTTACAGAGAACTCCGAACATACGACAGGAGACGAGGGTCAGGCCGTAGAAGAAGCACAAGTGCCAGGGATGACAGATTTCTCACCCTCCAAGTTCTGTGTGATCGGCATACCACAGCAGTTCAGGCATGAAATCAACTGGAAAATGTCAGAAATGTGAGAGTGAGTGAGCGAACAGTAAGAAGAAGGTTTGAAGAAGCTCATCTTTCGTCCAGGAGACCTGCACGTGGACCCGCACTCGAACGGCATCACAGAGAGGCGCGTCTTCGCTTCGCAAGGCAGCATCTGGGATGGACCCACGAGCAGTGGGCCTCTGTTCTCTTCACTGACGAGAGTCGCTTTAACCTTAGATCTCCTGATGGAAGAGAAAGAGTGTGGAGAAGGCGCGGGGAGAGGTACAGCCCTGTTGCTTTCTCCTCCAGGACTCCATTTGGAGGTGGCTCGGTTATGGTGTGGGGTGGCATCAACGTTATGGCCCGCACTGAGTTGGTGTGCATCGATCACGGGACGCTCAATTCCCAAAGGTACATCGAAGAGATCCTGATGAACCATGTGATGCCCTTTGCGCCTTTCATTGGTCAGAATTTCATGCTGATGCAGGATAATGCCCGCCCTCATACTGCTCGCTGTGTTGTACAATATCTGCAGGAAGTGGAGATTCAAACCCTGGACTGGCCAGCTCGTAGTCCTGACTTGAACCCCATCGAACATGTATGGGATATGCTTGGAAGGAACGTCAGACAGCGTGACCACACCACCTTGGCACAACTGAGAACATCGCTGCTGGAGGAATGGGATCGCATCCCGGCAGATGCCATTCGACGAGTTGTGAACAGTATGCCTGAACGTTTACAAGCTGTCATAGACGCTAAGGGTGGAAACACTCGTTTTTAGTGACCAGTGTTCTCGTGCAGTGCAGTGCAAACATTAATACTGTTTTGTTTGGCAATTCGTTGGCTAAACACCAGCCCAAAAGAGCATTACCAAAAAATAGAAAATTGTAAGATTTGCAAAATGTAACGAAATTTGTGAGTTAAAGCGTGTTGTAAAACATGTTTCGGTATTTTCTGTTGCCAACCATCTAAAATTTACATGAATAATGCAAATATTGGAAAGCCGATACATTTTAGTGGAATTAATTAAGAAATTATATAAAAAATTAAAGTGTTCCACTTTTTTTGCCGGTCAGTGTACTTGCACCTGGTATACGCCTGGTCGTGCCCTACAAGTGTACTAAAGATGGTTCGAATCGGTGAGTAGGGTTACAAAAGACAATAAATGTTAGTCTATAAAATGATTTTGAATAAATAATTGTACCTGATTTAGATTTTTCATTTGATTCTAATCAATCGCACACCTCTGTAGCTGCAACTTTGAATTTTTTGTCTTCCTGCATAAAAGAATTAGAAACATCAACCAACTTGATATGTTTTATTATTTGAAAGGTTCCGTATTGATGAACAAACCAGAGCCAATACAAACTAGAGACCTATTCCATCATTGAATGAGTTTTGAAGGGATACACTTCATAATTACATATTCCAGAGCATTCTTTGTAAGATGTTATTTCGGCACTGCAGCTTCATCGTTTTTAGAGCTCTACATCTCTGGTGAAGTATTATAAATCTTCACAATACATTTCCATTGTCACTGGTGGATTCTATTTGATATGTTGATATCATCTCCAGTGCTACCAAGGAGCAAATTATATCTCGGTTTCAAACTCCCCAGACGCCAATGGAGAATCATTAACCGGATCCGTACAGGACAAGGCAAATGTGGATTCCTGCTTCACAAATGGGGTTGGGTTACTTCTGCTAACTCTGATTGTGGAGCTACCCTGCAAACCATCGAACATATTGTTGGTGAATGTCCGCAACGAGCATTCCAAGGATCAGTAGGTGACATTCAGCATGCATCTTCTGAGGCACTTCAATGGATTGATGGCCTGGATTTAGAAGTTTAAACCAAGAACTTGTGTTTATGACTATGTATATAACTGTACGGTATATAATACTTTATATGTAGTGTATGAACATTTATTTTAACTCTGTATCATCATACGATAAATAAATAACGTCTGCAGTAAAACAATATGCAAATATATTCCGTCAATCAATACAAAACAAATGTTAAAACTATGTAAACACTTACATTTGTGGTACATGTTTCGGGGCTATAACTGCTCCCTTCATCAGCCACTCATCGTCTCACCGACATCATGCGATCACAAAGATGTCACTTAAAAGATGCTCATAACATACAAACATGTACCACAAATGTAAGTGTTAACATAGTTTTAACATTTGTTTTGTATTGATTGACGGAATATATTTGCATATTGTTTCATAATACATGTCAATACGGAAATGCCTCCGTGGCTTAGGCGGCAGCACGCCGGCCTCTCACCGCTGGGTCCGTGGTTCAAATCCCGGTCACTCCATGTGAGATCTGTGCTGGACAAAACGGAGGCAGACAGGTTTTTCTCCGGGTACTCCGGTTTTCCCTGTCAACATTTCATTCCAGCAACACTCTCCCCTATCATTTCATTTCATCTGTCATTCATTTAGTCATTGTCCCAGAGGAGAGCGTCAGGCCTCGGCAGCCGGCACATTTCATATCCTCGCCGCTAGATGGGGGCTTCATTCATTCCATTCCTGACCCGGTCGGAGACTGGAAGCAGGCTGTGGATTTTCATTTTCATCAATACGGACCATGATGGAGTCTAAAGTTGATGGATTAACGTCTGCAGACCGCAGTGAGGCAGAACTGCTACAGAGCTGAACCATTACCATTTCGTTGGCGTCTGCAAAACAAAATACAGCGTGTGTTTGTCTGCAAATTTGTTATCGTCGCCGCATGTTTTCGGAAGAATTAGACCACATGACTTTTTTCCCAAATGAAGAGTGCACATTACAGTGATCTGCAGGAAAGGGTGACATTTTAGAGTTTATTCACATTGTGTTTTGGTTTTCAAATTTCAATTTCTTTCTTTCTTGTTCTTTGTATTCAGTCACTTATTTTTTAATGTATCTTTGGGGTAAGCATCTTCGACCTTTTCTTATGGTGCACCATAATAGGGTTATTGATGGGAATGTTTTTAGTGCTAAGCTTTCAAACCACCTGTTTTCCTTGAAGGCTGATGAAGGGGCCAAAACAATTAGACCTCGAAACGTGTACCCAATGATCACAAAGCGATCATTTATCAAAATAAAGATATTGATTAGGTGGGACTTTTGCCACAATTATTAGTAACTTGTTATGTGACACAAAAATACCTCTTTCAGAGGTCCTAAAGTGGAAGCTATTAAACAGAGCTTTAAAAGTTTGTTTGATGGTTCCCGTACTGTGTATAAAATTGCCAAAGTTTTGGAAGGACAAGAAGACATTGGTGAAATTAGAAGTTTGGGTGCCAGTGACATTCCTTTGAAGAAATATGCAAGACTGTCTTCTTGTGATGTTGAATTGTCCTTTTGCCAGTATTGTGATTTGCTCCGAGATAACCTGCATCGGTTTGTGATGAAAAACGTTGTACTTACAAGCGTGATAAATATCTCATGGAATATTTATTTCAGGTTAGGTTATATAAATACTTGTTTCCCGCCAAATGTGATTGGGCACAATTTGTGTGAATGTCTTTTATAATCATTGACATTATACAGTGAGTTCCTCTCATGTGTTGGCCGGCCAGAGCATCGAGCTTATCTGCCTCCCGTTGATTGATCATTTCCTGTTACACAGCGCGCACTCCGCAGTTCTGGCCCGTGCTTATAACGTGCATACCTGCCAACCCTTCCGATTTATTCGGAAACTTTCCGAATTTTCACCTCGTCTTCCGATCTTCTTAATTACTATTATTTCTTCCGAATTTCGGACCCCAGTGATACATTGTAAAAGAAAAGGAACTGTAAATAATTTCCATTCTCAAGGAAATTCTCTCGTAAATCGTAATTGCTTTTCTGATTTGCGTAACCTTGGTTTTTTGTGTAAGTTTGTCGCTTGGCAGTGAGCTCCATAGCTGCGATCTCGGAATGGTGAGTATTTTACGGACCAACAGGTGTCAAGCCTATGCAGATTAATCGAGGCTGGCCAGGTGACTGTGCAGTATGGGATTATACCTTGTATGCTGCGCGCGGCGATTGTGACTTGATCCCTTGTACAATCTAGTAGAGGAAATCATTTTGCTCTTTGTTCCGTGTGTCGTTGCGATATAAATATTTCTCATGGGGAAAAAAACTGACATAGTAACTTACAGCCACACTCAAAAACACAAGAGCAGTGCTAGTTGTTTACAGAAGAACAAAAAATTAGGTACGGCGTTCATCGTAGAACATAACCTCTCTTTATCATGTTCCGATCACGTGGGACAATTGTTTAGAAAAATGTTCCCGGATTCGGAAATTGCGAAGAAATATGCCTGTGGGAGGACAAAAACATCCGCCATTTTTCATGAAATGGCACGTGACACCGATTCAAAAATGATTAATATTTTAAAATATGGACCTTTCGCGATCTCCACTGATGGTAGCAATGATAGAGATAGTAACCTGTATCCTGTCGTCGTGTCATTTTTCAACAAAGAATCGAAGTTGATTGAAAATCGTTTGCTATCCATGGAAAATTTGGAAGGTGATTCGACTGGTGCTAACATTGGTAATTTTCTTCTGCGTCTTCTGGAAAGACATGCTATTCCAATGGCAAACTGTATAGCTTTTAGTGCAGACAATGCCCCTGTTATGATAGGGAGGAGAATGGTGTTGCTGCGAAATGAAAAGAGGAGTGTAAAAACACCATTGTTGTAGGATGCCCATGCCATTTAATTCATCTGGCTGCTGAGAAAGGTGCTGATTCCCTTCCTGTAAAAAGTGATGAGATAATGATTGATATTTATTATTATTTAAACAAAAGCCGCAAGAGGGAATGTCATCTGAAGTTATATCAAGCTCTTTACCAAACTGATGTTAGGAAAATACTGAAGCATGTGTGCACGCGTTGGTTGTCCTTGGGTAAATGCTTAGATAGATTGATTTCACAGTGGAAGCCACTGCTGAGTTTTTTTTAAGGATGAGGTGAACCAGTCCACTGGCACAAACACATCTCTCAAGTATTTCCAAATTCCCAAAGCAAAGGCACATGAAGATAAGCCTGCAGAAGTGGAATTTCGTGTTAGTGTGAACAGCAGAGTACACGATCAAGCACGTGTTATCATTGGCAAAAGGAAATTGGAGAGCAGTTCTTCCTCTCCATCTGTAAGGAAAAAAGTGACGGAACCAAGTCAAACTTTTGGTATTTCAAGACAGGAGAGACTATTTCTTTTTCTGTCATTTACCATCCCTACATTTGAAAAGTATAACAAAGTTCTTCAATCGCAAGCACCTCACATTCATGTCCTAAGATCCATACTGATTGATTTGCTGACAGAAATTCTCTGTAGGTTTGTTAAGCCAGTGGCCATAAAGAAATATTGCACAATTTAGAAGTGGTCTATCACACAAGAGAGAATCAGAAAGCTGATGATGATTTGGTAATTTGTTCATCCACATCTAGTTGTGTAGAAAATCTGGTTCCTAAGGAGAAGAAGGTCTTTTATTTGCATGTCAGGAACTACTTCACTGCAGCCTCTGATTATATTATTCATAAATTTAATTTGGACAGTGAGTTTTCTATTAATGCTCAAGTGGCACAGATAAGGTCTTTGTCTACTGCTTCCTTTAGTGCCGTAAAGTATTATATCTCTAAGTTTCCAATTATGTTGCCAAAAAAAGACGGCGAAGATGAGCACCAAGCAATGGATGCATTACAATGCCAGTTTTGTGCTCTCCAAATGGAGGATTTGCCATCTTCTATTGTGGAAGGAAAAAGAGCAGATTGTTCTTGGTCTGCAATAGGGGATATACGAGGTGGAGATGGGTGTCTGAAATATGACAGACTAGCTAGAGTAATACTGTCAATATTAACAATCCCACACAGCAACGTTGAATGTGAGAGATTGTTTAGCCAGGTGAAGAAGACAAGGACACAATTCCGATCATCTCTGAATGACGAAAACCTCAACAAACTGTTAGTGGTTAAATCAAGCCTAAGTGGAAATTGCTACGAGCAGCAGGGCATTTTTGAAGAGAGCAAAGTCGGCTACAAGATCTGCATTAAATCAGTAAGCAGTCTCAAGATTACCATCCACATGTATATACATCACCTAATCATAATTAGGTAAGTTGTCCATGGTAATTAACTTTAGTCTGACAAAACATGGATATGTGGTAACAAATGCGAATTGTAATCCATCAGAATGATTGTTATGCATTTTCTTTAAACACACAATTATGTTCTCTTAAGTTTAAATATTGGCCATACATATTACTCGATGATTGATGATTGTTAACATTTTTGTGAATTTTATGCTGAATTCATACTTTGCCAATAAAGACACGCAGGTATTTTGTGTACCCTCTTTCGCCCACGCCAAGGTATACTGCGCATGATGAAATCTATAATTTAAAAAAAATCTTCCTATTTTGGACTTCCGACGGTTGGCAGGTATGAACGTGTATTAAGTTAGTGTCGATCTATCGCTCCAACTGTTCTCGAGTTGTGAAGTGTTATTTTGGGGTATAATTCTCATAATGCCTCCACGTGTGTACACGGTAGAGGAAAGGTTATTTTTGTACGATAATTATGTGAAAACAGAGTCTTGCAGGAAAGTCGTTAGACGTTTCATAACACATTTTCTAGGTGTGCGCCCTCCACATAGAGAGACTGTGCGGAAACTCGTAAACAAATTGAGAGAAACTGGTTCTTGACTCGATAAGAAGCGAAGTGTTAAAAAACGAGTACTTAATGAGGAAAAAGTAAATGAAATCTCAGAAAGATTAGAAGATACGCCTACAAAATCCTCAAGACGACTTGGACAAGAAGCCGGGGTTTCGAAAAGCTCAGCATGGCGGGCTACGAAAATTTTGAAACTAAAGCCGTACAAGGAGGAGAACATTTCCGACATCTCCTGTCATAAGGTACGACCTTAGTTTATTAATTCTTCCTTTTTTAATTTTAATTGTTATCTCATGTCAAGCACGGATAAAGTGAGCCAAGTGCTGTTCTGTTCTTATTGCCGAGCGGGGAGTGATCAGTCAATGGGAGGAAGATATGCTCGATGCGTTGGCCGGCCAAGTCATGAGAGGAACTCACTGTATATCTACTATATTTATTATGTCCACTGTACAACACAACTTACTTTGTTTTGAGGCACTAAATCCTCTTCAGGGACATGTTTCGGTCTTCCAAGCAGTCTATCTTCAGCCTTGGTTCAGTAAAATTTATAGTCTAAAATACTCACCTTGTTGGTGATGGTCACGCGTGTTAAAATACATAATGAGGTTGAAAAGACACCGATTGGTGAATGAAATGTTTTTTTAAAAGACAATAAAAGAATTTTAAAAAGCGGTCACTCCTTAGAAGACGATCAGCACGACTTTACTCACAACAATTTCCCTGCGTCACATTCAGCTGCTCCGGACAATTAGAGTGACGTATTTTAATCTTTTATCAGGTTTTTAAAAATGTTACTGAACCAAGGCTGAAGATAGACTGCTTGGAAGTCCGAAACATCTGCCTGAAGAGGATTTAGTGCCTCAAAACAAAGTTAGTTGTGTTGTACAGTGGATAAAATAAGTATAGTAGATACATAAGTTGTGTTGGCCGACAGGAAAACTTCGTATAGTAAAAAGTTTCCATACTTCATTGCAATAGTGAGCTCTTTTAATCCACCACTGCCTCAACATGATTGGTGAGTGATTTTTTAAAACTTAGGTGCTTACAAATTTGCAATATTGAAAGAAAATATTTTTGAAATTTCATACATGGTTTTTCATGTTTTTACATTTTGTACGCCCTCATTGGAGCACTTCAATCAATACAAATACAATTAAATCTAGCAACGGTATTTGGAGATTAGCGATTCAGCTTCAGCTTCTTCTACGCTTCCCTTTGTTCATCTGGGATGGTCTAGCTTTTCCGTTCAAATGTTGTTAATGTGAATCGTAAGTATTTATTCCTTAAAATATTCTTCTCTTCTCTACTTTTAATTTGGAGCATCGTTAAATTTAAATTCATCTAAATCATGCTGGATCTCTTTGAACCAGTTGTTCTTTGTTTTACTCTTCCACAAGTAACTAAAGAGCTGTTTTATTAGTCTGGTTTCTGGTAGGCGTGAGATATAGCACAAAAAATATTCTCCTTTTTCTCATTGTATCAATTATTGATTCACTTTCTCGATATACACTTCATTCGGCAGCAATCTCCATTGGCCATTTACTTGGTGTTTTTTGTTAATAATTGTTCTGATGATTCTTCTGTCTGCTTTCTGCAGTTTGTGAGTTGTTGATTTGTTCAACTTGAAGATTGTTTCACTACCATACGTTGCCTCGGGTTTAACAACGGAATTGTAATGCCGATATTTGGCATTCATTGAGTGAGATTTCCTTTCTATATATATTTTAAATCTCTTTACTACAAAAAAAATAAATATTTTCAAGTTTTTTAGCACATAAAATTCCGCTCCCTGGTCAGAGTCTAAAAACTACCTGGATCCTTTGGAAAAGTTTGTATTTTGATATGATACATCATCAAAAAAGAAAGAAAAAAAAGAGAGAGAAGTAATATTGGCAAGTTAGCCACCAAGCACAATGAAAACAAGAAAAGGAACTGGATGTATTATACATGAATTGCAGCCAATGGCCATAGCTGGGTATTTTTGATGGAACGCCGAGGGCTCCCAACAAGTTCAATTACAAGTAGTTCACACTTTGGTTGCCAGATGCTACTGTCACTGATATCTAGTGGCGATTATTGGAACTTGATAGCGCATTTCTAACTGGCCTACAAATTTTGCTACACACTACCAATTGCAGTGATAGGTTCTTTTACGTGCCATAAATAAGCCCGCCGGCTTTAACTCACCTCCGAAGGAAGGCATACTGAAGGATTTTAACGCTCTGAAAATTCCGACGATTTTGGCCGGACTTGAACCAGCGATCTTGGGCATAGCAGTTCAGCATGCTACCGACTTCGCCACTGAAGCCGCATTGATCATATATTTGAAAGTCGAAGAGAATGTAGAAATGCTCTGCTGTGTCGTAGTACGTCTGAGGCTGAGGTTGATGCATCAGTCCGAAATGCTGGAGATTTTGGTTCAAATCCCGACCACACTCTCATTTTCTGGTCCTACTCAACACTACTGGTGTTTAAATCCGGGTATCATACCAGTAAAAAGAAATAAAGCCACATTAAATTGAGTGCTGTGTGTGTGTTCTGTTGGCAGGAGCGACTGGGCGATCAGGGGTAGTGACTGCAATGTGCTGCCAGAAGTGGTGAGAGTGTTGACGGAGTTCCACGAGTGCAAGCTGCCCATCGCGATGTGTTGCATCGCCCCGGTGCTGGCTGCTAAGGTGCTCGGTGACGTCACGCTCACTGTCGGTCAAAAAGGTGGGTCTCATGGTGTTCACAGTATGATTTGAACATAAGGGAATTTAGGGAAAGGGAAAGTCTGTTGACATCCAACGATCCAGTGTTGCTGGACTCTGTGGAAATCTGGAACATCAAAGCTCAAGACATTGGAAGTACGGCGCATGCCGAGTGTCCCTCACGATGGTATCTGAGAGGCGTAAGGACGCGGACCTGGAGACCTAAGTAGAGTCTACTCGCACATTCCGAACTAGATGGAGCAACGACCTTCCAATGACTACACTTTTCGAGTAAAGGTTATAGAATAAAATTTAATTATCAAAACAAGACATAGCGATAGGGGAAACGAGGGGTGCATGAAATGGTTAGATGAGGGATGATGGGCCTGAAATAAAATATGTACATGTAATTATAAAACAGTAAAACACTATAACATAAGACACACAATAAAGATCTATAAAAGAGAAAATGTTGACGACGAGGAGAAGCCTAAGTCACTGGAGATCGTTCAGTAGAGGGGCAGAAGGATTATCAATTAACAATAGTGTAAATAGTACGTTTCGTTCCACCACAGGCTGACTACAAGAAGGTAGTCAGAAGCATCATTCTGAGAAGTACATGAAAACGTGTATCCCACGAACCGTCTATACGTCCACCCTTATATTAAAATGCATGTCACAACAAACTACCCAAAGAAACAAACCCTTACAATAACAACGACCCTTAAATGGCACGTCAAGAAACACAAAATTAATACACTACATCCAAAACGACAACACTTCACAAAACATGACGTGACGTGACATACAAACCCCGCAAAGACACATAGATCGGTTCAATAAAATAAACAAAGACACACTCCCAAATGAAGATAAAACAAAACGATTTCATGAGCTGGTAGAATAAAACTTCTCTCGAACGAAAGCATAAGATTCAGTTACCTTACGAGATACTAAGTAAGCGTCAATTGCAGTTCTGGGCACGTACAACGAACACACATTCCATTATCTCGGAAGAGTAACCAATATACCTCATTTAATAACGTAATGGGGATACGCGTTGCTTGCTGACTGAAAGCCACAACAAAACAGAACAGCACTAAACATGACCCTTGGCCTTCAGTCAAATTCCCACTTAAACAAATAACATAAACTCACCCTTAAACCTAAGTCCAGAACCGTGATTATAAATTAGACATATTTCAGACGCATACATAATTAGTGTCTGCCCAGTCTCTAAGGAAACCCTAATCGGTCATCCTTAGAGTTGCACGAATGACAAGACACATAAACAAAACCCAAAACACAATTAAATAAAACTTGGTGTGCGTTCCGACCATACAGAAGAAAATCCAAGGCAATTGAACGAACACACCCTCAACAGGATACAAACCGCGAAACTAACCTAAAGATACCAGTCCCTAAAGGTCCTCGAAAAATCCCATACTTTTACAAGGGGTTAGGAACTGGTAAGAAACATATCTCAGAAATACAATCCCGTTTCGTGACCAAAACAATCGCAAGAACACGCACAAAAATAAAACATTACAAGATACGGAAATGAAACAACAACAACAACAAGAATCCCTTAAAATGAATAAACCCCAAAACAAGCAAGTCGATTCTCCACTACGTATGTATATACAGTATAACAAATAACTAGGGACCAAAATAAAACCAGTAAACTTCAAGAAAAGACATGAAAGATCTCCAGTTTAACCCTACACTTTTGTAGGTTAAATGAAGGGACATTTAACACTGAAACTTGGGGAGTGTATATATATATATATATCGATGATCAGTTTTCTTCGAAGCATGCCACTTTTATAGAGAATAACAACAAGGACCATTTCCACTTAGCTTTTCTCCGAGACGTTCTGGAAGGTCTGTGATGATCTTCCATTTTAATAATTATCTCATAACGAGAAATCTCAACTGCTAGACAGAGGCCGGAATCCCACCATGTTTCGACAACGTTTATAACCTCGAAGATCAACAGATAATAATTAACACATAACATTTTCAATAGAACTGTCGGTAGTGGGCATTATGTCGGCTCAACATCTTATATCTCTCCTCGTCATAACAATTCAGTCGCGATAACAATCCCCGAAGTCGTGTTCCTTAGACTAAGATGGGTTCTCCATCGCGGGCGCTTTCCTTTTCCAGACTTGCGGAAATTACGATCACTTAGATGTTTTACTAGTGACCGCTAGATGGAAATAACGTCGAACGGATCTTAAAATTGTACCGGATCAGTATCCTCATCTTGACGTGATGTGGGGCCTTGAGAGCCCAAATGATCCTGCGAGCTATGGCAGCTGGAGTGTAAGCTCCTGGTAGGGCCTCCCATGCCAGACAGATCAAAGGTGATGGGTCAGACAAAGAGGGATACCCTGGTCCTCCAGGTTGGGGTTTGATCATGGGGCTAACAACCCCATATCAAAAAAATAGCCTGTTATGAAACTCCAATACAATAATAGCCAGACTGATGATAATGAAAAACGACCTATGCAAGGAAAAGGAAAATGTAAACGGAAAAATATGTACATAGCAACCTGGAATGTGAGAACATTGAACAAACCTGGAGTGTTGAAGGGCCTTAAGGAAGAGATGGAGAAATATAGTATAGGAGTGGCAGCGATCCAAGAGATGAAATGGAGAGGATATGGTATAGTGAATGAGGCAGGAAGATGGAGAATGCGGGAAAACAAAGAATTGGAGGTGCTAAGAATAATAGGCTAAGATGGCTGGGACATGTGGAGAGAATGTCAGGTGATAGAGTGGTTAAAAAGACCTATAGGGGAAATCCAGGTGGAAGAAGATGCAAAGGAAGACCTAGGAAACGATGGTTGGATGACGTGGAGGACGACTTACGCAAGATGGGAGTAAGAAGATGGAGGAAACGTACAGAAGATCGTCAGGATTGGGCAACGATTGTCGTAGAGACGAAGGTCCTACACGGACTGTAGCGCCGAGGAGGTGTAGTAGGATGCCGAGTGTTAAGAATACTGTGGTGTGATAGAATAAGTAATGAGAAAGTGAGTGAAAAGCGGACTTTGGTCGCAAGCCTAAGCAGAAGATGGAATAACAGGCGGCGGCTGTAACTCGATTCCGAGTACACATACTTCAATGACCAAAATGGATTAGTTTGACTCCGCCCAATCAATAGTTATACTCAGTGCTTTTTTTTTAAACACCATTTAAGGAGTACTCTCAGTTCTAGTCGACAAACCATCACGATCTTCAATTATTGGCAATTTGCAGAGTCTGGTTACTACTTTTCGGGCTGACATGTTAAATGATAGGTTGCATTGCATTAATTTATTTGGGGTCAACATGTCAAGGTGGTAACTGCACTCAGTATTTCCAATAGTTTAACATTTTAAAATTAAAAGCACTGTGGTAGTGTGTCATTTTGCTGTCCTGCTTACAGTAAATTCCACACTGGTAAAAAAGGCTGATCACTGCCATCTTCACGCTTCCTCTGCTTGCTTTTCGTGTCGGTCGCCAGATGTGTAACCACACGTACAAAATAACAACCTATCCCGCCTCCATACACTAACCTGCGTGCTTATAAGAACGGAGTGCCGAGTTGCCGACCAAAAGAAACTGATTCGACAGATCGATTTAAATCGAGGATTACAGTAAAACCTTGATGCATCGTTCCCGGAACTGTCGTTTTTCCGTATGTATCGTTCAATTTATTTAGTCCCGAAATTTTTCCATATAAACTAATGTTAAATTTCCCCGCATCTATCGTTCCTCGAACTATCGTTTTTTCACATGGATCGTCAAAAAATCATCAGTCCTTGGCCACAATTTTCCCGCATTGATCGTTTATGAGAAAATATATGCAAACGTTCTTTTGAATTTGAAGCAGCATAGAATAGCGGCAATCTGTTACGCGAGAATGTACGAGGTACGAACGATTAGGAGTTCCTAGGCTTGAGCAAGGTTCAAGTAGGCTGGACTGCAGTGTATTACAGCTGAAATGCAGTCAATCGGTGCTGAGGAATTTCAGAACGTAAATTACAATTTCATAAAGAGGTGCCAGGGATGTGTAGCAGTGAATGGCGAACATTTTCAGCACCAGCTGTGAACTATAGGCTACTCAATGACTCAGTGGCGCGCGTGCTACGCATTACGGCAAAGTGCCGGTGGGAGACAGGCTCGCAACACGGGCAGGCGGGCTAGCGAGGGTCCCCGTTAAGAAGTGAAAAACAAGAAATAATAATACGATTGTTTAACTATAATGGGCAATATGTAACAAAACAACTACAAGAGAAATGCACCCAGATACAACAAAACTAAGAAAATGCAGTCACTTTACGAAGTAGTCTGTTATCCTGACTTGTTTTTTGTTGGCCCCGGCCACGGTGTGAACAGTATTTTCAAACCGATATAATTCGGCCATTATTTCCTCAGAAACATTGAGGCGCGTCACAAAATGTTTGATAGTCCTTAGAGCATTGACAGTATCATTAAAATCCACTGTATTATGCTGGGGCTCTTTGTCATCGTCATTAATAAAATACTGTAGTGTAGGCCTAAATTAATTTATGGATTTTCATTTGTCTGAAGACTCAAGATTACGGTATTATAACACAGAATCAATCGCGTATTTTTAATGGTTTGACGAGAAGTCCTAAAAACACCACGAATAAAAATAATTATAAAAGCGGAAATAATAAAATATTTAATATATCGGTGATTGTAAAACACTTCCGCTTTGTTTCGCTCATCTTAACATAAGCTTCAGATGATGTCTGTGTTCTATGGCTGCTTCCTGTTATTTTGAGAGGTCAACAACATCTTGGCTAACACAAATAGCGCTCGCTTATTACGCAAGCTGTTCTTCCTTGATGCGACACTGACAAGCGAGTGTCGCCGTGACCACCGGTGTCGCTCAAGGCCATCGTAACACAAATAATAGCACGCGGTGCATCCTTCTGAGCGTAAGTACAGGCTGTACCAAAAGTTTGCATTCAACCATACGTACTTTCTCAGAACACGCAACGTATAAATGACACTTGATATTGCAAGGGATTCAAAATATGATCGTATAAGCGTGAAAAACGTATATCGGAAATAAATTAACATGGAAAGTATAGGGATTTTGCAGGGACCAGGAAAAACATTTTTTTACTAAAAAATTTTATGTTACCCGCATTTATCGTTTTCCCGCATCCATAGTCATTTTCCCCCTCCCCCTTGAAAAACGATGCATCGAGGTTCTACTGTACTTGAAATCCCCTCCAGTTGACGCCAGCTGATCGACGATATATTTGCCGGACTAGATACAAATGAACCAATATTTGTTTTTAAACAGTTTCCAAGTGGTTAGGCACTGCTTATATCCTGGCATAAAACATGCGCCCACATAATTTGCACTGAATGGTTGGGGGAGGGCGGGGTTGTAACTGACGAAGCATTCTTACTTGTCGCTTGGCCTCTCCACGTCTGCGACGTTCTTCTTCAAATAAGTTGACAGCGGTCGATGTAGTGTTCCGCCACAGTAAACGGTCCGCAGCAGATGTTTCCCATGAGTGGATGTCTATACCAGTCGTCGTCATGATGTGTTTTAGCTGGTCTTTAAAACGCTTCAGAGGGGCCCCATGAGGTCTAGTGCCGGAGCAAAGTTCACCATAAAGGAATTGAAGTGGAAGCCTGGTATCACTCATACAGTGAACATGGCCTAACCATCTCAGCTGATGAGCGATGATAGTTGCCTCAATGCTAATGAGATGCGCGAGAACTGCAGTGTTGGTCACGTAGTCCTCCCACTTGATATTGAAGATGTATCTCATCTTTTGTTGGTGGAAGCACTCTAATTTCTTGACATCACGGCGATAGAGTGTCCAAGTTTCACAGCCATAGAGTAGCATTGAGATGACGACAGCTTTGTACACCATGAGTTTGGTATGAATCTTTAGGTCTTTATTCATGAAGACTCTGTGCATTAACCGGCCAAATGCTGCATGGGCAGCCCCAATTCTTTTGTCAATATCCTGTTTTCAGGTGCTTCCAAGATACGGAAAATGATCAACCTGCTCCAGTGTTTATTGGTCATTTGTTTCATCATTCCAACTGGCGTGTAACGTTGTTGTTGTTGTTTCTTATGGCTAGCCCGGATTCCAATTCATCAGTTTTTTGCGTTCCAATGGAGTTGTGTGAGGTTTCCTGAAGTTCTAGCAGTCACATCAAGTTTGTTGCAATGTAGCAGGTGCCCCTTATCCATTTTGCTTCCAGGTTCGTGACAAAGTGTGCATTCTTCAGATCTCAGGATGTTGCAAGGCAGTCATGGCCAGTGTTAAGTCTGAAGAAGGCTACAGCTTCTCTTCTTGGTGTTAATTTATATTGATCCCATTTAGCATCAATTTCTTCATACCTGTTTTTGATAGTATTTTTCAAAATCCTTTTTGCTGACATAAAATCAGTCTGACTGACAGGTTATTGTAGTGTGGTACCTTTTTTTTTGCTAATCTGTCTGCCTCTTCATTTCCTGCTATTCCAACATGAGAAGGGATCCACTGAAATGAGATCTGTTTGTGGAGTCTTTGAAGGGTTTTTATCATACAAAAAATTTATTTCAGTTCTTTATTTTGAGGCTTATAATTTGACGAGACGGCTTGGATGGCTGCTTTTGAATCTGTAATGATAACAAGTGTATAACATTGTTCGATAGAAAATTGGAAGAAACAAGGAAGTCCTGAACAAACTTATTGAGTACCACTTTTTCTTTCTCCAAGTTTGGCCAACTATGGACCACATGGCCTTTCTTCTCTTCATTCTTTCGCCTCTCATCCTTCTCTCCTCCTCGGAAATGATCCTTACAAGTTTCTTATATAGTAGTTTCTCTTCGAAAGATTTGAAATCATTTACTCTTCTTCTGAACGCACTTCTATTACGAATTATCTCTGGATTACACTATAGTGTCCTGCATCAATGGAGCCGCTAAACAATAAATGGCAAATAACGCTTCCATTGCCATAATCAACAACGTGGTTAGTCTCACTGTTATGCACTCGAAAGAAATAATCATTAAACAATTGGCTTATACAATGGAGTTCAACATGACCAGCATATTGTTATGGTTTGAAAGGACCATAACTATGACTACTCGCACGTCCACCGTGTGTTAGGTTTGGATTCTAAGGGTTGAGTTGCTATGGGGAGCTATGGGGGCGTCTAGGAAGGAGTGAATGTAAGGGGGGTGAGGAGTGTCTACAGGAGGGATACTTACCGTACCTTGGGGGCTTAGCACGCTTGTCACATGCCAGTGCAGTGACATGCAGGTGTCTGTGGAATCTTCATAGCACCTCCTGACAGCATGCGGCAGCGGCAAACAGTGGACCTTAACCTAAGCTACGAACTAGGGGGAAGGGTTTACGCTAACGAAGTGAAATAAAAAGAGAGATCCCTTGACTGTGAAATAAGGGGTTTATTACAATAAATAAAGGGGGTGGCGAAAGTGTAGATTAGGGGGTAGACGACACACTCACCTTGAACCGTCTAGATGTTGTCCATGTTGAGTCGTCGTTAGGGCTGCAGCGGGGCGCAGCCCTGCTGGCTCCTGGTCACGTAGCACTGTTAGACTTAGACTGAAGAGTCCCAGAGAGAAGAAAGAGGCGCGGCGGTGTCTTCTCTATTTGAAGACTTAATTGAGTCATGCTGGTCAGCGGTATTTAGAGTTGTACAGTAGCTTTCGTTACTGTTACATAACACTGCAAGCTTTTCATTCATTTGCAATTGGGGGTGCGTCTCCCGGTTGCAAATTAGATATACATAACAAATAAATAACTGTACATAACAATTCACTAACAATTAAACTGGAGTATTTACACAAATAGTCAGTCTTTTCTTAAACACACCTATATGTTTGGGAAAAGGTTCTAAGACTGTGGCAGGTAGAGAGTTCTAATTATCAATGGCACGGTTTACGAAAGAATATCTACCATAATTTGTTCACTGTGGTCGGCCCTTAACTTTGAAAGGATGATCGCTCCTACCCATGTAAGTAAGCTTTTCCATACGTTTGCTAAGCTCACCCCATGCTGGTTGATTTGTATACGTGTTGTACATAGCGCAGAGTCTAGATTTCATCCTCCTAGCCTCAAGTGATTCCCACCCAAGTTTCTTTAACATACGGCTCACACTGCTCCTGGGATTAAAGTCACTGAGCACAAATCTAGCGGCCTTTCTTTGTACCATTTCCAACTCATTTATGAGCCCTACTTGATATGGATCCCAAACCGCCGAGGCGTATTCCAGAATAGGTCTTACAAGTGACAAATATCCTAATTCTTTAGCAGAGGTACTACTTCCTTTTAATACCCTCATTACAAAGTGCACGGATTTGTAAGCTTTAGAAACTACACATCCTATATGATTACTCATTTCATATCATTTCTTACGTGAACGCCCAAATATTTGCAAGAATCTACTTCTACAAGTATTTCCGAGCCAATGTTATATTGAAAATCTTGCCTTCGCACTTTCCCTATTTTTATTAGACTACATTTTCTTGTGTTTATTTTCATTTTATTTTCAATCGCCCACTTATAGACCAGGTTCAGGTCCTCTTGAAGCACTGCATTGTCTTGTGAGTCATGTATCTTTTGATATATTACACAATCATCCGCAAACAATCGACAGTCACTGCAAATCCCATTTGGTAAGTCATTTATAAACGCCAAAAATAACAAAGTTCCGATTACGCTGCCCTGAGGGATACCCAACGTTACGGTAATTTCATCCGAAAATCGGCCTTCAACTTTCACTTTCTGTGAACGACCCGTCAAAAATTCTTGGATCCATAAAATTACTCTTCTATCAATCTTCGTCGAAGCTAATTTATGGAGTAGCATGTCATGCGGCACGACATCAAATGCCTTCGCAAAATCTATGACTACGGCGTCGACTGAAACTCCATCGTCTAACGATTCGCTAATATCTTGAAAAAGTGATAGCATCTGACTCTTGCATGAGTAACCTTCCCGAAATCCATGTTGCTTATCATTAAACCATGATAATGTTTCCCACTGTTCCCTCAAGTAGTCGCAAATGAGATGCACCATCTGTTTACAAACGATGGACGTAAGACTAACTGGCCTGTAGTTGCCCAATTCAAGTCTGCTCCCTCCCTTAAATATTGGGACTGCCGTAGCTCTTTTCCAGTCATCCGGGATTTGCGCATTGTTTATGGACATATTAAACATCACCTCTAAGTATCATGCCACGGCCCTACCTCCTAGTTTAAGTACTTCAATAACAATATTATCAGGACCCTTCGATATATTGTAACGTAATTTTTGTATTAGCTTTACAATTTCTGACTGGTTTATTTGGAGAAGTGGAGCCCCTGATTCACCGTTAAGGTCCAACACACAGCTATTGGATTTATTGAACACACTACCATAAAAGACATTTAATTCATTAGCAATGGCCTGCTTCTCAGTAATTAATTTACCGTCACCGGACATCATCAACGACAAATTATTTGAATTTCCCTTTCTTCTCCTAACATAACTGTAAAAAATTTTCCACCCATCGCCTCCCGAACCAAGTAAACCTTGCATATAATTGTCATGAGCAGCCCTCTTTTTTAAGACGAGCTCTCTTGATAAGGACTTAAGTTTCAACATATACTTGTCACTATCATGTCTTTTATTGTATAATTTCCTAATTTTCCGATAAGACTCCTGATTTCCCTTGTGTAATACTCAGGATCTGGGTTTTGTTTCAGTAATTTAAATGGAACAAATTTATCAATAGCGCTATTTAAAATTTTCAAAAAGTTAGTCCACAAGATATTAATGTGATTTCCTTCCAATGCCCATCCTACAAATAGCTCATTCAAATACCCCTGAAATTTGCCCTGATCCACCCTGCGATACTGGAATATGATCTTATTTGCTACATCAGAGTCTAATTTTGTAATGTCACCGTATCTAATATTTAATTCAACCCCAGAATGGTCACTAATTCCTGGTACTTTCAGACAGTTAATATACAGCTCTACAGGCCTTACGAGATAAACATCTAAGGTATTATTGCCTCTAGTTGGGAAGTCAACTACTTGGGAAAATCCCCCCTCCCTTAAGAATTTGTTTGCAGTGCTCTGAGCTTGACCACAGCTAGGTGACTCACCAGACCAGTCTACTTTGGGGAGGTTTAAATCTCCAGCAATTATGCTCTTTTTCATGGCATTACCCTTAAAAGTTTTATCATACAGTGTGTCGAGAAGCGAAAAGTTATCTTTCGGTGCTCTATACGCCCCTATCACCTGAAGAGGGAATTTATTCCCTTTATCCGAAATTTGTACACATAACATTTCATGATCCGTATCAGCCCACTTTAGGAAACTAGCTACTGTATATTTTTGCGCACACAAATAAATAGCCCACCACCTCGCTTCCCCCGATCCCTTCTGTACATTTCATAGGTCCCTTGAGTTATTTCATTACTATTTATATCCTCATATAACCAAGATTCAGTAGCAATGACAATGTCCGGAGAATACGTCTCTACAAGATTCCAAAATTCAATTAATTTATTTCCTAAACTCTCACAATTAACCTGCAGTAATCTTAGAGTCTTACCTCCGCAGCAAATATCCCGAAGTAGCTCCTTCTGTTCCCATCGGCTGGCAACCTCTGGACCTGCTCCTCCTCACAATGGCCGGCTCCCTAGGTTGAAAGTGCCCCGTCTATTTAAATGCAGCCACCAATCCAGCAGTCGGCATCTACGTACACTAATCCCAGTTGTTCACATACCCAGTCCATGCGGTCATTTACAGTCTTAACTCGCCTTAACGGAACATCTCCCCAATGCCACTCATTATAATTTTTGCATTACTAAACTTGCTTTTAGCTTTTCTGCCCATTCATGATGTAATCAGCTGTAGCCCTCTTTTTCAAATCGTTCGTCCCAACATGGAGCAACAACACTTTTAACTTTGTCACAGTCCTCTACATTTGCTTCTTCCACTTGTTGGGCAATTTTAATCTTCGGATAACACCGCACTTTCACACCTGATTTCTGTAATGTTTATGAATGTGGGGCAATGTTAGCTTGCTTCAACTGTATGTCCGTAATCCTGTGGCTCCTTCTTGTATTACCAATTATTTATGTATAGTTGTAGTCACAACCCCTGTGAAAGGGTTGGGGCTATAACAATATTCACCGTCACATTTCACATTCAAGATGTTGAGGGGAAGGCGTTAAGACTGATCGCCAATAATGAAATCCTTATAAATATCTTAGTCAGCAACAATATTTGTAACAGTTTGCAATCGCAGCTTACTATGACGATCTTTGTTTTGTTATAAACAGTACGAAATGGCTCTAGATAAGCAATTTCCATAGCAGTAAATCATGAAGAGGAGCATAGTGTTGGATATCGGGATATCTGTTGTAAGTATATTCCTTGATGTAACAGCTACCCTTTGTTTTTTTGTTAGTGCTCTTTGTATGTATTCTTTGGAAGTGTAGTATTCTCTGTAATCCATGATGGAAGCATGTATGCTATAATACAATCTCTTGCACTTAAAACTGTTTAATTATGGTAAAAAGAATCTGAGAATGCCGGGTAGGCTTTAGAACAATATATGGCGACAGGACTATGTGTTAAATTGTGGGTTGCATATTAGCGCAACATATATCGGGAAGTGTTTTATCCAGTTTGTGAACACGTAGTCAATTGGTCATGGATACATTGAAAAAGAAACGTACGGTAGTGCGGGCGGCATTTACTCGCGTGTATAACAACTTTAAAGAAAGAAGAAACTCAAGAGTGAACACAGAAAAGCAAGATGATGTGGAGGTTATGGCGGATCTGGACATACTACGTGAGAAATTTGAGGGGATGGCGCGTTTGGATGCAGAAATTTTGGATTTGCTACTGCAAAATACGGCTACCAAATCACAGGATTTGGATACAGAGGTACAGACCGCTGATGAATACTCAGGCAAGTACAAAAGAATAATTCATTACTTGCAAAGGAGCCTAAATGCTGTTGATGATAGTATGTCTATGTCAAACATAACCAAGAGAAAATTTAAACTACCTACTCTTGAGTTAAATAAATTTGGAGGGGAAATCAAGGACTGGTTAACCTTTTGGGGTCAATTTAAGAAAATTAATGACGATTCTGACTTAGATGATTCTGACAAATTTCAGTATTTGTTACAAGCTATGGAGCCAAACACTAGAGCTAGGGAAGTGGTGGAAAGTTTTCCCCCCACAGGCAGTAACTATAGCAAGGCTATTGAATGCTTGAAAGCTAGGTTTGTTCGCGAAGACATTTTAGTAGAATTCTATGTCAGGGAATTGCTCAAACTGACTCTAGCGATGAATTCAAAGCACAATCAAGTCAGTCTTTCCTCCCTATATGATAAAATCGAGACACAGTTAAGGGCTTTGGAAACATTGGGAGTAGCTACAGATAAATATGCTGCAATGCTCTTTCCACTTGTTGAGTCATGTCTCACTGAAGAAGTTTTGAGAGCTTGGCAGAGAAGCTACAACAACAGTTCGGCTCAAACTGATGGTAAAACCAGACTGGATAGCCTCATGAATTTCTTGAAATGCGAGGTTGAAAATGAGGAGCGAATTTGTATGGCAGTCCAAGGCTTCAGGATAGGAAACCACTCCAAGGGTAGCATGAAAACATTAGGAGCAGAATCAAACCGTCATAATACCAGTACTAATGTTCCAACAGCAGCTGGCCTTGTCAATTTTAAGCCAAACCAAAAAGTGTGCGTTTTTTGTGAAGGTAATAACTCAAGCGATGCTTGTTTTAAGGCCCAGAAAATGGAGCTGGATGACAAGAGGAACATTTTAAATAGAAGGAACTGTTGCTTTTCTTGTCTTAAGATTGGTCACATTAGTAGAAAAGTGTAAAACACTGTTAACATGTATTATTTGTGAGGGTAAGCATGTCCCAGTTATGTGTCCCAGAAACACGCAGCAAACTCCAAAAAAAAAGGGAGAACTGTTGAGAATTCTCTATCAAATGTGAACTGTAGTCAGGTATTTTTACAAACACTCATCGTGACCATTAGAGGAGAGCAGGAAAAACAAGTCCGTGTCCTCATGGACCCAGGCTCGCAACATTCCTATATTAGGAAGGACACTGCTCAGTGTATGGGATATGAGCCCATTGGTGAAGAGACACTGATCCATGGTTTGTTTGGGGGTAAGGTAACTAATCCAAAACCACATCTTTGTTACAAGGTTAGGTTAAAAAGTCTCAAGGGCACCTATGCTTGTAATTTCGAAGCAGTGGATGAAGAAAACATTTGTTCTTGCATCCCTGTCATTGAGCCTGGACCATGGTTGAATGAAACCACTGAAAAAGGTATACAGCTCTTCGATGAAGATAAGCCAGTTGAAGTTTTGGTGGGAGCAGATATATATGGAAAACTTACTGGCAGAAGGGAGATTTTACAATGTGGGCTTGTTGCAATTGAGACTTATCTGGGATGGATTGTCACAGGAAAGATAAAGGGGCCCAAATCTTCCAATTCTATGACAGCACTTTCAATGTTTGTTCACACAGAATCTGTAAGCAAACTTTGGGAGCTGGATGCACTCGGTATTCAAGATCCAGGTGTAAGGAAGAATAGAGAAGAGAGGGAACAGGCAACACATGATTACTTTATGGATACTGTTAGGACAAATGAAGAGGGACGCTATGAAGTGAGGTTGCCATGGATTGAAGGACACCCACCAGTTCCTAGATATTTCAATTTGGGGAAAAGAAGAATGGAACACACCATCAAGAAGCTGAAAGAAAGTGATTCCAAAGAAATATATAATGAAGTTCTGAAGGACTGGACACAAGAAGGAATCATTGAAGATGTACCTGTGTCACAGTGGGATGAAGGGCACTATTTACCTCATCGACCCATTTTTAAAGAAAATAGTACAACGCGAGTTCGACCTGTTTTCGATACTTCGTCTAGAGAGCGTGGCTCTCCATCGCTGAACCAGTGTTTAGAGAAGGGCATTAATCTAATTGAAATTATACCTACATTACTTCTTCGTTTTAGGCTCCACCAAATTGGAGTAATAGCAGACATGAGGAAAGCATTCTTGCAAATCAGCTTATGTGAAGACGACCAGGACTTCTCAGGTTTTTGTGGGTTGACATTGAGGGAGAGTTGAAAATATTCCGCCCTACACGTGTTGTGTTTGGAGTGACTAGCAGCCCGTTCTTGTTGGGAGCAGTGATCAATTTACATTTGAAACGTCTTGAACGTATGGGAGATGGGAGGTATTCTATAGCTACCCTCAAGAAGCTTAAAAAGAGTTTTTACGTGGATAACTGTGTAACCAGTTTACAATCTACTGAGGACTTGCACCGTGTTCAAGAAGAAGCAATAAGCATACTGGCAGAAGCTAAATTTGACTTGAGAGGTTGGGAATATTCAGATTCTAACCTAGAAAATAAGATAGCTACTCCTGTTCTAGGCCTTATTTGGGACAGAAAATTCGATACTCTAGCTGTGAGTGGCTACAAGCCTATGGACATTAAGGCGATCACTCGAAGAACTATATTGTCAATAGCACAGAGAGTGTTTGATCCTATTGGCTTCACGTGCCCTGTTTCGCTATGTCCAAAGCTTTTGTTACAGCAGTGTTGGGCCATGAAAGGGGGATGGAATGAAGAAGTTCCAGATAGTGTGAGAAATGCATTCTTATTATGGTTACAAGAACTTCCTGCACTTGAAGATGTGAAGATACCACGCTGTGTCATGGGAGTTAGCAATAGAGTAATAAGGTGCTCGGTACATACCTTTTGTGATGCCAGTAAGCTTACATGTACAGCTGATACAGGCAAAGTCTAGAGTGTCACCGTTCAAAGGAATGACTATTCCAAGGCTAGAATTGTTAGCTGCAACCATTGGAGCTAGGTTACAGGTAATGGCATCTTTGAAGAGAGAATTTGAAGAACTACATCCAGATTTCTTCTGGACTGATTCAACTACTGTCCTCACATGGATACAGCGGGAAGATCATTGGGGAGTCTTTGTATGGAACAGGGTTCAAGAGATCCAAGAGTCTGACAGCGAAGGAAGCTTGGAGGCACGCACCAGGCAATACGAATCCTGCTGATCTTCCTAGTCGTGGATGCTCTGCTGAACAATTGCTGGAGTCTAAATGGTGGGGCTGCCACAGGGAGAGTGGCCTTCAGAAGCACCAGAACCGGATGAAGAAATTGTAAGGCGGGAGAGTAGGAAAGCTATCACCTCGGCACATCTATGCAACAATAGTGATGTGGGTCAGTTCTACAATTTCTCCAATGATTATGAGAAAGTTGTAAGGGTCATTGGTTGGATACTGCGGTTCAGTAATTCGTGTAGAAAGAAAAATGTGGCGGGTCAAAGTGAGCTACAAGAGAAGGAATTCAACGTAGCAGAGAAGTATCTCATATGATTGGTGCAAAGGGAGACGTTTAGTGGAGTTAGAGATCAGAAACTTTCTACGTTGTGCCCCTTTATGGATGTCGATGGAGTCATTCGATTGAAGACGAGGATCACCGAAAGAAGTGATTTGGAGTACTTCAGGATGCCTGCAGTGTTACCTTCCAAACATCCTGTAGTTGAGAAGTTAGTGCTCGGAGCACATGTCAAATCTTGCCATGTAGGAGTGCAAGGTCTCCTAAGCCATTTGAGGGAAAAATTCTGGATTCTCAAGGGAAGAAAAGCTATTCGAGCCATTTTGACTAATTGTATTATCTATCGGAGGTATAAGGCGAGAGGATGGTGGGAGCGCCTAATAAGGCTCCTGAAGCAACTGCTAAGGAAAACTCTTGGTAAAGCTTCGCTGACCTGTGAGGAGTTGGAGACAGTCTCATGTGACTGCGAAGTCGTGATGAACTCTAGACCGTTGACATATGTGTCAGAAGATAGTACCGACTTAGCCCCTATCACACCCAATATGTTTTTGTTAGATACCAAAGAAATGGGTGTACCAGACTGTGATGTGATGGATTCAGACAACCTCAACAGATGGAGCAGAAATCGTCAGAGGTTGAGAGACAGCTTTCGCCAACGGTTTAGGAATGAGTATCTAGGTCAGTTGGCCTTAGCTGCTCAAAAGAAGAGTCGCAAGTTGTTACTGGGAGAAGTTGTTCTTGTTGGAGCCGACAACCAGAAACGAATCGATTGGCCCTTAGCTGTGGTGGAACAGCTTATTCCAGGACGCGATGGAGAGGTTCGGTTGGTGAAATTGAAGACAGCTTCAGGAGTCCTCTTCCGACCAGTTCAAACTAGATCCTTTGGAAATCTGTGCAGAGGAGATTCAAACAGGCAGTGAACTTGTCAAGAGTGGTGGAACTGAGACAACTGTCCAAAAGAGTGTGGAAGATAGTGAGGAGGTAGTTGGACTTGTGCAAACTAGATGTGGACGAAAAGTACAGCTGCCAGCTAGATTCCAAAAGTGATTGTGATTTGTTTTGACTGATTGTTATTTTTTGTTAATATTGTTATTCATGTACTGTGTTCTCAATTGTTGTTTTAGTTCGAGTCGTTGAGAATTTAGTCTTGACTCGAAGGTGGGAGTATGTTGGATATCGGGATATCTTTTGTAAGTATGTTCCTTGTTGTAACAGCTATCCTTTGTTTGTTTTTTTTGTTAGTGCTCTTTGTATGTATTCTTTGGAAGAGTAGTATTCTCTGTAATCCATGATGGAAGCATATATGCTATAATACAATCTCTTGCACTTAAAACTGTTAAATTATGCTAAAAAGAATCTGAGAACGCCGGGTAGGCTTTAGAACCAACACATAGAACCACTTCGCCATTCACCATAATAATGGAGGCAGTTTTAGAATTCTATGTCCCGTGTGTGTCAAAAGTCGTATTAACACAGAGAAGCCCACTCAAAGCTGTTAATGAAGTATCGAGGCAAAGCGACCCAGTAATTCCGCGTAGTTACTTTCTATTATGTCATAGTTATAGCATATAAAAGGTTTAACAATTCGTAGAAGCAGCGTGATGTATTCTCGACAGACAACTTCTGCTACATCCCTCTTGACCTCATCTACCCACTTAGAGGTGGTCGATGGATTTTCATCCATTCTTACCTGGTGACCATAGAATGTCACCGCTTTGTGTCTGTGGTCTTTGCAACATACTTGTAAAGAAACAGAAGTTTGATGCTTTTCAATCAGTCAACACGATTGTACCCAAGTGAGATGGGTCGTTCCCTGATCCTGAAGAAAATTAAATGAGATTAATAACTAGACTTGGATGACCAGTTTCGATCGTCAAGCGATCATCATCAGATCCATTACACTTAGGCTATAAAATCTATGGGTGAAAATATTTACAATATATACACTATTTAGTTGCAGTATTAGTTGAGATAATGCAACTCGTCAATATTTGTTAGTTGTGGTCTATGTGATGTTTCTTTGAGATACTGGAAGTGGTGATCTGGAATTTACTTGTTTGGAGTGAATATGTGGTTGTTGTAAATGGTCAATTCAGATTGTATTGAACAGGCTACTTATCTGGTTGAGTCTTGCGCGGTCCTGTTGAGAGCAGTTAACTTGGTCACTGTCTGCACTCGACTGAAGGGCAATTCCTGTGTGTGAGGGTCCCTTATCTGGTTGGAATATTCCCCCTCTCGCATTCCTAAGTGCTTTGTGTTCCTCGTACAAATGTAACTGTAAGTTGCCAAGTCTAGTCTCTCTAATGTGGTGTATGTTACTGTATCCAGGATATCTTCATCTATTAAAGACCTGGTTTCAAACTCTCCACGCATAAGCTGAAAAGCCCTCTTTAAGTGCAAACGGGCTAATGAGAATATCCCGATTGAAAAAGCCATAGAATGTCAGAATGCAGTAGCATTGTATCTGTGATCTTTGCTCCTCTTCTTCCAAGTCCCATCAGTAGACTTCTGTGATCCCAGAATTTTCCTCAGAATCTTCCTTAATTTTTTTTTCGAGTTCTTGTAGCTCCCCCGTTTTAATTTAAAAGTAGACACTGAGAAGAGTACGGTACAAACCTTCTAGTTTTAATTTTTAGTTATTGTCATTGAGTACTATTAAGGGATAAAGAACCGACTGTGGTCAGACAGGTGGACTTGTGGGAGACTTTGTATTGAGGAGATGGGGAATGAAGTAAAATCTAAACTACGCGAAGGTGTAAATTACAGAGTTTTGGTGACAAGATTCATGGGGACCATTTTGAAATTAATAGGAATTTTGTGAATTAATACAATCTGCATTAATAATACTGCAATTTTTCTAGGTTTGTGCCTTTTCTTGCGTGGGGTTTCGCCTAGGACACCAAGCTGGCTCATCAGCAGGCTCTTGGTGTCCCCGCCCGAACCCCCACAGGAGTAGCGAACTGCGTGCTACCTCCCTTTTTTTGAAGTGTACCTGCGACTCTTTACTGCGAGGACTAAAAGCGGCCAGTTAATTCATTTAATTCACAGGCCATGAAAGCCAATATACCATCTTTTTGGAAGCCTTCATCGGGAGGTTATGGGTGCTTGAGCTTTTAGTTCTTGCAGTGAAGAGGCGCTGGGAGGTACTCCTGTGGGGGTCCGGGCGGGGACACCAAGAGCCTGCTGATGAGCCAGCTTGGTGTCCTAGACAAAACCCCACACAAGACACAGCATAAACCTAGAAAAATTGCTGAGTTTTAATTCACTGGCCGTGAAAAACAATATACCATCTTTTTGCATTAATAATGTTTCTCACATCAATGGGTTAGCCGCAACCATCACTAGAACACATCATCAGATCTACAGTACTTAATTTCATAGAGAGAAACAAGATTTTGGGCTGGTTGCCTTATTTGCCGCGCTCCATTCCACGTTTAATTGGCTCATTTCATTTTCACTATAATCTTGAATTCCACGGGCCATTGCTAGGGCAAGATTCTGCGGCTGCAGAAGCACTGTAAGTATCACGATGATGTGGTACTTGCATACCCAAATATATGATTCACCTGTTCTGGAGTAGTTTACATCCCTTACTTACTTACTCCATGGCGCTACAACTCGGGGTGGGTTTTGGCCTCTTGGACAACTGCTCTCCATGTTGGTCTATCCATCGCCTTGCTCCTCCATCCTCACTCCCATTGCGACGAGGTCTGCAGTCACACCATCCAACCATCTCTTCTTAGGACGTCCTTTCCTCCTCCTGGAGAATAGCCTCCCTTTCAACATTCTCTTGGGCATCTGGCTCTCCGGCATCCTCTCTATATGTCCCAACCATTGGATTCTCTGTGCCTTTATAAACTTTACGATATCTTGTTTTCCAATCAATTCGTTTAGTTCATGGTTATATCGTATTCTCCATCCATCTCCCTCTCTAACAGGGCCATATATTCTTCGCAGTATTTTCCTTTCAAAACACTTCACAGTATTCTCATCATCCATAGTTAATGTCCAAGCTTCAGAGCCATAGGTCACAACTGGTCTTATCATTGTCTTATATATCTTCATTTTGGTTGTTCGCGATATAAGTTGATTCCTGAGCATCTTGATGTTTGCATAGTATGCTCTGTTTCCAGCCTGTAATCGATCTTTAATACAGTTTGTCATATCACACTGGTTGTTAATAAGTACTCCTAGATACTTAAATCGTGTCACACCCTCAAATGTCTTATCGCCTATTTTAATATCATGCGGGGCTCTTCTTGTGTTAGATGTAGACATTACCATGCTCTTAGTTTTACTCTCATTCACTAATAACCCAATATTTGTAGCCTCTTTCTCTAATTCTAAATATACTCTTTTCAGTGTACGCTTCTCTCTTGCTATGATCACTACATCATCTGCATAAGCACAGATCTGACTTGATTTGTTAAAAATAGTGTCTCCCTGGTCCACTTTACTGATTGCTTTATGTAGTGCAAGGTTAAAGAGTACTGCAGACAATCCATCTCCTTGTTTTACACCCATATTAATTGTAAAGGGTTTACTCAGCTGATTTCCATTTTTCACTCGTGCCCATGTGTTATCTAGTGTCATCCTTATCAGCCGGATTATCTTTCCAGGTATCCTCATTTCTCCTAGTAATTCATATAGTCTTTCTCTACATACACTATCGAAAGCTTGTTTAAAATCTATAAAGAGCATGTGGAGGTCAATATCATGTTCATAAAACTTTTCCATCATCTGCCTAATTACAAAGATTTGATCCGTTGTACTTGGGTCTAAAACCACACTGATATTCACTCAGAATTTCTTCTGAAAATATCTTCATTCTTTCTTTCAGGATACCTGATAGGATCTTGTAAATAACATTCAATAGAGTAATTCCTCTGTAATTCTCACATGCTAGTTTATCTCCTTTCTTAAATATAGGACATATTATTCCTCCCCTCCATCCATCTGGCATGTTCTCTTCTTCCCATATTCTTTCCAATAGTTTATGTATTCTATCTTCCAATGCCGCTCCTCCATATTTTATCATTTCTGCTACTATACTGTCTTCCCCTGGTGATTTGTTGTTTTTCATTTTCTTCATTACATTTGCCACTTCAAATCTTGTAGGACTCATAATACTTGCATTCTCATTCTCGGATTCTGTAGGACTCGTAATACTTGCAATCTCATTCTCTGATTCTGATCTAATTACTTCTTGTCTCTCGTTTTGTTGCATATGTTGTTCAATTTCTGGCTCTACACTTTCACCTAGAAGTTCCTTAAAGTGTTCAGACCATCTATCTAACACTTTGTTCTCATCATTCAGTATCATCCCTTGTCTATCCTTGCATCTTCTTTCCCTAGGTTGGAAACCTTTCCCCATTTTACCAATTGCCGCACAGAATTTTCTTACTTCACTTCCCTGGTTTAATTCTTCTATTTCTATAAATTGTTTCTTTATGTGTTCCTTTTTCTTTCTTCTACATACTTTGTTGGCATTCAACCTCAGTTGCCTATAATGTTCACAGTTGCTTCTTGTTTCTCTCAAGATCATCTTTTCTCTTGCTCTATTCTTCTCTTCTATTGCTTCCCTACACTCTTGATCAAACCATTCATTCCGGGTTTGCTGCCTTTTTCCGATTATTTCTTCTGCAGCCAGTTTAACTACTTCCTCTATTTTCTTACACTCTTCATTGAGATCATCTCTCTCTTTTTCTTCTTCTAATTTCTATTGTATTTCACTCTGATATTCCTCCTTAATTCTTTCATCTCCTAGTCTTTCAACGTTTATACTGTTCTTCCAGGTTTCAGTTTCTGTTTTCGTTTTAGCCAGCTTTTCTGTAAGTACTGCTTTGACTAGATAGTGATCTGAATCACAATTTGGTCCTCTACAACTCCGCACATCTATAATTGACGAAGAGTATCTTGCATTGATTAACACATGGTCTATTTGATTCACGGTTGTAGAATCAGGAGCCTTCCAAGTACCTAGATGTATTCGTTTATGTGGGAAACATGTGCTTTTGATCACCATATTGTTCCTGATGGCAAAATGCCCAAGTAGTGTGCCATTCGGGTTACTAACATCATGTAGTGTATGTTCCCCTGCACATCTCATCAATAGATCCTTCCCAATCTTTGTGTTCAAGTCACCCATTATTATCAAAGTATCGTATCTCTGTATCTCACCGCATATCTGTTCCAATTGTTCATAGAACTCTTCCTTCTCATCCTCATCTTTCTCTTCAGTTGGTGCATACACTGACAATATGGATATGTTCCTGAATCTTCCTTTGATGCGCAATTTACAAAATCTTTCATTTATGGCTTCATATTCCATAATACTATTCCTTACTGGGATACCATAAATCCTGTACCATGTTGTCCTGTTCTGCTATTTGGACCACTATACAATAGTGAATATTCCCTTTTATCTATCCTTCTTTGTCCTTGCCATCTTACCTCTTGTAACGCTACAATGTCAAAATTAAATTTAGTTATCTCTTCTCCTATTTCATTCATCTTTCCTGGTCTCAACATCGTTCTTACATTCCACGTCGCAATATACAAATCTCTTTTCCGTAATCCAGGCCGAGATTGTCTTCTGTTAAATCCGTCCTTCCGAGGCAATTGTCCTTGTTTCGTAACAGGTTAGTTTATATCCCTAGGTCTTGAAATTAGTATTTGCCTTTTCGGCAGGGGCAGGTAAGTTATGTTGTTATCGTATTGTACATTTGATGCTAGAAAAAGAATCAATTAATATTGACAAACATACATTTTCATTTGAGTAAGATTTGCATTTCAGAGTCCAGTCTAGTCTGCAAGCTTCTGTGTGTGAACAAGTCACCTCCTTGATGCCCTATTAGCAGTTAGCACTGCAGCCTCTGTTTCTACACCTCTCACTTTGTAATTGCTCAGCACTGAATGTAATCATCGTCTCTACTTCTCTTACAGCCAAGTTCATTAACCTCTTAGGTAATCTCTCCTCCTGCGGCTTCGGTGGCGTAGTTGGTAGCATCCTGAGCTTCTATGCTCAAGATCGCGGGTTCATACCCGGCCGAAGTCGTCGGATTTTTTAAGAACGTTAAAATCTTTCAGTATGCCTTCCTTTGGAGGAGCAGTAAAGCTGGCGGTCCCATGTCATAGATGTATTGCATGTTAAAGAACCTTCCACTAATTACACCTGTGTGAAGCTAAATTATATATAGGTTAAACATTTGATCAACGTTCTTAGGTTCCTGCATTCGTTGCCAAGAGCCGACTGCAGTGGCATCTGGTAACTAAGTTCTGAACTAGTAGTCGTTGATGGTGGCGTTTGGCGGCAAAAGTAGGTACTTGTTGAAAAAATTCAATGTCTGCAGTCCTTAATCGACATGCAAACTACCCTCTGGGTGTCAAATAGCAAAGCTTGCACCAGGCACCCGAGGCCATACGATATTATTATTATTTTACTTGAATTAAAAACAGATAACACACACTAATACAGTCATCACAATTAACACCGGTCATCAGACAGATTCTGCACACACCCAAAGTACACGGGGCTACATGACCACGTTGTCGCAGCCCCTAAACTAAGGAACCAACCAATCTCTCCTCCCCCATTCTCTTCACATGACCCCATCAACCAAGTCGGCTCGTACGAACAGCTTAATCTATTGTGTTCGCTTCTAACTCAGCCTTTATCTTTTCATTACGAGCACCTTCCTGCCATTGCCCCCATCTATTCGTCCCAGCAATCATTCGTGTTACAAGCCGGATGTTTGTTTTAGACCAGTGTTTCCCAAACTTTCTTGTGTATGTACCACTGTAAGAGATGAGAATCTCTCGCGTACCACCTAATTGTTGGGAGATATAGTAACTAAACTAAACCTCACCACCACCACCACTGCGTAGCAGACTTAAAGGTGGATTGTAAATTGTGTTTGTTAGAGATAGACTGTTAGAGTTCAAGTTCAAATAATAAAAAGTGTGTCCAGTTGTTTTATTATTTATTACAATACGTATTCAATTCAAACATTCAGAAATGACATTAATAAAAGAACTCATAATAATCAAACATAAAAACCAAAGTTCAACTAACAACTTCAATGTGAAGGGTGAGCTTGAAGATTAGAAGCCAACTTAGGAATGTCTGGTTTAAGAATGCTGAGTCTCAAACGAAGATCGTTTTCCACTGTAAGGAGCCTATTCTGGTATTCATTCTTGAGATAAACAAGAGAAGAAAATGCAATCTCACACAAGTACGAAGTAGTGAAAGGCAGTAAAAATCTAACTACTTCGTCAGCTATGTCTGGATAGTTTGCATACCTCTCAACCCAAAAGTTCACAAGAGTCATTTTTGAAAAAGTTTGCCTTAGTTCTGAATCACAATTCAATTCATAAAACTGCTCCTTATCTTTGGCCTTAAAGTCCTCCGGCAACATATTGAACCCTTATTGATTTGCCGATCAATAAGTCTTCATGATTATTATTATTATTATTATTATTATTATTATTATTACTGATATCCAGGCAGAGCATGTTGGAGATTGACAAAGGGAAGACAGGTAGTGTGTCGCAACGCTTGCAACAGAGGTGGCGTTGTAGTTATTCCTGGAGATGACCGAGTAAGCCCAATTCAAGGACAAATTCAGGGTGAACGCGCATCCAAGTCGGCGTCATTATGGGCGTGCCAGAAGTGAATTTCCAACCGATACACGATTGAATCAGCAAATCAGGAGAGAGGACGCCTAAACCACGCGGAGATTTGCGTACCTAAAAAAAGGCGCTAAAACACGTGTATGAAGAACCGCCGATGCGATAGGATTCCGCATGAGTGCATTGAGACGTTTAAATAAGAAGAAGAAGTTTGATACTAGTCCCAAGTCTGTGAGTTGAAAACTACAAATTATTTTCACAGATTGCCCCCACTCCACTCCGTTCTGTCAGTTTCTAATAAATTGATCGGTGATGAGTAGTTTGACACACAACTTTATCGGGCTCTGAGGAGCATCGTTCACGCCAGTTTCAGACACGTCAGTCTGAACGAACATTTTCTTGGGCTCTCGGGAGCAGAGTTCAGGCCTAGCGGAGGGAGATCTCTAGCTGAGATAAGCGCTACGCGGTAGACGTAATTTGTAAGACTTGTTAAAAGCCAGTTGCGTGGTGGACGAAGATTGTAATATTTTCTGTAAATTTTGTGTTATATTTTGTGTGATGTGTATGTGCGGGTGAAGTAAGCAAATGCTTAGATAGGGCCAGTTCAACGTTGAGTAATCGCCCAGGACATTTTTAGTGAAAGTCAGTAGCTCATAGCGATTCTAGCTAGGTAGTATAATAACTTTGAACATTTCTTTCCAAGAAGCCACGCCAATATGTCTACAGGAAGGTCGATTGGTGGAATGAAGTGCTACGCCTCTACCAGAACGTCGACGATGAAGGAGTAGATTTCCCATGGGGAAATGCATTGGGATGGAGGTTGATTTCTACAAGCTGCACGGTGATGTACAAACCATTGATTTATTCAATATGTGGCTAGATTAGACGTGGGAACGTTGTAAAGATTTTATTCATGGTTTTCTTGTGTATGTAGATTTTTGTGCGCCGACACTGTTATATGTTAAATGTACGTTGGCACGTGGCCAAAATTTTGTTTGATTGTATTTTCTTATGAGTCATTATTAGTATGCACGGCGTGTGTATTTTGATTTTATTCATGCGAATGCGAAATTCATCATGGTTGATAAATGGTGCTTTTATTCAAATTCATTTTTAGTAGGAGAAGGGGGTAAAAGTTGATAGATGTTGTACGAACAGGTTTTTATTCATACTAGGGTTGCCAAGCGCAACAAGTTAAGATGTCACTCTAGAACACCTTAGTTCTATATTTTTGAGTTTTTTTGAGATTCCTTTTCAGGTTCTTTAGTCACGGACTAGATTGGGAGCGCACGTCGGTGGAAAATATTTTATGTCCTTTATTTCAGGTTTCTGTCAAACCCATACGTGTGATTCTGGTGTGTGTATTGTGTCAAGGTGTGTGTATTGATTCTTCGTGATGAGGGGTAGAATGTGCCTACCGCCCTCAAATATTGTGGTTGTATTTTTATGGAAAGGCAGAGCGCTCTTCGAGGCTACTATACCTTGTCCAGTGCTGATTCTTGGATTTCCTTGGGAAATGCTAAGATATTTTATTTTGACACACACACGTATATTTATGTGCTATTGGAAGCACGCTTCTTCGAGACTCGAGCCATTGCTACGGCAGGTCGAGGTAATTGACACGTGGGTTGACAGATGTGCAGATTCCACTTTGCGCCCGTCTATGTCTGGTGATTCATCGTTTAGGCAGTCCAGCTGACCAAATGACCCCTGTAAGCTATCTGTAGCAAACCTGTTCTTTTAATGGTCATTGGATCATAATTTTAATTGGGAGTTCGCCATGTCCGTTACGAATTACCGCATATCGTATGAAATGAAATGTTTGTTTTATGATGCAAATGTTGGCTTTGAGCCTAGTGATTTCTGTGACTCATTTCATTTGTTTATTGTTAGATTTTGCCTGTGGTGACACCGTTGGGTGTATTTTGTATTATTCTCTTGTAAAGATGGCAAGCGGCCATATATGTATTTTTCTTGATTGGTCACGTGTTGATTTACTTGTATTGATTTGAAAAGTCCTAATTTTAGGCGTTAATGTTGTTTGCTACGGCAGTTCTTTGATTGCAATTTCATGCGGAAATTATTTTTGTCTTATTTAGTGTAGGAAGTGTCGGATTTAGTTTAATTAGTGTTTAGTGTTCCTAGACAATGCAGATTCGTCCCCTGAAGGTTTACTGGATGGTAACGAATCTCGCGTTAATTTGTACACATCGTAACGCATGTAGAAAAGCCGCACACGCACATGTCATTGCAGTATTTTGGGACATTTGGTCCAGATGTGTACGATCTCTCCTGAGATCAGGCCTAGTTTGGCAATTTTATTTAATTCAAGTGGGTGTCATTTGGGAGACCTTTTTGTTGTTGTTGTTGTTGTTGTAAATAGTGTAAATTTGTTGATCTGTTATTAAATTCATATGTTTTAACCCTGGTATTCACTTTTTCCTGCATGTTATTTTGTTATATGTTACCCTGTATGTTATAAGAAGCACTTAAAAACAACTTTACGAAATGGACTGTTACACCCCCCGAAATTGAGTCTCATATGTTTCTTTGCAAGGGTTCAATATCAATGTTTTTATATTTTTGTATTTTTGGTAACGTATCTAATTATTTTTTGTAACATCACCGCGTACCACCAGTGGTATGCGTACCACAGTTTGGGAAACTCTGTTTTAGACAATTGCCCTGGACCTTGAAGCTTGCGGGTGAGCCTGTACACAGTCACTCTCGAGCCCTCTCGCTTCACATTTGCATACCTGCCAGTTATCCTTTTTTTTTGGGGGGGGGGGGGGTTCCGGTTGTCCATATTATCATAGTTTTTTCCGGAGTTTCAACTTCCTGGCTTGTTTCCGTTTTCTGCATCATTTCAGTTTTTATTTTCGATATTAGCTGCTATTCTGAGATGCGAGTGTTTGAAATTTGACTGAAATTCGACAGATAAGTTTATCGATAATCCCGTCGCGCAGATTTTCCAGGATATCCAGGCTAATGCTTTCTGTTTTGACAGCTTTTCAACATGTTGCCACTATTTGGGATTGCCACACCTATGAAGGTGGTGTGCTTCATGCATTTGTCAACAAGAACCAGATCAGGTCTGTTGTGCACGGCTGCCTGGTCAGTCAATAGAGTGCGATCCCAGTACAAGGTAAAGCTATCATTTTCCAGTACACTTTATTTTATTATTATTATTACCATATATATTATTTCAGTAGTATAAATCCCCCCCTGCGGCGCTCACAAGCGACCGATCGTGACAAATGAGCATTCAAATGAAAGAGAATAGACATTAGCAGTGACAAATTGCACTCTAATTTCATTAATATCTATAATTCTATAAAAGTGACTTCAAAAAAGTGTACGAAGTGTGCGATTTGCAGATACTGTTGCTGTAGGAAAATACGCTCCATAATTGCTGTCCACTTCACATTTTGGCCGCTGTGACACCTGTTTCATGTCATGTTAACACACTGAAGTCTTTCCTTAATCATTTTGCTTGGATTTCCGAAACATTAAATCAAAGGAATGAGTATTCAAATCGTATAATTCCATAAATATCGAATAACCGGTGAATGTTATGATGATCCAATTTTCAGTGATTGCTTTCCTAAGTTAGGGAACGTAGAACTTGGAATTCTAACTGAAATGTAAATAGTGTTCTGTAATCATTTGGTTGAAATGAAAACATAACAACCTCTCTCCTTAAGTCTCTCATTATAAACCTATTGGGGAAAGTGTGGTTTATGAGCATGCAAGATTTCTCGCACGGGTCTGCTAGTTATTATGTTCAATTTAATGGTTCAATTTAATAGTGCTGCCTCTGGGCTGATTACCTAACAGACAGACAAGGTACTTGGTATGCCATGAGGGTGGTGCTCCTACAGTCTCAAGAAGGTTGAGAACGCATGGTCTATAGCAATATTTGTCTAAGAACTTCTTGTTTTTTTCTTTGTCTTTTTTTCTTTTTCCATGTTCAAGAGCAATGTAGATACAATCCTTGGCAGTCAAGAGATATCTGCTATGTCAAGAACTGCTCTACTGCTTGCTCTGTGTTTCAGATGATGGCAGTGGCCTCTGGCCGTACAGTGACACCATCGAACAAATGACGGCGCTCGGAGCCAAGATGGAGATGAAGGTGAGAATGCTTCTTTACTGAAATTAACATATTTTTTTGCCATAGGCTATATAACTCTTAAAGATTTCGTAATGTACTTTAACCATTCTAGGAAATACAAGGAAAATATTCGTATCGACCTTTAAGTACAGTTGGTACATGTAGAAAAGCTGATAGACTTCAGATACGTTACGATGTCAAATAATTTCACATGATGACAGCAAGCGTCCAAGTTGACAACGTGTTTGTAGAAGGTCCAAACTGCCAGTGTTATATAGGAGCCTCGACGAGCAGTTTCTGGAAACTTCAATGAATCAGGAGACATGATTGGTCGGCTGGATTACAGCAACCAATGAGAAGTGTTGAAATAGAAACAAAAGGTATGGCAGCAACATGGCTGTCATTTGAATCGGTGCACTAATGAAGATCGGAAGAAATATTTTGACTGTAACAGGCTTAAAGGAAATGTCTTAAACCAAGCAGGCGTAATTGCAGAACAAGTAAGTGAAAAAGATCATAAAGATTTAACAAAATGGTCAATCTAGACCCAAATGAAACCACATAGGAAATACGTGAGCACCTGTCAAACAAGTTGGGTTAAATAACAGCTAAACTTTAAACTTTTCTCTCTCAAAAAATTACGACAAGCTAAAATTAATAAATTACCGGCTTTAGTAGCCACAGTATATTAGAGTTATTAAGATATTTGTGCTAATGAAGAAGCCATTATGTATCGAAACACTGTACACGATTGAAATTGTTTCATGAACTTTAAACAAGATTTCAATATGTATTGACAGGTTTAACATCAATTATTCTACACATAGATATTTTATACTCCAATTTTGCTGATCAATATATGTTCAAATTTTACAGAAACTGAAATTGTCCAGACATCTCAATCTATTATAGAGACAAGACACAACACAAACCTAGAAAAATTGCTGAGTCTTAATTCACTGGCCGTGAAAGCCAATATACCATCTATTATAGAGAGTTTTGAAGCTATTTTCAGTCTTGCCTTTGTCAATTGATATTGCTTTTTATTGTTTTTTGAGGGCTCCGATTTGCAGATGACTTTGCTTTAACAACAGATAATGAAGATGATCTTCAACAGATACTTTATGATGAATGAGATCCTTAAAAACGAATTAAACCTGAAGATGAATAAAAACAAATGCAGTCGGAACTAGGAAGATCATAGAAGGGCACCTGCAATTTATATGGAGAATGATAGAACATGTGAAGGAATATAAGTATCTGGGAAGCTTTATAACGGGAAGCTTTATAACGTATGATGGAACCAGCAAACTAGAAATTCGGAGTAGAATTATTCAGGCAAAGAAAGAAGAAGACTGTTGAAGATGTACGTGTGAAGTGTGGCGTTGTATGGTAGTGAGAGCTGGACAATAGGGAAGTCAGAAGAGAAGAAGTTGATAGCTCTTGAGGCTTGGTGGTGGAGAAGAATGCTTAAGATCAGTTGGATACAACATATGACAAATGAAGAGGTATTCAGAAGAGCAGGAGAAAGTAGAAGCTTTATGAAGAGTCTGAAAACAAGACTAGCGAATATGTTAGGACATATTCTCAGACATAATAGCCTGCCAGCAAGAGTCATCGAAGGGTTGTTAGGAGGGAAAAACACAAGAGCAAGACCGCCACTTGCATACATCACACTGACAATGGCAGACATGAACACAAAATCATATCACGAATTGAAGAGAATGGCGGAGAATAGAGAAGATTGGCGAGTTGCTGCGAACCAGCCCCAGGGCAGAGAACGTTTGTATCATTCTAGGTTTGGTGGTGTTTTGTAGAGCTATTTTGTCTTGTATATTTGGGTCTGATGATGCTCACTTGATGAATGAAAGATGTCATCCTATAGTTCTCTCCTTCTTCTGTAGTCCAAAACAAATGCAGTATATATCGGTATATATAGAACGGGGCTTTTCAATGGCCTAGCCTCGGTCACGTTCCAATGACTCACCATCACATTTATAGCATGTGGGGATTACAACAGCGAGTCATGAAGCCCTGGATGCTGTCATAGCATTTATTACATACGGAGCTGGCAAGATACCTTAGTTGTGATCTTTAAGACTTGCTATGAAGTACTGTGGCCTATCTTCTGTCCCGTGAACATGGTTAGGTATACAACAAAACAATGAATTTTCCTGGTAGAAACTTATCTTCTCAACAAGAAAAAGAGGAAAGGAAGCTTGTAGTTTAAAGTGACCATCAATCTCGCAAGTATGAGCCACTGGTTCTCAAGAAGAAGTCTGCCGTAAATATGTTTGTAAGTTTCAGAGCCATGCGATATGTAGTTGTGGGGGAACCTCCAACAAAAGGTATACAGAAACAATCCGCGTACTCTGGAGGCTCTCAAGAACGAAATAACAGTGAGGATGAATTGCAGCGAGTGTACCAAAAGTTCTTATGATGGTGCAACATGTGTTTAGAAAATGAAGAACAGCATTTCCAGCAACTACTCTGAAACTCATGTTGGTTGGTTGGTTCCTCAGTTTAGGGTCTGCGACAACTCGGTCATGTAGCCCCGTGTACTTTGGGTGTGTATAGAATCTGTCTGATTTTAGGTGTTAATTGTGATGACTGTATTAGTGTGTATTATCTGTTTTAATGCAAGTAAGGACTGCAGACATTCAATTTTCAAGTAGTTCCTACTTTTGCTACCAAATGCCACAGTCAACTACAACTAGTTCTGAAGTTGGTTACTACTGTCGACCAAAGTATTATGTGTACTCGAGTTTGAAGGTTGTTTGTGAAGTAACCAATAAACCTACATAAAATCCAATAACATCATCATTTTCGTCGTTTTTTTTTAAGTTAGTTCATGTAGGTTTGGAATTTTTAATTTATATTTTAATATTTTTTGTCGCAGTTGGAACACAAAAAGTGCACGTTTTTAAGCGTGTTTCAACCAAGCGTCACATTTAAGAATTATTATCTCAAAAACCCGTCATCAGATCGAATTCAAATTTTAACACAATATACATTGGAATGTTGTATACCTGGTTTATTAATTTCAAAATGTTGCGTGTCCAAGAAAAAAAGTTGTTATCATTTTTGTAAGGTAACTTTTTCTTGGCTCGGGGTGGTTGGAAAATGTAGTTCTTAGTTGCGATGTAATCCTTATACATCAAAAAGTTATGCTGTATGACTGTGAAATACGTAAATTAACTCACTTATTTTATATCGGTTTGTATTTGTAGGCAGAAATAACACATCGTTCACCACCTACCCGCTCCCGGGAGAGCTGTACAGCGTTGCTGTGATGAAGCCCATCACTTCCGAGCGAGACGCGCCATGATGCGTGTGGGCACCATTTCGGCAACGCTGTACAGCTTTTCTGGGAGCGGGTAGCTGGTGAACGATGTGTTATTTCCGCCTACAAATACAAACCGATATAAAATAAGTGAGTTAATTTACGTATTTCACAGTCATACAGCATAACTTTTTGATGTATAAGGATTACATCGCAACCAAGAACTACATTTTCCAACCACCCCGAGCCGAGAAAAAGTTACCTTACAAAAATGATAACAACTTTTTTCTTGGGCACGCAAAATTTTGAAATTAATAAACCAGTTATAAAACATTCCAATGTATATTGTGTTAAAATTTGGATTCGATCTGATGACGGGTTTTTGAGATAATAATTCTTAAATGTGACGCATGGTTGAAACACGCTTAAAAACGGGCACTTTTTGTGTTCCAACTGCGACAAAAAATATTAAAATATAAATTAAAAATTCCAAACCTACATGAACTGACGTAAAATAGAACGACGAAAATGATGATGATATTGGATTTTATGTAGATCTATCGGTTACTTCACAAACAACCTTCAAACTCGAGTGCACATAATACTTTGGTCGACAGTAGATGCCACCGTAGTCAGCTCCTGGCGACGAACATTGGTACCTAAGAGTGTTAGTTAAATCTAACCTATAATTTAGCTTCACACAAGTGTAATTAGTGGAAGGTTCTTTTACATGCCATAAATCTATGACATGAGACCACCATACTGAAGGATATTTTAATACTCTTAAAAAATTCGACGACTTAGGCTGAGTTTGAACCCGCGACCTTGGTCACAGCAGTTCAGCATGCTACCAACTACGCCGCTCATTTAAGTATGTTAAGAAGTGAAAATGTGTTAAACTAGTCGGGCGCTATGCTGCTGTTGTGTCTCGGTTGTATAGCGAGGGTCCTTACCGTATATAATCATCATCATCTTCCTTTCATGTGTTAGTCCTAGAAGAACTGTTACGGTCTATACAAAAGATTTGCATTTTCACGCCATCTTTTCGTGGGGCGAGCTAGAGATCTCTTCCCACCGGGACAGTATGTGACGACTGCTTTAGGGATTCTGCTTCTGTCTGTGTATACTCGAAGTGGCCAAAAGTCACGGGGAGGGTAGTCCCATGAGGAAATGTGCCGTGTATGACTCCCGAGCGTTGCGGCGGAGCAGAGCGGTCTGTGTAGTGAAGCTGGCAACACGTCGCGTGTTAACCGACTTTGAACGTGGGATGATCATTGGCGCACAGTGCATGGGTCATAGCATTTCAGAGATTACACACGAATACGGGTTTCCGAGGTCAACAGTGTCGAGGGTGGATCTTCAATATCGCAGAGATAATGTTATCATTTGTGTAAACTGCCACACGGGACAACAACAGGGGTTTAACAAACGGATATCACATCACCTCAGCAGAACCATACGGGGCGATCGAAGGGCTACCCAGTTGTGTGTTGGGAGTCAGGAACCCATTTCTTGTCTTGAACTATTGCTGCCGTACTTTGTGGGCTCTTGGGGTAGCAACTCGTTATTAACATCATATTCTGTGCCGTGGCTATTTTTTCTAATATCCCAGTAAATGGGATTACCGAGTGAAAAGTTGCAATATCAATACCAATCTAGTGCCAGTGTTTCACCATTGTCCTCACGGGACACTTCACCCGACAGGCAATTTTTGAAGTGTATTGGCTCCTTTCTTGATACATGAGTATGTTGGAGTGTCCTTGACTGTTTGCACAACAGTTTCTTTGATTTGATATCAATCTGCAAGGTCTTAATAATAATAAAAAAAAGAACACTATAAGTATTGAACAAGTGGAATCTTACCTACAGTTAGTAAGGTAAGTACAGTATATCTACATCTGACCACAACCGAAGTACAGCAGAGCATAGTTTATCCGGACTAATTGGGACCGAAAGTGCTCCGGATAACGATTTTTCCGGATAATCAAACATGCATTTATTCCATAGGAAATAAACATGCACAGTACATTATGGTAATAACCACCAAGCTTCTCATTTCACTGCAACGCTTTCTCACAGAACAAGGGTCCAGAAATGGGATCTCCCTTACTTCTTGTCTGAATAAACCATAAGTACACCGCTTCTTCCAATGTTTATCCCAAGCTGATCTCATGGTTCTACTCTTTTTAGACCCTTCTTCCCTATCTAACTTCGATGCAGAATTCAGAACTTCACCTTTCCTTTCTTCAAGTCATAAATTGTGGATTTTCCAACACATTCGACACTGCACACTCTCACCTTTATCCAGTTTATTAATGATCTCCACCTTCTTCTCAATGGATAAAACATTGCGATTTCGTTTTTCTTTTTTTTGTTACTCGTAGAAGCCATTTTCACAACGTAATACAGTACACACACTCACATACTGTAACACATTGAAACATTGAGACAACAGACACAACAATTGAAAACGAGAAGCGACTCGCTATTGTAGGCAGCGCGCGCTGCTCCGTCTTTTTTTGCTCGTCCTGATAATTGACGTTCCGGTTGTTTGACGTCCAGATAAACGACGTTCTACTGTACTAGCTAACTAGTTCCAGAATTTGATATTACTATCTCTGGCACATCTTTGGAACAATTGGTCATTTCCCATACCTCGGGAGTGTTCTTTCGATGTTATGTACAGTAAAACCTTATTAAACTGGACTTCGCTTAAACCAGACAACCGTGTAATACTATGTAATTCATTGAGTTGTGGCTAGAAGCAGATGAAGATGATCCAGGTTATCACATTTCAACAGAGGAGATTGTTGAAAGTATGATCGCTGCAGAAAATCCAGAAATAGATGGATATGATCAGGATGTAGCAGGTGATATTAGGTTAATCCTAAGTCAATTTTAGTGAAATTAAAGACCATCTAAACATTGTGATTATATTCGTCAAAGATAACAACGATGAAAACACATTCGCATCTGTGTGAGTTAATTATCTAAGAAATGTATTTATTTAGTGTATGTATGGCATACAAATACATTATTACAAATAACAATAATTATCAATGAACTATACTACAAACAAACATCTAGACCTTGTGTATACTCAATACATCTTGGGGTTGCCAACAAGAAGTCTTGAAAACACCTTCTGTAAGCTCTGATGCTGCAGATCTCCCTGATGTGCTCAACAGTCTGTCGTAGCACACCACAGTCGCATACTGGTGAGGACAACATTTGCATCTTCCATGTCCCGTCTTAAGGCGGTTCAGCATTGACCATACCTTGGTTGGTTGGTTGCTTCCTTAGTTTAGGGGCTGCAACATCACGGTCATGTAGCCCCGTGTATTTTGGGTGTGTGTAGAATCTGTCTGATAACCGGTGTTAATTGTGATGGCTGTATTAGTGTGTGTATCTGTTTTTAATTCAAGTAAGGACTGCTGACATTGAATTTCAAGTAGTTCCTACTTTTGCTGCCAAACGCCACCGTCAACGACTACTAGTACAGAACTTGGCTAATAGACGCCACCGCTGTCGGCTACTGGTGATGAAGATAGGAACGTTAAGAGCGTTGTTTAACCTATAAGTCAATTTAGCTTCACACAGGTGTAATTAGTGGAAGGTTCTTTAACATGCCATAAATCTATGATATGGGATCGCCGGCTTTACTTCCCCTCCGAAAGGGATTTTAACGCTCTTAACATCCGATGCATAATTTAAACGAAATCAATTTCGATGCTAATATACTTTTTGAAAATATTCAAAAAATTTTTCCTTCGCCACAACAATCATAGAAGTAAAAACACATACATAATTATTGAAGCTCAGATCCGTCGCTAGCTCCTTGTTTATCTCTCTCCCCCCCCCATGTTAAGGTCCACCCGCCCCACATAGCCTGCCAATTAGGCCACAAACCTAAGACAAACTCCGCTTTGCACCAGTCATTCATTACCCCCACACACATCTCCTCCCTCCCCCTCCCCTCCTTCAAGTTCCTGACCTGTTACAAGGTCGGGCCAGCTCAGTTCACACAGCAACGTGCCGTCAGACACAACACACTCTGAACTTCAGACTATTAATTAAAGGTAAGCTTTCCGGCGCATGAGTTACCCTCTCACATGTTTCATATGTGCAGGCGACTATAATGTTACTTCTTTCTCTTCCCATTACAGCCTCCAGGTAGAAAGCTGACTGTCGGTTACTCTTTCAATTCGAACTTAGTAAGTTATTAATATATATTTTCGTTTCTTTTCCCAGTCTTTTTGACGCATTCATTTTTCTAAGACCTATTATTATCTTTATAGTTGGGACAGCAGGCATACCCCTTCGGCTGGTTCACTTCTTCACAGGCTCCGAATGACGTTTCTTCTCAAGTGTAATGTCTCTACCCAATCCAGCATTAAAGAAAAAGACAACGGTCCAGCTTTGATCAAAACATATTCTCAAGCCAAAATCATGAAGATTGGATGTAAAATAGAACGCCGAATTACAAATGGAGGACCTATAAGCCCACTGTCACATTCTAACTAGCTCAATATTTTGTAACATTTTAAACTAACATTTGAATAGCAATTTGAACAGGACATCTACTAGACCACATGTGTCACTTTTAGCCGTATTTTCTTCTTTTATAATTTAGATAAGTTACATTTAAGAATTAGCTTTTAGAGTGTTACTTTTAGTTTTCTTAAAATAAGGATAAGATGATATTTTAGAATAAATTTTTGGAGTGTTAATTTTAATGTTTTTCTTATAATATGCTTGATCTGTGTATAAGTAACACGATGGATGTGAATATGTACATAATTTATGAGGCCCGAAACATGTCCCCAGAGGCAATAAATTGTTAATTGCCAATAATTTTTTGTATTGATTGGGCGGAGACCCCCCAACCCATTAGAATTGTCATCTTAAAAAATCCGACGACTTCGGCCGGGCATAGCAGCTCAGCATGCTACCAACTACGCCACCGAAGCCGCTGACCATGCCTTGCGAGGTTGATCAAACCCAGGAACTGTCTCGGTGATGCATGGCATTGCCCGGCATGTAGCTGGAACATTTTGGGTCATTGAGAGATGACAAAAGGTCAGAAGTTTCTTCAAACCAGTAAGTGTGTCAAGTGTGGTCAATGAAGGTGTGCCTTGATTGTCATGTTCTAATTGTGTACTGCACTAGTTATTCTGCATTTTGTAGGGCCTAATACTGTATTGCATTCTATCTTGTATACTAAATAACCTACAGTGTGTATTTCTTATATTAACAAGTAGTTCCGTGAAGAACTATACAGCCTATTTTCATATATCCTACTTATGTTAATTGCCACTATTTAACATACACAATTTCAGTTTGATTGCTGTAATAGATTCGTAGATATTGAGAACCGACTAAATATTTCGGATGGTCGCCATGTTGGATTTTATATATGTAGGTCCTAGAGTTTTGTACTGTTACATGCAGATTATTGTGAACGTGTAGTATTCAAACTTCAATCGCATAATTAGGACACAAGAAAAAACAAGGAGATTTAAAAATTTTTCACAGCTGCCATCTTGAGATTATGGAAACAATTGAAATAAATTAGATGCCAGTGGATTAACATTCGGATAAAGATTTACTGTACCAAGTTTCACTGCACGCGGATGGTTAAATTGCGAGAAACGTCCATGTGAATATTTATAATTCGCTTCACCGCCATGTTGGATTTGTGATCACCAGGTTATTTAAAGTCCTATAGGTGAACTTAAGTTCATAGCCCTTATGAACATTAAAAAATGCAGTTTGATTGCTAAAATAGATTCGTAGATATTCAGTATCGTCTAAATATTTCGGATGGTCGCCATATTGGATTGTTAAATGTATAGGCCATAGAGTCATGTACCATTAAAGGAAAATTATTGCGTAGGTTCATTAATCAAACTTTCACTTCAATCGCATGACTACATCACAAGAAATAAAAACTTAATTTTATAATTCGCACTGCCGCCATCTTGAGGTTATGTAAACAATTGAACTAAATTAGATACCAGTGGATTACAATGTGTATAAATATTTCCTGTACCAGGTTTCAGTGCGCTTGGAACATTAAATCGCGAGAAAGGTCTATTTAAAATGTTCAAATTCGCTTGGCCGCCATGTTCGTTTTGTAGTTAACCGGTTTTTGAAAATCTTATAGATGAACTTCCAGTAGTGCCCTTTATCTCCGTACAAAATTTTAGGGAGATACCGCTAATAGTTTCAGAGATATAGAATGCCGCTGAAATATTTCGCACATCCGCCATCTTGTGATTACGTAAACAATTGAACGAAGTTAGATGTCGGTGCATTACAATGTATATAAACATATACTGTACCAAGTTTCATTGCGTTTGGTTGGTCAAATCGCGAGAAACGTCTATTTAAAAGTCGCAAATTCGCTTGGCCGCCATGTTCGTTTTGTAGTTACCAGGTTTTCAAAAGTCACATAAGTGAACTTATAGTAGTTCCCTCTATCACCATAGAAAATGTCAGGGTAATATCGGTAATAGTTTCGGAGATATTGAATGCTGGTGAAATATTTCGCACAGCCGCCATGTTGGATTGGTGAGTCATAACAAAATTTGAAGGGCACGGTCGAGGTCGCCGGGAATAGTGGTATGAACGTACCGAGTTTCATTGAAATGGCTCCTGCCGTTTAGATTTTATTAGGGGGACACACACACACACGAATCACACACACACACGCACACACACACGGACAAAAGGTGATCTCATAAGCCTATTTTTTCAAAATTGAAAATAGGCTAAAAATACTGTATTATACCTGTCCTCAGTGGCGAAGCTACATTCATGCAACTGGGTTTTCTTAAGTTCATACCTTATAGTCTTTTGTAGATAAACTCCAGTAGTTTTGTTTTTCACTCAGCAAAGATATCAACGATGCGTTCTTTGAAGATGTCATCCCTGGGAAGATAATTCACTAACCTCTTCTCAACAGCCAGACTACTCAAATTGCTCTGTCTAGAATCTGACATTGAGTTCCTTAAACATGTCTTAACTCTCTTCAATGCACTCACACTTTGTTCATTTGAAGCAGTAGGAACAGAAGTGGTAAGACTCGGTCTTATGAGGCGCACTGTTTCTTGATATATTTCTTCTAGATCGTTGCTCTTCATAAGACAACGAAGAAAATGGTCTTGATTTTAAATACACCATTAAATCACTACACTGATCCATGTTTTAAAACCCACAAACGAACTTGCACACGCTGAAATACCGCCCTCCTCTGAATGCACTGTTTGGAGCCTAGGCTCTCTGCTGACGCATTCAGATATCGACCTTCCGCTTGGCGCATGCGCAATTGCCTTCTCTACCCACAGAGACTTGAGCCTGCTTCAAAGGAGACTCACAGGCTGCTCAGTCCCGCGCTGAGAAGCTGGCAACAATCCCACCGTGGTTACAGAGAATAATCCTGAAAACTAGAGATTTAATTATCCTATGCCAATGAAAAATATGAAAATTTAAATGTGCATATTCGTTGAGAATGAAATGGGTATTCTAAGGCTCAAAGATTCTCCTCCAGCTTTGCCTCTGCGTGTCCTTTTTACTGAACAGAGTGTTTAAATATCTACCTTGGCTCATTCCATAGGTTATTTTGCTTAACCCGGACTTTCATTAATTCGAACAACCTAGAGCCCCAATTATTCTGGATCAATGAAGTTCTACTGTACTATTAAGAAGGACGTGGATAATGGAATTCATGCTGCTCGTGTGGTGTTTGGACGTCTCTCGCATCGTCTGTTTCAGACCATACAGTACTTCTAAGGATTGGTACAAAACTAATAGTATACCAAGCTATGGCAATCTCTACGTTGCGCCATGAAGTGAGACCCGGCCCATCAAGAAACTGGAATGCTTGCACCTGCAGAAACTCTGTTCCATTATGCACATCAAATGGGAGGACTATGGAACAAATGTTGCAGTTTGGGAGAGAGCAAGGATGAAGAGTATAGAGGCCATCATCATTGGTGATCGGCTTAGATGGATTGGTCAAGACAACACACTCCCTTGGCAAATCTTGAACAGCACGGGCAAGGGACCTCTTGGTTCACCTCTGAAGCATTACGAAGATCAGCTCAAGCAAATCTTGAGGAGTGTAGTCACTAGATACTTGACATTCTTTTGCAGATGATCTCACATGCTGGCATTGAACCACCTCAGGATTACATTTTGAACAAGAACGCCAGAGGCAGGAAATGGTAACTACCACGTCCTCTTCGTTCCGTCAGATGCGTCGTCTATGGCCACATATTCTATGCAAGGACTGGTCTGTCGAGTTAACTACATGTCCATGGATTGGATACAAACGTTCATAAGTGCAAAGAAGAAACATACCCTCGGATATGAGTACGGTATCGGGCGGTGTTGACGACGAACAAATCTCATCTTCCATTTCGTGGATCATATATAGAATGAAATATTTATTACAGCCATTGGCCATGACAAATTACACAATTTAATGTAAATTGATAACATAAATCAATATTTATTTATTTAATCGTGTCAGACAACATACAATACAAACACAAAATTCAAATGCAATGTGACCAGTATCCAGCCAGTGAGTCACACGCAAATCCCCACTTTTTCAGATTGCTCTTTGATCTGCCAACTCCAGAAACATACGAGGGTTGTTTTTCTTTTCTAGTTCCGATGGAGTGTGTAAGAATAACAGATTGACAAACCAAACTGATTTTACTACTAAATGTTTGCTTGTTTTATTCTTATGTCTCAACATAATCGCTAAAACGATTGAAACATTTGTCGTAACGTTACACCAGCTTTCCAATGCCATCGGCAAAATATTCTGCCCCACTGAGGTGGGTACGTCTGGACAGTCTCCTGAAGTGTTTCCTTTTTGACGAGGCGTTGCCGCCCAACCATACCTTCAATTCTCAAATAAAGTGAAAATCATTCACGACCGCACTGTCCCAACGTTAAGATAGACTTTTTCAAAGTTTTGAACCATCTGCCGTTTAGTCCAAACCAGCACTGAAAGATATTCACCTTTTTCGAGAATTGAAGGTATGGTTGGGCGGCAATGCCTTGCCAAAAAGGAAACACTTCAGGAGACTGTGGCGGCAGAATATTTTACCGAGGGCATTGGAAAGCCGGTGTAACGATACGACAAATGTTTCAATCGTTTTAGCGATTATGTTGAGACATAAGAATAAAAAGCAAACATTTAGTAGTAATAGCAGTTTGGTACGTCAATCTGTTATATTTATACAGTCCATCGGAACCTGAAAAAAAAAAAAAAAAAAAAAAAAACAGCCCTCGTATAAGAAATCCATATAAAATAACATTAGCGTGATACGATACTATCTTCCACTCAGAGTGATTGTATTTGAAGCTGACAGGTTAGCACATCATACCTCTCGTACATCGTACCATATTAGGGAACATGTACAATGCGGCCCTAATTGATGGAAACCTCGTGTCGTGCAGAATCCATTACTTGATGCAGATTATAATTCCATCTCACCCAATCACGGTAGATCAGGACATCCATGAGGACAACTACATGTATTTCCATACACACATTTTCTTCAAATGGAGCATCTCCAGGCGTTCATTATACTGTATGTGACCGCGGATGGCAGTAACTTTTCTCTCATGACTCTTGTTAAAATTGACAGAGTAAATTGAGAAACACACAACTCTCTGTTAATGAAGATGCCTTTACTTTTTCTTGGTGTTTAAGGGTGTGAGCTTTAAAAGTATCCAGACCAAAAAAGTAGGTTGGCTCAGGCAAGGAAAGCATTTCTACAGAAAAGAAATTTATTGACATCAAATATAAATTTAGCTATTAGAAAGTCATTTTGGAAAACCTTTGTCTGGAGCATGGCGCTCTATGGAAGTGAAACTTGGACTGTTGATGCAGCAGCAAAGAGGAGAATTGAAGCGTTTGAAATGTGGTGTTACAGGAGCATGATGATGATCAGATGGGTAGATAGGGTGACAAATAGAGAGGTATTAAGACAAGTGGGAGAGGAGAGATGTTTCTTGCGACTGCTAATGAAGAGAAGAGATAGGTTGGTAGGACACATACTAAGACATCCAGGAATAGCAAGCTTAGTTATGGAAGGAAGGGTTGAGGACAAGAACTGTAGGGGTAGACCAAAGTTAGAATATGTTCAACAAATTGCCTCGGATGTGAGGTGTGGTAGCTATGTAGAGAGGAAACAATTAGCTCAGGGTGGGGAGCATGGAGAGCTGCATCAAATCTGTCTAAAGACTCAAACAGAACACTAGTTCTTCTTCTTTCAAATAACCCATTTGGAGGGTGCGATGGCTATTGTCCATTGTATTCAATTTCCCTCATCCTTCTAGAGAGTCCACTTTCTGTGACTTGTTTGTTTCTTTCTTTCTTTCTTTCTTTCTTTCTTTCTTGAAATTCTGTCTTTTGAATAGCTTCTCTGAAGAGTGATCTGTTTGCTATTGTGTCTGTCACAATTCTGGCGTTTGTCAAATCCTTGTCAATTTCAATGAACCATGTGGGTTTGGATTTGTAACTATTCAGTAAATTGAAGATCTGTCTAGTTAGTCTACTATTTTCCATTCTAAAAATGTGCCCGAAAAACTGTAATCTTCTCTTTCTCATTACATCAGTTAATCTTTCACATTTCAAATATAACTCTCTATTTGGTGGTAACCTATATATTCTGCATTATTGATTCGTTCAGCTCCCAGTATTTTTCTTAGAATTTGTCTTTCAGTCTTCTCTAATTTGTCTAACTCACCAATTCTTGTTAATTTAAGTGTTTCTGCCGCATACAGAGTTTCAGGTCTGACCACTGTTTGATAGTGTCTTAATTTAGTGTTCCAGGATAAGTTTTCTTTATTATATATACCGGTATCTGTTGTCATGAAAACACCTTTGTAATTAATGCATACGCGTTTCTATTGCTGTCTTTTTGTGTGAGTCGTTCATTATTCACTCTCCTAGGTATCTAATGGAATTTGTTTTACATACTGAAAAGTCATGACTTTTGATACTTTTCAATTGATATTTGTAGTCCGACTTTGGCTGCCTGTTTTTGTAACTCTCTAATTTGTTCTTGGGCAGTATCCAGAACACTACTGTTATAATGAAAGTCAATTATAGATAGACTAGGGGGACCCGTGCAAGAAATCTCTCATTTCAATATCATCGTTGTGCATTAGCCTCGCACAACACAATTCTGGCAGGGGATATTGGCTTGTTTATTTGTTTAAACATTTGTTTATAAACAACTTGTTGCTATTAATGAAATCAGAGTGCAATTTGTCACTGCTGTGAGTAATTCTATTTCTTTTGAAATGGTTTTGTTACGATCGGTTACTTGTGCGCGCAGCATTAAGGGATCTATACCACTGAGTGTTTCAAGTGCTTGCCTCTCGCCTCCTGGTTAATGAAATGTCACGTCCGATAGTTCAGTTCCCACGCAAAATGAGGTCCCGGGGCTTATGATTGACGGTCATGTAAAACTGCAAGATTCCCTCCCTTTCACGTGATTATGAAACATGCTGAAATTCTAACGTTTTATTTCAGGTGTAATTTTCTATGTACAGTCACTCTGAAAAAAAGATGAGCATGAGGTAATTCAGGGGCTCACATCTAGTGGGACGTGGGTTGGCGACCACGAGACCCCAGCTGAGTCCGGCATTGCTTTCACTTACTTGTGCCGGGCTCCTCTCCGTCTTCTTTCCTGTCAACCTCTCTTGGTCAACTCTTGTTCTTTTCTGACCCCAACAGTATTAGTGTATCCGAGGCCTAGGGAGTCTTTCACTTTCCCGCCTTAATTGGCCCTTGTCTCATCTTTCCTGATCCCTCCTTCTTCGAGGGGTCAGACCTCTTGTTTTCTTTTCATTATATTTTCCTTTCCTCTTTAGGATTCCCGCACTGTTTTTGTTAATTAGCTCCCCGTGTATCTAAACTCCCAAGTAGTTTTTTTGCTTCTACCCTCCATTTTGTAGGTGTTTTCAATCTCCGTTGCATTTTGTAAGTCTTTTCGATCTAAATTGCATTTTGTGAGTGTTATCAACCTCAACTGCATTTTGTACGGATTGACTAAATTGCTTTTTAGTAAGTCTTTCAATATAGGGTCGGGGACTTTTGGGAGTATTTTGAATTTCAATTGCATTTTGTATTTTCAACCTAAACCGCTTTTTGTAAGTACTTTCAATCTAAATTGCATTTTGTAGCATGCACATTTTGCAAGTATTTTGAATCTCAATTGCATTTTGTACGTATTTTGAACTTAACCTACATTTTGTGCGTATTTTTCAATCTTATTCCTTTGTAAGTATTTTGAATATCAATTGCACTTTGTGATTATTTGGAATCTGAAATAGGCATTTTTCAATCTAAATTGCATTGTGTATTTTCAATTTCAATTGCATTTTGTACGTATTTTCAATCTCATTTGCATTTTGTAAGTATTTTGAATTTCACTTGCATTTTGTATTTCGACTGTACATTGCATTTTGTACGTATTTTGAACTTAACCTACATTTTGTGCGTATTTTTCAATCTTATTCCTTTTGTAGTATTATCGCTCTCCATTTTGTGAGTAGTTTCGATCTGAGTTCCCTTTTGTAAGTATTTCCTTCTCATTTAATTTTCGTTCTGGTTTCCACTTCATTGACATTTTCGCTATCACCCAGACCATTAGGGGCCGATAACCTAGATGGTAGGCCCCTTAAAACAACAATTATCATCTGCATCTCTCTGTCATCTTTGCTATCGACCTCCCTCGGTCAAATCTTGTTCTTTTCCAACCCCGATGGTATTAGTGTATCCGAGGTTGAGACGTTTTGCTAGCTCCTAACTGTTGGGTGAGAAATGTAACTGTTTACCTTTGCCTAAGCTATGTTGTTTTAATGGGCGCCAAGACCTCAACGCAATGTTGAAATCTAAATTTGTATTTAACAACGTCTAGCTCTGGCAGAACACCTTCAAGACTCTATTCACTCAGATCGTGGTATGATTTGATCATTAACCCAACAAACAATTGTATCAGGAGAAGGAATTGGTCTATATCTAATGCTACCTACTGAAAGCAAAGATTGCATTATAAAAGAAATGAATTTATTATATAAAACAAGTATAGCAAAATTAATAATAATAAGTATAAAATTTAAATTGGAGCGTTGTGATTTGAATATTACCGATAGAAAATTACGTGAAAACGGAGTCTGATAAATTGATTTTACTCTTATTTCCAAGCTATGAAGTTACTGAAATATGAAATGTAAAACAAAGAAAATGAGAGATTGCGTATTCCTGCGTCATTGGCGCTTACCACTGGAAATTGCCAAAGCATTTCCCTCGTTCTTGATGATGTTGTGAGCTTCCCACAGTCTCCTGGACGTCGTCATCTCCGTCGGAATTTGATGATATTCTGGTAGATTAGATAATTCTATGGTCCGTACCTCGGACCCAAACACTCGTACAACCAAGTTTTACAAAAGTTCGTCGCTAACTCCACTGAACATCGGAGCGACACGCACTTGCGACCGTACACCTCAAGTATTTCACAGATAGTCCTCGTTCCACGGAACATCGGAGCGACTCCCGCGTATATCCACACTCGGCAAGAACTATACAGATTGTTTTCCTTCCACGGCGCGTCGAACGATATATCCACACGCCGGCTCCCCACTCTTCAGTCCCAACTAGCTTACGTCGTCTCCCCTGATTGGCTGACCCACCACGCGATCTTCTCCTCCTCCGGGTCATTACACTCGGCGGGAGGGTTCCGTTCCAACAATTCGTCTTTTCTAGACCTTGCGACCCAAGATTGCGTCATGCTTCTCGACAAGATTAAGCGTGTACTTGAAATCCCAGTGAGTCACGTCTCTCGATATACCCTAACTGACGAAAACTCCGTAAAATTCCGTAATCACATAATTTTCTATAATATCGTCGTTCGTAATAATTTGCTGGATAGCGTTTTCTAAGACATAGAAAACCTATCTGAATGCTAATAATTTTTATAAAATGCTCCGAAAATACCTAAATAATAATTATAATACATTAATAATAATAATAATAAATTAACATGAAAAATTCTCTTGGCTGAACAATTTGCCGCGTAAATAAATATAGAATGGCTTCCTACTGACTTATGCCAGTTGCATAAAACCCCTCGAAAAACACGTTACATATTCGCCTCGGATCATCGGATGATTTACCGTGACGACGGTCCATTATCCGATTATCCCAGACTCGTTAATAATCCCCATCCAAAATACATATTACATAAATGAAATCACCCTAAATTACAGATATATACACTCATATTTTTTCTTCACGCACTTTGCGTCAAAGTTTGTTGTCACAATGGATTGCACTTTGCAACCAGTCCAATGTTTTACATATGGAATAGTGTTCCACGGATATTTCCGCCTCTCAAATTTCTCTATGTTGGAGAAATAGACATAATTAATGTGTGAGCACTATGTATTTATGATGTCATATCACACGCATTGAAGGTGTTCTGATATATTTATATCACCCTAGAACTTCCTAATTTCACTGGAGGTCCCCTCCTTATGGTGACATTTAATTCCCCTTATCACTGAGCACACGATCACACTATTGTGGCAGCGCCTCGTGACCATAATACTTAATCTCTCTTTGAAGTAGATTAAATTAATATTGACTTCTGAAAAAAAACAGTAAATGCGCATTACATATAACACCAAATATTTCTGTGCCGTAAGCGCCCTGTCTTGTTAAGTTCCCGTTAACCATATTCTACTTAATACTAGCTCTCAACACAGACCATTTCTCCTCACACAAATAATACCATTGTACCGATTATCTTAAATTACACACTTACAAATCTTACATGGCGAGGCCGTGAACAGAAATCACGTGTGCTGATATGTATGAGTTTCATGAAGGACTGTCTCGCATTCTGATGGCCCATCTTTTATCTCGTGGACGCCTTAAGCTAACAAGCCCTATTCAAGCGCTCCCCCATCTCTTGGAGATAAATGGGAACCCATCAGCGCTGCCAAAATGGCCTTGGTGCATCGAGACAATTTAGTGCTCAACAGCATCCGACAATCCCGTCATATTTCACTGTACCTTAAAAACTCTCATTTACTTACATACTACCCCCCTGTGTGACTTCTGATACGCCTGCCTTAAGACCAGATCCTCCCACGCACCAAATACCACACTTACTTATTTGATAGGCTGGCTCGCCAGCTAAACACACTCACTTTATGACACATATTTTCGTAGACTATGTATATTATACGTTCCGTATAATCTGTTTCCCTCACTATTCTCCAGCGCATATGCTGTTTTCCCAATACGTTTGGAAACTATAAATGTTACTGCGTCACCTGCTTCCAACCTTGCAAGTGGCTCCCTTAAATGAACGTCATCACGTTGCTCTACCTACCTATTTCTCAGTGTCTGTAACGATGCCCTGTTGCTACTGTCCACACATGCTAACCCTACTTTCCTCTGGTGTAACACCTCTACTTGACACTCTATGACCTAAAAATGTCACTTCTGACTGACAGAATGACGACTTAGACAGCTTCAAAGTGAACCCTGCCTGATCTAACTTCTGAAAAACTATATTTAAATGACATAGATGCTCCTCAAAACTGCGTGAACTAATTACCATATCATCAATGTAAATGGTTACAAACTCTCCTGTGTCATCCCCTAATGCGATGTTTAAAGCCCTAATTAAAGCTGCTGAACTACTCTTTAACCCATAAGGTGTTCTACAAAATTGATAAAGGTTATATTTATGACTAAAAGCTGTAAATGGTCTATCTTCGTACATAAGTGGCACTTGCCAAAAACTGGAACTCAAATCTACACAAGTGAAATACTTCTTCCCCTCAAATGTTTGCATTAATTCCTCTATTGACATAGATTTCAGCTGATCTGAACTAATTCTACTGTTAACCAAACGAGCGTCTAAACAAATACGAACAGTGCCGTCGGTCTTGGGTACCGTGATCAAAGAATTAACATATGGACTGTTAGAGTGCTCAATAATCCCATCTTCAAGCATCTGATTAATTTGTGCCTCAACTGCACTCTGATAAGCGAAAGGTACAGGATATCTATGTCCTGTGAATACTGACCTATCAATAACGTTCAATGAATGTGTATAGCAATTGGCCATACCAATGCGATCCTCAAAAACTCTCCTATTACACAATAACACATCATAGAGCCGAACACATTGTTCCACCTCTATATTACCCTGAAATGCAGCCTCACGTAACGAGTCCTCTAGACTTCCGTTCGTAATCACACTGCCCACAAAACATGGAGAACCCCGCTCTACGGCTGGCGATATCTCATTTAAAGTACAAATCACACCTACAATACTACTCCTCTGAATATGGTCATTGAACGCTACTTCTACTTCAGAATCTCCCCATTTAAATTTCAAACTCCCTACATCATAACATAAGTTACCAGACACTCTACTTAGCCACTCTGAACCCAAGATAACACTGAATACTAAATTTGGAATTACAAGGCAAATCTGCTTCTCTACATGATTATTAATTTTAATGTCTACTAAAACTTGCTTAGAAATTACTTTAGACCTCTTCCCAACAGCTGTGATAACAAAAGTGCTTTTAATTGGCATCTCCTCAAAATTTACTCCAGTTCCTTTCATTTTATCATAAAATGCACTACTTATGCAACTCTTCATACAACCACTATCAATTAAAACATCTGTGTACGCCTCGGACACGTTAAATTTAACTATGGGGCTCTTACTAACCACTTCCTGAATAATACCTTCATCATTTAGTTCATGTAATAATTCATTTCTCACATTTAGGTCATAGGGTTCCTGTATAATTGTATGGACAGGGCATGCTACAGACTGAGATTCTGACCTTACTTTGCAGCCTGGTTCGCGTTTAAAGAACCGCTACAGCTGGCCGTAGTACTAGTTACTACTGCACTGGTCTGGTTGTTCTGAGTTGTGTTGTCATTGTTTGGCTGTATATTACTACCACTAGGCTGTCCTCTTCCTTGACCCCTATTCTGGTTGTAATTATTGTCATTATAATTTCTCCCTTGATTTCCCCTGAAATCATTGTTTCTCCCTTGATTTCCCCTGTAATCATTGTTCCTCCCTTGATACTGATTACCATAGCCATTTCCTCTGTTCTGATTTAGCTGATTATTATTATTTCTATTTTGAGCATTGGCCCCTTCGCCACCGTTCCCTTGAACTTCCTGATGCCTGGCTTCATTAGGTCTATTATTATTATTACCCTGGTTCCTATTGAAATTGTCCTCATAACCCCCTCTCCCTAGTGCATCAAATGTGCTTAACAAACTTTCTACTTGTGATATAGTCTTTACATTCTGGATACAAGCAGCCTCCTTGATCCTATAGGGAAAGTGCCTAAGTAGCAACCTTACCACATCACTTTCCTCCTTCAAGCCATCCAGATATTTACACACTAATACCTGCCCTAAAAAGTATTCGGTCATGGTGGAGCTTCCTTTAGGGTTATATTTACCACACACTACTCCCTCACGATGCTGCGACTGAATAACCTCATTCCAGAACTTTTCACAGAATTTCATTTTAAAATCATTGATATCAGTAAACTTGTCTCTGTCGACAGCAAACCAATTCCTCGTTTCCCCCACAAACACTTGTTCTAAAATTTCAACTACCTGGCACCACTCAATACTACCATTTTCCAACCTCTCCCCGAATTTATTTTCTATAGTGTTCATGAACTCCATTGGGCACCCCTGTCGATTGCTGAACTTACCCAGTTCTACCTCCCTGTGTGTGCTATTCACAAAAACTGGTCTATTCTGACTATTTTCTTGCCTGATCCTAGCTTTTAATTTTAATTCTAATTCTGCGATTTTCTCCTCAGCCTTCCTCTCAATACTGTTTACTGTTAATTTAATGTTTCCTTCTGATTCTTCTACTTTATCATATAGCTTTGCTTGTTTCTCCTCAATCTTGCTAATGCTCTCTTTATTACTCTCTCTTAAATCATTTACTTCTGCAACTATTTGTGAGTGGACTTTCTCAATTCTACCCCCCAGCTGTTCCTTAACCTCTTTAGTAGCTACCTGAATTTTGTCAATTTCTCCCCCCAATTGCTTTTTGACCTGCTGTGTTTCCAGTTGCACTAGTTCTTTTAAATTTTCAGCCTGTGTACTGATTCTAATTTCCAACTCCTCCTGTACTTTTCCTAATTTTCTGTCTACATCTGCAATAATCTCTTTAGCCTTTTCTTCCATCACCCCCCCTGATCTCACCTCTAATCAGTTCGAATTTGTCACTCATTTCCCTACTGTTTTGTTCTAATCTGGCGTTTAAACTATCGCTCAATTCCCTATTACTCTCTTTATTTTCCCTACTGTTTTGTTCTAGTTTAGCGTTATTCTGTTCTAACTTTGCATTTAAAGCTTCTGTACTTTCTTTATTTTCCCTACTGTTTTGTTCTAGTTTAGCGTTATTCTGTTCTAACTTTGCATTTAAAGCTTCTGTACTTTCTTTATTTTCCCTACTGTTTTGTTCTAATTTAGCGTTATTCTGTTCTAACTTTGCATTTAAGGCATCACTACTAACTTTGTTCTGATACATAAACTCGAGAAGTAAAGTTTTTAATTCTGGTTGGCCGCCTACACTCCCTGTTTCAGTATCGGGATTTACCTCCGCTACCCCGGTACTACCATCACTCGACATACTGCTCGTATCATCACTCTCCCGTTGATGACCACTACGTAACCTCATCTGTCTTTCTTTCTCATCCCCCATAATGATATACACTGATACAGACAAATAACCCCCAAAATACAGGCACAGAAATATATACCCTTCTCCTTCCACAAATGTTATTAGGTTTTCATCCCCACGTTGGGCGCCAAGTGAGACGTTTTGCTAGCTCCTAACTGTTGGGTGAGAAATGTAACTGTTTACCTTTGCCTAAGCTATGTTGTTTTAATGGGCGCCAAGACCTCAACGCAATGTTGAAATCTAAATTTGTATTTAACAACGTCTAGCTCTGGCAGAACACCTTCAAGACTCTATTCACTCAGATCGTGGTATGATTTGATCATTAACCCAACAAACAATTGTATCAGGAGAAGGAATTGGTCTATATCTAATGCTACCTACTGAAAGCAAAGATTGCATTGTAAAAGAAATGAATTTATTATATAAAACAAGTATAGCAAAATTAATAATAATAAGTATAAAATTTAAATTGGAGCGTTGTGATTTGAATATTACCGATAGAAAATTACGTGAAAACGGAGTCTGATAAATTGATTTTACTCTTATTTCCAAGCTATGAAGTTACTGAAATATGAAATGTAAAACAAAGAAAATGAGAGATTGCGTATTCCTGCGTCATTGGCGCTTACCACTGGAAATTGCCAAAGCATTTCCCTCGTTCTTGATGATGATGTGAGCTTCCCACAGTCTCCTGGACGTCGTCATCTCCGTCGGAATTTGATGATATTCTGGTATATTAGATAATTCTATGGTCCGTACCTCGGACCCAAACACTCGTACAACCAAGTTTTACAAAAGTTCGTCGCTAACTCCACTGAACATCGGAGCGACACGCACTTGCGACCGTACACCTCAAGTATTTCACAGATAGTCCTCGTTCCACGGAACATCGGAGCGACTCCCGCGTATATCCACACTCGGCAAGAACTATACAGATTGTTTTCCTTCCACGGCGCGTCGAACGATATATCCACACGCCGGCTCCCCACTCTTCAGTCCCAACTAGCTTACGTCGTCTCCCCTGATTGGCTGACCCACCACGTGATCTTCTCCTCCTCCGGGTCATTACACTCGGCGGGAGGGTTCCGTTCCAACAATTCGTCTTTTCTAGACCTTGCGACCCAAGATTGCGTCATGCTTCTCGACAAGATTAAGCGTGTACTTGAAATCCCAGTGAGTCACGTCTCTCGATATACCCTAACTGACGAAAACTCCGTAAAATTCCGTAATCACATAATTTTCTATAATATCGTCGTTCGTAATAATTTGCTGGATAGCGTTTTCTAAGACATAGAAAACCTATCTGAATGCTAATAATTTTTATAAAATGCTCCGAAAATACCTAAATAATAATTATAATACATTAATAATAATAATAATAAATTAACATGAAAAATTCTCTTGGCTGAACAATTTGTCGCGTAAATAAATATAGAATGGCTTCCTACTGACTTATGCCAGTTGCATAAAACCCCTCGAAAAACACGTTACAAGGTGTAGGGAGTCTTTCACTTTCCCGTATTAATTGGTCCTTGTCTCATCTTTCCTGTTCCCTCATTCTTCGAGGGGTCAGACCTCTTCTGTTTTTCTCCTGCCTTCTGCTCAAGGCAGGGTGTGTGTAGCCCCACCACTTCTGGTGCACCCTCGATAGTGCTACACCCTCAACGGCTACAGGTGGTGGGTTTGAGAGTTGGCGACCCCGAGGGATTCCTGAGCTGGTTTCGGTTTTTCCCCTTTTCCCATTGCCTCGGGGGCATTAATTTCTGCCTCTCATGTCTCTCCTTCCTTCCAAGTCCCTCAATCCTCGTTCTTTGAGGGTTGAGGGCATTTCTTTTCTTCCTGTCCTTTATTTGCCTTATTCTTTAGTTGTTTACCATTTCTTCTTCTAGTTTGTAAGACTGTTTTTATTTTTTATTTTTTTATTTTCATAGAGAGGATGTCCTAGAGGGCAAGACCCCATAGTAGGACTATACATTGTTATATAATAAGGAATATTAAATATTATTTAACATACAAAAACAAAGTTACAAAGTATTTTACAATGACAGTAAGTTACTATTCAAAGTTTTATTAATTTTATAAATTAGGAAGTATCAGAGTGTAGTTGTGAAGAATTGTTTGCAGTTCTTTTTAAATTTTAAGACCGGATTTATTGACTTTATATGTGCTGGGAGAGTATTATAATCCTTTATCGCCTGGTTAAATATGCTTTTGGTGCCTTATTTAGAGATGTAGTTAGTATTGTAGTAATAACCTCTGGCACTACAGTCCTTGAAGGGCCAAGGCCTACCAAGCGACCGCTACCCAGCTATTCGGCCTGCAGATTTTGGGGAGACGTGTGGTCAGCGCATCAGGTCCCCTCAGCCGTTAATTGTGGTTTTCGTGACTGGGGCATTGCCTCACTGTCAGACGGCTACTCAGTTGTCCTCACGAGGCTGAGTGCACCCCGTTCCAGCCCTCACGTCAGTTTCTAAAATCCCTGACGGAGCCGGGAATCGAACCCGGGCCCTCCGGGTGAGAGGCCGGTGCACTACCCCAACACCACGGGGCCGGCAGTATTAGTTATAGTTTTCATTAATTTCTCATCTTTCACCATCACCCAAACCATTATGGGCTGATAACCTAGGTGTTAGGCCCCTTAAAACAACAATTATCTTCATCATCACCATAAATTTTGCTCAATTACATAGGCACGTAGAGGAGTCCATAGATGGATTATACTAGGCAATGACTCTTCAATCCAGGCATGTGCTAGTTATTTGTTTAAGCGACAGCACTGTTCATTTTATTTAAAGGTGACTATTGTGGTGTGTTTTTCTGTTTCTAGAATGTGAATGAATTTTCCTTCGACGAAGAGAACTTAATCCTCTCGACACCAGCCTTCATGTACAATGGAAAATTCCACGAGATTGCCGATGGCATCGACGCTATGATGAAGAAGTTGATGGAAATCCTGAACTCAAAGAAATAAAATTCTGTGTTTTGAAGTAAAGTGTTGCTGTGATTCCATTAAACAGGGTGCTTAAGAAATGTGGTGTTGGGGTGTATCTGAAGTTGCAAAGTTGGTCATATTGCAGTTATGGAGATATACAGGATGTCGGAAAATAAGAGGTAGAAAATCAAACCACGCATGGGGTTGGGTATGGGGAGCAATATGAATTAAGATACCTGTGGGCGCAAACCGACCGTTAAGCTCCTGTGAGCATTTGTACTTATGAGGAAACTTGCAACATCGCGCAATGAGCAGCATCGACTGGGGGCGTCAACACTCTTGTGTTTTCGAGCTTAGCAGCTGACCTGTGGTTCTCGTAGCTCAGTGTGCTCGCATCTGCTTCGGGTTCGAATCGTGAAAAACTTTATTTTTTCCCAATTTCTTTCTTAATTGTCTTCCTTTGCATGACAGATCTTATTGTGCATTAATCACATTAACCTGGTTAATTCTGGGTCTCATTTCAATTTTAAAAACTCATAATGGATATATATAACAATGTAAAGACATGTGTCAGAAGCCCAGCTGGTTTGTCCGAAAGCTTTGATATCAAAGTGGGGGTTCAACAGGGAAGTGCTCTTAAGTCCACTGTTATTCAATGTTACTATAAACTACCTAACAAAACAATTTCAGAAATCCTTACCATGGAATCTTTTGTATGCTGATGATGTGGCACTAATATCTGACCGTATTTATGACCTACAGGAGAGTTTAGACCAATGGAGGAGAGCTCTCAAGTCTAATGGACTGCGCACTAGTAGAACCAAGACTGAATATATGGTATGCGACTTCCACCACAATAAATCCAGTATGACAAATATTGAACTTAAACTAGATGGTGAAACCTTACCAAGGGTAACAAAATTCAAATATCTAGGTTCTGTCATTGCTGAAGATGGCACAATAACCACCGATATAATCCATAGGGCCACGTCTGGGTGGAACAAATGGCGCAAACTAACAGGAGTTTTATGTGATCCGAAAATACCCATAAGAACGAAGGGGAAAGTTCATAAAACTGCCATAAGATCAATCCTACTCTATGGTACTGAAACATGGGCTATTACAAAGGCACATGAGCATAAGCTACATACCACTGAAATGCTTATGTTACGATGGGCAGGTGGAGTTACCCTCAAAGATAAAATCCATAATGAACATGTGCGAGGCAGTTTCAAAGTAGCGCCTATAACAGAGAAACTTTTAGAGTAGGCTGAGGTGGTATGGACATGTTATGCGAAGACCAGAGAATCATGTAGTGAAGAAGTGCCTTTCCTTGGCTACACAAAAGAGAGGGAGCGGCAGACCTCAAACAACATGGATGATGAATGTCCAGAGGGACATGAGGGTATTGGGTCTCTCTGCTGATGATGCTTTACAAAGAAATGAGTGGCGCCTCAGGATTAAGAAAGCTGATCCCGCGTAACGTAAAAAAGGCGAGGAGGAAGAAGAAGAAATAAGCTCTTTATTCTTTATTCGCTCCCCGTGATAAATTCTACATTGTCTGTTATTCATTTTGTCCTTATTATGAAGTAATTGTATTTAAATCTGCTTTCAAGTGGCTCGTTTCTTATCAAATTTCATTTCTAATTAATTGCGTCATTAAAAAGAGCTGCCATTACCATAACAGCGCCTTGCCCACTGAGCTACGAGAACCACAGGTCAGCTGCTCAGCTCGAAACACACAAGAGTGTAGACGCCACACTAGATGCTGCTTATTGTGCGACGTTGCCAAGGTTCCTCGTAATTACAAATGCTCTCAGGGGCTTAACGGTTGGTTTGCGCCCACAGGTATCTTAATTCATATACCCTCATGCGTGGTTTGATTTTCTACCTCTTATTTTCCGACACCCTGTATGTTTGAGTAATCAACATGGGCCTGGCTTTCAGGAGTATTGTAGGTATGTGAATTAGGATAAATTCCTTTTACAGCGATGGAAAAGTTCCCCTAGTCCAAGGCCATTCTTCAGTGGTAAACTGATGAGGTGCATGAAGTCCTTATCTGTTCGCACTACACTAAGGTGACTAGAACTTGAAAATATGAAATGCGGATCATGAAAATAAATTTCTTTTCAGCCCAATTTGTCCCAAAAACATTCATGTTCCCAGACTTGTTAAAGAAAAACTGATACTTCTGTTTGTGCATTTTCTTTCAACTTCCACAACATGGGAAGAAACCACCTCGCATCTCAATCAATGACAGGTCAGATGACCTATGTTTTCCCCCTCAAAACAACAATTGTCACCCACCTTCGTATATGAACATGCGTAGGAAATGGCTGAAATTTCATCAGACTAATGTGAATTTCTCCATTTCTTGCAGGTGTTGGAACTCATTTTGTGTTATAATGATTTGAAGTAATAATGCGTTTTAATTTTTGTACACCTTGATAATAGTCTCCTACCTTTATACCGGATGTTGCAGAATTCCTATTGCACACACTGAGGAGTTGTGGAAAGGACTTGGTAGATAACTTTTGCAAGAGGAACCCATATCCGGAAACTTACCATTTCGATGCTACATTGATGACAAGGTGGAAAATATTGAGTGAAAAGTGGATAGATCAAAGTGGACTAACTCCATGGCCACCACGATCGCCGGATTTAACTCCTCTAGACTTCTTTCTTTGCGACCACAAGAAGAGTCTTGTTTATGAGACTCTTGTCGTGTCGGAGGAAGATCACCTGGCTGCAGCGGAAATGGTTCAGTGCATACAAAATATTCTTGAGCGTGTGTATCAGATCACCTTCACAGATACACTGTGCAACGAATTCAGGGTCGTCTCACCGAGCCTCTCTTGTAGTGCTTTCAGGAGCTTGGTCATGGATCACCTCCTCATGGTATTAATCGCATCAGTATGTTCTTTCATTTTATGCGGGAGTTGTTTTGTGAAAATAGATTATAGTAACAAATTAAGTGTTGTGATTTGGCCTTGTCATCAATGTAGCATTGACATGGTTCCTTATGCAGATGTTATGTACTAAGTCCTACTCGTAGTTGTGTGTAAGTCCCCGTCCATACTAAGGCGATATAAGATGAGCAATATGTCGTAAGGAATATATTGCTAGGAAGGTTCAGACAGCGGGCTATATATCGGCGCGACCTGGGCGATAAAAATTTGGTGGGAATACAATTCTCACTACTTCAGTAGCAAATATGAGCCCAAGTGAGGAAGACCTTGTAGTGGCTTATTGGCTCGGGCGTAGGATGAGGAGAAGAAGGAAATCCTGTGTACATCCCTACAATCTCACCAACGTGCACCATAGCTCGCCCATTGTTTTTCGAGAGCTGTCTTAACATGGATAAAAATTCAGCACTCATCACACCTGTCTTGCTGTATTTCAGTTGCACTCATGAATTGTCTTCTCTTCTTCCCGTCATGTTTACAGCTCAAACTATCGTACGATACTAATCGTTCAAGAGACGAGCAAGCGGTACTTCGAGAGATACAGTATGTCACTTGCGATATGTTTTGCAATCGCTCGGCTGTGAACCTTTTTTTATCGCCTCCCTTTACGTTTCACGTGTCTGTGCGTGTGACGTATCGTGTATCGCTTATGACTTATCGCTTATCTTTACTTATATCGCCTTGGTATGAACGGGGCCTAATAGGAATTCGGAAACTATTCCATCTGGTCCGAGCGGCAGACTGCTACAGACATGACAAAATCTAAAAGATGTTCTTAAGGGTGTGTATTAGAAGAACCTTCACGGATACACAACAAGTCTCGGGACTTTCTCTAGGTCACAAAATATATGAAGAAAGGGCTTTGCTGCTCTCAGCACTTCTCTAAAAACTGCCTTGATTGTAGCTACTTCAGTTTGTAGTCATTTTGTTTGTCAGTACTCAAGCCCTGTCACACGATACATGTTTTGATTTTTTGGCTAAGCTGATAAAGAGCACACAGGGTACGTTTAATAGTATCAATTTAAGTTTTCTTATGCATTGACAGGGCTTGAACCATCCATACTCATTTATTTAGTAAATTTTATTATTTTTATAGAGACTTAGAGGCTCTAAATATGAGGGGTGTACAAATGAAAAGGTACGAAACGATACTGTGGGTACAATTTAATGAAAACGTTTTTCCTTGAGACGAACCATTAACATTGACGTGTATTATGCGACACTCCGTAGCCTACCCAAGTCCATCAAGAACAAACAGCCTGGACCGCTCACAAAGGGAGTGATACTGCTCCATGATAACACTCGCCCTCACGTCTTTTAACGTCACACAAGGTGTATTGGCCACGTTCAAGTGGGAGCATACGCCCTACAGTCTGGACTTGTCACCCCGCGACTTCCATCTGTTTGGTCCGTTAAAATACATCTCGAGAGAAAACTTTTCCAATCAGACGACGAACTAAAGGACACCGTACAGGATTGGCTCCTGTCACAACCACAAGACTTCTGGGAACAGGGAATCCTGTGGCTAGTGAAGCAATGGGACACCTGTGCACAGGCCTGTGGTGATTACTTTTGCATAACGAATAAATTGTACTCACAGTATCGTTTGTACCTTTTCATTTGAACACTCCTCATATAATGCTTGTAGTTGTGTAAACAACTCGGCCGTTAGTTTAAAACGACGTCTTCCAAAGCTATTTCCAATATCGTGAAATGTTTAGGGTTGTGAAGTACTTGAAAGCTTCCAGCTATTACAAGGTGAGGATTATAATATGTGATGAATGTGGGAGTCAAACCCACAACACTGGACTTTGGCTGCCCCTGCTGTACCAACTGAGCTAAACTGACTGATGTTTATATTCTCCTGAGTTGGGCAATCATCACAGGCGTACAAGTTGTATCTGACTATTTTAGTTACAAGTACAGTAAAACTCCAATTATCCAAATCAATTGGGACCAGACTCCATTCGGATAATCAAAAATTCGGATAATTGGATTTACATACATAGTACACATACATAAATATGTATTTTAAAGAAAGAGAGCTTATTTTCGGTACTGAATGCATTTTTAATTATGTAATTAAATGAAAAGGCAACACAGCGTATGTACTTACAAGTGCTGTACAATAGTAGTTTTTTTTTTTTTTTTTTTTTTCGTGTGGCCTCCTGAGAGGCCGAGTGCAGGTCTTTCTAAGTGACGCCCGTGGGCGACCTGCGCGTCGGGATGAGAGATGGAATTGATGAAGGCGAATGAAACTGGGCAAGGATGTGGAAGGAAGCGGCCGTGGCCTGTCAATAGGTACCGTCCCAGCATTTGCCTGGTGTTGAAAATGGGAAACCACGGAAAACCATTTCAAGGACGGCCGACGGTGGGGCTCGAACCCACGCGTCTACCGAGTCAGCAGAGAGCTTGGCCCCATGACCTAACGCTGCGCTTTAGCGCGCGTAGCCACTACTGTCGGTACAATAGTAGTAAATGAAAGTCATTGTTTGCTGAACATCTTGGTGAAAGTAAGCTCATCATCCCAATAATGCTCGCGCTACGCCTGCACTAACTTAGTGGAAGGAAGGACAATAGCGGACTTAGACAGAATCATAATTTTGCGAATCCTAGTGCGTTTCCGTCTTAATTTTTTTTTTTTTTTTCTGAAAGTGATTCGGATAAGCGATTTGGATAGTCAGAGTTCGGATAATTGGAGTTCTACTGTATATAAGTTTGAATATTGTTAGCATCCACACTGGGTGTGATAGTGTATTGTAATACTTTAACTATAAGACTGAATTGCCCGTATTGTAGACTGTCAAGTCTTGATAGAATCTTATGTATTCTAATATAGAAATAAACAATATGCATGGGATAAAATGAGATGACTTTTTTTTTTAAATTATGTAATTAATTTCTAAGAAATTCAACCACTGTTTCCAGCTATCCACTGTCATTTACAGGCATGCCACCAAGAAAAGCTCGCCCCATTCACTACGCCAGAGCCCAATGCTTCCTGAAAAAATAATTTAGTCAGTACATGTTTTGGCCCCTTATCGGGTCTTCTTCAACTTAGTGTCTCGAAATATGTCAAATATAAAATGAGATGATTAAATTTTATGAAAATGACCTCATAAGAATCATCATCTTCATTTCCCTTTTTCCAGTTGACACTGGGTGGGGGCAAATATGGTTCCTCTCCATTTTGTTCTGTCGTTCCACCATTCCTCTTCCGACATGGTGTTCCAATCCAGGTTCCGTTTTCTAATACTATTCTCCACAGAGTCCATCCAACGCATTCTTGATCTTCCTCGTCCTCTCTTCCCAGTCATCCGTCGTTCCAGTGCTCGTCTTGGTAGCCTTACTTTATTCATCCATTTGACATGTCCAAACCATCTCAATCTGTTCTGCTCCAGTTTGTCATTTAGTTTCTAAACTCCCAGTTCTTTCCGTATATCTTCATTTCTCAATCTGTCTCTCCTCATTTTCTGGACCATACTTCTCAGGAATCTCATCTCAGCTGCTTGTACTCTGCTCTCATCCCTCTTAGTCATTGTCCAAGTTTCTGCTGCATATGTCATTATAGGAACATAATAAATATTCTTTCATTGCTGCCTTCATGATGTCATCCATCACCATTAATAACAATAATGGTGACAACACACTTCCTTGCTTTAGTCCAGTGTCAATTTTAAACTATTCCGATGTCCCGACTCTAGTCTTCTTCTCATAAGAATATCCTGTACTTAAAAGTTCTTTTTCCATCTTGTAACAGAATAGTTTAAAGGCAGTTGAAAATCTCACACATTGTCTTCTTATTCTTCTTTTCTTTAGCGTTTGTCCCGCCTCGTGGCAGGGTCCGCTATGTGAATCCGCTGTCTCCACTTGACTCGGTCATGTGCCCTGTCCGGATGCTTTTCAGATCCCTGTGCAGTATATCGGCCCAACGTTGTCTCGGTCGCTTCTTTGGTCTTTTCCCGGCGACCTGTAGTGTGTAGCCCTGTTTTGCAGTGGTGTCCACTCCTGACCGTAGCACATGCCCAAACCATCGCAGACGACCCTCACGCATTTTGTTGTTGATTGCCGCGACACCAAATCGTTCCTTTATTCTTTCATTGTGGATGTGAACCAACGTAGTAATGCCAGCTGTGCATCTAAGCATCTTGGTCTCCATGAAACGTAGCCGACGTTCTGCTTCCTTTGTGGTCGGCCAACATTCAGTACATTCAACGACGGGACGAATGACCGTGCGGTAAATCTTTAATTTTAGGTGGTCTTTCTTCTGGCGATCGCACATGACACCTGTCGTTGTTGACCACTTCATCCACGCTGCATTAATTCTTATGTTGACCCCCTTTAGCAGTTATCGTAGAGCCAAGATACGTAAATTTTGTCGTTCGAGGCAAAAATATCACGCATTGTAATGAGGCAATATCATATTCATACTCATTTTTGGCTATTATTGCGATGAGTTCGCCACAGCCAAAGGCATTTTAGAGCTACTGCCAGCATTCATTTTAGGCTGCTCCTCTACTGTGGATCCATTTCCCTTGTACAGGGGCTCGTCCGCCCGAAGCCATTGGCTCCCATAGGGAATCGGGTTATTTCTCGTCGCCTGATACTCGGCGTAGAGTCGTTGGCTGTACGGTCTACACCATCCCGTAACAGGACGAATCCAGTCGGCCGATGACCAGGAGAGATGAGAGTAGAATACAGGCAGTCGAAATGAAATGGTACAGAAGACTAGGAGTGATAGAGTGAGAAATGAAGACATCGAAAGGAAGGGACTGTACAGAAGCTGAATGATAAGCTGGAGCAGGACAAACAGAGATGGTAAGGACATGTGAAAAGGATGAAAGACTGCTGAAACAAGTGATGGAGAGATGGATGATTGGAAAGAGAGGACTAGGAAGACCCAGAGTACGGTGGATGGATTTGGTGAAGGACAGTGTGAGTGTGGAGTGGAGTTCAGTGGTTGAGGAAGGTTGGTGGACATACAGAGTTAAGTGGAGGGGTGCCTTAGCTGGAAAACACAAATTGATGATGATATTGTAATGAACAAGTGGAAATAGTTGTTTCATTTTTAAGAAATTAGTTCCTGTAATAATTTGAGTGTGGAATAGTATCAGAAAATTCATTTCTTGTTATTTTAAAATTAGTTGGTATGAATGGTGTAATTTCATTAGATAAAAAAATAAAATAAATAATTGTTCTGTATACCCTTTCCCTTTCCCTGTCATATAATTGCCTAAAAGGGATCGTTGTTAACCCTCTGCTTGTGAGGTGGTATTATTGTGACGTACATTGTGAGGTGAGGTCTGAGTGACCGGCGATTAATCTTGCTTGTTCATAGGCACAAACAACAAAACTATTTACTTGAAATTTGTCGTGTTGGTACTTCAACTACTCGAACACACGATACAAATACAAACATTTCTTAAAATCAAAGTATAGGTCTCTCGTGCTCATATTACATTTGTAATGCGAACAAATAAAAGTTTTCTCTGATCATTAGATTTAATTAATTTTTAAATTGAAAACTTAATAATAGTACATTATGCAACAAGCCTATAATGGCAATAATTAATGTTTATAAAACGAGCGTAGGCGAGTTTCATAATTTCCATACGAGTGTCTTAATTACCAGTTGCATACGACTGTTTATGTTCGACGATAATTATTATAACTATTTTATGTTCGAACATAAATATTCATAAATATCTGTTGAGATTTCACCAGTTTTATGTACTGAACAGAGTGCATGAGACGCAGAGAATGCCTTGTATTTGGTCATGGCCTCCTCGATTACCCTACTATGACACTAGGTCAGGCAGTGAAATTTAAATCAGAAGGCCGTGGAACTCAGCGCATCTAATTTAATTGGTCAAACAACTGCTTCTTGAGCTCTGATTTGTGGGAGAAACTGTTTCATAATGAAAAATAGAGTTATAATGAGCCTCATTATAGTACAGTTTTCTGACATATAATAGTCAAGGTCGAACATAAATATCATTATTCAATTATTATTTAGAAACAAATATACCTGGTTGACAAAATGAAACGGCAAAACATTTTTCTTCAGCTGAATGTGTATCTCCCGCCTGCATGCTCAGTGTGAAACGTTGACTGTGAGGTGCGGTCGCTGATACAGTTCGAAAACTTGACAGCGCAATCGCCTGCACGTAACTGTAGCTAGAGCTGCACTGGGCTATGCAGAGACTCAAGGCCATGTGCTCAGAGGCGGGAAGGGATAAAGATTACACATCAAGATATTCTTAGAAATGACGATCCCAACAACAAAACAGTCTTCCTCCCACAAACTAATCTATCACTGTTGCTGTGATAAGCAATGAGAATGGACAGAAATAGAACTCCAAGAAATTATTTTGACAGAGAAGTGAGTGGGAGGAGTCCAGTAGGAAGGCCAAGAAATCGATGGATAGACACAGTGAAGTCTGAGGTCAACAAACGGAATGTGAAACGGGAAGCAACTCTACTCCGACCGAAAGGAATGGCGAGGGCTTGTATACCACACCCGGGAAAGTGGAGCTGGGAGATGATGATGAGGCCAAAGACCGTCTGTGGACATCACTTTAGGTCAATAATAGACTATATCATAAGGCGGCTTTGGTGGCATAGTTGGTAGCATGCTGAGCTTCTAGGCCCAAGATCGCAGGTTCAAACTCGGCCGAAGCCGTCGGATTTTTTAAGAGCGTTTAAAATCCCTCAGTATGCCTTCCTTCGGAGGGGAAGTAAAGCCGGCAGTCCCATGTCATAGATTTATGGCATGTTAAAGAACCTTCCACTAATTACACCTGTGTGAAGCTAAATTGGATAGGTTAAGAAGGTAAACAACGCTCTTAGGTTTCTACGTTCGTTGCCAAGAGCCGACTGCGGTGGCGCCTAGTAGCTAAGTTGTGAACTTGGCCTAGAAGTCGTTGAAGGTGACGCTCGGCGGCAAAAGGAGGTACTGTTTGAAAAGTTCTAAGTTGCAGTCTGTACTTAAATTTAAAAAAGGATAACACACACTAATACAGACAGCACAATTAACACCAGTTATCAGACAGATTCTACACACACCCAAAGTACACGGGGCTATATGACTGCGTTGTCGCAGCCCCTAAACTTAAGAACCAACCAGACTATATCATAACTGACTTTGAATTCAGTAAATTGATAGGGAATTGTAAGGTATATAAGGGCTGCTTTTATGAAACAGACCACAAACTGATCTGCTGTGAATTAAGCATAGTTAGACCTAAAGTGCAGAAAGTAAGGGCTGTTTGAAAACAGATTAGGGCTGAGAATCTCCAGGATAAGGAACTTAGGCTGAAACACATGGAAATGGTTGATGAGAAATTCCAAATAGTACACACCACCAATTGCAATGGTAGGTTCTTTTACATGCCATAAATCTATGACGTGGGCCCGCCGGCTTTGCTTCCCCTCTGAAGGAAGGCATACTGAGGGATTTTAACGCTCTTAAAACGTCCACGACTTTGGCCAGGTTTGAACCCATGGCGGGTGTAGCAGTCCATGTTCAAAGATGTGGATTGTACATAAAAAGAAAAGGAAGTGTGACCGTTAATCACATAAAGTGGTTCATTGGCTTATGATCGCAAAACTATTAAGATCATAATACCGGTAATGTTATTGGCTTTACGTGGCGTAGTTGGTAGCATGCTGAGCTTCTATGCTCAAGATCGCGAAGTGTTAAAAATCCCTCAGTATGCCTTCCTTCGGAGGGAAAGTAAAGCCGGCGGTCTCATGTCATAGATTTATGGCATGTTAAAGAACCTTCCACTAATTACACCTGTGTGAAGCTAAATTGTATGGGTTAAGAATGTAAACAACGCTCTTAGGTTCCTACTGCAGTGGCATCTGGTAGCTAAGTTCTGAACTAGTAGTCATTGACGGTGGCATTTGGCGCCCAAAAATAGGAACTACACACATCAAAAAAAGTTTTGCATCACCTCGGTTCCAAGAGTTCCGGAACCGTTAAATACAAAGGGAATAGAGATCAACACAAACAACATTTCAGCTCGTTTTATTGCTCATGAGACCCACACATTGCATGTTGTACCATCATACAGCTAGACTTTCAGCATTTGTGGTCCAGATTGCAGTACACACCACTACCTCTAATACCCAGTAGCACGTCCTCTTGCATTGATGCATGCCTGTATTCGCCGTGGCATACTATCCACAAGTTCATCAAGACACTGTTGGTCCAAATTGTCCCACTCCTGAACGACAATTCGGCGTAAATCTCTCAGAGTGGTTGGTGGGTCAAGACGTCCATAAACAGCCCTTTTCAACATATCCCAGGCATGTTCGATAGGGTTCATGTCTGGCGAACATGCTGGCCACTGTAGTCGAGCGATGTCGTTATCTTGAAGGAACGCATTCACAAGATGTGCACGATGAGGTCGAGAATTGTCGTCCATGAAGACAAATGCCTCTCCAATATTCTGCCGATATGGTTGCACTATGGGTCGGAGGATGTCATTCAGGTATCGTAAAGCCGTTTCGGAGCCTTCCATGACCATCAGTGGCGTACGTCGGCCCCACATAATGCCACCCCAAAACATCAGGGAACCACCACCTTGCTGCACTCGCTGGACAGTGTGTCTAAGACGTTCAGCCTGACCAGGGTGCCTCCAAACACGTCTCCGACGATTGTCTGGTTGAAGGCATATGCGACACTCATCGGTGGAGAGAACGTGATGCCAATTCCGTGGGGTCCATTCAGCATGTTGTTGGGCCCATCTGTACCGCGCTGCATGGTGTCGGGGTTGCAAAGCTGGACCTCGCCATGGACGTCGGGAGTGAAGTTGCGCATCATGCAGCCTATTGCGCACAGTTTGAGTTGAAACACGACGTCCTGTGGCTGAACGAAACGCATTATTCAACATGGTGGCATTGCTGTCAGGGTTCCTCCGAGCGGCAATCCGTAAGTAGCGGTCATCCACTACAGTAGTAGCCCTTGGGCGGCCTGAGCGAGGCCTGTCATCGACAGTTCCTGTATCTCTGTACCTCCTCCATGTCCGAACAACATCGCTTTGGTTCACTCTGAGACGCCTGGAAACTTCCCTTGTTGAGAGCCCTTCTTGACACAAAGTAACAATGCGGACGCGATCGAACTGCGGTATTGACCTTCTAGGCATGGTAGAACTACAGACAACATGAGCAGCGTACCTTCGTCCTGGTGGAATGACTGGAACTGATCGGCTGTCGTACCCCCTCCGTCTAATAGGCCCTGCTCATGCATGGTTGTTTACATCTTTGAGCAGTTTTAGTGACATCTATGAACAGTCAAAGGGACTGTATCTTGGATACAATATACACAGTCAACGTCTATATGCCGGAGATCTGGGAACCGAGGTGATGCAAAACTTTTTTTGATGTGTGTATTTGAAAAAATTCAAAAGTCTGCAGTCCTAACTTGAATTACATAAAAACAGATAACACACACTAATACAGTTATCACAATTAACACTGGTTATCAGACAGATTCTACACACACCAAAAGTACACGGGGCTACATGACCGCGTTGTCGCAGCCCCTAAACTGAGGAACCAACCAACCAACCTACATCCCTTTTTACTACTGCATCCTTTAGAGAGGCCGGGTAGCTGGAACTTTGCTTCAAAGGGGATCACTAATGTGTCCGTAAATATACTGGCACAGTTCCCTCTCATTTGCGCACACTGAAAAGCCAGCTGACTGCACCAGGATTCGATCCTGTAACCTTGGGAACAGCATGCAAGAAGGTTACCGCTGTATTAAGATCGAGCAGCATGAAATACCCAATGATGGGAACAGGTATGACTGATGTGCCGCTGAGTTAATAGTTTCATGTAGAGATTTGAAGTAATTCTCTCTCAGTGTTGTCTATACAAATTGTCATTTGTAGCTTTTCAGTCGGTCAACACGATTTGAGCCCAATGAATTGGGCGGGGTACAAGTCTCTACTTAGTATAAAACATAGTTATAAATATATAAACACACTCCTGGGAAGAATTACATGTATTAGTTATCGCACTTAAATGTCCCATTGGGCGCAATTGTGTCGACCAACTGAAGAGCTGCAAATGACAATTAGTAGATTCATGTATCTCTTCCGAGTCCATGTCCTATTTGAGGGTTGCCACACTCTAGTTTGTGGCATGAGGAGCTGGTGGATCGTTGGTTTCCCTTATGTTAATTTAAAAATAGATTCATTCAGAAAGAACCTCAGTTACAAATTTTAACAGTGTATTGACATTTTGGAAGCAAAATTACTCTAATCCTACCTGGACTACATTAGTGTCTAAAAGTTAAGCATAAGTTACGAATAAGCAGGGCAACGGGAAATAGACCGCAAATTGGACAACATATGTACCTACCAACCTTACTTGTTCACTCTGTATAGGGAAGGAGTATTCCCTGCTTTGACTAGTGACGTAACAGCAAGGTAAACACAGGCAGTGCCTGAGCCCCATATTCCCTCAGTCGTGTTTGCCCGTTATAGTGTGCAGAGTGTAGCCTTGTGGTGAACGTGACAACATAATGGCACAACGACGCCATTTGGACCCCGTCTTGCAGGGTAGAATACTCGGCCGCCTGGAAGCAGGCCGGACATAGACCGAAGTCGCCGTATCCTTGAATGTGCCACAAATTGTCATTTCCAGGCTTTGGAGATGATTTCGAGACACAGGAGATGTTAGTATATAGTAGGCCAGTACCAGGTCGACCAAGAGTAACCACCCCACAGCAAGACCGATATCTGGCCTTAACCGCCAGACGAAATCGGAGTACACCTGCAAGATAATTGTTGGCGGAGCTTGCAGCCGTCTCGGGGGTTGCCGTTTCCTGGCAACTGTGTACCGGAGGCTCAGAACAGCAGGGCCGTTTGTCAGACATCCAGCGGTGTGCGTCCCGCTCACTCCAGCACAGAGACGGGTCCGTTTACTGTGGAGCCGTCAACGTCGAAACTGGACCATGAATGAATGGAGGCATGTGCTCTTCACAGATGAATCTCGCTTCAGTTTGCAGAACGATTCCCGTCGGACATTAATCTGGAGAGAACCGGGTAGCCGATACAACCACAGAAACATCGTGGAACGGGACCAGTATGGTGGTGGTGGCGTCATGGTGTGGGGCAGCATCATGTTGAATGGCCGTACAGACCTGCACATCTTCATGGGTAGTCCGAGGAACACTGTGAATGCTCGGAGATACAGGGATGAGGTACTGAGACCACATGCTCGACTCATCAGAGATGCGTTTGGTCCAGACTTCCCCTTAATGGACAATAATGTCCGACTGCACAAGTGGATGAATTTTTGGCTTGGGAAGAAATTCATTGCATGGACTGGCCAGCGAGGTCTGCGGATCTGAATCCTATAGGACATGCCTGGGATGCATTGGGGAGGCGAATTGCATCCTGTCAGCCTCCACCAAGGACCCTCCAAGACCTTCGCATTGCCCTTTTGGAGGAATGGGATCGACTGCCACAAGAGCTCTTGGACCATCTGATAGAGAGCATGCCACGTCGCTGCGAAGCATGTGTGGCCGTTACCGGTAACCATACACCCTATTAACAGCATATTTTGTTGTGGAAGACATTACCAAGTTTTGTTAGTTGTTGTCAAAGGTGTACCTTAGCTATCAGAACCTTTCTGATACTGTTTCTGGACAAGTTGTATGTCATATGGTGTGTGATTCAGCTTCCGTATGTTCAGCAATCCATCTGACATTGCTATCAGGCGGTATGGCCTCGTTTAGTGATTATGCTTAACTTTTGGACAATAGTGTAGATCTGTGGGAACTATTGTATGATATTATTGCTCATTCGCTGAGGAACTGCAGTTAAATATAAAGGCAGGTAACTGTGGATTAGTTCAATAATATGAAGGTTTCCATGCCATATTAAATTGGGGATTTTTTACTTTGCTTCAGACAAGTGTAGCTGACACCAACACAAATGGGAATTATCAGTGTTCGTGATGTAATTGTGGAAACTGGCACAACAAATTATGTGGTCTCACATTGCCAAATATAGTAGTGTCAATTTAATCAATTGATAACAAATATTTTCCAGTACTATACGAAAGTCATCATGATCATCATCATCATCATCATTGTACAGCTCCAGTTATCGGGTACTGTTTATGAGCCTCTTCCACTTCAACCTGTCCGTATACAACTCGTCTTGGAGAACATCATCCACTGTCCATCCTGTGGTCACTAGATCAATCTTGATCATGTCCATCCATCGGGTTCTTGGTCTTCCTACAAGTCTTCTTCCATCCACCTGTCTTTCCAAATTTATTCTGGATGATCTTGTAGGCTCCATCCGCATCATATGCCCGTACCACCGTAGTCTAGATGTGCTGACTTGGTCTAATAGGGATGTCTTTATTCCAGCTTGTTTCCTCACCTCCTCGTTCTTTAACTTGTCCATCTTGGTCTTCTGGATGGTGGATCTAAGAAATTTCATCTCTGATGCTTGCAGTCTTGATGCATCTCTCCTTGTAAGGGTGCAAGTTTCAATACCATAGGTCAATATTGGTATAAAGTAGCTGTAAAACCTCGCCAGTTTAGCTGGTTTTGGAATCATGTCATCCCATAGAAGTGTTCTTACTTGTTGGTAGAATTCTGATCCCTTTTGCACTCTGTTGGTAATTTCTTTACTGACCAAATTATCACTGGAGATTACACTTCCTAGGTAGGAAAACTGTCCACACACTCAGCTGGTGGTCTTCTAGTTTAACACTTGCTGGACGCCCATCTCTGTTGACTGCCATCACCACGGTCTTGGTCTCGCTGATGTCGGCGTTATATCCCTGGAACTGGGATTTCCATACATTGAGTCTGGTGTATACTTTTTCTTCTTGTTTCATCCCAAATCATGATGTCATCAGCAAAGGCCAGTGAAAAAGTATATATTTCTAGTTTTGCCACTGTTGCAGATATTTGTCTGATGGGATTTCTTTTTTCGTTATTTCATCTAGACCGGGGATTCTCGAAGGGTGTGCCGTGAAATTGTTGGACTGTGCTGCGAAAAGAAAAAGAATGTGTATCCAATACTTTAGTAATACTATTTATTATTATTATTACAGAACGGCGTAAGCCTACATGCAGTAAGAATTCAAGAAATAAGATGCTCTGTCAATATTATATACACCATAGTTGCAGTTTACTGGGAAATGTGGGCTTGTTTACTTTTGCATAACTGTTCAATGTGGGGAGGAATCGCAGACAAGCACATCTGTAATTCTTGGTCTACAGAAAGAACTTGCTCACATTTCTTATTTTTAATGCAGGTCAATTCCGAAAATCCCTGTTCGCTCAGATATGTTGTTGAAAGTGCATTAAGTGCTCTGATAACAGTGACAACTCCCTTTCACTGAGATTCAGAACTGAAGTAGTGTTTTTCCTCTAAATTGCAGCTTCAAAAGTCGATCGGCTTGAAGTTCAGCCAATTCTTCTGCCTCTTGTAATGGTAGATGTTTTGTGTCCTCAGCAGTAACGGCAAAGGGATTGCGAACCCAGTCGCAATTGTTCACGTTGAGGGAAGGAAAATATTCTTGCAATTTATTCTCCAAAACAGAAAGATGTTCTAAAATCACACTGGAACAGATATTGGTGTCAGCTGTGAGAGGAAACATTTCAGGATATTTTTTTTCAACTTTGACTTCCACAGTTACTTGTATACTTTGGGGTGTGCCACTATATTCAGCATAGCCAAACTGTGCCGCTATATTCAGCATAGCCAAACAGTGTGCCGCTATATTCAGCATAGCCAAACTGTGCCGCTATATTCAGCATAGCAAGAAAATGTGCCACAAACTAAAATTATTTGAGAATCCCTGTTCTAGACTGGATGAACAAATTCAAATAAAAACACACCCTTAATTTTATGGAAAAATAAACGTTTATTGCACTTTACATTTTATATTAATACAGATTCTTTTTTTTATGTTCACAATTTCCATAAAATGTCAACAATAATAACAAAATAACAATTACCATCAGCCACATGAAAGATTCTTGTATTCAAGAAGCATGTCATTAGCAAATGATGACAATGAGACCATCACAAGATCACCCTTTACATTTCCATAGTCTCCATGTTGTTTCCTTCCATCAGCTTAGCTTAGCTGTTTTACCATTCACAATAAGTTCCATAAAATACTATGGAACAGGCCTTCTCAATTAAATTTTCCAAAGAGCCACACAGATTAAATTTACGATTATATAAGGTATTCGGAGTGAAGTGAAGAAAAGAATGAAGACTTTAGGTCAAACATCAAACTGAAATCGCAATAGCAAAGTCCAACTGTGTTATGTTCGAAGAACCTAGAAAAACGTTTTACAAGCTTAAACACATTGCATGGCAACAAAACTGTTCCACCCACTGTTTCTTAACAGGTCGATTTGTGTGTCCACTGTCCTCCGTGTACTGCACGACATGAGTAGCCTTCACTCCTCAACAATATAATATATTACATGCCACCAGGGCCGCCAAGAGGATTTAAGGGCCCATATGCATTTGTTTCCTCCCTCCCCTTGAAATACTTTGAATTATTACTATCCACTACGTGCTATTCCGGAAAGACGTGTTGAGAAAAGCTTATGATGCAGTCATAATTTAAAGAAGACATACAAATCTTATTTCATAGAAAATATTTTTGTATTTATTTTATGAAATATATTTTGCAAAGTGCACAAAACGATTTGGGATTTTTGAGTAATTTTACCACAGTTAACATACATAGGGAAGTATTATGCAATTCTGTAAGTCTTCAATTTAATTACCAGTACGTAATGAAAAATATGAAGCATTTTAAAACTCTGTATTAGTTTGATAGCGGATTCAACACTAAATTATACTACATTATTCCTAAACAGTTATAACTTCTAACTCAGAGTCTTATACTGTAAATAAGCGGCTTCGGTGGCGTAGTTGGTAGCATGCTGTGCCCAAGATAGCGGGTTCAAACCCAGGCAAAGTCGTCTGATTTTTTACGAAAGTTAAAAATCCTTCAGTATGCCTTTCTTCGGAAAGGAAGAAAAGCCATCGGTCCCATGTCATAGATTTATGGCATGTAAAAGATCCTTCCACATACTAAACTTGTGTGAAGCTAAATTGTTAGGTTAGTTCTTGTCGGAACACCCTATCAAAGTTCCAACGTTCACCACTAGGTATCATTGATTGGTAGTGAAAGTTGGAACTACTTGAAATTGAACGGAACTTGTAGCTCACCCTAAGGGTGTCCACTGGAAGTAGCTACAGACTCAGGCAAGCCAAACATGTCCTCGGACACTCCCATCACTAAAACTCATACAATAAATAAATAATTACTGTATATATAACTTACGGAGTAGAAACTTGCACCCTGTCCAGAAGAGAACAAAGTAGGATTCAGGCATCCGAAATGAAGTTTATAAGAACAATGCTCCAAAGGACAAGGAGAGACAAAGTAAGGAACGAAACAAACAGGACAGAGGCTGGCATAGATATCAGTGCTACAAAATATTTGCAGAAGCAACGATTAGGATGGTACGGGCATCTTCAAAGAATGGGAGATGAGAGGACACCAAAAGCTTATTTCAACAAGATTATCCCAGGAAAAAGACCAGTAGGAAGACCAAAGATGAAATGGTTGGACCAAATCAAGGATGATTTTGAAGACAAAGGGCTAGACTGGAGAAGGACCCATGAAGACCAACTATTCATGGACAGGAAAAGGTGGCGAGGGCTCGTTAACAGCACCCGGGCGACTGGAGCTGGAATTTGATGATGATGATGATGATAACTTAATATTCTTCTGGGGGTAGAATAAGGTACTTAACAGCGCGTTTTTTAAATTTTTACCAATAAGTTCGCACTATCATACAGGCCTATACCTCAGAAGTGTTTTTCTGCCTCGCATCTCTTGACAGTTAAAAGTTTGGTAACATGAGATATATTCTGCAGGGCTGTAGACAAATCGACATCCTCACTCTGCAAAGCCTCGGACAGTTATAGACAACACTTTACATAATACAAAAGTAGCTACAATCAAGTGAAACTAACATGCACCCATAACGGGCCCTCATTGCTTACGGCCTCAGCGGCCCTGCACGCCACTATATCACTAGCACAATAAAATAGCACAGCAACTTCAACAATCAGGCGGCTTCAGTGGCGTAGTTGGTAGCATGCTGAGCGTCTATGGCCAAGATAGCGGGTTCAAACCCGGCCAAAGCCGTCGGATTTTTTAAGAGCGTTAAAGATCCCTCAGTATGCCTTCCTTCGGAGGGGAAGTAAAGCCGGCAGTCCCATGTAATGTTAAAGAACCTTCCACTAATTACACCTGTGTGAAGCTAAATTGTATAGGTTAGGAATGTAAATAACGCTCTTAGGTTCCTACGTTCGTTGCCAAGAGCAGACTGCGGTGGCATCTAGTAGCTAAGTTCTGATCTAGGCCTAGTAGTCGTTGATGGTGGCGTTTGGCGGCAAAAGTTGGAACTATTTGAAAAATTCAAAGTTGCAGTTCTTACTTGAATTAAAAAACAGATAACACACACTAATACAGCCATCACAATTAACACCGGTTATCAGACAGATTCTACACACACCCAAAGTACATGGGGCTACATGACCGCGTTGTCGCAGCCCCTAAACTGAGGAACCAACCAACGAACTTCAACACTCTTCGCAGGAAAACCGATTAAAGACCGACCACAATACTCCGATCCTTAACAGAGAGTATCGATGAACTATCGATCCATGCAGGAATGCAGTGAGAATCGAATCATTCACAATCCATCATTGAGAGTACAGCACTTTTTAAATGAAACCTATTTATTTACGATTAGCAACATACCGGTACAGGGTCTACACTGCTGTTGAGGCAAATGGTTTGCAGTTATCTCAGGAATTATATGACGTATTCCGTCTTAGGAAAAGTGGCAAATTTGAAAACAAGAAGGGATCTTCTATGTCTTGTAAGAGTAACATTTAGAATAATTTCCTTTGAATTATACAAACTTAATTTTTTTTACTTTTCATGGCGAGCCAGCAGAAATATCTCGGCGGGCCGCCTGAACACGCACTGTGCAGCATAGAGGCCTGGAGGCACAACATGCCTACATTTTCCAGGTTTCTCTGTCATGGCATTGTCCTGTAACCATTAGATCAGCAGCGTCCAGACTACTTCACACTGTGCAAAGTCACACAGCTGCCACACCTGTGAATGCATAGTTCAGAGTCGTGGTGTCTGTTCAGTCACTGCAGACAACAGTGTGCACGCATTATGGGAGGGACGTATCTGTTTCCCCACAATGAGTCCGCCAAACTTATGAGTAAGTTTGGTTCTACCTATGTATGTGAAATATTTTTTTTTGATATTAAAACGTAACAAACCGAGGTTCCGAGCAGGCATTTCAGATGAGAATTTGAGAAGTTGTTTACGCTTTCTGTAACACGTTCATTTGCGCCTAATGGTAACAAGATTGTTAACGCACACAAACAAGGCACAGCCTACTGTAAATGAGAACAGCAATAAACATTATGTGTATCAACCAACATGTACGGTACTAGTTTTTAATTGGAGTGTGAAATGCTGTTATTGTGTGATATTTGGCACAGCGGAAATATGTTGTCTTTTTCCCTTTTGCATAAGAACGGAGTCATGTACATCAATGACTATACATTTTGAGCGTGAAACAGTCCAGAGTTAACATGAACATAATATTGAAAGGAAACGTTTTGCCGCTCTTTCCTAGCCCCTCCCTTCATATGACAAGCAATTTGATCAATGCAAAATAATATTTGATGAACAATATGTTCGGTGTTCTTGCTACATTGCCAGCAAAATACATTTGTCGCCTGCTAATTGACCTCGTTTCTTGAATGATGACACTCCTCCACCGCCCGGAGTGGAGAGGAAGTAAAGCCGTACAGTAAGCGAGAGGATGCACACCTGTTATTCTGAGACACACACTATCTGCACCGGGCGGCTTCACCTTGGACGGTGCTGCATTAGACGAAGAATATCTAAACTTGCTCAGTTTCAGAATTACCCTAGTTTACATCACACTTGGGCAACCAATTTTCTAAAGACTTAAGTATTGCATTCTCACGGTAATGTCCTCAACATTTTGTTGATTGAATATTTGTATATGAACCCCTCCATGATGCCTTCAGATACCAACAGTTCAAGAATCGTTGAGGTTTTGAATTGGCAACCCTGTAAGAATGTAACCACATTGAAGTTTGTTGACTGAAACTATAGGAATTTGATGGATGACTATACATAATGTTATCACTTGTGATCAAATAACAGCTCATTGAAATTAAGTGCAGAGAGATTTGACAGTTCCTTGTTAAGAAATACCCGAAGAAGTTGTATAACAACTTGCTAGCCTCATTGTTGTGCAGTTCTTGCGTGATGTCTTCATTCCATTGTACATTGTGTTGAATTGTTTCCTAATACGAATAGATGAAGGCTCATCCCTTACACTGCTCAAAGTCTTAGCATACGGTATGTTCAAATGAAACATAGACACAACTATAGTTGCTTTAAGAACATCCAGGATATCTGCCCTCAAATCTTCAGAGTGTAATCGTAGTGGTACCAAATAGTCACTGCAGACGTGCACACTGGCCCACCTGTGTTTCAATATCGTCCATGGAGAATCTTACGTAAGGATTCATTCTTCAATCATGTCCAGTACTGTGTTAATTCAGCTTACCAGAAGATGTGGAAGGCATGAACTCTTGGGAACATCATTAAAGACCTCTCAGGAGAAGAGTTGCGGAGTTTCTTTGGTTGCTATGTAAACTTTTGGTCTAGCTTTGTCCTGGACAAGTTTTCAGAACATCAGTGGCATTGTGATTGCTCACTGATTCAGCCATCTTGCTCCAATTACCACCAGCAGTGCTCTAAATGTCTCATCACTGTCACTAGTAGTCTATGTTTCAGGTGAATGACCCATACAAATGTGGGGTGGGATGTAAATAGCATTGATTTGCTCCTTGCCCCCTTTAAAACACAAACACATTGTCCATAGCAAACTACTCCTAATGCTGCACTGGTTTCCATCAGGTACATGGCTGAACATAATTTATAACTTGGCAAGATTTCACTAACCATTGCGCTGCGCTGTGAGCATTACATGGGTGGAAATGAGAGTCTCTTCAGCTCAAAGCCAAGAGGGGTTCGTGTAAATCCTTCTGACTTGTGGACGCCGCTGAACTTGTCTTCCTGTTCTTTTCTTTGTTCATCACTTCCTGCTTCATCTGAGCCAGCTTTATTTTTCCAACTGAAATGGCTGGTTTCTTTGTAGGTTTACCATTGTTGGGTTCTGTCAACAGTGGATTTGTCTTTGGCACTGCATGTTCTTTGTCTTCTTGGTCCAGTAGAGACAACTGTTCAATAATGTTTTTGGGCTTCTTCTCTCCCATAACAAACATGTTTGGTTCAGTTTCCTCATGACCAGTGGCATTCTTGTTGACATACACGACATAGAATTCTGAGTATGATTGTTTTGCGGGGGTGTTGATTTCAGCGAAGTCCCTGAAGTTGGCGAAGAAGTCGTTCCCTCTGTGGTGTTGTGGGCGAGGGTTGCTGGCTCCACCAGTGCCATAGAACGCGGGTCTGCCATGTCCATTGTTGCTATGGTAGAATGGGCTGTACACGTGATGACTCTCGCCGCTGCCGAACTCGTTAATCTCGCTCTGTTCATCCTCGCTGTAGAAGGTACCGCCGCGGATTACTCCAAAGTTCCCGGAGCCCAGCAGGTTATTGCTACTACCGGAGTTGTCGGCCGCTGTGGGTGCTGGCAAGAACTTGGGCGTGCCAAAGTTGACTGGCTGGAAGCTGTTGTGTTGTGGGCGGAGCAGGGCTGGCCGGTGGCTATGGGCAGGCTCCTGGAACAGCAGTGGAGGACGCGAGTGGCCCAGCGGTGGGGAAGGTGGGAACAAGGGGGCGAATGATGGGAAGAAGTGTTGGCTCATGCCCGCGGTATCCTCCTCCTTCTTCCCCTCCAGGAACATGTCAGTGTCGTCATAGTCGTCAGCTGTGTCGTGGCCCGGAGGCACAACTGCTGTGTTGTTGGCTGGTTCCTGCCTCTGTGTGCGTGTTCCAACCTTCTCGTCCTGCAGCTCATCCTCTGAAGATTCCTGCAACACCATCATACACCATAAGTTACCCTGATAATGTGATAATGTGGAAATATTATAGGCTGAAATTATTCTACACTCCACACAAAAGAATCCCTCTCGGCATGCCGGAAGTAGATTAGTTATAAAAGGATCCCTTAAGTCTCGCCAAAGAATATATCAATAAGAGCAATCTGCAAGTAAAACTTGAACCACTCTGTATGCCAGTCAACCTCATTGAATATATACAAGTGACTACAGATCTTACTTTGCTAGAAGAGGTCTGCAAGAAAGACTCTTCACCACATGATCTAAAACAACTGGCCCTCTGTACAATAGAAGAAAGATATCCATCTAATCAATGGCTAAAAATATTTACAAATGGCTCACAAGACAAAGAAAATAGAACTGGAGCAGGAATACATTCATCTCTCTTCTCACTCTACTTCCTAGTAGGCCAAAACAAAACAAACTTTGATGCTGAGATAAGAGCAATTTCACATGCACTCCATCAGTTATTAGGCAGAAACATTGATTATCAAAAATGTGTTATCATTACAGATTCAAAAGCAGCCATCCAAGCCATCTCGTCAAATTATAAGCCTCAAAATAAAGAACTGAAAGAAATTTTTTGTATGATAAAAACCCTTCAAAGACTCCACAAACAGATCTCATTTCAGTGGATCCCTTCTCATGTTGGAATAGCAGGAAATGAAGAGGCAGACAGATTAGCAAAAAAAAAGGTACCACACTACAACAACCTGTCAGTCATACTGATTTTATGTCAGCAAAAAGTATCTTGAAAAATACTATCAAAAATAGGTATGAAAAAATGGCAAAGAAAACAGCAGAAACCAAATTATGGAAGGACATTGTTGCTAAATGAGATCAATATAAATTAACACCAAGAAGAGAAGTTGCAGCCTTCTTCAGACTTAACACTGGCCATGACTGCCTTGCAGCTCATCTGAAACGGATCAACATCCTGAGATCTGAAAAATGCACACTTTGTCACAAACCTGGAAGTAAAATGGATAAGGGGCACCTGCTACATTGCAACAAACTTGATGTGACTGCTAGAACTTCTGGAAACCTCACATAACTCTATTGGAACACAAGAAAGCCGATGGATCGGGATGCGGGCTAGCCATAGGAAACAACAACAACAACAGATGTTAAAGAAATTAGATGAATTTGATGATGGACTATGTTTGTAAATAAGTGTTTTTTACAGTATAATGATAAGTGCACCTGTCTGAGGAAGGGCGAATTGTATGCATGTCCCAGTGTTAAACAAAGAAAATTTTTGAATAAATAGTATTGAATAGACGGAACTGTATAATAATTAGTCAATAGTGAATACTTATCTTCTCAAGAAGAAGACTTCCAGTAAATGTGTTTGTACGTTTCAGCTCCATGCAATTTTTCTTATGGGGGATGAAATAATGAAGAGAGTTAAGAGACTCAATAAGACCTCTGAGTTTAAAGCTTTAGCATTTGCAGATGATGTAATATGGGGTGTAAATGTGGCTGAAATACAACAGAAGTTGAATGATTGCAATGCTATATTCAAGCAATTTGGTCTAAATATAAGCAAGTCCAAGACGGTAGTAATGCCCGTTAGACGACGAAACATCTGTACTAGCATCACTCTGAATGGTACAAAGTTAGAACAAGTACATCAGTTCTGTTACCTTGGCAGTGTAGTGTCCACAGATAACCAACCATCTGCAGAAATCACTAGTAGAGTTCAACATGGAGCACAATTTTATCATCTCGTGAGAGGGCTTCTTTGGGATAAGCAAGTTCGTTTAACATCAAAATTAACACTCTACAAGAGCTTCTTTGTACCAGTTACAACGTATAGCTTAGATACCTGTACCCAATCCAAGAGAAATACCAGCAAACTACAGGCGGGAGATGAAGTTTTTACGACAAGGAGGCAGTGGCGGCTCTTAGATGAGAAAGTAGATGAAGAGCCAAACTCAATTTCAGCGATACAGCGTTTATGAATATTAACATATTTCTTTTCGTATTTGAATGCTATTATTTATTTATCGTATGGCTTTTAGTGCCGGGAGTGTCCGAGGACATGTTCAGCTCGCCTGAGTCTGTAGCTGCTTCCAGCGGACACCCTAAAGGGTGAGCTACAAGTTCCGTTCAATTTCAAGTAGTTCCAACTTTCGCCACCAGATATCAATGATACCTAGTGGTGAACGTTGGAACTTTGATAGAGCGTTCTGACGAAATCTAACCAAACAAATTTTGCTTTACACAAGTTTAGTCTGTGAAAGGATCTTTTACATGCCATAAATCTATGACATGGGACCGCCGGCTTTACTTCCCCTCCGAAGGAAAGCATACTGAAGGGTTTTTAACGCTCCTAAAAAATCCGATGACTTCGGCCGGGTTTGAACCCGCTATCTTGGGCATAGCAGTTCAGCATGCTACCGACTACGCCACCGAATGCTAAAAAATGAATACTTTACCAAATATAAATTACCGTACTAAAAAGTCAAACTCACCTATTTTTTATGTAATAAATCAATCCTCCGTTCCTTATGGTTGACAAACTTGTCTATGATATCCTCGTAGAAGGGCTGGTCTTCAATTAGTTTCAGCAACAATTCACGGTGTATGGTGATAACAGCCTATGATGTAAGTCTGGACTAGGATATTGTATTTCTTGTAAAAGTTTTTAGTCTTTTCAAACAAGAAAAACTGCGTTCCGCATAATGTTTTGGAAATCACCGAAACCTTGTTTATTCCAGACACCACATTTGTTACTAAAAAGTAGGCAAGGCCAACAGAACAGTTTTTGTAGAAAAAAACTACTGCACAACCATGTGAACTGTTCGAACCAAGATCCCTTCCAATGAAGGCTATAGGACTTACCGGTTTTCTTGATTTCTTTTTAGTGTACAGTTATATTAATGCCTTTGGACATCAACAATTTAATAAATCCCTTTTGTCTTCGTCTTTCCACCTACTGAAGGGAATTTATAATAAAATTTATACTGTGTCCTTCAATGAAAACATTACGATATACACTAAAAGCTGCCACCTTTCATTAACACCAGGGTATGTAACGTATTAAGTAAATACTATTCATCGGAAATATAAATCCAATCTTCAACGTAACAGAAAGACAAGCCTGACGCGATGCCAACTACTAGGCTACTGGTACATGATAATGTATTGTTTTCTGAAAGTGCAAAAAATAAAATATTTAGGCAGACATTTTCAGTCTGAGATAGGCCTAATTGTTAGTTGGAAACACAATTCACTGCTTAAATTAAGTGAAAATCACCACTCAGAAAAGTTGTAGGAGAAAATTTATTGCTGTTAGTGAATCAGCTGTAAGGTTATGTAGGTTGTCGTTTATAATACTTATAGTGAAAATCCACAGCCTGCTTCCAGTCTCCGACCGGGTCAGGAATGGAATGAATGAGGCCCCCCCATCTTGCGGCGAGGAAATGAACTGTGCCGGCTGCCGAGGCCTGACGCACTCCTCTGGGGCAATGAATAAATGAATGACAAATGAAATGAAATGATAGTGGAGAGTGTTGCTGGAATGAAATTTTGACAGGGAAAACCGGAGTACCCGGAGAAAACCCTGTCTGCCTCCGTTTTGTCCAGCACAAATCTCACATGGAGTGACCGGGATTTGAACCACGGACCCAGCGGTGAGAGGCCGGCGTGCTGCCGCCTAAGCCACAGAGGCTTTATAATACTTACAGTACAAACCATATTTAATTACATCTACACTCCCCACATGAACCAAAAATCCCTTTATGTGACATATATGTCCTAAATACCTCTGTTGAATCGAACATGAAATCTACCCGACTTACTAATATTCGTCAAAACTGGCTTTATTAATCACAGACAAGGTAAATGATACAATATTATAACAGATCAAAACATTCACAGCCTTCTTTCTTTTGTTTACAGTTCATCTTCTCCTTGCCTGAAAAATCATAACAGAAAAAAAAAAAAGGAAAGGAATAACTGAGAGTTAGTGAACGTCACATACCTCCCACCTTCTGATTTCAAACACAAAATCAAAACATAACTTATTTACAATTATTAAGTTTACACCATCACAATCTACACAAGCTACGACCTGTATCGAGCAGGCAGTTTCACTACACGTCCCCTTCTTGTTCTCATCACTTGTTGATCACTGGGGGCTTCACACTCGTCATCACTTGGTTCGTCTTCACCCAAGGGAGCATCCTGCGAAGACGATATTTCCAGAGGGTATATCCGCTGGATTGGTCTGGTCATACTTCTCCCCGCTGCCTTGACACGAACCACCCTGACATTGTTGTCCTTGCCAGGCAACATTTCTGTGACCCTTCCCACTGGCCACTCCAACCTCTTCCTGTCATCTGACCCCACCAACACAACATCACCGATCTTCAATGTTCTATGGGGTTTCATGTCAGCATGCGACTGCACCAGGAGGCTCAGGTATTCATCCCGAAATCTTTTCCGCAAATCTTCACGCAAGCGCTGGAGATACTTGGCTCGCCTTCTGATGTCTGTTCCATCCAAGTGGTCAAGATCAGGAACTCCGGTGGAACGAATGTCTTGGAGGAACATGGCCGGCGTCAATGGCATCAAGTCATCTGGATCCTCCGAGAGATAGGTCAAGGGTCTGGAGTTGATCACGGCTTCAACATCGCAAAGAATGGTTGTAAGCTCCTCATACTTGAGACAAGCTTTCCCCAATGTTCTCCTCAACAGCTTCTTGACCATCTGCACCATCCTCTCCCACCATCCACCCCACCATGCAGCAGTGGGTGGAATGAACTTCCACTGAATTCTCTTGATGGAAGACGTTTTTTCAATCTCAGCCCAGTCCAGTGAGGCAAAGGAATTATTAGCCACAGTGAAATTTGTCCCATTGTCACTCTACAATATTCGGGGTCTGCCCCGCCTGGCGATGAATCTCCTCATTCCTTGGAGGAAGGCTTCTGTCGACAAACTTTGCACAAGTTCCAAATGAACAGCACGATAAACTGCACAGGTGAACAACAGGATCCAGGCTTTTTCACCATCTCTGAGGTGCAAAGGTCCCGCTAGGTCAACCCCACTCACTTCAAAAACCGATGCATCCCCCACTCTATCTCCTGGTAGAGGTACAGGACCAGTCTCAACTCTCTTTGCTTCAAATCTTCGACATCTGACACATTTGTTAACCACTCTCCTCACTGTCCTCCTCCCTCTTAGAATCCAATAGTCCTCCCTCAATTTTCCAAGTAACATTTGGACACCAGCATGAGAGTACTTAAGATGATAGTCTCTAATTAGGATCTCCATCAATTTATGATTTGACGGTAGCAGAATGGGATATCTGAAGTTCTCAACATCATCTCGCTGCACAATCTTTGTCTTCAACCTCAGAAGACCATCTGAACCAACAACTGTGCAGAATGATTTCAATCCTTTCTTGTCAGTCTCTTCCGTCACTCCCAGTTGAGCCAGGCGTAGTAACCTTCTTCCGGCCTCTTCGATTTCCAAAACAGAAAGCTCACCAGACACGCAACCTTCAAGTTTTGATGCTTTCCTGAAGAAGCGCAGTATCCAAGCCACAAGCCTCACAATCTGTGAAAACCTCGAAAAGCGTCTCAGGTACCAGGGGTCTTCCTCTTCGATTAAACTGGATAGTGTTGACGTCACCTTCCTTTTTTCTCGATCAACTTCTTCCTCGTCTGCGACCACACCTGACATAGGCCAGTCCTTTTCTTCTGCTCTCAGCCAAGCTGGCCCCTCCCACCATCTGGAATTTATGAGGGATTCTGCAGAGCAACCTCACGAAGGGAGGTCAGCTGGGTTACACTCGCCAGGTACGTGTCTCCAATCTTCTACGCTAGTCAGTGATCTTATTTCCTTAACTCGATTGTTGACGAACACGCCCCAGGGCTCGTTCTTCTTTATCCATTGTAATGCAGTAGAGGAGTCAGTCCAATAGAATTCAGGAACTTGCAAATTTAGACTTTCTCTCACACAGGCAGTCAGACGACTGCCAATGCAACATGCCAGAAGTTCCAGTCTTGGCATCGAAATATCCTTCAAGGGTGTAACCCTTGCCTTGGCCATCACAAGTTGTATCGAAACAGATCCTGGTGTTCCGCTCCTTAAATAAACAGCAGCTGCATAGGCACTTCGACTGGCATCACAAAATGTATGAAGATTCCACAATTTTTCTGACCCGCCGTCAGCGAAATGTCTTGGTATCTTAACCTCTGAAAGTCGGGGAACTTCTGATTCCCACTTCTTGAACTTCCGCTGCACATCATCCGGTAATGGGTCATCCCAGCCCATCTTCAGGTTCCAGCTGCTCTGGATGAGAAGTTTTGGCAGTAAGGTAAAAGGACAAGTAAATCCTATAGGGTCAAAAACCCTCTGGGCGGCAGACAAAATTCTTCTACGAGTGATGTCACCAGATCCACTCTCAGATATATCACAAAAGATAACATCATTGTCTTTGTCCCACATCAAACCGAGAACAGAAGAAACTTGTTGACAACCACTCTCTCCATTCAGTGAGGTATGTTCCCATCCACGAAGTTCAAATTTCACAGTCGACAACAGTTCTTTGGATTCAGTGATGAATTTATCCATTTCTTCTTCTGACCCAAGTGATGTGACACAATTGTCCACATAAAAGGAGCTCTGAAGTAATCTTGCTGTATTATGGAATTCAGGTGGGCTCCTCTCTAGATGAAGATCAAGTACGGCTGCCAGCAGGAAAGGACTGCAGTTGAGGCCAAATACTACCCGTTTATGTCTGAGAAGTTGGAGTTCTCTCCTCTCAAAGTCCTCCCACCAAAGGAACCTCACATAATCCCTATCACAGGGAGCAATGGATATCTGGAGAAAAGCCTTCCTTATGTCGGCAATTACACCAATCTTCCCTGTGCGAAACCTATTCAAAATTGGGGGAATCTGTTCAAGCAGATTTGGTCCCTTCTTTAGACAGTCATTCAAGGACAGATTTCCTTTCCCCTTACATGAGGCGTCGAACACTGGCCTAACAGCTGTCGTGGAGTTTTCCTTGAACACACCTCGATGCGGTAAGTAGTGGTCTTTGTTATCTATTTCTTGAGAAGGCACCTCTTCGATCACGCCTTCCTTCTTCCATTCGTTAATTACATCATTGTAGTCCACATATCTGCCACTACGAATCAGTTTTATTGTTGTAGATGTACATCTCCTTTCAGCAATGTCACAATTCTCTGAAATGTCTTCAAATCTATCATTCTAGGGCATATGAACTTCATAACGCCCCTCCTCATTTATATGCACCGTCTCCTTGAAGTGTTCAAGTGTGGTCGCTTCTAATTCTTCTTTAGATTGTTTCTCAGCTGGATCCCTTATTCCTAGTGTGTCCAACTTCCAAAGATCAGTCACTGAAGAGTTCAAGGTCAACAATGAGATCGCGAGTGCACTAGAAGAGTTCGAAAACCTATCCGTTGATAGTCTCCCCATAATGACCCAACCAAGCCTAGTTTCGACAGCCACAGGTCCACAAGTCAGGTTTCGCACTCTTCCTGTTAGCAGAGGTCCACAGGTGTCGGCACCTAGTAGCAGTTCGATCTCTGGCCTGTCATCACCACAGTCAGAGATAAATATTTTATTTTCTCTAAGTTCTTTCATCCAAGGCCCCTTCTGAACTCGAGGGATTGTACCACAAATGATGGCTTGATCTAGAACTGGTACCTCACACGTGTATTTCCCATCTACACTTGCTAGTCTTAGTTGATAACTGGAGTGCACTTTCTTTGTTGTCTCAGTCCCTCCAAATAGAGCATGTGCCATTTTCTCAGAACCTGAGGGTTTCAGTCCTAAACCATCTGCGGTCTTCTTCAGCAAGTATGATCGTTGCGATCCAGTGTCTATTAGGGCTCTCACGATGCGCTCCTCTTCATTTCCTGTAATTCTAACCAACAGGGTTTGTAGAAGTACGTCTTTGCTGCATGTCTGGTTACTCAATGTAGTGCTGGGTTCTGCCTTATCTGACTCTTCCTTTTGTTTCTCTTCACGAGTCTTCTGCTGGAGCTCAGGGCACATTAACACAATATGCCTTTTCCCACAGACATGACACATGACACTACATTTACAGGATTTTGCCTTGTGACCTCGTTTCAGGCATTGAAAGCAACATCCCGCTTTCATCAGAACATTCTTCCTTTCAGTTAAGGTCATCTTTTGTGCTTTAAAGCATTCCTTGCTGTCATGAGGTTTGCTGCAGAACACACAATTAAGGCTTAGACTTCTTGAATCCCCGGACAGTAAGCTAGTGGCTGTTGGAATGTTCGTTGCATCTTCCAGTCTCTTCCTTGGTTTGTTCACCATCTGTTGTGAAGCCTGGAATCCCCCTTGAGCGAGAGTGATTCTCTGTTCTCCCTCTACTTCATTCTTCAAGAATAGAGACAACTGTTCAAGTTTCTCACAGTACACGTTTTCTACTGAATCGCTTAAGGGACGTTGGACAGAAGTTCTCAGCCAGACTCTCAGTAGTTCTTCTGGAAGAGATGACTCTACTAACGGGAACAAAAAAGCGGCATATCTGTCACTAGTCATCCCTAACTACTCAAGAGACCGGAGGTGAGATTCTAAGCGGTCATATAACTGCAATGGAGCAAGTCTCTGCGATGAAGTGACATTTTGAATCACCAATCCTAGTAGTTCGCGCACATAAAATTCAACAAGTAATTCTTCCCTACCAAATCTACTTTCAAGACACTGCACTGCTTTCTCATAATTGTCCGCAGTTGGAGGGAAACTGTTCACTACATCCCTAGCTCTACTGCCCTCCGTGGTGGCCTGGAGTAAATACTGGAACTTATCTTCTCGTTCTATATCTGGATCATTATGACTGCGTTGAAACTGACTCCAAAAACCTAACCAGTCCTTAACCTCTCCCGAAAATTTCCGTAGTTCGATTTTCGGTAACTTCAATTTCTTCTTGCCAACACTAGTGTATCGTATGTCTTCGTGAACATGGCCCGTATCGGCTTTCTCGCTTTTACGAGTTTATCCATATTTAATCGTACTTACGGGTATGTTCACGTCAAAAAAGTCCTGTCACGGTCGCCACTAACGTTGAATCGAACATGAAATCTACCCGACTTACTAATATTCGTCAAAACTGGCTTTATTAAACACAGACAAGGTAAATGATACAATATTATAACAGATCAAAACATTCACAGCCTTCTTTCTTTTGTTTACAGTTGTTGTTGTTGTTGTTGTTGTGGTAAGGTTGATGGACACTGTTGAACTCTTCGCCCAATATCTTCTGTATAGAATTCACCAACGTTGCACATCACATTCACACGCCATGTTTGAACACCAAAAAAATAGAACGAACCTTACATTCACCTTAGAAAATAATGATGTAGATACGTTCCAGAGCACATTGATACGCGCGTAAACTTTGAAAAGGGGTCAGAAAAATCAGTACATACATACGTCATGACGTATCATAAAACAGTGCGGAAAAAAAAAACAGGGGGAGGAAAACTGAACTTATAGCATAAAAGGTAGATGATCTAAATATTCAATTATGGCCTCGATCAATGGAACTACAGGATTATGCATCAAATTGGACATATTTAATGGTAAGATATATCCTAAGGATCTTAACTTGTGTAGCATCACCAACCTCGGTTCATTGAAAGCATCACACTGGAAAATCAGATGACTCAGTGTTCCACGCGTGTGTCCACACACGCAATTCGCATTCTCGCGTAGTCCCATGCGTGCCATTCGAGCTGGTGTCATGGCATGCTGGAAACGTAACCGTATTATGGTTATAATGTGCCGTCTAGTATATTTGCCAACCCGAAACCAAGGTATTGTTCTAATCGTAGGTTGTATCGGAAAATAATGACGCGCTTTGACGGGACCGATACTATCCCACATCATTTGCCATTCATGAATTATCTGTGCATAGATAATGGGCTGAAAGTCTGTATAAGGTACTGCTACATTATAAACTACCCCAAACCCTAGTGCTGCCCACTTGGCCATGCGATCGACATCCTCGTTTCCTGATATCCCCGAATGCCCCGGGATCCAAGTTAGCATAACTTTCTGCTCCCTAGTCTGAAATTCATATAACATTTGAGCAACTTGATACACATACCAATTGTCGGAGCTACTCGGATTCGATATTGCCTGAAGGACACTCATGGAATCCGTGCAAATCATTGCTGGTGAAATACTGTTTTGACGTATATACTGACAAGTTTGACGAATGGCAAATACCTCCGCTGTAAAGATCGTTAGATATTTCGGCAAACTATATGTCCGTATAATCTGTCTATCAGGAGCATAAAAAGCGGCTCCCACGCCAGCTGGTGACAACATTCTGGAGCCATCTGTATAAAAAAAGGTATACTGGGAATATTCATGGACAATTTCCCGAAAGCATCGTAAAAGTACTTGCGGCAAACGCTGATAGCTCCGGAATAGCACCGGTAAGGAAGTGTACAATATGTTTGGCTTGGATTGTAGGACCTTATATGAAATCGTATATGGTAAGGGTTTAAGTGTCTGCAGTATATCTGCCCGAAAATCTTTCAATCCTTCATACGCCTGTACCAAAGCCGGCTTCTTAAGCCGTGTAAAACGATTTTGCTCATAATACTCCACAAGCAGCTGTACTTTATTGAGAATGGGGGACGCAGACAAGGACATTTTAGCTGTCAGATACTTACTTGCTAAAAATCTCCGTCGTAAGTTCAAAGGTAACTCACCAGATTCAACTAATAATGCACAGGTTGGGCTGGACGATAGCGCCCCTAAAATAATACGTAAAGCCCGATACTGTAACCTATCAAAAGTGACCAACCTACTATTCGACATTATGTCATAGAAAAAGCACCCATAATCCATCTGGGAACGAATAATATTCTTGTATACCGTGAGTAATAATTGAGGATCCGCCCCCCACCTACGCCGAGCTAGCGCTCGAAGAACTTGGAGTCGTTTTTCAATTTTCACCGCGAGGATCTGAACCTGGCGCGACCATAGTAATTGGTCATCAACATGTAATCCCAAATATTTGATGCTACGAACTACCTCAATGGCGCCTTGTTCAAATAAAATTGGAGAGCGATCAACTTGCCTTCGTGGGGTGACTATGATAGCAGCATTCTTACTCGCCGACGTTACAAAGCCGTGATTATGAAACCAAATATGTGCTGCAGTTAATGCATCATATATATCCTGTCGACAATGCTGAATATTATCACGCGAACAATAGATAAGAAAATCATCTGCATATTGAATAATTCGGGCATGTGGAAGAACAACAGATTCCAGTGTCTGAGTATACAGTGAAAAAAGAGTACCACTTAAAATATCTCCTTGAGGCAATCCACGAGACGTCTGACGATTATCCAATACACCAGAGGGGGTGTGTAAAACTATTCGACGATGATGTAAAAAATTCCGTATTAAACATATGAAAGGTAATGGGAAAAGCAGTTCCCCTAGACGTTGTTGTAATATGACCGGATCCACTGCATCATAAGCCCCTTGAATATCCAAACATACAGCAATCGTGTGTTGTTTGCGAGCTTTCGCTAATAATATATCTGTCAAGAAAATCGTAAGAGCATCGATTGTTCCTAACCGTTTACGAAATGCAAATTGTGATCTTGAAAACAAATTATAATACTCCATACTCCATTGCAATCTACGTAATAGAATCTTTTGAAATAATTTTCTTAAACACGAACCGAGATTAATTCCACGATAGCTGAGGGGGTCTCTGGCATCTTTCAAAGGTTTTAATATCGGTAGAACTTCAAAGTTATTCCATTCGACAGGATATGTCCCATTTGTCAGTACCTTATTGTATAACTCAAGCAAGACCGTCAGTGCGCGGTCCGGGAGATGGGCAAGCATCCCATACGTTATGTAATCCAGACCCGGACTCGTGGATGTCGTATGACGTAACACCGTCACGACATCATGACGTGTGATTGGGTTTTGTAAACACTGAAACTTCTTCGAAGTCAATAACGATGGTACCGATACATGACCAGAAACTGAATCGGGCGTTAGTGAATGATAAAAAATTTGAAAACCCGTAGGCGTGAGACCCGTACGTGGACTAGAGCTGCGCGTATTTGATAATTGTTTGACCAATGACCATAAGGTGGTTAAAGAAGTATGGGAATTAAATGTACTGATATGTTTTTGCCACGCCAAACGTCGTTTTTCATTAAATGTCTTCTGCAGTTGCGCAGTGAGACGTTTGTAACTTAGATAATTATCAACCGTCCCATGTATTCGATATCTTTTTAAAAGTGCCTTCCTCCTACGCACGAGCAAAGCACACTCTTTATCCCACCAATGGACCGTGCCCGAATGCTGTGACGCAGACAATGTTAACATTCGCTGTGGGTGATATCGATCAAGAAAGCTTTGTATGATCTGTAATAAGGCATTATACTGATGATACGTAGATGTTCGAGAAGACCCCAAACCATCATTTATAAAGTGGTGAAAAAGTTCATAATCGAGGTGCCTAAGATTCCGTTTTACGGTAAAATGACATGGTCTCTCAAGATTCTCACCAGATTTCGCATAGTATATTAGAATTGGAAAATGATCACTTTGATGTGTATCCCCCAATGTGCGCCATTCCAAACGATGAGCAATATCTGCTGTGGTAATGGTCAAATCTACCGCACTCTTTGGACGCCCCGGTGGAGTTATACGCGTAGGCGATCCATCATTGAGAATATTCAATGCATAGGTTTGAAGTGCTTGCACAATGTGTCGACCTTTTGGGTTGACTCGCTCACTGCCCCAAAGACCATGATGGGCATTAAAATCCCCAAGAACTATATGTTTCGGATATTGTACAATGTAGTTGAAATACATTGACCATTGACGTTGTGATCCCTGCACTTGGGGAGGGCAATATAAATTACTAAAAATAGTATTATCGATTTGAAAACACTGATGAAAACTTCTTGGTAATAGATAAGAAATCGGGATCTCGGTAAAGGGAATATCATTTCGAATGAGCGTACTTATGCCGCCATAACCAGGCCCATCCTCTCTCACAATAGTATATAATGGTATCGTAAATCTATAGAGTGGTGATAACCAAGTTTCTTGTAAAAAAATAACATCTGGGTTATAGTCAGCAATTAATGTGAGTAATTCATGTCTCTTGTTAACGATACTCCTGCAATTCCACTGAAGTATCCACACTGTTCCTTAAAGAGAAACGGAAAGGAAACCCAGTGAAACTAATGACCCAAGGTCATGTTGTCTGTCCGTACTGATTTTTCTAACGGGGGTAACAAAGGTAATACCCTATCTAACAAATTTTTGACACAATGCGCCCATTGCGCATTATGCCCTAACAATTCCATAAGTTTGGTGAATTCTGCCAAAATAGTTTTGGTAGTCTCCGATTCAGGCAACCCTGAACCTGCCCCTGTATTGTATAGAGAACTTGTCTCCATCGTCTTAGCTTCGAAGACCGGAGGAGACTTTTCCAATCGCGGTTGTTGAAGAATCTGACAATAAGCGTTCCGATCATAACCCAACGGCTGGACCACTTTAGGGGCCGCGTGAACTATTTCTGTAAACTTGCGCTTACGTGCCGGCTCATGCTGTCTGACACTTGGAGCTGAACTTAAAGGAGGGAATTGTTGGGGTACGATTAATGGGTTAAATGCAGGCCCCTGTTGACCTTTCATGATTTCATTATATGATTTATTTTCCACACACATTCTTCTTTTTATCTCAACTTGCTGTTGGTGGATTTCGCAGCGAATGGCACCCGCTGGGTGGTTCTCTGCACAATTAGCACATTTGGCTAATACTTCCTTGCATTCCTTAGTAACGTGCTCCGCGGCACAATTGCCACAACGTGGGGCTCGCGCCCGACAATGTAACTGTACGTGCCCGTAGCGTTGACACTTAGTGCAACGTAGGGGCGAAAAAATATACAATTGAACTTCCAGCATTACATTGAATATACTGACATATGGCGGAAGGTTCTGTGTTTCAAAAAATATTTTCACCGTTCCAGTAGCTATCCGCTCCGTCTGTCCATCTATCGTTCTATTACGAAAGAAGCGCTGTACCCGTAAAATGGGAACAGGAGCCTCAAGATACTTAATTAATTCCTCATTTGTAAGTGAGGTGTCGACCCCGCGCACTAGTCCAACCCGTTGGACATTGGAAGATGGTATAAAAGCAGTCAAATTCCTCTCCCGGAGGATCTTATTTTCCAAAAAAGCATTAGCTTCACGATAGGTGGCGAATTGTATTTGGATTCTATTGCGACCCTTCTTCTGAATTTCACGTATACCTGGTATTTTGCGGTCATAGAATAGCCGACCCAAGGCCATTGGGTGTAAATTACCAACGGCCTGAGCCCCCTCTCCCTGTACAAATACGATATATGGTCCAGTATGAAGGTGGGGATACCGATATTCCGTGGCCGGAGTTCGAGAGTTTTCCTGAGAGGATCCCGCTATCGGGGTCGTTGTTTCCTGATGGGAAGTAGACTGTTGATCATTAACGAGTGATATTCCCTCCATAGGGACTATACCATCCACTATAACATTGCCGGTCATGTCTGGTGGTAGTCCCATCAGCGTCCCATCACTCTGGGCCGCCATCTCGACCGCACCCAACTATTATATAATACTTATGAACAGCCTATAATTGTATGGCGCTGCACACCAGAACAACCACTAACGATACACACACGGAAAAGAATACTCCCACAGATCACACACAAAAGCAAGCTGCAAGCTTTAGAGGTGTTGCTGTGAGCACAGCTGTCGTTAGACTGTTGTTTACAGTTCATCTTCTCCTTGCCTGAAAAATCATAACAGAAAAAAAAAGGAAAGGAATAACTGAGAGTTAGTGAACGTCACAACCTCTCTATATTAGATATAAGTTACTGTAACAACTAAATGATGTTATAAATAAATATTTATAATTTGTAGTACCCGCCGTGCAATTCTTGCCTCAGGAATGAGGTCGACTTTATTCATACTATCTCGCAAAATTCTCGTACTTTATCCATAAAATTTCACTTCTATTTTGCAGCTCCAACATTGTAGATGATCTTCACAGGAGACGTTTGCCTTATTTCACGTATATTACACATTTTTATCAACAAAATTCATGACACTGCGCAGCGTTAATGCAGCCTCCTATGTATAAAAAACCTAACAACCAGTTGTTTGGGTCCAATGTGGCTGCGCCCATACGGTTGCTAGGCGCGTCACTTCGGCAGCGTATACTAGACGAAGTTCCTGGCAGAGGCAGCTAATTCTTCACTCGTACGATCCCTCTCTGTATAACGGCATGTAATGACGTCACCACTGCTTTAGGTTACCATGGCAACGAGACGAAGTTGCTGATATTTCAAGTTGCTTCGTCGTCTGCAGGTTCCTTTCCACGCTACGACATAAGTACCATCTAGATTCTCCTGGTTCCGAATAGAGACGGGTGGAGTTGAGTGACGCGGCGATTTCGAGCTCCCGGAATTTTGAAATTTATACTGTCAATCGCAGTGTTAGTGTGCTCAAATGAGTGATAAAGTAGGTAAAAAGGAACGCCAGTGCTGAAGACAACAATAGACCAACCACATCAAAGGTAATTTGCAAGTACACAAAAGAAGACCCTCTCCGATAAAATATTAGTTAGGTTAAGTACCACTAACAGTAAAATTATACATACCGCTCACTTAGAGAACAATCTCGGCTGAATGCTTTCCCGCACGAAGCGCACACAACGCACAACCCTTCGCCGAATGTCTTACCACACAAAACGCACACAAGCCCATCAGTGATCCATTTCGGACTAAGACCACCTTCCTGTCGCAAGTGCAACAAGACCTTCTTAACAAACCCCTTACAGCAAAGCAGGTACAATCTAAGTAGACAGGACCTATAAGAATCAAACCAATCTCAATACCAACCACACCTGCGCTTAAATAGACTCACACATTCCGAACCGTACGAACATCACTACAAACAATGCTACCCGCAATGGACTACAAAAGATGTGCCAAATGTGATTCGGACACACCACTAGAAGACATAGCAGTGAGTTGCGACGGAGGTTGCAACCAATGGTTCCACAAGGAGTGCACCTCTATGACTACAACGGAGTATAACGCCCTTCACTCAAAAAAGAGATCTCTACTATGGATGTGCGAGACCTGTAGACTACGCCTGAAATCAAATGGTTTGGCCCCAACGGCGACAAGCAACCAAGAATTAAATAAAGAAGTAAGAGAGATAGCCTTGGAAAATAAAACATGTGAAAACATCAAAGAAAAGCTAGACGAACTGTCTGAAAACCTTATGAAAAAATGACCCTAATTCTCGAGACGCAACTGCAACAAGCAGACATACTTGTAAAACAACAAGACTTAGACTACCCCAAAACCCAAGACCTCACTGAAACTCCAAAAGCAGCAACGCTGCTGCACCCACCTACCACCAAACCACCACCGCCAATTAGAGATACAAACAAAAACAAATATAGAGACAGACCTTCAGCAAACAAAGAGTGGCCAGATCTGCCTAGCAAACATACCAACGAAGACACCTCGACAAACATAAACACAAGAAAACTAGACGACACGATGAGAAAAAACCCACAACATGGCACGGGAGGCTCCGAAATCGGCAGGCTGAGAGCAGCTCCATGAACCGCCTGGATATTCATTGGGAGACTTGACGCCGACGTAACCGAAGATGACATAAAAGGACACCTTACTCGAAACGGCATCTCTAAGGTAATCAGCTGCGAACAGCTCCCATTCCGTGGCACCAGCAAAGCCTTTAAAATAGGGGTGCCCATGGAAGAAAGGGACTCCGTTATGCAAACAAGTCTCTGGCCGGATAGGGTAATATATCGTACCTTGCGATTTCGAAGGCAATAACCCCAACGGAAGCCCCAAACTGAAAAACGCCGAAAGAAATCTGGAAATACTTTTGTGGAATGTAGAGGGTCTGAGAGGCAAAATCTGCACAGCACCTGAAGATATCTGGATAAAGAGCGACATAATGGTGGCCACTGAAACCTTCCTGACAGAACCTCTGAACTTCACGAGCCACTACGCAATTCACTCTCTCGCCAAGTCAAACCCAAGAGGCAGACCAGAGGGAGGAGTCTCCATAATTTTCAAACCTTCCATAGGGAAAATTGAAGGCTCGATAAAAGAAGAGAACCTAGTAATAATGAAAAACCCAAACCTAACAATAATAGGTATATACATCACATACGGATCTTCCCTAGAAGACACGATAGAAATAATAGCAGGGGCGGTTGCCCGAACAAAGACAGACAAAAACGTCATCCTGGCAGGAGATTTTAACTGCAGAATAGACAAACCCAACAACAAAACAAGAGCTATGTTGGATATGTTACAAGAAGAAGGCTACTCTCTTATAAACAAAGCAAATGAAATAACGTACATAGCCCACAATGGCACATGTACCATCGACCTAGTGTTTTACAGAGGAAGCAACATCTCCATCAAAAACCAACTGGGACTCTGGAAGTCATCCTGCACCTCACTGACCAAACATATACCTATCAGGACCAATATTATACTCGGAAATACTGAAGAGGAAATACCGAACCTACTAACACACAAGAGCTCCAGGAAGATTGACGCAAATGCCCTAAGCAACAACGCACAAGCAATGGAGGCAACAATACAATGCCTTAACGAAAACAATCTCAACCAAGCCCTGACAACAATTCAGGAGGCCATACGAGCATCGACAATCCCAATCAACCAAAGAAGAGCTAAACCATGGTTTGATACGGAATGCTACACACTTAGAAATGAAGTCCTCCTAAAACTACACATGGCCAAACTCCACAACACAAAAGGTCTTCTAGAAGAATATGCAGCACAAAGAAAGGAATATAAAACTCTCCTGAAAAAGAAAAAGGCTCAATACATAGAAAAGCAAGCCTTAATGGAGGCAGAAGAAGCACTAAAAGACCCCTTCATAGCCATCAGAAAAAAGACTACGAGGAAATCTGGCCAAATTCATATGGACATATGGGAAAAACACTTCTCACAAGTACTGAACCTAACTCAGTCACAAGCGGCGTATAACGCAACATCTCACACAAGCGTAGAATTGGGCACACCCATTACATCGGAAGAAGTAATTGCGACAATCAGCAAGACAAAAAACAAGAAAGCGACAGGCCCAGACGGCATCTCCAATGAGATCCTGAAAGACTCGGCTGAAATTCTAAGTGAACTATGGTCAGATCTGTTTAACAGATGCCTAGCAACAGGGGAAATACCCAACGAATGGAGAAAATCCATAATTAAGGTTCTACACAAAGGCAAAGGAGAATACAACGACCCAAACTCATACCGAGGAATCTCTCTAGAGAACAATATATTCAAAGTATTTTCAAACATTCTGCTCAAAATGCTCACCCCGACAGTCGATCAACTGATTCCCGATCAACAATTCGGGTTCAGGAAAGGAAGGTCCACCCTTCAAGCTATCAACAATCTACTGAATGACATAGAACAAGCGCTTAGACACCCTAAAGGAATTTTCCATGCAATATTTGTCGACTTCTCGAAGGCCTTCGACCTACTAAACAGATCGAAGCTCATTATAAAACTGGAGCAAATGATGGATGAAAAATCCGAAATCATGTATATGATAAAAAACATCCTGGCTTTCAACAAAGTAGAGATAAATGATGGGATATCAACCTCAGGAGAGATCACCCAAACCAACGGAGTACTACAAGGCGACCCACTGAGTCCCACTCTGTTCAACGTCGCGACAGCGGATGTTATACGGACTATTGAAAACACAAAATCAGTATCCTTTTACCTGTACGTAGATGACATGGTTCTGGGGTCTACAAACAGACAGGAGCTACAGGAAGTTCTCAACAACTTGCAAGAATGGGCGGAGGAAAATGAGCTCAGTATAAATGAAAAGAAGACAGTGCATATGGCCTTCCGAAAAGGAGGAAAACTAGTCGCCGAAAACAAAATGATCCTGGGAGAGACTGAACTTGAGACAGTCAATTCCTACAAATACCTCGGCCTCACCCTACAGACAACGTGCCAATCCTTTAGACTACATATAAAGGAACGAGCAGCAGCAGTCATTAGAGGAATGTACGATTTGAACAATATTACCAAACTATCTCTACAAACAGCAAATATTCTCTTCCTCGCGAAAATAACCCCCGTCATTACATAAGGTCTAGAACTGATATGGGAAAGGCTATCCATGACAGACCTTATCACAATTGAAAAAGTAAAGGCTTCTTTCCTGAAAAGAGTGCTAGGAATTGCAAGAACGTCCCAGTCCAGGCTGGCATATGTCCTAACAAAAGAAACATACTACATTGAAGATCTCAGATTAAGACTACAACTGCCATCTACTAAGCATATGAAGAAACTCCTCGAGATAAGACATCAGAAGCAGAATGAAATCCCGCTTGAATTCTACGCAACAGAAGCAATGGTGGACAGAAGATGGACAAACGAGAACCAGGAGATGAGACATGTGGTAACCAGACTCGCCATCCACGGTTTCCACCACAAGATCTGTAAAAATGTTAAATACCATGAACCGAATGAAGAATTCATATGTTCTCTGTGCAATAACCCCTGCGACAAATACCACATTACATCATGCAGCAAACGGACAAAGAGCATAGTTGAATACAGTAAAGATTAATCTACCTGTAATAATTATTTGTAAGCACACCTTATAACTGTCCATTATGGCCACTTGGCTGCAAATGATTGAAGCGATTTCACAGCTCTACAATAACTTTATTATTTGAGATATTTTAACAATGCTTTGCACTCACATACAAAAACTCAAAAAGTTTTTTTTAGGCATTCACAAATGTTCGATATGTGCCCCTGTAGTGATTCGTCAGACATCAAGCCGATAATCAAGTTCCTCCCACACTCGGCGCAGCATGTCCCCATCAATGAGTTCGAAAGCATCGTTGATGCGAGCTCGCAGTTCTGGCACGTTTCTTGGTAGAGGAGGTTTAAACACTGAATCTTTCACATAACCCCACAGAAAGAAATCGCATGGGGTTAAGTCGGGAGAGCGTGGAAGCCATGACATGAATTGCTGATCATGATCTCCACCACGACCGATCCATCGGTTTTCCAATCTCCTGTTTAAAAATGCCGAACATCATGATGGAAGTGCGGTGGAGCACCATCCTGTTGAAAGATGAAGTCGGCGCTGTCGGTCTCCAGTTGTGGCATGAGCCAATTTTCCAGCATGTCCAGATACACGTGTCCTGTAAGGTGTTTTTTTTTCGCAGAAGAAAAAGGGGCCGTAAACTTTAAACCGTGAGATTGCACAAAACACGTTAACTTTTGGTGAATTGCGAATGTGCTGCAGGAATGCGTGAGGATTCTCTACCGCCCAGATTCGCACATTGTGTCTGTTCACTTCACCATTAAGAAAAAATGTTGCTTCATCACTGAAAACAAGTTTTGCACAGAACGCATCCTCTTCCATGAGCTGTAGCAACCGCGCCGAAAATTCAAAGCGTATGACTTTGTCATCGGGTGTCAGGGCTTGTAGCAATTGTAAACGGTAAGGCTTCTGCTTTAGCATTTTCCGTAAGATTTTCCAAACCGTCGGCTGTGGTACGTTTAGCTCCCTGCTTGCTTTATTCGTCGACTTCCGCGGGCTACGCGTGAAACTTGCCCGCACGCGGTCAACCGTTTCTTCGCTCACTGCAGGCCGACCCGTTGATTTCCCCTTACAGAGGCATCCAGAAGCTTTAAACTGCGCATACCATCGCCGAATGGAGTTAGCAGTTGGTGGATCTTTGTTGAACTTCGTCCTGAAGTGTCATTGCACTGTTATGACTGACTGATGTGAGTGCATTTCAAGCACGACCAACGCTTTCTCGGCTCCTGTCGCCATTTCGTTTCACTGCGCTCTCGAGCACTCTGGCGGCAGAAACCTGAAGTGCGGCTTCAGCCAAACAAAACTTCATGAGTTTTTCTACGTATCCGTAGTGAGTCGTGACCATATGTCAATGAATGGAGCTACAGTGAATTTATGAAATCGCTTCAATCATTTGTAATAGCCCTGTATTATTAGTACCATCTAGCGACAGCGTGTACAACTGACACTAATAAGACCGCATACAGGCGGAAGGCCGCGGCATTCGAACTTGCAACGCTGCACTTCTCTGAACTGGGATGGCCATAGCAGCCGGCCAGCTGTTGATGCGTGTGCTTCGCCACGAAAACAAATTGATATAACGAAATAATATTTGTTATTTTCAACATTAAAGTAAAAGGATTGTCAAGAGTGAGTAGGGCTTACTTGGAGTAACAAAACCAATTGGCTTTCAATATTTATTTGACATTTACAAAATATACAACAGGTTGGCCTCTAACAAAGAATAGCAAGTTTTCTGTGATTACTATGGCAAGTTACCCGTTCATTCCTCAACTTCCTGTAATTATTTAACAAAATGTTACTCATTGTTAAGACAATACTTGTGACTATTGTCATAACATTACATCCACAGGTACAAGTTTTCTCGGCAGTTTCTGACAATTCGATATCTGATAAAATACCGAGTAGACTAAGATTTTGAATTACTTGGCGTTGATTGTTACATTTTAAAAATTGTTCCTCAAACTTATCAGAAATTAGGTTGATTGTTACATTTACATTTTAAAAATTGTTCCTCAAACTTATCAGAAATTAGTGCCTGCGTAATTCCAACAACATGTTTACACACTGATAAAATAAAATCTACAGGAACTGAAAGTCCGCCTCTATTTATTTGATTGAAGTAGCTGTCATTTATCTTTTCTTTATTTCTAAGCAAAGCCAAACATTCTTCACATTTTATTCTTGAACATTGCTTGAACGATATGTAACCACAGGCATATATAAAACCCGACTCATCGAATTGTATGTTTTCAGTGTACTTGTCTTCTAAAATACCGTAAAAGGTATCGTCAACAGTAGCTGACGAAAGGCTGCTTGTTGTACTTTCTCCTGAATTTGTATCGGAAGAGGACATTATCATTTCTTTCGAAAATGTAACTGCTCCATACCTGGCTGAATGAAGGCCAAGTACGCTTTTCTACCTTATTTTCAATTCGGCCTCCATTACCTGAGTAACTGATATATTATAGTTGCCGCCTGTTAGTTGGCGGTACTACCCAAACCTGGATTCTAATTGGTCACTCTGAAATTTGCCAGTTAACACATAAGAGGGGTTCACATTCTGTAGAGCATAAATAATAATCTCACGTAATACATAGGTTGTTACATACAAAGCGTTGTAAGTTTCATTGGTTAAGCAACTCTTTTTTGAGGAATTATTTTCATCGTTCTTTTTCCACGTGGACAACTATTGGAGGAATGCCTTTAGGAAAGCCAACCTTTTGTCTTCGGGATTATGGAAAGGCATTTGAAGACTATTACGTTTAACAACATGGGTGAGAGGCCGCTTAATATTAACAATGGACCACCACATTAGGATTACTCTGACAAAAAAGCAGTACCTTTATAACAATATTTAATCAGTAAATCGGATTCCTTTTTGTAGATCACTCGTATGTCACTAAATGATGCTTGAGTTACCTCTTTAAAATCAGGGTTACAGTCATATGAACTTAAAACATTTGAAAATGAGTCTAAATCTTCCCATACAGGAATAATAAATGACTTATCAATGCCACTTAAATTCAGCCAATTATTTCGTATATTTTTAATACATGGACACTGTCATATAAAACAAAGGTTTTTAGGGGGTTTCCATCAATATGGAACCAGTAATTACTATCAGAATGTTCGGTTAGTTCTTTGAACATAGGACGATTCACACCATTATGATAGAAAATTTAGGCCACAATCCTGTATTTGCCTGATAACACCTTTCGCAATATCAGCTAGTTGCAAACCCGTTAATTGTTTCACTGGAACTAATTTAACAACCTCTTTCAAATTTCCAAAAGCAGAACTAACGAGAAAGGCCAGAACTGTCTTAGCTAAATCGAAAGATTCATTTGTAGCAACACCAAATAATTGCCCATTTTTTAAATCTAAAGTTTGTTTGACATGTATTTCATCAATCTGTAAATTTACAACCCTTTCTAAATTTGATAAATCTTTCACAATGTGACTTAGAAAGTTACTGTTCTCTTCATCAGCTTTCGGGGATATGGCGAAGGAAGTTGTTAATTTTTGTTAAACTCGGGGATGAGGTAGGGATAAAATATGGTTAAATCTAATTGCGTTATAACACTTCGTAGACCGCATATAAATGGGGAATGCATTTAGAGTTGTAGTGACGTTATATCTAGGTTTCTTTAAAAAAGTAAGTGTAAACTGATCTTGCAGAAACATTAACTTTTTAACAGAATATCTGAAGTTTCGTCTCCCTGGTTTTCAAGGTCAGTTTTTAGGTTATCTATTAAACTATTAATCTGGAGGACTAGTGGACTTACAGAACTTACAGGTAAGAAAAAGTCGTGGCAAAATTCTATTGCTTGGAACAACTGACTCCACTTACTTAATAATGAATTTCTAAATATTACAGAGCCAGAATGAAGAACAACAACGTTAGGAATTACGCCTCCATAGATATGAATTTCGACCGTAAAATCATTGTTTACCCTTATACTTTACCTTATTTTAGGTATGCTTGACACATCTAATTTATACAAAATACAATAGTTTTCACTAGTATTTACAGACCAGACTGTTTTATGCTCCACCAATTTATTTTGTATATCACAAACAAAGGACTCGAAAGTCGTAATTTTGTTGGCTTCCTCAGCAAGGGTCTTCTCACATTCCTCTGCAGACTTTTTCCGTTCTTTTTCTTCTCTTCTTTCCTCTGGAGATTTCCTTATCTTGGAGGAGCACTTACTCAAATACGATGGTAAGTTTGGAAATACCTTTGGAACCGCACGAGGTAACAATACAGGCTTCTTCCGTATAAATTCCTTATTATTCCCATCACCATCCTTGTATTTTTCAACATAACTTACGTCTTCAGGAAGAAAGTGTTTAATACATACGAAGGAATATTTCGTAGGTACCCATTTGGCTCGAGGAATAGCACGTTCCCATATGGCTTTCAATTATGGATTTTTAGGAAACACAAACAATGTCAGAAATCCTTCAGTTTGTATCGATGAACGATAATTAGACTTACAATTCGGAACAACACAAGTCTTTGGCATTGTAGCTAGCCACTATACAGTAATAATCAATGGTATAATTTCATTTACATAGAGTATTTTGAATAAAACACGAGCGCGTGACACATTTTCCATGTAACTCAGTGGGCTAGGCAGAGCAGACTGGCCATTCACGGCGAGGTTGCCAATTTTCGCTCGCCGCGGCCTTCCGTAGAGCCGGCCATGATACAGGGCAAGGGCAATCTGTGGTCATGCAGTGCCATCTAACAATGGAGTGTAGAAATAGTACACTACATTAAACGGTGGCTACGTTTTAATTTAAATAAGATAACGTAATATTTATTTTAAGAGATGACTAGTGAAGAGGCTCTTCACTCTCTTCACCTGAATAGCCGCTACTGCAAGGAGGGACAAAATAAAAATGATAAGATATGCCATCTTGTCCAAGTAGAAGACTCTCTTGATGAGATCTGCGTTGAAGCCAGGCTGAAATGGTTCTGTCGTCTCAAAAGAATGGACACACAAAGAACAGCTAGAGTGTGGTTTGAGAAAGAACTGAAAGGCAAGAGACCAAGAGGTCGACCGAGAAAGAGATGGATCGACCAGGTTAGAAATAATCTTACTTCTCCGTACTCTGGAGGGTCTTGGTTGGTTTGTTCCTGCGACAACGCGGTCATGTAGGCCCGTGTACTTTGGGTGTGTGTAGAATCTGTGTGATGACCGGTGTTAATTGTGATGACTGTATTAGTGTGTGTTATCTGTTTTTAATTCAAGTAAGGACTGCAGACATTTAATTTTTCACGTAGTTCCTACTTTTGCCGCCACCGACAGCGACTGCTAGTTCAGAACCGGGTTACCAGACGCCACTGCAGCCGGCTCTCAGCGATGAACGTCGAAACCTAATTTAGCAGGTGTAATTAGTGGAAGGTTGTTTTACATGCCATAAATCTATGACATGAGACCGCCGGCTTTTCTTCCCCTCCGAAGGAAGGCATATTGAGGTCTGGAGGGTCTAGAGAACAAAATAACTGCACTGATACGAAATATCAGTGAGGATGAATTACAGCGAGTGTATTAAATCTTCCCACGTTGAAAATAAAGGACAGCATTTCCAGCAACTACTCAAAAATTCATGTAAGTAATAATGATTATTAAATATGTTAAATACGTTAAAATGTGTAAATGTGTTGAACTAGTTGGGGGCTACGCTGCTGCTAGCCACAGTGGCCCGACCGTCGCACAGCACTTACGAGGTTCCGATCTATAGAGAAGGCTCTCACTGTAATGCTATAATTCAATTATTGTCAATTTACAGGTTAAACAAATGAGTGGGAATTTGAAGAAAATTCATAAAATGTGTACAGTATTTCTGAATTTTGTAAACTGCATATATTGTAAAGATATAAGGTGCACGTCACGTGACGATACAAAGCGAGCAGCAGCATGCATCAATCGTCCAACGCTACCAGTCGCATTGCAAACAGTGACATTGAGGCGTCAAACGAATAGCAAAGAGGTGTTGTTCGGTTTCTGACAGCGGAACGAGTAGGGGGAACGGACATTCATCGCCGAATGTCACAAGTGTTCGGCGAACACTGCATGTCCCTTGTAAGGGTCAAGGCGTGGCACAAGCGCTTCAGGGAAGGACGGGTGTCGTTAGCCAATGATGCCCGGTCTGGGGCACCCCCCTGCATTACCAATGACAACGTCCAGCTGGTTGATGCACTCATTACCCAGGACTGCCGAGTGACAGTGAACGCCATAGCCACTGTTGTCGGATTGAGCGTCGGAAGTGTGCACACCATCATGAAGGAACGACTGCACTTGCGCAAAGTGTGTGCCCAATGGGTGCCCCACAGTCTTCAACCACAGCAGGAAGCATGTCGAATGGCCCACTGTCTTGGTCATCTGCAGCGCTATGCGAGGGAAGGGAATGGGTTCCTGGCGCGAGTGGTGGCTGGAGATGAGTCATGGTGTCATCACTTCGAACCAGAATCCAAACGACAAAGCCTCCAGTGAAGCATCCAGGGTCACCACCACCCAAAAAAGGCAAGGCCATCCACACGAGTTCAGGAAAGGTAATGCTGACGTTCTTCTTTGACCAAGATGGCCCCCTTCTGATACATTTCATGCCGCACGGGACAACAGTGAATGCCCAGCGTTACTCGCAAACCTTGACCACCTTTCGCCAAGCGATCAAAACGACCAGGCAATCTCACCCGTGGGGTCATTCTACTCCACGACAATGCACGACCTCATACGGCCAACACAGTCTCGGCACTCCTGCAGAAATTCAAATGGGAGGTTCTCGGCTATCCTCCATACAGTCCAGACCTCTCTCCCTGTGATAACGCCATGTTTGGTCCCCTGAAAAGGGCTCTGCGGGGCCAATGATTCACCTCGGACGTCGACGTCCAGCTGTACGTGCGGAACTGGTTCATATCACAGCCCAGGGAATTTTATGAGACAGCCATTTACCGCCTCGTGTCACAGTGGGACAAGTGCCTCAAGAGCCAGGGCCAATACTTCTAACATACAGATACTGGTTTCTGTAATTATGCCTCCGGCTAGTTACTTTTTGAACGCATCTTATATTTTTATAATAATTATGAGTAGATTCAACAAATGAGTGACAGCGCACGAATCGTTTAAAAAGAATCCCGGCTTGCGTTCATATGCCATTCATCCGATTGCGATGAAACTTTGGTGAGTTGTTGGGCACGCTCCCACGAATGTTTCTAAATTACTTAATCAATTTTACGATAGTTTAGAGGCAGTTAACGGAAATTGAAAAGAATATTGTGTATCCAAAAGCATTTCAAGAAACAAAATAACACGCCAACACTTTCTTTGATTGGCATTTCAACGTATGCCAGGTACAGCTTGCAATTCTTATAAATAACTATGACATTAAAACGCAGTGGACATCCGCCATGTCTGTCATGAACCAAGCTGATTCTGCGCATGCGATAGGGCCATGAATTTTGCATTTTTTTTTATTAATTAAAAATATATGGTAACATATTTGTTTATTTTAAAGACACTCTGCAAATCTACAGGCCTAGAGCTTTCGTCAGAGTGCATTACGAAGTCAAATGGTTCAGCCGTTCTTTCAATCTCGCGGTAACCTTAGTGTTTTAAATATATAGATAGGCCTAGGATTGGGAAGGATGTGGCCGTGGTCTTAATTTAGGATTCATCCCAGCATTTAACTGGAGTAGAAACGGGGAAAACCATTTCTAGGATGGCAGAGCTGGGAATCAAACCCGGACCTCAGGGGTCAAAGTCAAGAGGAGGTCTTGAAAGAAAGGGCTACTGCTAGTTTCTTGGTAAATGCGATCCACGAACCTGTGTATCGTCCCTGTGCTCCCAGTTGGAGGCTGGAAGGATGGCCTGTGTCAGTCCAGGGTGTTCACGTGGCTCTTCAATAGGCAGCAGCTCGGTCTTCCGAGCTGAAACAATACAAAGGTACGGCACTTTAAGTAATAGCACATACAAGTCGTCTGGTATCAAAACAAGATACATCACTATTTTTGATATTACGGCTGATTTAACAAGTCCTAAATGCCTTCTTTACATTTGGGAAGAGAAAGGTATTCAAAACAGGACACATCATGGTGTTTTTAAATACTGAAGTAGTCGGTTGGTTTCAAAATAAGACAAGTGATGAGTGAGTATCAAATCAAGACACATCATGGCAGGGTCTATTGCGCATTGATCAGTGCATCAGCTGAATGGGCGCTCTCTGCTTGCTGTTTATGCAATTGTTTCGTGTTCTGTTAGTGCTGGTGTGTTTACATTTGTATTGATGTGATAAATCGACTTTATACTTGTGAAGACTGATTATTTTATTTTCAATATAAGATACATCCGATTACTGAGTTGCAAAACAAGATACATCAGCAAGTTTTAAAACAAAATAAGACACATCAAATATTAAAACGCTTATAAAAAGGAAAATAGAACAGCATGAGTTATGAATCTTTTGGGAAATATTTGTCTATATCACTTACATCATTCAGAAAAGAGGCATATTTATTTGTCAGTAAACAAAGGACTTATTCAGTTTTTTGTCTCTCCTGAAACATTTTGTTGAACTGGTGTGTCTTGTTTTGATACCAGACGCCTCAATTACATCCTCTGTCAAAGAACATAGGCTACACAAAGCGAGTGGTCTATTATGAGCAAAGGAGTGGGAGAAAGTGGCCGCCTATTTGTCAGAAGGAAACAAGCAACTTGCCACATCTTTCCTGACCAACAGTCCTAATTGTCTTCTTCTCGATTCACAGAAAGGTACACAGCAATGAGCCATCTTTCAGAATGCCAACACAGTATCACCAAATTCAAGTGACGAGTATGGTCGCTTTATAGTATTTGGTTTCACACAAGATAATTGACAAACTTCCGAGTGTGGCTGCGGTCGAATTCCAAATAAAACAAGATGTTCAGTAAAGAACATATAGCCTACTTTCTACTAAATGTATGGGTATAGTTATATCTCCTTGTCCTTATCAAACAGTATAAAATTGAATGTGTTTGTGATGAACGTTAACTGTTGTATCCTACATAAGACTCCGGATTGACTAAGTTTCATTATAATTCCGCCTATGGATTGATTAATTAATTAATTGATTAAAGCATTATAAAAATATGCCCATCCCCCATGTTGAAGGTTTAACTTACGCCTTCTGCAGGAAAAGCCTTTTATGTGAGACTACATATTTGCTGTGTTTCAGTCATTGTACCTGTAATAAATAGTGGACTGTCAATATTAATGTATTAAAGATGGCGGCTAGGTGCTATATAGGCCCTACAGTTGCATAGTCTTTTGATTAATGTAAGAGAGGTATCTTATCTGTTTCTCCATCTCACAAAGTTTCGTGTTAATTACGCAATTGGATTCTGAGTTGTTGGTTTTGAATATATGGCGGGGGTGTCCTTTTGCCTTTGGCATACAAAGCCCATATGAGGTCCTACATTAATGCTAATTTCAGATAGCCTATTAACTTGCACCTTGGGGGCGTGGTGGCGCAGCGGTCAAGCTGTTGGCCTCTCACCAAGGTGGACCGGGTTCGATACCCGGTCAATGCATGTGAGATTTTCGAAATGAAATGCCATGTCTTGTGGTTCGGATTCCACGTAAAAAAGAGGTCCCGTGGCTCATGATCGCACGATTAACGGTCACGTAAAACTAAAATCTTCCTTGCTTCTTTTTAACTTGCACCTTTTGCATTAAAAGCCTTTTATGTGAGACTACATATCTTCAAAAGGTATGGATTTTTTGTTTGTATATTTTATAAATACAAGATGGCCACTGCGCACTAAATTCAGAGTCATGATGGTAGCGATATCTTTTGTATGGAACTCATCTCTCTCTCTAAATTTCGCATTAATTGTGTTATTATATCGTGAGTTAATAATATTCAAGTTTTAGGAATACGTCCAGCTGCCAACATGAACGTGTGGAGTCGCTGTTCTTGTGACTTGGTTATAGGAATACACTTAACTTAAGTTTCAGGGTTTTACATTACTGCTAATTTTCGTTATTGTAGCTTAGAATTACTTTGAGTTATACATTATCACAATCATTATTTTTAATCGGTAGGGCTTGTTTCTTGTTTTGCATTTCTTTATGTAGCCTATATTTGGGAACAATATCACATGACAAGGCAGTTAAGTTGCTTTCTGAGGTGGAATGAACCGTGGAGAGGTCATCAGAGCATCAATTCATCCATAGCATCGAAATATGCGATATTGATTGCATTCATCAAAATCACAATCTGATTTAATCATCATCATCATCTTGTACAGTTTCCAGCCCCAGGCTGGCTCTGTTTGGAACGTAAGCCTACCACTTAGACCTTTCTTCCCACCACCTCTCCGCTGTCACTCTAGTCCAGTCTTCGCCTCTCTTCTTGACACATTCCTCCACTCCTTTCAGCCATCTATCTCTTGGTCTTCCCCTTGGTCGTTTCTTCTGCATCTGCATCTCATGTATCCTCTTGGGAATCATCTTCTCTTCCATTCTCTTTAAGTGTCCATACCACCTCAGTCTTGATGTCTCATCCTACCCTGCAATGGCTCCTCTGTCACTATTTCCCTGACCTTTTCATTCCTCACCCTGTCTCTCCTTGTTACTCCGATCCTACTTCGTAGGAACTTCATTTCACTTGCCTGTATTCTGCTTATGTCTCTTTTCTTCATTATCCACGTTTCTGATGCATAGGCCAGTATCGGGATATAGTAGCTTCTTTATAACAATTCCTTGCTTTTTTGTGGGACATCGTTATTCCACAATAAGCTCCTAATGCTTCGCCTGTCTGCCACGTTCTGTAATATCTTTGTCATTTCTCCCATTTTCCTCCACTATACTTCCCAAGTACTTGAGACTTTCCACCTTCTTCAGCTGTCCACCTCCAAGTGTTATCATACTCATTGGTCTGTCCCTTTTCCTGGTCGTTAACAGGATCTCACATTTACTGATGTTGAACTTCCATCCGTACTCTCCCACTGTTTCTTCCCAAGCCTTCAGTTGCTCCTGAATTTCCTCCTCCTTGTTTCCCCAGACCATGAGATCATCTGCAAACACCATTGCTTTCATCTTATCTTCTCCTATCTTTCCTGCTACCCGTGTCATTACCTCGTCCATAACCATAATAAAGAGAAGGGGTGACAGTGCACTACCCTGTTTCTGGCCACTCATTTGTCTGAACCAGTCTGTTCTTTCCCCTCCAACTTTCACACAACTCACACTTCCACAATTCATCTCCTTCACTCTGCCTACAGTCTCTTTTTCCACTCCCATGTTTTCCATTGCTTTCCAAACCTTCTCCCTACACACACTATCATCTGATTTAATATGAACAACAAAATTAAATAAAAATTATCCCTCAACTATTGTAGCTATAGAATCGACACAAATGCAATTACACATGATTTGAATGTTATTGGGAACAGAACTATGATTACCTACGTCACAAAAGGCTAATTGAATTTATTCTCATACCATAAGTATGAAAACAAGGGTGAAGGAAACACCTTGGTGGAACGAATCAGGGAAAGAAATCTAGTACGGAAAGAAAGAGATCAGGAGAAAAATAAACCAGAACTTACTAGACACGAGACAAAGATCAGAAACCTCGAACAAATGTACCGAAACAAAAACTGGATGTTAAAAGAACAGTTGCAGAAGAAAAGACCAAGGCATGGAAGATATTCGCTCAGAAAATGGAGGAGGACAGCAGAGGGAATAGGAAACTACTGTATAGTGTTATCAGAGGTAAAATAAAACCAATGAATACCATAAAGGCCCTTGAAGATGAAAATGGAAATCTGGTTAGGACAGATAGTGACATGAGAGAAATCCTGAAGAACCATTTTGACCACCTACTGAATAGACCAGTTCAAGAACAAAATATAGAACCGGAAATCCACGCCTACAATGAGCAACCTCCCATCACTTGGACGGAAACTGAGACAGCCTTAAAATCTATGGCTAAAAGAAAATCTTCAAGTGCAGGTGAAGTGAAATCTGACATGATAAATGCAGCAGGCATCCAGGGCATACAATGGCTGCACAGAGTACTCAATGCCATATGGACAGACAACAAAATACCTGCAGTTTGGAGCAAGGGTGTTATAATTCCCCTGTTTAAGAAAGGCAGCAGAAGGAAACCCACCAACTATAGAGGAATAACCCTGCTGTCTCATGGGCTTAAAATTCTAGAGAAGATCGTAGAATTGAAACCAAAGTTGGAGGAGGAGCAATATGGTTTCAGAAATAACAGATTGATAATGGATCTAATTTTTACCACCCATATGCTGATGAAAACATATTGGGAGAAAGGCAAGGAACCGGTCATTTTATTCCTGGATATAGAGGAGGCCTATGATAGTGTTATACGAGATAAGATCTGGGAGTGCCTAATGGACTAGTAAGGAAAGTTCAGATGCTGTACAAAGACTGTATTAGCTGTGTACAAATTGGGGAAGGATGCTCATCATGGTTTGAGACCAAGAGTGGAGTTCAGTAAGGCAGTGCACTGTCCCCACTACTGTTCATCGCTATTATGGATAATATAATGAAGAATGTCAAGGAGAAGTTAGGTGAATTGCATGCAGTGGCCTTTGCTGATGACATCATGATTTGGGGTGAAACAGAAGAAGTACAGAACAGACTCAATGTATGGAAATCCCAGTTCCAGGAATATAATCTCAACATCAGCGAGACCAAGACCGTGGTGATGGCAGTCAACAGAGATGGGCGTCCAGCAAGTGTTAAACTAGAAGACCACCAGCTGAGTGTGTGGACAGTTTTCCCACCTAGGAAGTGTAATCTCCAGTGATAATTTGGTCAGTAAAGAAATTACCAACAGAGTGCAAAAGGGATCAGAATTCTACCAACAAGTAAGAACACTTCTATGGGATGACATGATTCCAAAACCAGCTAAACTGGCGATGTTTTACAGCTACTTTATACCAATATTGACCTATGGTAATGAAACTTGCACCCTTACAAAGAGAGATGCATCAAGACTGCAAGCATCAGAGATGACATTTCTTCGATCCACCATCCAGAAGACTAAGATGGACAAGTTAAAGAACTAAGAGGTGAGGAAACAAGCTGGAATAAAGACATCCCTATTAGACCGAGTCAGCACATCTAGACTACGGTGGTACGGGCGTGTGATGAGGATGGAGCCTACAAGATCAGCCAGAATAAATTTGGAAAGACAGGTGGATGGCATAAGACTTGTAGGAAGACCAAGAACCCGATGGATGGACATGATCAAGGTTGATCTAGCGACCACAGGATGGACAGTGGATGAAGTTCTCCATGACAAGTTGTATATGGACTGGTTGAATTGGAAGAGGCTCATAAACAGTACCCGGGAAACTTGAACTGTTCAATGATGATGATGACCATAAGTGGCGATCTCTGTACCATTAGCAGCATACAATTTGTAAGTATTGTCTATTTTATCATTTGCCCGCGTGGGAAATATCGATATATCAGCCCCACTACAGTATCGATCAAATAGCGCAAATCCGTGTTTTTGTCCTTGGCAAATAGTCGGTATTTGCGGCAATTAATTTCGTCCGGAGCAGCAGAGCTTGCCGCTATATCTACTGCTTGTCGGCTGTATACACTTTGTAGGGTCACATTTATTTCCAAACCAAAAATGAAAGTAACAAAACTTTCCCTTCGGATTGTATCTCCTTCTCGAGTTATGACGACTTATTAAATTGCGATATCTGGGACTGCGGTTCCGAGATCTATAACGGTGCTCAGTTGATAGTGCAGCAACCTGCTGTTCCAACACTGAAATCTTGTTCATAACGTCATCCATAGTTGCTGTATCTTTCGATCGCTGCTCTTTGACGTTACCGGAACTACTACTCGCAGAATACAGTTCAGAACTGGGATTCATTTCAACTATCTTATCAGCCATCATTGCTAATTTTTCCAAAGCTTCCTCACTGACCATTAAAATACCTTTAATAAAAGCAGGTAACTTTTCGAGCCATAAGGTCCTCAGAACTTGATCGGAAATCTCTGCTCCCGCTAGTGCGTGTATTCTGCGTAGTAATTGACTCTGTTAAGAATCGCCCAGTTCTATGCCTGTTACCAACCGCTTTTTGCTTTATGCGTTTATCTTCAGTCTCCTGGAATGTAGCTAACATGCGCTCCTTGGCCAATGAGTATTTATTTTCACCACCAGATTTAACAATATTCCAAATATTTTCTACATATTTCGACTGTAGTTGAGCAACAAGATAATTTAATTTAGTTTCGTCTGTCGAGATCTTATTTATTGTAAATTGAGCTACGACTTGTAGTGGGTGCGGTACATCCTAAATTCTAAGAAGATACTGCAAATATCACGTTGCTTGGCAGGTTTGTTGGTGGCACTGTATTTGATGATTCTAGAAGAGGAAGCGCCGAAAATGTCCCTTAGGATCCAAGATGGCGGCCATTTTGAACAAGCGTTTAAAAGATACGAAAAAAAACCTAAATTTGGGAAGTGTTGGGTGTGTTGTGTTGTTTTCGACTAATTTTGGCATCTTAAACACAACTGAAATATTTATTTGAACGTCTGAAGGCATAGTTTGGGGGCAAAAACATATAGTTATTTGTTAACAAACGTGAAGAAATTTGAAAAATAAGGAATCGACAACATATTGCATGTGTTATATTGTTTGCGACTAATTTCGACGTTCCAAACACAACTGAAATATTTATTAGAACGTCTGAGGCCATGTAAATTCGTTTTGGGGCAAAAAAGTACCGTTATTCTTGAACAATCGTAAAAACATTTGAAAAATATAAGAAATTCACAGTATTTTGGCCTCACTGTTTTTGATAAATTTCGACATTTCAAACACAACTATAATAATTGTTTCAACTTTGGAGATCATAAAAATTATTTGCTTTTACAAAATACCACCCCGCCCCCCTTCCGGCTTTTTTTTTTCAACACTGTTAGCGCGTTTTGACAAATACCAACAAAGGTTGTTCATACCTGCTATGTGCAAGGAATTGTTTCTTGATTAACTTAGAGTACTGCGCCCTTGACATTAATACTCGCTTCGCACCATCATACTAACAACTGACTGACTATCTATCTTCTTTTGTCAACGCAATAAAAGAAGAACCATAACAGGAACCGGGTTGAAGAAGTGCAGGCCTCCGAATCTGTCCTCCACAATTTCAAGGAAGTTTTTAATGCCTGTTTCCGTTCATCTGCTGACGCTTGATGTGACTGCGAAACGGATGAGCGGTGCCCACTTCGAGCATTTGACTGATCTGTGGACTCTACACCAAGTGACTGCGAGTGCTCTGGACTGGTTCTCAAATTTGGACATTTCCATTTGATTACGTATAGATATATTTTGTGTAATTTAATTGTAAAACCATACGATATAATAAAAAAATTACGAGCCTTACAGTAGTCGCATATGATGTGTAACATCTGACATTCATTCATTCATTCATTTATTTGCAATGGGGGGTGTGTCCCCCGGTGGCAAATTGGATATACATAACAAATAAATAATTATACATAACAATTCAATAACAGTTATACAACAATTAAACTGGAGTATTTACACAAATAGTCAGTATTTTCTTAAACACACCTATATGTTCGGGAAAAGGCTCTAAGACTGCGGCAGGTAGAGAGTTCCAGTTATCAATGGCACTGTTTACAAAAGAATATTTACCATAATTTGTTCGCTGTGGTCGGCCCTTAACTTTGAAATGATGATCGCTCCTACCCATGTAAGTGGGCTTTCCCAATCGTTTGCTAAGCTCACCCCATGCTGGTTGATTTGTATACGTGTTGTACATAGCGCAGAGTCTAGATTTCATCCTCCTAGCCTCCAGTGATTCCCACTCAAGTTTCTTTAACATACGGCTCACACTGCTCCTGGGATTAAAGTCACTGAGCACAAATCTAGCGGCCTTTATTTGTACCATTTCCAACTCATTGATGAGCCCTACTTGATATGGATCCCAAACCACCGAGGCATATTCCAGAATAGGTCTTACAAGTGACAAATAGCCTAATTCTTTAGCAGAGGTACTACTTCCTTTTAATACCCTCATTACAAAGTGCAGGGATTTGTAAGCTTTTGAAACTACACATCCTACATGACTACTCCATTTCATATCATTCCTTACGTGAACGCCCAATTATTTGCAAGAATCTTCTTCTACAAGTATTTCCGAGCCAATGTTATATTGAAAATCCTGCCTTCGCACTTTCCCTATTTTTAAGAGACTACATTTTCTTGTGTTTATTTTCATTTTATTTTCAATCGCCCACTTATAGACCAGGTTCAGGTCCTCTTGAAGCACTGCATTGTCTTGTGAGTCATGCATCTTTCGATATATTACACAATCATCCGCAAACAATCGACAGTCACTGCGAATCCCATTTGGTAAGTCATTTATAAACGCCAAAAATAACAAAGTTCCGATTACGCTGCCCTGAGGGATACCCGACGTTACGGTAATTTCATCCGAGAATATGCCTTCGACTTTCACTTTCTGTGAAAGACCCGTCAAAAATTCTTGGATCCATAAAATTACTCTTCTATCAATCTTCGTCGAAGCTAATTTATGGAGTAGCATGTCATGCGGCACGACATCAAATGCCTTCGCAAAATCCATAACCACGGTGTCGACTGAAACTCCATGGTCTAACGATTCGCTAATGTCTTGAAAAAGTGATAGCATCTGACTCTCGCATGAGTAACCTTTCCGAAATCCTTGTTGCCTATCATTAAACCATGATAATGTTTCCCACTGTTCCCTCAAGTAGTCGCAAATGAGATGCTCCATCTGTTTACAAACGATGGACGTAAGGCTAACCGGCCTGTAGTTGCCCAATTCAAGTCTGCTCCCTCCCTTAAATATTGGGACTACCGTAGCTCTTTTCCAGTCATCTGGGATTTGCGTATTGTTAATGGACACATTAAACATCACCTCCAAGTATCGTGCCACGGCCCTACCTCCTAGTTTAAGTACTTCACTAACAATATTAGCAGAACCCTTTGATACATTGAAACGTAGTTTTTGTATTAGCTTTACAATTATTGCTGACTGGTTTATTTGGAACAGGGGAGCCTCTGATTCGTCGTTAAGGTCCAACACACAGTTATTGGATTTATTGAACACACTACCGTAAAAGACATTTAATTCATTAGCAATGGCCTGTTTCTCAGTAATTAATTTACCGTCACCGGACATTATCATCGACAAATTATTTGAATTTCCCTTTCTTCTCCTAACATAACTGTATTTTTTTTTCCACCCATCACCTCCCGAACCAAGTAAACCTTGCATATAACTGTCATGAGTAGCCCTCACGTGAAATTGTTGATACACCGGTATTGTATACTATTATTGGCACAAATATTAATCTATTGTAAAAGGGAGTGTCTTACAGATATTGTAGTTTATAATACGGAACTCATTTTATTAGATGATTTGTAGCTTCCACCAGCACTAGTCTAAATAAAGAATACGATATGGATCAACTAGATTAATAAACGTGACACCGCTCATAACCTTAAATTCCTTATAAACAGGACCTCTTGATTCACAGACCAACACGTAATTTCATATGGATTCTGTTAAAATGAGTCATATTGATATGATAAATATCGTTTAAAATGATAATCTGGTAGCAAAAATATCTACCCCATCCGGGATTCGAACCCGAGATCTCTAGATTCACAGTCATAGGCACTAACCAAGGTAACTAGAATACTATTTTGCTTGTTTCGATAATGTTCCTGGGTGAAATTGAGTTTAAAATGCCTTATGAATGTATTCAGCAATAGTTCATGAAGGCTTGCTCAATTCTCGTATAACCACAACGATTATATTATATTGATGACTGCATTACCGTTATGTGGGTTGATATTTGAATATCCATTGTGCAGAAACATAATACCGACACTGCCGACTACTTACAATGTTTGATATTGAGGCATTTTACCATTTAAATACTGATACGAAGACTTCGAACATGTACCATGTGCTTTGTTTCAATCACTTGACACCAGAGTTCGCATGAGCGTTTACCGTTCAGTATGTCATTCCACATGGCCGAGAGTACGTCATGGTATCAATTTCCGACACCGCGCGCTCATTGTTTCTCTTACCACTGCCAGCTGGATCTTACCGCTGCCAGCTGGATCGATCGATCGAGTTGGCAGTGTGTCTTACACCTCCGTTCGATCCACCACTGCCAGCTAGCACACTTCCGTTCGAGCACACTTCCGTTCCATCGAACGGAAGTGTGCCAGCTGGTGCCACCTCGATCGTTCCGATCCACTTTCGTCCCATTTTTCAAAATCACTCCCACAAAAATATCCAGCAACCGAGTGGGAAGATGTTACACATTAAAATAATATTGTTATTATTGGACTATTATTACTAAGAAAGACCCTCGTCTACTCATTTCGGCGACAGCTGGATCTGCGTTTGGGCCTGGGTAGCCTATACTCTAAATCCAAATTGGCGAGTGTTATACTGCCACAACCTTTCAGTTTAATCGTGAGTTAGTCCTTTAGTGAATACCACTGGAGGTTATGAGCATGGTTCTCAATAGTTTATTGGTACGCTGCCTCATGCGACGTTACTTATGAAGAGTCTACGAGAGAACTGGTGGGTCATACATTCTTACTGAACTTCTATTCCAAGGACCATGACCTTTAGGCCTATATCCCAGAGGACAACCACTTTCATTATCTCTGATTCCAAAGAGAGTGTGAACGTAAGCAGACCCTAGTTTAGGTATTTTCAGTAGGATCTTCTGAGTTTTACTGAAATTATAGACTGCTACGGTACTATGAGAGATTTGTGGGTGCTGTAATTGCCACAGCAAAAATACACATTCCTAGAGGTTACAGAAAGGAATACATTCCTGGATGGACTGATGCAAATAAAAAGCTATACCAAGAGTTCCTTTCCAGTGGCGAACAAGAAATCGGGGATGAACTGCTTCATAATCTTGATAATGCCCGAAGAGAAAGATGGATTGAAACTGTAACATCTATGAATTTCAGAGAATTGAGCAGAAAGGCATGGTCATTGTTACGGAAGCTTGGTGGGGCCACTCCCGTTGTTCGTAAAAATCCTGCAGTTTCTCCAAACCAAATTGCTGCTCATATAGTTGCTTTGTCTAGAACACCGAGAGACAGAAATCATACAAGAAATATCAAAAAGCAATTAACCAGTCTCAAGGCCACAAGCCCCCTTCATTCGGAATACACTAGACCATTTAGTGTGCAAGATATCGATGCAGCTTTAGAAGATATGAAATCTGGTAAAGCACCGGGATTTGATGGGATTCACCCCGAGTTTCTGATTGATAGTGGAGAAAATACGAAACTATGGTTATCTAGGTTTCTAACTTACATTCTTCGAACAGGCAACCCACCTCGCTTATTTAAAATGAGTCAAGTCATTGCAATCCTAAAACCAGGAAATCCTAGTTAAACACCAGAGAGCTATAGACCAATAGCATTGCTCAGTGCATGCTATAAACTACTAGAAAGACTAATCTTGAATAGAATTGCCACAAAAGTGTTCGAAACGATCCTTATTGAACAAGCAGGATTCAGACCACAAAGAAGCTGTGCCGATCAAGTCCTGTCATTAACTACCTTCATCGAAGCAGGATTCCAACAAAGACTAAAGACTTCGGTAGCATTTGTAGACCTAAAGGCAGCTTACGGCACAGTGTGGAGAGAAGGCGTTATCAGTAAACTCCTTAAAGTGATTCCATGCAGGAGTCTGGCTCACCTTATAAACAACATGCTGAGTGACAGAATATTTCGCGTAGTCATGGGAAGTGAAATCAGCAGATCCAGCAAACTAAACAATGGACTTCCACAAGGATCAGTGCTTGCCCCACTTCTGTTCAATTTATATATTTCAGATATACCCCCCACAAAATCCAGGAAATTTGGTTATGCAGATGATTGGGCACTTGCCACTAACGACCTATGCTTCGAGGAGATAGAGGAAACGCTGACAAAAGATCTCGCTGTTTTAGGAAACTACTTCCGAAAATGTAGACTCCAACCAAGCATGAGTAAAACACAAGTATCTTGTTATCATCTGAACAACCAAATGGCTTCAAGGGATCTCAAGATATACTTCGATAACACCCTTCTCCGCCACAATAGACACCCCAAATATCTGGGTGTTACACTCGATAGAACGCTGTCGTTCCAAGAACACCTGAGAAAGAGCGCTGCCAAGATTCAGACACGCAACAACATCATTCGAAAACTATGTGGTACTACTTGGGGTGCAAGTGCAACTACTTTACGTTGCTCAGCTCTTGGCCTGGTTTACTCTACTGCAGAGTATTGTGCCCCTGTCTGGATAAACAGCCCTCATGTGAAGAGAATATATGTTAAATTAAATGACACAATGAGTATGATCACAGGCACGACCAGATCAACTCCTATTCAGTGGCTGCCTGTATTAAGCCATATTCCCCCACCCCACCTCCGCGGATGCAATGCTTTGATGAATGAATACAAGAAGATCCAGATTAATCAAAGACTGGCCATTCATGAGGATATCCACCACCTACATATAGATAGACTGAAGTCAAGATATCCACCCATCTGCACAGCGGAGAATCTGGCAATGTGTAATTTCAACCTGACTGAGAAATGGTCTAATGAATGGAGACAATTCGCCCCAGCAGAGTCTTTGGAAATGCCATGCATCACACAGAAGGTACCTGGCTTTGAACAACCTCGGAAAGTATGGTCCAAACTAAACCGGATCCGAACTAACCATGGTGTGTGTGCAGATCTGCTATACAAATGGAGGAAAAAGTCATCATATTGTTGCGACTGTGGTGCTGAGAGGCAAACTGTGAAGCACATCATCCACGAATGCCCACTGAGCCGTTTCGATGGAGATAGAAGAGAATTTTTCCTGGGGACGCCACAAGCAATTAACTATGTAAATAGTGTAAATATAAATTTGTGACTCATGTATACGCCATACGATAAATAAATATAGACTAATAGCGGACCCGTGCGAGAAATCTCGCATGTTCATAAACCACACTTTCCCCAATAGGTTTATAATGACAGACTGGAGAGAGGTTGTTATGTTTTTATTTCAAACAAATGATTATATTTACATTTCAGTTACAATTCCAAGCTCTACGTTCCCTAACTTAAGAAGGCAATCACTGAAAATTGAATCATCATAACACTCGCCGGTTATTCGATATTTTTGAAATTATACGATTTTAGTAGTCTACTCATTCCTATGATTTACTGTTTCTGAAATCGATGCAAATTGATAAAGGAAAGACCTCAGAATGTTTACATGACATGAAACAGGCGTCACAGCGGCCAAAATGTGAAGTGGACAGCAATTATGGTGCGTATTTTCCTACAGAAACAGTATATGCAAATCGCACACTTCGTACATTTGTTTAAAGAAATCTTAAAGTGAAAGTCTGTATGTATGTATGTGGGTATGTGGGTGGGTCTGTTCCGTATACAAATCTACACCGTTCCACCAATCTCAACCAAATTTTTCATACACATAGTTTAGGACCCAGAACGAACCGCTGGCTACATGAATTTTCGATAGTCTTTCTCATTCTTCTGATTTCGGCCCTTTTGCACTCAAGCACAGGCAAATCAAATCATAAAATATACTCATGAAGGAATGGCAAGGCAGATAGTTTCCATGGCAACATAGCTCAAGTCGAGACACGGCCGACTGGATGCCATTCGCGCTCTGCACTACCGGTATAGAAAATGAGGATCTTTACTTGAAATCCCGTTAGTTACACAACTACTCACACAGCACTGTCAACCGAGTTTAGCATAACAAAGACTTGACACCATCTTCTACTATATATTTGTCAAATACCACTCACTCACTCACTCATTCATTCATCACGAAATCTCAGAAACCACCGAACGGATTGGAATGAAATTTGGTATGCAGCTTCCTCAAGGGACGCAAATGCTCACTAAGAGAGGATTTTTGCATATTCAGGTTCTAAAGGGGTGTTAAGGGGGTAGACCTGCATTTCATTGAATAGCAATATCTCCCGATTGGTTTCATTGGGGGATGTGATACTCGGCATATAAACTAATCATTAAAAATAAGAATAGATGTGTCTGAGGGTTTTTCGATGTGGTGTATATTATGAGGTGAAAGGGGTGAAAAGTGGGGATTAGAAGATTCCTAACGGAGCGTGTATCTCTTAAACGACATAGGCGAGGAGTTTGAAACTCAGCGAAAAAAATCAACATAAAAAAAGAAGTAAATATGTGTTTGACCGGTTTTTCATAAATCCAATTTATGGGGCCCACGGGGAGGGGTGAAATTCTGGGGGGGGGGGGGGACAGGAAAGAAAGTGACCTAACTGATTGACTGACTGACTCACTCATCAAACTCAGGGGAAAATTAAGTAAGTAAGTAAGTAAATAGCTGTTTGACAGTTTTTTTCTTAAATAAAATTTAAGGGGTTCATGGGGAGGGGTGAAATTCTGAAGAAAAAAAAATAAAGAAAATGTCCTGACTCATTCTCTCACTCATCATCGCCCAGCCAAAAATATTGAAGTTGGAAACATGGCAGTTTGGGGATATGTTCGTTGTATGTCAAAACCGTACACTAAGGGAGGATTTTTGGATATTCAGGTTCTAAAGGGGTCTTAAGGGGGTTAAGCCTGCATTTCATTGAATAACAATATCTCACGAGTGGTTTCATTTGTGGATGTGATACTCGGCATATAAACTAATCATTAAAAATAAGCAGACATGTTGTGCCCGTTTAGACCGGAGTCCGCACGACCACATATGCATTTTACCAATAATCAGTCAGCACGAGAGTCAAAATATCCCGGAGCGCCAGATGGGTTAAAGCTAATCGCAAAAACGACATCAAATGAAAAAAATGCTTTACTGATTTTTGGCTCAATGCAACAATAAGGATAGAAGGAGATTCAACTGGGCATAACACATCATGTAAAATTATCTCATTTTATTTTGAATTTAAAATTGACTGCAAAAATGCTCAAAGCAACATCACTCACGTGTGGCGACCCACACTCCTATTTACACAATATACAGAATTTTTCCAAACACATTTGACAATTATCTTTGGAAACACAAGTCTGATTATTAGTCCTGTAGACTGTGTTCCAAAATTATATTCATTTATTTGTGATTAAATCCAGTTCAAATTTAATTGTCTCTACTGGAAATATCGTAGTTCACTGTTTGAATTTTTACATAATATTAACACTCGTAGAATAAATGTTCATAGAATTTTTTTAACTTTCACTTATTTTTCCAGTTTCAAAAAATATTGTCAAAAAATATTATTTCTGAATCAACACAAATTATTTACACATATTAATAACATCTGAAAAGTATTTGACCTTGAGCATAGCATCGAAGAACTGTGCGAAGCACAACAAAAATTAATTGTTCTTCCGACATTAAACATTTCGAGAAGTGACTCGATTATGAACTTCAAGTTCCTAACAAAATACATGATTTCTGAATCATCAACTTGATCAATAAATTGTTGGACCATTCAACTATTTAATTTTCCACTTGGAATCATTATTAAGAAAAATATTTATATTCATGGCCATTTTAGTAACTTTCACAACTTGCAATTCTTCGACAGAATGCGGAAATAAGAATTGTAGCTTCATAAGAAATTCATTTAGTTCATGGCACTAGGATTGAAAATATCCTTCAAATTATTCGTGGTTATAGAATTATTTTTAATTGGCAGTGGCCCATTCTATTATTTGTGTAAGAACACAATATTACAACAACAACGGCAAAGGTCTTCCTCTGAAGAAGAATAAAATATTATCATGACAAATCCGGGTTCTAGCAAAATCAAAGTCTAAATGGAATCCGTAAACAAGGTTGAAATAAGAACTGATGGTTTCTAAGAAATAACCTTCGGGTCATTCATACGACGAAATGTGTAGTTCCAATACTCCTATAAACCTGAGCCATCGAACCTGCTATTTGATTGATGCTCGAAAAAAATCTCCTCATTCCTGCGACTTAAACATGCGCACCTGGGAATGGCATTTCAACTACTCCACACATAAATTTTCTTCCCAAAATGTATACAATAAATCAAGCCTCTGCTTGTTATCAACACTGGAAGATTAATAAACTTACAAGTTTATTTTATTTTACCATTCAGTTCAACCCGTGAATTTACCATACTTCTGAAAATCTTTATTTCACTTTCGAGTGTATTTACGTCATGATTTTATATAAATACAAAAATATCCTATTTGATACAAATATCATTTGCTTCCCGTTTCATGCCTCTCCGTGTTATCTGAAAAATATACTTTGCTCATTGCAAATATTAACTGTTCAACCAGAACTGAAATGTTGGTTGAATGCGGGCTTGCGCTAACCACTCTCCTTCGGAAAATCTCCTGTTCCCAAACTAGAAATGATTAAACTACTTCATAGGCTCTCTCTCAATACATATGATTATTAGAAAATATAATATCCTAGAATTATTTAGAAAAGTTATAAAAATTATTATTATTATTATTAGTGGATTATTATTATTATTATTAGTTATATTATTTTAAATATATTTAATTATCATCTCATTATGTGAGAATCCACATGTTCGAACCTTCGAATATGGAAAAAAAATCCATTCCTCAACAAAAAATAATTTAACTTTTACAGTTACATCGGCTGATTACCGTGATTTCCCAAAAATATGAAATATTCAAATAAATGCTCGATATGCTCGGTCATCGATCCTAAACTGTTCTGAGTGCTGAAAATACTCAGAATAACTCTAATATGTCTTGCGTAAATCATTGCAAGAGTTAAATACGAAGAAAAATAAATGTGTTGGTCATCTGCCGAAAAATAGTTTGTTCCAATTAGCTAGGCATAATATAAAGTCAAAATGTGGCTTACATTTCTTGATGGTCTTGAAGCGTAGCGAACCTGGTCTGTACCAGATTTATCCATAGACATGCCCTATCGGACAAGAACGTATAATCCTTGTATCGGCCGCCATTATATACCCACAATCCGTCTAACAAGACATAGTGGTAATATCTCTTGACGTTTGAAGTAACTGTTGATCCATTTTAATATTGGCTTCTGTTAAAGCCATAACAGTTTGCTTAAATGGGGTCAGATCTAAGTGATCTATTCTCAGATATGTCAGTTGTAACATAACTCACGGTAATCTTTTCAGTACAAGAAAACACTGACAATCTAACCAATCAACGGCTGTTCTGAAGATCGTTCCCTGGGCATGGCTTCACACCATCTACCATGCGCGAAGCAACATGTAGTTTCCCTGCGTTGGCTAATGAACACCACCGTGATAGACTGGTCTTCAATGTACTGATAGATCGAAGTGGTTATTAAGTTACAAAAATGAAAACGGACTAAAATGGACTTAAATATCCAAGTATTAGGTTATTACTGGACTGTGACAAAGTACTAATTCTAGACAAAGTCTAGCATATGTCCATGTGAAAATAAAAATGTTTCACCAGTGTCTGTAGAAAAAATCAATCACCTTAGTGATTCTCCTGCCGGAAACTTACTAAGTTCCACTCGTAGCGCAGCACTTTTGTGACTATCACAACTTTGAAAATAACTTCTGCGTAGATCCGGCAACCATGTGCCTTGGCTCAGCGTAGTAGCACCTTGCTAGGCAAGTGCTTGTGTCGAAGTGAGCTATTGATGCCTGAGCCGGCCGGCTTTTATTCAAAACAGTCAGGGTCACGCGTCATCACGCTGAAATCTAGAAATCCTCATATCTCTGGTATCCCTGGTCCGATTTACTTGATACTAAGTGCATTCTCCTTCATTTGGCCGTGCCAGTAATCTGATCCAAGTCTCAAGTCTCTACTCCATGGCTAACTATTTAATCAATAAATAGCCTCGACCTCTGCTATTACTCGCTACGTCACTTGACATGCTCTTAGCGGTATATTCTTTCCAATTGCTTCGAGAAGCAATGGAGCGCGATATTCAAATATCTCAACTTTCAAAAGCGGCTGTAGCCTTTCCCTTGATATCTAGGTGTCTGAATCTTGGAATACCCATTCCTAGAGTTGGGCACAATGTGTCTAAGGGTTTTTCGATGTGGTGTATTATTATGAGGTGAAAGGGGTGAAAAGTGGGGGTTGAAGGATTCCTAACGGAGCGTGTAGGCCTATCTCTTAAACGGCATAGGCGAGAAATTTGAAACTCAGCGAAAAAATCAGCTTAAAAAGTAAGTAAATCGGTGTTCGACCGTTTTTTCATGAATTAATTTAAGGGGCCAATGGGGTGGTGTGAAATTCTGGGGGGAAAAAGGAGAGAAAGTGTCCTAACTGACTAACTCACTCACTCACCAAACTCAGGGGAAAAAGACAGCTTTAAAAATAAGTTAATAGGTGTTCAAGCGTTTTTTCATCAATCCAATTTAAGGGGCCCATGGGGAGGGGTGAAATTCTGGTAAAAATAATTGAAAGAAAATGTCCTGTCTGACTCACTCACTCATCACGCCCAGCGAAAACTATTAAAGTTGGAAAAATGAAATTTTGGGAATATGTTCGCTGTATGTCGAAAACGTCAACTAAGGAATGATTTTTGTTTATTCGGGTTTTAAAGAGATGTTAAGGGGGTAAACGTGCATTTCATTGAATAACGATATATCATGAGTTGTTTCTTAGGGGATGTGATATTCGGTATATAAACTAATCATTAAAAATAATCAGACATATGTCTAAGGGTTTATCGATATGGTGTATATTATGAGGTGATAGGGGTGAACATTGGGGGTTGAGGGATTCTTGACGGAGGGTGTATCTCTTAAAGGACATAGGCGAGAAGTTTGAAATTCGGCGGGAAAAGAACAGCTTAAAATACAAGTAAATAGGTGTTCGACTGTTTTTTTTTTCATAAATCCAATTTAAGGGGCCCTTGGTGAGAGGTGAAATTCTGGGAAAAAAAACAGGAAAGAAAGTGTCCTAACTGATTGACTCACTTACTCACTCATCAAACTCACGGGGGAAAACAGCTTTAAATAAGTAAATAGGTGTTCGACCGTTTGTTTCATAAATCCAATTTAAGGGGTTCATGGGGAGGGGTGAAATTATCAAAAATAAATGAAAGGAAATGTCCTGACTGACTCACTCACTCATCATCGCCCAGCCAAAATTATTAAAGTTAGAAACATGACATTTTGGGAATATGTTCGTTGTATGTCGAAAACGTCCACTAAGGAAAGAGTTTTGAATATTCAGGTTCTAAATAGGTGTTAAGGGGGGGTAAACGTGCATTTAATTGAATAACCATATCTCACGAGTGGTTTCATTTGGGGATGTGATACTTGGCATATATACTAATCATTAAAAATAAGCTGACACATGTCTAATGGTTTTTCAATGTAGTGTATATTATGAGGTGAAAGGGATGAAAAGTGGGTGTTGAAAGATTCCTAACGGACCGTGTATCTCTTAAACGACATAGGCGAGGAGTTTGAAACTCGGAGGAAATCAATCAGCTTAAAAATAAATAAATAAATCTATCTATATAAAAATCAATTTTACGTGATAGTTTGTCTGTCTGTCTGTCTGTGTGTATGTCTCCTATGCGTTCATATACCATTCATCCGATTGCGATGAAACTTGGGTGAGATGTTGAGTACACTCCAAGGAAGGTTTCTGACTTAGTAAATCCATTTTACAATAGGTAGCGCACGCGTAGATTCAACAAATGAGCGACGATGCGCGAAGCGTTTCAACAAAGTCCCGTATGTGTTCATATACCATTCGTCCCATAGCGATGAAACTTGGGTGAGATGTTGTGTACACTTACGTGAAGGTTTCAAAATGAGTGAATACATTTCAGAGTAGATAGCGCACGAGTAGATTCAACAAATGAGCGACGACACGCAAAGCGTTTCAACAAAGTCCCGTATGCATTCATATACCATTCGTCCGATAGCTAAGAAACTTGCGTAAAATGTTGTGTACACTTCAGGGAAATTTTCTGGCTTAGTAAATCCACTTTACAATAGGCAGCGCACGAGTAGATTCAACAAATGAGCTACGACACGCGAAGCATTTCAACAGTCACGTATGCGTTCATATACCATTCGTCCGATAGCGATGAAACTAGGCTGAGATTTTGTGTGCACTCCAGGGAAGGTTTCTGGCTTAGTAAATCCCTTTAAAAATAGGTAGAGCACGAGTGGAATCAACAAATGAGCGACGACGCGCGAAGCGTTTCATCAAAGTCCCATATAAGGTCATATACCATTCATCCGATAGCGTTGAAACTTGGGTGAGATGTTGTGTACACTCCAGGGAAGGTTTCTGGCTTAGTACATCCATTTTACAATAGGTAAGTACCAGTAGATTCAACAAATGAGCGATGACACGCGAAGCGTTTCAACAAAGTCCCGTATAAGGTCATATACCATTCGCCTGATAGTGATAAATGTTTTGTGAATTGTTGTGTACACTCCAGGAATGGTTTCTGGCTAAGTAAATCCATTTGACAATACGAAGCGCACGTTGTGACTACGCGCGAAGCGTTTCGACAACGTCCCGTATACGTTCACATACCATTCATCCGATTGCGATGAAACTTGGGTGAGATGTTGTGTACACTCCAGGAAAGGTTTCTGGCTGAGTACATCCATATTACAATATTTAGCGCAAGAGTAGAATCAACAAATGAGTGACGACACGCGAAGCGTTTCAACCAAGTCCCGTATGCATACATGTACCATTCGTCCGTAGCTATGAAACTTGGGTGAGATGTTGTGTACACGTCATGGAAAATTTCTGGCTTAGTAAATCCACTATACAATATGCAGCGCACAAGTTGATTCAACAAATGAGGGACGACGCGCGAAGCGTTTCAACAAAGTCCCGTATAAGGTCGTATACCATTCTGCCGTTAGCGGTGAAACTTGGGTGAAATATGGTGGACACTCCAAGGAAGGTTTCTGGCTTAGTAAATACATTTCACAGTAGGTAGCACACGAGTGGATTCGACAAATGATCGACGACACGCGGAGCGTTTCAATACAGTCCCCTATGTCTTCATATCCCATTAGTCCGATAGCGATGAGACTTGGGTGAGATGTTGTGGACACTTACGTGGCGGTTTCTAACTCAGTAAATACATTTTACAGTAGGTAGCGCACGAGTAGATTCAACAAATGAGTGACGGGGCGCGAATCGTTTAAACAAAATCCGGTATGCGTTCATATACTATGCATCCGATTGCGATGAAACATTTATCAGTTATTGTGTACCCGCCAGGGAAGGGGACTTAGTAAATCCATTTCACAATAAGTAGCGCAAGAGTAAATGCAACAAATGGGTGACGACGCGCGAAGCGTTTCAACAAAATCCCCCATTGCGTTCATATAACCTTCTTCGGTTGCGATGAAACATTGATGAGTTATTGTGTACACGCCAGGGAAAGGCTTCGACTTAGTAATACATTTCTCAATAGGTAGCGCACAAGTAGATTCAACAAATGAGTGACAGCGCACGATTCGTTTAAACAAACCCCCGTATACGTGCATATACCATTCTTCCGATTGCGATGAAACTTTTGAAAGTTGTTGTACACGCTCCCACGAATCGTTCTAAATTAGAAAATCCATTTTACGATAGCTTAGGGGCAGTTAACGGATATTGAAAAACATGTTGTGTATCCAAAAGCACTTCAAGAAACAGAATTTCAACGCCAACACTTTCTTTGATTGGCATTTCAACGCATGCCGGGTACAGCTTGTAAATAAATAAATAAATGAATAAATAAATAAATAAATAAAATAAATATGTGTTCGACCGTTTTTTCATAAATCCAATTTAAGGGGCCTATGGGGAGGGGTGAAATTCTGGAAGAAAAACGTCCCCTAAGGAAGGATTTTTGGATGTTCACTCTCATCGACCAACCCAAACGATTAAAGTTAGAAGAATGATATTTTGGGGATATGTTTGTTGTGTGTCGAAAACGTCTACCAAGGAGGGATTTTTGGATATTCAGGTTCTAAAGGGGTGTTAATGGGGTTAAACCTGCATTTCATTGAATAACAATATGACACCACTATGACGCGAGCGAAGCGAGGCTAAAAATGAGATGATGTGCGTCTATGTATTACTCAATCACGCAAGTACCACTGGTCCGATTTACATGAATTTTACATGGAAGTAGCTGATTTACCTGGTTAACATATAGGTTACTTTTGATTTCAATACTTTGTACTATTTAAAGATGGCGACCATTTTAGTGACTTCACTACACCCTTTGGTTTAAAACTTTCATATTTCCATTTCAAATACAAAGAGAACGCTAAGAAATAGCAAACTTTTGATGGTATATACGAGGTTAAAAATTACACTTTCTATCTGAAAGGTATCTCCAACCGTTAGCGAGTAAAACCTAAATTTGTGCTATAAAACACGGTCAACGCCGAGCGGTGTAGTTGGACAAAATGTTCCATCCTTAATCTCCCTCTGCGCAGCACCTCGCCTATCCCCTGTTTTAACTGTCACCTTTATATTTTAATTTATTTATGACGCGTAGCGAAGCACGGGTACTTCAGCTAGTTATAGATATTTATGAAATTAGAGTGCAATTCGTTACTGCTAATGTCTATTCTCTTTCATTTGAACGCTCATTTGAGAAATCTCGCATGTTCATAAGTCATTCTTTCCCCAATAGGTTTATAATGAGTGACTTAAGGAGAAAGGTTTTTATGTTTTTATTTCTACCAAATGATTACAGAACACTATTTACATTTCAGTTAGAATTCCAAGCTCTACGTTCTCTAACTTAAGATGGCAATCACTGACAATTGGGTCATCATAACACTCACCAGTTATTCGATATTTATGAAAGCATTTTGGTCAAGATTTCCTGCTTTATCTTGTTGGCTGAGGAACCTCTTTCCCTTTCAGGACTGCCCCCGTTGGAAAACTTCTTCACGCCCCGCTTACAGTGGGGCTTCCTTGTTCCTAAGTGCAACGATCAGCGTTAAATTCCTTCGCACACTGCCTGCAGGGCAGTTTTCCCGGTTCTCAGCGCTTAACTCCTTTGCACGTTACCTACAGGGGTGCTTTCGCTTTCTTGAGTGGAGCGTCAGCATGAGAGCGTGCTGTGGCTGGTTTCTTTCTGTGAGCATTGTATACTGCTTCTTTGATCTGATTCTCCATGTTTTCCTGAAGTCGGGTTTTGATGTATTGTGTTAGGTCCTCGACCTTTTCGGCAAGGGCGGCTATTACCACCCTACAGGATTTATTCATGTCCAGTGCTTCAGGTTTACATATTTCTCACATCCATATCAGTTCTTTCTTTCAAGGTCTTTGACTTCCTGACCAATGAGGCCAGTACAGTTCTCGTGGGTCTTTTCTTTGCACCTATCGCATTCGAGTGTGCTGCCCTCATTAGTTCATTGCCTCTGACATATCGGGCAGAATTCCCTTTTGTTGCTTCTGGGTGCACTCCGGGCAGAAAGCATCTAAGTCAAGATTTCCTGCTTTATCTTGTTGGCTGAGGAGCCTCTTTCTTCCTTATCAGGACAGCCCTCGTTGTAAAACTTCTTCATGCCCCGCTTACAGTGAGGCTTCTTTGTTTATAAGTGCAACGATCAGCGTGGCTGGTTTCTTTCTTTGATATTTATGAAATTAGAATGCAATTCGTCACTGTTAATGCCATTTCTGTACTGAGTCCATTGATTGACAGTTTAGCCGTAACACTCACCGGTTATTCGATACATTAACTTTCAGTCAGAATTCCAAGTTGTACGTTCCCTAACTTAAGAATGCAATCGCTGAAAATTGGATCATCATAACACCGGTTATTCGATATTTATGAAATTATACTATTTGAGTACCCAATCCATTGATTTACTAATTCTGAAAACCATGGGAAATGATAGAAGATAGAAGAAAAACCTGTAAAAGAATTAATGTTTAATAGTTCTAAGGTTTTAGACGCCGTAACACTCGCCGGTTATACGATTTAGAGTACTCAATCCATTGATTTACTGTTTCTGAAATCCATGCGAAATGATAGAAGAAAAACTGTAAGAGAATTAACGTTCAATAGCACACTTCTTACAAAAATTGATATTTATGAAATTAGAATGCAATTCGTCACTGCTATTTGATGAGGCCTATATGATGATGATGATGATAGTTTTAAGGTTTTAGACGACAACTCATATTGTAGCATGATACAGCAACAGTATTTGCAAAAATCACACTTCTTACAAAAATGGATATTTAATAGAATTAGAATGCAGAAGAAAAACCTGTACCCAATCCATTGATTTACTGATTCTGAAAACCAGTTAGAAGAAAAACTGTAAGAGAATTAACGTTCAACGACAACTCATAATTGCAGCATGTTAGAGCAACAGTATTTGCAAAATGCACAATTCTTACAAAAATCGATATTTATGGAATTAGAATGCAGAAGAAACACCTGTATCGCGGCATATTAACAAACCTGGAATTTAATAAATCCATTGTTTAGACCAGGGCTACAGCCCCCTCCCCCTCCCCCGAAAAAAGCCAATAAAAATTAAGAAAATGTTTCTTTCGTAAGAGCATAAAATATTGTAAATTTGGTTGTACCCTAATCTTAACTTATTGACTAAGTTATAAACAATATTTAGATTGAAATTAGACTAACTCGTGTTGTAGTGGCTAGCATTCTTGGCTGCCCCCCCCCCCCGGAGGTCCGAATTCGATTCCTGTCTTTGCCAAGAAATTTTAATTCTAGCCTGAGGGCTGGAACGGGGTACACTCAGCCTTGTGAGGCAAAAAAAAAAACTGTTTACCTTTCTGCTTAGTAAATTGACAAATATTTAGATATTTGCCATTCATACTCAATAGATCATAATAGAAAATTCATTAAGTATAACATTGTATTTGTGTGATGTATTTTACAACATTTTTTTGTATAGCCACTAATTGTAGGCTATATAAACTTAGAATTTTTCAATTAACTCTTATCTAAAATAATTACACAAAGTTATATGCTCTAAGATATTGGTTGATATTGCTGGGTATCTTGCGGTGACAATCCCCTGAGAATACTCACAATTTTCCAGGATAGTCAGCCCCCGGCCCCCGGAAAAGAAATTGTATATACGCCCCTGGTTTAGACGGATGAGCTTAAATCATGTGTGTCCATTGATTGAAAGCTTAGCAGTAGGCCTAACACTCGCCGGTTGTACGATTTAGAGTACTCAAACCATTGATTTACTGTTTCTGAAAACCATTCGAAATGATCGATATTTATAAAATTAGAATGCAGAAGAAAAACCTGTAAAATAATTAACGTTTAATAGTTTTAAGGGTTTAGACGACAACTCATAATTGCAGCATGTTAGAGCATCAGTATTTGCAAATCGCACACTTCTTACAAAAATTGATATTATTTTATGAAATTAAAATGCAATTCATCACTGCTAATTTATGAAATTATACCATTTGAGTACATATGCCTTTGATTTACTGTTTCTGAAATCCATGCAAAATAATAAAGGAAAGACCTCAGAATGTTAAAATGACATGAAACAGGCGTCACAGTGGCCAAAATGTAAATTGGACACCAATTATGGAGCGTATCTTCCTGCAGCAACAGTAACTGCAAATCGCACACTTCGTACAGGTTTTTTAAAGTAATTTTTTAAAGAAATTATAGATATTTATGAAATTAGAGTGCAATGCGTCACTGGTAATGTATATTTTCTTTCATGTGAATGCTCATTTTTCACGATCGGTCGCTTGAGAGCGCCGTAGGAGGGATTTATACTACTGAAATAATATATATGATTATTAAAACCTAACATACGAATTATCTCTTCAATCGCTCGAATAGAGTACGTGATATAAAAAAGTAAAGTTTTAACATTTCGAATTAATGCCATCTTGGGGTTATGAAAACAATTGAATTAAATTAGATGGCAGTAGATAATATTTTGCATACACATTTACCATACCTAGTTTCACTGCACTCGGATGATTAAACCACGAGAAAAATCCATTCATGTTGGTATTGTGCTCACCAGATTAATGAAAGTCTGATGGGTGAATAGAATCGCAGATATTGAGAACCATCTAAATGTTTTGGATAGTCGCCAAGTCGGATTGTTATATAGACCATATAGGCCATAGAATTATGTACCATTAGATGGAGATTATTGCGTAGGTTAATTATTGAACCGTACACTTCGATCGCATGATTAGGGCACAATAAATAGAAACTTAAATTTAAATTTTCGCACAGCCGCCATCTTGAAGTAATATAAATAATTGAACTACAGGATGTCACACGAAATGTGTCACCATTTGTTTCGTACATCATTTATGAGTCGCACCAGATATGCCGTTAAGCATCTCAAACAGTTATGAAATGACGCGTAATTCACGATACCGTCGCTAGAGACCAGTGTTTCCAACATGGCCGACAATGGAAGACTAACAACGAATCAGCGATCCACAGTTGTGCTACTTTTTCATGAAACCAAAAGTCATGTTGCGACTCAGAGGTGGTTTCGACAACAGTTTTCGACACGGTGGACCCCTTGCAAGAGAACCATTCGCAGGCTGTATGATCAATGTGTACGGAGAGGATCAATATTGGAAGCGAAGCGACCTCGGCCGAAGCCTGTTTGTTCGCCGAAGAATATTGAAGCGGTACGAGTTGCTGTACAGAGAAGCCCCGGCAAATCGTATAGAAAGGCAGCAGTGCAACTGGGCATATCCAGACGCTCCGTTCAACAGACTCTTAAAAGTGACCTCCAGATGTACCCGTACAAGATGACCTCAGCTCAGAAGCTCACGGCAGAACACAAGCGGCAGAGACTACTGTTAGTTCGCTGGGCGGAGGATAGGGAACAAAATCTCAACAGCGTTTGGTTTTCAGACGAGGCGCATTTTCATTTGGACGGTGTGGTTAACAAACAAAATGTACGCTTTTGGGCTACTGAAAATCCACAAGTGCTTCATGAGCGACATCACGCTCGAGGATTACAATGTGGGCCGCAATTTCCAGCCACGGACTTATTGGACCTTTGTTCTTCGAAGAAACTGCGAACAGTGAGCGTTATTTGAGATTGCTCCGCAATGACTTCGTTCCACAGCTTCTTGCTACTGCGTTGCCCTTCAACACGCAGTGGTTGATGCAGGATGGAGCAAAGCCACACACTGCAAACAATTTGTTGGATTTCTTGAACGAGTGTTTCGACATGCGGGTCATTTCACTCAGATTTCCGGATCGTTTCAATGACGGACAATTTTGGCCCCCCAATAGTCCAGACCCTAACCCATGTGATTTGTTTCTTTGGGGGGTACCTAAAGGAAACAATTTTCCCGAAACATCCACATTATTCAATGGAGCCCAGAAACCTCATTCTTCAAGCTTGCAGTGAAATCACGGAAGACATGTGCCGTAGGGTTATCGCTAACGTAGCTTGCCGCGGTGGGTGAGTGGATATCATGTCGGTCTACTAACCCCCAAGATTGCAGGTTCGCTCCTGGCCGTCGTAAGTGATTTTTGAAAGGCGGAAAAAATACGACACGCATGTCATACGATGTTGGCATGTCAAAGAACCCATTTGAATTCAGTAGGCCGGGTTCATAATGGCAAAATTAATCTCGGGAGTTTCCGCCAACACAAAGTTCCTCATTTCTCTACTAGAAAGCGCTATAGTGTTCAAGGACCTTAGATATCTAACCTCCTTGACTTTCATAGTGATTCAAGGAAGAACGAAATTCGACATGCAAGCTACCATCTGGGTGTCAAATTACAAAGCTTGCACCCGGCACCCGAGACCATACGATATTATTATTATTATTATCGCTAACTAACATGCGTGTTCGTCTGAAGAAAATTAGGAATCAAAATGGTGGACATAATGCGCATGTGTTGCGTTAGAATAAATCTCCACAGAGTGTACTCCATGGTAGCTTTGAGTTCGTCTTGACAGTAAAGTTTTTATTCAGAAACAAAATGGTGACACATTTCGTGCACCACCCTGTAAATTAAATGTCACTGCATTGCTTATAAACATTCACCGCACCAAGTTTCACTGCGCTTCACCGCCATGCCAGTTTTGTGCTCATCAGATTATTGAAAGTTCCATAGGTGAGCTTGGTTTAATTGCCTCTATCAACATACAATATATCAGTTTGTGTGCTGTAATAGATTCGTAAGCGGCTTCGGGGGCGTAGTTAGTAGCAAGCTGAGCTTCTATGCCCAAGGTCGCAGGTTCAAACCCAGCCGAAGTCGTTGGATGTTTTAAGAGTGTTAAACAAAACCTCAGTATGCCTTCCGTCGAGGAGGAAGTATAGTCAGCGGGCCCATGTCATAGATTTATGGCATGTAAAAGAAGAACCTTCCACTAACTACAATTGTGTGAAGCTAAATTTGTAGATTAGATTTGATTAACGCTCTATTAAGTTCCAACGTTCACTGCAAGATGCCAGAACCGTCTAAACATTTCGGAATATCACCATGTTGGATTGTTATACTGTATGTGTTGGCCATAGAGTTATGAAGATTTCAAACACAGTCATGGTACCACTTTTGGCACTAGAGAGCCAATATTCCCGTACGACTGGAGTGGACATGCCCTTGAGCAAGTGCGCGTGACCAAGCGAGTTGCGCCGCGGTGCGATGCGATGTCCACTACACTCCAGTACAGGCTGGGATAATGTCAATGCCGCTGCTCACGTGGAGTCACATGCATCTCAGTCCACGCGATAGCACACGTGGGCCAGTCTTCAGTGGCGAGCTTCCCTTGAGAATATCTTGAAGCGTGTTACGGGGGCGTATATACAATTTTTAAGAGGCGGGACTGACTATTCTGCAAAATTGTGAGTATTCTCAGGGGATTGGTTGATATACCAATATCTTAGAGCATATAACTTTGTGTAATTATTTTAGATAAGAGTTAATTGTAAAATTCTAAGTTTATACAGCCTACAATTAGTGGCAATACAAAAAGGTGTAAAATACAACACACAATAAAATGTTATATTTAATGAATGTTCTATTATGGCCTCTGGAGTATGAATGGTGAATATCTAAATATTTGTCAATTTATTAAGTAGAAAGGTAAACAGTTTTTTTTAAATCATTTTAAATGATTATGTCGACTTCGCTGGGGTCTGGCGTTACGTTACGGTGACGGGACGAAATGTACCGAGAATGCACTGAGGTATGTGACGACATAGTACTGATTGAGCTTCTTCCTTTCCCCGCGCGCTCCGGTGAGCGTGACGTCATCCAGCCAGCTACCTCCTTTGACCTTGGTTTGCACTTGCCTTTTTCCCCTTTTTTCGCCTTTTTAAAATTTATTTATTTAGTTTTTTTCCTTTTTTTTTTTGCTAACGGACTTGGAGTTCACGCAGCATTTAAATTGATATGAAGTCTAGTCTTTCAGACTGACTAAGAGTGTGTGTTTTTTTTTTTTACTAATTGATAATTTATTTCTCAAAAATACCGTACTGTGGAATTCTCAGATTTGCCTAAGAAGGCTCAGTCTACCCAATTCCAGCCCTCAGACCAGAATTGAAATTTCTTGGTAGAGCCGGGAATCGAATTCGGACCTCCGGGGAGGTACCCAAGAATGCTAGCCTCTATACCACGAGGTAGTCTAATTTCAATCTTAATATTGTTTATAACTTAGCCAATAAGTTAAGATTAGGGTACAACCAAATTTACAATTAGTTTATGCTTTTACCAAATCAAAACTTTCTTAATTTTTATTGGCTTTTTCCGGGGAGGGGGGCTGGAGCCACCACAGCTCCCCCCTTATATAGTCTACGCCCCTGGCTTGTTTCGAGTGTTTGGACTGAAATTTGCTCATATATGTGTAATTCCAGCAGAGTGGTGACTGTTGAAATTAATCTAGATTAACGAATGTTTCTCCATCTTCCCTCTTCTATTCTTTTCAAGATTAAGGGAAATAGGAATAGCAACATCAATGAGGGAGGTCCTCTTTCAAGACCAAGGTGATGTCTGGTCGGTTACTTCCCAAAGGATAGTCAGTGCCTACTGTCCTATTCCAGTAGAGCTCTGTATTGTTGTACTGTATTTCTACCCCTTATTATTCTTGGGATGAGATGCGATGAAGTTCCATGTGGCGGGTCGTACTACAGCCGGAATTTCCTTTCTTCGTTATGCCTATTCAAGGAGCGCGTTAGAACTTGTTAGTTAGCTTTTACCGTCCTCTTCTCCCAAAATCTCTTCATGAACTGTGTGGCTCCTGCCCATCTTGTACCAGTCTTGCTGCTAGATTTCACCCTATTTCACCTTATTTACAGAGGTTCTGAAGAATTCTCGGTTTTTAGTCTATTTTCATCTATGAACAAGATGTTCAGTAAGGAACATATAGCCTACTTTCTCCTAAATGCATCGGTATTGTTATAACTCTTTGTCCTTTTCAAGGACTATAATTGAATATTGGTTGTAGTAGCTTGTTGAAATACAACGTGTTATGAGGTGCCCTTTGCTAGTGCTACCTCTGTACAAAATTTCATTCGATTCGATTTCACCGTGTTTGAATTGATATGGTGAATCGATTTGCACACATACATAGCCGCTATATGCGCCCTTTGCTCAGTGTATGAAATTTCGTTCAATTCGGTTTCACCGTGTTTGAATAGATAGGGGGAATCGATTTGAACACATACCACAAATTATTGGGCTGATTACCTTGAAGTTCGATCAAAAGATTCTTCGTACATAAAGGTATAATGTAGCAAAATTTGGTAGAGATCAGATGATTAGGTTGGTCGTAATTTGATTTAAACTTTTAACATTTGGGTGGCCGCCATTACGTTTTCGTCAAGATGGCGGCGATATAAAACATGACAATGAGTTGGCCTTTGCTAGTGTTACCTCTGTACCAAATTTCGTTCAATTCGGTTTCACCGTGCTTGAATTGACAGGGGGATTCGATTTGCACACATACATGGCCGCCATCTGCAAACTATTGGGCTGATGACCTTGCAGTTTAGTCAGAAGACGCTCGTCGAAAAATTTGGTAGAGATCGGATGATTAGGTTAGTCGTAATTTGATTTAAGCTTTGAACATTTGGGTGGCCGCCATTACGTTTCCGTCAAGATGGCGGCGATATAAAACATGAAACTGAGGTGCCCTTTACTAGTGCTACCTCTGTACCAAATTTCGTTCAATTCGGTTTCACCGTGTTCGAATTGATAGGGGGGGACAGACATTCAGAGTACACACACTCATACACACACACACACACACAGACAGACACACAATTTTCCCCCTTGTATTAATCTCATAAGTCTACTTTCATTTTTTGCAAAAATCGAAAGTAGGCTAAAATAAATAGGCTTATGAGATCACCTTTTGTCCTTTTGTGAATGTGTGTCCCCCTAATAAAATCAAAACGGCTGAAGCGATTTAAAAGTAACTCTGCAAGTGCATACTACTAGACCACCTCACCCGACTTCTACAGTGCCTTTCAAATTCTCATACATTTCACCAATCCAACATGGCGGCCGCGCGAAATATTTACTTGCATTCTGCATCTCCGCAATAGTAACAGATATCACCCTGCAATTTTGTACGGGGATAAAGCTCAATACTAGAAGTTTATCTATGAGACTTTCATAAACCTGTTAAGTACAAAGCGAACATGGTGGCCAAGCGAATTTGAAACATTTAAATGGAATTTACTCGCGATTTAATCATCCGAGCGCACTGTAACCTGGTACGGTAAGTGTTCATAGTTTAATCTACTGATGTCCAATTAATTACAATTGTTTTGATAAACAAAAGATGGCGGTGCTCTCTTCATAAGAGCCAATTAGAACATCCCTGGGATCCATTCTTCAGTTCAAATCTTGTTGCACGATCCGGAATAAAATCAGGCAGCCAAAGTCGGACTACAAATATGATTTGAAAAAAACGAAGTTCATGACAAAAATCACCGATGCCCCAAAAAGTATCACAATTCATGACTGTCCAGTATGTAAAACAAATTCCTTTAAATTCCTAGGAGAGTGGATAATGAACGACTCACAGGAAAAGACAGCAATAGAAACGCGTATGCATAAATTACAAAGGTGTTTTCATATGACAAAAGATATATTAAAGAAAACTTATCCTGGAACACTAAATTAAGGCACTATCGAACAGTGGTCAGACCTGAAACTCTGTATGTGGCACAAACACTTAAATTAACAAGATTTGGTGATTTAGGCAAATTAGAGAAGACTGCAAGACGAATTCTAAGAAAAATACTGGGAGTTAAACGAAATAATAACGCAGAATATAGGTTACGACCAAATAGAGAGTTATATTTGAAATGTGAAAAACTAACTGATGTAATGAAGACGAGAAGATTACAGTTTTTCGGGCACATTTATAGAATGGAAAATAGTAGACTAACTAAACAGATCTTCAACTTACCCACATGGTTCATTGACATTGACAAAGATTTGACAAACGCCAGAATTCAGACAGACACAATAGCAAACAGGTCACTCTTCAGAGAAGCTATTCAAAAGGCAGAATTTCAAGAAAGGAAGAAACAAACAACTCGCAGAAAGTGGACCCAAGAGGAGAAAGATTGACACTCTAGAAGGATGAAGGAAATTTAATATCTTATCAAAACCGCCTAGTCAAACACTAAAGAAACGTTTAATTATATTAATAATCGTACATGTTTCGGTATTTCATTGATACCTTCCTCAGCGTGATCGATATTAAATCTTAAAACTAGTTAACAAAGCCAAAAAGAAATGGATATCCTTAGAAAAAATGTTTTAAATCAAAAATGGAAAAGCTTGCAAATACTTAAATGCCATGTATTAAAAAATGATAGTAATATGATGCTATTAAAATAAGAGATCTACCTTATAAACTGCCTACGTCAATACTCCAATAATTTTGATTGAAAACTGTAGTGACGGAAGATGTCGCTGTCAGAAGAATGAAGAAGCGCAAAGGATGTAGGTCAAATTGTCGCCTCAAAACGGCACAAAAATTTTGTAATAATTTTGAGGCGACAATTTGACCTACATCCTTTGCGCGTCTTCATTCTTCTGACAGCGACATCTTCTGTCACTACAGTTTTCAATCAAAATTATTGGAGTATGACGTAGGCAGTTTATAAGGTAGATCTCTTATTTTAATAACATCATTTTACTATCACTTTTTAATACATGGCATTTAAGTATTTGCAAGCTTTTCCATTTTTGATTTAAAACAATGTTTGTAAGGATATCCAATTCTTTTTGGCTTTGTTAACTAGGTTTAAGATTTAAAATCAATCACGCTGAGGAAGGTATCAATGAAATACCGAAACATGTACGATTAATAATATAATTAAACGTTTCTTTAGTGTTTGAGTAGGCGGTTTTAATAAGATATTACTATCAGTCAACACGGTTATTAGTAGGCCTAATTACCATTACCATAATGGTCAATGTTTACGCAATTTATGAAGGAAATGTGGAAACAAAGGAAATTGAAGGATGCTTGTAGTTTAACGTGACTGTCAATCTCACGTCATAAACCACGGGACCTTCTTTTTACGTGGACTCCGAACCACAGCCCATGGCATTTTACTTCGAAAAAGGAAATTGAATACAATGGACAATAGCCAATGTTGATTCATCGTACCCTCCAAATGGGTTATTCGAAAGACGAAGAAGACTAAGTAGTATATCGCTTTCTTGTGGACACGATAACTACCACCATTTTCTACGAATCACTTTCAAATTTATACATACATTACTATCACCTTATAAAATCTCGGTCGAGTTCGTTAATGGGTAAAATGGGACCAAGGGGGTGAAAATGGGGAGGCCTTTTTTTGAAAAATTCAAATATTGCTATAACTTTCTAAATATGTAAAATATAGAATCCATTCAAAGTTCATAATATTCTTCGGATAAAGGCCAGGAACTTATTTCAGTAAAGGGATTTTGTTTGTTTGTTTGTTTGTTTGTTACGTATTCAAAGCGACAAAAATCACGGCACGCATGTCATACGTTGTTGGCATGTTAAAGAACCCATTTGAATTCAGTAGACCGTGTTCATGATGGCAAAAATTAATCTCGGGATTTTCCGCCAACATCCCACCTCAGCCCTCCTCGAAGTGGTTTTCCGTGGTTTCCACACTTTGTCTCCGGGAAAATGCCGGGATGGTACCTACCGTCAGGCCACGGCCGCATCCTTCCCTCTTCCTTGCCTATCCCTCCCAATCCTCCAATCCCTTCCCCATCCCTCATGAGGCCCCTGTTCGCTTTGCAGGTGAGGCCGCCTGGGCGAGGTGCTAGTCCCACCTCCCCAATTGTATCCCAGACTAGGTGTTTCAAGCTCCAGGACACTGCCCTGGCGGCGGTAAAGGTGGGATCCCTCGCTGAGTCCGAGGGAAAAGCCAACCTGGAGGGTAAACTGACTTTAAAAAAAAGTCCCTCTTTCTCTACTAGAAAGTGCTTTAGTGTCAAGGAGGTTCGATATCTAACCTCCTTGCCTTTCATAGCACTCCAAGGAACAACATAATTTGACATGAGTTTAGTGCTTTTCAGTCGGTCAACACGAATATACCCAAAAGAGATGGGTTATGCCAGATGGGTTATGCCCTAGGGTATAACCCATCTCTTTTGGGTACATTCGTGTTGACCGACTGAAAAGCACTAAACTCTTGTTTACTAAGGCAACACTGAAAATATGGCTTCAAACACCACAATAATTTGACATGCAAGCTGAGTTCTGGGCGTCAAATAACAAAGCTTGCACCCGGCATCCGAGGCCATACGATATTATTACTATTAACGTATTCAAAATGTCGCTCATGAACAGAAAGAAAATACCCTGTCATAGTGCGGTGATAACTCGAGGAAGAAGATGAAGAAGAACATGTAAGCAACTTTGGTGGATTTTGTTTTGAGTAGTTCCCTGCACTTGAAGCCTCTGTGGCTTAGGCGGCAGCACGCCGGCCTCTCACCGCTGGGTCCGTGGTTCAAATCCCGGTCACTCCATGTGAGATCTTTGCTGGACAAAACGGAGGCAGACAGGTTTTTCTCCGGGTACTCCGGTTTTCCCTGTCAACATTTCATTCCAGCAACACTCTCCACTATCATTTCATTTCATCTGTCGTTCATTTAATCATTGCCCCAGGGGAATGCGTCAGGCCTCGGCAGCCGGCACAGTTCATATCCTCGCCGCTAGATGGGGGCTTCATTCATTCCATTCCTGACCCGGTCGGAGACTGGAAGCAGGCTGTGGATTTTCCCTGCACTTCGCGGGAAGCGGGTAGCCTCAGGTCTCCTTGAAGAAGAACTGGACTTAATGTAGTCCACTATTTGATTAGTGGAGAGTGGGTCTTCGTTCGCAAATGATGATGGAGAGATAGCGCTGGACAATGGGCACAGAGAAAGGAGAAAGGGCGTAGTTTGTGGCGGGTGGCTAGAGAAAGTGGTTCTATCGCCCCGGGGATCAAGTCACTGGCCTGACGCGAGAGACAGATCGCTCAGCTGATGATCAAGGTCACACCAGTGAGGTAATCGACAATATCTAAAACGAATCCCAATGCCAATAATAATTTAAAAAAACATGGCACTACATCCCATGAATCCCATGAAGGGCTCAGGCCTACCAAGCGACCGCTGCCCAGTCATTAATCGGCCGTTAATCTTAATCTCCGTGATCAGAGCGCTGTAAGACAGCTACTCAATTGTCCTCACGAGGCTGAGTGCAGCCCGTTCCAGCCATCGCGTCAGTTTCTAAAATCTAACACAACCACACTTCTCTGAAGTCTTAATTCAACACGACTCGACAGTTTGCTGCTGGCAGTAGCGGCTATTCAGGTGAAGGGAGTGAAGAGCCTCTTCACTAGCATCTCGTAAGATAAACATTATATTTTCTTATTTAAATGAAAATGTTGCAGTTGTCTTGCGCTATTTTATCGTGTATTTTTTTATAGTGTACTGTTATTTCTACAGTCCGCTGCTAGAAGGTACGCAAGCGAGGCTCACAGATTACCTACCATGTGTTATCTACTGGCAAGGCCTAGCTCGTTGGGCAAGGCTCTATGACGGCCTTGTGTCAGTTGAACTCCCTGTCGCTAGATTGTGCTGTCGTAACTTGGAGGAGAATCTGCAGGAGACGAAGTAACGTGTTTACGTCAGCCACTTCGTCTCGTTGCCATGGCAACCTGACATCGGGTGTGACGTCATTACCTGCCGTTAGACAGTCGAGTGAAGACTTTGCTGTGTCTCCAAGCCAATACGTCAAGTCCAGTTGTTGAAAGTTGGCGTTGCGTCAGGCTTCTTTTCATTTATGCTGAAGCTTGTATTTATTTTCCTAATAAATAATATTTATTTATTACGTTACTTACCCTGTTGTTGATGAAAGTTGATGGCTTTTAGTGTAATAATATTTCCAGTGAAAGACACGGTATTACTTTTATTAGAAATTCCCTTCAGTAGGTGGAAAGACGAAGACAAAGGGGAGTTATTAAATTGTGGACGGCCAAATTAATTAATAGAACTGTGTACTAAAAAGATATTAAGAAACCCGGCAAATGTTATAGCCTTCATTGCAAGGGATCTTGGTTCGAGCAGTTCACATGCTTGTGCAGTAGTTGTATTCTTAAAAACAACCTGTTCTGTTAGCCTTGCTTACTTTTTAGTAACAAATGTGGTGTGTGGAATCAACAAGTTTCGGTGATTTCCAAAACATTAGGCCTACGCGCGGGTTGAACAAACACAAAGACAGAGAGGAACATTTGAAGTGCCAGTTACAGATTAGAACACTCAAAAGAAACACTACCACGTTATCTGACGCCTTGAGGGAAAATGCAAGACTACAGTGCTTGCAGAAAGTTTAGGGACATGTCTAAATTTCGTTTGATGCACATTTGTCCCTAAAGTAACACCATTTCAGTCATTGTTTTACTTGATATTATTAGTCATCTATATGAGGGGTTTTCGTTTACAATTTCGCTGCTCTAGATCTAATACTTTTGGAGGCGGAATGTTTTTTTTGTAAACAAGGCTAAAAAAACTGCTTTTCTTACTAAAATGTTTTCTTTCTCAAAAACTGCTAGTCCTACTGCTATGAAATTTTTACTGCTGTTTTTCTACTATATAGCAATCATAAAAATAACAACCTTGGAAAATATACTACTTATTTGGTCGCCTCTCAAACAAACTTTCTTCCCCAGTACGGTAATTTTGGCGGCAAAATTGGTCAATTTCGTTTCGCGATAACTTCCAATTGGAAACACTTCGAGCTATTCTGACTACGCAGTTGTTTTCTCCGTGTCTTGTTTTTGATGGATCGGCTGTGGGTACTTTCTCGAAATGTTGCCAATCGGAAGTTATCATGGAACGAAATTGACCAATTTTGCCGCCAAAATTACCGGGGAAGAAAGTTTATTTGAGAGGCCATCAAATGAGTAGTAAATTCTTTACCTAGGTTGTATTTTTATGTTTATGATTGATATATTGTAGTAAAACAGCAGTAAAGATTTCATAGTTGTAGGATTAGCAGTTTTTGAGAACGAAAACATTTCATTAGTAGGAAAAACAGGATTTTTTGCCCTGTTTACAAAAAGGTAAAACATTCCATCTCCAAAAGTATTAGATCTAGAGCAGCGAACTTTTTAATGAAAACCCCTCATATAGATGTCTAATAACATAATGTAAAACAATAACTGAAATGCTGTTACTTTTGGGACAAATGTGCATCAAACGAAATTTAGGCCTGTCCCTAAACTTTCTGCAAGCACTGTATGTGGAGTTAGATATAATGAGAATGTGACTTTAAATAGGCTTGTAATTGGAGTTGTTCTATACTTGAGGTCTCACTCTCGTCATAACCTCTGGAAGAGAGTTCCTATGAACTTTAAACTTTACTGTAACTCGTGGGAACTTTAAGGAATTATATTATATTATATGGCCATGCATTTTCTTTGCAGGGCGGGTCAGGGAAGGGATTTTGGAAGGAAATCGGCCGTTGACCTATTGAAAGGAACCATCCCAGCATATGCCTGATGGTGAAAATGAGAAGTCACAAAAATCATTTTCAGGACGACCGAGTAGATATTTTAGCTTTAATATACGAAAAATAATCAATATTCACAAAAGCAATCAAGCACTGCTGAAATTAGAGTTTCGCTCTTCACCTGATTTTTCATCTACGAGCCGCCACTGGCTGATGGCTGTATCTGGGGTAATAGGCTCGCCCCTAGCTAGCTCGTAAACTGTCGCCTTAGTAATTGAATGGAGATTGTTGGAAGAAAATATGAAAACGTAAAAATCCTTATAGTGGGCGATGTATTGGAGATGGATATATGTTCTCGGGGACTTTTTCGTAGAACTTTTCAAGCTGAACAATTCTTACACTCTTATTATATTGATATTTTTAACGGTTTGTCCAGCGTAAGCTTAAAAAGCGCATGGACGCCAAGTTTCTTTTCGACCTTTTCAATGAACTCGTTACTGCTTGGCTTTCTTTGATCATAAATAAATTATTTTCTACAGAAACCTTCCTCGAAATGTCCTTTACAGAAAGGTGAAAACTGCTTCAAAATGTATACAGTGGTTCTCGAGATTGCCCGTGACATCCAAGAAAAGGAAGGAAGGAAGCTTGTAGTTTTACGTGACAGTTAATCGTGCGATCATGAGCCACGGGACCTCCTTTTTACGTGGAATCCGAACCACAGGACATGGCATTTTACATCGAAAATCTCACATGCATTGGCCGGGAATCGAACCCGGTCCACTTTGGTGAGAGGCCTACAGCTTGACCGCTGCGCCACCACGCCTTCGACATCCAAGAATCGGGGACTTAGATTTATACTATGTAGAGATACGTCAGCTCATTTGTAGTGATGGTGGACAAGTGGTAAGATTAGCCTACGTTGTTAGTAACTTATTTAAGGTACTCATCGACACTACTGAAAACATTTCATTACAAGTTATCTTATTTTCTTGAAATTGATATCACTGATTCCAAGAATATAAATTAGTGGATTTTTGCCCCCCCAAAAAAAGAATAAATTTGGGGGGTGTTTTTCAAAGATTAGTCACAAAAATAACGTGCATTTTTAGGGCGCGATATCTTTGCTCTTTTTCAACTTAATTGAGTCATTGTCGCAAATTGATCTGCTGTATGTTCAGAATGTTGTATAGCAGAATCATTTTTGTATCATTGATTGAGGCAAATGTATTAGCTTTGTTTTACAATTTACGTTATTTTGATTGAACAAATAAAATAATTGTGGGGAGCGCGACCACTAATTTCAATTTAACAGCTTCACACTGCTTTACAACATAGCTGCATTATTTGTCTATATTTTAGTTTTTAAATGAAACTAATATCTGCGTTCTAAGTGGACATTTTAACTGCCCAAGTTAAGACAAATCGTGAAAAAAATGAAGTGAGAGAAATCATAACTTAAAATTGGGGTACACATTTAGAGTAAAGAGTCTTACTTTTCAACCCCTAAAAACTGCCTTTTCTTTGGATTTTAGGTCAATCTTCTGCATTCTCCGACCCGAGAGTATCTCCTACATTGTTTTAGTTCTGGAGTAGACTGTTTCAAAGCCAGATTAATGTGTGCTTTATCTGCTGCACCTATGCGTCAAAGTGACAGCTGATGAAAAGCGTGCACACCGATCATTAAAGTGAATATAAATGAGCTAAACAACAATAAAACTAGTATAAACTATATATTTCTGGAAACTCGAATAAGACTATTAAAAAAATCGTAAATTTTCTTGAAAATGACTAATGGATGGGTCGATGAGTACCTTTTAAAGTAATGCCTTGCGACATATCCAGCCCATTGCCACTCGAAACTTTTTACTAATACACTTTAATTTAGTTTATTTATTATATGGCCTATATATGCTCCTGTGCCAATATGTCAATGACGAGCAGAGCTGAGGAAATCAGTTCCCGTGACCAACAATAAGCTCTGTCTCCTGGCCTTCGCACTGAAGTTATTATCTTTAATTACTCTTCAAGGCTTACCTTCTCCAGTGAAGCGGATTAGCCGAGCGCGTTAAGGGGAGCTGCAGCAAGTCCTGAGATCAGAGGTTCGAATCTTGCTGCTATCCTGAGTTTAGATTTTCCTCGGGATTTTCCACATTCCCTCCAGGCAAATGGCGAGATAGTACCGTAGCTAATTTCAAATGCCGGGGCAGCTACCCACAGTAGACTACAGGCTGATGACTGACATGTCTCAAGTCCCTAAATGATTTAACAACATTGTAAAACATTTGAAAGTCCATTTCCTGGTGTAGCGGCTAGCATTCTTGATTGTCGCCCCGGGGGTACGGGTTCAATTGCCCCTCAACCATCCAGGAAGTGGTTTTCCGTGGTTTCCCACTTCTAACTTAAGGCCACGGCCGCCTAATTCCTAATCCTCATATACAGACACCACAATAGCACAGGTTATCAGGCACATTATACGCACACCCAACTACACGGGGATATCCTGAGTGTGGGTTTTCCCGCACTCTCTCCAGACAAAGAATTACAATTTCAGCATTTATTTTTCCTTGGATGGAACTGATAAGAATGTGGGAAATTATTCCAAATCCTGGTAAAATAAAAACACATTTGTGGATGCTCAAAGTATGTGACCGTCCAGAGCTAGCGGAGCGTGGTAGTGTGGCGCGACCTTAAAGTATGTGACCGTCCAGAGCTAGCGGAGTGTGGCGCGACCTTAACGTATGTGACCGTCCAGAGCTAGCGGAGCGTGGTAGCGTGGCGCGACCTTAAAGTATGTGACCGTCCAGAGCTAGCGGAGTGTGGCGCGACCTTAAAGTATGTGACCGTCCAGAGCTAGCGGAGTGTGGCGCGACCTTAAAGTATGGGACCGTCCAGAGCTAGCGGAGCGTGGTAGCGTGGCGCGACCTTAAAGTATGTGACCGTCCAGAGCTAGCGGAGTGTGGCGCGACCTTAAAGTATGTGACCGTCCAGAGCTAGCGGAGCGTGGTAGCGTGGCGCGACCTTAACGTATGTGACCGTCCAGAGCTAGCGGAGTGTGGCGCGACCTTAAAGTATGTGACCGTCCAGAGCTAGCGGAGTGTGGCGCGACCTTAAAGTATGTGACCGTCCAAAGCTAGCGGAGTGTGGCGCGACCTTAAAGTATGTGACCGTCCAGAGCTAGCGGAGTGTGGCGCGACCTTAAAGTATGTGACCATCCAGAGCTAGCGGAGTGTGGCGCGACCTTAAAGTTAGTGTCACATAATAAGAATACACAGTATTTCTAAAGCGTGACCCGGTAAGCTGGATCTATTTTTCTCGTTAAGAAGGCAGGTTGCGACAACGCAGTCATGTAGCCCCGTGTACTTTGGGTGTGTGTAGAATCTGCCTGATAACCGGTTTTAATTGTGATGTCTGTATTAGTGTGTGTTATGTTTTTTTAAAATTTCAAGTAAGGACTGCAGACTTTTGAATTTTTCAAATAGTTCCTACTTTTGCCGCCAATCGCCACCGTCAACGACTACTAGTTCAGAACTTAGCTACCAGACGCCACCGCAGTCGGCTCTTGGCAACGAACGTAGGAACCTAAGAGCGTTGTTTACATTCTTAACCTATACAATTTAGCTTCACACAGGTGTAAATAGTGGAAGGTTCTTTATCATGCCATAAATCTATGACATGGGACCGCCGGCTTTACTTCCCCTCCGAAGGAAGGCATACTGAGGAATTTTTAACGCTTTTAAAAAATCCGACGATTTCGGCTGGATTTGAACCCGCGATCTTGGGAATAGAAGCTCAGCATGCTACCAACTACGCCACCGTTAAGAAGGCAGTCTTTCCCTGTTCACCACTGTGGTCTGTGCCATCCCTAGAGAGGACGAATAAGTGCCCGTTTGCAGTGGCGTACCGAGATATTTCTTTACTTGAATCTTTATATTGTCCCACCTATCACCTGTTTTACACTTCCGCTACTGAGGCATCCTACTGCTGCATATATTTACAGTAAACGTGATCACGTTCCTCACTTGGTAAATGTCCTGCGCTCTACTCGCAGTGAGACTCCTCCTTCATTGTTAAAGTGTGCAATCGGTAACCTTTTTCACATCGCTTCGGGTTGCTTTAATTGTGTGTCCGTTTCGTTACAGATAATTCAGTACATGAGGAGTTTCGGCAATTTATTCCAATTAATGATACAGATAAAGTCATCAAGATGGCAGATCTTGAGAGTCAATAGTAATAGCCGTAGGAACACGGAAAGCAAAACATTATTTTTCTCTCACACATTATCAATATTATTTCAACCACGTAACTATGGGTATGATGACACCACTGCATCGTTTACGTCTTAATATTTAGTTACTGTTTTCCATATTTTTAGAATTCTTTTTCTTTTTTTATTGTGTCGAAAAAATGAGGTCTAAAATATTTCTCATGCAAAGAGAACTGTTATTTAATTATTGTTTTTATGAATATTAATCGAAATATCATTTTAATTGTGATGATGACTCTCGTTTTAAGGGGCGGAATAGCAAGGGCATCTGCCCCGTTAATAATGTACACAATTACCATATTATATTAATGATCCCCCCTTCCCACCACCACTACAAAAAAAAAGGAAATCCTGCGTACGCCACTGCCCGTTTGAATATCAACAGTTCAGGTGAGTTTGCTGCACGTATTTCCCCCATCGCACTCAAACGGTTTGCTGGGCGCTTCCAACCTGTGTATATAGTTTATTAGGTCGGCAGACGCCCATGCCAAGTAGTGCACGGTGTGACAGGTAGCCTACTGACTGACAAGCCCCTGGCAGACACTGAAGACCTTGTGCTATGGACAATAACATTCCAGTCTCAAGTTGGCGACCTCGACCGTCGCTTCCCCGTCCGCATTACAGCGCCTGCACACCGTGGCCCGTTCTTTCCGTGGGGAACACACTGTCTGCCAGAGGACCCTGCAGCAACAGCCCGTGCTTGCGGGTTTTCTACGGCAGGATATACCAATCTCGTCAGAGGTGACACGAATGAAAAGGAACGTTGGAAGCTACCGTTCCTGGGAAACCACGAAGAACCATTTCTACGACACTTGGCACTGGGGTTCGAACCTACTCGTATTTCAGATCTGGTGATAGCCTGGCCATTGGCGTGAAGGCGAATAGCTGCTATTCGCGAACTCAGTGACGGTGCTGCCGTTATCTGGAACCAGCGTAAGGGTGATGGAAACATAAACAAACAGATGTTCATGTGATTTGAGTTGATGGGTGTGCTCTTCTCTCGTTTTGTCAGTTATATTCATAATAATTGAGGCTAAAGATGACTTATAATTGCTCAGTTCCGCTATGCTATTCAATATCAACAATTTCGATATCAATGCATTACTTTCACAAAAAGAAAGCTTTTCAGACGGAATGGAGTCGATTATTTCACGTCGCAAAGCCGATTTCGAAGTATATGATCGTTTGCGGCTGGCATTTTACAAAGGAGAATTAATTATTAATAATTACTAATGCATTTCTTACAATATCCAGTACCCTACATTTCCCCCTGCACTACAAACTAGGCGACTTAGCATGGTCGATTTGACAGCTGTTCTTCCCGTGTGCCAAACATTACTTTTAGGGGTCGCTTCATCGTAGGCCTACATGTGGTTGTCTTTCTTTAACTTGCCCCATTGTTCCTTCAAATCTGTGAAGCTCAAGCCTTCTAAGTTTTCAATCATGTGCTTATTAAAAAATAAAATAATATCTTTAGTCAACTTGTACAGTCGACTTCAACAGTGTTATGGTATATCTTCCAAATTTAAATGTATCTACTTACTGAAGTATGTAAAGCAAAGTAAAGTGCCGCATATTTCATATTCCTGAACAAATTATTTTTTCTCGGCAACTGGTGGCCGAATTTCATTTTGAATCTGGTGAGGTACTCCTATCAAATTACTAGTTTGTAAGCATAAAGCTTCAAGTCTCACAACATCTTCAGTTTCTAGCACTTTCCCGTGCATAACTATGTATTTGGCATCTAAAATTGCCTGTCCTTCAACGAGAGCCTGCCTGGAATTGCCAACAACATTCAATACAATCATTATGATGTCTATCACCTTACGTCCACCATTTTTTGTCGCGACCGGCCTGCCACCTTCATACGATTGAGTTCGCGATCGTTTAACAACTTACTAAGGATGAAACTTATCCCTCGTCACTACAAACAAGCTTCCCGGGATAATTAGTCACCTTTATGAAAAAGCACACTAGTGAGCGCTGTTGCAGGTGTTCACGTGACCTTTCACAGCCGACATGTGACCATGGCAATACGGTAGTGTTTGTGTCCCAGTCTTCAATGGAGCAAACAACACTGAAAGTGGACATATCTGATTGGAGGTGCGTAATGAGACCCGGAAGCCCAATCAGGCACCAGTACTTGCACCCTCTGAGGTCGCTGTGAACATGAAGGAGGATGTTTAATTGCACAATATTACAGGAGAAAATGGGTTTCAATTCGTAAAATTGGAATTTTCGGGAAAATGGAAACAAAGTTCAGATTAAGTTGTCCCCCCCATCCATTGCCTAATCGCCTACAGAATCATATGATTTCCATCCATTTTTCTTCTTAGCATCTTCTTCACTCCTTGTGACTCTGGAAGCATGTCTCTCCAATTGTTCAAAAGAGTGTGGTGTAACAATCGATAGATAGTAATAAATAGGGCTCGGATTTTTAGGTAAATAAATATGTTAAGCATTTTTTCCATAAATACATAAATTCCTGCTTTTCACTTATTAGCACATAAAAAGACATAATATTTAATTTTTTGAAATCAGTATGCTAGGTCTTTCAGTTTATTCCTCTTTTGTTCTGTGTTACTTCAACGGGGAAGAACCTGTGAGCCATCTAATCTTCATGCAGAGCATATGTCAGCTTGCAACAGTATTATTCTTACTTATCGCCCCGTGCCACTCACTGTGGAAGTTGAGGATATCCTTGTCCATAGCCATATTGTTCCACGTGCTAGACCTCCCTCTCCCCCAGCTACCAGGAACCAGTGTCACTCACATGTAGTTCATTTCTGGCACTGTGAAGTGTAAGGCAGTTCTATGATGCCTAAAGTAAAAACAACTACAAGTTATCGGCTATTGCAGAATTTAAAGATAATTTTACTTCTGATGGGGGCGTTCTGTTCTGCCAACTATGTGGGAAAGCAATCAAGGCTGAACAGCGATCTCAAGTTACACAGCACCTCAAGGACAAGAAACATGTTTCCGCAGTTTCTTGCCTTCAAAATAAGTGTTTCGCGATAATCGTCGGTCATTTGTGATGGACAACCTGAATATGTATCTCGTTGTGTTTTGTAATTCTTCAGGAGATTATTTGAGGCATAGCATAAATTGTATTTGTGAGTACTGCATATCGTTTATATTCACATTAATAAACTGAATTATAATTAAATATTTCTACCGTTTTGTCACATATTTCAGGTATTTTAATACATAAAAAATAAATATTTTCCCGTTTTTTAGTACCTAAAAATCCTAGCCCTAGTAATAAACAATATGGGGAAACGTAAATGAACCTGATCTAAGCAACGCAAGGCCAAACGAATGGCGGCAAAGAAATAGAAATACATTTCTATTGCCGTACAAGATTCTCCATGAAAAAAAAAACACACACAAAAAAAAACAGAACAGAACACTAATAAGTTCTACAGCTCAATTCGCGAGTGGGAGGAGACCTCTGGACCCAACCCCTAGCAACGGCAATGCAAGGAACGTGCATATTTGAACGAATGGAATCATGGAAGCAGACATCGGATGGCGCGTCACCTAGCCATTTACAGTAAAACCTGCCTAAACCGATCCTCTATATACCGGAAACCTGGACAAACGGGAAACAAAATTCGGAACGGAGGTATTTACTATGTAAAATGACACTGTAAACCGGAAAACTGCCTAACGCGGAAACGGAAGAAATTCCGGAACTGTAGGCGTAAATAACCTGGCTAAGACGGATTATCTAATCCATAATACAAAGCTATGTACAGTACTAAATTTTGAGTGCGTCTGTAGTTGCACCAAAGTTCTCGGAAACATCAGCGACTGAAGACAGCAGGTGCGATGTCATGGAAGAAATGAACGACGACGAGGATGAAGGTAACGAAAGGGAGCTAAAATACACACTTTTGTTGTGAGCGACCTACAGGAATTCGCAGCTTCCTAGAATGTTCCAGAACTCCTGGAGTTCATGCAGGATGCAAAGGAGATCATACAACGTTCTCTTGTGAAGAAGTCGCGACAATGCATTTTGAAAGACTCGTGGAAACAAAGAAACGAGCAGAGAAACTGAAATTTTTGAAAATACATGTGAACCTACAGTTTTTTTACAGACCTACATTTTAAATTAATATTTCATTGTAACCTAATCCTATGCGATAATACAGAATTTCTTTGTAGTATATTTTGTCTTATTAAAAATCAACCCTTTGTAAAACGGAAACCTGTGAAAACGGAAAAATAAATCCGGAACGTTTGCTTTCCGCTTTAGGCAGGTTTTACTGTAGTTGGGCAGACCAGCAAACAAAGCACTTTCAAGTTATAAATAGCTTGAATTGAACCGAATAAGTACTGTACGTACCAGGAAACACTTATACCTTTCTATTTTAGAAATTTTAAGAAATCCGCCAAAATGACTAAAATATTGACATCTGCAGACTGACCCCTGGTCCACCTAGAGGCTGTCCGAGATCTAAACCCAGAAAAACAATTTGTGGAATGAAATCTAAGAAGATTGTTTTTAAAAATTCTAAAAGAAATTACTGAAATGAATGTCTGTCCCGGGGGCGGGGAGCGTGATGGTGCAGTGGCTTAGCTACTCGTCTTTCCCCAGGACGGCCGGTGTTCGAATCCCGGTGACAGCGGGGTGGAATTTTCACCTGAAAAATCACGTGGCGTCAGGAAGGGCATCCGGCCTTAAATCCCCGGCCAAAACAAGAAATGACCCCAATTCATTAGGAAAAGCCGAAGAAAGTTTTAATGGTTATAGGACATAACATACCACTTGAAAGAGTGGGAAGTATTTAGGGTGCATGAAACCCTAACCGCACGGCCACTTGCTCGGTATTGCTCAATTAATCCTGGTAATAAATACGTGGGCAATAACATAACATACACTAATATATACAATATGGTAAGTTTTTGGATTCCCATCACACTTTATCTAGGCCTTGGACTGGCAAAATGTTTAAAAACATTTTGGCGTGTTTAATATCAGATGTGGTTGAACTCTGGTCATTTTTCGTTCTTTCCCTTTTTTAATTTTAAATTGTTTTTTGTGGGTTTTATATCCTAGTGACTAGCAAGTTCGCCATGTGAAGATTCATTCCAAGTTCTGCGAATATGAGAGAGCTCTCAAGCAAGATTTCAAGTTTCCATTCTCTTCATACCGCTTCATTATTCTGTCAAGCCGTTTATCATTCTTGACATATATCTTCTTTCTCTTTGAACTTTCAATGTACAATTCGTACTTCATTCGTCGAAGTGCGCACATAAACCGCCCTTATTCGTTGTACACAACTCCATGTTGTGTCTGTTAGGTAGTCAGCCCGAAGGCTGGTTGGATCCTCAAAAAGTACCGCCGTTACGTTATGTGAGTAGATACCCACAAAAACCCAAGGCAGCACTATTTTGAGGCGTTCTAGGCAAGAAGAGGAGTGAGGTAGTGTGCCATTGCTTTCCTCACTGAGTCAGAACAGTAGTCCTAACCCTATGAGTTGAACCTTTCACAGCATTCATAGGCACTGACTGTGCCCCGAATGCCATTACTAAGCCCCACCCATACCTCAGTAGCTTCCATATAATCACAGCCATGAGTGAGACTGAGACATCGGTGAAAAGCCACCTTTTACTCTAGCCTGTGCCAACTGACAAATGCAAAAGTACTGTATTCATCAAGAGATGGCAAGTCACACAATGCCAAAATGTTTAAAGCCGCACAGTGTGATCGCCACTGATGTTTATGTGGTAATGAACCTGTAACTGGAATGCTCGTCTGACATCAAGTGGTACGTTATGTCCTAGAGTAAATATTTGGGGATCACGGGAAACCCATTCTTAGGTAACTTAGATAACGACCTAGGTGGTACGTTTTGTCCGTGGTACGTTATGTCCGGACACCAGTTTTAATGTCTGTCCCTGGGGCAGATGACCTCACTGTTCCCACCCTTAAAACAACAATAACTAACTAATGACTATCCCCTTTCATGTTGTTGAAGTCATCTTGTTTAGTGGCGCTATTATCTACATACAGTGGCGCAGCTATGTTGAGGGGCGGTCGTATCATCAAAGATAGTCGAATATCTGTATTTATTCCCTGAAGGGAACATGCTAAGAAGTGTTGACATAGAGGACTTGGAGCGCGTGGGCTCCAATGTAGATCCGGACTGCATTCCATTTCGCATCCAGTTCCCATCTTAATTAAAGGGAAAGTGCTGTCAGTGATGAAGACTTCCGTTTGGAATAGAAAATTGATTTATCGACAACAGATTGATGGAGCTTTCTATTGTACCACCATGTCGACATTCTGTAGCAGGGGCGTAAAACACGGGGGGGGGGGGGGGATGTGGCGCCAATTAGATAATATCGAGGACAACGTGATTCTCGTACGGCGGTGATTGCGTAACATCACGATATTTCTCCACTTTCGATGACGAACACAACTGGATTCTTGCCCCTCACCCCCAAGTTTAAGGTGCAAGCCAAACATTTTTAGTAGCCTACTCTTAAAACAATACAAGTAAAATAACCAGAAAGTATTCTCAGGTTGTCTACCGGCAACGAAAAAGTAACTAATTTTACAAACAGGTGACGGAAGTAACAAAAGGTAGCAAATTTTTATGTCTGGTTAGTTGGAGGTAACGAAAATTCACCGCCGAATGTGTAATAAAGCTATATTTTCCCGTGCCCGACGGAAATGCGTACTGAGGATACCTTGAGAGGTATACATTGATTCAGCGTATACTTTCGGCATCAAGAAGAGCTTTTAGTTTAGTGTGAAATATTTTTCTGTACGTGAGATCTCCTCAGAAACTCAACAGAAATCTCCCATTTCTGTTATTGACGTCTACATTTGGAGACTATCTCAAATTAAGTCCAGAAATGACGAATTATTGTCGCAATCTTTCGAAATTATACCAATTCGAAAAAGAAAAAAAAAATCGAAAAATAACATGGAAATACATATATTTTCAAAATCTCTCCGTCTCGTAAGTTTGCGACATCCAGTATGGTTAATTAAAAATTCCGTTATATGGCGATAAGTCCTTCGAACTTCCGTTCCATCGGATATATTATAAACTAACTGGTTATCTCTAAAACGTGTATAACTTATATACCCTTTATAGGACAAAAGACTGGGGGTAAATATATATATATATATATATATTTGTACATTTGTAATTGGGGGTGATAGATGAGTAGGAATATGCAACAATTTTATAGGCGTGGATTCTATTTTATGAAATACTAGCTGAAGTACCCGTGCTTCGCTACGGGTCGTAAATAAATCAAAATGTGAAGGTGACAGTTAAAACAGGGGATAGGCGAGGTGCTGCGCAGAGGGAGATTAAGGATGGAACATTTTGTCCAACTACACCGCTCTGCCTTGACCGTGTTTTATAGCACACATTTAGGTTTTACTCCCTAACGGTTGGAGATACATTTCGGATAGAAAATGCAATTTTTAACCTCGTACATGCCATCAAAAGTTTGCTATTTCTTAGCGTTCTCTTTTTATTTGAAATGGAAATATGAAAGTTTAAAACCAAAGGGTAGAGTGACGTCACTAAAATGGTCGCCATCTTTAAAAGTGCAAAGTATTGAAATCAAAAGTAACCTGTATGTTAACCAGGTAAATCTGCTACTTCCATGTAAAATTCATGTAAATCGGACCAGTGGTACTTGCGTGATTGAGTAATACACAGACACACACACACCATCTCATTTTTTGTCTCGCTTCGCTCGCGTCATAGTCGTGTCATATTGTTATTCAATGAAATGCAGGTTTAACCCCATTAACACCCCTTTAGAACCTGAATATCCAAAAATCCCTCCTTAGTAGATCTTTTCGACACACGACAAACATATCCTCAAAATATCACTCTTCTAACATTAATAGTTTTGGTTGGTCGATGAGAGCGAACATCCAAAAATCCTTCCTTAGTGGACGTTTTTCTTCCAGAATTTCACCCCTCCCCATAGGCCCCTTAAATTGGATTTTTGAAAAGACGGTCGAACACCTATTTATTTTATTTATTTATTTATTTATTTATTTATTTTTAAGCTGATTGATTTCCTCCGAGTTTCAAACTCCTCGCCTATGTCGTTTAAGAGATACACGCTCCATTAAGAATCTTTCAACCCCCACTTTTCATCCCTTTCACCTCATAATATACACTATATCGAAACACCATTAGACATGTGTCAGCTTATTTTTAATGATTAGTATATATGCCAAGTATCAATCCCCAAATGAAACCACTCGTGAGATATTGTTATTCAATGAAATGCACGTTTACCCCCTTAACACCTATTTAGAACCTGAATATTCAAAACTCTTACCTTAGTGGATGTTTTCGACATAAAACGAACATATCCCCAAAATTTCATGTTTCCAACTTCAATAATTTTGGCTGGGCGATGATGAGTGAGTGAGTCAGTCAGGACATTTTATTTCATTTATATATGATAATTTCACCCCTCCACATGAACCCCTTAAATTGGATTTATGAAACAAATGGTCGAACACCTATTTACTTATTTAAAGCTGATTTCCCCCTGAGTTTGATGAGTGAGTAAGTGAGTCAATCAGTTAGGACACTTTCTTTCCTGTTTTATCACCCCAGAATTTCACCCCTCTCCAAGGGCCCCTTAAATTGGATTTATGAAAAAACGGTCGAACACATATTTACTTGTATTTTAAGCTGTTTTATCCCGCCGAATTTCAAACTTCTCGCCTATGTCGTTTAAGAGATACACGCTCCGTTAAGAATCCCTCAATCCCCAATTTTCACCCCTTTCACCTCATAATATACACGACATCGATAAACCTTTAGATATATGTCTGATTATTTTTAATGATTAGTTTATATACCGAATATCACATCCCCAAAGAAACAACTCATGAGATATCGTTATTCAATGAAATGCACGTTTACCCCCTTAACATCTCTTTAAAACCCGAATAAATAAAAATCATTCTTTAGTTGACGTTTTGACATACAGCGAACATATTCCCAAAATTTCATTTTTCCAACATTAATAGTTTTCGCTGGGCGCGATGAGTGAGTGAGTCAGACAGGACATTTTCTTTCAATTATTTTTACCAGAATTACACCCCTCCCCATGGGCCCCTTAAATTGGATTGATGAAAAAACGCTTGAACACCTATTAAGTTATTTTTTTAGCTGTCTGTTTCCCCTGAGTTTGATGAGTGAGTTAGTCAGTCAGTCAGGACACTTTCTCTCCTTTTCCCCCCCAGAATTTCACCCCACCCCATTGGACCTTTAAATTAATTTATGAAAAAACGGTCGAACACCGATTTACTTAATTTTTTAGCTGATTTTTTTTCGCTGAGTTTCAAATTTCTCGCCTATGTCGTTTAAGAGATAGGCCTACACGCTCCGTTAGGAATCCTTCAACCCCCAATTTTCACCCCTTTCACCTCATAATAATACACCACATCGAAAAACCCTTAGACACATGTCTGCTTATTTTTAATGATTAGTTTATATGCCGAGTATCACATCCACAGATGAAACCACTCGTGAGATATTGTTATTCAATGAAATGCAGGTTTAACCCCCTTAAGACCCCTTTAGAGCCTGAATATCCAAAAATCCTCCCTTAGTGTACGGTTTTGAGATACAACGAACATATCCCCAGAATGCCATGGTTCCAACTTCAATATTTTTGACTGGGCGATCATGAGTGAATGAGTCAGGACATTTTCTTTCATTTTTTCCTTCAGAATTTCATCCCTCCCGATGAACCCCTTCAATATGATTGATCAAAAAAACTGTCGAACAGCTATTAACTTACTTTAAAGCAGTTCCCCCTCCCCCCTGAGTTTGATGAGTGAGTCAGTCAGTCAATCAGTTAGGACACTTTATTTCCTGTTTCCCCCCCTCCCCCCAGAATTTCACCCCTCCCCATGGGCCCCTTAAATTGGATTTATGAAAAAACGGTCAAACACATATTTACTTTTTTTTTTTGCTGATTTTTTCCGCTGAGTTTCAAACTCCTCGCCTATGTCGTTTAAGAGATACACGCTCCGTTAGGAATCTTTCAATTCTTACTTTTCACCCCTTTCACCTTATAATATACACCACATCGAAAACCCCTCAGAGACGTGTCTTCTTCCTTTTTAATGATGAGTTTATATGTCGTGTATCATATCCCCCAATGAAACCAATCGGGAGATATTGTTATTCAATGGAATGCAGGTTTAACCCCCTTAAGACCCCTTCAGAACCTGAATATCCGAAAATCCTCCCTTAGTAGACGGTTTTGACATACAATGAACATATCCCCAAACTGTCATGTTTCTAACTTCAATAATTTTGGCTGGGCGATGATGAGTGTGTGAGTGAGTGAGTGAGTGAGTCAGGCAGGACATTATCTTTCAATTTTCTTTTTTCAGAATTTCACCCCTCCCCATGAACCCCTTAAATTTGATTTAATAAAAAAAACTGTCGAACAGCTATTTACTTACTTTAAAGCAGTTTTTCCCCCCTGAGTTTGATGAGTGAGTGAGTCAGTCAATCAGTTAGGACACTTTCTTCCTGTCCCCCCCCCCAGAATTTCACCCCTCCCCATGGGCCCCTTAAATTGGATTTATGAATAAACGGTCAAACACATATTTACGTATTTTGTATGCTGATTGTTTTCCGCTGAGTTTCAAACTCCTCACCTATGTCGTTTAAGAGATACACGCTCCGTTAGGAATCTTTCCATCCCCACTTTTCACCCCTTTCACCTCATAATATACACCACATCGAAAAACCCTCAGACTCGTGTCTTCTTATTTTTAATGATGAGTTTACGTGCCGAGTATCACATCCCCCAATGAAACCAATCGGGAGATATTGAAATTCAATGAAATGCAGGTCAACCCCCTTAACACCCCTTTAGAACCTGAATATCCAAAAATCCTATCTTAGGGGGCATTTGCGGCCCTTTGGGAAGCTGCATACCAAATTTCATTCCAATCCGTCGGTGGTTTCTGAGATTTCGTGATGAATGAATGAGTGAGTGAGTGAGTGGTATTTGACAAATATATATAGTAGATGATAGTGTCAAGTCTTTGTTATGCTAAACTCGGTTGACAGTGCTGTGTGAGTAGGTGAGTAACTAACGGGATTTCAAGTAAAGATCCTCTTTTTCTATACCGGTTGTGCAGAGCAGAACTGGCATCCAGTCGGCCGTGTCTCGACTTGAGCTATGTTGCCATGGAAACTATCTGCCTTGCCATTCCTTCATGAGTATATTTTATGATTTGATTAGCCTGTGCTTGAGTGCAAAAGGGCCGAAATCAGAAGAATGAGAAAGACTATCGAAAATTCATGTAGCCAGCGGTTCCTTCTGGATCCTAAACTATATGTATGCAAAATTTGGTTGAGATTGGTGGTACGGTGTAGATTTGTATACGGAACAGACCCACCCACATACCCACATACAGACTTTCACTTTTATATATAAGAAGATGGGGTGGAAAATTATTATCCCACTGCCCATCCCCGACAGTATGTTTTCTTATAATGAGCAATGGGGTAATAATTCACCACCTCCAAATTATGATGATACTGTGTTTATCACTCAATAAGGAGGTTTATTTAACAAGATATAGCATATACAAAACACACATCACGCTCTATAATAAAAATATAAAAAATCGTAACTCCCACGCAACACACCTATAACATCTTTGCTGAAAACTGCACAAAAAATATAAAAGTGATATTCGAAATATAATTCAATAAATTCAAAATAGTATTTGCTAAACACACAGAAAATTAATTTTAAAAAGTTTCTAATCTATGGCAAACACCCTAAATAGGGTAATTATTTCCTTTCTAGCTGAAATGTATTTACTCAAGTGACCAAAACCATTATTAACATTATATTTCAATTATATACCAACTTTTACAAATCTCCTCCCATGAAGGGCCCAGGTCGACCAAGCGACCGCTGCTCAGCCATTCGGCCCGCAGACACCGGGGCGACGCGTGATCAACGCATGGGTCCCCTTGGCCGAAAACCTTGGTTTTCGTGATCGGGGCGCTGCCTCACTGTCAGACAGCTACTCAATTGTCCTCACGAGGCTGAGTGCACCCCATTCCAACCCTCACGTCAGTTTTAAAATCCCTGACGGAACCAGGAATCGAACCCGGGGTCTCCGGGTGAGAGGCAGGCGCGCTACCCCAACACCACGGGGCCGGCTCAATAAAGACACCTTCTTCTGTATTCACTCAGCACAACCCAACTGGCGAGCACGTGCGGTTTCTGATGACAGTATACCGGTACATCAATATTTCTGGGCAGCTAGCTTGTGGATGCATGTGGAACTGCTTGAAATGAAAAGGATGGGAAGATTCTCTCCCTAACAACATGAAAATCCATAGCCTACTTCCAGTCTCCAACCGGGTCAGGAATGGAATGAATGAAGCCCCCATCTAGCGGCGACGATATGAACTGTGCCGACTGCCGAGGCCTGACCAAGGAGTAATAGGCCTGACGCACTCCTCTGGGGCAATGATTAAATGAATGACAGATGAAATGAAATGATAGTGGAGAGTGTTGCTGGAATGAAATGTTGATAGAGAAAACCGGAGTACCCGGAGAAAAACCTGTCTGCCTCCGTTTTGTCCAGCACGGATCTCACATGGAGTGACCGGGATTTGAACCACGGAACCAGCGGTGAGAGGCCGGCGTGCTGCCGCCTAGCCAAGGAGGCTTCAAACAACTTTCTATAAATACATGGCAGGAAGATATTATCCCAACGACCTATAAAGAGTTTGTCACAGGCTCTACCAGTTGCAGCTATAGACGCGCTTAACAACCCTTGAATGCTAGTCTGCGTGGATTTATGTAACGAATGACATCAACAGGTAAATATCTCCAGTTGACAAATTTTCGCAAACCTATGTAATTTAGCATGTTTCAAAACACACAGAACATGACGTCAGATGTCTATACTGCTTATCGCAATTCCGCTGCTCGTATTATATTGCCATCGACTTTAACGTAAAAGCACTACATTGCCTACGTCACAAAACGATTTACTTTCCGAGCCAAGGTCTGGCGTGACGTCACGGTAGTTTCGATATTACTCTGAGAACGAGCAGCGCTGCGGCCTCCTCGATTCCTTAGCTGTTACTTGTTTATCATTCACGGAGAATTTCGCGTTCATCATGAATGTGCAATATTTGGTTGCTCATTAGCCTAGAGCAGTTGGGTTTTGTGGCCTGCCAAGTGTCAGTACGTAGGCTACTGATCTCAAAGGGAAACAACAAGAGAAATAAATGATTTCAGCAAGCATATCTTTATTATTTCGTTGAAACGCTCTTTCAACGTTCCAGCATTCACCAATAGGTGTCACTGACATCTGGTAGCGGAAGTTGGAACTACTTGAAATTGAACGGAACTTGTAACTCACCCCATGGGTGTTCGCTTGAAGCAGCTACACACTCTGGTTGGTTGGTTCCTCAGTTTAGGGGCTGCGACAACGCGGTCATGTAGCCCCGTGTACTTTGGGTGTGTGTAGAATCTGTCTGATAACCGGTGTTAATTGTGATGGCTGTATTAGTGTGTGTTATCTGTAATTCAGGTAAGGACTACAGACGATCAATTTTAAGTAGTTCCTTCTTTTGCTACCAAATGCTACCGTCAACGACACCTTGTTGTGAACTTGGCTACTAGATGACACCGCAACTGACACCTGCTGGCGAACGTTGGAACTTAAAGAGCGTCAATCAAATCTAACCTACAAATTTAGCTCCACACAATTGTAGTTAGTGGAAGGGTCTTTTACATGCCAGGAATCTATAGCATGGGCCCGCTGGCGTTACTTCCCCACCGAAGGAAGGCTAACTGAGGGATTTTTAACGCTTTTAAAGAATCCGATGTCTTCGGTCGGGTTTGAACCCGTGATCTTGGGCAAAGAAGCTCAGCATGCTACCAACTACGCCACCGAAGCCCCCGAAATATATTCCGTAGACACCTGTTTGAAATTTTCCAAACACCTCCAGTTTAGCCATTTAACACAGCTAAGACATCGAGAAACTCACCCAGATACAGTACCGGTACGGCAGTGAAGTATCATCAGCACTCACCTAGAACAAGAGAAACATATCGTCAGTACAGTTCACCGGAAATGTAACACTACCAACATAGTCGCTTACTTTTACAACTGGAGTAACTAAGACAGGGAATTTAAAGCACTGCAAAGCAAAAAGTGCAACACTGTCGCATGTTTACACAGAGGTCACTGCCCTTTGATCAAGATGTGTAGATTTGTATAAATTACAAATAAAATCACTTTTGATATTATATACCTAGAGTTCTGTGGACTTGTGTTGTCGTCCAGTGTTTATGCTGTGTTACCATGACTACAAGTAGTCTAGTAGTCCAACGAGTATTAAGTTATCTCACGCCAAAACATAACCTAAAGAAATCGTTTGTTTACACAAAGTAAATGCACTGAATAGACCTAGACATAACTTAAGGTTCAATTAAGATTGTTTAAAGTTTAAATAGGCTTCTGTGTGTTTTGATACGCATCTCTTCCCTGGTTGTAACTAACTGCTGTTCCTCTTGTCAGCTTGCTGCTCATCGAGCCTACCCTAAAGTCTGTTCGCCGAGTCGAGGCAGTAGAAGTAAACACAGCTGTGCGCGTGATTGCAGGACTGCCCGCAAGGGGTGCGTGGAGTTATGCCTGTTGAATGTACGCTTACACGTGAAGCAGCCGAGTGCGATATCTATTTTTATTCGGAGTTATGTTTTTATTATTTATTGTTAGTTTTTGTATTTAATTAATTAATTCATTAGTTCTTAACTGCTTACAATAGGCAACAATTATTTTTGATCGTGTGTACGCGGATTTTATACCTACAGTGTATGTTGGGTCGTAGACTCAGCAGGGGACAATGCGTGTGTTATTACTCCACCAAAAAAGCAGCTTTAGCGAAAAGCGCTGAGTAGATCTGAAAAGCATATTGTGCTAAACACGTATCATACACCCCACTGGACTAATTTCTGCCATAGTAAGGAAAGCAAGTCATTCCATGGGTGTTAGTGAAATTTCTGTGTATCGAATAGTTCGAGAATGTAAAGCTACCCACAGTTTACAGTCACCCAAGAAAGAGAAACCAAGGGCAAAGATTGTGGAAGGAGTAGATGAGTTTGATAAGAATGCTATAAGAAGAAAGGCTCACCAGTTCTTTTTTCGTAATGAGCTGCCTACGATCGATAAAGTACTTATCGCTGTGAATGAAGACATAGATTCACCGGATTTTTGACGAACTACATTTTATAATTTATTGCAGGAACTAAACTTCGAACAGGTTTGACGAGGACAAGACAGTATGTTCATCGAGATGGACGAAACAGTTGTATGGAGACGTAGGTATTTGCAAACAATACGACGAATGAGACAAGAAGGGAGAAAAGTCTATTTTTTTTAATGAAACTTTGCTAAATACAGAGCCACAGTACAGCGCAGGTCTTTACTAGGGCCCCGGCTACGGCATGACAAACTATCTTGGATCATCTAGGCTACCCCTGTTCGGCTGAGCCGATGGCGTGAACTGGGCGGGTTTCCCTATCCGGGCGGTCAGGGGCACTGTCTCGACTCGGCGAATAGACTTTAGTTGTAAAGTTCAGTCGCCCAACGGATCCCCACCGGTGACCAAAGGGAGCGGCTCGTGTTTGATTTGCCTCCCCCCCATTACAAGTGCCTCTCGCCAGACAGGAGGGTAGAATGTTGCCAATATTCAGTACCTCTAATTTTAGAATAGACGTCAGTGCAAGCAGTTCACACGTGGTCTACTCGCTGTTGAAAGTCTTGCAATAATTGAAATTTGTGAAGTGTAGTCTATTGTGTTTCAGTTCGCTTCAGACGCAAAATGTGGCAGCCACGTGGAAACGCTAAACACATCTGTTGTCCAGAGAGAGGATGCGACACCGAACCCTTATAACTACACTAGGCTACTGTTTGTAGAAAGTGAAACACCAATAACAAGAGATGTGACCACATTGCACTTTATACCACAGATTAGGGACATGGCAATACATTACTGATTAGAAGGACAGTCCGGTACATGCACGTTGACAGTCGATCTTCAATACGGCGTCGCGCCACCACGTGCTGAACTCAGAGCCGCTAGACGTCGTGGCATGGAATCATACAGCACTTGAATACGCTGCTGGGGAATATCGTCCCACGCGGTTTGTAGGCACGTCCACAAAGCATCAACAGTGGCGGCAGGTGGACCTGAACGAACAAGTTGCCGACCGACCATATCCCAGACATGTTCGATGGGCGATATGTTAGGCGAACGGGCAGGCCAGGGAACCAGAGGTATCTGTCGTTCTGCGAAGAAGGCTTGCACATTTCTTGCCACATGCGGGCGGGCATTGTCCTGCTGAAATATGGCCTGTGGTACGGCCTGCAAGAGGGGCAGTGCCACGGGCTGTAAAACTTCCCTGATGTAGAGGTCACTGTTCAGATTGCTCGCAAGATATACGAGGCGCGATCACCTGTTATAGGCAATTGCGCCCCAAACCATTACACCTGGTGTTTGTCCGCTATGCCGCTCAACAATACAGTCAGCCTGATTGCGTTCTCCACGGCGGCGTCAAACGCGTATGCGGCCATCACTGTAGGACAGGTTGAAGTGGGACTCGTCCGAAAACACTATATTTCGCCACTCAGCCTGCCAGTGTCGGCGTGCACGTGCCTATTGTAGTCGGAGGCGTCGGTGGTTCCCAGTCAATGGAAGCCGACGCAGTGGCATGCGTTCTACCAGTTCAGCCCTCAAAAGATGGCGCTACACCATGGATGCAGACATGTCCACCCCCGTTGCAGTGCTCCAACGTCGAGCCTACACCGAGGACGACGCTGTTCTGTCCGATACGGCCATGCGGAGAAGATGGCGGTCGTCTCGCGCTGTGGTCGCATTGCGTCGTCCTGCACCCTGTCGTCGCTGTGTACGACCCTCCTCTCTCCTCTGGATCCACATACGACTTACTGTTGACGCAGCGTGTCCTGTACGAGCCGCAATCCCCGGAACAACAGACCCGCCTCCTGGAGCCCAAGCATTCTGCCCCGTTCAACCGCACTCACATGCTGATAGTCCACCCTGTGATGTCGGCGAGGCATCGTTGCACTTGCTTACACGTTTCTACTTGGTATGACGGCCCCACGCCGACAGAGCTGTGCTGAACACTGACCTGTCCGGTCTCACGACAGAGGGCACTGGTGGGCCAATGTGCACGCCATCTCTCTGCGATTTCAATCACTTGGTATGGTACCGCAGGCCTACACGACCCCTGTTCTGGGAGTGTCTCCGACCATTTCTTCTGGGTGTTACACTTTCTACAAACAGTACTGTAGTTGGGCGGGTCTGAGCAGCAAGTTTGTGGAGATGAAAGGCTTTCAAATGTGTATCGGTTAGGCGACAGAACTTATAAAATAACAGTCATAGAAACTGTCACGTAAAATGTAACTTTAAAGTTGGCAGTCCGTGTTTGTGACGTCATTCAGGATATCCAGGCTTCACATTGTTAGCCACATTACAACGCATGACATAACCTACAATTTAATGCCTATCCCTATGACTTACGTGTCGCGAGCACAAATTCCTGTGCATTTTTCGTGCACAGTCGGAATGTTTCGGCATCGCTCGGGATTCCTAGAGCAGCAGGCACGATACACTCCACATTGAAGTGCTGTACTAACTTGCGCATTGAAAGAGGCAGGTCAGGATTATGGGGCAATAATGTATCAGCCAAAAATTGGGGTGGTTCCACGTTGAACATAACTTGTATTTCTGCCATATGAAAGAAGAAAACTTGAACTCGAGGCCCTTAGGTTACTGAGCAGACTCTATACCACTGGTACACTTTACATACGAAATTGCGAGGATATTGTCGAATGATTTCAATTACGTTAGATCTTAAATACCAATAGGAATGCATTCATCTGTGCCTGGTATATTTTTAACTTTACATAAAGCAAGTTTCAAGATCATTTTGCGTTAATAATGCGAATCATTAGCAAATTTTAAACTCAACAACTATCCTCCATGTTTGGTTCATCGGGATCCAAATATGTTACAGAACTTGAATGTGGAGTGTCTTTTGTCTGTTGATCTTTGCTCCTCTAGGAATCCCGAGCGATTCCGAAACATTCCGACTGTGCACGAAAAATGCATAGGAGTTTGTGCTCGCGAGACGCAAGTATCCCTATGCATCACTGTATATACATTGTATACTATTGCAGCACGATGCCACGACGGGTACGAGAAGAAATACGGCAGCTATGCTCACAGGTTGATCTCGGCCGACACAATATATTCCAAGGATAAACAGCTTGCTATCGGCTCAAGTAAGATAGCTCGAATAAAAGATAAATTTGAGGATGATAAACGTTTAATTGTCAGGCTCCTAACGGTTCGTAAGCCTTGCATACACGAGGAAGTGAAACTCCACTACTTGCGATATCGCTTAGAAAACAACAGTTTTCACATCCCATTGACTGGGTTAACAAGTACGTGGACACCTTGCTCGTGTCGGCAGCTCAAGGAGATTGCAGCGTACTCCGCAATCATGTCATGCAAATTAGATGAACACGCTGATAGATACGCAAATGTTATGGCTCGCAATTATCCCAAAAGTGCATCAGGTGCTGTTAATGTATTAATATTACTAATCAACGGGCCTAAAGAGGTTAGAGCACCACCACCATCTGATTGAGCAGGATGATTGAATAATTTGTTGTTGCTTACTCCAGGGGTTCCCAACCTTTTAGCAACTGCGCACCACTTGAAATTTTTACAAATGTTGGTGTACCAACAGTCCTACATTTTTTTTTAGAAACATATATTTTTTAAAATTTTATTTATTTTATTTAGTCATCTTACCCTCCAGGTAGCATTTTCCCACGGACTCAGCGAGGGATTCCACCTTTACCGCCACTACGGGCAGTGTCCTGGAGCTGAGACATCTGGTAGGGGGATACAACTGGGGAGGCGGGACGAGCGCCTCGCCCAGGTGGCCTCACCTGCAAAGCGAACAGGGGCCCCATTTGGGATGGGAAGGGATGGGGAGAAGGGGAGGCAGAGACAAGGAAGAGGGAAGGAGGCAGCCGTGGCCTAACGGTAGGGACCATCCTAGAATTTGCCGGAAGACGAAGTGGGAAACCAAGGAAAACCACTTCGAGGATAGCTGGGGTGGGACTCAAACCCCCTCTACTCATTTGGACTACCCGAGGCTGAGTAGACCCCGTACCAGTCCTCACACCACTTTTCAAATTTCGTGGCAGAGCCGGGAATCGAACCGCGGACCTTCGAGGTGGCAGCTAACCACGCTGACTACTACGCAACTGAAAAAAACATTTATTGTCGGAAAAGTGCCCAATGGCTTGTTTTATCTTAATTAAATTACTTAGAAAACTTCATATTTAATAATACTCTATGTAGCCAATACGGTATTTATAACATTTTTTATAATAAAGGAAAGAAATAAAACGATTATTTCAAATTACAGTTTTATTTATTACTCAAAGGTCTAAAATCATACAATTTTATATAATTATAAAAGGAAAAAACTTCAACATAATCCAAAATCTACCTTTAGTGCGAAGTTTGTTGTTGTTTGCTTTTGCTTAAAATAACAATATCAGGAGTAATTGAACTTACTTCTCTCTTAAGTCCTCTTGGACTCTTATTCTGTTTTTATGTTTATTTTTGATGTACAAAAGTTCAGAAAATCCTCTCTCACACAAATATCTTGTAATAAATGGCATCAAAAATAGCAGAGCTCGGATGATCATTGGGTACATTGTTTACATCCGATCCAGAAGTTACTATTAAAGATTTCTCTTTAAAACTGTCTTTCATGGAACAATCTTCCGTTAGATCGATAAAACTTTCCTTTAATTTCAACTCGTTTGGTGAGGTTCTTGAAATGGGATTTCTGATCTAATCAAATTTGGAATAATCTTCGGAGAAATATTTATTGAAACTTTCGTGATGGGCTTCCAAGTGAACAATGATATTTGCAACCAATATGGCATGGGCTATATTTCATTTTCTTCAAAAAATGATGAAAGAGTGTGAAAGGAACATGTATTCTACTCTTATCACCCACGCGTACCAACTGAAACGTTCCCGCGTACTATCAGTGGGAACCCCTGATTTACTTAGTCTAAAGGTGTGGAGTACAGGTGTTTTCACACAAGATACCATAGCCCCAACAAGAGTGCCTCTAAATAATGGCCTGTTGCTGTGATAACTTTGTGTTCCATTATTTTTGCTTTTGAAATTGTCACATATACAGGTGTGCTAGAAAATGGTTCCAATATTTACATAAGACAAATGAAGAAGAAAAGTTCCTATAAACATTGGTCATATCTTCTGAGTACGAGGGCAAGACCCCCCGAGGGCCCTGGCCTACCAAGAGAGTGCTGCCCAGCCATTCAGCCTACGGATAGTGGGGTGAAGGTCAGCACGTCCCGCCGTTTATCTTGGTTTTCGTGATCAGGGCTCTGCCTCACTGTCAGACAGCTACTCAATTGTCTTCTCGTGGCTGAGTGCATCCCGTTCCAGCCCTCACGTCTGTTTCTAAAATCCCTGACGTGGCGGGAAGTGAACCAGGAGCCTCCGGATGAGACGCTCAACACATGTAGGGGAGGGGAGAGGACAAGCGGGCATCGGAAGGAGAAATTCAAACCAGTATTTCCTGTAGGGTACGTATCCTAGCTTTAGAGCATAATACGATGTTGCTCTACGATACGCCCCTATTAAGGAAGAAAGCATTCTCGGCCGGCCGCGCGCTGTAGGATTAGGCTACACAAACACAGATATTTCTCACGACTGTAGTCTACAATAATTTCTTTGTCACTTTTATGGTAAGCGTTCGCTCGGACCACATAAATAAACTATGAAGATCGACTTTTGGTTCAAAGCAACTTATATTCGGACACCTGTATGCATCCGCAATTACATCTTTGAATTTGAAACGTCACGTTAAGTTAATGTGTCTATAATTTTCATGTACTCAAACCTGTATCTTCTGTGAGATCAATGCAATGCGGTGCGTAGTTCATTCATGTTTAGCACACTACGTTGATCATTTAGTTGATACACACAGCGGAACTTCAAGATATAGCATGTTACAAAGGTTTGTAGAAGAATCGTGATTTGATTCAGGTAAAAAGGTAAATGGAATCCCATTCTGTTGACCATACATAGTACACACAATCAGTTATTGTGATTTTTAAGTCCCCTATTTTGTTGTTTTTGTTTTAAAGCACATCTACTTTAATTTGAGACCAAAATTCAATATACGATAACTGTTTCAGTAGAGACTGACTGGTTGTGATTGAATCACTCGCGCTTGAAGTGGGCAGTCCACAAGATGTGGTAATCTTCTGACCGCGGGATATTCATGAGTTGGAGTGTTATTATATCATATATGGTGTCATAGCGGAAGAGGAAACGGGCTCCCTAATTTACTGGAGAAGATGCCTCTTCTCACACCTGGCCTCTCCTTCCTCGGGGCTTTCATCAGGAGGAAGGGCAGAAAAGTCGTGACGAATCAATAACGTACGACTGATTGATTTCGTTAATAGAATCAAGCCCATCGTGATCGAGGTGACTGCGACAAGGGGAACACGTGTCCTGGGACCCGCCTTTCAGGGCGGGGGAGGGGGAGGGAGCCAGCCCGAAGAAAGAATACACAGTAGACTGACGTGCCTTAGTATGTTCTCTTCAGCCACTCATTTCATCAGGATTGCTCTTCCTTATTTTAGGGGCTGCGACTTCGTGGTCATAGCCTATAGGCCCATGTATTCGGGTGTTTATATATATAGCCTATGCGTGGAATTGTGTGATAACCTGTGTTATTGTTATTGTGTTAATGTGATGACTAGTGTGTGCGTATTTGGTGATAGGATTGGGAAGGAGGCAGCAGTGGTGATAACTTAGAAGCCATCCCAGCTTTTGCTATACACCTGAAAGATCAGCTACACGTATACACATCATCTGAAAGAACGGCTACACTTATACACCTCAACTAAAAGAACGGCTTCAGCTATACACCTCATCTGAAAGAACGGCTACACATACACCTCATCGGAAAGAACGGCTTCAGCTATACACCTCATCTGAAAGAAAGGCTACACTTATACATCTCATCTAAAAGAACGGCTTCAGCTATACACCTCATCTGAAAGAACGTATTTTATACATCTCATCTAAAAGAACGGCTTCAACTATACACATCATCTGAAAGAACGGGTACACTTATACATCTCATCTAAAAGATCGGCTTTAACTATACACCTCATCTGAAAGAATGGCTACTCTTATACATCTCATCTAAAAGCTCGGCTTTAACTATACACCTTATCTGAAAGAACGGCTACACTTATACATCTCATCTAAAAGCTCGGCTTTAACTATAGGCTACACCTCATCTGAAAGAATGGCTACAGTTATACATCTCTTCTAAAAGATCGGCTTCAGCTATACACCTCATCAGAAAGAACGGCTACTCTTATACATCTCAGCTAAAAGAACGGCTTCAGCTATACACCTCATCTGAAAAAACGGTTACACTTATACACCATATCTGAAAGAATGGCTACACTTATACACCTCATCTGAAAGAACGGCTTCAACTATACACCTCATCTGGAAGAACGGTTACACTTAAACATCTCATCTAAAAGAACGGCTTCAGCTATACATCTAATCTGAAAGAACGGCTTCGACTATACACCTCATCTGAAAGAACGTTTACACTTAATCAGCTCATCTAAAAGAACGGCTTCTGCTATACACCTCATTTAAAAGAACGGCAACACCTATCAGTCTTGGGAGTGCCCTTAAATTACATAATGTAAACCATGTTCATCGGATAGATATTTTTGAACTTTTCCCAATTTAAGCACGGGTTTGTTTAGGTCCATTTCATTAAAGTTTAAGCAGGCTTGTGTTGTTTTTATTTCAGCTGTGTCTCAATAAAATAAAATATATACACAAATGTAGGATGAGGTTTTTCCCCAACTTGAGGAGTTTGAAAAATGGGAGACATGTTATACTCATGGTTTAAGAAAAATGCCATTCCAGAATTAAACATTTTTCGTCGGATAGTAGCTATAAGTTCGTAGCATCTCGTATTTCTATGAAATGCTATTTCGATCAATATTTTAATGTCAGGTTTTTATGTTCTGCTCCTAATTACATCAACACTGGCATCGTATTTGTGACTGATATACTGACAGTAATTGTTGCAGCTGTGTCAAGACTCAAGTGGGTAAAACAGGATGATTTGAAATTGAACATGGATTAAAACAAGGGAGTGTACTCTCACCATTGCTATTTATACTGGTGATGGATGATATACTAAAGGCAACAAAGGAAGTATACACAAGTACAAGAATGAACAAAACTGTTTCTGCTGATGATCTGATTTGGGGAATGAGAATGTGGTCCATGAACAGCTGGATGTACTGAAGGAAAATATATAGTAATGGGATATGAAAATCAGTGTAGAGAAAAGTAAGACAATGGTAATGACAAGAGGAAAGAAAGAAGGAAAGAGGATTGTTAAAATTGGAGATGTAGATCTGGGAGTAATGGGAAGTTTTGTATTTATTTTAAATGTTTCCAGGGGATTTAATTGAAGAATAGCCTCAATTTGCCTTGGCTGGTTGTACCACCGGTACAAATCTCCCCCTCCAGATCCACGGCGTGGGATGGCAGGCGAAGTCCCGGGGTCACGTGCTAGATGACACGAATGGTCCCAGGGTAGATAAGACAGGTCTGTGTTAGGCAAGACACCCCCGATGTCTGCCAGCAGAATACTAGGGATGCTCCCACCAGATCTTAGATCACCACTCTCGACAGCTGACCATGGCCTTTGGTCGCTCGTTCAATCAATTTCCAGATCTCCTTTCCTGTAACATTCAACACACAACCAGCAACGAGACGCCAAGCACATGTGCACACCATCACCCCATTTTTGAAAACTTGGTAGCACTATGCCAGTATTTGAGTTGAATTTAGCTTCCATCATTTTGACAAACTGTAGTTTTCTTGATTTAAATTCCAAAGTCAGTTTTTAATCACTCGCGCACACAATATCTGGACTGAATTTCATTATTACTTCCCTATCAATTTACTATAATTAAACCATACCCCAAATAAAATAACACCATTACAAATCAAGCATTAAATTAAATAATTTACAAAATCGTCAAAACATTTTCATTACTGAAGTTACTTCACAACCACACAGGTTCTTATTCATAATTTCCATATGAACTTTAGTTACATTAAATTCAACTTCTTCAAACATCAGCCAACAATCATAGCTTTACATTAGCCTTATTACGTTAATCTTTACAATAAAACAGTTACCACTAATTCATACATACTTTAATAAATCAAATAAATTTAAATCATGCCGTACGACCTCCTATATTCAACCTGTGAAGTTCTTTATAAATTCCAGTGACCAAGACCTAAAAATGAAATATTCACATTTAAATTACAATAATACCAACAACTTAAGCACGCCCCAGCTCATTAGCAACAAAATTTGAAATTACCAAGGTAAGTTCTACTAAAACATGTCCCATTACATCTCTCACAAAGCTCCAACAACAACAGAAAACCATTGAAGAGTTATGATAACCAGGCTAAGCAAGAAACGAACACAGGACCAGACCAGAGAATCACACCATATTTATCCATCACGCAGATATCTCACAAATCACCAAAAACAGTTCCCTCCCATTAAACAAATAAAGTTCCCATTGCACACCAGTATGCAAATATGAGTCGCTGAAATACCATAACGAACACTAACACTACAACACTTGCAGTTGCATCCACAAAAGACCACAAAATCCACAAATCTTTTCCACAAAATTCTTTCTATATAACCTCACAAATCCTTCACAGAACATCGAAACCCCCAAAATATCACTTCTCACCTCTCATCGCCGTTATCTTCATCCCATACTAAAGCCAACTCGAATCGTGTGAGCACTATGAACATCCTGCACAAGAATCGAACCGGGTTGGACCCCATAATCCAACCTGACCTAGCTCATGCAGTAGTTATTTCAGCGAAGCACACACTGGCATACTAGGTCAGTCACATTGAAGAAAACTTCAAGACAAAATAAGTATAACCTAATATTACTCCCAAGAAAATAGCAAACAACTTATCTTAACTCCTTCCCTCAATTCTAACCGCAAATCTAAATTTCCATACACGCACACAACAGCAACACAACCACAACATGTCCCAAAATGTCCCCCTAGCACAGTACCAACCTAAAACCAGCCAGGTCTGCCACCACAAATTTGCACAGAGATAAAGGACGGCCATCAGCTGTCGTAAGTTTTTATTTGTTTGTAGTTGTTACTTTGGAAACATAGCAAATGCAATAGGAACACTAGCGCTGAAACATTGCTGAATAGGGGAGATCTTTAGTTATTTTCCACGCCGTAGTTACACGTGGCATTATTGCACCATATGGTGCAGTTGATATAGTGATATGGGGCGAGGATGAAAAGGAAGTACAAAAACAACTAGATGTATGGAATCAAGAAATAGAGAAATATGGGATGAAAGTAAGCACAGAGAAGAGCAAGACAATGGTAATGTCAAGAGGAAGGAAGAGGAAAGATAGAATTGAATGGGAACATTCTAGAAGTGGTTAAAAGTTTCAAGTACTTGGGAAGTGTGATCACAGAAGATGGAAGGATAACTGAGGAAATTGGAAAGAGAATACAACAAGCGAACAGTTTTTACCAGAGCATAAGGGGTATTCTGTGGAACCGAGATGTCCCAAAGAAATGTAAAAATGTATTATATTCAACCTACTACAGACCCATGCTAACATATGCAGCTGGAGCGTGGACTACTACAAAAAGAGAGGAGAGTAGAATACAAGCCGCGGAGATGAAATTCCTAAGAGGTATAGAGGGCAAGACCAGAAGAGATAGCGTTAGAAACGAAGAGATTAGAAAAAGGACAGGAATCTTGAAGCTGCAGGACAGGATAGAAACAACAAAGTTAAAGTGGTATGGACATATGATAAGAATGGGAGAGGAGAGAGTACCAAAGAAAACTTTCTGTGAAAAGATGACAGGGAAGAGACCACGAGGAAGGCCCCGAAAGAGATGGGCAGATACAGTGTGGGAGTGTGTAGAGAAGAGAGGAGGAAAACCTGAAGAAGTACTAAAAACAGGAGAGGAGTGGTGGAGAGACAGGAAACGTTGGAGGTCCTTAATTCACAACCCGACCCAGGAAGCTGGAAACGGGAAATGAAGATGATGATGGTGGAACTGGCGAAATCCACAAACATTCAACTGTTAAGTCATATTTGGGGTAATGGGAAGTTTTGTATTTATTTTAAATGTTTCCAGGGCATTTAATTGAAGAATAGCCTCAATTTGCCATGGCTGGTTGTACCACCGGTACAGTAATGATTAACCAAGAAGTGGCTCCCTATATTGGTCCACATAGGAAAGCATCCAGCTGCAACATCGGTATAGCAATTGTGACATATAAATCGCTCAGATTGAAACTTGCTATTAAAAACTCGCCTGGAGAAAATTAAATGAACGCATTAAATGAAGTACGTATTTCTGATGGTGTGATAAACATGACCAATATATTTATGGAGAAAATGGACTTGTTTAAAAATAATTCAGGCGTCATTTCACTCATAGCATTCGAAGCGAAGCATCATATCCACAGTTGCCAATCTATACTATTTCCAACCAAAGTGGAGGTATTAGGACATGCAGCCAAAACCTGAATTAGTGCACAGTGTTGCCCAATTACTCTTTCAATACTTCTAACACTTGAACCACTTCTGATGCTTATTCACACAAGCTATTACTATCTACTCCTTCCTCATAGTTACGCTCCTTAAAACAACAATAACTACTACTACTATCTACTCCTTAATATACAAATTCTACTGATATGGAATTTAAATATTAATCTTCATCCCCTGGACAGTTTTCATGTTTGTCTTGATGACGGTTTGTTGGATCAAAAAGAACATTAAAAAAAGAAGTTGATTTTCTAGTCATCATCATCATCTTGCACAGTTTCCAGCCACTGGCCTGGTCTGTTTGGAACACAAGCCTCTCCAACGTCTTCTGTCTTCCCACCATCTCTCAGCCTCCACCCTTGTCCAGTCTTCTCCTCTCTTCTTCACGCTTTCTTCCACCCCCTTCAGCCACCTGTCTTTCAGTCTTCCTCTCAGTCTCTTTCCTTCCCACTTCGTCTCGTGTATCCTCCTGGGCATTCTCTTCTCCTCCATTTCTTTTACATGTCCATACCATCTAAGTCTAGATTTCTCTATACCATCCTATAATGGTTCCTCCTTCATTAATTCTCTGGTCCTCTCATTTCAATTTGTCCATCGTTACACCAAAGAAGTATTTTCTATCTAAATTGCATTTTGTAAATATTGTCAATTCAAATAACAGTACAGTAAGTATGTAGTTAGTTTTAGTTGTAAGTAGGTAGTTAGTTTGTCTATTAGATATATGTCATTGTTCTATTAGACTGTGGTGTGTGAGTGTGTCTGGTGGCAGTTGCATTGTTTATTAGTTATAGTTCATTGTTTCAGTAGACTTGTGATGTGTGAGGGTGCATGTGAGTGTGCCTGGTGACAGACTGTTTTAGTGGTAGTATTTGTTGTTGGTGGAACTTAAGTTTTTTGTTTAGTTTGGTATTTAATTGTTAGTACGGTAGAAGGTTAGTATTTTTGTTAGTAGAATTGCTCTTTACTTATTCTGAAAGGGAGTAGCAGCCTTTCAGAATAAATCAAATCTTTACTAGTCTTATAGACGGTTAAGATATTGATAATATAAGCCAAATAATGGCTACACTGCGTCCTGCTGCACGGCTGAAAGCAACGGGAAACTACAGCCGTATGCTATTCCCGAGGATATGCACCTCTCTATGCATAATTACATGTGATGATGGCTTCCTCCCTTGTAAAATTTCAATCCGGAGGTAAACTAGTCCCCCGTTCGGATCTCCGGGTGGGGACTACTCGAGAGGGGGTTAACATCACAGAAGTGACAAAGAGGAAATCTGACATTCTACGGATCGGAGCGTGGAATGTTAGAAGTCTGCTAGGAAGTGGAAGGTTAGAAAACTTAGAAAGGGAAATGGATAGGTTGAGGTTGGATTTGGTTGGGATTAGTGAAATGCGCTGGCAGGAAGAACAGGACTTTTGGTCAGGAGACTATAGGGTCATTAGCACTAAATCAAACAATGGCCAAGCAGGGGTTGGCCTCATATTGAGTAGGAAACTTGGACAGCGGGTGGAATATTATGAGCAATATAGTGAACGGATTATTATTATTATTATTAATCTTGATTGGTCACATTGGACCACTTGAGTCGTTCCACAATCACTTCTTCTTTGAAGGTAGTACTGCTTGGTTCTTGCGCTCTTTCCAGTACTTTTTCATTCTTTCAGATCGGGATTTTCTCAACTCATCTGAAATCTCCATAGGCTTTCTGTGTGTCATTTCTGCAGAAATTGTAGCAAAAATCAATACTAAACCTACCTGCACCACAGTGGTACAAGTCTATATGCCTACCAGTCAAGCTGATGATGAGGATATTGAAAAGGTCTACGAAGAAATAGACGAAATTCTGAGGTATATCAAGGGTGATGAAAATGTTATAGTAATGGGAGATTGGAATGCTGTGGTAGGAAAAGGGAGAGAAGGGAAGATAGTAGGAGATTTCGGATTAGGTGAAAGGAATGATCGAGGAAACAGGCTGGTAGAATTCTGCACAGAGCATGAATTGGTCATAGCTAACACCTTATTCAATAACCACAATAGAAGAATATACACATGGATGAGACCAGGAGATACAGGGCGTTACCAAATCGACTTCATTATGGTCAAGCAGAGGTTTCGAAACCAGATTTTGGATTGTAAAACATATCCTGGTGCTGACATAAACTCTGACCACAATCTGGCTGTAATGAAATGCAGATTAAAGTTGAAGAAACTGAAGAAAAGTCAAAAGCCAAAAAGGTGGGCAATAGACAGACTGAAAGAGAAGGATGTAAACGAAAGATTCAAGAAGAGTATAAAGGAAGGACTAATGAAAAACCCTAAACAAACTTCAATTGCAGACGAATGGGCACTTTTGAAGAATGAAATAACAAAATCCGCAGAAGAAAACATTGGTAGGAAAGAAAGAATAGGTAGAAAACCGTGGATCACTCAGGGTATACTAGAATTGATGGATGAAAGGCGGAAACACAAAAATGTAAGAGATGAAAAGGGGAAAGCAGAATACAGACGTCTGAGAAATGAGGTTAACAAGAAGTGCAAGGAAGCGAAAGAAGAATGGTTGAAAGAGAAATGTGCTGGTATAGAAAATTGTCTGAAATTAGGAAAAGTAGACACAGCTTATCGAAGGATTAAGAATACTTTTGGGGAAAAGAAGACTAAGTGCTGTAATATTAAGGACACAAATGGAAAGCCTCTAACAGATAGGGAAGAAAAGGTTGAGAGATGGAAAGCTTACATAGAGAGTTTGTATAAGGGAAAGGAGATTGAGAATCATGTAATGGAAAGGGAGGAGGAAATTGATGAGGATGCGAAAGGAGATTTAATATTGAGATCAGAATTTGATAGAGCTTTGGAAGACTTAAGCAGGAACAAAGCACCAGGCATAGATGATATACCGATTGAGTTGCTACGCTGCATAGGAGATGATGGTCTGATCAGGTTATTTCACTTGGTGTGTAGGATTTATGAGGCAGGTGAGGTACCCCCTGATTTCAAGAAGAATGTAATCATCCCTATACCAAAGAAAGGGGGAGCTGACAGATGTGAAGATTACCGTACAATCAGCTTGATTACTCATGCTTCAAAGATCCTGTCTAGAATAATTTACAAGAGGATTGAAAACCAGATAGAAACGGAGTTGGGTGAAGACCAGTTTGGTTTCAGGAGAAATGTAGGAACAAGGGAAGCTGTACTAAGTCTTAGGCTGATTTTGGAAGGTGGAATAAGGAAAGATAAGAGAACGTTCATGGCTTTTGTAGACTTAGAAAAGGCTTTTGATAACGTTGATTGGACTAAATTGTTTGACATTTTGAAATCGATTGGAATAAAGTACAGGGATAGGAGGGTGATATACAATCTATACAGAAACCAGACAGCAGTCATTCGAGTTGAAGGACATGAGAGAGAAGCTGGTATTCAGAAAGGTGTAAGGCAAGGCTGCAACTTATCACCCATACTTTTCAATCTTTACATTGAACAAGCAATGAAGCAAATTAGAGAAAAATATAAAGTGGGAGTGAAGATTCAAGGAGAAATAATTTCAACTCTGAGATTTGCTGATGACATCGTCATCTTGGCCGACAAGCCTGAGGATTTGAATGAGTTTTTGAATGGTATGGACTCCGTCTTACGGAAAGAATTCATGATGAAAATTAATAAATGTAAAACAAAAATACTGGAATGCAGCCGAAATAAATCAGAAACCTCTATGGAGATTAAATTGGCAGGTGAAAAGCTGAAGGAAGTAGGAGACTTCTGTTACTTAGGAAGCAGAATAACCAGTGATGGACGAAGCAAAGAGGATATAAAAAGTAGGTTGGCTCAGGCAAAGAAAGCATTTCTACAAAAAAGGAATCTGCTGACATCGAATATAGATTTAGGTATTAGGAAGTCATTTTTGAAAGCCTTTGTCTGGAGCGTGGCGCTCTATGGAAGTGAAACTTGGACTATTGGTGCAGCAGAAAAGAGGAGAATTGAAGCATTTGAAATGTGGTGTTACAGGAGAATGATGAAGATCAGATGGGTAGATAGGGTTACAAACGAAGAGGTATTAAGACGAGTGGGAGAGGAGAGATGTTTCTGGCGACTGCTAATGAAGAGAAGAGATAGGTTGGTAGGACACATACTAAGACACCCAGGAATAGCAAGCTTAGTTATGGAAGGAAGGGTCGAGGACAAGAACTGTAGGGGTAGACCAAGGTTAGAATATGTTAAACAGATTGCCTCGGATGTAGGGTGTGGTAGCTATGTAGAGATGAAACGATTAGCTCAGGACAGGGAGGCATGGAGGGCTGCATCAAACCAGTCAAAAGACTGAAGACTCAAACAACAACAACTCAATAAAATTGGGATCAATGTTCCTGGAGTTATTGGTGAGAACTGATACGAGCGTAGGCGGACTGGTTGCTCGTCAGGAAGTGGAACCTTTGTTATGTTGGGCGGAGCTCTGACATGTGCTCTGCATTATGAAGACGTGGAAGGAAATGCAGTGCTCGTACGTCAAAACTCAATTCGCAACGCCCTGGTCTCCTTTCATATTCAAGTGCTGTGATAAATGGCGGCAAGTCAGTCGCTGAATACAAATCGCTAAATCTACAGGATTTGACACGACACCTTCCATCTGCATGGTTTGTGCTATTCGTGATGTTTTTATTCGTTCAATCTTTTAGTAAGTGAGTTATAACCAGGGATAGGATTTATATGTATTTATACATTTTCCATTACATCGTCATCTTGGCTGACACACCTGAGGATTTGAATGAGTTTTTGAATGGTATGGACTCTGTCTTGAGGAAAGAATTCATGATGAAAATTAATAAATGTAAAACAAAAATATTGGAATGCAGCCGAAATAAATCAGAAACCCCTATGGACATCAAATTGGCAGGTGAAAATCTAAAGGAAGTAGGAGACTTCTGTTACCTAGGAAGCAAAATAACCAGTGATGGACGAAGCAAAGAGGATATACAAAGTAGGTGGACTCAGGCAAGGAAAGCATTTCTACCAAAATTAATCTGTTGACATCGAATATATATTTAGGTATTAGGATATTATTTTCCTTTATTTCTTTCTTTGATAAGTGTAATTTAAAACTATCAGGATATCAGGCTGATAATCTATGGCCCAAAATACTGCCTAGAAACTGACAGTTGGGAAAGACGGAGTAAAGAGGAGTTATATCGACGTTATAAAAAGGCAGACATCAGTAGAGAGATAGAGAGAAGACGATTACAATGGTTAGGACACATTATCAGAGCAGAAGGTACTCTCCCGAACCGTGTGTTCAATTTTCAGCCAACGGGAAAACGTCCAAGAGGTCGACCAAGAACGAGATGGAAAGATCGAGTTATGTTGGCACTGAACCAGGTAGATCCAGATGCAAGTATGGAAGATGCCAGGGATAGAAATCGTTGCTTGCTTTTTATATTGTAATCAAGAATTGTATACCCTTGTTTTTCTGCTATGGGTCTTAATGGCCTGTCACATGCAATAAATGATGATGATGATGATGATGATGATGATGATGATTAGGATATCATTTCTGAAAGCCTTTGTCTGGAGCGTGGCGCTCTATGGAAGTGAAACTTGGACTATTGGTGCAGCAGAAAAGAGGAGAATTGAAGCGTTTGAAATGTGGTGTTACAGGAGAATGATGAAGATCAGAGGGGTAGATAGGATTGCAAACGAGATGGTATTAAGAAGAGTGGGAGAGGAGAGATGTTTCTGGCGACTGCTAATGAAGAGAAGAGATAGGTTGGTAGGACACATACTAAGACACCCAGGAATAGCAAGCTTAGTTATGGAAGGAAGGGTCGAGGACAAGAACTGTAGGGGTAGACCAAGGTTAGAATATGTTAAACAGATTGCCTCGGATGTAGGGTGTGATAGCTATGTAGAGATGAAACGATTAGCTCAGTACAGGGAGGAACCGAGCGCTTCATCAAACCAGTCAAAAGACTGAAAACTCAAACAACAACAACAACAATAACAACATACATACATTTCTTTATTACACACACATATTTATAAAATGCATATACATTAACCATTATGAATATGGTATTAGCCTAAATATTATTATCCGTGTAGACTGATATTAATCTCAAATTATAACAGCCACCTTGTCAAACACTAGAAGGTAGTCTCTACTTAGTATAAAACAACGTCCCCGATTCTTGGATGTCATGGGTAATCTCGAGAACAACAGGTTTTCACCATTCTGTAAAGCATATTATCTCGGGGAAGGTTTCTGTAGAAAATAATTTATTTATGATCAAAGGAAACCAAGCACTAACGATTTCAGTGAAAAAGTCGAAAAAAAACCCTGGCGTCCGTGCGCTTTTTAAGCTTACGCTTAACCGTTAAGAATATCAATATACTATGAGTGTAAGAATTATTCAGCATGAAAATTTCTACCAAAAAGTTCCCGAGAACATATCTCTAACTTCAATACATCGTCCACTATAAGTGTTTTTACGTTTTCATTTCTTCCATCAATTTCCATTCAATTACTCAGGCGATAGTTTACGAGCTGGCTAGAGGCGAGCCTATCACCCCAGTTACAGCCAGCAGCAAACTGACGGTCGTGTTGAGTTAAAACTTCAGAGAAGAGTGGTTGTGTTTGGAGTTTCCCTGGAAGTGCAAATCGGCTTTTCTTCATTTCGCCTGTGAACTTTTCGTTTCGCAAAATACACAGTCAAGTTAAGATTGGACGGAAGGGGGATTTGTGTTTCATGCACCTCGCCATTCTTAAATTACGTCTGACAAGAATTCGTTGCACATGCATGTCCATGATAATATATCGTCCACTATGAGTGTTTTTACGTTTTCATTTCTTCCAACAATCTCCATTCAATTACTGTGTATTAGTGATTTTAAGCCATTATGCCGAGACGTAAAACGGATATAGGTCGTAATCGATCGACATCGAAAAAAAGCGCTTATTACGCAATGCAATCATAACTGTTCCCGGGACTGGTTGCTAGTTTAATAATTAAATTACACGTACATGTTTCGTTACACCAATGATAACTTCTTCAGCGTGGAAAAATCTTAGAAACTAGAAAATACAAAAAAAGAAGAAAGACATGGCACAAACAGTCATTAATTTAAATAGATGAAAGGTCACAAAAATGTATTAATAAATACAACTTGATATAACCAATTTACCCAAAGGATTCTTACTTGTAGGTTAGCTCTGTATAAATGGGTCGGTTGGTTCCTCAGGTTAGGGGCTGCGACAACACGGTCATGTAGCCCCGTGTACTTTGGGTGTGTGTAGAATCTGTCTGACAACCGATGTTAATTGTGATGGCTGTATTAGTGTGTGCTATCTGTTTTAATTCAAGTAAGGACTGCAGACGATAATTTCAAGTAGTTCCTACTTTCGCTACCAAATGCTACCGTCCACGACACCTAGTTTGCAGACTTAGCTACTAGATGACATCGCAGTCAGCACCTGGCATCGAACGTTTGAACTAATACAGCGTTATCAATTCTAACCTACAAATTTTGGCTTCACACAAGCGTAGTTAGTGGAAGGTTCTTTTTCATGCCATAAATCTATGACATGGGACCGCTGGATTTACTTCCCCTCCGAAGGAAGGCATACTGAGGGATTTTTAACGCTCTTAAAAAATCCGACGACTTCGGGGACAAAAAAAAAGAGTAAGTCACGAAATAGAATAATTTAATTAATGAATCCAGTATTTAATGAATTTAATGTATTTGTGTAGGCTCTAAAAGTAACACAATGTAGTGTTTAGTGGTTAAATTCATTTTATTGTCCATATTTTGCAAAATATAGTCACATATGTATGTCACTATTTAGTACTGTATATAAATCCTAGGCCTGGTTATAACCAAGTCATTCTTATTTTTTCTGTCATCTTATCACTAAGAGCAGGTGACCTAGACGTTTCACCGCCTGTGAACTATAATCACCACAATCATCGGATGAGGGGGGAATCACAGGAATTGAAGATAGGTTCAAATGTTTCATCGAATAAAATTGAATATTTAATTCAGACTTAAAATTTCAAGTTGTAATTCGCCCTAAATATCTCCCATTCATATAATTCATATCGAGGAGAAGAGCTCACAATAATGAACGCCCATAAATACTTAGGAGTAACCCTCCAAACAACCGGGATATCATTTCGAATACATGCCATAAAAGTCATGACAGATATACAGTATATCGCATTCAACAATCTCCCTAGAGACGTCAATGACGCTCTTGGAAGTGAAAATTGTAATTTTGACATGTGGCATACAGTTAGTATGGGGATTCTTAAAGAAGAATTACCTCAAATAATGGGAGAACGTGAAGTCTACCTTTCTCAAGCGAGTAATTGGGGTGTCCAAAGATATGTATACATCTTGACGAGGGAGTTTATGTTGTAAGATGTGTTGCTACTTCCAGAAACAGTGGCGTATAGGGAGCTGATGTCGGAAAATATGAAGAAGAGAGGGGAAATTGAAGAAGATTTCTATGCAACAGGTGCTAAGTTAGACAGGAGCTGGACAGGACCGAATAAAAGCATGGAGAATGTCGTGACGCGACTGGCAGTACAGTACATGGTTTCCACCATAAAGTGTGTTCCATAATACAGGGTCTTTATATTTACTTGGCAAGGACATTCTCGCTCACGTGCTCCGCCAGTGACGGCTCAAAGGACACACAGGACGCGACATCGTACGGGCAGCAGTCGACAATATGGCGCTGCACGAACAAGTATCCTCTGTGAAAATAACTTTTTAAAATTTACATTTTTGAAACGACGGCGGAGGATCGAGTGGGTGAATGAAGTGTATTTGGGGAGAGCCGATTATGGGGAGTATTATCACTTGTTTCCAGTATTAAGATGGCACGAGCATCACTTCGTACGTTACACGAGGATGTCAATCTCAACATTTGGTTATATCCATAACAATAATAAAGTGTGTTTGTGTTCTCCACAATGTTGTGAGGGACAAAGATAGTGAAAATGACCCCGCATTCAGAGAAGTGCGTTTTAATGCACCTCCAGCCACGACTCTACACAGATATAGGAGAAATAACAGATACACATCTCGAGCACAGGATATCCGTGATGAATTTTCCAACTATTTAAAAACACAAAGACTTTTAAGGGAGACTATAGTGTCTGAAAGTATGGTTAAATGATTGTAACATATTTTATAATTTTTGCATAAACCATAGTAGTTGGAATTGAAAATGATTTCTTTATAAATATTCCAACATCAACATATATAACCATTCCAGTATTCTGTGTTGTTTACAAAATATACGAATTATACTTTCTTGTTGTATTCATTGCTCTTCCTATTTCATCCCGCAGCTTCTCAATCACACCTCTGTTGCGATAATGCTTGTGACTAGCCTGCCAAATCGGTGGTCTAGCAAATACTTCATTAATAAGCAGCTCACCGTCCATGATGCAACGTGCAGCCCGCGTCTACCCGCCTCAAGAAAACAAACTAGACTGTTCCAATTTGAGCCCCGCCCCGCCCCGTGCCGCTTCCTGTATGCCCTTACACTTACACGGCAGTTGCCAGCTATCGCGCGCGCAGAATACGGTGCTTAAAATCAGTATAGGCCTAATGCATTTTTACTCACCATGTTTACAGTAGATGCTGAAAATGTTCCCCATCCGCTGCCAAACATAATTGGCATCTCCCTATGAAGTTTTCGGTTACTTCGGTTAATTTAGCTTCACTAAGGAAATAATGACGTCTATTTTTATTGTTTACTGAACCTGTACGTTTGAATCTCTTAGCCAGTTGTTTTATTGTCCAAGTTATAGGAATGGGTCTCCCTGGAAATGTCACTCGAAACTTTAGTCTTCTTCTAGTGCACGATTTCCTGCACTTTGTGTACGTATTGTGCAGATATACACGATCACGTGACGGATATTTCACATAAGGCATTACAGCACTATACACAATCACAATAAAACACAATACAATACGATATACAGTACACAGTAGCTTTATAAAACACCCAATTAGCTCGGAGCTCACACGTTTACCGCAGCAAGAGCGTAGGAATACGGCCGGAGACCGCGCGCCAACCTGTAACAGCCGGCGAAGGTTGAGCGGAATCGCCCTGCCAAGCAAAAACAAAGACCCTGTAGTTTTCATACAGTGACGAATAAGTGCCTGTGTAAATTTTGTAAACTACAATGTGATAAATATCATGTTTTAGATTGTAAGTGACTGAATTCAGTGTTGAAATGTAAATTATGTATTTTAATTATCCTCCTGCTATGCATGGCTACTTGGCTGCAATTATTAAATTAATTCATATCATTGAGGCTAATGGTAGAGAACTCGTTTTGCTTTCCAGCTACTCAGAGTTTAGTGAGCTTTAGTCTATCGGCGAGAATTATCATACCAGTCCTCATTTAGAATACTTCTGACATTTAAAGGAATTCCTTTGTGTCCATCCCATCTCGAAGATTGCTCCTCCGTGTGGCGATAATTACTAAGAGGCAGGCGAAGTTGAGAAAGTTGATTCTCTCCCTCAAGGTCCAGCTTTCACATCAATGAGCCCTCTCTTGCTAAGTTCCCGTTAACTCAAGCGTCATTATGTGCTTGTAAAATGAAGTTCTCATTCCCCTTCCTTCCCGCCAATCAAATGTCAGGGTGGCACACAAGGTTGCTTCACCATGATCATTCTGGCTTCTTTCAAATGTCATACCTTACGGACTTTGCCCTCTGGACATCAGCACTGTACATATCCCATCCATTTGAGCTGCTCTCATCTTTTCATAGTAATTAGGCATTCTGGATTCTCAATTGCTATTTCCCTGCACCAAACGTCCTGCTTTAACAAATCATTTGTGGTCACGGGTTCAAGACTGTGGTAATTCCCGCCAATGAATGTCAGGAATGCCACCTATTTTGAGCCATTATGAGCCAGAGCCATTATGAGCCATTATGAGCCTTTATGAGCCAGAGCCATTATGAGCCAGTGCCATCACGAACCATTATGAGCCATTTTGAGCATTATGAGCCAGAGCCATTGAGTCATTATGAGCCATTATGAGCCAGAGCCATTATGAGCCATTATGAGCCATTTTGAGCCATTATGAGCCATTTTGAGCCATTATGAGCCAGTGCCATCATGAGCCATTATGAGCCATTTTGAGCCATTATGAGCCATTATGAGCCAGAGCCATTATGAGCCAGTGCCATCACGAACCATTATGAGCCAGTGCCATTATGAGCCATTTTGAGCCATTATGAGCCAGAACCATCATGAGCCAGAACCATTTTGAGCCATTATGAGTCAGAGCCATTATGAGCCATTTTGAGCCATTATGAGCCAGAGCCATTATGAGCCAGTACCATCATGAGCCATTATGAGCCAGTGCCATTATGAGCCATTATGAGCCAGTGCCATCATGAGCCATTATGAGCCAGTGCCATTATGAGCCATTTTGAGCCATTATGAGCCATTATTAGCCATTATGAGCCAGGGCCATTATGAGCCATTATTAGCCATTATGAGCCAGTGCCATCATGAGCCATTATGAGCCATTTTGAGCCATTATGAGCCAGAGCCATTATGAGCAAGTACCATCATGAGCCATTATGAGCCAGTGCCATTATGAGCCATTTTGAGCCATTATGAGCCAGAACCATTATGAGCCAGAACCATTTTGAGCCATTATGAGCCATTATGATCCAGAGCCATTATGAGCCAGTGCCATCATGAGCCATTATGAGCCAGTGCCATTATGAGCCATTAGGAGCCATTTTGAGCCATTAGGAGCCATTATGAGCCATTATGAGCCATTTTGAGCCATAATGAGCCAGAGCCATTATGAGCCAGTGCCATCATGAGCCATTATGAGCCTGAGCCATTCTGAGCCATTATGAGCCAATATTGAGCCAGTGCCATCATGAGCCATTATGAGCCAGAGCCATTATGAGCCATTCTGAGCCAGAGCCATTATGAGCCATTAAGAGCCAGAGCCATTATAAGCCATTATGAGCCATTATGAGTCATTATGAGCCAGAGCCATTATGAGCCATTATTAGCCATTATGAGCCATTAAGAGCCAGAGCCATTATGAGCCATTATGAGCCATTATTAGCCATTATGAGCCAGAGCCATTATGAGCCATTATTAGCCATTATGAGCCATTAAGAGCCATTAAGAGCCAGAGCCATTATAAGCCATTATGAGCCATTATTAGCCATTATGAGCCAGAGCCATTATGAGCCATTATGAGCCAGAGCCATTATGAGCCATTATGAGCCAGAGCCATTATGAGCCATTATTAGCCATTATGAGCCAGAGCCATTATGAGCCATTATGAGGCATTATTAGCCATTATGAGCCAGAGCCATTATGAGCCATTATTAGCCATTATGAGCCAGAGCCATTATGAGCCATTATGAGCCATTATGAGCCAGAGCCATTATGAGCCATTATGAGCCATTATTAGCCATTATGAGCCAGAGCCATTATGAGCCATTATGAGCCAGAGCCATTATGAGCCATTATGAGCCATTATTAGCCATTATGAGCCAGAGCCATTATGAGCCATTATGAGCCAGAGCCATTATGAGCCATTATTAGCCATTATGAGCCAGAGCCATTATGAGCCATTATTAGCCATTATGAGCCAGAGCCATTATGAGCCATTATGAGCCATTATTAGCCATTATGAGCCAGAGCCATTATGAACCATTATGAGCCATTATGAGCCAGAGCCATTATGAGCCATTATGAGCCATTATTAGCCATTATGAGCCAGAGCCATTATGAGCCATTATTAGCCATTATGAGCCAGAGCCATTATGAGCCATTATGAGCCATTATGAGCCATGACCACCTGATGAATAGGGATCAGATTTTTATAAATGCATATTTTGTGGGTATATTGGATTTATTGCATATTCTGAGCATAACAGAAACTTTCCGAGCAAAAGATAATTTGATAACAGTATTTTATGCGAGGCTATTCCAAGAAGGGAATGGGGTAGGACAAACCCTTTCATCATCCAAGTTTCATTGAGTGTGGATGGTTAAATCACGAGAAAAGTATATTTAAAAGTTTCAACTTCGCTTGGCCGCCATGTTCGATTTGTAGTTAACAGGTGTTTGAAAGTCTCATAGGAGAACTTCTAGTAGCGCCCTTTATCACCGTATAAATTTCAGCGTGATATCGGTAATAGTTTCGGAGATATAGAATGCCGGTGAAATATTTCGCACAGCCGCCATGTTGGATTGGTGAGACGTAATAACATTCCAAGGGCACGGTCGGGGTCGACCAAAATGGTGCTATGACCTCACACTTCCTGGAGGAGAATATATGACTTTCAATTCGCCTAAAAAAAACTAAATGAGGGGTTGACACCTAAAATAACCTAAATAGCTGTTTTGCCTTTTTCATATAAAAAATGTTAATTCCCCATTGAAATGCATAGTAAAATTATTTCCACCGCGATTACAAGCAGTAGGACGGAGCTAGTTCAGGTTACTACCGTTAAATGCAGTATGATGATGATAATTGTTGTTTTAAGGGGCTTAACATCTAGGTTATTGGCCTGTAATGGTCTGGGTGATAGTGAAAGTTGAGATGAGAATGAAAACTATAACTAATACTAACTACAGACTTACAGACTAGAAGAAGAAATTGTAAACAAATAAAGGATAAGGCAAATGAAAGACAGGAAGAAATGCCCTCAACCCTCGAAGAATGAGGATTGAGGGACTTGGAAGGAAGGAGAGCCATGAAAGTCAGATGGGAAAGGGGAAGAGGAGAGGGCCTGCCCCAAAGTCAGTGGAAAAGGGAAAAAAGGACCCAGCTCAGGAATCCCTCGGGATCAACAACTCTCGAACTCACCAACCGTGAGCCCCTGAGGGTGTAGAAATATCCAGGGTGCACCAGAAGTGGTGGAGCTACATACACCCTGCCTCCTTGAGGGCCTTGAGCAGAAGGCAGGAGATAACATGAAGAGAAAAAGAAGGCTGACCCCTCGTAGAAGGAGGGAATCAGGAAAGATGAGACAAGGGCCAATTAAGGCGAGAAAGGAAGAGACTCCTTAGGCCTCGGATACCCTAATACAACGTACAACGTTGCCAGGATGGGTTCCATCACCATTTCCCGGAGCGGCTAGCTGGTGAACTATGTCTTTATTCCCCGTACAAATACAAACCGATATAAAATAAGTGAATTAATTTACGTATTTCACAGACATACAGCATAACCTTTTGATGTATAAGGATTGCTACGCAACCAAGAACTACATTTTCCAACGACCCCGAGCCTAGAAAAAGTTACCTTACAAAAATGATAACAACTTTCGTTCTTGAACAAACAAAATGTTGAAATTAATAAACCTGTTATACAACATTCCAATGTATATTGTGTTAAAATTTGGATTTGATCTGATGACGGGTTTGTGAGATAATAATTCTTAAATGTGACGCATGGTTGAAACACGCTTAAAAACGGGCACTTTTTGAGTTTCAACTGCGATAAAAAATATTAAAATATAAATTAAAAATTCCAAACCTACATGAACTAACGTAAAATAGAACATTGAAAATGATGATGTTATTGGATTTTATATAGGTCTATTGGTTACTTCACAAACAACCTTCAAACTCAAGTGCACATAATATTTTGGTCGACAGTAGTCATGGAGTAAATGGCCTTCTCGGTCGTTTAGTTAATTGCGTGATTTGTCGCCAGAAAGCGGGAGGCGTTTGTTTACTGTCACACATCTGGCAGCCGGAAATATTTAACTCCCATCTGCGTCATGTCATTCGCCTTATTAGATATGTGATTTGAGACTTGGCAGCTTTCGCCTTCTCCTGAATGAAAGTTGAAATTGTCTGACACCACGGGGCGATAATGATCTTTCGTGTCTCTTGAGATAAATATAGACTGATCTCCGCAGCTTTGGAAGACCAGTAATTTAAAGAACTGGTAAGAGAGGAAAATACATTATTAAAAGGAACTTGTTCTAGGACACGGAAAAGAGACGTAGTCCTTCCTCTCCACTCTGCGAGTCTAGAGCAGACATGGGCAAACTTTTTAGGGGCGAGGCAGATGCGATCCAAAATAATCTAGGCGGACCGAAAAGATCAACACATGTTTATAGATTATAAACTTTTTATTTCAGAATTTTTAATGAAACATAACTTATAGGCTACAGATGGTAGAAAACTTAGGAAAAAAGAACACACCTTCATTATTTGTTAGAAGACGAAGGAGTATGTGACAAGTGCATCTGTGACTGTGCTTCTGAAAGTTTTTCATAATCTGGTTGAAACTGGGATGAGCTGATTCTTAGTAGCGCAGCTAATTGGTGGTCTGTCAATCTATTTCTGACGCTATTTTTGCGAAGTTTCATTGTAGATAACACCTGTTCACAGGTATAGTAAGATGCCAACAATCTTCTGTGCATGAGATTTCAAGTTTGGGAAGCTAGATTTTGGTAGGGCCTTGTAGAACTCAATTTTCGAAACGTTGAGGAATAGTTGCTTTAATTCGTTGTTACAGTGTAACTCAATCAGTTCTAGCTGGAACTCTGATTTTACTGTTTCACACTCAACATTAATGCCATGCTGAAAACGTTGAAGTCATGTTCAATAACTTTGAAGTCCTGAAATCTTCATTCAAATTCGTCCTGGAGATTTTTCGCAAAAAGAGATATTACACAAAATGCATCAACACAATGAGATTGAAATAGGTTTTCACTTCTCGGTACACAGAACAGGAAGTATTACCTATGTGTAATTGTAGATAGTACAATTCAATACCATGTCACGGGCCGGATTAGACTAGCTCAAGGGCTGCACTTGGCCCGCGGGCTGCACTTTGCCCATGACTGGTTTAACGAATACAAAGACTTCTGACAGTGTTGGGGAGTGACGCTGTGACTAGTGAACGTTACTGTTTGCATTAACTTGGTGGTAACGACAAAATGAAAATTGCTTTGATAATTTGTGATACCAACATATTAGTGATAGTATGTGCGATTTCAGGGTGGAGCAATTGTGAATGGTAGAAGAACTCCACATCATTGTTTAACTTTTCTCCTTTTTATAGATCTGTGGATTGATGATTAAATGCAATTTCAAATAATAATACTATGGGCGCACCATATTGGTTTACACTTTATCCCTTTCTACCCAAATGAAGTACATTACACATGAATTGTTACATCAACATAATCTCCTTATAACCTTATGTACTTTTGCCATCGATGTGTCAGTCTCTGAAACCATTCTTTTGGAGTGCTGCGTACCCATGCCTTGACAGCTGTGTCCAGAGGTTTCTTCGTGTTCCTGAACAGGTGGTAATCACTTGGTGCCAAGTCGGGAGAGTATGGTGGGTGTGGCAGCACCGTGAATCCCATTTCATCAATGGCAGCGGTGGTCTCCCGGCTAGTATGGGGGCGGGCATTGTCATGTTGCAGAAGCACACCTTTAACGCGTTCTCCTGGCCGCTTAGTTTAAATGGCGTGACGTAAGCGCTGAAGGGTTGCCACATATGTTAGTTAGTTATTGTTGTTTTAAGGGGCGGAACTTTGCCACACATGCTGCACTGTTAATCGTGGCCCCCAATTCCAGCCAATGAGGATGATGCCCTTTGTGTCCCAGAACACTGTCGCCATTCGCTTGCCATAGCATCGATTGTTGGTTCGTTTGCTCCTTATGGTAATGGAGCCATGCCTCATCACCAGTCACAAGCCTAGCGGTCGGCTATGACGAGTGCAGTCGTTGGCCCCTGTGCGTGTGCTGCCACCAAACGGTGGAACAAGACACTAGTTACACCTTCAAAAGTCAAATGCGAACCATACCCGGACGTACAAAAAATAAAGTGTAAACCAATATAGGGCGCCCCTCGTATATTTTAATGCAATGTTTATTTTGTACATTAGAAGCCGGTAATTATACAGGGTGGTCCCAAAGTCCCATTACCCCCTTTATAAATGTGGTTGGTTAGTTGGTTCCTCAGTTTAGGGGCTTCGACAACGCGACAACACTTTGGGTGTGTGTAGAATCTGTCTGATAACCGGTGTTAATTGTGTGTGTTATCTGTTTTCAATTCATGTAAGGACTGCAGACGTTGAATTTTTTCAAGTAGTTCCTACTTATGCCGCCAAATGCCGCCGTCAACGACTAGACCTACTAGTTCAGAACTTGATTACCTTATGCCACCACAGTAGGCTCCTGGCGACGAATGTCGGAACATAAGAGCGTTTGTCGAATGTTTAACCTATACGGTATATAATTTAGCTTCACACAGGTGTAATTAGTGGAAGGTTCTTTAACATGCCATACATTTATGACATGCGACCGCCGGCTTTACTTCCCCTCCGAAGGAAGGCATAATGAGGGATTTTTAACGCTCTTAAAAATCCGACGACTTCGGCCTGGTTTGAACCCGCGATTTTGGGCATAGAAGCTCAGCATGCTACCAACTACGCCACCGAAGCCGCTTTTATAAATGTGTAAGTTGTTTCTTTGTAACATGTTTCAGATTGTGTGAACTAAACGATGACTGATAGCCCAATTACAGCATTGAAGACTGTGTTATTGCAAGTTGTTGGGCGCTTGAGAGAAATCAAACAGAGAAGACCATTGCAGAAGCTCGTGCTGCTGCTCCTCCAAAACAAACACTTTTGCGATGGGAACATCAACTCGTCGCCACAGGATGTGCGAATCATCGTCATCAGTTTATCTGCCTCAAGGTCGGTCTCTCCACCTTATCCGGTCTTCAGCAGCACGTTTCATCAGATTATGGAATCCAGCATCTGAAACCTTCTTCTTCCTCTTCAGATTTTCTTTGTACTGTCCCTTCTAAAGCACTTTTCACCAAACCATCTCCTCTTATGCAGTGTCCAATCCAATTCATTTTTCCTTTCCTTATCTCTTTACCATCATTCTTTCTTCTCCTACTTTCTTTAATACTACCTCATTTCTCACTTTGTCCCTCCTACTTATTCTCCCCATAGCCACATTACGAAAGCCTCTATTCTTCTCTCACCTACTTTCCTAAGCGTCCAAGTTCCCGCTCCATACATTGCTACACATTTCACTAATCTCTTCCTCAGGCTTACTTTCATTGCTCCACAAAATAATGTTCTTTTCTTACTGAAGGCTTCTTTTGCTATTGCAATCCTTGTTTTCATTTCTTTAGTGCATATCCTAGGTATTTAAAACTATCTACTTGTTCAATTTCATCCTCTAATTTTATTGTAAAGGATAACTTAAGGTAAAAAGTGGCAGACCTTCCTCCAGAAGAGAAACGTGTCGGCTCGTCGCGCAGTCCTTGGAGAGATCGCCGAAGAAGTCGAGGCTTAAAACATCTGCGGAATTGGGTGTACCTCGGTCGACAATGCAGAAGCACCTGAAACAAGACTTAGACCTGCACCCATTTTGGCCTAAACCCATCCAAGAACTATCGGATACTAAGAAGGATCGGAGATTATTATTATACTAATAACTCGCCCCGGCTTCGCCCGGGAACAGTTATGAATGCATTATGTGATAAGCGATTTTTGTTAATGTCTATGATCTACGACCTATATCCGTTTTAAGTCTCGGCATGATGGATTAAAATCACATACTGGACTACTAATTATATTATCATGGAGATGCATGTGCAACGAATTCTTGTCAGACGTAATTTAAGAATGGTGAGGTGCATGAAACACGATCCAATCTTAATTTGACTGTGTATTTTGCGGAACGAAAAGTTCACAGGCGAAATGAAGAAAAGCCGAGTTGCACTTCCAGGTAAACTCCAAACACAACCACTCTTCTCTGAAGTCTTAACTCAACACTACTCGACAGTTTTCTGCTGGCTGTATGTGGGGTAATAGGCTCGCCCGATAGCTAGGCTGTAACTGGAGTGATAGGCTCGTCCCTAGTTACCTCGTAAACTGTCGCCTCAGTAATTCGAATGGAGATTGTTGGAAGAAATGAAAACGTACAAACACTTATATTTGGCGATGTATTGAAGATAGAGATATGCTCTCGTGGACTTTTTTGTAGAACTTTTCATGCTGACCAATTCTTACAGTCATAGTTAACGGTTTGCCCAGCGTAAGCTTAAGAAGCGCACTGACGCAAGGTTTTTCTTCGACTTTTTCACTGAGATCGTTATTGCTTGGCTTCCTTTGATCATAAGTAAATAATTTTCTAGAGACACCTTCCTCGAGATATCCTTCACAGGATGGTGAAAACCGCATCAAAATCCATCCAGTGGTTCTCGAGATTTCCCGTAACATCCAAGAATTGGGTACTTTGTTTTATACTAAGTAGAGATTTGCAAATGGGGGTAATTCACCGGTGGAAAATTGTACAATTACAGAATATCACCAACAATAGCATCAAACACAATATACACAATTCACAATTTAGGAACTATAGTAATTACACCGTAGTTTTTACACAAAATTTCAATCTTTTCTTAAACACATCAATATGTTTGGGGAGAGGCTCTAACACTGAGGCAGGTAATGAGTTCCTATTATCAATACAAGGGTTAATGAAAGAACATTTCCCATAATTTGTACGCTGTGTTCGACATAATACCAAAACGAGGCGTCAAGGCGACTTATAGGAGTTCTCGAGCATGAAATGTGGTCTTTTGGTCCAAGAAAAATCTTATGTATTGTTCAAGTTGAGAAAAACGTAGTTGACAACAGAATATATGCGATTATTTTAAATGGAGCCAAATTTGTGAAAAGTCACACAAGCGCTTAAAATCGCGGATATTGTCAAAACTAGCGAGTGCACAGCAATATGACAATAAACTAAACATTAACGATAGTTAAAAGGTATCGCTATTTTTGAGTGTGTTGAAACCGTAAATTAAGGCCTCAGGGTATGGCTACATACATTCAATCTCTTGGACAAAGCCCCAGTGTTGTATAAAACTGGGGTACAGTTAGGCTATTCCCAGAAATATGTTGCTTTCTGTGCCTCAGGCTTCCAGTCAAATGTGTGGAGTCATCATGCAAATTAGTCTAAATGTATGGTAGCAATGTCACGCGAGCTGGATTCGCTCATCAGCAAGGGAAAGTCCTAATCTACTCTCAGAGTGGTTGAGCATTCTTTCTTTCTCTCTCTCTTTTTTCTTCGCGATATGTGTAGAGCATTTACCAAATTGATATTGAAACATGTGAAAACATTTGTCTTAGTAAATAGTCATTTCCAATAAATTTACCAAAATTTAACACGAATTCTTTTAATAGTTCTGAACAGAAGTAAATTGTAAATAACGCACAAAAGAAATATAAGGTGCGTTCAAAAAGTAACGAGCCGGAGGGTGTAATGCGCAAACCGGTGACGACATTGGCTAATCGTGGCGTGTGTAACAAGGTGTGGTTCAGACCAGAGCGTGGAAGGTCACAGCCCGTCGCTAGAGGGCACGCGTGCACGTCACGTGACGATACAAAGCGAGCAGCAGCATGCATCAATCGTCGAACCAAGACCAAGACAGTAGGCCATTCGACATGCTTCCTGGTGTGGTTCCTTTATGATGGTGTGCACACTTCCGACGCTCAATCCGACCACGGCGGCTATGGCGTTCACTGTCACTCGGCGGTCCTGGGTAATGAGTGCATCAACCAGCTGGACGTTGTCATCGGTAATGCAGAGGGGTGCCCCAGACCGGGCATCATCGGCTAACGACACCCGTCCTTCCCTGAAGCGCTTGTGCCACGCCTTGACCCTTACAAGGGACATGCAGTGTTCGCCATACACTTGTGACATTCGGCGATGAATGTCCGTTCCCCCTACTCCTTTCGCTGTCACAAACAGAACAACACCTCTTTGCTCTTCGTTTGACGCCACCGTGTCACTGTTTGCAATGCGACTGGCAGCGTTGGACGATTGATGCATGCTGCTGCTCGCTTTGTATCGTCACGTGACGAGCACGCGTGCCCTCTAGCGACGAGCTGTGACCTTTCACGCTCTGGTATGATCCACACCTCGTTACACACGCCACGATTAGCCGATATCGTCTCCGGTTTGCGCATTACAGCCTGCGGCTCGTTACTTTTTGAACGCACCTTATAATATCTGCGAGGGATCACGGGTTGAGAGTCAGTCTATCGTGCGTCCACCAGCGTACCCAAGCTGGAAGATTTACTGGCTCGTTAGGGAACAAAGTTCCAACACCCCGACGCGACGTCACTGAAACAATAGCAGTGGACCATTAGTGGCGTGGATAGAAAACACACCTGCCCTTAATGCAGCAGACTCCCAGCTACGGCCTTATTTCCAAGTCTTACTGTACATTATTATTATTTATCTATTTAAGCGTAAATTCCCCAACAGGAGAGCGATTAAACTAGATAGCATGATGTCATTTGGAGGCGTATCTCCTGGAGCTTAGTGATTCTGTCTTCATTGGCGATTCATTAAGTCCCGAGGGCTGTATAATTTCGCCAAGGTATTTAAAAGTGCAGACTCGTGCGATTTTACCGTATTTATACATTATTATTATTATTATTTATTTATTTATTTATTTATTTATTTATCGTATGGCTTTTAGTGCCGAGAGTGTCCGAGGACATACTCGGCTCGCCAGAGGCTGTAGCTGCTTCAAGCGGACACCACTAGGGTGAGCTACAAGTTCCGTTCAATTTCAAGTAGTTCCAACTTTCGCTACCAGATATCAATGAAACCTAGTGGTGAACGTTGGAACTTTGACAGAGCGTTACAACGAAATCTAACCTAGACATTTAGCTCCACACAAATTTAGTCTGTAGAAGGATCTTTTACATGCCATAAATCTATTATTGTTTGCGTACATTCCCCTTTAAGAAGAGCGCTAAAACACACAAATCTAACTTTTGGTGGTGGCTCCTTTCTTCTCTCTATCTTCCCAAAAACCTTTCATCCGTTCAGTCTGTGCTTTCTTCTCTTCATCTGTCCATTTACGCCTATTTCTATTGGGTTGTGATCTAAATTCAAATTTCTGGTTTCTGATTTTTAGCCTACTTATCACATTTTTCAAAAATTAGGAAAAAGTAGACTTATGAGATCGGGCAAATGTGTGTCTGTCTGTCCTTCTGCCGGTCTGTCCTTCTGTCTGTCTGTCTGTCTGGCTGTCTGGCTGGCTGTGTGTGTGTCCCCCCCCCTATCAACTCCTAAACGACTGCAGCAATCGAAACAAAATTTGGTAGGAGTATAGATCTAAACCTGAATATCTCACGGCCATATTTGAAAATGATGTCAGTGCTACCAACTGCTGGAAAATCGCAATTGAAATTTGAGCTCTATGTTTGATATCATGGAAGGTATGAATGGGAGCTATTTCAAAATTGGCACAGGTATAGATAATAATATTTCAGTTTAATTTCCAGGAGGCCATACATGGCAGTGTTGCCAAAATGATTATAAGCCTGCTGATAGGTCTAAATTTTAAATGCATATTACTTCTACACTATCAATTGGATTTCAACCAAATTTCGTATGTGCTATGTGTACATAAACAGATATGACTGAGCGTATTCTTAAGAGCCACCAGGGCTGCCAACTGTTAATAAATGCTCTCATTGTTTAAAAATCCAAATACCCATATATCAGAAAGTATGCAAGCCGACAGCTTTAAATTATGCACACGTATAGCACCTGACATTCTATATTAATTTGGAGTAACTTATATTACGTCAGTGCTACCAACATGATTCTAAGCCTGCTGAGAGGTCCAACTTTAAACACATGTAACTTCTATAAAGTAAAGTAAGGTAATTTGGTGATAATTTTATATTATAGCAATATTAAGTATAAATATACATAATTTATTTACTTTAAATTCAATGTATCATATAGAACAGACCGTTAGCTACAGGTTTTGATCATCAATGTCTTCTGGTAATTATTTTTATTGATATCTTATGTCATTTTGTACAACTCACTTCAGTAAGGTTATTTGGTGATACATATATGTAATTTGGTGACAGTAGGGTGGTAATTTGGTGATAGTTGTCTAAGCATGTTTTTACTTTCTAGAGTTGTATACATTCATTACACAGGAGTTTTTGTCTTATGATGAGTTTTCACAACACACGTCACACATGTACACGATTACATCGTCATCAATATCAGGCTTTCGTTTCATGTTGTCTTTTTTCCGGCATTTTACCGTAAGGTAATTTGGTGATAGTCTATTTTCTGAAAATAATTATGAAATTTGTTAATTTACAGTACCTACAACTCTAATATCTATTAAATTCTCATTCCTTTAAACATTTAAAGAAATCAGACTCGAAATCTGATATAAAAATATAAAATAACAATATTGTGGCTTACCATCAGCAGAGTAGAAAATGCTTAAATATTTCGGTATTATCTTAAGGTTTGTGCCGAAAATGTCTGTGGTATCCAACTTTTCTCTCACTGTTAAAAATAACTCACTTTCTTAGGAACAGATTGACACAAAGACAACTAAAATAAACGATATATTGACACACTAAATTTCACTTGAAGAGCACACTGTATTTAAGATGTCAGCACTTGTCAATTCACTGCCACTAAGTGATACTAAATCGCATACCTCAGTAAGTGGAAGGGTCTAAGGATTATATGTGAGCTCAGAGCAAAGGAAAAACCCAAGACTCCCTTCAGACAACAAGCGAGCTCAAGAATAGAATAGGTTTTGTGGTGGCATTCTTTTAAAAGTTTATCACCAAATTACCTGTCTCGCCAAATAACCTTACTTCACCCTACTATCATTTGGATTTCAACCAAATTTCGTGTGTGCTATGTGTACCATAACAGATATGACTATGCCGATTCTTAAGAGTAACCAGGGATGCCAACTGTTAATAAATACTGTCTCTATTTTTGTTACCCCTATATCAATATATCAGAAAGTATGCAAGCCAATAGCTCTAAACTTTGCACACGTATAGTACCTGGCATTCTAGATTAATTTGGAGTAACTAATATAGGCCTACGCCAGTGCTGCCAACATGATTCTAAGCCTGCTGATAGGTATAATTTTTAAATGCATGTAACTTCTATACTAACTAATGGATTTCATTCAAAATTGACACAATAATAGATCATATTATTTCGGATTATTTATGACCAATACATGTATGTCATTGTTGCCAACATGATTTTACGTGCACTATTAGATCCAATGTTTAACTGCATGTAACGACCATGCTATCCATTGGACTTCAACCAAATTTTGTATTCTGTACCTTAAGAGATGGAACTAAGAATATATTCAGTCACCAGGGCTGCCAACTGTAGTTCTCTATTAGGCTACATTACGCCAGGTATACAATATTTCGAACTAATTAGAAATTTCGATATTACCAACTTAATTTCGTAATTATTCTAGATAGATCCATATAGATTAATCATTGGAATGAATCTTAAATTTTAAGAAAAGTAGGTTCTTTAGTTCGTCACGGAACTTCTTGTTTCTCTACAAATGCTGCGGCCGTGAGTGTCTTCTATGGTGATGTGTAATTGTTGTGAGTATTCCATAGTTTCTTTGTACCAAGAAGCACCCAATTTCGACGTAGAAATTATGTTGAATATTCTTTTACTCAGTCTGGTGTCATTCAATCTGGCGATGTGTGTGAAAAGAACTTCACTGTGCGTTTTCTGATGAGTGTCGCGATAGATTCAGTATTTCTGTATAATTCTTCTGTGGGTCCTTTTGGCCAGAAATTATCTCTAGAAACAGCACCGTAAATATTCCTCATAAATGTCATTTCTTGTTTCTCAATGTCTTTAATTTTGACCATTCCCTTGGTGCTTGTGATTTCTGATGCGTATAAGGCTTCCGGCAAGACTACCGTTTTATAATGTCGTAATTTCGCTACCGTGGAGATGCATTGTTTATTGTAGCTGGACCAGCTGAGTTTGTAAGCTTTCTGTAATTTTGAGACTCTTTCTTCGTTAGCCTTTGTGTTCAGACCAGATTTCTGCATGATTACTCCTAAATATTTGAAGTCATTGACTTGTACAATTTCTCCGTATTTTGTTTTGATTGGGAGTTTGTCTGAGGATTCTATTATTAATATTATTATTATTATTATTATTATTACACATTGCTGGTACATCACAACATAACTTTACGGTTTCAGGGAACCAAAGTATAGTTACTGAAACAGCAACTTCTAAGCTGGAAAGTTGAAATCGCTACCCATCAACTTCCGGACAATTCGGGTTGTTGAGAGAACTACTGCCTTCTGCATTAGTTTATACAATTGAGTATCCAGATCCAGTTCTTTAAGGCTTTGGAGCAAGGTACTTGGGATACGCCCGTACTTGTGGCAATGATAGGTATGGTCTTTGCCCGCTCTACATGCCATTGCCTTTTGATAGGACCGATCAACTCACTACGGTACTGTATATTGGCAGATCTTTTCTATGTGTTTTGATTGGAGATTCTTGTTGTTAGAAATCGCAACACCAATCAAGGTAGTTTGCTTGATTTTCTTGTTGATAACCACCAGATCCGGCCTGTTGGGTGATACCGATTGATCAGTCAGAATAGTTCGGTCCCAATATAACTTGTATTCATTGTTTTCAAGAACACACTCTGGCTGATATTGGTGGCACGGAACTTTATTTACTCTTAGAAGCTGAAACTTATCAGCCAACCACTGGTGCAAGCCTTTAACAACTGCATCATGCCTTTGTTTGTGCTCCGTCGCCAGGAAATACCCACATGCAAATCTGTATTGTTTCTGACTGTTGACAACCATAGATGCACTTATCGTCTGGTACAGCTGGATCTTTTACAATGAACTTGACGTAGTTTCTTGTACGGATTATTGTTTATTATCCTTTATACACAGTCTGATTACTCGTATTAGGTATAGGCCTTACAGATAGTACTTACACGAAATTCAAAGGAACCATGGCAAGAGCTGGAGAGTTGATCTCACAACCCACGGACTCCCGGATAACTCGAGTGGTTGAAATTATGACAGCTCTTTGCAGCGTCGAGATGGTCACTCCTTTGAGGCCAGTGAACCAAGTTCTATGCAAATAGTTCGCACCTGTTCCACATGGCGCTGTCGCTCGCTGATTTACTCGACATGCCTTCTCTTCAGGTTTGTATTGTTATTGTTGGGTTTTGCAACATTGATCAAGGTCACTCGTTTCATAAAAATAACTACTGTTCTACAATACTAAGCACTTATGCTCGACCCTGTACTATAATATGTCAGAAAACTGTACTATAATGAGGCTCATTATAACACTATTTTTCATTTTGAAACAGTTTCTTCCACCAATCAGAGCTCAAGAAACAGTTGTTTGACCAATTAGATAATTAGATGCACTGAGTTCCACGGCCTTCTAATTTAAATTTCACTGCCTGGCCTAGTGCCATAGTAGGGTAATCGAGGAGGCCATGGTCAAATACAAGGCATTCTCTGCGTCTCATGCGCTCTGTTCAGTACATAAAACTGGCGAAATCTCGACAGATATTTATGAATATTTATGTTCGAATATAAAATAGTTATAATAATTATCGTCGAACATAAACAGCCGTATGCAACTCGCCTATAATGGTAATTAAGACAGTCGTATGGAAATTATAAAACTCGCATACGCTCGTTTTATAAACATTCTCGTGTCTTAATTATTGTCATTATAGGCTCGTTGCATAATGTACTTATGTTCGACCCTGACTATTATATGTCAGAAAACTGTATCATAATGATGGTCATTATAACACTATTTTTCATTATGAAACAGTTTCTCCCACCAATCACAGCACAAGAAACAGTTGTTTGACCAATTAGATAAGGATAACATCGCACCTGCGCTGGCTTCCAAGGCCTTCTAATTTTAAATTTCACTGTGTTGCCTAGTGTCTTAGTGGCGTAATCGAGGAGGCCATGGTCAAATACAAGGCATTCTCTGCGTCCCATGCGCTCTGTTCAGTACATAAAACTGGCGAAATCTCGACAGATATTTATGAATATTTATGTTCGAACATAAAATAGTTATAATAAATATCGTCGAACATTAACAGTCGTATGCAACGAGCCTATAATGGTAATTAAGACACTCGTATGAAAATTATAAAACTCGCATACGCTCGTTTTATAAACATACTTGTGTCTTAATTATTGCCATTATAGGCTCGTTGCATAATGCACTAATTCTGGATGATGTTGTTGTTGATGTTGAAATAGGAAAGAATGGATATTGATGATGTCCCATTGTGGGACACAGCGCTAATCAGATGTATTCCTAAGCCTTTTCCCGGACATAACTGAATTATTATCATAGAATTCCAGATGTGATGAATGTCCCCTCTTAGAATATTTACCTTGACAAGGTCCAGCATACATTTCCTTGTAATATGTCAACATAGTATTCCTGTTTCTTTTTTAAAGTAATTGTCTTGTTTATGCATTTTAAAAAATAAGATGCGTCCTTGACATATTCTTGAACCGATCTGTCTCCATACTTATACATTTTAAAACAGCAAGGATAATTTTTTTCAAGTTGCGATTTCTGCGTTTATCGTATATTGCTGCGACCGTTGTTACGTATGTTGCTACTTTATTTATTGGCAAGGGATATATTATTTTGTCATCAGCCCTGCGTAGTCGAGTGTGCATTGGATTTGCCTGATATAATACAGTATGTGTCTGGTATAGGCCCTACCTAAGGTATTTATTGCAGCCAATGGCCATGAGGCAATATAATAATAATAGGAGAAACCCCAAAATGCAAAGATTACAATAAATTCTCATTCACAACAAAAGTTACGGTATTCAGTGACTCCACTCTTTGGCTGCATGCCATGGCATAATATCTTTCACACAATTTGCAAACACACTCTATACTGGGCTCATGATATCCTTTCGTTTTACAGAGCTTGAAATGGAATCCATGTACAATATTGCGAAACGAGTGATTGTATGTCTCAGGTCGTAACATGGACCTTTCCACTCATCGGACGTCACTGCGGCTGTTAAATAAAAGCCACTCCATATTTGCATCCTCTTTCAGAAGGTTCTCGTACTGGGCAGTAGATGGGAGCAAAAGTTGACACCGTAAATCTTCAATGTAGAATGTATCTTGGGACATTTCATAGCACGGCCGCGATGGGGTATATTTTGAGACACACAGGACTTTTTTCATGAAAGTTGTATTGTCTCCTTCTTTCTTTCATTATTAGAATCTTACATGCATTTCATGTTGTTTTTTGTGAGATTCTCCCATATAATGTTCAGACCGTAGCATGTTATTGGGCTGATTTAGTGAATCACTAATCTCAAGAAACTTCAAACAGTTCAAAACTGGCTATTAAGACTTGCCACCAAACCTAAAAAAGATGAACGACGCAAATCTACGCACTTCATCCATACAAAAACAAAAACCCAATACCTACTCGATCATCTTACTCAATTAACTACTAAATTTTACCAGAAAACTGCCACACATCCTAACGACCTCATTAGACAACTAGGTACATACCAAGTAGACCCACTACAACGTATTAAACGCAGACCGAAGTACATCCTCATCATACGAAGACTACTAGAAAACCCAGACATCTAACCCATAAACATTATTAACCAAGTTAAAACAAACATTCAAACCTACTTAACTTGGATAAATCATCCAAGCCAACTCATTACTCGATTCATTCACAACTCCCTACCAGATACAAAGCCCTGAACTCCGAAGGAACCAACTAAAATTGATACCAGAGCAGTATGTCGTCCCTGCTCGGGGGAAGGCCACGGCCGACTCCGCCCGGGATGGTGCGACATGCGTTCTGCGCTAACATCATTACCATTCAAGGAACCAACAATTTATTTTTACATCATTACCACGGAGAAGGGCCGATATTTTTGCACACCCGCCGAGACCCATTTATTTAACTATTCACTTCTTTTTTCAAATTCTTAAATTTTTTAAATTTTTAACTTCTCAATATTTTAATTTTTTAAATTTTATAATCTTTACCTTTTAAATAATTAATAATTCAATCTCCTTATTTAAGCCCTCCCTTTCCCTGGCACTCTTGACCTATACACTCATTAACTACACACTATACACTTCCTGCCTAGCGGGCCTACCCTTGGGGGGACGTCGGCCGCGGCGGACTCCTTCCGGGGTGCGGTCTGCGGGCGGTAAATCATAAGTTCACAAGACTGCACTGGAGCGTATTATGAGACTCGAACTTAGTACACACTAGGAGGCACAGTTATATTGACCAACCTCAATGTTTGGCATATATTACACTGGCCTCCACACCTCAAGACATTTCCAAACCTTCACATTACACAATTAATAATCCTAATTTAACTTAATTATTCACAATACAGCTTTATTTTAACATAGAAACACTATTAAACTCCATTCAGCACACAGCCAATCAGAGCACAGCATTTCTAAATTCAAACTCCCCGCTCCAGTGACAGTCTTGGCACATTTCTAGTAGCAATTTAATGCTACAAAGTAATACCAAACCTTCTTCAGGTCTATTTCTTTCACTCTCCAAAATTACTACCTAACTTTACCTTCTAAAGGTCTGCACATTTCCTTAATTTCAAGAAGCTGCTGCACAGCTTAAAACCTATTACACACACCGCAATATCACATACATTTTAACCATGGCGAGCGTAGCGAATAATTTTTAACAACTTCAGCATCGGCAGGAGTGTGCACCGGCCCACAATGGCCAACAGGCACATCCTGCTCCGAACCTAAGCTGGAACGGATCTGCTACTCTCTATTTCATCTTGCACTGCCCCTAATAATTGATTAATCACTCCTGTATTTAGTCAATTAAAACAACAATATTTTTATCCTAGCAAAACTCACGTCATTCACTGCAAATACTCTGGCCAAAAGTCACTCATTAGACTAAAGCCAGAGGTAGCGTCCAGATCTAATAGTATTATTATCATTATTCTCACACTTCATACCAACAAACTAGAGTGAAAGGAGCCCGGTTCACGGGCACCAGACTCTTAATTTTCACCCTGCATTGCACCTTTCAGGTGCTTTGCTATCACAGTCTGAGAGTAGTAGCTTGCTACGATATGGTACGATATGTGTAACCAGCATTGCTTTTATGGCCTGTCTAGTCATGGAACATGGTATTGTTCTGTCCATTATATGATCGGTGAAGGTTCCTCCATGTGCCTGAAGAATTAGTCCTAACTACCGTTCTTAAATTGATTGGCAATATGTAACGCCTTGTCAAGTCAAGTTCTAGGGCAGTGTTATCCCCTGGCGAGCGCGAAGCGCCACCAGCGACCCATGGGATGGTTATAAGGAACTGGTGCTCCTTTTAGGCCTACCCTTTTATGGTACGGTATGTAATAATGAAGTGGTTAATAATTATTTTTAGTTGAAATTAAAATTGAACTCGGTTGCCTCTAGGTATTGAAGGAGATAGAGTTTGTGTATTTTGGCGTAGGTGGTGATTTATAAGTTGGTTGTATTAAGTAGAAATATTTTTTATTATTCTAGATCTTGAAATGACTTGTAATTTGCCTGTTGAGCTGCGAATACTGACTTTGGGTCTGCTATTAGACTATTGACCATCAGATTCACAGCGGCATAGGTGGTAATTGCTCGTTCGATTTTCATGGCCGACACAGTGAAGGAATTAATTAATAATTTTGGGTATAGATGTTTGCCTAAATGTGATGTGGGAGCTATTGCTGTTTGTAGTACCTGAGATGTTGTTGTGCCAAGTTTGCCTTTGGGTGGAATCGGCATTAATCACCCTTAGTTTCATTAAAGTTGTTATTTTAATTATTTGGTGCAATGGGGAGGCCTTTATTAGTCGTCGTTCGTGGTTCGTAGTTGGTCAGTCTGGGGTCCAAATCAGTAGTAATCCGCACGAGGAGTATTCCCTGATTTCGCTACTGATTGGTAGTTAGTTTGAATTTAGTTGTTTTAGTTGGGTTATTGTAATGTCTATGGTTGATATGAGGGATATTGAAGATTTGATTTTAGGTGCGAGCTGTTCTAAGAACGAGTGGTTTTGGTTGTGTTGACGGATTTGTTAATAATTTTGAGTATATTTGTTGGGTGGTTTTTGTTGTTGATTGCGAGCCAAGCGAGTAATTTGTTGTTTTAATTGTTGCAGCAGATTTTATTCTTGGATATTTGAAAAGGGAGTCTCCTGCTGCTATTCTACCTCCTCTAGGATATCTGTGTTTACCTGGAGGAAATGTGGAAATGTTTTTAGTGGTGGATTAGTTAATCAAGAAGAACTCAAAAATTATCTGTAAATAGAACTGCGCTTTTGGAATCTCAGTCTTTATTTATGGTCTTCAGTCACATTTATGATATCTAGAATGTATTTGCTGGCGAATTATCCCTCCCTATATTATTCTGCTAAGGTCCCATTCCAGTTTTGTACCGAAAATAAGGTCCCATTAACACCAACTTACACATATGGGGTACCTACAGGTTCAGCATAACCCAATGCGTAAGCGAAACACACTCACTCGCTCTTTAAATCACTCACAATTTAATAAATACCTTAAAACATGTATATTTACAATGAAATAAAAAAGAATGCAACACGGTAACCATGGTAACAGAATCTCACAGGTCCATCTATTTCTGTAAGATGCAATGCAATTCCAATTATTACATTACTGTGAAAGTTTCCAGACGGTTATACGGTTATCACTGTAAAATTCATCAATACATACAGTATAATGCGCTTAAGGGGGTCAAGGGGCACTCTAGATTTTTTTCACGCAATTTTCACGTGAGAGTGTGGTACGAAAGGTCTTTTTCACCCGACTATAAAAGTCAACCCCTGGCATTATACAGCCCATGATGGGCTAAGGCCGACCAAGCGACCACTGCCCAGCCATTTGGCCTGCAGATATTGGGGTGATGTGTGATCAGTGCGTCGGGTCCCCTCAGCCGTTAATCTTGGTATTCGTAATCGGGGCGCTGTCTCACTGTCAGACAGCTACTCAATTGTCCTCACGAGGCTGAGTGCTCCCCGTTCCAACCCCACTATTAAGGGTCTCCGAAACCCACATTTAAAGGCCCTTAAATTAACAGTGTCTGTGATATTCCTAGAAAATTAAAACATCGCTCTGATATACCTATGAAGGAATGACAATCCCCTAACCACTGCACCAGTAGCTGAATTGATAAAGTCTGATTATTCATACCAAGGATAATTCAGTCATGGCATTCATGATTGAGATTTTACTAAGTGTACCCTTTACAACTAGAATATTCGCGGGCGAAGCCGCGACGGGTAATGCTAGTTATCATTATTATCATTACATCGCTTTGCCCATCTCTGGGCACGTTCATCAGTCCATGGTTTATTGGTTTTGGTATCCATTTTCTCTGCAAAATGAGAATTGTTGGTTACTGTTTTGAACTGGAGTCGATCTTATATGATTTCCTCTGTGATGCTAATTTCTTGAAAGTATTTTTCTATTTTACTAAGCGGGTTGTTCTTTCTTTCCTTCTTTCTTTCTTTCTTTCTTTCTTTCTTTCTTTCTTTTGACGTGAGAACGTCAAATAAGTTGTTGGAATACAGTGACGTTCGTGAAAAAGTGTTACAGTGAAAGGTGATGATATCGTTTTCTCTCTCTTCTGTTGCGGCGCTCCAGTGTCGCTACTGTCGTTTTTGGATGTCACGGGTGAACCTCTGGATGGATTTTGATGCGGGTTTCACCATTCTGTAAAGGATGTCTCGAGGAATATTTCTGTATAAAATAATTTATTTATGATCAAAGGAAGCCGAGCAGTAACGATTTCAGTGAAAGAGTCGAAAAAGAAAGGACATGGCGTCAGTGTGCTTCTTAAGCTTACGCTGGGCAAACCGTTAAACATATCAATATACTATGAGTGTAAGAATTGTTCAGCATGAAAAGTTATAAAAAAAGTCCCCGAGAGCATATCTCTATCTTCAATACATCGCACACTATAAGTGTTTTACGTTTTAATTTCTTCCAACAATTTCCATTCAATTACTGAGGCGACAGTTTACGAGCAGGCTAGAGGCGAGTCTATCACCCCAGTTACAGTCTAACTAGCGGGCGAGCCTATTACCCCAGATACAGCCAGCAGCAAACTGTCGAGTCGTGTTGAGTTAAGACTTCAGAGAAGAGTGGTTGTGTTTCGCCTGTGAACTTTCCGTTCCGAAAAATTCACCATAAAAAATATACTGTATAAGGAAATCAGTCCGAGAATACGTTGTCACGCTCAAATATCGTCGCGCATCGTAGTTGCACACACCCAACGATTTCTTTCTTTTTTCTTTATGGCCATTCTTAGAGCGCGTTGGAACTTGATGACTTTCGTCTTCTTCTTCTTCTCCCAAAACCTCTTCACAGACTCACTGTGTTGCTTCTTGTACCAGTCCTTATGTCTCATCATGTTCTCTCCTATGTTCTTCCCTTTCAGGTCCACCCTTGTTTGCTCCAGTCAATTTATTTTTATATTTTGTATTAATTATAGCCTATTGAATATTCTATTGTTGTTTATCTATACTAATATAATAAAGCTGGAGAGTTTGTTTGTGTGTTTAAACGCGCTAATCTCTGGAACTACCAGTCGGATTCGAAAAATTATTTTTGTATATGATATCCAGATTCAAGAGGAATAGTTTAGGCTATGTAGCATTATGCTACATCTCTAAGGTATCCTCAAAGATTGATTTTTGTTCAGTAAGTCGGAAGAACAAGCGCTCATGAACAGCTTCAATAATACCTAAGTCTATTGTTGCCTGGCAATGCGGGCTGCATCACGTCGCCCCTACCAGTGTTCTGGTGCAGAATTGCGAGCTGCTTATAAATTGCAGTCACGGGGAGTAATTGGCGCAAAAAGATTTCTTAGGCCCCTTGAAACAGTTATCATCATGACAGTAGTATGCCTCTGTATAAGGGCGATGGTGTTGGTGCAGTGCACTGAGGTTATCAGCTGCAATAAGCGTTGGTGCTTTCCGATCCTTATCCTTGAGCGCTCCAGTTCTGTAGTAGTATTCATTATCATCCATAAAACAAATAAATCCACCGGGCGAAGCCGGGCACTACTGCTAGTCCTGAATATGTGCCCAACCGTACAGTGTTTGAGAGACTGTAGAGGTCTGTCGTTCGTCTCTTGATCCAAATTTCATTTTCTTCAGTTAGTTATTGAGGTTTTAAGTGGTGGAACTATGAGGTCATCTGCCCTTCTTAACACAGATTAAAGTACACAAATTTGTAATAGAATTTAAAATTTAAAGATGGACTTCTCAACTTCAAACGACCGTAAATGAATAAAACTATCAATAATACTAGCGGACCCACGCGAGAACTCCCACATAATGGGTTGTGTGCGCCCCATGTGTACAGACTACCCGCCCGGCCCTAGTGATATGTGGGCTGTAGGCGACAGAGTTCTGCCAGGGGCTATCGTCTTATTTATTTGTTTAAAAGCACTTTATAAACAAATATAGTTCCGTTAACTTTTCAAGAAATGCAAGATTTTTCCAGTACTATTGAGACGATTTTGAAGATTTTGGTACAAACCACACCTTCTAACTCCCTCCGGTAGAGGAGCTTGAGTTTTGTGAATCATACACCTTAGCGTATTATATAATAAGATAATAAACAAAATTTATGGAATAAACAAAAAAAAAACAGAATTCAAAAACAATTCTTTGAGTCAATGTAGCTTACACTGGAAAAGTTAGATTGCTGGCCCTAACCCACTCTCACGTATATACCCACCCCCCTCAGCACATCTAGTGGGATGTGGGTTGGCGACCACGGGGCCCCAGCTGAGTCCGGCATTGCTTCCACTTACTTGTGGCGGGCTCCTCTCCGTCTTCTTTCCTGTCGTCCTCACTTGGTCAACTCTTGTTCTCTTCCGACCCCGACGGTATTAGGGTATCCGAGGCCTAGGGATTCTCTTCCTTTCTCGCCTTAATTGGCCTTTGTCTCATCTTTTCTGACACACTCCTTCTGCGAGGGGTCAGCTTTCTTTTTCTTGTTATCTCCTGCCTTCTGCTCAAGGCCCTCAAGGAGGCAGGGTGTATGTAGCCTGACCTCTTCTGGTGCACTCTGGATATTGCTACACCCTCAGGGGCTCACGGCTGGTGAGTTCAGGAGTTGGCGACCCTGAGGGATTCCTGAGCTGGGTCCGGTTTTCCCCCTTTTATCCATTACCTCTGGGGCGGACCCTCTGCTCTTTCCCTTTCCCTTTCCTATCTGCCTTTCATGGCTCTCCTTCCTTCCAAGTCCCTCAATCCGCATTCTTCGAGGGTTGAGGGCATTTCTTTTCCTCCTGTTATTTATTTGCCTTATTCTCCCTTTGTTTTCCATTTCTTCTTCTTGTATATAAGTTAGTTTTAGTTGTAGTTTAATTTTCATTTTCAACTTCACGATCACCCAATCCATTAGGGGCCGATAACCTAGATGTTAGTCCCCTTAAAGCAACCATTATCATCAACTCTCACTTATAAAGCGGATGACGATTTTCTTGTGTAGGGCCGAGCGAGGGTGACTCAGTGCCTTGCAGCAGAGCAAGTGAGACGCGACTCCTGACCTCGTGCAGCATTCCTGAGAGCGTGGGCCCACCACTCTCACTCTCTTCCGGTAACACTCAACCCGACCAATAAATCAACACCAATTCAGCCAGTACCCGTCGTTGACGGGCCCATGGAGTAAAGGAAGGACTACACAGTGCTATGACAGTTTGATGGAGGACAGCCTTAGAGGACTACCACTAACATTGGAAATAATACCAATCAGCAAATCTTCTCATCTCATTTAAGTTGAAAGTCAACGTAAACAAACAAAATCGGCAACAAAAAGAAAGAACTGTTACAGGCATTGATCACACAACTTTCGTTTTTAAACTTGCCAACAGTGCATCTCTACTTGGTATAAAACAAAGTCCCCGATTCTTGGATGTCACGGGTAATCTCCAGAACCACTGGATGGATTTTGATGCGAGTTTCACCATTCTGTAGAGGATATCTCGAGAAAGGTTTCTGTGGAAAATAATTTATTTATGATCAAAGGAAGCCAAGCAGTAACGATTTCAGTGAAAAGGTCGAAAAAAAACTTGGCGTCCGTGCGCTTTTTAAGTTTACGCTGGGCAAACCGTTAAAAATATCAATATACTATAAGTGTAGGAATTGTTCAGCATAAAAGTTCTACAAAAAAGTCCGAGAGAGCATATGTCTATCTTCAATACATCGCCTACTATAAGTGTTTTTACGTTTTCATTTCTTCCAACAATTTCCATTCAATTACTGAGGCGACAGTTTACGAGCTAGCAAGTTACAGCCTAGCTAGCGGGTGAGCCTATTGCCCCAGATACAGCCAGCAGAAAACTGTCGAGTCGTGTTGAGTTAAGACTTCAGAGAAGAGTGGTTGTGTTTGGAGTTTCCCTGGAAGTGCAATTCGGCTTTTTTAAACTCGCCTGTGAACCTTTCGTTCCGCAAAATACACAGTCAAGTTAATTTGGACGGAAGGGGGATTTGTGTTTCATGCACCTCGCCATTCTTAAATTACGTCTGACAAGAATTTGTTGCACATGCATCTCCATGATAATATAATTAATAGTCCAGTCAGTGATTTTAATCCATCATGCCGAGACTTAAAACAGATATAAGTCGTAGTTAATTGACATCGAAAAAAGCGCTTATCACGTAATGCATTCATAAGTGTTCCCGGGCGAAGCCGGGTCGGGTTGCTAGTCAATTATAAATTAACTGTTTCTCTGCATCAGTGCATTAATGAGACCATTATTGTTCTTTCTTCCTTTCTTCCTTTTTCCTTCCTTTCTTTCTTTCTTTCTTTCTTTCTTTCTTTCTTCGAATGAGCCAACTATGGACTAGACTACGTAGGTTAACCAAAATGGTTTTCAGCTTGATGAGTTGGGATTGGTGTCACGTTCTTAAGAGTCTTCTTCCCAGCCCATATCTCCTTCATTTTCTGACTTTGTAGTTGTTGAGCTGCTTCTGACCTCTTTGGTCTCTGCCCTTTCTCTAGTTTAATCTGCGGGCCTTGTTTTAACATTTTCCGGAAAGCTTCTCTGTCTCGTATAACGGATTCAGAGATGTTAAAGGTTTGCAGATCTTGTTTAACTTGCTGGTAACACAGTGGTGTTGTTTTCTTGCAGGAGCTGGCTCTGTGGATTACGCTGGCTCGTTCAATCTCTCAAGATGTCCGTAGAATTGGAGGCGTCTCTTGATGATGATGATGATTATTATTATTATTATTATTATTATTTATTTATTTATTTATTTATTTATTTATTTACAGCGTATTTTCCCAATATTGGAAAGCGGTAAGCAATTTGACTCAATTCTTGACGTTCTTCTTATTTTGCCAGTATTGTTTCATTCTGTTGGAGACTGCCATTGAGGTCTGTAAGGTGTGGGTTTTGGTTGCTCTGGTTGGACTTCCCAGTTGTTCACTTTGTTACGGAAGGAGTCTCTGTCTGATGTGTCGGTTATGTTAGCAGTTCGCATGTCTTTTTGTACATCTTTCATCCATGGTGTTGTACTTTTGAGCGATGATATGTAATCTAGTATTCTTTAGGTTAGTCGGGTATTCGGCAGTCTACTTATGTGCCCGAAGAATTACAATCGTCTTTTTCTGATGTCGACTTCGATGTTTGGGTATTTTTCAGTTGTCTTGATTGACTGTAGTCGGTACCCGCCAGGAATGAGTCTTGCTCCCAGTATTTTCCGAATGATCTTTCAATCTTTCTTTCTTTCTTTCTTTCTTTCTTTCTTTCTTTCTTTCTTTCTTCTTCTTCTTCTTCTTCTTCTCCTTCGTCTTCTTCTTCTTCTTCTTCTGCGTCTTATTCTTCTTATTATTACTGCGCTCTGTTCTATTGTGCTTTCCATGCTTTTGAACTCATTTGTTGTTAGTTGATAGTTACTTTGTTGTTGATGTGTAACATCTTTCCGCTCGGTTGCTGGATAGTTTTGTGGGAGTGATTTTGAAAATTGGGGGCGGAAGTGGATCGAACGGAAGTGGATCGGACGGAAGTGCCAGCTGGATGTACAATTGAAAATGTGTGTATTGGAAACAAGGCAGTGTGTGCTCTGTAACGCGAGAATGTTATGGCAATACAGTAGGCAGTGCATTTAGCAGGCACTGGTTTGACGAGCACAGTGGCAAATGTTTCACCGACTTTCATTTGTCATTGAGCAGTTTATGAAGCTTCACGTTCAAGGTTGAATATCACATGGGGTAGGACAAAGGCGACAAATGACATTTAAGTAAGCGGCATTATTGTCAAGCTGTGGGTGAGTAGTCAAATATTAAATGCATAACAGAATGTTGTTATATGAGTGGAATAAAAGCTGTATTTTCATCATATGTGAGACTAGTTCATTTCATGATTGTAGGAAGCCATGTTTTGATTGTTTACGACAAACTGTATGAGAGCCTTGAGAATAATGAATGTTATAGTTACTGAGGAATGTGCTCACAGTATTTGAGAGAACTGTCGACGTTGTGTGTCACTTTGTTATTGAAATGAAAATCCACAGCCTGCTTCCAGTCTCCGACCGGGTCAGGAATGGAATGAATGAAGCCCCCATCTAGCGGCGAGGATATGCACTGTGCCGGCTGCCGAGGCCTGACGCACTCCTCTGGGGCAATGATTACATGAATGACAGATGAAATGAAATGATAGTGGAGAGTGTTGCTGGAATGAAATGTTGACAGGGAAAACCGGAGTACCCGGAGAAAAACCTGTCTGCCTCCGTTTTGTCCAGCACAGATCTCACATAGAGTGACCGGGATTTGAACCACGGACCCATGGACTTTGTCATTATGAATTATTAATGTAAAAGGAAGGAAGGAAGCTTGTAGTTTTGCGTGTCCGTTAATCTCACGATCATGATCCACGGTACCTCCCTTTTACGTGGAATGCGAACGACAGGACATGACATTTCAATTCGAAAATCTCATATGTATTGACCAGGAATCAAACCCAGTCTACCTTGGTGATAGACTAACAGCTTGACCGCTGCGCCACAAATGTGACAGTAGCATATCTCCAATTCAATCTATACATTCATCATAATACCAGTCTGAAAATGGAGTGTAAATTAACATTTTAAGAATGTCTAAGCTGTGTAGTATACGAGTAGGATAACATGTCAGATGTTACATATCATATGCGACTACTGTAAGGCTCGTATCTTTTTTGTTTAGTTCGGCAACATTATTTTGCTAATGGGTTATCTCTTCTGTCTTGGGTATGGTAGTACATTAATGCGCTAAGCAACTGGACACAGATTCGCTTTATTCTCGGCCACTGTTATACCTCGCGCGAACATTAGCTACAGTGGCGTAACTGAGGCTTGCTTCAGGAGGTGCGATGAGCTGAGTCAAAATTGTTGAGTCTTCAGTCTTTTGACTGGTTTGATGCAGCGCTCCAGGCCTCCCTGTCCTGAGCTGAACGTTGCATCTCTACATAGCTACCACACCCAACATCCGAGGCAATCTGTTTAACATATTCTAACCTTGGTCTACCCCTACAGTTCTTGCCCTCGACCCTTCCTTCCATAACTAAGCTTGCTATTCCTGGGTGTTATAGTATGTGTCCTACTAAACTATCTCTTCTCTTCATTAGCAGTCGCCAGAAACATCTCTCCTCTCCCACTCGTATTAATACCTCTTCGTTTGTAACCCTATTTACCCATCTGATCTTCATCATTCTCCTGTAACACCACATTTCAAACGCTTCAATTCTCCTCTTTTCTGCTGCACCAATAGTTCAAGTTTCACTTCCATAGAGCGCCACGCTGCAGACAAAGGCTTTCAAAAATGACTTCCTCATACCTAAATCTATATTCGATGTCAACAGATTCCTTTTTTGTAGAAATGCTCTCCTTGCCTGAGCCAACCTACTTTTTATATCCTCTTTGCTTCGTCCATCACTGGTTATTTTTCTTCCTAAGTAACAGAAGTCTCCTACTGCCTTCAGCTTTTCACCTGCCAATTTGATGTCCATAGAGGTTTCTGATTTCTTTCGACTGCATTCAAATATTTTTGTGTTATATTTATTAATTTTCATCATGAATTCTTTCCTCCAAACCATTCAAAAACTCATTCAAATCCTCAGGCGTGTCGGCCAAGATGACGATGTCATCGGCAAATCTCAGTGTTGAAATTATTTCTCTTTAAATCTTCACTCCCACTTTAATTTTGTCTCCAATTTCCTTCATTGCTTGTTGAATGTACAGATTGATAAGTTTCAGCCTTGCCATACACCTTTCTGAATACCAGCTTCTCTCTCATGTCCTTCAGCTTGAACGACTGCTGTCTCGTTTCTGTACAGATTGTAGATCACCCTCCTATCCCTGTACTTTATTCCAATCGTTTCCAAAATGTCAAACAATTTAGTCCAATCAACGTTATCGAAAGCCTATTCTAAGTCAAAATTACATTTGGGGTTAGTTTCATTAGCATTACGTGCGTTTTATCTGCACTTATCAATGTGTGAATGCTCGAAAAATGACTCTTTTGTTGATATTACATTATAAAGTCTTGTGGCTCTTTCTATTCCCCGGCATTGTATAAATATTAATAAACTGCATTTTAACTTAGTTAAACAAGTAATCACTATATTTTATCCAAACTCAGCAAATTTTCTAGGTTTGTGCCGTGTCTTGTGTGGGGTTTCGCCTAGGACACCAAGCTAGGCTCATCAGCGGGCATTTTGTGTCCCCGCCCGGACCCCCTCAGGAGTAGCGAACTGCGCCACTTCACTGCGAGAACTGAAAGCTCAAGCAGCCATAACCTCCCTATGAAGGCTTCCAAACGTTGGTAGATTGACTTTCACGGCCAGTGAATTAAAACTCAGCAGGCGGGACACCAAGAACCCGCTGATGAGCCAGCTTGGTGTCCTAGGCGATATCCCACACAAGACACGGCAAAAACATTTGCTGAGTTTTAATTCACTCAGCTGTTCTCTCCTGACATTTGGCAACGCGTCAAGAAGAGAAGCAACCAACTGTGCCTACAGGCTGGCGACCACGTTCCCTACGCAGCCTTCTTGTGCGCTCCTTACTCTAGCAGGTACCACTCGTTTAAAGTTGAAATGAAGCGGCTTCGGTGGCGTAGTTGGTAGCATGCTGAGCTTCTATGCCCAAGATCGCGGGTTCAAACCCGGCCGAAGTCGTCAGATTTTTAAGAGCGTTAAAATCCGTCAGTATGCCTTCCTTCGGAGGGGAAGTGAAGCCAGCGGTCCCATGTCATAGATTTATGGCATGTTAAAGAACTTTCCACTAATTACACCTGTGTGAAACTAAATTGTATAGGTTAAGAATGTAAACAACGCTCTTAGGTTGCTACGTTCGTTGTCAAGAGCTGACTGCGGTGGCGTCCAGTAGCTAAGTTCTGGACTAGGCCTAGTAGTCGTTGACGGTGGCGTTTGGCGGCAAAAGTAGGAAGTACTTTAAGAATTCAAAGTCTGCAGTCCTTACCTGAATTGAGAAAGAAAAACACACTAATACAGTCATCACACTTAACACCGGTTATCAGACAGATTCCACACACATCCAAAGTACTCGGGGCTACATTACCGCGTTGTCGCAGCCCCTAAACTGAGGAACCAACCAACCAAAGTTGAAATGATTTTGGGTTTTCACCCATCGAGATCAGAAATATATCGTCAATAATTGTTCAGTCGGTGTGTGGTTCGTTCTTCGTCTAAGTCTTGGAAAAGGGATCTGGTTGGAGGTGGACAGTTCGTTTAGTAGCCCAGATTGAATAAGACTCGAGTTCGAATCTCGTCGACAATCCCATTTTCAAGTCTTACTCTACTAGTCTTATTATTGCCATTTCTGCGGGTTAGTGGATGACTTTATATGTGGCGATGGTTTTTACGGCCAAATGCCCTCCTCACGAGAGATGAAGATGTTGGAAGGAAGTGGCCGTGGCCTATTGTTCTGGCATTTACCTGAGATTGAAAATGGGTAATCACGGACACCGTTAGGGTTCGAACCCACTGACCTTGCTATTTGCTCGGTGACCTAGAGCTGAAGTGTGATTGGTGAATCATGTGATAATGACCCGGTACCGCTATTGGTTATATGAATGGCGCCACTCGCTTCGTGCATGTCTTTAAAATGATTGCCTCTAGAGTGACGTACCGTCTCTTAGTCACCATTTGCTGCGGGCCACATGACTTTTTTTTTAAATACATCTTCCGTTATAATACGTATTATGCGGGCTATGTATTTAACTGTACGTCGCCATTGAGCCTGTAATATCAGACATGGGCAAACACTTTAGGAGCAGAGCCAGATACAATATAAAAACATCATATATGTTTATAGATAGATTATAAAAGTTTAATTTCTGAATTTTAAATGAAACAAAACTTTTAGGCTACAATGACAGAGACTCTGGGGATAAAGAACACACCTTCTTTATTTGTTAGAAGGGGTCAAGTGAAACTGTGACTGTGCTTCTAAAAGTTTTTCATAATCAGGTTGAAACTGGGATGAGCTGATTCTTAGTAGCGCAGCTAAATGGGGGTCTGTCAATCTGTTTCTGACGCTATTTTTGCCAAGTTTCATTGTAGAAGACACCTCTTTACAGATATAGGAAGATGCGAACATGGCAGTGATCTTTTGTGCATGAGATTTCAAGTTTGGGAAGTTTGATTTTGGTAGGGCCTTGTAGAACTCAATTTTCGAAACGTTGAGGAACAGTTGCTTCAATTCATTGTTACATTGTAACTCAGTCAGTTCTAGCTGCTACTTTATTACACAAAAGGAATTAATACAATGATGCACAGATCAGAATATATGACCTATGTGTAATTGTAGGCTATAATTCGAAACCGTGTCGCGGGCCGGATTAGACTAGCTCAAGGACCGCACTTGGCCCACGGGCCGTACTTTGCCCATCACTGTTTATATTCTATTTCTATCTGGTCACCATCCATGTCCAGACCAACTCTTTATAACCTGTACATTCACGGCTGGAATCAAGAAAGCGCTTCTTATCAAACACCGAAGCTCTCACAAGGACTCCAAGAGCCAGAGAATGGTTAGTCCCGAACGAAGAGCTTCTTTGTGGAGTCAGTGCTCTACAAGTGTGGAATGGTGCTGATGGATGAACACTTACTGCATTGAGAGAGACATTGGCGCCAGCAGGATTCTTTCCAGGGGAGGGGCTAGGTAATATTTTTAATTTCATTACCTACTTGTCACTAGGTGATGATAAGATGTACACCCCACCCCCCGAAATTTTCATTTAATTTCTTCGTTATTTGGCTGCTCTGAAACCGTTGGGTGCATTATCTTTATGACATGATTGGGAGGCATAGGCTTTTTTCAGTTCAGAGTTTTTGTCCATAGAAGTTCGCTTTTCTGTGTGAATCATTCTCATAATTTTCATTTCTTAAGAACAGGCAAAGAGTAGTTGTATCTCTACGTATCGACAAAAATAAAAATCAAGCAGTTCATTAAAATGATAATGTTAAACCAGTTCATCGATTTTCTATATAACTGGAGATCTTTTCAAATAATAAAACTGTGGAATTATCCCCACATCTAAACCAGTTAACTGTCATTAACTTCAATTTATGAAATAAACTAGTGTGACAATGAACAATGGAAATATTTTCGAGATTCCAAGGGGGAGGGGCACGGCCCCTCCTTGCCCCCCTCCTGAGGGCGCCCATGGTGAGAGACCTCAGTGGCGTACGCAGGATTTCTTTCTGTGGTGGTGGTGGGGGGGGGGGAGGGGGGTGCTTCATTCCAACAGTGTGGTAGTTGTTAAAATGATACCGTATTTCGAATATTATTCATAAAAAGCAATAATTAAATAAATATCTCTTTGCATGAGAACATTTTTATTATATTTTCCAGCACAATAAAAAAAACTGAAATAAATCAATTTAAAACAAGTAGTACCGTGAAGAACTAAATAGCCTATTGTCATATATCCTATTTATGTTAATTGCCTCTATCAATATACAAAATTTCAATTTGATTGCTGTAATAGATTCGTAGATATTGAGAACCGTCTAAATATTTCGGATGGTCGCCATGTTGAATTTTTATATATATGCCTTACTTGAAGATTATTGTGTAGGTGTTTTATTCAAACTTCAATCGCATGATTAGGACACAAGAAAGAAAGAAGAGATTTTAAAATTTCGCTCAGCCGCCATCTTGTGGTTATAAAAATAATTTAAATGAATTAGATGTTAGTGGATTAAAATTTGTATAAGCATATACCGCACCAAGTTTCACTGCGCTCGGATGGTTAAATCGCGAGAAACGTCCATTTGGATATTTAAAATTTCGCGTGACCGCCATGTTGGATTTGTGCCCATCAGGTTATTGAACGTGAACTTACTGTATGTTTATATCCTCTATACACATACAAAATTTCAGTTTGATTGCTGTCATAGATTAATAGATATTGAGAACCGTCTAAATATTTCGGATGGTCACGATGTTGGATTTTAATATATGTAGGCTACTATTAGATGAGAATTAATATGTACGTTCATTATTCAAACGTTGACTTCGATCGCATGATTAGAACACTAGAAATAAAAACTTTATTTTAAAATTTCGCACAGCCTTCATCTTGAGGGTATGTAAACAATTGAACTAAATTAGATGTCAGTGCATTGCAATTTGTATGGTAATTTGCTGTACCAAGTTTCACTGCGTTCGGACGGTTAAATCGCGAGAAAAGTCTATTTGAATGTTTCAACTTCGCTTGGCCGCCATGTTCGTTTTGTAGTTAACAGCTTTTTGAAAGTCACATAGGTGAACTTCTAGTAGTTGCCTTCATCACCGTACAAAATTTCAGGGTGATATGGGTATTCGTTTCGGAGATATAGAATGCCGGTGAAATATTTCGCACAGCCGCCATGTTGGACTGATGAGACGTAATAAAATTTGTAGGGCATGGTCTGGGTCGGTCAAAATAGTTCTAAGAACCTACCGAGTTTCATTGGAATCGCTCTAGCCGTTTAGAAGTTATTAGGGGGGGGGTATATACACACACACACACGGACAAAAGGTGATCTCATAAACCTATATTTTCATAGATGAAAATAGGCTAAAAATGAAATTAATGCAAATATTGTTCTAACTATTAAGTAAGACTTGAAAATGAGACCGCTGTTCGTATTCGAACCTGCATCTTCTACGTTTCGGACAGGCGCGTTTAGTCACACCACCTGATGATGGCTGTTGATAATGGGGTCCAAATACTCTTCAAGATTAGTGGTGGGAGGCCTGGGGTATCTATACTAATATAATAAAGCTGAAGAGTTAGTTTGTGTGTTAAAACGCGCTAATCTCTGGAACTACCAGTCGGATTCGAAAAATTATATATATATATATATGCTAGCCTGATTCAAGAGGAATAGTTTAGGCTATGTAGCATTAGGCTACACCTCTCAGGTAACCTTAAATATTGATTTGTGTTCAGTAAGTCGGAAGAACAGGCGCTCCGGAACAGTTTCAATAATACCGAAGTCTATTGTTACCTGGCAATGAGGGCTACATCACGTCGCCCCTACCAGTGTTCTGCTGCAGAATTGCGAGCTGCTTATAAATTGCAGTCACGGGGAGTAATTAGTGCAAAACGATTTCTTAGGCCCCTTAAAACAGTTATCATCATGACAATAGTATGCCCCTGTATGAGGGCGATGGTGTTGGTGCAGTATACTGAGGTTATCAGCTGCAATAAGCGTTGGTGCTTTCCGATCCTTATCCTTGAGCGTTCCAGTTCAGTAGTAGTATTCATTATGATCCATAAACCAAATAAATCCACCGGGCGAAGCCCGGCACTACTGCTAATAGCAAATAAATATCACGTCTCCAATGTACAGAACATGTCCACTAACTAAATGGTGATATCCGACATCTACTGATGACCATCATGTCCTAGCTCGCAGCGAGAGTTGTGCTCACGGAAACAGCGAGCTATTTGTCGAGGATATTTATGACAATGAAGGAGGTAAATTATATGAGATGGCAAGCCTGGGGCCTGAAACAAGTAGCTGCATATTATAACTCAAAAGTGTTGCTCAACTTTCTCCGTCCTTCTGGAATAGAAAGCCACGGCCGCGGGTATCGAATCCGGTTGCACAGGGTGCATCATCCTACTCCTTCTGTGGTTCGGAAACACTCTTCGTCCAATGTATGAACATTGTAGTTAAACGTAACCATAATTCTCAAGCCACGCCCGATCCGATCCGAACCCGGCGAATTTCAGCCCGAGGGCCTTAAGAGCTCTATCAAATGCGGTTGTGGTCTTACAGTATTTGTTTGAGAGAAGGTGGGTAATTACCGAGATGTCATAATTGGCCAGAATGTGACCTAGTGCACGTGGCACAATGAATTACAGAAGGTGAAGGGAGAAACGTTAATTTGCTAAGGAAAGCAAGGTTGAAAATAGAGAGGGACTCGTAAGTCAGAGACCTGTAGTAGCTATATGGAAGTGGACCCGTACGAGAACTCTCGTATATTGGGTTGTGTGCGCCCTATGTGTACAGACTACCCACCCGGCGATAGTGCTAATAATAATAATAATATCGCATGGCCTCGGGTGCCGGGTGCAAGCTTTGTTATTTGACACCCAAAGGGTAGCTTGCATGTCGAATTTCGTTGAACTATGAAGCACTATGAAAGTCAAGGAGGTTAGATATCTAAGCTCCTTGAACACTATAGCACTTTCTAGTAGAGAAATGAGGAACTTTGTGTTGGTGTAAGCTCCGGAGATTTATTTTGCCATTATGAACACGGCCTACTGAATTAAAATGGGTTCTTTGACACGTCAACAACGTATGACATGGGTGTCGTAATTTTTTCCGCCTTTCAAAAATAACTAACCACGGCCAGGAGCGAACCTGCAAGCTTTGGGTTAGTAGACCGACACGATAACCACTCACCCACCGTGGCAAGCTAGTGATAGTGCTATGCGGGCAGTATGCGAACTAGTTCTGCCAGGGGCTATCGTCTTGTTTATTTCTTTAAAAGCACTTTATAAACAAATATATTTCCGTTGACTTTTCAAGAAATGCAAAAATTTTCCTGTACTGTTGAGACGAGTTGGAAGATTTTTGTTCTACCTTCTAACTCCCTCTGGTTTAGGAGCTGGAGTTTCGTGAAACATACACCTTAACGTATCTCTACTTGGTATAAAACAAAGTCCCCGATTCTTGGATGTTACGGGTAAACTCGAGAACTAATGGATGGATTTTGATGCGGTTTTCACCATTCTGTAAAGGATAACTCGAGGATGATTTCTGTAGAAAATAATGTATTTATGATCAAAGGAAGCCGAGCAGTAACGATTTCAGTGGAAAAGTCAAAAAAATGGCTTCCGAGCGCTTTGTAAGCTTACGCTGGGCAAACCGTTAAAAATATCTAAATACAGTACAATGAGTGTAAGAATTGTTCAGCATTAAAAGTTCTACAAAAAAGTCCGCAAGAGCATATGTTCATCTTCAATACATCGTCCACTATAAGTGTTTTTACGTTTAAATTTCTTCCAGCCATGTCCATTCAACTACTGAGGCGACAGTTTACGAGCTAGCTAAGGGCGAGTCTATCATCCCTAATACAGCCTAACTAGCGGGCGAACCTATTGCCCCAGATACAGCCAGCAGCAAACCGTTGAGTCGTGTTGAGTTAAGTTTTCTGAGAAGGGTGGTTGTGTTTGGAGTTTCCCTGGAAGTGCAACTCTCATTTCGCCTGTGAACTTTTCGTTCCGCAAAATTCACAGTCAATTTAAGATTGGACGGAAGGGGGATTATATTATATTAAATTATACTGATTGGCGTATAATCTCTACTTAGTATAAAACGAAGTCCCAGATTCTTGGATGTCACGGGTAATCTCGAGAACCACTGAATGGATTTTGATGCGGTTTACACCATTCTGTAGAGGATATCTCGAGGAAGGTTTCTGTAGAAAATAATTTATTTATGTTCAAAGGAAGCCAAGCAGAAACGATTTCAGACAAAAAGTCGAAAAAAATCCTGGCGTCCGTGCGCTTTTTAAACTTACGCTGGGCAAACAAACCGTTAAAAATATCAATCAGTATACGAATTGTTCAGCATCTAAAGTTCTACAAAAACGTACGCGAGAGCACATCTCTATATTCAATATATCGTCCACTATAAGTGTTTTTAGTTTGGACGGAAGGGGGATTTGTGTTTCATGCACCTCGCCATTCTTTAATTACGTCTGACAAGAATTTGTTGCACATGCATCTTCATGATAATATAGTTAATAGTCCAGTCAGTGATTTTCACCCATCATGCCGAGACGTAAAACGGATATAGAACGTAGTTCATTGACATCGTAAAGAAGCATTCACAACTGTTCCCGGGTTGCTAGTATATAATAAGATGAGGATTCTGGGCCGCTTGTATCCCCTGTGGCTCGGTAATCACCCAGCCTTTTAATTAAAGGGTTGGTGTTGGTAGCACTTTGCTTGTAGAGGGTGCCTGCCTGCTTCTTAATTTGAGTAGGAGGAGCTTATAGTCAGCATGTAGCTGAGCGTTTCGCACGTACCAAAGGGCGCCTGATATCGTGCGAAGCGCTTTGTTCTGTATGTTGAGGTGTGTGGAGGCTGCGCATATTCCATAACTGGCCGTACAATGGTACTGTAAGCCAGGAGTTTGTTGTGGAATCGAAACCACCAGACGTGAGATTTCACCTTGAACATCCCACGTGCATTAATCAAGAATCGAACCCGGTTCGCCTTGTCGAGAGACCCATTAAATGATACCGTATAGACCAAGTACACCCAGAAGAAGAATCTTAGTAGAGGCGGTGGAGTTGAACGGCATTCTTACCATACATGACCCTACATTAACTACTCAATTCCTCTGATATGTTAGCTGAAAATTCCAGCCCGCTGAGACGGGTATTAGAATCTCGGCCGTCCATGATGAAAGGTGAGCAGCTGTAGCACTGAAACATCATGCTTTCCATGTGATAACAGTAATAGTAATGATAATACTACTACTACTACTACTAATAATAATAATAATAATAATGAGTTTTAATGCAAAAAATACGACACAACAAGACACTTTTTTTTGTCTGGAAGCTTTATACGCCTCAGAAATAACATCTCTCGATGGTCACTCTAAAGTTATAGAAATTGAAAAGCCAGAACGGAAAATTCTCCGGAAAAACTACGGTCCCACGAGAGAAAATGACAGGTTCACTGATGTCGTACCCAAGAGACGTCAGAAATTCTGTGGCCATGTCTACAGAATGGACAGCGACAGACTAACCACAGATTATTTAAAGTAATCAACCCAAAGAAGGTCAACATAAACTGGCTAAAAGAAACTAAGGTGGACCTCCAAGAAATAAATATCACAAACAGATAACAGTCGTGCAGATGCGGGGCGGATGGGGATAACAGTCGTGCGGATGCGGGGCGGATGCGGATAACAGTCGTGCAGATGCGGGGTGGATGGAGATAACAGTCGTGCGGATGCAGATAACAGTCGTGCAGATGCGGGGCGGATGGAGATAACAGTCGTGCAGATGCGGGGCGGATGGGGATAATAGTCGTGCAGATGCAGATAACAGTCGTGCAGATGCAGATAACAGTCGTGCGGATGCGGGGCGGATGGAGATAACAGTCGTGCGGATGCGGGGCGGATGGGGATAACAGTCGTGCGGATGCGGGGCGGATGCGGATAACAGTCGTGCAGATGCGGGGCGGATGCGGATAACAGTCGTGCAGATGCGGGGCGGATGGAGATAACAGTCGTGCGGATGCGGGGCGGATGGTGATAACAGTCGTGCGGATGCGGGGCGGATGCTGATAACAGTCGTGCAGATGCAGATAACAGTCGTGCGGATGCGGGGCGGATGGGGATAACAGCCGTGCAGATACGGGGCGGATGGGGATAACAGCCGTGCAGATGCGGGGCGGATGGGGATAACAGTCGTGCGGATGCGGGGCGGATGCTGATAACAGTCGTGCGGATGCGGGGCGGATGGAGATAACAGTCGTGCAGATGCGGGGCGGATGCGGATAACAGTCGTGCAGATGCGGGGCGGATGGAGATAACAGTCGTGCGGTTGCGGGGCGGATGGGGATAACAGCCGTGCAGATGCGGGGCGGTTGGGGATAACAGTCGTGCGGATGCGGGGCGGATGCAGATAACAGTCGTGCGGATGCGGGGCGGATGCAGATAACAGTCGTGCGGATGCGGGCCGGATGCAGATAACAGTCGTGTGGATGCGGGGCGGATGGGGATAACATTCGTGCGGATGCGGGGCGGATGGGGATAACAGTCGTGCAGATGCGGGGCGGATGGGGATAACAGTCGTGTGGATGCGGGGCGGATGGAGATAACAGTCGTGCGGATGCGGGGCGGATGAGATAACAGTCATGCAGATGCGGGGCGGTTGGGGATAACAGTCGTGCGGATGCGGGGCGGATGCAGATAACAGTCGTGCAGATGCGGGGCGGATGGAGATAACAGTCGTGCAGATGCGGGGCGGATGGAGATAACAGTCGTGCGGATGCGGGGCGGATGGAGATAACAGTCATGCGGATGCGGGGCGGATGGAGATAACAGTCATGCAGATGCGGGGCGGATGCTGATATCAGTCGTGTGGATGCGGGGCGGATGGAGATAACAGTCATGCGGATGCGGGGCGGATGGGGATAACAGTCGTGCAGATGCGGGGCGGATGGGGATAACAGTCGTGCAGATGCGGGGCGGATGGGGATAACAGTCGTGCGGATGCGGGGCGGATGGGGATAACAGTCGTGCGGATGCGGGGCGGATGGGGATAACAGTCGTGCAGATGCGGGGCGGATGGGGATAACAGTCGTGCAGATGCGGGGCGGATGGGGATAACAGTCGTGCAGATGCGGGGCGGATGGGGATAACAGTCGTGCAGATGTGGGGCGGATGCAGATAACAGTCGTGCGGATGCTGGGCGGACGCGGATAACGTTTTGTTATTCCGCACAGGGCTCTAACTATAACCCCTCCCATTGGTCGATGTTGGATACGCCACTGTGGCCAACAAGCTCTTTGAATGGACACAACGAAGAAGCAGAGAGAGTCCTCCTGTTACAGTCGCCAGCAATTGCCATCAATGTGAAGGTCGCATGTTGGTTTGTTTGTTTTCTTGCCAGTAACTATCATAATTATTCAAATGAATGGACATGTACAGTATTGTTCCAGTGCTGACCTTGTTCTCTTAATGACCGGGGTGTGTCTGTTAGGGACATCACGCAGGTAACAATACATTTGGCGGGTCCTAAATTAACTCACATTTAAAGTGACCAACGTCACGACAGTTTCTATTGGGACGCCCATTTGTCCCGTTTTGTTACTGTAATTTCCCTTAATTAAGGGTTTCAAACGTACTTTGTATTTTCGCATGTTTTACAACTTAGGGCAACCAGATGTGACAATTATCAGTAACAAAGGGACACCTAAAACGTGAACTACCCGATCATGCTGAGACCTTGTACACTTACTGACCAGACCACAAGGAAAACATCTATGATTCATAGGCCACTTATTTTAATTGTCCAGTAACGTAAGAATGTGCTTAACCCAATTATAGTGATGTGTTTCGGTAACAAAGTACCATGCATGACTTTACACTTATCGTCTCTAATTTGTTCACAATAAATACTAATAATAATGTTATTGGTTTTACGTCCCTTTTAACTACACTGGCTTTTAGAGACGCCGGAGTGCCGGAATTTTGCCCCGAAGGGGATTTTTAACGTGCCAGTAAATCTACGGACACGGCTCCCTCGCATTTGCGCACCCTCAAATGCCAGCTGACTGCGCCAGGATACGAACCTGCAACCTCGGGCCCAGGAAGCGAGAACGCACAATGAATACTGACACAGGTTTTGTGGTTCTGTCTTCGTTTAATGCTCTGGTTTATTGATCTCTTTATAAGCTTACGTTGTGATACTTTCAAAGTGAGATAACACGTCCTGGGGTTTGGATTCCACGTGAAACTGTAGGTGTCGTGGCTCATGTTCGCGAGATTAACGGTCACGTAAAACTACGAGATTCCTTCCTTTCATTCTTTGCAACATATTTCGTCGTTATTTTGTTTACAAAAGAGCAACATACGTGAAAACATGGCAAGATGGAGCTCACAGTTAGGAAATTTGCTATCCCCTAAACTCAAATTTACATACCTCAAAAATCAAATCCACATCCCCTTGAAATATAATTACCTATGTTTCTGTGAAGGAGCTAACATTTTTCGAAAGATACAGAGAAACTTAGTGGTATAGTACAGGGAGAGTTTCGGTTGAGTTGCCGGTAATTCTTCGTGCCATGTCTGGGGAGTAGATGATGCAATAGTCCCAGCTAGTCGGCTATACGCTTCTATACATTTTGGATTTAAAAAACATACTCTGGAGCAGACTTAACTCTCGACCACAATCTGTTTGTTATGAAATACAGATTTAAGCTAAAGAAACAGAAGAAAAGTCGTTGGTTGGTTGGTTCCTCAGTTTAGAGGTTGCGACAACGCGGTCATGTAGCCCAGTGTACTTTGGTGTGTGTAGAAACTGTCTGATAACCGGTGTTAATAGTGATGGCTGTATTAGTGTGTGTTATATGTTTTCAATTCAAGTAAGGACTGCAGACATTGTATTTTTTTCAAGTAGTTCCTACTTTTGCGCCAAACGCTACCGTCAACGACTACTAGTTCAGGACTTGGTTACCAGATGCCACCACAGTTGGCTCCTGGCGACGAACGTTGGAACCTAAGAGCGTTATATTAGAAAGAAAATAAAGGGATTCTGCATTTTCAATACTTATATTGAACCTACTCACAGGTACATGTTTCGAAGGTTAACTCCTTCTTCCTCAGCCTGTACATAAATATCATACGTTACATGAAATAAAGATCTGTGAAATTCAACTGTTTCCGATTCTCCATAGAAGATCTAATTGGATTTCCAGGCCTGGGTGCATTAAAAAGCGTTAGTCAAATGTTTAACCTATAATGCAACTTCACACAGGTGTAATTAGTGGAAGGATCTTTAACATGCCATACATCTATGACATGGGACCGTCGGCTTTACTTCCCCTCCGAAGGAAGGCATACTGAGGGATTTTTAACGCTCTTAAAAATCCGTTGACTCCGGCCAGGTTTGAACCCGCGATATTAGGCATAGAATCTCAGCTTAGTACCGACTACGCCACCGAAGCCACCAAATTTAATTTTAATAATGAGTATGAAACAATGTTTATGTGGCCTGTAAGAATGAAATAAAAATACATCACCCTGACAACCATATTGTGGATTTAATTTTCACCTCTCCTGTAAAAAGAAAAGAAGAAGCAAAAGATTATGTTTGTTATGAAGTGCAGATTTAAGCAAAAGAAACAGAAGAAAAGTCAAAAGCCAAAAAAGGCGGGCAATATAAAATCTGAAAGGGAAGGACGTAAACGAAAGATTCAAGAGGAGTTTCGGGGAAGGCATCCAGAAAATTGTTGTTCTTGCGTGCATCGCATCTTGGCCGGTGTGCAACATGAAAGTTCCTCATGTCACTGTGTTATTACAGCAGCCTATCGTGTATCACGTTCTCCGCTTCAGTAATTGAATTTTTCTTCAATCCTTAACTTTTTCTGATTGTTTTTATGGAAAGTTGATACCAAAAAAGGTGGCAAGAGGAGTAATTATTGTCGCACGGAAGCATGTGATTACAAACGGAGCAAGAGCTGCTATCAGCGATGTGGAACGTAACGTCTAATTGACAGCAGGAGCGGTAACAGGCACAGCGTTTCCTAATCCTGCCTAATGTTCCAGGTGAAAGTGAATCTCAGCCACTTAGCGCTTTCTGTAGTCCAGAATGATGTCTCAAAGGTCATGCATTGGATTCCCTCTTAATTCTAGTCTGAGACCTGGTTAGTTAGTTAGTTATTGTTGTTTCAAGGGGCGGAACTACGAGGTCATCTGCCCCTACTCTAAGACCTGAAACGGGGTTCACTGCGACGTGGGTTAGATTCAGACCTCAGCTATCCTAGAAGTTGTTTGTCATGATTTACGTTTTGTACTCCTAGAGATGCAAGACCATTAATCTTAGGGGGAAAAAAACAAACAACAACAACCCCTGCCACTATACAGCCCATGAAGGGCCTAGGCCGACCAAGCGACCGCTGCCCAGCCATTTGGCCTGCAGATATTGGGGTGACGCGTGATTAGCGCATCGGGTCACCTCCGCAGTTAATCATGGTTTTCGTGATCGGGGCGCTACTCAATTGTCCTCACGAGGCTGAGTGCACCCCGTTCCAACCCTCACGTCAGTTTTAAAATCCCTGACGGAGCCGGGAATCGAACGCTCTATTAGTTCCAACGTTCGCCGCCAGGTGCTGACTGCGATGCCATCTAGTAGCCAGGTCCGCAAGCTAGGAGGAGTGGACGGTAGCATTTGGTAGCAAAAGTAGGAACTACTTGAAATTACCGTCTGCTGTCCTTACTTGTATTAAAACAGATAACACACACTAATACAGCCATGACAATTAACACCGGTTATCAGACAGATTCTACACACACCCAAAGTACACTGCCGGGTTGTCACAGCCCCAAAACTAAGGAACCAACTAGAATGCTGCAGCTAAGTTGTCTGTTAATCTATGTTATTGAGGTGACTATGCTTGTTTGTTGTCTTATAATTAGGACTAAGATTAAAGGTCGCCGGTCCCGTGGTGTTGGGGTAGCGCGCCTGCCTCTCAACCGGAGGCCCCGGGTTCGATTCCCGGCTCCGTCAGGGATTTTAAAACTGACGTGAGGGTTGGAACGGGGTGCACTCAGCCTTGTGAGAACAATTGAGTAGCGCCCCGATCACGAAAACCAAGATTAACGGCCGAGGTGACCCGATGCGCTAATCACGCGTCACCCCAATATCTGCAGGCCAAATGGGTTTCCTGATGGAACGCCTGGGCGTGAGAAAAATTGCATCACGTTGGGTGCCGCATGAGTTGACTGAAATGAAGAAATGGTTGCGCTAAGACAGGCTGTAGACCGCTCCATGCTCACCATCGACAACGGGCTCGGCGAAAGGTGTACTACGACTTCCACAACGCTGGCAACGGGTTCTACACCACACTGGTGACTACTTTGAAGGACTGTAAAGGTTGCTAACATGTACCACTTTTGTACCTCTTGATAACAAATATTTGCCACTACTTAAGTTGCAACCCTTGTAGAAAGGGAGGTAGCGCGCAGTTCGCTTTTCCCTGCTCCTGTGGGGTCCAAGCGGGGACACGGCACAAACCTAGAAAAATATCTGAGTTCTAATTCACTGGCGTGAAAGCCAATATTCCATAATAAAATTAAGTTCATGATATAAGCCAATGCCTTATAATATCGTAAATTAGCGCACATTAAAAAAAACACCTACACTTATTGATGATACAAGGGTAGATAAAATGGCCGCTCATGAAGAGTTTCGAGGAAATCCCCGTCAGAATACCCTCTACTGGATATAATGCCGAGACCTCACAGCGCAGGAGCCGGTCACAAGAGAATGCACTTTCCCTGCGCTTGTTGAAAGCTGCTCTGTTTAACTTGTAAATGGGCGCTAAAAGATGTTAAACAAGAAACAAGTTAAACTGGTCATAACTCCACTGATTTATTATCTTGATTCTAATTTGTTGGTTGTCATGGGAACTGCAAAGTTGTCTGGGGAAGTTCCATCAACAGACTCGTGCTATTGTTGCTTTCTATTGGGGGTGTCAAACCACATTACTGTAGTTTGAGGCTATTATTTTACTGTACGTTATTGTGTTCATTACTATTTTATTGTTAGTTAGTTATTGTTGTTTTAAGGGGTGAAACTACCAGTCTACCAGTACCTCGATGTCATGCCCCTTAAAAAAACAATTATCATCATCATTATGGTCGAGAAGAACCATTCATGCTATGAGGTCGTTTTTCGGGGAAGAGCTCTCAATTATACGAGCAGGACAACAGGACACCTTGTATTCAGGAGTCTCTAGCAATAACAGTGGAAACATCTTATTGGTTGGTAACCATAGCAACCAGAGCCCACCAATCTCGGTGAATCTTTGTTGTAAATACAAAAGAAAACTTAGAAGAATCGTTTCTTGATTGATCGCAACTTTCGTGACGCTAAACCCATGGATATCCGCAACATTTTCGCCATGCGGATATACTTTGCATGGCTGTGCGGATAGCGGATAAGCTGCGGATAATGTTTGGAGTAAATTTGCGGATAGTTTTTAGAATACAATCCGAACTTGTTGAATATCTTTACTAGGACCCGGATGTTTATGACAAGATAAGCAAATCTCATTCAAATTATAGGTTGCCACGGTGGGTGAGTGGTTATCGTGTCGGACTACAAACCCCAAGCTTGCAGCTTCGCTCCTGGCCGTGGTAAGTGATTTTTGAAAGGCGACAAAAGTCACGACACGCATGTCATATGATGTTGGCATGTTAAAGAACCCATTTGAATTCAGTGGGCTGTGTTCATAATGCCAAATTAATCTCGGGATTTTTCGCCAACACAAAGTTCTTCATTTCTCTACTAGAAAGCGCTGTAGTGTCAAGGAGCTTAGATATCTAACCTCCTTGACTTTCATAGTGCTTCAAGGTACAACAAAAATTCGAGATGCAAGCGGCCCTCTGGGTGTCAAATAACAAAACTTGCACCCGGTACCGAGGCCATACGATATTATTATTACATCAAATTATGTCATTAAGCACAATTAACACTCCGAACTGAAAAGGGTTACACATCTGGTTGTAGAACATTCATTTTAAACATAGCACATGACATACAAAGCCTACAGGAAACAACTTTCTCCTCAAAACATAATGTGTTGCTTTAATATTTTATCTAATTGAAGATATTATTGTAATGCCAGTAGATTTGGAGAACAAACGTGCGGATGACGTTTTTATCCGCTCAGGGCTCTAATTATCACTGTCATGTTCCACCAACATTAACGTTCACGTTCGTTACACCATGTCACCAATGCGTGAAGCTAAATTGTTGTTTATGTTCAGTGAGACTTGGAAATGTTTCTACAGTCGGAATTCGAAGCCTGGTCTTCTGCTGTCCGGGCAGGTGAGTTTAGCCACCACGCTCCAATTGTGGTACATTTCCAAGTATTAGATGGAGAGGCGCTGATGCGGCGGCTTCTGGAATAACGAATCGATATTTTGACACGCAGAGCCACCACGTGTATAGCTCTCCTGTTGCTTTGCTTGGGACATCTCGGTCATCATCCTCTTGTGTTTGGGTGTGTATTGAATGTGTCTGGTAACCTGTGATTGGGGCAGGTCAGGCAGTTTGCACACTTCAGTAAACCGATTAAATCATTCCTTCAACACTTCCTCACCAGTTACATCTCCAGATTGGAAATAGCTACATTTTTTTCTACTGCGAGTGGTGAGAAAGTGGAAACCGCTCTGTTTCTCGATGTAATAAGAGCAATGAAGAAAGTATCGCTATCATCAGCATTCCTTCCTGCTACCAGTGCTAGGTAGCTCATCACCGCCAGCTAACAACCAGAGCAGGAGAGTAACCAATTAGCAGTTACGTTTCTAAACGGTGTTAACAGTTGAAGTATCCGTAATCAGAAAGGAAGATAGGATATCCTGAAGTAACAAATCAGCAGTTAGAATTCTAAACGGTGTTAACAGTTGAAGTATCCGTAATCGGAGTCTCAATCGAAATATACGACTTTAAGAACACGAAGTAACATAAATCGCTTCAAAACAACAGGAGATTAGAATACCGCCCTTTTCAAGCAGAGATATGCACTTAAACATGCAAAGGAGAAAATATGATGCATTGTGCCAAAATAACCAAAATATGATTTGGCATGAACTTGCGGGCCTTAGTGATGTGAATACACGATGTCCGAGAGATCGTGCCTCACTAGCGTGGGTTCGAATCACGCCTCCGCCGTCCTCAAAATGGTTTTCGTGGTTTCCCATTTTCACTACCAGGAAAATGCAGGGATGGTTCCTTTTAACAGGTTGATAGGTGGCTTCCTTCCTAACTCCCTTCCTTGACCCTTCCTTAATTATACCCAAGTAAGTGGTCGCTTGGCACCATCCCCAGTTGTATCTGCTGACAAAGTCTATTCACCTCCCATACACCTCTATGGACATCAAATTGGCAGGTGAAAATCTAAAGGAAGTAGGAGACTTCTGTTACTTAGGAAGCAAAATAACCAGTGATGGACGAAGCAAAGAGGATATAAAAAGTAGATTAGCTCAGTCAAGGAAAGCATTTCTACAGAAAAGGAATCTGTTGACATCGAATATAGATTTAGGTATTATGAAGTCATTTCTGAAAGCCTTTGTCTGGAACGTGGCGCTTTATGGAAGTGAAACTTGGACTATTGGTGCAGCAGAAAAGAGGATAATTGAAGCGTTTGAAATGTGGTGTTACAGGAGAATGATGAAGATCAGATGGGTAGATAGGGTTACAAATGAAGAAGTATTAAGACGAGTGGGAGAGGAGAGATGTTTCTGGCGACTGCGTATGAAGAGAAGAGATAGGTTAGTAGGACACATACTAAGACACCCAGAAATAACAAGTTTAGTTATGGAAGGAAGGGTGGAGGACAAGAACTGTAGGGGTAGACCAAGGTTAGCATATGTTTAACAGATTGCCTCGGATGTAGGGTGTGGTAGCTATGTAGATATGAAACGATTAGCTCAGGACAGGGAGGAATTGGGAGCTGCATAAAACCAGTCAAAAGACTGAAGACTCAAACAACAATACCGTCCTTGTGACGGTAGAGGAATGATCCCTCACAGAGTCCGTGTGTACAAGCCGGACGTTTGTTTTAGACGATTGCCCTTGACCTTGAAGCTTGCGGGTGAGCCTGCACACAGTCGCCCTCTCGCTCCACAATTGTCACCACCGGTCTGATGTAATGGAATTCCAGACTTGAGCACGTGACGACACCACTGTGCAAAAAGTACAGTCCACGTCCAAGTATTATGTGACGCGGAAGTACACGTTATATAGTTACGAACAGAATGCCATTATATAACCTGTGACAATAAAGTTCGGTGAATAGTCCTGTACTATCAACATAGATGATCAATGCACGACAGTGACCCTATTGTCACCTCCCGTAACTATGCAATGCTGAGATCGGCGATACATGTCTTGGAAACTTTGCAGGAAGGCGTCCTTTGGGATGGTGTTCCAAAGGCTCGTCACGTACTGTGAAAAGTCAGAACAGTCGACCTGGCAACATTGGCGACACACAACGCAACGTGTAAGACCTGCTTGAACCAGTGCGTGTTTAGTAGGATGATATTTATGCAACCTACCATGCACACCTGTTCGGTGGCTGGCAGTGAGAAGGATGAATTTATGCAACCTACCATGCACACCTGTTCGGCGGGTTGCAGTGAAAAGGGTGAATGTTCTGAGGAATGGAATGGCTCTGAAAACCTTCGTCACGGGCGACGAGACCTACTGTCGACCAAAATATTATGTGTACTCGAGTTTGAAGGTTGTTTGTGAAGTAACCAATAGACCTACATAAAATCCAATAACATCATCATTTTCGTCGTTCTATTTTACGTTAGCTCATGAAGGTTTGGAATTTTTAGTTTATATTTTAATATTTTTTGTCGCAGTTGGAACACAAAAAGTGCACGTTTTTAACCGTGTTTCAACCATGCGTCACATTTAAGAAGTATTATCTCAAAAACTCGTCATCAGATTGGAATGTTGTATAACTGGTTTATTTTTTATTTTATTTTAATTTTATTATTTAGTCGATTTACCCTCTAGGTTGGTGGTTCCCACGGACTCAGCGAGGGAACTCAGCACTACCGCCTCTACGGGCAGTGTCCTGGAGCTTGGAACATCTGGTCGGGGTGGATACAACTGGGGAGGTGTGATCAGCACTTCGCCCAGGCGGCCTCACCTGCAAAGCGAACAGGGGCCTCATGAGGGATGGGAAGGGATGGAAGATCGGGATGGATAGGCTAGGAAGAGGGAAGGAGGCGGCCGTGGCCTTACAGTAGGTACCATCCCGGCATTTGCCCGAAGACGAAGTGGGAAACCACGGGAAACCACTTCGAGGATGGCTGAGGTGGGAATCGAACCCCCTCTACTCATTTGGACCACCCGAGGCTGAGTAGACCCCGTTCCAGTCCTCATACCACTTTTCAAATTTCGTGGCAGAGCCGGGAATCGAACCCAGGACCTCCGGGGCGGCAGCTAACCATGCTGACCGCTACGCTACGGAGGCGACATATAACTGGTTTATTAATTTCAAAATTTTGCGTCCAAGAAAAAAGTTGTTATCATTTTTGTAAGGTAACTTTTTCTCGGCTCGGGGTGGTTAGAAAATGTAGTTCTTGGACGCGATGTAATCCTTATACATCATAAAGTTATGCTGAATGACTGTGAAATATGTAAATTAACTCACTTATTTTATGTCGGTTTGTATTTGTAGGCGGAAATAACATATCGTTCACCAGCTACCCGCTCCAGGAAAAGCTGTACAGCGTTGCTGAGATGGAGCCCATCACTTCCGAGCGAGGCACGCCGTGATGCGTTGGAACTACTTGAAATTGAACGGAACTTGTAGCTCACCCTTTAGGGTGTCCGCTGGAAGCAGCTACAGACTCAGGCGAGCCGAACATGTCCTCGGACACTCCCGGCACTAAAAGCCATACGATAAATAAAAATAAATGAGTAAGCCAACAATCCGTTCGTAATATAGACCCAATCACCGAAACATTTGGTAAGAGGTTGTATTTGCGAATGGCTGTACTTCAGCAGTAGCGTGAGATAGCTTTGCCCATCATCTGACCGCATGGGGCAGCTGACAACAACACAGGTACTGTACTAACTCGCCTCCAGGCTTCTTTTAAGATTTCTGACTCGTCTAAAACAAACGGCCGGCCTGTACGCCTTGCATCATTTCATTGGATATGAAGCTTAATGCTCAAAGCCAACCTACTATGAAGAGAGGTGAACTCGTCAGTGCAGAAAGGAGTTGGAGAATTCGCGAACCACTTGTATTAAATATAATAATAATAATAATATCGTATGGCCTCGGGTACCTGGTGCAAGATTTGTTAATTGACACCCAGAGGGTAGCTTGCATGTCGAATTTCGTCGTTACTTTGAACGCTATGAAAGTCAAGGAGGTTAGATATCTAAACTCCTTGACACTACAGCGCTTTCAAGTAGTAAATGGAGGAACTTTGTGTTGGCGGAAACTCCCGAGATTAATTTTGCCATTGAACACGGCCTACTGAATTCAAATGGGTTCTTTAACATGCCAACAACGTATGACATGAGTGTCGTGATTTTTGTCGCCTTCAAAAATCACTTACCATGGCCAGGGGCGAACCTGCAATCTTGGGGTTGGTAGTCCGACACTATAACCACTCACCCACCGTGGCAAGCTGTGGTCCGACTTTTTAAAGAGCACGTAGTGGCTTCTTGCTGCAGTTCCACGTAATGTTTAAAGCGTGATATTTCCGCATCAGGTCTCCGGACAAAACGCTACATTGATACGAGAATAGGCGGCAAGAAAGACGCTAGCACGGCGAGGTACCGTCGCTGTGGCATTACATAAACAAGACAGACTCTCCGTGAGGGCACTGGGCCATGCCATCTTCTTCTAGATCTTGGCTGGCTTTACATACAATTATACACCTCGTGATGTAGCGGCTAGCGTTCTAGGACATTGTTCCGGACGTTTCGGTTGTCCGGGTTCGATTCCCGGCTCTGAGAAGAAAGTTTAGCTTGTCACGGTGGGTGAGTGGTTATCGTGTCGGACTATGGAATCCCCAAGCTTGCAGGTTCGCTCCTGGCCGTGGTAAGTGATTTTTTTGAAAGACAACAAAAATAACGACACGCATGTCATGCGATGTTGGCATGTTAAAGAACCAATTTTAATTCCGTAGGCTGTGTTCATAATGGCAAAATTAATCTCGGTTTTTTCCGCCAACACAAAAGTTCCTCATTTCTCTATTAGAAAGCGCTATAATGTCAACGGGCTTAGATATCTAACCTCCTTGACTTTCATAGCGTTCCAAAGAATGGCAAAATTCGACACGCAAGCTGTCTTCTGCGTGTCAAATAACAAAGCTTGCACCCGGCATCCGAGGCCATGAAAATCCACAGCCGGCTTCCAGTCTCCGACCGGGTCAGGAATGGAATGAATGAAGCCCCCATCTAGTGGCGAGGATATGAAGTGTGCTGGCTGCCGAAACATGTCGCACTCCACTGAGGCAGTGATTAAATGAATGACAGATGAAATGAAATGATAGTGGAGAGTGTTGCTGGAATGAAATTGTAACAGGGAATACCGGAGTACCCGAAAAGAAACCTGTCTGCCTCCGTTTTGTCCAGCACAGGTCTCACATGCAGTGAACGGGATTTGAACCACGGACCCAGCGGTGAGAGGCCGGCGTGTTGCCGCCTAAGCCACGGAGGCTTCTACCCGAGGCCATACGATATTTTTTAAAAATCTGGTGAACGGTACACTCAGCATCGTGAGGCAAACCTAAGAAGAGGAGGGTTCGATCCCCACCTCCTCCATCCCGGATGTGGTTTTCCGTGGTTCCTAACTTAAGGCCTCCTTCGCAATCCTGAATTACAAATGCACTCATTACAACATACACTACAATAATACAGATTATTATACAAATTCTACACACACCCAAGTATACGGGACTAAATAGTCCACAAAGTCCAAGCCCTCGCTATGTTTAAAAAAACTTACGCCGAACTGCTTCTGAACCCCAATTTCAATTTTTCTATGGAGAATATAGGAGCATCAGCTTCCCTGGTGCCTAACATTAAGTGTTCAGGTTACCTGGAAGTGTTCCATCTATTTTCATTTTTAGCCCTATTATACATCGTTACACCACGACATATTTAGGAAATTTTCCCTTACTCTTTCTCGGGCTTTGATGTTAAAAATTAATTTGGACATTCAGAAAGAGGTTGTGGTTACGAAAGCTGTAGGTCATCGCTTGGAAGTTGTGGGTGAAGTTGGCCTACTTGAAGCCGCGTGCTTTCGCCGTTCTTCTCCCGAACCCCGATTTCAAACACCGTCAGCTCGGCTCCCTTCAAAAGTTTCGATATTTTAGACTTTTCTAATGATCTTGTGAGTATCAGCTTCACTGGTACTGTACAACCTGCTTAAACCGGTCCATCTACATACCGGAAAACTGGGCAAACTGAAAACAAAATTCGGAACGGAGGTAGTTAGTTATGAAAAATGACACCGTAAACCGGAAACTACTCGCGTGTGGCGGAGCTCTTTCCGGTCTCGGAGAGAGTCCTTCATTTTGTGTAGGCTAAGGATAGGTCATACAAGATCCACCCACTCGTACCTAATGAGAAGGGAAGACCCCCCACTTTGTACCTGTGGAGCCGTATTCACCGTGGCCCACATTTTCACCCAGTGTGTGGTTCTTGCTGACTTACGAAGAAACCTTGGTTTGCAGACGACACTCAAACTTATATTAGCCTATGACGCGGTGGCTGCTGATCGCGTTATCCGCTTTATAAGTGAGAGTGGGTTAGGGCCAGCAATCTAAATTTTCCAGTGAACATTGACTCAACGACTTGTTCGTTTTTGAACGATAATGTTTTGTTTTTTCCGTAATTTTTGTTTATTTTTATAATTTTTATTTTTATTTAATTTTTTATTTTTGTTTTATTATTTTTTGGTCTTTTTGAATTTAGGTATCCACCTCAAAATTGTAAATTATATTCCAAAATGTATTCTTTAATCTGTGTTAAGAGGGGCAGATGACCTCGTAGTTCCGCACCTTAAAACAAGAATAACTAACTAAACAGAAAAACTGTCTAAAACGGAAAAGGAAAGAAATTCCGGAACTGTAGGCGTAAATTACCTGACTAAGAAGGATTATCTTATCCATAATACAAAGCTATGTATTAAATTTTGAGAGTGACTGTACTTGCCCCAAAATCCTAGGAAACTTTAACTCTATTTATTTCCTCAAGGATGCACCACGTGTGCTACATTTCACAACATCTGTACCGTTACTTCCTCCAACCCTCTTGTGATACAGACAGTTTCCTTCTGACAAATGAGAGTACAAGAAAACTGTGAACTGGAGTAATCTTTAGAGGGGTTGTTTTTACTGTCCACTGCATTTATTTACGTACTGTAATTCAGTGACAATGACTTCTAAACATAAGACACTTACACTGTAGGAGAAAATTAAAGTTATTAAAGAGCACGGGAAAATCGAACGTCCGGCTAAAGAATTAATTGTGTTGGTATATTGGCTTTCACGGCCGGTGAATTAAAACTCAGCAATTCTTCTAGGTTGGTGCCGTGTCTTGTGTGCGGTTTCGCCTGGGACATCAAGCTGGCTCATCGGCTACGCTACATCTTTTTGGAAGCCTTCATTGGGAGGTTGAGGCTGCTTGAGCTTTTGGTTCTCGCAGTCAAGTAGTGTAGTTGCACTCTATATAAAGGGAGGTAGCGCGCAGTTCGTTACTCCTGTGGGGGTCCGGGCGGGGACACCAAGAGCCCGCCGATGAGCCAGCTTGGCGTCCTAGGCGAAACTCCACACAAGACACGGCACAAACCTAGAAGAATTGCTGAGTTTTAATTAATTTTGTTGTTTAAAGTGGAAAAAACTCAAATCATTTCATAGTAATCCTAGGCGATAATAAAGTATTTCTTTGTAGCGTATTGTCTTATTAAATCTCAACCCTTGCAAGACGGAAACTTGCGTAAACGGAAAAATAACTCCGGAGGGATTGCGTTCCACTTTAGGCAGGTTTTACGGTACCAAGGTTCATGTTTCTATAATGTTAGGAAATAACTAGATATGTAGGCTACCACAGATGGTTCCACCTCGACCATGGTCCTTATGCATTTGGCCACTCGTAGCGCGGCGGTGCGCGGAGCCTTGCCTGTGATGGATGTAGATACCAACTTTTACGTTGATACATTCAGTCGTTCTGTTGTTCCATTCTCTCTCTTTCAGTAAATCTAGTTCCAACTGGAGGTCCTCCATTTCTCTCTGTCCTGAGCATCTTCTTTCTTTTGGTTGTAACTTCTTCCTCTGCCTCTTTTTCTTTCTACTTTCCCTTCCGTGATTCTTTGTAGTAGACGATTCCTACGTAATATGTGACCCATCCGAGATTCTTTCCTCTTCTGTATCACCCTCATGAAACTCCTCTCCTGTCCTACCCTTCTTAGTACCTTCTCATTTCTCATTCCATCGATCCATTTCACTTTCTCCACAACCACATTTCAAAACTTCACAAATATTTTTGTTCTGTCTGACTTTCCATGTTTCCGAAACATAAGACACCACACTCCTCACAAAACATTTTGTAATCCTCTTCCTAAGTTTGATCGATATGCTTCTGGCTGTTAATAAACCTTTCATTCTCCCGAAAGCTCTCTTCCACATGGAGATTCTGCGTCTCACTTCTTCTGTACAACTTCCGCTGGAGGTTATCAAGCTTCCTAAATACTGGAAGGATTGAAACTGTTCTAATACCATTCCATCTATTGTTATATTACATGTGTCTTCTTCTTTTCATACTCTCATTACTTTGGTCTTGCTAATGTTTAATTTCATTCAAAACTCCTTACCCACACATCATTACCTGGAGCTGTTCCTCCATTTCTGATAGAACAGCTATTTTATCGGCACACTTGATGTTTTTTACACTTTCTCCTCCCACTACCAGTCTTAGAGTTATAAGCGTTCAAACAGAAAAAAAGAATTACCCGCATTCACCACGAAACAATCTGAAACACGTAGAAAACGTAATACTCACGGGAAGTTAAAGATACAGGCAAACTTTCATTCCTATATGAATAGATAGCAGAAGATAAAACCAACAATGGCGACTTTACCGTTTGTTTGATATTTATCTCTGTCGGTCTAAAAGTACATGCTTCATATTTCGCACTAGTTCAGATAACATCCCGCCGCGCCGTGGAGCGGGAGAAAGTGAATTGCCATTAGCATACAGCACATGTATGCTCCATTGTTTGATCGGCTCTGTGGTGGACAGCCTCTCACCATCACTGCAGCCAACTTATGAGCGCAACCAGCTCCCAAATACCACACATGTAACATGTAACATCCCATTGATTGATTGGCGCAAATTCTGGTGTTAAAATGAAAGTCTATAAATGTCTGCTGAGATGTATTCTGGAATATAGAATGACGTGCTGTGCTTGATAAATTGCTTGGAAAAAGTGCAAAGAAAAGCGACACGTTTCGTGATTGGAAAAGTTTCGAATCGAGGAGAATTAGAGATCAATTGTGCGGCTTATACAAGAGTTACAGAAATTGCTGCTTGGAGTACGGTACCGGTAGTATTAGGAATCAGTTAGAACCTCCTACGTATTTAGTGAGGAAAGATCATAAGTACAACAAGTAGTTCCGTGAAGAACTATACAGCCTATTTTTATATATCCTACTTATGTTAATTGCCTCTATCAACACATAAAATTTCAGTCTGATTGCTGTAATAGATTCGTTGATATTGTGAACCGTCTAAATATTTCGGATGGTCGCCATGTTGGATTGTTATACATGTATAAGGTGCGTTCAAAAAGTAACGAGCCGAAGGCTGTAATGCTGCGCAAACCGGTGACGACATTGGCTAATCGTGGCGTGTGTAACGAGGTGTGGTTCAGACCAAAGCGTGGAAGGTCACAGCCCGTCGCTAGAGGGCACGCGTGCACGTCACGTGACGGTACAAAGTGAGCAGTAGCATGCATCAATCGTCCAACCAAGACCAAGACAGTAGGCCATTCAACATGCTTCCTGGTGTGGTTGAAGACTGTGGGGCACCCATTGGGCACACACTTTCCGCAAGTGCAGTCGTTCATTCATGATAGTGTGCACACTTCCAACGCTCAATCCGACCACGGCGGCTATGGCGTTCACTGTCACTCGACGGTCCTGGGTAATGAGTGCATAAACCAGCTGGACGTTGTCATCGGTAATGCAGGGGGGTGCCCCAGACCGGGCATCATCGGCTAACGACACCCGTCCTTCCCTGAAGCGCTTGTGGCACGCCTTGTCCCTTGCAAGGGACATGCAGTGTTCGTCGTACACTTGTGATATTCGGCGAAGATTGCGCGTTCCCCCTACTCCTTCCGCTCTCAGAAACCGAACAACGCCTCTTTGCTCTTCGTTTGACGCCTCCATGTCACTGTTTGCAATGCGACTGTCAACGTTGGACGATTGATGCATGCTGCTGCTCGCTTTGTATCGTCACGTGACGTGCACGTGTGCCCTCTAGCGACGGGCTGTGACCTTCCACGCTCTGGTCGGAACCGCACCTCGTTACACACGCCACGATTAGCCGATGTCGTCACCGGTTTGCGCATTCCAACCTCCAGCTCGTTACTTTTTGAACGCACCTTATATGTGTAGGACTTAGAGTTATGCACTATTACATGAAGATTATTGTGTAGGTGTAGTATTCAATCTTCAATCGCATGATTAGGACACAAGATATGAAAATCAGATTTTAAAATCTTGCACAGCTGCCATCGTGTGGTTATGAAAGCAATTGAAATAAATTAGATGCCAGTGGATCAAAATTTGTATAAGCATTTACCGTACCATGTTTTATTGCGCTCCGATAGTTAAATCGCGAGAGACGTCCATTCCAATTTTTTTTTTCGCGTCACCGCCATGTTGTATTTGTGCTCACCAGGTTATTGAAAGTCCCATAGGTGACCTTATGTTGATAGCCTCTAGAAACATAAAGAATTTCAGTTTGATTGCTGTAAAATAATCATAGATATTAAGAACTGTCTAAATATTTCGGAAGGTCACCATGTTGGATTGTTATATGTAGGCCTACATGCCATAGAGTTATGTACCATTAAACAAACACTATTGCGTAGGTTCATTATTCAAACTTTCACTTCGATAGCATGATTACGACACAAGAAATAGAAACTAAATGTTAAAATTTCGTACAGCCGCCATATTGAGGTTATGTAGACAATTGAACTATCTTATATTGCCAGTGCATTACAATGTGTATAAACATTTACTGTACCATATTTCACTGCACTCAGATGGTTTAAATCGCGAGAAAAGTCTATTAAAATGTTTCATATTCGCTTGGCCGCCATGTCGGGTTTGTAGTTACCAGGTTTTGAAAGTCTCATAGGTAAATTTCCAGTAGTGCCCTTTATCATCGTACGAAATTTCAAGGTTAATATCAGTAATAGTTTCGGAGATATGGAATGCCGGTGAAATATATCGCACAGCCGCCATGTTGGATTGTTGTGACGTAATAAAATTTGAAGGGAAAGGTCGGGGTCGGCCAATATGGTGCTATAACCTTACCGAGTTTGATTTAAATCGCACCAACCGTTTAGAAGTTATTAGGGGGACACACACGGACAAACGGTGATCTCATAAGCCTATTTTGTCATACATATAAATAGGCTAAACATAGGATACAACATTCTCGTGTGGGTAAATAAGGTCCATAAGGGTCTTTGGTACATTTCCCCCCAATATTTAACTGTTCAAAAAGAAACTTAGTTCACATATAAAGTAGTAATCGATTAGTTTCAGTTATCGATTAATCGTAGCAGAAGAACAGATCAATTACTTCAAAACAATCGAATGTGCGTTTAATCGATTAATCGATTGGTCGAATAATTGATTGCTTGGAAGAACTGTAATCCTTTCACAGAAGCAAAACAGACATTTAATTAATATATTGTAGGCTATCGTATATATCCCTCCCTACATTATTCTGCTAAGATCCCATTCCAGTTTTGTACCGAAAATAAGGTCCCATTAACACCAACCTACACATATGGGGTACCTACAGGTTCAGCATAACCCAATGCGTAAGCGAAACGCACTCACTTACTCTTTAAATGACTCCCAATTAAATAAATACCTTAAAACATGTATATTTACAATGGAATAATGAAAGAATGCAACACGGTAACCATGGTAACAGAATCTCACAGGTCCATCTATTTCTGCAAGACGCAATGCAATTCCAATTATTACATTACTGTGAAAGTTTCCAGACTGTTATAAGGTTATCACTGAACCAAATTAAGCTGTAAAATTCATCAATACATACAGTATAATGCGCTTAAGGGGGTCAAGGGGGCACTTTAGAATTTTTTCACGCAATTTTCACGTGTGAGTGTGGTACGAAAGGTCTTTTTCACCCGACTATAAAGGGTCTCCGAAAACCACATTTAAAGCTCCTTAAATTAACAGTGTCTGTGATATTCCCAGAAAACTAACTTCGCTCTCATATACCTATGAAGGAATGACAAACCCCTAACCACTGCACCAGTAGCTGAATTGATAAAGTCTGATTATTCATACCAAGGATAAATCAGTCATAGCATTCATGATTGAGATTTTGCTATGTGTACTCTTTACAACTAGAATATTCGCGGGTGAAGCCGCGACGGGTAATGCTAGTTTTTAAATAACGTACCTTCTTTATGAAAATTAGGCAAAATCTAATTAAAACAAAATATGTTTGTGTCCTAAATTGTAAGGTCTGTGTCTGCTGGGAGGCTGGTCGGATCCCCAGTAAGGTCTGTGTCTGCTGGGTTGTCATCCCGGAGGCTGGTCGGATCCCCAGTAAGGTCTGTGTCTGCTGGGTTGTCATCCCGGAGGTTGGTCGGATCCCCAGTAAGGTGTGTGTCTGCTGGGTTGTCATCCCGGAGGCTGGTCGGATCCCCAGTAAGGTCTGTGTCTGCTGGGTTGTCATCCCGGAGGCTGGTCGGATCCCCAGTAAGGTCTGTGTCTGCTGGGTTGTCATCCCGGAGGCTGGTCGGATCCCCAGTAAGGTCTGTGTCTGCTGGGTTGTCATCCAGGAGGTTGGTCGGATCCCCAGTAAGGTGTGTGTCTGCTGGGTTGTCATCCCGGAGGCTGGTCGGATCCCCAGTAAGGTCTGTGTGTGCTGGGTTGTCATCCCGGAGGCTGGTCGGATCCCCAGTAAGGTCTGTGTCTGCTGGGTTGTCATCCCGGAGGCTGGTCGGATCCCCAGTAAGGTCTGTGTCTGCTGGGTTGTCATCCCGGAGGTTGGTCGGATCCCCAGTAAGGTGTGTGTCTGCTGGGTTGTCATCCCGGAGGTTGGTCGGATCCCCAGTAAGGTCTGTGTCTGCTGGGTTGTCATCCCGGAGGCTGGTCGGATCCCCAGTAAGGTCTGTGTCTGCTGGGTTGTCATCCCGGAGGCTGGTCGCATCCCCAGTAAGGTCTGTGTCTGCTGGATTGTCATCCCGGAGGCTGGTCGGATCCCCAGTAAGGTGTGTGTCTGCTGGATTGTCATCCCGGAGGCTGGTCGGATCCCTAGTAAGGTCTGTGTCTGCTGGGTTGTCATCCCGGAGGCTGGTCGGATCCCCAAAATGTACCACCGTAGGGTAGTAACCAAGGGAGCAAGGTGAGAAGTGAGGTGGTTTGTTTTATTCACTGAGCCAATTACTGTGCAAATTATGACAATCAAATAGAGAATTTAAATTAGTCACAATTTCTTATTAAAAATCATGTTACTGTCCAACTGCTGCCATCTTTTGTTTCCCTACTTAGTAATGTTTTCTCCACCTTTTCCCATAAGGAATTGTGTCTGGAAACTTTAAGAATTTGGTATTCGAAGGGATACCCGAACTTGGCCAGTTTTCTACTTTTTCATTGACTTTGGAATGTACCCTATAAGTCAGGTGATTTCAATCCATAGTTCATGAATAGTTCAAGAGCTTATCATCAGTAAAATGACTCCAAAACCCTCAGCTCTAAATTCACACGAAAAGTTGATTGAACTAAAAAAGACTGACAGTCAGTCTGAAAGACTAGACTTTATATAATTTTAAATGCTACAAATGCTGCGTGAACTCAAAGTCCGTTAGCAAGTGCAAAAAAAGGTCAAAGGAGGTAGCTGGCTGGATGACGTCACACACCTCAGTGCATTCTCGGTACATTTCGTCGCGTCACCGTAACGTAACGCTAGACCCCAGCGTAACGACGAAGTCAACAAGATTATTTAAAATGATAAAAGAAAACATGGCATTTTTCAGTAGGAAAGTTCCTTTGTTAGTGGAAATTTAAAAAAAAAAACTCGGAGTAGAAAAGAAAATTAAGACTCTTGGTTGAACATTGTAAGTAATTTCACCGCCTTGTAAACATATTTAGTGCATTGAGCCGTGAAAAGTATAAATGTAATTTTGGGAAACTAGCGCCGAGTCTAATAACTTGCACACCTCTGTAATACCAACCCTACGGGTAGAACCTTTCACAATATCCACAGGCACTGGCTGTACCCTGAAGTCCATTACTCATATCTCAGTGGCTTCCATACAATCCCAGCCATGAATGAGACTGAAAAAAACGTCATTTTACTCTAGCCTGTGCCAACAGACAAATGCAAATATTCTGCATCCATCAAGAGATAGTAGACTGAACAAGAATTCAAAATCTTTGCTGAAAATTCTTCGTTTTCTTTTTTCGAAACTCTTCCCAATTTGATGTTTTTCTTTCCGCTGTCACTGGCCCTTATTTGGTTATTGTTAACATAAACAAGGAAGAACACTTTGTATATTTAGGTGAGAAGTAACTTTTATAAATTTCTATCCATCATTCCGTAAATAAGCGTAACTCAACTTAAGGGATGACCTCTCATTTAAAATACTTTTCTTATCTCGTGTCTACTAATCAATTAATCGATTCTTCGGTAAGCCCATTAATCATTTTAACGGTCAGTCGTTTAATCATTTCCGATTAATATCAAATTAACCGTATATTATTTGAGACCGGACATTTATGCACCAAAACGATTAAAATATGCATTAAAAATTGAAAAAATATGCACTTAACAATAAACCAACCTTATTCACTTTTCGTTCCCTCCTTTGCCGTTATATGTGCAGTCGTTTCCCCATGTTGTTCAAGTTGAAATTTATTTTCACATTTCACTTCCTTTCAGCATATTTGACAATAGGCGACACCGCCATCAGTTGAATAATCACTATTACCTGACACCCACTGATTTATAACGAGCCTATAATGGCAATAATTAAGACACGAGTATGTTTATGAAACGAGCCTAAGCGAGTTTTATAATTTCCATACGAGTGTCTTAATTACCATTATAGGCGAGTTGCATACGACTGTTTATGTTCGACGATAATTATTATAACTATTTTATGTTCGAACATAAATATTCATAAATATCTGTCGAGATTTCGCCAGTTTTATGTACTGAACAGAGCGCATGAGACGCAGAGAATGCCTTGTATTTGACCATGGCCTTCTCCATTACCCTACTATGACACTAGGCCAGGCAGTGCAATTTAAATTAGAAGGCCATGAAACTCAGCGCATCTAATTATCTCATTGGTCAAACAACTCTTTCTTGAGCTCTGATTGGTGGGAGAAACTGTTTCATAATGAAAAATAGTGTTATAATGAGCCTCATTATAGTACAGTTTTCTCACATATAATAGTCGGGATCGAACATAAAATACTTTCTGCTTCTCTTCTCTTTAGGCATATAATGGGGCCGTGGTGGTGCAGCGGTCAAGCTGTTAGCCTCTCACCAAGGTGGAGCGGGTTTCATTCACGGTCAATGCATGTGAGATTTTCGAAGTGAAATGCCATGTCCTGTGGTTCGGATTCCACGCAAAAAGGAGGTCCCGCTGCTCATGTTCGCATGATTAACGGTCACGTAAAACTAAAAGCTTCCTTCCGCTTGTTTTTTAGGCATTTTGAGTTAAGGATATGCAGGCTAAGAATAAAGTAACTCATTAACTGAAGAACCTCTGGAATACTGGCTGTCGGGATGGTGAAAGGAATGTCCCACCCTATTCCCTTCTTTAAATAACCAAGCATCATGCTTGCGTATAATATTAGTTATTAATCTGTTGCTCATAAAGTTGCTTACAAAGGATGTCCAACACGCAGGCGAAACCTGTTCAAGATGTTTTAAATTATACTTCATTTCAACTGTAAATGCTAAAATATGCTGTTGTGTTCCGAATATCCAAATAATCCATTGTATGTCTGTCTACCCCTTATTATTCCCGTTTTCCAACGGGGTCGGGGATGAGATGCGATGGAAGTCTTTGTGGCGATGGTTTTTGCGGCCGGATGCCCTTCCTGACGCCAACCTCATGAGAGGAGTTAATGAGAGATGAAATGAATGACGGTGAATGAAACTGGGCAAGGATGTGGAAGGAAGCGGCCGTGGCCTGTCAGAAGGTACCGTCCCAGCATTTGCCTGGTGTTGAAAATGGGAAACCATGGAAAACCATTTTAAGGACGGCCGACGGTGGGGCTCGAACCCACGCGTCTACCGAGTCAGCAGAGAGCTTGGCCCCATGACCTAATGCTGCGCTTTAGCCAGCGTAGCCACTACTGTCGGTTATCCAAATAATCCATTAAACCCTAAAAATATGCATTTTCAAAAATTTCGGACCCTAGTCATCGTATCCGGACAAGGTGAAACTGGGTTCTGGGTGACACTCCTCTTGAGTTTGGTTGTTCTGCAAGAACGGATAAGACCTTGTTTGGCGAGCCTGCAGCCCAGACCAAGTAAAGGGGAACGTTAGGAATAATATTTGCATTGTAAGCAGTAATTCTATTGTGTGGAACAGATAATGAAGGGTACTTAGTAGAACCAGAACGTGCAAGCTGTCCTCATTAGTAATTATACTTCACTTAATGGCTGACGTCACTACAACCCTTCCACTTTCTACTGGCTCAATATGTCCCTTATTAACGCTCTGAGTGAGGCATCCAACGTTTATAATGAAGCACTAGATATTCTTATCTCTTTCTGCTCCAAGTGAAACCTGTATGACGCTATCATTTTCGAGCAATCCACTGTTGTCATATCAGTCGAAACGTTTTCTTGGTCCAAATGCACCATAATCGGGGAGAAATAGGTTTTGCCGATCTTTTTTGTATTATATTAGAAGTACGTAAACTTGATAGAAATGTTAGAAAAATCACATATCCATAATTTTAGAAGAAACGATAAACTGTGTCCCCTTTATAGTAAAATCGATCTTATTTCATGTTGCGTTGACTCTGTGGCGCCTATTTTACACACAAGTGTAGCTAAATGGGTCATCTTGATGATGAATTCTTTAAATATTATATACTGGCAATATGTTGTTGTTTGAGTCTTCAGTCTTTTGACTAGTTTGATGCAGCTCTCCAAGCCTCCCTGTTCTGAGCTAATCGTTTCATCTCTACATAGCTACTACACCCTACATCCGAGGCAATCAGTTTAGCATATTCTATCCTTGGTCTACCCCTACAGTTCTTGTCCTCAACCCTACCTTCCATAACTAAGCTTGCTATTCCTGGGTGTCTTAGTATGTGCCCTACCACCCTATCTCTTCTCTTCATTAGCAGTCGCCAGAAACATCTCTCCTCTCCTACTCGTCTTAATACCTCTTCGTTTGTAACACTCTCTACCAAACTGATCTTCATCATTCTCCTGTAAAACCACATTTCAAACGCTTCAATTCTCCTCTATTCTGCTGCACCAATAGTCCAAGTTGCACTTCCATAGAGCGCGACGCTCCAGATAAAGCCTTTCAAAAATGACTTCCTAATATCTAAATCGATGTCAGCAGATTCCTTTTCTGTAGAAATGTTTTCCTTGCCTGAGCCAACCTACTTTTTATATCCTCTTTGCTTCGTCCATCACTGGTTATTTTGCTTCATAAGTAACAGAAGTCTCCTACTTCTTTAGCTTTTCACCTGCCAATTTGATGTCCATAGAGGTTTCTGATTTATTTCTGCTGCATTCCAATATTTTTGTTTTACATTTATTAATTTTCATCATGAATTCTTTCCTCAAGACGGAGTCCATACCATTCAAAAACTCATTCAAATCCTCAGGCTTGTCGGCCAAGATGACAATGTCATCAGCAAATCTTGGAGTTGGAATTATTTCTCCTTGAATCAATCTAAACTCCCACTTTAAATTTGTCTCCAATTTCCTTCATTGCTTGTTCAACGTTAAGATTGAAAAGTATGGGTGATAAGTAGCTGCCTTGCCTTTCTGAATATCAGCTTCACTCTCATGGCCTTCAGCTCGAATGTTGATTATTAAGTACATTAAAAAGGGTGAATGTGTTAAACTAGTTGGGCGCTACACTACTGCAAGCGCCAGTGCCTTGCTCGACAGGTGGCTAGCCAGAGTAACCTGGCCGTTACACGGCGCCTGCGAGGTTCCATTCTATAGAGAAGGCCTTCCCTGTATATCTGAATATAACATCATGTTCGAAAAAAAAAACACGAAATATTGAACCCAAGATTGCAACAATTTGTACAGTCTGATCAAAATTATGAAAATGACCTAAATCGCACATAAAATATATCCAATAGAAAATATTCAGTAAGTTGAAACCTTGAGTCAATAAATAGTTGTAGTTTGGGCCACATATTGACCTTCTTCAGCGTTATATTATAAAATACGAAATTTTAAAAATTTGAAGTGCTTTTCAGCCTTTAAACTATTAGCATTTTAAGTAATTATTTTGATAACAACTTTTGATATGAACATTTTTGTATGTAAGTCGTGCTTCTTTCCGTATCTTATAATATAGCGGTACTGTGATTAAAGACGACTATATATTGACTTAAGGTTTCAACTTACTGAAAATTTAAACTTCGTCAATAAGGACAAGGACTGCCATGGTTAAATTATTGGCTTTGCATATCTAATAGAAATCAAAACCGTTCAATTTCTGTTTAATTCAATAACACGATCGAAATGAAAGCCAGGACTTGAATATGGATTAGTCATATAGTGTGTTGACCAAGGGTAACGATGCTGTTCGCACATTCCCGACTCGGCCCGTGTTGTGAATGTCAGTATTAAGGAAAGAACTGCGACTGTGAAAGTTGCGGTGAGTCCAAGGTAGCCTACTACTCAGTGGCTTGATAACCTGGTCGAGGATGATACCGTACTTCAGCGGACTTCATTAGTGCGATAGGTTTTTAAACCTAGAACAGTAGCGCTAATTGCAGTGTTGTTATCGTTAGCGCTTCGCATCGACGACGACTATGATTCTAGAAACTGGTAATAAATACAGCTTACATCAACTTTTATTTCACTCTCTAGGCTCGCAGAATGGAGACTGCTTTTGAATATTTTTATTTTTTATTTTTACTTTTTTTACCTTTTGAGCATTTTGGACTAATTTCGATTGCTGTTCTTTATGTATTTTGAATAATTTTGTTAAATCTCTTTCTTTGAATTTTGTCAATTTTTTATTTATTTGTTTGTTTTATTTTGAAGTTTTGAGCTGGTTTTCATTAATTTTGACTAATTGTGATTGTTTTATTTTTTGATTCTGACTGATTTTATTTACTTTTTGAGCTTTTTTTTGACCAATTTTGATTGATTTCTTTGAAGTAATTTTGATATGTTGTGTCGATTTGAAGTATCTTTTATTTTATTTTACTTTTTGAGCTATTTTAACTAATTTTGATTGTTTTGGGGGTTTTATGTATTTTGCCTATTTTTTTAATATTTTCTTTAAAATGTTGACTGTTTTTTATTTATTTGTTTTTAATTTTTGAGCTCTTTTGGACTAATTTTGATTGTTTTTTGGGTATTTTGACAAATTTTGATATGTTGTGTTTTTTAGATTTTAAGTATTTCTTTCGTTTATTTTACTTTTTAAGATTTTTTGACTAATTTCGATTGTTTTTTGGGGGGGGGGGAGGGGGAGGGGGCTTAATGTATTTTGACGTTACTTTTTTAAATTTGGACTAATTTTCTTTGTATTTTATGACTGCCAAACACTGGTGAGGGTTGGACAAAAGGGAGACGTGGAGAAAGTAGAAGTGTATCCCCGAGGAGACGGACGCTAGGGTTGCGGGCCCAATACACCTGATCCGATGACATACAGGATTAGTTAACTCGCATTCTACGGCATTTAGAGGACGTTCACCTTAGGAGATTTGACCCGTAGCCCCAAAGCATTCAATTCTATTCATATCGAATGCTAAAGTGCCTACTGAACTTTCGCTGTGACCAGTGAGGAGAAGGTCCGAATATCGTTTCCATCTCATTATGTAGATGAGCTATCGCGATGCTCCCATCAGCGATATAATCTGTCTACAAGTCAATTAGAAGAAAGTGCTAATTATGTTTTATCATCTGTGTATTCAATTAAGGTGGGGCTATTATACCTGCTCAGATATCATAGCTGCAGGGCAAGCTCGCTCTTGGTTGTTACTACCTCCTGAGACGACAGGCTACAAACTTCACAAATAAATAATGAAAGAATAATGAATAATGAATAATACAGCCTGTCCATGGGCTGAGAGATGGCATCCCCATTAATGGACTTACTTTCTTCAGGCTAGCAACCCGTTGGAAGGACATTTTCATTGCTTTCAAGTCTTGTAAAGGAAAAAACCGGACGGATTCTACAGTTGACGAACTTGGCAAAGGAAAGGACACGAATTGGAAAAGGAAGGATATTATTAGATGTGCTACCTGGAATGTTCAGGGTATTGGACACAAAGATGATCAATTAGACGATATTCTATCTAAAAAAGATATTTCAATTGCAGTTATTTCTGAAACAAAGAAAAAGCTTCAGGGATCCGAGGAGACAAGAAATTATTTACAGTTTTATAGTGGTGTTCAACGAAATGTTAGAGCACAGGCAGGGGTTATGTTTATGGTTCACAAGAGATTACGATCAAATATTGATAGCTATACTTTTTGGAATGAAAGGATCATTCAAGTAAGAATAAAACTATCCAGAGGATATTTGACAGTTATAGGGGTATATGCACCGGTTGAAGGATACTCGAAAGAAAGTGATATTTTGTATAATGATCTACAGAAGATAATCAATATTACTAATAGACAAGATATGATACTGTTAATGGGAGACTTTAATGGCAGAGTTGGTAATGAGAAAATTCAGAATAACATTGGTATTCATGGAGAGGTAACCCGCAATAATAATGGAACAAAATTAATAGATCTCACTATCTTCAATCAGTTTCGGATTATGAACACATTATTTCCACACAAGGACAGTCATAAATATACGTGGTCCGCAAGAAATCAGAAATCAATTATTGATTATATCATTTGTAATGGAAAATTGGCAGATTTAGTTTTGGATACAAGAGTTTATCGAGGACCTGAATTGGAAACAGACCACTATTTATTAGTTGCTCCTATTCGTTTAAAACCACGGTGGTTCAAGAAAAAGAAACAAAGAACACAGGAAAACGAAACGTTATATAAGGTTAACCTTTTAAATGATCCCAGTATAAAATGGCTATACCAAAACAGGCTTGATAATCACATTCAGATGATTCCACTTTCTGACGATGTGGAAGACGAGTGGTCCAATTTGAGTTCAGCTCTAAAACAGTCAGCATTTGAAAGTTTGGGAGAAAAAAGAAGATGGCAAAAGAGAAAGGGTTTAAGAATTTGGGACGAAGAAATTAAAAAAGTAATCTCCGAAAAAAGAAATTCATATAAAAAGTTTCTGTCAACTGGTAAATTAGAAGATAAAATTGAATACCATCATAAGAGAGCAATAGCAAAAAGAGAAGTTCGAAAGAAACACAGGGAAAGTTGGGAAAACTTTGTCTCGTACCTGGAGACTGACATAACAAGACCACAACCACAAACCTATAAAATTTTGAAAAAACTAAGTAGGGAAGTAAAAGAAGATGTAACAATTAATGCAATATCTCACAAAGAATGGCTTGAGTATTTTCAGAGCCTTTGGTTGAGTCCAAATATTGAACAACTTGTTTTACAAGCATCTAACAACAAGTCTTCGGAAAATATTACACTCGAAGAATTAGAACAGGTCTTGAGGAAACTTCGAAATGGGAAAACACCTGGAGAAGATTCGATAAATGCAGAAATGTTCAAATATTCAGGCGATGCCTTCAAGAAAAGATTTCTCAGATTATTGAATTTAATCTGGATGGGTAACAGGCCTCCAGAAGATTGGCAAAAGGCAATAGTAGTTCCTCTTCATAAGAAGGGAAATATCAAAGTTTTGGAAAATTATAGAGGAATAAGTATACTTAACTCTGGATACAAAATTTTTGCAAACATTGTTAAAGAAAAATTACTGAAACATTACTCTGAGTTAATAGGGAATGAACAACATGGGTTTAGAAAAGGTCGCACATGTGCAGATGCCTACTTCACCTTAAAAATTTTGATCGAAAAACGCAGGGAGTTCAATTTGGAAACACACATATCATTTGTTGATTTTAAGAAAGCCTTTGATTTTGTTGACAGAAACAGACTTATTGACATATTGGCCAGAGATGGTGTCCCCCAATAGTTAATTGATAACATTTCCAACATGTATAGTGGTACTCTTATTTCAGTAAGGTTAAGTAATCATAAATCCGAGTGGAAGCCAATCAGCAGAGGGGTAAGACAAGGCTGTGGACTCTCTCCATTGCTATTCATAATCTACATGGATGCTATAATAAAGGAATGGAGGTGTGAAAGACATGGTTCAATACCTATCAGCAGGCATCTAAAAAATTTAGATGATATACTATTTGCTGATGATGTTGCATTGGTAGCAGCATCTGAAGATGATCTGCAGTGGTCAGTTTTCAACCTCCAGAAAGTGGCATCAAAATTCAGCGTGTGCATTTCTACTGAAAAGACTAAAGTAATGGCCTTTAAGGGTAAGGACCCTATCCCCAGTAAAATTTGTCTGGATTATAAAATTTTAGAAAGAGTTAACGAATTCAAGTATTTAGGATATCATTTATCATTTCAAGAAGAACGAGACATAACTGCAAAAATAACTAATTATACCAGAACAACAGGAATCATCAATCACGTCATGAAGCCATCTCTTGTCCAAAGGCATACACGCTTGCGTTTGTATAACACATTAGCCAGACCAACCCTATGCTATGGCAGCGAGGCATGGACAATAAGATGTCAGGACATCTCCAGACTCACAGCACGCGAAATGACCTTTATGCGCCGAACAGCAGGCTATACTAAATGGGATCATAAGGGAAACGAGGATGTGCTGAAGGAACTAAAAGTGAAACCAATAACTGCATACATTTGTGACTACCAAGAGAAGTGGAAGCATCATGTCCAAAGGATGGAACCTGGAAGATTTCCAAAGGAGATCCTTCGCTACCAGCCACGGGGAAATAGATCGATAGGACGTCCGATGAAGAGATGGAGGGAAAGTGCAAGACCGTAACGGGACATTTGGCCCAATACTTGGAAGGAAGATGATGATGATGATAATGAAAGAGACAAATTCCTGATGAACAGGACCCGGATAGGTAGGACCGAACGCGAAAATCTGAAAAAAATTACTTTTTTCATTTATTGACTTATGTTACAATTTGGACTTTAACGGACATTCTGGTGTATCATTTATATAGAAATTCGTCCTGGAAGTATTTTAATTATTTTTTAAAATTTACATCTACACTGCATGGATGTTCGTTTCATGTTGCACCGATTGGTAGTCATTGCTATAACAGGAACTTCTTGACCTAGTAGGTTGAGGTTTGGATCATTTTAAAGTTTCGGAAGTTGGCTATACTGTTGCGCGACATGACTTGACAGTTTGATGCTGACCGAAGCTGGGATGATAGGCTCTCTCTGAAGCTAGTATTTAAATTTCTAATGATTGGAGATTGTTGGAAGAAATGGAAACGTAAAAACACTTAATAATAAATACTTTATTGCGCACAATGTGCATGAACGTGGTTCTTACGAACCATCATTAATACAAAATTTTGTCGTTGTCACTGTAAATGCCTTTTTCCGAGGGGTGTCCATATATTTCTAATTTTCACAGAATTTCGTCAGAGACACCTATCTGCACTTGCACGTCCTCACGGGGTATCTGTCGCAAGGACCCTTACAAAGCTTGCACAGGCATAGTTCGTCTGGTTGGTGATAGACGTCTCTCATGCAGATCCGGTGGTGGAAACCATGGACCGCAAAGCGCGTCAAGATATGTCTCAGCTCGTAGGATCCTTGCATCCAGTCCTGTGTAGTCATAGCGTCCGTCGTATAAAATTCATGCCAGATGTCATTTCTCTTTGCTGTCATGAGACGCAAATACTCCCCAAATCCCGGTGTGTGCGGCAGGAGCATCTGTAATCTGACTTCTTCCATAAAGGGTAGTTCCCCTGTCATGACATACACAAGCCGCGAGGGCGTGATCTTGGTTAGGCATAAGGCTCTTTTTAGATACATTGCCTTGATCCTTTCCAGCGTTGTCAGATGTCTGTGCCTAAGATGTTTCCAAACAATTTCCAGGCCATACATCGTGACTGGTGCTATTTTTAACCAAAAAAGTCGTATTGCCGTCTTCAGGGATAGGCTGCGTAGATGCTGTAATAAGCTTCAAACATGGGAATTCAGGCAGTCTTAAGGTTCTTGAAGAACTATGGAGTAGAAATAGGAAAGCATACAGCATCTGGATTGAAAGTGCTTGACAGGTCAAGGGTGCAAAAAGCAAAATTTTCGGCAAATCTGGCAACAAAAGAAGTAAGAAAGAAGAAAAAGGAGAAGATTAGCCAGTGAGGAATCAGATTATGTTGCTTGATGCTTCTAATTGGTCTAGGAAAACGTATAGGGTAAGATTAAGATACTTTTTTCACTCTTCAAATTTGCAGTTGATTTTCTTGAAACTTAAACAAATTCAATAAATGTTCCCTTTTCTTCAAAACTATACATTGTATAACCATGAAATTTTGACAGGTACTGCCCCCATAAATTGAATTATATTGAGACCACGATGGCTGTATTGGCATAAATGAATAAAGTTATGGCTGTCATAGTTGTGACGTGTATATTCATGACGTAGGCACGGATGACGTAGAATTCATGCAAGTAGGCTGGTTGAGCTGAGATTCTTGGTGACGTCATGATTTTGTTCGAGAAAGATCTGAGATTTACGACGCAGTCGCAGGAAACAAGGTATCGTGCTAAGGAAGAAGTTACGCTATTGGAGGAAAGACTCGAACCAATGAACGATAGTTTGGAAGGAAGACGGAGATTGCTGAAACTACGATATTTAATTACTTTTGGCATGCAGAATTGTGGAAAACTATTTTCAGTTATGGCATTGATTTGGAATTTTGAAGAAATTAATTTTGAGTTTTTGAAATTTGAAAATCCGTCAAGTATAGCCAAAGTTAAAACTTCTAGCAATGACGGAGGAACGAACTATGGAAGGGATGGATACGCCCCTTAAGAAGTTGATAAAAGGTCGTGCACAGGATAGAGGAGCTCTCATATCTCTCATACCGCTGATACCGCATATATATTTCTGATGTCAGATAGTCATTGTCGAGTGAATAAGTGAAGCAAGTTGTCTTTAGCGTGTGGTTAAAGCCCGGCGCATCGAACGAACACGGAGCAGTTCCATTTTACGCTGTTCGAAACTAGGTGAAGTTGTAACGCTCACATTAACGTTTCTACGAGATAAGATATAAAGAGTTAACTTCTGCCTTCATTATAATTCAATTGGGCAGTACAACATTGAGGTGTGTAGAACATTTGAACAATTTCACAGTTATACTTTGAAAGATATTGACACTTTAAGGCTGCAGGCAAAAGTGATTTTCTCGCCACCTGAGAAACACTTTTAAAATTCCACATTATACACTACGGCTGACACGTGTTACAACCGTGATATTGGAGAATACGTTTGGTAATACAACGATACATTCTACTATGGAACATTATAATCTTGCAGTGCTTTCAATGATTATAACAGAAGTTGAGATGGAAGGCTAAGGCTTTAATGCAATTGGGACATATATCGATGGAGTGAAGTAACAGCATGGAACTTCGTTAATGGTCATTCTACAAAAGCGAGCATGTAGTGAACATCCAACTACACTCATGCATCGTGAATCCATCGCTGAATTATATCAAATGACAGTGGAAATATCATCATACTCCACGATTATGAATATTTCTGCGGAAATAACTGCAATAAACTTCATGGCGAATTACGACTGGAACTTCAGGGAACTTTCAAGAGAGGCCAGGGAGGACCCGGCTCATAAAGAAGAGTTTTGCCAGAAGGATGTCTTTCGTATACATGGAGCAGTGCAATTTCCGGAGAAGGAAGCAGTTCGATTCTACGAGGACGCTGATTCCAGGTTCGAGGACGGAGCACATCTTTACGCTGGTGAATTGGAACCAACAGCAGTTTTCTTTGAAAACTTTCCTCTAGAACTTCAATCAACAGATAAGGTAGTCGTGAACGTTTCTTGTATTATTTGAGTCATGTAGCGATATCTGAGCAACCATTTTTCCCATATTTTTTGTCCTATCTTTTGCCCCATTTTCTTGTTTAATATTTCTGTACTCAGTACACTTCGATGATTTATGCCTTTTTCTACGATTTGTTGAGACATTGTTATGTCATTGGCATACTTAAATAATTTTGGATCAGTTGAGACTGATAATTTAGATTCTTTCAGTAATTTGCATATTTTTGTAGTCACGATTTGACTGTAAAGTTAACGAATTTCTATGGCAGATTTGAATTCAGACAGCGTGTCATTTTATTAAAGTAATTCTATTCAGTAAATTACTTTGACCAATTTTCTGTCATACTCAAGAAAGAAGAATAATTAAATGATTTTAGAGCGTTAAAATCTAATACGTTATCGACGATCTTTGAAATACTAGTCGTCTTATGAACATGATTGCAACATAGACATTTATCATTGCATTATAGACAATTTTATGAAATATGAACTTTGATTACGATTTATTGAATACACTATAGTAATGAACATTTGATAGGAATTTTTCCCAATTATAGATTGGAACAATAATGTTTGCATTCCACAGTCTAATTGTATTCTATTCGACTATTTATGCAGTTTAGATGAACTTTGATTGAAGATAGTATTTTTATACTGCGTTACTTTGAAGATATTAATCTCAATTTTGATAGACCAGGGAGGAGTGTTTAATCGTATTTGCTATTAAATTTATTTGTGATTGGCAAATTTTTACTTCATATCGATTCATGAATGAAACCCACGAAGGTTAAATAATAACAGACATTAATACAATTGATGAATATAAGAATTTTTGAAGAGGAACAATGGATGTATAATCGTTAGTTCAGTGGTCCTGTAAAAGTCGCTGATGAGTAATGCCCTTGAATAATGAAGGAGGTTCCCACAGTAATAAATGAAGTTGTTGAATTTATGAGTGGAGGTTTTTGTATGTAATTTGGAAGATTTTGATGCCATATATATGAAGATATATGATGAATTCTGGGCCAATTGTTGAGCAATTTTGTGCGTTTTGAGCGAAGTATTTTTCCGCTGAATGTATTGTCCTGGTTCTTTGAAAGTTATTCATGTGAAGATACTGTTAAAGTTAACAAGAGTGTTAAATAATTTGAGATGAAGATTTTGAATGGAGGTTACCGTCACAAATATTATAATTATTATTAAACCTTATTAAACCTGAATTTGACATTTAAATATAACTAACCTTCATTGGTCGATTATATCACCACGATTTGAGCAATTATCAACCGGATAAACGTGTGGTTTAATGTATTTCTTATATAAATAATATAAACAATATAAATATTGTAAATAATTATGTAAATATCTTTCTTAAATAATTTGAAATGAAAGGGATTAATAGAGGCGTGTATAAAAGTTTCAATTGTCGTTTGACATTGTTATAAACAATTTATTATTGTTATAAATAATTAATGAACTTTTATTATTAACATTTAGAGTTTTGTTATTCTACTCTAAACAACGCTAATTAAACAAGTGGTTTGAACAATTAAACATGATTTGGGATTGTTGGAGTAATCCACTGGTGTTTGAATGGAGCATTTAAAACATTTGCGTGATAATATTTCAGTTGAGATGTGGACATTTAACGTGTTTTGAAGGAGAGCTAAGCTCTGATGTAACTCGCATATGCTAGGGTTGAACGGAGGGGTGAGTCCACTTTGACGATGCAGGTGCATTGCAGCTGGCCCGGACAACTGTATGATAGAGGCCAAGGACGTCTCCATAATAGCCTTGTGGCTATAAATAAAATGTGATGTGTATAAACACGTAAAACAATTGATATATGTCTCGTCCCAAATCCCGTTTCCATTCCAAGTGCATTATTATATTTACGTTATTTTGAGCTTGAGAAAGCTGAAACATTGTATGTAGGGTATACAAGTCCGACCGGAGGACATGGTTATGTGGTCGATGGCTTCTGATTGCCACGTGGATTTTGTTGTTTTATTTTTGTTAAATTCATTCTTGTTGTGAAATAAATTATTGTGCAGTTTAAAGTTTCTCGTCTTCGTTATGGTTCATTTTAAATATCATGGTGGAGGTTATTGTGTGGGCACGCTTTAAGTGATCCAGTTGACAAACCATCCCCGAGATAAATTTAAGAGGTAAGTAAAGGTAAGTATGAACCCCCGTATATTTTGGTGTGTTCCACAATAATTTCTGGTTAACTATTGTGCTCTAATCTCGATAGTATCTGTCAGTGCCATTTTCATTGATGTAGCTGTGCCGGTGCGATTGATTATTGGCAATCCGATCGAGGGGGCGGATATCTGACAGCCTACTATCCTGATAACGGGGACAGTAGGATTGGCGCCGCAATTACGCGGGGCACGATCAGCAAAACATTGGATTACCAAGTTATTGCAGTAGAATTGACACCGCAATTTTTGTGGAGTGTTCGAATAACATTGGATTACCAAGTTATCGATGTCAAAGGGATTGTGAAGACTCAAATAAAGAGGTTGATTCTTTGTTAGATGTCTTAGCCAATTGTAGAATTTGAGAGTGTGATTACATAGGGATTAAATGTTGTATTGTATTAGGAAAATTACACTCAGAAAAGATCAGATCTTATACAACTTGAGAGAGGTTAAATAGGCTGGAAACTTAGAAAAATCGCCTATGATCTGGAGTCTTATTTTATTTGACCGGCTTATGACATGTGTAGTCATATTAAAGATAAAATTAAACTATTTGGATTGTAAATGTAAATTATTTGTGTTAGGATATTTTAAAATGAACCAAAGAAACTTGAACATGTGCTTGAGTTTATTTCAACATGAAGTGTCTACGAAGGTTAATTATAAGGTAATTATAAGTTAGATTTAAGACAGAAAATTGCTCAAAACTTATATATGGTGAAAAATGTTGCTCAGATGTTGTTATTTTGCTCTGTTTGATATATGTTCCTAAAGCAGTTTATTATTGAAATATTATTGAAATGGCAGATGAGAGTCTGAGAATGATGTTGGAGGAGATGAAAGCTAGCATGAATAGCAGTATGAAGCAGATGCTGGATGAAAATCTGAAAGTTCTTCAGACCAGTTCTGCAAACCTAGAAAATAATGTGTCGCGTTTACAGATCAGTACCCAGGGAATCGAGAATGCTGTAACTGACATGCGCACAGACGTGTCCAATGTGCATAAAGATGTTTCTGAGGTTAAAATTGATGTTTCTAAGGTACAGAAAGATCTTACTATGTTGAATCTTGATGTTGCCAATGTCCGGGGTGATATTTCATGTGCTAGAGCTGAAGTAATTGTTGTTAGGAATGATGTTGCTACTGTACAAGACAAAGTAGAGGAAGTTCAAAGAGAGGTTAGAAATGCTCGAACTGATGTGTCAAATGTTCAAGTAGACATCAATAATATTCATTCAGATGTTAATGATATGCAAAGCGATATCAATAAAATACAAGTAGAAGTCAATACTGTTTTTGTAGACATTGCTAAAGTTCAGACTGATGTTAACAAAGTTAGGGAAGAAATTGAAACTTCAAAAACGCTTTGTACTCGTAACATTAGTGCATTAACAACTCGGTTAGTTGACGAGTCTGTTAGGACAACAGCTTCTCTAGCTGGTTTAAAATACGATGTAGAGGTCATGAGAACCCAAGTATTAGATCACAATCGTTTACTTAAGGAAGACATTGAAGTAGATATCGCGGAAATGTTAACTGCAAATGTAACGGTTTGGAAAGATGAATGGAACAGGTCAAGTGGGGAAAATGTCGATCAGATTCAGGAGCGAATTGAAAGAAAACTTGCCAGTACACAAGTAGACATTAATAATGAAGTAGTTCAGATTAGGAAAGACTTGAATGTAAGGATGGATTCGCTATCCGAAAAGCAGGTAGAGGATAGAACTCAGATAGGTCAGGACGTGCAAGCATTAAAAACTGCGTTAGAGGAACAGATTCATAAGGTTGTCTCTGATGTTAATGAAACTACGAGCAAACTTCAGAATTTGAAACTAGGAGAAGCTAGCATGATGGAAACCTATAAGGAAGAGTTGATTAGGAAAGTCATCACGGAAATCACGGACAAGGATATTGAAGGATTGACTGGTGAAGAGGATAGAAATTACGTGAGAAGATGTAACCTCGCTACAGAAGAGAGAGATATTAGTCCTGAGGAACGTATATCCAGATTCAGGGAAGAAGAAGAGGATAGGAATATTGAACCTGAATGGAAGTATCGTGATAGTGGGAAACATTATATGGATTCATATCCGAGAAATGTGACAGTCATCCGTAATTTTGAAGACAAACCTCAAAAATTTAGCAACACTGATAGTCTCACACCGATCGAATATATCAGGAATCTTAAAGACTATTTCATAGAAGCCCACATTCCTAGAGAGAGAGAGATGAGAATCGTAGAAAGATTTCTAGCTGGAGGACCCCTCGAATGGTTTAGAGCATTTCGGTACACTTTCAGCAATTTTGACGAATTTGCAGAGGCACTGATAAAACGATTCTGGTCAATAGAAGCTCAGAATTCATTAAGAGCTGAGGTATACTCGAGGAAGTATTCAGGTACTCTTCCAACACGGTACGCCGATTTCTTCACGAGTCAGCTATCACGCTTGAGATTTTTGCAACCCCCATTGTCAACAGAGCAGTTGATAGATGCGATTTCACGTATGCTGCCTGTGGAGGTAAGAAGACTGATCATATCGTCAAATATCAGAGATTTGACCAGTATGGACGAATTATTGAGAAGGCTTGACTACACGAGTCCAATGCCAAATTTGGTACAAAAAGGTCAGAGGCACGAATTCAAAGACGTTAATACAGTCTACATGGATCAAGTGCAGCAAACTGATAAGCCTGATGAAAAAAAAACTGAAAATGTAGGTCCTCACAGGAATAATTATTTCCGCAACAACAGATCCCAAGGTTACCGTCCATATCAGCAAAGACGAGGCTGGAATAATAATAGAGGGAATTACAACAACGGAAGAGGTAGATACTATAACAATGGTTATAATAGAAACTACAATCGAAATAACCAGTACCAGAATCAGAATCAGAATTCTCAAGGTCAGGTTATGACACCCGACAAGTATCAAGAAAGAGAGAAAGAAAGTCAGCAGTATCTGAAGGAATTACGAGAAAAGGAAGCTGAAAACCAAAAGAAAAGACAGGATGTAGTGATCGATCCTGGTCCTTCTACAAGTCAGCAGGGGAACTTTGAGATTGGTAACACAAAAATAAAACGCCGATTTCTCAACGACAGTGAGAAACTATGAATACATTGCCACACCACACATGATTACCATTAATGAAATTTACGAAGTAACTGATGAGGATTTATTAGAAGAGAGGGGAATCGTCAAAGAGGAAAGACCATGTGCCGTACCTATTATCTCTGTACTGATAGATGGCCAACAGTATAAAGCTCTTATGGATACTGGCGCAATTATTTCTATCATTTCTGATGAATGCTATCAAAGTCTGTTAAAAGGAGAAAACATGACAGTTTTACCAGTTTCTACCGTCAAAGTGAGAGGAATTTTCCAAGACAAGGCAGTGAAATGCAAGATCCAAGTGCTGTTGAACTTTGAAATTAATGGAAGGAATTATGAACAGATCTTTATTGTGGTTAACAAGATCCATTTCGATATTGTGCTAGGAATCGATTTTATATCGAAAGTTGGAGCCATTATTGATATGAAGAATAGGAGTATTAGCTTTAATGATGGGTACATGATCACAGAAGAGATCGAAGAACAGGACGTGAAAAACAGTCTGGAGATAGACCTTAGGGAAGAAATTTTAAATACCATTATTAATGAAGTGGAGAATATATCAGAAATACCCAGTAGAAAAACTGAAGGATTTGAAGAAATTCAGGGGGAATTTGAGGATTTGATAAAGGAATTCCAAGATATTTTTGATGATAAGCCTGGATTGATTAAAGACTATAAGTATAAGATAAGGCTGACCGATGAAACCCCTTACCAAAAGAGAATATACCCCATACCTGAGAAATACTATCAAGTTGTACGAGGGTTGATCAGAAAAATGGAGGTAGACGGGATTATTAAAAAACAGGCGTCGTCTTATATAAACCCCATCACAGTAGTGAAGAAAAGTAATGGTCAGATACGTCTTTGTCTCGATGCTCGGACCATCAACTTGAAGATTCTTCCAGAAAATGACCGACCACCTAAGATCAGAGATCTGCTTAGAAAGTTCAAAGGGAGAACATGTTTCAGTGTTCTTGACTTGACATCTTCGTTTTACCAAGTTCAACTGGAAGAAGAAAGTATGCAGTACACTGGATTCCTATTTGACCAGACGTCATGGGTCTTTGTGAGAATGCCTTTTGGAATGGTCAACAGTGGACCAGCACTTATTCGAGCACTTGATAGCAAGCTCACTGACGAAGTAAAGGAGAATGTAATCTGCTACATTGACGATTTAATTGTATCTTCACCCAACGCCGCAGAACATTTAGTGCACTTGAGAAAGTTGTTTGAAAATTTAAGGGAGGCCAATATCAAGGTCAATTTTGGAAAATGTCAATTCTTGAAGAAGGAGATCAATTACTTGGGGCATACTATTGATAAAGATGGATATCATCCAAACATGCAGAAAGTAGATGCGATCACTAGGTTCCCAAAGCCAACTAAGGTGAAACAAGTCAGAGAATTTGTAGGCGCATGCCAATTCATTAGCAGCCACTGTCCGAGATACTCTGAAATTATGGCTCCTCTGTATGATTTACTCAAGAAAAATAATAGATGGAAATGGAGTACCGCAGCAGACGAGGCTTTTGAGAAAGCAAAGGAGATGCTCAGAAACAACGTCAAACTGGAGTACCCAGACTTTGAGAAGGTGTTCTATATAGAGTCTGATGCATCAAGAATAGGCATTAGTGCAGTCTTATACCAAAAAGACGAGGCAGGCAACAAGCACTACATTGCGTTCACTAGTCGAAAGTTAAAGAAACACGAGGAAAACTACTTTACGACAGAACTAGAAGCGTTAGCTTTTGTAACAGCTTTGCAAGCTTGGAAAAAAATGTTGCTGGGACATAAGGTTATCATTATTACAGATCACAAAGCACTTCTAACGCCACTATCGTCCATCAGCCTGGGAAAGATAACTTACTGGCTGATGCTTTATCACGTAACCCTATCAAAAATGTGCAGATACACCATGTACAATTGGAGCAGCAAGATCAAGAGACCGTTAGGAGGTTAGCCCGAATCGGTGTGTCACAGAAGAGACACGCTCCAATCAGGAAAATGTACAGGTTCCTTAAGGGTTACATGGACAATACTGATGTTGACTATGCAGCTACACAGAGAGATTCACGACACTTTGTCTTGAGTGGAGACATCGTATGTAAGTATGCTGACTCTGCGCTTACAAAGCTTCGAATAGTCGTGCCACCTAAACTTGTTGTCAATTTAGTGTGGGTAGCTCATCACGCAACTGGACATGCGGTTTAGATACAACTCTTGATACTCTTAAAGAGAGGTTTATTTGGACTAACATGCGTTCCAGCATTGCTAATGTCATTCGTTCATGTGATAAATGTCAAAGAGCAAAGTATGCTTCCGCTCTATTAAAAGGAAAACCTAAGGCTATGATTCCCTCTAAACCAAATGAACTCAAGGCGACAGACATATTTGGTCCTTGTCCGAAGGGATACCAGGGTAATCAGTATCTGTTGGTTACCGTGGATGTCTTCTCAAAATTTGTTACAATGAGTCCCATGCAAAAAGCTAACACGAGGAACGTTGTAAGCAGACTGGAACATGCTGTATTTCCAAAAGCTGGTAAACCAGAGTATCTACTTTCGGATCATGGAGCTCAGTTTTCATCCTTAGAATTTGCTGCAGATATGGAAAGGCTTGGTATTAAGCACATATTTTCAAGCGTGCGATATCCGGAATCGAATTCTTCAGAAAGATATATGGCTGAATTTTTGAAATTCTGTCGAATTTTCTGTCCGAATGATCATTCTGGTTGGGTGAGATTTGTACCCCTTATTGAGGAATGTTTAAATTCTACAGTGCAGGAGAGCACAGGAGAGGTGCCAATGAGACTTCATCTAGGAAGAAACCCAGAAAGGCCGTGGGACAATCTTTTTAACCACGTTCCTAGAGATCCCGACTTAGGAAGGCAGCAGAGAATAGACAGAGCGAAAGAACAACTCCAGAAAGCAGCTCAAAAACGACTGAAAAGAGTAGCTGGAAAACGTTTTGGTGCTCCCTTAGAAATTGGAAATCTGGTATTATTACGCAGACCTGTCAAGGCTGACGTGGGTAAGAAAATCTATCCCAAGTTTGGAATAGTGTTCATGGGTCCGTTCAGAATTACGAATGCCTATGGAAACAACTGTTATGAACTCTACGATGATGAGAATAATGTCGTTTATGGCAAGTTCAATGCTGGGAACTTGAAGAAATATTATCCAAGAGTAAGCCAATAATAATTCAATTTCGTGTTCAAATGAATTGAGATATTTATAACACAGAGTTTAAAAACAATTTGCAACTGTTTTTAAAACGTGGTGAAGGGAGAATGCCCCCGTAAATTGAATTATATTGAGACCACGATGGCTGTATTGGCATAAATGAATAAAGTTATGGCTGTCATAGTTGTGACGTGTATATTCATGACGTAGGCACGGATGACGTAGAATTCATGCAAGTAGGCTGGTTGAGCTGAGATTCTTGGTGACGTCATGATTTTGTTCGAGAAAGATCTGAGATTTACGACGCAGTCGCAGGAAACAAGGTATCGTGCTAAGGAAGAAGTTACGCTATTGGAGGAAAGACTCGAACCAATGAACGATAGTTTGGAAGGAAGACGGAGATTGCTGAAACTACGATATTTAATTACTTTTGGCATGCAGAATTGTGGAAAACTATTTTCAGTTATGGCATTGATTTGGAATTTTGAAGAAATTAATTTTGAGTTTTTGAAATTTGAAAATCCGTCAAGTATAGCCAAAGTTAAAACTTCTAGCAATGACGGAGGAGCGAACTATGGAAGGGATGGATACGCCCCTTAAGAAGTTGATAAAAGGTCGTGCACAGGATAGAGGAGCTCTCATATCTCTCATACCGCTGATACCGCATATATATTTCTGATGTCAGATAGTCATTGTCGAGTGAATAAGTGAAGCAAGTTGTCTTTAGCGTGTGGTTAAAGCCCGGCGCATCGAACGAACACGGAGCAGTTCCATTTTACGCTGTTCGAAACTAGGTGAAGTTGTAACGCTCACATTAACGTTTCTACGAGATAAGATATAAAGAGTTAACTTCTGCCTTCATTATAATTCAATTGGGCAGTACAACATTGAGCTGTGTAGAACATTTGAACAATTTCACAGTTATACTTTGAAAGATATTGACACTTTAAGGCTGCAGACAAAAGTGATTTTCTCGCCACCTGAGAAGCACTTTTAAATTCTACATTATACACTACGGCTGACACGTGTTACAACCGTGATATTGGAGAATACGTTTGGTAATACAACGATACATTCTACTATGGAACATTATAATCTTGCAGTGCTTTCAATGATTATAACAGAAGTTGAGATGGAAGGCTAAGGCTTTAATGCAATTGGGACATATATCGATGGAGTGAAGTAACAGCATGGAACTTCGTTAATGGTCATTCTACAAAAGCGAGCATGTAGTGAACATCCAACTACACTCATGCATCGTGAATCCATCGCTGAATTATATCAAATGACAGTGGAAATATCATCATACTCCACGATTATGAATATTTCTGCGGAAATAACTGCAATAAACTTCATGGCGAATTACGACTGGAACTTCAGGGAACTTTCAAGAGAGGCCAGGGAGGACCAGGCTCATAGAGAAGAGTTTTGCCAGAAGGATGTCTTTCGTATACATGGAGCAGTGCAATTTCCGGAGAAGGAAGCAGTTCGATTCTACGAGGACGCTGATTCCAGGTTCGAGGACGGAGCACATCTTTACGCTGGTGAATTGGAACCAACAGCAGTTTTCTTTGAAAACTTTCCTCTAGAACTTCAATCAACAGATAAGGTAGTCGTGAACGTTTCTTGTATTATTTGAGTCATGTAGCGATATCTGAGCAACCATTTTTCCCATATTTTTTGTCCTATCTTTTGCCCCATTTTCTTGTTTAATATTTCTGTACTCAGTACACTTCGATGATTTATGCCTTTTTCTGCGATTTGTTGAGACATTGTTATGTCATTGGCATACTTAAATAATTTTGGATCAGTTGAGACTGATAATTTAGATTCTTTCAGTAATTTGCATATTTTTGTAGTCACGATTTGACTGTAAAGTTAACGAATTTCTATGGCAGATTTGAATTCAGACAGCGTGTCATTTTATTAAAGTAATTCTATTCAGTAAATTACTTTGACCAATTTTCTGTCATACTCAAGAAAGAAGAATAATTAAATGATTTTAGAGCGTTAAAATCTAATACGTTATCGACGATCTTTGAAATACTAGTCGTCTTATGAACATGATTGCAACATAGACATTTATCATTGCATTATAGACAATTTTATGAAATATGAACTTTGATTACGATTTATTGAATACACTATAGTAATGAACATTTGATAGGAATTTTTCCCAATTATAGATTGGAACAATAATGTTTGCATTCCACAGTCTAATTGTATTCTATTCGACTATTTATGCAGTTTAGATGAACTTTGATTGAAGATAGTATTTTTATACTGCGTTACTTTGAAGATATTAATCTCAATTTTGATAGACCAGGGAGGAGTGTTTAATCGTATTTGCTATTAAATTTATTTGTGATTGGCAAATTTTTACTTCATATCGATTCATGAATGAAACCCACGAAGGTTAAATAATAACAGACATTAATACAATTGATGAATATAAGAATTTTTGAAGAGGAACAATGGATGTATAATCGTTAGTTCAGTGGTCCTGTAAAAGTCGCTGATGAGTAATGCCCTTGAATAATGAAGGAGGTTCCCACAGTAATAAATGAAGTTGTTGAATTTATGAGTGGAGGTTTTTGTATGTAATTTGGAAGATTTTGATGCCATATATATGAAGATATATGATGAATTCTGGGCCAATTGTTGAGCAATTTTGTGCGTTTTGAGCGAAGTATTTTTCCGCTGAATGTATTGTCCTGGTTCTTTGAAAGTTATTCATGTGAAGATACTGTTAAAGTTAACAAGAGTGTTAAATAATTTGAGATGAAGATTTTGAATGGAGGTTACCGTCACAAATATTATAATTATTATTAAACCTTATTAAACCTGAATTTGACATTTAAATATAACTAACCTTCATTGGTCGATTATATCACCAGGATTTGAGTAATTATCAACCGGATAAACGTGTGGTTTAATGTATTTCTTATATAAATAATATAAACATTATAAGTATTGTAAATAATTATGTAAATATCTTTGTTAAATAATTTGAAATGAAAGGGATTAATAGAGGCGTGTATAAAAGTTTCAATTGTCGTTTGACATTGTTATAAACAATTTATTATTGTTATAAATAATTAATGAACTTTTGTTATTAACATTTAGAGTTTTGTTATTCTACTCTAAACAACGCTAATTAAACAAGTGGTTTGAACAATTAAACATGATTTGGGATTGTTGGAGTAATCCACTGGTGTTTGAATGGAGCATTTAAAACATTTGCGTGATAATATTTCAGTTGAGATGTGGACATTTAACGTGTTTTGAAGGAGAGCTAAGCTCTGATGTAACTCGCATATGCTAGGGTTGAACGGAGGGGTGAGTCCACTTTGACGATGCAGGTGCATTGCAGCTGGCCCGGACAACTGTATGATAGAGGCCAAGGACGTCTCCATAATAGCCTTGTGGCTATAAATAAAATGTGATGTGTATAAACACGTAAAACAATTGATATATGTCTCGTCCCAAATCCCGTTTCCATTCCAAGTGCATTATTATTTTTACGTTATTTTGAGCTTGAGAAAGCTGAAACATTGTATGTAGAGTATACCAGTCCTACAGGAGGACATGGTTATGTGGTCGATGGCTTCTGATTGCCACGTGGATTTTGTTGTTTTATTTTTGTTAAATTCATTCTTTTTGTGAAATAAATTATTGTGCAGTTTAAAGTTTCTCGTCTTCGTTATGGTTCATTTTAAATATCATGGTGGAGGTTATTGTGTGGGCACGCTTTAAGTGATCCAGTTGACAACCCATCCTCGAGATAAATTTAAGAGGTAAGTAAAAGTAAGTATGAACCCCCGTATATTTTGGTGTGTTCCACAATAATTTCTGGTTAACTATTGTGCTCTAATCTCGATAGTATCTGTCAGTGCCATTTTCATTGATGTAGCTGTGCCGGTGCGATTGATTATTGGCAATCCGATTGAGGGGGGCGGATATCTGACAGCCTACTATCCTGATAACGGGGACAGTACTTAATGTGTATACAATTCAGCTGAGGATCTACAATCAGGTCATTGTGACTAATACCTTGAGAGTTATGCCTCATTGTTCATGATTTTTTTAAATGGAATATATCTTTAAAAAATCATTACTCCCACATTTATTGAACCACAGTTCCAATTGTAGATCCCAGCACTTAGTAAGAGTTGAGGAATATACTGCAAACATTTCATGCATTTATCTTTATCAGTTTCGGAGAAAAAGGAAAATAAAGAATACAAAATTATAATGGGCGAGATTGGGCATTTGGTCTTACCGTAACTTTTCAGAATATGAATTTATTTATGTGCTTAAGAATGGAAAATATGTGATTAAGTTTCCAAAATATGTTCTTAAATTTGTACCATACTTATGCCCCCCAGTTACTCGAAATATAATTGAAACGTCCAGCTGCATGAATAATCCGTAATCCTGTCTACAGTACAAATAGGTGGGGGCTTGCCTCAGTTTCCGAATCCCACAATACTTACTGCAGATGCGCGATACCAAATCATGTAAGTCCTGTTTTCGAATTTCATTCTAAAGAGCAGAAGAAAAGGTTACTTCAAAAACTTTCATATCACTTTGTCAATACTCACAAGTTTCGCAGACCACTGTAATTTCAAGTACAATTTCCGGTCAAGGTGAGGACTATTGGAGGCTTAAGAGATTGTTGACTCAAGGCCCATGGGAATTCTTACCTTGAAATACTACTACAGTACAGAGGCAAGGGAGCATTCACGAAATAGAAACGCAAATTACTGGAATTGCCAAGGGTCGAATATGTGGGCAGCAGTCATCCAAGGAGTACAACATACCACCAAATAGAGGAAATATGAATAAATACGCCAGTATATGTATTTATTTATAAAAATGGAAAAAAATATGTAAATAAATAGAAAATATTTCGTTAAATAACAAATACAATTTAAATTAGGAAATATATTCAAGTACTCAAAACCAAAAAGCAAAAATATGTAAGTATTGTATACTCACTCACTCAGAAGGACACGAAGATCCCGCACCGAGCTCACAAATGTCCCCACTGAACTCTGTTTTGGGCGAGCTCTTGCCAGGTGTCCACATTCACATGTCTACAAAGTTTGGAGATTTCATTTTTCCAGGAACTTCGTGGTCTTCCTACTGGCCTTTTCCCTATTGGTTCTTCTTTAAAGATTTGTAAGACCATCTTATCATCTCCCATGATCAGCCCATTGAAGTCTTATGATGTTGAGTATTGATGCTTGCTGTGATAGTGAATGTATCTCTTTATTTGATCTGCTTTCCAGCTTTGAGATGCGGGGTCAAAAAGTAGTCGAAAAATTTTCCTATACACTTTATTTTCGAAAACCAAAAGTATTGTTCAATATAAAAAAAATGTATCTCAATTTCCTAGCAATCTTAAATGAACTGTGTCAGGTATTGATCCTGTTGATTGTCACTTAATTTATCTCATAATTCTTGATTCACCAAGTTAAAATTAGTTGAGTCTTGTTGTGGAATCTGTGTAGTTTGTCTTTTGTATATGTTATTTTTAAATTGGTGAAGTAATTTGAAATCGTCCTTCAGTTTATATTGATTATTATTGTCGCTCGTTGTGCTGTGACTCGTGATTGCCTTCAATATGTAAGAAACCTTCCTTGTAGTTGTAACGTTTTACTATCATCACAGCAAAATCCCCCAAAATCAGTTAAGAACTAATTAATAAATTAATTAATTAAATACATAAACTAACAATAAATAAACCGGGCTGTAGCATGTATCCGATAAGTCAGCCCGCTTCACATGTAGGCTATACACAGCTCTATGCACCCCTTGCGGGCAGCGCTGCAATCACGTGTACAACTGTGTTTACTAACACTATCTCGACTCGGCGAATAGACTTTAGCTGCGGACTTCGCTACTAGATGCCATCGCAGTCAGCACCTGGCGACGAACGCTGGAACTAATATAGCGTTAATCATAATGTTGAATTTTGGGCTTATGCCGTGTATTATTATATTAAAATTCGACGCGTTTCGAAGGAAACCATGTCTTTCTTCGTCAGGAATAATCTGAAATTCGACAAAAGATTGCTAAGAGAAAGCAACAAAGAACATATAAAAGGTGCCCAAAGACGGACGCCATTATAGCACCATGTAGGGACATATAAAAACAGCAGTGTATTACTGTCTCAGGGTTCTGATACTTTGTACCAGGATTCACTGAGATTGTAGCCGGTGTCGTGGTTGAAATTATCTGGGTGTTTACGTATTTCAACCGCCTCCCTGATGATTCTGGGACGATATTGCTTTATACGGGCAAGAACATCCACTCCTTGGAACATGACATCATGGCCAGGTGTTAATGCATGATCAGCAACAGCTGATTTATCAGGTTGAATGAGTCCGATACATCTGTTATGTTCCTTAATGCTAGTGCATATTGTTCTCGAAGTCTGCCCGATGTAAACCTTGCCACAAGTACAGGGACCTCTGTAGATACCCGGTTATTGCGACACCGGCTACAATCTCAGTGAATCCTGGCTACCTATTATCAGAACCCTGAAAAAGTAATACACTGGTGCTTTTCGTTGTCCCTACATGGGGCTATAATGGCGTCCATCCTTGGGCACCTTTTATATGTTCTTTGTTGCTTTCTCTTAGTAAACTTTTGTCGTATTTCAGATTATTCCTGACGAAGAAAGTCATGGTTTCTTTCGAAACGCGTCGAATTTTAATATAATAATACACGGCATAAGCCCAAAATTCAACATTATGAATAGTATAACGGGCCGTGAAAGTCTAAATGATAACATAGCGTTATCAATTAATAATCTAAGCTAGAATTATTGGCTTCGCACAAGTGTAGTTAGTGGAAGGTTCTTTTACATGCCATAAATCTATGACATGGGACCACCAGCTTTACTTCCCCTCAAAGGAAAGCATTCTGAGAGATTTTCAACGCTCTTAAAAATCCGTCGACTTCGGCCGGGTTTGAACCCACGACCTTGGGCATAGAAGCTCAGTATGTAATAAACGATTACTCTTAATTCTTTCAATTTGAGTTGCTTTTTAAGTTCTGCTGATGAACACCAATATCCCAGCTTCCAGTGAAGCTGCATTCATTTGTGACGTCACAAAGGAAACAAATGGTACTGTATTTGGAGGCACTTTCTCTCTGGCTATCATTGATTTACGGTGAGAGGCGAAACTCATAAACACAACGTTCTTCGCCATTATGAAAGGTCATACTATTCTAGTTTTTATTTACAACTCAAGTAGCTCATAAACTTTCCCTCTAAAATTCTAACGCACCTATTTTGTTTACGATCGAGGTGTCTACAGCGAACCTGCTGGATAAGTTTGTCAGACGAATAGCAAAGTTCTTGGTAACCAAGTGACGCCAGGGTTGTCATAATAACGACTTTGCTTTCTTCATTAGTTGCAGTCGTGTTACGTTGATTTCACATCGCATCTGACTTCATTAATCTCATGCAAATCTCTTTCAGGTTTAAGGAACCACCCATAACAATTGGGAACAATCGTGTTGACCGGCTGAAAAAAGTGACAGTCAGTCTGAAAGACTAGACTTTGTATCATTTTAAATGCTACAAATGCTGAAAAATGCTAGAAAACTGGAGGCTTCTCGCTTCGCTCGAAGCCAAACTCTTGACATGTTAGAAAATTATCTGCATAATACTTATCTTGCTTTATAATACCGGTACTTTACCTTGTTTCAAATTACTCGCGAACGGCAAGTGCAAACCAAGGGCAAAGCAATGTCAAGCACGCGGAGGGAGATGGCTGGATGACGTGCCCCTTCCATCCAGTCTAAAAACACTTATAGTGGGCGATGTATTGAAGATAGAGATATGCTCTCGCCGACTTTTTTGTAGAACTTTTCATGCTGAACAATTCTTACGCTCATAGTATACTGATATTTTTAACGGTTTGCCCAGCGTAAGCTTAAGAAGCGCACGGACGCCAAGTGTGTTTTCGACCTTTTCACTGAAATCGTTACTGCGTGGCTTCCTTTGATCATACATAAATTATTTTCTACAGAATCTTTCCTCGAGATATCCTTTACAGAATGGTGAAAACCGCATCAAAATCCATCCAGTGGTTCTCGAGATTGCCCGTGACATCCAAGAATCGGGGATTTTGGTCTTATACTAACGAAGTAGAGATTGTCGCGGTACAAATGCACCAAGCGGTACTATGACGTCACACACCTCAGTGCATGGGGGTACATTTCGTCCCGTCACCGTAACGTAACGCCAGACCCCAGCGTAACGACGAAGTCGACAAGATCATTTAAAATGATAAAACATTAAATTTCGATTACTAAGGCAACACAGAAAAATGACTTCAACTAGATAATCTTCTTTTGAAGGTTGATTTGTGGAAGGAAACATTGATCCTGTGTCGCGATGTCAGAAACATATTCCCTGGTGCTGGTGCTTGCGAGAATTGTTACAATATGGGAGGGAGGTTATGTTCTGTGGCATGTTTGGGATGGAGTTCGCATGGTGAGTTCAAGAGTTGGCAACCCTGAGGGTTTCATGAGCTGGGTCCGGTTTTCCCCCTTTTCCAGTGACTCTGGGGAGGACCCTCTGCTCTTTCACTTTTCTACCTGCCTTTCATGGCTCTTCTTCCTCCTCAGTCCATCAATCCTCATTCTTCGAGGGTTGAGGGCATTTTCTTCCTACCTTTTATTTCCGTTTCTCCTCTTGTTTTCCCTTTTTTCTTCTAGTGTGCAAGTTAATTATAACTCTGTAGCAAGAAGTAGGCTTGTTGTAGTTGTAGCTGTAATTTCATTTCTTTATCGATTTTTTCGCTTTCACACATATCATTAGGGGTCCCTTAAAACAACAGTTATCATCATCATATCCGTTATGTTCGTTCCCAAAGGGCAAGGGCCCGGTTACGCCAAAGCCATTGATATTGTACCTGGTTTTATTATTATTATTATTATTATTATTATTATATAATATTTGCAAATGGGGGGGGGGGGGGGATTCCCCGGTGTCAAATTGTACAATTACAGAAAATCACCAACAATAGCATCAAACACAATATACACAATTCGCAATTTAGGAACTATAGCAATTATATCGTAGTATTTACACAAAATTTCAATCTTCTCTTAAACACATCAGTATGTTTGCGGAAATGCTCTAAGACTGAGGCAGGTAATGAGTTCCAATTATCAATACCAGGTTAATGAAAATAATATTTCCCATAATTTGTACGCTGTGGTCGGACCTTGATCTGCCCTGCTCCGGTAGGTGGGATTTCCCAGACGTATGCTTAGTTCTCCCCATGCTGGCCGATTAGTGTAAGTGTTAAACATAGCGTATAGTCTGGATTTCGTCCTTCTATCTTCCAGAGATTCCCACCCTAGTTTTTGTATCATTCGAGTAACACTACTTCTAGGATTAAAATCGTCGAGCACAAACCTAGCAGCCTTCCTTTGTACCATCTCCAGCTCATTGATGAGCCCTACCCGTTATGGGCCCCAAACCGCTGAGCTGTATTCCGAGATTGGCCTCACAAGGGTCAAATATCCTAATTCCTTTGCGGTGCATTCCGCATTACAAAATGAAGTGATTTGTGCTCTTTGGAGACGACACAATCCTCATGAGTTCTCCATTTCATATCATTCCTTACAGGGATGCCCAAGTATTTGCACAAGTCTTCTTCTACAAGCATTTCCGAGCCGATATTATAATGAAAATCATGCCTTCGTCCTCTTCCTATTCTCATGAGACTACATTCACTCGTATTTATCTTCATTTTGTTGCCAACCGCCCATTTATGAACCAGGTTGAGGTCAGTTTGTAACTGAGCGTTGTCTTGTGATGTTTGAATTTTTCGGTATATTGCACAATCACCCGCAAACGATCGACAGTCACACTTTGAATCCCATTTGGTAGGTCGTTAATAAGTTCGATAGAGTCGACTCCTGGAGTCTGCGGTATCCCTCCCTATATTATTCTGCTAAGGTCCCATTAACACCAACCTACACATATGGGGTACCTGCAGGTTCAGCATAATCCAATGCGTAAGCGAAACGCACGCACTTATTCTTTAAATGCCTCACAATTAAATAAATACCTTAAAACATGTATATTTACATTGAAATAATGAAAGAATGCAACACGGTAACCATGGTAACAGAATCTCACAGGTCCATCTATTTCTGTAAGACGCAATGCAATTCCAATTATTACATTACTGTGAAAGTTTCCAGACGGTTATAAGGTTATCACTGAACCAAATTAAGCTGCAAAATTCATCAAAACATACAGTATAATGCGCTTAAGGGGGTCAAGGGGCACTCTAGAATTTTTTCACGCAATTTTCACGTGTGAGTGTGGTAGATATGCAGGGAGATTGCATATCGCCCAGCCTGTTTAACTTGGTTTTGGAAAAAGCACTAAAAAGAGCATCTTCGATTGGAAGAGGTACGATTGTAGGTGGTGAAGTGAAACTCTTAGCGTTTGCCGATGACATTGTGGTTTTAGCGGAGGAGGAAGAGGAACTAAAAATAACAGCTAAAGTTCTAATAGAAGAAGCACAAAGAGTGGGTCTGAGGATCAATCAAGATAAGACAGAGTATATGGTTGTAACCAGAAACAATGAAGAGGAAACAGAAGGAGTACTGGCAATAGAAGATATGGAATTTAGGAAGACTAGGTCTTTCAAATACCTAGGGAGTACAGTCAATGCCAACAAAAATATGGAGGAGGAAGTAATGAACCGGCTAAAATCTGCAGAGAGGTGTCTCTTTTCAATGAATAAACTATTTACCAGCAGGCTATTAACGAAAACAACGAAACTCCGCATTTACAAGACAATCGTGCGACCAGTATTAATGTATGGGGCGGAAACATGAACACTGAGCAAGAAAATTGAGAGAAAAATTATAACTTTTGAAAACAAGGTATTAAGAAAAGTCATTGGGCCAGTATCTGAAAATGGAATCTTTAGAAGAAGAAAAAATATTGAAATACACACGCTGTTTAATGAACCCGATGTGACAGCTGTAATAAAGAGCAGAAGAATTGAATGGCTGGGACATGTCCTGAGAAGAGAAGAGAGAATAGTGAAGACAGTGCTAGAAGGGAAGCCACACAAGGTACGAGACCCCTGGGTAGACCAAAACTGAGGTGGATGGATGGAGTCAAGAAAGACCTGGAGACACTGGGAGCCAACGAGAACATGGCTAGCAACAGAGACCAATGGAAGAGGCTAAAGAGTGAGGCAATGAATTGACCGGTTCGTGTGGCCAACGAGGTAAGGTAAGGAGTGTGGTACGAAAGGTCTTTTTCACCCGACTATAAAGGGTCCCCGAAACCCACATTTAAAGGCCCTTAAATTAACAGTGTCTGTAATATTCCCAGAAAACTAACTTCGCTCTGATACACCTATGAAGGAATGACAAACCCCTAACCACTGCACCAGTAGCTGAATTGATAAAGTCTGATTATTCATACCAAGGATAAATCAGTCATAGCATTCATGATTGAGATTTTGCTAAGTGTGGTCTACTCTTTACAACTAGAATATTCGTGGGCGAAGCCGCGACGGATAATGCTAGTTAGCATTAGTTCGGTATCTTCTCCATAGAATTATTTTCAGAAGGTAAACACATATTGAGGCAATGAGAGATGAAATGAATGAAGTTGACGGAAACTGGACAAGGAGTTGGAAGTAAGTGACCGTGGCCTATTAGAGGGTACCATCCCGGGCCCTCAAGTTGAGAATATTATTAGCAGGGCCCGGATTTTAATGACCTAAAAATGTTTAAAAAATTACCCATAGAATAACTGCAAAAATCCCATAAAATGACCCGAAAACGTTAACAAATGACCTAAAAATTTGAATGAAACTGACTTGGCCTACTGTTGTCTGTCTTCCTACCCTCTCGATTTCAAAATCACTTCTGGATTTGTTGCAAGCGCAGTGTGTCTCCTGGAATGTGGGTATTCCAAGATATAATGGTTGACCAAAGTAGTGAAGATTCTCATGTCTTCGTATTCATCCTCACTTTGAGTTCCGTTAATTTCCAGTATAATACGCTAACAATGAATCATAAACCATTAAAAATGTGAGAAAATCACTCAAAACGTAAACAATATCTATTTATATAATACGCTAAGGTGTATGTTTCACAAAACTCAAGCTCCTAAACCAGAGGGAGTTAGAAGGTGTAGTTTGTACTAAAATCTTCCAAATTGTCTCAATAGTACAGGAAAAATCTTGCATTTCTTTAAAAGTCAACGGAAATAGATTTATTTGTTTATTAAGTGCTTTCAAACCAATAAACATGGCGATAGCCCCTGCAGAACTGTGTCGCGTACTACCCTCATAGCACTAGGGCCGGGCGGGTAGTCTGTACACATGGGGTGCACACAACCCATTATGCGAGAGTTCTCGCGTGGGTCCGCTAGTTCTAATAAATTCAATAAAATGACATAATAATGACGCGAAAAGCGAGAAATCGACCTAAAAATAAAATACTTAGAAAAATGACGAAAAATGACTTAATAAATATGCATTTGTGTAATGTGGAGGCCATGAACAGGATGTGTATATAAGTTAGCAATGTCTGTGGTGATCCATTTAAAAGATGACATGTCATCAGAATCCGGGCCCTGATTATTTATTTATTTATTTATTTGTTGACGGTACACAACAGGGCTCAGTGTGCGCCCCAATAACAGTGCACCTACACATCTCATGATATGTCTACATTAAGTATTAACATCTAAATGTAATTCTTAAAACTAGGAAGTTCACACAGATCAAAATGCATAGTAGTAAAAAGCTTAATCTGAAGATAATATAAAAACTAAATCTAAATTTGATCTAATGTCAAATATAAAAACAGGTTTTGAAATTATTACATAGTAAACTATGAGGTAACATTGATAACTAGCGAACAGGCCTATCCTCATATATACATTGTTGGTTCTGTTTTGTGTGATTATTTTATTTGAAGTATGAATTAGAGTGACTGGATTATAATTTCCAAGAACGGTCTAATTGAGAGATGGTTGGTTGGTTCCTCAGTTTAGGGGCTGCGACAACGCGGTCATGTAGCCCCGTGTACTTTGGGTGTGTGTAGAATCTGTCTGATAACCGGTGTTAATTGTGATGGCTGTATTAGTGTGTGTATCTGTTTTTTAATTTAAGTACAAATTGCAACTTAGAATTTTTCAAATAGTACTTACTTTTGCCGCCAAACGCCACCGTCGACGACTACTAGGCCTAGTTCAGAACTTAGCCACCGCAGTCGGCTCTTGGCAACGAACGTAGAAACCTAAGAGCGTTGTTTACATTCTTAACCTATCCAATTTAGCTTCAGGCAGGTGTAATTAGTGGAAGGTTCTTTAACATGCCATAAATCTATGACATGGGGCCGCCGGCTTGAAAGACAGGAATCCAGTTTCCAGTTTACACAAACCGCATCGTTGTAAATACGTAAAGGCTCTGCGCATAGCCTCTCATAAGCTAACCTAAACGTAACTTTCAAGAGTGCATGCGACATGTCTTGTATATTTTGTAACCGCTAAGGTGGCCCTGGGGTCTCTGGCTGTTTCGCATTGGTCAAATTGCCAGAACACGTTTGTCTTGCGAGACAGCATTGCATGACATCCCACATTTCAAACCACGAAGAACAGGATTAAGCTGTAATCTTTAGAAGGCCGTGCTATCCATAACGATTCTTTTCTTATCTTGGCATGCACGAGTAGTTTAAAACAAACATACACGCGGTCACGAGACCCGGAAATGTGGTTTACTGGCACAGCTTCCGTTTGTTGGGACAAACCGCTCCTAGCGACAGCTCAAGGATTGACAGCAAGTAATCTGGTCTCAGTTTCAAGGCTGAAATCCTTGGGGCTAATATACAGGGTGACTCAATAAAAACTACACGTACAGGTCTAGCAACAAAGTAGCAAAGCAATGCGTCACCCGGCTCTCATGCGCTGCTATGTCGCTGTTTTCTGCCCACAGTTAAGAGCGTACTACGGGCTCTTATGGCAATAGCCCTGCGCAGATAAAGAAAACGATATCCGCATCCGCCCCGCATCCGCATGTTTGTTATTCGAATCTACTGGCATTACAATAATACAGGGTGTCTCAAAAAATGTACGAGGGCTGTTTTTTAAGTAATACCCGTTGTGATATTACGCCGTTGCAGCGCTGCGGTCGGCATTCCGTGCAGGTGCGCTGTGTACCTGCATCTGTTGGCAAGGCTGAGACGCCATTACGGAAACAGTCGCCCATGTGTGGGTGTGTTGACAAGCTTTTGAAATGGTATCGCCGATCGCGAGTGCTGCCGACCAGTAAACGAGAGAGAAAACTCTCCTGTAAGATATCCTGCCATTTGGCCACCACTGTCATGAAAATTGCGTGCTTACCAGGAGAACTGCGTATGTTTAGGAGTTCTCCTGACCACATACGCAGTTTGTCTGGCAGTGGTGGCCAAACGGCAGGATATCTTACAGGGGAGTTTTCTCTCTTGTCTACGAGTCGGCGGGACTGGCTGCAACGGCGTAATATCACAACGGGTATTACTAAAAAAAAAGCCCTTGTACTAACACTCTGAATGACTATAAAATGATCATTTATGAACATGGAGACAAGTTTAAGGGCTTCAATTATAGATGAGACATGTAATTAAAGACTCATGTTCGCAAATGTTCAAATTGATGACCGTCAGTGTCCAGACAAAGTTGATAACGCGAAGCAATGGATTCGCAAACATTACGACAAAGTTCTTTTGGAATTTCGTGACATTGTCATTTTCCAATTTCGTGTTGGAATGTAGGATTTCCAGCGCAGACGCTTCATAATGCGATGGACGCTATCTTTTGAGACGTGTGTCTCTCGAGCCGTTTGTCGTGGTGATATCGGTGAGGATCGAGTGAGGGCTTCCTGCACCTGTTCTTCTTTTCTAGGACTGGTGGATGTCCGTGTTCGTCCAGAACGTTGCTTGTTGACGTTGTGAACGGTTCCATCTGCTTCAAATTCATCTCTGATGCGAGCAATGGTCCGGTGCGTTGGTGACGGTTTGTCGAACTCCTGGAAACTGACAGTGATCAATTTGAACATTTGCGAACATGAGCCTTTAATTACATGTCTCTTCTATAATTGAAGTCCTTAAACTTGTCTCTATGTTCATAATAGTACATTATGCAACGAGGCTATAATGGCGAGTTGCATACGACTGTTTATGTTCGACGATAATTATTATAACTATTTTATGTTCGAACATAAATATTCATAAATATCTGTCGAGATTTCGCCAGTTTTATGTACTGAACAGAGCGCATGAGACGCAGAGAATGCCTTGTATTTGACCATGGCCTCCTGGATTACCCCACTATGACAGTAGGCCAGGCAGTGAAATTTAAATTAGAAGGCCGTGGAACTCAGCGCATCTAATTATCTAATTGGTCAAACAACTGTTTCTTGGTGGGAGAAACTGTTTCATAATTAAAAATTGTGTTATAATGAGCCTCATTATGTTATATTTTTTGAGACACCCTGTATATTTAATTAGATAAAGTATTAAAGCAACACATTTCATCCAGTCGTAAAAAGAGACAGTCAGACTGGACTTTATATCATTTTAAATGCTACAAATTCTGAAAAATGCTAGAAAGGCTGGACTCTTGACATGTTAGATGATCAAGAAACAATCAGAACGCTAGAAAGTTGCAAGTCATGAGGGAGCTGGAGCGCGCGGTGAAAGGAGGGAGCTGGCTGGATGACGTCACGCTTGCCGTGTCGTTGCCGTCTCGTAACTCCAGAGCTCACCGGTGAACTTAGTACACATGCACCAAGCGGTATTATGACGTCATATACCTCAGTGCATTCTCGGTACGTTTCGTGACGTCACCGTAACGTCACGACGAAGTCGACCAGATCGTTTAAAATGATAAAACCGTCCGCCACAAAGACTTACATCGCATCTCATCTCCGCCCCCGCTGGAGAGCGGGAATAATAAGGGGTAGACATACATTAAAACAACACCTTTAGACATTTGAGGGGAAAGTCGTTTTCTTTTAGGCTATGTATATCATGTGCCATGTTTAAAATTCAGAACTGCGAGCCGTTTCAATTCGGAGTGTTAATTATGCATAATAATAATAATAATAATAATAATAATAATAATAATAATAATAATAATAATAGTAATAATAATAATAATAATAATAATAATAATAATAATAATAGTATCGTATGGCCTCGGGTGTCGGGTGCAAGCTTTGTAATTTGACACCCAGAGGGTAGCTTGCGTGTCGAATTTCGTTGTTCCTTGAATCACTATGAAAGTCAAGGAGGTTAGATATGTAAGCTCCTTGAGCACTATAGCGCTTTCTAGTAGAGAAATGAGGAACTTTGTGTTGGCGAAAACTCTCGAGATTAATTTTGCCATTATGAACACGGCCTACTGAATTCAAATGGGTTCTTTGACATGCAAACATCGTATGACATGCGTGTCGTATTTTTGCCGCCTTTCAAAAATCACTTACCACGGCCAGGAGCGAGCCTGCAAGCTTGGGGTTAGTAGACCGACACGCTATCCACTCACCCACCGTGGCAAGCTATTATGCTTAATGACATAATTTGAATGAGATAAGCTTAAATCATCATCTTACATGTATCATGAAAAAAGGTAACATAACAGTAAACTTCCGGGTCCTAGTAATGATATTCAACAAGTCCGGATTGTATTCTATTCTAAAATCTATCCGCAAATTTACTTCAAACATTATCCGCTATCCGCACAGGGCTTACTTATGAGCTTTTACATTTAGCGGACTCCCCCAGAATTGATGACTTCGAAGCCTTTAAAATCTGTATTTCCCCTGGCTTATGTAACATCATATTGTTCACGATTGGATAGTACACGATGCTGGACACTCATTTCGTGATAGACAGTTAATACATTCTCAATACACAACGTGATTTCGTAATTCATGTGACAGAAGTGTCAGCGCGGTGGATGGAACAGCCCTCACCATGGCCGCGCCTCCACGGCTTTGCAAGATTTTCTATAGCCACCAAACACGCCACGAGGCATGAGCCAGTCTTGAAATGGAGTCGGAAGAAGCAGCACTTGCTGTTTTTCTATATTTCAGGTTACGTAAGCGTCGAAAACGAGGAAATAGAAGATTTTGGGTTCACCTAATTTTTGCAGGATCGATCATAAAAAGGTATATTTTGTATTCAGTATATTGATCTTTGACAGAATCCAATAAAAAAATTCACCTTCCTACGAATGAACATTTCATCTTTTGATGAGCTACGGCAGTATTTAAAATAGCCTATCAACTGACCGGTGCGGTGTGGACTCAAATGTGAGAGATAGTACACCTCCAGAGGAAAAACACCCAGGGACACTGAAGTTAGAAGAATTTGCACATTTTCAATTTACTTTAATGAGCGTTTTACACAGCGCAACGGAATGTTCTCCGCGGCGACTACGTGCTGCTACGAGAGGTAGCGTCACCAGTTTAGTTGGCAGCACGGTGTCCTGGACAGTGCAGGCCACATGTGCGGGGCGTGGGCGGTCGAAATCGTCAGTGTGTATAGATAGATTATTGGAAGAGTGCAACAGTATACAGGTGGTGATGTTAACTAACGAAGAGAGAGCCTTTTTGGTGTTTTTTTTTTTTTTGTAAAGGCGATCGGGTTACAGAAAATGTAAAACTAAAATTTTAGGTGCGGTTTCCTAATTCAAAGTGTCCAAACCGGGATACCGTTCAGGATTTGATAAGTAAATTTCATATGACCGGCTCACAAACAAATCCAAAAACGATTGAACTAAAAGCGAATATAATTAATTACGTGTAGTCCATTACGCATGAAACTTTAGTGAAAGTATTCGACAATATTTGCAAACGTGTTGAAGTCTGTCTTCGAACACAAGGACAACACTTCCAGCATCTGTTATGAATGGCGACAGCCGTGCTACCAACGTAACTGGTGACGTAATCTCTCGCAACAGCAAGTAGCCGCTGCGGAGAACATTTCCTGGCACCCTGTGTTTATTATTACATATAAAAAGTGTTATCATTCACAAGCATCTTTTCTCACAGTTCTTTTTAGTCTGGCGCAGCCGCACAGGAAGCCGCGTCTCCTGTGAAAAGCTCCGTCAGACTCAATGTAGACATGTGGTGGCGTTACCAACTTGCCGCTCCAAAAATTGCATTGTCTGCCACCAGGGGCGGGACCACCACCACGTGTCAAAGAGGCCATAATTTGAGTGTCATTCAACGCACAAGTGCAGAACTCTCCAAGATATTACAATCATGGTGTTCGAGAGTAATAAGCAGGGATAGGATTTATATGTATTTACATATTTCTGACATAGGTACATATTTATATGTAAAATGAATATATTTCCTTATTTCTTCTTTTTAAGTATTCAATCCATGGATTGGTCTGCGGCAGTTCTCCAATCAGCTCTATTTATAGCTTTCCTCTTCATCTCTTCACAGTTTCTGCATCCTACATCAGACATGATTTGCTGTACATATTGTAGGCGTGGTCTTCCTCGACATCTTTTGCCTTCAACCATTCCCTCCAATACCGTTTTCAGTAGGCTATCGTGTCTGAAAATATGTCCTATCAGTCTTAACCTCCTCCCCTTTATGCTTTTCCATAAGGTATAATTTTCCTCCAACTTTTTAAATACTTCAGCATTCGTTATTTTTTCTGTCCAGCTAATTTTTAGCATTCTTCTATAACACCATTGTTCAAAAGAATTTATCCTCCTTTTTTCTTCTTTTCCAATTGTCCACGTTTCGCAACCATAAAGGGCAATACTCCAAACATACGCTTTTAATAATCGTTTTCTGGTTTTAAGATTAATGGAATTTCCTTATTTAGGTGATTGTTAATGCAATATTTGTATTTATTTTATTCTAGGACTGAAAAAGAGCCTATAGAATTGTCGTTTTCAGTGACAGAAAATATGGCAACATAGGACAAGTTTACAGTTATGTAGCCTACATAAATTGCTTTTGAGATAGCATGTGGCTGTAACAATAGCAGGCATCCATTTGAGGCAGGTACCAGCGGTTATAAAAATAGACCTGTATTTTGAGATGCTCAAGTTTTCAAAAAATCCAAGTTTTGAGGAAATGTGTAATGTAAAACTACAGTCAGATATATCTCCTGTTGATACAGTGAGTTTTTAATATGCTCCAACCACCTCATGTACGGTAGAGCAAAGCTTCGGCCAATATAAATCACTTTTGCGAGACAACAATAGACGCTTCAAATTTGAAAATTTAAATAACATTTTGAGGAAAAATGTACTGGTAGCTAAAAAAATAAAATAAAAAAAATAATCCAGTATTTTAAATGTATTTGTTGTAGGCTCTAAAAGTAAAAAAAACATAGTGCTTAGTTGTTAAATTAATATTATTGTCCATATTTTGCAAAATAAATTCACATATATCTGTACATATTCCTAGCCCTGATTCCTAACCCTGAGAAGGGTCACGGGAGAGGCAAAACAGTAGCCTATTATATTTCTAACGTACAATATGAACATTTGTTACCGTTGCACCTTGCCTAGCACTGTCTGCTGGGGCACGCACTCAGCCTTGCACTGTCTGCTGGGGCACGCACTCAGCCTAGCACTGTCTGCTGGGGCACGCACTCCGCCTAGCACTGTCTGCTGGGGCACGCACTCAGCCTAGCACTGTCTGCTGGGGCACGCACTCAGCCTTGCACTGTCTGCTGGGGCACGCACTCAGCCTAGCACTGTCTGCTGGGGCACGCACTCCGCCTAGCACTGTCTGCTGGGGCACGCACTCAGCCTAGCACTGTCTGCTGGGGCACGCACTCAGCCTTGCACTGTCTGCTGGGGCACGCACTCAGCCTTGCACTGTCTGCTGGGGCACGCACTCAGCCTTGCACTGTCTGCTGGGGCACGCACTCAGCCTTGCACTGTCTGCTGGGGCACGCACTCAGCCTTGCACTGTCTGCTGGGGCACGCACTCAGCCTAGCACTGTCTGCTGGGGCAAGCACTCAGCCTAGCACTGTCTGCTGGGGCACGCACTCCGCCTAGCACTGTCTGCTGGGGCACGCACTCAGCCTAGCACTGTCTGCTGGGGCACGCACTCCGCCTAGCACTGTCTGCTGGGGCACGCACTCAGCCTAGCACTGTCTGCTGGGGCACGCACTCAGCCTAGCACTGTCTGCTGGGGCACGCACTCAGCCTAGCACTGTCTGCTGGGGCAAGCACTCAGCCTAGCACTGTCTGCTGGGGCACGCACTCAGCCTAGCACTGTCTGCTGGGGCACGCACTCAGCCTTGCACTGTCTGCTGGGGCAAGCACTCAGCCTAGCACTGTCTGCTGGGGCACGCACTCAGCCTAGCACTGTCTGCTGGGGCAAGCACTCAGCCTAGCACTGTCTGCTGGGGCAAGCACTCAGCCTAGCACTGTCTGCTGGGGCACGCACTCAGCCTAGCACTGTCTGCTGGGGCACGCACTCAGCCTAGCACTGTCTGCTGGGGCACGCACTCAGCCTTGCACTGTCTGCTGGGGCACGCACTCAGCCTAGCACTGTCTGCTGGGGCACGCACTCAGCCTAGCACTGTCTGCTGGGGCACGCACTCAGCCTAGCACTGTCTGCTGGGGCACGCACTCAGCCTAGCACTGTCTGCTGGGGCACGCACTCAGCCTTGCACTGTCTGCTGGGGCAAGCACTCAGCCTAGCACTGTCTGCTGGGGCACGCACTCAGCCTAGCACTGTCTGCTGGGGCACGCACTCAGCCTTGCACTGTCTGCTGGGGCACGCACTCAGCCTAGCACTGTCTGCTGGGGCACGCACTCAGCCTAGCACTGTCTGCTGGGGCACGCACTCAGCCTTGCACTGTCTGCTGGGGCACGCACTCAGCCTTGCACTGTCTGCTGGGGCAAGCACTCAGCCTTGCACTGTCTGCTGGGGCACGCACTCAGCCTTGCACTGTCTGCTGGGGCACGCACTCAGCCTAGCACTGTCTGCTGGGGCACGCACTCAGCCTAGCACTGTCTGCTGGGGCACGCACTCAGCCTTGCACTGTCTGCTGGGGCACGCACTCAGCCTAGCACTGTCTGCTGGGGCACGCACTCAGCCTAGCACTGTCTGCTGGGGCACGCACTCAGCCTAGCACTGTCTGCTGGGGCACGCACTCAGCCTAGCACTGTCTGCTGGGGCAAGCACTCAGCCTAGCACTGTCTGCTGGGGCACGCACTCAGCCTAGCACTGTCTGCTGGGGCACGCACTCAGCCTTGCACTGTCTGCTGGGGCAAGCACTCAGCCTAGCACTGTCTGCTGGGGCACGCACTCAGCCTTGCACTGTCTGCTGGGGCACGCACTCACACTAAAATCACTATGTTGATTATTATTGATATTTCAAGAAGTAATTTCCCGATGCTTGAATATATTATATGTATGGAGTCATACTAATTTGAACAATTTTTCTGTTGACAGAAAGTAGTGTCGTCCCTTAAAATTGATCTAAGTTGTTATCGATATCTCCGTTGCTAATAATAGCACGTAAAAGCGAAGCACGTTCTTTTCGAACTCTTCAATATCATTTAAGAAACTGAAAACGAAATATCAATATCTTTAACGGATTATACAATACATTCGGTTGTAACACTTTACGTGAATAACCCTGTATATATTACATTCTTGTGGACACGATAACTACCAATATTTTGCACCAAACACTTTCAAATTCAAACAATAAATATAACCATTTAAAATCTCGGTCGACTTCGTTAATGGGCCAAAGCGGACCAAGGGAGAGGAAATGGGGGCTTTTTTTTTCTTCTAAAAAGTGAAAAATCGCTAGATCTTTATTAATATGTGAAAAATTGAATTCAATCACAGTTCGTACAATTCTTCGGATAAGAGCCAAAACCTTATCTCAGTAAAGGTTTTTGATAGCACCACCCATTGACCAAAGGGGTGGGAAAATGGAATTTTTAAATTCAAAAATCATATCTCCCAGGGGGCTCATACACCGTCGTATGTCAAAATTTTAGTTTTTTCTTTTTACATTTAAACGATATATATCTGTTCAGTTTTATAACTAAATTCAGCGTCTTGGCAGAGATATAGCGCATTATGTGAGTGTTTAATATTCAAAGCTGTTTTCCCGAAAGTTTTTCTTTTTTGTAGGAAAAACACAATATCTCGTTAACTATGTGATGAAACTGGATGAAACTCGGCAGATACGTTCCAACATATGATCCATAGAGGATGAACCTCATTCATGAAATTATCTTAAAAACTAATTGAGATATACTTGGAAAATTAAACAAAAAACTGTTCATTTTTTGAAGGACAAATTTAATATTTTTTTGATATATACTATTTACAATATGACATTCATGGTGATCCATCCTCAGTATTTCTGCGTTTTCTTTATATGAAAAAAAATCATTCCATTCAGGTTGGTATTTCTTCTTAAATCACGTAATTAGTGATTCACGGAGTTTACAAAATCACGAATATGATCCTTTAAATAAATCACGAAATACTTTGTATACTGTTCCTCTCTCTAAATTGGATGAAAGCTCTATGTATTTACTATACATATGTCAGTTTTCATTAAACTGGTCAATACTCTTCTAAACATTACCTAAAACATTGGTCTGAAAGCCATTTTGTAATGACGCACCGTTACGCCAAGGAAAGAGCAAAATATTTTGTGAAATATAAGTTCTCGTGGAACTTTTGAAGGTATACAACAATTGGCAAATTTAATTCAAAACACTTTTCTTCTCCCAGCCTGCCCGTGTGCCGCCATTCCAAGCAAGACATTTAATTCTGGTCTGAGGGCTGGAACGGGGTACACCCAGTCTCGTGAGTAAAAACTGAGATTCTCACCTCCCTCACCCTAGAAGTGCCGAGAATGGACACGGCCGCCTCATTTCCAGTGTCATCTCAATTACAAAACAAGATGTTCAGTAAAGAACATATAGCCTACTTTCTCCTAAATGCATGGCTATTGTTTTAACTCTTTGTCCTTTTCAAGGAGTATAATTGAATGTTGGTTGTAGTAACTTGTTGAAATACAACGTGCTATAGGGATATTAAACATGAATATGAGGCGCCCTTTGCTAGTGCTACCTCTAAAAAAAACTAAAAAAACCCATTCAATTCGGTTTCACCATGTTTGAATTGATATGGGGAATCGACTTGCACACATACATGGCCGCCATATGCAAACTATTGGATTGATGACCTTGTAGCTTGGTCAAAGAACGCTTCTCACATAAAGGTAGGTTGTTGCAAAAATTGGTAGACATCAGATGATTAGGTTGGTCGTAATGTGATTTAAGCTTTTTACATTTGGGTCGCCACCATTACGTTTCCGTCAAGATGGCGGCGATATAAAACATGACACTGAGGTGCCCATTGCTACTGCTACCTCTGTACCAAATTTCGTTCTATTCGGTTTCACCGTGTTTGAAAAGATAGGGGGAATCGATTTGCACGCATAAATGGCCACTATCTGCACACTATTGGGCTGATGACCTTGTAGTTCAGTCAAAAGACGCTCGCCATATGAATATATGCTGTTGAAAAATTTGGTAGAGATCGGATGATTTGATTTAAGCTTTGGAAATTTGAGTGTCCGCCATTACGTTTCCGTCAAGTTGGCGGCGATATAAAACATGACACTGAGGTGCCCTTTGCTAGTTCTACCTCTGTACCAAATTTTTGTTCAATTCGGTTTCACCGTGTTCGAATTGATACCGGGGGAGGGGGAAACCATTCAGAGTACACACACACACACACACACACACACATACAGACACACACACAGACAGACACACACTTTTTGGCCCTGTGTAGAGCTCATAAGTCTACTTACATTTTTTGCAAAAATCGAAAGTAGGCTAATATGCAGACACCAGAATAACACAGGCTGCCAACAAAAGCAAGCACTCGGGCCGAGCTCTTCATTATGATTTAATTAGGATTTTAATCGTTGTTGTTGTTGATTGGCAACATCTTGGTCATCTAGTCCCGTGTACTTGAGTGTGAGTAGAAGTTGTCTCATAGCCTGTGTCACTGTAGAGGATGTTAATCATCACTCGCTGTGACATGTGTGGACAATGAAGGCAGGCAGTTTCAACTGGAGTGGGCGTGCCGGAGTAAAGCATAACTAATCACTCTGTATTAAGTTAGTATCAAGTGCATGAATCTCTTCATTAAAACACAGAGACTAACGTAGAAAGCGAGCTCCATATTCGTGTTTGAACAGGGGAATATGATACTGTGCCGCAGCACAGTCCCGAGTTGTAAACACTCGGGACGGATGTTACCTGATAAGACACTCGGGACGGCTGTTATCTGATAAGACACTCGGGACGGCTCTTACCTGATAAACGTCTCCCAAACACCCGGGACGGCTGTTACCTGATAAGACACTCGGGACGGCTGTTACCTGATAAGACACTCGGGACGGCTGTTATCTGATAAGACACTCGGGACGGCTGTTACCTGATAAACGTCTCCCAAACACGCGGGACGGCTGTTACCTGATAAGACACTCGGGACGGCTGTTACCTGATAAGACACTCGGGACGGCTGTTATCTGATAAGACACTCGGGACGGCTGTTACCTGATAAACGTCTCCCAAACACGCGGGACGGCTGTTACCTGATAAACGTCTCCCAAACACTCGGGACGGCTGTTACCTGATAAGACACTCGGGACGGCTGTTATCTGATAAGACACTCGGGACGGCTATTACCTGATAAACGTCTCCCAAACACTCGGGACGGCTGTTACCTGATAAGACACTCGGGACGGCTGTTATCTGATAAGACACTCGGGACGGCTGTTACCTAATAAGACACTCGGGACGGCTGTTACCTGATAAGACACTCGGGACGGCTTGTAACATTTTTATAAAGTCCTTCATCGTGGTTGAATGACTATTGTGGTTCAATAAAACAAACATGATATGAATAAATAATATACACTGTGGTGTGACCTTACCTGTGATAGTGTAATATAATAAGTTGTTGAGCGCCAGATCCCTATTTAAGACAGTGAATCGAAATTATTGATTTAACCTCGGCTATCAGCAGTAGAGTCGAAACCACTTACCCGGGCCGTAGTGAGACAAAGTCATCTAACCAATCCGTATTTAATCAAGGAGTATGATTGATTTTGCCTATAGTATTTACTAATCACTATGAAAGAAATAGGCATTACGTTAAAGAAAATGAATTTATTGACTCAAGAACAAAATATTAATAAAACAGAATAGTGATAGTCACACAATTGAATTTAAAATTACTCAATGCGGCAATTAATTATTTAAAAGAAAATGAATATTAAAATGAATTGAAAGTTAAATGAAGTTAAATTATAATAGAGACGATAGTTTTATTGAATTGTTGGCTCACCCAGTCGAAGATTCGTCATATTTAAGAAATGATCGATGATCTCGATGTTACGTCGCTTATGTTTAAAAAAATGATGTGATATCTCATTTACTATGAAATATCCTCATTAAGTACGTTGCCATCTGTAGAAAGACTCTTGATCAGGGATATAACCCATTATGTATTGATATAGATGTCGGCAAGACATCGTTCAGTGTCGACTCTCGGTGCTCAGTCCATTAGGACCCAGAAAGCAAGGTTACAACTTCCTTACTTCATTGAGAGCTGTAGATCAATGCGTCTTTTGTCGGAGTCGCAGGTACTAATGACTTCCTTGTCACGTGGTCTTCGACGGTCTCCCCCTCCAGTAAGCTTCCCTTTCTTCAGTGTTCATTCTCTCACGAGGGTTAATTGCACCACAATTTGTAATCTTAGACGCGTACGTACCGTAGAAAATGGCGTGTTGGTTACACCATAGTGGGTGTCTTAGCATCTCAGGAAAATGACGCAGTTTGCCGTGGTGAAATTCTTACTACGTCGTTCAGTTTGTGACGCACAGGGTTAGTCCATATCGCCAGTCTTGTTGCAATATATAATACTTCGTCTCTTTACAAGTAATTGTTAATAAAAATCTAATTGAATATAATAATCAAAACCGCTTACAATTATCTGATATAAAAATCATCTCATGGATGTACTAGTTAATAATAATAATAATAACATGATAATAAATGAATAACCCTTTAAATATAACAGCTATGGGATCGAATCGTTACAATCGCCCCTGATATAAATAATTTAAAATAAAATGTAACATTATTTATATCACTACACATCCTACACAAATGAATACAAATTTAAATATTAATACCCCCATAACGACAACATACAAATAATACCCTTCAACAATACATAAAAATATACAAGAACATACTCTTTTCACTTTACATATTTGTACTATCATTTCTCATTCTTCCAAATGTTCATAATGTTCATTCTTCTTTATGTATTAAACGAGCTGTAAAAAATATACATATAAAATGCCCTTCACTTTTATTTTTGACATATATGTCAACGCTGCACTCGTTTATATTTCGGTGATCGTATGCATGACATACAATTTTGGCTTCATCTCTTTTGAACGTAGTTTTTGTATATCAGTCTGGCGTAGAAGTACATTGTTGTAATACCAGCTGATTAACCCATAATAACTATTACAGCACACGATAATAGGATGCAAACAATACAATATTCCTTTCGTCTTTATAAAGGGATTACTCAAATGCAGTAAAATTTCAATAATTGAAGAAAAAAAATAACTTAGCAAGATACCTAAGGCAATTCCAATTTCAGTGCATATGTCATACATGTAAATATTTCCCCAAATACATAATGACATCGAAATACCTCAAAGCAGTTATTAAACAGTTCATTTAAATATCCAAGTTACTACTCACCTGCCTTCGTGGCTTAATTCTTACTTAGACCACGGCCGGCTCCTTCCAAATTAATACTTCCTAAGTCTCCACGACTTCTTAACTTCTCATAAAACCATAATTCCTCTTTACTACTTCTCGAAAACAATAACTTGAATTTTCAAAATCACCAATAAACATAAAATCTGACTTCTCGTTCACTTTATAAAATTTAACTTAGCGTCAAGATATAACTTTTCCGTAACGTCATTCCTTACTTACCATAACAAAATGATTAAGACTTGGACAAAATACTACTCAATACCTGAATTACGTATATCACTAAACTATTTCACAAAAACACATGACAAACTCCTCGGAATAAATATTTCGTTCCACAAAATATTAATGCTCTTATACTTTGAACTTAGTCTAATTATGATTTGACTTTTTGCTGAATACCTAAAAACCCCCCTTAGTTTTCTCTCAAAACTCTTAATTAAGTACCGTGTCCTCCAAACACCACTTCCTACTTGTTCTGACCGCCTGGACTATAGCTCACTCTTGCTATACCAGAATCTCTCAAAACTCATCGTGACTTCACACGTCACATACAAAAAACCTCCCCTATTCGTGGTATAATCCCACATCTTCTTACTGTTACAGGTCACCTCTTACTGACCAATAACACACTAAATTTCAGCTAAAAAAATCTTACATGCTTCGACTAATTCCTTGGAATAATAACATCACCCTTTGCTTTCCTAACTATTGTCTTCCTCAAATAATGACAGTGTTCCAGTTGACAGTCAATAACACTGACACTCATAATTAGCAAATATTCTCCCATAATCACTTCATAAAGCAAGTTCTGAGTTCTAACACAGTTCAGATACTCTCTGCTCTACCAAATTAACTGCGTAAATTACACCTGCCTTTAATTGAAACTTCATTATTACCCCTTAGGTATACTCACCTTACATTACTAACTTATTCTTGTCTTCAAAAATATTAATTTATCTTTACTAACTCCGTATGACATAAATAAAACTTTAATTTCCTGTCTACTAAAAAAATGATTTACTTTTAAAATCCTCAAAACGTCGAATTATAACAAATTCCTTTCAATATTAGTAAATATTATGTCAACCTTTTAATTATAATTATTATCTTTACTTTTACCTGTGTAGGACAACAATCTACCACATAATTAATTCGTTATTATTCATCAGTAACTTTTTACTAAAAGTGGTTTAGCTCGATAACAAGCCTTGTAATATCTTTAAAACGTGCGTAACTGTAACTAAAACTTGGACAATCTTACCTTTGTAATCTCTTATTACCTTGTGTACATACATCCATATATACTTAAAAAAAACTCCCAACATTAACTTCACGTAGTCCCGTAGACACCATAAAAAATAATTATTGCTCAACGGAATATACCTCGCTGACCTACTTCATCTTACCAAAAACTTCCTCCAACCTACTTCATTTGGCATCTTACCAAAACTTCCTCCTTAAAAAACTTCATTTGGCATCTTACCAAAACTTCCTCCTTAAAAAACTTCATTTGGCATCTTACCAAAACTTTAAAACCACATTGCTCAACGGCATTACCTTCGTTGGCCTACTTCTTCAAACTCACGTCCATTTACGTGAAAATACACACATACACACACACATATCTGTCAACAAGTACCAGATGTCCTAATTAGTTACTACTTCCTCATTTCAACCCGATGTTGGTTAATTCATACAACGCATTACCATTAACAATTCTAAACCACTTATAAATTTCTCAAAATATATCCACTGATGACCTCGCTGTCCTCAAAATGAAACTTCTTTATTAAATCAATACCTAATTCTTCAACTCATTCGTTTTATTACCACTGTATCATCTGATCTTCACTCACTTTTGAATTAAATCTTTATTACCATTATATTCTTAATTATGGTTGCCATAATAATTATTACTTTCTTTCGATTACTTACCTATGTAATAACCTTCCTACTTTTAAAATTTAATTCTTACTTCATCCAACTTACCTGCAGTTTAAGGACCTACATTCAATTTACCTGAATTGCTCACTAGCACGACAACCTCTGTCTTCCAAATTAAATGATTTTAGTCCATCTAAATCAATAAGCGTAGGCACTACGCGCCCCTTACCATCCTAACTTCACGACTGAATTAAAATTACACACAGCAGGTTTCTTATCTACCTCTGTTAAATCCTATTAAACTTCATTACTTAATATTTAAGTCATACGGAACAGTAACTATCGGTAATATAAATTTACATAAATACGTTCACTGGCATTTCACCGTTCTTACCACATTCATCTTCAATTCTATCTTTAACTAGAATTCCACATAATTCCTTCCGTGTTACATTAGTTTCTACTTCCTCTGTACTACATTCATCCATAGTAACACAGTACTTCGGCTTTCCCCCTCTCACATCCCCAAGTCTGGCTAATTCAGTACGCCACTGCACGTCATATGCTTTCTTTCTCTCTCTCATCCTGATTTCTTTCTCCTCTAGCAACTTAATTCTCTTTTCTTTCATTTTACTTCTAAAATATCTACCTTTAGGTTTCATTTTCATTTCTCCGTTACTATCACTTAATGCTCTCTTTAGCCGTGGACTACTGCTTCTGCTCTTATCTATCTCTCTCCTCCTCTTAACCTGTTTACTAATTATGTTCTTCTGACTATGACTTAACGCACGCTTCTCTGCCACTAATAATTTCATATCTTTATCTAATTTCTCAAATTTACCATTGAATTCCAAATAATTTCTTTTATTCTCTTCACTATTTTTACTCATATCTTTATCTAATTTCTCAAATTTATCATTGAATTCCTTCCTACTTTCTAAATTATCTTTCTTATTCTCTTCCATATTTTGATTTAGCCTACCAATATTTTCTTTCATCTCCCTACTATTTTTATTCATCTCCTGACTATTTTTATTCATCTCCCTCAAGATATCAGCTAATGAAATTTCATGGACCTCTAAGGACTTCTGTTTCTCCTGACTACCACTAGTCTCAGGATGTACCTCTGTATTCGTCTCGAGATTTTCCTCTGAATTCATGTCAGGGTTAACCTCAGGATTATTTTCAGGATTACTCTCAGGATTATTCTCAAGATTTACCTCCGACATCTTGGTATTATTCTCTACGCTCTCAACATCGCTACCGCTATCAACCTCCTTATAATTAACTTTCTTGACTGCATCCCTACTTCTCAACTGCCTCTGTTCCTCCTCCGACATCTTGAAGTACACCGTATAACAATTGCCCGTCCAAAATTTCACTTCACTTCACTGTCCCCCAAAAGCACTGACAATTTGCACTGAAATTATACACTCCTCTGACTAAATACCGAATGGTTTTCGTGTCCTACTTTGTGGCGCCAAATGTAACATTTTTAATAATGTCCTTCATCGTGGTTGAAGACTATTGTGGTTCAATAAAACAAACATGATATGAATAAATAATATACACTGTGGTGTGACCTTACCTGTGATAGTGTAATATAATAAGTTGTTGAGCGCCAGATCCCTATTTAAGACAGTGAATCGAAATTATTGATTTAACCTCGGCTATCAGCAGTAGAGTCGAAACCACTTACCCGGGCCGTAGTGAGACAAAGTCATCTAACCAATCCGTATTTAATCAAGGAGTATGATTGATTTTGCCTATAGTATTTACTAACCACTATGAAAGAAATAGGCATTACGTTAAAGAAAATGAATTTATTGACTCAAGAACAAAATATTAATAAAACAGAATAGTGATAGTCACACAATTGAATTTAAAATTACTCAATGCGGCAATTAATTATTTAAAAGAAAATGAATATTAAAATGAATTGAAAGTTAAATGAAGTTAAATTATAATAGAGACGATAGTTTTATTGAATTGTTGGCTCACCCAGTCGAAGATTCGTCATATTTAAGAAATGATCGATGATCTCGATGTTACGTCGCTTATGTTTAAAAAAATGATGTGATATCTCATTTACTATGAAATATCCTCATTAAGTACGTTGCCATCTGTAGAAAGACTCTTGATCAGGGATATAACCCATTATGTATTGATATAGATGTCGGCAAGACATCGTTCAGTGTCGACTCTCGGTGCTCAGTCCATTAGGACCCAGAAAGCAAGGTTACAACTTCCTTACTTCATTGAGAGCTGTAGATCAATGCGTCTTTTGTCGGAGTCGCAGGTACTAATGACTTCCTTGTCACGTGGTCTTCGACGGTCTCCCCCTCCAGTAAGCTTCCCTTTCTTCAGTGTTCATTCTCTCACGAGGGTTAATTGCACCACAATTTGTAATCTTAGACGCGTACGTACCGTAGAAAATGGCGTGTTGGTTACACCATAGTGGGTGTCTTAGCATCTCAGGAAAATGACGCAGTTTGCCGTGGTGAAATTCTTACTACGTCGTTCAGTTTGTGACGCACAGGGTTAGTCCATATCGCCAGTCTTGTTGCAATATATAATACTTCGTCTCTTTACAAGTAATTGTTAATAAAAATCTAATTGAATATAATAATCAAAACCGCTTACAATTATCTGATATAAAAATCATCTCATGGATGTACTAGTTAATAATAATAATAACATGATAATAAATGAATAACCCTTTAAATATAACAGCTATGGGATCGAATCGTTACAGGCTGTTACCTGATAAACGTCTCCCAAACACTCGGGACGGCTGTTACCTGATAAGACACTCGGGACGGCTGTTACCTGATAAACGTCTCCCAAACACTCGGGACGGCTGTTACCTGATAAGACACTCGGGACGGCTGTTACCTGATAACACCCGCGGGACGGCTCATGTAGGTGATGAGAAAGTGAAGAGTCACGTACCTGGAACAAAGAGGACGAGCCGTTAAATTAATGTACTTTTAATTGCTCAGTGACTAACAAGTGTAACATGTTGAGTGTTGTATCTGTGTTCACATCAACCATTGATGACTACAATGAGCATGACAACAGCATGCACCTCCACAGTTCAGGCACTTTTAGACCCTCCGCGAAGAGAAATTGTCTCCCAGAACTGGCGGCATAGTTGGTAGCTTGCTGAGTTTCTTTGCCCAAGATCGCGGGTTCATACCTGGCCGAAGTCGTCGGATTTTTCAAGAGCTTTTAAAATCCCTCAGTATGCCTTCCTTCGGAGGGGGAGTAAAGACGGCGGGCCCATGTCATAGATTTATGGCATGTAGAAGAACCTTCCACTAACTATAGTTGTGGAAGCCAAAATTTGTAGCTTAGTTTGATGTCGCTATATTAGTTCCAACGTTCGCCACCAGGTGCTGACTGCGATGGCATTTAGTAGCCAAGCCCGCAGCCAGCTATGGTTGACGGTAGCATTTGGTAGCAAAAGTAGGAACTACTTGTTAATATTAATCGTCTGCTGTCCTTCTACCTGAATCACAGATAACACACACTAATACAGCCATCACAATTATCACCGGTTATCAGACAGATCCTACACACACCCAAAGTACACGGGGCTACATGACCGCGTTGTCGCAGTTCCTATACCGAGGAACCAACCAACTCTCCCAGAACATCACGAACGGCTTGATGACAGTTATTGAAAAAGTTGAATGGTGATCGTTGCAATTATGCCAAAGAGAACGTGCCAAAAATAATGGATTCATAGCATAACTTACTCCTTAATAATTCCACAACTAGAGTCTGTGCAACGCGTAGTTCGTCACATTTTAACAATATAGTAGATTTCCTACATTTCAATCAGTTTCAGCCCACTTTTTTCCAATCTCGATTTTTAGCCTACTTTTCACATTTTGCAAAAATGAGGAAAAAGTAGACTTATGAGATCGATCCGGGAAAATGTGTGTCTGTCTGTCTGTCTGTCTGTCTGGCTGGCTGTGTGTGTGTCTCCCCCTATCAACTCCTAAACGGCTGCAGCAATCAAAATCAAATTTAGTATGAGAGAAGATGTGCACCGGAATATCTCACGTCCATATTTGAAAATGATGTCAGTGCAACCAACTGCTGAAAAAACGCACTAGAATTTTGAGCTCCATGTTGGATATCTTGCAAGGTATGCATGGGAGCTATTCCAAAATTGGCATACATGTAGATAAGACTATTTCAGTTTAATTTCCAGGAGGCCAACCATGACAGTGTTGCCAAAATAATTTTAAGCCTTCTGATAGGTCCAATGTTTAAATGCATATAACTTCTACGCTATCAATTGGATTTCAACCAAATTTTGTATGTAATATCTGTACATAAACAGATATGACTGAGCGTATTCTAAGAGCCAACTGTTAATAATTGCTCTCTCTATTTTTTTAAATCCAAATACCAATATATCAGAAAGTATGCAAGCCAACAGCTTTAAACTATGCACACGTATATTCTGACATTTTAGATTAATTTGGAGTAACTTATATACGTCAGTTCTACCAACATGATAATAAGCCTGCTGATAGTACCAAGTTTTAAATACTTGTAACTTCTATACTATCAGTTGGATTTCAACCAAATTTCGTATGTGCTATGTGTACCATAAGAGATATGACTATAAGTATTGTTAAGAGCAATCAGGGCTGCCAACTGTTAATAAATGCTGTCTATATTCTTTTGCCCTAATATCAATATATCAGAAAGTATGCAAGCCAACAGCTCTATACTTTGCACACGTATAGCACCTGACATTCTAGATTAATTTGGAGTAATTAATACAAGGCGGTGCTGCCAACATGATTCTATGCCTGCTGATATGTCCAATTTTAAAATACATGTAACTTCTATACTAACAAATGGATTTCATCCAAAATTGGCACAACAAGATATCATAATATTTCAGCTTATTTCTGACCAGCACACGCATGGTATTGTTGGCAACATGCTTTTACGCGTGCTGATAGATCCAGTGTCTAACTGCATGTAACGTCCATTGGACTTCAACCAAATTTTGTATTCTGTACCTTAAGAGATGGAACTAGGAATATATTCAGTCACCAGGGCTGCCATTTGTAGTGCTCTATTAGGCTACATTATACCAGGTATATTTTGAACTACAGTAATTAGATATTTCGATATTACCAACTTAATTTCGTCATTATTCTTGATAGGTTCATATTCTGTAGAATAATCATTGGCATGAAAAGTAGGCTGTATAGTTCTTCACGGAACTTCTTGTTACTCATGAAATTGTTCCCGTTTCTAAGAGATCGGAAGTGATGTGCGATCTAGCAGGTGTTTTTACAGCCGTTACCATGGTGTATGGGGTAGCTCACCTGCCTCTCACCCGGAGACCTCGGGTTCGATTCCCGGTCCCATCAGCAATTTTATTAACTAACGTGAGGGCTAGAACGGGGTTCACTCAGACTCTCCCGGTCATGGACACTAAGATTAACAGCTGAGGGGACGCAACGCGCTGACCATGCGTCACACCGCAATCTGTAGGCCGAAAGGCTGGGCAGTGGTTAATGTATTTTTACGGCCGGATACCCTTTCTAACACCAACTTCCTGAGAGGGGTTAATGGGCAAAGTGCTAGATGGAAGCGGCTGTGGCCTATTTCAAGACACCGTCCCAGCATTTGGTTGGAGTTGAAAATGGGGAAACCATGGATGCTGGTTGGTTCCTCAGTTTAGGGGCTGCGACAACGCGGTAATGTAGCCCCGTATACTTTGGGTGTGTGCAGAATCTGTCTGATAACCGGTGTTAATTGTGATGGCTGTATTAGTGTGTGTTATCTGTTTTAATTCATGTAAGGACTGCAGACGATAATTTCAAGTAGTTCCTACGTTCGCTATCAAATGATACCATCCACGACACCTAGCTGTGAACTTGACTACTACTAGATGCCATCGCTACCAGCGCCCGGTGACTTAAGAGCATTCATCAAACCTAAACTACAAATTTTGGCTTCACACAAGTGTAGTTAGTGGAAGGTTCTTTTTCATGTCATAAATCTATGACATGGGACCATCGGCTTTACCTCCCCTCCGAAGGAAGGCATACTGAGGGATTTTTAACGTTCTTAAAGAAAATCCGACGACTTCGGCCGGATTTGAACCCACGACCTTGGGCATAGAAGCTCAGCAAGCTACAGGAATACCACATCAAGGACGGTCCACGATAGGGTTCGAACCCCCGCGAGTAGTGAGCTACCACTGTCAGACCTATAAAATTACACTTCTTCAAAGGTATGACAATTTTCTCTTTGACTTTATCAAGTTTGTAACTCAAGAGAACATAAAACTATTTTCAAGCCCTATTCCACAATCTTTGGGAATGAAATTGTATAAAATCGCTTGTTGAATTTAAAGGAAAGAGCCCCCGTGGCTTAGGCGGCAGCACGCCAGTCTCTCACCGCTGGGTCCGTGGTTCAAATACTGGTCACTCCATGTGAGATTTGTACTGGACAAAGCGGAGGCAGACAGGTTTTTCTCCGGGTACTCCGGCTTTCCCCGTCACAATTTCATTCCAGCAACTCTCTCTACTATCATTTCTTCTGTCATAGATTTACTCATTTCCCCAGGGAAGTACGACAGGCTTCGGCAGCCGGCACAGTTCATATCCTTACCGCTAGATTGGGGCTTCATTCACTCCATTCCTGACCCAGTTGGTCGATGGAAGCAGGCTGTGGATTTTGAATTTAAGGGAAAGGAACTTCCAGGTGCAGAGAGCGCCATTGCTTCAGAGACCCCGGGGCAGCTGATTACCAAGCCGAGTTCTAATGGACGACGTGACTCCACTGTCAAACATTACATCAATCATAGGGCTAATGGCACATGGGCTAGTGGCTCCCAGAGATCAATGAAGATAAACATTACTAGTTGATACCCGTCAAAACATGACAGTCGTTGGGAAAATATTTACTGAAGGATTCTCTTCAATGCATTTTTTGAACGTTTACTTTTTGACATTGTTGCAACTATAAGGGCGTCGAAAGATCGACTTCGCAACATATAACTGGTCACGACTGAAACCTTGATGAGGCAAATAGAGACCTACACGTTCCAGAGTTTCCCCATGAGCTTTATTGATTGTGATAAAGTATGCCAAGCGAATTGGAAATTGGAAAATTGAAGTGTTTTATTGGAAGATGTTAAATGAAATCGAAGGATTGTAGCTCTCTGCCCATCAAGTGATTTGCCTCCACACATAGCCTACTTACTCTAAAGGTTTGAGCCATAGAGCGACAACAATATTTCCCCCCTTTTTAATTCTCATAAACAAAGATCTCAGTAAGACGCGGCGGGATCCGCCTTTTCTTTGGTGGAATAGAGCCATTGTGCGCAAGTGAGGGAGCGACAAATATTACATTAAAAATATATATATATCCTAACATATATTTTCCTTTTAAAGACACTCTGCAAATCTACATGCCAAGAACTCTCGTTAGAATGCATTACGAAGTCAATCGGTTAAGCCGTTTGCTCAATCTCGCGGTAACAAAAATCACCTTTGTGTTTTAAATATATAGATGATGTCACAAATTGTGCTGCTGCACAGTTAATATCCCCACAAAAAAAACACAAGCATTTATTCACAATTTATTTTATATCTTCCTAGAGAAACCATAACACTTATTCCAATGCAACATTCGATCGACTGCCATTAAAAATCATTCCTTACTTTTTGCATTTAATCCATACCGAGGACAGGTCATTTCAACAAAAAGTTGCAATATAAAGAAATATATGAATGGATTTAAACTCAGCAACTTTCCTATGTTTGTGCCGTGTCTAGTGTGGGGTTTCATCTAGGACACCAAGCTGGCTCATCAGCGGGCTCTTGGTGTCCCACTGAAAACAACACAATTCTTTAGTCGGACGTTTGATTTTCTCAAGTTCTTTAATATCTTTAATTTTCTCATCCAGTGTGTCTTAAGTTTAGCAGTCATTGTCACTGAATTACAGCACGTAAACAAACGCAGTAGACAGCAAAAAGAACACCTTTAATGATAACTGTTTTCTTGTACTCTCATTTGTGTATCACAAGAGGGTTGGAGGAAGTAACGGTACAGATGTGAAATGGCAAACCTGCTGCATCCTTGAGGAAACATTAGAGTTAATGATTCCTAGGACTTTGGTGCAACAACAGTCACGCTCAAAATTTAGTACATAGCTTTGTATAAAGCGGCTTCGGTGGCGTAGTTGGTAGCATGCTGAGCTTCTATGCCCAAGATCGCGGGTTCATTTCCGGCCGAAGTCATCGGATGTTTTGAGAGCGTTTAGAATCCCTCAGTATGCCTTCTTCGGAGGGGAAGTAAAGCCGGCGGTCCCATGTTATAGATTAAATGTCATGTTAAAGAACCTTCCATTAATTTCACAAGTGTGAAGCTAAATTATAGGTTAAACATTTGACTAACGTCCTTAGGTTCCAACGATCGTCGCTAGGAGCCAACAGCGGTTGCATCTGGTAACCTAGTTCAGAACTAGTAGTCGTTGACGGTGGCGTTTGGCGGCAAGAGTAGGAACTACTTGAAAAATCAATGTCTGCAGTCCTTACTTGAATTAAAAACAGATAACACACACTAATACAGTCATCACAATTAGCAACGGTCATCAGACTGATTCTACACACACCCAAAGTACACGGGGCTACATGACCACGTTGTTGCAGCCTCTAAACTAAGGAACCAACCAACCAACCAACACTTTGTATCATGGATAAGATAATCCGTCTTAGTCAGGTCATTTACGCCTACAGTTCCGAAATTTCTGTCCGTTTCCGCGTTAGGCAGTTTTTCGTTTTACAGTGCATTCTACATAGAAAATACCTCAGTTTCGGATTTTGTTTTCAGTTTGTCCAAGTTTCAGGTATATAAAGGGTCCGGTTTAGGCAGGTTTTACTGTATTTCCTATATCTCGAATTTTCGATAGCTCGAAGTCATTTCTTTCTCTGACAGCATTTCGAGATATCGAAGTTGGACTGTAATTTGATTCCCGTTTTCGTGTTTGTGTTGAACTCGATTATCCATTTCATGAGTTGTATTTTCTGTACTGTATACACACAAACGTAAAATTTCATTTGAGACTAATAATAATGTTCATTTGTTTTACGTCCCTTTTAACTACTCTGACTTTTAGAGACCCGCTTCATTTGAGAGTGTTGGTTCAATAATTTTGGCAGGTGTTTTGTTAAAATTGGGGGGATATGGATTATTACGAGTTTATTCAATTATTTTATTTATTTATAAATAAAAAGAGTTCAAAAATTCAAGTATCTAGGGGAGATTCTGACTCCTAACAACGATGAGAAGTCAGCTATTGAAGAGAGAGCGCAGAAGATGGAGATTGCATTCAGATTATGCTAGGAAACTTATAAGTCCAAATCCCACTCCTATGAAACTGAACTCAGATATTAAAATACCGTAGTGAAACCTGAATGCCTTTATGCAGCGGAGACAATTGCCAAAAAGGGAATAACAGAAATAGAAAAGAAAGAACGTAAATTTCTGAGGAAAATTCTGGGACCCAAGAAAGCAACAACAAATGAGTTTACCTTCCGTTTGAGATCAAATCAAGAGCTATATAAAAAATGTGAGAACATTTCAACATCAATGAGGACTAACCTTCTATGGACACTTGAGAAGAATGGGACCGAAACGCCTAGCAAATAAAATCCTCATCTTTCAGGAAAGGAGAAAGTCTCAAGTACCATGGTTGAAAGAAGTTTATCAGGATCTTAAAAATGTGGCATTGAGGAGGGAGATATTGCCAACAGAAAAGTGTTCAGAAGGAAAATTGCGGAGGTGACAGATCTGTCCGTAGAGAAACCCAAGAGAACTCGAAGGGTGTTCTCGGTCGAGGAACTAGCAAGAGTGAGCCAACGAATGAAAGAGTATTGGCGTAACAGGAAAGAACATGAACAGTCAAAGAAGTTGTGTAATCGTAACCAATAGGAGGTTGAAACGATCCTAAATAAACAAATAAATAATAAAAAATTAAGTATTGGGTCGTTGATTAATTTTATTAATGAAAAGAAATTTAGTGTATTTCTTGCCTTCCAATGAACAGTATTGCTCGCCGAGCAACATAAGAGTATATTGGTGTCAAACAAGCGTCATTCACCCCCACATTTATTGCGTACAGCGAGAAGACGAAGCTGCCAGGTTTCCACATAAATCTGCTTGAGGCTTTCACTTAGCGCGCCGAGTGCCAACACATTGGACATGCACTGTGCAACAAGACATTACATCAGCCGCTTGCTTGCAGACCAGAGACATCTTTATGGCAGTTCCGCGTTCCCCCGAAATACAATAGCCTATGTGGAGATTAGCAAGTGCCGAGCATGTGTTCTGACCCCACCTAGCCTAGTTCCAGGTCCAAGAACGTTGTACTAATAGTACACTATGCAACGAGACTATAATGGCAATCATTAATTACCATTATAGGCGAGTTGCATACGACTGTTTATGTTTGACGATAATTATAACTTTATTATATGTTTTAACATAGATATTCATAAATATCTGTTGAGATTCAGTCACTAGAATTTTGTGATCAGAATACAAGCGCTGGGTAGGATATCTCTGTTTTCCAAGTGCTCTGACCGACCGACGCATGCGCTCTGCGTGCTTGGCAATGTTTACAGCTTGCCGATGTGCATCTGCATTCAGTCAAACTGTCACTGAAGTCGTTTGTAAGCAATGCGCTGTGGAGTTGGGGATATTAAGGTATATACAGTGCTATTTCTAGTCTCATATTCGCCAGTTTATTTATGCGAACATATGCACGGTGCACTTTCGGTAATTTATATAGACATGTTGGATTTTGAGCGCATGCGCGAAGGTATCCTTATCTAATTGGTCAAACAACTGTTTCTTGAATTCTGATTGGTGGGTGAAACTGTTTCATAATGAAAAATAGTGTTATAATGAGCCTCATTTTGATACAGTTTTCTGGCACATAATGTTTATATTTCGACATCGTTAAACATAAACGTATTTTCCAATACGAAAATTCTAATGCGAGAATGATATTAGTTTCTCTCTGTACCTTACATGTACATTGAGGGCCCTCACTATAGAACGGAGACACGCGGAGGCCGTGTGACTGCCGGGGCACTGGTGCTAGCAGCAGCGTAGAGCCCAAAAAGTTCAACACATTCAGTGTAAAAGAACCTTCCACGAACAAAACTTGTGTGAAGGAAAATTTGTAGGTTAGGTTTGATTAATGCTCTTAAGTTCAACGTTCGTCACCGAGCGCTGGTTGCGATGGCATCTAATAGTGTCCAAGTTCACAGCTAGGTGTCGTTGACGGTAGCATTTGCTAGCGAAAGTAGGAACTATTTGCAATTATTGTCTGCAGTCCTTACTTGAATTAAAAACAGATAACACACACTAATACAATCATCATAATTAACACCGGTTATCAGAGATATTCTACACACACCCAAAGTACACGGGGCTACATAACCGCGTTATCGCAGCCCCTAAACTGAGGAACCAACCAACAATATAATTAGCTACTCGACAACCACAATAGTGCGTCAATAAGTTGACTTGTTCCCTGCCTTGTGAGGGAAAACTGAGAATAGGTGGGCTTTCTATGGTTTCCCACTTCTATCCAGGAAAATGCCGGCAACAGTCTTCTCGTTTCTAACCCCAGCCTCATACAAACACACTAATACATCCACTACAATGGCACAGGTTATCCGCCAGATCACTCACATGCAAGTATGCGAGTGAGAATAGAGCGAGTCTACATAATATCACGTGACATCCCCCAGCACAACGCACGCACGGTCCACATGCTGACAGCTCGAGTAGACCGGACCCGTTGAACGCATGCCCTACACCGTTGCCCATTGATACACGGGGATGAATCAACAACTTGTCATGAACACCTGTTAAAGACATACTGTACAGTACTATTGAAATGGAAAGTGCCGGGGCTCGAGTCCATGCTCACGGCCCAGATGAGCCGAAAGCGAAAGTGGATTTCCAACACTTTACTGGACTCGGGGGGAGTTGTCGCTTGAGTGAATCAGAGTTTCTCCATCAAGATCAGCTGTCTGCAGTAATTTCCTCATCGGTCCTTCAACTACTGTGGGCTCTTTCCAGACGGCCCGGTTTCATTGTCCGGTTCTTGGTTGGTTCCTCGGTTTATGGGCTACGACAATGCGGTCATGTAGCCCCGTGTACTTTGGATGTGTGTAGAATTTATCTCATAACCGGTGTTAATTGTGATGGCTGTATTAGTGTGTGTTATCTGTGGTTCAGGTAGAAGGACTGCATACGATTAATTTTTCCAAGTAGTTCCTACTTTTGCTACCAAATACCACCGTCCACGACACCTATCTGTTCCATTGCAGTCAGCACCTGGCGGGGAACGTTGGAACTAATATAGCGTTATCAAATTAACCTACAAATGTTGGCTTCACACAAGTGTAGTTAGTGGAAGGTTCTTTCACATGCCATAAGTCTATGACATGGGACCGCCGGCTTTACTTCCCCTCCGAAGGAAGGCAAACTGAGGGAATTGAGGGAATTTAACGCTCTTAAAAATCCAATGACTTCAGCCGGGTTTGAACCCGCGATCTTGGGCATAGAAGCTCAGCATGCTACCAACTACGCCACCGAGGCCGCTATTCTCCAGGTCTACTACGGAAGATAGACAAATAACTAAACTGATAAAATAATGGATGTGTTGAGTAAGACTTTACGACATATCAATCGTATATGTCAGGGGTTCTCAACCTTTTTCAACCATCGTCAACATCCTGCGTACCCCCTACTAACCTTTCTTAGGTAGTAATAATGGTCATTAAAAATGTAAAAGGTATTTAGTTAGTAGCCTATGGTTTAGCCTTTCTAATTTTATAAGGTAATATATTTTAATAAAGCAAAATATAGTTGTTGTTTTTTCCGTTCCTTTTCCCAAAGGGTGATTTTGCAATGATTGCGTTAGTTTTCATTTCAACATAGAACATATCAGAAACATTACCTTGCATACACTTATTCCAAATATACAGTTTTTCAAAAATATCACTTAAATAGGCCAATTTTTAAAGCCAACCAAAGTCATTGAGTACTGATGATAAATTAGAATTGTACTCGGTAAAGAAAAGATGCAATTCTTTGTGGAGTTCAAATACACGCGCCGTAAATAACTCCCACAGTAGTCACGGCCGGCACAAAGCTCACTGCGCATGTGGATCGAGTAGAAGGATGGCCTGCCGCGTACCCCCTGAAATGTTTCGCTTACCCCTAAGGGGTACGCGTACCACAGGTTGAGAACCACTGGTATATGTTATTAAAGGTTTACAATCGGTGATCACGAGTTTGCCCAATTGGATTGGGTGAATTCCATGGATTATATATAAACTTAATAGAACACTTCTCACATAAATAGGGTGGGGGTAAATTGGATTGCTATTTCGTTCGTCACACAAACATCATCAGTTCTTGCTCAGCTTAATTTAGGTTCAGTGGATACGTGCAATGATTAAGTTACACAGGTTTCGAATTAAACTTTGGAACGAGTCGGATTTTATAAAACATTTTTACATTTTATCATTTCAAATGATCTTGTCGACTTCATCGTTATGCTTGAGTCTAACGTTATGCGTTACGGAGACGGAGACTGTGACGTCATACAGCCGCCCATCAAGCCTAAGTTAATGGGTAATGGAGTCTGTTGAAAGAGTCCTGGGGCGTCGAGCGACCTGGGGCTTCGAGCGAAGATAAAAGAATACAGGGTGTCTCCTAAAGAGGTGTACAAGATGCCAGATAAGAATACAGGGTGACTCCTAAAGAGGTGTACAAGATGCCAGATAAGAATACAGGGTGACTCCTAAAGAGGTGTACAAGATGCCAGATAAGAATACAGGGTGACTCCTAAAGAGGTGTACAAGACGCCAGATAAGAATACAGGGTGACTCCTAAAGAGGTGTACAAGATGCCAGATAAGAATACAGGGTGACTCCTAAAGAGGTGTACAAGATGCCAGATAAGAATACAGGGTGACTCCTAAAGAGGTGCACAAGATGTCAGACAAGAATACAGGGTGACCCCTAAAGAGGTGTACAAGATGCCAGATAAGAATACAGGGTGACTCCTAAAGAGGTGTACAAGATGCCAGATAAGAATACAGGGTGACTCCTAAAGAGGTGTACAAGACGCCAGATAAGAATACAGGGTGACTCCTAAAGAGGTGTACAAGATGCCAGATAAGAATACAGGGTGACTCCTAAAGAGGTGTACAAGATGCCAGATAAGAATACAGGGTGACTCCTAAAGAGGTGCACAAGATATCAGACAAGAATACAGGGTGACTCCTAAAGAGGTGCACAAGATGCCAGATAAGAATACAGGGTGACTCCTAAAGAGGTGCACAAGATGTCAGACAAGAATACAGGGTGACTCCTAAAGAGGTGCACAAGATGCCAGATAAGAATACAGGGTGACTCCTAAAGAGGTGCACAAGATGTCAGACAAGAATACAGGGTGACTCCTAAAGAGGTGCACAAGATGTCAGACAAGAATACAGGGTGACTCCTAAAGAGGTGCACAAGATGCCAGATAAGAATACAGGGTGACTCCTAAAGAGGTGCACAAGATGTCAGACAAGAATACAGGGTGACTCCTAAAGAGGTGCACAAGATGCCAGATAAGAATACAGGGTGACTCCTAAAGAGGTGCACAAGATGCCAGATAAGAATACAGGGTGACTCCTAAAGAGGTGCACAAGATGTCAGACAAGAATACAGGGTGACTCCTAAAGTGGTGCACAAGATGTCAGATAAGAATACAGGGTGACTCCTAAAGAGGTGCACAAGATGCCAGATAACAATACAGGGTGACTCCTAAAGAGGTGTACAAGATGCCAGATAAGAATACAGGGTGACTCCTAAAGAGGTGCACAAGATGTCAGACAAGAATACAGGGTGACTCCTAAAGAGGTGTACAAGATGTCAGACAAGAATACAGGGTGACTTCTAAAGAGATATACAAGATGCCAGATAAGAATACAGGGTGACTCCTAAAGAGGTGCACAAGATGTCAGACAAGAATACAGGGTGACTCCTAAAGAGGTGCACAAGATGCCAGATAAGAATACAGGGTGACTCCTAAAGAGGTGCACAAGATGCCAGATAAGAATACAGGGTGACTCCTAAAGAGGTGCACAAGATGCCAGATAAGAATACAGGGTGACTCCTAAAGAGGTGCACAAGATGTCAGACAAGAATACAGGGTGACCCCTAAAGAGGTGCACAAGATGCCAGATAACAATACAGGGTGACTCCTAAAGAGGTGTACAAGATGCCAGATAAGAATACAGGGTGACTCCTAAAGAGGTGTACAAGATGTCAGACAAGAATACAGGGTGACTCCTAAAGAGGTGTACAAGATGTCAGACAAGAATACAGGGTGACCCTTAAAGAGGTGGGCAAGATGTCTCGCTTGCTGGCCCCAGGTTGCAGGATCGAATCCTGGCGCAGTCAGCTGGCATTTGAAGGTGCGCAAATGTGAGGGAGTTGTGTCAGTAGATTTACTGGCACGTTAAAGATCCCCTTCGGGGCGAAATTCCGGCACCCCGGCGTCTCTAAAAGCCAGAGTAGCTAAAAGGGACGTAAAACCAATAACATTATTATTATTATTATTATTCGAATATTATTATTACTGTTACACTTTTGTGGTGTTGCGTTTATGTTACTACTTTTTATGTGTGTAATTGTGAAACCATTTTGAATCGTTAACTTCTACCGTAGCTAGCTTTTGGAGTATTTGCGTTCTAGACTGTTTTGTTATTAACTGTTACTTTTCTAATTTCTTATTTTCCGGTGAGCTTTTGTAGTTAGGTTAATCACTTAATCAATCACTTAAATGTAACTGAGTTGATATTGTGGTTTTATAGACTTGGCTGATTTGCGGCTGCTACTGTACTGATATTCACTTCACTTCAAATCTCCACGTGGACTTAGTGTCTATTTCCATCGAACCTACTCGCTAGTGTTATCTCACGCTGTACCTTGAACTATAGTGGGCAATACTAGCGCCATCTGTGGTAACATTCGTGCAACTTCCTTTATTATATGTGTGGAGCAGCAGGCTGTGAGTACTAACTTTGGTGGTGTATGGCAATGGTTCTGGACCTTCTCATTAATTATAGAACAATCTCTATCGTTCTTCAAAAAGCCTCCGTGGCTTAGGCGGCAGCACGTCGGCCTCTCACCGCTGGGTCCGTGGTTCAAATCCCGGTCACTCCATGTGAGATCTGTGCTGGACAAAACGGAGGCAGACAGGTTTTTCTCCGGGTACTCCGGTTTTCCCTGTCAAAGTTTCATTCCAGCAACACTATCCACCATCATTTCATTTCATCTGTCATGCATTTAATCATTGCCCCAGAGGAGTGCGTCAGGCCTCGGCAGCCGGCACAGTTCATATCCTCGCCGCTAGATAGGGGCTTCATTCATTCCATTCCTGACCCGGTCGGAGACTGGAAGCAGGCTGTGGATTTTCATTTTCAATACTGCCTTCATTAGGGCTTGGTTTATTGAGAATATGGTATGAAGTACATCCTTCCCGTTTGACATTTTCCCCTTTATCATTGGTTTCCTCCTTCATTTCTCTTAGGCTGCCTCGTTCGATATGTTGCGTTTTATTTGCTGCCTAATAATGTGGATAGGGGAGAGCTCTCCAGAAATGTGTGTTCGTTTAAGTTGTCTGGGCTTAGCTAAATGGATCTCGCGTTCATGGCGATCCTACTGGCGAACTGAGATAATGTTCGGGTTTGGACTCAAGCTTCAACGTCACGACAGACTACGGTGTAGCTGGTGGGTGAGTATTCAGGTAATCAGGCGAAGACATGTTCAATAATGTACTGTGCACCTCTGACTGCCAAATTTTTTCTGTTTTTAATTGCATTACTGTGTTCTTTATAACGTGTGCCCATTCTTCTACCAGTCTGTCCTGTGAAGTCTGCTTGCCACCCCGTTTGCTGGCACGTTATTAAATATGCCCTTGATTTTGAATATGGGTCCTGCTGTTTTAAGTGGAGAAGAAATTAAAAGAAGAATAGGTATGGCTAAGAAAGCTCTGTCGAGTCTAACAAGAATGTGGAAAGATCATGTTACCAAGGAAACAAAGAAGCGACAGGTTCAAGCTTTGGTATTTCCTATCGTCAGGATTCCTGGACCATAAATGCTGCATGCCGTAGGAGAATCGAAGCCTTCGAGATGATGAGATATCGAATATCGTGGGTAGCAAGTAGAACATATAAATCTATTCTGAAGGAGCTAAGGATTGCTCCTAAAGCACGCTTACTCCTAAACATCGAAAGGCAAATGTTGAAATTTTTCGGCCATGTCATACGGCGAGACTGTATTGAGAAGTGTATCATCCAAGGTCAAGTTGACGGAAAACGACTGAAGGGACGTGCACAGAACCGGTACCTTGACCAGATGAAGAGTGTGACTAATCTGTCACTTCAGTAATTAGTGCACACAGCAGAAGACCGCGGTGTATGGCGGGGGATTGTTAATAGAATTGCGTGAAGGTCACAACGTTTGAAATCGAACTACGACCAAGAAGAAGAAGAAGAAGAAGAAGAATTATTTAATTACTGTTAAGCAAAAGTTTTTCAATGTTCTGAATGCTATTCTGATTCCTTTTTTTTAAATTAGCAATTACAGTATGTACTGTATGTGTTTGTGCTCAGGAATTTGAATCGCACAAACTTGTTTCATTATTTGGTGGCGTTTGATTTGTTTTTTCCTGATGTGCCAGTGTGCATGTTGGTCTATGGTATTGGGGTTGTGGTGTGTATTGAATAAGACCTTAACCCTTTATAGGTTAGTGGTACACATATTAACCACCTACTGCAAGGAAAATACTGTCAAAGATGCAGATGGTTGAATCTCCTGGATCTAAGGGGCTAGATAAATCCTTTTAATAAAAACAATTAAAACTAAAACGTAAAAAATAAAAAATGGCAATAAAAGTACTACAATTAAACTCTAATTTTCATTATGCTGGTTATCTTTTACTTTTTAATTTTAATTGTTTACTGTTTTTAATTATTGCTTACCAATGTTTATTATGCTTCTAAAAATTAAAAATAAGCTTATACAAATTAAATTTCTAATAATTTTACCATCTCAATTTTATGATTATATAAATAATTTTGAACATTACAATGTTGAAAAAACAAAAGAATAATAATTATAATTAGGCTAAAATAATTAATATGAAATTTAAATAGATATACATAATATATACGGTACTTATTAATATACTGCCCTATAAAGGGTGAAAATATTACCGTAGTCACGATTCGATTGAAAATTTGCCAAGAACGGATTTTGGCGACTAAACGCACTTCCCCGGTTAGCAGATGATTCCGGTTCTAATCCCCACTGCAGTCACATTTCCAACAGATATGACCACTCGTAAAATGTTATACAGTAGAGTTTCGATATTTCGAGTCTTAAAATGACGAGTTTCCCACAAATCCGAGCCTCGTAGAACAAGTTTGTTCCTTGATGTCTAAAACTCAAAGCGCGAGTAGAAATAGCAACAACAACAACAGTGTGAGTTTCCACCACCCGCTCACAGCAGTAAATAGCTACTGTGAACATTTTGTTTTAATAAAGTTCATTTTTGACGCCCGTATTCATAAGCAACTGCGTATCACTTGAAATTTTTAGAAACTTTGGCGTACCAACAGTCCTATATTTTTTAGAAACATATATTTACTGTCGGAGAAGTGCCCAATGGCTTGTTTTATTGTAATTTAATTACTAAGAACACTTCATATTTAATTATTAATGCACTTGTATTTCGTTTTTCTTCAACCCTTTATCAAGACAACAATAACTATAGCCTATAGATTTTTTTCAATTCCTCTTGCTAATCTTTATTTTAAAATATATTGAGATATATGTATAGTAATAATATTTTTATAATAAAGGAAAAAATAAAACGATTATTGCGAATTACAGTTTTATTGTCTAAAAATTATATAATTTTATATAAATAGTACAAACAAAGCAAAATAGCCCGGCAGACGGGCAGCAGAGTAATATTTGCGTGGTCATGCACACAGAGGCCCTTACTAACCTATCGCTCGCAATCACTGGTATCACCCACGCTTACCACCTGAAACGTTGCCGCGTAGCACCAGTGGTATGCGTACCACCTGTTGGGTACCCCTGCCTTACAACATCGTAGCCTACTTTGTTTTTGCCACATAAATTTCGATAGTCCGAGTTTTCAATAGGACGAGGTGAACTATCGAGACTGTAGTGAACCTCAATCCTGAAATTCAGTGACAATAATTGCTAAAATGATGGAATATTGGCTTTCACGGCCAGTGAACACTTTATGGGTCCTTGGGATACTATCTTCTCACCATGTATTTATAGAACGGTGTTAGAGAGAGAATCTTCCCACCCCTTTCATTTCAAGCAGTTCCACATGCATCCACGACCTAGCTGCACAGAAATATTGAAACCCCATTAATTTGATGTATACTGTCATCAGAAACCAAAGGTGGGAAGCATATATCCACAGTGCACGTGCTCGCCAGTTCGGTTGTGTAGAGTGAAAGAAATGCATTGTTTTACAGAAGGTGTTTTTATTGAAGATAAGAGAGTTGTAAACGTTGGTATATAACTGAAATACAATGTTAATAATGGTTTTGGTCACTTGAGTAAATATATTACTGCTAGAATGGAAATAATCATCCTGCTCAGGCTGTTTGCCATAAAATAGAAGATTTTTAAAATTAATTTTCTGTGTTTTTAGTAAATACTATTTTGAAATTATTGAATTATATTCGAATATACTAACTTTTAAAATTCCAAAATCACTTTTATATTTTTTGTGCAGTTTTCTGCAAAGATGATATAGGTCACTGACCTTGTGTTGCGTGGGAGTTACGTTTTTTTAAATTATAGAGAGTGATGGATGTTTTTATTTATTATATCTTGTTAAATAAACCTCATTATTGAGTGATAAACACAGTATCATCATAATTTGGAGGTGGGAGATTATTACCCCCATTGCTCATTTAAGAAAACATACTGTCTGGTGTGGGCAGTGGGATAATAATTTCCCACCCCATATTTCATAAAATAGAATCCATACCCATAAAATTGTTGCATATTCCTACTCATCTATCATCCCCAATTACAAATGTATAATATATATATATATTATACCCCCAGTCTTTTGCCCTATAAAGCGTTAAAACTCAGCAATTGTCCTAGGTTCATGCCGTGTCTTGTGCGGGGTTTCAGCTAGGAACACTAAGATAGGCTCATCAGCGGGCTCTTGGTATCCGTGTCTGGACCCCACAGAGTAGCAAACTGCGCGCTACCTCCTTTCTTATGAAGCGCACTTGCGCTTCTTGACTGCGAGAGTCAAACGTTCAAGCAGCCTTTCACATCCTTTCGGAAGCCTTTATAGGGAAATTGGCGATGACAAGTAGACGCGGTCTCCTTGTAACTTTAATAATATACAACTTGTGTTTACATAATTTAAAAACTGATAACGACATTTTGGATGTATTGTTGGTGTTTGTAGGGCATGCTGGACGTCGCGACCTTGTTTGCTCTCAAGGTCGGACCTGTCCCGCCCTCAGAGAAAGTATTGTGATGGATGGAGGCGGACATGGCGCGACACAGCGCAGCGATCGACTTGGGAAATATCGCTGCTTTCTACTCACGTCAGTGAGGCAATGCTAATTGTTATATTCGATTACATCGTAACTAGGAGGCGGGGATAATCGCTAGGTCAGTACACGGCAATCAACTGATTAGTTTCTAAACCGTGTAATTAGTGACGGTATTGTACTCAGTGATGGTGTCAGACACGTTATTGTAGCTAGAGGACAGAGTTCGTGATGAACAGTGGCGTACTGACGGGGGGTTTAAGCGGTCAGGTACAGGTTACCATGGTAACATTTTAACAATTATCGTTTTTTTTCTTTCCTTCAAAACCACAACAGTTACATCAATTAAATTTTGTGCACATGAAACACTGGCATTATTTTATATAAAAACAGCATTACATTCATGTCGAAAAAGAATTTGGATATTTCTTCAAAATTGAAAATGGTGGTTGTTCATCAAACAAGACTGCCGAGTTTTTGTGATAACTCCTGTAATTTTCAACATTTTAAGGATCTGTTAATTGTATTTTATTGTAAAGATACTCCTCTAAAATGCAACTACTTTGAGCAACACATCTTAACAAGAAATATTTTTACTTTTGTATTGAAAAGAAAATGTCAAAATTTTACAATATTTTTGCTACATTCTATTTCTTTAAGGAAACTATCGTAGTAAGAGACACGAATTTACATATTTTTTCATATATAGTAAGCAGAAATACACACACAAAATGTCACTAGTGTATGTCAGTTAGTTTTTGAGTTATCATTAAAACGGGTGTCAAAAACACAACTCTGAGAAAATAGCGATAAACATTTGTGAACAATTCTTACATACCATTAACCGGGGGGACGAACATTAGGTGCAGGGCTTTGCTTTTTAAATCATAACTCAAAAACTACGGCGCATAATGACATATTTCTTGCACCAAAATGTTTCTAAAGGATAACAGCATAAAAAATATTTTGAAAAATTGATCTTATTAAGATCATAAGCTGTACCTGACTCCTTAAACCCCCCAGAGACATTTGTTTACTTGAATCCATATATTGTCCCATCTATCAGCTGTTTCACTTTACCACCTTCTTTACTCCTGTATATATTTTAAATGTGATCACGTTCCTCACTTGGTAAATGTCCTGTTCTACTCGCAGTGAGACTCCTCCTTCAGTGTTGGAGCGAGCCATGGATCGGTTTTGCTGTTAAAGTGTGCGATCGGTAACTTTTATCACATCGATTTAATTGTGTGTCCGTTTCGTTAAAGATAATTCAGTACATGAGGAGTTTCTGCAATTTATTCCAATGAATGATACAGATAAAGTCATCAAGATGGCAAATTGTGAGAGTGAATAGTAATGGCAGTGGGAACTCGGAGAGCAAAACATTATTTTTCTCTCACATAATACCAATATTATAAGCAACCACGTATGGACATGATGATACCACTGCATCGTTTAAGTTATTTTTATTTAGTTACTGTTTTCCATATTTAAAAATCGATTTTGTCATTGTGCTGAACCTGTTGCTCTTTGCATATTTTGGTTTATTTATAACAATTTAGAGCAAACATTTAGCTTATAAATATAATTTGCCGATAGAAGCATTCGTGTTCACTTCTGATATTTTTTAACTACGGTACTCTCATCTTTCTTTTTTTCTTTCACTGCCTTCTGATAACCAGTTCAATGAAGTCTTGTATGAAGTCCTCTACAAACCTACAACGAATGAACAGCAACAGGCTTACCGAAAAGATCTTCTCCTTGGTTAAAAGCTACAAGACTGGAAGCCTGTGGCTTAATGAAGTACTAAAGGACTTGGATTCGGCTGGAATTGCTGACCTTGATGTAGAAAATCGTTCTAAATTTTGTGCTATGGTAGAATCTTGGACCCCACCACCTAGAGTCCTTAAATGTCAGAAGCCCCTTTCGCAGGAGAGAAAGGAGAAATTATCAGCAGGGCTCAAGAGATATTGGGAACGGAAAAGAGCATCGAAGAAGAACTAGTCATTAGCGCTCCGTAGTGGGCTTAAATCAATAATAATAATAATAATAATAATAATAATAATAATAATAATAATAATGAGGTCCAAAATAGCTTTCATCCAAACAGAATGTTTATTTAATTATTGTATTTTATGAATATTAATCGAAATATTTTAATACTGTATGATGATTATGATGATGATTGTCGTTTTAGGGCCGGAACAGCTAGGTCATCTGCCTACACAATTACCTTTCTATAGTAATGAAACCCCCCAGAAGGGAATCCTGCGTACGCCATTGGTGATGAGCATCAATAAATCATCATCACCATCATTTTCATTTCCCCTTTTCCAGCTGACACTGTGTGGGAGCAAATGTGGTTCCTCTCCACTTCGTTCTGTCGTTCCACCTTTCCTCTTCCGACAAGGTGTTCCAATCCAGGTTCCGTTTTCTAATGCTATTCTCCATCGAGTCCATCCAATGCATTCTTGGTCTTCCTACTCCTCTCTTCCCTGTCATCCGTCGTTACAGTGCTCGTCTTGGTAGCCTTACTTCATTCATCCGTTTGACATGTCCAAACCATCTCAATCTGTTTATGAGCATCAATAAATATAAAACAAAAATGCTGGAATTCTACCAGAAGAAATCAAAAACCCCTACTGACGTTAAATTGGCAGGCATTCTGCTAATTGGGAAACAAATTAAGCAGTGAGTTAGTTAGTTAGTTATTGTTGTTTTAAGGGTCGGAACTACAAGGTCATCTGCCCCTAGTAAGCAGAGAAGGACGAAGCAAAGAAGAGTAGGATAGTGCAGGCAAAGAAAAGAATTCCTACAGAAAAGAATACTGTTGACATCAAATATAGATTTTGGTATTAGAAAGTAATTTTTGAAAGCCTTTGCGTGGAGCGTGGCGTTCTATGGAAGTGAAACATGGACTGTTGGCGCAGCAGCGATGAGGACAATAGAAGAATTTGAATGATCAGACAAGTCTGAGAAGGAAATTAATTCCTGAGTAAGTGGCAAGCGTGCCACGTGTAATTGAAGAGAGAAGAGAACACGGGATATTGAATACATGGCATGGCTTTGGTGAATTTTGCTAAAACCGGAGCATTCCATGATTAAAGAAAGCTTTTCAGTCGGTGAACACGATTGTACCCAAATGAGATGGGTTATTTCCTAATCCTGAAAAAAAATCACATGAGATTAATAAATGCACTTGGATGACCAGTTGCCGGGACATTCTCATTAGTCCGTTAGCGCTTTAAGAGGGCTCTTTAGCTTATGCGTGGAGAGTTTGAAACTAGGTCTTTAATAGTTGAAGATTATCCTGGATACAGTAACATACACCACATTTGAGAGACTAGACTTGGCAACTTAGTTACATTTGTATGAGGAACACATGGCACTTAGGACTGCGAGAAGGGGAACAGCCCAACGAGATAAGGGACCCTCACACACAGGAATTTTCCCTCAGTCGAGTGCATACAGTGACCAAGTAAACTGCTCTCAACAGGACCGCGTAAGACTCAACCAGATAAGTAGCCTGTACAATGCAATCTGAATTGAACATTTACAACAACCACATATTCACTTCAAACAGGCAAATTACGGAGCTCAATCACCACTTCCAGTATCTCAACAAAACATCACATAGACCACAACTAACAAATACTGTATTGACAAGTTGCATTATCTCAACCAATACTGCAACTAAATAGTGTATATATTGTAAATATATTCACCCATATTTTCAGACATAAATTTTATAGCCTAAGTGTAATGGATCTGATGATGATCGCTTGACGATCGAAACTGGCCATCCAAGTGTATTTATCAATCGCATGTAATTGTTTTCAGGATTAGTGAATGACCCATCTCATTTGGGTACAATATGTGTTGACCGACTGAAAATGGCTTCCATCACTTCAATAATGAGTTACGGTAACTTAAATAATTCCTGAGACATCGATATGCACGCCATCTATAACTGACTAGAACTAAACTAGAAAATTACATATAAGATTAAACAACTGCTGTTGGTCCATTATTCCAACATTCCCTGACATCTCACAATTCCTTCAACAGTTACAATATATAGCTTTTGGGAAATTGACATGCGCGCTAATGTACACACATCAAAAAAAGTTTTGCATCACCTCGGTTCCCAGATCTCCGGCATATAGACGTTGACTGTGTATATTGTATCAAAGATACAGTCCCTTTGACTGTTCATAGATGTCACTAAAACTGCTCAAAGATGTAAACAACCATGCATGAGCAGGGCCTATTAGACGGAGGGGGTACGACAGCCGATCAGTTCCAGTCATTCCACCAGGACGAAGGTACGCTGCTCATGTTGTCTGTAGTTCTACCATGCCTAGAAGGTCAATACCGCAGTTCGATCGCGTCCGCATTGTTACTTTGTGTCAAGAAGGGCTCTCAACAAGGGACGTTTCCAGGCGTCTCAGAGTGAACCAAAGCGATGTTGTTCGGACATGGAGGAGGTACAGAGATACAGGAACTGTCGATGACAGGCCTCGCTCAGGCCGCCCAAGGGCTACTACTGTAGTGGATGACCGCTACTTACGGATTGCCGCTCGGAGGAACCCTGACAGCAATGCCACCATGTTGAATAATGCGTTTCGTTCAGCCACAGGACGTCGTGTTTCAACTCAAACTGTGCGCAATAGGCTGCATGATGCGCAACTTCACTCCCGACGTCCATGGCGAGGTCCAGCTTTGCAACCCCGACACCATGCAGCGCGGTACAGATGTGCCCAACAACATGCTGAATGGACCCCACAGAATTGGCATCACGTTCTCTTCACCGATGAGTGTCGCATATGCCTTCAACCAGACAATCGTCGGAGACGTGTTTGGAGGCACCCTGGTCAGGCTGAACGTCTTAGACACACTGTCCAGCGAGTGCAGCAAGGTGGTGGTTCCCTGATGTTTTGGGGTGGCATTATGTGGGGCCGACGTACGCCACCGGTGGTCATGGAAGGCTCCGAAACGGCTTTACGATACCTGAATGACATCCTCCGATCCATAGTGCAACCATATCGGCAGAATATTGGAGAGGCATTTGTCTTCATGGACGACAATTCTCGACCTCATCGTGCACATCTTGTGAATGCGTTCCTTCAAGATAACGACATCGCTCGACTACAGCGGCCAGCATGTTCGCCAGTCATGAACCCTATCGAACATGCCTGGGATATGTTGAAAAGGGCTGTTTATGGACGTCTTGACCCACCAACCACTCTGAGAGATTTACGCCGAATTGTCGTTGAGGAGTGGGACAATTTGGACCAACAGTGTCTTGATGAACTTGTGGATAGTATGCCACGACGAATACAGGCATGCATCAATGCAAGAGGACGTGCTACTGGGTATTAGAGGTAGTGGTGTGTACTGCAATCTGGACCACAAATGCTGAAAGTCTAGCTGTATGATGGTACAACATGCAATGTGTGGGTCTCATGAGCAATAAAACGAGCTGAAATGTTGTTTGTGTTGATCTCTATTCCCTTTGTATTTAAAGGTTCCGGAACTCTTGGAACCGAGGTGATGCAAAACTTTTTTTGATGTGTGTAATTTACGAAAACTAAGGAAATGAAGTATTATTTTAATGTAGCAGTTGTTTATTTGTTGCGTTTGTTCGAATAGAAAATTATATTTTTTTACTAATATCACAGGGCTACATCTTGAGTTCTTTTAAACAACTGAAATCCATTACGATCCAATATATTTAGCCTTATTAACCCATGTAGACCTATTATTATCGAATTATAAAATCCACCTTGTCAACCACTAAGTAGTTTAATAATTAAATTAAAACGCACATGTTTCGGTACACAATTATACTCTTGCCAGCGTAGATTAAATAAAAAAAGAATCTAAAAAACTATGTTAACAAATACCAAAGAGAAAATGGAATTCCTTACAAAAACATTAGAATTTAAATAAATGAAAGGTCACAAAAAATACTTAAAAGAAACAAGATCAAAGTTAATAGTGAATCGGACGTCGCTGCTGAGTACATAGGATGTTGCTTCCGCACATAAAATTTTAAAAAGATGAAATCATCTAACCTTGGAAAGAATCCTGTTGAATCCTATTAGACGTTTATAATATGTTGTTTCCAGATGGTCGAACATTGTAAAAATAAAAATCTATAAATGGTAATTTCAACAACTTCGAACAAAACAGAGGATTCCTATTTGTTGGTTATCTCTGTAGAACTAGCTGTCCAAATGGGTTAACATAACTCAAGTTAGCCAAGGTATACTTATAGGTTGTAATGAAATACGAGTACTATGCCAAGTTTCATAATATCATAGCATTTAGATCACCAGAAAGGACATTTAAGACTTGAAATTGTGCGTAGCTGACTCTATTGCATTATAATTGCGGTGATTTGGAAGTCAGTACATTATAACCCTCCACGTTGTTTGCTCCAATAGTTTCCAAGATATTGAAATTCCGGTTAAATATTTTGCGTGGCCGCCATGTTGGATTGGTATCAGTTATGGAAGTAAAAAAGAACACACGGTTGAAGGCTGAACGAGTAAGACCATAATACTTAACACTTGAGATCTGGCGTAAAAAATATAACACGAGGACTGGCGCCGAGTATGCCGGTCCCGTGGTGTTGGGGGTAGCGTGCCTGACTCTCACCCGGAGGCCCTGGGTTCGATTCCCGGCTCCGTCAGGGATTTTAGCAACTGACGTGAGGGCTGGAACGGGGTTTACTCAGCCTCGTGAGGACAATTGAGTAGCTCTCTGACAGTGAGGCAGCACCCCGGTCACGAAAACCACGAATAACGGCCAAGGGGACCCGACGCGCTGACCACGCGTCACCCTAATATCTGCAGGCCAAATGGCTGGGCAGTGGTCGCTCTGTAGGCCTAAGCCCTCATGGGCTATAGTGCCAGGGCTTATTACTGGCGCCGAGTCATTTTGATCCCTTTTTATCGTAGTCGTACGGATTTTAATGAAGCAATTTTACACCTGGTGTCTTCCTATGAACTATTCCCAATACAAAATGAGGGTTATTTATATATTTTTTCAAATTTAACATGCAAAGAAATGACAATAATTTTCGTGATAGTGGCGGTAAAGCAGTCATTTCGATTTTATGAACAAAGGAGCTGATGACCAAGGTGTCCCTAGACCCTAAACATGGATCAACAAGAACGTGAGCTATGTGATTCTGCTGCACCAAAATGGGCGGATTTCCCCCCTAATTTTTTACAGATTGTCCCAACTAACGTAAGCCGAACATTGCCACGCGAGGACTGGCGCCATGGGTAAATCTGACCCGACCCTAAATAATATAGAAATAATTTGGGTGTTCACAAGGTAATGGACATCTTACTTTTGTAGGGCGAAGTTCAAGGCTAGGAAGGAAGGTACAGTAAGCGACAGGAAATAAGGGCTGACCAAAACGAAAATATAGAGCATTATTTAAGCCCCGGGTTAAAAATAACCAAGCGCCAGCCCATGCTTCCCGAGCGACTTTTGGCTCACGTTCCCGGACCAATTGTGAACCAGACTTCACTGATAGGAGGGAAGAGACGTTTAGTGTAGACTTACCAGTATTAAAATTTATGAAACCTTCACTGACCAAACGAGGAAGGGCAGCTAGAGAGTTTTTATGGACTGAGTGAAAGGATGGAAGAAGGAAGCTATTAAAGCTAACATGCCATGTAACAACCATGAAACGAGGACATATGCTTGGTTGCGGCCCGCAGATAAGATTATATTATCTCAATCCAGACTCTTCCACTGCCAAACCTGCAAGCGTACTGTTGGGACCTCACTTGTTAGCGAGTGCTTCCCTCTGCACAGCGTTCCTTTCGTAGCCATGGCAACCTACTTAGTAGAACGTACATGTACTAGCCCGGCCGAAACCGTCGGATTTTTAAGAGCGTTAAAAATCCCTCAGTATGCCTTCCTTCGGAGGGGAAATAAAGCCGGCGGTCCCATGTCATAGATTTATGGCATGTTAAAGAACCTTCCACTAATTACACCTGTGTGAAGCTAAATTGTATAAGTTAGGAATGTAAACAACGCTCTTAGGTTTCTACGTTCGTTGCCAAGAGCCGATTGCGGTGGCGTCTAGTAGAAAAGTTCTGAACTAGGCCTAGTAGTCGTTGACGGTGGCGTTTGGCGGCAAAAGTAGGAACTATTTGGAAAATTCAAAGTTGCAGTACTTAAATTAAAAAACAGATACGCACACTAATACAGCCATCACAATTAACACCGGTTATCAGACAGAATCTACACACACGCAAAGTACACGGGGCTACATGACCACGTTGTCACAGCCCCTAAACTGAGGAACAAACCAACCTACATGTACTAGTGGTGAAGCTGAGGGGAATCTTTGAGCCTTAGAAACCCATTTCATTGTCAAGGAATATACACATTTAAATATTCTATTTTTCATTGGCATAGGCAAATAAAATATCTAGTATTCGGCATTATCCTCTGCAGCCACGATGGAATTGACGCCAGTCTCTCAGCGCAGGACTGAGCATCCTGTGGGTCTCCTTTAAAACAGGTTCAAGTCTTTGTGCGTAAAGAAGGCAATCGCGCATGCGCTAAGCGGAAGGCGATATCCGAATGCGTCAGCAGAGAGCCTAGGCTCCAAGCAGTGAGGCGGGCGGTATTTCAGCGTGTGCATGTTGGTTTGTGAGTTTTAATACATGTATCAGTGTAGTGATTTAATAGTGTATTTAAAATCAAGACCATTTTCTTCTTTGTCCTATGAACAGAAATGTGCAGTGAAAGAGAGAAGACCAAAACCTCATCTAAATATTGTGCCGAGTGACAAACATCAGTCACGTAAATTCCAGTCTCAATGGTATGAGCAGTATGAATGGTTAACAGTAAGTGTAACGACGGGCACAATGCACTTTTGGAGTGAAACTGGGATTGCGTGTATTAAAAATTTTCATCGTAGAGCATGAAAGCATCAAATTTCTTAGAAACATATTCTTAATTGGGAACGATATCATCTTCTGGGACAACACAGGTTAGAGCATGTTCTATCAGAGTGAGAAACACGATGACTGGCGTTTATCCACGAAAAACTATGAGGTATGAACATTAGAATTCCCAGTTGCATGAATTCGCCACTGCCATCTACATTTCGTTTTTACAATATTTACATGATTTACAAAGATATTTGCAGTATTTACATATTTATAATATTAATAATAAGGAAGCTTTCGTGTCACGGATTAACAAAATAGAAATGGCTTATCATTTAACCAAAGACATTGAAAAACACGATCAATGTCCTTCAAGGCCAAACTGAGGCACTACGTTACCGTTATTCGCCCGGAGGCGTTATATGCATCAGAATGCCTGGCGATGAATAAGAAAGGCCTGGCAGAACAACTCGAATCCAAAGAGAGGAAGATTCTGAGAAAGATCTTGGGCCCGGTCAAGGAACGAGGAGAGTATAGAAGACGACACAACGATGAACTTTATCTACATGTGGAGAAAATAACGGACACCATTCGCAAAAGAAGACTCTCCTTTTATGACCATTTAACACGAATGAACTCCGGAAGAATGTCCAATCGAATCTGTGCCTACTTTGTGGGAAAGAAAACCAATGGGATCTGGTTTACAGGGGTGAAAAAGACCTACAAGAACTGGGGATATCACATGAGGACATCTTGGAACGTGACTCTTTGAAGAAGAAACTTGGGGAAATACCGAGTTTTCAGCCAGAACCTATATTGAAAACCAGCAAGAAGTGGACCGAAGAAAGGAAGCTCACCGAAGAAGAATGCGCGAACACTGGGCCAATGTGAAAGAACGAGGGAAAAGGAAGTTGAAATAACGTGGTCCATAGAATACCGAAACAATTATAAAAATTAAAAAAAAATAAAAATTATAGTAAATGTTATCATGTTAACTCACTCTGGTACGTACGCACTTCCATAACCTGCATCACTCCATACACTCATCTCATTCGGATACTCATTCCTTCAGCGAGAGAATCAATCACTCTTACATAAGTTTATTTACACAATACACTTCTTTTATGAACGACCTGAATTTCTGAAGAGGCAATATCTTGGCAGTGTGTTACTAACCGCGCAGAGCGGCCGTAGAAACCTGCCAGGAAGGCATTGCTACGAGCGAAGGGTGGAATGAGAGTTACACCTCGTCCTCAACGAACTGAGTGATATGCCAATGACAGTCGACAAAAGGGGTCTATATTAATGGAACATGTGAGGAATTTTTTGAGAAGATTCAAATCAGTTTGTTTGGCTGCTGCCTCTATAGATGGACATTTTGACAAAGGGGAAGGGGAAGGGGAATGACGAGCTATTAGCCTCTCTACGCTACAGCTTGTTCATGTTTTTCGCTGTAGTGGGATGCCAAGCAGGTAAGCGACGGACCATGCATAGGTAGGTTGTTTACAACCTCTCATGTTTCTGTACAAGAAACCTAGAACTTTGGTGCACTTACTTCTTGCCTCCAATTCAGGGTGTCGAAGATTGTTACCCCTAATAACTTTCAGTCTGTGCACTGTAGGATGACACTGTTCATAATTTTATATTCATCCTCAATGGTGTTTTTTGACCTAGCTATTCTTATGTATTTAATTTTGTTTACATTTATACACCACAGCGATAAGTTGTGCGGATCTGATTTAAGAGATCTTCTTCACTTTTAATGCAATAGCAACGGGACATGTGGAGAGCCATATTTGTGGAAAATCAAAACAGTTTGTTTGGTTTCTGCCTCTAGAGATGGAAAGGGGAAAAGGAAGCAGAGATCTACGGCACCAAACTATGAACTGCGCCATGTCATGTCTAGACTGTCTATAGGGGCAGATGACCTCGTAGTTCCACCCCTAAAACAACAATTACTAACTAGACTGCCTACTCACGGCTTCCGTCATCTAATATGGAAAAACAGGAACTATCATGACCCAACTCCAACGTGTCTTAAGTCTTTGAACGATACCCCCAGGGGCTCACAACTTGTGGGACGTGGATTGGCGACCACGGGACCGCAGCTGAGTCCGGCATTGCTTCCATTTACTTGTGACGGGCTCCTCTCTGTTATCTTTCCTGTCGACCTCTCTTGATCAACTCTTGTTCTTTTCCAGCCCCGATGGTATTAGGGTATCCGACGCCTAGGGAGTCTTTCACTTTCCCGCCTTAATTTCCCATTTTCTCATCTTTCCTGATCCCTCATTCTTCGAGGGGTCAGACCTCTTGTTTTCTTTTCATGATATCTCCTGCTTTCTGCTCAAGGCCCTCAAGGAGGCAGGGTGTGTGTAGCCCCACCACTCATGGTGCACCCTGGATAGTGCTACACACTTAAGGGTTCATGGCTGGCGACCCCGAGGGCTTCCTGAGCTGGGTCTGGTTTTTCTCCCTCTTCCATTGCCTTTGGGGCCGGACCCTCTCCTCTTTCCTCTCTGCCTTTCTTGGCTCTCCTTCCTTCCAAGTCCCTTAATTCCCATTATTCGAGGGTTGAGGGCATTTCCTTTCCTCCTGTCTCTTATTCGCCTTATTTTCTTTTATTTCCCATTTCCTCATCTAGTCTGTAGTTAGTCTTAGTTGTAGGTTTCATTTGATTATCTTCCATTTTCACCATCACCCAAACCATTAGAGGCCGATAACCTAGATGTTAGGCCCCTTAAACAACAATTATCATCATCTCTGAACGATATAACATAGAAATATGCACGAAAGGACTGAGATAACAAGTGATGTGATAGTGCCATATGTAATGTAGATTATTAAACTTATCATAATTCGATTCATAAATGTTATCTGTGCATTCACCGAGTTTGCAATGTGTTTCTATAATACAAATATACTCTACAAACATGATTTTTGCCCACAACCATTGAGCGGAACGCAGACGATCATTGAGCACTGGCAAGCTCATGGACATCACCTTCCCTGTGACATGACCTTACAGAGAGGAAGTTCCGCTTCCGACAAGAATCTCCTATGTTGTACAAAGTGGACACGTCCGTTTCTGTAAGGATAGTACAATGCTATCAGTACTTTGTTCTCTTGCTGTAGACTAGACACATCAGTTCCAAGTGCCATGTGTTGTTCTGCGAGTTGATACTCACTGTTCAACTCATTAATTACACTGGTCTACACGATTCTTCCTTTCTTAGTTTTGATTCTTATTTTACGAGCAAAAATATTTGCCATAATAGCAAATTGTGTAAATCCGTATTGATAGAATAATCAAAAACTGTTATGTTATAATGTTCACCAAATCAATACTTAAAATCACTTAATTGTCTATATTTTACAGGCTATGTGTATATGTTTCGAAACTCATTGGTTTCTTCATCAACACATTAATATAACTTATCCTAAGTAGACTTAACTAACAAATGGATATCCTTACAAATAAGAATTAATAATTAATTAAGAAAAAACATTAAATATAATACTTTGAAAATATCTTTGAAAAATCGTATTATAATCTTTTGAAAATATCTATGTAAATGTTAATATAGGTAATTATAGGTGTCACTGAATAGTTTTTTTTCTTATTTTAAATGTACATTGTTCATCTGAATTCAGAAGTGCCATTACTTCTGTCCTATCACATACCAATTTTTTTATAATTGCAGTAATTTTGATTAACAACATATTTCAAAATTTCACAAATTTCACAATATCTCTACTGTTGGCTGACAAAACGTGATGATTCTACTCGAGTGAACAAGAGAAAAAGCAGTATGAGAAGCTTTGCATCCAAGCGGCAACGGTTCCATTGACTTAATCATACAAGTGAACACAAACTTTGATATGTATTTATTACAATATGTCTTGAGTTAATGTGTTTATTATTTTCATGTACTAAACTCTGCCTGCTATAGACAGAGCAGAATTTCAAGTTCACGCATCTTGTAATGATTTCTTTAATATGTGCTGTTTATAAACGTGATGTGATACAGGAACATAGAAGACATTTCCGTAATTCATATCCAAAAAAGAATATCAAGAATCTCAGCCAGTCACATTGGGAGGACTCTCTTGAAAACGATCAACAAATATTGGGATTTAAATTCCTATGTTTGCGAAAGAAGTTTTACACCCGTTGGCGAAAACTGTAAAAATTATTTCGATGCGCTTGAAACCTGAAAAGATGTCCTTAGATGATTTTTTTTTCTCATGATCCATATAGCACTAAAGTTAATGATTAGGTCTGCATGTCTGCGATTCGTTACGCCAAATCTAGTTAGTTATTTTTGTTTTAAGGGGCGGAACTACGAGGTCATCTGCCCCTCTTAACACAGATTAAAGTACACAAATTTGGAATGGAATTAATAATTTAGAGGTAACATCGAAATATGAGGAAAACGAAAATTAATGAAACAAAAATTTAAATAAAACTAATAATTATAAACATAAACAAAAATTATGGTAAAACAAAAAACTCAGAATTAGAAAACGAACAAGTCTTCGAGTCAATGTATCTAACCCACTCTCACTTATAAAGCGGAGAACGCGATCAGCAGCCATCGGCTGATATAAGTTTGAGTGTCGTCTGCAAACCAAGGTTCCTTCGTAAGTCAGCAAGATTCACACACTCGCTTAAAATGTGGACCATGGTGAAAACGGCTCCACAGGTACAAAGTGGGGGGTCTTCCCTTCTCATTAGGTTCGAGTGACCGGAAAGAGCTCCGCCAAACTACAACAAATATGTTTCAATTGTTGTTATGGACATCAAATGGTCAGCGTTGCTGCAGTAAAACACTCTCTAAAATGTATGCAGTGTTTCATTGAATTAATGCCGAACGCCCCTGTTGATAATAACTGACGACACACCCCTTCCTCCATCTCACTGGGTAACAGACCCGTCTGATGACCCACGCAAGATTCATGGAGCAGAATCATTTCATTCTTTTTATAACAGTCAATTTTACTCCTCGCATCCAAACTTTTGCAAGACAGTAAATGTTTTGAACGTAACGTTAACTCTAGCTAGCGTATGAAATGGGAAAACACCGTATAATGCTCAGAAAAGGACAGTGACTGAAAGAAAATGCTATGTAATGAAATGAATACAGGGCCACCACAATAACATCTCTACTTAGTATAAAACAAAGTCCCCGACCTTGATGTTGCAAAGCCTACCATAAAATGAATGAATCAACAACAAATAAAACGAACGTAATAAAAATGGTGGTGAATGAACGGGAACTATGGGCATCTTGGTTATCAGCCCCGGATACTTAGTCTCACAATTTGTGTTTCAGTCCCCCCACGGACTCACATCTAGTGGGACGTGGGCTGGTGACCACGGGACCCCAGCTGAGTCCAGCCTTGCTTCCACTTACTTGTGCCGGGCTCCTCTTCGTCTTCTTTCCAATTGACCTCTCTTGGTCAACTCTTGTTCTCTTCCAACCCCGACGGTATTAAGGTATCTGAGGCCTAGCGAGTCTCTTCCTTTCCCACCTTCATTGGCCCTTGTCTCATCTTTCCTGATCCCTCCTTCTGTGAGAGGTCAGCCTTCTTTTTCTTTTCTTGTTATCTCCTGCCTTCTGCTCAAGGCTCTCAAGGAGGCAGGGTGTATGTAGCCCCAACAATTCTCATCTTTCCTGATCCCTCATTCTTCTAGGGATCAGCCTTCTTTTCATTATAGTTCCTTTTCTCTTTAAGATTCCCGCCCTGTTTTTGTGAATTGGCTCCCCGTGTCTCTAAATTACAGTTTGTGAGTTTATTTTTAAATCTCAACCATATTTTGTAAGTATTTACAATCTAAATTGAATTTTGTAAGTATTTTCAATCTAAATTGAATTTTGTAAGAATTTTGAATTTCAATTGCACTTTGTGAGTATTTTGAATTTCCATTGCAATTTGTTGAGTATTTCGAATCTACATTGTCTTTTGTAAGTAATTTGAACCTAAACTACATTTTGTGCGTATTTTTCAATCTAAATTCCTTTTGTCAGTATTTTCAGTCCAGCTTGATTTTCGTTCTGGTTTCCATTTCATTGTCATTTTCACTATCACCCAGATCATTAGGGGCCGATAACCTAGATGTTAGGCCCCTTAAAACAACAATTATCATCATCATCATCATCATCATCATCATGTGTTGACTGCGATATTGTGGTCGCAAATATGAGGTAGATGGTGCGATACTATGCCAGCATTTTCCCGGAGAAAGTGGGGGAAAACCACACTCAGGTTGGCCGCTCCAGCGCTGGGATTTGAACCTCTGATCTTCGAAGTTACAGAGCCTACAGTTCTGCATTGCGATTGCATGTCCGACTGTCAGCGAGAAAGCGAGGATGTCTTGTATCCTGTGGGTTACTGCAAGCTATTGTCTCTGCTTTACGTAACTCTGATCGGCTCCTTTCTGGAGTAGCAGAGCGAGGATACTTCCGGTCACCACATCTGTTCAATTAGAGGAAGAGAGAGAGGATCACAGACTGCAGTTCCGTAGCAAGTGGCTGTGAAGGTTTCCGACGATCATGGGCGTTAACTACGCGGCTTCCCCCTTCCAAAGTTTAGGCAGACGAGGATCTACTCTTGTGGGAGGTTGGTTCCTTAGTTTAGGGGCTGCGACAACGAGGTGATGTAGCCCCGTGTACTTTGGGTGTGTGCAGAATTTGTCTGATAACCGGTGTTATCTGTGATTCAGGTAGAAGGACTGCAGACGATTACATTTTTCAAGTAGTTCCTTCGTTTGCTACCAAATGCTACCATCCAAGACACCTAGTTGCGGACGTGGCTACTAAATGCCATCGCAGTCTTCACCTCGCGGCGATCGTTGGAACTAATATAGCGTTAACAAACTAACCTACAAATTTCAGCTTCCACAATTGTAGTTAGTGGAAGGTTGTTTTTCATGCCATAAATCTATGACTTTACCTCCCCTCCGAAGAAAGACATACTGAGGGATTTTTAACGCTTTTAAAAATCCGACGAATTTGGCCGGTTTTGAACCCGTGATCATGGGCATGGAAGCTCAGCATGCTACCCACTACGCCACCGAAGCCACTTCTTGTGGAAGGCGAAGACACTCAACTATCGACTCTGGTGATCAGTTCGAAGTTAGCTGGTCCCTAACATAGTTACAGAGCTCCATTACCAGACACTATCTTCGAGGGCTCTACTCTGCAGAACAGGTAACAACATCCTCCACAAACTCTGTTTTTTTTTTTTTTTTTTTTTTTTTCGTATGGCTTTTAGTGCCGGGAGTGTCCGAGGACATGTTCGGCTCGCCAGTTTTGTAGCTGCTTCGAGACGGACACCCAATGGGTGAGCTACAAGTACCGTTGGGGGGGGGGGGGGGAGGGGAGGGGGAAGTTGGAATGTAAGGGCTAGGAATTGGAAGGTAGCGGCTGTGGCCTATATTTAGGGACCAACCCCGGCATTTGCCTGGAAGGAAGATGGGAAACCACAGAAGACCATCTTCAAGGTTGCCGGCGGGGGGATTCGAACCACCTCGCCTCCCGGATGTGAGCAACTGCCAGCAGTCATGCCGTAACGACCTCGACTAACTCACCCGGTAACTCTGTGGTACAAGTTGTTCTTCGCACAAACGCTCTCGCATTAGTATACTTGGTTGCTGAATATTGTAGCCTAGTATGAATCAATAGTGCACGTGTAGGAAAAGTTTATGTCCAGTCAAATGATACAATGGGAACAATATCGGGGACTCTCAAATCCACACCACTCAAGTGGCTACCAGTAATATCCAACATTGATTACTGTGATTGTTCGTCATGCCTACACACCAATTCACACTGTGCGAACGTGTGTATATCCATAATACGTATATCAAAAGCAGAAAATCTTGTTCTGAAACAAGAAGAAAATTTTGAATCAACTTTCCAGGAAGACCTGTGCCTAATGCCAGTACAATTAGGAGGCTCGCTAAAGAAACAGGCTCCGTAAATAATAAAAGAGTTGACAGACATCAGATGATGTAAAAGATCCTTCCACAGACTAAACTTGTGTGAAGCTACATTTCTAGGTTAGATTTCGTTGAAGCACTCTATCAAAGTTCCAACGTCCACCACTAGGTATCAGTGACATCTGGTAGCGAAAGTTTCAAATATCGAGTTCTACAAGGCCCTACCAAAATCAAGCTTCCCAATCTTGAAATCTCATACACAGAAGATAACTGCCATGTTCGCATCTTCCTATATCTGTGAACAGGTGTTTTGTAGAATGAAGCTTTGCAAAAGTAGCGTCGGAAATAGATTGACAGACCACCATTTAGCTGCGCTACTAAGAATCAACTCATCCCAGTTTCAACCAGATTATCAAAAACATTTAGAAGCACAGTCACACAGTTTCTCTTGTCACATGCTCCTTCCTTTTCTAACAAAAATATGAAGGAGTATTAAGCGCATTATACTGTACGTATTGATGAATTTTACAGCTTAATTTGGTTCAGTGATAACCTTATAACCGTCTGGAAACTTTCACAGTAATGTAATAATTGGAATTGCATTGCGTCTTACAGAAATAGATGGACCTGTGAGATTCTGTTACCATGGTTACCGTGTTGCATTCTTTCATTATTTCATTGAAAATATACATGTTGTAAGGTATTTATTTAATTGTGAGGCATTTAAAGAGTAAGTGAGTGCGTTTCGCTTACGCATTGGGTTATGCTGAACCTGTAGGTACCCCATATGTGTAGGTTGGTGTTAATGGGACCTTATTTTCGGTGCAAAACTGGAATGGGACCTTAGCAGAATAATATAGGGAGGGATTGTATATAGTATTACTGTATCGATCTCAAGGAAGAAATAGTCTACCTAGGAGTTCCACTGAGGGAAACTGTGAAGGAGAAATTAAAAGAAGAATAGCTAAGAAAGCACTGTCTAGTCTAACAAGAATATGGAAAGATCATCTTATTACCAAGGAAACAAAGAAGCGACTGGTTCAAGCTTTTGCATTTCCTATCGTCACGTGTGGCTCTGAGTCCTGGACCATGATTGCTGCATGCCGTAGGAGAATCGAAGCCTTCGAGATGAAGTGTTATCGAAGAATGCTACGAATATCGTGGGTAGCATGAAGAACAAATTAATCTATTCTGAAGGAGCTAAGGATCGCCCCTAAAGCACGCTTACTACTGAACATCCAAAGGCAAATGTTGGCATTTTTCGGCCATGTCATCCGGCGAGATGGCATTGAGAAGTGTATCATCCAGGGTAAAGTTGACTGAAAACGGCTGAGGGGACGCGCCCCTTGACCAGATAAAGAGTCTGACTGATCTGCCACTTCAGAAATTAATGCACACAGCAGAAGATCGCAGTGTATGGTGGGGGATTGTTAACAGAATTGCGTGGGGGTCATGACGTTCGAAATCGAACTACGACCATGAAGTAGAAGATTACTGTATCCTCTGTATGTCATACGAAATATGTATATTGTAGGAGTCGAAGAGGACACTGAACTATCGACCTTGGTGCTCAACACGATTCCTCAAGAGAAAGATTAACAAGAAGCGAGTTTGTTTGCAATGTGCGCTTGACCTTCAGTCGTGAGAAAGTGAATGTGAGACTCGCCCGCAGCTAATCTCAATTTCTCCTACGTTTACTCAGCTGCACTGGTTGGCGCTAATGAGTTCTTGACGAGGTGCAGTCTTCTGCTCTCAAACCGAGTGACATCTACAGTCCTTGGGTATAAATCACGATAAAGCCGACTTAGTCTGGAGTAGAAATTGGACACCGCGGAAAATCTCTTTCAGAATGGCTGAGGATTCGGTGGGAATCGAACCCACCTCTCCTTAGATTTGCCTCACGAGGCTGAGTGTACTTTGTTCCAGCCCTCAGACAGGAATTAATTTCTTGGCAGAGCTGGGAATTGAACCCGGACTTCAGGGGCGACAGCCAAGAATGCTAGCCGCTACACCAAATGAAATTAGATCCCTATTAGCCTTGCGTGATAATCAGGCCTGACGAGAGGGAAGGGCAAGCGGAGCTGCAGTCCCGGGGCGCGGATTCGCTGAGGGGGCCGAGGAGGTAAGAGGACTTCTTAGAGTGGACAACTTTATTTAATTACAATGAACTATTTATTACCTTAAGTCAATATTTAGTACATTGTGACCTTCTTCAGCGTGGTATAGGATCAGTAACTGTGCAGTAACATACACCTTAATAACATTTAGTACATTGTGACCTTCTTCAGCGTGGTATAGGATCAGTAACTGTGCAGTAACATACACCTTAATAACATTTAGTACATTGTGACCTTCTTCAGCGTGGTATAGGATCAGTAACTGTGCAGTAACATACACCTTAATAACATTTAGTACATTGTGACCTTCTTCAGCATGGTATAGGATCAGTAACTGTGCAGTAACATACACCTTAATAACATTTAGTACATTGTGACCTTCTTCAGCGTGGTATAGGATCAGTAACTGTGCAGTAACATACACCTTAATAACATTTAGTACATTGTGACCTTCCTCAGCATGGTATAGGATCAGTAACTGTGCAGTAACATACACCTTAATAACATTTAGTACATTGTGACCTTCCTCAGCATGGTATAGGATCAGTAACTGTGCAGTAACATACACCTTAATAACATTTAGTACATTGTGACCTTCCTCAGCGTGGTATAGGATCAGTAACTGTGCAGTAACATACACCTTAATAACATTTAGTACATTGTGACCTTCTTCAGCATGGTATAGGATCAGTAACTGTGCAGTAACATACACCTTAATAACATTTAGTACATTGTGACCTTCTTCAGCATGGTATAGGATCAGTAACTGTGCAGTAACATACACCTTAATAACATTTAGTACATTGTGACCTTCTTCAGCATGGTATAGGATCAGTAACTGTGCAGTAACATACACCTTAATAACATTTTGTCATAATAGAGGATACTATATATATTTTTGTTCCAAAAGCTCACAGAGTAAAATTTCAAAAAACAGATCTGTCACAAAAATTTTGGTAATAAAGCATAAAAAAAAGTCTAGATAAAACAGCGTTGAATTGAAGAGATGTGTATGTGAAAATACATATGCTGAAAAAGTTAGTTTATAAATGATGGTTGATGTGTATTTACCAGGTAGAGGGATATTGTATATATATTTTTAGCCTACTTTTCACATTTTGCAAAAATGAGGAAAAAGTAGACTTATGAGATCGATCCGGGCAAATGTGTGTCTGTCTGTCCGTCTGGCTGGCTAAGTGGCTGCAGCAATCGAAACAAAATTTGGTAGGAGTAAAGACCTATACCTGAGTATCTCAATGCCGTATTTGAAATTATATCAGTGCTACCAACTGCTGAAAAGTCGCAATTTAAAATTGATCTCCATGTTGGATATCTTCGAAGGTATGAATGGGAACTATTTCAAAATTGGCACACGTATAGATAATAATATTTCAGTTTAATTTCCAGGAGGCCATACACAGCAGTGTTGCCAAAATGATTATAAGTCTGCTGATAGGTCCAATTTTTAAATGCATATAACTTCTACACCATCAATTGGAATTCAACCAAATTTCGTATGAACTATGTGTACATACACAGATATGAATGAGCATATACTTAGGAGCCACCAGGGCTGCCAACTGTTAATAAATGCACTCCCTATTGTTTTATCCAAATACCAATATATCAGAAAGTATGCAAGCTGACAGCTTTAAACTATGCACACGCATAGTACCTGACATTCTATATTAATTTGGAGTAAATTATATACGTCAGTGATACCAACATGATTCTAAGCCTGCTGATAGGTCCAATTTTAAAATGAATGTAACTTCTATACTAACTAATGGATTTCATTCAAAATTGGCACAACAATAGATTATTTCTGACCAATACATGCATGGCATTGTTGCCAACATGATTTTACGCGCGCTGTTAGATCCAATGTTTAACTGCAAGTAACGTCCATTGAACTTCAACCAAATATTGTATTCTGAACCTTAAGAGATGGATCTAAGAATATATTCAGTCACCAGGGCTGCCAACTGTAGTGCTCTATTAGGCTACATTATGCCAGGTATACAGTATTTCTAGTCGCCTCCGTAGCGTAGCGGTCAGCATGGTTAGCTGCCACCCCGGAGGTCCTGGGTTCGATTCCCGGCTCTGCCACGAAATTTGAAAAGTGGTATGAGGACTGGAACGGGGTCTACTCATCCTCGGGTGGTCCAAATGAGTAGAGGGGGTTCGATTCCCACCTCAGCCATCCTCGAAGTGGTTTTCCGTGGTTTCCCACTTCGTCTTCGGGTAAATGCCGGGATGGTACCTACTGTAAGGCCACGGCCGCCTCCTTCCCTCTTCCTAGCCTATCCATCGCAGTCTTCCATCCCTTCCCCTCCCTCAGGAGGCCCCTGTTCGCTTTGCAGGTGAGGCCGCCTGGGCGAAGTGCTGATCACACCTCCCCAGTTGTATCCATCTCGACCAGATGTTCCAAGCTCCAGGACATTGCCCATAGATGCAGTAGTGGTGAGTTCCCTCGCTGAGTCCGTGGGAACCACTAACCTAGAGGGTAAATTGACTAAATAAAATAAAAATAAATACAGTATTTCTAACTAATTAGAAATTTCGATATCACCACTTAATTTCGTCATTATTCCAAATAGATTCATATAGATTAATCATTGGCATGAATCTTAAATTTTAAGAAAAGTAGGTTCTTTATTTCGTCACCGAACTTCTTGTTAAATATGGTGCTTCCACGTTAATTTGCTGTCAAAATGGAAAACAGCCGGTTACGATCTCCGCCATCTTTACACAATAGGGGCAATACATGGATTTCACCATCGAATCTGCAGCAGGAAAGGTTTGCACAACGCCGACAATGAATGTGTCTGCAAACTCTGCCATCAAGCCTGCCCACAGTATCATCTGTTTGAATGTGCCCAAAGAACTCTGCCAATCTCACATTACGGAAAGGACTGACGCTTTCTATATAGAATAACCATGCACACATTGTGTTTAGTTCAATAAATCTATATATATAAAGCACAAAGTTTGTCTGTCTGTCTGTCTGTCTGTCTGTCTGTCTGTTATGTATACTGAACCCATGGGCCATAGGGTCCATGACGGTCGAACCAATGTCCTTAAGGAAGAAATGAAAGAAAAGTATAGTTTCTTAAAGGAACGGAGAGAGATTTTAAGCCAGGAATATAGCTTAACATTGTGCAAGCGACTAGGGACAGATGTTCCTTAGATGAGATCACCCCACTCGACATGCCAGAGAGGGCTGGTCACGAGTATTAATAACTGAGTGGAATCTTCCACCGTGATAGAAAGAGAAGCCTGAATCGGAATTCAAGCTGACGTGGCTGGAATTTGACAACGTCGCTTATGCACCAGAAGAGGAATAATTAAAATTAACACGTTTACGAGCATAATAATGAGTAAACAAGCACAGTACAGTGAATCATTTTGAATGAGAGATTTTTCAGTATAGAGAAACCATGTAATAATTGTGCAGAAATAAACTGCCGACGTAAGACGACGTCATCGGTGAATTACCTAAGCCTCTGTGGAGGGGAGAGACCAAAAGGAATGCAACTCCCACACAATTGAGGACGAGAAATTAATTAATATCTCCAAATTGCACGATCGATTCTTAGGTGCAATAAGATCATTTGACATTGAGAAGACGAGCTTTCGGAAGGTATAATTTTTATATTTGTGGCACCATTATTTTAGAAGTTGACCACAGGAAAGGCTTGAGTCTTATTTTTTTGTAGTAAAACAGTATAAAGCTTCGGGCGTTTCCAAGTCACATCGTATGCAGTTACAACGAGCACTCCGTGACCGGAGGTGCTGCATCAAAGTCTTCAAACATATGAACCTCCGGGGAGGTCATACTGCGCAACAAGTATAAGCAACATTGAATGCAGTTATTCTGAGAGCCCGTGAGGGGGCGTAACGCTGTGTCACATCGCATCGAATGCAGTTCACGACAGACTCCTTGAGGGGAGAAAACGCTGTTTCACACCGCCGAAGGAAGATCCGATAGCCACAGGCGTCACAGTGGTAACGACTTGCTTGCCTCCATTAGGAGCATTTAAGGCGAAATTTTAAAGTATCGCCGCAGTGAAGTATTAGGAAAATCCTAATTATAGGATTTAGGCCCGACTGTATACAAGTTAAAGTGAAAATTCGCAAGTTATAGTCAGAGCAGGCTGCGAACGTCGGACTTAAAGGCGATAGGTCGTTAAATGTACGAACGAACAGATCATAACGTAAGGAAGTATCGTACCAGACAGATTAACTGTTATTTAAATTGAAGAAACCTAAAAGAGAAGAACAGAATAGGTTCAAAACGTAGGAGTGTTAAAACAGTTCAAATAAAGAGGATAGGAGACTATAAACATTAGCTCCAGATAGCAGGCGAACAATTCTAATAGTACTAGAATCGAGAAGTGCTAGCTGCTAGAAAGAAATTCTATAGGTCTTAGAGGAGACCTCGATCCATATAGACTTTCGTTAGGATCAATAGACAGATCTACAGAGAAGCCGTTCAAGCTAGATAAATATCCAGTTATCCAGGATAGGAATAGCAGAATTGAACTCCAGGGAACAGTAGATGTTTCGGGACTTTCGCATTTAGGAAGCCAACATCGAATAAATTTCACCCTTGGAAACGGGAATTTACGAAGATCACGTGTGACAGGCGCAGAAACACGGCCTAGTGATCGAGAAATTGTGAAGTGTAAAATAATCAAGATTGTGTGTTAGATAATATTTTTAGTGTTATTATGTGTTCAAAAGGGACACACCAGTATATAAAAATGTCGTCAATATTAAGTGTTTTAGATATATGTTTATTTGTGTTTTTACGTAAGATGAATACCTTTAATATGGTGTAAGAAGTTCAAAGTGGGCCCAAAAATGAAACACCACACCAGATTTAAGATCAGGGATGATCTGGAAAATATGTAAGTACAAAATTCATTTTTATTTTGGTGTCAGAAATTGATTGTGTACAAAACCCACCAGAGTTTTTTTTGAGTAAAAGGGATGTGTTTTAATGAATAAATACTGAATAATCAAGAACACGGTCTGAACAATAATAATAAAATAAATAGATAAATTATAAATAATTATGTAAAGAATAAACCCCGTAGAGGTAATATGTGAATAAAGGGTTAATGTATTTAACAAATGTCAAAAGAGCAAGCGAAATATCATTAATTATCATAAAAGACATTGAAATAAAGTAAAGTTGAGATATGAAAGAAATAGCTTTTGAGCTTGTATAAAGAATAATGATAATAATAATAATAATTAAATATGGAAATGTTAAATAAAAATCAAATAAATTGATATGAACATAAGAAACGTTAAGCCTTAACGTATGTGTAAGAAATGAGGTTCAATAGAATATTTTCAAACAGGGAGCGATTTATCGACCATGGAAAGATTAATATGTGAATTAAAATAATATGAATTGTTACTATGAGATTTTATCAGTTCTTGGGAAGACATTTTCGGCTTAAAATAATGCATAGCGCATAATGAGCGCAAATATAATATTAAAGTGTCACGCTAGGAACGCGTAGTGGTAAAATACTTGGTACATTACTTATGGAGGGTAGTTGATTGCAGTGAATTGATAATTGTGTAAGTCCTCTATTTGTGACATTAGTATCACGAGGCATTGTGTATGTATTTAAAAAGGGAGCTAATATATGGTATTATTGAGCGTATGTCATTGGGCCACGGCCGACTCTAAATCGCATTTTGGATAAGTCCTCTGTACGGGATTAGTTCCCGAGGCACCTGAAGAGATTCGAATGCAGGATCTTCTTATGATAAAAGCCCCTGTAATTCTCCGTCGTCGTTTGTGTATTAATCTTCCCAATCAATGAGGACCCTCTCATAATTGATAAATGCCAAGGATATGAAAATGGTCTGTGAACCAAAGAATAGTTGTTTGAATGTTACGGTACAATAAAGCCCGGTCTCCTCAGAACTGGATAGAATGGAAAGGTTTGTTTTAAAAGCCTTGAAAATAAACTACTAATGTTGGGGCAGACGGGATGTCTCCGCCTCCCTAACATGTCATAAATCGCACCCCTTGTCGTAGAGTCTAGCTCTTTTAAAGCGAGATGGAACAGAGACCGTCTCGTAAGCTGTTGTAAAAGAGAAATGAATACACCAGGAGTGTTTAAAGTTGTAAACGACCCGGGCGTTGAACCGAGGTCCTTAAAGATGGATATTTCGTTTGCCGGTTCAGATCGTAGTTTCTTATATGATAATGGTCTATTAAGACATAAGAGATAAATAACAATCCCTATCGTAATAATGTAAGGACGTGGGATTCCACGAGTTGATTGAAGGCAACTGAGTTCGGGAGTTTTTTGACAGTGTCAAGTACCTTCACGCTCTGGAGTACACAATCTATTTTCTGATTACCTTAATATGTTTGTGAAATAAAGAGAGATGATAACAACTGAATGTGTGGACATGCCCCAAAAACATTGAGTTAGATAATTAAAGTAGATTTTAAATATGATTATATATTTGTCCTTGAGAAATAAGAAAATATAAAAGCTAATGTTTGAGGTGTACAAGAATGACACTGTAATAATGTAAATGCATGGAGCCAACGAGCTCGGAGTTTTGTAAACTTAATGTTAGTGCTTTATGGAAGTGAGACTAAGTAAGAATTGTTGGTTTATGTGGAAACCACAGGTTTTGAATTCAATATTTGTTTATTTTATTTTGTGATCCCTTGTTCATTTGGAACAAGCAGTTGATATTTGGGTCAGTAATTAAAGTGTTAAAATGTTTGTAGCGCCATTAATTTTATTAATTAAATATGTTTAAATAGGAGTTGATTTTGTTGTTATTTTTGCAAGTGTATCCTCTAATTAATCCAAAATATGTGAGTCACAGAGTGGGGGAACTTACCACTGCCCCGAAATCCCGAATTGAGCTACGCTGGTATACTGTGATTGGCATATTTCATGCTAAATGGGCACAATACAAATCTACACCGTTTCACCGATCTGAACCAAAATTTGTATACTTACCCTTTGGAACCCTGCGGGTAACCGCGTCAACATTAAATTTCGGACAGACCACCCCATGCACTGCATTTAGGCCATTTTGCACAAATCTACACCGTTTCACCGATCTGAACCAAAAGTTGTATATTTAACCTTTGGAACCCTGCGAGTAACACTGTCCACTTGAAATTTCGGACAGACCACCCCATTCCCTGCATTTAGGCCCTTTGGTCCAAATCCACACCGTTTCACCGATCTCAACCAAAATTTGTATATTTACCCTTTGGAACCCTGCGAGTACCACTGACCACTTAAAATTTCGGACAGACCACCCCATTCCCTGCATTTAGGCCCTTTGGTCCAAATCTACACCGTTTCACCGATCAGAACCAAAATTCGTATTGTTACCCTTAGGTGCCCTGCGAGTAACACTGTCTGCTTGAAATTGCGGACAGACCACTCCATTCCCTGCATTTAAGCCCTTTGGCCCAAATCTACACCGTTTCACCGATCTCAACCAAAATTTGTATATTTACCCTATGGAACACTGCGACTAACACTGTCTGCTTGAAATGTCGGACAGACCACGCCATTCCCTGCATTTAGGCCCTTTTTGCACAAATCTACACCGTTTCACCGATCTGAACCAAAATGTGTATACTTACCCTTTGGAACCCTGCGAGTAACACTGTCTGCTTGAAATTGCGGACAGACCACTCCATTCCCTGCATTTAGGCCCTTTGGCCCAAATCTACACCGTTCCGCCGATCTCAACCAAAATTTGTATATTTACCCTTTGGAACACTGCGACTAACACTGTCTGCTTGAAATTGCGGAGAGGCTACTCCATCCCATGCATTTAGGCCCTTTGGCACAAATCTACACCGTTTCACCGATATGAACCAAACTTTGTATACTTACCCTTTGGAACCCTGCGAGTAATACTGTCCACTTAAAATTTCGGACAGACCACCCCATTCCCTGCATTTAGGCACTTTGGCACAAATCTACACCGTTTCACCGATCAGAACCAATATTCGTAAACTTACCCTTGGGTACCCAGCGAGTAACACTGTCTGCTTGAAATTGCGGACAGACCACTCCATTCCCTGAATTTAGGCCCTTTGTCCCAAATCTACACCGTTTCAACGATCTCAACCAAAATTTGTATATTTACCCTTTGGAACACTGCGACTAACACTGTCTGCTTGAAATTGCGGAGAGGCTACTCCATCCCATGCATTTAGGCTGTTTGGCACAAATCTACACCGTTTCACCGATCTGACTCCAATTTTATATACTTACCCGCAGAACCCGACAAGTAACACTGTTCACTTTAAATTTCGGACAGACCACACTATTCCCTGCTTTTTGGCCCTTTGGCAGAAAACTACACCGTTTCACCGATCTCAACCAGATTTTACATAATTACCCTTTGGAACTCGACGAGTAACACTGTTCACTCGAAATTTCGGACAGACCACTCCATTCCACGCATTTAGGCCCTTTGGCACAATTCTACATCGTTCACCGATCGAAAACAAAATGTGTACACTTACCCTTTGGAACCCGATGAGTAACACTGTCCACTTTAAAATTTGGACAGGCCACCCCATTCCCTGCATTTTGGCCCTTGGCACAAAACTACACCGTTTCACCGATCTCAACCAGATTTTACATAATTACCGTTTGGAACTCGACGAGTAACACTGTCCACTCGAAATTTCGGACAGACCACTCCATTTCCCGCATTAAGGCCCTTTGGTACAAATCTACATCGTTCACCGATCGAAAACAAAGTGTGTATACTTACCCTTTGGAACCCGATTCGTAACACTGTCCACTTGAAATTTCTGACATACCACTCCATTCCCTGCATGTAGCTCAGGAATTCCTCGGGGTTGCCAGCTTCCTAACTCACCAGTCATGAGCCCTTGAGGGTGTACCAGAAGTGGTGGGTCTACACACACCCTGCCTCTTTGAGGGCCTTGAGCAGAAGACAGGAGATATTATGAAAAGGAAAAGAAGGCAGACCCCTCGAAGAATGAGGGTATCAGGAAAGATGAGACAAAGCCAATTAAGGCGGGAAATTGAAAGACTCCCTAGCCCTCGGATACCCTAATACAGTCTGGGTCGGAAGAGAACAAGAGTTGACCAAGGGAGGCCGACAGGAAAGAGAACTGAAATGAGCCCGGCACCAGGAAGTAGAAGCGATGCCAGACTCAGCTGGGGTTCCGTGGTCACCAACCCACGTCCCACAAGTTGTGAGACCCTGGGGGGGGGGGTCAGTTGTGAGAATAGCTTGCTGATTCATCGTGAGGTGACTTGAAAGTACTTTCCAGAGCCCGCCGTGTTATCTCCTGCTGTCAATGCTGATGCCAGCACAGGGCCGTTGCGAAACAGTGAGTGATTCCCGGTCAATCTGTATAGGACGGGGAACCCCGAACGTGTGTCATCATATTTCGTCATCATCTGCGATCATCTCAGGTTCGTGCAGCTTGGACCTTTATTCTTTGTCTTTGCCGAGCAGTACGCTCTTTCACTAGACGCATCCAGTACAGGCCTAAGCCAGAAAATAAGGTTGAGACTTTGGAAGACATCGAAGCTAGACACCTGAATTACCTATATCAGTTTTAAAATAACACCATGTTCGTTTAGTAGTCATTTTTTCATTACCTTATTATTATCATCATAAGTGCAAATGACCTAGATGTTACGCGCATCATACCAATAATCACCGCCGCATAAAGTCTTTCTCGACTGTGATTTTTAAAATATTTATTTTTGGTTGGTTGGTTCTTAAGTTTAGGGGCTGCGACAACGCGGTCATGTAGCCCCGTGTACTTTGCGTGTGTGTAGAATCTGTCTGATAACCGGTGTTAATTGTGATGACTGTATTAGTGTGTGTTATCTGTTTTTTAATTTAAGTACAAACTGCAACTTAGAATTCTTCAAATAGTTCGTACTTTTGCCGCCAAGCGCCACCGTCAACGACTACTAGGCCAAGTTCGGAACTTAGCTACTAGACGCCACTGCAGTCGGCTCTTGGCAACGGACGTAGACATCTATGAGCGTTGTTTACCTATCCAATTTAGCTTCACACAGGTGTAATTAGTGGAAGGTTCAATAACATGCCATAAATCTGACATGGGACCGCCGGCTTTACTTCCCCTCCGAAGAAAGGCATACTGACTGATTTTTAACGCTCTTAAAATATCCGACGGCTTCGGCCGGGTTTGAACCCGCTATCTTGGACATAGAAGCTCAGCATGCTACCAAATACGCCACCGAAGCCGCCATATAGTTATTTTTATTACAGTACATTGTGTACATTATACGTTGAAGTGTCAATTCAATACCGGTAGTAGTTTCCCTTATCATCCTCATCATAAGAGCAAATGACCTACAGTAGATGTTACGCCCATTACACCATTAATCACCACACACAATAAGTCTTCCTCGCCTGTGAATTTTGAAATATGTATTTCTATTACGGTAGTTTGTAAGTTTGACGTGTCAATTCAACAGTAGTTTTTATTATCATACTTATCAAAAGGGCAAATGACCTAGATATTACTCCCTCATTGTCTTTGGGGGCAAATGACTTAGATTTTAAGTCCATTATATTTCTAAGGAGACCTTAAAACATTATCATCATTCCACCGGGCGAAGCCGGGTACTACTGCTAGTATATATATATATAATGGAGCCCCAGGAAGTGATAAGTGTCAACCACCGGCAGCGCATCTTTCTTGACAACGCAAAGTTCCGGAGATTATATCAAGATGTCAAACGTACTGCACAGGGTCAAACTGAAATACTCACGATGATGACGATAGTTCTAGGTTGTAAGTCTGAAGTTCGATTTTCAAGTGATAAACAACCGTTAACTTCCTACCACATGTCCTCAGAGCTCGTACACACCCTTGCCTGTCCTCGAGGTTATAAATACCGTACGTATAAAACAAACAAACAAACAAATCATACATTTTGAATATTAATATATTATCAGAAGTTATTTAAATGTATGCAGCATAAACAAATTCCAGCTGGTGGTTACTAAAATTAATTAATTTAAAGTTACGATGTTTTAAATCCAAACTCTAGTTACATCTGTTATATCTCGTGCGATTTGAGGACAGATGTCTGTAATTTAACAGAATTCCTCTTTCCATTTGTCTGGGAGAGCTGGCGCAGTATCAGGTCGCATCATTCGCAGATCAGAAATTGCAGAAGAGAGGAAACAATGCTGATTAAAATTCCATCAAAAGTGCTAAACAGTAGTCTAATCTGAAATGCCTTAGTAAATTAAAACGTTGATTCAGGTTGACTATTATTGGCCTAAGCCTATGTTGGTTCTCCGCTGACACAAAATAATATAAAAGCAACATAACAGGAGCAACATCAAGGAGCCCACACAGGCAACAGGAACAAAGAAGCTCTTTTAGAGTATTAGTTTTGATCTTAAAGGAACTTAAAACTCAGCAATTCATCTAGGTTTGGCCGTGTCTTGTGTGGGGTTTCGCCTAGGACACCAAGCTGGCTCATCGGCGGGCTCTTGGTGTCCCCGCCTGTGTCCTGTGGGGGTCCGGGCGGGGACACCAAGAGCCCGCCGATGAGCCAGCTTGGTGTCCTAGGCGAAACCCCACACAAGACACGGCACAAACCTAGAAGAATTGCTGAGTTTTAATTCACCGGCCGTGAAAGCCAATATACCATCTTTAAAGGAACTTGCTTATCAGAAAGAAGCCCACTCACGAGGTGATAAGTTAATAAATAATAAATATAAACAATCCAAAATCAAGTTTTAGACTTAACGAACAGACATCACATGAAACTCAAGACAGGCGGCTTCGGTGGCGTAGTTGGTAGCATACTGAGCTTCTATGCCCAAGATCGCGGGTTCAAATCCGGCCGAAGTCGTCGGATTTTTTAAGAGCGTTAAAAATCCCTCAGTATGCCTGCCGGCGGTCCCATGTCATGGATTAATGCATGTTAAAGAACCTTCCACTAATTGCACCTGTGTGAAGCTAAATTGGATAGGTTAAGAATGTAAACAACGCTCTTAGGTTTCTACGTTCTTGCCAAGATCGACTGCGGTGGCGTCTAGTAGGTAAGTTCTGAACTTGGCCTAGTAGTCGTTGACGGTGGCACTTGGCGGCAAAAGTAGGAACTATTTGAAAAATTCTAAGTTGCAGTACTTAAATTAAAAAACAGATAACACACACTAGAGCCTCCGTGGCTTAGGCGGCAGCACGCCGGCCTCTCACCGCTGGGTCCGTGGTTCAACTCCCGGTCACTCCATGTGAGATCTGTGCTGGACAAAACGGAGGCAGACAGGTTTTTCTCCGGGTACTCCGGTTTTCCCTGTCAAAATTCCATTCCACTATCATTTCATGTCATCTGTCATTCATTTAATCTTTGCCCCAGAGGAGTGCGACAGGCTTCGGCAGCCGGGACAGTTCATATCCTCGCCGCTAGATGGGGGCTTCATTCATTCCATTCCTGGCCCGGTCGGAGACTGGAAGCAGGCTGTGGATTTTCATTTTCATAACACACACTAATACAGTCATCAAAATTAACACCGGTTATCAGACAGATTCTACACACACCCGAAGTACACGGGGCTACATGACCGCGTTGTCGCAGCCCCTAAACTTAAGAACCAACCAACCAAACTCAAGATAGTAATTTTATATAGGATAATATATATTTGCCATTGCTTTGTTTAATACATGAACAACATCTCTCTGAAATTAATATTGTAAGGACGTCCATTGTAACCTTTGTAAGCCAGTTTAGAGGAAACAATCCTTGCTGAAGATCACCCCAATGTGGGTCGAAAACTTGTGACATTAATAATAACAAAATAGTATTCACAGGTGCGATCATTAAGTTTTATTGACACCAATTCATCATGACCCGCAGTCCTTTTCGTCACTTATATTGGCTCTTCGTGTATTTATATTCCTTTCATTTTCTGAAATATCATTGCGCTCAGCATCTCTCTGTCCACTTTCTCACTGGCGAAAGTAAAACAGCCTGAGGCGGCTCGCAGAGGCTGAGACCAGTGATGGGCCTGTTTCCCCGCGCCATTTACTACATCACACAAATCATCTCACTGGCATTGACGGGGTACTTCATAAAACTTTTACTATTCGATGTACTTCTGATTTGCTGTCACCACTCATGTCCGGATTCAAATCTCGTCTGTTCCAAGAAATGTAAATCTGGTCTGAGGGATGAAATGGGCTACACTTGGCCTCGTGAGACACAACTCAATAGAGCTGGGTTCGATTCCCACCTCAGCTTTCCTAGAATTTGTTTTCCCTAGTTTCCGACTTATTATAGAATGCTTTTCAGTCGGTCAACACAAATTGTGACCAATTACATTTGGCGGGAAACAAGTATTTACATGTCCCATTTTGTTGTTGTTGTTGTTGTTGTTGTTTGAGTCTTTTCACTGGTTTGATGCAGCTCTCCACGCCTCCCTGTCCTGAGATAATCGTTTCATCTCTACGTAGCTACGACTTTGGTGGCGTAGTCGGTAGCATGCTGAGCTTCTATGCCCAAGATAGCGGGTTCAAAACCCGACCGAAGTAGTCGGATTTTTAAGAGCGTTAAAATCCTTCAGTATGCCTTCCTTCGGAGGGGAAGTAAAGCCGGCGGTCCCATTGCCATAGATGTATGGCATGTGAAAGAACCTTCCACTAATTACACTTGTGTGAAGCTAAATGTTCAGGTTAAATTTCGTTGAAACGCTCCATCAAGGTTCCAACGTTCACCACCAGGTGTCAGTGACATCTAGTAGCGAAAGTTGGAACTACTTGAAATTAACCGGAGCTTGTAGCTCACCCCATGGGTGTCCGCACTGAAGCAGATACAGCCTCTGTCGAGCCGAACATGTCCTCGGACACTCCCGGCACTAAAAGCCATACGCAAACCACACCCTACATCCGAGGCAATCTGTTTAACATATCTAACCTTGGTCTACCCCTACAGTTCTTGTCCTCGACCCTTCCTTCCATTACTAAGCTTGCTATTCCTGGGTGTCTTAGTATGTGTCCTACCAACCTATCTCTTCTCTTCATTAGCAGTCACCAGAAACATCTCTCCTCTCCCAGTCGTCTTAATACCTCTTCATTTGTTACCCTATCTACCCATCTGATCATCATCATTCTCCTGTAACACCACATTTCAAACGCTTCAATTCTCCTAATTTCTGCAGCACCAATAGTCCAAGTTTCACTTCCATAGAGCACCACGCTCCAGACAAAGGCCTTCAAAAATGACTTCGTAATAGCTAAATCTATATTCGATGTCAAGAGATTCCTTTTATTTGGAAATGCTTTCCTTGCCTGAGCTAACCTACTTTTTATATCCTCTTTGCTTGGTCCATCACTGGTTATTTTGCCCTAACCTGAAAGAAATATTACATGAGATACTTGGGAGGGGCACCTAATTAGGATGACAGGTTTTGATCGTCAAGCGATCATCATCAAATCCTGCACACTTAGACTTGGTAATGTACGATGTTTATGTATTACGCTAAGCTGGCTGTGACTGGCGCAGATCGCGGGCGTGCGTACACGGTGGTGTATTCTTTGAATACACGGTACCTGAGATATAATGTTTACTGCTCCTTGCATGTTCATTTCTTCCTTCCTCTTTGCCAAACACCAACAGTGATCTTCTGTTTTCTCCTTGTTGGGCAAATCTCTTACGTCTGCATAAGTATGTTTCAGATATATAACTTCTGTGACCCACCTAGCGTCATCTAGTAGCGAACCTCTGAAGCTACTCAATCCCTCATCGTGCAAGAGGACTTACATATCCATCTGGCCACCAGATCTTTACCATCGCCAGCTATTTTCTCCTTGAGCAAGAGGACTACATCTACTGTTTCACCCACCATGCTGCGCTAATATCGCCTACTATCAATTCTTAGAAGATCATCCATCAAGAAGAAAATTTATTTATGATAAGTTGGTTATGCTGATATGTATACCTTTTGTTTCCTACCCCCACTCTCTCCCCTTCCTAGGACCTTCCGTGCTTCATTGAGCAAGTCTCACTTCTTAGTCGGCAGTTGAAGCAATCAGTTAAGGTTCAACCAGAGCTAGCCTCCTGACCTAACGAGGCATTTTTTAAATTCCACGCCATGTTGGAACTCTAAGCATCAGTGAGGAACTTCACTTCGACATGCAACAAAGATAAGTACCTTCTTCAAGTTTTAACCTCATCTTCATGGTTTTAACTTCCACGTGTTTTTAATGATACCTTTATAGACAGTGTGAAAGTATTTATTCTGGGGCAATAATCATTCTTCGTGGGATTTGCCATGTTGAGCTTTCGCTTGTATAAGCCGACTTTACCATAAAGAGCTTTTATTAAGCTATTCTAATGAGAAATCCTCTCACTACGTGGGATATTATCTAATTACCCGCTGTCTATAATCCAACAAACTAATTCCTCCGCTGGATTTCATTAGCCCCATTTTACTGCTAAGATTGTTCTGGAACCTTCTAGACTCCGTACTTAATCTACAAGTCCTGCCGTCATGTATTTCTCACGTACCTGTGAGAATTTTGTTTAAAATTGAATTATCTTACTTCTAAATTACTACATAGGGAAGTTTCGTCCACCGCGGGAATTTTCTATAGCGCATTTAATTGTAATTTACAACTTTCTCAAGAAATAGACTCTCACTTATCTAGTGAAACCAGTTATTTTCATCATTGCAATAACTTTCTTTTCCATAAACTTTGTGTCTACACAGTGAACTTTTCATATATTTCGATGAACTATAGTGAAAACCAGTGCTTGCTCAACTTTTCTACCGCGTCGCGATCGTCCGCTTATATTCAAATAAGGCCATGAACATTTTCCTTAATTCCCATTTCTCTTTCCTAAACCTCTTACTAACAATTTGCAATAAACTTTTAATCTAGTTCTGTTCCAATGAGGTGTCATTCTAAGAAGTGCCCTTCCAATTTTGTTGGTTTATCATTAAGTATCTCTGTATAATTACGTGTCTAGCACACGTTTTAAACTTACATTGTTCCTCCCTTTAAAAGCAGGGAAAAACAATTCTCTCAACTCTTGAGTGAGTTTTTTTTTTTTTTTGGTCTCGCTAAATGAAAACTGCCTCATTTAACTTGCGAGTCTTATTTAAAGTATAGGAGGTCTAGAACTTTCTTTCTGATTAACTTTTCAGGTTCACAGTAGTGACCTGCTCTCTTTGTATAATTCTCATAAAGTAATTCTGTTTAAATATAAGAAGTTGTAGGAACTTCCTTTTTATTCTTTAAGTTTTCTATTTTGTTATCTTCGAAGTTGTTATTCTCGTTAGAATGTTCTTTCAGAGGTTTCTTATAGTACACTGCTTGTACTCCTGTAAATGTTAAAACTTTAATTATTCCATTTTGCCTATTTTATTAAATCTTACCCAGATTTTAATACAAGGTTAAAAAACCTCAAAAATTGTCATTTGCCTGGAGCAATTTCTGAACGTTGTTGGAGGTCTGCGACCCCAAATTGTTAACTACATAGAACATATTTATTTGTTAAAGTTACGCTTCTTTGAATTGTTAAATAAATTAAATATTTGTTTTTGGATTCTCACTTTTCCCATACAACGGTTAAGCAAGGTCCTGTACTCCTTGGCTCTCCCTACTCGATGCCCTTAAATCTATTGATAGGGATTTCACCACTCGTTGCATTTGAGCAAAAACTCTTAGTGGTAATCTTGTCAAAGCTTCTCTTAGCTTTAATAGCTAATTTTAATTGGCCAGTAAGGCAAGTAAAGCTCGCTACGCCAGCTACCTGCTTGTGGAGATCCTCTCCGAAAACTTATGGTCAATTCCCCAAAGATAAGTGTTTCTTTTTTGTCTAAGCTTTTAGCCGGCCTCTCGCTGAGTAAGGGCTTAGCCATTTCCAAATGCAACCATTGGGTCACTTACCAAAATTACTTTCCAAGTTATAATTTTTTCGTCACTCCCCTTCCTTGAAGCACTTGGTCGCTCTTTTCAGGAATTCTATAACTTCAAAAAATTGAAAATACCAAGCTTGATTAACTATTGGCATTCTTCGAATCGTTTCGAAAAAACTAATTTCTTTGAGAAGACATACAATAAATCGTTTGCTCTCTGTCTGGCCAGACCATCACCCTTCCCTATAGTACTTTTATTCGTGCTTGGGAGGAAAGACACTAAAGCCTCTCTCTTGCAAATCGCCCAAGTCTTAGCTGCGGTTCCCGTTGGCCTCGACCAAGCTCGTACCTATTTTAGATATCAGAAGGTTAAGTTTCTGTGGCAATCGCCTTTAAGTGTGTTTAAAGTGAAGCTTATTAATTTTGTGGGGCTCTCCTCCTATTTTTCTATCCTTTTTCTTCAGTCCGAAACCCATTTCCTTTTCTTAATCATCTTCCCTTGGTGGGTGGGTTATTCCCTAGCCTATAATCTACCCAAAGATTGGTGCCAGAAACCCGGGAGAGTCCTTTTTTTCAGTTTTTCTATTTGGCAATATTCTGCAAATTATTAATATTTACTTTGAATTTTTCAGCTATAATTACATCGTGCAAAGCCTGTGAAAGGGAACGAGACCACTCCTGTCTTCTTTGGTGGGTCCCGTGCTTTCTACCCATTCGATGCTGCCAGCTTGACAGCATTTCCAAGGTTCCACAGTATCGTGAGTTACATTTCAATCTATTTTTTATAACATGGCTCCTACTGAGAAGGATAAAGATGAAAAACTTACTTCTAAACGAGCATCCTACAAAGGACAAATTACCCGTTTCAGAAAGTACATAAAAGAGCTAGATCCCTCAGAAGCTCAATTAGACTTGTTAAAACACCGCGTACGAGATTATGAACGGTCTTACGAAAATTATTGTAACATCCAAACTGAAATAGAAACTTGCATGCTCAATCAAACCGAAGATCGAGTTGAAGTAGAAAACCAATATTACGAAGGCATAGGTTCTGCTTTCAAAATAATACGCCAACTCGAAGAGGAGCAGAAAAAGGACGCTTCTGTTCTTGGTTCCCTTCACGAACCACAAACTTCTTTCCGTGAGGGTACTCACAAGCCCAAACCAATTTTACCGAAAATTGATTTGCCCCATTTTTCTGGAGATGAATCCGCTTGGGATTCTTTTTATGAATTATTTTGCTCCCTTGTTCACGACAATGAAGACATTCAAGTTATTTACAAGTTTCAGTATTTAAGATCTATCCTCCGAGGTCAAGCTTTGCAGTTGGTCGAAGCACTTCCTCTTCGTGCCGAAAATTATTCCATTGCCTTTAACTTATTAAAGGATAGATATGGAAATTTACGGTTACGCATTCAACGACACATAAGGGCTCTATTCAATCTACCTGCGTCACAGCATAATGACGTCACTAGTCTGCGCACTCTAGTTGACACTACACAGCTTCACGTAAAGGCTTTGTCCCAATTAGATCAACCTACTAATTATTGGGATACTTTCCTAATACATTTAGTGGTTTCTAAAGTTGATGTTGCTACCCTCAAAGCTTGGGAAATCGAACTTTCTAAAGAAGACGACTATACTTACGAGCATTTAGTCACCTTCATAAACGCTAGATGCCAACTTTTAACCACGCTAGCTAATCAGAGCGAACCTTCATCTCCTAGTTCCAAATTTGAATTAATGTCCATTAAACCCAAAAGCGAACGCTCAGCGTCTAATACCCAAAAATCAGGGTTCAGCTCATCCAAATTCAAATCAAACACTACTGGTTACCCAACTAGGTCTAGTGAACGTCGTGTTGCTAGCTCTATTGTTTTAAATACGCAAAGCGAACCTCGCAAAAGTTTAAACGAACCTGTAAAGTGCATACTTTGTAAAGATTCCCATGCCCTATACTTATGTAAATCCTTTAAAGAAATGTTAGTCGACGACAGACGAAAACTAGTTGCTCAAAATAAACATTGTTTCAACTGTCTAGCGCCCACGCATTCTGCCTCTAATTGTAAGTCCACAAGACTTTGTTACCATTGTGAAAAGGCTCATCATACTTTGCTACATCGTCATGATCAGGCAAGGTCATCAACAGCATCCACTTCTCCTAAAAATGATAGTGTTAACAGTTCTAATGCTTCATCATACATTCAAAATGCTAAGTCCATTCGCAGTGCTCAAGTATTGTTGTCTACTGTTCAAATTGAAGTTCAGGATAACTTTGGCAACTGGGTCCGTGCACGCGGCCTTCTAGATTCAGCTGCAACTCATGATTTTGTGTCTAATTCCTTGATTAGAAAACTAGGCCTACCCGTAAACCCCACTTCTATCAATGTGTCGGGCATCAACAGCTCAAAATCGTAAGCTTTACAATTTTCAAAACTAACCATAAGAGATATTTGTCATAGAAACAACTTTTTTAAACTTAATTGTCTAATTCTCAATAGCATTGGAGAAGACACTCCTAGTCACTCGGTTGTTATTTCAGGGTTAAACATTCCCTCGCATTTAAGGTTAGCCGATCCTTCGTTTAACATACAAAATCCCATTGACATACTCTTTAGTGCCAATGTCTTTTGGAACTGCCTTCGGAAACAGGTTCGCAAGCTATCCTCAAACGTGGTCGCTAGAGACACTAATTTTGGATGGATTGTCACAGGGCAACTTCCCCATTATTCACCCCAACCTGCATCGCAATGTTACTTCTCCAATACTGATCTGGAACAGTTTTGGAGGCTTGAAAATGTTGATTCTCCTAATATAACTTCTACAGAAAACGAATTCTGTGAGCAACATTTTTTGAACACGACCACTCGTTCTTCTGATGGCCGGTTCATTGTTCAAATGCCAAGATTACACAATCCCCCCAAACTTATTAACTCTCAGCCTAAAGCTCGAAAAGCTCTCTTTGCTATCGAGAGCAAATTCAAAAAGGAACCCCTTGTCAAAAAGCAGTACACTGAGTTCATGGATGAGTATGAAAGCTTAGATCACATGGAGGTTGTTAACAAATCCGATGATGAATTGCACCCCCCAATTGAAACGGTTTATTTAAATCATCATCCTGTGTGGAAAAACCCTCTTGTAAAAGATAAAATCCGAGTTGTTTTCAATGGTTCATCACCCGACGTTAATGGCAACAGCCTTAATGACACTCTTTATTCTGGTCCTGCTATTCAATCAGATTTATCTGCCATACTTTTAAACTTTCGATTATTTCCCATAGCTGTCATAGCCGATATAAAACAGATGTACCGTCAAGTGTTAATTCAACCAGAACAACGAGATCTTCAAAGAATCTTGTGGCGTGATGAAATCAATAAGCCCATTAAGGTATTTCGCTTGAAAACGGTTACTTATGGCTTAAAACCTTCTGCTTTCCTTGCTATCCGATCCCTACACTTGCTAGCCTCACAAGATGGTCATTTATTTAACCCCAAAGCCTCTGAAGCATTAACTACGTCATTCTATGTTGACGATTACTTGCAGTCCTTCTCTACTTTGGAGGAAGCTTCTTTTGTGTCTTTAGAACTTCAAGCATTACTAAGGAATGGAGGTTTCCCACTTCATAAGTGGAACTCCAACTCCCCTGAGTTTCTCGCCCAATTTCCCATCGAAGACGTAGATCCCTCTTCTGTCGAAATTTGTGGAAACTCCGAATCTATAAAAACTTTAGGAGTTCATTGGTGCACTAGCACTGACACTCTTATCTATAAAGTTACGCTCGCAGAAGAGCTTCCTAATACAAAAAGACAAATCCTCTCTGAAATTGCAAAAATTTTTGATCCGCTTCAATTTCTTGCCCCAGTTATCGTTATAGCCAAACTCTTCATGCAAGAGCTGTGGTCGCTTAAATGTGAATGGGATGACACTGTCCCTCTATCTTTTCTGAATCGTTGGCTCTCGTTTCGCAGCAATTTGCTGGATCTTTCCCTTATTGAAATTCCCAGGAATTTAATCAGCTCTCATTCTAATGCATTCTTTTTCCTCCATGTGTTCGCGGACAGTTCCGAAAAAGCTTACGGTTGCTGTGCATATTTAGTTTACCATGATTCATTCTCTGGATCTCTAGTTTCCAACCTTGTTTGCGCCAAATCGAAGGTCGCTCCTCTTAAAACTATCACTTTGCCTAGGCTCGAACTGTGCGCTGCACTCATGGCTGCAGAACTTGTCAAGAAATTACGGGAAGTATTGAAAGTCGAATTCTCGCAAATCTATCTCTGGAGCGATTCCATGATCACCCTTTCTTGGATCGCTAAAAACCCCTCTCACTGGCAAACTTTTGTCGCAAACAGGGTTTCCAAAATTCAAACTCTTTCTTCTGAATGTCAATGGAGGCATGTTCCCAGTGCGGATAATCCAGCCGACATTATCTCTCGTGGTTGTTTACCCTCTCAATTGGCAGCTTCCCAATTGTACTGGCATGGGCCCTCGTGGTTAATCAAAGACTCTTCTTCATGGCCTGCTAAACCTCCAACTACAAACTCCAACTTGCCTGACGCTAAAGTACCTCTTTCTATTGCCTCGTGTCTGGTTTCTAATGCTTCTTATCCTTTGTTGTCACGCTATTCTTCTTTTCATAAATTAATACGAATTATCGCCTATCTCCTTAGATGGAAATATTTTGTGGTTGATCAACCTCTTCTCCCCAAGCCACACCTTACCAATCATGAATTGAATCTCGCCACCATTAAAGTTTTACAACTGACACAGCAAGAAGCCTTTTCTTCTGAGTTGTCTTTGCTTTCTTCTAAAAGAGATCTTCCCAAATCCAGCCGTCTTCGTGCTTTAGCCCCGTTCCTTGATGACCATGGGTTACTCAGGGTAGGTGGAAGGCTCTCGCAATCTTTACTCTCTGAGGACAAAAAGCATCCCGTTATTTTGCCTTCCAAACATCACGTTACTTCTTTAATTATACGTGACTTTCATTATCGTAATCTGCATGTTGGTACACGCACTCTGCTTTGCCTTTTAAGGGAAAAGTACTGGATTATAAATGGAATTCATGAAGTTTCTTCTGTAATTCATAAGTGCATTCCTTGCTTTAAAGCGAAACCTAAAATCAATACTCAATTAATGAGCGATCTGCCCTCTTTTCGCTCTTCTCCTATACGCCCATTTGCTTTAACTGGTGTGGACTATATGGGTCCGTTTCAATATCAACGAAATTCTCCTGAAGCTAAACGCAAATTGTTTGGTAAGCTTTATGTTTCTCTCTTTGTTTGCATGGTTACAGGCGCAATCCACTTGGAACTAGTAACGAATGCTTCTACTTCTTATTTTCTATCAGCTGTCTCTCGCTTCACTGCTAGGCGTGGTGTGCCTTCAGAGATGTTCTCTGATAACGCTTCCACTTTTCAGGGCGCAGCTTCCCTGTGGAAGAAAGCTCTTACTTCCTCTCCTGCCATGGAACAAATTTCTAATTTTTCCTACTCAAAGGGTTTCAAATGGCGCTTTATACCCCCTTACGCTCCTCATCACGGTGGTAGGTGGGAATCTTGCGTAAAGCTCACTAAACGTCATTTAAGAAAAGTCTTAGGTAATCGAATTCTGACTTACGAAGAATTCAATTCACTGTCTGTTCTGATTGAAGGTGTTGTTAATTCTCGACCTTTAACTCCGCTGTCCAATGACCCTGATGACCTGCTTCCACTTACACCTGGTCACTTCCTTATAGGCACTTCTCTTTCTGCTCCTCCTCCTCTTCCCAATTTTTACAGGGATTCTAATCTACCTATCGCTTGGCGGAAACTTGAAGCCCTCCGTAATTCCTTTTGGAAAAGGTGGAACTTGGAATATTTAACTTCCTTACAACGGAGACAGAAGTGGTTTCTTTCCAGTCCCGACATTAAGGTGGGGGACTTGGTCTTGGTTAGGGATGTCTCACCCCCCCCCCCCCCCTAGTATGGATTTCTGGTAGGGTGACCGAATGTTACCCTGGGAGAGATGGGAGAGTCAGGGTGGCCAGAATCTTGACCACAAATGGACCGATCACAAGACCACTGTCTTTGATCGCTCCGCTGCCATCAAATGTGTAACTGCTTATTTGCTCTCTGTTGGTGTTTGACCCCCCAGTATGGTGTATTCTTTGAATACACGGTACCTGAGATATAATGTTTACTGCTCCTTGCATGTTCATTTCTTCCTTCCTCTTTGCCAAACACCAACAGTGATCTTCTGTTTTCTCCTTGTTGGGCAAATCTCTTACGTCTGCATAAGTATGTTTCAGATATATAACTTCTGTGACCCACCTAGCGTCATCTAGTAGCGAACCTCTGAAGCTACTCAATCCCTCATCGTGCAAGAGGACTTACATATCCATCTGGCCACCAGATCTTTACCATCGCCAGCTATTTTCTCCTTGAGCAAGAGGACTACATCTACTGTTTCACCCACCATGCTGCGCTAATATCGCCTACTATCAATTCTTAGAAGATCATCCATCAAGAAGAAAATTTATTTATGATAAGTTGGTTATGCTGATATGTATACCTTTTGTTTCCTACCCCCACTCTCTCCCCTTCCTAGGACCTTCCGTGCTTCATTGAGCAAGTCTCACTTCTTAGTCGGCAGTTGAAGCAATCAGTTAAGGTTCAACCAGAGCTAGCCTCCTGACCTAACGAGGCATTTTTTAAATTCCACGCCATGTTGGAACTCTAAGCATCAGTGAGGAACTTCACTTCGACATGCAACAAAGATAAGTACCTTCTTCAAGTTTTAACCTCATCTTCATGGTTTTAACTTCCACGTGTTTTTAATGATACCTTTATAGACAGTGTGAAAGTATTTATTCTGGGGCAATAATCATTCTTCGTGGGATTTGCCATGTTGAGCTTTCGCTTGTATAAGCCGACTTTACCATAAAGAGCTTTTATTAAGCTATTCTAATGAGAAATCCTCTCACTACGTGGGATATTATCTAATTACCCGCTGTCTATAATCCAACAAACTAATTCCTCCGCTGGATTTCATTAGCCCCATTTTACTGCTAAGATTGTTCTGGAACCTTCTAGACTCCGTACTTAATCTACAAGTCCTGCCGTCATGTATTTCTCACGTACCTGTGAGAATTTTGTTTAAAATTGAATTATCTTACTTCTAAATTACTACATAGGGAAGTTTCGTCCACCGCGGGAATTTTCTATAGCGCATTTAATTGTAATTTACAACTTTCTCAAGAAATAGACTCTCACTTATCTAGTGAAACCAGTTATTTTCATCATTGCAATAACTTTCTTTTCCATAAACTTTGTGTCTACACAGTGAACTTTTCATATATTTCGATGAACTATAGTGAAAACCAGTGCTTGCTCAACTTTTCTACCGCGTCGCGATCGTCCGCTTATATTCAAATAAGGCCATGAACATTTTCCTTAATTCCCATTTCTCTTTCCTAAACCTCTTACTAACAATTTGCAATAAACTTTTAATCTAGTTCTGTTCCAATGAGGTGTCATTCTAAGAAGTGCCCTTCCAATTTTGTTGGTTTATCATTAAGTATCTCTGTATAATTACGTGTCTAGCACACGTTTTAAACTTACATTGTTCCTCCCTTTAAAAGCAGGGAAAAACAATTCTCTCAACTCTTGAGTGAGTTATTTTTTTTTGGTCTCGCTAAATGAAAACTGCCTCATTTAACTTGCGAGTCTTATTTAAAGTATAGGAGGTCTAGAACTTTCCTTCTGATTAACTTTTCAGGTTCACAGTAGTGACCTGCTCTCTTTGTATAATTCTCATAAAGTAATTCTGTTTAAATATAAGAAGTTGTAGGAACTTCCTTTTTATTCTTTAAGTTTTCTATTTTGTTATCTTCGAAGTTGTTATTCTCGTTAGAATGTTCTTTCAGAGGTTTCTTATAGTACACTGCTTGTACTCCTGTAAATGTTAAAATTTAATTATTCCATTTTGCCTATTTTATTAAATCTTACCCAGATTTTAATACAAGGTTAAAAAACCTCAAAAATTGTCATTTGCCTGGAGCAATTTCTGAACGTTGTTGGAGGTCTGCGACCCCAAATTGTTAACTACATAGAACATATTTATTTGTTAAAGTTACGCTTCTTTGAATTGTTAAATAAATTAAATATTTGTTTTTGGATTCTCACTTTTCCCATACAACGGTTAAGCAAGGTCCTGTACTCCTTGGCTCTCCCTACTCGATGCCCTTAAATCTATTGATAGGGATTTCACCACTCGTTGCATTTGAGCAAAAACTCTTAGTGGTAATCTTGTCAAAGCTTCTCTTAGCTTTAATAGCTAATTTTAATTGGCCAGTAAGGCAAGTAAAGCTCGCTACGCCAGCTACCTGCTTGTGGAGATCCTCTCCGAAAACTTATGGTCAATTCCCCAAAGATAAGTGTTTCTTTTTTGTCTAAGCTTTTAGCCGGCCTCTCGCTGAGTAAGGGCTTAGCCATTTCCAAATGCAACCATTGGGTCACTTACCAAAATTACTTTCCAAGTTATAATTTTTTCGTCACTCCCCTTCCTTGAAGCACTTGGTCGCTCTTTTCAGGAATTCTATAACTTCAAAAAATTGAAAATACCAAGCTTGATTAACTATTGGCATTCTTCGAATCGTTTCGAAAAAACTAATTTCTTTGAGAAGACATACAATAAATCGTTTGCTCTCTGTCTGGCCAGACCATCACCCTTCCCTATAGTACTTTTATTCGTGCTTGGGAGGAAAGACACTAAAGCCTCTCTCTTGCAAATCGCCCAAGTCTTAGCTGCGGTTCCCGTTGGCCTCGACCAAGCTCGTACCTATTTTAGATATCAGAAGGTTAAGTTTCTGTGGCAATCGCCTTTAAGTGTGTTTAAAGTGAAGCTTATTAATTTTGTGGGGCTCTCCTCCTATTTTTCTATCCTTTTTCTTCAGTCCGAAACCCATTTCCTTTTCTTAATCATCTTCCCTTGGTGGGTGGGTTATTCCCTAGCCTATAATCTACCCACACGGTTCAGCCGGTGGTTGGCGTGCTCCGCTGACTCATATCGTTAGTTCACACGTGTTTGTCTTTCATATGGATGTGTATTTGCAAAGCTCAGACGTTAGTGTTGCACGTTTAGTGAGTATTGTGATTACTGTGATTGTTGGTCATGTCTAGACACGAATTCGCATTGTGCGAACGTGTGTATATCCATAATTCGTATATCAAAAGCAGAAAATCTTGTTCTGAAACAAGAAGAAAATTTCGAATCAAGTTTCCATGAAGACCTGTGCCTAATGCCAGTACAATTAGGAGGCTCGCTAAACGATTCAAAGAAACAGGCTCCGTAAATAATAAAAGAGTTGACAGACATTCTTTCATCAGAAGACGTCAGGTGTGTGTTACAAGAGAGGGAGGACATTTTCAGCATCACTTATGAGCACTGTAAGTACACATTATTGAACATGTTTGGTAAAAGTGTGTAAGTGCGCTCCAAATCACCGGCTGAACCGGGCACGCGCGGCCGCGATCTGCGCTAGTCACAGCCGGCTTAGCTTGCCGTGTTTACTCTCGCGCACATAGATAACGACCATGCACAATGTTTAGATTACAAAAGCTCGTAAAAGCTTGTGTCGCGCATCAATCTTATTAACAGATTATGGCTCATTCGATTTGAAACATTTCTTTAGTTGTTGCGTTGTTATTAATGTAGTGTAAGTATGTTAACCTGTGATCTTACAGTATTATTGTGACAAACTACACTATTTTGCTATTTATGATTCTAATTCAACCCTTCCTATTTTTAGCCTATTTTCATTTGTGAAGAAAATAGTCATATGAGATCACCTTTTGTCCGTGTGTGCACCCCCCTAATAACTTCTAAACGGCTGGAGCGATTTCAATGAAACTCGGTAAAGTCATAGTACTATTTTGGCCGACCCCGACCGTGCCCTTCTAATTTTACTACGTCTCACTAATCGAACATGGCGGCTGTGCGAATTATTTTACCAGAATTCTATATCTCCGAAACTATTACTCATATCACATTGAAATTGTGTACTGTGATAAAGGGCACTACTGGAAGCTCACCTATGTGACTTACAAAAACCTGTTAACTACAAAACGAACATGGCGACCAAGCGAAGTTGAAACATTTAAATAGATTTTTCTGGCGATTTAACCATCCAAACGCAGTGAAACATGGTGCAGCAAATGTTTATACACATTGTAATATACTGACATTTAATTTCGTTCAATTGTTTATATAACCTCAAGATGGTGGTTGTACGAAATTTTAAAATTAAGTTTTTACTTCTCGTGTTCTAATCATGCGATCAAAATCAACGTTTGAATAATGAACGTACACAATAATCCTCATATAATAGTACATAACTCCATGGCCTACATATATTAAAATCCAATATGGTGACCATCTGAAATATTTTGACGGTTCTCAATATCTACGAATCTATTACAGTAATCAAACTGAAATTTTGTATGTTGATAGTGGCAATTCATATAAGTAGGATATATGAAAATAGGCCCCAGAGTTTTACACGGAACTACTTGTAAATAAAAGCATGTTATTTTGTGATAAATATGTAATATTTATTTGAGGTTAGGGCTTGAAAGCTTTCACTCTTGTGACTCACCAAGGCGAGTATCATTTAGAGCGTTCTAGGAGCTACAGGATGGCCTACCTGAAACAAAACGAAAATAAACATTATTATTAATTCTGAAATGTTGCATGAAAGTAATTTGAAACATCAATTTTATTTTTGTAAATATTTGGACACAAAAGGGATTGCTGTGACTTGTAAGCTGTTCACTTTGTGTAAACTAAGTATTAAAATCAAATTGACCACGCGTCACCCCATGGCTGGGCAGCGGTCGCTTGGCAGGGCGGGGCTCTTCATGAGCTGTGGTGGTGCCACGTGGTTATTGTATTCTTTTTACATATGGATAGTCGGCAACACATTTTACAGTACTGTACGTACAGTACATCAAACTTTGGAGATACGTTTAAATCATGCTCTACAAAGGTACATTTTTCTCAAACCCTATTAGAGATATAAACTTGAAAATTACATAGCATGTTAGTTAATTAGTTAGTTATTGTTGTTTTAAGGGGCGGAACTACGAGGTCATCTGCCCCACATAGCATGTTCCTACATATATTGGCTTGGTACTGAAATAACTGGTTGTGAGTTATATGAAATTCGTTTGTATTTTTTATTTTTTAATATTATTTTGAAGTTACAAATTTTGTGGCACTAAATACTCCAATAAAATTCCTTATATCTGACCTAGAGCAATTATAGTTCTTCCAGCATGCACATAATAACATTGGAAACGAACCCTGAAAGTTTGATTTTTCTGTACCTCACACAACCTGAGAAAATGTTCCTTATGTATTAAAGAAAACTAATTTTTGGGAAATGGCCTTTAAAGTCACTCTACTAGTTTGGATTATCGATGTCCTCTTCCATTTCGTCTCCTAGCCTTCTCTTACTAGCTCTCCTGACTTGCTGGGCCTTCTGATGCAAAGTTTTGACAGCTATTTCGGCATATCTGAGTCTAAGTCGAGTCGCAGAATGGCGTCCCGAGTATGAGAGCCAATGCTCAGCCCCTGTCTTTGTAGTACTCGACATTGTGTGATGTTTCCCTGGTTAAATGATGCCACACCGTCATATGCACCAAAATGAAGGGTCCTCATTAGCACAAACACAGTTTTTAGCAGGAGAGGGGTAAATTTAAATAGAGGAGGGAAATATATTGTTGTGGAATTTATTTGTGGAAGCATTGTCATGGATTCGAATGTTGACTGTCATTTGTTTGTCTTGTTTATGATTGACGTGGTTACAAGGTTACTCCTGGCATATATCAGTCTAAATAAAGAATACACCTTTATCAGTCTAAATGTCAAATAACCTGTCTTGTGAGAGCATGGATCCTATGCATCATCTTACAAAAAATTAATTAAAAGTACTTCCAAGAGGAGGATTATCATAAGTTATACACCATTGGATAGGGAAATCATCACAGATACGGAATTCAAAAAATAAAATAAAAATGAAGGTTCATATGATTTTTCGTTCCGTGTCTCCTTTGGTCCAATGTCCTTTGCATAGCGGTATGATCATAGAAAACTCATCTTTAAATACAATGTGCGTGGGAATGTTTATCCGCGTACGTCTAGGCGTCGCTAGTTCTTGATTTATATGAGAGATTCGCCACACAATTTCGCATCCTTGCCGTTCAATCTGGCGGCTGATTTACCGCACATTGTCCTCTTGCGATTGCGTTCATAAAGTTTCAAGATAGGTTTCGACCTGTCTCATGTGATACTTACCTTGTCAGCAAAACCTCTGTCAGTGCCAGGATTCGAACCTCCTATCTCTGGACTTTCTGCAGCTGCTTATCGCGATCGTGTTTGGATCATAATTAGGTGTGCATTTTTTAAAGCTTGATGGGTGGGCATAAGATGCCGATATAACGCAGTGCTTCAACATCCGATGTCAACCTGTGAAGGGTGCCGGAGGGAGCACAAATCTCTGCACCAGTTTTGTGAGGATAGGTAGAAGAAAGTCCGCTGCAGACAGAATGCGGCCAGTATCCGGTGCAAAGTGAGTGGTGTTAGAAATGTTGGCAATCAGGTCACTTACCGGGTAATTGTATTTAGCTTTAACTCTGTGTCATGTCACATATGGAGCTTCAATTATTACACTTTCACAGAAAACGTTTTTATACTTGCTGAAAGTTGTATTTGCCTGAACCACTTAAATTGTGCCCTAAGCGACCCTTCTGAGATAAAACAAAACAGAAGTTAATAATGACTGCCAGGAGATCTGTATCCTTCGGAGGGGAAGTAAAGCCGGCGGGCCCATGTCATAGATTTATAGCATGTAAAAGCCCCTTCCACTAACTAACATTTGTGTGAATCTAAATTTGTACGTTAGATTTGATTAATGCTCTCTAAATTCCAACGTTCGTCGCCAGGTGGTGGTTGCGGTGGTTCATGTAGCAAAGTTCGCGGCTAGGTGTCGTTGACGGTATCATTACAGATAACACACACTAATACAGCCATCGCAATTAACACCGGTTATCAGACAGATTCCACACACACCCAAAGTACACGGGGCTACATGACCGCGTTGTCGCAGCCCCTAAACTAAGGAACCAATCAGAAGATCAGTAAGATGTATTGGATCTTAATCTTCTTCAGTAATATTGTGTTGGCTAATATACAGCACCAGCAATATTGTTAGACCCAGACAAATTCTTTTTAAACCTTGTTGTTGTTGTTGTTGTTGTTGTTGTTGATGATTCTTTAGGGGTATTGCGACATCGTGGTCACAACCTATAGCTAAAACTCTGCGCGGAGGCGTGTATCCGTGGATAAACCCGCGTAGAATCTGTCTGATAACCGGTGTTAATTGTGATGACTGTATTAGTGCGTGTTATCTGTTTAATTCAGCTAAAGACTGCAGACAATAATTTCAAGTTGTTCCTACTTTTGCTACCAAATGCTACCGTCCACGACACCTAGCTTGTGGACTTGGCTACTAGATGGCATCGCGGCGGTGAACGTTGAAACTAATAGAGCGTTATCAATTCTAACCTACAAATTTTAGCTTCCACTAGTGTAGTTAGTGGAAGATTCTTTAACATGCCATAAATCTATGACATGGGACCGCCGGCTTTACTTCCCCTCCGAAGGAAGGCATACTGAGGGATTTTTAACGCTCTTAATTAAAACATTCGACGACTTCGGCCGGGTTTGAACATATGCCCTGACCCAGTAAGGAAAGCAATGGCACTGCGACTGCTTTAGGAGATTTCTACCCACATATGGGGCGAGAAAGTTCCCCTATACCGCTACTCTTGAACTTGTGGCACCCACATTTGGTGGAGCTGACATTCATGACAGGTTATCTGGAGAACATGCATTGTTCTGAGGGCATATGTCAGAGTTCCAGAATTATTATTATTATTATTATTATTAATAATAATACATTCTGTATGATTGAATTTTACATATATGTGCACGACACCAGAGATATAGACCCGGTAGATCAATACGTTACCTCGTGTGGCAATAGGGCCAGGCTATCCCCGGACGAATAATTTCCTACCTCACAGTAGGCCGTCCTTGAAATAATATTCCGTGATTTTCGATTTTCAACTCCATGCAAATGCAGGGACGAATGTTTTCCTCCGATTCGTTGCTTAACTCCATTCAATTCCACTCGCATTAACTAGTCTGAGAAGTTGTGCCAGGAAGGGAGAACATTTATACGTCACACATAGCGGAAACCTTTAAGATTTAATTTAAGATACAGTATTTAAATAATTCATTTCCATCTTGCAGCTTTATCAATATATTTGGATGATACAGTAATGAGTAATCAAAGTAGGAGATAAGGAATTGGAAATTAGCGGAAGAATACAACTCGGGAGTGCTTTCTACCAACAGGTACGAGGACTAGTATGGAACAAGAATATACCAATTAAGGCTAAAGAAGTTATGTACAAAGCATATCATGTTCCTACAATGACATATGCAGCAGAAACTTGGACAATGACTAAGAGGGATGAGAGCAGAGTACAAGCAGCTGAGATGAGATTCCTGAGAAGTATGGTCCAGAAAACGAGGAGAGACAGAGTGAGAAATGAAGATATACGGAAAGAACTGGGAGTACAGAAACTAAATGACAAACTGGAGCAAAACAGATTGAGATGGTTTGGACATGTCAAACGGATGAATGAAGTAAGGCTACCAAGACGAGCACTGGAACGACGGATGACTGGGAAGAGAGAACGAGGAAGTCCAAGAATGCGTTGGATGGACTCGGTGAAGAATAGTATTAGAAAACGGAACCTTGATTGGACCACAGTGTCGGAAGAGGAATGGTGGAATGACAGAAAAAAGTGGGTAGGAACCATATTTGCCCCCTTCCGTTTTACGTCTCGGCATGATGGGTTAAAATCACTGACTGGACTATTAATTATATTATTATGGAGATGAATGTACAATGAATTCTTGTCAGAACAATTTAGGAATGGCGAGGTGTAGGAAACACAAATCCCCCCTTCCGTCCAATCTTAAATTGACTGTGTATTTTGCGGAATGAAAAGTTCACAGGCGAAATGAAGAAAAGCCAAGTTGCACTTCCAGGGAAACTCCAAACACAACCACTCTTCTCTAAAGTTTAACTCATCACGACTCGACAATTTGCCCCTAGCTAGCTCGTAAACTGTCGCCTCAGAAAAATGAATGGAGATTGTTGGAAGAAATGAAAACGTAAAAACACTTATAGTGGTCGACTTATTGAAGACAAAGATATGCCCTTGTGGACTTTTCATGCTAGACCATTCTTACACTCATATTATATAGATAAATTTAACGGTTTGCCCAGCGTAAGCTTACAAAGCGCACGGACGCCAGGTATTTTTTTTCGACTTTTTCACAGAAATTGTTACTGCTCGGCTTCCTTTGATCAAAAATAAATTATTTTCTACAGAAACCTTCATAGATATATCCTGTACAGAATGGTGAAAACCGCATCAAAATCCATCCAGAGTTTCTCGAGATTAACCGTGACATCCAAGAATCGAGGACTTTGTTTTATACCCTAAGTAAAGATTCTTTTATACGTGTGTATTTTACTAAACTAATCTCCTAAACGGCTGGTACGATTTTTATAACATTTTTCACATATGTTACAGTGGGTCTCTGTAGGCCTATGGTTTGGATTCACAATTGAACTCGGTAGGTGACGTAGCGATCAGGTTCTAGAAATGTTTTGTTTATTTTTTATCAAGCTCAAAAGGGTCTTCTTTCCCCACTAATTCTCCCAAGCCCGTTCCCTTGGCAGTGGTTTCTTCTGAGAAGATCATGAACAATTGAATTTCTGAGATTAGGTTGTAGAACCTACATATATTGTGCACCATATTAGGTTAAATATCCAATTATATTTAAGTGCTACGCTATTTCATAATTTCATTATGCTTTACAATTGGCTGCTGAAAGGGATACAAATGTTGTTGATTAATCCCTGAAACATGTACCAAAAACACCTTTATTATTAATTATTTTCATTTATGTATTGATTTAGGCGGTTATATAAATCTTATTAAAACTATATATAGGTTTCCATGGAAATTATGTGCGTTTTTTTTTCTTTAAAAATCAATGTAAAATGTCACTTAGTATGTAGTTTATTGAAAATTCAAATATGTTTGCTGAACCCACCCTATTTATTCGGGCAGAGCAACGTCTGCAGGGTCCACTACTTTAATATATATTTTTAATTACCCAACGTTAGTTACAGTAGACATAATTGGGATATAGCAATAAAAGTTTTAATCTTAATATTGACTGATGAAGACCTCGTTGCAGGTCAAAACATGTACCTTAATATACAGTACGTGGTACAGTCATTAAGTTCTGAGACTTGACTCCTGGAGTTTAGGCCACCACATGACTCTATATGATGCACACGCTGCCGCATTACCCGGCGTACGCCTACACAGAACCACATCCACCCTCAAAATAGTCACCGTTGGCCGCTGCCAACCTTGGTATAGCTGCTGGAAGCACCGCTGAAAGCAGTTGGCAGGAAGGTTCCGTATGACTTCTCTTGTGGCCGTCATGACTTCTTCGGACGACCGAAATCTGCACCCACGTAGGATTGCTTTCAGGCGAGGAAAGGGACGAGAGACTAACCGACATGGTACCATACCACGGCGCCACCTATGTGCTATAGTACCCCACAGCGCCGTCATGCGGTCAGTCTCAGAACTTAATGACTGTACTACGTATAAATAGATATGTTTAATTATGTATTGATTGGCGAATATTTAACAATTTTTACATCAAGACATTGGCAACTGCAACACTCGAGACTTACAGACAACCTATATTGACTTCTTATTTGTGATTGGTTCCTTATGCCCTATCAATGGTTCAGTGGTCCACATTTGCTTTTGATGACCCCCGTGGGCTCACATCTAGTGGGGCGTGGGTTGGCCACCACGGGGCCCCAGCGAGTTCGGAATTGCTTCCACTTACTTGTTCCGGGCTCCTCTCCGTCTTCTTTCCTGTCGACCTCACTTGGACAACTCTTGTTCACTTCCGACCCCGACGATATTAGGGTATCTTAGGCCTAGAGAGACTCTTGATTTCCCGCCTTAATTGGCCCTTGTCTCATCTTTTATGATACCCTGCCTCTGCGAGGGGTCAGCCTTCTTTTTCTTTTCCTGTTATCTCCTGCCTTCTGCTCAAGGCCGTCAAGGAGGCAGGGTGTAAGTAGCTTCACCACTTCTGGTTCACCCTAGATAATGCTACACCCTCAGGGGCTCACGGATGGTGAGTTCGGGATTTGGCGACTCCGAGGGATTCCTGAGCTGGGTCCGGTTTTCCCCATTGTATCCATTACCTCTGGGGTGGACCCTCTCCTCTTTCACTTTCCTATCTGCCTTTCATGGCTCTCCTTCCTTCCAAGTCCCTCAATCCGCATTCTTCGAGGGTTGAGGGCATTTCTTTTCCTCCTGTCCTTTATATGCCTTATTCTCCTTTTGTTTTGCATTTCTTCTTCTAGTATATAAGTTCGTAGTTAGTTTTAGTTATAGTTCACATTTCATTTTCATCTTCATGATCACCCAAACCATTAGGGGCCGATAACCTAGATGTTAGGCCCCTTAAAACAACAATTATCATCATCTTCATTGCTTTTGATGTCTTGTGGTTATTCTTTTCCTATTGTTAGTCTATTTTATGAAGAAATGGGCTTATGAGATCACCTTATGTCCGTGTGTGTGCGTCTGTTTGTGTGTGTCGCTAATAAAATCTAAACGGCCAAAGTGATTTCAATGAAACCCGGTAAGTGCATACTACTACCTCCTCCGACCTCGACTGTGCCTTTCAAATTTTAATACCTTTCACCAATATAACATGGCGGCCGCAAAATATTTCACTGGCATACTATAGCTCCCCAACAGTAGCAGATATCACCCTGGAATTTTGTACGGTGATAGAGCGCACTACTAGACGTTCACCTATGTGTCTTTCAGAAACCTGTTAAGTACAAAGTGAACATGGCGGCCAAGCGAAGTTGAAACATTTAAATAGACTTTACTCGCGATTTAACCATCCAAGTGCAGTGCCAGCAAATATTTATACACATTGTAATGCACTGACATCTAAATTAGTTAAGGGGGAACATACAGCTCAAGGAGCCACAACAATAACTATTGTAATATTATAACTGTGCCTGCCACAAATCTTGTACAACAATGATATACATTTCCAAGGAAACACACACACTTTGCTATTAGAAGCAAAGTTAAACATTTTCAAAATTTAAATGATAATTATTTTTATCAATTTTTTCAAAATTGGTTCTTGTTTTGTGCTGACCTTCGCCGTTTCCCTGATATCTCCCGTGTTTATAGGGATTTTTGGAGTTTTATTTTTTTAATGTGGGTGTTAAACCTTCTGCTACAAAATGAATCTCACTCAAAACCGTTGTGACTTTAATTAGTCTTTCTATGAAACTTTAACATTTTTTATTTTGCTCAGAATAAACATGGAAATTATGACGTTTAATTAATTAATTAATTAATTAATTAATTAATAATGTGAAAATATGTGAGATGGGTGAATGTATGCAACCTAACGTGCACACCTGTTCGACGGGTAGCAGTGAGAAGGGTGAATGTTCCGTGGAATGGAATGGTCCTGAAAACCATCGTCACGGGTGACGAGACCTGGTGCCTGAGGTACGACCTCGAAGGCAAGCGACAAAGTAGGGAGTATCGGGGTCCAGAGTCGCCGAAAAGTTCTGAAGGGCCAGAGGTTTTCGGATATTTCGGACGTCCAACGTAAAGTGACGACCCAACTGAAGGCTATCCCTCAGGAAGACTATGCCAGGACTTGTACAGCCGTTCTAAGAAGTGCATAACCATCCACGGGGATTACTTCGAAGGATAGTAATGGCTGTTTCAGATAAGCCAACAATCCGTTCGTAATATAGACATATTCACCGAACTTTTCAGACAGAGGGTGTATAACCCAAGACCTCAGACCAGAATTAACTTTCTTGGCAGGGCTAGGAACCTAACCCGGATAGGCCTAATAGCCACTACAGCACGATGTAGTGATTATCAATGTTTGCAGTCTTCTTGCTGTTGTTGTTGAATCATTTGAAGTCGTGATGGTGCAGTGGACACAGGAGTGTAATGTTTGGTCATACCTGAAGCTTGACGTCACGGTTTGCTGGGAGGAGGACAGTGACCTTCCACAAGACCTCGTAGTTCCGCCCCTTAGAACAACAATAACTAACTAACTATCACATTTATATCCTTTGTTGTTGTTTAATTTGAGGGGTCAGTGGCTTCAAACCCGGCCGAATTCGTCGGATTTTTTAAGAGCGTTAAAAATCCCTCAGTATGCCCTCCTTCGGAGGGGAAGTACAGCCGGCGGTCCACTGTCATAGATTTATGGCATGAAAAAGAACCTTCCTTTAACTACATTCGTGGAAGCTAAAATGTGTAGGTAAGTTTGATAACACTTTACTAGTTCCATGGTTCGCCGCCAGTTAGTGACTGCGATGGCATTTAGTAGCCACGTCTGCAGCTAGGTGTCGTGGACGATAGCATTTGGTAGCAAATGTATGAACTACTTGAAAAAATTAATCGTCTGCAGTCCGTCTACATGAAGCACAGATAACACACACTAATACAGTCTTCACAATAACACTGGTTATCAGACAGATTCTACACACACGCAAAGTACACGGGGCTACATGACCGCTGTTGCAGCCCCTAAGCTAAGGAACCAACTAACCAACCAATTTGAGGGGTCAAGTAGCCCTGTATACTTGAGTTATATACTGTATATATAGATTATAGGACTATAAAGCCCCATGGGATGCAAGCAATCTGCTCTCAACCAATCATTAAATATAGCAAACTATAATCTACACTAAAATAGTCTAAATAAAGCCATGTTGCACTTCCCACGATCTCGTAGTCCTCTTAATATGTTGTTGTTTGAGTCTTCAGTCTTTTGACTGATTTGATGCAGCTCTCTATATCTCCCTGTCCTGAGCTAATCGTTTCACCTCTACATAGCTACCACACCCTGCATCCGAGGCAATCTGTTTAACATATTCTAACCTTGATCTAACCCTACAGTTCTTGTCCTCGACCCTTCCTTCCATAACTAAGCTTGCAATTCCTGGGTGTCTTAGTATGTGTCCTACCAACCTATCTCTTCTCTTCATTAGCAGTCACCAGAAATATCTCTCCTCTCCCACTCGTCTTAATACCTCCTCATTTTTAACCCTATCTACCCATCTGATCTTCATCATTCTCCTGTAACACCACATTTCAAAAGCTTCAATTCTCCTTTTTTCTGCTGCACCAATAGTCCAAGTTTCACTTCCATAGAGCACCACGCCCCAGACAAAGGCTTTCAAAAATGACTTCCTAATTCCTAAATCTATATTCGATGTCAACAGATTCTTTCCTGTAGAAATGCTTTCCTTGCCTGAACTAACCTACTTTTTGTATCCTCTTTGCTTCGTCCATCACTGGTTATTTTGCTTCCTAAGTAACAGAAGTCTCCTACTTCCTTCAGCTTTTCACCTGCCAATTTGATGTCCATAGAGGTTTCTGATTTATTTCGGCTGCATTCCAATAGTTTTGTTTTACATTTATTAATTTTCATCATGAATTCTTTCCTCAAGACGGAGTCCTTTCCATTCAAAAACTCATTCAAATCCTCAGGCGTGTCGGCCAAGATGACAATGTCGTCAACAAATCTCAGTGTTGAAATTATTTCTCCTTGAATGAATCTTCACTCCCACTTTAAATTTTTCTCCAATTTCTTTCATTGCTTTTTGAAATGTAAAGATTGAAAATTATGGGTGATAAGTTGCAGCCTTGCCTTACACCTTTCTGAATACCAGCTTCTCTCTCATGTCCTTCAGCTCGAATGTTTGCTGTCTGGTTTCTGTATAGATTGTAGATCACCCTCCTATCCCTATACTTTATTCCAATCATTTTCAAAATGTCAAACAATTTATACCCCACCATTAATGCACTTATCTAGAGCGTCTCAACCTTAAAAGACAGTATGGAATTAAATGTAGTATTTGCCTCTCACTCGCACTCCTATGTCCTGCAATTAGCTTCGTCCTCTTCCACCCCGGCGATGTTGCCATTTCCCAATAATTGAAAGTGACAAATCTAAGAAACTGTTTGCGTGGTCTGATAGGAGAATTTTCCTCTCTTTATGATGATGTAAAAACAAAAGCCATAAAAAATTAACACATGGCCTTATTTTCACAATTACGATATTTTAGCGCGAATCTATATTTTTTTCAGTTATAAAACTTATCACGCCATAGATAATGTACTAATGATCGCAACAGATCAATAATTTATTTTTAGATTGCCTGATGTCGGTAGAAGATACCCTACTTCTCAGGGCAGTAATTATTTTCATAGTAAGAAAGTTATGATTTCTTTTCTTAAATGTTACTTGAAAAATCTGAGTTGATATCACAGGAAAGTTACGTAGCGACAAACGTTTTTGTTATTGACTTGACGTTGGTGAATAAGCGAGAAGAAATGTTCATTAATATGTGAAAAGGTTTTTAAACAAACCAGAGCTCGATATCAGATAGCATTCATAAGTTATCGCACTTATTCCTCCCGCTGACGCTGCGTAAGTTTGTTTACTCAGGCCAGTATCTCCCCGACTGATGGTGTGAAGTTAAACTGTGAAATGAAGTGGTCCTTGTGTTCTTTATAAATTGTCCGCCTCGTTGCGTACCGTCGTGGCTAGCATTCCTAGCTGTCACCGTGCTGTCACCGTGGAGGCCCAGATTTGAATCCCAGCTCTGCCAAGAAATTAAATTCTGGTCTGAGGGTTGGAACGGGGTGTACTCAACTTCATGAGACAAAACTGAGAAGAGGCGGGTTCGATTCCTACCTCAGCCATCCTCTAAGTGGTTTCCGTGGTTTGCCTTTGTTCGTACCGGGAATGAACAAGGGTTCGTTAGTGGAGCAGAGTTAACGTTTCTGTGCCAAAAGAACACGGCAGACACCCACGACGAAATGACAGGTAAAGTGTAAGAAAAGTGGTTCGCCGAGTAATTGTTGCCCTATGTTCCCGAAGGATCTTTCCTAGTAATAGACAATGTAGGCTACCACAGTCGGAATATCGAACTTTTACCTATAACGGAGAAAACACCGGATTATAGATTGGCTCACTCAAAAGGGGTCCCTTTTCGAAATATGTTAAAACGGAAGGTTCGTTTTATTGTGACTCAAAACAGAGTGAGATATGATAAATACATCATTGACGAGATGGCTAAATCAGCAGAAAAAATATGTTCTTCGCTTGCCACCATACCACAGTGAACTTAATTCCATCGAAATGGTATGGGCGCAAGTGAAGAACTATATATAATTGAACAACGTCTCATTCAAGAAACAAGAAATGAAGAATTTAATTTCGGCTGCATACCACCACTTGACCACAGAAAATTGAGTAAATTACGTGGACCACAATATAACACAGGTATATATAATATTCATGAAAAATTTCATATTATTATTTATTTTAACATGTGATATTCGAGAAAATGTAATATTATAAATTATAACATATTATAATATTATTTCATTTATAATATTATCATACAGTATTCATGAATAATTGAAATATATATATTGTTATAATGTGTGCATCGCGCTCTGAGGTTCGGTGTATCATATCTAAATATTGTAGCGTTGTTCGCTGCAAGGTATGAGCCACAGTTATATACAACAAACAAATATTTTGGAAATTTCACGAGTTTTGCGTAAAAGCACGCCTGTGTACGAGTTATATTACATCATGTGCCCGCCTTTGCAGAACTTTGTATATGCAGTAGATCTGGCATCAGCGCGCCCCATTTAATGCGTACTGTATTTTAAGGTAGAGACGCACAGATGAGAATTCTCGTACATATACAACTTGTACATATTATAAATGCGTGATGCGGTACAAATGGATGAGTTATTGAATTTGGACGTGAGGTTACCTGTCTTGAGTGTATCTATTACATGGACCATGAACGTCTTCCACACTGGAAGAATGATTAAAGAGATATGGTGGGGAATTGTATATCTCTATAGCCAGTGATCTGAGAGAGACAGAGACAAGGAGAACTTGTCTGATAACCTGTGTTAGCGTCTGTCTGCAGCGTATGTATCTGTAATTCAGGAGAGGATTGGGAAGTAGACGGCCGTGGTCTTATTGTTAGGTATCATCTTAGCATTTGCTTGGAATTGAAGGCATCCTTCTTTCCTGTCACGAAAGTTAACTTGTTAGTGGCATAGCTTCACCGTGAGCTGAGAACAAGAGGTCTTGACTGCTATAGATTAAGTTCTAATTATACATTTTGGTTCATCAAGATCATCTGATGACCTGGCGCCCATACGAGCATATTAGTATTTCTATCAAAACAGGTAAGCCATAAGTATTTTATTATTGTGGATAACGTTTTATGTGTTGCACTTCAGTGCGGCGAAGAACGTTACTTTTGGTCACGTAACGTGGGTCTGAGCCGCCCGAAACGTTACAGTGGGGATCCAAGGAAAACCATTTCCAGCATGGCTGAGGTTGGAATTGAACCCGTCTCTTCTCAGTTTTGCCTCATGGGGCTGAGTGTAGTCCGTTCCAGAATTAATGTTTTGTAGGTAGAGCCGGAAATTGAACCCGGTCATCTGGGGTGTGCCAGCTAAGAATGCTAGCCACTACACCACGAGGGGGTCACTTTTATAACACTCAGTCTCCGGGAATGTACTTGGGTGTGATGGGACTAGGGTTCAGGTAGGTGGCGGGCGTGCCCTTATCCCAGCAATCGCCTGAAATAGAAGTGGAGAAACCACGGATGGCTGAGGAAGGAATCAAACCCACTTTTTCTCAGGGGTGCAATATTCTTCATAAAACAAAGTAAAATATTTTCTGATTCACAAGAATGGTACTAAACATAACGTGGCATAAAGAAATGGATATTCCACAACGATCTGTGACAATGTGGGTCAAGTCTGTAAATTGTAATGCACTGACATCTAATATAGTTCAATTGTTTATATAACCTCAAGATGGCTGCTATGCGAAATTTTAAAATTAAGTTTTTATGTCTTGCGTAGTAAACATGCGATCGAAGTGAACGCTTGAATAATGAACCTACGAAATAATCTTCATCTCATAGTACATAGCTGTATGACCTACACCTAACAATCCATTATGGCGACCATCCGATATATTTAGACGGCTCTCAATATCTACGAATCTATTACAGCAAACAAACTGAATTTTTGTGTGTTGGGAGAGGCAATTAACATAAGTTCACCTATGGATTATTCAATAACCGGGGCGTGGTGGCGCAGCGGTCAAGCTGTTGGCCTCTCACGAAGGCGGACCGGGTTCGATTCCCGGTCAATGCATGTGAGGTTTTCGAAGTGAAATGCCATGTCCTGTGGTTTGGATTCCACGTAAAAAGGAGATCACGTGGCTCATGATCGAGAGATTAACGATCACGTTAAACTACAAGCTTCCTTTTTATTCATTCAATAACCTGGTGTACAGAAAACCAACATGGCGGTGACGCGAAATGTAAATATTGAAATGCTTTTTCCCTTTGACTTTTCATCCGAGTGATGTGAAACTTAGCTCGGTATACCTTCACACAATCCTTGATGTACTGACGTCTAATTTAATGGAATTTTATGTGAACTTAAAAATGGCGGCTGTGCATATTTTTAAAACCTCGTTTTCATTTCTCGTGTCCTAAGTAAGATCAGTACGATATATGAAAATAGGCTATTTAGTTCTTAACGGAACTACTTGTTTTTAAACCAAATTTGCTCCGGATGTTTGTTTCGATAATTTGGCCACATCTGCACAAAGATAGATTATTATATATGCATTGCAGCCAATGGCCAGAGCTGGGCATGTTTGACTGAACACCCGAGGGCTCCCAACAAGTTCAGTTTCAAGCAGTTCCAACTTTGACTGTCACCTAGCGGCGAACGTTTAAACTTGATAGAGCGTTTCTAACTAGCCAAATATTATCTACACATTTAGCTACACACTACCAATTGTAGTGGTAGGTCCTTTTACATGCCATAAATCTATGACATGGGCCCACCGGCTTTACTTCCCCTCCAAACGAAGGCATACTGAAGGATTTTAACGCTCTTAAAAATCCGACGACTTCGGCTGGGTTTGAACCCGCGATCTTGGGCATAGTACAGTGAGATTCTTTTGCTGGAGCGGGATCGGTGGCCGGCTGCCGGGCGCGCGCGCCATCCGCCAGCCAACCGAGCTCGGGCCGCGGGGTGTGAAAGGCGGAGGCGAGCTAACCAGGGTCATTAAAGTCCATTAAGTCACTAAACCTTCATCAACGAGGGTGTGTAGTGTCAGCGCACAGATAAGAAGGTAGCATAAACAACAGCTGCAATATTTAATTTAAGAAGCACAGATGTTCTTTTATTTCTTGGCAATCTGGATGACCTCACGTCACCAGTTAAAGGTTAGAACTTATCTTTTCACAGAAGACCCTAAAAATGTTTTCCTTCAGCTGACAGACAGACATCGTTACATTATGTCGCTACTCCTGCACCCCCACCTGCGTGTTTAGTGTAATTAATCGAAGCTCGGACCTAAGCCCGTTTGTTGTTCAATTGTGGGTGAATTTAAAATACAAAATGTACAGATCAATTACCCGCACTCCAGTGTAGCTGGAGAACAATATACGGCAGCAGATATCCCTCACAACAGAAGGGAATCACAATGTGTAAACGCTAATTTATTTACACGGTACAACGCCTGTCTGTCAGCTGAAGAAGAACATTTTCAGCATCTTCTGTGAAAAGTTAAGTTCTTTAGTCATGATTTGCTGGTGAATTTACCATTACTTTTTTACGGTTTCCACCTGCGCACAATCCGCGGTGCGAGCTCGGTTGGCTGGTGGTAGGTGCGCGCGTACGGCAGCCGGTTGCCCGTCCCGCTCCCGCAAATGAATCACCCTGTAGTTCAGCATGCTACCGACTACGCCACCGATGCCGATAGATATTTTATACATTCGTTTGTCTTTCACACATCTGTCAATCAAAACAGAGTAATCTCAAGATTATAATCAAGCACTTAGATTCTGCAAATTTCTCCTCCGACTATCAATGAATCAATCTTGCTTACAAGACTTGCCGACTCACGTCAGATTGAAATACAGAAACGCGTGTCACTTTCTCATTGCTACCACTCTCACTAACGTTGGTCCTCAATGTCCTGGGCGATATGGCACCTTAACTCTGAAACAAACAGTTCCATTAGCGGCTTCGGTGGCGTGGTTGGTAGCATGCTGAGCATCTATGCCCAAGGTCGCGGGTTCAAACCCGGCAGATGTTGTCAGTTTCTTTAAGAGCGTTAAATAATATCCCTCAGTATGCCTTCTTTCGGAGGGGAAGTAAAGCCGGCGGTCCCATGTCATAGATTTATGGCATGTTAAAGAACCTTGCACTAATTAATTACAGTTGTGTGAAGCCAAATTATAGGTAATATTTGACTAACGCGCTTAGGTTCCAAAGTTCGTCGCGAGGAGCTGGCCGCTGTGGCATCCAGTAACCACGTTCAGAACCAGTTGTCGTTGACGGTGGCGTTTGGTAGCAAAAGTAGGAACTACTTGAAAATTGAATGTCTTCAGTCATTACTTGAATTTACAACAGATAACACACACTAACACAGTCATCACAATTAACACCGGTTATCAGACAGATTCTACACAAACCCAAAGTACACGTGGCTACATGACCGCGTTGTCGCAGCCCCTAAACTGAGGAACCAACCAACCTAACAGTTCTATTATTTTCTAAATCTTATACGAAACTTTGCCGCTAGGCTACTCTCTGCGCGATAAGTAGGCTGTACATTTATAGTTTTATAGATAGCATTGTGCACTACGCTACATTTATACGTGGCGCGATCAAAGCGTTTCCGCAGCCAGTGAATACCCCAGGCGTTGAATTCGGAACAAAGCACACTGGATGGTTGCTTGCCTGCAGCACCTGATGCATTTCAATGTTGAAGGCAGCACGTTCTTGGAGCGCATTGCTGCTGGGGCCATCCATCGTGCCCTCGGCCCAAGAAGTTCAAGCGCTAACCACCTGCTCTTTAATTACCGGGGCGCATCGCTTATTGATTTCAAGGAACCTGGTGTCCCCATCACTGGGGAACGGTACTGCGCAACACCGGAGGAATTAGGCGTGCAATTAAGGTGAAACGTCCGGGGAAACTGCTAGAAGAGGTGCTGCTTCATGATAACGCACGTCCCCGTAGCGTAAAGGTCGTAACGCAGAACGTACGCCAACTCAAGTGGAAAGCACTCGAGGACTCGCCCAATAGTCCCGATCTCTCCCCATGCTCATATCACGCCTTGCGTCCCTTAAAAAGGACATGAAGGGTCTGCGATTCCTGTCGGACGAGGATGTGCAGCAGCACATGGTGTTTAACACACGGGCATCTTCAACCTTGTGCGTGGTGCGATGAGAGCCTCAATGCTCACAGCATACCGATCCTGGACTGTACGGTCATCAAACGGAAACTTTTTGATCACGCCTTATATCATTCACTCATCAAAAAAAAAGCGTTTTGCAACTTGCCATGGAGAATAGAAGGGATGTAAGTGTGGACGGACTTATTTATTAAGCAGTGTCCACGCCTGCTCTACACAATTGAGATCAGGAGAATAGGCAGGCCATTCCATTCTGTGATTACCATTCTCCTGAAGACAGGCATTCATAATGTGCGGGCGAGCGTTATCGTCCACGAAAGTGAAATTTGGGCCAATTGTAGTGAAAGATTCTTTTTTTTATGCCATAAATCTATGACATGGGCCCAATAGCTTTACTTCCCCTCCGGAAGAAGGCTTACTGAAGGATTTTAAAGCTCTTAAATTCTGATCTTGGGCATTGCAGGCTACTGACTACGCCACCGAGGCCGCAAGAAGAAGATATGCCAGCATCGTCCTACCATTTGGCAGGTCAGAGCACTGAGCACGTTTCGGTTCAGTTATTTGAATACATTGTATTTATTTAATCGTGTCAGAAACATACATTATAACTTATAAGATATAACTTCAAACCTGTTACTATAAGCATTAATCATTTTTGATGGCAGGTAGCAATGCGATTAAGCTCTACACAAGTACAAATTTAATCAAATGTGGCTTGACCAATATGCAGCTAGTTCACATGCTTCTTTAGTAGCGTCAATCACGTTCTGGGGAGAGCATGTAGTTGGACACAAGTTGCATGCAAGGAGATGGTTCATTGTCTGTTCTTCACCGCATTCGCATAGTGTAGATTCGCAGACAAATCCCCACTTTCTCATGTTGGTCTTCGTTCTTCCAACTCCTGAGCGCAACCTGTTGAGTGTCTTCCATGTTGACCAACTTTCCTCGTGGCCTGAAGGAAGGCTTTCGGAAGGCATCATCCATCCTGCAAGGTGGCTGGATCTTGAACGCCATGAATTCATTCTAAAGTTCGATGGTGGTTCAGTGAGGCTTTCTGTTGCATGAAGAAAGCTTCTTCTTGACTTTAGCCTTTGGGTTGCTGGTTGATACCCATATAAAGTATGGGTCCTCAGGTTCAGTGCTTTAGATTTCTCCAGTCTGGATGCACACTCACGGCGAATAACTGGGGGTGGGATACCTGCTAGACAATAAACTTTATCAAGTGGTGTAGATCTCAAACATCCTGTAATGAGTCTGCAGGTCTCATTTAAGGCAACATCCACTTGATTAGCATGACTAGATCTACTCCAGACAGGGCAGACGTATTCTGCAGCTGAATAACAAAGGGCAATTGCCGAATACATTGTATTAAAACGATCTGATGCGACTCACAGCGGGTCCTAAGGCAGCACATAACAGAGAGTATTGTACTCCAGACAGAAGTGAAATCCACACACAAAGTAGTCGAGGCGTGAAGTGTAATTGGTCAGCTATTTGTGAAACTTGGCTCCTGTTTCGTCACCTCGTGGCCCGCGAGCCGTGACGGGCTGTAGCTGTGACATGAACACACTAAGCATATCATAACAGTTCCAGTCTTGTGGAATGCCATTCAAGAAAGAATGGCTGCCATGGGGTATGTGCAGATCTTCTCTACCAGTGGACGAAAATACCTTCCTGCAGCAAATGTGGCGCTGACAAACAGGGAGGACTGATATCCTACAAGAGATCTGCACCGAGGGACACCACAGTCAATAGACTACAGATACCCTTTATAGGTCTTTGCGATAATATATTCCGACAAAGTAAAACCTTCCTAACCCGGACCATTTATATACCGGAAACGTGGACAAACAGAAAACAAATTTCGGAACGGAGGAATTTCCTATGTAAAATGTCACTGTAAACCAGAAAACTGTCGAACGTGGAAACGGGAATAAATTCCGGAACTGTAAGCGTAAATAACCTGACTAAGACGGATTCTCTTATCCATAATACAAAGCTACTGTATGTACTGAATTTTGAGCGCGACTGTACTTGCACCCAAGTTCTAACTCTAATTTTTCCTTAAGGACGCAGCAAGTATGCTAGCCCAGAAGACCACCACGCTGTTGAAACGGTTTTGCTGGGACATCATTGACCACCCTCCCTATAGCCCGGACCTCGCCCCAAGCGACCTTCATCTGTTTCCTCACTTGAAGGTGCCCCTAGGAGGTCGAAGATTCGCTTCAGACGAGGATGTGAAACACTTCGCGACAACGTGACTGTACACGCAAGAACACGATTGTTACCATAATGGAATATCAAAACTCTGCCCACGAAGCGACAAGTGCCTAAACTGATATGGAGACTATCAGTTGGCAGCATTGGTTGTTTGAAATAGAATGTACACGTTTTACTGCAGGCTTTGTAACCTTAGTTTCTGATCACACCTCGTAGCATGGATTCTGAGATGTTGAGAGTTTTGGGATCCAATTTCGAGAGAGATCTATTAGATGGTAAAATTACTGCACAATTGCATCTCCTATGGCAAACACACCCAGGCGCGGATCTAGAGTTTGGCTTTGGGGGTGGGGGTCACAGAATCGAAATTGTTAAGAAAAATTGTATCACTAACAACGCGATCACAATATAACCAAATGTACAAAACCAGACCATTTTTTTTTTGCCAACTACATGGATAGAAATTCGATGCGTTTAGCGCGCCAAAAATATTCGTACAAATTGCAACGGCGTGTTTTGCGACTTTTACATCGAGCTTTGAGAAAAGTATCAAGGTACGTTACAGTTTCGGCAAGTTGAGTTGGTACCGACAAAGGGAGAAAGTTACGGCTAAAATTGCCAACCAAGCTTGCAGTTTGGACGTCGGCAAAAATTTTTGATGCGAAAAAAAAAAGCCCCATATTCCTATCCGTGCATTGCTGCACATTCATCGTGACATCACTATAGACACCGATTCGGTAATCACAAGGTTTGCTAAACATAATAGTCGAGTTGATTTTGTTATATAAATAATCGTTTTTATATAACAGGTATGAAGTTCTAAATATGTACAGTTGTAACAGAACGTAATAATTGCAATAAAGATGTTTTCAATATTGAATAAAATGAAAAAAAAAACTGTTTTTCAGTTAAAATTCGTTAAGTTTTATTTGTCTGGTTATTGTGTTTTTGGTTTTGTGAGTTTGCAAAAATATTTGGTCTCCGTTTGGGGGGGGGTCATGACCCCCGTGATCCCCCCCTCTTGAATCCGCGCCTGAACACACCTTTCGCAAACATTTATAGAAATCCAATACATACTATAGAAGTTTTATGCAGTTAAACATGGAACGTATCAACCGTCGTAGAATTATGTTGGCTACACGGCTCTATGGAAGTGAAAGTTGGACTCTGGGTAAATTGGAAAAGGATCGACTTGAAGCTGCTAAAATGTGGATATGGCGGAAAATGACAAGAACGAGCTGGACGGAAAGAGAAACCAATCTAGAAGTCTTAAGGGAAGTCAAAGAAGAGAGAAGATTAATGAAGGAAATGGGAAAGAGAAAAATACAATTTATTGGTCATGTCATCAGACACTACACTTTCATTATTAACATTCTTGAAGGGAAAATGCGGGGAAAGACAGGAAGAGGACGGCCCAGGACGAAGTATTTGGAAGACATGAAGAATAGATTGGGATGTGACAATTACATGGAACTGAAACAAACCGCCAACGACAGAAGAGTGTGGTAGCATCGACAAGGCCTGGCCTTTAGAATATGAATGACACTTACACACAAGGGTTGCTCGAAATTAATCTGCAATATGAGGTCTATGCGAATGTCAAGCTTGGAACTGTTTGCATGCATATTTTCTTAGATAATGAGACTATGGTTCAACTGTTGGCAGCCCTGGTGACTCTAAAAATTTTCAAAGTTATATTACTCAATATACACATTGCTCATAGACTACTCAATTTGCTTGAAATGCATTTAGTACGGGAGTTACATGCAATTAAACATAGAAATGATCAAAACACGTGAAATTATGTTAGATGGGATGTTTAAGATGAGTATTAATCGGTAAGTGAAGCCTCCGTGGCTTAGGCGGCAGCACGCCGGCCTCTCTCCGCTGGGTCCGTGGTTCAAATCCCGGTCACTCCATGTCAGATCTGTGCTGGACAAAACGGACGCAGACAAGTTTTTCTCCGGGTACTCCGGTTTTCCCTGTCGAAATTTCATTCCAGCAACACTCTCCACTATCATTTCATTTCATCTGTCATTCATTTAATCATTGCCTCGGAGGAGTGCGTCAGGCTTCGGCAGCCTGCACAGTTCATATCCTTGCCGCTAGATGGGGGCTTCATTCAGTCCCTTCCCTGGCCCGGTCGGAGACTGGAAGCAGGCTGTGGATTTTCATTCATTTCATTAATCGGTAAGTGTGCAAATTTTCGAAAAAGTTTTATGTAAACTTTCTGAGATAACCAACAGCGAGGTCATCAGCCCCACACACATCATTCCAAATCAATCATTATCCGTGGTGTTTTCTTGTTATGTCTGTGTTTACGTTTGTATGAGAGAGAAAACAACCATACGAATAATAGAAAAATGCTCGTCATCACATACATCAGAAACAGCAAATCATCGGGAACTTTAGCTTGGTTGGTTGGTTCCTTAGTTTAGGGGCTGCGACAATGCGGTCATGTAGCCCCGTGTACTTTGGGTGTGTGTAGAATCTGTCTGATAAGCGGTGTTAATTGTGATGACTGTATTAGTGTGTGTATCTGTTTTTTTTTTTAATTCAAGTAAGTACTGCAACTTTGAATTTTTCAAATAGTTCCTACTTTTGCCGCCAAACGCCACCATCAACGACTACTAGGCCTAGTTCATGAATTAGCTACTAGACGTCACCGCAGTCGGCTCTTGGCAACGAACGTAGCAACCTAAGAGTGTTGTTTACATTCTTAACCTATACAATTTATTTTCACACAGGTGTAATTAGTGGAAAGTTCTTTAACATGCCATAAATCTATGACATGGGACCACCGGCTTTACCTACCCTCCGAAGGAAGGCATACTGAGGGATTTTTAACGCTCTTAAAAATACGACGCCTTCGTCCAGGTTTGAACCCGCTATCTTGGGCATAGAAGCTCAGCATGCTACCGACTACGCCACCGAAGACGCCAGAATCATTTAGTGCGATAGAGTTGGTAACACTAAACGAGTGCTCGTGTACAGATCTGCTCCCGAGAGTAAACAAAGAAAAATAGATCCACAAGATAGAAATGCCATCAACATTGAGCACATTAAAACTGAGCATTTTTTCTAGGTCCGTGCCGTGTCTTGGGTGAGGTTTCGCCTAGGACACCATGCTGGCTCTTGGTGTCCCCGGCCGGACCCCCACAGGAGTAGCGAACTGCACACTACCTCCCTTTTTATGAAGCGCACTTGTGCCTCTTTACTGCGAGAACTAAAAGCTCAAGCAGCCATAACCTCCCTATGAAGGCTTCCAAAAAGATGGTATATTGGCTTTCACGGCCAGTGAAAAATTGCTGAGTTTTAATTCACTGGCCGTGAAAGCCATTGAGCACATTGTTCACAAAATTCCTTTTTAAAACCAAATTTTAAGACAGGGCTTTATTTGTCTCGTTACGCCACCCATATATGAAAATTTGTTTAGCGTTTGAGTCTACAATTTCACTGGTGATAAGGCGTTGGATTGCTCGAGTAAATAACACCTGTTAGCTGCAAGGAAAGACCACGTCAATGTTGGTCATCATCTAGCCTAATTACTGTTATCGCCAATTAGTTACTATTTCTGCAAGACCCTGTGACTCCCCTGCAGGTAGAGATCTAATGATGGGGCCGAGGACGGAAGTCACGCGCTCCTAGCCGGGTATCAGCTGGCCACTGATCGACTCTCTCTCAGATGAAAGTTTAGGCTGACATCACCTAGCAGTTTGTCGCGGGTGAAAAGTACTACTTATAGTAATAGTAATGCTGGAGTCTTGAATGCAACGTTCATACCTCAAAATATGAGCGTATTGCGAAGAATTCTTTATCTAACTATGTCGACGTTTGACGTTTGTGTGGTTGCATACGAGGGGGGTTCAAATCAAAAAGTACAAACGATGCTGTGGATACAATTTATTCGTTATTCAAAAGTAATCACCACAGGTGTCCCATTGCCGCAGGATTCCCTGTTCCCAGAAGTCTTGTGGTTGTGACAGGAGCCAATCCTGTACGGCGTCCTTTAGTTCGTCGTCCGATTGGAAACGTTTTGCCTTGAGACCAAGCAGATGGAAGTCACAGGGTGACAAGTCGGGGATGTAGGGCGGATGCACAATTGTCCACACTGTCCCAACGCTGACCCCCACAGGGCTTGCCAACATTCGCATGGTGACACCAGGTCGTTCACTTTGGCGATGCTTTCGGCCGTGATTACCTTGTTTGTCTGGCCTGATCTCGGATCAACACACAAACACTCCCGGCCTTCACGAAAACTAGCACTCAACTTTCTCACTGTTTTGGTGGATACTCAGTCTTCTCCGTATACAGCCACCATCCGGCGATAGCTAACGGCTGGTTTAGATCCTTTTACAGTCAGAAATCCGATGACACCTCTCTGCTCCTCACTTGTCGAATTGTGCAATGTGAACGCCATCACTGCTGCTGCTGCTCCAACTTCAACTGGATGGGACGGAACGTCCAACTGTAAGCTTCTCTTCTGCACCATGTGTGTGTGCTGACGTATGCGCAGTAGCACGCCGGACACTACATCTCCTATAGAGCATCCAGCGTTTAGAATAAAGCGGGGCCGATAACCTAGATGTTAGGCCCCTTAAAACAACAATTATCATCATATCATCATCATCATAGAATAAAGCACTGGTTAGATAGGGATATTCTTCTCTCTTTCTGTTGCACGTGAAATATGTATGACGCTGTCATTTTCTAGCAATCCACTGTGGCCATATCAGTCGAAAATTTTGATTTGTCGAAAAATCAGCATATTCGGGTAGAACTATGTTTTGCCAATCTTTTTTGTCCTATATTAAAACCACGTAAACTTGATAGAAATGCTAGAAAAATTAGATATCCATATTAAAAAAACACTATAAACTGTGTCCCCTTTTTAGTAAAATCGATCTTATATCATGTTGCATTGACTTTGTGATGCCTATTTTTCACACACGTGTAGCTAAATGTGCCATCTTGATGATGGATAATTGAAATATTTTATACTGGCAATATTAACATTTTCATGTACGTAAAACTTCTGAATATTCTCTCATAACCGCATAGCAGCATTGAAAAAGTTCGTATGCTGCCAACTTTTCTATTTTTAAAGATAACCATGTCATGTCAGTTTGAGAGTTGTAGTGGAATGTTGGAAGACGTTTTCTACCTGTTTACCCAGAGTGTAGGTTTAATTGTTTACACAGGCCGGGCTGTTCATTGACCGCGGATTATATGAATGAAGTTTCGAAGGACAGTGGGGTGCAGCTTGCTACTCACAGCTTTATTACTGTGCCCTTCGAGCTTGTATTTCAGTTGTTCAGCAGTCTCTATCTTGAGTGTGTGTGTGTAGCAGTTCTGTTAGATTTAACGTGTTGTATTTTACGTATTTCACGTACAACAATGGATAGTTTTCTGAAAAGAAAGCGTGGTCAAGTGCTCAGAAGGAGGGGAAAACAGGTCGTAATTAATGCGTTCAGTTATTTTAAGAACGTTAAACCTAACGAAAGTATAAATAATATAGTCAATTAAACTACTCTTGCCAAAGGAATATCAAATACTAGCATTTTTTAAATACGTAGTGAGAGTGGACAGGGTCCAGTACTGTCGCCACGCAAAAAGAGGCTTCGTAAGTAATACACTTCGCAAGAATAGCAGGAATGTTAAATATAATGACTTTATAATAACGTTATAGTTAATTTAATTTAATTTCGTTGTATGTGTTATGTTAGCCTACTATTAGTATTATAATACAGCACTTAATTCAAGTCTTCGTCACTGCACAATCGCTGAATGTGCGGAAAGTGTACGCGAAGCGCTCTGTACTGCCTCCTCTCATGGAGTGGCAACCAAGTCGTACCGCGCCATAAGACCAATGCTTCATTCTAAACGTTGGATGCCTTTATATATGTCGGCCTACGTTATCCCAAAGCGACATATTCAAACATCAACCGGTTTCGGTTTTACGACGATTCGCACCTTTTCATTTGAACACCCTCGTACTGAACCCATGTGCCATAGGGTCCAATGAGGGCGAATCCATGCATTTGGGGAATAAATGAAAGAAACGTATAGTTTCTAATGTAACTTAAAGAAAGATCCAGCTAAGATGCTAGCCTAATATGGTGCAAGAGGCGAGGACCAGGTGTTCGTGAGATGAGATCACCCCTCTTGACATTCAGAAGGGAGCGAGTCATGAGTATTAATAACCGAGTGGAAATTTCCCAAGATTAAACAAGGAAGCCTGACTCGGAAATCGACCTTACGTTGCTGGAAATTGACAACACCGCTTATGCGCCAGAAGAGGAATAATTAAATTTAACCCGTTTACAAGTATAATAATGAGTAAACAAGTACAGTACAGTGAATCATTTCGAATGAGAGATTTTTTAGTAAAGAGAAACCATTTAATAATTGCGCAGGAGAAAACTGCAAACGCAAGACGACGTCATCGGGGAATTACCAAGGCCTGTGTGGAGGGGAGAAAGCAAAAGAAAAGCAACACCCACACAATTGAGGACGAGAAATTAATTAATATCTCCGAATTGCACGATCGATTCTTAGGGACAATGAGATTATTTGACATTGAGAAGACGAGCTTTCGGAAGGTATAATTTTTATATTTGCGCCACCATTATTTTAGAAATTGGCCACAGAAAGGACTAGAGTCTTATCTTTTTGTAGTGAAAAGGTATAAAACTCCTGGCCTCACCAAGCCAATCATGCAGTTCCGACAGCCCGTGAGGGGCGTAATCACGCATCACGCAGTACAAGTCCGTCCAGGGGGACGTGACGCTGGAGCATCAACAGTAAATGCAGTTTCAAACGGCCTGAGGGCACGTCACTGTGCTACATCAAACACCGAATGCAGTTATTCTGACAACCCGTGAGGGTATTACTACGCATGCAGTCATTCCGACAGTCCGTGAGGGGCGTAAGACTACATCACAGCACATCAGTATCCAGACAGCCGTGTGGGGCGTAACTCTGCGTCACATCGAAGACAGTTACTAGTACTCCTTGAGGGGAGAAACGCTGTGTTACACCGCAGAAGTAATATCCGATAGCCATAGGCGTCGCAGTATTAACAACTTGCTTGCCTCCATAAGGAGTGGTAAAGAAGAAATTTAAAGTATCGCCGTATTGAAATATTAGGAAAATCCTAGTTACAGGATTTAGGCCCGACTGTATACAAGTTATAGTGAAAGTTCGTAAGATATAGTCAGAGCAGGCTGCGAACGTCGGACTTAAAGGCGATAGGTCGTTAAATAGACGAACGAATATATCATAACGTACGGAAGTACCGTATCAGAAAGATAAACTGTTATCTAAATTAAAGAACCCAAAAAGGGAAGAACAAAATAAGGTTCGGAACGTATTTCAGAAACGTAGGAGTGCTAGAACCGATCAAATAAAGAAGCACGGAGACTATAAACATTATCTCCAGAAAGCAGGCGAACTATTCTAAAAGTACTAGACTCGAGAAGTACTAGCTGCTATAAACTAAATCTATAGGTCATTGAGGAGACCTCGATCCGAATAGACTTTCGCTAGGATCGATAAACAGATCTACAAAGAAGCCGTTCAAGCTAGATAAATAGCCGGTCATCCAGGATAGGAGTAGAAGAATTTGGATTCCAGGGAACAGTAGATGTTTCGAGACTTTCGTATTCTGCAGGATAGAAAGCCGACATTGAATAAATTTCACCCTTGGAAACGGGAAATTAAGAGGTCACGTGTGATAGGCTAAGAAATACGGCCTAGTGATCAAGAATTGTGAAGTGTAAATTTATTAAAATTGTGTGTTAAATTAATATTTTGAGTGTTTATTATGTGTTCTAAAGGGACACATCAGTGTATAAAAATGTCGTCAATGTTAAGTGTCTTAAATATATGTCAAGAAGTGTTTGTACATAAGATGAATTCCTTTAATATGGAGTAAAAGTTCAAAGTGGGCCCAAAATGAAACACCGCACAAGAATAAAGATCATGGGACGATCTTAAAAACATGTGAGTACTGAATTTCATTCTATTTTGGTGTCAGGAAATGGTTGTGTACAAATCCACCGGAGTTTTGAGTAAAAGGGATGTGTTTTAAGAAATAAATACTGAATAAACAAGAACGCGGTCTGAACAATAATAGAAATTTGAGAAATTATAAATGATTATGTAAAGAATAAATCCCGTAGAGGAAATATGTGAATAAAATGTTAATGTATTTAACGAATGTCATAAGAGCAAGCGAAATATCAGTAATTATCATGAAAGATATTTAAATAAAGTAAAGTTGAGATATGAAAGAAATAGCTTTTGAGCTTGTGTAAAGAATAAAGATAATACTAATAACTAAGTATGGAAATATTAAGTAAAGATCAAATAAATGGATGTGAACATAAGAGCGTTAAAGCCTTAATATAGGTGTAAGATATGATGTTCAAGGGAATGTTTTAAAAGGGAGCGATTTATCGGCCACGGAAAAGATTAATATAAGAATTAAAAATAATATGAATTGTTACTAATGAGATTTATCAGTTCTTGGGAAGACATTTCGGCTTAAAATAAAGCATAGCGCAAAAGAGCGCAAATAATATTAAAATATCACGCTAGGAAAGCGTAGAAATTAAAATACTTGGTAAATTACTTATGGAGGGTAGTTGATTGTAGTGAATTGATAATTGTATAAGTCCTCTATTTGTGACGTAGTATCACGAGGCATTGTGTAGGTATTGAAAGGGAGCTAATGTATGGTATTATTGAGCGTATGTCATGTAGGCCACGGCCGACTTTAAATCGCGTCTTGTATAAGTCCTCTATAAGGGAATGGTTCCCGAGGCATGTGAAGAGATTCGAACTCAGAATCCTCTTATGATAAAAGCCCCTTAATTCTTCGTCGTCGAATGTGTATTAATCTTCCCCAATCAATGAGGACCCTCTCATAATTAATAAATGCCAAGGTTACGAAAGTGGTCTATGAACCAAAGAATATTTGTTTGAATGGATACAGTACAGTAAAAGCCCGGTCTCTCCCCAGGACTGAGTATAATGTGAAGGTTTGTTTTGAAAGCCTTGGAAAGGAGCTGCTAACGTGGGTTAGACAGAGAGTCGCCCGTCACCCTCCGTGTCATAAATCGCGCCCGAGTATAATGGCCTGGCTCTCTTAGAGTAAGGGTGGGCCGAAACCGTCTCGTAAGATGTAGTAAAGACACCGTGAGTGTTTAAAGTTGTTAACGACCCGGGCGTTGAACCGAGGTCCTTGTAGATTGATATTTTCGTTTGCCTGTTCAGATCGTAGTTTCTTATGTGATAATGGTCTTATAAGACATAAGAGATAAATAACAATCCCTATTGTAATGATGTATGGAAGTAGGATTCCACGAGTTAATTGAAGGCAACTAAGTTTCGGGAGTAACTATAGTTTTTTTGACTGTGTCAAGTATCTTCACGCTCTGGAGTACACAAATGATTTCCTGATTACCTTAATATATTTGTGAAAATAAAGAGAGATGATAACAGCTGAATGTGTGAACATGCCCAAAATATTGAGTTAGATAATTAACAAAAAAAAAAATTAAATGTAATTATACATTTGTTTGGAGAATTAAGAAAATATGAAAGTATTATTGGAGGTGTACAAGAATGACACCATTATTATGTAAAGCAGGGAGCCAAAAGAGCTCGGAGTTATATAAGACTTACAGTTGATGCTTTATGGAAGTAAGACTAAGTAGGAATTGTTGGTTTATGTGGAAACCATATGTTTGAATACAATATTTGTTTATTATATTTGTGATTCCTTGTTCATTTGGAACAAGTAGATGATTATGGGTCAGTAATTAAATTGTTAAAGTGTTTGTAGCGCCATTAATTTTATTAATTAAATGTGTTAAAATAGGAGTCGATTTTGTTGTTATTTTTGCAAGTGTATCCTCTAATTAATCCAAAATATGTGAGTCACAGAGTGGGGGAACTTACCGCTGCCCCGAAAGTTCCGAATTGAGCTACGCTGGTATACTGTGATTGGCATATTTCTTGCTAAAAGGGCACAGTACATGCTGGCCAGACAAGCAGGGAGATTTCCAGCCTTCGCTAAATGTTCCAGGAGAATTGAGCTTACACAATACTCTCTGGTTTATAGCAATACTAATTCTGATGATAAGTAGCATTGATAAACTACCACATTGTAAATAATGTTTATTTCAATAAAATATAAATGTATTATCATTTTACTGTGAACTCTTAAAATTCATCTTCGATTACAATTCTGTAACGTTATCCATCCTGACGACTTATAGTCTATTTATGGATTCAAACCCATCCTTGACAATGCTCCTGATTAGACTAAACATACTGTTGACTGTTGCGGTCTATGTTCTGTCAGATTGGTGTGTACGGACAGTTTAGGCCCAATGATTGCCTAATAGATTACACTAGGATTTGTCAAGCTCAATGTTTTCGATGTTAAAAACCGGTACTTCTTATTGCAGAATTTTGCCGCAGGAGGTAATCTCATGTGCACAATCATGGCCTCCTGACTTCACAGATCACCCGCTCACCTCAAATGTATCACTGCCTTCTGGATTACACAGATCACTCGCTCAGCTCAAATGCATCACTGCCTTCTGGATTACACAGATCACCCGCTCACCTCAAATGTATCGCTGCCTTCTGGATTACAAAGATCACTCGCTCACCTCAAATGTATCGCTGCCTTCTGGATTACACAGCTCACTCACTCACCTCAAATGTATCACTGCCTTCTGGATTACACAGATCACCCCCTCAGCTCAAATGTATCGCTGCCTTCTGGATTACACAGCTCACTCACTCACCTCAAATTTATCACTTTCTTCTGGATTACACATGTCACCCGCTCAGCTCAAATGTATCGCTGCCTTCTGGATTACACAGCTCACTCACTCACCTCAAATGTATCACTTTCTTCTGGATTACACATGTCACCCGCTCAGCTCAAATGTATCGCTGCCTTCTGGATTACACAGCTCACTCACTCACCTCAAATGTATCACTTTCTTCTGGATTACACATGTCACCCGCTCAGCTCAAATGTATCGCTGCCTTTTGGATTACACAGCTCACTCACTCACCTCAAATGTATCACTTTCTTCTGGATTACACATGTCACCCGCTCAGCTCAAATGTATCGCTGCCTTCTGGATTACACAGCTCACTCACTCACCTCAAATGTATCAATGCCTTCTGGATTACACAGATCACCCGCTCAGCTCAAATGTATCGCTGCCTTCTGGATTACACAGCTCACTCACTCACCTCAAATGTATCACTGCCTTCTCGATCACACAGATCACCCGCTTAGCTCAAATGTATCACTGCCTTTTGGATTACACAGATCACCTGCTCACCTCAAATGTATCACTGCCTTCTGGATTACACATGTCACCCGCTCAGCTCAAATGTATCGCCGCCTTCTGGATTACACAGATCACTTGCTCACCTCAAATGTATCACTGCCTTCTGGATTACACATGGCACCCGCTCAGTTCAAATGTATCACTGATTTCTGGATTACACAAATCACCCGCTCACCTCGAATGTATCACTTCTGGATTACACAGTTCACCCGCTCAGCCCAAATGTATCGCTGCCTTCTGGATTACACAGATCACACGTTCACAGAATCAGTCCTCTTGTTTTTAGAACTTAAAAGCTTCATTCTGGTTCCGTATTGAGGCGTCTATTGAAAGTGTTTATAGGCCTAGTTCATAAGAATTTTGACATAACTCATATTAGGCGTAAAAGGTTTCAATCTCTCTTTATGCTGCACCATACAAGATCCAATTTTAAGGGAATTTTAAGTGCTACGCAAAAAATAATCTTGTATCGTTCTCTGTCTTATCGGCTGGTGAAGGGGCCAAAACTAATAATTAGGCCTCGAAACATGTCCCTCTAATGACCACACAAAAAGGAAGGAAGGAAGCTTGTTGTTTTACGTGACCGTTAATCGTGCGATCATGAGCCATAGGACCTCCTTTTTACGTGGAATCCGAACCACAGGACATGGCATTTCACATCGAAAATCTCACATGCATTGACCGGGAATCGAACCTGGGCCACCTTGTGGAGAGGCCAACAGCTTGACCGCTGTGCCACCACGCCCCCAGTGATCATAATTAATAAAAGTATTGATCAGGCGGAACCTTTAACCTGTTTATACTAATCAGTCCTCTTGTTTTCAACGGTTTCACGATACTAACCACTTCTTTCATCTAACGATAAACTCAATCCTCAGCTCCTCTTCCTCTTTCTCTCATCAGCCATGTTTGTTCTTAACCAAGGAGTATATAACTTTTAAACTTTTTGCACTTCACGGCCTGCTTTATCAAAATAATTATTAATAAGAAAAATATAACCGCCTGAATCAATACTATAAAGAAATTAATTATTAGCCAATTGTAAAGCATATCGAAAATATAACAAAGCGTAGCACTGGTGTTAAAATGTAAGTCTATAAATGTCTGGTGGGACGTATTCTGGAATATATAAGGTGCGTTCAAAAAGTAACAACCTGGAGGCATAATTTCAGAAACCAGTACCTGTATACTAGAAGTATTGGCCCTGGCTGTTGAGGCACTTGTCCCACTGTGACACGAGGCGGTGAATGGCTGTCTCATAAAATTCCCTGGGCTGCGATGTTAACCAGTTCCGCACGTACAGCTGGACGTCGGCGTCCGAGGTGAATCGTTGGTCCCGCAGAGTCCTTTTCAAGATGACAGGGAGAGAGGTCTGGACTGTATGGAGGGTGGCCGAGAACCTCTGAGGTCGTGCATTGTCGTGGAGCGACCACGGCGGCTATGGCGTTCACTGTCACTCGGCGGTACTGGGGAATGAGTGCATCAACCAGCTGGACGTTGTCATCGGTAATGTAGGGGGGTGCCCCAGACCGGGCATCATCGGCTAACGACACTCGTCCTTCCCTGAAGCGCTTGTGCCACGCCTTGACCCTTGCAAGGGACATGCAGTGTTCGCCGTACACTTGTGACATTCGGCGATGAATGTCCGTTCCCCCTACTCCTTCCGCTGTCAGAAACTGAACAACACCTCTTTGCTCTTCGGTTGACGCCTCCATGTCACTGTTTGCAATGTGACTGGCAGCGTTGGACGATTGATGCATACTGCTGCTCGCTTTGTGCATGCGTGCCCTCTAGTAACGGGCTGTGACCTTCCACGCTCTGGTGAGAACCACACCTCGTTACACACGCCACGATTAGTCGATGTAGTTACCGGTTTGCGCATTCCAGCCTCCGGCTCGTTACTTTTTGAACGCACCTTATACAAATACCGTCACAATCATCATCCTTCAATGAATTTTGTACAGCCCTTAAACATAACAATTCCTATGCTAATTATCATGTAATAAGTATTCTTGTTCCATGTAATTATGTTGTTTTCAGTGTTTCCTTAGTAAACAAACCTTTGATGCTAATGGTAATTGGTGAATGTGCTGGTGAGTTTAATTCCGATTTTAAAATTAACGGGGCATTTACTAACGACCTGTTGGTGAACCCGGCTGTTAGAATTAACTCGAGAGGTTAAGGACATGAGACAGTGGCACTGCTCCTGGAGCCACCAACATTAGTCAGGTTCCTAAAATGCCCACAACACTGCGCCTGCTCTCTGTGAGAAGTTTCCGAAACCTCGAGGCTCCACCTCATAGCTAATCGTGAAATGAAAATCCACAGCCTGCTTCCACTCTCCGACCGGGTCAGGAATGGAATGAATGAAGCCCCCATCTATCGGCGAGGACATGAACTGTGCCGGCTGCCGAGGCCTGACGCACTCTTCTGGGGCAATGATTAAATGAATGACAGATGAAATGAAATGATAGTGGAGAGTGTTGCTAGAATGAAATATTGACAGGGATAACCGGAGTACCCGGAGAAAAACCTGTCTGCCTCCGTTTTGTTCAGCACAGATCTCACATAGAGTGAACGGGATTTGAACCACGGACCCAGCGGTGAGAGGCCAGCGTGCTGCCGCCTAAGCCTCGGAGGCTTCCCATAGCGAATCGTCCTTTACACAATCCAAAATCTGTCTCTGTTTCTCGGGAACGATAAGTTTAGGGGGGACTCCCCGCTTCCATTGTTCTCACAGCATCGGAAGATGAGAACTCTACAGATCCACGGGTGCTGACAGAGCAACAAGCTAAACCAGTCTCGGTAGCGTTAAGGTCAGATAAGTACATTATTTTTGACGTGACAACGTCAAATGAATTGTTGGAATACAGTGACGTTTGTGAATAAGTGTTACAGTGAAAGGTGATGATATCGTTTCATCTCTCTTCTGTTGCGGCGCTCCAGTGTCGCTACTCTCGTTTTTTGGATGTCACTGGTGAACCTCTGGATGGATTGCGATGCGGTTTTCACCATCCTGTAAAGGATATCTCGAGGAAGATTTCTGTAGAAAATAATTTATTTATAATCAAAGGAAGCCGAGCAGTAACGATTTAAGTGAAAAAGTCGAAGGAGAAGAAGAAGAAGAAGACACATGGGGTCCGGGCGCTTTTTAAGCTTACGCTGGGCAAACGTAAAACATATCTATATACTATGAGTGTAAGAATTGTTCAGCATGAAAATTTCCACAAAAACGTCCGCGAGAGCATATCTCTATCTTCAATACATCGCCCATTATAAGTGTTTTTACGTTTTCATTTCTTCCAACAATCTCCATTCAAATACTGAGGCGACAGTTTACGAGCTGGCTAGGGGCGAGTCTATCACCCCAGTTCCAGCTTAGCTAGCGGGCGAGCCTATTACCCCTGTTACAGCCAGCAGCAAACTGTCGAGTCGTGTTGAGTTAAGACTTCAGAGAAGAGTGGTTGTGATTGGAGTTTACCTGGAAGTGCAACTCGGCTTTTCGTCATTTCGCCTGTGAACTTTCTGTACATAATTAAAAAATATACGAAGATGAAATTTCGCAAGAGCGACAGTTTGAGGGAAGTTCCAATTGATAAAAATGGAAAAAATATCAATTTTCAGATTTTTATATGATGTGAAAGCTGGTACTTTGACGTTTAAAATGATGTATAATACTTTATATTTGTTATTTGCAAAACATGTGTAATATTTATTTAAATAATGTAGTGCACCTTAGAAAACACTGAAAATTAGAACATACAAGGCATTTTCTCAGAACATGTTGTTTTGCACATAAATGTTCATTTTTCTCAGTTGTCACTTATCACAGAAGTCTCAAATGTTTACCATCTTTAGCTTGGCTAAACACGTTTTAACACGTTTTTTTAGCTAAAATACATTTCGAAAAACTGGATATATTTTGAATTTTTTTAAACCAAAAATTCGAGATTAAATAAAAAAACATTATTATGGTCACAATAGTAGAAACATCAAACGCCCGTGTTAAAGTACTAAGAAATGATCACTAAGTATGGAAATAAAATTTCATCTAAATATACCCAGTAGTTTCTGTGAAAAAGGAACATGAAGTTGTTATAAATTAACATTAAGAAGATAGGCCATCGGAACTCCCCTTAAACAAATCAGTCCGAGATTACGTTGTCATGCTCAAATATCGTAGTTGAACACACCCAATATATTTCTGATTCTTGTTTCCGTGCTGCACAGGCGTGTAAAGAATGAAGATCCTGGCGTGCAGTACCTGTCAGTAAGAGCCATTTGAGTGAACAATGATGCTGTCAGATGCCAACACGCAAATCCACTTGGCATGAAGGAAAGTTTGTCCAACACGCGAACTCACCCGGAAATACGCTGGACTTGTCGAGAATATTGGGCAATATCTTCCTCCCGAGTCCATCCGTGGGTATGTTGGCGTGACGGCATGGTCCTAGCGTCACGACAGGTGGCGAAAACGTTCGGGCCCCACTTTCTTAGCTTCGCGTGGGCGTTTAATGGACCTAACATTGAAAAGAGAAAGAAAGAGTCCAATAGAGTCCATTAATGTAAATTTTTTGCCCCATCCCAAAATATTTAAAATAGCTCACGGAATATTTTCCTTAATTCTTTGACCGCCAGCGTCTTTCTCTGCTGACATTGCGGCAAATAACTCGCAATTATGTCCGTATTATTTATGTTGATGGATGGCCATTTTGTTTTGTTTTGAAGGTAATATTTGAGGCATTTATTTATTTATCTATTTATTGTATGGCGTTTATGGCCGGGAGTGTCCGAGGACATGTTCGGCTCGCCTGAGTCTGTAGCTGCTTCCAGCTTTATTTTATTAATTGTATTTTAAATGAATTTCTTTGTGTGAAAAAAAAAACAGTCAGTCTCAAAGACTAGACGTTATATCATTTCAAATGACGCATGCTACAATTGCTACACATGTTAGAAAGGCTCAGGAGGGCTTCGAGCGAAGAGGCTCTTTCAACAGACTCCATTACCCATTAACATAGGCTTCCCGCGCGGGCACCTCTTTAAGGGTCACCCTGTATTTCAATTCAATATAACATACTGCACACCTCGTTAAGTGTCACCCTGTAATTTGCTCTGACATCCTGCACACCTCATTAAGAGGCACCCTGTATTCTTATCTGGCATCTTGTATATCTCTTTAGAAGTCACACTGTATTCTTGTATACACCCTGTACACCTCTTTAGGAGTCACCCTGTATTCTTGTCTGACATCTTGTGCACCTCTTTAGAAGTCACCCTGTATTCTTCTCTGCCATCTTGTACACCTCTTTAAGAGTCACCTTGTATTCTTCTCTGCCATCTTGTACACCTCTTTAAGAGTCACCTTGTATTCTTATCTGGCATCTTGTATATCTCTTTATGAGTCACCCTGTATTCTTATCTGGCATCTTGTACTGTATTTTGCTCTGACATCCTTCACACCTCTTTAGGAGGCACCCTGTATTCTTGTCTGACATCTTGTGCACTTCTTTAGGAGTCACCCAGTATTCTTCTCTGCCATTTTGTACACCTCTTTAAGAGTCACCTTGTATTCTTATCAGGCATCTTGTATATCTCTTTAGGAGTCACCCTGTATTGTTATCTGGCATCTTATACACCTCTTTAAGAGTCACCTTGTATTCTTATCTGGCATCTTGTATATCTCTTTAGGAGTCACCCTGTATTGTTATCTGGCATCTTGTACACCTCTTTAAGATTCACCTTGTATTCTTATCTGGCATCTTGTATATCTCTTTAGGAGTCACCCTGTATTCTTGTGTGACATCTTGTGCACCTCTTTAGGGGTCACCCTGTATTCTTCTCTGCCATCTTGTACACCTCCTTAAGAGTCACCTTGTATTCTTATCTGGCATCTTGTATATCTCTTTAGGAGTCACCCTGTATTGTTATCTGGTATCTTGTACTGTATTTTGCTCTGACATCCTGCACACCTCCTTAAGAGTAACCGTGTATTCTTATATGGCATCTTGTATATCTCTTTAGGGGTCACCCTGTATTCTTCTCTGCCATCTTGTACACCTCCTTAAGAGTCACCTTGTATTCTTATCTGGCATCTTGTATATCTCTTTAGGAGTCACCCTGTATTCTTGTGTGACATCTTGTGCACCTCTTTAGGGGTCACCCTGTATTCTTCTCTGCCATCTTGTACACCTCCTTAAGAGTCACCTTGTATTCTTATCTGGCATCTTGTATATCTCTTTAGGAGTCACCCTGTATTGTTATCTGGTATCTTGTACTGTATTTTGCTCTGACATCCTGCACACCTCTTTAGGAGGCACCGTGTATTCTTATATGGCATCTTGTATATCTCTTTAGAAGTCACCCTGTATTCTTGTGTTCGCTTCGCTCAAAGCCCCAGGTCGCTCGAAGCCCCAGACTCTTTCAACAGACTCTATTAACCATTAGCTTCTGCTTCCCGGGTGGCTGCATGACGTCACTTCCGTCTCCGTCTCCGTAACGCATAAAGTTGGACCCAAGCATAACGACGAAGTCGACAAGATCATTTGAAATGATAAAGTCATTATCAAAAAAATCGCTGACAGTTTGGCCAACCTCAAGACTCCAAAGGGCATTCAGACTAACGTGGAATAGCTACAAGAAAAGAGTGATGTCACGTAATGCAAAATTGAAACATTACAAAGCCGTTGTCCTCCAGAAGCTCTATGCGCACCAGAAACCATAACTTTAGGAGGACATTCAAAAATTGCAGACATTGAAAATTAGGAACGCAAAATTCTTAGAAAAATATTCGGCCCTACACAAGAAAATAGAATTTGGATCAAGAGACAACTCTACAGTGTCACACACTGCACGCAGGAGACGCTTGGGAGCAATAGACTGACAAAAAGATTATTCAATGTAATTAATACAAACAATTCGAGGATAAATTGGCTGGAGGAACCAAGGGGTTGAATATCGGAGAGAACATTAAAAAAAACAGGGGCTCGCATCTAGTGGGACGTGGGTTGGCGACCACGGGACCCCAGCTGAGTACAGCATTGCTTCCACTTATTTGTGCCGGGCTCCTTTCCGTCCACAGAGTTTCAAGACAGGTTTCGACCTGTCTTACCCGATACCTCCCTTGTTAGGAAATGCCCCGGTATTAGTCAATCATTTGTGCGTTCACACGCTAAATTCCACGCGTGTTTTACAATTCCACGCATTTCGAGCAATTACACACCTTTCGGCAACAGTCGTTAGCTGTGCCGGGAAGTCGTGCTCCGTGGTGATGAGCGATAACTGACAGGGGAATTTTAACGGGTGTAACAGAGAAATAGAACTCGGGAGGTGAGTTAGCCGTGGTCGTTACGGCATGACTGCTGGCAGTCACTCACATCCGGGAGGCGAGGAGGTTCGAATCCCCCCGCCGGCAACCTTGAAGATGGTCTTCTGTGGTTCCCTTCTTCCTTCCAGGCAAATGCCAGGGTTGGGTTGGTCCCTAACTATAGGCCACAGCCGCTACCTTCCAACTCCTCGAACTTCCATTCCAACTTTCCTCCCCAACGGTACTTGTAGCTCACCCATTGGGTATCCGTCTGGAAGCCGAACATGTCCTCGGACACTCTCGGCACTAAAAGCCATACTAAAAAAAAACGGGAGTCTGATGACAGAGGTTAGCTAGACTGTTTGGCCAACACACGTAATTTGCACCCAGCACATTGTTCTGCTTTTTTTTTATACGGTCCAATATGCAGAAAACTAACTGTGGGAAAGAAGACCTCAGAAAGACCTGTATCAAAGCTTTGGGAAGACGAACATCAACCGAATTGTAGAGAGGAGGAGGTTGCAGTGCTTGGGTCATGTAATTAGAGCGGAGGATTCCATTTCCAATAAGTGATTATTTCCAAAGTGACGAATATCCAAAATTGACGGTTTTTTCAGTTTTTTTTTCTTTCATAAGCAAGTTTATAGTTTCTCTCAACGTAGGCCTATAGCAAAGTTCTTAAGTCGCAATACGCCGTATATCCCATATTAACAGATGGTTGGCTCTTAAGTTTAGGGACTGCGTCAACGCGGTCATGTAGCCCCGTGTACTTTGGCTGTGTGTAGAATCTGTCTGATAACCGGTGTTAATTGTGATGGCTGTATTAGTGTGTGTTATCTGTGATTCAGGTAGAAGGACTGCAGACGATCAATTTTTTCATGTAGTTGCTACGTTTGTTACCAAATGCCACCGTCCTCGACGCCTAGTTGTGGACGTGGCTACTAAATGCCATCGCAGTCAGTACCTGGCTGCGAACGTCGGAACTAATAAAGTATTATCAATCCTAAGCTACAAATTTTTGCTTCACACAAGTTAATTAGTGGAAGGTTATTTTTCATGCCATAAATCTATAACATGGGACCACCGGATTCATTTCCCCTCCGAAGGAAGGCATACTGAGGGATTTTTAACGCTCTTAAAAATCCGACGACTTCGGCCGGATTTGAACCCGTGTATTTATTTCCAATGTGTCTTATCTCCATGTTGACCAATCCTCTGGCTCTCTGGACATCACATGATATGACGCGGAAACATGGCTGCTTGCAGGTTGCTCCATGTTCTGAACATTTAAAAAAGTGTATATTGATCATTTAAGTGCTGTAATAGGTGGTGTACTATCTTAACGATCGTTATGTGAAATGTATGTATACATTGTCATGTTTAAAACCATGTAAATAAATGTCACTCAAAGCGTATGTCAATATATGATCTATGTCCAAAACGTCTTAACTTCAACCTACAGGAGACGATTACCTCCATTTCCATTGATAGGAGATTTTTATCCTACTTTTCACATTTTGTAACAACGAGGAAAAAGTAGACTTATGAGATCGATCCGGGAAAATGTGTGTCTGTCGGTCTGTCTCTGTGTGTGTCCCCTCCCCCCCTATCAACTGCTAAACGACTGCAGCTATCGAAACCAAATTTGGTATGAGTAAATACATATCCCTGAATATCTCACGGCCATATTTGAAATTGACGGCAGCGCTACCAACTGCTGAAAAATCGCAATTGAAAGTTGAGGTACATGTTGAATATCTCGAAAGATATGCATGGGAATTGTTCCAAAGTTGACACACATATAAATAATAATATATCAGACTAATTTACAGGAGCCCATACATGACAGTGTTGCCAACATGATTCTATGCCTGCTGATAGGTCCAATATTTAAATGCATGTAACTTCCATACTATCCATTGGATTTCAAACGAATTTGGTATGTTATTTGCGCACCGGAGCTGCCAACTGTTGAAAAATGCACTCTATACATCTTTCTCCTAATCTCAATACATCAGAAAGTATGCAGGCGAACAGTTCTAATCTTTGCATACATATAGTACCTGCAAATGTATGTTAATTTTCGATAACCGATATACGACAGTGCTGCCAACATGATTCTACGCGTGCCGATAAGTTTAATGCTGTATCACATGTAACTTCCATACTAATAAATGCAGTTCTTTCCAAATTGGCACATATATAGAGATCATAATACTTCAATTTAAGTTTTATCATCCCATTTATAGCAGTGTCGCCAAACTGATTTTAAGCATGCTGAAAAATTCAATATTTAAATACATGTAACGTGCATACTATCTATTGGACATCAACCAATTTTTCATGTGCGGTGTGTACCTTAAGAGATGGAACTAAGAATATAGAGTCGCCAGGTCTGCCAACTGTTGATATAATGGTCTCTATAATTTTAAGAAAAGTAGGCTCTTTAGTTCGTCCGGGACCTACTTGTTTAAACACACTGTCAGGATGTGCATACAAGTAATTAATGAAATGCCATTATATTCATAGTCATATCTGAATTTTATTATACGACGAAACAAAAACGCGATTTCTCAGATTTTGCATTTCATGGATTTACGTCACTTTGGAAATAAGCTCTTCTTTGTTTTCAACTCAACACCAAGTGGGAGACGACCGAGGTCGCCCTAGAACAAGAGGGAAGGATCGCACGATAATGTGGCTCCATCACCAACAGTCGGAGACGACCGAGAGGTCGCCCTAGAACAAGAGGGAAGGATCGGACGATAATGAGGCTCCATCACCAACAGTCGGAGACGGCCGAGAGGTCACCCTAGAACAAGAGGGAAGGATCGCACGGTAATGAGGCTCCATCACCAACAGTCGGAGACGGCCGAGAGGTCGCCCTAGAACAAGAGGGAAGGATCGCACGATAATGTGGCTCCATCAGCAACAGTGGGAGACGACCGAGAGGTCGCCCTAGAGCAAGAGGGAAGGATCGGACGATAATGTGGCTCCATCACCAACAGTGGGAGACGACCGAGAGGTCGCCCTAGAACAAGAGGGAAGGATCGGACGATAATGTGGCTCTATCACCAACAGTGGGAGACGAGCGAGAGGCCGCCCAAGAGAGAATGATCGCACGATAATGTGGCTCCATCACCAACAGTGGGAGACGACCGAGAGGTCGCCCTAGAGCAAGAGGGAAGGATCGGACGATAATGTGGCTCCATCACCAACAGTGGGAGACGACCGAGAGGTCGCCCTATAACAAGAAGGAAGGATCGCACGATAATGTGGCTTCGTCACCAACAGTGGGAGATGACCGAGAGGTCGCCCTAGAACAAGAGGGAAGGATCGCACGGTAATGTGGCCCCATCACCAACAGTTGGAGACGACCGAGAGGTCGCCCTAGAACAAGAGGGAAGGATCGCACGGTAATGTGGCTTCGTCACCAACAGTGGGAGAATACCGAGAGGTCGCCCTAGAACAAGAGGGAAGGATCGCACGATAATGTGGCCCCATCACCAACAGTGGGAGACGACCGAGAGGTCGCCCTAGAACAAGAGGGAAGGATCGGACGATAATGTGGCACCATCACCAACAGTAGGAGAATACCGAGAGGTCGCCCTAGAACAAGAGGGAAGGATCGGACGATAATGTGGCTCCATCACCAACAGTGGGAGACGACCGAGAGGTCGCCCTACAACAAGAGGGAAGGATGGCACGATAATGTGGCACCATCAGCAACAGTGGGAGACGACCGAGAGGCCACCCTACAACAAGAGGGAAGGATCGCACGATAATGTGGCTCCATGAGCAACAGTGGGAGACGACCGAGAGGTCGCCCTAGAGCAAAAGGGAAGCATTGGATGATAATGTGGCCCCATCAGCAACAGTGGGAGATGACCGAGAGGTCGCCCTAGAGCAAGAGGGAAGGATCGCACGATAAAGTGGCTCTATCACCAACAGTGGGAGACGACCGAGAGGTCGCCCTAGAGCAAGAGGGAAGGATCGCACGATAATGTCGCTCTATCACCAACAGTGGGAGACGAGCGAGAGGTCACCCTAGAGCAAGAGGGAAGGATCGCACGATAATGTGGCTCCATCAGCAACAGTGGGAGACGACCGAGAGGTCACCCTAGAACAAGAGGGAAGGATCGCACGATAATGTGGCCCCATCACCAACAGTGGGAGACGACCGAGTGGTCGCCCTAGAGCAAGAGGGAAGGATCGGACGATAATGTGGCTCCATCACCAACAGTGGGAGACGACCAAGAGGTCGCCCTAGAACAAGAGGGAAGGATCGGACGATAATGTGGCTCTATCACCAACAGTGGGAGACGAGCGAGAGGCCGCCCAAGAGAGAATGATCGCACGATAATGTGGCTCCATCACCAACAGTGGGAGACGACCGAGAGGTCGCCCTAGAGCAAGAGAGAAGGATCGGACGATAATGTGGCTCCATCACCAACAGTGGGAGACGACCGAGAGGTCGCCCTATAACAAGAAGGAAGGATCGCACGATAATGTGGCTTCGTCACCAACAGTGGGAGATGACCGAGAGGTCGCCCTAGAACAAGAGGGAAGGATCGCACGATAATGTGGCCCCATCACCAACAGTGGGAGACGACCGAGAGGTCGCCCTGGAACACGAGGGAAGGATCGCACGATAATGTGGCTTCGTCACCAACAGTGGGAGAATACCGAGAGGTCGCCCTAGAACAAGAGGGAAGGATCGCACGATAATGTGGCCCCATCACCAACAGTGGGAGACGACCGAGAGGTCGCCCTAGAACAAGAGGGAAGGATCGGACGATAATGTGGCACCATCACCAACAGTGGGAGAATACCGAGAGGTCGCCCTAGAACAAGAGGGAAGGATCGGACGATAAGGTGGCTCCATCACCAACAGTGGGAGACGACCGAGAGGTCACCCTACAACAAGAGGGAAGGATCGCACGATAATGTGGCACCATCAGCAACAGTGGGAGACGACCGAGAGGCACCCCTACAACTAGAGGGAAGGATCGCACGATAATGTCGCTCTATCACCAACAGTGGGAGACGAGCGAGAGGTCACCCTAGAGCAAGAGGGAAGGATCGCACGATAATGTGGCTCCATCAGCAACAGTGGGAGACGACCGAGAGGTCACCCTACAACAAGAGGGATCGCACGATAATGTGGCTCCATCACCAACAGTGGGAGACGACCGAGAGGTCGCCCTAGAACAAGAGAGAAGGATCGGGCAATAATGTGGCTCATCAACAACAGTGGGAGACGACCGAGAGGTCGCCCTGCAACAAGAGGGAAAGATCGCACGATAATGTGGCTCCATCACCAACAGTGGGAGACGACCGAGAAGTCACCCTAGAACAAGAGGGAAGGATCGGACGTATAATGTGGCTCCATCACCAACAGAGGGAGATGACCGAGAGGTCACCCTAGAACAAGAGGGAAGGATCGCACGATAATGTGGCCCCATCACCAACAGTGGGAGACGACCGAGAGGTCACCCTAGAACAAGAGGGAAGGATCGCAGGATAATGTGGCACCATCATCAACAGTGGGAGACGACCAAGAGGTCGCCCTAGAGCAAGAGGGAAGGATCGCACGATAATGTGGCTCCATGAGCCACAGTGGGAGACGACCGAGAGGTCGCCCAAGAGGGAAGGATCGCACGATAATGTGGCTCCATCAGCAACAGTGGGAGACGACCGAGAGGCCACCTTACAACAAGAGGGAAGGATCGCACGGTAATGTGGCTCCATCAACAACAGTGGGAGACGACCGAGAGGTCACCCTAGAACAAAAGGGAAGGATCGCACGGTAATGTGGCTCCATCAGCAACAGTGGGAGACGACCGAGAGGTCACCCTAACATAAGAGGGAAGGATCGCACGGTAATGTGGCACCATCACCAACAGTGGGAGACGACCGAGAGGTCACCCTATAACAAGAGGGAAGGATCGCACGATAATGTGGCTCCATCAGCAACAGGGGGAGACGACCGAGAGGTCACCCTAGAACAAGAGGGAAGGATCGCACGGTAATGTGGCTCCATCAGCAACAGTGGGAGACGACCGAGAGGTCGCCCTATAACAAGAGGGAAGGATCGCACGATAATGTGGCTCCATCAGCAACAGTGGGAGACGGCCGAGAGGTCACCCTTGAGGGAAGGATCGCACGATAATGTGGCTCTATCAGCAACAGTGGGAGACGACCGAGAGGTCGCCCTAGAGCAAGAGAGAAGGATCGCACGATAATGTGGCTCCATCAGCAACAGTGGGAGACGACCGAGAGGTCGCCCTAACACAAGAGGGAAGGATCGCACGGTAATGTGGCACCATCACCAACAGTGGGAGACGACCGAGAGGTCACCCTATAACAAGAGGGAAGGATCGCACGATAATGTGGCTCCATCATCAACAGTGGGAGACGACCGAGAGGTCGCCCTAACATAAGAGGGAAGGATCGCACGGTAATGTGGCACCATCACCAACAGTGGGAGACGACCGAGAGGTCACCCTATAACAAGAGGGAAGGATCGCACGATAATGTGGCTCCATCAGCAACAGTGGGAGACGACCGAGAGGTCACCCTAGAACAAGAGGGAAGGATCGCACGGTAATGTGGCACCATCACCAACAGTGGGAGACGACCGAGAGGTCGCCCTATAACAAGAGGGAAGGATCGCACGATAATGTGGCTCCATCAGCAACAGTGGGAGACGACCGAGAGGTCGCCCTAGAGCAAGAGGGAAGGATCGCACGGTAATGTGGCACCATCACTAACAGTGGGAGACGACCGAGAGGTCGCCCTATAACAAGAGGGAAGGATCGCACGATAATGTGGCTCCATCAGCAACAGTGGGAGACGACACAGAGGTCACCCTAGAACAAGAGGGAAGGATCGCACGGTAATGTGGCTCCATCAGCAACAGTAGGAGACGACCGAGAGGTCGCCCTAGAGCAAGAGGGAAGGATCGCACGATAATGGGGCTCCATGAGCAACAGTGGGAGACGACCGAGAGGCCGCCCAAGAGGGAAGGATCGCACGGTAATGTGGCACCATCACCAACAGTGGGAGACGACCGAGAGGTCGCCTTATAACAAGAGGGAAGGATCGCACGGTAATGTGGCTCCATCAGCAACAGTGGGAGACGACCGAGAGGTCACCCTAGAACAAGAGGGAAGGATCGCACGGTAATGTGGCACCATCACCAACAGTGGGAGACGACCGAGAGGTCGCCCTATAACAAGAGGGAAGGATCGCACGATAATGTGGCTCCATCAGCAACAGTGGGAGACGACCGAGAGGTCACCCTAGAACAAGAGGGAAGGATCGCACGGTAATGTGGCTCCATCAGCAACAGTGGGAGACGACCGAGAGGTCGCCCTAGAGCAAGAGGGAAGGATCGCACGATAATGGGGCTCCGTGAGCAACAGTGGGAGACGACCGAGAGGCTGCCCAAGAGGGAAGGATCGCACGGTAATGTGGCTCCATCAGCAACGGTGGGAGACGACCGAGAGGTCACCCTAGAGCAAGAGGGAAGGATCGCACGATAATGTGGCTCCATCACCAACAGTGGGAGACGACCGAGAGGCCGCCCAAGAGGGAAAGATCGCACGATAATGTGGCTCTATCACCAACAGTGGGAGACGACAGAGAGGCCGCCCAAGAGGGAAGGATCGCACGATAATGTGGCTCCATCACCAACAGTGGGAGACGACCGAGAAGTCGCCCTAGAGCAAGAGGGAAGGATCGGACGATAATGTGGCTCCATCAGCAACGGTGGGAGACGACCGAGAGGTCACCCTAGAGCAAGAGGGAAGGATCGCACGATAATGTGGCTCCATCACCAACAGTGGGAGACGACCGAGAGGCCGCCCAAGAGGGAAGGATCGCACGATAATGTTGCTCTATCACCAACAGTGGGAGACGACAGAGGCCGCCCAAGAGAGAAGGATCGCACGATAATGTGGCTCCATCAGCAACAGTGGGAGACGTCCGAGAGGCCGCCCTATAACAAGAGGGAAGGATCGGACGATAATGTGGCTCCATCACCAACAGTGGGAGACGACCGAGAGGCCGCCCTATAACAAGAGGGAAGGATCGCACGATAATGTGGCTCTATCACCAACAGTGGGAGACGACAGAGAGGCCGTCCAAGAGGGAAGGATCGCACGATAATGTGGCTCCATCAGCAAGAGTAGAAGATGCGAGGGACTGGGGATGGTGGAAGAACATCTATGATTAACACCTGTCTTCATTTGTATTTTAGTTTTAGCTTATATTCCCTTGTTTTCTGCCCTGGTCTTTTTAAATACAATAAATGCTTCGGTGGTGTAGTCGGTAGCATGCTGAGCTTCTATGCCGAAAGTCGTCAGTTTTATTAAGAGCGTCATTGATTTATGGCATGTAAAAGAACATTCGACTATCTAAACTTGTGTGAATCTAAATTGTAGGTTAGATTTAATTGAAACGCTCTATCAAAGTTCCAACGTTCACCACTAGGTGTCAATGACATCTGGTAGCGAAAGTTGTAACTACTTGAAATTGAACGGAACTTGTAGCTCACCCCGTGGTTGTCCGTATTGAGGCAGTTACAGCCTCTGGCGAGCCGAACATGTCCTCGGACACTCCCGGCATTAAAAGCTATACGGTAAATAAATTAAACTAGCATTACCCGTCGCGGCTTCGACCGCGAATATTCTAGTTGTAAAGAGTACACTTAGCAAAATCCCAATCATGAATGCTATGACTGATTTATCCTTGGTATGAATAATCAGACTTGATCAATTCAGCTTCTGGTGCAGTGGTTAGGGGTTTGTCATTCCTTCATAGGTATATCAGAGCGAAGTTAGTTTTCTGGGAATATCACAGACACTGTTAATTTAAGTGCCTTTAAATGTGGTTTTCGGAGACCCTTTATAGTCGGGTGAAAAAGACCTTTCGTACCACACTCATACGTGAAAATTGCGTGAAAAAAAATCTAGAGTGCCCCTTGACCCCCTTAAGCGCATTATACTGTATGTATTGATGAGTTTTACAGCTTAATTTGGTTCAGTGATAACCTTATAACCGTCTGGAAACTTTCACAGTAATGTAATAATTGGAATTGCATTGCGTCTTACAGAAATAGATGGACCTGTGAGATTCTGTTACCATGGTTACCGTGTTGCATTCTTTCATTATTTCATTGTAAATATACATGTTTTAAGGTATTTATTTAAGTGTGAGGCATTTAAAGAGTAAGTGAGTGCGTTTCGCTTACGTATTGGATTATGCTGAACCTGTAGGTACCCCATATGTGTAGGTTGGTGTTAATGGGACCTTATTTTCGGTACAAAACTGGATTGGGACCTTAGCAGAATAATACAGGGAGGTATAATGATGATGCTGATGATGAAGATACATTATAACATCACACTGATGAGATTAGAATGGGAGGACAGATCTGAACCAAGGTAATTCGAGGAGGAAGTAAGTCACTAGTAGGTGCAAGACGAACTGGTCCACCTTGTGTGCGCTAGCAGAAGGCAAGTCCCATTACCTTGAGGCAGGTTCATATATACTGTATATATAACGTCTGCCCTTAGGCAGGTCTGTCTTCAGCCGTTCTCTTTGTTTGGTGGTAATTTCCTGCTATCTTGACACTGTCCTCCAGCTGGTATCTTCTCCGTCCTCTTCCTCTCTTTCCTTCCTTCGGAGGGGAAGTAAAGCCGACGGTCTCATGCCATAGATTTATGGCATGTTAAAGAACCTTCAACTAATTACACCTGTGTGAAGCTAAATTTTATAGGTTAAGAATACCGGGTGAGTTAGCCTTGGTCGTTACGGCATGACTGCTGGCAGTCGCTCACATCCGGGAGGCGAGGAGGTTCGAATCTCCCCGCCGGCAACCTTGAAGATGGTTTTCTGTGATTTCCCATCTTCCTTCCAGGCAAATGCCGGGGTTGGTCCCTAACTATAGGCCACAGCCGCTACCTTCCAACTCCTCGTCCTTACATTCAAACTTTCCTCCCCAGACAACACTCCACACGCGACGGTACTTGTAGCTCACCCTTAGGCTGTCCGCCTAGAAACAGCTACAAACTGGCGAGCCGAACATGTCCTCGGACACTCCCGGCACTAAAAGCCATACGCAAAAAAACGCTCTTAGGTTACTACGTTCGTTGCCAAGAGCCAACTGCGGTGACGTCTGGTAGCCAAGTTCTGAACTAGTAATCGTTGACGGTGGCGTTTGGCGGCAAAACAATGAACTATTTGAAAATATCAATTGTCTGCAGTCCTTACTTGAATTAAAAAACAGATAACAGACATTAATACAGTTATCACAATTAACACCGGTTATCAGACAGATTCTACAAACACCCAAAGTACACGGGGCTACATGACCGCGTTGTCGCAGCCCCTAAACTTAAGAACCAACCAACCAACCTCTCTCTTTCTGTTGACTGATCCTTCGAGAGCATCCCTGAGCAGCCAGTTCCTCTTCCTTGTATGGATGGTGTGTAATAGCCTCCTATTTTCTCCAACTCGCTCCAATACCTCCTCATTCCGGACCCTTTCCATAACCACATTTCAAACGCTTCCAGTCTTCTTCCATCATCCTGCCTTAGCGTCCAGGTCTCGGCTCCGTATAGCGCCACACTCCAGCCTCCTCAAGTCCAAGCGTCCGCACAATAGTCTCTCCTGTTGAAGGCTTCTCTGGCAACGGCAATGCGTGTGCTTGCCTCTTGACTACTTCTCATGCTTGTCATGGTGAGTGGTTATCGTGTCGGACTACTAACCCCAAGGTTGCAGGTTCGCTCCTGGACGTGGTAAGTGATTTTTGAAAGACACGCATGTCATACGATGTTGTCATGTTGAAGAACCTATTTGAATTCAGTTGACCGTGTTCATAATTGCAAAATTAATCTCGGGGTTTTCCGCCAACCCAAAGTTCCTCATTTATCTACTAGAAAGCGCTATAATGCCAAGGAGCTTAGATATATAACCTCCTTGAATTTCATAGCGCTTCAAGGAACAACAAAATTTGACATGCAAGCTGCCCTCTGGGTGTCAAATAACAAAGCTTGCACCCAGCACCCGAGGCCATACGATATTATGATATTATTATTATACTAAGCCTCCGTGGCTTAGGCGACAGCACGCCGGCCTCTCACCGCTGGGTCCGTGGTTCAAATCCCGGTCACTCCATGTGAGATCTGTGCTGGACAAAACGGAGGCAGACAGGTTTTTCTCCGGGTACTCCGGTTTTCCCTGTCAAAATTTCATTCCAGCAACACTCTCCACTATCATTTCATCTGTCATTCATTTAATCATTGCCCCAGAGGAGTGCGTCAGGCCTCGGCAGCCGGCACAGTTCATATCCTCGCCGCTAGATGGGGGCTTCATTCATTCCATTCCTGACCCGGTCGAAGACTGGAAGCAGGCTGTGGATTTTCATTCATTATTATACTGCTTCTCATATCATCCGTTAGTGTGCTTCCTAGATATTTAAAAACTGACACTTGTTCAATATCGTCCTGGCCTATCCTTACTTTGTTCCCTCTTGCGCTTATCACCATCGGCTGTGGCTACGCGGGCTAAAGCGCTGCGTTAAATCAAGGGGCCAAGCTCTCTGCTGACTCGGTAGACGCGTGGGTTCGAGCCCCACCGTCGGCTGTCCTTGAAATGGTTTTCCGTGGTTTCCCATTTTCAACACCAGGCAAATGCTGGGACAGTACTGTGCCCAACTCTAGGAATGGGTATTCCAAGATTCAGACACCTAGATATCAAGGGAAAGGCTGTAGCCGCTTTTGAAAGTTGAGATATTTGAATATCGCGCTACATTGCTTCTCGAAGCATTTGGAAAAAATTTACCGATAGTTGGATGTCAAGTGACGTAGCGAGTAATAGCAGAGGTGGAGGCTATTTATTGATTAAATAGTTAACTATGGAGTAGAGACTTGAGACTTGGATCAGATTACTGGCACGGCCAAATAAAAGAGAATGCAATTAGTATCAAGTAAATCGGACCAGGGATTCAAGAGATATGAGGATTTCTAGATATCAGGTGATGACGCGTGACCCTGGCAGTTTTGAATAAAAGCCAGCTGGCCGAGGCATGTTCAGCTCATTCTAACACAAGCACTTGGCGAGCAAGTTGCATCTACGCTGAGCCAAGGCACATGGTTGCCGAATCTACGCAGAAGTTCTTTTCAAGTCGTGATAGTCACGAAAAGTGCTGCGCTACGAGTTGGAACTTAGTAAGTTTCTGGTGAGGAGAATCACTGAGGTGATTGATTTTTCTACAGACATTGGTGGAAATATTTATATTTTCACAAGGACATATGCTAGACTTTGTCTAGAAATAACACTTTGTCACAGTCCAGTAGTAACATAATACTTGGATATTTAAATCCATTTCAAGTCAGTTTTCATATTTGTAACTAGTTAACCACTTCGATCTGTCAGTACACTGAAGACTAGTCTATAACGGTGGCGTTCATTAGTCTACGCAAGGGAAACTACAGGTTGTCTAGCGCATGGCAGATGGTGATATAACAAACCATGCCCAGGGAACGATCTTCAGAACAGCCGTTAATTGCTTAGACTGTCAGTGTTTTTCTTGTACTGATAAGATTACAGTGAGTTATGTTACAACTGACATATCTAAGAAGAGATCACTTAGATCTGACCCTATTTAAACAAACTGTTATGGCTTTGATAGAAGCCCATATTAAAATGGAACCACAGTTTATTCAAACGTCGAAAGATACTACCACTATGTCTGACTAGACGAATTGTGGGTATATGATGGCGGCGGATACAAGGATTATACGTGATTGTCCGATAGGGCATGTCTATGGATAAATCTGGTACAGACCAGGTTTACTACGCTTCAAGACCATCAAGAAATGTAAGCCACATTTGAATTATATTATGCCTAGCTAATTGGAACAAAATATTTTTCTGCAGATGACCAACACATTTTTTTTCTTCGTATTTAAAGCTTGCAATGATTTACGCAAGACTTGTTAGAGTTATTCTGAGTATTTTCAGCACTCAGAACAGTTTAGGATCGATGACCGAGCATTTCGAGCATTTATTTGAATTTTTCATATTTTTGGGAAACCACGGAAAACAGCCGATGTAACTGTAAAAGTTAAAAATTTATTTTTGTTGAGGAATGGATATTTTTTCCATATTCGAAGGTTCGAACATGTGGATTCTCACATAATGAGATGATAATTAAACACATTTAAAATAATATAATTAATAATAATAATAAAAATCCACTAATAATAATAATAATAATTTTTATAATTTTTCTAAATAATTCTTGGATATTATATTTTCTAATAATCATATGTATTGAGAGAGAGCCTATGAAGTAGTTTAATCATTTCTAGTTTGGAACAGGAGATTTTCCGAAGGATAGTGGTTAGCGCAAGCCCGCATTCAACCAACATTTCAGTTCTGGTTGAACAGTTGATATTTGCATTGAGCAAAGTATATTTTTCAGATAACACGGAGAGGCATGAAACGGGAAGCAAATGATATTTGTATCAAATAGGATATTTTTGTATTTATATAAAATCATGACGTAAATACACTCGAAAGTGAAATCAAGATTTTCATAAGTATGGTAAATTCACGGGTTGAACTGAATGGTAAAATAAAATAAACTTGTAAATTTATTAATCTTCCAGTGTTGATAACAAGCAGAGGCTTGATTTATTGTATAAATTATGGGAAGATAATTTATGTGTGGAGTAGTTGAAATGCCATTCCCAGGTGCGCATGTTTAAGTCGCAGGAATGAAGAGGTTTTTCGAGCATCAATCAAATAGCAGGTTCGATGGCTCAGGTTTATAGTAGGAGTATTGGAACTACACATTTCGTCGTATGGATGACCCGAAGGTTATTTCTTTAAAACCATCAGTTCTTATTTCAACCTTGTTTACGAATTCCATTTAGACTTTGATTTTGCTAGAACCCGGATTTGTCATGATAGTAGTTTATTCTTCTTCAGAGGAAGACCTTTGCCGTTGTTGTTGTAATATTGTGTTCTTACACAAAAAAATAGAATGGGCCACTGCCAATTAAAAATAATTCTTTAACCACGAATAATTTGAAGGATATTTTCAATCCTAGTGCCATGAACTAAATGAATTTATTATGAAACTACAATTCTAATTTCCGCATTCTGTCGAAGAATTGCAAGTTGTGAAAATTGCTAAAAATGGCTATGAATATAAATATTTTTTATAATAATGATTCCAAGTGGAAAATTGAATAGTTGAATGGTTCAACCATTTATTGATCAAGTTGATGATTCAGAAATCATATATTTTGTTAGGAACTTGAAGTTCATAATGGAGTCACTTCTCGAATGTTAAATGTCAGAAGAACAGTTAATTGTTGTTGTGCTTCACACAGTTCTTCGATGCTATGCTCAAGGTCAAATACTTTTCAGATGTTATTAATATGTATAAATAATTTGTGTTGCTTCGATGATGATAATATTTTTCGACGATATATTTTTGAAACTGGAAAAAAAGTGAAAGTTTAGAATTCTATAAACATTTATTCTACGAGTGTTAATATCATGTAAATATTCAATCAGTGATCTACGATATTTCCAGTATAGACAATTAACTTTGAACTGGAATTAAATATTAATAATTTTGGAACACAGTCTACAGGACTATTAATCGGACTTGTGTTTCCAAAAAGATTGTCAAATGTGTTTGGAAAATTTCTGTATATTGTGTGTAAATAAGAGTGTGGATCGCCACACGTGGATGATGCTGCTTTGAGCATCTTTGCAGTCAATTTTAACTTCAAAATAAACTGAGATAATTTTACCAGATGTGTCATACCCAATTAAATCTCCTTCTATCCTTATTGTTGCATTGAGCCAAAAATCAGTAAAGCATTTTTTTAAATTTGATGTCGTTTTTGCGATTTGCTTTAACCCATCTGGCGCTACGGGATATTTTGACTCTCGTGCTGACTGATTATTGGTAAAATGCATATGTGGTCGTGCGGACTCCGGTCTAAACGGGCACAGTACCTTCTGACAGGCCACGGCCGCCGCTTCCTTCCACATCCTTGCCCAGTTTCATTCCTCTTCATACATTCCATCTCTCATCCCGACGCGCAGGTCGCCCACGGGCGTCGATTAGAAAGACCTGCACTCGGCCTCTCAGGAGGCTACACGACAAAAAAAAACATCGGCTACTCTTTGTCTTGCTCTTAATAATGCGCATTCCATATTGCTCGCAGGTTGCATTCAGATCTGCTATCATTCCATCCTCTCCTAGCAACACCATGTCATCTGCAAATCGAATACACTCTATTCTCCTGCCACCAATGCACAGTGAGTGGGTCAAAATCGAAATCTAGGAGGACAAAATTATTTATTTTCATAATCAAAAAATCAAAATGTATTACTTCGACGGCATTATCATACGATTGCCGCTCACTATTCCGGGATATAAACGCATCTTAGTGTAAATCTGTCTACACTGTTCGAGCAGTCTGAATTGGAGGGTGAATGTTATTGGCTGTGGTTTGGTTGTCTTTGTGGTTAGTGTGATGCTTTAAGATGGAACATGCAGCTGAAGGTATGATCTTTGTAACGTGTTTCAGTTATTAATGGACGTAATTGTTACGTAATTTTAGCTATATTTGCATTATATAATAATTAACTATTATTTTTAAAATTATATTTTCACGTAGATTTTTAGTATGTCGCGTCACCCTGCCTCACTTTCTACTTAGCCTAATGTTAAAATGTAGATAAAGTCTTGTAGTTTACGCCTGTTATAAGATTTTTTGCATCTTTCTGCAACTTATTTAGTTATTGTACGTTTTAGAAGATGCCGCGCAACCAGTTCTCACACGTTTACAACTGTTTGAAGCACTGGGTTCGACGATTATGTCAAAAGTGGAACTTTGTGACTTTGTTAAAAATAAATTAGGGGTAGAAAATTGTTCTGAAGAGATAACTGAATGCTCTATCCAACACCTAGTCATAGACAATTTCCTGCATGTGTAGACGTAGCTTAAAAAGGTCTTACCTAGTGTTTTTTATGACGTAAACACATTATACACGTTGCTTTCACTCTAAATTCATGATTAAAACATAAAAATACTTTGTCCCCCATTTTGACCTACTGTGCGATGTGCGCTCCTCTTCTTCCATCCAGACATTTCCAAACGATATCTTCCAGGTAAATGCACGCCTTTATATCTAGTTGTTGTTGATTCTTGTACGAGCCTTGCGACATCGTGGTCATGTAGCCCCGTGTACTTGAGTCTGATAACCTGTGTCACTGTGATGTCTGTACTACTGTGTGCATTTGCAATTGAGGTAGGAAGCGACCGTGGCCTTAAGTTAGGCACCATCCCGGCGTTTGCCTGGAGTAGAAGTGCGGAAGCCAGGTAGGAATCAAATCCGCCTCTACTCAGTTTTGTCTCACAAGGCTGAGAGTATCCCGTTCCAGCCTTCAGACCAGAATTAAAATTCTTGGGAGAACCGGGAATCAAACCTGGGCCTCCACTGTGACGGCGCTTTGATATCTAGACTGAAGATTTTACCTAAGTCTTCTTCTTCTTCTTATTATTATTCTTCATCTGGCACTACAGCCCGGTGTGAGCTTCGGCCTCCCCAACCACAGATTTCCATCGATCTCGATCTTAGACAGCTGTTCTCCAGGGCCGTACGTTCATTGTTTGCAAGTCCACATCCACTCCATCTTTCCATCGATTCCTTGGTCTACCAGGGCATCGTCGTTTTTCCATTCTGGCTTTATATATATCTAGCAGTAGTGCCCGGCTTCGCCCGGTGGAGTTATTTGTTTTATGGATGATAATGAATACTACTACAGAACTGGAGCGCTCACGGATAAGGATCGGAAAGCACCAACGCTTATTGCAGCTGATAACCTCAGTATACCGCACCAACACCATCACCCTTACACAGAGGCATACTATTGTCATGATGATAACTATTTTAAGGGGCCTAAGAAATCTTTTTGCGCCAATTACTCCCCGTGACAGCAATTTATAAGCAGCTCGCAATTCTGTAGCAGAACACTGGTAGGGGCACGTGATGCAGCCCGCATTGCCAGGCAACAATAGACTTAGGTATTATTGAAGCTATTCTGGAGCACTTGTTCTTCCGACTTACTGAACAAAAATCAATATTTAAGGAGACCTGAGAGGCGTAGCCTAAACTATTCCTCTGGAATCTGGCTGTCATATACAAAACTAATTTTTGGAATCCAACTGGTAGTTCCAGAGATTAGAGCGAATAAACACACAAACAAACAAACTCTTGAGCATTATTATATTAGTATAGATTTTTGGTGTTTTATTTTGTTGTCTTCCATCCTTTCAATGTGGCCCACTCATCGTAGTCTTTGTGACTTTATATATCCAACAATGTCTTCGCTTTTGTGGATGTCATCTATTTTCCTATTAGTTCTTGTCCTCCATTCTCCTCTGTCCAACACAGCACCATATTATTTTCCTCTAAAACACCCTAAGTTTATTGCAATCCTGAACCGACATATTCCATGTTTCTGAGCCATAAGTTAACACTGGTCTGATCAAGGTTTTGTAAATGTTATCATTTCAAATGATCTTGTCGACTTCATCGTTATGCTTGAGTGAAACGTTATGCGTTACGGAGACGGAGACGGTAACGTCATGCAGCCGCGCGGGAAGCCTAAGTTAAAGGGTAATGGAGTTTGGGGCGTCGAGCGACCTGGGGCTTCGAGCGAGGTGAAAATAATACAGGGTGACTCCTAAAGAGGTGTACAAGATGCCAGATGCCAGATATACAAGATGCCAGATAAGAATACAGGGTGAATCCTAAAGAGGTGTGCAGGATGTCAGAGCAAAATACAGGGTGACACTTAACGAGGTGCCCGCGCGGGAAGCCTAAGTCAATGGGTGATGGAGTCTTTTGAAAGAGTCCTGAGCCTTTCTAACATGTGTAGCATTTGTAGCATGCGTCATTTGAAATGATATAACGTCTAGTCTTTCAGACTGACTGTATTTTTTTAGTTTTGTTTTATGCGACAACAATTGCGACTTAATGATTTTCAGATAGGCTCTGTTTCCATTAATAATCCTTCTATTTATTTCTTCACTCACGATGTTTTTATTATTAAACCTAAATACATACGCATTTGAATCCCTAATATCTCTAAGTTTCGACTGTGCATCCATCTTATAATATTGAGTGACCATATTAGTATCGGACTTGAAATACCAGTGGTTAGACCCCACCGTCAGCAGTTCTTGAAACGTCTTTCCGTGGTGTCCCAACTCCAGGCAAATGGTGCTTACTTCCAACCTCTCGCCCAATTTCGTTAATGTTCATACATTTCGTGTCCCATTAACTCCTTTTGTCAGGAAGAGCATCCAGCCTTAAAAACAGTTCTTCTGAAGAGACTCGTCTCACTTCATCTTGACCTCGTAGAGACGGAGTAGAACTGCTCATATCCGCTGTGTATTATTCAGCCTAAATATACCTTCTTCAGAGATATTCCAGTAACTACCGGAAATTGACATATCTTTGGTTGGTTGGTTCCTCAGTTTAGGGGCTGCGACAACGCGGTTATGTAGCCCCGTGTACTTTGGGTGTGTGTAGAATCTGTCTGATAACCGGTGATAATTGTGATGGCTGTATTAGTGTGTGTTATCTGTTTTTAATTCAAGTAAGGCCTGCAGACAATAATTGACTTTCGCTACCAAATGCTACCATCCAAGACACCTAGCTGTGAACTTGGCTGCTACTAGATGCCATCGTAACCAGCCCCTGGTGACGAAAGTTGGAACCTAAGAGCATTAATCAAACCTAACCTACAAACTTTGCTTCACACAAATTTAGTTAGTGGAAGGCTCTTTTATGTGCCATAAATCTATGACATGGGCCCGCCGGCTTTACTTCCCCTCCGAAGGAACGCATATTGAGGAATTTTTAACGCTCTTAAGAAATCCGACGACTTCGGCTGGGTTTGAACCCGCGACCTAGGGCATAGAAGCTCAGCGTGCTACCAACTACGCCACCGAAGCCGCCTGACAAATCTTTATATCTGGTTATCATGCATATTTATGACTTAGACTTGGTAAGCAACACTCTAAAGGTGTTTCAGGTTGAAAGGGCTACGTAATAAAGCAACCTTAAAATCCTGAAAAAACACATGAATAATGAAATATCCACGAAGATCGGTCAACGATGTGCTTATGAAACGCAAACAGGCCCCTAGTTGGCAGCGATCGCAACGGAACATTTCTGAACTAGCGGACATCATTGCGTTTCACGCCAGAACTTTAGCCGAAGCTTTACCAGGCTCTTCATCGGGTTGATCTTCGAACAACTGAAGCAATTGCAACAACTTCTTCCGCTTGCTCTACAGAACTTTAGCCGAAGCTTTACCAGGCTTTTCATCGGGTTGATCTTCGAACAACTGAAGCAATTGCAACAACTTCTTCCGCTTGCCCTACAGAACTTTGGCGAAACAGGACACCTGGATGTAATGGCCAAAACTCAAAGGAAGAGCCGGCTGCTGCATTTCAACTACCTTACCAGACGTGGAAGACTTTGAACAGACTGCGGTGGAAACAACATTTGAAGCGGTGGGGCTGCATTACTGAAGATGCAACCTGCGAATGTGGAGAAATTCTAGATGTTGAACACCTCTTGGTCTGCACGAAATTGCCTGAAGCCTACACGCTGGATGACCTGGTTTCAGCAAATGTTCCTGCAGTCAAGACTGCCGATTTCTGGGCCTCAGAATCAATTTGATATGTACAAACTCTCTGTTTATATTGTAAATATGTTTTAAATTTGTAAATAACTGTATTGTACTGCCCTGCATACGAAACAATAATATATAGCTGGGAATAAGCATTTGCTTAGCCTTCGTTAGTTTCATAACAGCATCATGGGGTTCCGCTTTCCGCGAAGCCAAGCATTAGCTCTGTCGGTAGTTGAGTAGACTACTCTTCGCTGCACATGCGCACGATAATTTAAGTGGGTTTGGTTATCTTCGCTAATTCTTAAACACGCGTTTATTATGTGGCAAAATATAATATTAATTGTGTAGGCATTTTAAAAGAATAATTGTTCGATGGAGTATTGAGTGAATCCATTCCGCATCAACCATGCAGCCCCAAAACATTTCAACCTATTTTACCCAAGTGTTTAGGGTTTGATTGTCTGTTAGTAACTTATTGGTTACAACTACGTTCTGAGAGCTACTTTACATGAGGAAGTTCGCTTCATGTGGTGAATCTTAAATCTAATGAGTGAAAATATCAGTGGCGCATTCTGGTTTGCTACATGAAATGAAAATCCACAGCCTGCTTCCAGTCGACCGACCGGGTCAGGGAATGGAATGAATTAAGCCCCTATCTAGCGGCGAGGATATGAACTGTGCCGGTTGCCGAAGCCTGTCGCACTCCCCTGGGGCAATATTAAATGAATGACAGATGGAATGAAATGAAAGTGGAGAGTGTTGCTGGAATGAAATTATGACAGGGAAAACTGGAGTATCCGGAGAAAAATCTGTCTGCCTCCGCTTTGTCCAGCACAAATCTCGCATGGAGTGATCGTGATTTGAACCACGGACCCAGCCTTGAGAGGCCGGCGTGCTGCCGCCTAAGCCACGGAGGCTCTTATTCTGTTTTTCTACATAATACTGTCAAATGACGACGGAATAATATGTATATTCCAGTGATAAGCAGAGTAAATTGAAAACCGGACACCTAAAAGTTCCTATTAAAGAAAAGACTTGCAACCCATTAGTATAAATATAATTCAATTTTTCCGTTTGTTATTCTATCAAATGATAACCATTCTACTAACAGGGCACGTGATAAAACAGCCTTTAACTCTCACTGTGAAGCCGGGCTTAGATTCAGATTTTTTTAGCGTATGGCTTTTAGTGCCGGGAGTGTCTGAGGACATGTTCGGCTCGCCAGAGTTATGTAGCTGCGTCTATATGGACACCCATTGGGTGAGCTACAAGTACCGTCGCTTGTGAGTGTTGTCTGGGGAGGAAAGTGTGAATGTAAGGACTAGGAGTTGAAAGGTAGCGGCTGTGGCCTATAGTTAGGGACCAACCCCGGCATTTGCCTGGAAGGAAGATGGGAAACCACAGAAAACCATCTTCAAGTTTGCCGGCGGGGAGATTCGAAACTCCTCGCCTCCCGGATGATGTGAGCGACTTCCTGCAACCACGCCGTAACGACCACGGCTAACTCACCCGGTAGATTCAGATGCAGAATTATCTCAAGGTCCGGCGGCTGGACCCACGGGTGTGTTTTAAATGCGTTTTTTTAGATGTTTAATTGTGAAATCGGAGTCAGTCTTTTATGAATATGAAGCTTAAATTCATTACGATGGTATATTGGCTTTCACGGCCAGTAAATTAAAACTCAACAATTTTTCTAGGTTTGATCCGTGTCTTGTGTGGGATTTCGCCTGGGATACCAAGCTGGCTCATCGGCGGGCTTTTGCTGAGTTTTAATTCACTGGCCTGAGAGCTAATATACCATCTTTTTGGAAGCCTTCATAGGGAGGTTATGGCTGCTTGAGCTTTTAGTTCTCGCAGTAAAGAGACGCAGGTGGGATTCGTAAAAAGGGAGGTAGCACACGGTTCGATACTCCTGTGGGGGTCCGGGCGGGGACACCAAGAGCCCGCTGATGAGCCAGCTTGTTGTCCTAGGCGAAACCCAACACAAGACACGGCACAAACCTACAAGAAGTGCTGAGTCTTAAATTCATTGTTTATTAGTGCAATCGCATACTGTAACTTATGTCTACTTGGTCGCTTGGCGTGTTGGTTGGTACCTCTGCTCAGATGTGGCAACAATGAAGAACTCTTACGCCCTTCTCCAATCTGAGAGAATGTCAAGGGGAAAGGGTGGACCTCTCATCTCCTAGCGAGCCAAGCCTCGTGAACTTACATCTTTGGCCAAGTGACCTCAATGGGCTGAGAGAGGAGACATTGCTCTGATACAATCCAAGAGAGTGTTCGCAACCATCGAACAGAGAGTGTGGCAGCACTTCCAATGATGACATATTTCTGTTCTTTTTAATGCCGTGGCCAGTGAGTTAAGTACACCTGATGAATTGTGTCTGCCCGACCAAGCGACCGCAGCCCATCCATTTGGCCTGCAGATATTGGGGTGACGCGTGATCAGCGCGTCGGGTCCCCTTGGTCGTTAATCTTGGTTTTCGTGATCGGCGCACTGCCTCACTGCCAGACAGCTACTCAATTGTCCTCACGAGGCTGAGTGCACCCCGTTCCAGCCCTCACGTCAGTTTTAAAATCCCTGACGGAGCCGGGAATCGAACCCAAGGCCTCCGGGTGAGAGGCAGGTGCGCTACCCCAACACCACGGGGCCGGCACCTCGTTTAACCGGCCCACATTAATTCGGATCTCCGGTTAATGCGGATCAAAATAGTTTAAAAAAATATTTTTACTGTACAGTATTTCTTTTACGGGGTCGACTCTTCTTGAATGCCTTTTCCGCCAAGGATAGTTAAAGACAGGAATTGGAAGTAATAATAATAATATCGCATGGCCTCGGATGCCGGGTGCAAGCTTTGTTATTTGACACCCAGAGGGTAGCTTCCGTGTCGAATTTCGTTGTTCCTTGAAGCACTATGAAATTCAGGGAGGTTAGATATCTAAGCGAACATTATAGCGCTTTCTAGTAGAAAAATGAGGAACTTTGTGTTGGCGAAAACTCCCGAGATTAATTTTGCCATTATGAACACGGCCTATTGAATTCAAATGGGTTCTTTGACATGCCAACATCGTATGACATGCGTGTCTTACATTTTTGCCACCTTTCAAAAATCACTTACCACGGCCAGGAGCGAACCTGCAAGCTTGGGGGTTGGTAGACCGACACGTTAACCACTCTCCCACCGTGCCAAGCAATTGAATAATGATAGTATTCTAGGGTTGATGTACGGTATATAATGTTTAGATTACGTACAGTAATTGTCCGAGGAGTGTTTGCATCGAGAACGGACGCTACAAGAATCAGTCATCTCCTCTTCAAGAATAAGAAAATCGTTTTAATATTAGTAGTGGGATGATGACAGAGCTGTCTCACTTAGCAAGTTGTGAGCCCCTGCGACCTTGGAATGGAAGGAGCCATGCTAGGAGGGCGTGCTTGGATTGGTTTTTTTCGTCTCGTTGTGCTCTTTACGGGAATGTAGGTGTCGAAAAGGTGAACTTAGGGTTTTGGGTCAAAACGTGCGTTTTTCACATTTTTGCCGATTTTTGGAAAACGGGCCATGCTAGGAGGGCGTGCTTGGATTCGTTTTTTTCGTCTCGTCATGCTCTTTACGGGAATGTAGGTATCGAAAAGGTGAACTTAGGGTTTTGGGTCAAAAAATGCGTTTTTCACATTTTTGTCGATTTTCGGAAAACGGGCCATGCTAGGAGGGCGTGCTTGGATTAGTTTTTTTCGTCTCGTCATGCTCTTTACGGGAATGTAGGTATCGAAAAGGTGAACTTAGGGTTTTGGGTCAAAAAATGCGTTTTTCACATTTTTGTCGATTTTCGGAAAACGGGCCATGCTAGGAGGGCGTGCTTGGATTAGTTTTTTTCGTCTCGTCATGCTATTTACGGGAATGTAGGTATCGAAAAGGTGAACTTAGGGTTTTGGGTCAAAAAATGCGTTTTTCACATTTTTGTCGATTTTCGGAAAACGAGCCATGCTAGGAGGGCGTGCTTGGATTCCTTTTTTTCGTCTCGTCGTGCTCTTTACGGGAATGTAGGTGTCGAAAAGGTGAACTTAGGGTTTTGGGTCGAAAAATGCGTTTTTCACATTTTTGCCGATTTTTGGAAAACGGGCCATGCTGGGAGAGCGTGCTTGGATTCGTTTTTTTCGTCTCGTTGTGCTCTTTACGGGAATGTAGGTGTCGAAAAGGTGAACTTAGGGTTTTGGGTCGAAAAATGCGTTTTTCACATTTTTGCCGATTTTTGGAAAACGGATAACGTGATGATGACGTGCGTGATAGTATGTTTTCGTCTCGTTGTGCTCTTTACGGGGATATAGATATGGAATAGGTTAAAAGCTGGAAACATGTTTTTTTTAGTCACAAATGGGTTTTGTGATTTTCCCTTATATTGTGAAAACCGAAAACGTGAGAATGACGTGTGTGATAGTATTTATTTCGTTTCATTGTCCTCTTTACGGGGATATAGATATGAAAAAGGCAAAAAGCTGGAAACATGGTTTTCTTATGGAAAAGGTGTTTTTTGTTCATTTTCGCGTTATTTGGAAAACGAATGAGGCGATTTTTATGATGGTCATGTCGATGTATTTATGTCGTTCTGTTTACGGGAATGTAGGTATGGAAAACCTAAAATGATGGTTTCCGTTATTTTTTTCGAGATCGTTGAGGAAAACGGGGAAAAATGTAAGAAACCAGATTTGAAGTCACGTTAGGTTATGCGCTATGATGTTAGTAAAACATTTATGCATTATTATTATTATTATTTGTCTTGACTGGTCAGGGCTCACACGCAGAGAGAGAACATGTTTAATGCAATGAGAATTGAAAGCATTGAGACTGACCCACGGCGATCCAGACAGACACAGGTCTTATCATCGTACGTGCCTCGCAGCAGAGAGAGATAACAGCCTGTTGTTCGTATGCAGGTGGCTGTTATCTGACCCAGACGTGTTACTCGATATCTCGATGAAGGACATACAGCTCTGTCGAAAAGCTGATCATTGCATTCCCACGCATACTCATGCAGAGATTGCAAAAGCTTGTGAGAATCGCTCTGACTTGTGCGCTCCATGACATCCTACTCGTAGGAACAAAAAAAAGTAAAGTGTTAACTTTGCATCTTGTTGAGGAGACATATATGTTCTGAGGGTAAGAGAGACTCATCATTCTCGTGTTCATCTTTGAAGGTGACGGATGCAAGTGCCTTATGCTCTTTGTGAAATATTACGTGAACTGCGACCATACTTGTACTAAGGTAGGTTCATTATTGTTAATTATGACATGATTGGTTTTATTGTTATTTTGTGTATGCATGAAAAGTAAGTTAGTGACTGATGGTATTTTTGGGGGATTTCGTTTGTTGCAGATTTTTAAAAACAACATTATTAAGTCTGGGAAAGCAGACAGAGAGAGACAGTGACAGTGACAGTGGCGGCAAAGAGCACATTTGCTGAAAGTATTATAATTCATTATATGGTGAGTAGAAGCCTCCGTGGCTTAGGCGGCAGCACGCCGGCCTCTCACCGCTGGGCCCGTGGTTCAAATCCCGGTCATTCCATGTGAGATCTGTGCTGGACAACACGGAGGCAGACAGGTTTTTCTCCGGGTACTCCGGTTTTCCCTGTCAAAATTTCATTCCAGCAACACTCTCCACTATCATTTCATTTCATTTGTCATTCATTTAATCATTGCCCCAGAGGAGTGCGTCAGGACTCGGCAGCCGGCACAGTTCATATCCTCGCCGCTAGATGGGGGCTTCATTCATTCCATTCCTGACCCGGTCGGAGACTGGAAGCAGGCTGTGGATTTTTTCATATGGTGAGTACATGTTGTTCCATTACTTTTATTGTTGTTGTTGTTGTTAAATGTATGTTATTTATTTCACGGAAATTTATATACTTATGGCGTGTATTTATTATTGTTTCAGAATGAAGATATATATGGAGTGAATAGGTTTTAACTACTTTGACGCTTTCGATATTAAAAAAAAGAGGTGAGTCTTTGTAAATGACTTTGTTATTTTCGAGTGAGTGTCTTATTTATGTGTGCACACTTGAAACCTTTTGTTTTTAGTAAGTCTTATGAATGAATGAATGAATGAATGAATGAATGAATGAATGAATGAATGCATGAATGAATGAATGCACATGTTTAATGTATATAACCATGACTAATAACGGATTGTATTGGTTTGTTTTTCAGATAAATCATTGGAAACAAAAAAAACAAGATAAACCTTGTCGTTGATATTAAAACTATATCAACCTTGTTGGTGATCATTTCCTGCTGGGGGCCCAAATTGCTACAACCATTGTGTACCTGTGAACGAGATTGTGTGCCAGTCAGTAAAAAAATCGATTAGTGTGGTCGTTTGGAATTGCAGATTTTGGATTAACCTATTTTAAGGTAAGGGTTGCACGTTTATTTGTCCATTTTATAATCATGTCTATATCGGAGAGTGAAGTGTTAGTGTGGCAGCCTTTGGCCAAATGTTTCAAAACGCGAGTATGCTCAGGCCGAATTTACAATGCGAATCACTGTCTGTCGCCTAAAGATTTTGTGGAATTATGTTTTCCCATTTTTTTGAGTGAATGTGAACAAGGCTTAAGATTGCATCAGGCTTTAAAAATAAACTTCGAACTACTATGTGAATTTACGTTGATAAAAAATAATGTTGAAGAGAAACACACCTTCAACCTTTGTACAAAAATGGAGAAAGTACTGATAGCCGATAATTTGGAAACGTGGTATCAGGAGAAAGCTATTCAAGCGCTTATCACTAAATTTGATAAGTTGCAAGAGGGTCCCAGTGGCTTGGCCCTCAATAGCATTGCCTATTTGCAAATCAATATTTGTAAATACAATCCATTGAATGCAGGAAGTAGCTATATTGCCACGCCGAGCTTTATCGCTTCGAGAAAGGCAGTGATCAACATACGCAACAAAGACGATTACTGCTTTTTGTGGAGTATAGTGAGCTGCCTGCAACCCTGTCAGGGCAGTAATTGTGATAGACCAGGGAAGTACAAAGAATTGTTTAACCGCATGAAACAAACTCTCAATCTCGAGCGTGTTTCATTTCCCATGCCTCTAGATAAAATTCATTTATTTGAGAAAGATAATCCAAATTTCTCTTTCATGGTGTATGGCATCGAAGGATCCAATATTGTGGGCCCCTTGTATGCCACCAAACAGGTAAAGCAACATCACATTCACCTGCTTTTCCTGTCTGATGGGGATAAAAGCCATTACTGTTGGATAAAGAATTTAAGTAAATTGGTGAGCAGCCAAATGTCAAATCATGATGGTAAGAAACATATTTGCGAGCGCTGCCTTCAGTATTTTACAACTGATGAACTTTTGAAACGACATACGGAAGACTGTGAAGGGCAGACGGCAGTAAAGCTAGTCTTGCCCGAAGGGAATGACGCAGTCTTAAAATTTAAGGCCACTAATAAACAAGAGATGGTACCATTTACTGTTTACGCTGATTTTGAGGCCCTTACTGTTCCCATTCAGGGATGTGAACCAAGCCCCCATACAAGCTCAACCTATCCAGTGCAGAAACATGAGCCTTTTGCTGTAGCCTATTATGTTGTCTGTCACTATGATAATTCACAATGTGAGTATGTAAGTCACAAAGGTCAGGATTGTGCGCGGTGGTTTGTTGATCAAATGGCGGCTTTAGCAGGCAAAGTAGAAACTATTTTGAACAACCCTGTACCAATTCAAATGAATGACGTACAGCAAAGAGAATATGATCAAGCCACCACCTGCCACATATGTGAAAAGCCAATCTTAGGCGGAGAAAAAAAAGTAAGAGACCACTGCCACAGGACAGGGCATTTTAGAGGTGCTGCCCATAACGAATGCAATTTGAAGTACTCTACACCTCGCTTCCTCCCTGTCTTCTTACACAATTTCTCCCGGTATGACCTTCACTTCATTGTAAAACAATTTGCTCATGTAGATAAGAGCAAATTCAGCATTTTGGCTAAGAACCATGAGAGCTTTACCTCACTTTCATGGAGAAAAGGAAGCATGAGCATTCGCTTTCTCGACTCATTCAAGTTTATGTCTAGTTCGCTGGATAGTCTTGTGAAAGGCTTAAGCGAAGATGAGTTGAAACATACCCATTCCCACTTTACGGATACAAATCAATTTAAATTGTGTGTTCGTAAAGGCCATTTTCCATACGATTATGTGGAAAGTTACGAGGTGCTTGAAGAAACGACTTTGCCGCCAAGAGAAAAATTCTTTTCTCAGTTAACACAAAGCACCATCAGTGAAGAAGACTATGCCCATGCACAGCATGTTTGGCGAGTGTTTGGCATAGAAACCATGGGCCAGTATGCTATGCACTACTTAAAATTAGACGTGTTGTTGTTGACCGACGTTTTTGAAACGTTTCGTCAGCTATGTCACACGATTTATGGCCTTGACCCCGCTCACTACTATACCAGTCCAGGGTTAAGTTGGGACGCCGCCCTCAAATTTACCCACATTGAGCTTGATTTACTGACGGATCCCGATATGGTACTCATGATGGAAAAAGGGATTCGTGGGGGATTCGTATCGCTCAATCAGCGACATGCCAAGGCAAATAATCATTACATGCCTGATTATTGTCCCGAAGAACCTGAATCCTATCTAATGTATTTCGACATAAACAATTTATACGGTCACGCTATGAGTCGACCACTGCCGTACAGAAACTTTGTCTGGCTGTCTGAGGATGAAATTAAAGATTTTAATGTGCATAGCGCTAGCAAGCAACAGGACGTAGGGTATGTTCTTGATGTCGACTTAGCTTATCCCCCCCATCTCAGACAGCGTCATGGTGATTTCCCCTTTTGCATAGAGAAAATGGTGCCGCCCGAGAGTAAGGGCAATCATAAGAAATTGATGGGTACCTTGTATGATAAAAATCACTATGTGTTGCATATTGACATGCTGGTAGAATGTTTAGCTCAGGGCTTAACCCTGAAAAAAATCCATAGAGGTATTTCTTTTTGTCAGAAACCGTGGTTGAAACCATACATGGATTTAAATACCAGTCACAGACAAAGTGCCACTCAACCATTTCAAATCAATTTTTTTAAACTGATGAATAATTGTATCTATGGCAAGAGTTTGGAAAATGTACGGCAGTATAGGGACATTAAATTGGTCAACACATGGCATGGACAATGGGGGGCTCAAAAATATATTGCAAAACCAAATTTCAAATCTTTAAACATTATTGATCATGATCTACTGACTATTGAACTTGCTAAAACTAAAGTGGTCATGAATAAGCCTATCTATTTAGGCCAAGTCATTTTAGATTTTTCAAAATTGCACATGTATAAATTCCATTATGGTTTTGCAATACAGCGATTTGGTACCATTTCCTTGTTATATACAGACACGGATAGTTTTATTTACCATATCCGTGACTGTGATCCGTATGTCGTTATGAAACAAAACCCAAAATGGTTTGACACGTCCTCGTTTAGTGACAAGAACGTGTTCGATATCCCCCGTCTGAACAAAAAAGAAATTGGTTTAATGAAAGATGAGTGTTCAGACACCATGATGACTGAGTTTGTAGGTCTCGCTCCGAAAATGTATAGTTTTCGACAGGTGGATCGATGCGAATCTATGCGAGCCAAAGGGATTAGCCAGCATGTGGTTAAACGTCTCTGTGTGGATGATTATTTACATGTCCTTCAGACCCACACAGCCATGGCACATAGTCAGTTTAGGATTCTCTCAAAAAATCATGATTTATTTTTAATGAAGCAGCGAAAACAAACACTCGCTTTGTTGGACGACAAGAGACAGTGGTGTCAGGATATGATGACAAGCGTCCCATTTGGTTACAACCAGTAGTGGTTGTAGCTATTGTTGTTGTACAACACGGCAAGTGTTTGGTTTGGTTGCTATCAAATGCGAGATGCCATCTTGAGCCTCGGAATAAAAATAAAAAATTGTAGTGTATCATATAATTTTTGTTTTTTAACCTGTGTGCATGGGTGTATGCATGGATGTGTAAATGTCTGTAAATAGTTGTACATAAACTGTATGTCTTGTGCTATTTGCCTGTCAACGCATAAAGAGAGCCATGCATCAACGTTTGCATGGTTCACTGTGCACAGGCTAGATTAAAAACATGTTGACTTCTTTAGGTTAGGTTAGGAAAAAAAAAACAAACAAGTAGCCACCCTCACTATTGTTGTCGCTTAGTAGGCCTCATGTTTCGGCAAGGTGACCATTCACCCTCAGTAGGCATGCGGCTTAATAGGCCACACTAGGGTGTGGCTTAGTAGGTCTCATGCAAGAACAAAAGAATAATAATCTGCTGCTTTTACGGAGGACAAAACTCTCACTTTATGGCTAGAGTTATGAGTGGTGATATATTTGAAATATTTGAACAGAAATTGTTTCTTTAACCTGTTACATGTTTTTTTCCTAACCTAACCTAAAGAAGTCAACAGACAGATGGTTATTTATTTGTGTTTTGCTTATTTTTTATTTTATTTTTGCCATTGACTTAGGGGACAGACAGTGTATATAGTACATAGTATTTTTATTTATTCACTTAGTAAACGGCAACGACTACTTTTCAGATTCAATCATGAGCCATGATGAAGATCGTTTTATCGTCACAAAACACACCACGTTCAATGAATATGCCACGATGATGTCTCATAATCCTCAACGTGTGGCCTATCCTTCAGAATATAGAAACACGAAAGTACGCATTGATACCATGTTTTATGACATCATTATGGATGATGACATAGTTTATGATCCAGGGCATCACTTTTGTAAATCCTGTATGCTAAATTTTGACTTTGAAAATAATGTATCCACGCAAGTGATTCATAAAGCATGGTACGGTTTAACCATGAATCAAGTGATTGTTAAATTAGCTGACGAGGATCATTTTCCAGATTTCTGGTGTACAATATTTACAAAACCCCTGTTTAATGTTTATTTTCCAATAACTTTTCAAATGTTTTGTTTTCATTTTTATAAATTTCCTGCTGAGGAATCAATCACTTCGTATCGACAACAAGCATTTCGCCAACTTTGTCTTGGCTTACCTATCAATCAATATTCGCCTCATAGAATGAGATTTGTTAGAAACTAACCACATGATGTCATGATTATCGCTTTTTTTTGTTTACATTCGGCTTTCAGGTGCATACTTGACGTTTAGAATACATTTGGCTATTTTGTTTGTTTGTTTTAGTTTATCGTGTATACACGTTGATAAACACATACACACTGGTTTAAATTTGTAGTTTTGAACTTTGTTTTGTTGGATGTAGACATGGTTATTAAATGCATAGCGTGTTAACTTTGCCTTTTTATAGGTTACCAAAAGCATTCCATGTTTGCTCTTAGTATTTGTTGATACTATTTATTTAACAGAATGTTGTGTGAATTTGCACATCAACAGAGCAAACGAATACAAGTCATTCGAATAGGGAATGATAGGCTAATTCCCATTCACAACAGAGACATGCATTTACCTCCAAGAGAGAGAGAGAGATCTTGAAAATGATTCACACACTTAATTTTGATAAAACATTTCCTATTAAATAATTTCCAAATGTATGTTTTGACTGAAAAAAATATTTTTGTAAATTTATCCAATACTATCCATCTACAACTACAGGTCATAAACACTCAGGATTTAAAAAAACCAACAACACACTTTAATGTACAAAAGTTATTGTTGTTGTAATATAAGAACGAGAGTGTTAGAAAGTAACACTCTTTTCTTTGGTTATAGACAACCATGGACGCCTTGAACGCCATTGGTCAAGATTGTGGCTTTGCACGCAAGAAAATGAGTGAATTGCCTACGCAAACACCCTTTCGCATACATAAAATTCAAAAACTGAAAACCAAATTTGGTGAACGAGCTCTTTGCATTTGTCAAGACTTTGAGACATTTCTTCCCACACGATTTAATAACCTACCTGATAATGTTATGGAAGATGTCAATTCCAGTATTCACCCTGTCTATTTAATTTATGAGGGTGAAAAAAATAATCGATGCATGGTTCGTTTTGTAAAAATTGAAAACGAATAATCATTGTACGCTAGCCGTAACTTTTTTGTTTATTCATGCCCTACTCTTTAATGACTATAATAAAATAAAATTATTTTTTGGGTTCAACAGTTTGACGTTTATTAATTGTTGCTCAACGTTTACCATGATAAATAATAATAAAAATAAATTTTCAAAACTTATGCTTAATGGTAGATTTTTTTGTTTGTTTATAGGTTTAGTACAATTACCATGTATATATAATTTTTTATAATAATAATGATGAAACTATTAGTTAAAATAATGGACTTTTGTCCTTTTTTATTGTTTGTGATTTAAAATAGCATTTATAGCAATTTTTATGCAATTTTTATTATAATTTATAATGATCAAATTCTAGTAACATGTTATTTTATTCAATAATAAGCGTTTAACAAAAAAAACTGGTTCTAGAGTAGATAAAGATTTCATGCTGACATTCGTTCTGCTAGACTGCTATTTGAAGCTGATGAATAATGATGGACTTTTGTCCTTTCTTTTGATTGTTTGTGATTTAAAAAAAATAGGTTTAGTACAATTACCATGTATATATAATTTTTTATAATAATAATAATGAAACTATTAGTTAAAATAATGGACTTTTGTCCTTTTTTTATTGTTTGTGATTGAAAAAATAGATTTACTACAATTAGTAATAATTTTTAACGATGCACTGCTGTCCCTTTTTTATTGTTTGTCATTTATAATTATAATAATGAAACTATGAGTGAATAATAATAATGGAAAAAAACACAACATGGACTCTTGTCTTTTTATTTATTTTTTTGTCATGATAACAGTGATACTATACATTTTTTTAAACATAAATTCATTACGTTAAAGTCCATATCTAGATAAAAGTAATTTGCTCTTCATAGCACCAATCACTATAAATGCTGCCATTCGTTCTGCTAGACTGGCATCTGAAGCTGTTAATCGTTGCTTGGCAATGCTTAACAAGACTTTGTCGGCAATGCGTCTTAGTGTGGGATCACTGTTTTCATAGGCTTTATCGTGATTAAGACATGCATGATCCAAAGCATTGATTCCCATATTCCCTCTCCTCAAACGATCTTGAAGACGAGTACCAGGGCCGCAAAAGCTGTAAGCAGGTAAGTGAGCTTCGAATGGTAAGTTTTTAATAATGTTATCAATAATTCCACGGCCAGTACACCTGGGACATAGAGGTTTCAATCGGTGAAAAACACTTTTTTTGTTGTTCTTCTTCTTCTTGTTCTTGTTCTTGTTCTTGCTGTTGTTGTTTGTCGGCAGCTCCTGACGAGCATGGTAGGTGGTGGTTGTTTTCCGCATGACAGCCATGGAATGATGAAACAATGTCTTTACACTGAGTTTTATGACCATGATATAATTTCATTAATTGGCATGTGGCACACTGTCGAATGGAAGGTATTTTTGCCATGGTTAATTGCTTGTGATGGGAAAAATGACTGCATGGTTGTAGTTCACTCAATACAGAGTCGTTAGTCCACTCGGCAGGCGCCTTTTCCCAAATTTCTTTGACAGCGTTGGCAGCAACATAAAAAAGAAATGATTTAGGTAGTGCTAATAATTCATGTTGTGTAAAGCTAATCAGTTTTTTCTTGCACACAAAGAACTTTCCAATAGCCTTGTCGATTGTAGTGGCGTCCATGTCTATAACGTTGATGTTATCACCTCACGTGTACACGTCTCACTGCTATCATTGGACGATACACTTTCAGTTTTCATTTTATTGAACAACTCCCAACATGCACTCGTGGTGAGCCAATGAAACAATTGCCATGCATGCGCTAAGGCTTTATTCTGAATATTGTCGCAAGGACAAGTGTCCATAAGCGTTTGCAGGGATGGACAACCCAGATCTAAAAGGTCAATACATTGACAGTGAGAGGGTAGAAATGGTTGAAGCCACTGGCGTTTTTCACTCCCTTTAACAAATAAGACATTGGCCGAGGACAAATGGGCTTTCATGACAATGTCAAGATACTTGTAAGAAATATCACCCTGGTTCCATGCTAACTGCAAATGATTTTCAATCCATTGGCTCTGTTTTTTATCTTTTTCACTAAGCAACTCGAAAGCATAGGGAGGTTTAAACACCAAATGAATAGGGTTAGACACCCAAAACGTACTACAATCGATAAAAGCAACTTCCTTAAATATAAATTTGTTGTCTGCAATTTTAAACCCCTGACAATCCACGATGAGTGTACGCATCATGCTTTTTTATTTTTACTTGTTACCTCATTGACGTCTAATCAACAACTAACCCATGCCATGGTTTAACATGGCAAAATCAAAGGACTTTAGGGGAAAAAAAGGAAAAAATGAATTGAACAACAGCGAAATATTTGTTGAGGTTTTATTCATAACAAAAAAAAAACTTACACTTTTATTACAAACAAGTGTGTTGGCTTAATTTGGAACAGCATTCAAATGAATAGTTTGCACATACGGTCCACAGGTATCTCCTAGTTTTGTAGGGTCTGGTACAATAACCGGATAATTCAAACTCCATGGAATATTGCCCACATCATAGCGATTGAGGTAAGGGCAGGATGGACTCCATCGCTGATGATCGCTAAAGGCTCGATCCCCTATTTCCCAGTTTCCAATTTCAATGTTGCAAAAAATACACTTGACCACATCCCCACGTTTTAAGTAATAAAATCCGCTCGCAGCCAATTCTCCACAATCCATAAAGGGAACTGTCCATGCTTCAAAAGTTTTCAAACGATTAAATTCACATTTTAAATTCCATGGTTTGTCTGTCACGTTGTTGTTGTTGCTGTTGCTTATTGAGGGACACATGATGTTTGTTGTTGTCGTATGTGCGCACAGTGCCAGAGCGCAACAGATACTGTGCATGCAGACGCTTATCATCAATCCTATGAATGATGATCTTTTTTTGTTTTCATTCGACCACAGATGGCTTACATGCTGGTGACATAATTGGACAAAGGATGATATTTCACTTGTCTAGCATGAATAATCAAACAGTAGGCACTGGTATGGTCTGGGACATTTTCTTGTGTTTCAAAATCTACCCTTAAATCAATGGTGGTGATTTTCATAGATTCTTCTAGATACGAACAGTCGAAAACAATCAGTGGTGCTTTTGCTTTAAACCCTTGTGGCGACAACATAGGACAATCCTGTTGTTCATAATAAGACGATTGAAATTTAGCGAACATGTCATAAAGGGGACCAAACTTATTTTTTGAAAAATTGAGTTCCAACCCCTCATAGGGAAAGCAAACATTATTTAAAAATAGTCGTATATTTCTCAAGTGAATGTGATCAAACAAGGTGACATCTTTGCTTTGTTGGTATTTTCTATTGGTTTGAAAACCAATAATAACATAGAGGGGTCTCTCGGTAGAGCGAGCCGATTTGACACTCCAACTATGAGTGTCAGTGGTAGGTAGCAAGGGGTATTCATGCAGACACCAACTTCGAAAGGCGATAGGCAAGGCTTTATCTTTTTGCACCAAATTTAACATGCTTAGCTTTTTACGATCCGATAGCGTCACATGGGGCACTTTCCATAGTAATCGAAGCAGTTGAATTTTTGAGTCTATCACTTGGTCAGAGGCTCCTTTCAGTGCATTATAATCACTGCGGTCTCTCACCAGATACAAACTTTGTCTTGCGTTTAAAATAATACGCTTGTGATCTTCGGCAAAGCCAAGGAGTAATTTTAAGGGTAGGAAGCCTGTAAAAGTGCCATCGGTATGAACTAGCCAGTTATTGCTACTGTTGGGACACCATCCTGCCATAGAAAGCGTTTTACTTTCCTCCTCGCTATAGGATGGATATAATTTCATAAGACTAGTCATGCCCACATTTCGAGTCATATCTATGACAATATCATTTATCACATAACGTACTTCAGAAAACAGAAAAGCCAAACCATGATTCGCCAACGCAGACGTTGTGGGCGTACTGCCATCTGCTTTCATTAATTTACCCTCAATTTGAAGGACACTTTCATGAGGTAGAGTAAAAATATCTTGATTGTTAATTATGAATTGAATCTCGTCATTGTTATTCAGACCTGTTGCTTGAGGTTGATAGGAATGCATATCAATGCGCACGACGCCATCTTCCACTTGTATGGGATTTAACACTTGCAACAGCTCTTTGTTCATGATTGGGGTGTAGCGTATAACCAAGGCGTTGTAAGCGTTGTCGGTTTACCCGTGTCAACCGTTTCATACACGGCGGGCAACTAACCGACCTCGTAGACGTTGTTGTTGCTTTATAGATAAATTTCATAGCGTCTTTAAAACCAACTTGTAGGTCACAGGGGTGTTGGCGTCCAAAGCAATCAGTTGTTGGTTTCTATTCACTAAGCGTAAGGTAATATTACTAATATCACTGACACACACAGAATGATAGAGAACCACTGAAGGGTTTTCACGAATAATATAGCCGCAAGGAGAGGTGACAATAAAATCATACAGGGAATGGCTTTGTTCTTGATTCGTAAATACGTCTCTAATAATATTGCAAGTTACAGAAATGTGATGGTCCTCGATGAATTTCACTGGATAATCTGATTCATGGGGTTGCTGAGCTGCCAACACTCTTGGTTTAAATCCTAATAAAGGACCAATAGAATGAACTCGTGTTTCAAAGTCAATGTTAAACGTAGAGAAAATACGACAGCGATGAGTTATTGTATTGGCTGTAAGTTCAAATTTGTGTGTCCCATCCGCAAATGGTTTGACACCAAATTGTTTTATCATCGACACGCTAATGGCCTCATGCACATCGTCTATAGTATAACCTCCAGGGGGTAGTGTCAACATATAATCATCATAATAAAATTTGTCATTAATATCCACTTGAATATTGTAAATTCTGTTGTAACTTTCCAAAGAAATTAATCCTAGCACATAGGATTGTTCGGGATGCAATTCAATGGGAGGGAAAAAATCCAGGGACACTTCAGGCCCGCGACTGTGCACGGTAAAGGTCTTGGCGTTGACATTCATAATGATGAAACTGATGGCTTAACGCGACCTCTTATATAAAAAATGTAAACTCAAACGACCACACTCTTGACTGTCAAAGGTTTGTTGACGATTCACATTATAGAATATCTTTACCCGGTTTCCCAAATAACGTATCAACTCGATCGGGGGTGGTAAATTTCCATAACTGTCAAAGTACCATACTGTGGAACCTTGTTTCACATAGGCTACAAAATGGGTTCCTGGGCCTGCATCATCATCTAAATTCATCATGGCTCGTTCTTCTTTCCACGGTGCTTTAGGTAATTCATTTCGCATAAATACACCTCGAAAATGAGAAATCTTTAGTTGTTTGGCATAGCTTTCCACTTCTTCATGGGTCATGGCATGACGAGGCAGTTGGCTTAAGCGCTTATCGATGAAGATGGACATTTTTTTTTTTCCTTAGACGGTAGGCCATTACCTTGTGGATAAAAGACTGGCTTTAAAGGGTTGCCATTTCTAGCTCCCATCGCAATGGCTTCTAACGTTTTATTGTGTCGCTCGCTTTCTTTGAGTTGTTGCTTGCCTTGCTCGACGGCTTTTATGGTTTTCGCTACAGCGCTGGCACCACCCAAAAGGGACCCCAAAGCTGCCAACCCTGCAAATAAAGCCGGCAAAAAACCCCCACGCTTAGCAACAGGAATGACTCGCCCACGTTTTTGCTTTCTTTCTTTTCTTTTTATCGATACATAATGCTGCGATTTCGGAGCTGTAGACAATCGCACCGCTTGTAAAGCTTTTTCGATAGCCACTCTTTTTAGATTTTTTTTAGTTTTTTTACGTTTTAACACTGGGTGTGAGGCAGATCGACTTGGTTCCCGACCTGGCTTTTTTCTCTTTTTGAGATTTGATTTTTTCATGTTCATAGCATATCTTTTTTTCACCATGCTGCTACTTGGTGAACCTTTCACAGCAAACATTCGATAACAACTAACGTAGAGAACCTTATTTCATAGCACTATATTCCAATTCTATATAAAGCGGGAAATCATTCACCGTTTTCCCAGCTTCCTTTTCCTCAAACGTAAGCATAAGATGAAAGGATAATTCATCTCCCACATTTACTCTTTGATGGTTGTGGGCCAACACTCTATCACCGTTTAGTTGTATTTTTAAATGTTTCTCATCAGGCATGGCATATTTAATATGAATGACACCATCATAATGCAGTCGATAACGACTTAAACCGGAAGCAAGCATATAGGTAAGATCATCATTCACCAGTGGTAGTGGTGGTGGGGAATGGTTTTCGTCATTGTCCAGTTTTTGATTTGACAGGTACACTAAAAATACAGATGGGACAAATTTATAAAGCCTTTTCATTTGATAGGTCACATAACGTTTCGTGCAGACATCATTTTCGTCTCGAGGCTCTTGCACATCAATAATACGATGATGATTGGCTGAATAGCCCTCAGCGGTTAGTCTCGGGGCCATGTGATAGACACTTTGCACTTTGCGATCGACATAGCTTTTTGTTGCCACCTCTCGTGACTGTTTTGACAAAGAGGCGGCCGTGGCCATGGTTACACGAGCTCTCCCAAACACGTCCATGGTGATAGACGTTAACTAACCTTTCTTACTCACCGTTTGCCTATATATATAAACCTTATACACACATGAAAAAAACTCAGTCATCGACACAATGGAATTAATGAAACAACCCCATGCTTTGCCCGTCTCTGATTTGGTTTCAGAGCTATCACTGTCCGTGTGCGAACCTAAACGTCATGGCACCCTATTCCCATCTACCGTTCGATGTATTATGGTAGGGCCTTCGGGTTGTGGAAAGACCAATGTTTTGCTGAACATTATTACCGCACCTCATGGCCTACGATTTCAAAATATTTATATTTTTGCCAAATCCTTGTACCAGCCTCTGTACGTGTATCTGGAACAAATTATGTCTTCGTTAAATAAAGAAGCCATGGGCTATTTTACATTCACCTCACCTCAAGATGTCATTCAACCAGACCGCATTCAACCAGATTCCATTATAATTTTTGATGATATTGCCACTCAACGACAGGCCATTATTCAAGAGTATTTTAGTATGGGACGCCATAAACAAGTGGATTGTTTTTATCTAGCTCAGACCTATTCCAAAATCCCCAAACAGTTGATTCGTGACAATGCCAATCTCATCGTTCTCTTCCGCCAAGACTCTAGAAATCTCTATCATATTTTTCAAGATCATGTGAATCCAGATATGTCCTTTACAGCTTTCACGCAATTGTGTGCTTCGTGTTGGAACCATCATCCCCATGCCTGTTTGGTCATAAATAAACAGAGTGAACGATGTGAGGGACGTTATCGCTTGGGTTTTGATCATTTTATTTCTGTTTAAAAAGACCTAGGGTTGGACATTTCCTGTTAGTGTGTCTTTACCTTTACCATGGCGAACGCCATAGGGTACAAGAAACATGTTCAAATCATGCAGCGTATTATTGAGGCACGAAATACGATTCGACATAAATTTCGTGAATTGCAACGTTTAAAAAACGTCAATCCTTTACCCATGATAAAACATGCTCCATCATCGGTTGATCCCATGAGATTTAAACCTAATGCTTCTACTGCTACTGCTGCTGCTGCTGCTACCTCTCAAACCAAACCCATAACAAGTTCAAAATTTACTCAAACAGAATCCACACGACAGGTAAAATCCTCCTCTTCCTCCTCCTCTAATGTTAGTGAACAAGAACATCAAGAACATGAAAAGAAAGAAAAAGAAAAAGAGCATGAACAAAGTGAAAGTGACAGCGAAAGCGTATTTAGTCCTGAAAGAAAAAAGAAATCGTCACCCCTTCAACAGTTTCTAAAAACAAAACAAAAATCTTCCGTCATAGCGGCAACACCGTCTTCCTCCACATCGTCTCCGTTTTCACAAGTCTTGGCAACCCCTCAAAATAAAGCTCAACTCAAAAACATTTTAATCAAACATTATGGGGCAACCCTGGAACCGTATTTGACCCTTCTATTTATTGGAAAGACAGATACCACGTATGGTGTTCGCTATGAGAATGATAGTTTTAAAATTGGGGATTCATCCATTAAATTTGCTCGTACGAAAGCTGTCATTAAAAAGATCAACTATAAATTAACACCAGGTCTGTTAAAGCTGCTATTTTCTCGCACCCCCTCGACACAAGATTTTACGTCCGAGGACCTTGCTAAATATAAATCCATTTTATTAGACACCAACGCTCACAAAAGAAACTATAAATCCTCTCAGCAGGTCAATGCCAATATATCCCAAAAATATAAAACCATCATTGCAAACATCTTTGGTAAGCAAAAACATCACTCTGCCTCTGGTGTAAGGTTTAAGAAATTAAAACCCTACCTAGATATAACCTTTTGGAATAATCCCAATCAGTTAGTAGAGCGCTTATACTTGCTTCATGCATCAAAACAAGCTGGTCACACTGGACATGAGGCGGAAATCGCCGACGTTGAACAACAACTCCGAAATGCTAAAATTATCTTATAAGCCATCCCCCATCAAAGTGGGCATTGCTCATGAATTGCATAAACCAGCCCGACGCATTTATGAACGTCGTCGTGTCATTTCCAAAGGAATCGATGACCTTTGGCAGGCAGACCTGGTTGAAATGATACCTTATTCTAACGTTAACGACGGTGTACGCTATATGTTGACTGTCATTGATGTCTATTCCAAAATGGCTTTTGTTCAACCAGTAAAAAATAAAACTGGTATCTTAGTCACAAAGGCCTTTCAACATATTATTGAACAATCAAAACGTCAACCTCACTTGTTACAAACCGACCAGGGGAAAGAATTTTTCAACAAGGATTTCTCCAGTTTTCTCAAATCTAAGGATATTCACCATTATGCCACCTATAGCAATCTCAAAGCCAGTGTGGTCGAGCGGTTCAATCGAACATTAAAAAGTTATATGTGGAAAGAGTTTACAATACATGGTTCCTATCGATGGATAGACTGGTTACCTCAACTTGTGTCTCGCTACAACAACACCATTCATTCCACCATCGGCATGAAACCTCGCCTCGTCACCAAGAACCTACCCAGACTCAATAGACTGTTTAACCCTATAAAAAGGGTAGATCCAAGGCGACATCGCCTTAAAATTAAAGATTTTGTTCGCATTAGTAAACATAAAAGTGTGTTTTCAAAATCGTATACTCCACAATGGTCGACAGAAATTTTTAAAATTCGCCAAGTCAAGCTAGGTCAACCAGTGACGTATCTCTTAGAAGATCAGAGCGGTCAACCCATTCAGGGACGATTCTATTATGAAGAAGTGCAAAAAACATTATATCCCAACGATTATCTCATTGAACGAGTAATTAAAGTCAAAGGTGCAAAATATTTTGTAAAGTGGTTAGGTTTTCCTTCCACGTATAATTCATGGGTCAATAAACATAATTTTTTGTAATAAAACCCTATTTAATTATATAAAAAACCATGTTTCCAGCTTTTAACCTATTCCATATCTATATCCCCGTAAAGAGCACAACGAGACGAAAAAAACGAATCCAAGCACGCCCTCCTAGCATGGCCCGTTTTCCAAAAATCGGCAAAAATGTGAAAAACGCATTTTTCGACCCAAAACCCTAAGTTCACCTTTTCGACACCTACATTCCCGTAAAGAGCACGACGAGACGAAAAAAAGGAATCCAAGCACGCCCTCCTAGCATGGCTCGTTTTCCGAAAATCGACAAAAATGTGAAAAACGCATTTTTTGACCCAAAACCCTAAGTTCACCTTTTCGACACCTACATTCGCGTAAATAGCACCATGAGACGAAAAAAAGGAATCCAAGCACGCCCTCCTAGCATGGCCCGTTTTCCGAAAATCGACAAAAATGTGAAAAACGCATTTTTTGACCCAAAACCCTAAGTTCACCTTTTCGATACCTACATTCGCGTAAATAGCACCATGAGACGAAAAAAACGAATCCAAGCACGCCCTCCTAGCATGGCCCGTTTTCCGAAAATCGACAAAAATGTGAAAAACGCATTTTTTGACCCAAAACCCTAACTTCACCTTTTCGATACCTACATTCCCGTAAAGAGCATGACGAGACGAAAAAAACGAATCCAAGCACGCCCTCCTAGCATGGCCCGTTTTCCAAAAATCGGCAAAAATGTGAAAAACGCACGTTTTGACCCAAAACCCTAAGTTCACCTTTTCGACACCTACATTCCCGTAAAGAGCACAACGAGACGAAAAAAACGAATCCAAGCACGCCCTCCTAGCATGGCTCCTTCCATTCCAAGGTCGCAGGGGCTCACAACTTGCTAAGTGAGACAGCTCTGTCATCATCCCACTACTAATATTATCTGTGCATGCACAGACTTTAAATAACTTGATGCAGTCAGCTGTTGTCTGGTGGCACCCACGCTCCCTTGTGAATGCGAGGCGTTGGCAGCGCTTCATGGCTTTATCCGCCTCTGCTTGTCAAGTGGGAGTTGATGAGGCACAAACAATGACCAGCCCAGCCTTTGATTGAGACTTTCACAGACGCCAATGTTAGTAACAAGTGTCCCAGTAACCCTCCCCATTAGTAAACACAGCGTCATTCAGCATTGCCATCTTCCTGCCGTGGTAACACAACTACGAGCTGTATTACACTGTTCAACAAATTTTGATGAAAAGTGTGTAAATGATTTCCGTTTGGGGTTTTCACATTCATTTGTGCATAATATAAGTAAATATTACTACTAGGCCTATGATCTTCAAAACCGCCTTGTCAAACACTAAAGAATGTGGTATAATCACTGCTTACACGTACATGTTTCGGTGTTCAATGACACCATCGTCAGCGTAGATTGAATTAAAATTATCTTAAAACTAAGTTTACAGCGATAAAAGAGAAAATGGATCTCCTTACAAAACACCATTACAAATTTAAATAAACAGAAAGCTCACAAAAGAATTAGAAAACACATGAATCATAAGAATAGAATGAATATACGGTAATTAAAGGACTGCTTGTTACTGAATATGGTTCGATTACAGTGAATCGGACCTCACTGCTATATATTGTATCTTCCAGTTATATCACAATCCTTCGGCGTGGTTTAATATCATCGGACGTAATCTCTACTTAGTATAAAACAAAGCCCCCGATTCTTGGATGTTACGGGTAAACTCGAGAACCACTGAATGGATTTTGATAGGGTTTTCACCATTCTGTAAAGGATATCTCGGGGATGATTTCTGTAGAAAATAGTTTATTTATGAACAAAAGAAGCCGAACAGTAACGATTTCAGTGGAAAAGTAGAAAAAAACCTGGCGTCCGAGCGCTTTGTAAGCTTACGCTGGGCATACTGTTAAAAATATCTATATACTATGAATACAAGAAATGTTCAGCATGAAAAGTTCTACAAAATGTCCGCGAGAGCATATGTCTACTTTCAATACATCGCCCAGTATAAGCATTTTTACGTTTTAATTTCTTCCAACCATGTCCATTCAACTACTGAGGCGACAGTTTACGAGCTAGCTAAGGGCGAGTCTATCATCCCTGTTACAGCCTAGCTAGCGGGCGAACCTATTGCCCCAGATACAGCCAGCACCTAACCGTTGAGTCGTGTTGAGTTAAGAGTTCTGAGAAAGGTGGTTGTGTTTGGAGTTTCCCTGGAAGTGCAACTCGGTGTTTCTTCATTTCGCCTGTGAAACACAGTCAACTTAAGATTGGACGGAAGGGGGATTTATGTTTCATGCACCTCGCCATACTTAAATTACGTCTGACAAGAATTTGTTGCCCATGCATCTCCATGATAATATAATTAATAGTCCAGTCAGTGATTTTAACCCATCATGCCGAGATGTAAAACGGATATTGGTCGTTGTTCATTGACATTGAAAAAAAAAAGCGCTTAGCACGTAATGCATTCATAACTGTTCCCGGACGAAGCCGAGTCGGGTTGCTAGTATGACTATAAATCAACCTCAATGGATACGGCAGTCTGTATCACATTGATCTGGTCTAACCCTTGAAATACACCAGAAGATTCCTACTAGTTGGATCGTGTATTTCCCAAAATATGAGGTAATTGTTACCAACCTATGTAAAATGAAAACTGGAGCTAATTTTCAATTTTTTTTCTTTCATATTCATAATCAGCACCACAATATGTATCAAAATTGGCTTTTTTTGTTTCTTTTTCCAATTTACATTTTCACTGTCGAACAGTGTTATTGGTGCGGTACATTTGCAACACGTCCTTGCTAAATGGCGTGAATTACGAAGCTCTTTTGGAAACGTGAAAGTACACAGGTAATTAAATACAACAAAATAATGTTATTGGCAGTGCGTGGATTTTGCTGACATGTCAATTTAATTGGTTCACCACAAACGTTGCTAACTTATCCTGATTATAGTTCCCACATTAGAGAAATACCGTAAAACGAGACGAATTGGATCACTTTTGAAACTTGACTATCTGCAAAGAACCACTGAACTTTATTTAATGTTCTTTTATAAGGTGCGTTCAAAAAGTAACGAGCCGGAGGCATAATTACGGAAACCAGTACCTGTATGTTAGAAGTATTGGCCCTGGCTGTTGAGGCACTTGTCCCACTGTGATACGAGGCGGTGAATGGCTGTCTCATAAAATTCCCTGGGCTGCGAAGTGAACCAGTTCCGCACGTACAGCTGGACGTCGGCGTCCGAGGTGAATCGTTGGCCCCGCAAAGCCCTTTTCAGGGGACCAAACATGGCGTAATCACAGGGAGAGAGGTCTGGACTGTTTGGAGGGTGGCCGAGAACCTCCCATTTGAATTTCTGCAGGAGTGCCGCGACTGTGTTGGCCGTATGAGGTCGTGCATTGTCGTGGAGCGACCACGGCGGCTATGGCGTTCACTGTCACTAGGCGGTCCTGGGTAATGAGTGTATCAACCAGCTGGACGTTGTCATCGGTAATGCAGGGGGGTGCCCCAGACCGGGCATCATCGGCTAACGACACCCGTCCTTCCCTGAAGCGCTTGTGCCATTCCTTGACCCTTGCAAGGTACATGCAGTGTTCGCCGTACACTTGTGACATTCGGCGATGAACGTCCGTTCCCCCTACTCCTTCTGCTGTCAGAAACCGAACAACACCTCTTTGCTCTTCGGTTGACGTCTCCATGTCACTGTTTGCAATGTGACTGGCAGCGTAGGACGATTGATGCATGCTGCTGCTCGCTTTGTATCGTCGCGTGACGTGCACGCGTCCCCTCTTAACGACGTTCTGTGACCTTCCACGCTCTGGTCGGAATCACACCTCGTTACACACGCCACGATTAGCCGATGTAGTCATCGGTTTGTGCATTCCAACCTCCAACTCGTTACTTTTTGAACGCACCTTATAATTGAAACATGAGTCCGTATCAGTAAATTCCATTTCAGATAGAACTTTAATGATGCTTCTGGAATGCTGACGTTCAGTTCAGTAACGGAAATTCAGTTCCGACTACCTATGCAGGGGCACCACGGGCAAACTGGGAATGTTTTACTTCCTCTTTAGATACAAAGATGAGTACAATCAGTCCCATACCAGAGGCATATGATCAATTTATTGATGCCATTAGATCGTGTTCTAAAGAAGCCATTCCAAGAGGATGCAGAATTAATGACATACAAGGTCTTTCCCAGGAAACATCTGCCTTACTGACAAACTACTTCAATTTGTATGAAAGGGATCCTTTTAGTGCTGAAACTATTGCAAGCGGACAACAACTTATCTCTGCTATTTCAGAGTCTAAACGAGAACAGTGGTTAAAATTGATGGAAGAAGTTAACATGGATAGGAGTAGCCATAAGGCCTGGAGGCTACTCAGGCGTCTCAGTAATGATCCTAATAAATCATCTTCTCTTTATAACGTATCTGCAAACCAAATTGCTCACCAACTCGTCCAAAATGGCAAGTCTATAAACTCCAGTTCTAGAACAAAAGTGGATACTAGGCCAAAATTCAGACCAGAGACCAGTATACTTTCTAATCCCTTTACCTTGGCAGAACTAAATGACGCTATAAATATCAGCAAAAATGGAAAGGCTCCTGGTGTAGATGAAATCTGTATTCAACAAATCAAGAACTTTGGACCTGTTACTAGAGAATGGGTACTCAATCTATTTAACAATTGCATTCGAACCTGCAGAATACCCAAAATCTGGAGGAAATCTAGAGTTATAGCATTCCTCAAACCAGGAAAAGATCCCCATGATCCTAAAAATTACAGACCAATATCCTTGCTCTGTCATTTATTCAAGATCTTAGAACGAATGGTTCTGGTAAGGCTTGCAAAAATAGTTGAACCACTTTTGATCCCCGAGCAAGCTGGTTTTAGAAGAGGGAAGAATTGTACATCACAAATACTCCACTTGACCCAATATATTGAAGATGGTTTTGAAAATCGAAAAATAACTGGGGCAGTCTTCATCGACCTAACTGCGGCCTATGACACAGTTAACCACCAAATTCTGTTGAGTAAACTTCATAAGATGACCAAGGACAACAAGCTGACTGAATTTCTTCGATGTCTTCTTGAAAATCGAAGATTCTTTGTAGATTTCCAAGGGCGACATAGTCGTTGGAAGAATCTCTGGAATGGCCTACCTCAAGGTAGTGTTTTGTCTCCAATATTATTTAATATTTACACGAATGATCAACCCTTGCCAGAAGGAACTAAAAGCTTCATCTATGCAGATGATCGAGCTATTCTCACCCAGGGTGATCAGTTTGAGAGTGTTGAACGGAGATTAACGGCAGTCTTAGATGAACTGAGTCCATACTACAGAGAAAACCATCTAAAGCCTAACACCTCAAAGACGCAAGTTTGCGCTTTTCACTTAAAGAATATGCAGGCAAGAAGAAAACTGAAGATTTTCTGGGAGGGTGCTCTTTTGGATCATTGCCCTACACCTAAATATCTAGGGGTAACTCTGGATCGTGCACTCACGTATGAACAACATTGTGGTAACACGAAGCACAAAGTATCTACGCGAAATTCCATTCTTCGCAAGTTATGTGGTACCAACTGGGGAATGCAAGCTCAAACAATGAGAACTACTGCTTTAGCACTGAGCTACTCTGCAGCAGAATATGCATGCCCTGTTTGGTATAGATCATGTCATGCCAAACAGGTAGATATTGCTTTAAATGAAACTTGTCGGCTTATAACTGGTTGCCTAAGATCTACACCTTGTGACAAGTAATATTGCTTGGCTGGCATTGCTCCCCCAGATATTAGACGTGAAGTAGCTGCCAAACATGAAAAATCTAAAGTAGAAGTTTCCCAGACACATCCTCTACATAATTATCAACCTGCTCAACAACGATTGAAATCTAGGCGAAGTTTCCTACACTCTACTGAGTGCCTGTCGGATTCACCTCAATCATCAAGGCTAACTTCCTGGAGATCCAGAAACAATAATCTCAACGGATGGATGGTTCCATCTGAAACTCTTCCTGCCGGTTATGAAGAGTCGTGGCCTACATGGAAGAGTCTGAACAGGCTGCGGTCTGGGGTCGGTCGATCTAAGACCAATATGAAGAAGTGGGGCCTTTCCGATGAGTCAACCTTTTGCGCCTGCGGAGAAGAACAAACCATGGCGCACCTTCTCCATTGCAACTCCTGCCCTCTCATTTGCTCTATGCAGGATGTAGTTCAGGCCACACCAAATGGACGAGATCTTGCCAAATTTTGGTGCGATGTAATTTAATTGTTATTTTGAAAGTACCTTTAGTGTGTTTTTATTTAAAAAAAAGTTATCTATGCTAATTTTACATGATGTATTGCTTCTGATACGAATAAATAAGTAGATTCCATATTGTTAGTAAATATACCCCTAACCAAAAAAAAATGTATTTATACTTAATTAAATGTGTGATATTATTCACCCCAACAAGCGGGGTGAATAGGATCACTCTTTCATTTCTAGGTCTAATCCTATTCAGAAGATCTGTGGGATGAAAGTGACCAATATTTTGGACTCTGAGCTACCCCTAGAAATAACAGGTCATACTTTAAGTTGTTAGTTATTAGAAATTACGGGGCGGAACAGCTAGGTCATCTGCCCCGTCATACTTTAATAAAACTGCCGATAGTGAAAATCTGTATAACAATTTATTACTAAAAGATATACATTTTTAGCGGAATGACAAGGTATTCACTATGTTAATTATAAAATCATCGTAGACACTATTGGGTGTTATAATCGAATGCAAGCATGCACAGACAATATTAAAACGATTTTCTTATTCATGAAAAGGGGGAGGATTCGGAGTATTTTATTTACTGATGATCCGCTCTTGAACTATTCAAAGATTCGGGAATCATGAATTGAAATCACCTGATTTATAGGGCACATTCCAAATTCAAAGAGAAAACGGACCCAGCTCAGAATCTCCGAATTGTGAAAATTTCCCCACGCAATTCCTTATGGGAAAATTTGCACCTCCTTAAGGGAGAAAATAACAATATATAGGGTAATAAAAGTGAAATAAAATCACAGTGGAGTCCCGCTCAACCGTCCTTCGCTTATTCGGCATTCCGTGTTAACCGACACGGGTAGACTTAATTGAATGTTTGGTGTACACTAAATTCGGGGACACCTGGTGTGGAGGGACAAGCACTGGCGAAGAAGAGGAACGATGTCTCACAGTGAAGGATTCTGCATTGGATATGGCTTTAACACACGTGGAAGGCAAGCACAACGGAAGTGTTGATTTTCGTCGATGGCGAGATTTTACAGCAAGAAAACGTGAATTAGCGAGAAAACAGACATTGTTGACAAGTTTCATTTCTAAAAGCATTTGGAGCGGTTTTGTTCAATACTGTATGTACGATTGAATCGATGATTCAGAAAATAGAGTAGGCTACTGTAGAACGTGTCATTGTCTTAGTAATACAGTATAGCCTACCTATTTTTTTAAGTTCATTATCAAAGCCATTGCAAGCCTCCGTGGCTTAGGCGGCAGCACGCTGGCCTCTCACCGCTGGGTCCGAGGTTCAAATCCCGGTCACTCCATGTGAGATTTGTACTGGACAAAGAGGAGGGAGACAGTTTTTTTCTCAGGGTACTCGAGTTTTCCCTGTCACAAGTTTCATTCCAGCAACACTCTCCACTATCATTTCATTTCATCTATCATTCATTTAATCATTGCCCCAGGGGAGTGCGACAGGCTTCGGCAGCCGGCACAGTTCATATCCTCGCCACTAGATGGGGGCTTCATTCATTCTATTCCCTGACCCGTCGAAGACTGGAAGCAGGCTGTGGATTTTCATTTTCATCAAAGCCAGTCTGTATTATCCGACATTTTGGGTGATCCGACATACTCCAAGTGTAGTTTAGGTCAGATAATCGAGATTCTAATTGAATGAAGAATTGTGACTGTGCACGCCTCTGTATTGAAACAGAGACACTTGCAGTGTGACAAATGACAACAACATTGTCGCTAGGTTAGTTGTTGTTGTTGTGGAGTGAAATCGCTACACAGGTTCATAGGAACAACTTTCAGTCGTGCTATCATTATATTTATGGTGGACGCTGTCCGTGTTTGGAGGAAGAAAGCAGTTTGTCGTGAACGTGAAGATGTTCGCTCAGCGGTGAAAGGGGCCCAGAACAAGTGCGAACAGTTTCCTCTTTACATCACGTAGATCTCGATTGAGGATAACAAAGACTTGTACCTTTCATCCAAACCTTTCACCAAACCTTCCCCCAGGGGCTCACATCTAGTGGGAAGTGGATTGGCGACCACGGGACCCAAGCTGAGTCCGGCATTGCTTCCACTTACGTGTGACGGGTTCCTCTCCGTCTTCTTTCCTGTCGGCCTCCCTTGGTCAACTCTTGATCTCTTCCGATCCCGACGGTATTAAAGTATTCGAGGCCTAGGGAGTCTCTTCCTTTCCCCCATTCTTCGAGGGGTCAGCCTTCTTTTTCTTTTCATGTTATCTCCTGCCTTCTGCTCAAGGAGGCAGGGTGTATGTAGCCCCACCACTTCTCGTGCACCCTGGATTTTGCTACACCCTGAAGGGCTCACGGCTGCCGAGTTTGGGAGTTGGCAATCCCGAGGGATTACTGAACTGGGTCCGGTTTTTTTCCCTTTTCATCTGACCTTGACGCGGGCCCTCTCCTTCTTTCCTTTCCTCTATGCCTTTCATGGCTCTCAGGCCTTCCAAGTCCCTCAATCCTCATCCTTCGAGGGTTGAGGGCATTTCCTTTCTTCCTGTCCTTTATTTGCCTCATCCTTTATTTGTTTACCATTTCTTCTTCTAGTATGTAAGTCTGTAGTTAGTATTAGTTATAGTTTTCATTCTCATCTTTCACTACCACCCAACCCATTAGGGGACGATAACCTCGATGTTAGGCCCCTTAAAACAACAATTATCATCATCATCATCATTCCACCAAACGCGACATGAGGAAACTATTAGGCGATCCTGAAGGTATCAAGAATTTCTGACAGGTGTAAACTATAAAAATAATCTCCCCTCTCGTTCCCAGTTGCAACTGCCATTCATGGCTCTGCTTCCTTCCAAGTCCCTCAATCTGCAATCTTCTTCAGTTGTGGGCCCATATTTTCCCTCTCATTACCGTGTATGCTCTTCTTTTGCCATTTCTTCTAATCAGAAAACCTTTCAGTGGCCAAACGCTTTTACAAATCCTCGTCAAATTCAAATAATTTATCTTGAGACTAATAAGTGTTTCTACTTCAGATATTCCGCAATTCCAGGTAAGTCTCCACATCATATGTTTTAACACATCTCTATGTATAACAAGTAGTTCCGTGAATAACTAAATAGCCTATTTTCATATATCCTACTTATATTAATTGCCTCTATCAACATACAAATTTTCATTTTGATTGCGGTAATTGATTCGTAGATATTGAGAACCGTCTAAATATTTCGCATGGTCGCCATGTTGGATTTTAATATATTGTAGGCCATAGAGCTATGTACTATTAGATGAGGATTATTGTATACGTTCATTATTCAAATGTTGATTTCGATCGCATGAAATAAAATAAAAAATTAAATAAATCTTAATTTTAAAATTTCGCACAGCCGCCATCTTGATATTATGTAAACAATTGAACTAAATTAGATGTCAGTGCATTGCAATTTGTATAGTCATTTGCTGTACCAAGTTTCACTGCGTTCGGACGGTTAAATCGCGAGAAAAGTCTATTTAAATGTTTCGACTTCGCTCGGCCGCCATGTTCGTTTTGTAGTTAACAGGTTTATGAAAGTCACATAGGTGAACGTAGTGCCCTTTATCATCGTACAAAATTTCAGGGTTATATGAGTAATAGTTTCAGATATATACTGTAGAATGCCGGTGTAGTATTTCGCACAGCCGCCATGTTGGATTAGTGAATTGTAATAAAATTTGAAGGGCATAGTCGAGGTCAGCCAAATTAGTAGACTACTATGACCTTACCGAGTTTCGTTGAAATCACTCCAGCCATTTAGAAGTTATTAAGGGGGAGGGACACACACATACCCACACACGGACAACAGGTGATCTCATAAGCCTATTTTTTTTTTTCATAAATGAAAATAGGCTAAACATGAATGTTACGTGATAGTTTGTCTGTATATGTGTGTATGTGTGTGTCTCCTATGTGTCCATATGCCATTCATTGATTGCGATGAAACTTTGATGAGTTGTTGTGTACACTTACGTGAAGGTTTCTAACTTAGTAAATCCATTTCACAGTAGGTAGCGTACGAGTAGATTCAACAAATGAGTAACAGCGCACGAATAGTTTAAACAAAACCCCGTATGCGTTCATTTACCATTCATCCGATTGCTTTGGTGAGTTGTTGTGCACGCTCCCACGAATGTTTCCAAATTAGTAAATCAATTTTACGATATTTTAGAGGCAGTTAACGGAAATTGAAAAACATATTGTGTATCCAATATCACTTCAAGAAACAAAATTACAACACCAACACTTTCTTTGATTGGCATTGCAACGCACTGCATGCCGGGTACAGCTTGTTAATAGATAATTAAAGATGCTCCGCCAATCAAAACAAATTCTATTAAAATGTTAGCACATGTTTCGATCCAACGATAGAACCTTAAGAAACTAATGTAAAGTGTCGAGAACTAAAATATACTCTATACAGATTGAAATGAAGAATCTGGAAAACAACGAATAAGAACGATGATAATATAAACTAAAACATTTACAACTATAAATATTTTAAATATAATGGATAAGTATTTTGTGTACGATGCGAAATAATAGAATCAATTTGAAGTAAAATAAAAGGACATCCTTACAAATAATTTGATTAATTAAAGGTTCTAAGTATTTAATAGTACATTATGCAACGAGCCTATAATGTCTATAATTAAGACACGAGTATTTTTATAAAACGAGCGTATGCGAGTGTCTTAATTACAATTATAGGCGAGTTGCACACGACTGTTTATGTTCGACAATAATTATAACTTTATTATATGTTTAAACATAAATATTCATAAATATCTGTTCAGTCAATAGAATGTTGTGATCGGGTGCTGCGGTGGGTAGTATATCTCTATTCTCCAAGCTCTCTGGACAACCGACGCATGCGCTCTGTGTGCTTCAATGCCATATGTTCAGATTGTGCTCCAGTATTCAGTAAAACTGTCACCGAAGTCGTTTCAAAACCACGCGCTGTGTAGAAATTGATTTTTGTGATATTAAGGTACAGTGCCATTTCTTGTCTCATATTCACCAGTTTATTTACGCGAACATATGGACGGTGCAATTTCGGTAATTTATATAGACATGTTGGATTTTGAGCGCATGCGCGAAGATATCCTTATCTAATTGGTCACACAGCTGTTTCTTGAGCTCTGATTGGTGGGAGAAACTGTTTCATAATGAAAAATAGTGTTATAATGAGCCTCATTATGATACAGTTTTCTGACACATAATAGTTAGGATCGAACATAAAGATGTATACATTAATAGAGCAAACTTGAAGAACCAATCAATATCAGAATTTACCTTGCTGATGCTGCTATTGATACAAGTTATAGGGAATGCTAGTAAATCTGCAGATTCCCATACATACTGTATAATACTGCACCACCTAGGTTTTAGGATTTCGGGAATACTTACCCTAAATTGATGATGATGAACAGCATCGATCTTCTCGCAGAGTAAAAGATCACAAGGAGGTGATAAAATAACACCAAAGGAAGAAGAATGAAATATGGCTCGATTTCGATACCACGGATGCCATGATTTGAGACGAATGGAACGAAGATAACTATATGCTGAGACATTTTGTCACGGAGCTCGTAGTCCATGGTTTTCAACATAGAATTTGCCGCCCGGAACGATTCTATGAACCATGTGAAGAATGTGTATGTTCAATGTGTGACTTGGTCTGTAATAAGTATCAAATGTTGCCTTCACGATTGATGTATAACTTAGTTTGATTTTCATTGCCCATTGGCTGCATTGAAACTATTATTATAATGTTTTGTGTGGAAAAGAACTGTCGGTAGGTCACTTATGTAAAGAGAAAAGAGTAAGGATCCCAATACTGAACCTTGTGGGACGCCGAAAAGCCCATTAAACCAGTTAGAAAAGCACACACTGAGACCTCTCATTTAAGAAATCTTCAAACCAAAACAAAGCTGACCGCTGAATGCCTGAACTTTGCAGGAGGTCTTGATAAACTTCTGCCCGAGGCTTTCCTAAGGCCGAAGAGTTTTACAAGATTAATATCGTCTGTAACTTTTAGAAGACCTGTCAGGTCGCGGTGCTATGGCCTGTTCGCAATCCGGACTGAAAACGATCGCAAATTAAGAGTGTATTTATATAAGTTGTGAGTTGTTCCTAGACAATTGATTCTAATCCTTTTCCCAGAATTGACAAAATGCTGACTCGTCGAAAATCCTCAAGCTTCTGCGGGGAAGAGGCTTTTGGTACAGGTCAAGTATCTGCCATTTTCCAGACAGACGCAAAGGCGCCTAACTGTAAAGAAAAGCTGAACATATGAATATGACTGGGGCAGTTAGCTCTAGATAAAATGGGAACGTAAGACGTCATCTAGGCCTACATAACTGGATGTTTTGCTGATTAGAACCTCAGGGTTAGGCCTATCTGAGAAATGAGGCTTAGTAGCGAGCAATATACTTCGAGAAATGTTCATTTTATGATTATGCGGAAATGAATGAGGAAATTATCGGCGCATTTTTTCCTAGGAATTCCTGATAATTTTATTGTTCTCCGCAATGCGGAAGGTGACGGATTTATCCTGAACATTCTCCACTTCAGTTTTGGCATTTCTAACTTCGAGTTTTATTTTATTACTTACCACGTGATATAGCCTATTTCGAAGTCGTCTTGGTTTCGGGATTTGATGTGATCTTTCTTTGTCTATCATCTTAGTTTCTTAATGGTCGACATTATCCATTACTTACACTACACCATGATTGGAGATCACTCTAAATATGTGATACACTACACCATGATTGGAGGTCACTCAAAGGTTGCCAACATTTGAAAGCAATGAACCTGAACACTGATCTACAAATACAAATTTCATCACTCCAGTTAACCTTACAATAATTAAATCCGACACAAGTAGTAATTTTACCCTAACTGTCCACAGTTTTTGCCTCTTTCAGGTTCATTTTTCCTTAATGAATTTATTTTTTGGCCCCTTAACATGGATAACGATCATTTGATAAGTTTTACCGTCCACTTGTCTCTACAATCCAATTGCCACTGCTGGTGTCTCAACTCCCGACTAGCTGGTGGTGAACGTGAATGGTAAGCTTAATTCGTGAGACGGTTCCAAGGTAAATATGTACTAAAATACGGATTTCCCGCTAACATTGGTAAAATCGTTGGTCATCCTCATCATAAACTTGGTAGTTTAAACCTTAGAACATTTTGCCAGTACGTGACCTCGTTTGACCTCCCGCTGGGAAGCACGCAACGAAGTTTGTTTACCAACAAGACGGATTGCATTGAAGAGGAAAGGTTAGAGAGGATGCATAATTAACATTATCCATGGGGGATACAAGACATTGAGAGTCTTCGGACCTAACAATTTATTGTGAGGAAACTTCTCATTTGTGCTTAAACTTATTACAGTAAAACCTGCCTAAGCTGGACCCTCTATATACCGGAAACCTGGACAAACGGAAAGCAAAATTCGGAACGGAGATATGTCCTATGCAAAATGACACTGTAAACCGGAAAACTGCCTAACGCGGAAACGGAAAGAAATTCTGGAACTGTAGGCGTAAATAACCTGACTAAAACGGATTATCTTATCCATAATACAAAGCTATGCACTAAATTTTGAGTGCGACTGTACTTGCACCAAAGTCATAGGAACCATTAACTCCAATTTTTCCTCAAGGATGCAGCAAGTTTGCTACATTTCACATCTTGACCGTTACTTCCTCCAACCCTCTTGTGATGCACACAGCTTCCTTCTGACAAATGAGAGTAGATGAAAACAGTGATCTTTAAAGGTGTTCTTTTTACTGTGTACTGCAATTATGTACGTACTGTAATTCAGTGACAATGAATTCTAAACATAAGACACTTACACTGGAGGAGAGTTATTGAAGAACACTAGAAAATCGAACGCCCGGTTAAAAATTGTGTCGTTTAAAGTGGGAAAAACTCAAATTATTTCATAGTAATCCTATGCGATAATACAGCATTTCTTTGTATTTTATCTTATTAACACTCAACCCTTTGTAAAACGGAAACCTGCAAAAAAAGGAAAAATAAATCCGGAACAATTGTGTTCCGCCTTAGACAGGTTTTACTGTACTTACCACCAGTGGCGGCCGGTAATAAGCTTGCAGTGATGCACAACGACCAGATTAATTCAAGAAAGACTATTCATACGGTGATAATATTTTTAGTAATAAAAGCTGTACGTTTTCTTTTATATGTATAGGAATTCATAATTTTTTTCTTTAATAATAATTCAGGAAATCTTATGGTAAGTTACTGTCTGAGAAAGCGAAGCCCGCCAGCCGTTTAGGAGCGCTCGTCCGTCTGGTCGTTGCCCGCTGATTGCAACAAGGGAGCCGTGATGCTCCGTCAACTGCCGATACCATGTCTTGCAATGTAATTTGTGCGTACTTGTGACACTCTCGGTTCTTTTTCTCCCTGGTATATACTAACTTACGTTGTTTTGTCATTCGATGACAATGTGATGATCTCTGAAATGCGGTATTCGTGATGAATGTAGCACATCCCTTTCACCGCGAAATTTAACACAGTTTTTCTCTGATATCACTTAGTCTTTTGCCTTACCACCCACCCCCATCCCACTTTATGAAAAAAGGGTAACACCCAGAACAATTATTCGCCAGCCGCCACTGCTTACTACCCGCAAGGGAAATACAGTCCAACTTGAATATCTCGAAGTAATTTTAATTTCGTGGCGAAGTTCTACACAATTCATACGCCATGAGTTTTCTATAATTCAGAGTTCTTTATTGTGTATGAAGCCATTTTCACTGTTGCCTTAGTATCGACATTTGATGGTCCCCACGATTGTACCCCATTGTGATGGGTTATTCCCTAATCCTCAAACATGAGATTATGAGTGTGTATTAATCTCATGTATTCGCCTCCATGGTGTAGTGGTCAGCGTGCTTAGCTGCCACCCCAGACGTCCGAGGTTCGATTCCCAGCTCTGCCACGAAATTTGAAAAGTGGTATAAGGACTGGAACGGGGTCTACTCAGCCTCGGGTGGTCGACCTAGGAGGAAGCTGTTATTTTCCAATACAGTGCTGCAACTGTATGACTACAACATGAAACATAAAGGATCTCGGTAGCTTGAAGGGTCTCCCGCCCAGCCAAGGCCAAACAATGTCTGTTGACATTTTTCTGCTGTTCTATTTCGGGCAATAAAACTCGTGATATTTCTTAAAGGAAACTCATTATTGTGGTCTATTGCAATTATAAATACTAGCATTACCCGTCGCGGCTTCGCCCGCGAATATTCTAGTTGTAAAGAGTACACTTAGCAAAATCTCAATCATGAATGCTATGACTGATTTATCCTTGGTATGAATAATCAGACTTTATCAATTCAGCTACTGGTGCAGTGGTTAAGGGTTTGTCATTCCTTCATAGGTATATCAGAGCGAAGTTAGTTTTCTGGGAATATCACAGACACTGTTAATTTAAGGCCCATTTAATGTGGTTTTCGGAGACCCTTTATAGTCGGGTGAAAAAGACCTTTCGTACCACACTCACACGTCAAAATTGCGTGAAAAATTCTAGAGTGCCCCTTGCCCCCCTTAATCGCATTATACTGTATGTATTGATGAATTTTACAGCTTAATTTGGTTCAGTGATAACCTTATAACCGTCTGGAAACTTTCACAGTAATGTAATAATTGGAATTGCATTGCGTCTTACAGAAATAGATGGACCTGTGAGATTCTCTTACCATGGTTACCGTGTTGCATTCTTTCATTATTTCATTGTAAATATACATGTTTTAAGGTATTTATTTAATTGTGAGGCATTTAAAGAGTAAGTAAGTGCGTTTCGCTTACGCATTGGGTTATGCTGAACCTGTAGGTACCCCATATGTGTAGGTTGGTGTTAATGGGACCTTATTTTCGGTACAAAACTGGAATGGGATCTTAGAAGAATAATATAGGGAGGGATTCTACAGGTATCTGCGTTTCTTCATAAGCAAAATTGTGGATGTATACTGTGCAGATCGCTTCAAATATGATAACAAAATACACAATTTTTTCACACTTATCTTAAACTAAAATATTCGTAACTTCAAAACTAGCTGTGATGTGTTCATTATAAATTCATAAACTATTCCTCGGAACACGTTCTAGGTCCCTGTAAAATTCGTATGCCTGAGAACCAAAGTATAGGGGCAGGAATAGTGACCATGTAATTTGCAGGTGTGCGTAAACGTTTGGTAGGACCTGTAATAAACGCACAGGTTCTGAGAAAGTTATAACTAGCATCTTACCGCAATGCTTGTTCATCACTTAATTACGCAAACTTATAGTTGCGCCATAATGTAAAGTGAATGTTGCTGGAATGAACCTCGTGCATCCCTACAAAGAAGGCAATATTTATGTGTTTTAAGATTGTATTGTAGTTTAGAAAAAGAATATTTTTTTATTTGTGGTGTTAGAGTGGAATCCAAAGTTTATTGTCGTTCAACTCTGTCAGTCAATGCACATCATCTCTATCCTGTGCTCTACCACCACGACATGAGTCTTCAGTCTTGTCACTGGTTTGATCCTGGCCTTCGTGCTTCCCTGTCCTTAGCTAATCGTTTCATTTACCACACCTTACATCCGAGGCAATCTAACCTTGGTCCCCCCTACTGTTCTCATCCACGACCCTTCTTTTCATAGCAAAGCTTGCTATTCCTGGGTGTCTTAATATGTGTCCTACCAATCTATCTCTTCTCTTCATTAGCAGTCGCCAGAAATATCTTTCCTCTACCACTCGTCTTAATACCTCTTATTGTAGGTTTCACATACCGAGGGGAAATTTTGTTCGTGTAATAGTCCATAGCTCCTGTAACCAGAGCTTCATTTGGAATGTAGAAGTACCGATCCTCGGTTCTTGAGGTTATAAGCACAAAGTGTCTGGGGGAATCATCCGGGAACTTTTGAACAATTTGGCGCTAAACGAACATTTTTATTTTTTAATGGTATTTTACTTTTCACTTTCCTAATGACGAGCAATTGAAACCAAACCACTGTGAGCCTTCACCTTGTTGTCATAGTGTTCATTTCTTCTTTCTTTTTTTCTTCGTTTTGCCCACTTAGGGAGCGCGCTTGAACTTGTTGACTCAGGTTGATGGTGCTTTCCTCTTCTTCTCCTCCCAAAATGTCCTCATGAACTCACTATGCCCCTTCTTACGTCCCTCCGTCCATTTTTTCCAGTGGTCTTTTTAGCTTTTTCGGTCAAAGAGTTCCAAAAGCCTCGCGATTCATGATGTTATCTTCTGTGATGTTTATTTCTTTTAACCAACTGATTTTGTTCTTCTTTGAATTTATATCATCAAACATTTTTTTTGCATATCCGGCGTTGTCCATTCTGCAGATATGATTGTAAAATGTCAATCGTATCTTACGCAGGGCATCAGTGAACTTATTGATTACAAGTCTGTGGTTTCCTTTCAATCCATAATATAAACGGGGTCATATATCTTCCTGCATAGTGTTCATTTATTATTATTATTATTATTTTAACCCTCTATAGGTTAGTGGTCTATATATTAACCTTCATTATAAGCACTATCTATATCGCTAATGATGCTGATGGTTGAATCTTTCAGCCATATACCAACAAATTATATTTTGGAAGTGTTAATATTAGACCTGATGAAAACCAAATTGAATTATTATCTATCTATCTCCTTGACCTAAAGTACTGTATATGAAATTTGTTTTAACAAAGAAGAATAAAATTAAAAAGTTTTAATAATGCTAGGCCTAATAAAATAAATAAGCTCATAAAATTAAAATTCTATTATTTTATTATCTTAATTTTAAGAACATTAAGATGTTAAGGAAAACAAAAATTAAAATTAATAATAATTAATATTTGGGTAAAACAATTAAAATTAAATTAAAAGATCTTCAATGATATTCTGCCCTATAAAGAGTTGAACGGTATAAAACTAGTCTTATCTTATAACGCATCGAAAGAATGCGCTGGAATAAAAGCACAGAATAATAACCTATGTTTGACCTAATTAAGTTATATCAAGCTACCTTAAATTATGTAACCCCCTTACAAATTCGACGTACAGATTAATCTAGAAACTCGAGCTGTTCATGTTCTTCCATACATTTCCATCAAATCTTAGAACAATGTCCTTGTTCCAGCGTGAGATAATCAAAATGTAACTGAGCTAAGAAAGGAATCCAAAGCTCTGCTCGTTGTTGTGTGAAGAACCTCTCCGCTTGCGACATAGGCTACAGTATAAAAAGTTCACAAACCGATTGGCTAACAGAGTTTGAATGGTAATGGTGTTTGTCAAATAATGTCAAGAGATTTCGATTCCATTTTACTACCTATCCGCATCGCGTCTTAATGAGTCAGCTGGTTAGGAATCACGGCCTTCTATATGCCAAACAATGGTTAAGGTCAAAGCAAACGAAACAAGGCACAATGAATGCAAGGAGATCTGAGGCCTACGCGTGCGTACGCAATGGGCCCAATTATCGGGTGTTCAGTACACACTACACACGATAACTCAGTGGTTAAGTTATTCATCGACACTAAAGTTGTGCTTCCCAAAGAAGTATTCTGACAGTTCAGCAGTGAAGCACTTACTGAATGCCCCTTAGTGAAGCAACAACATTATAAAAGAAAGTGCATACTGCCATGACTCATACGAACAAAAATTCGGCGGTTAAAACCCGGCCGAAGTCGTTGGATTTTTTAAGAGCGTTAAAAATCCCTCAGTATGCCTTCCTTCGAAGGTGAAGTAAAGCCGGTGGGCCCATGTCATAGATTTAAAGCATGTACAAGAACCTTCCACTAATTACACTTGTGCGAAGCTAAATTATAGGTTAGATTTAACTAACGCTCTGAGTTTCCAACGTTCGTCGCCAGGAGCCAACTGCGGTGGCATTTAGTAACCAAGTTCTGAACTAGTTGTCGTTGACGTTGGTGTTTGCTAGCAATAGTTGGAACTACTTGAAAATTGAATGTCTGCAGTCCATACTTGAATTAAAAATAGATAACACACACTAATACAGTCATCACAATTAACACCGGTTATCAGACAGACTCTACACACACCCAAAGTACACGGGGCTACATGACCGCGTTGTCGCAGCCCCTAAGCTGAGGAACCAACCAACCAAATAGTCGGCTCGCGCTGACAACGTTGTCAGTGTAATCTTTCCTCATTCATAATAATCAATGCCCTCTACGTGATTAGGTGGGCAGGTCCCAGATTCGATCCTCGGCTGGGTTGAAGGGAATTTAACTTCATATTATAGTTAATTCTAGAAACGTAAGAAAATACGATGGCCGATAGGAGGAACTAACTTGGAGGAGGTGAACCATAAGTACTTGGACTATGTAGTCTCTAAGGATGGTCGGGAATAACACCCAATGCAGGGAGTTCTGTATTCTGCTGCAAGAAAGAAGTTAGTGTAGCGAAGAAACCCACTCTAGTATTTAGACCGACCTTGCTGTATGGTAGCGAGAGCTGGGTGGATTTAGGATATGCTGGAGGTGACTGATATGCACTCGAGGCAGGAAGGTACTCGTAATGAAAGGAGATGATGATGATGATAATTGTTGTTTTAAGGGGCCTAACATCGAGGTTATCGGCCCCTGTAATGAAAGGATAAAGGCTATTAAGAAATAGTTAAAAATTAACACGTTAGATGAGACTGTTCGTATGAGCCGACTTACATGTTGGGGTCATGTGAAGAGAAACAGGGGCGTATATACATTTTTTTTCGGGGGTGAAATGCTGGAAAATTGTGAGTATTCTCAGGGGATTGTCACTGCAAAATACCCAGAAATATCAACCAATATCTTAGAGCATATAACTTTGTGTAATTATTTTAGATACGAGTTAATTGTAAAATTCTACGTTTATTTAGCCTACAATTAGTGGCAATACAAAAAAAGGTTTAGGGGCAGATGACCACGTAGTTCCGCCCCTTAAAACAACAATAACTAACTAACTAACTAACTAACTAACTAACCAAAAGAAGTTGTAAAATATAACACAACACACAAATAACATTTTATGCTTAATGAATTTTCTATTATGGCCTATGGCTAATATCTAAATATTTGTCAATAAACAGTTTTTTTTTTTTACAAATTGATAATTTATTTCTCAAAAGTACCGTACTGTGGAATTCTCAGTTTTGCCTCACAAGGCTGAGTGTACCCACTTTCAGCCCTCAGACCAGAATTACAATTTCTTGACAGAGCTGGGAATCGAATTCGAACCTCCGGGGTGGCAGCCAAGAATGCTAGCCGCTACACCACGAAGTAGTCTAATTTCAATCTTAATATTGTTTATAACTTAGCCAATAAGTTAAGATTAGGGTACAACCAAATGTACAATTATTTTATGCTTTTACCAAAACAATTCAATTTTATTGGCTTTTTTCGGAGCGGGAGGGGGGGGGGCACAGATCCCCCCTTATATACGCCCCTGCAGAGAATGGAAGAAGAGAGAGAACCTAGAGGAGAATAATGAGTTTGACTATAGAGAGTAAAGTAACCAGAGGTAGACCTATTAGGCGACGGTTAGATTCCGACAAGGAAGCAGTGCTACCTGCTAATAGGGGATAATGGAGGTGACTTGTTCGAAAACAGAAGCTTGCAGACCAAACTTGACGATGAACAGTCTCCAATAAAATGAATGAATGCAGGACTGGTTGTTTGAGGCGTCTTCATCATTCGAGCCATCAACGGACATCAACACGTAACAATTCCATGAGACCTCGCCGAAGACCATACGCCGTTATTATCACTTCGATCAATGCTGGGATAGCAGTGGCGCACGCAGGATTTCTTTCTGGGGGGGTTCATTAATAGAGTAGGGTAATTGTGTACACTATTTACCTGGCTGTTCCGCCCCTTAAATTACGATCATCATCATCATCATCATCATGCAATATTAAAATTATATTTCGATTAATATTCATAAAAACAACAACTAAATAAACATTCTCATGGCAAAAGAAAACAATCTTGGCCTCATAATTTTTTCAGCACATTTTTTTAAATATACAAAACAGTAACTAAATATTAAAACGGAAATGATGCAGTGGTAACATCACGTGACTGCTTATAATATGGGTATTATGTGAGAGAGAAATGATGTTTTGCTCTCCATGTTCCCACTGCCATTATTACTATTGACTCTCAAAATCTGCCTTTAGTTAGTTAGTTATTGTTGTTTTAAGGGGCCTTATCTGCAACATTGATAGAAAAAATGCAGAAACTTCGCATGTACCGAATTATCATTAACGAAACTGACAAACAAAGCAACCCGAACCGACGTGGAAAAGTTACCGATCGAACACTTCAACCGCAAAACTGATCCCTAGTTAACTCCAACTCTGAAGGAGTCGTCTCGCAGCGAATAGAGTGCAAGACATTTGCCAAGTGACGAACGTGGCAACTTCTAAAATACGGTATTGTACAGGAGTTAAGACGCCTCACTACCGGTAGTGTAAAACAGGTGATAAATTGGTATAAAGACTCAAGTAAACAAATGTCTCTGGCGGAGCTTAAACCCTAACACCCCCCACCCAATCGATACGCCACTGTATAGGGGGGTAAGGTAACCGGAGGTAGTCCTAGTAGGCGACGGTTAGGTTCCGACATGGAAGCAAAGGAGACCGCAGTGCTACCTGCTAATAGGGGATAATGGAGGTGACTTGTTCGAAAACAGAGGCTTGCAGACGAAACTGGACAATGAACAGTCTCTAATAAAATGAATGAAAGCAGGACTGGTTGTTTGAGGCGTCTTCATCATTCGTGCCATACTCATCTCGACAAGTACGCCACCAACGGACGTCAACTCGTAACAACTACGGAGGCCATACGCCATTATTATCACTTCAATCAAATGCTGGGATGGTACATATTTTCAAGCTCCGTGGAATCTATCGCAGACTTAGCACGTAAATAATATCCATTTGCACACTTGACGAGACACGAAATTAAGAGGAGTTATCACACAGTATAGAGCGCTGATGACCACGATATCCTGTACTAACCTGGCAGCAGGGTTGAGGGGAAGGCGGCGACCACTCCGAGCGCCAAGAGCGCTAGCAGCGCACTACTCGTCCTCGGTGGCAGCATGATGAACTACAACACACACTAAGCTACACACGAACTGGCCACTCTTGACGGCAGTCGAGCCAATACTGAAGCGAGGACCTCCACTTTCTAACTGTTTTATAGGCGTCTCAGATCACTCACTCTCACTCCAGTCTGCATTCAGCTGGTCTGGGCGCTCGCGAGCCAAACAGCGAGGTCATCAGCCCTGGTACCTACTGGCAGGGGCGTCTCTGATCACTCGCGCTCTGCTGGTCTGGGCACTCGCGAGCCAAACAGCGAGGTCATCAGCCCTCGTACTCACTGGCAGGGGCGTCTCTGATCACTCGCGCTCTGCTGGTCTGGGCAATCGCGAGCCAAACAGCGAGGTCATCAGCCCTGTACCCACTGGCAGGGGCGTCTCAGATCACTCACTCTCACTCGAGTCTGCATTCAGCTGGTCTGGGCACTCGCGAGCCAAACAGCGAGGTCATCAGCCCTGTACCCACTGGCAGGAGCGTCTCTGATCACTCGCGCTCAGCTGGTCTGGGCACTTGCGAGCCAAACAGCGAGGTCATCAGCCCTGGTACCCACTGGCAGGGGCATCTCTGATCACTCACTCTCACTCGAGTCTGCATTCAGCTGGTCTGGGCACTCGCGAGCCAAACAGCGAGGTCATCAGCCCTGGTACCTACTGGCAGGGGCGTCTCCGATCACTCACTCTCACTCCAGTCTGCATTCAGCTGGTCTGGACACTCGCGATCCAAACAGCGAGGTCATCAGCTCTGGCACCTACTGGCAGGGGCGTCTCCGATCACTCGCGCTCAGCTGGTCTGGGCACTCGCGAGCCAAACAGCGAGGTCATCAGCCCTGGTACCTACTGGCAGGGGCGTCTCCGATCACTCACTCTCACTCCAGTCTGCATTCAGCTGGTCTGGGCACTCGCGAGCCAAACAGCGAGGTCATCAGCCCTGGTACCTACTGTCAGGGGCGTCTCCGATCACTCGCGCTCAGCTGGTCTGGGCACTCGCGAGCCAAACAGCGAGGTCATCAGCTCTGGTACCTACTGGCAGGGGCGTCTCCGATCACTCACTCTCACTCCAGTCTGCATTCAGCTGGTCTGGGCACTCGCGAGCCAAACAGCGAGGTCATCAGCCCTGGTACCTACTGGCAGGGGCGTCTCCGATCACTCACTCTCACTCCAGTCTGCATTCAGCTGGTCTGGGCACTCGCGAGCCAAACAGCGAGGTCATCAGCCCTGGTACCTACTGGCAGGGGCGTCTCCGATCACTCACTCTCACTTCAGTCTGCATTCAGCTGGTCTGGGCACTCGCGAGCCAAACAGTGAGGTCATCAGCTCTGGCACCCACTAGCAGGGGCGTCTCTGATCACTCGCGCTCAGCTGGTCTGGGCACTTGCGAGGCAAACAGCGAGGTCATCAGCCCTGGTACCCACTGGCAGGGGCGTCTCCGATCACTCACTCTCACTCCAGTCTGCATTCAGCTGGTCTGGGCACTCGCGAGCCAAACAGCGAGGTCATCAGCTCTGGCACCCACTAGCAGGGGCGTCTCTGATCACTCGCGCTCAGCTGGTCTGGGCATTTGCGAGGCAAACAGTGAGGTCATCAGCTCTGGCACCCACTAGCAGGGGCGTCTCCGATCACTCACTCTCACTCCAGTCTGCATTCAGCTGGTCTGGGCACTCGCGAGCCAAACAGTGAGGTCATCAGCTCTGGCACCCACTAGCAGGGGCGTCTCTGATCACTCGCGCTCAGCTGGTCTGGGCACTCGCGAGCCAAACAGCGAGGTCATCAGCCCTGGTACCCACTGGCAGGGGCGTCTCCGATCACTCACTCTCACTCCAGTCTACATTCAGCTGGTCTGGGCACTCGCGAGCCAAACAGCGAGGTCATCAGCTCTGGCACCCACTAGCAGGGGCGTCTCTGATCACTCGCGCTCAGCTGGTCTGGGCACTTGCGAGGCAAACAGTGAGGTCATCAGCTCTGGCACCCACTAGCAGGGGCGTCTCTGATCACTCGCGCTCAGCTGGTCTGGGCACTTGCGAGGCAAACAGCGAGGTCATCAGCCCTGGTACCCACTGGCAGGGCATCTCTGATCACTCGCACTCAGCTGGTCTGGGCACTCGCGAGCCTAACAGTGAGGTCATCAGCCCTGGTACCCACTGGCAGGGGCGTCTCTGATCACTCGCGCTCAGCTGGTCTGGGCACCCGCGAGCCAAACAGCGAGGTCATCAGCCCTGTACTCACTGGCAGGGGCGTCTCAGATCACTCGCACTCAGCTGGTCTGGGCACTCGCGAGCCAAACAGTGAGGTCATCAGCCCTGGTACCCACTGGCAGGGGCATCTCTGATCACTCGCGCTCAGGTGGTTTGGGCACTCGTGAGGCAAACAGCTAGGTCATCAGCCCTGTACCCACTGGCAGGGGCATCTCTGATCACTCGCGCTCAGCTGGTCTGGGCACTTGCGAGCCAAACAGTGAGGTCATCAGCCCTGGTACCCACTGGCAGGGGCATCTCTGATCACTCGCGCTCAGCTGGTCTGGTCACCCGCGAGCCAAACAGCGAGGTCATCAGCCCTGTACCCACTGGCAGGGGCGTCTCAGATCACTCGCACTCAGCTGGTCTGGGCACTCGCGAGCCAAACAGTGAGGTCATCAGCCCTGGTACCCACTGGCAGGGGCATCTCTGATCACTCGCGCTCAGCTGGTCTGGGCACTTGCGAGCCAAACAGTGAGGTCATCAGCCCTGGTACTCACTGGCAGGGACGTCTCAGATCACTCGCGCTCAGCTGGTCTTGGCACTTGCGAGCCAAACAGTGAGGTCATCAGCCCTGTACCTACTGGCAGGGGCGTCCCTGATCACTCGCGCTCAGCTGGTCTGGGCACTCGTGAGGCAAACAGATAGGTCATCAGCCCTGGTACCCACTGGCAGGGGCGTCTCTGATCACTCGCGCTCAGCTGGTCTGGGCACTCGCGAGCCAAACAGCGAGGTCATCAGCCCTGGTACCCACTGGCAGGGGTGTCTCAGATCACTCGCGCTCAGCTGGTCTGGGCACTCGCGAGCCAAACAGCGAGGTCATCAGCCCTCGTACCCACTGGCATGGTCGTCTCTGATCACCCGCGCTCAGCTGATCTGGGTACTAGCGAGCCAAACAGCGAGGTCATCAGCCCTGGTACCCACTGGCAGGGCGTCTCAGATCACTCACGCTCTGTTGGTCTGGTCACCCGCGAGCCAAAGGAGAGGGCTCGCCCCAAAGCCACTGGAAAGAGAGGAAAGCGGACCCAGCTCAGGAATCCTCGGGATCACCATCTCCCGAGTTCACCAGCTGTGAGCCCTTGAGGGTGTAGCGATAGGCAGGGGGCTACACACACCCTGCCTCCTTCACGGCCTTGTGCAGAAGGCTGGAGACACCTATCAGGAAAGATAGGACAAGGGACAATTAAGGCTGGAAGATGACAGACACTCTAGGCCTCGGATATGCTACTCAATACTCGGAAGAGTTGACCAAGGAAGGTCGACAAGAAAAATGAAAGTAAGTTGAAGCAATGCCGAACTCAGCTGGGGTCCTGTGGTCGCCAACCCACATCCCACAAGTTATGAGCTCCTGGGGGAAGTATCACGATACTGTTGACCTTCGCACACCCTTTTATAAATTGAGGTTGTTTCTGAAGAAGCATCAGTCCGTGTTCATGACGTCAAATAGCACTTGAGTTCACAGTGAACCAAGTTGTAGGAAGTTGTCTACAAGTGCAGCAATTGGCGATGCATTACATCTCTTGAAAGTGGATATAAATCGAGGAACGATCGTATACAACCATCAACGGTTTAATTGCGCACTCTTTTCATATCGGACTCCAGCTTCATCAAGTGATCCCACCACCGTGCACAGGGGAAATTGCCACTAAGAAAAGCTTCTGGATTACGTTTCAAAAGAGCACCTGGTAATATTCACAGAACGTTTGAAGAACTAACCTGTAGGGGCAGATGACCTCGTAGTTACGCCGTTTTAAACAACAATAACTAACTAACTAACTAACTAACTAGAACTATCCGGTGACGTCTCTAGGAAGGAGATGTAAAGTGTGTACGACCTCTGATACAGTCTTATACTTTAAAATGAGAAACGAATAGTACAAAATACTTGATTAATCTCATATTAGCATTATCTTCTGGTACTGTAAGTTGGAAATTATTGTAAAATGCAGTGTGGTAATGGAAGCAGAGCATTTTATAAATTATAAGCTTATACTCCAACAAGTAGTTGCGTGAAGAAATAAATAGCCTATTTTCATATATCCTACTAATATTAATTGCCTCTATCAACATACAAATTGTCAGTTTGATTGCTGTAATAGATTCGTAGATATTGAGAACCGTCTAAATATTTTGGATGCTCACCATGTTGGATTTTTATATTATTGGCCTTAGATTTATGTACTATTACATCAAGATTATTGTGTAGGTGTTTTATTCAAACTTCAATCGCATGATTAGGACACAAGAAATAAAAGCGGGATTTTAAAATGTCGCTCAGCCGCCATCTTGTGATTATGAAAATAATTTAAATGAATTAGATGCCAGTGGATTAAAATTTGTATAAGCGTATACCGCATCAAGTTTCACTGCGCTCGGATGGTTAAAACGCAAGAAACGTCCATTTGAATATTTAAATTTCGCGTTGCCACCATCTTGGATTTGTGCTCGCCAGATTATTGAACGTCCCATAAGTGAACTTATGCTTATAGCCTCTATACACTTACAACATTTCAGTTTGATTGTTGTATTAGCTTAATAGATATTGAGAACCGTCTAAATAATTCAGATGGTCGCCATGTTGGATTTTAATATATGTAGGCCATAGAGTTATGTACTATTAGATGATGATTATTGTGTACGTTCATTATGCAAATGTTGATTTCGATCGCATGATTAGAACACAGGAAATAAAAACTTAATTTTCGAAATTCGCACAGCCGCCTTCTTGAGGCTACGTAAACAATTGAACTAAATTAGATACCAGCGCATTACAATGTGTATAAACATTTACTGTACGAAGTTTCATTGCGTTTGGATCATTAAATCACGAGAAAAATCTATTTAAAACTTTCAAATTCGCTTGGCCGCCATGTTCGTTTTGTAGTTAATCGGTTTTTGAAAATCTCGTAGATGAACTTCCAGTAGTCCCCTTTATATCCGTACAAAATTTCATGGTGATACCGGTAATAGTTTCAGAGATATAGAATGCCGGTGAAATATTTTGCACAGCCGCCATCTTGAGGTTATGTAAACAATTGAACGAAGTTTCGGTGGATTACAATGTGTATAAACATATACTGTACCAAGTTTTATTGCGTTTGGTTGGTTAAATCGCGAGAAACGTCTATTTAAAAGTCGCAACTTCACTTGGCCGCTATGTTGGTTTAGTAGTTTCGAGGTTTTCAAGAGTCACATAGGTGAACTTCCAGTAGTTTTCCTTATCACCGTACAAAATGCCAGGGTGATATCGGTAATAGTTTCGGAGATATTGAAAGCTGGTGAAATATTTCGCACAGCCGCCATGTTGGATTGGTGAAATATAACAAAATTTGAAGGGCACTGTCGGGGTCGCCCGGAATAGTGCTATGAACTTACCGAGTTTCATTGAAATCGCTCCAGCCGTTTAGAAGTTATTGGGGGGGCACACAAAAATCCATCACACACGCACACACAGACAGACACACGGACAAAAGGTGATGGCATAGGCCTATTGAAAATGAAAATCCACAGCCTGCTTCCAGTCTCCGACCGGGTCAGTAATGGAATGAATGAAGCCCCCATCTAGCGGCGAGGATATGAACTGTGCCGGCTGCCGAAGCCTGTCGCACTCCTCGGGGGCAATGATTAAATGAATGACATATGAAATGAAATGATAGTGGAGAGTGTTGCTGGAATGAAATTTTGACAGGGAAAACCGGAGTACCCGGAGAAAAACCTGTCTGCCTCCGTTTTGTCCAGCACAGATCTCACATGGAGTGACCGGGATTTGAACCACGGACCCAGCGGTGAGAGGCCGGCGTGCTGCCGCCTAAGCCACGGAGGCTCTGTCATAGGCCTATTATATTTCATAAATGAAAATAGGCTAAAAATGTGAGGGGGAGAAGGAAATGAGAGGATGTCCAGAAAGGCAACAGGGAAAGAGAACATCCGTAGCATACATTGCGCCATATGTGCTCTGCGAAATAACCATAACAGACCAAATCTCCAGTGGCGAATAGAGGAGACAAAGCCAGTGCTATGGGGCCATAGAGGTAAACTATTGAACAGGTGTCAGACAAAGAGGTAATAAAGCGTCCTTCTTACGCAGGGGAGACCGGGGTATTGGCGAACATTGGGGTAACGGCGAACAGGGTGTTTCGTGGGCAATGGTTGCCATAACGTTGCCTTAAGGCTAAATGTCCCGACGCTTTGGTATGAATATATTTCAAGAGATGGCAGCACAAGCGAAGCTGAATTTATTTATTTACTTTTGTATCGAAGGGGAGCTCCTATCTGCGATCTGAAAACTGCAATGTACTCTGACTAATAGCAGAATTGATATTAATTCATTGTTTACTTTTTAATTTCAAAAAGAGAGAAGTTGCTGTTTGTTTTTCAAATATCTGATTAAAATTCTAAAGAAAACGGGTAATACGAAAGTTGAGTTTTACTCACTGATTCCAAAGCCGCATCGAAAACCTAAATCGGTTGAATAGAATCGTCGGGATAACTTTGGGAATCTTGTGAATAAAAGTGTTACTGTATTTGCAACAAGACGCGGCAGTAGAACAAGGTCAACGAGAGCGGGTTGGGGGATGGTTGGTGGAGGGTTGGGGGGAGGCGATGGGAGCGGATCCCGAGTGATTTGAGAGAGCGACAACCTTGCCAGACGGTATGGAATTCCCGAGCATCTAGTCCAATATTGTGATGGACTGTGCTGGTTAGTACTGAATTATTGTCAAGGTCTGAATATTTCTGAGTGATCTTTGATATTTTACCAGTTCCTAGTTACGACTTCTTGGTTTTAGTTCATCGATCTCATTAAATACTTTTTGTTTAATTTATTTTACCTGCAACAGTATTATTTTTAATGCCCGTTAGGTGTTCTATTTTCGGCACTTTATTTTTTGGACAGTATTTCTGGTAGAATAGATACATGTAGCCTACAGTGTACATATAGGTAGGCTACGACTGGTGGAGAGCATTACGGTCATCACGTGGAGTTATATTTTCGTTTTTGTTGAAAAATGGAGCCACCACCAAAACCGATTCAAGGGCGTTCCACTAAATCCCAGGCGAGATTGCGACTAAGTACCAAGAAAAGGAAGACAGACCCTTAAAAACCCCAAGATAATCACCTCTTCACACCCGTAAGTTTTTTTTCCTAGTTTATATTTGAAATTATATATTTCTTTACGCTTGCATTAGAGAATCTGTAATGCACTGAGCAGTTATGATTTCACTTATATTTTACCTGTAGCCTACAAGTTGGATGACTAAACGTCACCCCGCAATCTGCAGGCTACATGGCTGAACAGCGCAGCGGCTGCTTGGTAGGCCTAGGCCCTTCATGGGCTGTCGCGCCACGGGTGTAGTTTGTTTTTACTTCTAATACATAAGTGTGTGAGTACAAAATCACGAACTATTCAGTGTCAACTTTTTTCTGAAAAGCACGTTCGACTTCAAATGAAAACAATGCATTGTGTGGAAAAATAAAGGCGTGGGGATTGTGAAAATGGAAAATTGGTTTCCGGAAATACTGGATTGGATTGGGATCCATAAAGATTGCAAACAGTACTTTTGAACTACCAGCGAGCAAGGTGAAGACAAACATCTAACTGCAACCAAACTTATGCGTTATTGCTTGCAGCCCCTAATTGCAAACAGTTCCCAGTAGTATCAAACATCACCAGCAATGCTGCCGAAAATTATATGTCCCTTGTTGCAAAATTCACGGGAGGTAAGCAGATCAATCGAGGGAAACGAGGTTCCTTCACTCATAGAACCAAAGCTGCCGGGCTGGTCTTTCAGTTTGGGCCATCCTGGCACTATAAAACAATGCAATCAGATTAGGAGAAAAAAAACTCCACAATAGTGAAGGACACTGCACTCAGCAGAAAGAAAAGAAGTGCAACTTTCCGAAAAACTTTATTTGCGTCTCGAGAAGGGAAAGGAATGTCCCGACAACAGTCTAATGAAATGAGACGTACTGTCTCACGTGATTATGGAAACCGATCAATGCAGTTGGATTTCGATGAGGTACTGTTAAGAGAGTTTAGTGATGAGAAGATCAAGCAACTAACGCTTAGTGAAGGCCATATACAAAAAACTGGAAAAGGAAACAAGGGGACAAAGGGAAAATGAAAAGTGGCACACACAGCTAGAGAGGACAGACTTGCGGCATCCAATTTTGGCTATGTATGCAAGAGGAAACCGACTTCGAAATGGGCTCCAATAGCAAAGAACATTCTGTACGGCGAATTTCACTGAAAAGCAATGCAGTATGACTGTGATAATGAGCGAATTGCAAAACGAAATTTAGAGGAGAAATCGGTAGAAAAGTCGAAGAATGTGGTATTTACGTACATAAAACTTATAGGTTTTTAGGTGCCTCCCCAGACGGATCAATAGGAGACGATGTTATATTCGAAGTCAAGTGCCCTTATTCTGCACGGAATATGACCATACTGGAAGCCTGCAAAAAGCTAAAGTGATTTTGTTTGGCAGAAAGTAAGCGGAAAAAAAAGCCTAGAGAATGTCAAGAATAGTGCCATTCAGAAAAGAACAGATTGATAACTCTCTAACACTCACATGATTTTTATTTCCAGAACCAGAGCAAATTGGAAATAAGATAGCGGGAAATATGTTATTTTGTGGTATGGATGCCTAAGGATATTCACATAGAAACAATAAAGGGGGACGAAAAGTTCTGGAGAAACATTCTGCCACGAGAAAATCTTGTTGCCTGAGATCATTGATCCCAGGATGACCAGCTCAATGGATATAAGAGAAACTGAGGTGAAGTAAAATACTGATTAGTGTGTGTAAATCATGAAACGTTATCTTTGATATTGAAAAAATTGAAGCATTGATTTCAAGACCAGGAAATATTTAGGTATAATATTTTTTAGTTTGTTTGTAGTACGCTGTACTAGTGCCTGTGCTAACAATAGGCAGATGAGAATAACTTAGGAACGTTAATTCTATATATATACATAAAAATTTTGCTCTTGGTATGCATTTTCATAATTTGTCTATTGTAATGTCCTACATAAATGAAATGTTATTATTACTTCCATGAAAATTGAAGTAATTTATATTTATAGTGATTGGCCTCACGGAGTCGTTTCAGATCTCAAGAAAAAAAAGAGAATTAGAACCCCATCCCTGACTCTAATACAGTTACACACATAATCAACTACATGGGACTGATGATGATAGTAATAATAATAATAATAATAATAACGTTATTGGTTTTACGTCCCTTTAAACTACCGGTACTGTGGCTTTTAGAGACGCCGGGGTGGCGGAATTTTGACCCGAAGGGGATCTTTAACGTGCCAGTAAATCTAATGACACGGCTCCCTCGCATTCGCGCATCCTCAAATGCCAACTGGCTGCACCAGGATTCGATCCTGCAACCTTGGGCACAGCAAGCGAGAAATTTACCGCTGAGCCACGCAGCTAGCCAAAGGTACTGATGAACAAGATGTCCCAAGCCCCTACAATGTACGATTATCTACAAGAATGTTTGAGAAAGTAAGAAATGAATCTGTACAAACACATTGTGTCGACGTTGCTCAGATATTGTTCCACGACTAGGCACTTGTACACGTAACTTGCCGAACTATAATATTTGTGACAAGAGGAAGACAACTCCTTCCTGTCGTCAAATAGTTCCCTTCTCCCTCCGCCCTGTCAGCGTGTTCATCATTTTCCTTGCGCAAGAGATCTTGTGGAGCCACGCCGCCTACCACTCCTTTCATAACAATTCCCAAACTAATGCTGTCGATTCCATTCACCCGATTTTAATTCTGAAAAATGCATTGGAATCAGGAAATAAATCTCCGTTTACGTATTACCAGGTTTTCTTTTCATATTTTAAGCAGAGCTATAAAAAACTGTCAGTAACTTTTTTGTATTCCAAATTTTGGAAAATGCATTGAATTAATATCAATTCAATTGCAGTCGAGTATACATAGTAATTTTCAGATCGTAAATACAAGCTTTCGTTCAAGAGAAACCTGAAAAAAAGAAATTGTCTCACTTTGGTGCTGCTACGTGGTGTCAGAATTACAAACTAAAAAACGGGACATTTAGCCTTAAATTGGTGCTGCTGTCTAGCGCAAGTCTCTCTAACTCCACAGCAATCGCACACTCCAGTTGACGGCAAGACGCCTTTGTGAGAAGGTGAAACGTGTTTTTATGAAACTGCTAGTAACGTTGTGCAAATATTTAGCACAAAAATAATTACACATACGGTTACTTCTTCTTCATATGAATAGTACGTGTATTATTTACATTCTGTTAGTTCATATCTTAATCCTGTAGAACACATTTTAACTGTTTACTTAAGATGTTATTAACAAAATGTTATCATGGCGTCTATCATCGCGAACAGCTTGTTCGGCATTACCCCCAAATATTTTCCGATTGATAACAATCATTTTATTAATTTAAAAGCGTTCAATTAAAGACATAAGCCGTGTTCTAAATATATCACACATATATGTATTTACTTATTTCATTTATTCGGCCCTAACTCGCCCTAACAATTTTCAAGACAGCCTTCACCAAAGTAGTAAACATCGAGGAAGGAGTATCCGGCTGCAGGACGACAAATGCAAGTAACTGTTATAGGGGTTTTAGTAAGTTACAATATTGGTACAAGAGCATGGTTCAATTCTTCTTGGGGGTTTCTTTTAGCATGTTACAATATTGGTAGAAGAGCGTGGTTCATTCCTTTTAAAGGAGGAGTGAGTTGATAGTATATCCCAAACTGATTCTGGTGAGGTATGTTGTGTTTGTGTAGAATTTGGACGTTGCAATGAGCTATGGTATAAATGTTCAAACGCATTGTGCAGAAATTGTACTCGCAAAGACTCCGGTTCACGGAAAAAGAAAGCTGAACGTTATTTATGTGATATTTGCATTTAAAAGGCGCCAATAATAGTTAAACCTAAAACATACTGTTCACAATATTGTAAGTTATGCTGCAATAGCTTAAATTAATTTAAATATAATTTTCCATCCGTTTGAACTTGTTTTTGGATATGAGGGAATGCCGACCCCCTGGTTGGGGGTAATGCCGATCGTTGGTGTTATTTTTTTAGAACTGATTTGTAAGATACTTTGTTCTTTTACGGGTCAATAATTGTTTTTAAAATCTGGCTTCAAAGCTTAGGTGTTCGGTAATACCCCGGTCTCTTCTCTTACGCTATGCGAGGAGTCACATTTTGAAAACCCATCTTCTGGACTCAGGAAAGACATTCAGAAACTGTGGTCTAATCGTGACAGGTTTCACCCTAATGAACGATACACGATGTAAGGTCATCAGTCACCACCAACGTAGGAGGTTTATCATGACCAGGTAGATTAAATAAATGTTCTGAAATTATAATTATTAATTTATTAATTCATTCATTAATTAATTTATTCATTTCCTTATTTATTAATTAATTAATTAATTAAATTATGTATGTAATTATTTAGTTAGTTAGTTATTGCTTTATTTATTTATTTATTTATTTATTTATTTATTTATTTATTTATTTATTTATTTATTTATTTATTTATTTATCTTTATATTTCTTTACCAGCTGAAGTAGCCGTGCTTCGCTACGCGTCATAAATAAATTAAAATGTGAAGGTGACAGTTAAAACAGGGGACAGGCGAGGTGCTGCGCGGTGACAGAGCAAGGATGGAACATTTTGTCCAACTACAACGCTCGGCTTTGACTGTGTTTTATAGCACAAATTTAGGTTTTACTAGCTAACCTTTGGAGATAGACGAAAAGTGATAAGGACCTTTCAAATGGAAAATTACATTTTAAACCTCATATATGCCAACAAAAGTCTGCTATTTCTTAGCGTTCTCTTTTTATTTGAAATGGAAATATGAAAGTTTGAAACCAAAGGGTGTAGTGACGTCACTAAAATGGTCACCATCTTCAAATAGTGCAGAGTATCCAAATCAAAAGTAACCTATATGTTAACCGGGTAAATCAGATACTTCCATTCAAAATTTAATGTAAATCGGACCAGTGGTTCTTCGTGATTGAGTAATACACACACACATACCATCTCAATCCCTCCCTATATTATTCTGCTAAGGTCCCATTCCAGTTTTGTACTGAAAATAAGGTCCCATTAACACCAACCTACATATGGGGTATCTGCAGGTTCAGCATAACCCAATGCGTAAGCGAAATGCTCTCACTCTTTAAATGCCTCACACTTAAACAAATACCTTAAAACATGTATATTTACAATAAAATAATGAAAGAATGGAACACGGTAACCATGGTAACAGAATCTCAAAGGTCCAGCTATTTCTGTAAGACGCAATGCAATTCCAATTATTACATTACTGTGAAAGTTTCCAGACGGTTATAAGGTTATCACTGAACCAAATTAAGCTGTAAAATTCATCAATACATACAGTATAATGCGCTCAAGGGGGTGAAGGGGAACTCTAGATTTTTTTCACGCAATTTTCACGTGTGAATGTGGTACGAAACGTCTTTTCCACCCGACTATAAAGGGTCTCCGAAAACCATATTTAAAGGCCCTTAAATTAACAGTGTCTGTGATATTCCCAGAAAACTAACTTCGCTCTGATATACCTATGAAGGAATGACAAACCCCTGACCACTGCACCAGTAGCTGAATTGATAAGGTCTGATTATTCATACCAAGGATAAATCAGGCATAGCATTCATGATTGAGATTTTGCTTTACAACTAGAATATTCGCGGATGAAGCCGCGACGGGTAATGCTAGTTTTATATTTTAGTATAGATTTATTTATTTAAGTATTTATTTATTTATTTATTATATCTCAAACGATTGAGTCAGTTTGTCGAGCTGGTCCCCTCTCCAGTTAGCTTTGCTGTGATACAATGTTACACAAAACCAGAGGCGTAGCGCTATAATACGCCGATACGCCGGGCGTTCCCTGATTTAAAATGTGTATTCATCAGAGAGTAAAATATAACATTGTTTTTATTTGATATAAATGCGGCGTTAGCATATTACATGGCGCTTAGTTATTTTATATCCGTACCCCCCATATAACTAGTCTTAGCCCGGCCGCGGTCTACTGCTGTGCGTTGCTCTTCTTGTCTGTACGCCAGACCTTCTTGGCGTCAAGAGCTATGTACCACTCTGGCCAGGCCACGTTCCAGCGCATGCGCCAGTTCATACTTGTTCCTCGGAAGGGAAGCGCTACCGTACGCTGGCGTTTGCTGGCGTTTGAATTGTATGATCACTGTTCTGTTAACTCAATAGCCCAATCGCTGCGCTAGTGCTATAGTTCGAACTGTAGAAGTGTAGTTTCTTTTAATTGTGCGTGTGTGTGTTTAATGCTGCCAATATGACTGAAGTAAGTTCACCTGACTCTAATGTTATTAATTTTTTAAAGGCAACTCCTTTGAGCACTTTATCATATGAACAGCGATGTGAATTAAAAACAAAAATACCAAAGCCAAATTTATCAATTAAAGAAGTCGGTAAAAATCGCACACGGAGTTTTCAGCTTTCTTGGTATGACAGGTTTTCCTGGCTAACTGGGTGTGTTGAAAAAAAAAAGTTTTGTTACGTTTGCCTTATGTTTGGAGCGAAAGATACTGAATGGTGCACGGAAGGAATTTCGGACCTGAGTAATTTAATTAAAAAGGCTGTAAAACACCAGTCTTCAAAACACCACTTGTTACATTGTGAAGCATTTCATCTGCTAGGTAAAACTCGCTTTGAGCATGCATTATCTGAAGCTGCTCGACTACAAGCAGTAAAACATAATGAGATCGTGTCTCGAACAGGCAGTATGTGCGAAGACTCATTCAATCAGTAGTATTTCTCTGTACACAAGAACTAGCCTTCCGTGGCCATAGAGAAGATGAAAGTTCTATTAACAAGGGGAATTATTTGTAATTGTTGAACCTGCTCGCTCAAAATGAATCTCTAGTTAGAGACCATTTACAGTCATCATCATTATTAAAAGGAACATCTCCAGACATTCAAAATGACTTGATAGAAGTTACAACAATTGCATTAAATGAAAAAATCAAATCAGAAATAAATGAAGCCCCCTTTCTCTCCATACAAGCGGATGAGACATTAGACGTATCGTATAAGAGCCAGATGAGCATAATATTTAGATATTGTGTGGATGATAGAATAGAGGAGAGATTCGTCGGCTTTTATGACTTTTCCAAGAATAAAACAGCTGCGGGATTATCAGAAATCGTGCACAAAGTTTTACTTGACTGGGAAGTAAATGGAGAAAAAGTTGTCAGCCAGACATACGATGGCGCAGCTGTAATGGCAGGCAGACAAGGAGGAGTTCAAAAGCTAGTGAAACAGTTTTGCCCATATGCTCTTTTCGTCCATTGTTACGCCCACCAATTAAATTTGGTACTTCTGTATGGCTCAAAATCAATAAAACAGGTTCGTTTGTTTGTCTGTGCCTTGACTGCTTTTCATAGTTTTTTTCAGCAAGTCTTCTAAAAGGTCGGTTTTGTTGACTGAAAGAGGATTTAAGCTTCCACAAGCTAGCAATACGAGATGGAATTTTCATTCGAGGACAGTTTTCACCATTATGAAACATTTCCAAGAATTGTATAGTACTTTTGATGAAATTATTGATGATGAAAATAGTGAATGGGACGACGACTCTGTGAACTGTGTCATTGGTCTCAATAGACATATGGATGACCCTACCTTTGTATATTTTCTGGGTGAATTCGAAGCTTGTTTCATTTACACTGATCATCTTTTCAAATTGTTACAACCATCGACAGTGAGTATTGTAACTTGCCATAATGAGATAGAGGCTGTCGTCGAAAGAATAGAAAACTTAAGAAATGAAGATTTCACTGACAGATGCTTTCAAAAAAGCATCCAGTTGAATGAAAACGTAATGTATGATGGCAATAAAAAGAACACTTTGAGAGTGCTAACTTTTGAAATAGTAGATGCACTAACAGCTCAAATGAAAAGTAGATTTGAAGATCTTAATCATCTAAATTTCATTGAGTTAGTACAAGAAAAGAAGTTTAATGAATACACTGAAACATTCCCCCAGGGAAAATTAGATATTTTGGTAAAACAGTATCCATTCTTTAATGTTAACCAATTACTAAATGAACTTCACATTGTTTATGGAGATCAGACAAAGCATTTAGCTCCAAAAGAGCTTTTAAAATATTTTGTTGCCAACGGTCTCGACTCCGTCTATCAGGAAGTAACTAAACTACTACGCTTAGTACTGACTATTCCAACTACTACAGCTAGTAGTGAACGTAGCATGAGCACGCTGAAAAGAATTAAAGCATACCTTAGAAATTCTATGAGCAATAGTCGCTTGTCGTGTTTAAATTCACTGGCCATTGAAAAACAGTTATTAGGTGAGCTATCATCAGAGCCGGCATTTCTTGAACACATCATTGACATTTTCGCAGAAAAGAAGAAAAGACGAATGGAGCTGATGTACTAGACTGTGTGAGGTATGTGACTGTATCTTTCATATTAGCTGTTTGAGTTTTTCCTTAGTTTGTCGTTATAAACTTTGGCGTCCCCAGCTCAAAAGTTCACGCTACGCCACTGCACAAAACATGTCCATTCCATAGCAATGTGCCATTGTATGCAATATAATATGATGTATTGGTACTCGTAAAGAATAAGTCCACCATTGAGATCTTGCACGATACAGCGATAAATCACTTCGAAGCCGATAAAGAAGGATATGAGAGACTGCGGAGATTTACAACCTGAACAGGTCTGTCGTGAGACCAGTTTATTTTTCCTTGACTCATGAGGGTATCGGTGTACTAAAGCAGTGGCGTCACACAGTTAGGTCTAGCGTCGACCGGGGCGGTGAGATGTAATGTAGGGCTAAATTTCCTCCTCAAATCTCTTATAATAGTCTTAAAATGACAACAATCTTTGAGAATCTTTAGTTCAATTATTATTCACTACCAGACGTCCCACTTGTTGTAATCTTCGTGGGCGGGGCATTTAAACAAAGTAGAAATGTAGATGATACCCTATTATTATTACTTATTTATTTATTTATTTATTTATTTATTTATTTATTTATTTTATACCGGTACTGTATAATTTACTCTATGGTGCAGAATCATGGAGTTTAACAGGGAGAACACCGGTTGCAGGTTTTCAAAAATAAAGTTTATAGGGCATTTTTGGAACCCGCATCTCAAAGCTGGAAAAAAAATCAAATAAGGGCATACACTCGCTATCACAGGAAGCATCACTGCTCAACATCATTAACTCCAGCAGAAGACTTCAATGGGCTGGTCATTTACTAAGGATGGGAGATGATAGGATGGTCTTACAAATCTTTAAAGAAGAACCCAGAGGAAAAAGGCCAGTAGGAAGACCACGAAGTTACTGGAAAAATGAAATCTCCAAACTTTTTAGACGTCTGAATGTGTACAACTGGCATGAACTTGCCTAAAACAGAGTTCAATGGAGGCGTTTTGTGAGATCGACGCGGGATCTTCGCGTCCCATAGAAGCCTTCTGTATGAGTGAGTGAATGAGTGAGTATACCGGTACTGTATATCAAACGGTTGTGGACCGCTAGGCTCATCAAGCAGTTGAAGCCATGGTTGTCGAGGGAACATGCCGAGGTTAATTATTGCATTACCATGTTTCTCTCTGGCCATGGTTATTATGAAGCATACCTCCATCGAATGGGAATATCGCTGAGTTTACGATGTCGATATTGTGGCGATCAATGGGATGACGTTCAGCACACGTTCTTTGCATGCTTGATGTGGAGAAATCTTCGAAGGCTTCTAGAGACACAAGTTGGAGTCATTACACCAGACAATGTGGTGGATAAAATGCTCAGCAGAGTTGGGTACAGATTGCTGTCTAAATCTCTGAGCTGCTAAAAACAAAAACAGAAAGGAAACCTGGAAGATTGGTTGCTGAAGACAGAAGGATGACGATGAGTAATTCCATTAACATCAAATAAAATGAAATTGACTGAGACCTCTGGTCTAACAGTAACAGTAAAGCTGAACAGGCAGTTCCCGGGCGGGCTTCCAGGGGTTTTAATAGGTAAGACTCCTGCACAGTGTTAAGTCCGGAATCTTGCATTCTGTCGTTTGAAGATTTCCCCACATCGTGTGATGTGATATACAGTATGTCGCATAACGAGCACATGCACAGCTCATTTGGGGCGTGGTAGGACGTGTTCCTGCATATTTTATGCGGCTTCGGTGGCGTAGTTGGTAGCATGCTGAGCTTCTATGCCCAAGATTGAGGGTTCAAACACGGCCGAAGTCGTCGGATTATTTAATTGCGTTAGAAAAACCTCTGTATGCCGTCCTTCGTAGGGGAAGTAAAGCCGGCGCACAGTGGGCCAGAATCTTGAAAACGTGGCCAAAATATAAAGAGTTGTTCAATTTGTACGAAAGTTAGTATGTAAAGGTTATCGAAGTTGCTGATTAAGAATATATCAAAAAGTCAAAATGGCGGATCCAAGATGGCGGGGAAATATTGATAAAAGTTATTTTATTTATATAAAAATAATTTTCTGGGAATTATCGTGGTTGTTAATGAAGATTATGACTTGAAAAATATAAAAAACAAAATGGTGGATCCAAGATGGTGGACAAAAATTGATAAAAGTCTTTTATTTATATAAAAGTCAATATTTAGGGGTTGTTGTAGTTAATGATTAAAAATATAAGCTCAAAAAATTAAAAGGTCGAAAAAATGACCAACTAGATAGAAGAAGGTGTAAAATATTACAAAAAATAATTTTTATTCAATTACAAATATTCATTTAGTAAATTGTTTGTACCTATAATCAGAACTTGTCGTTTTCTTCTTCTTTTCATCTTTCATCATCTTTTTTCTTCTTCTGCTTCTTCAACAGAATCGTCATCATCAACATCATCATCTTCAAAGACAGTTTCCTTATTATCTGCATCGGAATCTTGATAATATTCCGCCACAGGAACTAAGAGGGCAACGGCTTCTGGCGACAAACTCGTCTGTTTGTTTGGTGATAATTTTCGTAGAAAAGGATTATTGGGGTGTGTGGTTTCCAACGATCTCATGAGCACGTCTTCCATAGTCTTACTCTGGAAAACGTTCGAGAAAAACTCAAGCAATATTGCTTTATCAACTTATTGGTTGATTCTTGAGCATCCTCGGACAGTTGACCAATGGGTAAAATGGCCGAAGAAACAATTTCTGGTCCGTGGATCAACAATCTATGTCCTGCTGTTGGCATGTTGTACCTCGGGTATTCGTTGACGTAGTGTCTGGCAGTTGCTATGGCGTAAGCTCATAACTTTTGAACGTCGATTTGACGTCCGCCCGCAATCGTCTGCAAAATAATGTGAAAACAGTGGATTAGTTCTTCGGAAACTCCAGTTATGTTGGAGTGTTTTCAAAGAAACGTCGAGCGGTGTTTCCGTCCTTTTTGTACTTATATTCTTTAAAATGCTCCTAAGCATCGATTATAAATTAAATTATACAAATGTAGCTCATAATTTATTAATTTTATTGTCATTTTTCAACATATCTCAATTATGACATTTTGCCAGTATCGCTTAAATCGTGTCTCAAAGCCGGAGTTGGTACAAGTAGGTGGATTTGAAGATTAATTTACAAAGGTAATAATATATACTTGGGGACACAGTGCAAAAGGAAGCGGAATGTCGTGGAATTCGTAAATTATCTCTAGTTTTAAGCACATTTCACAATTTTCTTGTGCATTTTCCGGTATTAAGTTAATTAAAAGAAAACATGTATAATTGATGATTTAATAATGATATAAATGATTTTAATTAGTACATACCTCCTGGAACATCTTCCATATTGAAAATATTACTTCACTTACCCAGAACACAAACGAGAAGACTATTTTGTAGCCTGGCCGGCTGCACGCACCGCTAGCAATGAATTGCCGCGATTGACCTCAAATATAACGGACGAAATGAACTTTTGCTCGTCCGCACAACCGGTATTCGATAGTTCCAACATTACTGTAGCCAACCGGATAGTCCAAAATTCCCATCTAGAAACTTGTTTTTTCTCCTTATTGGCCAAGTTTTCAAGATTCTGGCCCACTTTGCGGCGGTCCCATGTCATAGATTTATGGCATGTAAAAGAACATTCCACTAACTACAATTGTGTGAAGCTAAATTTGTAGGTTACACTTGATTAACGCTGTATTAAGTTCCAACATTCACCGTCAGGTACTGGTTGCGGTGGCATCTAGTAGCCAACTTCACGGCCAGGTGTTGTTGACGGTAGCATTTGGTAGCAAAAGTAGGAACTACCTGAACATTGGATGTTAGCAGTCCTCACTTGAATGAGAAACAGATAACACACACTAATACAGTCATCACAATTAACACCGATTATCAGAGAGATTCTACACACACACAAAGTACACGGGGCTACATGACCGCGTTGTCGCAGCCCCTAAACTAAGGAACCAACCATCACATCCATCACCAAGTTATTTTAACTACTTGCTAGCAGTATGTTAGCAATACTTACCAAATAGCTACTTAGACAAATGTTAAAACACTGTAAATGAAGGTGGAATTACGTATCGTATCGTTGTATAATCATTATTACCGAAAGCGGTCTCTTATGTTTCAGTTACACCAACAAAACAGATTTCTTTGATGTAACTGCGATCCGTTAAAGTGTTCTCTAATCTCTCCACCAAATTGAAGCGGGCTTGTTTCTGAAAGGACACTTCCGGGGAATTGATTGCTGGTTGACTTTTGACAAATGAGAATCAGGAGCGTAACATCTTCCACCATTACCAAGCGGAACTCAGAAACTGGATATTCCAAATGTGGCAAGTACCGGTAGCAAGGGGTTTCTCTAACTTGTGTCTCTTAAGGTACCGACAAAAACCAAGTGTGGACCACAAATCAGTGTCTGAATAAAATAAGCTCTTCTCATTTGCGATCGATAATAATAAAGAACAAGTAGTTCCATCAAGAACTAAATAGCCTATTATCATATATCCTACTTATATTAATTGCTTCTATCAACATACAAATTTTCAATTTGATTGCTGTAATTGATATTGAGAACCGTCTAAATATTTCGGATGGTCACCATGTTGGATTGTTATATATAGGCCTTAGAGTTATGTACTATTACATGAAGATTATTGTGTAGGTGTTTTATTCAAACTTCAATCGCATGATTATGACACAAGAAATAAAAACGAGATTTTAAAATTTTGCACAGCCGCCATCTTGATGTTATGTAAACAATTGAACTAAATTAGATGTTACGTATAGTCATTTGCTGTACCAAGTTTCACTGCGCTCGGATGGTTAAATTGCGAGAAAAGTCTATTTAAATGTTTCAACTTCATATGGCCACCATGTTCGTTTTCTAGTAACATGTTTTTGATAGTCGCATAGGTGAACGTCTAGTAGTGACCTTTATCACCGTACAAAATGTCATGGTGATATGAGTAATAGTTTGGGAGATATAGAATGCCGGTGAAATATTTCGCACAGCCGCCATGTTGGATTGGTGAGAAGTAATAAAAATTGAAGGGCACGGTCGGGGTCGGCCGAAATACTGTAGTATTAACTTACCGAGTTTCATTGAAATCGTTCCAGCCGTTTAGAATTTATTAGGGGGGGGACACACACTTGGACAAAAGGTGATCTCATAAACCTATTTTTTCGTAAATGAAGATAGGCTAAATAGACGATTGAAATGTTATGGACACATTCAACGAATGGACAATGAAAGACTTACTGAAAAATGAAAATCCACAGCCTGCTTCCAGTCTCCGACCGGATCAGGAATGGAATGAATGATGCCCCCATCTAGCGGCGAGGATATGAACTGTGCCGGCTGCCGAGGCCTGACGCACTCCTCCGGGGCAATGATTTAATGAATGACAGATGAAATGAAATGATAGTGGAGAGTGTTGCTGGAATGAAATTTTTGACAGGGAAAACCGGAGTACCCGGAGAAAAACCTGTCTGCCTCCGTTTCGTCCATCACAGATCTCACATGGAGTGACCGGGATTTGAACCACGGATCCAGCGGTGAGAGGCCGGCGTGCTGCCGCCTAAGCCACGGAGGCTTAATGAAAGACTTACTGAAGGATATTTAATCATGCATCCTCATTAAAAGTCAAGGAATCAAGGTTATGTTATGTGACAGGGCTATATTCAGATCGTTGGTGAACAAACATCACTTCGCTGCACCCCCGGATGAGAGCCACCATTGCATGTAGAGCTTGTATTCCCAAGGTCACTGGTTCAAACCCGACCAAAGTCGTCGGATGTTTAAGAGCGCTAAAAATCCCTCAGTATGCCTTCCTTCGGAGGGGAAGTAATAAAGCCGGTGGTCCCATGCCATAGATTTATAGCATGATAAAGAACCTTCCACTAACTAGACTTGTGTGCAGCTAAAATTTGTCGGTAGGAATTGATAACGCTAAATTATTTCCAACGTTCGCCGCCAGGTGCTGATTGCGATGGCATCTAGTATCCAAGTCCGCAAGCTAGGTGTAGTGGACGGCAGCATTTGGTAGCAACAAGTAGGAACTACTTGAAATTATTGTCTGCAGTCCTTACTTGAATTAAAACAGATAACACACACTAATACAGCCATCATATTAACACCGGTTCTACACACACCCAAAGTATACGGGTTTATATGACCGCGTTGTCGCAGCCCCTAAACTGAGGAACCAACCAACCAAAAAGTTTCAATCGTACTCCTTAGTTGGGCATAACGAGAGATTTTTTGAGGGCTCGGGCTCCTGAGTAGCAGACTACCGACTAAAACTCCCCCCGTTACTTCAGAACACTCGCCTGGAATCGTTTATCACATTACTTCAGGCTAGAGTCATTTTATATTTGCCCGCCCGTAGGGCATTCGTCCTTATTAGTGAATTATCTTCTGTGGCGATCCAGATCCGTCTTCTTTGTTCGGAGGATATCTTCAACAAAACTTGCTACAAGTTTCCAATGTTCTTCATTTTGTAGCATCACCGCAACAATATTGTCCGGGGATATCTCTACATCAATGTGATCTTGAAGAGACTGCTATTTTGGACCCACCGTCCACAAGAGAAGAAGGTGTGATTAGCACTATCTACCTCATTAACACAGTAGATACAATCTGGTGAATCCGCCTTCCCCATCTTCTTAAGATAAGAACAGAAGTACCCATGCCCAGTCAAGAGCTGAGTGAGATAATAACCAACCTCACCATGTTTCCTCTTTGTCCAAACCTGCACCTGGGGTATAATTCTCTTAGTGCACTGGCTTCAGTGTGCTTGCTCCCATTTGATCTGCCAATTATGAAAGGATCGTACGTTGATGATAATAATAATAATAATAATAATAATAATAATAATAATAATAATAATAATAATTGCCTTATCCGTACCAAACTGTACACCTCGGACGTTCATGTGCTTAAAACTGATAAAATGACAAACATCGAGTGGCACAGAAATCACTTGGCTCACGCAAGGAGAGTGTTTTTACATAAAAGAAATTTGTTGACATCAAATATAGATTTAGATATTAGAAAGGCGGTTTTGAAAGCATTTGTCTGGCGCGTGGCGCTATATGGAAGTGAAACTTGGACTGTTGGTGCAGCAGAAAAGAGGAGAAATGTGGTGTTACAGGAGAATGATGAAGATCAGATGGGTAGATAGGGTTACAAACGAAGACGAGTGCAAGAGGAGAGATGTTTCTGGCGACTGCTAATGAAGAGAAGAGATAGGTTGGTAGGACACATACTAAGACACCAAGAAATAGCAAGCTTAGTTATGGAAGGAACGGATGAGGACAAGAACTGTAGGGGTAGACCAAGGTTAGATCGTTTCGAATGTAAGCTGTGGTAGCTATGTTTGAGATGAATCGATTAGCACAGGTTGGTTGGTTGGTTCCTCAGTTTAGGGGCTGCGACAACGCGGTCATGTAGCCCCGTGTACTTTGGGTGCGTGTAGAATCTGTCTGATAACCGGTGTTAATTGTCATGACTGTATTAGTGTGTGTTATCTGTTTTTAATTGAAGTAAGGACTGCAGACATTGAATTTATCAAGTAGTTCCTACTTTTGCCGCCAAACGCCACCATCAACGACTACCAGTTCTGAACTTGGTTACTAGATGCTACCACAGTCGGCTCCTGGCGACGAACGTTGGAACCTAAGAGCGTTACTCAAATGCAACCTGTAATTTAGCTTCACAGAAGAGTAATTATTGGAAGGTTTTTTAGCATGCCATTAATCTATGACATGGGATCGCCAGATTTACTTCCCCTCCGAAGGAAAGCATACTGAGGGATTTTTAACGCTCTTAAAAATCTGACAATTCGGCCTGGTTTGAACCCGTGGTCTAGGGCAGCGTTTCCCAAACTGTGGTACACGTACCTCTGGTGGTACGCTCCTACTGCTGCAGTGGTGCGTGGTGATGTTACGAAAAATAGAAAAATATAAAATATAAAATATAAAAATATTAAAAAAAACATTGATGTGTTGCCGGAGGACTTTAAGGCGAACGACAAGGAGCAGTTTTATGAATTGATTTGTGATTCAGAAGGAAGGCAAATGTTTTCAAAAATGGCTCTTGTGAACTTTTGGGTCGAGAGGCGTGCAGACTATGGATACATAGCTGACAAAGCAGTTAGATTTTTACCGCCTTTCACTACTTCGTACTTGTGTGAGACTGCAGTTTCTTCACTTGTTTATCTCAAGAATAAATACCAGAATAGGCTCCTTACAGCGGAAAACGATCTTCGTTTGAGACTCAGCAATCTTAAACCAGACATTCCTAAGTTGGCTTCTAATCTTCAAGCTCACCCTTCACATTGAAGTTGTTAGTTGAACTTTGGTTTTTATGTTTGATTATTAAGAGTTTTCTATTAATATTATTTGTGCAGTGCCATTTCTGAATGTTGGAATTGGATACTTATTGTAATAAATAATAAAACAACTGTGCACACTTTTTATTATTTGAACTTTAACAGTCTAAAAAGATGGTATATTGGCTTTCACGGCCGGTGAATTAAAACTAGGCTCATCAGCGGGCTGATGAGCCTAGCTTGGTGTCCTAGGCGAAACCCCACACAAGACACGGCACAAACCTAGAAGAATTGCTGAGTTTTAATTCACTGGCCGTGAAAGGCAATATACCATCTTTTTGGAAGCCTTCATAGGGAGGTTAAGGCTGCTTGAACTTTTAGTTCTCGTAGTCAAGTAGTGCAGTTGCACTCTATATAAAGGGAGATAGCGCGCAGTTCGTCACTCCTGTGGGGGTCCAGGCGGGGACACCAAGAGCCCGCCGATGAGCCTAGCTTGGTGTCCTAGGCGAAACCCCACACAAGACACGGCACAAACCTAGAAGAATTGCTGAGTTTTAATTCACTGGCCGTGAAAGCCAATATACCATCTTTTTGGAAGCCTTCATAGGGAGGTTAAGGCTGCTTGAACTTTTAGTTCTCGTAGTCAAGTGGTGCAGTAGCACCTTATATAAAGGGAGGTGGCGCGCAGTTCGTTACTCCTGTGGGGGTCCGGGCGGGGACACCAAGAGCCCGCTGATGAGCCTAGCTTGGTGTCCTAGGCGAAACCCCACACAAGACACGGCACAAACCTAGAAGAATTGCTGAGTTTTAATTCACTGGCCGTGAAAGCCAATATACCATCTTTTTGGAAGCCTTCATAGGGAGGTTAAGGCTGCTTGAACTTTTAGTTCTCGTAGTCAAGTGGTGCAGTAGCACCTTATATAAAGGGAGGTGGCGCGCAGTTCGTTACTCCTGTGGGGGTCCGGGCGGGGACACCAAGAGCCCGCTGATGAGCCTAGCTTGGTGTCCTAGGCGAAACCCCACACAAGACACGGCACAAACCTAGAAGAATTGCTGAGTTTTAATTCACCGGCCGTGAAAGCCAATATACCATCTTTTTGGAAGCCTTCATAGGGAGGTTAAGGCTGCTTGAACTTTTAGTTCTCGTAGTCAAGTGGTGCAGTAGAACCTTATATAAAGGGAGGTGGCGCGCAGTTCGTTACTCCTGTGGGGGTCCGGGCGGGGACACCATGAGCCTAGCTTGGTGTCCTAGGCGAAACCCCACACAAGACACGGCACAAACCTAGAAGAATTGCTGAGTTTTAATTCACCGGCCGTGAAAGCCAATATACCATCTTTTTGGAAGCCTTCATAGGGAGGTTAAGGCTGCTTGAACTTTTAGTTCTCGTAGTCAAGTGGTGCAGTAGCACCTTATATAAAGGGAGGTGGCGCGCAGTTCGTCACTCCTGTGGGGGTCCGGGCGGGGACACCAAGAGCCCGCTGATGAGCCTAGCTTGGTGTCCTAGGCGAAACCCCACACAAGACACGGCACAAACCTAGAAGAATTGCTGAGTTTTAATTCACTGGCCGTGAAAGCCAATATACCATCTTTTTGGAAGCCTTCATAGGGAGGTTAAGGCTGCTTGAACTTTTAGTTCTCGTAGTCAAGTGGTGCAGTAGCACCTTATATAAAGGGAGGTGGCGCGCAGTTCGTCACTCCTGTGGGGGTCCGGGCGGGGACACCAAGAGCCCGCTGATGAGCCTAGCTTGGTGTCCTAGGCGAAACCCCACACAAGACACGGCACAAACCTAGAAGAATTGCTGAGTTTTAATTCACCGGCCGTGAAAGCCAATATACCATCTTTTTGGAAGCCTTCATAGGGAGGTTAAGGCTGCTTGAACTTTTAGTTCTCGTAGTCAAGTGGTGCAGTAGCACCTTATATAAAGGGAGGTGGCGCTCAGTTCGTCACTCCTGTGGGGGTCCGGGCGGGGACACCAAGAGCCCGCTGATGAGCCTAGCTTGGTGTCCTAGGCGAAACCCCACACAAGACACGGCACAAACCTAGAAGAATTGCTGAGTTTTAATTCACCGGCCGTGAAAGCCAATATACCATCTTTTTGGAAGCCTTCATAGGGAGGTTAAGGCTGCTTGAACTTTTAGTTCTCGTAGTCAAGTGGTGCAGTAGCACCTTATATAAAGGGAGGTGGCGCGCAGTTCGTCTCTCCTGTGGGGGTCCGGGCGGGGACACCAAGAGCCCGCTGATGAGCCTAGCTTGGTGTCCTAGGCGAAACCCCACACAAGACACGGCACAAACCTAGAAGAATTGCTGAGTTTTAATTTACCGGCCGTGAAAGCCAATACACCACCTTTTTGGAAGCCTTCATAGGGAGGTTAAGGCTGCTTGAGCTTTTAGTTCTCGTAGTCAAGTGGTGCAGTAGCACCTTATATAAAGGGAGGTGGCGCGCAGTTCGTCACTCCTGTGGGGGTCCGGGCGGGGACACCAAGAGCCCGCTGATGAGCCTAGCTTGGTGTCCTAGGCGAAACCCCACACAGGACACGGCACAAACCTAGAAGAATTGCTGAGTTTTAATTCACCGGCCGTGAAAGCCAATATACCATCTTTTTGGCAGCCTTCATAGGGAGGTTAAGGCTGCTTGAACTTTTAGTTCTCGTAGTCAAGTGGTGCAGTAGCACCTTATATAAAGGGAGGTGGCGCGCAGTTCGTCACTCCTGTGGGGGTCCGGGCGGGGACACCAAGAGCCCGCTGATGAGCCTAGCTTGGTGTCCTAGGCGAAACCCCACACAAGACACGGCACAAACCTAGAAGAATTGCTGAGTTTTAATTCACCGGCCGTGAAAGCCAATATACCATCTTTTTGGAAGCCTTCATAGGGAGGTTAAGGCTGCTTGAACTTTTAGTTCTCGTAGTCAAGTGGTGCAGTAGCACCTTATATAAAGGGAGGTGGCGCGCAGTTCGTTACTCCTGTGGGGGTCCGGGCGGGGACACCAAGAGCCCGCTGATGAGCCTAGCTTGGTGTCCTAGGCGAAACCCCACACAAGACACGGCACAAACCTAGAAGAATTGCTGAGTTTTAATTCACCGGCCGTGAAAGCCAATATACCATCTTTTTGGAAGCCTTCATAGGGAGGTTAAGGCTGCTTGAACTTTTAGTTCTCGTAGTCAAGTGGTGCAGTAGCACCTTATATAAAGGGAGGTGGCGCGCAGTTCGTCACTCCTGTGGGGGTCCGGGTGGGGACACCAAGAGCCCGCTGATGAGCCTAGCTTGGTGTCCTAGGCGAAACCCCACACAAGACACGGCACAAACCTAGAAGAATTGCTGAGTTTTAATTCACCGGCCGTGAAAGCCAATATACCATCTTTTTGGAAGCCTTCATAGGGAGGTTAAGGCTGCTTGAACTTTTAGTTCTCGTAGTCAAGTGGTGCAGTAGCACCTTATATAAAGGGAGGTGGCGCGCAGTTCGTCACTCCTGTGGGGGTCCGGGCGGGGACACCAAGAGCCCGCTGATGAGCCTAGCTTGGTGTCCTAGGCGAAACCCCACACAAGACACGGCACAAACCTAGAAGAATTGCTGAGTTTTAATTCACCGGCCGTGAAAGCCAATATACCATCTTTTTGGAAGCCTTCATAGGGAGGTTAAGGCTGCTTGAACTTTTAGTTCTCGTAGTCAAGTGGTGCAGTAGCACCTTATATAAAGGGAGGTGGCGCGCAGTTCGTTACTCCTGTGGGGGTCCGGGCGGGGACACCAAGAGCCCGCTGATGAGCCTAGCTTGGTGTCCTAGGCGAAACCCCACACAAGACACGGCACAAACCTAGAAGAATTGCTGAGTTTTAATTCACCGGCCGTGAAAGCCAATATACCATCTTTTTGGAAGCCTTCATAGGGAGGTTAAGGCTGCTTGAACTTTTAGTTCTCGTAGTCAAGTGGTGCAGTAGCACCTTATATAAAGGGAGGTGGCGCGCAGTTCGTCACTCCTGTGGGGGTCCGGGTGGGGACACCAAGAGCCCGCTGATGAGCCTAGCTTGGTGTCCTAGGCGAAACCCCACACAAGACACGGCACAAACCTAGAAGAATTGCTGAGTTTTAACAGTCTAACTCTAACAAACACAATTTACAATCCGTCTTTTGGTCTGCTACGTAGTGGTGGTGGGTTTAGTTACTATATCTCCCAACAATTAGGTGGTACGTGCGAGATTCTCATCCCTTAAAGTGGTTCACACTCAAGAAAGTTTGGGAAACACTGATCTAGGGCATAGAAGCTCCGCATGCTACCAGCTACTCCACCGAAGCCGCCTATTGGATCAGGACAGGGAGGCATCAGGAGCTTTATCAAACCAGTCAAAAAACTGAAGACTCAAACAAAAACAACAACAAATATAATTTAAAACGTGTTGTTGTTGTTGTTTTCGCAAGAGCACTTACAGTATGTAGGTGAACAGCGAGTGTTGTCTAACGAAATAGCTGCGCAATACTTACGAAGTTCAGTGGAACTAAATACTTGAGTAACCGAATTAGTGACAGCAGGTTCCGGCTGTTTAACGGCCATAATGAGGCGAAAGTCTGTGTCATCCAATTTATTGTCCATCCAATGTTGGCGAGGATCAGCTGAAGAATGGTAGCACTCCAATATTATTAGTCACTTTCCGGGTTCACTGTCCTTCTTCACGTGTGGAAACGTGCGGACATGTTTCAACTGCACGGGGTATCAATCTCAGGCGAATGAAAATACTCAATACTAAGATCAAAGTCTCGCTATTTTCTTTCTTCTTTAATGGCTTTACCCGCGAGGACGCTTACCACGGTGGGTGAGTGGTTATCGTGTTGGTCTACTAACCCCAAGCTTGCAGGTTCGCTCCTGACCATGGTAAGTGATTTTTGAAAGGCGGCAAATATCAAGACACGCATGTTATACGATGCTGGCATGTTAAGGAACCCATTTGAATTCAGTAGGCCGTATTCATAGTGGCAAAATTAATCTGGGAATTTTCCGCCAACACAAAGTTTCTCATTTCTGTACTTTTTTTTTTTCGTTTGGCCTCCTGAGAGGCCGAGTGCAGGTCTTTCTAGTCGACGCCCGTGGGTGACCTGCGAGTCTGGATGAGGGATGGAATGGATGAAGATGAATGAGACTGGGCAAGGATGTGGAAGGAAGCGGCCGTGGCCTGTCAGAAGGTACCGTCCCAGCATTTTCCTGGTGTTGAAAATGGGAAACCACGGAAAACCATTTCAATGACGGCTGACGGTGGGGTTCGAGCCCACGAGTCTACTGAGTCAGCAGAGAGCTTGGCCCCATGGCCTAACGCTGCGCTTTAGCCAGCGTAGCCACTACTGTGGGTATTTCTCTACTAAAAAGCGCTATAGTGTCAAGGAGCTTATAGGTAGATATCTAACCTCCTCGACTTTCAAGGAACAACAAAATTCGACATGAAAGCTACCCTCTGGGTGTCAAATAACAAAGCTTGCACCCGGCATCGAGGCCATACGATATTATTATTATTATTACTCGCGAGGACTGGCGCATGGGTATTTTTGACCCGAGGCTTTGGTCAGCCCTTATTTCCTGTCGCTTACTGTCTCTTCCTTCCTAGCCTTGAGCTTCACCATGCAAAAGAAACATGTCCATAGCTTTTGGAACACTCAAGTTATTTCTATATTATTTACGGTCGGGTCAGATTTACCCATGGCGCCAGCCCTCGCGTGACAATTTTTGGCTTACGTTAGTCGGGACAATGTGTGAAACATAAGGGGGAAAATCCAACTATTTTGGTGCAGCACAATAACATAGCTCACGTTCTTGTTGATCCATGTTTAGGGTATAGGGACACCTTGGTCATCAGCTCCAATATTCAAAAGAAATTGAGGTGACTGCCGCTATCAAGGTCAGTTATACTGTTAGGTAATGTATTGTCAGTTTTCTGCATGTTAAATTTGAAAAATGTAAATAAACCTCATTTTTTATTGGGAGTAGATCATAGGAAGACGCCAGGTGTAAAACTACTTCATTATTATCCGTACGACTACGACAAAATATGAGTGACTGTCCTCGTGTTATATTCTTTCACGCCAGTTCTCAAGGGTTTAGAGCCTGCGTAGGTCGCCCCAAATCATAGGCAGTTCCACAGCATAGTTCACCAATTTCCGGACGCTGGCATTCTCTACACGGACGGTTCGAAGGTGGACGAGAAGGTGGGTTGTGCTTACGTTATTGATGGTGCAAATACCAAGATCTCTTTGCCTGGGGCCTGTAGTGTGTTTACTGCGGAGCTCGTTGCCATCTATGAAGCACTACAGGATGCACGAATCCACTTTCTCGTGTGTACCGACCCTTTGAGTTCGTTGCAGTCAACTGGTACATATTTCCCGCAACACCCTCTAGTGCAGCGAATCCACGACCTGCTAGCCAGGCTGTGCCACGCTGACACTCAAATCACCTTTCTGTGGCTTCCAAGCGGGAAATGAGTTAGCTGATCAAGCTGCAAAAGAGGCGGTATCACTACCTCCTCAACCAATGGAGGTACCCGCTAGAGATATTCTCTCTCAGTTACTCCTACAAGTTCTGGCATTTTGGGAGAGTCATTGACTAGCTGACCCACTGCCCAGTAAACTGAGAGCGATCAAGGGAACTACTTGCGTGTGGCGGAGCTCTTTCCGGTCACGGAGAGAGTCCGTTATTTTGCGTAGGCTAAGGATAGGTCATACAAGTTCCACCCACTCGTACCTAATGAGAAGGAAAGACCCCTCACTTTGTACCTGTGGAGCCGTTTTCACCGTGGCCCACATATTCACCGAGTGTGTGGATTTTGCTGACTTGGTTTGCAGATGACACTCAAACTTATATAAGCCGATGACGCGGTGGCTGCTGATGGCGTTATCCGCTTCATAAGACGTGAGAGTGGGTTAGGGCCAGCATTATAAATTTACAAGTGACTATTTGCTCAAAGAACTCGTTCATTTTTGATATTCTGATTTTCGTTTTCCCGTTATTAGCCTACTTTTCACATTTTGCAAAAATGAGGAAAAAGTAGACTTATGAGATCGATCCGGGAAAATGTGTGTCTGTCTGTCTGGCTGTGTGTGTGCCCCCCCCCCCCCCTATCAACTCCTAAACGGCTGCAGCAATCGAAACCAAATTTAGTAAGAGTAAAGATGTGCACCGGAATATCTCACGTCCATATTTGAAAATGATATCAGTGCTACCAACTGCTGAAAAAACGCACTAGAAATTTGAGCTCCATGTTGGATATCTTGCAAGGTATGCATGGGAGCTATTCCAAAATTGGCACACATGTAGATAAGACTATTTCAGTTTAATTTCCAGGAGGCCATACATGACAGTGTTGCCAAAATAATGCTAAGCCTTCTGATAGGTCCAATGTTTAAATGCATATAACTTCTACACTATCAATTGGATTTCAACCAAATTTTGTATGTAATATCTTTACATAAACAGATATGACAGAGCGTATTCTTAAGGCCACCAGGGCTGCCAACTGTTAATAATTGCTCTCTCTCTATTTTTTTCATCCAAATACCTATATATCAGAAAGTATGCAAGCCAACAGCTTTAAACTATGCACACGTATATTCTGACATTTTAGATTAATTTGGAGTAACTTATATACGTCAGTTCTACCAACATTATTATAAACCTGCTGATAGTACCAATTTTTAAATACATGTAACTTCTCTACTATCAGTTGGATTTCAACCAAATTTCGTATGTGCTATGTGTACCATAACAGATATTACTATTAGTATTGTTAAGAGCAATCAGGGCTGCCAACTGTTAATAAATGCTGTCTATATATTTTTTACCCTAATATAAATATATCAGAAAGTATGCAAGCCAATAGCTCTATACTTTGCACACGTATAGCCCCTGGCATTCTAGATTAATTTGGAGTAATTAATACAAAGCAGTGCTGCCAACATGATTCTATGCCTGCTGATATGTCCAATTTTAAAACACATGTAACTTCTATACAAACAAATGTATTTCATCCAAAATTGGCACAACAAGATATCATAATATTTCAGATTATTTCTGACCAGCACACGCATGACATTGTTGGCAACATGCTTTTACGCGTGCTGATAGATCCAGTGTCTGCATGTAACGTCCATTGGACTTCAACCTAATTTTGTATTCTGTACCTTAAGGGATGGAACTAGGCATATATTCAGTCTCCAGGGCTGCCAACTGTAGTGCTCTATTTGGCTACATTATACCAGGTATATTTTGAACTAATTAGATATTTCGATATTACCAACTTAATTTCGTCATTATTCTAGATAGGTTCATATTCTGTAGAATAATCATTGGCATGAAAAGTAGGCTGTATAGTTCTTCACGGAACTTCTTGTTTCGTCGGTATAATTTTTATAATTATTAATTTTATTTTTTGTTTTGTTAATTTTCGATCTTTTTCATATTTAGGCGTCTACCTCTAAATTTAAAAATATATTCGATATTTGTGTAGTGTAATCTGTGTTAAAAGGGACAAATGACCTCGTAGTTTCGCCCCTTAAAACAACAATAACTAACTAACTAGGTCGCCCAAAAGAGTTCTGGATTATGGCAGTGTAAGAAACCAACAGCAACATCCGCTGTTTGGACACAATTCCCGAGGCTCCAACTCAGGTAGCTGAGGCTATGAAAATCCATCCACAGCCTGCTTCCAGTCTCCGACCGGGTCAGGAATGGAATGAATGAAGCCCCCATCTAGCGGCGAGGATTTGGACTGTGCCGGCTGCCGAGGCCTGACGCACTCCTCTGGGGCAATGATTAAATGAATGACAGATGAAATGAAATGATAGTGGAGAGTGTTGCTGGAATGAAATTTTGACAGGGAAAACCGGAGTACCCGGAGAAAAACCTGTCTGCCTCCGTTTTGTCCAGCACAGATCTCACATGGAGTGACCGGGATTTGAACCACGGACCCAGCGGTGAGAGGCCGGCGCGCTGCCGCCTAAGCCACGGAGGCTTAGCTGAGGCTATATGATTTATTATTTGTCTTCTCTCTTTATTAGGAATATTCTACAATACAGTAGTTTTCCTTCAACCCAAATATACTCTACTCCTCCACAATTTTCGGTCTTCCACATCTTCCTCGGTTAAGCCTCTGGTAGCCATGCTTCTCTTTACACCATCCATCCACTGTTCCCTTGGTTCACCCCGTGTCCGTTTGCCTTCAGCTTGCCAATGTAACATTACATTTGGAATTCTACTATTCTGCATCCTTTTCACATGTCCAAACCATTGTAATCTTCTTTCTTCAACCACTTCAGGTACATTTTTCCTATTTTCCATTTTGAAAAAAAATAGGCTTATGAGATCACCTTTTGTCCGTGTGTGTGTGGGTGTGTGTGCGTGTGTGAGGTGTGTGTGTGTATGTCCCTAATAACTTCTAAACGGCTGAAGCAATTTCAAAGAAACTCGGTAAGTTTATAGCACTATTCCGGACGACTCCGAACGTGCCCTTCAAATTGTGTTACGTCTCACCAATCCAACATGGCGGCTGTGCGAAATATTTCACCAGCATTCAATATCTCCGAAACTATTACTGATATCACCCTGGAATTTTTTGCGGTCATAAAGGAAACTACTAGAAGTTCACTTATGTGACTTTTGAAAAACTGGTAACTACAAAACCAACATGGCGGCCACGCGAATTTGCGACTTTTAAATAGACGTTTCTCGCGATTTAACCAACCAAACGCAATAAAACGTGGTACAGTGTATGTTTATACACATTGTAATGCACCGACATCTAACTTGGTTCAATTGTTTACATAACCACAAGATGGCGGATGTGCGAAATATTTCACTGGCATTCTATATCTCTGAAACTATTAGCGGTATCACCCTGAAATTTTGTACGGAGATAAAGGGCACTACTGGAAGTTCTTCTATAAGACTTTCAAAAACCGGTTAACTACAAAACGAACATGGCGGCCAACCGAATTTAAAAATTTTAAATAGACCTTTCTCGCGATTTAATGATCCAAACGCTATGAAACTTGGCACAGGAAATGTTTATACACATTGTAATGTACTGGAACCTAATTTAGTTCAATTGTTTACATAACCTCAAGATGGCGGCTGTGCGAATTTTAAAATTAAGTTTTTATGTCTTGTGTCGTAATCATGCGATCGAAGTGAAAGTTTGAATAATGAACCTACGCAATAATTTTCCTTTAATGGTACATGACTCTATGGCTACCTGCATGATTTCTATGATTCTCGTATTTCTAATTTTATCCAACCTTGATTTTCTTGCCGCCCTCCTCCAATAATCCATCTCTGTTACTAATAATGTGTTTGCTTGCTGTCTGTTTAACGTCCAAGTTTCTGATCCATATAACAAAATACTTTGTACGAATGAACTGTAATTACGTTACTTAGTGTCGTTTAAAATATTTCTGCTCCATAAAACAGAACTTAATGCTCCAATTATTCTCCTAGCCTCACCTACTGTTTTCTCAATTTCAGATGAACTTGTTCCCCCAGCTTCTGCTATTGATCCCAAATATTTAAATTGGTCCTACTTGTCGGTGAATAACCTCAGGAAGCTAGAGAGCGTCAAAGCGAGGTTTATTAAGAGAGCTCTCGCTACCTCAAAATTGTCAAGGGACAGCTACGCCTATAAAATAGCACAGGAAACCTTCTTTATAGAAGAAATAAAGCACTCCTTCGATCAACTGAAAACGCAAACGTATAAAACCATCATCGAGGAGGGACGGAAAAAAGCCGACGAGATACCCCAAGAAATAATGGAGACTGAAGCAATGAAGACATACCTGGAAGGAACCAAATTTCAAACTTCGACATCTGTACAAGCGATTCGCTGTCCATGGGTTCCAAGGAAGGATCTGTCAGAATGAGACATTTCATGAGCCCAAGGAGGACTGCGTCTGCAAGAATTGCAAAAATCCATGCCTGAAATTCCGCTTAGTGGAATGTGTAAGCAGGTCTCAATCTCTAATCTCAGAAATGAGAGAGTGGTGAAAATCTCGATTGTACTCATTGTGTTTAATAAAATCATATACATAAATATTTAAATGTAGTGACTGTTTGAACTTCTGCATTTCCGATCTGTAGTTTCTCACCACCATTATTCTCAAAATGCGGTATTACGTTTTGTTGTAATTGATATTATTGTTGTTATTATTATTATTATTATTATTATTGTCCCGGAATGTCAAACAAAGGCCCATTGAGAAAATTAGAACTTAAGGATCGGAAAATTCTAAGGAAAATATTAGGACCTGTTAATGATAATGGTGCTTACAGAAGAAGACATAACAATGAATTATTTGAACATATAGAAGATTTGGTGAGTGTGATTAGAAAAAGGAGAGTGTCTTTCTTTGGACATTTGGATCGGGTGGAGCATCATCGACTTTCATATCGAATCCACTCATCAATATCTAAAAAAAACATCCCATTGTAAATGGTCGATGCAAGTTAAAAAGGACCTGACAGAAGCTCGAATCAATCAAGCTCTGGTTTGGGATAGGAACCTGTTCATAAAGGCGGTTAAATCGCCCAGTAATCTACACCCTTTAACATCTGTTATGCCTCGCCCTCACTGCAAGTGGACGGAAGAAAGGAGAGCTGGACATTCGTCAAGAATGAAGATCTACTGGCAAACAAGAAAACAAGCATTACAGTGATCATATGAGTGAAGAACATCGTGGTCCATTGATGGCCGAAACGACTCAAAAAATATTAATATGTTGCTAAATTTAATATTGAAGCCTGTTTATGAACTGTTGGATCTGTCCCAGGTTGTGCGCCTGTAGTTGGTCCACCAGTGTTGATGGTACAGTTCCAGTTGCAGGCAGAATGAGAGGCCGGATGTACACGTGCTTTAGTTTCCACCAGTTCGGTGTATTTATTGACCTTTTGGGCTTAGGCTGTTTGAAGGTTGTGGTTGAGTGGTACGGATATATCGATCATCACAGCTCCTTTCTTCTGCCTTCAAGAGCATGCTGAACTTCTATGCCTGAGGTCACGGGTTCAAACCCGGCCGAAGTCGTCGAATTTTTTCAGAGCGTTAAAAATCCCTCGGTATGCCTTCCTTCGGTGGGGAAGTCCCATTTGATAGATTTATGGCATGAAACAGAACCTTCCACTAACTACACTTGTGGAAGCAAAAATTTGTAGGTTAGTTTGATTAGTTCTAACGTTCGCCGCCAGGTACTGACTGCGATGGCACGTTCGCAGCTAGGTATCGAGGACGGTAGCATTTGGTAGAAAAATTAGGAACTACTTGAAAATATTAATCGTCTGCAGTCCTTACCTGAATTACAGTTAACACACACTAATACAGCCATCACAATTAACACCGGTTATCAGAAAAATACTACACACACAAACAAAGTACACGGGGCTACATGTCCGCGTTGTCGCAGCCCCTAAAGTAAGGAACCGTCCGACCTTCTGCCATCAAGGAGGAGAATATCAGGTCGGTTGGCTTTGATGGTTTTATCGGTGAGGAGTTCTCTGTGCTGTGTGTGGGTTCCATTGTCCGAAACATTTTATTATTATTGTGTTGGCATTACTGTGAGACTGCTCCCATGGTCTCTTGCGCAGTATTAGTGGATATATTTGCCCTACCTTTAAGAACCACTCCATTATACGACAATTGAGAAACCTGAGAAACATCAATTTGTTTCGTTAAATTACAGACGAGGTTACGTTATTGGAGTGCTTACCTTACAATACACGACCTAAACTGGTTTCAGCTACTCTTCATAGGGATCATGGAGGCCGTTATTTTGTGTTTGGATACAAAGCGAAACAATTGAAAAGCATCTAGTAACCATGTGGAATGATCTTGCCAACCCTATCTAGTGGCTTGTCTATTGTGTTGGACCTGTAAAGAAACAAGTAGTTCCGTGAAGAACTATACAGCCTATTTTCATATATCCTACTAATATTAATTGCCTCTATCAAAATACAAATTTTCAGTTTGATTGCTATAATAGATTCGTAGATATTGAGAACCATCTAAATATTTCGGATGGACACCATGTTGGATGTTTATATATAGGCATTAGCCTTATGTATTATTACATGAAGATTATAGTATAGGTGTTTTATTCAAAGTTCAATTGCATGATTAGGACACAAGAAGTAAAGAAAACGAGATTTTAAAATTTCGCTCAGCCGCCATCTTGTGGTTATGAAAATAATTTAAATGAATTAGATGGCAGGGGATTAAAATTTACATAAGCATATACCGTACCAAGTTTCACTGCGCTTGGATGGTTAAATCGCGAGAAACGTCCATTTGAATATTTACATTTCGCGTCGCCGCCATGTTGAATTTGTGCTCACTAGGTTATTGAACGGCCCATAGGTGAACTTATGTTTATAGCCTCTATACACACTTACAAAATTTCAGTTTGATTGATGTCATAGATTAGGTCTAACAGATATTGAAAACCGTCTAAATATTTCGGATGGTCGCCACGTTGGATTTTAATGTGTGTAAACCATAGAGTTCTGTACTATTATATGTGGATTATTGTGTAGGTTAATTATTCAAACGTTGACTTCGGTCGCATGATTAGGACACAAGAAAAAAAATACTTAATTTTAAAATTTCCCACAGCCACCACCTTGAGGTTATGCAAACAATTGAACTAAATTAGATGTCAGTACATTGCAATTTGTATAGTCATTTGCTGTGCCAAGTTTCACTGCGTTCGGATGGTTAAATCGCGAGAAATGTCTATTTAAATGTTTCAACTTAGCTTGGCCGCCATGTTCGTTTTGTAGATTGTAGTTTGGCGTTTTTGAAAAGCCACATAGCTGAACGTCTAGTAGTGCCCCTTTTCAGGGTGATATGAGAAATAGTGTTGGAGATATAGAATGCGGGAAAAATATTTCGCTCAGCCACCATGTTGGATTGGTGAGACGTAATAAAATTTGAAGGGAACGGTCGGGGTCGAGAAGGTCATGTTACCTATGACCTTCTCGAGTTTCATTGAAATCACTCCAGCCGTTTAGATTTTATTAGGGGACACACACACGGACAAAAGATTATCTCATAAGTCTTTTTTTTTTCATAAAAGAAAATAGACAAACAAATGACTAGCGGCTAATTCGACCATTGGAGGACCATCTTGTTACGTGGTCATATTACTGATCCTCCCACTAACATTAATTATTACAATTATTATTCGAATTAAGTACAATGGTATTCGTATGTGTAGCTAGTTAGGGGATTAATTTTTATTAAATTATATTGTTCATATTAAATCATAATGTGTTTATATCTGACTAGCAGTAGTGCCCGGCTTCGCCCGGTGGATTTATTTGTTTATGGATGAGAATGAATACTACTACAGAACTGGCATATTACACATAAACTAACAGAAAACAATATTCTAAAAATATAACTTTTAGTGGTAATGGGGGTGATAACTAGTACAGTATAATGGACGTAACATTCAGGTCATTTTTCCGTAATGATAATAATGAATAGGGAAACGGCTATTTACTAACTACAGCACTGACACATGTAATTTACAAACGAATTTTAAAAAATGATTAGAAAGAGGAGTAAGTGAAATAAAAGGCACTGCCTAGAGCCTATATCTCATTGGCTGTTAGAATTGTAGAGACCAATAGTGTCGTCTTTTGTCGCATAGCGCCGTAGGAAAATAATCAGAACTCTTTGGCAAACTTCGGCTGTCCCGAGCTACTGAAGTAGCAATAGTATCATTTATCGCCACAAAGCACTTAACGATAAGTTTCGGAATAAATGAAGGTAAATTTGAAAGCACCAACGCTTATTGCAGCTGATAACCTCAGTATACTGCACCAACACCATTGCACTTATACAGAGCCATAATATGTTCATTATGATAACTGTTTTAAGGGGCCTAAGAAATATTTTTGCACTAATTACTCCCCGTGACTGCAATTTGTAAGCAGCGCAGGATGTAACTATTTTCGCAATTCTGCACCAGAACACTGGTAGGGGCGGCCTGATGCAGCCCGCAATGCCAGTCAACAATATATTTATTAATATACTCTTAAAGTTACACTACTACGGACATCTAGGGCCTTAATACGTAATGTTAAGTACATTTTGTCTGTTATTCTAAATGTAGGGAATGGTGAGCGTTGTCCAAAATATCAAGTGGACAGTGTTACCAGCAGGGTTTCAAAGTGTAGGCTATGTAAAATTTGGTTCAATTAGGAGGAACGGTGTAGATTTGTACCAAAGAGCCTAAATGCAGGGAATGGAGTGGTCCGTCCGAAATTTCATGTAAACAGTGTTACTCGCAGGGTTCCAAAGGGTAAGTATACAAATTTTGGTTCAGATCGGTGAAATTGTGTAGATTTGTGCCAAAGGGCCTAAATGCAGAGAATGGACTGGTCTGTCATAAATTTCATGTAGACAGTGTTACTCGCAACTTCCAAAGGGTAAGTATACACATTTTGGTTCAGATCGGTTAAACGGTGTAGATTTGTGCCTAAGGGCCTAAATGCAGGGAATGGACTGGTCTGTCATAAATTTCATGTAGACAGTGTTACTCGCAGGGTTCCAAAGGTAAGTATACACATTTTGGTTCAGATTGATGAAACGGTGTACGTATCACTAACCATAATTTCAGCGCATGCGGATAGAGCTGTTCGGGAGCGCTTGTTCTTCCGACTTACTGAACAAAAATCTATGTTTAAGGTTACCTGAGAGGTGTAGCCTAATGCTACATAGCCTAAACTATTCCTCTTGAATCTGGCTATCATATACAAAAATAATTTTTCGAATCCGACTGGTAGTTCCAGAGATTAGCACGTTTAAACACACAAACACACGTGCCTGGCATTAAATTGAGGCTCCGATAACCTCTCCACGCTTCATGAATCTCAGAAAGCAACTTTGGGTTTGCCCCGTGGTGCTGCAGCCCATGAAGGACCTAGGCCTACCAAGCGACCGCTGCCTTGCCATTTAGTCTGCGTGATCAGCGTGTTTGGTCCCTTCGGCCGTTAGTCTTGGTCTCCATGACCGGTCTCTTTAACAGACAGCCACTCAATTGTCACCCCGTTCCAGCCCGCGTGTCAGTTTCTAAAATCCCAGACGGAGCCGGGAAAACCCGGCACCACCGCGTATGAGGCAAGCGTGTTACCCCAACACCACGGGGCCGGACAGAAAGCAAGTTATCTGCCTTGTAATATGATATTGTCGACAATTATGTAGTTGGTCGGTTGGTTCCTCAGTTTAGGGCCTGCGACAACGCGTCATGTAGCTCCGTGTACTTTGGGTGTGTGTAGCATCTGTCTGACAACCGGTGTTAATTGTGATGGCTGTATTAGTGTGTAATTCAGGTAAGGACTGCAGACCATCAATTTTCAAGTAGATCCTACTTTCGGTACCAAATGCTAACGTCCATAACACCTAGCTCCGAACTTGCCTACTAGATGCTATTGCAACCAGCACCTGGCGGCGAACGTTGGAACTAATATAGCGTTCGTTTTAGCTTCACACAATTGTAGTTAGTGGAAGGTTCTTTCACATGCCATAAATCTGTGACATAGGACCGACGGCTTTACTTTCCCTCCGAAGGAAGGCATCCTGAGGGAATTTCAACGTCCTTCAAAATGCAACGACCTTGGCTGGGTTTGACCCCGCGATCTTGGGTATAGAAGCTCAGCATGCTACCTACTACGCCACCGACGCCGCCCAATTATGTATAGTCCATCTACTGTAAGTTAGCACTTTTTTGACAGTTCTCGCGGGAAGAATACTCCTACAGAATAAATAAATCCGTCTCCACCACGTGCATTCCAGCCAATGAGCTATCACCCATATGGCAGCCAGCAATGGCCGCTGTATTCAGTCTAGGTATCAACAGCTGTTATGAGTTGCCTAGTCGTACATTTATCTCGCAATATCAATTCATTGCCCTTTTTAAAGGAAACTTGTATCTCTTGGTGACATTTATCAAATAATAATCGATCTAACAGCACACCTAATGTGTGCTGTGACATCATTGGACGCGCTATGTGCAAGACCTTGGCTATGACAAAGCAGCTGATAAATTAAATGTGAGAGTGGAATTATTTTTGGCCCATCATTTCACAGCTCGAGGAAAATGCTTACTAAGGTATGGTGTAGGATGTCCTTAAGACGATACGATCATTACTTGACCTGTTGGATTGTTATTAAAATAAAACATATGAAACATTTCGCCATGTAACTTAACTTTTAGGCCTAAGCCTACACAACTCATATTTTAGTTTCCTTTTTTGCAGAAATCATGCCATATGAAAATTATTCACCAGGCCAATGTTCTTGGGGAAATCAATAGTTCTGATGTCTTTTCTTTTACCTTCAAAAAGAGATAAATAAGATAAATATCTTGAACAAGAAATTCCGTATCTGCTTCCGACTGGATATTCAAAACAAAGATGTCCGACCTGGAGACATCTCAGGCTACATATTTACTCAACATTTAAGATAACCACTATATATTTATCTGAAAAGTGAACACGCGTTCAAATGGAAATAATACTTTCAGACGACTTTGCGCAATATTATCAATTATAATTGAAAAAAAGAAAATCCACAGCCTGATTCCAGTCTCCGACCGGGTCAGGAATGGAATGAATGAAGCCCCCTTCTAGCGGCAAGGATATGGACTGTGCCGGCTGCCGAGGCCTGACGCACTCCTCTGGGGCAATGATTAAATGAATGACAGATGAAAAGAAATGATAGTGGAGAGTGTTGCTGGAATGAAATTTTGACAGGGAAAACCGGAGTACCCGGAGAAAAACCTGTCTGCCTCCGTTTTGTCCAGCACAGATCTCACATGGAGTGACCGGGATTTGAACCACGGACCCAGCGGTGAGAGGCCGGCGTGCTGCCGCCTAAGCCACGGAGGCTTCATCAATTATAATTATTATTATTTAATATAATTAACACGTTATTTTCTCAGGCGGATGAACACAGTAAAGCGTCCATTACCAACCGCACGCCCATCTCACGAGTACGTGGTAGTTCAGTTTGATAATGCAACTTTTCAGTCCTGCCGACAGAATATGTTGCCAATATATTCACAATTACTGGGACAAGCAAAAAAATGACCTGAAAAAACGTACATGTGATTAAATCGTGTATATATTATATTTGTTATGGACTACAGGTTATAAATTGAGACTTTCCTTATGAAGGTTGGCAACCCTAGCTGTCAAAAAAGTGCCAACTTAGACTATATGTACTATAGTTATAGGCAATGCAAAACAAGGAAGACGTCTTAGCTGGGGACGAAGGGGCTGGGTTTTGAACTTTGGAGGTTATGGTATCACAATGTTACGAATAGCACCAATAGTTCACAATTTATATTAAACAAAGTTAGAACATTACGAAGATTGATCAGTACTCCTGTGCTCCCATAGCTCTTAAAAATAGCCAAATAAAACCATGACTGATCCAACAGGATAATGCGCAGTCTCTCCGAGCTGCGGATGCCCAGGATTGGTTTGAAAAGTTTCTGGAAAGTTCCAATGTAGGCCTAGTTTACAATGCATTACTAGCTCCAGTATTGTGCATCTGTGCCATAATGCAGGATTCTGCTCTTCGCATTGTGATAACTTACTGACACGCTTAAAAATCCCTGGCGTTGTACGTATTCTTTAACAATCCGCACTATTCAGGGATGAAATGTTGCTTGATCCTCTACAGTAGTTGCGTATGTCATCAACTTTAAATGCTTCCACACAAAAATGTCCGACAGGTATAAGTCTGGTGAGTGTGGAGGCCAAGCAATTAGTCCACCTCTGTCTATCAGGTAGGGGCACCATTTACTGCCATGCCTGATATCTCAATAAATGTCCATTTTCGGACGCGTGTTATACAACAATTTTGTTGGTCCTTTACATGTATATATCCTGAACCATCGCCATGTGTTAATGAACCATCCTGTATGTACAAAGAATCATTACTAGGCCCTAATAACCATGTTAGAGATTGTTAGCCTACTTTTCACATTTTGCAAAAATGAGGAAAAAGTAGAATTATGAGATCGATCCGGGAAAATTGTGTCTGTCTGTCTCTCCTTCTGTCTGTCTGTCTGTCTGTCTGTCTGTCTCGGTGTGTGTGTGTGTGTGTGTGTGCGTGTGTGTGTGTGTCCCCCGCGCCATCAACTCCTAATTGGCTGCAGCAATCGAAACAAAATTTGGTAGGAGTAAATATCTATACCTGAATAGCTCAATGCCGTATTCAAAAATGATGCCACTGTTACCAACTGCTGAAAAATCGCAGTTGAAATTTGAGCTCCATGTTGGATATCTTGGAAGGTATGAATGGGAGATATTTCAAAATTGGCACACGTATAGATAATAACAATTCAGTTTAATTTCCAGGAGGCCATACATGGCAGTGTTGCTAAATTGATTATAAGCCTGCTGATAGGTCCAATTTTTAAATGCATATAACTTCTACACTATCAATTGGAATTAAACCAAATTGTGTATGTGCTATGTGTACATAAACAGATATGACTGAGCGTATTCTTAAGTTCCACCAGGGCTGCCAACTGTTAATAAATGCTCTCAATTTATTTTATCCAAATACCAATATATCAGAAAGTATGCCAGCCGACAGCTTTAAACTATGCACACGTATAGTGCCTGACATTCTATATTAATTTGGAGTAACTTACATACGTCAGTGCTACCAACATGATTCTAAGCCTACTGAGAGGTCCAATTTTAAATTCATGTAACTTCTATAGTATCATTTGGATTTCAACTAAATTTCGTATGTGCTATGTGTACCATAACAGATATGACTATGCGTATTCTTAAGAGCAACCATATATGCCAATTGTTAATAAATGCTGTCTCTATTTTTGTTACCCTAATATCAATATATCTAAAAGTATGCAAGCCAATAGCTCTAAACTTTGCACACGTATAGTAGCTGGCATTCTAGATTAATTAGGAGTAACTTATATACGTCAGTGCTGCCAACATGATTCTAAGACTTCTGATAGGTCCAATTTTAAAATGCATGTAACTTCTATACTAAATAATGGATTTCATTAAAAATTGGCACACCAATAGATCGTATTATTTCAGATTATTTCTGACCAATACATGCATGACATTGTTGCCAACATGATTTTACGCGCACTGTTGGATCCAATGTATAACTGCATGTAACGTCCATGCTATCCATTGGACTTCAACCAAATTTTGTATTCTGTACCTTAAGAGATGGAACTAAGAATATATTCCGTCACCAGGGCTGCCAACTTTAGTGCTCTATTAGGCTACATTATGCCAGGAATACAGTATTTCGAACTAATTTGAAATGTCTATATTACTAACTTAATTTCGTCATTATTCTAAATAAATCCATTTAGATTAATCATTGGCATGAATCTTAAATTTTAAGAAAAGTAGGTTCTTTAGTTCGTCACGGAACTTCTTGTTTTACTTGTATTCTTCTACATACATATTCTGGCCTGGTTGCCATTTGCATTTGTCTGTTGGCACAGGCTAGTAAAATGTGGCTTTTCACCGATGTCTCAGTCTCACTCATGACTGTGATTATATGGAAGCTACTGAGGTATGGGTGGTGCTTAGTAATGACATTCAGGGCACAGTCAGTGTCTGTGGATGTTGTGAAAGGTTCTACTCATAGGGTTAGTACTGCTGTTCTGACTCAGTGAGGAAAGCAATTGCAAACTACCACACACCTCATCCTCCCTAGTACGCCTCAATATAGGTCTGCCTTGGTTTTTTGAGGGTATCTACCTACATACCCTAACGGTGGTACATTATGGGGATCCAACCAACCTTCGGGCTGACTACCTAACAGACAAACATATCCATATACCTGGTATTATCTGTATTCGAACGAAAGTTCTCATTTGAGCACATCACATTCTACGTGCAGGTTGTTGACGGTCGATCTGGGGATTCCAACTCATGTATATATTTTGGGAATCGGGTGTCTTCCATACTATGTCAGTCTCTTTTATTCAATAAATTATTTTATTTATTATTTAGCGTATGATGCTTACAAGACAGTACTATAATTAATAAATATAAATTTTCAAATAAACAATTTACAGCATTAGGACCCTTCATATATGGGCTGCCAGGTCTTGAAACCATTCAAGAGCTTGTGGAGTGGCTGCATGGAGCTCTTCTAAGGTCCCAGAATACATACATAGAGGGCACTCCTGCACGACATGCTTGATGGTTTGCACTTCATATCCACAATCACAAAGAGGCGAGTCTATCCAACCCCACTGATGTAAGGCTGCTCTAGTTCGAGCAGTGCCACATCGAATTCTGTTCAGACGGGACCAGACAGCTCGAGGGAGATGGAATCCAGGTAGTTTGATGGTAGGATCAAGTACTTCAATTAGGCCACGAGGTGGAGAGGTAGACCATTCAACTTTCCATGTATTTCGGGGGTTGAATGGAGCTGAAGTAAGTTCCATAGCCGTCTTGTAGGCTGGTTTCCGTGATTTCAACCTGGATGTGGAAGGTTGATTGACGTCTTGGTGGATTGGGAGAACTTCATTATTCATAATTCTGCGCCATAGACGGGAAAGAACTTGCTGTCTCCTGATGTGAGGAGCGTATGGCATAACAAGGAATACCTACAACAAAATGTGTTTGTCTAAAGATCTTAAAACACAGCCCTACAACAACGTAGTCAAACCTGAATGCCTGTATGCGAGTGAATGTCTCGTACCGAACTACAAGTTGGATAAATTAGAAGTAGTAGAAAGAAAATACTCGGTCCTTAAAAAAAAGTTACAGTCAGTCTGAAAGACTAGACTTTATATCATTTCAAATGACACATGCTACAACTGCCTTCTCGCTTCGCTCGAAGCCGCAGGACTCTTTCAACAGACTCCATTACCCATTAACTTAGGCGATTCGCGCGGGCACCCTGTATTTGAGTCTGACATCTTGCCCACCTCTTTAAGGGTCACCCATTATTTGAATCTGATATCTTGCAAACCTCTTTAAGGGTCACCCTGTATTTGAATTCAATCTAACATACTGTACACCTCGTTAAGTGCCACCCTGTATTTTGATCTGACATCCTGCACACCTCTTTAGGAGCCACCCTGTGGACTAACATCCGTGAAGGTCGAGAATGGTTTTTCACCGACCATGGAAAGATTCGAAGAGTCAAGAAGTTTAAATACCTTGGTGAAGTAATCCAAAAGGAAGATTGTAGTTTTACGTGACCGTGAATCTTATGATTATGAGCCATGGGACCTCCTTTTTACGTGGAATCCGAACCACAGGACATGGCATTTCACATCGAAAATCTCACATGCATTGACCGGGAATCGAACCCGGACCGCCTTGGTGAGAGGCATACAGCTAGACCGCTGAGCCACCACGCCCCCATGTGAAGTAATCCAAGAGAATGGGCTAGAACAGGAAGCGACCAATATCCGCATCCTGAAACTAGAGCGAGCGTTCCGACTGACTAAAATCATCCACAATAAGAAGATGCTATGTATAGGAGCCGAACTAAGGCACTACAGCACTGTTGTCAAACCAGAAGGTTTATATGCTTCGGAGACCCTGTGTATGAATCGGACAGGACAAGCCAATCAGCTACTTAAAAGAGAACGCAGACTACTACGGAAGATCTTGGGTAACGGATGGGTTGACGGACAGGTTCGACTGATATCAAATAAAGAAATATACAGAAAGATAGAACCGATAACAACAGTTTTAGAAAACGATGATTGCTATTTTATGGACACATCTTCCGTATGAATAATGACCTGCTCACCAAGAAATCTGGAATTTTCTTAAACCGAAGATCTCCAAGTTGAAATGGTTCCAAGAGTATGAGAAAGATATGAGACAGGTGGGCATTACGGAGGATAAAATCAAAGATAGGAATAGTTTCAGAAGGATGGTGAAAAACTATCAGGGTTTTATGGTGGAGGCAGAACCCAGAAGACGAAGAGGCCCATTGACAGAGGAGCGGAAGAACAAACTGATAGATGGGCTCAAGAGATACTGGCAAGATGTTAAAGCCGGCAAACGAACAAGACGCAGACACTGAAATGAGAGTGGTTGTTAACACGCAGTCCATAGAGGCTCAAGTCGACAGTAAAATAATAATAATAATAATAATAATAATTGTAATTCTTCGGGCACATAAGTAGACTGCCGAATACACGACTAACCAAAAGAATACTAGATACATATCATCACTCAAAAGTACAACACCATGGATGAAAGAAGTACAAAAAGACATGCGAACTGCAAACATAACCGACACATCAGACACAGACTCCTTCCGTAACAAAGTGAACAACTGGGAAGTCCAACCAGAGCAACCAAAACCTACACCTTACAGACCTCAGTGGCAGTCTCCAACAGACTGAAACAATACTGGCACAATAAGAAGAACGTCAAGAATTGAGTCAAATTGCTTAACGCTTTCCAATATTGGGAAAATACGCTGTAAATAAATAAATAAATAAATAATAATAATAATAACAAAGAACGCAAAATTAAGACATTACACCACGTTTATCATTGGAGGAAGTTTTTTTTTTGTCGTGTAGCCTCCTGAGAGGCCGAGTGCAGGTCTTTCTAGTCGACGCCCGTGGGCGACCTGCGTGTCGGGATGAGAGATGGAATGGATGAAGATGAATGAAATTGGGCAAGGATGTGGAAGGAAGCGGCCGTGGCCTGTCAGAAGGTACTGTCCCAGCATTTGCCTGGTGTTGAAAATGGGAAACCACGGAAAACCATTTCAAGGACAGCCGACGGTGGGGCTCGAGCCCACGCGTCTACCGAGTCAGCAGAGAGCTTGGCCCCTTGACCTAACGCTGCGCTTTAGCCAGCGTAGCCACTGCTGTCGGTGGAGGAAGATTAAAGACGTAGAGAAAAAAGAAAGGAATATATTGAGGAAAAGGAATCTGGATCAGAAGTCTCAGGAGCTTCATCAACATGCTGAAATGATCACTAGCACCTTCAAGACATGGCGATGGAAGTTCTACGGCCACATTCTCAGAATGAACAGTGACAGGCTCAACTTTCTCTCTCAATGGAAGTCGGGAACTGGCTTAGTTAAATAGAAAACGACTAGCATTACCCGTCGCTGCTTCGCCCGCGAATATTCTAGTTGTAAAGAGTACACTTAGAAAAATCTCAATCATGAACGATTTATCCTTGGTATGAATAATCAGACTTTATCAATTCAGCTACTGGTGCAGTGATTAGGGGTTTGTCATTCCTTCATAGGTATATCAGAGCGAAGTTAGTTTTCTGGGAATATCACAGTCACTGCTCATTTAAATGTGGTCTTCGGAGACCCTTTATAGTCGGGTGAAAAAGACCTTTCGTACCACACTCACACGTGAAAATTGCGTGAAAAAATTCTAGAGTGCCCCTTGACCCCCTTAAGCGCATTATACTGTATGTATTGATACATTTTACAGCTTAATTTGGTTCAGTGATAACCTTATAACCGTCTGGAAACTTTCACAGTAATGTAATAATTGGAATTGCATTGCGTCTTACAGAAATAGATGGACCTGTGAGATACTGTTACCATGGTTACCGTGTTGCATTCTTTCATTATTTCATTGTAAATATACATGTTTTAAGGCATTTATTTAATTTTGGGGCATTTAAAGGGTAAGTGAGTGCGTTTCGCTTACGCATTGGGTTATGCTGAACCTGTAGGTACCCCATATGTGTAGGTTGGTGTTAATGGGACCTTATTTTCGGTACAAAACTGAATTGAGACCTTAGCAGAATAATATAGGGAGGGATCTTCAAGAAATTGTTATTACGGAGGTAATTATACAAGACTGGCCCCAGTTCAGAAAATTAATCAATAACAATAATTTCTCTGAGAACATTACAACCAGGACCAAGAAATGATGAAGATATTCAGTGCCCAGATGAAGAGATTTTGGGAGCAGAAAAAACATCATGAGCAAAATAAGTTGTATCGCGCTCCACAGATGGGCAAAACAAGGCAACACTGCTGGTAATGCTTGCTCACCAAGTTGTGAGTGTGCCCCCTGGAAATATTGTCTTTATTGCGTGGTTAAGGGAACCGGGACATATGATAGGCTCAAAAGTGTTAATTTTTGTTTTCTTTCCTGAAGAATTTGGTGTATCAATTATTGTGCTGAAGTGATATTTGATGCAATAAAATTAGGTTTAAACATAATGTTTTAAATCTATAGTTTAGCTACTAGCCAAACATTCTTCTTGTGTTTTCCGTAAGTCATATTTTTTGAAACTTCATGTGCCATTTTCTCAGAAACTATCCGATCAATGTATTTGACATTTGGTATTCTCTGACGATACATAGATATACTATTGAAAGTAAATTTATTCAGGTACCTTGATTAGTTCATGGAGCCCAGCTTGACAATTTTACAGAAATTTCAGTTTTCAACTAGGGTAAAAAACTCAACTCTTGTAAACAATAGGACAATACTATTTTAGTTCAGTAGCTCAAACATGGTTTAAATATTATGCATGCAAAGTTTGTTAGGTCTGGCGTGAGTATTTGCTCAGAAATAAGATGTTCAGTAAATAACATATAGCCTACTTTCTCCTAAATGCATGGGTATTGTTATAACTCTTTGTCCTTTTCAAGGAGTATAATTGAATGTTGGCTGTAGTAGCTTGTTGAAATACAACGTGTTATACGGATATTAAACATGAATATGAAGTGCCCTTTGCTAGTGCTACCTCTGTACAACATTTCATTCAATTCGGTTTCACCGTGTTTGAATTGGTATGGTGAATCAATTTGCACACATACATGGCCGCTATCTGCAAACTATTGGGCTGATGACCTTGCCGTGTGGTCAAAAGATGCATATTACATAAAAGTATATTGTTGCAAAATTTAGTAGAGATCGGATGATTAGGTTGGTCGTAATTTGATTTAAGCTTTTAACATTAGGGTGGCGGCCATTACGTTTCCGTAAAGATGGCGGCGATATAAAACATGACACTGAGGTGCCCTTTGCTAGTGCTATCTCTGTACCAAATTTTGTTCAATTCGTTTTCACCGTGTTTGAATAGATAGGGGGAATCAATTTGCACACATACATGGCCGTCATCCACAAATTATTGAACTGATGGCCTTGTAGTTCGGTAAAAAGATTATTCGTAGATAAAGGTATAATATTGCAAAATTTGGTAGAGATCAGATGATTAGGTAGGTCGTAATGTGATTTAAGCTTTTAACATTTGGGTGGCCACCATTATGTTTCCGTCAAGATGGCGGCGATATAAAACGTGACACTGAGGTTCCCTTTGCTACCTCTGAACCAAATTTCGTTCAATTCGGTTTCACCATGTTGGAATAGATAGGGGGGATCGATTTGCACACAAACATGCCGCCATCCTCAAATTATTTGGTTGATGACATTGTAGTTTGGTCAAAAGATTTTTCATACATAAAGGTATAATGTTGCAAAAAGTGGTAGAGATCAGATGATTAGGTTGGTCGTAATTTGATTTAAGCTTTTAATATTTGGGTGGCCGCCATTACGTTTTCGTCAAGATGGCGGCGATATAAAACATGACACTGAGGTTGCCTTTGCAAGTGTTACCTCTGCACCGAATTTCGTTCAATTCGGTTTCACCGTGTTCGAATTGATAGGGGGGGGGGGGGGAGACAGACATGCAGAGTGTACACACTCACTCACACACACACACAGACAGACACACAGTTTTTTGCCCTGTGGTGATCTCATATGTCTACTTTCATTTTTTGCAAAAATCGAAAGTAGGCTAAAAACGACATGTGTTAAGGGAATTTTTAACAATATATCACTTTAAGATTGTTATTGTAATGCCCTCTCTGACACAAAATATTCAGCATAGAAACTTCAAATTCTACCCAAATGATGATGAATGTACTCTGAATACACCAGAAGATCATTCAAGGAAATATCTATTGTAGTTTCTGAGATATGTAACTAAACATTGGAAGCTACATTTTTCTATCGATTCACACGTCCCGGCTCCTTTAATATAACACAAGATGATCCAATTCCTCGCAAATGAATCAATCTTCCATTGCCCAGAAAGCTGTCCACCAGCGACTCTTGGAACCCAGGCTTAAAGAAACAAAAAGCTACATTTGACTTGAATGCTCGTACATCGAGGACACAAGGTCGGTTTTCAGCAGCAAAACGGAGTTACGCTTGAAGGATTGGTGACCCGCTTCCTTCGCGAGCAGGACGTCACGGATTGCTTGCTTACAGACCCAAGGTTCTGTCGTGTGGCTACAAGCAATCCTCACAGATACAAGCCCTTGAGCAATTATTCAAAACAAATGAGGTAGAAGGCAAGTCATTTATGTTGACCGTCAAAGAAGTAGCAAAAACAGAAATCAAAGGGCTTGTATACAACGTTATTTCTTTCTGAGTATTAAATTCATACTTCTACTCGATAATGTTTACATACTTCAATTATACGTTTTTAAAGCGAGCGGCAAATATGATTAGGGACCCGGAAATTTCTTGGTTAATAATAATAATAATAATAATAATAATAATAATAATAATGTTATTGGTCTTACGCCCCTTTTAACCACTGCGGCTTTTAGAGACGCCAGGGTGCTAGAATTTTTCCCCTAAGGGGATCTTTAACATGCCAGTAAATCTACTGACACGGCTCCCTCGCATTTGTATACGCTCAAATAACAAATGACTGCACCGGGAAGGAAATTTCTTGAGTTAGCCCAACATTTAGAGAATAAAATCTCTGTCAGGTCCTGTGACTCGAATAACTGCTGTCTGGTTTCTGTATGGATCGTAGATCACCCTCCTATTCCTGTACTTCATTCCAAGGCATGATCATGTAAGGAGCGATTTCAATGAAACTCGGTAAGGTCATAGCACTATTTCGGTCGACCCCGACTGTGCCCTTCAAATTTTATTACGTCTCACCAATCTAACATGGCGTCTGTGCAAAATATTTCACCAGCATTCTGTATCTCCGAAACTATCACTCATATCTCCCTGGTATTAACAAGACTCCGGCTTATCACCCATACTTTTCAATCTTTACATTGAACAAGCAATGAAAGGAAAATAGAGAACATTTTAAAGTAGGAGTAAAGATTCAAGAAGAAATAATTTCCACTCAGAGATTTGCTGATGACATCTTCACCCAAGGATTTGAATGCGTTTTTAAAAGGTATCGACTCCGCCATGAGGAAAACGAATAAATGTAAAAAAATTAAAATGTAATGCAGCCGAAAGAGATCAGAAACCCCTATGGACGTCAAATTGGCAGATGGAAGCTGAAGGAAGTAGGAGACTTCTGTTACTTAGGAAGTAAAATAACCAGTGATGGACGAAGCAAAGAGGATATAAAAAGTAGGTTGGCTCAGGCAAGGAAAGCATTTCTACAGAAAATGAATCTGTAGACATCAAATATAGATTTAGGTAATAGAAAGTCAGTTTTGAAGGCCTTTGTCTGGAGCGTGGCGCTGTATGGAAGTGAAACTTGGACTGTTGGTACAGCAGAAAAGAGGAGAGTAGAAGCATTTGAAATGTGGTGTTACAGGAGAATGACGAAGATTAGATGGGTAGAAAAGGAAGCTTGTAGTTTAACGTGACCGTTAATCTCGCGATCATAAGCCACGGGACCTCCTTTTGACGTGGAATCTGAAACACAGGACATGGCCTTTCACATCGAAAATCTCACATGCATTGACCGGGAATCGAACCCGGTCCGCCTTGGTGAGAGGCCAACAGCTTAATCGCCGCGCCACCACGCCCCCAGATGAATAGATAGGGTTAAAAATGAAGAGGTGGGAGAGGAGAGATGTTTCTGGCGACTGCTAATGAAGAGGAGAGATAGGTTGGTAGGGCACCTGCTCAGACACCTAGGAATAGCAAACTTTGTTATGGAAGGAAGGTAAAACGTCAAGCGTTTATCTTCAGATCCTGTTAATTAGTGTACGATGTTTATGTATGCACAAATATGTACACAATGTTCACTCTTCAGATTACATAAGTGTGTAAAAGCTCGTGTAACGAGTCAAATTTCTTAATTTGTATTGATCGGCGTAGTATTGTTCAGAATTGAACCTAATCTCATTTATTTGTCTCTACTGAAGGGCTGTCGCTCAAGAATTGATTTAGCGGACCGTGCGAAATGGTTCGCTAGCGAAGGCATGATCTTTGTTGTTTGAGTCCTCAGTCTTTTGGCTGGTTTGATGCAGCCATCCATACCTCCCTATTTTGAGCTAATCGTTTCATCTCTACATAGCTACCACACTTTAAATCTGAGGCAATCTATTTAATATATTCTAACCTTGTTCTACCCATACAGTTCTTGTCCTCGGCCCCTTTATTCAATAACCTGATGGGCACAAGTTCAAAATGGCGGCGACGCGAAATTCAAATATTCAAATGGACGTTTCTCGCGATTTAACCATCCAAGCGCAGTGAAACATGCTACAGTAAATGCTTATATCGATTTTATGTTCGACCCTCTCTATTATGTGTCAGAAAACTGTATCATAATGATGGTCATTATAACACTGGTTTTCATTATGATACAGTTTCTCCAGCCAATCAGAGCTCGTTCATTGACCAATTAGGTAACGATATCTTCACGCATGCGCTCAAATTCCAACATGTCGGACATAAACACAACATCGAACTATAATAAATTACCGACATGGAATACGCACCGTCCATATGTTCACGTAAATAAACTGGTGAATATGAGACAAGAAATAGCACTGTACCTTAATATCACCAACACTAATTTCTACACAGCGCATTGCCTTCAAACGCCTCTGGTGACAATATTACTGAGGGACGGCAGATGTAAACATATGGCCTGCATATGGCATTGCAAGCACACAGAGCACATGCGTCAGTCGTTCAGAGATCTTGAAAGACAGAGATATACCCAGCGCTCGCTCTCCGATCACAAAATTCAAGTGGCTGACTCGCAACAGATATTTATGAATATTTATGATAGAACATATAATAAAGTTATAATTATCGTCGAACATAAACAGTCGTATGCAACTCGCCTATACTGGTAATTAAGACACTCGTATGGAAATTATGAAACTCGCATACGCTCGTTTTATAAAAATACTCGTGTCTTAATTATAGCCATTATAGGCTCGTTGCATAATGTACTATTAATCCACTGGCATCTAATTCATTTCAATTACTGTATTTTCATAACCACAAGATGGCAGCTGTGCGAAATCTTAAAATCTGATTTTCATTTCTTGTGACCTAATCATGCGATTCAAGTTTGAACACTACATCTACACAATAATTATCATGTAATAGTACATAACTCTAAGACCTACATGTATAAAAATCCAACACAGTGACCATCCAAAATATTTGACGGTTGTCAATATCTACGAATCTATTGCAGCAATCAAACTGAAATATTGTATGTTGATACAGGCAATTGATATAAGTAGGATATATGAAAATAGGCTGTATAGTTCTTCAGGGAACTACTTGTTATTAAAGTGTAACTTGTTACCAGACTTAAGTTACAACTTTTATTTTGCTAATGTAAATGCCTATTGTTTTACTAAAGTTCATTTTTGACGCCCGTATTCTTTACAACATCATCTTACAGTACAGTGTTTCTTTTTTTCCCACGTAAATTTGGTGGTTCGAGGCGGTGCCGTCCAACTCTACTGTACCTTACCTCAAGTCGCCGGGGTTACTCACACTACCAGAGTCATCACATCAATACAGGTTATCAGACGAGTTGAACACACACCGAACTACACGGGGCTGACGACCAAGATGTCCGAAGCCCTTAAAATGAATTAAGAATAACAAATATACCCTGATTTACGAAAGGTGAACGCTGAAGGCTGTCATCCGCTTGAAAGGTGAAGTGAGGAGTGGAGACGAGAGGGGTAACGGTCTCCATGGCAACAGCGAGCAGTGTTGCAATGTATGCCGACACAGCAGTGAGCACATGGTTTGACGCAGTGTTCTACTGTGCCTTGACTTGTCACTGTCATTAGACCGCCAGGCAGGGGGGCTAACTTCCCCAGTATTTGTGTCTTCCTGCAAGCCTCTTGGAATGTTATGAGACCTGTCTCAGTGGCAACGCAGCATTTTCCCACGTGCTAGCTTTGACAGACGTCAGCGTTCATTATTAGTAATACAGAGTATAGAAGAAGACCTGTTAGAATTTATTGACCTACTTTTCCTCTATTTCGTAAAGAATCAACCTAGTTGGCCAAGGGCGCTCGCTCGCAGTGGTGGAGTGTGGAAGCTGAGGATCTTCTCCCATTACTATGCAGATCATGTAACCGATCGGAAAATGCAAGTCAAATCACCACGTACATAGCGAGTTGATTGCCAATTATATGGAACTTATTGGGACAATTTCGGTCGCCTTGAAGTTCGACATTTCTAACCTGCTCATCATTTAAATTACATATCGCACTGTGGTAACGGGAGATTGTCCTTGGCGAGCTCTCTCTTGAGGCACGCCACATGCGGTCCGGGTTCCATTCCAGACTCACTCATTCTGATCTGAGGGTTGGAACGGAGGTGGGTTCGATTCACATCTCAGTCATCATAAAAGTTGTTTTCCAGTTGTACTCCAGGCAAATACTGGGATGATTCGTAACTTAAGGCCATGGCCGCCTGCTTCCCAATGCTTAAGGGGGCTCACACACCGCGACTGGGGGTTTTCACACACAGTTAACAATGAAATCATAGCTTCACTAATATGTAACATAGAATTATGGGAGCTTGCAAAGTTATAGTTAATACATAGGGCTTTTACTCCATATATAAAGGCGAACAGTATATAAAGTATTGCGTGATTTATTGGTAGGACAATATTTGTGATTTTTTAAACGTCATGAATCACAAAAAACACGATTTAACCAGAAATATCAGTCTGAATGCAATGATTTTTCCCTGTAAAGGAAGCGCATCAATACGGAGGATCAAACTCATTCATGAAATTCTATTTAAAATAATTAAGATATAGCCTACTTGGAAATTTTAACAAAAGACTATTTTTGAAAGACAATTTAAAAAAAACATGCCAGTACTATTGACAATATAACATTAATGGTGGTTCATCCTCGGTATTCATGTGTTTTCATTATGTGAAAGAAAGCTATTTCTTGTTAGATCGTGCTTTTTTGTGATTCATGACGTTTAAAAAATCACAAATAATGTCCTATCAATAAATCACGCAATACTTTATATACTGTTCGCCTTCATATATGAAATATAAGCCCTATGTATTCACTATAACTTTGTAAGTTCTCATAATTCTATGTTACATATTAGTGACGCTATACCTAACTGTGTGCGAAAACTCCCACTCGCGGTGTGTGAGCCCCCTTAAATATGCTACAATACTGAAGACACCGGAAATAACACAGATTATCAGACTAATTCAACACACACAAGTACACGGGGATGATGACCACGATGTCGAAGCCCCTAAATATAAAGAAACAACAACAACTTTTGTTCTCCATCAACTTTCAATGTAAATAAATAAATACGATAAGCTTGACTCAAGGCTGCAACTTATCACCCATACTTTACATTGAACAAACAATGAAGGAAATTAAAGAAAATTTTAAAGAAGGAGCAGGAAATAATTTCCCCACTGAGATTTGCAGAAGACTGTCATCTTACCTGATTCACCAGAGGATTTGAATGAGTACTCAAATGGCATGCATTCCGCCTTGAGGAAAGAATTTAAGATGAAAACCAATAAACATAAAACGATGGTACATGGAGAAATGAGGATCTATATAGGAAGGCAGAGAAGATCACGGACACCATGCGTAAGAGGGGACTGACGTTTGATGGGCACTTCATAAGAATGGATGAGAATCGAATAACGAAAATAATCTTTAATTACATCACCAAGCTAAAGCGACTACAAAGTGGGCAGAAGAAACGAGAAAAGACATGGAGGAAGTTGGCGTGCATCCAAAAGACATCTAGAATAGGGCTGTGTTTCGAGCTAAAATTGATAAATTCAAGGAGTTCAACGAAATACCCAGTAGAACGACCAAGAACTCCTGGCCAGAGGAAAGGAGGAAGAACCTCAGAGAAAGGATGAAGAAAGTCTAGGTGAAGAAAAAGGAACTGACCATCTAGTCAATTGTTTCCCGTGGTCTACAGCAGGCCAAGTTTGAAGAAAGAAAGAAAGAAAGAAAGAAAGAAAGGTTGGTGGATTCCTCAGTTTAGGGGCTGCGACAACGCGGTCATGTAGCCCCGTGTACTTTGGGTGTGTGTAGAATCTGTCTGATAACTGGTGTTAATTGTGATGACTGTATTAGTGTGTGTATCTGATTTTTATTCAAGTAAGGACTGCAACTTGAAAGAAAGAAAAAAAGAAAGAAAGAAAGAAAGAAAGAAAGAAAGAAAGAAAGAAAGAATGAAGAGAAACCAAAAACAATAGAATGCAGCCGGAAAAAAATCCACAAATCCCTATTCACGTGAAATTGGCAGGTGAAAAGCTGAAGGAAGTAGGAGACTTCTGTTACTTAGGAAGCAAAATAACCAGTGATGGACGAAGCAAAGAGGATATAAAAAGTAGGTTGGCTCAGGCAAGGAAAGCATTTCTACAGAAAAGGAATCTGTTGACAACGAATATAGATTTAGGTATTAAAAAGCCATTTTTGAAATTCATTTACTGGAGCGTGGCGCTCTATGGAAGTGAAACTTGGACTATTGGTGCAGCAGAAAAGAGGAGAATTGAAGCGTTTGAAATGTGGTGTTACAGGAGAATGATGAAGATCGCATGGGTACATAGAGTGACAAACGAAGTGGTATTAAGACGAGTGGGAGAGGAGAGATGTTTCTGGCGACTGCTAATGAAGAGAAGAGTGAGAGCTGTAACATAATCTGCATGCATTATTTATTCTTCTTCTTCTGTTGATTTTGGCCTACTGTGGACCGCGTTGAACAATCGGCCAATCTCTTCTTCTCCTCCCAGAATTCTTCATGCGTTCACTGAGTCTCCTCCTTCTTTCTTCAGACCAGATGACCTTGGTTTTGAGCTAGGTTTTTCCTGAAACCCTTTAAATTTATCAACCTCGCTTCGAAACAGTTATTTGTTGAGAATATTTTCTTGAGTGATGGCAACTGCTTTGAGATCTGCTCGTGTTTCCTCGACCCATTTTGTGGTGGACTTTAATTTGCTAATGTAAGTGAATATCCTTTTAGCCATAAAATTTAATCCTTCTCTTTCGCATCGTGTCCGCAAGTTTCTCCGCCTGGTTGTACAAGTTACTATTCCTCCGTCTCCTCCATAAGCTATCTGCTCTCTGTACTGTCCTCAGTATTTTCCTTACGATTCTTCGTTCTTTCTTTTCCAACTCCTCTGTTTCTCCTTTTTCTTTAAAATAAGGCATTCATAAAGAGCTTCCGGTTTAATCACAGCGCCATAATGTCGTAACTTTACTCTGTAGGATATGGCTTTCCTGTTATACCAATTCTGCGTTAATCGATAAGCAGTTTCCATCTTACGAGCTCTGACCTTATTGGCTTCAATACAAGGCCATTAGGTTATTTATTATTATTAACACAAGAAAATTTAAATAACCACTTGTTTATTTAAAAGAATTGTGTTGGTACAGAACGCCAAGTGGACTAGCCAGGTCACGTGATCTTCTTTCTTCCTGAACGTTACGTAATGGTGTAGTTCCTGATCATAATTCTAGTTCATCATAACACTCCAGAGATATGATCGCTAAGAAGTGTTGGAGAGAGAGTTTGGAATGCGACAGCTCTTGAAATGCTAATTCCTTTCGACGTGCGACAAATGATGTTATTATGATCCGAGTATTACGCGGTCTCGGCTAGGATTACAAATGGAAGCCATTAGTCACTGCAACTTTCCAATAATATCCTATTTTCTACTATGAAATATGTAACCTTTTTTCAAACAGAATTTATCTTAATTACAGGTGTGTCTCATCATTCAAGATGCCTCACATAAATTTCTGTTGCACCATTATAATTCAATAACGTATAAATGGTCCTATTAAATATCACAGACGTTAATGGCTCTTCCTCCGATAAATCATTAACACTAATCTGAAGAATAAAGCAACCACTTTTCTATCTTTTAACAGCTACTCTGTTTCTTAAAAGGTTCCAGACACTTACATCATTACTAGGGCCGGATTTTTAGGTAAATACATATTTTTATGTAAATACATAGCCTATTTTCAGCATTTTCTGTAAATAAATTCCTGCTTTTCACTTATTAGCACTTCAAAAAAGATAATATTTACATTTTTATGTTCGACCCTGGCGAAATGTAAATATTATATGTCAGAAAACTGTAGTCATTATAGTACAAGTTTTCATTATGATACAGTTTCTCCCACCAATCAGAGCTCAAGAAACAGTTGTGTGACCAATTAGGTGAGGATAGCGTCGCACCTGCGCTCACTTCCATGGCCCCCTATTTTAAATTTCACTGCGTGGCGAGTGTCATAGTGAGGTATTCCAGGAGGCCATGGTCAAATTCAAGGCATTCTCTGCGTCCCATGCGCTCTGTTCAGTACATAAAACAGGTGATATCTCGACAGATATTTATGAATATTTATGTTAGAACATTAGATAGTTATAATTATCTTCGAACATAGCCTCCGTGGCTTAGGCGGCAGCACGCCGGCCTCTCAACGCTGGGTCCGTGGTTCAAATCCCGGTCACTCCATGTGAGATCTGTGCTGGACAAAACGGAGGCAGACAGGTTTTTCTCCGGGTACTCCGGTTTTCCCTGTCAAAATTTCATTCCAGCAACACTCTCCACTATCATTTCCTTTCATCTGTCATTCATTTAATCATTGCCCCAGAGGAGTGCGTCAGGCCTCGGCAGCCGGCACAGTTCATATCCTCGCCGCTAGGTAGGGGCTTCATTCATTCCATTCCTGACCCGGTCGGAGACTGGAAGCAGGCTGTGGATTTTCATTTTCATCTTCGAACATAAACAGTCGTATGCAACTCACCTATAATGGTAATTAAGACACTCGTAAGGAAATTATAAACATACTCGTGTCTTAATTATTGCCATTATAGGCTCGTTGCATAATGTACTATTTTAGATCAGTATATATTCAGTTTATTGCATTTTTGTTCTGTGTTACTTCAACGGGGAAGAACCTGTGAGCTGTCTAATCTCCATGCAGAGCGTATGTAAGCTTGCAGCTGTGTCACCCCGTCCCACTCACTGTGGAAGCCGGGGATTTCCTTGTCCATAGCCACATTGCACCACGTGATAGACCTTTCCCCTCCCAGCTACCTAGAACCAGTGTCACTCACATGCAGTTCATTTCTGGCACTGTGAAGCGTAAGGCAGTTGTACGATGTCTAAAGTAAAAGCAACTACAAGTTATCGACTGCAGCAGTATGTTCCAGAATTTAAAGTTAATTTTACTTCTGATGGGGGCGTTCAGTTCTGCCAACCATGAGGGAAGGCAGCAATCATGGCTGAACAGCGATCTCAAGTTACACAACACCTCAAGGGCAAGAAATATATTGCGGCTGTTTCGCGCCTTCAGAAGAAGTGTTTTGCGATAATCGTCGGCCATTTGTGATGGACAACCTGAAGATGTATCTCGTTGTGTATTGTAAAGCTTCAGCAGTGAGACATGGCATAAATTGCATTCGTCAGTACTGCATATTGTTTATATTCACATTGAAATGAAAATCCACAGCCTGCTTCCAGTCTTCGACCGGGTCAGGAATGGAATGAATGAAGCCCTTATCTAGCGGCGAGGATATGAACGTGCCGGCTGCCGAGGCCTGACGCACTCCTCTGGGGCAATGATTAAATGAATGACAGATGAAATGAAATGATAGTGGAGAGTGTTGCTGGAATGAAATTGTGACAGGGAAAACCGGAGTACCCGGAGAAAAACCTGTCTGCCTCCGTTTTGTCCAGCACAGATCTCACATGGAGTGACCGGGATTTGAACCACGGACCCAGCGGTGAGAGGCCGGCGTGCTGCCGCCTAAGCCACGGAGGCTATTGTTTATATTCACATTAATAAACTAAATTATAATTAAATATTTTTACTATTTTGTTACATATTTCAGGTATTTTTAATACATAAAAAATAAATATTTTCCCGATTTTTAGTACCTAAAAATCCGAGCCCTAATCATTACCAGCATATGATGGCAGACTGGCGAGATCATGTGTGTTGCGGGGTTTTCCTAGGTACACCAAGTGCAAGATGCGTTACGTCAGCGGTGGTCCGGGGATTGTGCTGATGAGTCTGATTTGGGTCATTTAGGACAGTTTCTCAAGTGTGGTCCGCTGACCCTCAGGGATCCGTGATAAGCCTTAAAAATTTCAAAATATTAAAGAAATTGACTTTAAATAAGAGACATCACTTTGCTTATGAGTAAGTAGATTTAGCAAACAAAGCACTGAAATATCTTGAACCTTTTTTCACTACTTATTTGTGTAAACAGGCATTTTCAACGCTTTGCAACATTAAACTTGTAAGAAGAAATTGTTGAAGCAGCCCTCAGATTGAAAATTTCGATGATCCCATCCAAAACCTGAGATAAAATCAAAGAAACAGCTTCATCCCTCCAATTGATACATTTTACACATTTTCATCGCTGATTTAATGTTTTGTAATTGTTGGTCTACCATAATTTTTTAAAGTATTATAAATATAAGTATTATAAGTATTTTGGATATTAATCATATTTGCATATTTTTTCGAATTATTTATTTCTAATTCTAATGCGACCAGGCCTACCAATTTAGACCTGCATTACATGCAATCTAATGTAATGTTTAATTTCATTTTTCATATTGATTCTCGCAATATGCAATGTATCTTGATTTTTCTTATACCAAAGCACAAAAGGATTATGTTGAGTCAAACATTGTTTGTTGGGTAATTACAATCAGTTTATACTGTATAGCCTATCAGCTGAATCGGGGGTTGCGTGAGTGTGTGATTAGTCGCATTGTTCAAAATCATAAACACAGTTATTGACGGTGACAACAGCGATTAATTACACTATTTTAAATTATCACAGGATAAATACTGCTTATGTGCCTTCGCTATAAGTCAAAAATATGAGTATCATCGCATAATAAGCGGCTTGGGTGGCGTAGTTGGTAGCATGCTGAACTGCTGTGCCCAAGATAGCGGGTTCAAACCCAGCCAAAGTCATCGGATTTTGTAAGAGCGTTAAAATCCTTCAGTATGCCTTCCTTTGGAGGGGAAGTAAAGCCGGCGGTCCCATGCTATAGATTTATGGCATGTAAAAGATCCTTCCACAGACTACACTTTTGTGAAGCTAAATTTCTAGGTTAGATTTCGTTGGAATACTCTGTCAAAGATCCAACGTTCACGACTAGGTTTCAGTGACATCTGGTAGTGAAAATTGGAACTACTCGAAATTGAACGGAACTTGTATCTCACCCTATGGGTGTCCACTTGAAACAGCTACAGCCTCTGGTGAGCTGAACATGTCCTTGGACACTCCCTGCACTAAAAGCCATACGATAAATAAATAAATAAATAAATAAATAAATAAATAAATAAATTGCATAATAGGAATATAGGGCCCAGCCTATGTTGGCTTTTTGGGTGGGGGTCTTTGAGAAACTCTGACCTTGGTGCTGTTAGTTGAAGTGTTCGCGCTGGTATGCCGCATTCAGAGTTGCTCATTTCGCGACGTTTCGCTATCATTACAGGCAGCATACATCACAGATGGAGAGTGCAAGGTTTTCCAGGAGGTCGCAACCTTTGAGAGGTGCGTTTGTGACCATGGGATCCCACTACCACTCGTTTGTGCCGGCCAACATCCCTTAGTGAACTTTCGTTCTCTTCCAAACCCTAGGATCAGCTTCCTGTGGCTTCCCAGCCACATGGGTATGGCGGGAAACGAGCTTGCTGATCAGGCGGTGAAGGAGGCAGTCACAATGCCCTCACTACCGCATAAGGTGCCTGCTAGTGATGTACGCTCTCAGTTGCGACTTTGTGTCATGTCGCATTGGGAGGAAGCGTAGCGTGATGTCGAGCGCAGACAGTGACCATGTTAACTGCTCTCAACAGGACCGCGCAAGACTCAACCAGATAAGTAGCCTGAACAATACAATCTGAATTGACAATTTACAGCAACCACATATTCACTCCAAACAAGGAAATTCCGGAGGTCAATCACCACTTCCAGTATCTCAACAAAACATCACACAGACCACAACTAACAAATAGTGACGAGTTGCATTATCTCAACTCATACTAAGACTAAATAAGTGTAAATACTGTAAATATTTTCGCCCTAAGTGTAATGGATCTGATGATGATCGCTTGACGATCGAAACTGGTCACCCTGGTGTATTTATTAATATAGTGAAAAATTTTCAGGGTTAGGGAATAGCCCATCTCATTTGGGTACAATCGTGTTGACAGACTAAAAAGCATCAAACTTTTGGTTACTAAGGCAACACTGACAATGGCTTCAATCTCCATAATGTTTTTACTGTGTTCAGAGTTATAGAAGAAAATGGATTTGTCAATAAGAATTGCACTTCATTAATTTTAATATGTCGCACCACGAAAGTTAAAAACACATTAATACAAAGAAATCAACTCCATTCACAGAACTCACGAACACACGTGTACACACGTATCTTACCTCCTGCAAGCTGTGAACAATGTGTAAGGACCCATCTCTCGTAACCCGGTTTGACCTTCAAACAGGGACAGAAGCAAACAGTTAAATGGAGCGATCTTCTATTTCGCTTCAATGCAACGCTAGGGGCCAATTCTCCAGACCCTTGAAGAGAAAGAACGATCCTTTCATAGCACAGAGGAATTCCCGTGCAAGACAGTGCTATGTCCACTGTTTTTCCAACCGGTCCATCACCCCATATACTATACAAGGAAGGTTCTGCAGAGCAGCCTTCATTATTACAATACACCGCATGAGACTGTCAGGAACTTAAGCAAGGGATGAGTTATGTATACTGAATTCTTTCTAGAGATTTTAGAAGGGGAACACACTTTTGGAATATTTGTAATTCAAACTATTTTAAATACATTAAATAAACAAATTTTGTGCAATACGGCCTAAAGGCCCTGAGTGGGCAGGGCCCTTTCGTCCCTTAATGACACACCGCCCCTGACTTGCACTATTCGTGGGACAATATCACTTCATTTCTCGTCATTGCCGTCTAAATCTTGAAAATGATTATTAGTAGTAGTATTAGCAGTGCCGTCGCGAGGCCCATGCGACACATGCGGCAAGGAGCACTGGCACGGCTGGGGCGTCGCGCCGGTGAAGCCGGCGTCTTTTTTAATTTTTCGTTCGAAAATTTTGTTTTGCTTTCGTGGCGCTATAATACTGAAATACAAACTTTGGCGCCCCTGAATATGTAAAAATATTAAGCATTAAATCTCGACATTTTATTGAGATATTAAATCTCAATAGCATTTGGAATATAGGCGGCTTCGGTGGCGTAGTCGGTAGCATGCTGAGCTTCTATTCCCAAGATCGCGGGTTCAAACCCGGCCTAAGTCGTCGGATTTTTAAGAGCTTTTAAAATCCCTCAGTATGCCTTCCTTTGTAGGGGAAGTAAAGCCGACGGGCTCATGTCATAGATTTATGGCATGAACAAGAACCTTCCACTAACTCGACTGTTAGTAGCTAAAATGTGTAGGTTAGTTTGATAACGCTCTATTAGTTCCAACATTCGCCACCAGCTGCTGACAGCGATGCCATCAAGTAGCCAAGTCCACAAGCTAGGTGTCGTGGACGGTAGCGTTTGGAGGCAAAAGTAGGAATGTCTGCAGTCTTTACTTGAATTAGAAACAGATAACACACATTAATACAGCCATCACAATTAACACCGGTTATCAGACAGATTCTACACACACCCAAAGTACACGGGGCTACATGACCGCGTTGTCGCAGCTCCTAAACTAAGGAACCAACCACCAGCATTTGGAATATTGGAACGGCAACATAGGCAATTGAAAACCAAATTTTAAACATTATTGATACTAATTCAACGTTGAAAGACTTTGCCAAGCTCAAGGCGAGAAAAGTATGTTTTTAAAAGTTTGTTCATAAGAAGTATTTTATGATACAGTACTTGTTATTCCATTGGTCAATTTTACATTTAATGCAAATACAAAACACAATGATCTATTTTAATTTGTAATAAACAATAAAATTATCACATCCCATTAATTACAAGACGAATAAGTTAAGAGAGGACCGACAGTAGTGGCTACGCTGGCTAAAACGCAGTATTAGGTCATGGGGCCAAGCTCTCTGCTGACTCGGTAGACGCGTGGGTTCGAGCCCCACCGTCGGCCGTCCTTGAAATGGTTTTCCGTGGTTTCCCATTTTCAACACCAGGCAAATGCTGGGACGGTACCTTCTGACGGGCCACGGCCGCTTCCTTCCACATCCTTGCCCAGTTTCATTCACCATCATTATTTCATCTCTCATTAACTCCTCTCATGAGGTTGGCGTCAGGAAGGGCATCCGGCTGTAAAAACCGTCGCCACAAAGACTTCCATCGCATCTCATCCCCGACCCCGTTGGAAAACGGGAATAATAAGGGGTAGACATACATACAATAAGTCAAGAGAGGGGCACCAAACCCCGATGTCGCATGTGCCGAAAAGAACCTTGAACCGGCTTTGAGTATTAGTAGTAGTAGTGATTGAATGAATGAATGTACCTAAAGTCAGGGGCATATATACAATTTTTTTTGTGGTGGGGGAAATTGTGAGTATTCTCAGGGGATTGTCACTGCAAAATACCCAGAAATATCAACCAATATCTTAGAGCATATAACTTTGTGTAATTATTTTAGATAAAAGATAATTGTAAGTTTATACAGCCTACAATAAGTGGCAATACCAAAAAAATTGTAAAATACAACACAACACACAAATACGATTTTTAATGAATTTTCTATTATGGCCTATGGAGTATGAATGGCAAATATCTAAATATTTGTCAATGTATCAAGCAGAAAGGCAAACTTTTTTTTTTTTACAAATTGATAATTTATTATGCAGTGTGCAATTCTCAGTTTTGCCTCACAAGGCAGAGTGTACCCCGTTCCAGCCCTCAGACCAGAATTAAAATTTCTTCCCAGAGCCGGGAATCGAATTCGGACCTCCAGGGCGGCTGTTACACCACGAGATAGTCTGATTTCAATCTTAATATTGTTTATAACATAGCCAATAACTTAACATTAGGGTACAACCAAATTTACAATTAGTTTATGCTTTTACCAGAGCAACGTTTTCTTAATTTTATTGGCTTTTTGGGGAGGGGGGCTGTAGCCCCCTCATCCCCCCCCCCCTTATATACGCCCCCGCCTAAAGTGTCCCGTGAAGGGCAAAGACCTCCTCTAGGGGGAGCTCTTGTGATTGGTGAACTGCTGCATGCTCCTGTCTCTTTGATATTCTATAGTTATTGTTCTCGCTTTGTTCATTTAATTTTATCCAACGTCTTGTCATCTGTTGTCAATCGGTTCTGCTTCGTGCTGTCCTCTGTCGTCTTGTGACGGGCTCTGCCCACTTGTTGCTCGCTGAGTGGCGCTTTCTAAGGATGTCTCTTGTTTGATACTTTGTCTCTCAGTATTTTGCCCACTATTTTCCTTTGCTATTTGCTTACTTTTGTTTGGTTCTAAGTACCAAGTCTGGCAGACGGCTTCGGAGGAGTAGTTCTGAGCTTCTATGCCCAAGGTCGCGGGTTCAAACCCGGCCGAAGTCGTCGGATCTTTTAAGAGCATTAAAATCCCTCAGTACACCTTCCTTCGTAGGGAAAGTAAAGCCGGCGGTCTCATGTCATAGATTTATGGCAAGAAAAAGTACCTTCCACTAATTTCACTTGTGTGAAGCCAAAATTTGTAGGTTAGAATTGATAACGCTCTATTAGTTCCAACGTTCGCCACCAGGTGCTGCGATGCCACCTAGTAGCAAAGCTAGGTGCAATGTATTGCAGTGTATTTCCATCATTTGTGTAGTGATCCTTTGGGCATTAGTTTTGTTGTAGTATCCACTAGAAGCAATATTGGAGCTAAGAGCAACCTTGAGGCACAGGGGTGAGTCTCTATGTACGGTGAATTCAGGCGGAGAAAGCCAGAACGACCCATGGGTCAAGCTTCCGGCAGCGTGCATGGAGAAAGTGATTTTTCTTGAAATTCCATCCCAACAGCTTCAGGTCCATAGGTCAGCAAAAATCATAAATCTGTGTAAAGTACGACAGTACTTTCTCAAGCAAGAATTACAAGTCCTCTGGTAATGTATCTGTCGGTGAGATGGCTTCACTTCAAACCCACAATTAAGTCTGCTACAATATTAGACACGGCATGGAGCTAATAATATGACTTACGCTTTTAAATTGCTTGTCCCTACATCGCTCAGTAATCAAACTTATTCATCAACATCAATTTCCGTTCTCCAGCTTAGGTCGCGTCGGAGCAAATATGACATCCCTTCACTTAACTCAGTCTGTCCTCAGCCACTGAACTCTATTCTAGGTTCCGTTTTCTCACACTGTCTTACACTAAGTCATCCACCGTACTCTAGATCTTCCTCGTCCTCTCTTTTCAGTCATCCGTCTCTCCATCACTTGTTCCGGCATACTTTCATTATTCATCCTTTCCACATGTCCATACCATCACAATCAGGCGCGGATCTAGAGTTTGGCTTTGGGGGGGGGGGGGGGCAGAGAATCGAAATTGTTAAGAAAAATGGTATCACTAAAAACGCAATCACAAAATAACCAAACGTACAAAACCAGACCAATTTTTTTGCAAGCTTCATGGATAGAAATTTGATGCGTTTAGCGCACCAAAAATATTCGTACAAATTGCAACGGCGTGTTTTGCGACTTTTACATCAAGCTTCGAGAAAAGGATCAAGGTACGTTACAGTTTCGGCAAGTCGAGTTGGTACCGACAAAGGGAGAAAGTCACAGCTTAAATTGCCAACCAGGCTTGCAGTTTGGACGTCGGCAAAATTTTTTGGTGCGAAAAAATAGCCCCAAATTCCTATCCGTGCATTGCTGCACATTCATCGTGACATCACTATAGACATCGATTCAGTAATCTCAAGGTTTGCTAAACATAATAGTCGAGTTGAGTTTGTTATATAACAGGTATGAAGTTGTAAATATGTACAGTTGTAACAGAACATAATAATTGCAATAAAGATATTTTCAGTATTGAATAAAATGAAAAAAAAACGTTTTTCAGTTAAAATTCGTTGTTTTATTTGTCTGGTTCTTGTGTTTTCGTTTTTTTTTTAAGTTTGCAAAAAAAATGGTCTCCCGTTTGGGGGGGGGGGGGGGCATGACCCCATGATCACAATCTGTTGTGCTCCAGCTTATCATTCAGCTTCTGTACATTCACTTCCTTTCGAATGTCTTCATTTCTCACTCTATCTGTCCTCGTCTTCTGTACCATACTCCTCAGGAATTGTGATAACTTGCGGACACGCTTAAAAATCCCTGGGGTTGTACGTATTCTTTAACAGCCTGCACTATTCAGGGATGGAATGTTGCTTCATCCTCTACAGCAGTTGAGTACGTCATCAACTTTAAATGCTTCCACACTAAAATGTCCAACAGGTATAAGTCTGGTGAGTGTGCAGGCCAAGAAATTGGTCCACATCAGTCTATTAGGATACCGGACAATACAACCATCTACTCCCATGCCTGATATCTCAATAAGTGGCCTTCGTGAAACAGTTTATTTCAATGTTGATAATATATTTAACTACTTTTAACGCCATATACGACAAATATTTTTGCAAATGTTTTGAGCTCTTCTGTTTTGGGTTTTGCTTTTATACCGTGTGAATCAGCTGGCGTATTGTTTAAATCAGCCCTACTATCGATGTTATCAGGAAGGTCGATATTTCCCTGCTTGCGTCCTATATGGTAGCAATGCACTCTTCTCGTAATAGTCTGTAGTCACATCGAGGGCCCCCCAGGGGTTCACATCTAGTGGGACGTGGGTTGGCAACCACGGGACCCCAGCTGAGTCCGACATTGCTTCCACTTACTTGTGCCGGGCTCCTCTCCATCTACTTTCCTGTCGACCTCTCTTGGTCAACTCCTGTTCTCTTCCGACCCCGATGGTATTAGGGTATCAGAGGCCTAGGGAGTCTCTTCCTTTCCCGCCTTAATTGGCCCTTGTCTCATCTTTTCTGATACCTTCATTCTTCGAGAGGTCAGCCTTCTTTTTCTTTCCAGGTTATTTCCTGACTTCTGCTCAAGGCCCTCAAAGAGGCAGGGTGTATGTAGCCCCACCACTTTCGGTGCACCCTGGATAGTGCTACACCCTCAACGGCTCACGACTGGTGAGTTTGGGAGTTGACGACCCCGAGGGATTCCTGAGCTGGGTCCTTAGCCCCCTTTTTCCTCTGGCGTTGGGGCACGCTCTCTCCTCTTTCCCAATCCTATCTGCCTTTCATGGCTCCCCTTCCTTCCAAGTCCCTCAATCCTCATTCTTCGAGGGTCGAGTGCATTTCTTTTCTTCCTGTCCTTTATTTGCCTTATCCTTTATTTGTTTACCATTTCTTCTTCTAGTTTGTAAGTCTGTAGTTAGTATTAGTTATAGTTTTCATTCTCATCCCATCTTTCACTATCACCCAAACCATTAGGGGCCGATAACCTAGATGTTAGGCCCCTTGAATCAGCAGTTATCATCATCATCATCATCATCATCACATCGAGGGAAAGCTAATAGCGTTCAGTATCGTTTGCAGGATATGCTTTCAGTGGATTAGTATCATACGGGATGCTAACAGAGAAATATCCACCTTCCTGACAACACACGTTAGTTGGGCTGCATAAAAATATTATTAGGGGCAGTTGATTCACCTGGAATATAATCTTAACCACATGCAATTTATTTCAGGTTATTTTTAACAGTATTGGAATCAGTTTGTGTTGACCGATTGAAAATTACAATATTAATTGTTAATAAGGCAGCAATTGCGGCTTTGGTGGCGTAGTGGATAGCATGCTGAACTGCTATGCCCAAGATCACGGGTTCAAACCCAGCTGAAGTCGTCGGATTTTTAAGAGCGTTCAAATTCTTGAGTATGCCTTCCCTTGGAGGGGAAGTAAAGCCGGCGAGCCCATGTCATAGATTTATGGCATGTTAAAGATGATGATGATGATAATTGTTGATTCAAGGGGCCGAACATCTAGGTTATCGGCCCCTAATAGTTCGGGTGATAGTGAAAGATGAGAATGAAAACTATAACTAATACTAACTACAGACTTACAAACTAGAAGAAGAAATGGTAAACAAATAATGGATAAGGCAAATAAAGGACAGGAAGAAAAGAAATGTCCTCAAACCTCAAAGAATGAGGATTGAGGGACTTGGAAGGCAGGAGAGCCATGAAAGGCAGATAGGAAAGGGAAAGAGGAGAGGGTCCGCCCCAACGTCAGTGGAAAAAGGGGGCTAAGGACCCAGCTCAGGAATCCCCCCTGAGCACATACGCAATTTGCCTGACAGTGATGGCCAAATGGCAGCATATCTTACAGGGGAGTTTTCTCTCTTGTCTACGAGTCGGCGATGCCAATCCAAAAGCTTGTCAACACACCCACACAAGGGCGACTGTTGCCGTAATGGCGTCTCAGCCTTTCCAATAGATGCAGGTACACAGCGCACCTGCACGGAATGACGACCGCAGCGCTACAATGGCGTGTTATCGCAACGGGTATTACTTAAAGAACGAGCCTCGTACATACATATTCCAGTGGCGGCCAGTAATAAGAATGCAGTGTTGCACAACGACCAGATTTCTTTAAGAAAAACAATTAATACCGTAATAATATTTTTAGTAATTAAAGCTGTAGCTTACGTTTCTTTTATATGGGTAAGAATTCATAACTGAGTCGTCCAGTTGCAAAACTCGGGCAATCTACTTGTGAACAAGAATCATGTCGTAACATTATTCATTTAATTATTTTATTTTATTTTATTTTATTTTATTTAGTTTTAAATTGTTTTATTTCAATTTTTGTTTTGTTTTTTGTTTTGTTTTATTTTGTTTTGTTTATTTGGTTGTATTTTATTTTGATTTTGTTTTGTTTATTTTGTTTTATTTTATTTTGTTTTGTTTTATTTTGATTTTCCAGAAACCAAACATAAAACCAAAAACAAAACAAAAACACAAAGCAAAAAGAAAAATTCAAAAAAAGCAGAAAACAAACACAAAACCAAAACCTAGAAAGAAAAGCAAAAAGTAAAATTCAAAAGCAAAAGCACAAAGCAAAGACAAAACCAAAAACACAAAGCAAAAACTAGAAAACAACAAACACAAAAGATACGTGAGTCAAAGCCCAGAGAAACGTTTCTCATGAAAATGATTCTTATTCACAAGTGGATTAAACGAGTTTTGTAACTGGACGACTCAGTTGTGTTCTTTAATGATTCAGGAAATCTTATAGTAGACAAGTTACTGTGAACTGCCCAAGCACCGACCAGATCTCAACAGTGAAGGGCATGGCCGAGTAAGCCCTATCCCGACAGTTAGATCGGCAGGTCGTTGCCCGCTGATTGCAACAAGGGAGCCGAGATGCTCTGTCAATTGCCCTGCGCGTACTTGTGACACTCGCGGTTCTTTCTCGCCCTCTTATATAACTTACGTTGTTGTGTTCTTGTGAAGCTTTTCATATATATACAGGGTGCTTCTTATTAACGTTTAAAACTCTCTATTGCGACGTAGATGGCATTGAGACAAGTGATTTGATAGAGGACACTTAGGGTCGCAAGTGTCCGGAAATACCTTAAAAGTGAACCACAAATGTTAAACATATGACGTCATCAGGTGGCGGCTCAGCTCGAGCAGTCAGGCCCGTGCTCCCTTACGCACACCAAAGCACACGTTGAATATCATGTCACTCTGGTTCAGTGTCTTAATGTCAACAAACAATCTGCTTCCACTTGAAAGGAGGAGAGAGAGAGAACAAAGAAAGCTGATGGATGGGCCCCGGATTTGAACCTCGAACCCCACGCGCTCGAGACGCACACCTCAGTGCATTCTCGGTACATTTCGTGACGTCACCGTAGCGTAACGACGAAGTCGACTATATCATTTAAAATGATAAAAACATTCTAAGACATGTGTCCCCAATGACTTCAAATTAATGTTGCTATTTATTATGTTCATTTGCAATGGATGAATGAGTGAATTGTAGTGATATCAGTGGTGTGGACTCAGGAGATGGAAAGACCAGGAACTGGCAGCTTCAGAAGCAACAGCAACACATCAGTTCTACGCGCCGATAACATCCACAATCCTCGTAACAAAGACAAGTCAATGAAAGTATCTACAGTAGAAACTCTGCCACCTACTAAAAGCGCGGCATAACCCCTGCGATTCCTGCAACCCGCCGTTTACTACTGCTTTGTAAGTCATATACATATCCCCCTGTTTGCTAAGCCACGCTTTGACCACTTCTGATACACAAGCTTGTTACTTTTAGCCTTTTTCATTTATGAAAAAAATATGTTTATGAGATCACCTTTGCCCCCCCCCCCAACCTGTAATAATATGTAAACGGCTGGATCGATTTGAATGAAACTCGGTAAGGTCATAGTACTATTTCGGTCAACCCCGACCGTGCCCTTCAAATAGGGAACATGCATGATCCGGGGTTTTTATTTAAAATGTGCTAATCTGATTCAAACTTTCATGCAGAATTCAAAAATGTGGTCAGAATGTACGAATAATAACTCCAAACATGATAAAAATTCGAATTAAGATTCGCAAATGTCACGTGACGCAAGTACATGATCTTATTGGTCTGACGTCATCGTCTATGTTGATGGTGAGGCGACATGAACACATGTTGTGTTTTGAGACACCGGGATACAGTAGGCTACTCGTATTTCTCTTATATTTTAGTGACCAGTTAACTTCAGTTCAATCTGTATTGCGTTGAGTAATATCTAAGTCTGAAGTTTTGGACTTAACATGAATTCAGCGCAATTAGTGAGGCAGAAAGTTTATAAATGGTGTAGGCCTATAGTTCCAATGTGCACTAATATATCGCATGCTACCCACTCCAGATAAATTATTTATCAATGCTCCAAAGGACCCAAAAACTAGGAAGAAATGGATTTTGGCGTTCCGGAGAAATGTCGGTGATATATCGGAGAAGTCTACAGTTTATTGCTGTGAAGATAATTTTAATGTAAGTTGAATTAGTTTGAGCTCACGTCATTTAACCACGTCTGCTTTTCTGGTGATCTTGAATTTGAATCTATGATACTTGAATTAATAGAACAGCCGTGAGCTTCAATGGTTGTCTGATACTGATGAAGTACCTAATATTGTAAGTTGTATTTTATTCGCATATCGTGTAACATAACAATCCTAGTGATGTGAATTTCATCATCGGCTTTAACTCGAATCCGAGTATAAATCTTCTTCCTTCAGTCCAGTTTGTGGATGTGCTTACGGTGACTAAAGAGTCCAATCCTGGCATAGAACAAGCGTCCACACAAGTCACATAGTATTGCTGGAGGAGGACGTGGTTGGGCTGCTCGAAGTTTCCTAGCTTGACGCTTGGCCTCTTCATGTGTGCGTCGATCCCTTTCAAACGTTTTTACAGTATCCGAGATATTACGGCGCCAAGTTGAGCGGTCTTCAGCCAGCATGCCCCAGGTTTGTGAATCAAGACCTGTCAATTTCAGGGTCTGCTTAAATTGGTCCTTGTAGCGCCTCTTACGACCACCATGAGGTCTGGTGCCATAGCATAGCTCACCATATAGCATTTGACGAGGTAATCTCACATCATCCATCCGAAGGACATGACCAATCCATCTAAATTGGTGACCTATTATGGATGATTCTATGCTGTTGATTTGAACCTTTTCCAGAACAGCAATATTGGTAATGCGGTCTTCCCATTTAAACCTCAGGATTGATCGAAGTTTTTGTAGGTGGAAGCGCTCAAGCTTCCTAAGATCACGTCGGTTTGTTTTACAATGGTTCATACTTTTATGATACTTTCTAGGAATCAAATAACCAGTTATCCACTTCTAATAATCTGCTGGATGAGTCTGAGGGTCTATTTCAAGACGAAAGCAGGGTTATCAAAGTGGAACACCAAATACAGGTGATCATAAGTTCTTATATTAATGTGAATGATTTTCTTATAATTTGAAAATTTGAATTATTCAGTGTTGTTTCTTATTTTAGTAGAATGATAATAGTTGCTGATGTTAGGAAGATTTCATTAGAAAGCTAACTATTGTGATGGGTACCATGTTTCGACTTCCGGAAAATTTTGACATATCTTCGCGTTGCACATTCCCCAGACCCCAAAACCACCGTCAGTTCAAAACTTTATATTCGGTACAGGGTCATTCAGGTAGGATGTTACACGGCAATGACGTCTAAACCATTAAAGATATTGATATTCTGTTTTCACTTTTGTGAATGGTGCTAAGGGACTCATAAGCTAACTTATTCTATTTTTCCTTTTATTGTGAATAGCTGAGATATTGGTATCAACTTTGTTTTTTGATATGTAACATCTTTCCGCCATTGCCTGTCCCAAGCCCGGATGAGAAAGGAGGAGGGAGAAGTCCCCAACGGTACCCAAGGTGGAAGATCAGTGGTCCGGTATGGGGAAGGTGGCGGAAGGGGCAACCTGCAGACGAGGTAAAACGGTCGAAACCCACTGCCTTGTGGGTAGAAGAGGGATCTTCAGAAGGCTAAGGTACCCACCCTGACATCAATGGGCAGCTATCCTGAAAGCTGTGAGGGGCAGCCCCCAGAAGGTTGTGTGTAGGGCTAGCTACGCTACCACAGAAAATTAACTTGCTACGAAAACTATACTACAGAAGAAAAACCGGATGGATATACATGGAATACGACATTTGCCTGGACATGGAAATGATTTTGGGATTGGAACCTGGAACGTCCTAGCCTGCGCCGGATCGGAGCCTTTGCAAATCTAATTGACGAGCTTGAGAGATATAACATCTCTCTCATGGCACTTCAAGAAGTACGATGGAGGGAGGCTGGAAGTATAACCAGAGGGAAATACAGTGGCGGCTGGCGGATAATTGTTCTGGGTGTTGCACTAATTTCATTAAGGTGGTACATGGGCACCCGCAAGATTTTGCCTGGGGGGGGGATGTATTATTTTTTATTTCATTACCTACATGTCACTAGGTGTACACACCCCCACAATTTTCTTTTCATTTCTTACTTGCTTCATGACATTCATTATTTGGCTGCTCTTAAACTGTTTGGTATATGGTGTTTATGGCATGAATGGGAGGAATATCTTTTTTTTTAATTTCAGGGTTTTTATCCATAGGAGTTCGCTTTTCTTTGTGAATCATCGTTATAATGTTCATTTTGTAACAGGCAAAAAGTAGTTTTAACACAATGTATCGCCAAAAATAAAAATCAAGCAGTTCATTTAAATGGTAATGTTAATCCAGTTCGCCGATTTTTAAATAACTGAAGATATTCTCAAATATTCCCAAATTACTAAGTTAAATAAAACTGTGGAATTATCCCTACATCTAAATCAGTAACTTCAATTTATGAAATAAACTGGTGTGACAATGAACAATCTAAATATTCTCGGGATTTCAGGGGGTGGGGGCACGGCCCCTCCTGCGGGCACCCATAAGGTGATAGGGTAAAGACTGCTTGATATCGCAAAAACTTTATTCAATAGCACGGTAAAACGGATGTACCTCATTCATAACGAATGCCGCAGTTCAGAGACATCACTTTGTCATCAGATTAAATGGAATATAAGTTAGTCTACATGAAAACCTTCACGAGAACAAAACAACGTAAGTTATATACGAGGGCGAGAACTGCGAGTGTCACAAGTACGCGCAGCATTGTAAGACATAGTATCGGTAATTGACGAGCATATCGGATGTCTCCGTCCGCGCCTGCGCCTCTGCTTCCTGGTTGCAGTCGGCGGGCAACGACCAGCCGAGTTAACTGTCGGGCTAGGGCTTACCCGGTCTGGCATCTCTGTCATACCCTTCATTATTGTGATCTGGTCGGTGCTTGGGCTTGGCAACGACCAAACGGCGAGCGCTCCCAGAGAGCGCGCTTCGCTTTCTCAGACAGTTCACAGTAACTTACCATAAGATTTCCTGAATTATTAAAGAACATAATTATGAATTCCTATATAATATAAAAGGAAACATACAACTTTTATTACTAAAAATCTTATGACGGTATTAATTGTTTTTCTTGAATTAATCTGGTCGTTGTGCAACACTGCAACCTTATTACCGACCGCCACTGGGAAAATATACTCTATTTTACAGTGGTGGCATGAAGAGTATAAGTGGAACTGGTTTTGCTGTGAGAAAGGAATGGATAGGGGCAGTGACAAAATGTACACCAAAGAATGAGCGTATGTGCTCGCTACGAATGAACGGCAAGTTCTTTAATATCACCTTTATATGTGCCCATTCCCCTACGGAAGATTCTTCTGAGGAAGATAAAGATGACTTCTACGAAAAGCTTGAGTCTCTATATGAGGAGGCACCGACACATGTCATCAAAGTGATCCTGGGTGATTTAAATGCCAAGGTGGGGAAGGAAGCGTACTTACAACCCACTATCGGAAGAGAAAGCTTACACAATGAGAGCAGTGATAATGGAGTGAAGCTAATGGACTTCGCATGTGGCAAGGGAATGGCAGTTAGCAGCACATTTTTCGCCCACAAGAACATACATAAAACTACCTGGTGCTCAGCGGACGGCATCACACGGAATCAGATTGATCACGTCCTTATAGACACGAGGCATGCAACAGACATCCTGGATGATCGTAAATGTAGAGGGGCAGACGTCGACTCGGACCATTTTATGGTGCGAGTGAAGTACAGAGAAAGAATTAGCCAACTAAATAATGTCAAAGGGAGTAAGCAGAAGAAGTTTGATATGGACAAACTGAGTGGGGGAAAAGTTCAAGAATATGAAAATACTCTCAAAGAATTGATGGAGGAAGGAAATCCTGAACACTGGCAATCTATCAAGACGTCTATATTATTGGCCGCAGAGCAAACCTTGGGGTTCAAGAAATTTCAATGGAATGAAGGATGGTTTGATGAAGAATGCAAAGAAGCTCTGGCAGTTCGGAATAAAGCAAGACAAAAGGCGTTGCAGAGGGAAACCAGGAGCTTGAAACAGGATTTCATTGAAGCACGCCGAGAAGCAGAGAAGACCTGCCGGAAGAAGAAGCGCCAGTGGGAAAAGAAGAAGATCGAGGAATGTGCTGAGAAGAAAGATGTGAGAAGAATGTATTCGTGCATCAAGAGTGAGAAGGGAGGCTTCCTAGCGCGGACTACCATGTGCGAGGACTCAGAAGGCAATCTGGTGACGGAAGGAAGACGTATCCTGGAGAAATGGCCTGTATACTTCGAGCATGTCCTGAACGAACTCAGTGAGAGTGAGGGTGGGCAGGACGAGGACATCTACCAAGAGGAGCCCGACCCATTATTCGAGGCGCCTTCCGGGGCTGAAGTAAGCGAAGCCATCAAGCGTTTAAAGAACAACAAGGCGTCGGGCGAAGACTTGATCACGGCAGAGCTGTTGAAGAAAGGTGGCAGCTATCTTGATGGACAGCTCTATACTGTGATAAAGAAAATTTGGGATGAAGAAAAGATGCCTGATGAGTGGGTGATAGCCATCGTATTTCCTGTACACAAGAAGGGCTCGAAGCTGAGATGTGACAACTACCAAGGTATCTCACTCCTCAACATGGGTTACACGATGCTAACGAGTATCATCGCAGCGAGACTACAAGAGTTTGCAGAGAAATGTCTTGGGGACTACCAGTGTGGTTTCAGAAGGAATCGCTCAACCACGGACCACATATTTACCATCCGATGCATGCTGGAGAAATGCTATGAATTTAACATACCAGGCCATCAGTAGTATATCGATTTTCAAGAAGCATTTAAGAGGAGTTTTCTGTATGAAACATTGGACCATCTTGGAGTACCTAAGAAGATTATCAGGCTAGTACGGATGACACTTACGAACACTAATTGTGAAGTAAAAGTGCAGCAAGAATATCCACATGAGTTCAGTGCAAACCAAGGCTTGAGGCAAGGTGATCCCCTCTCCTGTGTGTTGTTTAACCTGGTATTGGAGAGGCTTATTCGAAATATCACTATAAGTGATAAGGGTACAATGCACAGTTTCGTTGGATAACTCATAAATCAACATGATTCATCGTGAGAGGACATGCCCACTTTTGCTGAGACTTCTGTAAATGTTTTCTCTTGTTGAGAGATACGCTATCTTCATGTTGGTAGCACAGATAGATTCGAGTTTATTTTGTTCCTGTCTGGGGAACAGGAATGTTCTAGATTTACCATTTCAGTCAAAAATTAACTTCATTTTTTAAAGAACTGTTTTTCTTTTGTTGACTTTTGTGCATATTGCATTACCTGAAAACTTCTGGAGCAAAATACATGAAACTTTTCTTGTGTAATAATATCTCAGTGAGAAATGGAAATACTTGTAGAATTGTTGTTAATTCATTTGAGGGGTTTGAGACATCTTGGTCATCAGCCCCGTATAGTTGGGTGTGTGCTGAAGTAGTCTGGCAACCTGTGAACCTACGATATCCGTACCTACTGCAGCTGCCCTCGCGGCCATGGTGCACGTTTAACGAGCGTGGCTATGCCCCGGGACGAAATGCTTGTAGAATTTGGGTTCGAGTAACTATAACCCCCACCCCCATTTGTCGATCCTGGCTACGCTACTGATCTGCAACAACTCTCGACCAAAACTGGAATGATTCTCTTCCAAACTGCAATAATGCCAATAGCTACCCAAATGCAAAGACACTGTCTTGGAAAGAATACTGTTGTAAAATTTCTTCAAATCCCTGGGACATAGTCTATAATCAGCGTCAGGAAAAATTATGAATACTCAAATTGTATCAACTCGTATTAACAATGAAGGTCACTACACTAGAGACTTAAAAGAAACCATGCAGTGTATATTAAACCTTCTCATTCAGAAAGATGATGAAATGGAAGATACTGCTCAGCAAAAGCAAATAATGAAGGAAGTAGAGGAACAAATAGACACTCTGGACGACTGGGAATTTACAGAAGAAGAAATTAAATCTGCAATCAAATCACCAGGTGAAGATGGAATCACTAGTAAAATACTATGTTGGACGTATGAAAGTATCCCTAGAACTATGACATCATTATAATACTGGTTGCTTGAAGAATTCTTGTTTCCCGAAACGATGGAAAAATGCGAGACTTATACCAATCACAAAACCAGGGAAAGATAAGATTCAGGATCTCTCTAAATTCCGACCAATAAGCCTGATAAATGTGGCGAGCAAAGTATTAGAGAAACTTGTAATAAATAGAATAAATCACGACCTCTATGCCAATAAACTACTGAACGAAAATCAATATGGCTTCACAGTTCAAGAGTCTACTACTGATGCAGCTATGGCACTTAAGGAATATATTATTGAGGCGTTGAAAAATGGTCAAATTACCGTTATATTTAGTCTTGATGTCAAAGGAGCTTTTAACTCTGCGTGGTGGCCATGTGTCCTAAAGGCCCTAAAAGACTTTAAATGCCCGAGAAATCTGTACTACCTGACTAAGAGCTACTTCAAGGATAGAACGACGTTCATGAATTCCAATGGTATCCAAGTAGAAACAGTAGTTAGTAAAGCATGCCCTCAAGGTTCATGTTGTGGACCGGGGTACTGGAATGCACTGCTTAGTTTGGAATACGGTAAAAACACCAAAGCTATAGCATTTGCTGATGACCTTATAATTGCAGTCAGGGCTGAAACTGAAATTGAAGCAGAAAATATTGTGAATATGGAATTACGGAAAGTTACTAAGTGGTCAACAGAAAACAAAACCCGATTTAATGAAAGTAAGTCAAGAGTTATTCTAATATCAAGAAGAAGAAAAGCGAAGAAGACAATCGATATCTTTATGATATCTTGTACAAGTAGATACGATGGAATATCTAGGAATAATTATAGACTCTCGCTTTAAGTTCAATGACCACATCAATAAAGTTAGTGAAAAAATGTATTAAATTAATAAACGCATTATAAAAATTGGCTAGATTAGGATGGGGTCTAAAACACCAGGCTTTGGAAACAATATGTAAAGGAGCAATATTGCCAATGCTGTTATATGCTGCTCCGATCTGGATTGAATCCATAGAAAAGAATTAATGTAATCTGATTAAATACGTGAGAGTGCAAAGACTTGTTCTCTTGAGAATAGCAAAATCGTAGCGCACTGTATCTCATGAGGCACTGTGCATTATTACAGCAATTACTCCCATAGATATATTGGCTAAAGAGAATGTTACTCTATACAAAATCAAGTCAGGAAAAACAACTATGAACTATGACATTGATCACCCAGAAAATCTTATGAGATGGCTCCATCCAGCCAATTTTACTGGTAGTTAGCTAGTTAGCTATTGTTGTTCTAAGGGGCGGATCTACGAGGTCATCTGCCCCTCAATTTTACTGGTATCGAAGATCCAAGAATAGCATTAAATGAATATATCCCATGGAAAATGTACGCAGATGGAAGCAAAAGTGAAGAAGGAGTGGGAGATCACATGAATTAATAGACCAATTGAAATATAGACTGCTAGACAACTGTTCGAATAATCAGGCGGAGCAATTAGCCATACTAAAATCTCTGGAATTCTTAGAAACTACTAGGACAGAGGATGCTGAAGATAAGAAAGTAATTGTTTACACTCATAGTAAGAGAGCAATTGACCCCATTGCGGACTTCAGAAATCATAACCAACTAATTGACAATATAAGAAGGACTACAGCTATTTTAAAAAGAAAAAAATGGATAGTAAAATTTGAATGGGTTAAGGCACATACAGGTGTTGCAGGCAATGTACTGGCTGATAAAATTGCAAAGGAGGCTACAAAATTAAGTGAGTTTGTTTCGATAGAATACCCATTTCAACATTTTAAAAAATTATCTCAAAGAAGAATCAATGAATGGCAGCAAAAATAGGAACAAACTTCAAAAGGCACACTTTCAAAAGAATTCTTTCCAACAGTTGCAGGTAGATTAAAATCCAAAATCACCTTAACACCTAATATGACTACAATACTGACTGGACATGGAAATATTTCTTCGTACTTACACAAACTTAAAATTATACGTAATCCCGAGTGTTCCTGTAAAAGTAGCCCTCAGATTATAGATCATATAATTTTCGTGTGCAGTGAAGTGAAAAATATTAGGCAATTCTTGATTAATAGTGTTAATAGAGACGATAACTGGCCGATGCAGAAATATGTGCTATTAAAAAGTATTTAAAGGAAGTTTCAAATTTGTTACTGCTCTGGATTTTCAAGCTCTTAGGAAAAACGAAGATTAATATTGTTTGATATTGTTAAGATTAACAGTCATCTAGAAATTTAATTATTAAAATGTAATTTATTTTGTTCATTTGTAAGTGCATATAGTACTACGTATTGTGCCCGTTTAGACCGAAGTCCGGACGACCACATATTAATGCATTTCACCAAAAATCAGTCAGCACGAGAATCAAAATATCCCGGGGCGCCAGATGGGTTAAAGTCGAATACAAAGACTCAACAAAAAAATTCTTAACTGATTTTCGGCTCGATGCAACAACAAGGATAGGAGGAGATTTATGAAATGGGTTTGCATACCATAAAATTATCTCATTTTATTTTTAAAAAATGACAGGAAAAATATGCCCAAAATGGCATAAAAGATGAATGGAGAAGCATAGTTTATATACACAAAATACAATGTCGCCAACACATGAACACTAAAATAGTTGAGACGAGAGGTCAAAATATCAGTCCTGTTGACTTCGTTCAACATAATTATATACAGGGGTAGGGTTTTATCAGCGCAAAGTCAATCGTCTATACTGATCCCTAAATCATTTAGCATTCACACGTTGAAGATCAATAAGGAAAATTATCACTTGTTGAAAAATTTATCACTTTTCACTGTTCCTTTCTCAAAAATATCGTAGCAATCTTTTGACTAACACTTTCAGGATGCAGTAATATCAGGGTTGGTTTAAATACAAAGTTGTTCATAATACAATATAATTTACATGGACTTTGAGCATTTTTAGATTCGAAGAACAGAAAATATCTATTTAATCATAGATCTCAATCCAAAGTCTATTCAAAAATTTGACTCAATCAAAAATATATTTATCAAAAATATAAATTTCATTCCACATGGATTCAATCAATAAATCAATTAATTATCCCTTGAAAATATTAATTAGGAAATTTGAAACATCATTCAGAATATTTATAATGAAACAATTTATTATTATTATCAAAATTAATTTTGACTAAATGTCAAACATGTTAAGCATCAACTTATTTGCAAAAATGTGTATTTATTTTTATAGGATCTGAAAATCCTTTCAGCTTATAGTGGTTGTTAATAAGTAACAATTTCAAATAACAGCATCGGCCCATACGATTCACACGTGATAAAAATCACAGAATTATAATCAGCTTTTAGACAACGGTAAAGTTTTCCTGAATGAAAGGAACTAGTAGAACAATGACAAATTTTCGGGTAAGCAATTACTAGAAATATTTTTAAAACACGTGGATCAACTGTAAATTAATAATGATGGTTCAACAAAATAACCTGTGGTTATATTACGACGAAAGTGTGGCTAAAACGACTCCTCTACTACTTCAAAGACACCCAACCTATAATATAATTGGTGCTCCATTTTACAACAACCTCATTCCTGCGACTTAAATTGCGCACTCGGAATGGCATATAACTTTCTGCACACACACAATGACATCTTCCCAAATTATACAAAATAATCAAGCCTTTGCTTATTACGACAAATGGAAGATTCAGAAATCGGTAAACCCCACCAATGAGTTTACGACAATATTAACAATAATTTTACCATCAGTTTGTAACATCCACACTGGGTTAATATTAGCAAAACGTTTTGAAAGACGTTGCTCCATAACGATTTTATTTTATATAAACTCTAGCAAAAACCCTGCTTTATACTGTACATGCTTAGCTTCCCGTTTCACTTCTTTCCGTGTCTTCTCAAAGCTTTAATATGTCATGCAAACGTGAAGTAATTTCACTGAATTAATCTGTTATTTATCTGTGGGTATGCGTTAACCACTAACCTTCGGAATTAAAAAATACCGTATCCGATTTAGAATATGACTTCAAATGTCAACTGCATTAATCATACAACCAGAAAATGATTATTAGAAATCACCAATGTTTATTATAATTATTTCAGAAAATAGAAAATAATTATTATTATTATATCACATTATTGTTACGGCTGTGAGTTTGTGTCATCACTCGCCGCATGAGTCACAACTGCCCCAGGGCTGGGCTGTGCCCTTCCTCCTGTATTGCGTGCGCCTTATGCAACAGGGCTACTAGGACAAAGGGATAGTCCAGAATATTCGTGACTGGACCAGCGATGGAAACCTCGAGAAGCCGTGAACCCTGGATGGATCTAGAAGCATTTATTGAGTCACCGGCCTGCTATATAAGAGCGACCTGTCAAGCAGTGGTTGTTGTTGTGTTTTACGAGCTAGTGCGAGCGATTATCTTGAGCGACAGAAGTGTGGTGACTTGCGAAACCCCTAGTGAAGGTGATTCTCTTGACACCGAGGAAGTGATTGTGGTGCTTGTGAAACAGTGTATAGTACAGTGACAGACCTAGTGCAGCTATTTCCAGCGAGCGTACGGGAGCGGACTCATTAGCGAAGAGGATTAACTGTGGTCTGTTGACAAGTCAAAGGGAAAGTATTCTCGACGTGAGGAAACTGGAGTAAGGTAATGATTGCTGTTGAGTAGTGTATTTTTCTGGCTGCAATAAAATTAATTATTTATTTAAGCAGTAATTGGTGTTGTGCTTTATACCCACCGTAATCCAGTTAACAAAGGTGCCACTAGGGGTTGGCACGTAACAACTGGTGTCAGAAGCCGGATTACGAACTCAAGCACAACACCTGACGGTCCTGGTTTCAAAACCCGAGCAGGTCATTTTCTCAAATTTTCCTGTGAGTGCATGCCCTTTACAAGGCAAACAACTAAAATGGAGGCGCAATTGGCAGCATTGCTAGAAAAGTTAAATGGCATAGAAGACGGCCAGAAGAATTTAACCAAGGAGCTAACTGCCAAATTAGAAGACGGCCAGAAGAAGCTAGAAGACGGCCAGAAGAAGATGGAAGACGGTCAAAATAAGTTAGCGGAGGACCTGAAGAAGATGGAGGACGGCCAGAAGAAGATGGAGAACGGCCAGAAGAAGTTAGCCGAGGACCTAACTGCCAAACTAGAAGACGGCCAGAAGAAGATGGAAGACGGTCAAAATAAGCTAGCGGAGGACCTGAAGAGGATAGAGGACGGCCAGAAGAAGATGGAAGACGGTCAGAATAAGTTGACACAGGACCTGAAGAAATTAGAACTGGGTCTGCGTGAGGAAGTCACGGCAGTGGAAAAGAAGTTCGACGCCTTACAAGTGGAAGTTGCCGAGCTGCGCCAACGCCCGCTGATGGGGGTGGAGGAGAAATTCAACGTCTTACAAAAGAAAGTTGCCGAGCTGCGCCAACGCCCACTGACGGGGGTGGAGGAGAAATTCAACGCTCTACGAGAGGAAGTTGCCGAGCTGCGCCAACGCCCGCCCACCGTTACACCGGGAATATCAGGAACGGGACATAGCAGAGTGACGCCCCCAACCTTCGACGGACAGGTCCCGTGGAGCACCTACTTACGTCAGTTCGAGGCGGCCTGTTCCATAAATAACTGGAACAACACAGAAAAGGCTACAGCTCTCATTGTAGCGCTGAGAGGTGACGCCCTTAACGTCCTTCAGGCCATCCCGACTGGATCCCAGGACTACGCTTCCCTGATCGCCCATATGGAGTCCCGATATGGAGATAGCCATCTTCAGCAGGCCTATCAGATGCAGCTCCGGACCCGGGTACAGAAGAACGCGGAAACCCTGCAGGAGTTCGAGATGGACATCGCACGCCTCGTAAGGCTCGCCTACCCAACAGCGCCGGCCGACTTTCTGGAGTAGATAGCGACGCAGACTTTCACCGACGGGCTACGGGACTCGGACACTCAACAGGCGCTGCGTCTCGCGCGCAATAAGACCCTGGCAGATGCGCTGAGCCACGCACTTGAGTTCGAGACGGCAAAACAGGCATCCAGAATGCACGCGCGGGTGCGTCAAGTGGACGTCGACGAACCAGCAAAAACCAACGAGACCAAGCCCCTGGCCGACGAATTAATGGAGGCGCTAAGCCGTTTCTTCGATAGTCGCGGTACCACCAGCAACGACACAGCCGGAAGACAACCGGAGAGGCGGCCCGGAAGAGGACTACCGACCTGCTGGGCCTGCGGTAAGAAAGGCCACCTGAGCAAGGACTGCGGTGATCGCCGCCGCCGAGGGTATCCGACGGGAAATCAGTCGTCTGAAAACCGCGCGGCCCAGGGAAACGAGTATTAGCCAGCCTTGGGGGGAAAAGGTTGGCTTGTGACAGTCGTCAAGCCCCAGCAGTCCAAGTGCGTGTGACGAAGTTACGGAGGGACAATAGCAGCCTGATGGTCGACGGAGTCGTCAACGGAGTGAGCTGGCCCATGCTGATTGACACGGGAGCGTCGAGGACCATCGTCAATCCCACCGTGATCCCGAAGTGGAGAGTGCAACCCACACAAAGGAACCTCCAGCTAATAACCGCGACCGGAGAGACCGCACCGGTACATGGCGAAGCATCACTGGAGCTCGTCATTGGTCGACGGGTGGTGAAGCATCCAGTGCTTGTGGCTGACGTATCAAACGAAGTGATCATCGGACTGGACTTCCTGGACCAGAACAACATCATCTTGGACTTGAGTACCAACACTCTGCACTTCGGAGGTGAGGAACTTGCTTTGCAACCAGCACACGAGGCCGTCACCGCACGACGAGTAAGGCTGAGAGAGGACGTCATCGTTCCCGCCAGGACGGAGGTCAGCGCCGCCGTAATTGTCGACGGAACTGCTGAGGGAGTGGCGGCTGTCATCGAGCCAAAATATGAGGACATCCAGACAAAAGGATTGCTAGTTGCCAAGACCCTCATCAACACGACGCCTCGGCCGTACGTCCGCCTGTCCAACCTGAACGACTACGATATTACGGTTCACCGGGACACCAACCTAGGAGTCTGCGAGCCCGTTACCTGGATTGCCTGCATCACAGAAACGACGGACGGACACCTGCAGACGGACAACCGAAGAATACGCGCCCTGCCAGGAGAACTACAGAAGCTGTACCAAGGATCCCAGGACCATTTAGACGAAGAGCAATCACGCCAACTTCAGGACCTGCTACGCGAATTCCAGGATGTCTTCTCCGTGGGGAGTAAAGACTTCGGCAGGACAAGCTTGGTCCAGCACAGAATCGACGTTGGGGACAGCGCACCGATTAGGGCCCCATTCCGACGTGTCCCGCTCGCCAAGCAAGCCGAAGTCGACCGGATGGTAGAAGAGATGAAGGAGCAAGGGGTGATCGAGCCATCACATAGTCCTTGAAGTTCTCCGCTCGTGCTTGTGGAGAAGAAGGATGGTTCCACCAGGTTCTGCGTGGACTACAGGCGGGTGAAGGACGTCACGAAGAAGGACAGCTACCCTCTACCCCGGATCGACGACACGCTGGACACCATATCAGGGTCAAGATGGTTCTCCACCTTGGATTTGAAGAGTGGCTACTGGAAGGTGGAGGTCCACCCTAAGGACCGCGAGAAAACGGCGTTCTCTGTGGGCAGCGGGCTCTGGCAGTTCACTGTCATGCCATTCGGTCTGTGCAACGCCCCTGCGACCTTCGAAAGGCTAATGGAGTCCATTCTGAGGGGACTACACTGGAAGACCTGCCTGGTATACCTAGACGACGTCATCGTTCTGGGGAGGAGCTTCGAGGAGCACTACAGCAACCTGAAGGAGATCGTGTTGAAGCTACGGGCTGCCCAGCTGAAGTTGAGCCCCAAGGAGTGTCAGCTCTTCCAGAAGCAGGTCCAGTACCTTGGGCATATCGTCTCCGAGGAAGGGGTGCGCACCGACCCAGAGAAGACCGCAGCTGTGAGGGAGTGGCCAGTTCCGAAGGACAAGTCCCAACTACGAAGCTTCCTGGGACTCTGCACTTATTACCGTCGCTTCGTGAGAGGATTCGCCGACATCGCCAAACCTTACATCGACTGACTGAGAAGGACCAACTCTTCACGTGGACAGCAGAATGCCACAGTGCCTTCGAACAACTCAAGCAGGCTCTGTGCACCGCACCTATTCTGGCCTACCCCAGACCTGGAACAAGGTTCATCGTCGATACCGATGCCAGCGACTTTGGCATAGGGGGAATCCTGTCGCAAGTAGTGGACGGCGAGGAGAGAGTAGTGGCTTACTTCAGCAAAGCCTTGTCAAAGCCAGAAAGGAACTACTGCGTCACCAGGAAGGAGCTGCTCGCCATCGTGAAGACCATTGAACACTTCCACAAGTACCTGTACGGGCAAGAATTTCTCATCAGGACCGACCATGCATCCCTGCGGTGGCTCCTGAACTTCAAGCAGCCCGAGGGTCAACTCGCGCGGTGGTTAGAGAGGCTTCAACAGTACAACTTCGAGATTCAGCACAGGAAAGGCCAACTGCATTCTAACGCCGACGCCCTGTCACGAAGACCGTGCCCCGAAGACTGCACCTTCTGTGCCCGAAGGGAGGAGAACACCGGGATACAGTGCCGAAGGACTACCGTGGAACTTCAAGAGAGCTGGAGCCGCGAATCTTTCACGCGGGCACAAGCAGGAGATGATGATCTGGGACTGATAGCCGAATGGAAGGGGGCCTGTGTCCCCAGACCCGGGTGGAACATTGTGAGTGACTGCAGCCCAAAGTTTAAGTCCTACTGGGCGCAGTGGGACTCGCTGATTGTAAGGGATGGCCTCATCTGCCGTGCCTGGGAGAGCACCGACGGGAAGACATCTCGGGAACAAGTCGTCGTTCCAAAGGCTATGACGGAGGAAGTCCTGAAGGAAGTTCATGGAGGATCATCTGGTGGACACCTAGGGATAAAGAAGACCCTGGAGAAGCTGAGAGAGCGGTTCTACTGGATCGGATGCCGAACAGACGTGGAGAACCACTGCGCGAGGTGCCACGATTGCGCAGCCAGCAAGGGCCCAGGACGAAGACGACGGGGTCCACTGAAGACCTACAACGTGGGCGGCCCCATGGAGAGAGTGGCCATCGATGTTGCTGGGCCATTCCCGTTAAGCGAGGCAGGGAACCGCTACATATTAGTCGTTAGCGACTACTTTACCAAATGGCCGGAGGCGTATGCGCTCCCTAACCAAGAAGCCGCGACGATCGCAGAGACCCTGGTGAAGGAATTCGTCAGCCGGTACGGAGTACCCCTAGAGCTGCACTCCGACCAAGGGAGGAACTTCGAGTCGCAGGTGTTCCAGAACCTATGCCAGCTGCTGGGAATCCGGAAGACAAGGACAACGCCGCTACACCCTCAGTCCGACGGGATGGTAGAGCGATTCAATCGCACCATCGAGAACCATCTCCGAATAGTTGTCAGCGAGCACCAGAGGGATTGGGACAAGCATCTTCCACTATTTCTCCTGGCCTACCGCGCCGCCGTGCATGAAGCCACCGGGTGCACACCAGCCCGGGCCATGTTTGGGAGGGAGCTCCGTCTACCCGTCGATCTTGCCTTCGGCCGACCTGGGAATGATCCGATCCTGGTAAGCCAGTATTGTCAAGAACTGGTCGACCAACTGGAGGACGTGCACGCGTTCGCGAGGAGGAAACTGCGGATCGAGACCGACCGAATGAAGACCCGATACGACCAGCAGACGGATGCCGGAGGATTCCAAGAGGACGACCTGGTCTGGCTCTTCAGCCCATACGGAAGAAAGGCCTGTCACCCAAACTGCAGAAGTCCTGGGAGGGCCCGTACCGAGTCGTGAAACGGATCAACGATGTCGTCTACAGGATCCAGCGGAGCCCGAGGGCGAAGATGAAGATCGTGCATCGAGATCGCCTGGCAGCCTACGGAGGGACACAGACGGACCAATGATTGATCGGGACGATCAACCTTTTTAGGAAGGGGGTGGTGTTACGGCTGTGAGTTTGTGTCATCACTCGCCGCATGAGTCACAACTGCCCCAGGGCTGGGCTGTGCCCTTCCTCCTGTATTGCGTGCGCCTTATGCAACAGGGCTACTAGGACAAAGGGATAGTCCAGAATATTCGTGACTGGACCAGCGATGGAAACCTCGAGAAGCCGTGAACCCTGGATGGATCTAGAAGCATTTATTGAGTCACCGGCCTGCTATATAAGAGCGACCTGTCAAGCAGTGGTTGTTGTTGTGTTTTACGAGCTAGTGCGAGCGATTATCTTGAGCGACAGAAGTGTGGTGACTTGCGAAACCCCTAGTGAAGGTGATTCTCTTGACACCGAGGAAGTGATTGTGGTGCTTGTAAAACAGTGTATAGTACAGTGACAGACCTAGTGCAGCTATTTCCAGCGAGCGTACGGGAGCGGACTCATTAGCGAAGAGGATTAACTGTGGTCTGTTGACAAGTGAAAGGGAAAGTATTCTCGACGTGAGGAAACTGGAGTAAGGTAATGATTGCTGATGAGTAGTGTATTTTTCTGGCTGCAATAAAATTAATTATTTATTTAAGCAGTAATTGGTGTTGTGCTTTATACCCACCGTAATCCAGTTAACAAAGGTGCCACTAGGGGGTGGCACGTAACATTATTATTATTATGTTCTCAACCAAAACTGGGTTTAAAGTTATTAAACTGTTCGGGGAATATCACCCTCGACTTCCAAATAATGGATAACTATCCATTCCTCACCTTAGGTTAATTCTTAAATCTCAAATTACACTCAAATTTGACTCAATCAAAAATATAATTATCAAAAATATAAATTTCATTCCACATGGATTCAATCAATAAATCAATTAATTATCCCTTGAAAATATTAATTAGGAAATTTGAAACATCATTCAGAATATTTATAATGAAACAATTTATTATTATTATCAAAATTAATTTTGATAAAATGTCAAACATGTTAAGCATCAACTTATTTGCACGGCAGAGGGTAGTGGATGAAACGGTAGAAGTGTAAATATCGTGAACGCAGTGTTGTATATAAGCTGTGGTATTTATCATATTTTATTTGCCTAGGCCCTAGATAATCAGTTGATAGTATTAAGAATTTTATCGAATCAGGAGTTGTTGTATAGAGTAAAAACATTACTGTAAATTTTAGTTATTTAGTTATTGTTGTTTTGAGGGGCAGAGCTACGAGGTTCATCTGCCCCTAAAACTGTAAGTGTTAAATGTGTAGGAAGAACAGCGGCCTTAAGTAATTCCTCTATTAACTTACTTTTATTATTCGTAATTCGAATAATTTGTAGTTATTTTTATTTTACAATGTTATACTTCTAGAAGTGGTAGGAACCCACTTGAGTCAGCTGGTAATAGAACAGCGAGGTCACAGGCCGAATTTCAGTTTTAACTATGATTAATTTATTTATTTTTCACATTGATTTATTATTAATTTATTTAGTTTTCTCTTAAAATGAATTTAGGAGAGTTTGTATCTGTTGATTGTCAAATAAACTTGCAAGCACGCTTTGTTTGCTCGTCTTTTTATAGAAATTCCATCTTATATTTACAATAGTTAGCACGATGTTGTGCAATAGAGATAGGCGCCCAATTCTCCACCTATTTATAACGAGATTCAGGAATAACATGTTCGAGCTCAGTTAGATTTCAGTGTTTTAGGTAATTCCTTTGTTCGCCATCACTTTCCATCTATCAAAACATGTATGAAAAAGAGCTACTTGTCAGCGTTACATAGAAGTTGTTTTTGCCGGGGACTTCAGTGCTTCTGCGAACCTTTTTCCATCTGTGGATTGACAAGTACCGAGAAGGCTCGGGTTCATTTTCGGGCACATTGTGACCGTACATCCCTCCACATATGCACTGCTATCAATGCGAGAAATTCGGGCATGCTTCTGACAGGTGCACTGAAAGGCCGTGTATAGAGAATGTGGCAAGGGGACACATGAGGGTGAGAGGCGCACCTCTCCCCCGATTTGTCCTAACTGCCAAGGAAGCCACTCTCCTCGATCGAAGCAGTGCCCTGAGTTCTGTAAAGAAGCTAAGATTCAAGAAATAAGGACTCTTGATAGTCTTTCATATCAAGTGAAACCGTGATATGAATGCCCTCGACTTTCGGGTATCGTTTGCAACTACAATGACGCCTTCTATCACCTCTGCCGCTCCAGTTCCGAGTGTAGTACACTCGACGTCCATATTTTCAGCAGTTCCAATGTCACCCTTCGCTGTACCAGCAAAGATTGTCAGCTCGAAGAAAGTCTCACAACCTCCTTCGGCCCTGGAAAAGATGCCGGTTATACCTACTAAACCACCTCAATCGGAGAAGAAGTCCCCTTCTCCGTAACGGTCCGTGAAGAAGTCTTCCCCAGCCATTGCGTGAAGAAAGACTTTACCGACCGGGACTAGCCAACATGATATGATAAAGAGTGTGGAGAAGAGGGAGATGGTGCGCCGCCGTCTCTCTCGTCATCCAGCTGATTGGATGGCAGTTGTATCTCCCTGTGGCCCTTCCGCTCCCCCGACCATCAAGGTAGCGCAGCTGGCAGAAGCCAAGCCCGTGAGTGTGGTGGAACTCCCCCATAGGAAGAAAAAATTACCGTCGGAGAAGAGAGAAGCGGTTTAGCGCTGTCTCTCTACCTCTCCTGCTGACAAGGCTGCTCACCCATCCGCCGGCCATTCCGCCCCCACTACCAACAGTAGACCGGAGTCAGCAGGAACGGCCATGTTTAGCAAGGAACTGGCGACTGTGAGGAAGGGACCACATCCTTCCCTGGATAGACGTAGGCGCTGGTCACGAAAGGAAGAAAAGTCGGGGCGTGTCGGGGATGGACACCCGGGCCTTGGACAGGGAGAAAGTCCCTCGATATCTCTCGCTCTTCTTCAAGGGCGAGACAGTTGAAGACCGTTGAAAAATGTGCGCCACATAAGGGAGCGCTCCCCCCTTCATCTTCGTCTTCGGATTTGGAGATCGAGGTCTGCTCTCCTCCATCATCTCCAACTAGAGATGGGGATGGGTGGCAAACGGTCAAGCGTAAGTAGAATATCACTTTCACTTAAGTTCACACTATAGCACAATGGAACTGTAGTAGCTATTCTCGACATCGCTGAATTACGTCAACTAATATCTTCGTTTTCGGCAATCATTGTGTTCAGGAATCCAGGTTTTCGTCCTGGACATGAGACAACGATGCATCACTTCAAACTATTCTCTGAAGACTGGGTTGGCGGAACTGTAGCAGATGTTGGCGTCCGAACTCTCGTCCACCCTAGCGCCTTTAGTGAAGAAATGCCGCCGCGTAATTAGCTAGAAGCAGTTGCAGTTCATACTTCATTGCCAGTAATGGAAAGGGTATGGAACATGTACATTCTACCGGATTCTCAATTGCATTACAACCATCTGGTGGTTCTGGTCTATCAATTTCCTCCTCTTTTCCTCGTTCTGGAAGACCTTTATGTCCACAACAGTAGAGGGAGGGATTTTGAGAGACTGATCAGGCGGTTGGACCTGTGTTTGTTGAACATAGGGGAACCTACGCACTTCTCTATTGCATACGGCCCATTTTTGAGTGTCGTATGCTGCTTCCCCAGCTACAGTGGCGTGTGCACGACAACCTCTGTATAGTGACCTTTTCGTGCGAGCCAGAGAGCCATCGAGTTACCAAGTCGATGGCTTCTCCGACAGGCTGATTGGCTGATTGGCCAAAATTCACTGCACGTGCGGTTTTTGCCGGTGATAACTTTGAGAGTGTTGATCATCACACCAATCACATAACGAATTGTATTTTGGCTGCGGCAACTCACGCCGGAAGCTTGTCCCTTAGTGGACCGCCGAGATTGTATCAGCCATTAATTAAAGATCGTCGACGTGCATCATTTGCTATTGGAGGCAAAACAACATGGCCAACCTTATCACCTTCAAAAGAATGCGTATGACAGCACTTGGCGCTACGGAATCCTTTCCACCTTTCACGAGTGGGAACTCGGTGCAAGTTTGCCCATCTTTATTGCGAACTTTATGTCCGTCCTACTCTGTCAAATGCCGCAACATCCGAGCTATCGAGCTCTCTTCAGTACCCAATACCATCAGAGGTACGCCAAGCAGCTTCGCGCCACCCGATCGCTTAGTGTTAGACTCGATTGCTCGTGTAATGAATTAGGAGTGGCTGTAAGTCCCTGTAAAATCAGGACACCTAGCGAGATGCCTCCGTTGCAAGTACCGCGTCCGGAAATTTGGTTAGATATACACCGAGGTCCTAAAGTTGACATGGATACCTCCGTTTATCGGAAGCATTTCTACAGCATAGTTCACCAATTTCCGGACGCTGGCATTCTCTACACGGATGGTTCGATGTTGGACGAGAAGGTGAGTTGTGCTTACGTTATTGATAGTGCGAATTGTAAAATCTCGTTGCCTGAGGCCTGTAGTGTATTTACTGCGGAGCTCGTTGCCGTCTATGAAGCTCTGCAGTTTGCACTACAGGATGCACGAATCTACTTTCTTGTGTGTACCGACTCTTTGAATTCGTTGCAGTCAATTGCTACATGTTTTTTGCAACACCCCCTAGAGCAGTGAATCCACCACCTACTAGCCGGGTTGGGTCGCGCTGACATTCGAATCACCTTCCTGTGCCTTGCAAGCCACATTGGAATTGCGGAAACTGAGTTAGAGGATCAATCTGCAAAAGACGCCGTAGCACTACCTCCTTGACCAATGACCAGCTAAAGATTTTCGCTCTGAATGCCCAATAAAGTGAGAGCGATCAAGGGGACTACTTGCGTAGGGCGGAGCTCTTTCCGGTCACGGAGGGAGTCCGTAATTTTTTGTAGGCTAGGTCATTCAGTATCCACCCACTCGTACATAATAGGTGGGAAGACACCCCCCTCCACATTTTACCTGAGGAGCCGTATTCACCGTGGCCCACATTTTGACCAAGTGTGTGGATCCTGCTGAAGAGAGTCAATCAAACTTAAATTATCCGATGATGTGGTGGCTGCTGATTTGGTCATCCTTTTCAAAATTGAGAGAGGATTAGGGCCAGCAATCAAAGTGTTCCTGTGTACATTTACTCAAAGACTTGTTCTTGTTTGAATTTCTGTGTTTCCGTAATTTTTGTTTATTATTATAATTATTAGGTTTTTTTTGTTTTGTTGATTTTCGATATTTTCATATTTACGTGACCTCTCACATCTAACTTTCATTCTAAATTTGTGTACTTCAATCCGTGTTAAGAGAGGCAGATGAACTCGTAGTTCCAACCCTTAAAACATCAATAACTAATTAATCCGGAATAGCACAGTAAGTGCAATGTTATTTTTGATATTATGACAGTACTAGCATTAGAAATTCTCCACAGATCGGTGAACAGCCTAACGAGACATAAATTTGGAGCCCCCCTTAATCAATATGGTTTCAAGAAGATACATATGTCAACTCATAGCGGAATAATGCCAAACATATACAAAACTTGCAGAGCACACATTAAAAGAAATGGCTATTTGAAGAAACACATGATGTTCCATAAGAGTTTAGGCCCACATTCCTGTGGGGAATGCGGAGCAACCTCTACTATGAAGAGTAATTTGAAGAAACATATGTTGGTCCATAGTGGTCGAGGACCACATACATGTGGTACACGGAGAGCGATGTTCACCCTGAAAGGAAATTTAAAGAAACATATGATGATTCATAGTGGTGTAAAGCCATATTCATGTGGTAGATGCGGAGCAACATTTACCCAGAAAGGCAGTTTGAGTTCACACATGTTAATCCACAGTGGTCTAAAGCTATATTCATGTGGTACATGTAAAGCAAACTTCACTATTAAAGGTAGTTTGGATCAAAACATGTTAATCCATAGTGGTGTAAGGCCATATTCATGTGGTACTTGCGGTGCAAACTTTACTCAGGGAGGAAACTTGAAATCTCACATGTTAACCCATAATGGTCTAAAGCCATATTCATGTAGTACATGCGGAGCAAACTTTACCCAAAGAGGCAGTTTGAAAAGACACATGTTAATCCATAGTGGTCTAAAGCGATATTCGTGTATTACATGCGGAGCAAACTTCACTGAAAAGGGCAGTTTGGTTAAACACATGTTAATCCCTGGTCTTATTAGTGTGGTACATGTGGAGAAAACGTATCCCGAAAGGCAGTTGGAAAAAGACACTTCTTAATCCATAGTGGTCTAAAGTCATAATCATGTGGTACGTGCGGAAAACACTTTAGTCGAAAATGGCGTTTGAAGACACATATATTAATCCATAGTGGTCTAAAGGGACAATGATATAGTGCATGTCGAGCAAACTCTGATCTAAAAGGCAGTTCCCTCTTAGTGCCAGGCGAAAAGGTAAAGGTGAAGTCTAAAAGTGCCAGGCTGTTTTAATGGAAAATGTAGGCTTTCAGAAAAAATATGTATATCCCCTGTTTTGAAAGATACGAAGGCGAAATTTAGTCAGGGAGTGTAAAACATAGCTATCTAAATTCAGGGAAATTTTCAAATCATTATGAAACTTTTTTTCTTTCTTTATTAATTATTTAATTAAAATAATTTCATCTGTAAAATAAAAATTAGAAAGTTTGATTATTCCTATTACCCCACGCTTATAAATGGAGTAAAAATGAACACTGGAGAGCACACATACATAACAAAAGAACCAGGGAATGCAGTTTTTTTAGTTTAAAAAATATCAGCAGGGGTGTCAAAAATCCTAAATTCTAAAATCTAGCATATTCATAAAATACCGTACACCAACAATGGCATTGTTGATATAAATAAAATAAAAATAATTACAGTGAAAATAAATAAACAGAAGGGCACCCTGTAGTTTTATCTTTCACATTTGTGGTTTTGTAGCCTGTGGAGGATTGTCCTGGTCAACATTCTTTTCTTCCCACTCACTATTACTATCAACATCATCACCATCACTATCACTTGTTTGGTTATGTACGATCGCATTCAGCCCAGGTAATTCATTGTCCGAAGCGGAATCGGCACTTGATTCATCACACACAAGATCGCAATCACTGTCCAGGAAGTCCAAGAGTTCACCACTTGACTCGTCAATCATTAATTCTTCAATTTCTTCCTCTCTCAAACAATGCTTCCTTCCCTTGGATGCCATGCTTTTACGAGTCGCGCGTAAACAAGTCGACGAATTTCAAATATCGCTCGAGTATATCGATAGACAGAAAACAAAAGATGTTTGCCAGGAAATGGATGCTAGAACTCTCTTTGATGGTCACGTCAAGTTTAGAAGCCATTTTCGGTCTATAAGCCCCACTAAGAATACAAAAACGAAGCGTCTCTCAGAGCGACGCTGGCAAGTTTCGTTCATTTTATGAGGATCGCTCACAGCGACTCTGGCACTAAGAGGGTTATAACACACAAGTTTATCCATAGTGGTCTGAGGCAACATTCCTGTGGTACATTCGGTGCAAAGTTTACCAAAAAAAAGGCAATATGAAGAATCATACGATGACCAATAGTGGTCCAAACCCACATAGATGTGCTACATGCAGGGCCGTGGAGAGCGGCGACGGGCCCTGGGGCTGGAATCTCCCGGGACCCCCCTCTATAACCAAACTCTATATAATTAATTTACAATCCTCGAAAATTTACACAAGCTGAATTTGCGCATTTTTTGCACAAAATCTTCATTACGAAATCAAATACAAGAACATAAAAAACCAGCAAGCAATAATAATAATAATAATAATAATTGTAGCATGCTGAACTGGTATGCCCAAGATCGCGGTTTTAAACCCGGCCAAATTTGTTGGATTTTTAATAGCATTAAAATCCTTCAGTATACCTTTATTCGGAGGGGAAGTAAAGCCTGTGGGCTTATGTCTTAGATTTATGGCATGTAAAAGATCCTTCCACAGACTAAACTTGTGTGAAGATAAATTGTTAGGTTAGATTTCGTCAGAACGCTCTATCCAAGTTCCAACGTTCACCACTAGGTTTAATTGATATCTGGTAGCGAAAGTTGGAACAGTAGAGTCTCGCAAACTCGGCACTCGGTAACCCGGCACTCCGGATTTCTCGGCCACTCTGACAGGAGAAAAAAATCATGATTTTTGTTTGTTTTTGTGTTTCCGCAGAGACCGTTATTATGTTTACTTTCGTCTTCTCCGTCTTCTCCGGTATGGATATTCTGTTTCTTCGCCGTCTTCGTGACGAGGCTTCAAGAAACAGATTTTAAAGCGAAATGCAATGCAAAAAAAAGTAAATGGTAATTTTCATTAAGTGAATCATAAACTATTTGCGTACAGGAATTGTTTTGTACATATTCTGTACAGTGTACATCTTATAAAAATAATTTGTAGGCCTAGTTTTTCTAAGTTTTCATTTAAAATTTAATTGTTTCCCTTGATTTTTATTCAGTACAGTAGTACAGTAGTGAACTATATATTCAGGTACTGTAATTGTAGTGGCTTAATCGTTTTAAAACTTGTGTTTCAGTTAAAAACAAATATACTGCATTGCATTACTTTAAAACCAAAATAAACAACTTATTTCTTCTTTTAAACACATTTCCCGATAACCCGGCATTTTCGGGAACTCGGCCTCCCTTCGGTCCACATTAGGCCGAGTTTGCGAGACTGTACTTGAAATTGAACGGAACTTGTAGCTAACCCTAAGGGTGTCCGCTGGAAGCAGCTACAGACTCAGGCGAGCCGAACATGTCCTTCGGACACTCCCGGCACCGAAAGCCATACGATAAATAAATAAATAAATAAATAAATAAATAAATAAATAAACCTCTAAATATCTAGGCTCGATGTGACGCACCAAACTTGAAACTCTTGTACTAGCTGACCAAACACACCAGGGCAGCCCAGGCTCTAGTGGCCTTGGCGAAATAAATGAAGGGATGAGAAAACTATTTGATGGATTGGTGCTTAAGCCGAATAAGCTAAATTTAGAATAATGGAATGCTCTATCTGTCATCAGGTATATCCTCAGAAGAATACATAGCGAAGCTCCATCGCCCAAGTTGACCGCTTTGAGACAGCTGTTCTTCCCACAAGCGCTTTGTAATGGAAATTATTGTCCACTTTACAGAATAAATTTTTAATCCTTGTAACATTCTTCACAGAGAGTTCATTGCATTCACTAAATGATTGCCAGTAGCAAATTCAAGCCACATAAAGGCAATAATAAATCAATGCCCGATCGGGCCCAAACTCCTTGACGCCGGGCCCCCCTGGGAGGGTTGGGCCCCGGGTCACCAGCCCTGCCTGACCCCCCCTCTCGTCGGGCCTGGCTACATGCGATGCAAACTTTACTGAAAAAGGCAATTAAAAAAACAAGTTAATCCATAGTGGTCTAATGCCACATTCCCGTGGTACATGCGGAGCAAAATGTACTCTGAAACACACATTGAAGAAACACATCCATAGTGGCTTTGAGGCCATATCTTGTGGAGCATGCAGAGCAATTTTCATATTCATATAGGTTTCAGGTCCTGAAGTCGGATTCGTGTAGTACATGCGGAAGCTAGTTTTGAAAAGAATGTTTGGATAAACGCATGCGGAGAAAACGTTTCTTCGAATTAAAAATTAACGCCTCTCAGGATGATCCATTGTGGGTATTAACTGCCCATATGTTCTTTATGTGCAGTAATCATTACTGAAAGATGATCTTTACACAGATACTCTCTCATATTGGTATAGCCCCTAACTCATGTAGTATATGCGGGGCTACATTTACACAAAAAGGATCTTTTGAGAGACGCATCTTACGTCATAGTTGCCAGAAGGCATATTTAAATAATATGTGCAGACTAGTTTTCACTTTAAAGAGGTGTTTGAAGACTCATAAACTTCATACTGGTCAAAAGCAATATTCTTAAAGTAAGTAAGGAGCAAATTTAGCAAAATGAGGCGCTTTGAAAAATCATCTGTTCATTCATATAGGCAAAATTAATATGTATGATGTACTCTATTTCCGGTCCAAAGTACGCAGAGACTATTTGGGTTACACATTTATATTGATAGTGGCCGAAAGTCTTATTTATGTAGATTGCGCCATCCAAGAATTATACCCAAGGGTCACACATACGAGTAAGTTTTAAGATTCATAACCCATAGTTGTAACCATCAGTTACATTTAATTCAGGAGTATGCAAGTTTTTTCTTTTTATTTTAGTTGTGAAAATATGTAACTAAATTATTTACTGATATTTTGATGGCAATGATGGGGGACAATTCATTTATTGCTCAAAAATACATAATTCCTTCTTGTGCTGAGCATTTATTGACAGAGAAGGTTCTAAAGAATATCTTTAGTCGGTCGATGGCTCTTTCACATCATATTTTAATTTCCAAGATATTGAGAGTGTTGATGCTGTGTTATTTACTCAGGACGCTTAAGCGCAATGGGCCTCTCCGAGTTTATTTGTGAAAGTTCGTATTCTGACAAGTTGCTCATTTAGTAAGACGTATATTAATACTTTCACTTTTTTGGTATCATACTGTGTTTTCGATCCATTATTTGGGTCAACGTCAGCTTAAATGTGAGAAAATGCACAATTGTTACAAAGTATATAAATAGATGCTTTGAAATAGTTTATTATTAAATTACATCATATCCATGAAAATAAAATATCAAAGCCTTGAAGACTTATAAATTACCCTTAATCGTTGAATATGAATGAAAATGTATAGTTTATGGATAGCCTTGAAGAAATTACTACGATAATGTGCTGTACCTGAGATATCTGCCAGAATCCAAAGATGAAGATGTATCGCAGCAACTTGCAGTCCCCAGCTAGAAAAACTACGAAGAAACTACTGGCAAATAAAACAGCAGGGGTACAGCTATAGATCATCCAGCGTTGAGACAAGACTATGGGTCTTACGGGCTTTTAATTTAAACGGACCCCCCCCCCCCCCCCTACACTGATTTTGTTACTTCACCTTTTGTCATGAAGGATCTCCGAACATATATATTTTTCGTCATAATACCTTCCTACAATTATCAGCCAATTGATTACCTTTGTAATTATATGCAAGTATCGTTTATATTACGTCTTAGTAATTTAAAACAATTCGTGGTTAACACGATGGAAAGAAGAGCTTTGTCCTATGCTGCATGCTCGCCCGGAGTGGAGCACGTGCTCAGTTCCGCCGGCAACATAAGTTCTGAAGCACTATCCGTCATTGGTGTTACTGTTGAGTGTCTGTTTTATTTTCTGTTCGATCGAATCAGGGCTGCCGACAGTGGGGTTTGTACCCACTATCTCCCAAATGCAAGCTCAATGCTGCGCGCCTCTAACCGCACAGCTAACTCGCTACAATATTACAAATATTAATCTAAACAATACAACACGAATAAAATTGAAAGAAACTTAAGTATAGCCTAACTAATAACAAAAAAGGTGATAACCAACAGTATTGCTGACGTACAAATTAACATCGTCAGCATACATCCGAGAAGGAAGGAAGGGTAGTGCTCTCGACATCTGTCAATCAGTAATGCGTCATATCACAACGAAATGAATGTCGTTATTGGTTCTCTTCGCGTATCCTGGTCTTATCCGTTAACACCTGCAAAACTGCTCCTTCCTGGGCATGTTCTATTTCAGGTAGCTGCTGGGGTTGTGTTGTGTCGCTAACTTATGAAAGCGCAGTACTCGAAGCGGGTGAAAGTAACGTATGACGTCAGCGCTACCTCAGCCTAGAGTTAGCAACACTGTCGCCATAAGGCTCCACAGTCTTTTCTCAACGCTGGATGCTCTGTAGTCATTATTGTGCTATAGGACTAAACTACGGGGTTGGCTATTCATATCACAAGGAGAGTGAGAAACCCTTTAAACACTCGGAGGATTGGGTAATATTTGTGGGCAAACAAGTCCTATCTCACCATTATAGCACAATTTTTCCCTAATTATCTGAAAATTATAACTCCAAATTTCTATCAAACGTCAGAATTACGTAAACACATATCTGTTTGATTTATTCATAATATAACAATTACAATAAAATAACGATTCCTGGATAAAATAATAATAATAATATGTATCTAATCTAGCTAAAATATTGAATTGGTAAAGTAATCGAAACTCTAAGCAACCTGCTGTGCCATAGTCTAAGGAGTAAAATAGAAGGTGCTTTTAAAATTACCTCTCTCGGAAAATAATAATAGCGATCGCCTTTCGCTATTACATTAACCATTATGAATTCTATACAAATCTCCTTAAATCTAATTAATCCCTATTCTATTAAATTACTAAATATCCGGTCTATAATTAATATATACAGGGTCTTTCATATAAAATAAGAGCGCCAAGCGGCGGCTTTGTTAACCAAAGCTGCGGTCACCTTGGCCGAGCTTGTGGCGCGCCACGGCCTCCTGCTGTAGTATTGAAAGCGCGCGCATAGTACATTCGAGGACTGTTTTTTTTATTGACGTTACCAAACTTGACATTGCAATAAGCGTGCAGTTGCTCAGTCGCCAGTCTAAACCTCAAGTGCTAACATGGTGAGACAGTTATCATTGCAACATCGTATTTTTTATGTAAAACTTATTTTAAGTACAAGTCGGCTTGGCGGGTACGTGATGCATTTTGTTCAGGAATTTCCTGATGAAGTGCCACCTTCACTAGCACAGATTCACGTAATTGCAAATAAGTTTAACACTACTGGCTCGGTGCTAAATAAAAAACATCCCCGCACACGAACAGTTTCAAAAGAGGATGAGCTAGATGACATTGGCGAGAATCTTGAACGGTCTCCGAATAAATCACTCACATAATTAGCACAAGTAGGGGTTTCGGTTTCATCAACAATAACTAACTAACTAACTAACTAACTAACTGAAGTAAGATTGCAGCATTGTACACACGCTAGCAAGGCTGCTGCATCATATAGGATTGTACACACGCTTAATGCAGGGGGCCTTGGCGCGCCACAAGCTCGGCCAAGGTGACCGCAGCTGCGGTTAACAAAGCCGCCGCTTGGCGCTCTTATTTTACATGAAAGACCCTGTATAAGTATTTACTTATTCACACACTCTACTCAAAAATAATTACAGAACTTGTGAATCCTGCCACTAACTTTGATCAACATCGTTATTACTCGTCAAAATAAGTACAAGTGATCTGTTCAATAAAGCCCAGATCACGATTCACGTGCCTTCTAATCCAATAGAAATACTAATAACGATAAACTTCGTTCCCTTTTAACTAACAATTATCATCGTTTCAACATTCTCTGATATACCTGAGCCATCAGTTATTTAGATCTGAGCATCTTCCAACAATACAATACTAAAAACAGCTGATCTCAAATAGAAACCTATATGACTTCATTACAAGAGACTATCGCTTCCAACACATATATTCCTCTCACTGTGTCTTGTACACAACATTACTTCGCTGACTATCAATTATTACCATCTACTTGCCTATCGTGGAACAATGTCAAACTCGCACACTGCCACAATCACTTCAAAATGCAAACCTTTGCTGGAATACCATCCATCAGCTTTAAAATACACAATGAATTCGACTGTGTTTCATCACTATCACCAAAGTCAACGACTTTACTTAAACTATCAGCCTCCTATATTTAAAATTGCTCATACAGATCTCTACCATGAATATTAAATCAATTATTGACCTCTTATATATTTTCCACAATATAAGTCAATAAGGTTCTTCATAATAATAACTCTAGTGTCTTCTGGTTTCCAAATGTGACAGATGCATTCCACAATTCTTACTGTTTACACACTATTTCTTAATAGTGATTCCTTTCAGTATTAAAAAGTGTTTAATTCGTTGTAGAAACCTTTCCATACAAGTATTTACCAGCTATTACCCTTATTTGTATTGCTCTCCCATCTTTACGTCTTCTTTATTTATTGGACGAATCTATTATTATCATAGCAGAAAATCATACTTCAAAATATATGTCCTCCGCTATCGAAATTCTATGAAAATAAGAATGATCAAGAAACAATAATCTACCCTAATAAGACGAAGAATAAAAATCGGATTCGCATATCACAAAAAATTCAGGTATTAATATCTAATCGCAAATTCTAAAAATCCTAAATATCCAAAAATATGGTCAGTGACCGCAAATACAAGTATTATAATTATCATAAACTCAAAATCCGAAAATCCATAACATTAAACTTCAGATATGAAATTAAGCTAACATCTAGATTGACAAAAATATCTAAAATACTCGACAATGCACATAATTAAATTCCTACAGCCAGATATCGAAAATGTTATTTCAGTTAAATTCAAAAATGTTATCACTCAATGAACATACTACGTGTTGGATTCATTATACCTGGTGTCAACTGAAAGTTGAGGTCCGTCTTGATCTTAGCTGGATAATGATAATGCCGGAATTGCATTTACTCTTCCTGCCTCTTCCTGGATCGCCTTTCTCGTACCTCGGTAATCGCCTAGCATTTTCGTGATGAATTCCACGCCTGCTCTCGATTGATTGCATCATCTTTCTGAACAGCATCGCGTCATTCTGGATTATTCCCTTGGTTCGACTCCGGTCTCCGGCCTTCATTCGTCTTCTCAGATAGAACGTCTGACAACTTCGTGATGAAATAGTTTTGTGGATATTCATAGTAGTAGTATTTCTCGTAAAAATCATTGTTATCTTATTATATGATTTTCTAAAATGCTGGCGAAAACCATAGTCTTCTCTGCTTCATTTTAATCCCCCTGCGACTGGCCCAACAGCTTGCTGATAGTAATTTCAGCATTGCAGCTAAATGGCGCGAAACATGGACTAGAAATGCCCCACCCGAAGTACATAACCTCATTGATCCTGTAAAGAAAATCAAGGGCTTTGAACAACCGCGACATATATGGAAGCCCATTAATCGCATCCGTACAGGACATTGAGTTTGTGCATACAACCTGCACAAATGGGGGAAGCGGCCAGACCCCTGCTGTGATTGTGGTACTTCAGATCAGACCATCAGGCACATTGTGGAAGACTGCAAAATAAGAGCATACCTATGTGACCCTATCGACTTTTTTAGTGCTACACCATCGACTGGATAAATGGACTGGACGTAAGGTTATAGATCGATATCTGTGCTTGTATGTACTTTTTTGTGTTATTATTAATGTGTTTCATGTGTAATGCCATACGATGAATAAATAAATAAATCTTCAGCATCTTGCATATTACGTTTCTTCCGTGTATTCATTACGCCATCTGTTCCACCTTAATAAAGTTCAGAAGTGTCTCTGCGAATTTCAAAATGATATTCATCGTAATAATTTTAGAATAAATAAATTTTGCGAAATATTCCTCGTAGATTATCTTTGATAATATGCAATGCAATATCGCAACTTAGTATAACTTTGCTGAGTACAATGTTCGATGGAGCCTGCCTTGCAACAGTAATAAGAATTAATTGCAACAATTGCTCGTAATAATTACGTAGTTCTATAGTTTATGTTTATCTGAATATTCAACTGTTCACTTCAGTTCTATGAATGTTCACTTGAAGAATGACTATCATTTCAAAATATTCTAAGTTGACTTCCCAATTTTACACTTCGCTCAGATTATCACTTCGCTTCCCGATAACCGAAATACTTTTCGTCTGCACTTCCCTGGAACACCGAGTAATATGCCTGTTCCGTTCAAGTGTCACATGATGAGAGCCCCGATTCCTCATGGCGGGCTCCCCTCCTCCATGTCCAAGATAGCGTCTTCTCTAAAACAGCGCGAAAATTTGGCGGAATCATAGAAACATTCAGTTTCTTCTTTCTGAGACTTCTTAGATAAAATTTAAAATACAGTTAATTTCTTGAATAATTGCATTTTCTTAACCATTAATATTTCTTCGCAAATGATTGTTAATAGCAATGATCAGCTTCATAATAGTATGAATTCTTTTCATTAATTGGCTGCCGCCACCCACGTGATCTGGGTGGCTCACTTCCTTCCACGGTTCGTGTCGTGCGGGTTAGTCTAGTTGCCCCTAACATAAGCTTGCCGATACAAGCGACTCTCTGCGACTGGCGCGGCCTTCCGTTCACTACAAGTTTCTGCCGGTACGTCTAGACGTTCTCGTATCGAATTTTGTGATTGGTCCGGCGTTTTCCTTGCGAGCCGACTGACCTGCTCTCCCCTCTGAACGTGTCTCTAGACATCAAATTTAACACAAATGAGGCCTCATTCCCTGCACTGTCTCAAATGCAATTCTTAACTACAAAATCGAGTACAGTACTTAAGACATGTATATGAACTTCCAAAAATAATCTTATTTATTAATTACAAATATATTTACATGTGGCAATGGCATCAGAAAAGCAGAGGGTATTATATGCACATTGAAAACAAACGAAGACAGGACGTCCGCGTTAATAAAGGAGGAATGTTGTTTAATTTGTTATTCGGTCAAGAAACAGTATATTATGTCCTAATATTGTTATTAAATTAATCATTTCATGTTTGATCATGACCTTTCATCTAAATAAATTCCACATATAGGCCTATATTGTGCCCGTATGCCCACTTAGGATGGACATGCCAAGCAACATGAGAACAGTGTGAGGACAATGTCAGGTCTCAGGGCGTCCTGGGTTATGCGGGCTAAAAAACTCAAATTAAAAGAAAAATCATTTCACACTTATTATTAACTAAGAAACAAGTTTGAAAAAATCAATATCACACGCACATCCAGCAAAGTAATCTATCTTGCGAACGGCAAGGCAAAATATCTCAAAGAGTGATCAGTGCACCTCAAAACAAAGGAAAGCATAGTCTTAAATCTTGTTGAGCCTTTGTTCACTTTGGCTATGGAGGAATAAATACAACTAGGATTCTACCCTTTACAAAAATCCATGCACTATGAATCAGCAATCTTTATATATATAATTCTTCGACACGTGTGTATGTGACTGAACTCCTCCTAAACGCCTGGGCCGATTTTGAAGAAATTTTGTATGAACGTTAGGGTGGGCCCATATATGGTTTAGATTCACAATTTGACCAGATGGTGGAATTTTAGAATTTTAGAACCACAATTTACACACAAATTTAGAACCACAATATACAGTCCACGGCCGACTGAATACGAGCTGCGCTCTATACCGGCCTTGACATTCCCAGTCAGAACCCATGTATAACATGTAATTGGAAAGTTTCTACTCGTTGCCGGTAGAGCGCACTCCCCTCCCATTATAGGCGCGATAAGGAATCAGCTGTACAGTACGTATATTAAATGTGTAATCTCAAGAACCACTGGATGGATTTTGATGCTGCTTTCACCATTCTGTAAAGGTGATCTCGAGGAAGATTTCTGTAGAAAATAATTTATTTATGACCAAAGGGAGCCAAGCAGTAACGATTTCAGTGAAAAGGTCGAAAAAATAGCCTGGCGTCCGTGCGCTTTTTAAGCTTACGCTGGGCAAACCGTTAAAAATATCATTATATTATGAGTGTAAGAATTGTTCAGCGTGAGAAATTCTACAAAAAAGTCCGCGAGAGCATATCTCTATCTTCGATACATCGCCCACTATAAGTGTTTTTAGTTTGGACGGGAGGGGGATTTGGCTTGCACCTCGCCATTCTTAAATTACGTCTGACAGGAATTCCTTGCACATTCATAACTGTTCCCGGGCGAAGCCGGGGCGGGTTGCTAGTATATATATATATATATATACGCTCAATATTCTTCAAAGTAGGACCCTTCGGCATCCACATACCGCTGCCAGCGGGATTTCCAACCTTCGTACGCTTTTTGGAAGGCGGCAACCGGAATGCTGTCTAGCTCCCTCGTCACGGTATGTTGCAACGCTTCAACGGAGCCGTGACGATGTCCTTTTAGAGTGGTTTTGAGGCGTGGGAATAGGAAAAATTCTACTGGGGCAATGTTGGGATTGTAGGGTGGCTGAGGCACGGTTGCGATGTTGCGTTGTACCAGCTGTGGAAGGCTGTGTGGCTCGGCGCATTGTCGTGATGGAGACGCCAGTAGTTGGCGATCGCTGGGCGGACACGGATGATGCGTTTTGGCGATGGCAAGTTCCTCAGCAATCATGCGATCACTTATTCTGCGGTCATTGTCCAAAACATTCTTCACTCTTGCCACATTTTCGTCCGTTTTGGTGCTCGAAGGTCGTCCTGAACGTGCGTCGTCTTCAACGTCCTCTCTCCCCTCTCAGGGGCAGATGACCTTGTAATTCCGCCCCTTAAAACAACAATAACTAACTAACTCTCTCCCCTTCCGAAACAGCTTGTGCCAGTCAAAAACACTCGATCGGCCCATGGCGTTATCACCGTAAGCCGCCTTGATCATATCAAGAGTCTCTTTCCCGGTTTTGCCGAGTCTAACACAAAATTTGATGGCGTAGCGCTGTTCCAACAGACGAACCATGACGCAGCGTGATTAGTGTACATGCAGAGGTTATGGAGTCGAGCGATTTACACTCCACGACAGTTGGGAACCAACTGTGTGGCTGGCTTCCAACCTTCCTTACACCCCTCTCCACCAACCTCAGACGGAGAACCCGCGGGCAGTCTGTCCGTCTGCGCGGGAATAATCTGGTACGACTACTTTTAGGACAGACTTGCAGGTGTAAAAACGTTTTAAATTCCCTTCATTAAACGGAAACTGTGTAACGCGGACAACGGATATAAAAATACGCATTTTAACGGAAAATGTCAAAGTTCCGGAATGCAGTGGTTAGAAAATTTTCAAGCACTCTGTGAAAGTCTACCTTGTCTGCTGTAACTGTTGATTCTGCAGTTAACAAGACATGTGCGAATAGGACTTCCTTCTTTTTTTCTCCATCTTACAGCCGAAGTGTACGGCTAATTTCCTGTTACCTGTTCCCACAAATCTATCCCAATGTTCGCTGTGATGAACTGCCAATCAACAAATGTCTGTCTCTTGTCAATCAGCTTAGAATTCAGCTTCGAAATGGGCACTTCTCAACTTACTTCACTGGCATGGTTCAACAGTAGACATTATGGCTTCGAAAGCAAGAGTTGTGCTTGATCTTAACACGAGAGTAAAAGTAGTACAGTACAGTATTAATACGCAGCAGAAATATGTAAATACAACAATGAATAAGGTTTGTGTACAATTTTCCTTTTTCTCAGTATGTCAATTATATGCAAGTCCATCGCTTAATTATTTTAACATAGACCTACCTCCGTTAACCGGAATATAGGACTACGGTCATTCCTTGTCACTAATTTTGGTTACTGTAGCTCTTAAGTGTTGAGTGTTACAGCATTGCACTTCATATTTTATAATTTTAAGATCGTGGTTGCGCAAAATATTCATCCTCATATAGTCATCAAGTTGGTAACAAATAGTCGTCATAAAAGATATCTGAATGCCAAGTATTGTGAACATTAATTCATTGGATCATGAGTTATGGATTATAATGCACACGTTATTTGTAAGTTTATTTATCTCAATAACAATTCTTTAGGCGGCAGCACGCCGGCCTCTCACCGCTGGATCCGTGGTTCAAATCCCGGTCACTCCATGGGAGATCTGTGCTGGACAAAACGGAGGCAGACAGGTTTTTCTCCGGGTACTCCGGTTTTCCCTGTCACAATTTCATTCCAGCAACACTCTCCACTATCGTTTCATTTCATCTGTCATTCATTTAATCATTGCCCCAGAGGAGTGCGACAGGCTTCGGCAGCCGGCACATTTCATATCCTCGTCGCTAGATGGGGGCTTCATTCATTCCATTCCTGACCCGGTCAGAGACTGGAAGCAGGCTGTGGATTTTCATTTTCACCAAGAATAGGTGAAACGCCAATGCATATTAATGAACTGTTTCAAGCTCGTAATCCTGTGAGAAAAGAAAAGAAGGTAAATAAACTGTGTATTATGCTATCCCTTGAAAACATCGAGTCAAATTCGTACTCAAGTCTTACATTTTCACATACATAGTGTTGAATATCGATATCTTGAACTTTCGATAACTCGTAGTAATTATTATTTTCCGAATAAACTTCCTATAATTTTCAAGTAGGTTTATATCTCTTTCACTTAAGTCGAATTTCTGTAACTTTTTTTTTATATCTCGAAGCTTAAATTATATCCCTGACATTTAAATTGTTCTTTATCTCGAACTATTACGTGTTTTTGCAGTGCAATTTATCTCATTCGAAGGTTCGAATTCGAATTTTTCACCAATTGCTGTAGTTGAGTCAATCGTATGCAACTTCTATACTTAATTAGATAATGTAATAAAGCTGTCATTATTACGAACATTCATTTGTATTACATAAATTTTGACGACTGTTTGTTGTAACCCTACACACAGTATATCGCGACCATTGTTTACCTATTTCTTCCGTATCTCTACTTAGTATAAAACAAAGTCCCCAATTCTTGGATGTCACGGGTAATCTCGAGAGCCACTGGATGTATTATCATTTTAAATGATATAGTCGACTGCGTGGTTACGTTACGGCAACGTCACGAAATGTACCGAGAATGTACTGAGATGTATGACGTCATAGTACGATGTAGCAGCCAAGTACCAAGAAGGCAGTGCGAGAACAGAGTTTCAAGAAGGCAGCGCGAGAACAATCAAGTAGGCAGTGTAGAAACAAAATAGAATCTTGAATCTCTGTTCTCGCACTGCCTTCTTGGTACTCGGCTGCTAGCATTTAAAATGATATAAAGTCCAGTCTTTCAGACTGACTTCTCTTTTTTGATGCGGTTTTCGCCATTCTGTAAAAGATATCTCGAGGAAGGTTTCTGTAGAAAATAATTTATTTATGATCAAAGGAAGCCAAGCAGTAACGATTTCAGTGAAAAAGTTCAAGAAGAAAGAAACCTGGCGTTCGTGCGCTATTTAAGCTTACGCTGGACAAACCGTTAAACATATCAATATACTATGAGTGTAAGAATTGTTCAGCATGAAAAGTTCTACAAAAAAAAGTCCGCGAGAGCATATCTTCAATACATCGCCCACTATAAGTGTTTTTACGTTTTCATTTCTTCCAACAATCTCCATTTAATTACTGAGGCGACAGTTTACGAGCTAGCACGTAATGCATTCATAACTGTTCCCGGGTGAAGCCGGGGCGGGTTGCTAGTATCAATATAAATGAGTCAAGTATTTAAATTACATTTGCCGTATTGCATTGGTCTTTATTAATTACATGTTCGGATTATGTTTCACACACTTATCATCCTTGGGAATATTATTTACAAATCACGCTGAGGTTCAATTCAAATTTGATCTAGTCAAAAAATATCTTGAATAGATTTTTCAAAATTCACTATTTGGGCTTCCTCAATAGAATTTATTATTATATGCCATAGAACAATACTCTGACACCGAGAAAACTATTTTGCTAGAAGAGTTATAAAAATGCACTTAATTATTATAAACAATTTAATCATTAACACTAGAAAATTATTATTTACTGGATTTATCACTTTAACACTGTGGGCTTAATTAAGTCACAACACACTGAATTTGATTAAGTCATTCCATTCCATCTTTAGCTTACTTTTCACATTTTGCAAAAATGAGGAAAAAGTAAACTTATGAGATTGATCCGGGCAAATGTGTGTCTGTCAGAGTGTGTGCCCCCCCCCCCCCCGCCCCTATCAACTCCTAAACGGCTGAAGCAATCTAAACAAAATTTGGTAGGAGTAAAGATCTATACCTGAATATCTCACGGCCATATTTGAAAATGATGTCAGTGCTACCAACTGCTGAAAAAACGCAATTGAAATTTGAGCTCAATGTTGAATATCTTGGAAGGTATTAATGGGAGCTATTTCAAAGTTGTCACACGTATAGATAATAATATTTCAGTTTAATTTCCAGGAGGCCATACATGGCAGTGTTGCCAAAATGATTATAAAGTTGCTGATAGGTCCAATTTTTAAATGCATACAACTTCTACACTATCAATTGGAATTCAACGAAATTTCGTATGTGCTATGTGTACATAAACAGATATGACTGAGGGTATTCTTAAGAGCCACCAAGGCTGCCAACTGTTAATAAATGCTCTCAATTTATTTTATCCAAATACCAATATATCAGACAGTATGCAAGCCGACAGCTTTAAACTATGCATACGTACAGTACTTGGCATTCAAGATTAATTTGGAGTAACTAATATACGTCAGTGCTGCCAACATGATTCTAAGCCTGCCGATAGGTCCAGTAAACCGGAGATGGCGTCACCCCCATTCTTCCATCATGCTCCGGACTCGTCATAAGAACTTGAGTTTCTCTTCCAGTCACAAATGACTTCAACTCGTCCATAATTTTTCTATTATTTTTCTATTATTTTTCTACTGATTCTATTTTCTGGTGACCGTATTAGATGCCTTAAGAATGATATTCGTTTCTTTTTCATTGTGCTTGTCACTGGTTCTATACCGACAGCAGTGGCTATGCTCGCTAAAGCGCGGCATTAGGTCATGGGGCCAAGCTCTCTGCTGACTCGGTAGATGCGTGGGTTCGAGCCCCACCGTCGGCCGTCCTTGAAATGGTTTTCCGTGGTTTCCCATTTTCAACACCAGGCAAATGCTGGGACGGTACCTTCTGACAGGCCACGGCCTCTTCCTTCCACATCCTTGCCCAGTTTCATTCATCTTCATCCATTCCGTCTCTCATCCCGACGCGCAGGTCGCCCACGGGCGTCGACTTGAAAGACCTGCACTCGGCCTCTCAGGAGGCTACACGAAAAAAAAAAACTGGTTCTATTTCTTTATAAACTGTTTCGTTGGAAGCTAGTCTCCAGACTCCATTTACTTGATAACTTTTATTTAAACAGGTTCTCACTATTCTCCTTTCTAACTTGAGTACTCTATCTATTGCAACTGTGTTTGTTGTCTTGAATAATGTTTCACATGCATATGTAATTTGTGGCTGGGTGACTGTTTTGTAGTGCTTCAATTTGGTTGCTATCGAGTGACATTTTTTATTATATGTATTCTTGGTAACATGCTGTGCTCTAACCAGTTTATCTATTCTATTTTGCCATGCTGGTTTCTCGTTCAGGTTGTATGTGATTACTTCACCTAAGTATTTAAATGTTTCTACAATTTTTATTTCTTGGTCTCCCAGCTTAATTTTGTTTGCAAGCGGAGGTTGAGTTAGCATAACTTCTGTTTTTTTTTCAAATGAAATTTTCAAACCAATATTTTGAGCTATTTCCTGTATAGATTTTATTTGCAGTTTTGTTTCCTGAATATCATTGGCCAGAAGAGCTAGATCATCAGCAAATCCTAGACAGTTCAGATGTATGTCGTCTTTCTGGGTTCCAATTTTTATATTTTTCGAGTTGTTCTTGTACCATTCCCTCATAACGTACTCCAGCGCACAATTAAAAAGAAGAGGTGATAATCCGTCACTCTCTCTCAAACCAGTTGTTACCAAAAATGGTTCAGAAAGTTCTCCTCTGAACTTAATTTTAGAAATTGTATTCGTTAGAGTAAGTTCTATCAATTTGATTAGCTTTGGGTGAAGTCCGAAATGTCTTAAAATTTTTAATAATGATGGTCTGTGGATGGAGTCATAAGCTTTCTTGAAATCTATAAATGTTATTGAAAGGGACTTGTTTCGTTTTCTGCAATATGCCATGATTAGCTTCAAAGTTATTATTTGTTCAGCGCAGCTTCTCCATGGTCTGAAGCCTCCCTGGTATTCACCTAACTCTTGATCTAGTTGATCATTAATCCGATTATATAGTATCTTAGAAAAAATCTTATAAGTGATATCCAGAATGGAAGTACCTCTATAGTTGTCTGGATTACTTCTGTCACCTTTCTTATGAATTGGGTTAATTATAGCTGTGGTCCATTGTTCTGGGAATTTTTCTGATATCCAAATCTTTTGTAATACCATATGGAGGGACGTCTTGAGTCGAACTGCCGGCGTATTTCCACATCTCTGCAAAAACCTGGTCTTCACCACACGCTTTGTAGTTCTTCATTTCCGTAAGCGCTGTTTCAACTTCTTTCGCTGTAGGTCGGTTTATGTTTTCTGGTTTAGTTTTTATTGGGGTATGTGTAATCATCATCATCATTTCCCCTTATCCAGCTCCTGCCGGGTCGGGGTATTTATGGCACTTCTCCACTTTCCTCTTTCCTTCCACCATTCTTCTTCCACGATCTTGTCCCAGTCCAGATTTATTTTTCTTACGCTGTTCTTCACTGAATCAATCCACCTTGTTCTAGGTCTTCCTCTTGCTCTCTTACCCATGCACTTCGCCTCCAGCATCGGTCTTGGTATTCTATTTTCCTCCATCCCCTTTACATGTCCAAACCACCTTAGTTTATTCTTCTCAATTCTCTCATTTAGTTTTGCCATCCCAACTTCCTTCCTAACATCTTCATTCCTCACTCTGCCTTTCCTTGTCTTTCCTATCATACTTAGGAATTTCATTTCACTGGCTTGGATTCTACTCTCTTGCCTGCTTGTCAGGGTCCAAGTCTCAGCTGCATAAGTTAATACGGGAACATAGTACACTTTATACATTACCTCCTTGCTTTTCCTTGGTAATTCCTTATCCCAAACAAGTTTTCTTACACTTTGATAGAATGCATTGCTCTGCTGTACTCTCCTGCCAATCTCCATGTCCAACCTACCAGTTTGCATCAATTCACTTCCTAGGTATTTGAACGTGTCAACAATTTCCAAACTCTGACTTCCAATTTTCACAGTGCCCTTTCCTTGTCTCTCCCCTCTTGTCATCACCATGGTCTTGCTTTTCTCTATACTGATTTTCAGGCCGTACTTCTGAATATTTTCGCTCAGTGCATCTAGTTGTTTTTGCACTTCTTCGGTGTTCCTTCCCCAGACCACAATATCATCTGCAAATAACAGTAACTTCATTTCTTTATATCCATATGCTTCCTTTGTTTGCTTTACAATTTCATCCATCACCATTATGAACAAGAGAGGTGACAGCACACTCCCCTGTCTTAGTCCAGTCTTGTTCCTAAACCAATCTGTCTTTCCAACTGGGGTCAGTACCCTGCTAACACAGTTGTTGTACATTGCTTGCACCATTTCCAACATTTCTCTTCCCAGTCTCTTCTTAACCATGGTTTCCCATACCTTCTGGGGACACTATCATATGCCTCTTCTAGATCTATGAAAGTCATGATCAAATCCTCTCCATATTCCCAGTTCTTTTCCATCACCTGCCTCAAGCTAAAGATTGGGTCCACTGTGGATCTTCCACTCCTGAAGCCATACTGTTCCTCTTGCAACTCTCCTTCCACCTTTCTTCTCATTCTTCTTTCTAATATCCTTTCCAGTATTTTTACTATCTGTGATATGAGGGTGATCCCTCTATAGTTATCACACACCTTCTTGTCCCCCTTCTTAAACACTGGTATTATTAGCCCTTTCTCCCAGTCTTCTGGTACACATTTCCGTTTCCACACACACTTTAGCAGTCGATACAACCATTGCATACCAACAGGTCCAGCAGCCTTTATCATTTCTACGCTGATTTCATCCACCCCTGTTGCTTTTCCCATCTCCATTTTCTGTACTGCTAATTCCACCTCCAGCATTGTTATATCATCTTCTGTTATAGAGTCGTCAGGTTGTGTCACTTCCATCTCACCAGTACAATTGCTCACATTCAATAGCTTATCGAAATACTCCTTCCATCGTCCCTTTATCTCTTCTGGGTGTTTTAACAACTCTCCATCTTCCCTTTTCACTAGCTTTGTAGTAACTCTTTATTTCCTCTTACTTCTTAGAAGCCCATATACAGCATCCTTTTACTGCCACTTACATCTGTTTCCATTCTTCGTGTAAATTCTTCCCAACTTTTCTTCTTTTCTTCTCCTACCACTTTCTTACACCTCCGTTTGCTGTCGTGATACTTCCTTTTGCTTTCTTCCGTTTGATCTCGGTTCCATTCTTTCCATGCAGACTTCTTTTCTTTCACTGCTTTCCTCACTTCCTCATTCCACCACGGTGTCTCCTTCTCTTTCACTCTTGTTGACGTCCTACCACAAGCACTCTCTGCTGCACCAACAAATGCCTTTTTAAAGTGGGACCATTCCTCTTCTATGTTTTCCACTTCAGTAACTGGGATTTGTTGCTTCAATCTCTCCTGAAAATCTTCCTGTACAGTTTTGTCTTTCAATTTCCATACTTTTATTTTACTTTCTCTGATCTCCTTTAGGTTTTCCAATTTTTCCCATCTAAATTTTGCCACCACAACTCTATGGTCCCCATCAAATGCTTCTCCTGGAAAAGCTGTCACATCTATCAGCTTTCTGCGATTAGTCCTTTCCACCAGAAAGTAGTCAATTACTGATTTTGTTCTTCTATCGCCCCAACCATATCTCGTAATTTTCCTGCTGTTTTTCTTCCGAAACCATGAATTACCCACTATCAGTCCATTCCTTTCACAAAAGTTTACAAGTTCCTCTCCTTCCCTGTTCTTTTTCCCATATCCATATGGTCCAATGGCTTCTTCCTTTCCTTGTCTCTCGTTTCCGACTTGTGCATTCATATCTCCCATGATCACCACTTCTACATCTAAAATTACTCTTTCTACATCCTCCAGGAATACTTCAATATCTTCTTCTCTGTTTCCAGTCTGTGGTGCATACACTTGTATGAAGTCCATCACTTCATTTTTCATCTTCATTCTAATTTTCATTATTCTGTCACTCACACACTCGATCACTTCAACATACTCCTCCAGTTGTTTCGAGGTTATCAGTCCCACACCATTTTTTGCCTCTTGGCCACCACTCCAGTATAATGTATATCCTTTCCTCAATTTCTTCCTTCCTTTACCTTTCCATTTCACTTCACTCAGCCCAATCAATCCAACATTCTCCCTCTCCATGAAGTCTACCACCTCCTCCACCTTGCCTGTCAGGGTCATGACATTCATGATTCCCACTTTCATTTCGGTTACTGGTCGCCCATTTCTCACAGTTCCCCCAGTACCAAAAGAACTGCGCGTCGCCTGCAGGGTACGCCCTAACCTTCTCCAAATCATTTGAAGTGCCATTTCTATTTTAGGCTATTATTACGATGGGGTCGCCACTCCCAAAGGGGGTATGTGTATCAATGAATAAAATCTTTTCAGGTTCATCATTGTTCAAGAGCTTGTTAAATGCTTCCGCCATGATTTCTGCATTTTCCTTATTGTTATACGCTATTTTTCCATCTTTATTTTTCAACAATAATGTGGGGGAGCTGTATTTTGGCAATTGTTTATCAAAGGCTTTGTAATAATCTCTAGAATTGGTTTTGTAATTATTTTCCTCAATAGAGTTTATTAAATCTTTTTGATATTTTCTCTTTATTCTTCTAATAGTTTGGGTGAATTCTTTTCTGACATTCTTGAGGTTAGTGGCGTTCTCTTCTGTTCTGTGGGCTTGAAATTTCAACCAAGCTTGATGTCTTTCTTCATGCATTCTATCACAATCAGAGTTCCACCAGGCATGTCTTTTCTTTGGATTTAATGGAGCTAGATCTTCTGCGTTCTGTTTAAGTATTGGTCTGTTAGTCTTGTAGTTCCTGTTCTTTGCCGGTACTGGTCATTCTGGATTAACTGATGAGGGTCATATGTCCTATTCCCTCCAACTGTATTTTGTCTTTTCCTTCTTAACGGAGTAAATTTGATCTTGATTTTAATTAAGTAATGATCTGAGCCAGTGTCGGTTCCTCTTAGAACTTTGACATTGTGGATTTCCTTGTGATAGAATTTGTCCATACATACATGGTCTAGCTGAAATTCTCCTTTTGTCCAATCAGGATGTTTCCAAGTTTTGAGTTGGTGTGGTTTTCTTTTAAAATAAGTAGATTTGGAGATTAGTCCATGGGTTCTGAGAATTTCTACGAGTCTTTGGCCATTTCTATTAGTATATTTGTGAGGAGCCCACTTTCCTACTACACCTCGATACTTCTTTTCTTTACCCAGTTGAGCGTTGAAGTCCCCTATAAGGATTTTGATGATATAAATATTTATTTTATTCATAGTCTGATCCAGGAGATCCCAGAAATTATCGACTTCTTGCAGAGTTTTGGTGAGGAATTTTTTTTCATTTGTAGGGGCATGAGCATTAATGATGGTGTAAATTTTGTTTGTGGCTTTTAAAGTTAGAATTGCAATTCTTGGTGAGATGGCTTTAAAATCAATTATGGAATCCATTATTTTCAGACTTACTATAAATCCTATACCAAATTGGGGGCAATGTTTCATGACTCTTTGTCCTGGCTTCCCATTGTACACTCTATAACCCTGAGATTCAAACGGATCTTCTGTTAAATTTCTCATTTCTTGGAGTCCTACCAGAAGAATATTCTGCCTATCTAACTCATCTGTGAAGTTCTTGAGCTTTCCAGTTGTCAGTAAAGAGTTTATGTTGTGCGTCGCAATGTAGTTAATATGCTTATGTTTGATTCTTTGTTTCTGTGTTTGGTTGTATGCATTTGAATGCTTAAATTCATTCTTGTCTTTTAGGCGACTACCCACCGAGTCCGATGTAGTCCCCTCCATCCTTAAGTGGTTGGACGGTGGAATTCCTTTACTACTTAAAGACTTTTCCATATCTGACTGTCGAAGGTTATCAACCTTAAGTGGAGCAAGCTCCGAATTACAACTGCGGTTGTTAGCCGCAGAGGACAACCCCCAATGTTCAGGGTTCGGGATATCTATCAAAGAAAGATCATATAAAATTTGTAATAATTCAAAATGTAGGGATCATCATCTACTACAAGGAGGAAGGATGTGTACATAACCTAAATTTTAATTGTCGATTGTCAACTGTATAGATCTGTCACTTCACACAAACGTGCGGATTGTCATGGACATTATACAGAGGGTGGTATAGGCCCGTGTGCTCTTCCTCATTGAATATAAAGAACTACGAAAAATCAAATCAACGCAAGATAAACAACATGTCGGCAATTTTGGACATAGAAACATACAGAATGATTCACTTGAGTGAACCTGCATAATGAGAGCACAGATCGACGAGATAACAGGAAATGGCACTGGATACACATTAAAAAAGCTGTGAAAAAACACGATGATTCCCTAAAACAACACAAACGAGGGCTTTTTTTTCCCCAAGTTCCGATGGACTGTATAAAAATAACAGATTGACATATCAAACTGATTTTACAACTAAATGCTTGCTTGTTTTATTCTTATGTCTCAACATAATCGCCAAAACAATTGAAACATTTGTCGTATTGTAACACTAGCTTTCCTATACCCTCGGCAAAACATTCTGCCACCACTGAGGTGGGTACGTCTGGAGAGTCTCAATATCATTTAATAATAATAATAATAATAATAATAATAATAATAATAAGATACTTGACATAACTTTTCTCTAATCCTGTGTTCGTAAAATATTGGTAAAAAAAAAACCAGTAGGGTACAGTCTCGTATAAATAAAATGGCTCCCTCATGTAGTTAAGCCCCTTGACACAAATTTGACTAAATCCCTAGTCCTCTGCAAAGCGGGCATGGAAAGCTTTCGTTTAAACCCACACAAAAGTCTCTAGCGTTCACAAAATATAATAGGCAAATGACCTATCAGTTTGTTAAAATTTGGGTAAATCTATAAAATAAGTCGTCCATAATAAAGAGGGTAGCATTTCAATTCATTTGACACCTCGCTCACGTCTATGGGTCTATGGGTTTACGGGTTCGTGAAATATAACGGGACGATGACCTACTTGTTTTGGGTCATTTGAATAAATGTAAAAAATCCATAAATAATCATTTAAAAAGCCCGCCATCTTACAAAAGCCACAAGTGCGCATGCATACAAAAAACACTAATTCATCCCCGGGTAAGGGTAGATTTTAACTTGGGTAAAAATAAGTCGTCTATAGGAAAGCGAGGTTCAGCCCGAGTCCTACGACTCGTCACACGTCCAAATACGATCACTGGTTCGCGAGATGTCGGAAATCTTACATGGCTGAGGATGTACAGTCGCGTACAAAAAAGTCTGCGTTTAGATTTCATTAGACCCTTACTACCTTGTTTTTGTCCTAGGGACATGGGACTTGTTTTGGTGTCTAAAGGGGGTAACGACCTTTCGTTCATGTCAAACATACCACTTTTTAGCCTACTTTCCAATATCAACTTTTTTTTGAAAAATCCTAAAAATATCATGTTTTGTGCTAGCAATAAAGGGTATAAAGACCATCGGTTTAAGCCTATATAAAACTTTCTAGGATTTCTATTTTTTTAAATATAGCCTACTTTCGTTTTTTTTTTAAATTAAAAATATAACGAGTGGCCCTAAGGAAAAGCGGCGTCACTCTGAGTCATTAGGCACGTCACACGCCCAAAACCAATAATTGGTTCGCGAGATATCGGAAATCTTACTTGGCTGAGGATGTACAGTCGGTGGGAGTGGTGGGGGTATAGGTTTCTCCTTGCCTCACTACTACCATTGGCTGCATTACTTCATTCTGTCACGACTGGAAGACGGGAGCAAATCACTTTCAACCAAAATCTTTGCTTCTTTTTACTAACAGCAATGTTTAGGGATCCACTTCTTCAATTATTTCTGGGTTGAAAGTTCAAGTTCCCAGGGTATTCAAGTAAGTTACAGAGCATTAACTTTTATAAAGTTACTCAACACCACAGTGCAAAGCAACACAGATGTCGTTAGTTATTGGAGTTTTAAGGGGCGGAACAGCAAGGCCATCTGTCCCGCTTAACACAGATTAAAGTATACATATATGGAAATGAATTAAAATTCACAGTGGACACCTAAATATGAAAAAATGACTAAAATTAATCACACAAAATATTAAATGAAACTAACAAGTATGATAATAAACAAAACAAAATATGGAAAACATAAATTAAGAATTCAATAATGAATCAAGTCCTTTGAGTAAACGTACATTAAAAATTTAGATTGCTGGCCCTAACCCACTCTCGCTTATAAAGCCGACGACAAGATCAGCAGCCACCATGTCATCGGCTAATATAAGATCGAGTGTCATCTGCAAACCAGGGTTTCTTCATAGATCAGTTAAAATGTGGGCCATGATGAATACGGCTCCCTTCTCAGCAACACAGATGCGCCACACTATTTTTCAACATAGTCACTCAGTCTGTATAAACAACGGCCTGAAACCTCTAAAAAAGTTTAATTACCCTGATAATAGAGTTAGTTAGTTATTGTTGTTTTAAGGGGCGGAACTACGAGCTCATCTGCCCCTCTTAACACAGATTAAAGAATACAAATTTGGAATTGAATTTAAAATTTTGAGGTGGACACCTCAATTTAAAATTACCAAAAATTAATAAAACAAAATCAAGAAATTAAATAAAAATACAAATTATATTTAAAAAAAGTTACTGAAAAAACAAAACAAAAAAATATCATTCAAAAACGAACAAGTCGTTGAGTCAATTTATACTGGAAAATTTAGATTGCTGGCCCTAACCCACTCTCACTTATAAAGAGGATAACGCGATCAGCAGCCACCGCGTCATTGGCTAATATAAGTTTGAGTGTCGTCTGCAAACCAAGGTTTCTTCGTAAGTCAGCAAGATCCACACACTCGGTTAAAATGTGGGCCACGGTAAAAACGGCTCCACAGGTACAAAGTGGGGGGTCTTCCCTTCTCATCAGATACGAGTGGGTGGATCTTGTATGACCTATCCTTAGCCTACACAATATGACGGACTCTCTCCGTGACCGGAAAGAGCTTCGCCACACGATCTCAGTTTACTGGGCAGTGGGTCAGCTAGCCACTGACTCTCCCAAAAAGCCAGAACTTGTAGGCGCAACTGAGAGCGAATATCTCTAGCAGGTACCTCCATTGGTTGAGGTGGTAGTGATACCTGATAATAGAAATATAATCGTTTGTCCTGGTGCCAATGGAGAGCCAGTGATTTATTTGTGACAATGCAACACTACCCAGTGTTATTTACTTCCAATAATGGTCCGTATTGACGTGGTTAATTAATAATGAATTTAATTGTCCGCCTTTTCAATACTACAACTTTGTGACAAATTATAAGTACATGTTTCGGAGGTTAATGGCTCAATCGCGCTCCTTATTCGAACCTGACAATTGTGTGCCATAAGCCAAATTTATTTGTTCCAAGCAAGCTTGTAGTTTAACGTGACCGTTAATCTCGAGATCATGAGCCACGGGACCTCCTTTTTACGTGGAATCCGAACCACAGGACATGGCATTTCACTTCGAAAATCTCACATGCATTGACCGGGAATCGAACCCGGACCGCCTTGGTGAGAGGCATACAGCTAGACCGCTGAGCCACCACGCCGTCCGATTATTTGTTCCCACAAGCATGTATTATATTATAAGTAATTTTTCAGTATTGTATTCAATGTATTTCTCCATGAAAATTGGTGTTTCTTGTGTTGTTTCATGTATTAAGAAAGGACAGGCTGAAAAAGGAGGCCATTAACCTCCGAAACATGTACCTGTAATTTGTCACAAAGTTGTAGTATTGCGAAGGCGGACAATTAAATTCTTTTTTAATGCAACACTACATAAAGTATGCACAACATAAGCTCCATTTCAGTGTTTTCGAGGAGGTATTGGAAGTATGATAACAACATTATTATGGTGGGAGTCGAAGAAAAATTGAAGTGCTGGAAAGAGTATGTCGAGAAACTATTTCAGGATATCCGGACAGATACACCATCCAGCATTCATGAATGCAACAAAACAAGCCCAAACATAACAGTGAAGAAGTGCTGAACGCAATCAAGCTCCAGAAGAACAGCAAAGCTGTAGGTCCAGATAAGATACATGCAGAAACTCTCAAACTCATTGCCCAAGGACTGGAGCTACTAATTACATTATTCAATGCCATACAGTATATGTGGCTGGTAGAATTCCATCCTACTGGTTAAGATCAACTTTCGTTACCATACCTAAAAAGGCTAGTGCATCACATTGTGATGAGTATCCCATGATCAGCTTATTGTCCAATGTCTTAAAGGTATATCGTCATATCATTCACACCAGAATATACATGAAATGTGAACACCATATGGGTTTGGGTTTAGAAATAGACGGGATACTCGAGAGGCTCTTTTCTCTTTGAACGTCTTGACCCACAGATGCTTGGACATGAATGTTGCTGTTTACGCTTGCTTTATCGACAACCAGAAAGCTTTCGATTGTGTATCCCAAGCAAAACTTATTGAGGTACAAACTATTGGTGTAGATGTTGGCGATCTACGTATCATCACTCAACTATACTGGCAACAAACGGCGGAGGTCAGAATTGAAGGTGCTACGTCTGAAGACATAGTCATATGAAGAGGTGTCCGCCAGGGATGTGTTCTGTCCCCCCTCCTTTTTAACATTTACTCCGAGGCTGTGTTCACAGAGGCTGTCAAAGACGTAAACCTGGGACTTAAAATCAATGGTTACGTCATCAACAACATCCGTTTTACTGATGATACGATTGTGTTAGCAGACAACCCTGGTGATCTTCAAATTATAGTCAATAACATCTTAAGGACTAGTGAGGCATATGGTTTATTCATGAATATTAACAAGACCAAGTTGATTGTATTCTTGAAAACACCAAAACAGGCCTCCCTTCACATCAACAATATTATCGTTCAACAAGTATCTTCAATTAAATACCTCGGGACTCTGGTAAATGAAGATTGTGACAAAAAAAATACTATCCAGAATTGGGCAAGCAAAAAATATGTTCAACAGCATGAGAAATTTATTCATTATACTCTGTGAGCTGCCTGAATAGGATTGACATTTGGCCGGATGTTTCACCTCAGTCATCACCTCTCTGCCTCTTGACCAATCCATGATCGCATAGTTGATGTCATAATTCTCTGTGTTGCAATATCACAGCCCACGTGCGTCAGTGCTTGGTTAGCTCTGTCTCTGACTTGAACAGTGTGATCGCTTGTTATTCTAACCGTGTATTGGTGCTTTACTGATAGTAATAGTGCTTTAATAATTGTTTGTGTAGTACTATAGAGTAGAACAGCAGTAGTTAAAAGTAATTAGTAACTTATATGTGTGACTTTATTCAGTTTTCATTGACATTAACAGTCTGTACCGATAAATTTGAGTGGAGGGAGGGTTTGGTACCCTGAGGCCAAAGTGGCCTGAAGACAATTAACCTAGTATTATTCTATGCGCACAATGAAACATGGACTCGAACAGCAGTAGGTAAAATAAATATATATTCTCAAGGGAAAAGAATACAAGGCCGAATGGCTATGGGAGGGAACACCAATCTGCACTCCTACTATATATCAAAATGGAGGCCAAGCTATACCCCAAATTATATGGCAACGCTGTATAATTAAAACAAGTTACATTTACGTGATTTATAAATCACCACATATTAAACCTTTTCTAATTCTTATCCGAAACTACTACAGTCTCTTTTCGATTCATTTCAATTGGTTACTCATTACATTCTTTCAAATAGGCTTCCGAAAATGTTTTGCAACCAGCATGAATGCTGTGCTTATGCGACCATAATAGACCAAAAGATGCCATTTCAGACAAACGAAAAGCAAGGGGCCGTTTGTCATTATTAAAACTATCAAGTTCCCCACGCCAAAATCCTGACAATTACATTCTTGAAATCAATTAATTTTCATTTTAGCAGCATGGAACGATTAAAATGAAACCAAACACATCTCGAAAGATGAAGTAAAACAACTCGTTTTCGCTGCTTAAATAATAGGAGGCGTGTTATGAATATAAAATAATCTTAGGCCACATTATAATAGACCCATTAAAATATAAATTGAACAAATTAGCAAATCAAGAAAACGCCTTGGTAAAAGAAGAATAGCGTCCTTTTGGAATCGAAAGTTATTTCAATGCAACCGGCCAGACGACACTTGGCCTCTTAAAATTCGCAAACTTAATTCCCCTTTTCATGAAATTGTCATAAATGTTTTGTCTGACGGTTCTAGAGTTCCAATTAATATTATCTAACAGTTTTACCTTGTTCTCGGACCAAGATTTAGGTAGTGGTCCGAGGCTACCACAAAGCGCGTCCTTTCACTGCAAGCTCACATTATGTTCTCTTTTAGCTTGGCTTCATTTCGACAATGGGACGCCATTTTGCGCATGTGCAGAAGTTCATTTTAAAACCGATGACAAATGAAGAACGCCTGGCACTAGTTTTAATGCCAACTTTTATAATTAATTTTCCTTCACCTCTTAAATGATCAAAACGTCCCTTTTTAACCAAATTTAATTTGGCAATAGAATTTTCATCGATGTGTCCGTCAATGATTGGCTATCAGACTTTAGATTATTTGAACAAATACCGCCAAATCCAGTACAGTCCCATCATACATATTATTCACTAGACAGTCAACAATGGCTATATTCAATCAATGGCCGGAGTAATTAGTTAATATATTCTCCATTAAAAGATAATGGTTATTTAAATTGTTTATGGCTTCTTCTTGTATCCTGAAATGATTCACAATTAATGCCAGGAGCGTCGGCAGAAGAATGGGGGGGGTCACATGGGGGCGGCGACCGGGTGCGGGGCACATGGGGGCGGCGGCGGCGAAGTATTGTGAGTCGAAACCAATCGGCTCAGTCTCCCCCTGCGATTCCACCTGTAGGGGGTCAGATGATGATCCCCGATAGTAGCTGCAAGCAGGATGGAACCAGCTCTCCAATACAGCCTCTCCGGACCGTTACAGCTGGACATCTCACGAAGTTGTAGTAAATGCTTCCACTCTGACCAGCAGAATGGCTAACACCTCCACTAGATGTTATGTCGTGCATGGTGACAGTAACCTGTGCACTGGCTACTGCCACGAGTGGTGAGTGATCACATCACTCACGTGACCAACCGGAACAGATACCAGATGGCAATAAGGATCACATGATCGCCATCTCACCGATGATATTCCATGTAGATTCAGTTACCATGTCGTTGTTATAGCAAGTGACATTCCTTGGCTTTTGGAATAATCGCAGTGTTAGACCAGGTAAGACTGTTAGAGCTTAAACCGACAGACGATGTTTCAATTTAAATTGTTAGTTTACAATGTGATGAGTAATTACTAATATGAACATCACAATTCGATGTTCTGTTAAAATTTCTAGCTTGTTCCCAGCCAAAATAAATCCTGTTTTCACACTCTAAGGAATGAATTAAGTGGACGCAGCGTCACTTAACAACATGCCATCCCTCAGCAATCATGGCAATCGGCTCTCAATTTATAGAAGGTACCACAGTACCTCCCGAGTACTCTCAAACAGCACAGTCATTTAAGTTACTTCTGATGTACAATTACATCAAGTACAAATATACACACACAGCTCTCAAGCATGGCTTCAAACTTTATTAAGGTAGAACAGCAGGCGCAGAACCGCTCGAACAATCTCAGCAACCAAACAGCAATCACAATTTCACGTGAACCAAACTTCAACAGGACTACACACACGTGCTCAACTTCAGATAACGCAGGAATCCATCTCACATCTGCGACCAATCACCATGAAGCAGCAGTTACTCCTGACACAACCTCACTATTGAACCAAACACATAGTCAGCTTACTACCCGAATCACCCAAGTTCACCCGCACGTTGCCCTCAGCAATCTTCTAACCTCACTGTCACAATGACAACACTAGACAACTCAAAGGATCAAGCTCACACCTAACCTCACAACATTCACTCTTGTCAAGACATAACCTCACCAAATTCACCAGTCGACTTCTAACAACCAGCTACCAACCCAGTGCGACCATCTCAATGATAGGTAGCACTACCAATTCATAATCAACTTTAGGTCACTAAATGCAACCAACCTCACCTTGGGTCACTTAAGAGTAACCAACTCTTACCTTGGGTCACTTAAGAGTAACCAACTCTTACCTATGTGTCACTAAAGAGCAACCATTGCCTTACCGTCCGTAGGTGCCAACTGACTACGTCTGTAGAACCAGACAAATAAAATTCCTCACCTAATCAATTCAGAAAGAAAACCTTCACCTGTATCGCATACACAATGCAGCTTACAGTTTGCTCCCAAACTGGCCTCCACACCTGCCACGTGTTTCAGCGACAAGAAATATCCACCTGCATATACCTTCCCTTCATGAAAAGGCTCCCTGCATATACCTCTTCGAATAAAAGTCAAGGCACCACTCGACTACTTAATCTCAACATCACCTCACTCATTAAAACCAACCGTCCGTAGGTACCTAAGCCGTCTGAAATATCAGACAAGAACGATTTCCAATCCTCCTAATTCCATAACAGAAACAGTTGCCAGCCATCTCCGGAACTAGTCTGGAACACCTGCCACGTGCGCCAATGAAAGGAAATATCGCCTGCATACGCCTCTTCACCAAAACCTCCTGCATACGCCTCTTCACAAAGACCACCTGCATACGCCTCTTCACAAAGACCACCTGCATACGCCTCTTCACAAAGAAAAGGCCACCTGCACTTTCACTTAAGGACATTAGGCACCACTCGACAATCCATCACACATCATCAGGGAATTAAACATCCTGGCATCTCCAACGAACCTAACCTCTCGAAGCACAAATACTACTCCGAGTACTGACAAAATTACACAACTCAATCCAACCAATACCAACACGGTACCAACAAAACAAAACCTAGACACTAACCGAAGAACTCTCAAATACTCAACCGAGTACCAACGCACAAGAAAATAATAAAAACACTAACCCTAATTAAATCTCAACTAGTACCAACAACGCAGTACATGGATCACAAATCCACAAATCACAAACAACAAAACACTCCCTAACAAGTACTCACTCGAGCACCAAGTACCAACCAGGCACTAAACACACCTGAAATAAAACAACAAAATGTACCCTCAAAATACTAAACTACGATGTGCGATCATCACCAGCCCGCACGACATCAAGAGTCAGAGGAGCATAGCAATGTCGACATCACCAACCATCACTGAAAGTACCAGAATCATAAATAGACAGAGACTGGCTACTCCCGCTAGGTTGGTATCACTCGACGATCTCCGCATCAACTCCTCACATCCCAATTTGGCATCCTGAAATGCCCTAACTTCACTCACACAACCACACGCACACCAACACCAACCATACGTGCAGTCCTGGCACGCCACTCATTCGATTCCTAACTCCAACCAAACCTGAAATAAATTTCAAAATTTCTATCTACCGACTGAAGATCAAAACTTTACACGACCAAAATACGATCACCTAGATCAGCTCTTCTTATAACTGCTTTCTGCTTCCTAATTTTCGACCGCACGTCGCACGAACAGCTACAATCACAACAACACACCCAACACAACGGGGCTTCACAACTTAACAGCTGACGCAACACCTGACCTCGGCCTAGCAATTTTAAAACTCGCTGTTTCACCACCTGAAAAGCTTCAGCTCGACACTGCTGTTGTATGTACTCACAGTACATTACTCGTCCACCTGCATGTTCACAGAAAACTTCACTTAATATGTCACAAGACATTACACATTCAACTCGATGACAACAATTATCTGCGCACAGATGTTTCTCACAGAATACAGCAAAATAATTGACTATTCAGTTCACTAAATTTCATTAATGCTTAGATGACTTAATCACATTTGCAACACAGCCAGAACAAATAGCAATTCAAAATTTTGCAACCATGCCATAATGATTTTCAGCAAGAACTCAACGCGCGAATGATATCACTTTTCACACAACTTGACAGGAACACAGAACGATTAGCCATTAGCACTTTACTTAACAGCTGTGCATAGATAACTTTCTACCATGAATCAAATAACTACTGTACTGGTTTGATCCTACCTTGGAAGTAGCTTGTAGTACGGAACATCACAGAGTGTGATAACAGAGAGAATCCATCAGCCAATTTTACCATGCTTACAGAGAGACCATGTTCTTGAGTGCCAGTATTAAAACTGGACTTGACTCGTCGTCAGTGCGTTCACGCACTGAGGAATGCCAGCAACGCTTTGTCCATTCACAGCCATGAAAAGAAAATCATAATATTAGCCAGAGTACCACTGTAGGCATCCTACCTAACCTTAGTTAACCCTCAGTTACTCACTTCTCCCGTGCTGCTCGAATCCACGTAAGTTAATTCTACAATATACCACGGCAAAAACAACACCAGGCAACGGCTCCAGAAAATCGAAAACCACGCTCTGCTACCATAAATCTGTACCGATAAATTTGAGTGGAGGGAGGGTTTGGTACCCTGAGGCCAAAGTGGCCTGAAGACAATTAACCTAGTATTATTCTATGCGCACAATGAAACATGGACTCGAACAGCAGTAGGTAAAATAAATATATATTCTCAAGGGAAAAGAATACAAGGCCGAATGGCTATGGGAGGGAACACCAATCTGCACTCCTACTATATATCAAAATGGAGGCCAAGCTATACCCCAAATTATATGGCAACGCTGTATAATTAAAACAAGTTACATTTACGTGATTTATAAATCACCACATATTAAACCTTTTCTAATTCTTATCCGAAACTACTACAGTCTCTTTTCGATTCATTTCAATTGGTTACTCATTACATTCTTTCAAATAGGCTTCCGAAAATGTTTTGCAACCAGCATGAATGCTGTGCTTATGCGACCATAATAGACCAAAAGATGCCATTTCAGACAAACGAAAAGCAAGGGGCCGTTTGTCATTATTAAAACTATCAAGTTCCCCACGCCAAAATCCTGACAATTACATTCTTGAAATCAATTAATTTTCATTTTAGCAGCATGGAACGATTAAAATGAAACCAAACACATCTCGAAAGATGAAGTAAAACAACTCGTTTTCGCTGCTTAAATAATAGGAGGCGTGTTATGAATATAAAATAATCTTAGGCCACATTATAATAGACCCATTAAAATATAAATTGAACAAATTAGCAAATCAAGAAAACGCCTTGGTAAAAGAAGAATAGCGTCCTTTTGGAATCGAAAGTTATTTCAATGCAACCGGCCAGACGACACTTGGCCTCTTAAAATTCGCAAACTTAATTCCCCTTTTCATGAAATTGTCATAAATGTTTTGTCTGACGGTTCTAGAGTTCCAATTAATATTATCTAACAGTTTTACCTTGTTCTCGGACCAAGATTTAGGTAGTGGTCCGAGGCTACCACAAAGCGCGTCCTTTCACTGCAAGCTCACATTATGTTCTCTTTTAGCTTGGCTTCATTTCGACAATGGGACGCCATTTTGCGCATGTGCAGAAGTTCATTTTAAAACCGATGACAAATGAAGAACGCCTGGCACTAGTTTTAATGCCAACTTTTATAATTAATTTTCCTTCACCTCTTAAATGATCAAAACGTCCCTTTTTAACCAAATTTAATTTGGCAATAGAATTTTCATCGATGTGTCCGTCAATGATTGGCTATCAGACTTTAGATTATTTGAACAAATACCGCCAAATCCAGTACAGTCCCATCATACATATTATTCACTAGACAGTCAACAATGGCTATATTCAATCAATGGCCGGAGTAATTAGTTAATATATTCTCCATTAAAAGATAATGGTTATTTAAATTGTTTATGGCTTCTTCTTGTATCCTGAAATGATTCACAATTAATGCCAGGAGCGTCGGCAGAAGAATGGGGGGGGTCACATGGGGGCGGCGACCGGGTGCGGGGCACATGGGGGCGGCGGCGGCGAAGTATTGTGAGTCGAAACCAATCGGCTCACAGTCTATCTTCATATTATATTTTGCTATGTCGGAGGCGGGAACAATGGCTAAGGGAAGGGGTGAACTGAAAACCACAGGACGAGGAATCGTTCTGCGAGGTCAGTCCCGTGAATATGTATGCACTTTACGCGAATATTTCGAGAAGGAGAGAGATAACAGTGGACCTTTAGTGCCTTTTAGTAAAGTGGTAACTGACAGTCTGGCCGGTACGTGTATGGCCACCTTTTGCTTTGAGTAACAACTTGCTCTCTCCAAAGTTAAGGCATAGCTAGAGACGTTAGCAAAGTAGCTGACTTGAGGAATGTTAATGATGCCACAATGAAAACTACAAGCTTACTGACAGCGTTATGACTGGTGCGTATACCAATAATGGTAGTGAGAGCTGATGAAATGCCGAGACCTTCTACTCGAACATACGGTACTTAATAAGATGTAAAGAAAAACACATTGAAAGCATGTGAGTAAATATTTCTCGGGTTTAAGTGCAAACCTGGCCTACCAATTTCGTAGTAATATAGGAGCAAAATCCTCTTTTAAGTCTGAAGCAGTAGATTGCCATAGAAAAAATATAGTCTAACATTATTGTAAGTTATCGAACTCAGCGTTTTCTTGAAGCCGTTACTATTATCGCAAAAAATAAGGAGATATTGTATATTCTACATCTGTAGCAACTATTCTAGATTCTAAATAATTCTGTAGCTTATCACTGAAATAATTATTAAATATAGAGAGTTGAATGAACTACTGTAACTCATTTGCCCACGCGCGAGCGATATGAACGAGCAGTTTGGCAACCTGGTTCTCAGACCACATGGTGAGGCGAGAACTGTCAATCCCATTCTGGTAGCTCACAGAGTATAGTAGAGATCTCAACCTTCAGCTTAGAGTTTGTATGTTACATTGTTATGTATTTCCTGTCCTTCTGTAGGGTTTCGAAGGTTGGACGCTCAATCCCTTGATGGGGAGGCGAATTGAATCCTTTGAAATGTACTTGTACAGAAGAATACCCAGACTATCTTGGGTGGAAAAGAAATCAAATGAAGAAGTCCTCAAAATCTTTAACAAAGAGCTTCTAGTTACCATTAAGGAACGTAAGCTTAGTTGCCTTGGGCACATCATGAGAGGCGAAAGATATAAACTTATCCGCTTATAATTCAAGGAGAAATTGGTGGACAAAGATCTGTAAGAAGATGGAGAAATTCATGGCTTAAAGACTTGCGCCGATGGTATGGACGCACATCCATCGAAATCTTCCGAACATCTGTTAACCGTGTAATCAGAATCAATTGGATCGCCAACCTTCGTAGGGAGACGGCTTTGAAGAGGAGGAAGAGGATTGGAAGTGTCTGGCACCATGTGAGTTTTATGTGTTTGGCAAGCTGAATGAACATCTGGGTGGATAAAGATTTTCCAGACCATGATTTACAGAGACTGGGAAACTTTGCACAGTACTGCTTTGCTAAATAATAGTTAAACTTGAATAGTGAGGAGAATATAAACCAACTCTCACACTTGTACAGTACCGTACATCATCTAGGTTTTATTATGATCTGTTGATACAATGTTTCACATATAAAGCTCTTAGAAACACAATGCTGTTGCAACAAGGTGGGGTTAATAGTTTCAACACCAATGTTTAGATTAAGCTTCATGATAGTTTGAAACTGATCAGTCTCATTTGTGAACAGTATAACTAAATGAAAGTGTAACCAACTTAGACAATGAGGACAGAACGAGTTTCTAGAATGGTTACATCAATAGCATATGCTTAGTAAAGACCACATTAGTTTGATAAAAGTGATTCTGACTGCAGTAGTATTTAACATTTAAACACAACCATGAAATTTTATTGAAACATAGTTATTACACAGTAGTCTAACCTAAATATTCATAGGTGTGAGTCCGAGATCTGCAACAGAAAAATGAAACAAACGATTACTGATATACACAGTGAGCCAGCACTAACTTTAATGAATTGTATACATGATATTCCTTCAATTTTTTTGCCAAGTTAGGATGAGAAAAGTAAATGAAATGCTCTAGACGTGCTTGCTTTGTCAATACAGTAGTTGAATGTACTATTATAATAATGTAGGGAAACATGAGATCTAAAGAAGGGAGTAAGTTCCTTTATCGGTCAGTAGATGGCTGACAAGCACCACTGGAAAGAGTTGGTGGGTTCCTTAGTTTAGGGACTCCAACAATGCGGTCAAGTAGCCCCGTGTACTTTGGGTGTGTGTAGAATCTGTCTGATAACCTGTGTTAATTGTGATGGCTGTATTAGTGTATGTTAACTGTTTTTAATTCAAGTATGGACTGCATAGGAATCTCTGTTTCACGGGCTCATAGGCCGTGTTCTAAGGACATTTTGTCGTCCTGAAGTTTTGTTTTTGTTTTACCTAGCTTAATGTAACCTGTGAACATGCTGAACGCAGTCTTCAGCGAAACGTCAGGACGACAATAGGTCCTTAGAACACTGCCTATATGCCCGCGAAACAGAGATTCCTATTTCAATGCCGGTCATGAAAGTCTGAATTTTTACTTAAGGACTGCATACATTGGATTTTCAAGTAGTTCCAACTTTTGCTACCAAACACCACCGTCAACGACCAACTAGTTCTGCACTTTGTTACTAGATGCCATCGCAGTCGGCTCCTGGCGACGAACGTTGGAACCTAAGAGCGTTACTCACAGATAACCTATAATTTAGCTTTGCACATGTGTAATTAGTGGAAGTTTCTTTATCATGCCTTAAAAAATACGACGACTTCGGCCGGGTTTCAACCCGCGACCTTGGGCATAGAAGGTCAGCATGCTACCAACTACGCCACCGAAGCCGTCCTGGAAAGAGTTAGACAAGATCATGTTCAAAAGTATCAGCTGGTGACAACAATAAGAATAATAATAATAATCATATGAGTGTCTTAAATTACCATTATAGGCGAGTTGCATACGACTGTTTTTGTTGGACGATAATTATTATAACTATTTTATGTTCGAACATAAATATTCACACATATCTGTCGAGATTTCTCCAGTTTTATGTACTGAACAGAGCCCATGGGACGCACAGCATACCTTGTATTTGACTATGGCCTCCTCGATTAACCCACGATGACACTAGGCCACGCAGTGACATTTAAATGACAAGGCCTTGGTACTCAGCGCAGGTGCGATGCTATCCTTATCTAATTGGTCAAACAACTGTTTCTTGAGCTCTCATTGGTGGGAGAAACTGTTTCATAATGAAAAATAGTGTTATAATGAGCCTCATTATAGTACAGTTTTTTGACATATAATAGTCAGGGTGAAACATAAATTAAATTTCAATATATGCTAAAAAAAACGCACATTAGTGTATAATGTGTGTATGAAATTAGTCGAGTTTTTGAGTGTGTGGAGCAATGAGTGTGTTGGAGTGGTGGTCCAGAAATGCTGGGAATTGAGTGTAGCTGTAAGAATATTTGAACGAGTATTTGGCAATACGGGCTGTATATTTCACCCCTGTACAGCAGCTCTGGTGACAAGCTTGGTCTGTCACACAGAAACCCTGTGTTGCCGCATACCCGTCCCATGCGAACGCAAGGATGCGTGCGCACTGCGACTGTGACGCTAGAGCGGCCGTTGCATCTGTGAGATATTTAATGAGGTTACTCTTATACTTTTTTAAATATTGTTATACATTTCTTAAGAAAAAATAACTATTCTCAGTTTTCTTTTCAAACCGCTGGGGAGTGGCATATCACCGTGTCACTGCCCCTAAAGCAGCCACTTGGAAAGACTCCTTGAAGATAAAGGATTTTTGATTCAGGGGTTTGGGAATAGTGGGGTTAGGAGTGAGACAGCTTGGTTCATTTATCTAAACTCTGTCCAAGCAATGTGCGAAGTGCCAGTGTGAAAACACGTAGTCTGCGCACAAGAGTGACTCGGCTGACTGGCCAATGAGGCGCAATGCCACTGAATAATGTGCACAGGTGGGAGGTGCAACCTTGGCTTCAACCAACTCTCGCAACAGCTGGACGGCTAAGCTCCACCTACCTATAGCATTCACTTTTCACTTCCTCTGTGTGACGGCATGCGCAAACCTACTTCACAGATCCCGTGGATGAGGTATAGAGTTGCACCTTAGCAAGCATAACTGCCGCTGTGAGTGACAAGCACAATGGTATAAATATAAAGCAATGGAAAGCAGTAGGCTTATGAAGAGATAAGTAAGCATTCTGTTTGAATTTTTGGCTAAAAGTTTGTATTTATCCTGGATGAGGTATATGCTTGTCTGTTTGTTATGGGTTGGTGTCAATACCACTGCAGTGAATGGCATCAAAATTCGCATTTAAGTAGTTGGCATACCTAAAACAAAACTAGGCTACAAATTATTCAAGAGAGAGTCTTTGTTTCTCTCTCTCTCTTTTCTTTCAAAGGGGTTAATTTAATTTACAACCACTGCACCCATAAATATGAAATTCGGTGAGTTTACTCCCCTTACGCCATAGGTTTTATTCATCTTTAACTAACTACTCTCATGAGGTGTGCAGGATGGGCATCTTCTTCTTCTTTTCCTTCAGAGTCTGTCCCTCCTGGTGGCAGGGTCCGCTACATGGATTCGATGTCTCTATTTAGTTCTGTCCTGGGCCATATCAGGGTGGAGATTGACGCTCTTCAGATCTTTGTGAAGGGTATCGGCCCATCACTGTTTTGGTCGTCCTTTTGGTCTATTACCGGCGACTTCCAACATGTAACCCGTCTTTTTCTATAGTGTCAGCCCCTGTCTTCAGCACATGTCCAAACCATCTTAAACGACTCTCGCGCATTTTTTCAGGAATAAGTGCAATGCCAAATCTCTTCCTGATGCATTCAGTGGGAATGCGATCCAGTTTAGTAACACCAGCTGTCCACCACAGCATCCTGGTCTCCATGACTCCCAGTCGATGCTCCGTCTCAGTCGAGGTGGGCCAACATTCGCGACCATACAGTGCCACAGGTCAGACGACAGTACGATGGATTTTAGATTTGGGCATCTGGCTGTAAAACCCATCCCCCACACATATCACCTCATCCCCGACCCCATAGAAACTGGAAAAATAACTGGTTGGTCCTCAGTTTACGGGCTGCGACAACGTGGTCATGTAGCCCCGTGTACTTTGGGGGGGTGTAGACTCTGTCTGATAACCGGTGTTAATTGTGATGACTGTATTAGTGTGTGTATCTGTTTTAATTCAAGTAAGGACTGCATACATTCAATTTTTCAAGTAGTTTCAACACTTGCTATCAAACGCCACCGGTAACGACCAACTAGTTCTGAACTTGGTTATTAGATGCCACCGCAGTCGGCTCCTGGCGACGAACGTTGGAGCCTAAGAGCGTTAGTCAAATCTTAACCCATAATTTAGCTTCACACAGTTGTAATTAGTGGAAGGTTCTTTATCATGCCATAAATCGATGACATGGGATCGCCGGCATTACTTCCCCTCCGAAGGAAGGCATACTGAGGGATTACTTAACGCTCTTAAAAAATCCGACGGCTTCGACTGGGTTTGAACCCGCAATCTTGGGCATAGAAGATCAGCATGCTACCAACTACGCCACCGAAGCCGCATGGAAAATAAGGGATAGTGCCATTGATGAGTGGACACTATTACAAAACTGAAGAATTTCCCCCAAGTTTCTTCCGTTCTTCGCACCAAACAGTGAACTGCATTGTCGCAGCCCCTTAACTAAGGAACCAACCAACTTAAAACCTGTGGAACAAGAGCAAACCACATAAAACAGGCTCACAGTGGAAACAATTCACTCTGGCAAGTAACTCTTACCAACTCCATGTGCGCCCTACAGAACGCCTCAGCATTGACATGATTTGTCACTTCCTATGTAAAAAAACAAACCAAAATAATGCAGCAAAATATTCTGTATTTTATGAAGACATTGCCACTAATTGTAGGCTGTATAAACTTAGAATTTTACAATTAACTCTTATCCAAAATAATTACACAAAGTTCTATGCTCTAAGATATTGGTTGATATTTGTGGGTATTTTGTGGTGACAATCCCCTGAGAATATTCATAATTCCAGGATAGTCAGCCCCCACCCTGCCACCCGAAAAAAAATTGTATATAGGGTATGCCCCTGCCCGATTCAGCAATGGTACATTATGAAAACTGCATCAACTGGCACTGTATCCCCACTCCTTCTAAGCGTCTACAGATAACATGTGATCGGGTAAATCTTTGAAGATTGAAACGATGGCAAAGCAATCAGTAGAAAGAAAATAAGTAATCTACAATATGCTATTACACTCTGAGCATGAATTCGAGGCAATCAATAGAGCAGAGTGTTTGGACAAAAAATCAACAACTCAAGGACGGAGTGATGGTCAGAGTTGCTGGTTTGGTGGTTACAAGACAGCCTCAGTTGGCCCAGTTTTGCTGTCAGATGGCTCCAACTCACACCAGATAGCTGAATGATTGTCAGTAAGAGAATGATAATTACCAAGTTGTATCTTGCACAATCTGACATCTTCCTCCTTTTTCTCCTACACATTTGACTCTGCATAATTGGGTGATTGTCCTTGATTTTCATAGTTCTTTCCCTTTCCTGTAGCAGAGAGATAAAATGAGGCAAGAAATATTTGTCTCTCACATTAGTAATATAATTATGACCAGCAGCAGGTATTTATGGAGATCACCACATTAGATAATCGATAGATTTTTACTAATATATCATAAATTAGAGGATTCTGAAACAAATTGCAAAATAAGAGTTCTAATAGCAAATTTGAACACAAAAATGATTTATTACTGTTGTGTCATTTCACAGTGAATGTCATATTGTGAATTGATTTCTTCTTGGTAAATTTTTGTTGTTGATTTTTAAATTTGTTTTATTTCCATATGAGGGCCTTACATGCAAAAGCCGCCAAGTCCAATTTCTGATATTTTTAAGCTGTATTCGCCATTATGTGCGCAATGAAGAATTCTTTGGTTATATTTTATTAGTCACTAGCTGTACCCGGCATGCGTTGCAATGCCATTTATGAAAGTGTTGGCGTTGTGACTTTGTTTGTTGAAGTGCTTTTGGATTAGCAAAATATTTTCTTTTTCCGTTAAACACCACTAAACTGTTGTAAAATTGATTTACTATCTCAGAAACATTCATGGGAGCGTGCTCAAACACTCACCAAAGTTTCATCACAATGAAATGAATGGTATATGAACGCATACGGGACTTTGTTGAAACGATTCGAGCACCGTCATCCATTTGTTGAATATACTCGTACGCTACCTATTGTAAAATAGATTTACTAAGTCGAAAACCTTCCCTGGCGTGTACACAACAACTCATCAAAGTATCATCGCAATCGGATGAATGGCATATGAACGCATACGGGATTTTGTTTAAACGATTCGCGCGCCGTCACTCATTTGTTGAATCTACTTGTGCGCCACCAATTGAAAAACGGATTTACTAATTCATAAACCTTCGCAGGACTGTACTCAACTCACCCAAGTTTTATCACAATCGGATGAATGGCATATGAACGCATACGGGACTTTGTTGAAACGATTCACGCGTTGTCGCTCATTAGTTGAATCTACTCGTGCGCTACCAATTGTAAAATGGATTTACTAAATCAGAAACCCTCGCGGGAGTGGAAACAGCATTTCACCAAATTTCATTGCAATCGCACGAATGGTATATGAACACATACGGAATTCTGTTTAAACGATATGCGCGCCCTAAGTCAGAAACCTTTCCTGGAGTGCACACAAAAATTCACCAAAGTTTCATCACTATCGGAAGAATGGTATATGAACGCATACGGGACTGTGTTGAAACACTTCGCGTGTCTTCGCTCATTTGTTGAATCTACTCTTGCACTACCTATTGTAAAATGGATTTACTAAGCCTTAAATCTTCCCTGGAGTGTACATAACAACTCACCCAGTTTCATCGTTATCGGACGAATGGTACATGAACCCATACGGGACTTTGTTGAAACACTTCGCGCGTCGTCATTCATTTGTTGAATCTACTTGTGCGATACCTATTGTAAAGTGGATTTACTAAGCCAGAAACCTTCCCTGAATTGTACACAATATCTCACCCAAGTTTCATCGCAATGGGATGAATGGTATATGAACGCATGTGGGACTTTGTTCAAACAAACGCATGCCATTTTGTTGAAGCTACTCACGTGCCATCTATTGTAAATTGGATTTACTACGCCTATAACTTTCCCGGGAGTGTGCACAACAACTCACCAAAATTTGATCGCAAGCGGATGAATTATATATGAACGCATCGCCAACACTCATTTGTTTAAACTACTCGCGCGCTATCTATTGTAAATTGGATTAACTATGCCTATGACCATCCCGGAAGTGTTTACAACAACTCATCAAAATTTGATCGCAATCGGATGAATGGTTTATGATCGCATAAAAGACGACAAACGAACATTTTTTAATATATATATAAGATAAGCAAAAACCCGCCAATTTATGTTACAAATGCATGTAGAAATTTGCAGATTCAAGCAAGAATCACCTAGTCCACAGAGTTTTGGCAATCAAGAACCGCCAATTCCACAGGAGCCAATGACCATCTCATATGACATAGTTCATGTCTTTATTCTGCATAACCATAACTAATTCAATTAACCATTATTCTTGAATTTACGTTTGTAAAAATGCTTTTTATTATTGAAAGATTTCATTGTTGATGGAAAATACTTAATTGCAGAGACTTAGCTTCTCATTCACCTACATGACAGAATTTTGAATTGGTAGATAATTACTATCATGTTCCAACCAAAATCCTCCAATTCCAACATAAGATCCACATTTACAGCGAAAATAATAGGTATACATTTATTTTTCTTTGCTCATATTATTCCCAAACCCCTTACATATCACTTGTCCAATACAATTAAATGTTATTGGTTTAACGTCCTTTTTAACTACTCCGAGGTGCCGGAATTTTGCCCCCGAAGGGGTTCTTTAACGTGCCAGTAAATCTACTGACACAGCTCCCTCGCATTTGCGCACCCTCAAATGCCAGCTGACTGGGCCAGGATACGAACCTGCAGCCTTGGGCTCAGCAAGCGAGAACGTTACCGCTGAACCACGCAGCAAGCCTTGTCCAATACACATACAAGTACAAATTATAAAGTAGAGGCACATTTTTCTCAATTTCTGAAAATGTTGTCGATGTGGACTTGGAGACTTTTGCATGCAAGGTCCTCATATATTCTTAAGGATAAAGCACCTGCACGTACTTATTAATGTGAAAAAAATAGGTTCACGTGTACACTTGCAGGATAGAATAGTAGTGCTTGACCATACTGCACCTTAATTATACTGAGCTAATACTCAGTTTCAAAATAATTTTACAGTATTTTCCACAATTTCATTAATCACTGCCAAGAGTAGAAAACAATTCCCTACAATCTCTGCAGACATTGACAATTAAAAAAACAAAACACAAATAATAAAATTACTCTCCACAATTATCTGCCTCTGATTTTGATTTGACACACTGGCAGAATTGTAAATAGCTACAGGCACATGCAGCAGAATATATAAAATAAACCCATCTAATGTTATATTTATGACAAAAAGTCGGTTAAAAAGAAATGTATCTTACTCAAGAGATGAATTTTTAAGGACTGTAGTATTACAAATGATAAGTAATTGAGATCATGCTTGGTCGTGTACACGTCTGGGTTGCCTCAATGACAACATGTACTGGTGTTTGCTGAAGGACCGTACCGAAAATGTTGTAATATAACTGAATTACAATTTTTGGATATTTAGTTTAAAAACTCTGGTATGTTACTTGCATGATTATTGACAATGCCTATTGTATTCTCTTGTTTAATGGCTGCTTATCGAAACATGTTTGCATTGCCTGAATACACACAATTACCATAGATACAAATTTTAGTCTGGAGTAAAGTGGGTTTGAGGGGATAAGAGTGTAAAATATAAGTTTTGCAATCAATTAGGGATCAGAGGACTCCACCTGTCCTGGAGTGGTAGGGCAGTGACATTATAACAGTGGGATAAATGCTAGAAAACCAACTTATTTAAATTTTAATCACCAGTCTGCTGCACTTAAGTATGTGTCGAATTTGTCTGATAATCTGTATTTCTGAGGTGTGTGTAACTGTAATATTTTTGGTCTAAGATTGTGGTAGGTGTCTGGGAACTTGAAATGAGGTATTTGGCAGGAGGAAACGAGGGAAACCACACCCAAGAAGGTTATTATTAGCTCCAAAATGTAAACCTTCGATCTCCGGATTTGCTAAATAGAAACATGAAATACAGTTCTTGCTCCTCTGGTGCACTTGATTTTCAACACAGCCCTAATTTATTATTCTGTTTCTGTGATCACAAACTGCAACCTTGGTTCCAACTTGTGTGTGATTTAACACACACATAATTTTACACTCCTGCCTGTTGCAACTGACATACCCAATTTAGCCTAAGAAGATGGTTCTCTTCTGCTATAAACAATATTGTGTGAGAGCTTAAGAAAAGGGTTCCTAATTAATATGGTAACTGTGACGGTATCTATATATTTAAACAGGAGAGTTTATACCAATGGGGGAGAGCTCTCGAGTCTAACGGACTGCACATTAGTAGAACCAAGACTGAATGTATGGTATGCAACTTCCACCACAATAAACCCAATACGAAAAAAAAAAAAAAAAAAAAAAAAGAACTTAAACTAGATGGTGAAACCTTACCAAGAGGAACAAAATTGAAATATCTGGGTTCCGTCATTGCTGAAGATGGCACAATAACCGCCGATATAACCATAGAGCCACATCTGGGTGGAACAAATGGCGCGAACTAACAGGAGTTATATGTGATCCGAATATACCCATAAGAACCAAGGGTAAAGTTTATAAAACTGCCATAAGATCAATCCTACTCTATGGTAGTGAAACATGGGCTACTACAATGGCACATGAGCAAAAGCTATATACCACAGAAATGCGTATGTTACGTTGGGCAGGTGGAGTTACCCTCAAAGATAAAATCCGTAATAAGCATGTGCGAGGCAGTTTCAAAGTAGCGCCTACAACAGAGAAACTTTTAGAGTAGGCTAAAGGTGGTATGGACATGTTTTGCGAAGACCAGAAAATCATGTAGTGAAGAAGTGCCTTTCCATGGCTACACAAAAGAGAGCGAGCGGCAGACCTCAAACAACATGGATGATGAATGTCCAAAGGGACATGAGAGTATTGGGCCTATCTGCTGATGATGCTTTACAACGAAATGACTGGCGCCTCAGGATTAAGAAAACCGACCCCGCGTAACGTAAAAGGCGAGGAAGAAGAAGACTAAGGTGATTTTTGTTACTGCGAGATTGAGAAGACGGCTTAACCGATTGACTTTGTCAAGCACTCTGGCGAAAGCTCTTGGCCTGTAGATTTGCAGTGTCTTTAAAAGGAAAATATATGTTAGGGTATATTTTTAAATGATTAAAGAAAATTGTAATATTTGTCGCTACCGCACAATGGTCGTGTGACCTCCCGAGAGGCCGAGTGCAGGTCTTTCAAGTCGACGCCCGTAGGCGACCTGCGCATCGGGATGAGAGATGGAATGGATGAAGATGAATGAATGAAACTGGGTAAGGATGTGGAAGGAAGCGGCCGTGGCCTGTCAGAAGGTACCGTCCCAGCATTTGCCTGGTGTTGAAAATGGGAAACCACGGAAAACCATTTCAAGGACGGCCGACGGTGGGGCTCGAACCCACGTGTCTACCGAGTCAGCAGGGGGCTTGGCCCCATGGCCTAATGCTGCGCTTTAGCCAGCGTAGCCACTACTGTCGGTATTATGATAATTAGAAAGGGGGGAAATATTGTTTATGAAGTTTCCACGATATACAGGGTGTTTCAAAAAGAATATACGTATTACAAAGTACTATTATATCCAAACTATTGATCACTGCGCCTCGGCTCGGCTATTGGCGAAACGAATACATAGTCTAATTTATATTAATAGCCGCTAGATGTCAGTTGTTTCTGTTTTTCTTAGTAACCGTCATATGTTTAAAATGGCTACTCCGCAGCAGAAATCATTTTGTGTTCTCGAGTTTGCGAAGTGCAATTCTGTGATTACAGTGCAAAGACGTTTCAGGTTGGGGTACCAAATTGATCCCCCGAATGGGTGGAATATTCGCAGATGGTATCGACAGTTTGTAGATACAAGATGTGTTTGTAAAGGGAAGAGTCCTGGCCGCCCTCGTGTTTCTGAAGAAAATGTTGCACGAATTCAAACTGCTTTCCAACGTAGTCCATCAAAATCAACTCGTCGTGCCAGTCGGGAGTTACAACTGCCTACAACAACAATTTGGCGTGTTTTGAGACGTCGGTTAGTTATGAAGCCGTACAAGTTACAGCTGTTACAAGCTCTGCGTCTTGATGACAAACGCAAACGTGTGGCATTTTGTAACGAGATTCATGATGCTATTGACAATGATAACACTTTCGCAAAACGCATCGTGTTCAGTGATGAAGCGACTTTCCATGTTAGTGGTGAGGTAAACAAACACAATGTTCGAATTTGGGGCCTACAGAACCCACATACAGTCATTGAACATGTACGAGATTCGCCCAATGTTAATGTGTTTTGTGCGATATCCAGCACATCTGTTTACGGCCCGTTCTTCTTTGATGGAAACACGGTTAACGGTCAGCAGTATCTCGCTATGTTACAAAACTGGTTGTTTCCGAGGCTGCACGAAGACCACTTCATTTCTCAACAAGACGGAGCACCCCCTCACTGGAGTCGCCAAGTGCGTGAATATCTGAATGATAATCTACCGAACCATTGGATTGGTCGTCAAGGAGCTGACGACTTAGCATGTCTCAGCTGGGCTCCACGGTCACCGGATTTGACACCCTGTGACTTCTTCCTGTGGGGTTTCGTTAAAGACAACGTTTATGTACCACCACTTCCCCAGAACCTGGAAGAGTTGAAACCGGATCCATACTGCCATAACATCAGTGACGAAGGACATGCTTGCTCGAGTATGGGAGGAATTTGAGTATCGGTGTGATATTGTTCGTGTCGCTGATGGAGGACATATTGAACATCTGTAATCTAAACTTGAGAGATTCGTAAATATGTGTGTAAAGTTTCATATTCGTATGTCTTAAAGTTTAATAGATATATGCATCCTAAATACGTATATTCTTTTTGAAACACCCTGTATATTGAAATTGAATTATAAAATAAAGGAAGTATTGAAGAACTTAAACTGGCAGTTGAGTGTGTATGTTGTTTACATCACTTAATATTGCACCCCTGTCCCATTGTCTGGGTGGCTCAGGAGCTAGCGTTACAGTCTATGAAATGTATTATGCATCGTCGAGGGAGTTCGAATCCCACCTCGGATAAGGTTTCTTATTTCCGTATTCATCTTTCTTACTATTGGTATTACATTGTCAAAACATATTTTACTTTTATCATTCCCTTAAAGTAACAAATTCTTCACGATTTACGTTGCCATTTACTTTTAAATTATTAAAGAAAGATGTAGTATTCCAGGCACTCACTCGTGCACACAATCGCTTTCGCCATGAGAGCGAACATAATTCATTTGAGGGGCTTTGACATCGTGGTCACTCAGCCCCATGTACTTTGGTGTGCATGTAATATTCTCTCTTATAACCTGTGTTATTGTGATGGCCCCAATTATGTGTGTATCTGTAACTATGGCAGGTATTGGGAAGGAGGAACCAACCCGGTATTTGCCTGGAGTGGAAGTGGGGAACTATAAAAAACATATCCAAGATGGTTGAGGTTGGAATCGATCCCACCTCCCCTCAGTTTTACCTCTCGAGGCTGAGTGCGCCCCGTTCCAGCCCTATCTTCTTTATGTGCTGTCTCCGGGTCGAAGATTGTCGATCATCATTGCAATCCTTTCTCTCGAGGTTGCGGTTCGAAACAGAGATGCTGAGTCAAGTTCAAGCCATTCCCACAAATTTTTGAGCCAGGAGATCCTCCTCCTCCCTGGTCTGCGCCATCCTTCAATCTAGCCTTCCATGATTGGCCGCTGGAATCGGTACTTGTTATTTCAAAACACGTGGCCAAAATATTGTAGCTTCTGTCGCTTTATGTTTTAGAGCACCTCCAACTCCTTGCCCATCCGATCCAGGACGTCGGTGTTTCTCACCTTGTCGGTCCATGATATTCGAAGCATACGACGATACAGCCACATTTCAAATGCTTCCAACTTCTTCTCCAAGGTTTTAGTTAACGTTCACCCCTCCTGTCCATACATTAGTATGGGAATTACGCAACATTTGAGGGCAAGTAGTCTCATTCTCAGACCAAGATCTCGGTGACACAGCAGATTCTTCATTTTAATAAAGACACCCCTGGCTTGCTCAATGCGAGCTTTGATTTGATGGCTGCAGTCCCATTTGTCATTCAGGTAGCACCCTAGATATTTATACGAATGAACTCGTTCGAGAGAGCACTCATTCACCACACCCAGGAAACTGGAGCCGGTTCATGATGATGAAGAATTCGTTCGATGGCTTTATCAGTGACTGATAATGTGGTATCAATTACTTCTTTGCCGACAACCATGAATTTTATTTTGCGAATGTTCATCCTTTAGCCATAATCATTGCTAACTGCGTTCACGCGATTCAGCAATTAATTTTCTTGGCAGAGCAGGGAATCGAACCCGGATCTCCGGGGCGATAGCCAAGAATGAAGCCTTAAGTGTGGGCTTTCCTGTGTTAATATGATGTTCGCCATGAATGGGACATAGAATTCTAAAACTGCCTCTGTTATGGTGGCTGGCGAAGTGAGTCTATGCTCATTCCAGTAGTTCGCAAAGTGATTCTATGCTCCCCTGCATAATTTACTATTATGGAAACCCAAAGGATTGTACCTATAACATGTGAGGGTCATTGCTAATTTAGAGCAGTTTCTTACTGTTTATATCAAAATGAAGAACGTCATCGTGAGCTGCGTTTGCAAACTATTGTAAACATTGTTGCTGGCAGGGATAATTATAAGGATTTTATTATTGACGATCATACTCGTCGCATTCTCCTCAGAAACCAACTTGAGTATGAAAGTCTCTGGACGGTGATCAAAGTTTTCAACATGTTTTAAGTGCATATTTTAATGCTCACATGCATCTCAACCAACTCGCACTTGAAAGGTAAGCACGCAGACGTAAGAAGTCAATGTTTCATACCAAGTTTTAGGATTAATAAATATAGCAAAATTAATAACTTTGTATTTTCTTAGAAATGCTTGCTGTTCAAATGATGAAATACCAAACAGGGAGGCATCGATCATCAGTTTTTAATAAAGTAAGATGTTTTGCAGTAATAGATACCACTACATATTCAAATGGGTTTTGGGTTCAATTTAGAATACAAACCTTATTTTTCAATAAGATGGTATATTGGCTTTCACAGCCGGTGAATTAAAACTCAGCAATTCTTCTAGGTCTGTGGCGTGTCTTGTGTGGGGTTTCGCCTAAGACACAAAGCTGGCTCATCGGCGGGCTCTTGATGTCCTCGCCCGGACCCCCACAGGAGTAACGAACTGCGCACTACTTCCCTTTATATAACGTGCAACTGCACTACTTGACTGCGAGAACTAAAAGTTCAAGCAGCCTCCAACTCTCTACGAAGGCTTCCAAAAAGATGGTATATTGGCTTTCACGGTCGGTGAATTAAAATTAATGAGTTTTAACTCACAACCTAGAAGAATTGCTGAGTTTTAATCCACTGGCCGTGAACGCTAATATACCATCTTTTTGGAAGCCTTCATAGGGAGGTTGAGGCTGCTTGAACTTTTAGTTCTCGCAGTCAAGTAGTGCAGTTGCACTCTATATAAAGGGAGATAGCGCACAGTTCGTTACTCCTGTGGGGATCCGGGCGGGGACACCAAGAACCCGCCAAAGAGCCAGCTTGGTGTCCTAGGCGAAACCCCACACAAGACATGGCACAAATCTAGAAGAATTGCTGCTACTTTTCATTTTAGATGTTTAGCAGTTTTATTAAAAAAGAATTCTGCACACCACTAATTACAGTTTCCGTCTTATCAAAACGGCAACAAAAAGGAATATTCAAAAATTTTAACAGTTTTTAAGTTAACAAGTAAGAGGTGCCTTAGGACACAGCGGATCAACAGACATGAATCAACGGCCAAATGGATCAAAGTTTTGAACATGTTTTTAAGTGCATATTTTAATATTTAGCAAGTTATTTTTAACAATGTCAATTTTAATAATAATTAAGTTAGTGTCAATTTTATATTTAAGTCTAATGGACTATGTGTATTTGTAAGTGTTTCATCCATGTCTTATTTGTTTGTATATTGGCTGAAGAAGAACGGAGTTGACCGTTCGAAACATGTCCCAATTTTAAAATAAAATAATAATAATAATAATAACAAATTGTATTGAAAAGATGGAAATAGTGTAGTGAAAGTTAGTAGAATATTCAATATGGACCTAATGTGGAGAATAATACCCCTTTAAGCACAAACGCTCGAGGACACATTAGTAGTATTCCAGGTTAATTGTCTGTCCTCTAGGGATAAATTCATGATGCACAATCCCGGTAGAATCGAAAAATATCACCAACATTGTCTTCACCTTCAACCGACTTGGCCGTGCTTTTTTCGGTCGTGGTGAACCTGGACTCTTCCACTGCGAAGACTGCACTTTAGTTTCAGGATCATATTCATATACAGTGGCCTCAAGATAGCAAGCTACCTGGTTCGCGCATGCGCACACAAAGTGTGTCCCCCGCCATGGGCACTGTTGGCAGCCAGCTAACGGTACAGTTCGTTTCCGCAGCTAAGTAGTAACTCATTCTGTTGAGCCAAGTGGTTTATCGTTGTCTCTGTGTCTGAGTGAACTGGAAAGAAATTAATTTTTTTATGAGAATTATTTGTTGTTGTTGTGTTTTGCTGTGTTACGATGAGTTGTAGTAAATTACCGTGCAAAGTTATCAAGAGTCAAACTCGTGAGATTATTCATAATGTGATGGAATTCATGAAAAAGGAGAGTGACGCAGGTGGATTTGTGATGGATTTGAAAAAGGTGCGAGAAAGAGTGTCGGCTGCAGTTGGATGTTCTAAAAGACTTTAACGAGAATAAGTCGTGAGGCCAAGAGGAAAAGAAATGCAGGTGAACCACTGTTCGAAACTGCTAATAAAAAACAAAAAAAACAAAAAAAATTGTTTGACAATGTGGCAATTGTCACAATCGACAGGAGATTACCATAACGAGATGAATTATAATAATTACAGCAAGTGGCTCGAAGAGAAGTTAATCCCTAATCTCCCTAAAAACAGTGTGCTTGTGATAGATAATGCCCCGTATCACAACGTTCAATCTAACAAATGTCCCACAAGCAACTCCAGAAAGACTGTCCTGCAGGAGTGGTTAAGGTGTAATAACATCCCATTTACTGACAACATGGTGAAAGTTCAGTTACTTGAGTTAGTAAGGCTGAATACACCACTGCATAAAGCATATGTGATAGACTCGCTGCTGAAACAACATGGTCACACGGTTCTACGCCTTCCACCGTATCACCCAGAACTCAACCCCATAGAGCTTGTCTGGATCGAACTAAAAAATTGGATTGCTGCAAACACCACCACATTCAAAATGGAGGACGTCAGAGCTTTGGCAACACAGAAGTTTGATGAAATCTCACAACAGTCTTGGATGAAGAAGTGTGAGAAAGACAAAACTTATGAAGCAGAGTACCTGAAGCAGCAGCCTCTAATTGAAGAAGTCGTGGAAAACTTTATTCTTAAGTTAGGTGAAGACAGTAGCGAAGAAGAAGAAGAAGAAGAAGAAGATGAGCGTGGAGATTCAGATCTTGATTTATCGGGACTGGAGGAGTTGCCTTTGGACGGACTGTAAATAATGGTTTCCGTCATTTCTTCCCTAAATTGTGTTGTGGTGATAATACTAAAATTGTATGGGTTTGAACCCCTGGGGGATAATACTGTGATAATGTGAATAGATAATTATTTTTGTACAGTACATGTGTTGTGAATACATAGTGATGTTTGCACTTATACTTCATTCCCTATTTACAATAATCATTGTTTAATCATAAAAGCTTTGTGCTGTAGCGGGTAGCGTTCTTGGCTCTCGCCCCGGAGGTCTGGGTTCGATTGCCACCTCGGCCATCCTGGAAGTGATTCTCCGTGGATTCCCACTTCTACCCCAGGGAAATGCTGGGATGGTTCTTAACCTAAGGGCACGGCTGCCTCCTTCCCAATCCTACCGCCAATTTACAAATACACACACTAGTGCAGCTCACAATAACACAGGTTATCACACAAATCCCCCATACACACACACCTGAAATACACGGGGCTATATGACAACGATGTCGCAGCCCCTAAAAAACAACAAAAGCCTTTTCAAATATCCCACGGCTTAATCAAAGTATTTTTTAAAATACTGGTTACTGTTATTAACTTATTACTCCTTGGCTCCGTTATGATACATAATGCACACAAATACCTTGTTTTCTACGTTGTAGAAATGCACTTCACATATGTGAAATATATGTCACAGCCCCACAGATTAAACAAGCAGGGAGGGATGGTGGTAGGCCAACTTGTCAAATAATGTGACTGTACATGCATAGCTGACTGGGCGTGGGGCCCCCTCCATCGGCTGTGCTTCCACCCCTAACGCGGCAACTTCCTATCTTGAGGCCACTGTACCCACGATTCGTCATCTGTAATTACCCTATTTAACAAATCTGGGTCATTTTGAACCCGATTAATCAGTTATTGGCACACTTCAAGTCGGTGTTGTTTCTGGTCAATTGACAACAATTTTGGAATTAATTTTGCGGACAGTCGACACATGTTCAGATCTTCAGTTGAAATTGACTGAAGTGTATATAAACTTAAATTAAGTTCATCAGCCATCTCCCTAATTGTAACTCGACGATCAGAGTGCACTAAATCGCAAACTTTCACAACATTTTCATTCGGTTTTCAAGTGGAAGGACCGGACTGCGTTTCATCATCAAATGATTCCCGATCATTTTTAAATCTGTTAAACCTTACAAAAACATTTGACTGGCTCGTACAATTATCTCCAAAAGCTGATTTTCCGGTTTTAAAACAAAAATTCACACAAACTCATTGCTTGCTCTGTTTTTATGTCCATTTTCACGCAGACAGAATCCGGCAAGAAACCCTAACAGACCCTGACTCAACCAGCTGCCACAGCGAACTGAATAAAGGAAACGCAATTTCTTGTCAGAGGGCGTTCAAGGACAAGTCAATGATTCACTCCCCACCCTCGGCGGGGAGTGCCAAACCAGTAAGCAGTACCGGATCCATTCTTAAAACATTCCAATCATACGTCGTATATCACAAAAGATGCTATTTACACTGCCGGAAAAAAAAAAAGGTCACCTGGAAAGACAACGCCGATTTTGATCCGATGACGGCAGATGCCACCTGGGGGACAGTAGATGTACTGATAAGGGTTTCAACGTCGTCCACCAACAGGTAGTGTAGTGGCTTAGCTACAAGTGCGCAATCTGTGTCTACCATTTAATAGGGGAAGCTCACAGCCATACGGATCATTGTGGTGCAAACGTATGAAGAAGGCAGGTACAATGCCACGGAGACGCACTCGTGCTTCCTACATCCAACTGAGCGAGTTTGAAAGGGGACAAATTGTGGCCTTCCGAGTGGCGGGATGGTCCTTTCGGAGAATTGCCACACAAGTTGGACGTGCTGTGTCTGTTATGCAACGATGCTGGTATCAGTGGTCACGTGAACATTCTCACACCTGGATAAGGTTCTGGACATACAAGCAGGACAGACGTCCGCCAGGATCGTCGTATTGTAAGGGCAGCAGTGGCAGATATGAGTATTTGTGAGCCCAGAAGTGTCAACACAAACTGTTGCGAACCGGTTACTAGCAGTGGGACTAAGGGCACGCACACCTCTAGCCCGTCTTCCAATCACGCCACAGCATCGACGTGCACGGCTCGACTGGTGCCGTCAGAGAATCATTTGGAAGATGGGATGGTGCGCTGTGGTCTTCAGCGATGAAAGCAGATTCAGCCTGCACGCAAGTGATGGTCGTTGGCGCGTTCGACGTAGACCTGGTGAGCGCTGTCACGTAGAGTGCATTCGTCCAAGACACACCGGCCCCACCCCAGGCCTTATGGTGCGATAAGCTACAACTCTCGTTCATCTTTGGTGTTTGTGTAGGGAACGCTAACCAGCGCTCGGTATGTGCAGGATGTTGTTAGATCTGTTCTTGGAATAGCAAGGGGATGTGTTGTTCCAACAGGATAATGCTCACCCACACACTGCCCATGCAACTTAACGTGCACTGCAAGACTTCCCTGCCGGACTTGTCGCCAATCGAGCACGTGTGGGACATGATGGGTCGACAAGTGACCCATGCGACTCGTCCACTCTTACAGAACTGTGTGAACAGGTTGAGCAGGCGTGGAATAACGTATCCCAAGACAGTATTCGCCATTTGTATGATCGACTGGATGCAAGAGTCAGTGCCTGCATTGCCGCCCTTGGAGGTTACACCTCGTACTAATATGGGTGTTTCAGCCTGGGTCGATACCTGGTATCTCTGAACCGCTTGTCCTGTTGATCCATATATTTAATCATTTCATGTACTCCATATGCACTGTGAATTGGTAACCTAATTTATTTTCCCGGCAGTGTAGATTGTGTAGACTGTCAAAATGATATTAAAATTTCCAATTTTTTTTTTTTTACCAGAAATTATTAAAAGTATTTTTTATATTACACAAATGAAGAAAAATATTAATTACTTAGCCTCTAATGCGTTAAATATGTTTACCTGCCTCAGGAAAATTATCAACATTCTATCTTGAAAAATATAGCCCCTAGGTAGGAGATAATTTTAATCAAACACATGTAATTGCACAAAACTTGGCTTGGCAATTTTAGCATATCCACTCCTAGTTGGCAACAAAAGGGTGAAAAATATTTTGATGTTATTTTTTTTAGCCTAGTCCAGCCGATTTTACAACGTACTGACATTGCTATTTGTGTTAATAACTGCACTAAACAGCACTAGAGATTTATTGACTGTTTGTAGTGGCTTTAAGGGGAAGAACAGCGAGGTCATTTGCCCCTAGTGATTTAGAAGCACACTGTAAAATATTCTCGTTTGGTTTTCAAGGCAAAACACAGACAACATTTCAACCTAGAAAGGAAAAATTTGAGAGGAAGAGGAAGGTACATGAGCAGAGCAGCACAATACACAAAACCAAATATTTAGTCCAAATCATAAAACGTTAGGAGTGAGAAAATGGATGAAATGGCATTATTATTTAGTGTATGCCAGGAGTGTCTGAGGACATGTTCGGCTCGTCAGAGGCTGTAGCTGCTTCAATGCGGACACCCATGGGGTGAGCAACAAGTTTCATTCAATTTCAAGTAGTTCCAACTTTCGCTACCAGATGTCATTGACACCTAGTGGAGAACAATGGAACTTTGATAGAGCGTTTCAACGAAATCTAACCTCCAAATTTAGCTTCACACAAGTTTAATTAGTGGAAAGCTCTTTTGCATGCCATAAATCTATGACATGGGACCGCCGGCTTTACTTCCCCTCCGAAGGAAGGCATACCGAAGGATTTTAAGTTCAGGTGAATGCTGGGAGATGGGGAAGGGAATGAGAAATGGATGCATCAGAGGTGTTGAATGAGTAAGTTAATCTCGGCTTCCCAGGTTATCCTGAATTCTATAACTGGATTGTTTCATTTAAGCCCCATGTACTTGGGAGTGTGTAGAATTCATCTGATAACCTGTGTCATAGTGGTGTCTGTAGACTTGGAGGCGGCCGTGGCCTCTAGTTAGGAACCATCCCGGCATTTGCCTTGGAGTAGAAATGGGAAACCACTCCTAGGATGGCCAAGGTTGGAAACTAACCCGTCTCTTCTCAGTTTTGCCTCAAGAGGCCGAGTGTACCCTCCAGAGCGACAGCCGAGACACTGGGCTTCCTTGGTGGATCCTTGGAAGTACAATGCTTGAAAGATGGGGTTAATCCACGGCACTCCGAGTCTTACAATTTCTCGTGCTCTGTCTCAGGTCACGCAATAGCAGTGCTAGTGGAATGTCAAAAGTGGAGAGTAGTTTGCCTAAATGGCTCCATCAGGTAGCTGAAACTATTCCACACCTCTAATGCAACTTCTCCCTCTTGTTTGTGTTAGTACAGGGTCTTTGTTTTTGCTTGGCAAGGACATTCTTGCTCACGCGCTCCACCAGTGACAGCTCAGTTCCCGGCTGCCGCGCGCGCGTATAGACGGCAGAATACGGTGCTGAAAATCAGTATCATGCATTTTTACTCACCGTGCTTACAGTAGATGCTGAAAATGTTCCCCATCCTCTGCCAAACATAATCGGCATCTCCCTATGAAGTTTCCGGTTACTCCGGTTAATTTAGCTTCAGTAAGGAAATAACGACATTTACGTCTATTTTTATTGTTTACTGAACCTGTACATTTGAATCTCTTAGCCAGTTGTTTTATTGTCTGATTTATAGGAATGGGTCCCCCTGGAAATGTAATTCGAAACGTTTGTCTTGTTTAGGCGCACGTTATGAGCGGCACGTAGGCTATTGTACAAACCTTCGCTCGACCTTGATCGCCGGTCCCGGCCAGGTTGGCGCGTGGTCACCAGCTGTATTCAGTCGCTCATTTGTAGAGTAGATGCCTTGTGTGAAATATCCGTCACGTGAACGTGTATATCTGCACAGTACGTACATCAAGTGCAGGAAATCGTGCGCTAGAACTAGACAAAAGTTTCGAGTGAGATTTCCAGGGAGACCCATTCCTATAAATCGGACAATAAAACAACTGGCTAAAAGATTCAAATGTACAGGTTCAGTAAACAATAAAAATAGACGTAAATGTCGTTATTTCCTTACTGAAGCTAAATTAACCAGAGTAACCGGAAACGTCATAAGGAGATGCTGGTAATGTTTGGCAGAGGATGGGGATCATTTTCAGCATCTACTGTAGGCATGGTGAGTAAAAATGCATGATACTGATTTTCAGCACCGTATTCTGCCGTCTATACGCGCGCGCGGCAGCCGGGAACTGAGCTGTCACTGGTGGAGCGCGTGAGCGAATGTCCTTGCCAACAAAAATAAAGACCCTGTATAAACTTGCACTGGAAAGTGCCTTTCCCTTCTTAATTCTAAAAATGTATGCTTTAAAGCCATGCAAACTGGGATAGAAAGGAGGGATTATTTCATAGGTCCGGAAATGGTGGAGAAAAAATCAACCATGCATAAAACTTAGTAATGTATTTATAGACATGTACACACTACACTATACAGGTCACAGATGGATGAATACATTGAAAAATCAAAAGCAATCCACTCAAGATGGAGAATTAAAAACTAAAAGCACCATGTCAACGAACAAAAACGTAAGATATATCTATACCCAATTATTAGATCTGCTTGAATCCCCAAGTTCCCCGGGTCTTTGCTTTATGATTGTGCAATTTAGGGGCAAGAGTTTTCGTGTCCTGTCCGAGCAACTTAATGTTTATGGGAGAAGTGATAAACATGGAATGGATTTCTCAGTGGGGGGAAATAAATACATTTTAAAAAATTGGTAAATATTTAGCTAAAAACAAATGAAAATATTTTTTCAAAAAAGTTAAAAATAAGCTCTCTCAATATCACATAAGTTGTAACAGAAAATTTCAAGGCAGCATGTGAAGATGCAATGGTGCATATGACAGCACTGATTGGCATTTTACAAGGCTGGCAATATATAATGCTGTCCCTATTGACGTCAGAAAAGTTGGATGGCGCAGCCATGCGGTAGAATGTTGAAGCTGTAACATTGTGACTGGTGAGGTTTATTTAGATGGTGAAGCATTGACGTCGTGATGGAAACAGAAAGAAATTTGTCAAATTCGAGGAGGTACTGCTCTGTATACAGTTGCAAATCGTATAAAACGGGTACGAAATATCTTCACTACTTTCCTGTACAAAAAGTTCAGAGAGAAAGATGGGCTTCGGCGCTGTCAATTGGAAAACGTGTTACATGTTACATGACAGTGTGCATTTTTGTGAAGACGACTTCTTTCCACCGGTACTGTTGATTATTGATAGTTATTGTCTCTAATTTGTATTCACATGGATTTAGCTACATCAAAAATACTGATAAACTTGTAGCCTATTACTTCTGTGCCGTACATAGAATGTAATCCGCTCTTCGTAAACTTATTTTAGGGGTTCTTCCGATTGACAATAGCCGAATGGTTAGAAAACTTAAGAAAAATGCTGTTCCTAGCCTTAATTTGCCAGAGAATTTATATTCTTGCCTTTGAACAGCAAGTATGTAGGACATTGAAGTATGATTTGGCTTAAATTGTGTTTTTGGCTATGATCTCCCTACTGTTGAATTTAGTTAATTAAAATGTAAAATCTTAGTTTTAAGTACCGGCTTGGTGACCCATTATCCCAGGCAGATAAGTCACTTAGCCGTAATTTTGAAGTTATAGTGATGTTAAGTATACATATGCGGTAATGTAGCAGGAGACCGGATCGGCCTAGGCTATTCTAAGTTTAATTAGTTCCCATTTCAGGGTTTTTCAGTTTTGAGTGCGAATAGTTGGTTTGAAAGTTGTACAACAGTAAGGAGAGTATGTTTTGTATAGGTTTCAATTGGTATTATGGTTTATGTCGAGCTGAGGAGTGAATTTGGTTTGGCTTAAAGTGTAGTTTTTGATCTGTTCCGTTTGCTTATGACAAGTTCAAATGGAGACTCCAGCTTTGTTAAATATCTGTATTTTAAACAATTAATTAAATATATTGATAAAGAGGATGCCTCCATTTTAACTTGCCTGTGGCAAGAGATTAATAAATTAATATTCTTGCCTTTGAACAGCAAGTATGTAGGTCAATATTTGCAATATTGAAGTATGATTTGAGCATCCCAAGTAACGCTTCTTTGAACCCAAAACATTCATGCAAATTCAGGGTTGCTTGATTCAATTTATTATCAGGGAGTCGTCCTTTGTGTTATGTCAGATATATATATATTGTGAAATTAATAAAAACATCAATACCGCTAGGCTCCCAAGTACAGGCTTCATATAGGCCTACGTAACAGCAGACAGTAAATTAACTATCTACATGTGGGTAATATTTTTAACTGGTAGTAATTAGGCACTGCATTTAAATTGATCATAAAAATATTTCTAACAATGAAAGAAAATATGTAGTATTTTGCCATGATAAATTAGAAGCCATAACAAACGCACACCCAATTACTTCACGTCACAATCTCGCCGCCATATTGCAAACAGCTGACCGTAAGCTCCTCCCCCGTTTCAGACGTCAATAGCTATAATAGCTGATGAGAGACGTTCCTCGCCTTTAAAATTCAAAATTTCTACAACAGATTGAATTTGAGAACTTGAGAGGGCAAGATTTGAATGAAGAAAAAAATGTACTTTTAAAAATAAAATTCAGATTTATAATATTTTGCAAAGTTTGCCAGTTCCGTCTATACCAACTATGATAACTATGTGCACTACAGAGCAGTACAAGACCATTAGGCCATGCTATCTCTAGACTCTGTAGACAGGTGTGTTTGAAACCCATTTTAAATTACAGGTAAATGGTACTTTGTACTAGGCCATGGTCGCTTCGCACCAGTTTCAGCTCTCATAAGGTTGGAGTCATGAAGGCTTTCCGGCAGTAAAAACAACCCACCACATAGACTCCTGACACCTCTGAAACAGGAATAATACGAGGTAGACCAGCCTACCTGTTCAGTTTATGTATGGTACTTGGTATTATTAAGCTCATGAAAAAGTTTCAGAGATAAAGAATATGTTTGAAAAAATGTAAATTTGTAGAATACCACATTGAGGTTGAACATTGTTAAAATTAACAGTAACGAGTACATTTTCTTTTAAAAGGCACCAGCAATAAACTCAGGATCCTAAAGGTAGTCGCTAAGACATATCAAACTCATTGCATACTGTATATATTTTAAAAATTATAATTAAATAGTTCTAAATTAATTCTCTCAATAAATGACGTGCCATTTTAATCAGAAACCTTTCCGAAAAAGGTTCTATTTGTTCACATTTTTGCCAGGAATGGCTCTCTTTAGGAAATTGCGTCGATCAGGCGAGACACCGAGATTTGCAAACCTCTTTAGGGGAGCTGCAGGAGTATTATCAGAACTAGTTTTCTAGTCTGTTAATTGACACTATTTAAAGCACATGTTACTGAGTGTCATTGGGATAACTTGATTAAGAGGGGCTGTTGCACAGTTAAAAAATAAAGACCCTCTACTAAAGTATTCGAGCAACGACTATCACGGCTGTTTATTGCTGGACATACACTGTCACATGGAAAGAAACCCCCAAAAAATAAATAAATAATGATCAATGTAGGACGTGCACCAACACACACAAATAAATAACCTGCAAATGTTTGACAAATAATGTTCAAAGATACCATCTCCAAGACAACCACACAGGATCAAATGAATAGGAATGCTTCAGCTGGACGGCAATGAAGTACACAAGAAACCATTAAATTAACGCATCAGATCAGTATAGTTTAGTGACTTATTTAGTTCCATCTTCTGGAATAAACAAGTGCCCATAGGATTCAAATAATACAAGAACTTGTTTATACAGTTACTACATACAGCTTAGAAACCTGCAGACTCCAAGTAAGGCCCATGATCCAGAAAATGAGCAAGGACAAGGAATATGGAGATAATTATCATGCCTGGCTAAAATGGTTTGGTCACATGAACATAGTGGATCCAAAATGAATGCAAAAGTTAATGAAGAGAAGAGAACAAGGGGTCAGCCAAAGAAGATATGGTTCAACACTAGCAACAGATTTTGAACTATGAAAAAATAGGAAGCTTGTGGTTTTACGTGGCCATTAATCTCGTGATCATGAGCTACGGGATCGCCATTTTCATGAGGAATCTGAACCACAGGACGTGGCATTTCACTTTGAAAAAATAATCACATGCATTGTCTGGGAATTAAACCCAGTCTGCCTTGGTGAGAGGCAAACGGCTTGGCAGTTACGCCACCATGCCCTCTCTTTGAACTAAGAAGAAGGAAGAGAGTGGAGAGAGCTCATTCACCATACTGGTTCAAGATGATTATGATAAAAGTTATGTGCAAACAAATAATAGTTGGGGTGGAGAGCATATCAGGAGCAAAATAAAACAAATAAACCTATACGTATATATCATACCATATTCACGCACTATATGTATCATATAGAAATTACTTAATGATTAAGTTCATGTTGCTGTAGAATATTATAAAACTCTATGGTATCATAATAAAAATAAATATTTTACATTACTTCCTGTAAATAAAAAACATAAAACACACAAGCCAAGTAACAAAACAGCAAAATTCTAGCAAAGCAGAGGCTGCATAAAGTAAGCTAGATTTCTCTGCACCACGAACTACAGGACAGAGAGCACACACATATTCATTGGTTATTGTAGTGCTTCTGCACAACATGAATTCCAGTGATGCAGGTAGAAAAATAAATGGTGAATTTGCTACAGCATGCTTACTTACACCAGAAGAACAAAGCCTGCATTACACTATCACACATCTTGGACCAACTGTTTTACACTTTAATGCACCTGCATTTATAAAACCTGACTATGATCTAAAGAAAAACCTGTAGATACAACGTACAGTACATTTAGTAAAATAAATACAGGGTCTTTATTTTTGCTTGGCAAGGAATTTCCGCTCGACCTTGGCCGGCGGTCCCCAGCCAATAGCCAGCAGTTACTGGTTGCCGTGCGCGGTCTCCTACCGTATTCTTACGGTAGCAGTGGGAGCTCCGAGCTAATTGGGTGTTTTTTAAAGCTACTGTGTACTGTATATCGTATTGTGTAGTGTTTTATTGTGATTGTGTATAGTGCTGTAATGCCTTATGTGAAATATCCGTCACGTGAACGTGTATATTGCACAATACGTACATAAAGTGCAGGAATTCGTGCGCTAGAACAAGACAAAAGTTTTGAGTGAAATTTCCAGGGAGACCCATTCCTATAAATCGGACAACAAAACAACTGGCTAAGAGATTCAAACGTACAGGTTCAGTAAACAATAAAAATAGACTGAAGCTAAATTAACCGGAGTAACTGGAAACCTCACGAGGAGATGCCGATTATGTTTGGCAGCGGATGGGGAACATTTTCAGCATCTACTGTAAACATGGTGAGTAAAAATGCACGATACTGATTTTAAGCACGGTATTCTGCGGGACATATGTGCACGCGGTCGCCGGCAACTTAGCCCTCACTGGCGGAGTGAGAATATCCTTGCCAATCAAATATGAAGACCCTGTATATTCTAGTATTAGTAAAATTGTAGCATCCATCACACAGTCTGGGACATGACCGAGTTTATATGCATGTTCAATTTAAATAAATCCTGCATATAATACTAACGTCACTATCAACTGCTGTCATTTTCAGACTTTGTACGAAAGTGACCTCTTTATCTCATGAACTACTCTAAGTAGGTTGGGGACAGGAAGACGTCGGGCAGTAAAAATCATCCACCATGAATAAAACTTGTCTTGCCTTGGAAACTACGGAAAACCATTTCAAGGATATTACTACAAGAACCCTGACGATACTGATAGTGGAATGCAGCATAAGCAGGCAAATAAGCACACCAATATACAGTAGGCCTAACAGGATAGTTTGCAACACCATACAGCACGTTACTCAGTCATCAGCTAAAGGTTCACGGGCTTGGGACATCTTAGTTGTGTGTGCATTCGCTCTTAATTTATCTGATAACCTGTGTATCAGTAGTGACTGTATGTACTGTAATTAGCATCTAGCATTGGGGTAAGTGTCCTGGGACTTGACATAAGGTACCATCCCGACATTCGATTAGGGCAGGCATTTTCAACCTGGTAAATCAGCAGTCTCTGGGTGCAAGAGAGGCGCGCTACCCCAACACCACGGGTCCAGCATCATCACCCTACCGACTGCTGGCTGAAAGGAATGTTACACAAATTATTAACACACTTTTCGAACAAGACAAGTAGGGTAAAACTCCTCACCCAATCTAGTGTTGTTGAAGGGCAGATGACTCTCTCTGTTCCACCCCTTAAAACAACAATAACTAATCTTGTGTTGAACGACTGAGAGGAATCCTTTTTATTTTAGGCAACACGGTAAAATACATTTCTAGATTGGTATGGCACATGTTACAGATTCTCTTTTAGCACAGCGCTTACTACAAGGAGAAATACCACCTGCAAAATATATAAGTGAAGGGGCTTCATGTACAACATTTCTCATGCCTTCGTCGTCGTCGTCGGCTTTAACTCGTTTCCGAGTATACATCTTCTTCCAAAACAGTCTAAAATAATCTAAGTTTGAGGTCTGTGGGCATGTTTGCGGTGACTGAACAGCCCAATGCGTGCATGAAACAAACGTCCACACAGATCACACAGAACTGTTGGTGGAGGGCGTGGCTGTGCTGCACGGAGCTTACGTGCTTGTCGCTTGGCCTTAACAATTCTACGACGTTCTTCTTCAAACATTTTGACAGCAGCCGGGATGGTCTGGCGCCAAGTTGAACGGTCTTTAGCAAGCTGGTCCCAGGTTTGTGGATTGAGACCTGTCAACTTCATATTCTGCTTAAATTGGTCCTTGTAACGTCTCTTAGGGCCTCCATGCTCATGCCTTAATTCAACGTTGAATGCACCAACAAATAAAGATTTTAAATTAGACAAGTTTCATTTTCATGTACAGGAATAGTGAGGGAGTGCGAATTACTCACCATTTTGAATTTGAAACAGACTGGATCAACGAGTATCATATAATTAGCATTTTGAGACACCACTTATGTTCGTAAGATGTATTCTTAAAGCTTATCAGCAATATATTTAACAGTCTTTTGCCATCAAATATTATTTCAATTGCAATTATAATCATTGATGAGTTTCTAGGAGTCAAGATAATATAATGCTGGAGGGCATACAATAGTAAACGGAAAAACCATTATCAGAACCTTGGATGCATAATATCAAGAGACAACAGAATACTGCTTGAATTAAATAACCATATTCAGAATCAAGTCAATTCTATCAGCAAGTTCGATATCTACTCTGGAATAAGCAAGTGCCACTAAGATCGAAACAAACTCTGTTTCGAGCATACTTTGTCCCTATATTGACTTACGGGTTGGAAACATGCACAATTACCAAAAAAGATGACAGCAAACATCAGGCTTCAGAAATGAAGTTTCTAAGAAGCATGCTTCAAAAAACTAGGAAAGACAAAGCAAAAAATGAGCAGATTAGAGAACAAGCTGGAATAAATCAGTCCCTGAAGGAGACCAGAACTAGGGCACGTTTGCGATGGTTTGGGCACGTCAAACGTATGACAGAAAGAATTGCAAAACAATGGTTACATACTGAGATTACTGGAAAGAGACCTGTTGGAAGACCTAGGAGGAGATGGCTGGACCACATCCAATCAACTGGGATGAAGTCTTGAAGGAGCAGTGGTACATGCATAGACTAAAATGGAGAGCGCTCATAAACCACACCCGGGAAACTGGAGTGGAACTTGATGATGATGATAAGTTTCTAGGAATCCTAATCAATGAACTCAACTGACGATTGGTGAAGTTTTAAAGCTTGAATTAAGAATGCCAACAACTGGGTTCATGAACCCTTTCCTCGTAGTTTAACTTTCAATGTGCTAATGGACAAGGAGACATATCACAGGTTACAATGCAATTTCTTGATGCTATTAATGGCAAAAATTATTTAAAATGGTGGCTGGCTTGTGATAGCACTGCTGTTGCAATTTCCTGGCCATACTATTGTAAAGATTGTATCTTTGGTTTTATTAAGACTTTCAACATAACCTATTGTCCCACAGCTTGTCTTGCACCTTAATCACAGTTTTCAAGTGTGGATACTAGTGTCCTATTGTAACAAACATGTACACCATGGCATGGAATGCTGTTGAAAGGAGGAATTCACTTAGCTCACATGAGCAAAACAAAAAGCATGCCAATTCATTAGAAAGAATAGCCAAGTGGCCGACGCAGTAAGATAATTGAATTTCTTTGCATAGTTTCATCTTATAAAAAGCAAAAGCATTATTACTGCTACTGTTGCTAGCTAACAACACCAGGAACCCTTAAAACAACAACCAGACTTTATCAAGGTCGCTCTCACCACATGGAGAGTGTAGACTGAAGTCCATGCTTTAGGTGTGTAACGAATAATATGTTTGATGTAATAACAACTCGAAGTTTGTAACCCTCCCTAATCAACAAAGAACTACTAAGGACGGGCAGGTGACCTCGGTGTTCAGCCCCTTAAAACAACAACTACTGACGACGAAGGAAGACTAGTTAGTGCCAAAACTATATAAAATATCTAACCGGGAACAGATTGCTCGAAACAGGAGCTCAAGGCAGGTTGCCAAGTCTACAAGGAGTATTTATACTCATAAGTTATATATTTATAGCATTGCAATAAACTTAGGGTGTTTGAGAGAAAAATAATGTGGAGAATTTATGGTGCTGTATTGGATAGAGGAGAATGGAGGACATGAACTATAGGGAAATAGATGAAATCCTCAAAAGCGAAGACATTGTTCGGTATATAAAATAAAATCACAAAGACTACGATGGCTGGGCCGCATTGAAGGGATGGAAGACAAAAGAACACCAAAGATTATATATAAAGCCAGAATGAAAAAAGATGATGCCCTGGTAGACCAAGGAATCGATGGAAAGATGGAGTGGAGGTGGACTTGCAAACAATGAACGTACGACCCTGGAGAACAGCTGTCCAAGATCGAGATCGATGGAAATCTGTGGTTGGGGAGGCTGAAGCCAGATAAAGAAGAAGATATATTTATAGCGAAGCATTTTATATTCTTTTGTTATAATTTTAATCAAATTGAAATAAAAATTCCTCCATGCTGACGTAAGTGAACGTCACTTCGAGGTGGTAGAAGTGTTCGTGAAATTGTGTATGGCCTACATTTTGGTGCATAAAACTTTTGGTCGATTAAAACCTTATAAACTACAAGTATTATTTTTAAGCTTATACTGTTTTCTCAAGTTAATACCTATACTAACATATGGAATGGAAGCAGCAACCCTTACTGGACCAACAGTCATCTCCAGGCAGTAGAAATGAAGTTCCTCCGTTCTTGCCTTCAAAAGACGAAAATGGATAAAATAACGAATGAGGATATCCAACAACTACTGGGATTGGATAGGAGCCTGCTGGAGACACTTGTACTCGAGAGATTGAGATGGTATGGTCACATGAAGAGGATGGGGATACCTCGAGTGTACTTTGGCCAAGTGTCCCCGGGAAGAGACCAAGAGGAAGACCTCGCGATGTATGGGAGAAGCAAATTTGTAAGGACCTTGAAGCTAGAGATAAGAACCACCAAATACAAGAACAACAGTTATGGATGGACAGGACAAATTGGAGACGGCTCATTTATTAACGCACCCGGTTTGCTGGAGCGAAGAAACGATGATGATGATAATGTTTTCTCAAGAGTTTGAAATTAAGTTTTCATGTATACAGTTCTATCGGCAAATGATCACACAATTATTTATGAAACATTTAAATGTATTGCTACGCTAAACGCTTTACAACAGTAACACAACTTTCGGTTCAAAACATGACACTTTCTAGGTGACATATGCCAAACCAAACCAATGTATGCTGTTTGTATGTGTTGTGCTGGTGTTGTAAACTATTCTACTGGTACTACAGAGAGAATGCATGCTAGTCTAGCCGTCTATACCCATCAACACCGTGCTCCCTATGCGTTAGGAGCTCTGCAACGACCTTGGTCACATCATTGTCATAACGCTGCAGGAGTAAAACATTAAGGATTTTATTAGTGAAGCCCATTTCTACAAGTAGTTTCAAACTCTCTGTGGTTGACCTGTCTGTTGATGTTGACGACGAGTCGCTGCCCCTGGTCGAGTTCCAATTCCAATCTCCATAATCCTGCAAACAGAGAAAGCACATATCTTAGAAATCCTGTCTTATTGCCTTTCAATTAATACATCTGTTATTGTTGATTCATTAGGGGCTTTGAGCATCATGATCCTGATAATCAGTGTCATTGTGATGACTATATTACACAGTAATGCCATAAGTTCTGTCAGTAAAAACTTAACGAGCTGTAGTATGGTAATTGTGAATGAAGAAGTGTGGCAACGCTGTACGTTGTCGTCCACATGGTCACCTTCACGACTCCGCCAGTAACCGGCTTGCAGAGTGCTATTAGTAGGCAGCAGTGAAAGATGGAGTGGGGATCGTATCGCTCTATTGGCGTTATTTCGTTGTGAAAAGCGAGCTAAGGAAATTGTTTCTACGCTGAAACCTCTCGATATAAAGAAGTTGTGAACGTTGTTCGTGCAAGAAGAAAGTTCCATGTGTGCAGCGCGGACAATGATGATACCGTATATACTCGAACACCACCCGCCCCTGAATAAGTCATGCACCCTTATTTTTAGGAACAAAATTTAAAACAATGTTTATTCAGAATCATTTACGATCTTTACTAAATAAACACAATAGCATTTCTCCAAAATAGTTTCCAACAGTTTTGAAGTCGTCCTAAAATAACACACATCAAACAATTAAAATACAAATAAAAGTACACAAACACTTCATTCATCATCGTCATCAGAACCTTTATCACCATCACATTCCCACAAAATGTTGTCATCGCTGCCATCCATAGCATTAGAAATACTATATTTATTGAAGCTCTTCCGTATGAGATCTCCAGAGATAAGATTCCATGCAGTCAAAATCCACAAACAGAGCAGCTGAACTTCCGAGCGCTGAATGCGACCAGTTGGAGTCAGTGTGTGGTTATCGGCCGGCATCCACTTGGTATACAGCTGTTTCAAGGCTGCTTTGAACATTTTTTTTTCTTTCTCCAATCGCGAATACATGACACTTTAATATCATATTTCCTACCGGCGGCACGATTTCCAACAATTTCAGCTTCACTCACAACTTCCAGTTTCTCCCTCACAGTAAACGATCGCAAACGCTTCGTAGAATTCATGTTTACACTCGGAGAACGTGCGCAAGACTGTATGACGCCGCGTGCTTACGGTAAAACAAAGTGATAGACAGAAGAAGGCTAGCACCATCTAGCGGATACTCGCAACACCCGATATCGCGCGTGGTGGGCAATTTAAATCTTTAAAATTTGGATGGCTCAAATAAGACCAGCACCCCAATTTTTCACGTTTGAATTTGTTTAAAAATGTGCGGGTGGTATCTGAGTATATACGGTACGACGTATCAATTCGGGTAGCGCTCCTGCACACAAAGCAAAAACGACACAACAGTGGTTAGCAACCAATGTCCAGCTGCTGACTGGCCTAGTGGAAGTCCGGACCAGCTACGATTAGGCAGGTGTGGCTGGGGCATTTAGTTAGGAACCCTCCCAGCATTTGCCTGCGAAACCTATTTTATGGAGGAGGTGGGAATCGAACCGAGGCTGGGGTACACCTGCTAACCACTACAGCATGCACCTGTAAGTACAGTGAGTGTCCCTCACGACTCGTCCGGCCAGCGCACCAAGCTTATCTGCTCAATTCCTGTTACACAGTGCGCACTTCGCAGTTCCGGTCCATGCTTATAACGTGTATTTAGTGTTCATCTGTCGCTCCAACTATTCTCAAGTTGTGAAGTGTTACTTTTGCGTATAATTCTTATAATGCCTACACGTGAGTACACGGTAGAGGAAAGGGTATTTATGTACGATGATTATGTGAAAACAGAGTCTTGCAGGGAAGTCGTTAAACGTTTCACAACACATTTTCCAGGTGTGCGCCCTCCACATAGAGAGACCGTGCGGAAGCTCGTAAACAAATTGAGGCGAACTGGTTCTCTACTCGATAAGAAGCGAAGTGTTAAAAACCGTGCAGGCCTACTTAACGAGGAAAAAGTAAATGAAATCGCAGAACATATCCGGAGAGAAATAGCCTCAATTACGGAAGACGAACTCATGCGTGTGAATCAGAGTTTCCCAAGACGATGCCAGAAATGTGTGGATGTAGGAGGAGAACATTTCCAACATCTCCTGTCATAAGGTACGACCTTAGTTTATTAATTCTTACTTTCTAAATTTTAATTGGTATCTCATGTCATGCACGGATCAAGTGAGCCAAGTGCTGTTCTGTTGTTATTGCTATGTTATGCTGAGCGGAGAGTGATGAGTCAACGGGAGACAGATAAGCTAAGCGCGCCGGCCGCCCGAGTCGTGAGAGAGACTCACTGTAGTCGAGGCACAATTTTATGGTGAATAAAATCTTTGATTTTCAGAATACCATATTTATGCGGCTATTGGACCCGTACCCCCCCCCCCTTAATTTTTCGTTTATTGGGTGTTTGAATCTCGCTATATATGGTTAATTTGTTTTATAAATGTTTGTGAACTGTGAGTGTTATGCATGTGTATAGTTAAACTGAATGTTTAACGGATTCACCACAGTTATCAAGGATTACTTCTTGGAAGTCCAGAAGCTCTCACCTTGCCCAATGGATGATTCCATCTGAAAGGCTCCAAGGATTACTTCTTGGAAGTCCAGAAACTCTCACCTTGCTCAAAGGATGATTCCATCTGAAAGGCTCCAGGGATTACTTCTTGGAAGTCCAGAAGCTCTCACCTTTCCCAATGGACGATTCCATCTAGAAGGCTCCAGGGATTACTTCTTGGAAGTCCAGAAGCTCTCACCTTGCCCAATGGATGATTCCATCTGAAAGGCTCCAAGGATTACTTCTTGGAAATCCAGAAACTCTCACCTTGCCCAATGGATGATTCCATCTGAAAGGCTCCAGGGATTACTTCTTGGAAGTCCAGAAGCTCTCACCTTGCCCAATGGATGATTCCATCTGAAAGGCTCCAAGGATTACTTCTTGGAAGTCCAGAAGCTCTCACCTTGCCCAATGGATGATTCCATCTGAAAGCCTCCCAGCGGGTCATACAGAAGCTCGGACAACATGGAAATCTCTCAACAGACTACGGTCTGGAGTTGGGAGATCGAAGACTAATATTCAGAAGTGGTGCTTTCGTTGCAATTCTGTGTTTTGTAAATGTGGTGAAGAACAGTCAATGGTCCATTTGTTAAAGTGGAGTTTGTGTCCCCGACAATGCACTATGGAGGATCTGGTGAAGGCAACTCCAAATGGTCGTGACACAGCTAAATTTTGGTCATGTATTATCTACAGTAGTTAGATCACCTCTGAATGTTCCAATTTGTCATTTTCATGCCCATTGTGTATATCTAATGTAATTTGTTATTCCTGACACGATTAAATAAATAAATAAATAAAATGTCTACAAATGTCATCATAACCATAAACTCGTGGCCCTACAGTAAATTCTCGATTATCTGGTTTGTGGATTAAGACCACACAGATCAACTGTGGACCTTATTTTTGCAACCCGAATGCTGTACGAAAAGTACTGGGAGAAATCTTAAACACTTATAACTATTTTTCTGGACATCGAGAAAGCATATGACCATGTACCACGCATGCATATATGGGAATGTTTGAGACGTAAGAAAGTGCCCAAGGACATCATAGCGCGAGTACAATGACTTCTCTTCATTATTATAATGGATGAAGTTTTAAAAGCAGTTAAAAGCATGGAACAAGAAACTAATGTCTGAGTTTTCTGCCGATGATGTCTTGGTGTGGGGTGAGTCAGAAGAGAAGGTGCAAGCTAGACTAGATCTTAGGCAGAATGAATATGAGACCATGGGTCTTAAAATCAGCAAAACCAAGACAGTTGGTTTGGTGATGAGTAGAAATCCTTGAACGGTACATCTAAGACTTGGAGATGAGGAGATAAATGTTTTAGACAAATTCCAGTATTTAGGTAGTATTCTTTCCTCGGACAATACCACATATCAAGAGATTAACAACAGAATACAGAAATCTTCCAATTTCTATCAGGCGCGTCAGCTACTTTGGGACGAAACATTTCCACAAGCTTCCAAGATATACTCAATACCTATACTAACATATGGACTGGAAGCAGCAACCCTTACTGGACCAACAAACAGTCGTCTCCAGACAGTAGAAATGAAGTTCCTCCGTTCTTACCTTCAAAAGACGAAAATGGACAACTGGGATTGGAAAGGAGCCTGCTGGAGACACTCGAACTCAAGAGATTGAGATGGTATGGTTCACATGAAGAGGATGGGGACACCTCGAGTGTACTTTGTCCAGAGTGTCCCCGGGAAGAGACCAAGAGGAAGACCTCGCGATGTGTGGGAGAAGCAAATTTATAAGGACCTTGAAGCTCGAGATAAGAACTGGCATCAAATACAAGAACAACAGTTATGAATGGACAGGACAAATTGGAGACGGCTCATTTATTAACGCACCCGGCTTGCTGGAGCGAAGAAATTATGATGATGTACAGATATAAAACTACAGCCACACACTCAAAATATCTTTTCATCCGATTTTACACGGCACACGACCGCTTTTAACCAACACACACCAATCCAAACTGGAGTATTCCTTGATCTGGAAGATGGACATTGGTACCTTTTCATATATGGTACACTCACATCTGGTCAAGACCAATATCTCATCCACTGCTAGAAACAAAGTCTAGCAGGAGCTTGGGCATCATGGTCACTTAGTCACGTGTTCTTGTGTGTGTGTAGAATTTGTTATTGTTGTGTATGTAGTAGTAGTGGGTGTATTTGTAATTCAGGCGAGGATTGGGATGGAGGTGGCTGTGGCCTTGGAAGGAGATGTGATGGCGCAGTGGTCAAGCTGTTGGCCTCTCACCACGGTGGACCGGGTTCGATTCCCGGTCAATGCACGTGAGATTTTCGAAGTGAAATGCCATGTCCTGTGGTTCGGATTCCACATAAAAAGGAGGTCCCGTGGCTCATGATTGCGTGACTAACGGTCACGTAAAACTAAAAGCTTCCTTTTTAAACTTGGGAGCCATCCCAGCATTTGTCGGTAATAGAAAAGTGAAACCATGGAAAACCACTTCTAGGATGGCCAAGAAAGAAATTGAACCCATTTCAGTTTTTCCTCACGAGGCCGAGTAAACCCTGTTTCAAGCTCGCAGACCAGAGCCGGGAATTGAACCTGGACCTCTGGGGCGACAGCCAAGAATGCTAGCTGCTACACCATGAGGTGTTCTCCAGACATCTTGGTCATCAACACCAGGTAGTTGGATGTGTGTTGAATTTGTCTGATAACCTGAATTTCTGTTGGGACCATAGTAGAGATAAGGTACCATCCTAGAATTTGCTTAGAGAGAGTATAGGATATCCTGGGGAAATACACGCTCAGGAAGGCGACTGTCAACATTCACTATCCTGTAGAAGTAGCAGACAAATAAGACAATTATTAGGGAGTAGGCCTCCTGATTCGACTGCCGTCTCATTTTCAAGTATCATTCAATAGGTAGGACAAAAGTGCTGGAGACAGGAGAGAATGGAAGGAATGTATTATCTGCTGAATCTCATGCCAATCCTTGTCATACCATTTGAGAAGGTGATTGCTTATGGTGCCATCTATGGGAGAGTCAGCGAACACGTCGTGGAACCCTCTGGTGACTTGGTCCATTCTAGAACATATCCAAGAATGAAAAGAGTTCGTTCGTCTCTATGATCTCTACGATTGTGGCAGAGCAATCAACTTTCATTTAGCAAAGCAGTGCAATGTTTTAGTGGGTCGAACCTCTAGATCACTTGTAACACATTACAGTCGACTAGGTTCATTGCAATGTTTTTAATTTCAAATCATGAATAAGTCAAAACTTTTTGCATAGTCTGTTGAACATGAAAATGAAATAGTCTAATTAGAAATCTGGAACAATTAAGAGTCTTTTGTTGGTTCATTCCACTTTGAATTAATCAAGTTTGACTGTATTACATTGAGCAATAGAATATGGAAGAGCTCAGAACCCTTGGAAAATGAGGACGTCACCTCGCAATCTTTAAGCCGAAGGGTTGGGCAGCAGTCACTTGGTAGGCCATCATGGCCCTTCATGGGCTGTGGTGTCACAGTGGGTGGGGATGGTTGGTTGCTTCCTCAGTTTAGGGACTGCGACAACTCTGTCGTGCAGGCTCATGTACTTTGGGTGTGTGTAGAATCTGTCTGATAACTGGTGATAATTGTGATGACTCTATTAGTGTGTGTTATCCGTTTCTAATTCAAGTAAGGACTGCAGACGATTAATTTTTTCAAGTATAGTAGTTCCTACTTTTGCTACCGAATGCTACCCTCTACGACACCTAGCTTGCGGATTTGGCTACTAGATGGCATCGCAGTCAGCACCTGGCCAAACGTTGGAACTAATAGTGTGTTATCAATCCTAAACGACAAATTTTGGCTTCACACAAGTGTAGTTAGTGGAAGGATCTTTTTCATGCCATAAATCTATGACATGGGACCGCCGGCTTAACTTCCCCTCCGAAGGAAGGCAAACTGAGGGATTTTTAACGCTCTTAAAAAATCCGACGACTTCGGCCGGGTTTGAACCCGCGACCTTGGGCATAGAAGCTCAGCATGCTACCAACTTCGCCACTGAAGCCGGCACAGTGGGGGGGAAAGAGTAATACTAGATGGATTATGGAACTTAATGAAGATATGAGGGGATTACAAATGACTATTGAGGATTTAAAAAACAAAATAGCACACAAAATTAAGAAACTCCAAGATAAACAAAGCGCACTACAAACTAAGATCAACAAACGAACACTAGGAAGTGAGATTTCAGATGAAGAAAGAAGAATGAATGAGGAAGTACTGGGCTGATAGAAAAACAAAATTCCTTTGTACAGAACTGGCTCAAGTGGTCCAATGAAGGTTCGCAGGGCCAACGTTCCGCTTGCACCTAAACCAGAACTCTACGGAGCGACCTGTGGATGACATTTCATTAATTTAATCTTGTAATTACCAAATGAGATATGAGAGGACGCAACACTATGGTAGATACTGCCTACCAACTGAAGGTTGATGGGAGAAGGCCCAAACAACGGTGGAAAGATGCTATCAACACCGATATGAAAGCTGCAAATCTACAACCAGAATAAGCAGCTGACCGAGTGAAGTGGCGCTCCATGATCTGAAAAGCGGACCCCATCCCAATGGGAAAACGCTAAGAAAAACAAGAGATGTGCCTTTCCCCGCCCATCAAAACTCTCATTGTCTTGACCGAGAATCGAACCCGCTATTTACACAGTGAAATAACTGTGTATAAATCTATAAAGGGGGGGGGGGAATGTGAAAATGAATCAAGTCATTGGGCTGGGAAAGAATAGGACAGCCACACACATTGCAATCTTCAAGGGTGAGCATGAAACTGGGCAAGCAGTCATGGCTTATACAAGGGACTAGAGTTTAAAATGGGAAACCAAGGACTGTCAGTGGTGAGGTTTGAAACCAGAAGAGACTGGCCCATTGGAACTGTGTCTTCACACACTTGAGCTACTGCCGTCGGCAATAAGATGACCTCTCTACACAGTAATTTGTTTGGGACCAGGTCACTTCCGCCTTGAGCGGATTTCACTTTAGTACTGTATTTACTCGCGTAATTTTCCCTCCCTGATTTTTAGAACGAAAATTTGGAAGGGAAAAAAAATGCATATTCCCCCTCCCCCTCGTTTTATCTATGTTTTCCACTAGTTGCAAACCACGGACTTATCTCGTCTTTGTGATTCATGTATGTCCTTGACATTCATAATGGTTTCAGTTTTTCTGTATTGATTCACTATCATATATATTATTTCGGTAGTATAGATCCCTCCTGCGGCGCTCACAAGCGACCGATCATGACAAATGAGCATTCAAATGAAAGAGAATAGACATTAGCAGTGACGAATTGTACTCTAATTTCATAAATATCCATAATTTCTTTTAAAAATAAAAAAAAAATAAAAAATGTACGAAATGTGTGATTTGCAGATACTGTTGCTGTAGGAAAATACGCTCCATAATTGCTGTCCACTTCACATTTTGGTTGCTGTGACGCCTGTTTCATGTCATTTTAACATTCTGAGGTCTTTCCTTCATCATCTTGCATGGATTTCAGAAACAGTAAATCGAAGGAATGAGTACTTAAATCGTATAATTTCATAAATATCGAATAACGATGAGTGTTATGATGATCCAATTTTCAGTGATTGCCTTCTTAAGTTAGGGAACGTAGAACTTAGAATTCTAACTGAAATGTAAATAGTGTAAATTTGGTTGAAATAAAAACACAACCTTTCTCCTTAAGTCTCACATTATAAACCCATTGGGGAAAGTGTGGTTTATGAAAATGCGAGATTTCTCGCACGAGTCCGCTAGTCATAAATACAATTTTTAAAAAATAGTACGGTATTGAAAAGTGGGCAGTTAAATTTATGATTTGTGATTCATGCCGATGTACGGAAATCGAGAACTACACTCACCGGCATAAAAAGCGAAACACTATGAATTTCAGACAAAACTCGATGTTGGACCACTTCAAACCTTGTATTAACCCCCTTAGTGTCACGCGCCGATCAGATCGGCTCTCGCTGCTCGCGCCAAAAGTGCCAAAGCCGATTGAATCGGTGCGCTGTTTATCTTATATTTGCAGATTTCTCTAGGCATATGTCCGTGATTATTTCATACTGTTGGAAAGGTGAGGTTCCAGGCTTGCCTGTGAGGTGTTTAATTTTTTCCTTTGAAGTCTGTTACGCGATAGGTTTGAGTTTGTATCCACGCCCTCCCTTAGCGCTCCCCCAATCACGCACGTTCCCGCCAAAATTGTGGAGCAGTTGTTTTCTTCTTGTTGACGTTTTCTGCCTACAGATGTATCTAAGAGCATTATACAGCTGGAAACGTAGTATTTCTTCGAATATGACACTTAGGTGACCTTAATTTAGACTCAAAATTGATTTTTTACAAAGAAAAAATTGAAAAATTGAAAGATTTTCAGAATTAACTCCATTATGAAGGTTTAGATGCAGTATTTACTTTTTCGAACATCATCATCATCATCGGCTTTAACTCGAATCCGAGTATAAATCTTCTTCCTTCAGTCCAGTTTGTGGATGTGTTTACGGTGACTAAAGAGTCCAATCCTGGCATGGAACAAGCGACCACACAAGTCACATAGTATTGCTGGAGGAGGACGTGGTTGGGCTGCTCGAAGTTTCCTAGCTTGACGCTTGGCCTCTTCATGTGTGCGTCGATCCCTTTCAAACGTCTTTACAGTATCCGAGATGGTACGGCGCCAAGTTGAGCGGTCTTCAGCCAGCATGTCCCAGGTTTGTGAATCAAGACCTGTCAATTTCAGGGTCTGCTTAAATTGGTCCTTGTAGCGCCTCTTAGGACCACCATGAGGTCTGGTGCCATAGCATAACTCACCATATAGCATTTGACGAGGTAATCTCACATCATCCATCCGATGGACATGACCAATCCATCTAAATTGGTGACCTATTATGGATGATTCTATGCTGTTGATTTGAGCCTTTTCCAGAACAGCAATATTGGTAATGCGGTCTTCCCATTTAATCCTCAGGATTGATCGAAGTTTTTGTAGGTGGAAACGCTCAAGCTTCCTAAGATCACGTCGGTAAAGGGTCCACGTTTCACAACCATACAACAATGTAGAAATGACTACTGCTTTGTACACCATAAGCTTTGTACTCATAGACAGATCTTTATTCATGAAGACCCGGTGCGCTAATCGTCCATACGCTGCGTGGGCTGCGCCAATTCTCTTATCCACATCCTGCTCACAGGTACAGCTCACAGAGATGGTACTGCCCAGGTACGAGAAGTGGTCAACCTGTTCTAACGGCAAATTTGAGATGGAGATATTGAACTGAGGAAGAGGTGTGCCTGGTGAAGGTTGTGCCAAGACTTTAGTCTTATTGACATTTATGGTAAGACCAAAGCGATCACATGCACTTTTGTAACAATTAACTGACTCTTGCAGCTCTTCTGGTGTGAGAGTTGGTGACGCAGCATCATCTGCATACAACATGTTAGTAACCTTAGTAACCTGAGTTTTCCTCAAGGAGCGGAGACGAGTTAGGTTGAAAAGCCCTCCATCAAAACGATACTTGACCTCCACACCTGGGATCTTTATGGGTGAATCATAAAGCATTGCAGCCAAGTACAGCGCAAAAAGCGTTGGAGCCAGTACACATCCTTGTTTCAGTCCATGGGTAATGGGAAATTCATCGGACATCTTATTCTGATGGCAAACCTGACCTGTCATGCCATCATGGAGAGCCTTGATTAGATCTACAAAACGCTGAGGGCAACCAAACCGCTTCAGCACTGCCCACATGGCTGGTCTTGGAACCGAATCAAATGCCTTTTCCAAGTCATAAAAGACTAAGAAGAGTGGATTCTGTTGTTCTCTACATTTTTCTTGTAGCTGTCTCACACAGAAAATCAAGTCAATTGTGCTTCTGGAAGTTCTAAATCCGCATTGTGACTCTGGGAGGATCTTCTCAGAGATAACCTTGAGGCGGTTAGTAGAATTCTTGCAAGAATCTTCCCCACAATTGATAGCAGTGATATACCACGGTAGTTGCCACAAACACTGCGATCACCCTTTTTAAAGATAGTGACGATAGTGGCATTCTTTAGGTCTCCAGGTACCTTTCTTGATTCCCATATTCTGAGGATAAGGATGAAAATTCTTGTTTTGAGGGAATGACCTCCGGCTTGAATTAGTTCCAGAGGGATGTTATCTGGGCCAGGTGCTTTTCTGGGTTTCAATTGGGTGAGAGCTGCACTGAATTCATGATAAGTAGGAGGTACTGCCAACCACAGTTGTTCAGGTTGTTGCGGCACATCACAGAGGAAGTCTTCAGCAGCTTCTGATGGACGATTTAGGAGATTGGAGAAGTGCTCCTTCCAGCGTTCCAAGATTTCTTGACTATCAGTAAAGGTAGTAGAATTATCAGCGCTTTTCAGTGTACCTGATGATGAGCGAGATGGTCCATATATTTCCTTGAGTACGGCATAGAAGTTCCTCAAGTCTCGAGCATCCGATAGTCTCTGCAGTTCCTGAGCCTTCTGTTGCCACCAAGTATTTTTAATCTGCCTTATCTGCGTCTGGCATTTACCCTTGAGTTTCAGTAGTTTATCTCTCTTTGTGTTGGAAGTTGGGTCTTGTAGATGGGCAAGATAGGCATTCCTTTTGGCATTGATGAGAGACAGAATTTCCTCATTGTTGTCATCAAACCAGTCTTGTCTTTTCCGCACTATAAAACCAATGGTTTCCTCAGCTGACTGTGTGATAATCTTCTGTAATGTGGCCCATTCTTGCTGAATATCATTTGTTACTGGGTTTTCTAATAACTGGGTGACGATCCTGTTTCCAAAATGTTTGTACATGGATTCATCCTGAAGTTTGGATGTATTAAACTTCTTTCTTGGCAAATTTTTGATGTTCCTAGGTGGTTTAGGTCTGATGGATATCCTGAGCTTACATATGAGAAGTTTATGATCTGTCCAACAATCGTCTATATTCCTTGCTGTTCTGGTAATAAGAGTGTCCTTCTTATCACATTGCCGGGTAATGATATAATCAAGAATGTGCCAATGTTTGGAACGAGGATGCATCCACGTGGTTTTGAAGCGGTCAGGTAGCCGGAACTGCGTGTTGGTAATGAAAAGTTCGTGTTCTGCACAAAGACCAAGAAGCAACAGTCCATTGGGATTGCATTTTCCAAGTCCCTGTTTGCCCATCACATTATTCCATAGCCTGTGATCTTTCCCAACTCTGGCATTGAAGTCACCGAGGAGCAAGAGTTTATCTGCAGATGGTACCTTGGAGATGATTTCACTTAGCTGATTATAGAACTGAGCCTTTACTTCATCATCAGAATCTAAGGTAGGAGCATAGGCAGAGATGAGTGTCATAAAGGAACCTCCTGAGAGTGGTATGCGGAGAGTCATGAGCCTTTCGCTGATTGCAATGGGCGTAAGTTGGTGATAATTTACCAGTTTGGTCTTCACAGCGAAGCCCACACCATGAATACGACATTCACCCTCCTCCTTTCCTTTCCAGAAGATGGTATATCCTGTTCCAGATTCAGTAATCTTGCCTTCAGAAGACAGCCTAGTTTCACTGAGAGCAGCAATGTCAACGTTGAGTCTTGATAACTCATGGGTTACGAGAGCTGACCTTCTCTCAGGTCTAATGTTATTGTCCAAATCAAGCAAGGTTCTGATGTTCCATGATCCAATAATCAATTTGTGATTCTTTGCTGTTTTTGAGTTTCGACCGCATGAGGGGTGACCTGCTGAGTGCGGTTGCCCAGCCGGACCAAGATTGTGACTTCCGATGTTTAGCCCACCTTTTCTAGGGCCTTCCCCATGTGGGGTGGGCAGCGGTGATCCTAAATAGGCCTGCCCAAACACAGATGCAGGACCGAATTCCTGAGTAGTCACAGAGTCTCCGGAAGACGACCATCACACATCTGCTGCCAACGTGCAGGTCCGAACTAGGGGCTTCCAGTTACACCCATAACCTGCCCCCACCATCCATATCCCATCGCCGTTGGACTTTAGAAAATAAGTGACTGATGGAAGAATTGCCACTGGCGTGTATTTGTTTAGGGTGGATCACAACTTGCCAGGAAGTGACCCACTCACTATGATCTCGGAGTCGTGTCCTGCGGCACATATGAAATGAGACATGCAAGACCAGACACAGAGACTGCAACGAACTGCCGCAGACTCAAAATATTACTGAGGTGCGCCTTCACAGCCAATTCGTCTGGCATGGCCTCTTCCGCCTTCACGACCGTTGGGAACCATAAAAGTAATGGATTCTTCTTCCGCCCGCTTTGCCGTTGGGTCTAAACACATGTGCCCCATCCGCCAGCTCCGCCGTACCGAAGTTCATCTTCTCCGCCTTCACTGCCGTTGAGGTCTTCACTCGTAACCCTGAGCTGGGACCCTTACCAGATGATACACACCGGGCCAGTGTGCTCTGAGACTCACATAGGCAGGGGCGCCACTCCCTGGGTAGGGCTACCTCCGAAGAGGGTCCCTACCTGCTACCTGCTATTTTTTCGAACATAATGTATGAAAGAATGGGGTATTGGTTATAATGCAAAGCAAAAGTAATGATTCTATCGTTGAAAATGGGGTATTAATGATTTCTTTTCGAATAGTCTGCATGATCATTGAAAATAGCTTGGCATTCTTGGCAAGTATTTCAGGAAATGGCTTGGCACTAAGGGGGTTAATCTAATATTATGACATTACAACAACATGGCAATGAATCATAAGTTAATTACCGCAAATAGCACAATAACTTAATTGATACAAATTATTTATCATAACAATCACAACAGTACACAAACACCAATTTGGAAATGCCGAAACCTGGAATCCATCGTACTGTCCTCCGACCCGTTACACTGTATGATTACGAATGATTACTTAACGACTTAGTCCGTTTGTCCACTTGTTTGCACAACATTTCCACTGGCTCAATAACGGGTATTACCACCTCTAGCTACAGTTACAACTGTGATTCGATCAGACATGCTCAGGATGCAATCAGAAATGTTCTCTTGTGGTATGAGCTCCCATTCTTCCTAGAGATAAGCTCGAAGTCAGGAGAACGACTCCTAGCACGTCTCTCAAGCATATTCCAGACATGCTCTAACGGGTTTAGGTCTGGACTACAAGCAGCCCGCACCATGCGCTCAATTCCGACTTCATCCAGGTACTCACGTACACAGACGGCAACGTGTGGGCGAGCGTTTTCATGCTTCGGGATAAAGTTCTCCCCAAAGACAGGTGCAAAAGGGACGACGTGATGTACTAAAATCTCCTCGATGTACCGGTGGGCTGTCAGGCTCCCATTGTCAACGAACACAAGCTCCATTCGCGTATCCATGGTAATCCCGGCCCAGACCATCACAGAGCCTCCATTGAACGGTTCCTTGCAGAGAAGGTACAGGGTGAATTAGGTTCCCCGGGCCTTCTCCATACTCTCTCCATCCCATCCGGTGCCCTCAAACAGAATCGGGATTCATCCGTTAACAGCACTGAGCTCCTCTGCTCCACAGTCCAGTTTCGATGGACGTTGGCGAATTGCATACAAGCGGCATGGTGCTCACGTCTAAGGAGATGTCCTGTGGCGGGCCTCTTGGACTGTAAATCCACCTTTTACAACCTCCTTCTTACTGTCCTTTCACGGATGTTCGTGCCCCGTACTTTCTGCAAGCGATTTCTGGCCTCCACAGCTGTTGTGTGTCGATCACGAAGAACTTGCATTGCAAGAAAGCGATCATCGCGCTCAGCAGTGCTTCTCCTACAACCAGAACCGGGCCTCCTCGAGTAGATATTGTCCTCGCTGTACCTTTTAACAGTACTGTACACGTTGGAACAAGACGTGCCTATAACGTTTGCCACATAGCGTAAACTGTGCCCATCCTAAACTAATGCCACTGCCCTTGCTGCGTTTTTAGTAGAAAGAGCCATTATGATCCGACTTAGAAGCGAAAATAACTATTGTAGACTAGCCGTAATGTCCACAAAAATACGCGGCCCGAGAACTCACAGCAATTAACCTTACGACAGCCGTCTGTGGTTATTTTTGTCCAAAGGCGGGAAACAGTAATATTGGTGCTGTAATTGTCACGATCAACAATGTTTATCAATTATTGCACTGAAATTTCTCAAATGGGCTAACATTACCATATCACTGCAATGTCACAATATTCAATTTGTACCAGGTTTGAAGCCGCCCAACATTGAGTTATGTCTGAAATTCGTAGTGTTTCGCTTTTTATGCCGGTGAGTGTAGTTTGGAAATTCCAGTTGATGTTTCTCATGCTAGGAGAGGAGGAAGTGTGATAAAGCCCTACGAATGGGACGAATGGCCAGCCATAACTTGCCCTTGTTATCAGCTGTGACTCGCACGCATTCAGTAATCGCCTTCAACAGTGCAGCACGTGCAAAGTGTTTGTTAGTGACGTGATGGGAAAGAAAAACAGTAGTTACGATACACAATTTAAATTGTCTGTAATAGAATTTGCCGAAAATAACGGCATTCGTGCTGCATCTCATGAATTTTCGGTAGCGCCATCACACGTGCGTTACTGGCGGAAGCAGCTGTACCCTTGTACAGGGCACCAAGAAAAGAACTTGATCATTTCGGGGACCAAAATCCGGGAAGCATCCAGAAATTGAAATGAAGTTGTTCCTTATGTACATCAATTGAGAAATGATGGCTTTTCAGTTTCCCACGAGATGCTCCAGTTAAAGGCTATAGAAGTAGCAAAAACCTTGAAAATTCATGATTTTTTAAAGCAAGTAGAGGGTAGCTTAGTCGGTTCATGGAATGGAACAATCTTTCTCTTCGAACAAGGACATCTCTATGCCAGCGACTTCTGAAGGACCACAGTGGATGTGATTCATTGCAGATGACTTCGGAAGAAAGCGACGATGAATGACATGGCAAGTGTATTTCTCTGAAATGAAAGGATTGAGAGTTGTGTAGGCAATTTTACAGATTTTACCCTAATACAGTATTCTAGCCTTTGGTTGTGGCATCATACGCAACCATTAACCCGGCTCAAGGGAGATAGGGTCACCTTCCTTATCCTCCACTTGAGTAATTCTTGTTTGGCGCATCCACGCTGCGGGGGTGGGTATCCTCCACATCAGTAGGCCGGTGTGAAGGAGAGCTAAGTTCAGACAGGGACCCAGTCTCACGGGGTATAACGTGAAACCCATGCCCAGGGTACGGGTGAAGACCTTAACAGCATCTTAGGCAGAGAAGGAGACCTTCAGAATGGTGAAGATGGTGGATGAGGCAACCCATCCTCTCTGGGGGAAATTAGAAGAGGAAACCACTGCCTTGTGGAGAAGAGGGATCTTCAAAGGCTAAGGGAGTAAACCCCAAAAGAAAATCCTCAGATGCGTTAGGCTTAGCAAGCCAGCAGACGAGTAAATTTGTAGTTGCTTTCAATTATAATACAAGCCTCGGATCGAAGAAAAACGGAATTGACATGACTCTGACTACAGTTGCAGCGTATGATGGTAATGCTGATGTTTGTGCAAGTGTTAGATCAGAGAACAAAACCCGATTTGGAACAATAAATATTTTAACACTGAATGACAAGGAAAATGAATTGATTGACCTAATGGAGACACGAAAACTCGACATCCTGGGACTAAGTGAAGTGAAACGGAAGGGAAAAGGAATGAAGAAACTAAATAAGGGGTACACCTTGTACTGGATGGGTAACCGTAAAGAGAAAAGAAATGGAGTGGGCTTTATAGTGAATCAAAATGTTGGACCAATAGCTGAAGTTGAGTATGTAAATGAAAGAATTATAATAATGCAAATACACGTAAATAAGGAACTACTGAAGATAATACAGGTGTATGCTCCACAGACAGGATGTAGCTTGGAAGAAAAAGAAGATTTCCTCAGTGAACTGGAATCACATATTGTTGGAGATGGGATCATGATAATGGGAGATCTAAATGCTCATGTAGGAACTGATAGAATGGGATATGAGAATGTTTTGGGCCCACATGGGTATGGCGATCGAAATGAAGATGGAGAGAAACTGTTGGATTTTTGTGTCAGAAATAACCTGATAATAAAGAACACGTGGTTGAAGAAGAGGAATAGCCATAAGATCAGCCGGTATAGTTGGGATGGACAGTATGGTACTCTCATCGATTTTGTGATAACAGACCGAGAATGGGGAAGATACGTCATGGATGCGAAGATAATCCCCAGTGAAAGTATGGGAGGTGATCACAGGTTATTAATAGTGGATTTAAAACGAGTAAAAATCCCTAAAATTGTACTTAAGAAAAAACCAAAGATCAGGATTTGGGAATTGGAGGAGGAGGACAAAAGGATAGCATTCCAAGAAAGGATAAAAATGAAGCTGCCTAACACAGAAACACAAAGTGGAGAAGAAGAGTGGAACAATTTCAGACAGACATTTGTTGAAGCAGCAGTTGAGGTATGTGGGAAAACAAAAGCAAAGGTTAAGGAAAAGGAGACCCGGTGGTGGACAGACAAAATAAAGCAAGAAATAAAAGAAAGGAACAAGGTGAAGAAAGAAATGGATAAGGAAAAGCAAAAAACGTATCAGAAAGATGAGGATAGGATAGAAAGGTTACATGTGGAATACAAAAGATTAAAACTACAAGTAAAAAGGAGTATCAGGAAAGAAAAAGAGAAATGCTGGGGAGAGTTCACCAACAAAATTGAGCAAGATAGTAGAGGAAATCAGAAACTACTGAATAGAGTAATAAAATCGAAAAGAGCAGACCAAGAAAAAATCAAGGCATTAGAGAGAGAAGATGGTTCCATAGTACATGATGAAAAAGGTCTTCAGAAGGTGATGTCTAAGTATTTTGAAAAGCTTTATAATGGGGATGACTTCCCAGAGGAAGAACGAGATAAGAAAATGGAAATAGATGGAGAAAAAGAAGAGAACCCAATGACATGGTTGGAACTTGAAAGGACAGTGAAAGCAATGAGCAAAGGTAAAGCAAGTGGAAAAGATGAATTCAATGCTGATACGATTAAGGCAGCAGGAAGCATTGGACTACACTGGCTATACCGAACCCTCAATGCCATATGGAAGGATGAAAGGATACCTGAAGATTGGCAACAAGGAAGCATTGTACCACTGTTCAAGAAAGGAAATAGGAAGAAATGTGAAAATTATAGAGGTATAACATTGTTATCACATGGGCTAAAAATAATGGAGAAAGTCATAGGCAAGAGACTGAGGGATATAATAGAACCTCAGTTAGAGGAAGAACAGTATGGCTTTAGACCGAATAGATCAACAATAGACTTGATATTTGCAGTGCGAATGATAATGGAAAAGCATCTAGAAATGAACAAGGAAATCATCTTTATATTTTTGGATGTGGAAAAAGCCTATGATACAGTTAAAAGAAAATATGTATGGGAATGCCTACTGAAAAGGAATGTACCAAAATCACTAATTAACAAGATAAAAATGTTGTACTGTATTATGAGAGTAAGAGCAGTGTACAAGTGGGTAGTGGTGATTCTGAAACATTCTATACAAAAAAAGGCCTCAAGCAAGGAAGTGCACTGTCACCATTATTATTTGTTATATTGATGGATGAAATCATAAAACGTGTAAAACAGAGTATCAGTAGTGATGAAGTGAAGGCAGATGATGTGGTGATTTGGGGAGAGGGAGAAAAGGAGGTACAAAGGAGATTGGACATTTGGAATGAAAAGCTGAAGGAGTTTGGAATGGTAATTAGTAAAAAGAAAACTGTAGTCCTGCACTGTGGAAAAGAGGAAAAGAGAAGCCAAGTGAACATAGATGGAGAATGGTTGGAGAATGTGGAACAGTTCCCATATCTGGGTAGCATTGTTAACGGAGGTAATGAAATCAACCCTGAAATTAACAACAGACTAAGTAAAAGCACAACATTCTATCATCAAGTCAGAGAGCTTTTATGGGATGACAAAGTGCCCAGGAGAACGAAATTAACACTATATAAACAGTACTTCATACCAATTGTAACATACGGACTGGAAACTCTGGTAACTAACAAGAGACAAGATAGTAAGATCCAAGCAGCAGAAATGAAATTTTTAAGAACATCTGTAAAAAAGACAAGAAGAGATAGAATTCAAAATGTTAAAATCAGAGAGGAGCTAAATGTGGAACCGTTAGTACAGAAGATACGGAAAGCAAGACTGAGATGGTTCGGACATGTGAAGAGAATGGGAAAGGAACGAGCGGCAAGAAGGGAGTTGGAAAGAGAAGTTAAGGGTAAGCGATCAGTTGGAAGACCAAGAAGAAGATGGATGGATCAGATTCGGAAGGACATCGGAGAAGCTGGATTGGATGTGGAGGAAGTAATGGAGCAGGAAAAGTGGAAGGACAGAAACGAGTGGAAGAGGCTTGTTAACCACACCCGGGCGACTGGAGTGGGACATTGATGATGATGATGACAGTATTCTAACAGGTATCTGGCTCCTATCTTCAGCGAATTCTTGCGTGACATTTAAAGACGATGGTTTCCATATAATTATTGCTACGGACCGTATTATTGCCTTTGATTATACATAGGGACACTAATTTCGCGACTCGCGAAATTTTCAAAAGTGTTAAATATGACGGGGAGAAAGGCATATAGGATATGTGTTACGAATTTAAATGTAATTTGGAACACTATCTACTCGAGAAATGATGGCATTTCGGCTCCATATAGGAATTTTTAGGTTTACTCACGAAATTTATTGCAACTAGAGAAATAATGCATTAAACCGTTATCCGACTTTTATTACAACCTTTTCAAGGTGTGGATGCGTAACATCAGTCGTATGTGCAGCATCCTACACCTAATTTACCTCTTGTAAAACGTTCAATTATTATGTTAATACATTTTGTTGTTGTTTGAGTCTTCAGTCTTTTGACTGGTTTGATGCAGCTCTCCATGCGTCCCTGTCCTGAGCTAATCGTTTCATCTCTACATAGCTACCACACCCTACATCCGAGGCAATCTGTTTAACATATTCTAACCTTGGTCTACCCCTACAGTTCTTGTCCTCGACCCTTCCTTCCATAACTAAGCTTGCTATTCCTGGGTGTCTTAGTATGTGTCCTACCAACCTATCTCTTCTCTTCATTAGCAGTCGCCAGAAACATCTCTCCTCTCCCACTCGCCTTAATACCTCTTCGTTTGTAACCCTATCTACCCATCTGATCTTCATCATTCTCCTGTAACACCACATTTCAAATGCCTCAATTCTCCTCTTTTCTGCTGCACCAATAGTCCAAGTTTCACTTCCATAGAGCGCCACGCTCCAGAAAAAGGCTTTCAAAAATGACTTCCTAATACCTAAATCTATATTCGATGTCAACAGATTCCTTTTTTGTAGAAAGGCTTTCCTTGCCTGAGCCAACCTACTTTTTATATCCTCTTTGCTTCGTCCATCATTGGTTATTCTGCTTCCTAAGTAACAGAAGTCTCCTACTTCCTTCAGCTTTTCACCTGCCAATTTGATCTCCATAGAGGTTTCTGATTTATTTCGGCTGCATTCCAGTATTTTTGTTTTACATTTATTAATTTTCATCATGAAGTCCTTCCGTAAGACGGAATCCATACCATTCAAAAACTCATTCAAATCCTCAGGCTTGTCGGCCAAGATGACGATGTCATCAGCAAATCTCAGAGTTGAAATTATTTCTCCTTGAATCTTCACTCCCACTTTAAATTTGTCTCCAATTTCCTTCATTGCTTGTTCAATGTAAAGATTGAAAAGTATGGGTGATAAGTTGCAGCCTTGCCTTACACCTTTCTGAATACCAGCTTCTTTCTCATATCCTTCAGCTCGAATGACTGCTGTCTGGTTTCTGTATAGATTGTATATCACCCTCCTATCCCTGTACTTTATTCCAATAGATTTCAAAATGTCAAACAATTTAGTCCAATCAACGTTATCAAAAGCCTTTTCTAAGTCTACAAATGCCATGAACGTTCTCTTATCTTTCCTTATTCTACCTTCCAAAATCAGCCTAAGACTTAGTACAGCTTCCCTTGTTCCTACATTTCTCCTGAAACCAAACTGGTCTTCACCCAACTCCGTTTCGATCTGGCTTTCAATCCTCTTGTAAATTATTCTAGACAGGATCTTTGAAGCATGAGTAATCAAGCTGATTGTACGGTAATCTTCACATCTGTCAGCTCCCACTTTCTTTGGTATAGGGATGATAACATTCTTCTTGAAATCAGGGGGTACCTCACCTGTCTCATAAATCCTACACACCAAGTGAAATAACCTGATCAGACCTTCATCTCCTATGCAGCGTAGCAACTCAATCGGTATATCATCTATGCCTGGTGCTTTGTTCCTGCCTAAGTCCTCTAATGCTCTGTCAAATTCTGATCTCAATATTAAATCTCCCTTTGCATCCTCATCAATTTCCTCCTCCCTTTCCATTACATGATTCTCAATCTCCTTTCCCTTATACAAGCACTCTATGTAAGCTCTCCATCTCTCAAGCTTTTCTTCCCTATCTGTTAGAGGCTTTCCATTTGTGTCCCTAATATTACAGCACTTAGTCTTCTTTTCCCCAAAAGTATTCTTAATCCTTCGATAAGCTGTGTCTACTTTTCCTAATTTCAGACACTTTTCTATACCTGCACATTTCTCTTTCAACCATTCTTCTTTCGCTTCCTTGCACTTCTTGTTAACCTCATTTCTCAGACGTCTGTATTCTGCTTTCCCCTCTTCATCTCTTAGATTCTTGTGTTTCCGCCTTTCATCCATCAATTCTAGTATATCCTGAGTGATCCACGGTTTTCTACCTATTCTTTCTTTCCTACCAATGTTTTCTTCTGCGGATTTTGTTATTTCATTCTTCAAAAGTGCCCATTCGTCTGCAATTGAAGTTTGTTTAGGGGTTTTGATTAGTCCTTCCTTTATACTCTTCTTGAATCTTTCGTTTACATCCTTCTCTTTCAGTCTGTCTATTGCCCACCTTTTTGGCTTTTGACTTTTCTTCAGTTTCTTCAACTTTAATCTGCATTTCATTACAACCAGATTGTGGTCAGAGTTTATGTCAGCACCAGGATATGTTTTACAATCCAAAATCTGGTTTCGAAACCTCTGCTTGACCATAATGAAGTCGATTTGGTAACGCCCTGTATCTCCTGGTCTCATCCATGTGTATATTCTTCTATTGTGGTTATTGAATAAGGTGTTAGCTATGACCAACTCATGTTCGGTGCAGAATTCCGTCAGCCTGCTTCCTCGATCATTCCTTTCACCTAATCCGAAATCTCCTACTATCTTCCCTTCTCTCCCTTTTCCTACCACAGCATTCCAATCTCCCATTACTATAACATTTTCATCACCTTTGATATACCTCAGAATGTCATCTATTTCTTCGTAGACCTTTTCAACATCCTCATCATCAGCTTGACTGGTAGGCATATAGACTTGTACCACTGTGGTGCACGTAGGTTTAGTATCGATTTTTGCTACAATAATCCGTTCACTGTATTGCTCATAATATTCTACCCGCTGTCCAAGTTTCCTACTCAATATGAGACCAACTCCTGCTTGGCCATTGTTTGATTTAGTGCTAATGACCCTATAGTCTCCTGACCAAAAGTCCTGTTCTTCCTGCCAGCGCATTTCACTAATCCCAACCAAATCCAACCTCAACCTATCCATTTCCCTTTCTAAGTTTTCTAACTTTCCACTTCCTAGCAGACTTCTAACATTCCACGCTCCGATACGTAGAATGTCAGATTTCCTCTTTGTCACTTCTGTGATGTTAACCCCCTCTCGAGTAGTCCCCACCCGGAGATCCGAACGGTGGACTAGTTTACCTCCGGATTGAAATTTTACAAGGGAGGAGGCCATCATCACATGTATTTATGCATAGAGAGGTGCATATCCTCGGGAATAGCATTACGGCTGTAGTTTCCCGTTGCTTTCAGCCGTGCAACAGAACGCAGTGTAGCCATTAGTTGGCTTATATTATCAATATCTTAACCGTCTATTAGACTAGTAAAGAATTGAGTTATTCTGAAAGGCTGCTACTCCCTTTCAGAATAAGTAAAAAGCAATTCTACTACAAAATACTAACCTTCTACTAACAATTAAATACCAAAATTCTACTAACGAAAAAAATACAGCAAATACTACTACTAAAACAGTCTGTCACCAGGCCCACTCACATGCACCCTCACCAGACACACTCACACACCACAGTCTAATAGAACAATGACATATATCTAATAATCAAATTAACTTCATACTTACAACTGAATGATATGATATGTAATCACAAATTTTGAGGTTAAGATAGAATTTGTCAGAATGGTTAGATCGAGTACAAATGTGAAGAAGCTGTGGAAAGATAGCCTATGTTTGAGAAAAATATTGCAATCCAGTACAATAAAATGTACACATTAATATTGACTTAAGGTTTATAATCTTCATGACTTATTATACTTCGTCTATAAGGAACAGTGCTAATATGTCACATTATATCACCCTTTTGAAGCCTCCGTGGCTCAGGCGGCAGCACGCCGGCCTCTCACCGCTGGGCCCGTGGTTCAAATCCCGGTCACTCCATGTGAGATTTGTGCTGGACAAAACGGAGGCAGACAGGTTTTTCTCCGGGTACTCCGGTTTTCCCTGTCAAAGTTCATTCCAGCAACACTCTCCACTATCATTTCATTTCATTTCATCTGTCATTCATGTAATCATTGCCCCAGAGGAGTGCGTCAGGCCTCGGCAGCCGGCACAGTTCATATCCTCGCCGCTAGATGGGGGCTTCATTCATTCCATTCCTGACCCGGTCGGAGACTGGAAGCAGGCTGTGGATTTTCATTTTCATATCACCCTTTTATTGTAGTGATTCCATGATATTCGCTATGCTTTCAGGGGTTTGGCGGCTCTTTCTAAATTAGCTTTCCTGTCCAGTCCTGATGGTGCAATGATTTCTCCTAGTTATCTGAAGGAAGACACGTATTTGATTCATCATCTTCATTTCCCCTTTCCCAGCTGACACTGGGTGGGGACAAATATGGTTCCTCTCCACTTTGTTCTGTCGTTCCACCATTCCTCTTCCTAAACGGTGTTCCAATCCAGGTTCCTTTTACTAATGCTATTCTTCACCAAGTCCATCCCGAGATTTTAATTACCGTATATACCCGAATACCTGCCCCCTCATTTTTGAATGAAAATTTTTAAAAAAACTTTTATTTTTATTTTTGTCACTTTTAAATAAATGTATACTATTAATACTCTACTACATATCATTAAATAAAACACAAGAAGGTACACAATCATTTCTTAATAACCAAAATCTATAGTATACATTTTAGCTGGATGCCATGCTACCGTATCACGCAACTCACGAAACTGTAAAACCCGCGCTTCTGCCTGAAACATCTGTTGACCTCGACAAAAAGGCTACTCTCTCCCCCTACCGCCTCGCTTACGAGTTCCGTGTCTCGCGTACCGCACGGCGGTGTGTAAGAAGCGTGCAGTACACAACGACTGAAAATGAGAAAAGAATAAGTTTTACGGCATCCTTCAAGTTGAAAGTGCTAGAACATGCCGCAGAAAATGGAGTGAAAGCGGCGAGTCGTAAGTATGAAGTGCAGCTGTGTATGATTCATTATTGGCGTAACCAGAAGGATAAATTATTGGGAACAAAGAAAACTTGTAAGCCCTTCCGCGGTGTGTAAAAAGGAAAGTACGAAAATGTGGACATAAAAGTTCTGGAGTGGGTTCGAGAAACAAGAGACAACGGTCACGCTGTAAATCACGAAATGATGCCGCGTAACATGCAACACTGCGTAACCTTGAACTCGGGTCTCGCACTGCTGTCCTACCACACTGTAACCAGTCAGCTTTTAGAATGTTGCAAGAACACTTCCCAAGTCGATAGTTCTAGACCATTTGTCGAGGTCTTCGTCGCACGAAAATTTATCAGGATAGTTCACCATGCCACCGAAAGTGTGCTTAGATGAACGAATAAAACAGTTCTCGCAGGACGGAATGAAGAGGTCTGGAGAAGTAATGCTCTGTAGCTTTTGCAATAAAAGAATACCTCGGGAAACTTCTGATGCCGTAAAAAAGTACATTTCTAGCTGCCACCACGTGGAAGCAGCAAAGACACGCAAGCGGCAGACAACAATGTTCGAGGCAGCTGAATGTTCAAAAGGAGCAAAGGTACGTAACATTCAATTGTTATATTACAGTCGAACCTCCATAACTCGAACCTCCATTACTCGAATTTTCAATATCTCGAAGTAATTTCTACTTCCAGGCCATTTGTCCTATTCTTGACGTGTATTTATTTCTCTATTACTCGAAATTCGATTATACGAATTTCTCGATTTTTCGAAGCAAACTTTTCCTCCCTAGAAGCAAAAATTGTTCTCTAACTCGAATTTTGTTCCTAAGCGTTTATATTGCGGCTTATCTGTCCACCCCTGCTCTGACTGCCCACCCCTGCTCTGTTCATTAACCTTTGCTGGTGTGAGAATTCCCAGTGCTGATAAGATTCCACGGGCCATCCCCGCGCATTGCGTCAGCACCAGGAAATCTTGCAGCTTGTATCTGGCTGTTCAGTGTACGCTTACAGCCCTGTAGATGCAATCATGGAGAAACGTAAAGTGAAATGCCTGAGCCTGAGTGAAAAAGTTCGAGTGATAAGTGAAGTGGAGAAAGGTCAGAAAAAGAAGAAGGATATTGCAGCTGAGTATGGAATTCCTCCCAACACATTATCTACAATACTGAAAGATAAAGACAAGATTCGTCTGGCTGTGGATGAAACACGATTTGCACCACAGCGGAAGAGGCTTAAAACTTCAACATTCCCGGAGCTGGAACAAGCAATGATTCAATGGGTGACCCGTGTGAGAGACAAAAACATTCCAATAACCGGTAGCTTAGTTCGTGAACAAGCAGAAAAATTTGCTAAAGACTTCGGTTATGAATCTTTTCAGGCCAGCAGTGGGTGGCTGGAAAAGTTTAAACTTCGGAATGGAATAGTGCAGATGGTAATGTCAGGTGAAAGTGCTGCTGTCAGTTAAGTGGACTGTGAACATTACAAAAAAAAAAACGTTTTACCAGCCCTGTTACAGGAGTACAGTTCTAATGTCGTGTTTAATGCTGACGAGACTGCTTTATTCTACAAATGCCTGCCTGGAAAGACACTGGCCTTTAAGGGTGAAAAGTGTTTTGGTGGTAAAAGAAGTAAAGAAAGGGTTACGGTAATGCTGGGAGCTAATATGACGGGAACAGAAAAACTAAAACTTTTAGTGATCGGAAAATCGGCGAAGCCTCGCTGTTTTTCGGGTGTTTAGTCTTGACCGGTCCTGTACCAAAGCAACCGGAAGTCATGGATGACAAGCTCCATTTACGAATCTTGGCTGCATGGTATTGACAAGAAGTTTCAACATGAACGGAGGAAAGTTCTACTTTTTGTAGACAACTGCCCAGCTCACCCCAAGGTGCTCACTCAGGAGCTGAGAGCAGTGCGCGTGGTCTTCTTGCCACCGAACTTAACATCCAAACTACAGCCAATGGACCAAGGGGTGATTAAAAACTTGAAACATTACTATAGGAAGAGGGCTGTTCAGAGAATTCTGAGAGCAATTGACTCCGAGGAGTCATTAACAGACATCAATCTACTAGAATCGATAACAATGCTAAGTAAACCGTGGGCTGATGTGAAACAGGAAACAATTGCTAAGTGCTTTCGCAAAGCAGGATTTTCGAAAGATTACTCGCAAGCTGCAGAAGACGAAGAGGACGAAGTCATTTCTGTTCCTGAGGAATGGGCGGAATATCAGCAGCTTGTTAATTGCGAAGCTGATTTTGAGAGTTACATAAATGTGGACTGTGATGTTATAGTGGCGGAACAACCTACGGGTATCGTCAACACTGCTGCCGAGCAAGAAGAACTGAAAGAAGACGACGATGGTGATTCCCAACAAGAAGAGTTGGAGCTGCCCTCTCCCGCACCGTCGGCAGATCAGGCGTTAAGTGCAGTGGCTGTTCTTCGATCGTACATACAGAGTCAGCTGTATGTAAATGACAGTGTTTTCGCAGCAATAAATGTTGTTGAAAACTATGTTGAGGAAAAGAAGCGTAACAGTAAAAAACAAAAGAAACTAACGGATTTCTTCCCAAGGTGCTAACGGAGGTACTGTATGTTCCTTTTTTAATCACTGTACGTACGTATTCTGTCTGCTACTGTAAGCTATACGGTATACCTAGGTACAATTGTTATACTGTAATTGAAGTTATGCCATAAAGTACTGTATGAGTTTTTTGTTGTTAAATGCTGTCAGATATTGTTGCACTGTATTCCGTAATGGTTCATAGACAAATGTGATTAAATAACGCGCTAAAGATGCCTAAAATCGGTATTTCTCTATTTCTCGAAATTTCGATAAATCGAAATAAAAATTTTCTCCCGAGGTGATTCGAGATATCGAGGTTCGACTGTATTGTGAATACTTTTATTTTGTTGCGGGTGACGTAATAACCGTGATCTGTTAAGGTACTTCCACACCAAGATGTTTTCGTCAACTTTGTTAATCAACACTGTTAACAAACAATGTTTAGGAACATTTTTGACTGTTAATAAACAAAATAGCATGTTCATTAACTTTTCGAGCATGTTGATAAACAAAATATCTTTAACTTTTGTGAATGAAACTTTCCATTAACTTTTCGTGTTTTCGTTAACATTTCGGTTCACACACGTGCACGGACGCAATTAGAACACGCAAATTCGTAGTGCGGAATATGATGCTTTCTTTTTTCTTTTTTTTCAAATTGACTCCAATCGCAAGCGGAAGTTTTAAATACAGTATTTTTAATTCTGTATGATATTCTTCTTCTTCTTCTACTTTTCCTTCCGCTTTTCCCACACCTGTAGGGTCGCGGGTGCAAACTGCGACGCACAAGTGGATTAGGCTCGTGTTTCACAGGCATATGCCCTTCCCACCGCCAAGCCCCTCTGTGGAGGGATGCATTCACTATTTTATGTTATGTATCTGTGGTGGTTGGTTGTGATGCATGAATTGTTGATAATTTAATTGCACAAACTAATTATTTGATTTTTTCTGACTTTATTAGGCTGCCAAACTGGATTTTGTCTCTTCGACCATAGAGATGATGGTATCAGTTAACATTCCCTTGGAAAAGGCAGATCACCCAGCTTTCAAGGAATGGGTGAAGAAGAACGTTGTAGGCGGTGGAGACCTTCCAGGAAGTTATGTTCTTCGTAGGGATTATTTGCCTCTCTTGGCAAAATCAAGGAAGGAAAAGGTTGTTATGGCCGTACATAACAAACAAGTTGCTGTCATGTGTGATGAAACAACCGACAAGCTGGGCAGGGCAATTTTCGTTGTTCTGCTGTCTACAGTGGAGCCTTCCGCATCACAGGACCAGTATGTGGCGGCAGTCACATCGTTGGAGGCAGTGAATGGACGGACATGTGCTCGAACGATTACAGATGCACTGCGCGACACGAAAGTGAACTATGACCAAGTTGTGGCCTTAGTAACTGACTCGGCCAAATACATGACCTCGTGTTTTAGTGGGCTGTCACTCCTCTTGCCAGAAGACTCTCTTCACATTCAATGCTGGGCACATAAGGTCAATCTGGTTGGTGTTGTGGTGAAAGAATGTCTGTCGTCCCTGAACAAATTAGTTGTTTCCGTTAAGCAAACATTTCTACATGCCAGAAAGAAACAACACGCCTACCGACAGTTCCTGCAGGAGAAAGAATCGGGGGCTGGGATGTTTCTAATTCCTGTTGCCACAAGGTGGAATTCCTGGCTGGAAGCAGTTTAGTGGCTGGCAGATAACTGGACCATTCTTTTCGAGTTTTTCCAAACCAATGATGGAAAAGAATCATTCACCGCTGCATCTTCGCATCTGCAGAATATAACAGAATCGGAGTTACAAGTGCTTTATGTGCAAGCTCTTTTCGTTAAATCTGTAGCATCAGTGATGAAACCTCTATTGCTCAGACTGGAGACGAATTCCAAACCAATTGCTGCATAAGTGTATCCCAAACTTCAGAATTTGAAGAAGCGTTTACAAGTGGTTGCTGCAGGTATGTTCAGCAACAAGGTCCAGGAAGAGCTGGATGCCCTGAAAGGTAATCTTAGGGGCAGAGCGATGGAGGAAATAAAGAAGACGTCAGGCCATATGCATACGAAGTTGGACAACCTGATGTTGGGGGACCCAGCCCGTACATTTTTGGAGCCAGTGTCTGAGCTCTTCTACAGGCAGAATGTCTTGTCGCAGTCTACAGCAGGAGACGAACTGAAGGCCCTATTCAGCAAAATACCATCACTGAAGGGTATTCCCGTTGATGAAGGAGTGCTCGCATATAGGGATCTTCAGGATATTCTGAAGAAGAATGCAGAAATAGCGGTGGAAGATGCTCTTCAGGCAATGCGAGAGGATCACCAACCCTTTGTTGATGGTGCATTAAGGGCACTGTGGGTTCCAGTGTCAAATGTAAATTGTGAAAGATTCTTTTCAAAATTTTCTTGTGTGTTGACAGATTTCAGAACTAATCTAACAATGACAAATTTGGAATTGCTGTCATCCTACAATTATGAATGTAAAACATGAAATGAAGAAGGGAGGTAAAGTTTGTAAATATCTTTTTTGTTTTTAATGTTTGCGATTTCTGTCTTTTGTACCAATAATTATGAAGTTACAATAGAAATATATGAAAGTTCTGACTGCATTTCTATTTCCCCAAGACCTATATTATCTAAGAATTTGTCTTTTCTACCCTAGAATTTTTGTTTTCTACTCAAGAATTTTAATTACCTACCCAAGAATTTTCCCTCGTTACTCAATAATTTTTTTCTCTTTTTACTCAAGAATTCAGCACCATTTCATTCAAGAAATTCGAGTGTCCCTAATTATACATTAAAATTGTGTTATACATATTTTCGATTATTTTGTACTATTTAGCCTAAATAAATGTCGTAACTTAAGTAAGGTCATTATGTTTGATTTTTTCATTTCCAATTTTAATTTAAATTGGCAATTTTCCCTCCCCTTTTCTGAGGTTGAAAAAAAGTAAAGAAAAAGGGTGGGAAAATTACGCGAGTAGATACTGTATGTATGTTTTGGAGAGAAATATCTGAATGCTTACCCCTGGCTGTTTGGAGTGTAGATTACTGATGAAGGCCTTGTATGTGCTGTATGCTGATGAGGCCACACTGACAGCCCCAGACACCAGAGTCTCGGGCAGAATGTGGATCACGTTGCCCAGAGGATCATGAACCGGTGCACCGGCATGTTGCCTGCTGTTACTCTCCCCGCATTGTTGGGAGCCCGCGGTAGACTTGGAGCTGGCTGTAGAATAGGACGTCGAAGAGGACGAGGTGGTGCTCGTCGACGTGGAACGGCGCTGTGTCTCCGGCCCTTGGGACCTTGCCTGGGAGCCGCTTCCTCCAAAATGCTGGGGTTCTATCGGCATGCAATGCCCAGCCATGTCGACTGCATACACTTTTTCTGCCGAACACTGAACGACTTGGGGCTGTAGAGTCTCCGCCTCTGCGTGACAGTGACCCTCCATATCCACAGAGTATACTCTGTTCCCTGGAACTTCCACATTAGCTTTGTCATTGGAAAACTCAATGAGAACCTCAGTGCGTTTGTCGCTCTCCAGGAAAGCATCTTGCAACTGAGCTTGCTCCACTTGGCTCCCTGGAACTGCATTCACTTTGTCATTGGAAAATTCGATGATAATGTCTAAATCAGAGACAGTCACGGTGCGCTCGTCACTCTCCAAGAAAGGACGTGCAGTCTCTCCGGTAGCTTTTCTCAAATAGTCTGGCTTCTCTGACTGATTTGAGAGGATGGAGTGTCGTTCACTCTTCAGGGCCTTTCTCTTACTCTCCTTCATGACCACAGGTACTGTCTCTGAAAGAAAACAAGATTAAAAATTAGGAATGGTTGAAGGGTAGCCTCTGTTATCATCCCAGAGGCTGGTTGTATCCTCAAAGAACACCAACATAGGTTAATGATGATGATGATAATTGTTTTAAGGGGCCTAACATCTAGGTTATCGGCCACTAATGGTCTGGGTGATAGCGAAAATGACAATGACATGGAAACCAGAACGAATATTAAGTGAGACTGAAAATACTTACAAAATGTAAGATTGAAATGACTCACAAAATGGAGAGTGCTAATACTTACAAAAGGGAATTTAAAAGGAAAATACTCAGAAAAGGAATAGATTGCAAAATACGCACAGAATGTAGTTTAGGTTCAAAATATGTAGAGTCGAAATACTTACAAAATGCAATTGAAATTCAAAATACTTACAAAATGCAATTGAAATTGAAAGTACACAATGCAATTTAGATTGAAAAGCCCCCATTTCAGATCTAAAATACTCACAAAGTGCAACTGAAATTGAAATGCTTACAGAATGCAATTGAAATTGAAAATTCTTACAAAATGTATGGTAGATTCAAACTACTCATGTGGATGGACAATACTTACAAAATGTAATTTAGATTCAAAACACCCACAAAATGCAATTGAGAATCACAATACTTACAAAATGCCCACCATACAAAATGCAATTTAGATTGAAAATACTTGCAAAAAACGATTTAGGTTGAAAATACATACAAAATGCAATTGAAATTCAAAATACTCACAAAAGTCCCAGACCCTATATTGAAAGACTTACTAAAAAGCAATTTAGATTGTCATTCCTTACAAAATGCAATCGAGGTTGAAAATACTCGCAAAATGCAATTTAGATCGAAAAGACTTACAAAATGCAACATAGATTGAAAATACCTACAAAAAGGAGTATAGATGCAAAAAATTGGCTAAAGGGAATTTAGATTCACAGGGAGCCAATTAATAAAAACAGTGTGGGAATCTTAAAGAGAAAAGGAAATAGAATGAAAAGAAAACAAGAGGTCTGACCCCTCGAAGAAGAAGAAGGAGAGATCAGGAAAGATGAGACAAGGGCCAATTAAGGCAGGAAAGTGAAAGACTCCCTAGGCCTCGGATACCTTAATACCGTTGGGGTCGGAAAAGAACAAGAGTTGACCAAGGTAGGTCGATAGGAATTAAGACGGAGAGGAGCCCGGCACAAGTAAGTGGAAGTAATGCCGGACTTGGCTGGGGTCCTGTGGTCGTCAACCCATGTCCCACTAGATGTGAGCCCCTGGGGGGAACATCGGTTAAGGCGGCAAAGTAGTTTGTCACCGCTTTCCTCACTGAGCTGGAGCAGCAGTCCGGACCCTTTGATTAGTCATCATCATCATCGGCTTTAACTCGAATCCGAGTATAAATCTTCTTCCTTCAGTCCAGTTTGTGGATGTGTTTACGGTGACTAAAGAGTCCAATCCTGGCATGGAACAAGCGACCACACAAGTCACATAGTATTGCTGGAGGAGGACGTGGTTGGGCTGCTCGAAGTTTCCTAGCTTGACGCTTGGCCTCTTCATGTGTGCGTCGATCCCTTTCAAACGTCTTTACAGTATCCGAGATGGTACGGCGCCAAGTTGAGCGGTCTTCAGCCAGCATGTCCCAGGTTTGTGAATCAAGACCTGTCAATTTCAGGGTCTGCTTAAATTGGTCCTTGTAGCGCCTCTTAGGACCACCATGAGGTCTGGTGCCATAGCATAACTCACCATATAGCATTTGACGAGGTAATCTCACATCATCCATCCGATGGACATGACCAATCCATCTAAATTGGTGACCTATTATGGATGATTCTATGCTGTTGATTTGAGCCTTTTCCAGAACAGCAATATTGGTAATGCGGTCTTCCCATTTAATCCTCAGGATTGATCGAAGTTTTTGTAGGTGGAAACGCTCAAGCTTCCTAAGATCACGTCGGTAAAGGGTCCACGTTTCACAACCATACAACAATGTAGAAATGACTACTGCTTTGTACACCATAAGCTTTGTACTCATAGACAGATCTTTATTCATGAAGACCCGGTGCGCTAATCGTCCATACGCTGCGTGGGCTGCGCCAATTCTCTTATCCACATCCTGCTCACAGGTACAGCTCACAGAGATGGTACTGCCCAGGTACGAGAAGTGGTCTACCTGTTCTAATGGCAAATTTGAGATGGAGATATTGAACTGTGGAAGAGGTGTGCCTGGTGAAGGTTGTGCCAAGACTTTAGTCTTATTGACATTTATGGTAAGACCAAAGCGATCACATGCACTTTTGTAACAATTAACTGACTCTTGCAGCTCTTCTGGTGTGAGAGTTGGTGACGCAGCATCATCTGCATACAACATGTTAGTAACCTTAGTAACCTGAGTTTTCCTCAAGGAGCGGAGACGAGTTAGGTTGAAAAGCCCTCCATCAAAACGATACTTGACCTCCACACCTGGGATCTTTGTGGGTGAATCATAAAGCATTGCAGCCAAGTACAGCGCAAAAAGCGTTGGAGCCAGTACACATCCTTGTTTCAGTCCATGGGTAATGGGAAATTCATCGGACATCTTATTCTGATGGCAAACCTGACCTGTCATGCCATCATGGAGAGCCTTGATTAGATCTACAAAACGCTGAGGGAAACCAAACCACTTCAGCACTGCCCACATGGCTGGTCTTGGAACCGAATCAAATGCCTTTTCCAAGTCATAAAAGACTAAGAAGAGTGGATTCTGTTGTTCTCTACATTTTTCTTGTAGCTGTCTCACACAGAAAATCAAGTCAATTGTGCTTCTGAAAGTTCTAAATCCGCATTGTGACTCTGGGAGGATCTTCTCAGAGATAACCTTGAGGCGGTTAAGTAGAATTCTTGCAAGAATCTTCCCCACAATTGATAGCAGTGATATACCACGGTAGTTGCCACAAACACCGCGATCACCCTTTTTAAAGATAGTGACGATAGTGGCATTCTTTAGGTCTCCAGGTACCTTTCTTGATTCCCATATTCTGAGGATAAGGATGAAAATTCTTGTTTTGAGGGAATGACCTCCGGCTTGAATTAGTTCCAGAGGGATGTTATCTGGGCCAGGTGCTTTTCTGGGTTTCAATTGGGTGAGAGCTGCACTGAATTCATGATAAGTAGGAGGTACTGCCAACCACAGTTGTTCAGGTTGTTGCGGCACATCACAGAGGAAGTCTTCAGCAGCTTCTGATGGACGATTTAGGAGATTGGAGAAGTGCTCCTTCCAGCGTTCCAAGATTTCTTGACTATCAGTAAAGGTAGTAGAATTATCAGCGCTTTTCAGTGTACCTGATGATGAGCGAGATGGTCCATATATTTCCTTGAGTACGGCATAGAAGTTCCTCAAGTCTCGTAGTCTCTGCAGTTCCTGAGCCTTCTGTTGCCACCAAGTATTTTTAATCTGCCTTATCTGCGTCTGGCATTTACCCTTGAGTTTCAGTAGTTTATCTCTCTTTGTGTTGGAAGTTGGGTCTTGTAGATGGGCAAGATAGGCATTCCTTTTGGCATTGATGAGAGACAGAATTTCCTCATTGTTGTCATCAAACCAGTCTTGTCTTTTCCGCACTATAAAACCAATGGTTTCCTCAGCTGACTGTGTGATAATCTTCTGTAATGTAGCCCATTCTTGCTGAATATCATTTGTTACTGGGTTTTCTGATAACTGGGTGACGATCCTGTTTCCAAAATGTTTGTACATGGATTCATCCTGAAGTTTGGATGTATTAAACTTCTTTCTTGGCAAATTTTTGATGTTCCTAGGTGGTTTAGGTCTGATGGATATCCTGAGCTTACATATGAGAAGTTTATGATCTGTCCAACAATCGTCTATATTCCTTGCTGTTCTGGTAATAAGAGTGTCCTTCTTATCACATTGCCGGGTAATGATATAATCAAGAATGTGCCAATGTTTGGAACGAGGATGCATCCACGTGGTTTTGAAGCGGTCAGGTAGCCGGAACTGCGTGTTGGTAATGAAAAGTTCGTGTTCTGCACAAAGACCAAGAAGCAACAGTCCATTGGGATTGCATTTTCCAAGTCCCTGTTTGCCCATCACATTATTCCATAGCCTGTGATCTTTCCCAACTCTGGCATTGAAGTCACCGAGGAGCAAGAGTTTATCTGCAGATGGTACCTTGGAGATGATTTCACTTAGCTGATTATAGAACTGAGCCTTTACTTCATCATCAGAATCTAAGGTAGGAGCATAGGCTGAGATGAGTGTCATAAAGGAACCTCCTGAGAGTGGTATGCGGAGAGTCATGAGCCTTTCGCTGATTGCAATGGGCGTAAGTTGGTGATAATTTACCAGTTTGGTCTTCACAGCGAAGCCCACACCATGAATACGACATTCACCCTCCTCCTTTCCTTTCCAGAAGATGGTAGGTATATCCTGTTCCAGATTCAGTAATCTTGCCTTCAGAAGACAGCCTAGTTTCACTGAGAGCAGCAATGTCAACGTTGAGTCTTGATAACTCATGGGTTACGAGAGCTGACCTTCTCTCAGGTCTAATGTTATTGTCCAAATCAAGCAAGGTTCTGATGTTCCATGATCCAATAATCAATTTGTGATTCTTTGCTGTTTTTGAGTTTCGACCGCATGAGGGGTGACCTGCTGAGTGCGGTTGCCCAGCCGGACCAAGATTGTGACTTCCGATGTTTAGCCCACCTTTTCTAGGGCCTTCCCCATGTGGGGTGGGCAGCGGTGATCCTAAATAGGCCTGCCCAAACACAGATGCAGGACCGAATTCCTGAGTAGTCACAGAGTCTCCGGAAGACGACCATCACACATCTGCTGCCAACGTGCAGGTCCGAACTAGGGGCTTCCAGTTACACCCATAACCTGCCCCCACCATCCATATCCCATCGCCGTTGGACTTTAGAAAATAAGTGACTGATGGAAGAATTGCCACTGGCGTGTATTTGTTTAGGGTGGATCACAACTTGCCAGGAAGTGACCCACTCACTATGATCTCGGAGTCGTGTCCTGCGGCACATATGAAATGAGACATGCAAGACCAGACACAGAGACTGCAACGAACTGCCGCAGACTCAAAATATTACTGAGATGCGCCTTCACAGCCAATTCGTCTGGCATGGCCTCTTCCGCCTTCACGACCGTTGGGAACCATAAAAGTAATGGATTCTTCTTCCGCCCGCTTTGCCGTTGGGCCTAAACACATGTGTCCCATCCGCCAGCTCCGCCGTACCGAAGTTCATCTTCTCCGCCTTCACTGCCGTTGAGGTCTTCACTCGTAACCCTGAGCTGGGACCCTTACCAGATGATACACACCGGGCCAGTGTGCTCTAGGACTCACATAGGCAGGGGCGCCACTCCCTGGGTAGGGCTACCTCCGAAGAGGGTCCCTACCTGCTACCCTTTGATTAGTACCTCTCGCGGCAACCACAGACGATAGTTGTGTCAGAAATGCTATTACTCAGCATCAGCCACACCTTAGGTTTAATTGAGCCTTGCAGCAATGTTAGGGATTAATAAAAATGTTAGCCATAGAGCTGGACTGTTTTCAGCAGCCTATAAACCACACACTATGGACTCACAGATGTGCTTGTGAGAAACCCATGAAATACCATACACTCATTTTCTTGGGTGGTTGTACATTATGTGCAACACAACCATACTTGCGAATCATCCTAATCATACATCTAATATGTACGGTACTTGCAAAGTTTTAATTAAACAATGTTTTACTGCCAGTTAAGACTTGGAGATGAGGAGATAAAATGTTGCAGACAAATTCCAGTATTTAGGTAGTATTCTTTCCTCGGACTACCATACATCAAGAGAATAACAACAGAATACAGAAACCTTCCAATATCTATCAGGCAGTGCGTCAGCTACTTTGGGACGAAACCTTTCCACAAGCTTCCAAGATATACTTAATACCTATACTAACATATGGACTAGAAGCAGCAACCTTTACTGGACCAACAAACAGTCGTCTCCAGACAGTAGAATGAAGTTCCTCCGTTCTTACCTTCAAAAGACGAAAATGGACAACTGGGATTGTAAAGGAGCCTGCTGGAGACACTCGAACTCAAGAGATTGAGATGGTATGGTCACATGAAGAGGATGGGGACACCTCGAGTGTACTTTGTCCAGAGTGTCCCCGGGAAGAGACCAAGAGGAAGACCTCGCGATGTGTGGGAGAAGCAAATTTATAAGGACCTTGAAGCTCGAGATAAGAACTGGCATCAAATACAAGAAAACAGTTATGGATAGACAGGACAAATTGGAGACGGCTTGCTGGAGCGAAGAAACGACGATGATTACTGCCAGTTAGGTAAATTGCTCGCATATAACTCGCCATCGTGTATGTCTCGCACCCCATTTTAAAATTGAAATTGCAGGAAGAAATAATCCATGCATTAATTTCTGTGCCGTCATAAAGATGATAGTAGTAATTTTAAGATAGAACCCCCTTGCACTGACATCACACGTCTTGCCCACGATGTTATTGTTCGTTTCGGCGGCAGTGCTATTGCTTCTTTCACGGTATTCTTTGTCCGTCAGTTGCATAGTCGACAGTACCGGTATTCTGTTTTCGCGTTCCACTGTTGCTTCTCAGTTAAGTGTGATTGTTTTCTTGTGGAAGTCGATCTTTTAGTTACGTAAAAACGCGGAAGTTATACAGCTGGGTATAAAATCAAAGTGATAAAACACGCAGAAGATCGAAAAGATTTACAAAATGCACAGTTGAGAATTCATTGTGACTGAAATTAATATTCGCTACTGGCGTCAACAGAAAGATGAGCTTTAGACCACACGAGATGTGATCGTCTGCTGTATTGTTGGAGCTCCACACACTAAATAACTAATTGTTAGGTTAGAACACATTGTTAGTTATGATAAGCTGATGACAGAAGACAAAATAAAGAAGGCCGTCATTGCATTGCGGGATTGGATTATACGGGCATGGGTTTTTGTGTTGACAGACGTTGTGAAGGACATGGCAAATGCATTGGACGGAAGTTACGATGATGCAGTGTGGGATGAAGATACACGCGAGAATGGCTCGGAGATTGGCAGCAGTGATGGCAGTTAACAATGCCAGTTGTCTTGTTTCAATAATGCAAATTTTATGTTTTTCAGGAATACGGTGTTACGCACACAAATCCCCGCATACATCACGCACCCAATATTTTCACACTTATTTTTGGTCAGAAAAGTGCAAGTTATATGCGAGCAAATACGGTATTTCGAGATCCTTAGTGACTGAAACAAACACTTATTTTTTCTAGCAATAACATTATAATTTAACCAATCAAATTTCAAAATTTTGTATTTTATTAAGTAATAATTAACCCTACCAACCTGGGCCCAATGTCTGGGAAGCCAGGCTCTGCCTGTCACAAGTCAGGACCAAAGGGGAGTGATAGAGGAGTAACACCTCTTTAAAAAACCTTGGTCCAGCTGGGCCCGGCTGGTAGTCCCTTGTAAGGGCCCCTTACCAGGGTTACGGTAAAGTCCTCAACGACAACTGTGGTGGAGAAGGTAGCCTTTGGTACAGCATAGATGGCGGAAGAGGCATCCCAGTGCTCGGGATAAATAGAGCAAAAGGTATCTGTTTTAACTAAACAGATATCAGCATTCACCCGATAACGTCTGTTCCCCATGTTAGGGGCGGTTATCAAAGGCGTCTGTTCCCATATTGGGCGGCCTATTATGATCCATCTGGCGATTCGATCACAGATGTAACATCGAAGGGGAGTAAACCTCCTTCCAAAATAATCTCAACTAAAGACATGATAGTAAACCACAACGGAAAATATACTCCAGGAGGTAAACAATCCTCCATCACAAGAAACTGTGATGCAACTGGGCCTGCGGAGTCTGGAGAGCCCAAAACATCATGTGAGGAAGAGTCGGAGCTTCCTAGAACTTCACGCATAAGACCTAAGCAAAAACATCTGCTAGGCACACTGAACATCAATACGCTCATGAAAACTGGTAAACTGAAACAACTGACAGATGTGCTGAATAGACATAATATCCTCATTCTTGCTTTACAAGAAACTCGATACACCGACGAAGATGCTTTTGAGTCTGAGGGATATAGAATTTACAAAGGGAAAGCTGGCATCAAAACCAAACAAAACAGTACTATACTTGGAACAGCTTTTATGATTAAACAAAACTTAACAGAATCAATAACAAATTTTACATCTTCATCAGAACGAATTTCACTTCTCTCATTTCGATCAGGAAACAAAGGCTATACTATAATCAATGCTCATGCTCCCACCAATGAGGACAATAAGAAAAATCCAGAAAATGTTGAAGAGTTTTGGGAAATGTTGGAACATGAATCATCAAAGATACCTTATCATCACGTTAAAATCTTAGTGGGTGACTTTAATGCACAGATTGGAAGAGAGAGAAAATTTAGAAACATAGTGGGTGACTTCCCAGCTCACAACTGCACTAACAGAAATGGAGAGAGACTCATAAGTTTCTGCAGACTATTTGATCTTAAATTAATGTCAACCTTTTTTAGGAAATTACCGAGGAGAAAGAAAACATGGTGCTCTCCAAATCCACATTTAGGTTCATATCAATTGGATCATGTAGCAATTACAAAACAGAACTTTAGAGAAATCATGAATGTTAGAGTAAGGAGAGGATTAAATATTGATTCTGACCATTTTTTGTCTGAGATCAAAACTAAATTCCAACCAAATAAATCCAAGCCAAAAATTCCAAAAATAGACACAAAAGTTTTATCAGAAAATAAGACTGAATTTATCAATAAACTGCATACTAAAGATAAGAGTAACTGGGAAGAGATCAGAGATGTAATGATAGAATCAGCCAAAGAATTGGGACAGCCTCCAAGGAAAAGGAAACACCGATGGTGGAATACAACATGTGATGCAGCGATCGAACGTAGATTAGCGGCTTGGCAGTTATGGAATTCCAGGAAACGAGAAGATGACTGGATTAATTTTGTAGAGATCAGAAAGCTAACATCCAAAATCATCAGGATAGAGAAACGTAATTATGATAAGAAGCGATTGGAAGAGATAGATATAGATTTTAAAAAGAACAACACCAGACAATTCTACAAAGTATTTCGAGAGGAGATCCAAGGATACAAACCAATGAACCTCCATTTCAAGGATTCAACTGGTAGACTGGTCACTAATAATAAAGACAACTGCGAGTTACTAGCTAAATACTTTGAGGAACTTCTTAATTGCGAGGAACCTTTAGAAAGACTACAGTTTACATCACCACAAAAAGAGAACCCTCCGTCAGAACCACCAACTGTCCAACAAATAGAACAATATATTGACAATCTTAAAAATAATAAGGCACCTGGTGAGGATGGGATACTAACTGAAATGTTGAAACTCGGAGGTAAATTTGTAGCTGAAGCTTTACACAAAGTTATCAAGGAATGTTGGGAAAAAGGAACAATTCCAAATGATTGGAAACAGGCAATAATCCATCCCTTGCACACGAAAGGAGATAAGACAAACCCCAACAATTATAGAGGTATTTCCTTACAGCCAATCGCATACAAAGTTCTTTCTAAAGCACTGCTACACAATCTGGAAGAACAAGCAGAACATACTATCGGCGAATACCAAGCCGGATTTAGAAAAGGGAGATCTTGTCCAGAGCAAATTTTCAATCTCAAAACAATCCTTAGAATCAGAACAATACGTAACCTCAACACAGTTGTATCTTTCATTGATTTCAGAAAGGCTTATGATTCAATAGACAGACAGTCTGTACTCCTAACGCTAGCAGAATTAGGGATAGATAAAAATACCAGACAACTGGTTGAACAAACACTAACAAATACAACCTCAAGAGTTAAATTTCTAAACGACATTTCAGAACCCTTCCAAATCAAAACCGGAGTTAGACAAGGTGATGGACTTTCACCACTTCTATTTAATTTGATATTAAACAAAATCATGAAGGAATGGAAACTTAAATTATGCGAAAGAAACATTGAAGGGGTCCATTTGGGGCAAGGAAAAGGAAGATTTGAGGTGAAATGTCTTGCCTTTGCTGATGACATAGCAATCATTTCAGAAAACAGATTTCAAGCACAAATAATGGTTGAAACCCTACATGAAATAGCAATAAAAACTGGTCTTCAGATTTCGTATGAAAAAAACAAATATATTGAACACAGACACAATGGAGAAAAATATCTAACAACTCAACATGGACAGATTCAAAGAGTTGATAAATTTAAATATTTGGGAGAATGGATCCAGTCAAATGGACTTGATAACACATCCTGCAAGGAGAGATTCAGAAAGATGGAAAATGCCTATAAACTCACCCAACATAGATACAACAAACGATCAATTTCATTCCAGGCAAAAATCAGGCACTACACAACTGTAATTAAACCAGAGGTATTATACGGATCAGAATGTTTAACGTTGAACAAAAGAGGTGAACAAGAGGAACTGGAAAAGAAAGAAAGGAAAATACTTAGGAAAATTTTGGGTCCCCAAAAGAATAAAGATATTTGGATGAAGAGAAAAAATGAAGACCTTTACCGAAATGTGGAAAAAATTACAGACTCAATTAAAAGAAGGAGACTACAATTTTATGGTCACCTCCATAGAATGGATACCAGCAGGCTAACTAAGAAATTTTTTGACTACATCTCCAAATTAAAAAACACCACTAGATGGCTGGAAGAGATACGGTGTGATCTGCAAAAACTGAAGATCACAAATAACATCATTTCTAATAGGGTGGAATTCCGGCGACTGATCACTACTGCAGATTTTTCGATTCTGCAAGTTCCACATCAACCACGGAGAGTGTTATCAACGGAACAGAGGCAGGCCATCAGCCAACGTATGAAGAAGTTTTGGGAAGAAAAGAAAAAACGAAACAATGTACCGTAGTCTTAGGTTCAAAGCGGTCTATAATTGGCCAAATTCTAAATATATATATATATAAGTAATATGCATTAGAAGTTAAATTTGTGTGAAATTATGTCAATACAATAGTAGGTTGGTTGGTTGGATCGTCAGTTTAGGGGCTGCGACAACGCGGTCATGTAGCCCGGAGTACTTTGGGTGTGTGTAGAATCTGTCTGATAACCGGTGCTGAGGCGATGACTGTATTAGTGTGTGCTATCTGTTTTAATTCAAGTAAGGGCTGCAGATGATAATTTCAAGTACGGTAGTTCCTTATTTTGCCACCAAATGCTACTCTCCACGACACTTAGCTTGCGGACTTGGCTACTAGATGGCATTGCAGTAAGCACCTGGCGGCGAACGTTGGAACTAATAGAACGTTATAAATTCTAACCTAGAAATTCTGGCTTCACACAAGTGTAGTTAGTGAAAGGTTCTTTTTCATGTCACAAATCTATGACATGGAACCTCCGGCTTTACTTCCCCTCCGAAGGAAGGCATACTGAGGTATTTTTAACGCTCTTAAGAAATCCCGACGACTTCGGCCGGGTTTGAACCCGTGACCTTCGGCAATACAATAGTATATAGTTATTTAACTAATCATAAACAGGTATCGGCTGTATTCACAAAACCTCGAATTTAATTTTGCCTCAATTCAAAACTGAAAATTACAGGTCCTGGGGCGAAAGTTAAATGGGGGTTTCACTGTATGTATTTCTTTTGCATGTGGCACCTAGAGCTAATTTAAGTACTGCCTGGTAACTGAGCTGCCATCCATTATAACTGAACTAAGGTATCATTCACCACTTACCGACTGATCCTAGTGGAACATCACACAGAAAGCAGGCTGGCATTTGTACCACTACAAAATTATCGTCCTGTTCCGAGTCGGATGAGAAGGAGATGGTGCCGGAAATCACACTCATATTATCAGTATCCGAGTCACTCTCGTACTCAGGATCCGTAGTTTTACAAATGTTTGGCTTTAGTTCTGGTTGATTCACAAAATTGGGTTCTTGTTCAGGTTTTGATTTCACGGGATCTTCAGTTCGAAACTGGGTCTCGTCAGCTGGCTCTGGAAAGGGATGAACAATACATTAGAGAGCGTGTTGATCACACAGCAGTGAGGAGCCTATTTCCAAAAGTCGACATCTGCATTTTCTAAGTTATTGAGAAAAACGAAAAAATGCTTAAACAGCAAAATTCAGGACATTTTATGTCATTCTACTTTTTATGTTTATGTTAGAGTTTGTGCAGGGTGACCGCTGGTTACCTAAAATTATTTGCAACGTTCTATTATAATTTTTTCCCTGTGTTAACACAATGCGGACGGGACCCGAGTTGACTCGTGTTTCGCTAGCCGATCGTTGGTGGCGGGACCCGAGTTAACTCGTGTTCACGGAATACGTACATTCTATGACATCTAACGGAACGTTCTGGAACTAATTATTGGTCAAGGTTGTTTGAACTTCCATGCTGGATTGTTTGGGTATTCTTTGCTGCTATTTCCCGCTATTTTGCGGTTCATTTGTTTCGTTTTCTAACCTCTTGTTTACACGGTATAATGAACCATGTGGTGGGTAACATGGCGCTTCCCAGACTGGCCGTGTGTTTAGATGCAGACGAGATTTTTAACGAATTGTATACGGATAAGTATTCAGATTGCCCCAGTGACGTTGAAGATCGCGAGTTCGATTTTGAAACCTCTTCAGACGAAAGTGTCTCGGGTGACAATGATGATATACGCCCTCCAAAACAACGTGAAGTAGCGGCGGCCGAGAGCGAGGCTGAAAGTGATATTGTGAGTGTAATTGGAAGTGATATTTCTATTTCTACTAATGAATGGGTTGAAAATAGTAGTGCACCGACTTTAGAAGATTTCCCTGGAGTTCCTGGCATAACGGTAAGACCCGATAATCCTCAAAACATTGACGAAGTAGTAGGCCTAATTTTCGGAGATGATTTTTTTGAACTTGTTGCCGAGCAGACGAACTTGTACCACCAGCAAACAGCTTCATCACACAAATTGTCCCCTAAAAGCTTGAAGTGGACTGATGTAACCAGTAGTGAAATGCGAAAATTTTTTGCTTTGTTTATATTGATGGCACAGGTACGAAAGTCATGTTGGAAAGACTACTGGTCAACTGATCCCCTAATTGAAACTCCCATATACTCCAAAACAATGAGCAGAAATAGATTCGAGCAGATCCTCACATTCCTTCATTTCAGTGACAACAGTCAGGCCACACCTGATACAAATAGGCTTCACAAAGTTCAGCCCCTTTTAGATTACTTCCTGCCAAAATTTCAGACATTATACAAACCCAAACAACAACTGTCATTGGATGAAGGAATGATCCCATGGAGGGGGCGCCTCAAATTTAGGACATATAACCCAGGAAAGTTGACCAAGTATGGTATTTTGGTGAGAATGGTTTGTGAGAGTGACACAGGTTATATCTGCAATATGGAGATATATACAGGAGAGGGAAAGAAACTGGAAGAGACAATTTTATCAGTCATGAGGCCTTTCCTTGGTATGTGGCATCACACATACCAAGATAATTATTATAATAGTGTGTCCACATCTCAAACCCTTCTTGAACATAAAACACGAGTTTGTGGCACAATTAGGGAGAATCGTGGTTTGCCAGGTGAAGTGAAAGTTAGATCTAAGGAACTGAAAAAAGGGGAGATGACTTTTGTACGGAAAGGGGAGGTCCTGCTCGTAGTTTGGAAGGACAAAAGAATTGTTAGAATGGTATCTACTATCCATGATGCCACTATGGAATGTACTGGTAAACGGGACAGAAAGACTGGGCAGGTTATTATGAAACCGAAGTGTATAATTGAGTACAATATGTACATGAAGGGGGTTGATCGAGCAGACCAGTTCTTGGCTTATTTTACTCTCTTGCGTAAGACGATCAAGTGGAGCAAGAAAGTAGGGTTTTATTTAGTGAACTGTGCATTATTTAATGCATTTAGGCTGTATTGTGCCTTGAACAGTCAGAAAAAGTTGAGGTATAAGCAATTTCTGATGGGAGTGGCCAGGGCCTGGATGACTGAAAATCGAGGTGTTTCTGATCCTCAACCATCCACTTCATCGAACCTGTCCAAGAGGGCACCAAGTAAGGACCCTCCTGGTAGGCTTTCAGGGCAGATAAAGGACCACATTCTAGTTGAAATTCCAGCTACAGGACTGAAAAGAAATCCAACAAGAGTGTGCAGAGTGTGTTCCAGTAAGGGCAAACGAAGTGAAACAAGGTACACTTGCAAAAGTTGCTGTGTGCCCCTTCACAGAGGTAATTGCTACACAGCCTACCACACAAGGAAACATTATTAGGACTATTGCAGGAGACTTCCAGCAAATTTCACCAAAATCAGTACAAGGTTAGTAAAGCTAGGCCTATTTATTTATATGCATGCGCTGTAGCACTAAGTTACTCAGAAAATGGCCGGCCACAGGGGTTGAGCAGTGTGATGAGCACCCGGTCAGCAATGTGTTAAATTTAACCTTTTATATATCCTTTTATAAGGATACTATTTATGTTCATTTTCATAAAATTAAACAAAATTTATGGACAGTAAATACTTTTATTTATTACAGAACGCAAAATAGTAACACATATAGTCTCTTACGACAACGTATATCTTTCACAAATTAAATAACTTGAACGTTTCATTGATCACATTTCAAAATAATCACAATTATTTAGGTGCATGTATAATATTTGGTTGGTTCTTAAGTTTAGGGGCTGCGACAACGCGGTCATGTAGCCCCGTGTACTTTGGGTGTGTGTAGAATCTGTCTGATAACCGGTGTTAATTGTGATGACTGTATTAGTGTGTGTATCTGTTTTTTAATTTAAGTACAGACTGCAACTTAGAATTTTTCAAATAGTTCCTACTTTTGCCGCCAAACGCCACCGTCAACGACTACTAGGTCTCGTTCAGAACTTAGCTACTAAACGCCACCGCAGTCGGCTCTTGGCAACGAACGTAGAAACCTAAGAGCGTTGTTTACATTCCTAACCTATCCAATTTTGCTTCACACAGGTGTAATTAGTGGAAGGTTCTTTAATATGCCATAAATCTATGACATGGGACCGCCGGCTTTACTTCCCCTCCGAAGGAAGGCATACTGACGGACTTTTAACGCTCTTAAAAAATCCAACGGCTTTGGCCGGGTTTGAACCCGCTATCTTGGGCATAGAAGTTCAGCATGCTACCAACTACGCCACCGAAGCCGCCTGTATAATATTTAATCACAGATATTTAGGTGACTGAATACGTTTGACGTTCTCTTTCTTCAATGTTTTTATTTTCATTTCCAGCCCATGTTGCTTTGTGCACAAATCTTCCTTTTCTTTATTTAATGCCATTAACACTTCCCTCTCTCGTACCAGCTCAACTGTTCTATTTCCGTTTCCTTCAATAGCGATCTGTTCCTTATCCCTAGCCCCACAAGCTAACGAACCATTTCATCATCAATGTTTATATCTCCACCAGCATCCTGAATTCCATCCCATGCTCTTCTCATTGCTACGAGTTTCCTCGTGAATGCTTTCCACTAACATTTCTTTGTTAATAGAAAAATAAACCTTCACAAAGGCGTTACCAAAAGAAAATATGAGGATGATTTTTATGATCTGCCACACGTCTTTATATTCTTCCAAGCCCTTGAACTGTTTAGCATAGCGTTTAGAAGAGAAAGTGTGCCGACTCCCGAGTTTGCCGTATCTTTAGTATGGGTAGTATGGGTAGACTGCGCAGCGGTTGGTTGTGGCTGGAGACACTTTCTAAGCGCTCGCGAGTTTGAAAACATGGAAATGCTGCCGTGTTTAGTCCTTATTTCTTGGTGTTGAAAAGTGTATGCGATCAAGAAGCGATAGTGAAATAATACATACGTTATGACACTGGTGTGTTTAGTATTTGTAAGCCTTTACACTTATTTCTTTACGTTTGTGCTGTCGAGTGAATTATAACCTGGTAAGATTCGTCAAACAAAACTGTGTAAGTGAATATGCCGTGTTGTTTTGTTCCCGGGTGCCGATCTGGATACGACAAGTCATCTGCAACAGGTAGGCACTTTTTTAGACCTCCAAAAGCCGAAGATGATTTATTTAAATGGACTAAGGCCATTCCGAGGAAAGACGTTAAATTGTCAAGTAAGTCATATGCAGGCTATGTGACAAACATTGCTCCGATAATTTCCTTATAAAAACGGACACTTTCATTATAGAAGGAAAGACAGTCGAAATGGCGAGAAAGAGATGGAGTTTGAAGCCTGGTGCAGTCCCACACTATCTAGCCGGATATATTGTCAAGCAACTAAGGAAAGGGATCAGCTGTGTGAAGTGTGCAACAACCCTTCAAAGTGAAAAGGCCGTCAGACACAACAGCTGCAACTTTCACTAATATAAAGGACTTTGGCACAATAAATGCCCTTAGTTACCTAACTCAACCGTCTGACAGTGTCTTCAACATTCTTTTACAGGTCGAAGTAGTCGTTGAAATGGAATTATCTTCTCTTTCAAATTTGTGGGTTGATATATTTTATGAGTGTTAGGATAGCATTGATGAGATTGTTTTAGGGCCGTGATTTTTTGATGGTGTATGGAACATAAACTGGACCTTATTGGAAAACTCGTTTTTCATTTCATGAAGTGCGCTTTTTCTTTCGTACGAAAGAAATTAGGAAAGAGCAGTCAACTTCTAAGTCTGGAAAATCATCGCGTAAGCTGTCCAAAGCTTCGGACAACTGAGAGCTATAAGTTATATGGGTGAGTTTGTCATTATACTGTATTATATTATATTTACTTTATTTGTGCAGTAATGAATGGTCTGTAGCTTTACGATTTTCACACATTCAGTTACATTTTGACCCCCGTCAGAATGTTTTATTTCCTTATTATATGAACCTATGACGCAATCTGATGTTTCATAATTAACACAACGGACGTTAGCGTTGTATATACTCAGTGCGGAGAATTTTATATTTGGATCATCTTGTCTAATACAACGTAGTGTAAGCTGATAACATTCAGTTACTGAAAAGTAACATTCAACTGCTTGTATTGATTCCGTCCTCACTCAGCGCTAGCCGACGCTAGAGCCACCTAGCGGCTGGACCATACAAACTCCACAAGTCGCGTCACTTTCTCTTCTATACGCTATGTGTTTAGTATAAAAATAATCCAGGCGAGATTTACTCTAGCAAATTGATTAGGCTTGGTCCTTGTTGACACGCAATATAAAACGACAGAACTGAATTATGGCTCGATCTGACAAAAGCACAGTCACATGCTGGCTGGTGTTCCTTGCTTTGTAAATTTTTCCTGTCGTGTGGCTTAGGAGTGTGATTTGGGCAGTTTCGTAAGGTACATTTCTAAAAAAAATCTTTTATACATTTCACCAGTATTATTCATATCATTTTTAGTAACAATTTCTTTCTATTGTGTAACATTTAATTTATATGTGGTCTTTCATTTTATTTTAAATTACATTTTTTGTATTTAGCATGGTAATTTAAACTATTGCCATGCTGATGAAGATATCGAAACATGTACGTTTAAATATTTATTGAACATCATTTCACAGTATTGACAAGGCGGATTTCACAATTACATATTAATAAGCAATTACTATAAATGGCAGAAGAACTCAAGATCTTTTTTGGTTTCCTTTTGAAAAGACAATCAATATTGTACATAATCAGAGAGTTATGGGACAAGGAATTATATTTCACACGGGAAACAGGTTTTCTTTTCTGATTGAATTCCCTCTAGTTACAGAGAATTTTACTTACAGGTGAGAAACAGGTTTTCTTTTCTGATTGAATTCCCTCTAGTTACAGAGAATTTTACTTACAGGTGTCGAGAAGCATGAGATAAGATGGTTGATTGTTGTTGTTATAAGGGTAAGAACAGCAAGGTCATTTTCCCCAAATATGGTGGTTGGTGTACTTACGAGATGTACAACGCGAGCAAGTACGGTAGTAAAATTTTGTAGTAAGTGTTGCCTTCAAGATTGCATGTGTGATCCTAGCTTAGTCTGATGTCATTTGAGGGGGTTGAAACATGACAAGCTGGTGTCAGTAGATTTATTGGCAGGTTAAATATAATGTATTTGCTCCATACCAAGTATACTCCCCAACCCCCAAAAAAACATCCTTCTTAAATATTTCCTTACCTTTGTCTGGCAGGTCATCTTTCTTCCCTACGGGCTCCTCCTTCGAGTCTACCACCACAGCACAGCCTATCCAATGGCCAAATCTGTCTCCCATATGATAGAAATGCCAGTAGGATTCGAATGTCCCCGAATATTCTGAATATCAAATAAAATATATCATTATTCCTTGTAGCATAAATAGAAATAAAATATGGAACAGTTTCTAGCAATACCGTATTTTCTCATATTTTCATAGAAGTGGTCAGTTAAGGGTTGCCTTCAAAACCCAAGATTGCATGTTGGATCCCGGCTTAGTCTGATGGCATTTAAGGGGGTTTTAAATATGACAACCTGGTATTTTCTCATAGTTTATGTGGCAAAAGAAGGGGAAAGAAAAGATAAAAGAAAAATACATGATTGAGGTTTCTTATTTTCATTACAGATTTTTATGCCTTTCGGCATACAGTCTCGTCTGCAAGCCTTGTGAGTGAATAAGTCATTTCAATGATCCCCTTTTACCAGTTAGCGCTGCAACCTCCTCAAATTCCACACCACTCACCGTGAAATCATTCAACACAAAAATCTAACCACCGCCTCCTAGGTCAACCTCTATAGCATAGTTCATTAACCTAGGTAATCCCCCCCTCCCCCGTTCGGCTCAAATGAACAGCCTGATCCCTCAGTATTCAGACGGACTTTCCTGATTTGTTGTCTCGTCATATGTATTCTATACACAGATATTCATAGGATAAATAATTACATGATCTTTTTAAAATCTGCAAATCAAAATCCATCAATCCGTTGCAACATCCCAAAATACATTGAAATGGCAGCCCTGGCTTAGGGCATTTGCGATGGATGCAAAATTATGTTTCCAAGTTCTACGATTGCTACAATTTGAGTTTAATGATATTATTAATTGAATCGCTCGTTGTCGGAAGGCACTAAGTCCAATTTTTAAAGTTTTGAGATAAACACAAAAAAATGTTTTTCCGCTCTTGTACTGAAACATGAGACTTAGTTTTTTGTAAGTGGAAAGTGCACACAAACACCGATATTAAAAAAAAAAGCAGTTCCTTATGTTACTAACATGATGATGATGATAATTGTTGTTTTAAGGGGCCTAACATCTAGGTTAACGGCCCCAATGTGTTACTAACAATTTTATTGACAAAATACGTAACTGGACTTGGTCCATTTCAACTTGGAACGAGCAGAACCTTTGAGAGAGGAATATCATTCACATTCTTAGTTTATTTCCTCTATTTCTATATGAACATATGAATCCGAAAGCCTGAAAAAAAAAAGGTAACATGAATTAAATAACTGTTATTTTCTTCGTGTTGAAACGCACTAACTGCTGGACTAAGTTCCTTTCAACACGAAATAACTAACATGAGGGCTGTGGTAATAGCACAAGCGTTACCAGGACAGGGTTCCATTCAACACTAAAACATCCATCTTGCTTCCTAGGACGCAAAATTGTGGTAAAAATGATTTGTCAAAAATGTGGACTTAGTGCCTTTCAACAACGAGCGATTCATTTCATGATGACGAGGACAGATAAGAGTGAGATATGAAGACATTCGAAAGGAAGTGAATGTACAGAAGCTGAATGATAAGCTGGAGCAGAACAGATTAAGATGGTATGGACATGTGAAAAGGATGAATGATGAAAGAATGCCGAAACAAGTGATGGAGAGACGGATGACTGGACAGAGAGGACGAGAAAGACCTTGAGTACGGTTGATGGAATTGGTGAAGGACAGTGTGAGTGTGGAGTGGAGTTCAGTGGTTGAGGAAGGTTGGTGGTCAGACAGGCTAAAGTGGAGGGTTGTCATATTGGCTCCGACCCAGCCCAAGCTGCAAAACTGAAATTGATGATGATTGATAAAATGTGAAACTGGCTCAAAAAACAAACTTATTAGTTGTGAAGTAGATGCAATATAGTTGATTTTCTAGTAAACAAACAAATTTTAAATAAAATAGAATAAATAAATAAAATCAAAAAGTACAGCAAAAACCTTTTGTTAGCTAAAATTATTTTCCTTGAAGGTCGACAGTGTTTGGAATTCTTCATAAGGAATTTCTTTCACGATCAACAAGTGAAAATGAAAATCCACAGCCTGCTTCCAGTCTCCGACCGGGTCAGGAATGGAATGAATGAAGCCCCCATCTAGCGGCGAGGATATGAACTGTGCCGGCTGTCCGAGGCCTGACGCACTCCTTCTGGGGCAATGATTAAATGAATGACAGATGAAATGAAATGATAGTGGAGAGTGTTGCTGGAATGAAATTTTGACAGGGAAAACCGGAGTACCCGGAGAAAAACCTGTCTGCCTCCGTTTTGTCCAGCACAAATCTCACATGGAGTGACCGGGATTTGAACCACGAACCCAGCGGTGAGAGGCCGGCGTGCTGCTGCCTAAGCCACGGAGGCTTCACGATCAACAAGTAAAATTCAAAATGTTTACTAAACTGAGCATTTGTACGGTGTTAATTTGTATATTTGAATTAATTTTGTTAATTATTTTGGTAAAGCCTCCGTGGCTTAGGTAGCACCACGCCGGCCTTTCACCCCTGGGTCTGTGGTTCAAATCCCGGTCACTCCATGTGAGATTTGTGCTGTACTAGAAAGAGGAGACAGACAGGTTTTTCTCCGGGGACTCCGGTTTTCACTGTCATAAATTTCATTCCAGCAACACTCTCCACTATAATTTCATTTGTCATACATTTAATCATTGCCTCAGAGGAGTGCGACAGGCTTCGGCAACCACCACAGTTCATATCCTCGCAGGTAGATAGGGGGCTTCATTCATTCCATCCCTGAACCGGTCGGATAGACTGGAAACAGGCTGTGGATTTTCATATTATTTTGGTTCCGATTGATACATCCCACAAAATCCCTGTCAGTAACAAAAATACTAAAATGAAATTATTCACAGAAGCTACAAAATACTAAATTCAAAATTAAACATGAAAAAATGTAGGATTTTTAAATGCTAAAATCCACAAACTCTGTGCTTCTTGCACCTCACACCTACCACATTGGAATATATTCACAATCAAGAGCACAATATACGAGTGTGAAGTTGTATTCCTCCCCAACCTACATAGCTGTGAAACCTAGACTCTGACCACTAAGCACAAAAGAAAGCTCCAGCATTGGAAATGCGATTTCTCCACAAAATTGTACATGACAGTAAAAATCACAGCATAAACTTCAGTCTAGATGTTCCACTTTTGCTAGAAAAGAGTCCAGCAGAGCCAGCGGAGAACACGAGGACATGTAAAACTACAATGGTAAAGCAAACCCTCGATGCTCAGAATCCGGGAATAAGGTCACAAGGAAGATGGTAGGATAACTGTGGAAGTATGAGGAGGAATATGGAGGAGAGTAAAAGAGCTGGCTCATAACAGAACCAACAGGCAAAGCCTATGGAAAACCTTGCCATTGCAAGGTACAACATGGCGGACTAAGAAAAAAAGATGGCTGCCCAGTTAAAAAAAAAAAATAGAAAAAGTGTGTTTTTATTTGTTTTTCTTTCTTAACATCCCGTCTGCACTTGCCTTCCAATGTTTTTGTCATTTATCATGTTTCTTTTCCTCTCTACCATTCTGTGTTTACCAATATAGTTTTATACATATATACCGTATATACTCGAATACCACCCGCACATTTTTAAACAAAATCGGACGTGAAAAATTGGGGTGCGGGTCTTATTTGAGTCATCCTGATTTTAAAGATTTAAATTGCCCGCCATACGCGATATCGGGTGTTGCGAGTATCCTCTAGATGGTGCTAGCCTTCTTCCGGCTATCACTTTGTTTTTCCGTAAGCAGGCGGCATCATACTGTCTCGCGCACGTTTTCCGAGTGTAAACATGAGTTCTACGAAGCGTTTGCGGTCGTTTACTGTGAGTGAGAAGCTGAAAGTTGTGAGGGAAGCTGAAATTATTGGAAATTGTGCCGCCGGTAGGAAATATGATATTGACGAGTCATGTATTCGAGATTGGAGAAAGAAAAAAAACGTGTTGCTAACAAGTAGTGGTGCTCGTAGAGCTTTGCGCGGACTGAGTGTACAGTTTCCGGAAATTGAAAAACAACTTTATAAATACGTAACAGAAAGGCGGGAATTGGGAAATGGGGTGTCGACCGAAATGTGTCAATTAAAGGCATTACAGATCGCGAAGGAACTTTCTACGGTAGGGTTTAAAGCAAGCCGAGGATGGATTCAAAATTTTTATAAAAGAAATGGGTTGAGCATACGAAGGCGTACCTCAATTTTGCAGCGTCTTCCTGGTGCCTATGAAGAAAAGTTACTTTCCTTTCAGCGTCACATAATTAAGTTGCGGAAGGAAAATTCGTATTTGCTTTCCCAAATTGGTAATGCAGATCAGACGCCAGTCTACTTTGAAATGCCACTGGACAGTACTGTGAATGTTAAGGGATCTAAAAGTGTGACTATCAGAACAGGTGGTAATGAGAAACAACGGTACACGGTAATGTTGTGTATACTCGCTGACGGAACCAAACTTCCGCCGTACGTTGTTCTCAAGCGAAAGACTCTTCCAAGAAATATACCCGCTGGTGTTATCGTTAGAACTCAGGACTCTGGTTGGATGGACAGTTCACTGGTGGAAGACTGGTTAAAGTGTGTCTGGCAACGTCGCCCTGGTGCTTTATTACGACGAAAGAGCTTGCTTGTTCTGGACAGTTACCGCGGCCATACAACAGACACTGTGAAGAAATTCGTCAAGGATGGTGGTTCGGCCACTATCTTGGCAAACCAGTTTTGTGTTTCCCTATTTGTTTCCACTCTGTGTGGTTGTACATATCTTTATTATTTGTCTTCATTGTATTTATTCATTGTCAAGTTTGTTTTGTTTATGTTGGTTAGTTGTCATGATTCATTTGTTTTGATTACATGTTGTATTCCCACTGCCGGTGTTTCCAGTGGGATATTTTTGCTTAGAAGATATTTTGGTATTCTAAGTTGGCCACTTTGATTCTTCTTCTTTCTCTTTGACTTGTCTTTGAACTTTCTGCTGTGATTGGCTGCTTTCAGCCTATCAGAGGCCTCCTTGCTGTTTGTAGCGACCAATCACGTGTTTCTTCTTCGTCTTTTAAGCTTGTAGCCATGACAGAATGTTGTGCTTTGATACTGGTTGTGATCTATCGACGAATATCCAGTTAATCACTTCTGTAATTGGTGCTATCTTCATAGTAACCGTGCTTAGTGATCATATCCTGCACATGATTCATATTTTTGTTAGGGCAGTGACATTTTGGTGATTTTCGGTCTCATCCGACCATGCTTGTTGTTATCGCTATGCGCCATGTTGACGAATCCTTCAATCCGCGGCGTCGGATAGTTTGTTGTAACATGTTTAATTCTGATCTTCACCTATTGCCTAACAATTTGTCATCACGCGTATGAATATGATTTTGTTTCGTGTGATAAGTAATTCATCGTTTGTCTTGAGGCATGTGCTACAAGGCCATGCACTATCTTCCTGCACCATCACTGAAATGGAGGTTGACACTGGGCTCAACTACTTTACTATTGTAACAATACCGTGCGATTGGCATATCCCGGTATTTGTACGACAGCAACTACTTTGACTTCCTGCGTGTCACTCATAATTTGTTTTATTAACAATTCATTTTTTGGGCTTACGGTATCGGCGCATCACTGTAAGTCAGTCCTGGTTCGACGACACATTCTCGTTCCATGCGACCTGTTTTCATTATTTGTTGCAACTCCACTTGCGTTGCATGTTTAAACTATACCATTCTTTGGAACCGCCTTGTATAGCATGCCGTTCCTTGATGTATTGATCTGCAGCTACGTTCAAGACAATTTATGTGTTTTAGGCTCAAGCCTTACGTGTGTTAATTCCATGCGAGTGTTTCTTCAATTGTGTAAATTTATGCCAGTGTTTCTCATATATTTATGTGCCACCTATTTGATAATATATCTTATTATTAGTAATTGTTTGTGGTCCTTTATGCCTTCCTGGACCTCCTTACTTGGTGACAATGATATTGTCTGGTCCTCCACATGTTTGCTAATTGTTATGCGACCTTTTATAAAGTCAACCCTTTTTATCATTACATCTTTATCTAATGCTTTGGCCAACAAACCCTTATACATGTCCGCTATTACCAGGATACTCTTGGTGGGTTGTTGACTTCCCGCGTTGGCCACTACAAATGGGAAAACCGACCTAGCAATCATCCCGGGTGGGATGACGTCTATGCTACAGCCACTGGATGTCTGCGTGAACCGACCGTTCAAAGCAGCCTTGAAACAGCTGTATACGGAGTGGATGGCGGCCGATAAGCACACTCTGACCCCAACTGGTCGTATTCAGCGCCCGGAAGTTCAGCTGCTCTGTTCGTGGATTTTGACGGCATGGAATCGTATCTCGGGAGATCTCATACGGAAGAGCTTCAAGAAATGTAGTATTTCCAATGCTATGGATGGCAGTGATGACGACATTTTGTGGGAAAGTGATGGTGAAAAAAGTTCCGAAGTTGGTACTTCTGATGACGATGAATGAAGTGTTTGTGTCTTTTATTTGTATTTTTAATTGTTTCTGTGTTATTTTAGGACGACTTCAGAACTGTTGGAAACTATTTTGTAGAAACGCTATTTTGTTTATTTAGTGAAAATGAAAATCCACAGCCTGCTTCCAGTCTCCGACCGGGTCAGGAATGGAATGAATGAAGCCCCCATCTAGCGGCGAGGATATGAACTGTGCCGGCTGCCGAGGCCTGACGCACTCCTCTGGGGCAATGATTAAATGAATAACAGATGAAATGAAATGATAGTGGAGAGTGTTGCTGGAATGAAATTTTGACAGGGAAAACCGGAGTACCCGGAGAAAAACCTGTCTGCCTCCGTTTTGTCCAGCACAGATCTCACTTGGAGTGACCGGGATTTGAACCACGGACCCAGCGGTGAGAGGCCGGCGTGCTGCCGCCTAAGCCACGGAGGCTTACTGTTTATTTAGTAAAGATTGTAAATAGTTTTGAGTAAATTTTTTTAAAATTTTGTTCTTCAAAATCAGGGTGCGGGTCTTATTCAGGGGCGGGTCGTATTCGAGTAAATACGGTATATGGGGTCTTTATTTTTGCTTGGGAAAAAGATTCCGCTCGACCTTGGCCGCCGGCTGTTACAGGTTGGCACCCGCGGTCTCCGGCTGTATTCCTGCGGTAGACGTGTGAGCTCAGAGCTAATTGGGTGTTTTATAAACTTAATGTATATCATATTGTATAGTGTTTTATTGTGATTGTGTCTAGTGCTGTAATGCCGTATGGGAAATATTCATTACTTGAACGAACGTGTATATCTGCACAATACGTAAATAAAGTGCAGGAAATCGTGCGCTACAACAAGACACAAGTTTCGAGTGAAATTTCCAGGGAGACCCATTCCTATAAATCGGACAATAAAACAACTGGTTAAGAGATACAAACGTACAGGTTCAGTAAACAATAAAAATAGATGGAAAGGTCGTTATTTCCTTACTGAAGCTGAATTAACCGGAGTAATCAGAAACTTCATAAGGAGTTGCCAATTATGTTTGGCAGTGGAAGGGGAACATTTTGAGCATCTACTGTAAACACAGAGTAAAAATGCATGGTACTGATTTTAAGCAAGGTATTCTGCCGTACATATGCGCACGCGGTCCCGGCAACTGAGCCGTCACTGGCAGAGCGTGAGAATGTCCTTGTCAAGCAAATATAAAGACCCTGTATATAACCTATGTTTGTTGCTTATGCTCTCAATGTCAGTCTTCTTCTCAGTGCACTTCAAACCAGAAGATCTTATTAGAAAATGCGCTCGTTGTGCACTATTTTAGGCTACAGAAGATCAGTGTGTGTGGCTGTGGAGATGGTCTTTGACTATTTTGTGCTTGTATTACCCTTTTATCCCCCTCTCCACTTGTGCCTGCCTGTCGTCCTTTATGTCCATGATAGTTGTTTTACATGAGAGGCTTGGACATACGAGGTCATTTAGCCCAGTGTATTTGGCTGTGTGTATAGATAAGAATTTTTCGGAAAACCTGTGTTATTGTGGTGCACATACTAGTGTGTTTGTAATTCAGATGAGGATTGGGAAGGAGGCGACCATGGCCTGGAGTAGAAATGGGAAACCACTTCTAGGGTTTCAAACCCACCTCTTCTCAGTTTTGCCTCACGTAGCCCAGCGTATTCCACTCCAGCCCTCAGACCAGAATATATTTCTTATTGAACCCAGACCTCTGGGGCGACAGTCGAAAATGCTACTGTATGTCCACATTGCTATATAGGTTTTTATAAAAATGGGAACTGGAGAAAATACGGTATTTGATTGATTTGGTGGAAACCAGCTCACCAGGTGCTCGGAAGTTCACAGCTATGAGCCCTTTCTCTCCAGGTTCCAATATGGGGCACTTCACAATAGTCTCCTCCGGCTCCAGGCCTACTGTTCCCCACGCTTGGCGCAGTTCCGTCTGAAACACAGTGATGATTCCACATTACTTCATTGAATCATCTGACACACAACTGTACAGTTCCACTCAGTCAACAGGTCTATACCACATCTCTGTTTTGAAATACTTGAGCAACAAGAAAAAATCATCTAGCACCACTTCTACAGAGAATGTGTGTGGAGAAAATGACATTTGGCTGGCAAACCATTCATGAACATTTCTAAAACTAATTTAAATCTATATCAACATCATGCTTACCTTATATACCCGAATATTACCCGCCCCCTCATTTTTGTAAGGAAATTTAAAAAAAAAAAAACTTCATTTTTTATTTTTGACATTTTATTTTAAACAGATGTAATATAGGTATGGGAGGGCCCTAGGAATCAACCTGGGGAGGTCTATAAATATGTAGACCTGGACAAAGGGAGTGTGATGTGATGATACTAACCAACAAAATCAGTAATACAAGGATTCAGCAGAAGAGAATCCTCATAACCTCTCCACTCCAACTCCAAACACTGACCTGCACGTGGTGTCCCCTGCTAAGCTGAGCAACCCAGTGGAAGGTTGGGTAATCAATCCCAGCGGGAAACTGGGTCAGTGAACAGACTAGTGTTGGGGGGGACTGAGAATTATTTTCTCAGTTCTTTCACCTTTCTGAATAACATTCAGGATTGTAATTCGAGGATTTATCCTCCCCTCAAGGTGAAACCTTAGATAGTCGACCATGAAAAGTCATTTGAAGAATAATTCCGCCGTCTGTAATGATAGATTACAGAAAAGACAGCATTCGGATACGGTGGGCTGTCATGCGGAAGATAATGACGAATCGGAGCGTCTGAAAACTCATCAAAAAGCAAACAAACAAATACTACGGAAAATCAAACCTAAACAAGTCTCATTCTTTTCTACACATAATGTTAACTCTCTGGTTCAAACTGGAAAATTGAAGATCATCACGGATATCATGAGAAGTCATAAAATTCTAATTATGGCCCTTCAGGAAATTAGAAATAGTGATCAAGGCCATCTGGAATCACAAGGATATAGACTATATAAAGGAATTCCAGGAAAACGAGTTATGAAAAATTGTCCACAATTTGGTAACGGATTCTTAATAGATCTCAGAATCATTGACTCGATAACAGAATTTAAATCTCAATCCTCCAGACTTACGACCCTAACTTTGAAATCGGCAAATAAAACATATACAATTATTAATGCACATGCTCCTACTAATCAAAAAAACAACACCATTAAGGACAGAGAAGAAGTACAAAAATTCTGGGATCTTTTGGATCAAACTTTAATAAACATCCCTTCATCAAACATCAAAATTCTCCTTGGTGATTTCAATGCGCAACTTGGACAAGAAAGAAGATATAGAGATATAATTGGAAAATGGACAGCACATAAACGAACCAATAAAAATGGTCAAAGATTAGTCGAAATTTGTAGAAACCACAAATTAATCTCTAAATCAACATGTTTTAAAAGACAGCCCCATAAATTGAAAACTTGGAAACATCCTGACTTCAGAAGGGGTGAATGGCAGTTGGATCATGTCTGCATGGATAAATTTCACCATCGCGAAATTCACAATGTCAAGGTTCTAAGGGGAGTTGACTCAGGATCAGACCACTATGTGGTAAAGATAAAAATAAAATTAACTCCAATGGCCAAGAAAAAAACTAATAATAACAATAGGAGGAAATTTGATCCATCTACCTTAATAAAAAATATAGAGTACTGTGAAAGAACAGGAGAAGAGTCTCTCAACACTAAAACATTGGACGAATTAATCACTAAATTAAAATCAATAGCAGAGGAGTTAGCACCAATAAATCCAAGGAAAAAACATGAATGGTGGAATGTAGATTGTGATCAAGCAATAGAGAAAAGACACCAAGCATGGATAAAACATCAAGCTCTAAAGTCAGAAGAATCAAATTTAGAACTAACTATACAAAGAAAATTAACCCATAAAATCATCAGACAAACGAAACGTAATCATCTTAAAAATACACTGGAAAAGATAGAAGACGATTTCAAGAAAAAGCAATCTCGAGATTATTACAAAACATTTGGTAAATATCTAAAAAAATTTGAAGCTCCAACATTAATGTTGAAAAATCAAACAGGAAAGTTAGCACATTCTAACCAAGAAAATACAGAGATCCTTGCAGAAGCATTCGAGAAACTGTTAAATTGTGATGATCCACTGGAAACCCTGCAAGTAAACACTGATACACCTATTTTAACTTCACCTGATTTAATAAATCCTCCAAACATTAATGAAGTAGAACTCGCAATTAAAGAACAAAAAAATTACAAAACTTGTGGCGAAGACTTAGTCTTTGCTGAAATCTGGAAAAATGCTGGTAAACCTGCGATTATAAATCTTCATCAACATCTAGTTAAAATGTGGATTACTGAAGAAATTCCTGCACACTGGACCACAGGAATAATCCATCCATTATTTAAGAAAGGAGACAAAACGAACCCAGATAACTACAGAGGAATTACCCTTCTGGACTGCACATATAAAATTTTCTCTCGTATAATTTACAACAGGATCAAAAACATTCTGGAACCACAACTTGGAGAATATCAAGGGGGATTTCGCCCTTACAGAAGTTGTCCAGACCAAATCCTTAGCCTGAAATTAATAATGGAATATTACAAAAACAGAAATAAGCAACTCTTTATCACTTTTATAGATTTCAAGAAAGCCTATGATAGTATTCATAGACTGACACTGCTAAAAATCCTCAGATCATACGGTCTCCATCCTAAATTGATAAAAATCATTCAATTAACATTATCAAACACAAATTCGAAAGTTAAATTTAGGGGAGAAATATCAACAGCTTTCACAGTAAAAACTGGTCTCAGACAAGGTGATGGATTATCCCCTCTGCTTTTCAATGTGGCTCTTGATTATATCATGAAGGTTTGGCAAAAGGAAAACCCTCCTAAGATCAAAATTGGAACAAAACCATCAATAAAAATAAACTGCTTAGGATTTGCAGATGACTTGGCTCTTTTAGCACTAGACAAGGAAGAGGTTTGTACTCAGATCACTAGTCTCCAAGAAATTGCTCAAGGGATAGGATTACAGATATCCTTTGAAAAAACTGAGATCATGCCTATGAAACCCTTAGATATAAATGAAGTCTATATAAATGATCATAAAATTAACCTAGTTCCTCAATTTAAGTATCTTGGAGAAATTATAACACATAACTTAAACGAAAAAGTAACTTGGATAAATAGAACAAATAAAATGAAAAAGGCACAATCTCTAACCTGGTCAACATATAATAAAAAATGCCTATCAATAGCTACTAAGATCCAACATTATAAAACTGTAACTCTCCCTGAAGCCACTTATGCTTGTGAAACACTGTTCCAAATTAAAAATGAACAAAGAACTGATCAGCTCCTCAAAACGGAAAGAAGAATCATTAGAACGTGCATAAATAAAAAGTATCAGGTTGAGGGAGTCTGGAGGATTCTCCCAAATGAAACTGTCTATCGTGAGATTGATCCAATCACCAGCACAATGAAGAAGAAAAGAATTTCATATTTTTTTCACATCTTACGGCTTCCAGAAAACAGAATTGTACGCCAACTGGTGATGAGAAATCTAGGAAAGAAAACTGGAGGTAAATGGATCCAAGAAATCCAACAAGATCTCAAAGCAGTTGGACTCAAAATAACAGATGCCGAGGAGAAAAATAAAATTAACACCATACTTGAAACTCACAAATTTTCTGCAGAAATGACACACAGAAAGCCTATGGAGATTTCAGATGAGTTGAGAAAATCCCGATCTGAAAGAATGAAAAAGTACTGGAAAGAGCGCAAGAACCAAGCAGTACTACCTTCAAAGAAGAAGTGATTGTGGAACGACTCAAGTGGTCCAATGTGACCAATCAAGATTAATAATAATAATAATAGGTATGGGAAGCAATGAAAGCAAAAGCAGTGAACAAGGAGACAGTGGCAAGAGTGAAAGCACGTACGAGGGAAGCAAAAGCTGTGTAAAGGTGGGAAGGGAGAGAACGGAATGGTTTTAACTGGAGAGTGGTATGAAAAAAGGAAGTGCCCTCTCACCCCTGTTATTTATAGTGGTGATGGATGAGTGGCAAATAGCATTGGGGAAAGGAAACTGAAGGCAATGTTGTTTGCTGATGACCTTCTGGTATGGGGAGAGGATGAGGAAGAAGTACAAGAGCAATTAGATGAGTGGGAGAAGGTAGTGTTATCATATGGGATGAAGTTCTCAGCACAAAAGAGTGAAGTGGTCATCACAACGAGGAGGAAGAACAGACTGGATGTGGGCATAACACTTGGAGGACAGCAGTTGCAGAAAGTAGAATGCTTCAAGTACTTGGGAAGCATAATTGAAGAAAAGGGAAGCAATAGGATGGAAATAAATGAAAGGGGAAGGTGCGCAGTTGGATTTTTCAAGAGTGTTAGGGGGATGATATGGAATAAAGATGTACCACAAAAATGTAAAGGAATCATCTACAAGACCTACTTTGTGCCAATTTTGACATATGGTTCAGAAACATGGGTGATAAAGGAAAGGGACAAGAATAAAATACGAGCAGTGGAGATGAAGTTCCAGAGGAGCAGGGTAGGAGTAACAAGAATGGACAGAGTAAGGAATGAGAGAGTCAGAGAGATGGTAAGAGAGGAACCATTGCAATATATAATAGAAGGATCTAGGCTACAACCTTTGGGTGTGGCGAACCCATCGTACAAATAGCCTAAATATGATAGTGTGCGAGTCGAGGCCTCGGATGGAGGTCCTTGATTCACGCCCCGACCCAGATCACTGGACCCGGGAAAAGAAGAAGAAGAGATCTAGGCTACAATGGTATGGACATGTGAGGAGGATGCGAGAGGAGAGGATACCGAAGATGTTTGGAATGGAAATGAAGGGAAGGAGGCCAAGGGGAAGACCAAGGGACAGATGGACAAAAGGAGTTAAGAAGAGTGTGGAGGAAAGAGAAGTGTGCTGGGACACACTGAAAGACGAGAGATGGTGGATGGACAGGAAACGATGGAGAGGTTTATGTTCCAAGCAGACCCGACCAGTGGTCGGAAACTGCTCACGATGATGATACTATAGGGCGCCAGGAAATGTTCTCCGCAGTGACTGCCAGCTTCTGCCAGAGCTAGCATCAGCAGTTTAGTTGGCAGCACGGTGTCCTTGACAGGGTGAATCCCACACGTGTGGACTGTAGGCTGTCGAAATCGTCAGTGTGTGTTGCAATAAGCGAGAGTATGTGTCATCAGCACTGTTATGAATGGCTGTTGTAAGTACAAAGTTTACTGTTTGTTTTGATACAAGCGCAAGTCGCGCTGCCAACATAACTACTAATGATAGTTCTCGCAGACACATGTTGGCACTGCGCCCTGTATTAATACTGTACTGCAGTAAAACTCGGTTAAGAAGTTCCTGCATAAAAAGTTTTTCCGCTTAAGACATCCGATATTCTCGGTCCCGTGATTGGTCCCAAAAGATACATGTATATTTTTCCCATCCAATTGATCTTAAAGTGTTCCTGCGTAAGAGGTTTTCCCGGTTAAATAGTTCAGATTTTGTATCCCTTTAAAGTATAAGACGTTCACTGAAGACAACCGACTGTTAGAATCAAAACTCGCCAATCTCCGCGGAAGATTCTACCGGTGTTCCGAGTGAAAGGATACAGCAGTTCCAAGTGTTCGAAGGGTCTCCCGTGTATCATCTGACCGAGCGATCTATGTCAACGCTACATGACGTCCGCCATGACGACACCAGCTCATTGGACAGTGTTAACCTTGAAACATGTGTGAGGGGGGGGATGGAAAAAACATGCTTTCATTGTTGTTCTGTGTTTTCTAACTTGTAAGCGAAGCATTGTCAAGCGTACCATAACATTATTGAAATTACGAGAATTGCGTCAGTGAAGTAAAGTGTTCAAATCATAGTGAAAATTAATGGATCTCAGATGAAAGGCATCAAAAGAAAGGCACTTTCGATTAAAGATAAAGTGGACATTATAAGGAAAGTGGAGTTGTCTACTCTTTCGCGTGTTGCTCTGCCAAAGAGTTCGGAATGCCGCAGTCTACTTTGAACGGCATCATAGCAAAAAAAGAAGCGATCTTCGCTTCTGCCGGGAATACTTTGGCAAACTGCAAGAAAATTAAAACCGGGGAATACGACGACATAGAACAAACTCTGCTGGTATGGTTTAAACAGCAGCGAAGTTTAAACATTCCAGAGCGTGCGCTGTGTTCAAAGTTACGCAGTGTTGCAATGTTACACCTAAAATACGAAAAATACGTTTCTAATACCGACCGACTTTTATAAAGTACTTTGCTGTGTACGACCTATGAAGAGATTTCATGTTAGCTATTTCGAACACTTGTTTTATGTTTTCTGATGCCATGCTAACACGCAACTCACAAAACTGACGCTTGTGCTCGGCTTGTGCCACCGGTCAAGCCATTAGACGAAAATAAAGAAGTACACCCAAACAAGCACCATATATCGGATATTCGCGCGTGGCGGGCAATTTAAATCCTTAAAATTTGGATGAATCAATTAATACCCGCACCCCAATTTTTCACGTCCGATTTTGTATAAAAAATTGCGGGTGGTATTCGGGTACATACGGTAAGTTTCTTGCAATTATTTTAAAGCAAATTAGATTCTGTATAATTCCTTTTATGTCAAAGCTTTTAATGGTAATTAACAACAACTACAATTACTACTATGCCAGAACAGGTGAGATCCCAAGAATTTGGCTATGTGGCTGAAGAAACTGGATCCGAGGATCATTTCTACATGTTGCTGCAGAAAGCTGTCATAACTTCAACAAATTGAATTCTCAGTTCCAGCTGAATATTAGTAATTATGGTTTGGTATAACTAGTATGTAGGCCTGAGAATAAAGTATTAACACTATTGTTTTACCACTTTCTCTATGAACCCACTTGGAAATGAATGTTATTACCGTATTTGCTCGCGTATATCTCGCCCCCGATTTTTTTATTTGAAATTTCAGGGGGGAAAAAGTACTCGCATATATCTCGCATTCATTACTGACGCCATCATATAAATGACGGTAATAACCTTGAGGTAGAAACACGTTCGATTTAGCGCGCCACAATAGTCGTCGTTGTCCAGGAACTTACCCGAAGCGTTACTAACAGGAAGAGCGAGCAACAACGAGTTGATCCGAACTTCGATACGAGCCGATTAGGGATCGAGGCGCCGCGTGCTAGCATACGGTGCAGCATGAGTGATAGCACGCTGTACATCGTTAGTCTTCGGCCGCGGTTGGGCAATTTTGCCGCCTTGAGACACGTTCGAATTAGCGATTAGCGCGCCACATAAGTTGCGCAAGTAGGCCTACTGTTACATCGCAGAGAAATGCAATTCAGTCCTCGAATCTGAATGATTTCGTCTTTACGCATTGCGTCGCATTAGAGCTCGGCCGCGTGCAAGCATACGGCGCAGCGTGAATGTTGGCACCCTGTACATTGCTCGCCGCGGCTGGCTAAATCAACTGCCTTGAGACACGTTCGAATTAGCGATTAGCGCGCCTCATCAATTGCGGAAGTAGGCCTACTGTTACATCGCAGAGAAACGCAGTTCAGTCTTCTCGAATCTCAATGATTTCGTCTTTACGCATTGCGTCGCATCAGCGCTCGGCCGCGTGCAAGCATACAGCGCAGCGTGAGTGTTAGCACACTGTACATCGTTCGCCGCATCTTCGGCCGCAGTTGGCTAAATTCGCCGCCTTGAGACACGTTCGAATTAGCGATTAGCACGACTGAAGTTGCGCAAGTAGGCCTACTGTTACATCGCAGAGAAACGCAGTTCAGTCTTCTCGAATCTCAATGATTTCGTCTTTACGATTGCGTTGCATCAGAGCTCGGCCGCGTGCAAGCATGCGGCGCAGCGTGAGTGTTAGCACGCTGTACATCGTTCGCCGCCGCGTCTTCGGCCGCGGTCGGCTAAATTCACCACCTTGAGACACGTTTGAATTAGCGATTAGCGGGCCACAACAGTTGTGCAAGCAGGTCTACTGTTACATCGGAAATTTTGTGTTTTTTCGGGAATATGGTCATTCCCGCGTATATCTCGCACCGAAAATTTTCACACATATTTTCGGTCAAAAAGTGCGAGATATACGCGAGCAAATACGGTCTAGTGTAGTTTGCTCCAGTTCTATGTAATGGAACATTTGTTCCAGTCAACACTTCCCTAGCAATAAAGCTTACCTTGTCTGTCCATGGTAGTGTCCCGGTGTTCATGATCTCCCAGATCTTGGAGAAGCGTTGCCCAGGCTGGATGTGGATGTCAGTCTTAGGACTGTCATTGAGTAAGACAGCATCCATTAGATAGGTGCCCGTCAGCACATCGCTCGACTTCTTGCGCGAAACAGAGCTCACTTTCTTCTCTGGCGCCCGCTCACCTCTTGCCTTTGACTGAGACTTCTTCTCCATCATACGTTTCGTTTTGTTTTCAAGCTTCTCAAGCTTGGTATCCAATTTCTTCTCCAGTTTTTTCTCCCGTTTATGCAGCTTCTCGATCTTCTTCAGCAGTTTGTGATCCCTGTAGATATTCACACATACATAAACATCACCCTATGTAAACAGAACAAAAGGAAGAAAACTAGTTGAATTATAACCCATACTACACTTGAAGGGAGTATGTAACATCCTTGAATATGTGCACCATCTAGATAATATCTTGGATAGGGTCAAAGAGATTGCCTCATTGATTGACGAGGGTACAAAGAAAGTTTGAACACCGAGAAGACCAAGTACTTCGTTGTTAGCAGAGATGGACACGGTGAAATTGACAACATTACAAAGATTCTCTTTCATCAGACTGTTATTCATCAGGTGCTGTAGTACAGTCGGTCACTAAACTAGCTCGCAGTTTCTGAAATTATTGCAGCTAATCTTTGGTCCTGAAATCGTTGATGGGATCTATGTGTCCAATGGATTGGACGTGTCAAACGCATGCTGGACAATATAACAGTGAAGAGAAGGCCTTGGGAGGTTGGCGAGATCAACTGATGGAAGGCCTGACAGCTGGAGTCTACAGGTACACGACTGTAACAGCTGGCAAGTGTGATTGACAGCACCTCGATAAGTATTCTAATAATCATTCTAAGACAAAAATGGTGTTAAGCACTTCCCAGATTCATTGCTGTTATAATTTCGGTTCAATCCTCTACATTATACCCTGGTATTTCTGAATACATTTAATATCTTTGCAACTATTTAAGGGATTTTACTTGAAATTTGGCCCACATGCTTGAACAGTGATTATATTATAAGTTTCATTTCAGATCTTGGCGCCATTACAAGATGGAAAGGAGCAGTTGAAGCTATTAGCAAACTATGCTGTTTAACAGGGAGTCCATCGACATCTCGTGCTTGTGTAACAGTGGTAAAACGCTCTTTTAAAGTGAGTTCGAGCCTTGTGCGAGTAATAATTTTTATTCTGTTATCGTTCTGTAGTGATATAAATAATACAAACTAGTGGACCAGTGCAAGAACTCTCGCATGTGTCTAGACCACCTGTCCGGCTCTAGTGCTATGCGGCTGTACGCGACACAGTTCCACCAGGGGCTATCGTCTTATTTGTTTAAACACACTTTTTTAACAAATAAATATATTTCCGTTGACTTTTTAAGAAATGCAAGATTTTTCCTGTACTATTTAGAGGAAGTACAAAGATTAAGGAAAATGGCCCACCAGACTTTAAGAACGATTCGAAGAAAATATATGAAGGACCAAATAATGGAAATGGACGACAATTTTAAGAAAAATGACACCTGATTGTTTTATAGAGCATTTAAGAATGAAATCACTGGATATTCAGCGCCGAGTTTAAATTTCAAAAGGGAAGATGGTACGCTAGCATTAAACAACAAGGAAAATTGTGATATCTTGGCTGCGTATTTTGAGAAGTTGTTAAATTGTCCAAAACCGACAGACAAGTTGAGTTTCAAATTTACAACACAAAATTTTGACTCTACGCCCCCAGATGTAAATGAAGTTAAATGTATTATCAACTCACTTAAAAATAATAAAGCCTCAGGCAAGGATGGAATAATTGCAGAAATGTGGAAGCTTGTAGATGATGAATTTTTAATAGCGACGACAAATCTATTCCAGAAAATTTGGATTGAGGAAGCAATTCCAGGAGACTGGTTAATCGCCTTAATTCATCCACTACATAAAAAAGGTTCAAAAATTGATGTCAATAGTTATAGGGGGATCTCATTGTTGTCTGTCATATATAAAATATTTGCCAAATTACTTTTAAACAGACTTGAACCACAGATCGAACCACAGCTTGGCGAGTTCCAAGGAGGTTTCAGAAGGAATAGATCGTGTGCAGAACAAATTCTTAGTTTAAAATTGATATTAAAATATTACAACAACAGGCCAAAGAATATCTTTATCTCATTCGTTGATTTTCAGAAAGCGTATGATTCAGTGGATAGGGATACTGTTTTTGACACATTGAAGGAATAAAAAGTTGATCAAAAAACCATAAATTTAATAAAACTTACGTTAACTAATACGATTTCCAGAGTCAAATTTTTAAATGAAGTTAGCGAGCCCTTCGATGTAAAAACTGGGCTAAGACAAGGGGACAGTCTATCACCACTGCTTTTCAATTTGGTCTTGGATAAAGTCACGAGGACGTTTTGGGAGAAGAACGATTCAAGTGCTAAAATTGGTACAAAGAATAAGAACCTCAAAGTCAAAGGTTTAGCATTTGCTGACGACGTAGCGTTGTTTGCTGAATCAGAACAAGAAGCTATTAACCAAATTGATCAGTTAAAAGAAACGGCGGAAAAAGCGGGCTTACAGATTTCGTTGGTAAAAACAGAGATGATGACAAGTGATCAGAAATACACTAAGAAAATGATAAAAACAAATTATGGGAGCATCAGGGTCACTGACCGATTTAAATATCTTGGAGAAATAATTAGTAGCAATGGGACGGATAAATTGGCAATCGAGAACAAAAAAGGGAAATTGGAAAGATTAAATTTTTGTACAAAAAATATATACAATAAAAAGAACCTGTCTATCAATGAAAATTACGACATTTTAATACTGTTGTTAGACCCGTCATCTTGTACGGCATGGAAACTACAAATAAAACCGGAATGGAGAATTTGCTCAAGATAGAAAGAAGAATTTTAAGAAGGATTTATGGTCCTAGGAAAACACAGGAAGGTTATAGACTGAGATCGAATGCAGAAATTTATAGTAAAATCGACAACCTTGAAGTGATGATCAGAAAACGGCGACTTCAGTTCTACGGACATATTGTCCGCATGGATTGCTCAAGGTTAAACAAACAAATTTTTGATAAAATCTGGAACTATAAAGGACAAGGAGGCTATGTAAAACAAATGAAAGAAGAACTTCAAAAATTCAAAATTACTGAAGAAGATTGTCTAAATCGAATAGAGTACAGAAAAGAAAATTTTGGTCCCAAAATTCTTGTCGGGGAGAAGAAAAATCTCAACAGAGGAGAATGGACTGCTGAAAGAAGAGCTGCACAGTCGACCAGGATGAAAGACTTCTGGAAGAGAAAGAAGGAAACTAGAGCTATAAAGAAGTGATATTTGCGTGGTCCTTGTTGACCTGTCCGCGGTGTATATATATATATATTGAGAAGATTTGGAAGATTTCGGTACAAACCACACCTTCTAACTCCTTCTGGTTTAGGAGCTTCAGTTTTGTGAAAAATACACTTTAGCATATTATATAAATAGATGTTAGTTTTGGAACAACACAGCTGCTGGTGTTCTTCTGACTGAGCAGGCAGTAACCCGTACACATCTTGTTCAACACAGTGCATGTACAGCCCATCCTACTCCAGAGCTATTGATTGGATTGATCCCACGAATGCCAACCTTTGAAGACGATGGTGCACCCAGCTGTGGAGATTGTCTTTGACCTTTTTAATTTTTTCCCCTTTATCTCTCCTTCTGTCTGGATCTGCCTGTCACTGTGTTAGTTCTTTTCCTGTCCATTGATTGTATGTCTACCGTGTTGTGTTTTCTTTTGAAGAATTAAATCTAGTCATCATCATCTGGGTAACCTTCCAGCGGGCCGGGTAGGACTTTTATGGACAATATTCCTCCATCTGTTCCTGTCATTATAGAGTTCCTCTGCTTCCACATCTTGCAGTGTTGTTCCTTTCTTGATAAGGTCTGCATTTACATGGTCCAGCCACTTCCCTCTTGGATGTCCAACAGGTATTGCCATTTCCAGGTACTGTCTGGGGATTCTATTCTCCTCCATCCTCTGCACATGCCCTAACCATTTCAACCGTGCAATGCGAAGTCTTTCTTTCATCGTACAGGTCACTTGCATGTCATTCCTAATGCACACATTTTTAATTCTGTCTCTTCTTGTTTTTTACATAGCCGATCGTAAAAATGTCATTTCGCATGCTTGCAGTTTGTTGATGTCTCTTTTCAATAACACACAGGTCTCCAACCCATATGTCATAATTGGTAGGAGGCAAGATTTGAATATTGTTTGTTCGGCTTTTACGGGGACTGCTTTGTCCCACACTAAGTTTCGCACCTGATTGAAGAACGCGGAACCTTTTGTCACTCTGTTCTGGATTTCCAATTTAGCACTCCCCTGGTTCGATACGATACTTCCAAGATAATTGAAGCTTTCTACACATTCAATTAAATCTACTAAACATAGAAAATATGCACAGAGTACAGAAAATACATTTTTCATTATTTTACATAAGGAAGCTTTCTTATAAGAAATTATTTCAATTGTTGCAGCGGAGGTAGGGCCGGCAAGAACACCAAGGTTGAGTTGTTAGATGTAATTTTTTATTTATTATGGAATATACCTGGGTTGATTGAATTAATGAAGAATCTTTATAGTGGTGCTGTCACGCCTCTCCATACCATCCTCCTCCACCCACAGCTTGAAGCTGGTCCGGCACCCTTCCTTACCCTTAGATACCGTATATACCTGAATACCCCCCCCGCACATTTTTATACAAAATCGGAATTGAAAAATTGAGGTGCGGGTATTAATTGAGTCATTCAAATTTTATAGATTTAAATTGCCCGCCTCGCGCAAGTGTCTGCTATATGGTGATAGTGCTTGTTCGGGTGTTCTTGTTTACCATATTTACTCGGCTATAGGACCTCCTTTTATCCTAAATTTTTAGTTCCGAAATTGGGGTGGGGGTACTATAGACGCGAACTTCGTGCAAATCTATTATTTTAGGAAAGGGAGAGAGTACAAATTAGCTATTTTATTTTGGTGCTACATAGTATGATATATTTAATCAAAATAAATGAAGTGCATGCGTATGTCTGCCGGCCAGAAGCATCTCGTTCTTACGTGAATGCGGCAACACCACACATGTGACCGGCCACCTCTCTCATAGCGTGCATATGTCCACCTGCCGGCCACCTGTCGCATGGCGTGAGTCATAGCTCTTATGCACAGAAAGAAACAGACCTCTTTCTTCAAACAAGGTCACGCCTTGTTAGCAATGGAGCTCGCGTACTATTGAATGGTATGGCCCAAGCGGCCAACAATAATCCAACATCTGGTATACGGTACAAAGACAAGTATATTCCATGATTATTGTCAACCACCTCTGAAAAGATATCACACTTTCCCAGCGATTGTTTTGCCTGACGAACCGCCGGCCGTATCCCATCCGCGCGGAGCTGCTCGCGCCGCGCTCCTTGCTAGACAGTGACGGACAGGACTCTCAATAATTAAGGAAGGGGTACTATAAGCGATTTCCAAGAATTTTTTATAAAGGCTCTAGAAAATTAAGGGGGGTACTATAGCAGGGTGTCTACTGTAAGGATGAAGTAAAAATTAGTTACTTTTTAGCTACCTTTTAGTTACCCTTTAGTTAATTTTAGTTACCTTTGAATTCAAGATACATCTGCGGTCTGAAAGCATAGGAGCTCACCACGTGGTGAAGAAAAACAACAATGAACTGTGTTTAAAGCAGTAATTAAAATAAAAATTTTAAAAAAATACTAGATACCGGTATTTATTATCAAATTAGTTGTTTCAGCTAATATGTCGTCTTATGCACAATGCGTTCTTTTAATATCAAGAGGTTGCTCTGCTCTTTACGGTTTGGCGAGTCCTTTGTCCCCGCGGTAGATCACGGAGAAAATGTATGCGACGTTACGTGATTGTCACCGAATTCTGACATCGCAGTCAAGTACGAGAGAAATATCGAGATGTTACACGATCGGCGCTGGTCTCAGCCGTTTGACAAGATTCCCGTAGTTTTCACGATAGAACCCGGAGAAAAATCGCGATTTAGATAAACAGTGTCACTTTTAGTCATTCGACGAGATTTCCATTGTCCTTCAGGTCGGGCACGCAATCAGCGCCACTTGCTGTACGTTACACAAGAATCCAGTTATCCTCGTCATTGAATGTGGAGAAATATCGCGATGTATCGCAATCGCTGCCGCTCTCGGCCATTTTACGTTGTCGAGATATTAAGCAATCGTCCCCGCACCCGGCCATTCAACGATTGTCTGCATATCTGCCCTGATAGAATGGTGGAGGCAAGCTCAAGGTTAGGCATGGTTAAAATTCACGAGTAGTAATGGACAGGTTTTATGTTCGGCGCCGCGATTCCCGCTGTCCCTGCGCCGTGGTTGGGAGTTCATCAGTTCAGGGTGGATCACGAGGAAAATTTAGTATCGCGAAGCTTCGTAGGCAGTCATTTCTAAGTGGGTTGGTGCACTTCTCGCTCCCCGTATGCATTTAAGTATACGGTCATGGGAAAAGTGGCGAGTATGTTTCGGAATGTTTCGTGATGGGTGCCCAATCACCTTTGACAGGATTCCCGCAGTCCTCGTGGTCACAAGTTCACGATAGGGGACGGGTTTTATCAATTTACGCAACTGACGTCGATCTCGGTCCGTTTGACGAGATTCGCGCAGGCAAGTCATATGGTCAGCCGGTCGTCTTTAGGATGTGATTTTGGTGGATGAACGTTCGAAGTAGGTATCGTATCGAATATTGCGAATTATTCCGAGAGGATTGCACGAATAATACAAGAGGGCACATTTTCTTTCGAATGCGAATCACGAATTATATAAGTTATCGAGATAACCAGTTAGATTATACAGTATATCGGATGGAACCAAAGTTCGAAGAAAAAATCGACATATAACTGAATTTCGAATTAACCATACCGGATGTCGCAAATTTACGAGACAGATTTTTTAAATACCAAGTTATTATGTATTTCGAAACTATTTCGTAATTTTTGTTTCGAAACGGTAACATTTCGCAAGATTGCGACATTAAATTATTTTGCGTTATTTCTGGACTTCAATTTGACATAGTCTCCAAATTTAGAGGTCAATAACTGAAATGAGAGGTTTCTGTTTAGTTTCGGAAGTTTTCGCAAATAAACGTTTCGCGAAAAGTCAGGTTTCCTAATAACACAGAAAAATATTTCACACAAAACTAGAAAGTCTTCTTGATGCCGAAAATATACGTTGAATTGATGTATACCAAACAAGGTATCCTCAGTATGCATTTCCTTGAGCTCAGGCACGGGGAAATATAGCTTTAATAAGCAATCGGCGCCGCTTGCGTGAAACTCGCTCCATCGCAATCTCTGAGCCTAGCGGCGCGAATTTAAATGATTCAACCCGACTTCAGAAATTTTTCGTTACCCTTTTGTAAAATTCGTTACTTTCGTTACCCGTTTGTAAAATTCGTTACTTTTTCGTTACTTCCGTTACTTTTGTTACCGGTAGACACCCTGTATAGGCGAGGAGGTCCTATAGCTGAGTAAATAAATTTGTTTAAAATGAAGAGGCATTTTTTTTTAAATTTCCATACAATAATGAGGGTGCGGGGATTATTCAGGGGCGAGTAATATTCGGGTAAATACGGTATCTTAAAGGGGAGACTTAAGCCACGGAAGGGGTGGACAGCCATCACTATCAACTCTTACCATTGCTGTCAGTTTTCAGGAGAAATATAAAAACACACCTTGAGTCACTTCCCAGAGCACCATCTGAAGAATCTTCATCACACACCTTTTTCTTCTTGGTCTTGGTGGGTGGCCACGGTGGACAGTTCTTATCTGTAGTGCAGTGAGTCCCCAGTGGGTCATCTAACAACTGTTTCATCCCATGTAGCACTCGGGCAGTCACTTCCGTCACCATCTCAGTCTTGAGCTGAAACGAGAGAACCATCCATTACTAAATGCCAAATAAAACTTGATAATTCTGAGACATTCACAGCCATTATTGGCATTAAAGTTTATTGCTGATTCAGTCAGGAGCTTTGCGACATTGTGGTCTTGTAGCCGTGCATGTAATGTGTCTGACAACCTGTGCTATTGTGGTTGCATGTATATTTTTAAATGGAAATAGGATTGAGTAGCAGGCAGCCTTAGCCTTAATTTATGTACCATACAATGGAAAACCCCTTCTAGGATGGCTGAGATGGGAACTGAACTCAGTTCTGCCTCACGAGGCTGAGTGTATCCAGTTCCAGCCCTAAAACTAGGATTACATTTCTTAGTAGAGCCGGGAATTGAACCCAGACCTCAGGGGTGACAGCCACTGTACCATGACAGGAATATGATGAGCGAGTGGTTACGATGGTTGTTATAAGGCACGGGTCGGCAACACGTAGATCGCGAGTGCTTATTTAGTAGATCGCGCGAGTACTGAGAGTGCAGGAGAAAAATTATTGAATAAAATGGACAATTGTTTTTCGTAGCAGAGAAAAGGCGTGTTCGTTCGAAACAAGTTTGTAGAACTAGTAGCAACATCTACCTTGAACCTCAGATTGTTTTTCTCGCATTAGTTAAAACAGCCGCTACTTGTCTCTACACTGTTTCATTTATCTTTGTGCAATGTGTTGTATTGGTTCAGTACGTGTCTGGAGAAGGCGGTGTGTAATTTGAAAGAAAGCTTCTTCCAAATTAACAGGCAGTGAGTTTCATGCCTCGTGCTGTTTATTGTGGTTCGGTGTCGATACTGTGAACTGCTAACTTTCGTGTTTTTATAGTGTGTGGACGAGATAGCTTGTGACTATATTCGAACGTGAACTTGTATCAAGAACATAATTGCGTACGTAGTGCAACGACACTTTACGCACAATGAATAGCGTATTAAAAATACGTAAAGTTTATAATTTTCATTCCGAATGGGAACACGAGTTTTTCGTGGCGGAAAGAAATGGCATATGTATTTGTTTGTTGTGTCAAGCTACAATTGCATTCGTGAAAAAGACAAACATCGAGAGACACTTCAAAACTATGCACCCATGTGTGAATGCAGAGTTTCCTGTAAGCAGTGAAATGAGGAAAGAAAAAATCAAGAAACTTAAAAATCAGTTAAGTGTTCAGCAAAATATGTTCACTAAACCAGTGGAGAGAAGTGTTGCTGCCACCCTTGCTTCGTATCGTGTTTCGAATGTATTGGTGAAACGGAGGAAACCCTTTGAAGACGGCGAATTCATAAAAGAAGCATTTCGAGAAGCTGCTGATGAGTTGTTTAATAATTTCAAGAACAAGTCTGAAATAGTGGCTGCCATCGAATCGCTTCAACTTTCGTCAAGAACGGTCACAAGAAGAGTTGAAACCATGTCTAGTGATGTTTTCTCTCAATTGAAAACAGACTTGGAGGAGTGTTGTTATTTTTCAATGCAGTTAGACAAATCCATTGATGCAACAGGTACTGCACAGTTGGCAGTTTTTGTAAGGATGGTTTTTAATAACTTTACTGTCAAAGAAGAACTTTTGAAAGTAATTTTTTGAAAGGCCATACAAGATGTATTTTTTGCTGTAAAACAACTCATCTTGTCAGAGAAAATACCTATCCAAAAGCTTGTAAGCATTACCACAGATGGAGCCCCAGCTTTAAGAGGTTCTAAAAATGGTTTTCTTGCTCTGTGCCAAAGAGTTAAAAGTTTTCCACAGTTTTTAACTTATCACTGTATTTTACACCAGCAATCTCTGTGTGGAAAGTTTTTAAATTTAAATGAAACCATGAAAACTGTTGTGAAGGTAGTGAACAAAATTAGGTCTCATTCTCTTCAAAGAAGACTTTTCAAAGATTTGGCAGACGAATTGGAACTGCAATATGGAGATTTACTTCTCCATACTGAAGTACGCCGGCTCAGTAAGGGAAAAGTACTTGAACGTTCCCACAAGGTTTTACCAGCTGTCAAACTGTTTCTGCAGGAAATAGAAGAGAATAGCCTGTTAGCTTATATTGAAGATCCTCTCTGGCTTATGCATTTTGCTTTTTTTGTTGACTTACAGAAAAGCTTAATGAACTAAATTTGAAATTTCAGGGCAAGAACAAAGATATTGCTGAAATGATATCTGAAGTAAATTATTTTACTGAAAAATTGTGTTTATGGGAGTCCTGCCTTAAGAGAGGTGAGTTAAGACACTTTCCAACTCTGAAGACCCAAGTAGAAGAATGTGAGATACCTATGATAGAGAATGTTATGTAAACATGATCTCCACTTTGAGGGATGATTTCAAAAATCGGTTTTCAGATTTTCAAAAGATTTCTGTGGTAACCCAGTTTGTATCTTTCCCTTGAGCTAACCTTTAACTATTGAATGTATCTTCTTCCATTGAAAATGTTTTTGACGTAGATGGGGCAGCACTTGAATACATAACATTAAACAAGTAGTTCCGTGAAGAACTATACAGCCTATTTTCATATATCCTACTTATATTAATTGCCACTATCAACATACACAATTTCAGTTTGATTGCTGTAATAGATTCGTAGATATTGAGAACCTATTAAATATTTCGGATGGTCGCCATGTTGGATTTTATATGTGTAGGTCCTCGAGTTATGTACTGTTACATGCAGATTATTGTGTACATGTAGTATTCAAACTTCAATCGCATGATTAGGTCAAAAGAAGTAACAAGGAGATTTTAAAATTTCGCACAGCTGCCATCTTGAGGTTATGGAAACAATTGAAATAAATTAGATGCCAGTGGATTACCATTCGTATAAGGATTTACTGTACCAAGTTTCACTGCACTCGGATGGTTAATTGCGAGAAACGTCCATGTGAATATTTATAATTCACGTCGCCGCCATGTTGGATTTGTGATCACCAGGTTATTTAAAGTCCTATAGGTGAACTTAAGTTCATAGCCCCTGTGAACATTAAAAAATTCAGTTTGATTGCTATAATAGATTCGTAGATATTCAGAGCCGTCTAAATATATCGGATGGTCGCCATGTTGGGTTGTTAAATGTATAGGCCTTAGAGGCATGTACCATTAAAGGAAAATTATTGCGTATGTTCACTATTCAAACTTTCACTTCGATCGTATGACTACATCACAAGAAATAAAAACTTAATTTTAAAATTCGCCATCTTGAGGTTATGTAAACAATTAAACTAAATTAGATACCAGTGCATTACAATGTGTATAAATATTTCCTGTACCAGATTTCAGTGCGTTTGGAACATTAAATCGCGAGAAAGGTCTATTTAAAATTTTCAAATTCGCTTGGCCGCCATGTTCGTTATGTAGTTAACCGGTTTTTGAAAGTCTTACAGATTGACTTCTAGTAGCGTCCTTTATCTCCGTACAAAATTTCAGGGAGATACCGCTAATAGTTACAGAGATATAGAATGCCAGTGAAATATTTCGCACATCCGCCGTCTTGTGGTTATGTGAACAATTGAACGTAGTTAGATGTCGGTGCATTACAATGTATATAAACATATACTGTACCAAGTTTCATTGCGTTTGATTGGTTAAATTACGAAGAACGTCTATTTAAAAGTTGCAACTTCGCTTGGCCGCCATGTTGGTTTTGTAGTTACCAGGTTTTCAAAGGTCACATAAGTGAACTTATAGTAGTTCCCTTTATCACCATACAAAATGTAAGGGTAATATCGGTAACAGTTTCGGAGATATTGAATGCTGGTGAAATATTTCGCACAGCCGCCATGTTGGATTGGTGAGTCGTAACAAAATTTGAAGGGCACGGTCGGGGTCGCCGGAAATAGTGCTATGAACTTACCGAGTTTCATTGAAATCGCTCCAGCCGTTTAGATTTTATTAGGAGGGGACACACACGAATCACACACACGCACGGACAAAAGGTGATCTCATAAGCCTATTTTTTCAAAATTGAAAATAGGCTAAAAATGATTTGTATCTCAAAACTATTGCAGAATCTAAAAACTGTTGGTCTTTAATTCCTCAGGAGAAATATCCTGTGTTAGTTGATGTTGCACTTAAAATAAAGGCCTTGTTTGCTTCTACTTACCTGTGTGAATCATTGTTTTCAAATATGAATTATATTAAAAATAAACACAGAACAAGGTTGACTGACAAACACCTTGACTGGTGCATTCGACTAAGTGTAACAAGTTATACACCTAATATCAAAGACATGGTTAAACGTACATCTCCTCAAATTTCACACTGAATGTCAATTTTTGTATTTACAGCAAATAGGTAATAGTTTCATTGTTAAATATAGTTGTTTCACAGTATTAAAAAATTAAAAATTTAGCAATTACTATATTTTTTAAAGAAGTAGATCACTTTGATACGGTGGTATGAAACAGTAGATCGCGGAGGCTTTGTGGTTGCCTACCCCTGTTATAAGGGCTGGAACAGCAAGGTCAACTGCCTCTAGGAGCTAGTAATCTGGTGGTAAGGGTCGACTGTACTATTCTATGCAGAAACATGCACTCACCTCAGGTAAATAAGCAGCAGTGTTGGTAATGGAGAATAACAACTTTCAATATTACTGAAAATGAATGAATGAAAATCCACAGCCTGCCTCCAGTCTCCGACCGGGTCAGGAATGGAATGAATGAAGCCCCCATCTAGCGGCGAGGATATGGACTGTGCCGGCTGCCGAGGCCTGACGCACTCCTCTGGGGCAATGATTAAATGAATGACAGATGAAATGAAATGATAGTGGAGAGTGTTGCTGGAATTAAATTTTGACAGGGAAAACCGGAGTACCCGGAGAAAAACCTGCCTGCCTCCGTTTTGTCCAGCACAGATCTCACATGGAGTGACCGGGATTTGAACCACGGACCCAGCGGTGAGAGGCCGGCGTGCTGCCGCCTAAGACATGGAGGCTTTTAATTGTCCCTTCTAATAACTTGAGCAATTATTACTAATAGGCCTAATTCCTCAACCTGGCATCTCTAAAGCTGCAGCAGTTAGAAAGGACAGCTCATGGTTCCACAACCTCAGAATGGACTAATTTATTTTCCATTTTATAGGATACAGCAGTAGGAGTTTCTAAGAAGCCCATACTTTGAGGACCAATGCCTCCTCTTTAGAAAAATAAACTTAAAAATTACCAACTAGAACATAGAAAAATCAATTTAAATACAGTGGTTGTCTGATATGGTTGCCCAAGCCCTCCTTTACCGAGGTGAAATGCAGAGAAGAGGGTCAAGTGGTTGGAGTAGCCTGTCAGACCCAAGGTTTGTAGAACTCTCGGCCAATAGGATAGCGGGCGGAAATACGTCACGGGCTGGATGCGTCTGAACCAGTCATTTGTCTGTAGCCTATTATAGGCTCGTTAAAAAATATTTCTTAAGGGCAGCAGCCAGTTCAGAGTATCAACTAATGACTTGTGAATAATAAATGATGAAGAACACTAAATTACATGACTAATTTAATTATACACCTCCTTCCACATATAAAAGTGATACCGTATTTACATAGTTATTAAGGGGCGACACTACGAGGTCATCTGCCCCTACATACTCACAGCCGACTGTATCTCCAACAGGCGTGGATCCGCCAATTCCCATTGCTTCACTAAGCACTGCATTATTATTTACACAAAGCTATCATTGTTGACTACAGGTTCGTCTTCATTTTCGCTACTCTCGGGGTCAGCAAAACTGTCACTGATAACAACACCACGAGGTTGGTGACCCTGCGGAATGTCATCGTCACTTTCACCTCCCACATTAACACTATTTGACAACCCAGATGTTGTCACATCTTCCAACAAGCGAGCATTTTTTCTCTTGTATCAGGCAGACTCCGTGAATGAGCTATGTCTGCCACGTGTACGTATCTGGTATTAGATCTATGACCATGTGAACTATCTGGCTGTGACAATGCAAACATTTATTTCATTTTATATGAAAATGTCATGTTTTTTAAATCATATAAGAAATAAATAATGTTCTTTATATCTTTGAACTGAGGATTACAGTATGTCTCTTAGTCTCCACAATTAATAGGCCCCTAATGAAAAAAATCCCATTTGTCAAAACATTGCAAGTACTACAACAGGAACAGTGGATTAATAAGAATGTTGCATGTACTGCACATACAACGTTCTTACTCAGAAAGAAAAATACTTTGCTCATAACTTGATAGCTTTTAATTTTGAAATTGAGGGGCAGTAGTTTAAAAAAACAATTTGGGTTATGTTACCTAAAAAGTATTATTAACCAGTAAATTTGAGAAATAAACGTGGTTTTTTTTTCAGTTCCATTAAAATTTGATCTCTAGGATAAGCAGCTAATGACACATTCTGTCTCCAAGTTCTTTCACTTTTTATATGTAGTGGTGTAATTTTATGGCATAAGCTAATTTCTGAAGATGTGCTTTCTATTAAGTTAACTACTGGTTCTTTCTTGATAAGGGTACCATCTTGAAGGCAGAATCCAGTGTCAATGAAACAGTTACGAATTGATTTAAGCAGGTGAAGTGCACCTGCGAAAAATAGTTTTTTTCTTCTGGCACCGGATGCACGTAGTGTATAGTTTCAATGGTAATACAGAGTTCTTTCCACAGTGCCATATTCCCCCAGGCACAGTCCGAAACACAAGCAACTACATCATATTCAATATTATGTAGTGATGTAACCACTTCATTTATAATGTCTTTCGACATTTTCTTGTCGAAACTATTGTACACAGGTTGCTTCCAGTTCTGAAATAACCGACTTGCTGTTACAACTTACATGTATGGGTGAATGGGTTCATGACTTCGTCCTCTTTAGCATCATATTCATAAAGTGATGACACTTTCATTTCGTCGAAAGAAAGAACAGCGACTCTCTTCTTTTGTCCACTAATTTTTATTACGTCTATTACGGCTTTCATTAAACCGTTTCATAATTCAACATTGTCTGCCCAGTGCTGCAATGTTGATAATCCCGGTAATGGATATTTCAGTGTGTCTCTGGTATACTTATATGCTCGGAAGCTCAAATATCGTAGGGTAAATGCCTTCACTATTTCCTCGTTTGTCCATCTTGCCTTAGTTGTCTGTTTTCTAACAATGTCGACTTGATTTGGTGTCAATATAGTACATTATGCAACGAGCCTATAATGGCAATAATTAAGACACGAGTATGATTATGTTTATTATTTCCATACGATTGTTTTAATTACCATTATAGGAGAGTTGCATACGACTGTTTATGGTTTTCAAATATTCCCGAAAGAAATATGATGTTAGTTTCCATTTGAGCGGATGTATTATCAAATAATATATATCATATACAGTGGAATCTCGTTAGCACGTTCTCGGTTACGACGTTTTCCCGTTTAACACGATGATTTTCTCAAGTCCAGCCCCATTCCTACTAATTACATGTTGATATATCCCCTTAATACGTTTTCTATTCCCGCTTACAACGATCAAATTTCCGTTGTACAATTTGTTAGTTTTATTCTTATTTTATTATAAAATTCGGCATCTTGAAAACACGATGCGATATTGCTTCCTATTCTCTGATAGTTATTGACAGTGTACACGATTAGTGTGTTTTGACGGTGTGGAAGTGGCTTGAGGTATGACGAAACACAGAAGATAGCTGACGGTGTAAAAGTGTCTTGAAAGCTATGACGCAACACGGAAGATAGCCGACGTGTCTCTCTCGCGCCAGTAGAACATGCTACCTATAACACGTTCTTTGTTTCGAAATACACCAAAGATTGGCGTGCGTATGCCGGCCGACCAATAGTGTCTCGTCCTTCTGTGAATGCAGCAGCGTGTGTTTGACGACTCGCCGGCCCGTCATCTGTCGCGTAGCGTGAGTTATATAGCCCGTGAGCACAGAACCTTTAAACAAGGTCACGTTTATTTAGTACGATCGCATTTTCGCCAGCGCGCAGAATCGCTTTCAATACGATATGCGTTTATATGTTCCTGAACACCAGTTTGGATACGATCCGATCCCACAATTTTACCATATAGACCTTGAAACTCAATACGATCTGATTCACGCAAATACGCATTACACTACCGAAGAAGTGGTGAAACCTAGTGATAATTTTGTTGCGTCGTATTGAAATAATGGAGGTGGCGCTCCAAAGTAGGAGAACCTTTGTATAATCCTCACCTTCAGTGCGTGGATGTAGTTGTTTTTTTTCTGTACACGCGCGAGCATATCTAACCTCAAAAAGAAACTTCGGTTATATCCAATCGTTCACGCCAAAGAATACGGCACTTCTTTTCCACAGAATATCAAGAAAAACATGTATTTACGCCGAAATCAATTATAGAAAACTAAATATTTCAAATCGAACTACAGTACTTCAGTTACGAGTACGGTACCGGTATACGGTAGTACATTATTCTCTTGTTTTCATTGCTCTCGTTTCTCTGTGCTGTATAAACTATTTCTGTAATACAATAATTCTGTAAGTTGTTTAAAATTGTATATTCGATAATACGTACTTCCGATTATCACGTTTTTTTACTTTTCCCTCACTGAAACAAGTTAATGAAGTTTAATTATCATTATTCATAAGTACGTTTTCCCGCTTTTTACGTTCAAATTTTTCGGTCCCTTGAAAAACGTACTAACAAGGTTCCACTGTACATCATATTTTCATCGGGAATACCGTATTTGAAAACCAAATTGGATTACCAAGGTAGGTTAATTGTTTTTGTGAAAGGGAGTTTGACTCCCGTAGCACATTGGCATAACTCATGACGTCAATACTACAGTAGAACCCCTATTGAACGTTTTTCTCGGGACCGGTATGTTTTAGCCTTAAATGGGGGTTTACCTTAAATAGAGGTTTCGATAGGTTTCATCACTAACTGCAGCACTCTCTCCACATACAGTGCACTCTCGTTAATTCGCAGTAATTAAAGCACGAACTTCCGCGAATTATCTGCAGTTATTTTTGTTAGGCCTAGTAAAAACAAAACATTGGTTAAAATATTGAAATAGGCTTGAACACGCAAAATAATAATTATAACACTTGATTGTAGTGTCCTATAAGACATGCTAGGCTAGAGTAAGGCCTATGTGGATTATGCCTACATCAATATTTAACACCAAAAAAAAAACAGTCATCACATTTTGTATCTTAAATTGTTTATTCTAATTTTTGATTGCACATTTCAGAAGAAAACATTATATGAGAACGAAAATTCATCTCGTTTTTCTATGTAAGTGTGACTAGACACACTGGCTTGACTGTGGGAAACTTTCGGGATTTCCGTTGCATCACTCCTGCACTCGATATCAACTGGATCTCCGTTTTCCTCACCAACAGCCAAATTCCGTGCTATTTCTTCTTTGCTTTCATATCTTAAATCATAATCGTCTTTATCGACGTCTAACTTGCTCGTTCGAAATATCTTCGTTATTGAAGTCGGCAAGCGCTTGCTTTTGTATGAGCGTAATAGTGGTATTTTTCTCCCATGACTTGTTGACTGCATCAAGAGCATCAAACAAACACGCTCTCGGTCTCGCGCATATTTGCGCCATTAGGCAATAATCACTGTTTACAATACGCTGTCCGCACATCCACCCTTCACAACTCACAGATCAGCGACCTTGAAGTGTGGCTGTTGGCAAAGGGAGGGTAGGTTCCGAGTGAAAGTGCATTCCTCATTTATTGTTTGGGCTTCGCAGATAGAGGAAATCGGTTGTATACCACTCGCGCCAACATGCTCGTATGTTTCGAAGATTGCGCAGGTAGGCCTGCTGTTACATCGCAGAGAAACGCACTTCAGTCTTCTCTAATCTCAACGATTTCATCTTTACGCATTGCATCGTATCAGAGATCGGCCGAATGAAAGGAGGCAAAGCGGCGCGGCGTGAATGTTAGCACGCTGTACATCGTTAGTCTTCGGCCAAGGTCGGCTAAGTTCTCGCTCGGGCATGTAGCGAGGAATCAATATGGAAGATGATTGATCGTATCGATCCCTAAGCATCTGCGCTCTAAATTAATTTTCTGCCTTGAATCATCCTTAACGAGCTTATGATGTCATAGGTTCTTAATGTCGCATAACCATAACGAATAGAAATAAATACTTGAGAATTTTAACATTTCCTAACGCTAAATGCGGGTTTTGCCGTAATGCGAATTACGTTATATCGAATATAAAATTGCATTGCACGTATGGAATAATTTTCGGGACTTGAAATTCCTTCCATTAAATGCGGGTTTACGCTAAATCGGGGTTATACTGTACATGTATTTTGTGTCTTGTAATGGCCTTCTCAGTAAGTACTAGCCATGTGTCTTGGTGAGGTGTACCACACCAACTGACGAGCCCAATGGAACACTGGGGCAAAACGCTGGCACACAATACTGCATAGTGGGGGGCACTTTTCAACAGATATGTCTTGAAGTGGATGGTTTAGGACAGATAAAGGTAACAGAATAACCCACGCTTGCATTGTTTAACTGTTTCTACCCTCCTCTTCAAGCCCAATGCCCTGCCCAAAACAGTGGCAAAGCATCAGAGGTCTCAAACCACAGCTATAGCTGCTAGGGAGCCAGAGGGCAGTGCAACCTGCCTCCCAATGGCACAATGGGTCTGGTCTTACACCGCAATGGTTTATTGCCAAGATAAGAAATGTAACATTCCCTGACCAATTCTCCGTGATATGCCATCCGTAACTGTGAGGGACCCTGGATTCAATCTACCCAGAAGGACAGGGACTAGACTGAACAGAATACGGACAGGTCATGGTGTTTGTGCTGATGCGATGCTCAAATGGAACAAATTACCATCTCCTGCATGTGATTGATGTGATAATAATATAATATAGTATGGCCTCGGGTGCCGGGTGCAAGCTTTGTTAATTGACACCCAGAGGGCAGCTTGCATGTCGAATTTCGTCGCTCCTTTGAACGCTATGAAAGTCAAGGATGTTAGATATCTAAGCTCCTTGACACGACAGCGCTTTCTAGTAGAGAAAGGAGGAACTTTATGTTGGCGGAAAATCCCGAGATTAATTTTGCCTACTGAATTCAAATGGGTTCTTTAACATGCCAACAACGTATGACATCCATGTCATGATTTTTGTCGCCTTTCAAAAATCACTTACCACGGCCAGGGGCGAACCTGCAAGCTTGGGGTTGGTAGTCCGACACGTTAACCACTCACCCACCGTGGCAAGCAATTGTGGTGATGAGAGGCAGACTATCTCCCATATTGTAAGTGATTGTTCTCTGAGGGCAGATCCAGGTGCCATCGGGGATTTTGTGAATGCGACTCCAGGTTCACTGGATTATTTGAGGAACTTGGACATTAATTTGTAAATACGTTGTTCTTCTGTGATATCTAATATCACTGCATGCTATATGATTAATAATAATAATCGCCTGTTTAAACAATCTACTGCATGGGGAATGACAATTATATTATTATATAGCACGGCTTCCACAACTTAACATTGTTGAGAGTGGCAGACATTAACCCTTCCCTCTCGAATTGTTGTAAGTCCCGCTTTCTCCCAACTCGTATTTATTTCTGTCAGTATTCTTCATATTTTAAAACCTGGTATTAAGTACTGATTGTAACAATATATTCAGCAAGGAAGTACAAAATTAATGTAAGTATGGCATTTACAGGACACAAAATAATGTTTTTAACTTTCTTAACAGTATGTATTGAGTGTGTGGAAGCGTTCAAAGCAAATGCCTGGATTGACCCTGATTGCTTCACATAATGTTATCGCCTCCTCCATGATTTCTTGCGACGCTGATATCAATATCGTCACTTGAACCACTCACGGATATATCACTTTCATCGCCAGATTCAAAAATTGCATCGCTCTTATGGTTACTACCATCGAAATCAGCCGAAATAGACGCCCGGATCTCAGCTTCGGTCAGACTGTGCGCCGCCATGTTGCTTCACCGCAACTGCTTTTCATGTCAAGGAAACGGAGCAGTTTTCCCGAGCAAAGAGAAACCAAAACACTCGTGTTTCGTTACTTTCGATTTCCGGGACCAGCACCTACCAAACGAAGTACAAAAGACCTGGCATGCCAGGTAACCTAGAAACGAGCAGCCAAACAATGTGTCGACTCAGGGTCGACACACGAGCTATAACAACATGTTGTTTTACCGCGACTGCTTTCAATGTCAAGGAAACGGAGCAGTCTTGCCGAGCAAAGAGAAAGTAAAGCACTCCTGTTCGGTTTCTTTCGGTTTCCGGAACCACACTTAGCAAATTATATGCCAAATCAATACTAACAGAAACACACTTAAATGTCTACAATTTGTAGATTATTTGAAGTGTACATGTTTCGAAACAACCATGGTTTCTTCTTCAGAGAAAAAATACTTATTCTAAGGAATAAGCTTAAATTAAAAATGGATATCCTTACAATACGTTTTAAAAGAATAATTTGAAGAAAAAAAAAAACATTTATAAATCCTATGAAAATTTAGGCAATTATATGGTTAATCTTCTGAAAAATATCTATGAAAAAATATTGTAAATATTCCTCTTCTGAAAAAATTATGGTTCGCTGAACATAAACAGTGTCCTAAAAATAAACTAGTAAAGCTTTAAAGTACTGTACACATGTAGTCTTAACTCTGGAACTGATTCAATCTTAGACCCTATTAAAAGCATCAAGTCTACATTTCGATGTTCATTCAGTTTTTATATGCCTTCTGTTCCGCATGCCAACTATTCCAATACGTGGTGGCATCTCAATCTCGAAAATCTTAAATCAGAGCATCAGATTGTCATCTACGTCACTATGCCTTCAGTTCCACATGCCAACTATTTTGGGATATTTAATGTATTAATATTAAACTCCAAATATTTATAGGTCTTACAATGTTAAACATGTGATCCTTAATTAGTTGAAAGATGAAAAACCTTTTCCTTAGAATAAGTATTTTTTCTCTTAATTGTGCTGAAGAAGAAACCATTGTTGTTTCGAAACATGTACACTTCAAATAATCTATAAATTGCAGACATTTAAGTGTGTTTCTGTTAGTATTGATTTGGCATATAATTAACTTAAGTGTTTCCGAGTCCATACAAGTAATTTATATTGCAATTTTATTCAATTCAGCTTGGAACTTTAACCAAGATATCAATGAAGATCATAAAATTCAAATAAAATGTCTGAGTTATCAACTCACACTTAATTACAGGCAAACTTATGTTGGTGACCTTTATCCTTCAATGCCACTGATACAGACTTACCTTCTGCATGTATCTCTTAAACCATTGGGGAGCCACATCGTCGTTAGTTAGACTGTCAGTCTTAGCGTTCAGGTCATCCATCAGCTTCGATATCAGTTCCATCTTCTCGTTGTGGACCTTTTCCTTCTCTGCCAGCTGGTCTCCGCACGAGATGTGCTTCTTCACCTTGGTCTTCCTCTCCTCAGATGCGATACCCGACGCTTGTGCTTTGTGCAGCATTTTGCTGGATAGCTTAGAGTGTTTTGATTTCATTTGTGGTTTGGGCGGCACATTGTCTGCTGTCTTGGGAGTGGATGATGGCGGTGACCTACACACCTGTCTGTCAACCTTCAGCAGTGTTTCTCTGCCCTTACAAGCCCGTTCTCTAGCAAACTAAGAAATGAAACAAAAAGTTAGTCATATGCACAATATTGTACAGAATGTTTAACCCTCAAGTTATTGTATATACCCGAATGTAAGACGAGGTTTTTTCCCACTTTTTGTGTTATAAAAATTTGGGGTCGTCTTATATTCAGGGTAATAAAAAAAATGATCAAGGTTTTTAAAAATTGTATTATTTGCAAAGTAGTTGGCATCTTGTAACTCGCAATGAATCAATGCGTTAATGAAGATTAAAATATGGTTTGTTATGTTTAATTACCATGCATACACGAATAGCATACATTTTGAGGTTAGGTTTTACACATACACGTCATTTTAAGCGGATAAATAACATGTTCGAAAGAATACGGAAATATGTTTTAAAACAATCTTTACAAGAACAACCAGTCAGTTTTACGAGCAGTAATTGAGTGATCAACGTATCTTAATTTAATAACGTCTCCCATTCTTGAACAAAGAAATTATAGAGTATGTCTTGGAAAAGCGGGGAGAGGGATTTCTGAAAACACGAGACGTTATAAAAATGAAAGCACGACCTTAAGGGCATATATTGTGCAAGTTATGATTTAGCGAGTATATTTTTGAAAAAAATCTGTAAGAGGCAGTTGATAACTAAGCCTCGTCTTATATTAGGGTATATACGGTACCGTAAGTTTTGTTTACTTTAATTCCCAATAGTAGATGTATTTCTTTAATGGTCATTGGCTCCATTAAACTATATATATCAGGAATCATTTGTATCCCATAGTCTCATTCATTCATTTACTTTATTTCCAAATGGGGGTAATTCCCCGGAGGTAAATTGTACAATTGATTTGGTCGGAGCTGAAAAGCATTAAGTAAAAAATGGTCATTTTTTTAAGAATTAGTATTCTATTGACCCAAGGGCCTTGGAACGGCATAGGAAAGAATTAAGTCAGCCTTCTTCTTAAGCCAGAAACCACTGCTACATGTAGTGCAATCACAGGAGAAAAGCTTTAAGTCAATGACTTTCTGCCTTTCAGTGCTGTATTTCGTACTTAATGTTGGCCACACTGCGAAATTCCCGCATGTTACAGTGCTATTAAAAATTACATTTGTATAGAGTTTAGGTGAATTTTATGTTACAAATCCACTTTAAAATAACATATCATGTGAAATTTTCATTTTGGATGGCTTTATGCAGCACTAATCTGACCACGGACCTGAAAGGCAAGTCAAGTTTCCAAAATTGATTTGAAAAATATGTTTATTAAATTAAAATTGATATTCCGCTAACACGAATATAACCTGAATAGAAATGACCAATATAGTGAGATCTGTCTCCTGAAAAGTAGTGAAAACTGACCTAATGCTTTTCAGCTCTGACCGATACAATATCAAACACACTAACGTACACAAGTCATGATTTGGGAACTAAAGTAATTACATTGGAGTATTTACTAACATTTCAGACTTCTCTCAAACACATCAATATGTTAGGGGAAAGGGTCCAGACTGTCGCACGATTAATACCACGATTAATGAAAGAACATTTCCCATAATTTGTATTCTGCGGTCGGTCCTAAACTTTGGGCAGATGATTTGCCCAGCTTAGGTAGATGGGATTCCCTGAACGTTTGCATAGTTCTCCCCATGCTGGTCGATTAGTGTAAGTGTTAGACATAGGGTATAGTGTGGATTTTGTCCTTTTTACCAGAGTTTCTCACCCTAGTTTTTCTCTCATTCGAGTTACACAACTTCTAGGATTAAAATCGTTGAGCACAAACCTAGCAGCCTTCCTTTGTACCATCTCCAGCCCTACCTGTTATGGGTCCCAAACCACTGAGCGGTATTCGAAGATTGGCCTCACCACCAGGGTCAAATATCCAATTCCTTTGCCTTTTAACACCCTCATTACAAAATGAAGTGATTTGTATGCTGTGGAGACATGGGTACACTATTTCATATCATTCCTTTCATGGATGCCCAAGTATTTGCCAGAGTCTTCTTCCACAAGTAGCCTATTTCCGAGCCGATATTATATTGAAAATCATGCCTTTGCCCTCTCGCTATTCTCATGAGACTACATTTACTAGTATTTATCTTCATTTTGTTGTCGACCGGCCATTTATGGACCAGGTTGAGGTCAGTTTGTACCTGAGCATTGTCTTGTGAGCTATGATTTTTTTTTTTTTGTATATTACACAATAATCCACAAACAATCGGCAGTCACTTTGAATCCCATTCGGTAAGTCGTTAATAAGTGCCAGAAATAACAAGGGCCCAATCACACTACCATGAAGGACACCTGACGTTATCAAAATGTCTTCCGAGAATATATTACCTACTAGCGGACCCTTGCAAGAACTCTCGCATGTGCATAAACCACCCGCCTGGCTTTACTGTTATGTGGGCTTCTATAAATATGTTTATTTGTTTGAACAGACTTTTTAAACAAATTGTGGGTTGTGCGCACCCCATGTGTTCAGACTACCCGCCTGGCTCTAGTGCTATGTGGGCTGTACACGAAACAGTTCTGCCAGGGGCTACCGTCTTGTTTATTTGTTTAAAAGCAGTTTATAAACAAATAAATATATTTCTGTTGACTTTTCAAGAAATGTAAGATTTTTCCTGTATTGTTGAAACAATTTGGAAGATTTTGATACAAACCACGCCTTCTAACTCCCTCTGGTTTAGGAGCTTGAGTTTTGTGAAACATACACCTTAGATTTGATTATTACCATTTTAACCTTTTGCGAGAGACCAGTCAAGGACTCTTGAATCCATAAAATTACCCTTTTATCAATCTTCGTTGCCGCTAATTTACGGAGTAGTATGTCAAGTGGGACGACATCAAATGCCTTTGCAAATCGGCTCGAGTGGCTTGGCTTAAAACACTCACAGTGCCGATCTATCGGCTCTGTGTTGGAATGGCTGTATTAGTGACTAACTGGACTCCCAGATGGCAGGAGAAGATTGGCATAGTAGCATTTGAGTTTGGTTTTCACTTTTCTCGACAGATAGACCCACTACATCGCCGCATTGGTATGAAACAAATGAAATTATAAAGCCGCGTATGAATGTTTACCGCATGGCGTGTTGACCTGTTCTGTGTGCCAGTCAAGTCATACTTCGCGCTTTAAATTACGTGTTTGGCATTGTTATTTTGTTTCCATTTTAATACTAGTATATTATTTGTTATATTTTGTTTATATTTACCGTTTATCTGTGTTATCAAGTGAAGTGTAGCGTTAATATTTCGTGTTATTACTAGGGTTCGGAAGTTTAAGACCTAAAGGAGTACAAAATATGCAAGCAAATATGCCCTAAAAACTATAAAATATGACCTAAAAACAGCGCAACTCCTTGTTTGCTAATTGCTTCTGAGCTAAATATATCTACTGAAGTGACATCCTATTGAAAGGTGGAAGCACACTATCGTCATGTTCTGTGACCTAATGCGTACAGTGTCACAATCTAACTTGTCCAGAAAGATGTGCATAAGACGTCCGTAGAGGAGCGCCTTCTTGGAATCAGGTCTTCTAAACCTGCTATCAGCCTGTTCCGGGAAAAGAAAGAAAAATATATCTACTCCACTATTCAGAAATCCTGTGTTTGAAACTCGACGCAGATAACGCGTACCTTGTTAACGACGCCTCAATTTAAACAAAAATGCTGAAATTATAACCAAATATGACCTTAAATCACTAAAATATGACCAAATATGATCAAAACAATAAAAATGGCTGAAATATGCATTTATAGGCAACATCAAATTGCTTTAAACGTGGTTAGGGACCCGTCATTCAAACTTATTTTTCAGATTTCGGGTAAAATGAGCCCAGGAAAAAAAAATGTGACTTTTCCTTAACATCCGAACCTTAGTTATTACGTTTTCATGACGAATGTAGGCCAAATTATTTTCAATGGCCGGGCCGAGTTCTAGGCTAAATGATTGTGAAGTATTAGATTATTTAGAGGCTATAGACGATGACAGTGACTTTATTGCCGAGAGTGATTCTGATTTTATAGAAAGTGATGATAGTGCCCCAGAAATAACCCCAATAGCTGCTCACAGATTATCTGACAGTGATGATGATGATGCTGATGATATTATGAATGATGGGGACTACACAGGTTATGTCGCCTGAAAATCCTCTCCCTCTCCCATTTCAATATCATGAATTATCTGGGGCTAAACACATGCCTCCTCCTGATTCTCTTCCAACGGCTTATTTCCTTTTGTTTTTCACCGATTTTCTTCTTTCTCTTAGGGTGACAGAATCTAATCAGTATGTCCAGCAGTTCATCACCAGTAAGGGAGATAATGTTCTCACCCCTCTAAAGAATTGGGTCAGGATCACAATGTCTGAAATGAAAGGATTTATTGCATGCCTTCTAAATATGGGTATCAATAGGAAACCAACCATTGCCTCTTAATGGTCGACTATGCCTTCTCAGTTCAGCCCATGGTTCCCTAAAATGTTTTCTTAACATAGGTTCTCTCACTTGCTGCAATTCTTTCATCTTGTCAACAATGAGGGGGATGCCAGGGCCTGGAGAAACAGGATATGATCCCTGTGCAAAATATCAACCTCTAGTGGATCATGCCAACAGGGTATTTAGGCACCACTATACACCACATCAGCAGATTAGCATTGATGAGCCTCTTGTGGGGACTAAAAATAAAACTAGCCTTCTCCAATACCTGCCGAACAAACACCACCATCGCTGGGGTATCAAATTTTGGATGCTGTATGATTCAGTTTCCAATTACTGCCTGGGTTTTTTACCTACAGAGGTGCTAGATCTCAAGAAGACAGAGACAATATCATAAAGCATGGTTTGGGATACATCGTTGTGAAGAAGCTTTTAGTCATGGGTGGCATAATACCTCAACAAGGGTTATCATGTCTTTGTTGACAATTACTTTATGTCTGTATCACTTGTACGCCATCTCTACAAGCTGAGTACATACATAACAGGAACTGTTAGGAGGAATAGGAAATATTTGCCCCAGAATTTTAAAAATAAATTTGCTGTTGGACAGAAACAATATTTTAGGTCAGGTCCAATATTAGCATGTGCATTCCGAGAGAAAAAGTCCCAGAAAAACCCAGTCATGCTTCTATCTAGCCATGCAATAGCCCAAGAACAGGAAATTCCAGCAACCCACAACAGTGCCAACAGCAAAACTAAACCAGCAATTATAACATCTTATAATAAATGTATGGGTGGGATTGACACATCTGACATGATGTTGTATAGCTACCTCAATGAGAGGCGAACTGTACGTTACTGGAAGAAGGTGGCTTTCAATATCATTGCTAGAATGGTACTAAACAGTTACATTCTTATAAGGAAAATAATAAGGGAGCGGGGACAATAAAATCTAGACTGAACTGTACAGTATCAATAATTGAGAGCCTAGGGGAGGAATGGATTTCTACAAAATTAAGTGCGATTAATGATCAAAGAGGACCAGTGGGGGTGAGAAAGATTCCTAAGAAGAAAGAATCAAACTGTGTTGTATGCAGCACCAAAGAAAAGAGGAGGGCCAGAACAGTATGCACTAGGTGTAACAAGGGTCTGCATGGAGAGTGCTTTCCAAAGCAAAAATGCTGACCCAGGAAGGTACGTGTACAGTTCTTTACATTAGGTGCTATAATTCGTGGCTGGATAAGAATACAAAAAATAAAATTTTATCATGTTATACAGAATTAATTGCTCTTGTTTTCAGTATGACTGGTCAAGAAGATCACTAAAGAACAGATTACTTTTTTAGTATTTGAAAACATATTTTTATTTTTTGTATTTTATTTTCCAAGTTTCAATATTTATTTATTTTTGTGGTAAAATATGTCATTAACAATTTTGGGATATATTCTTCCTAAAACTACATTGAATAATGTGCTAGTGTGATTTTTTTCAATATTGTATCTGTAGATCTCTTTATGCAGTGATTTTTTACATTTTAACATGCATAATCATGAAAAATGGCCTGAGTGTTTTGGACATGACTAGTGAATATAGCCTGAGAGCAAAAGGGTTAAACTTCCTGAATACAGTACTCACCTTCAATGCTTCTTGGAATTCACATTCACTTTCAATAGGCAACTGAAATGAGAGAGGTGAACCTTCAGACTATGTCAATTGCAACATCACAACATTGGTGTAATATAATACAAGAACCTTGTCACATCAATAGGAAACAAGATTAATGGGAACATTCCATAAGTCAAAGGATAACTTCATTTAAGTTAAATTATATTCAACAGATTATACAAGTTGTAACATTGCCATTTTAGTAATATGGGACGAAGAAGCCTACTGGAAAGACACAACAATAACTTTTAATAGACATTATTTGTCGGCATTTTAATACAGTAATTACAATAGGCATGCTAAGTTTTATTGTCTGTCAGTTATAGTGGATATTTTAAGATGTAGATGCATTTGATGATGGACTGTTTGTAAATAAGTGTTATTATAATATAATGATAAGTGCACCTGTCTGATTTGTACGCTCGAAACATGTCCCAGTGTTAAACAAAAGAATATTTTTGAATAAATAGTATTGAATAGACTGAACTGTATAATAATTAGTCAATTGGTTAATCTGTGCCACTTTGCTAAGCCCTGCGATACTGAAAGTTAACATTTACTGACTTGTCGTAATCACCAGTGGCGGATCCGGGCCTTGCGGGACCCTGGGCGATAAGATAAGGTGGGGCCCACAACAATAGGAAACAAAAAACATATCAAATCAAATGGAAAATAGGTTGGTAATAATAATACAATAATAATAGTTACAATATTTTGAATGCACTACAGTACAATTTTTTATAATATGAAAGAAACCTTTAAGTCCCATCGAAGAAGAATATGTAAACTATGAAATATTAAAATATTACTTTGCGACATTTTTCCCAGCTGAAGTCTTCTATTACTTCACTGAAATCTAAACTTGCTAAACGGTCACGGGAGGTCATAGCTGCACTCAAAAAAGGAATATGAACTATAAATTAGTTTGAAAAGTTTAATTAATTAATTAAATAAATTTTAAAAAATCCATGTCGCGGGGCCCTGGGCATTCGCCCTCCTCGCCCTCCCCTAGATCCGCCCCTGGTAATCACGCGTAACTCACTTTTTGGATGTCCCTAGAGTCCCTCTTTTGCTACCCTTGGTAGAATGTATGAAATAACACTACATCTGTAGAACTGAATATGCTACTGTGAGAAATATGAATCGCCTTACCTCATCTCCCTCATTGTCCACATATGCCACAGATATGTCACCTGTGGTTCCAAGATTCTGACACTGCAAAGGAAAGGAAGATTGGATTTCAATAAAAAAAACAAGCAACGAGGGCAAGTAAATAAATTCTCAAGGAGACAAACCAACTTGCCAGAATTTATGTCGCAAAGTTGTGTTAAACTAACTGAACTAAACCCTTTCTTGGGTTTTCTCCTATTATTTGGGATTGTTGGAGCCAATCTGTCTTATTTTTGATTTGGAAGAGGATTAAGCCCGTTATCCCCTTCATAACATCATGTGAGAATTCCACCCTGAGGTCACCAAGATTTGCATTTCAGCTGCACGGGTGACTCAGCGCTATCATGAACTCAGTAAACCAACTGAACTATAGTTTAAGGGCAGTCTCTATACTGTCCATGTTAAAACACAAATCTTATTTCCAATAAGTTATTAGAAAAGAAATTTAACAGCTCAAGTCAGCTTCGAAATGTTGTGCCAATGAGCTCTTCACAAGCTAATTTAATTTGAATCAATACAACGTTTTGCTGGGAACAGACGAAACATCTCACAACTAAAGAGTATATAAAATATGTTGACTAACTTACCAGGACTTCCCTGCATGCTGTGATGCTCAATTTCACAAGGTAAAATAACTAGGCTACTAATTCACCTACAGCAGTGGCGTGAATAAAATTTAAGGGTCCCCTCTCCACTTAAACAGAATAATAGAAAGACAGCAAGTCATCAACAAAGTTTTGACGATAAATGACGAGACAATCTTCCATCACATCTTACTAACAGAAATGACAGTGTGAATCTCCTCGTAGTCGATCAGCTCAAGTCCAAGCCACTAGCAGTGCCCGTGCATTTGGCCACCAGTTTTCAGGCCAAGCTCCCAGTTTCAGAATGGAATAGTATTTGGTATAGGCTAAGTAAAATCATGAAAATGAGTTAAATTTTAAGAGAGAAAGGTTACTGCTTTGAACATACAGTATGATGTATAAATGTGAAAAGCATATTCATGAGTAGCATATGACCTCATGGTATTTTTGGCTGTCACTCCTGAGGTCTGGGTTCGATTCCCCCAGCCTTGCCAAGAAATCCACTTTCGGGGTATTGTCAATGTCCACTTATAATCTGGCCAAAAATCTGGGGAAACTGTTGAAACCATGTAGGTTCATCTCATTTATTGGGCTCCTGTGATGATATTGTGGCCTGTTTTCATGTTGGGTCTTTATTCCCTAGGATGCTTATCAAGGATAGGCTACGTGAAACCTATCACAGTAGTTAGAATTTTCCTTAGTGATTTGGTTAATAAGTTTCATCACAACCTCACTTCCATTTCCATATTTATTTGTCGTATGGCTTTCAGTGCCGGGAGTATCCGAGGACATGTTCAGCACGCCAGAGGCTGTAGCTGCTTCAAGCGGACACCCATGGGGTGAGCTACAAGTTCCATTCAATTTCAAGTAGTTACAACTTTCGCTACCAGATGACACTGACACCTAGTGATGAACGTTGGAACTTTGATAGAGCGTTTCAATGAAATCTAACCTACAATTAGCTTCACACAAGTTTAATTAGTGGAAGGTTCTTTTACATGCCACAAATCTATGACATGGGACTGCCGGCTTTACTTCCCATCCGAAGGAAGGCATAATGAAGGATTTTAACGCTCTTAAAGATCCGACGACTTTGGCCAGATTTGAACCCCCGATCTTGGGCATAGAAGCTCAGCATGCTATCAACTACGCCACCGAAGCCGCTTCCATTTTCATAGTAAAATGTATAGGCCTACACCTGTCCACGGTGGCCCAGAGCGTTGATGCGTTACCTCATGCCTCGCTGGCATCGGGAGAGAGTGGGTTTGAATCCAATCTCGGCCGTCCTGAAAATGGTTTTCGCGGTTTCCTATTTTCACCACCAGGCAAATGCTGGTGCGGTTCCTTTCAATAGGTCCACGGAAGATTTTCTTCCGAAAATCTCTTCCCTGACCCGTCCTGAAAATAAAATAAATGGCCATTGGCTGCATTAATAAAATTATTATTCACCTGTCATCATTAATTTTTATTTGCGGGATTTTGAGGAGTGCTGCCATCTGGTTGACACAGGTGTACAAAGCTTTTCAGTGTTGCCTTATTAACAATATTGCTACAGTACCTTGACAGTCACTATGGTAATTTAGAATAAGATATGCTGAAGGCGGCTGCAATGCGGGTTGAAACATGTACATTTTAACTAAATACAGGGTCTTTCATATAAAGTAAGAACGGCAAGCGGTAGTTCTGTTCTTCGCTGCTGTGGTGGCCTTGGCCGAGCTTGTGGCACGCCATGGCCCCCTGCTGTACTATTGAAAGCACGCGCCTAGTACATACGAAGGCTTCCTTTTTTCAAGTTCCGATGGACTGTATAAAAATAACAGATTGACATACCAAACTGACTTTACTACTAAATGTTTGCTTGTTTTATTCGTATGTCTCAACATAATCGCTAAAAACTATTGAAACATTTGTCGTATCGTTACACCAGCTTTCCAATGCCCTTGGCAAAATATTCTGCCGCCACTGAGGTGGGTACGTCTGACAAGCTCCTGAAGTTTTTCCTTTTTGGCTAGGCGTTGCCGCCCAACCATACCTTCAATTCTCGAAAAAGGTGAAAATCATTCAGTGCTGGTTTGGACTAAACGGCAGATGGTCCAATCTTCACACTTGAATTCTTTGTAAAATTCTATTGTAACGTTCGTACAGTGTGGTCGTGAATGATTTTCACCTATCAAGCTGAAATTGGGACAACATGACATCGAAATAGTTCAAAATTTTAAATACCTTGGCAGCGTTTTGTCGTCAGATAACAGGTTAACCCAAGAGACCAGCAGTAGGGTTCAAGCAGCTGCGAAATTTTACAACTCTATTTCACAGCTTCTGTGGGGAAAAAACTTTCCTCAGGAAGCTAAAATATCACAGTACAAATCCTACTACTTCCCTTATTGACCTAAGGTCTAGAAGCTGCTACAATGACTGCCCGGGACAACAGCCGGATACAAGCAACTGAGATGAAATTTCTAAGATCAAGTATTCAGAAGACCAGACGAGACAGTCCGCCTGAAGCTAGGGCTGAAAAGAAGAGTGCTTGACTTTCTTGAGGAGTCAAGATTGAAATGGTTCGGGTCATCTGTCGAGGATGCCCACTAGTAGGACACCTGAAGCCTAATTTGAAGGGAGATAATTGGCAAGAGACCAAGAGGTAGACCTCGAGATGGGGGGATGAACCAGGTCCACAGAGCATTGACTAAGAGGAGCGCAGAATGGAGGACAGTGGTGGAAGAAGAATGGTGGCAGGACAGACAGCTATGGAAGGGGCTTGTTCATTCCCACACCCGGCCTGCTGGAGTGGAGAACCGATAATGATGATATGTTTGGTTACTTTGTATTGATGGGCGTTCTATTTATTTACAAACATTCTATAAGTCAATATGGATTATATTAAACATTACCAATATGGCTTATGATTTTGCATTTTTTAGCTTTACTTTATTGGGATTCTGCCACTCCGAGAAGGGCTGGTGTCTGAGGTCCATATCCATTCATTGTCGGGCTTTGGTGGTGTCTTGTAGATTCAACGTTTTAGAATCTGAAGATGCTCACTTGATGAGCGAAACATTTCATCCTTTTAATCCCCCTGTCCTTTTAACTTTTTTTGCATCACATTTCCCAATAATTGGGAATGTACTTGTGTTGTCCGACTGAAATGTTACAAGAACTAGGTGTGAAATGTTCCTCCATAGAGATGGCAGATTTCTCTGATATGATGTTCCTTCATCCTTGTTGTGATTCTTGTGGCCAACAATCCCATATATTCAAGCACAGTTAAGTCCAACCAGGCCTTTAACCGTATGCAAAGATTTGCCTATGGTAACATTAGGCTTGAATACGGTCTTGATAATACTGCTAACCCTATCTGTGACAGATTGCAGATAGAAGAGAAAGATTCTACAATAATCTATATTTCAGCTTAAGCTGTAGTTCATTAATATTTCTCATCAAGTACTCATCCTTCTGGAATGCCTCGGTGAGGAAGATAAGCTGATTCTCTTCACTCTGTTTTTAAGGGCAGCATGTTTCTGACAAGGATTATTTATTTATCGTATGGCTTTGAGTGCCGGGAGTGTCCGAGGACATGTTCGGCTCACCAGAGGCTGTAGCTGCTTCAAACGGACACCCACTGGGTGAGCTACAAGTTCCGTTCAATTTCAAGTAGTTCCAACTTTCGCTACCAGACGTCACTGACACCAAGTGGTGAACGTTGGAACTTTGATACAGTGTTTCAACAAAATCTAACCAAGAAATTTAGCTTCACACAAGTTAGTTAGTGAAAGGATATTTTACATGCAATAAATGTATGACATGTGACCGCCAGTTTTACTTCCCCTCCGAAGGAAGGCTTACTGAAGCATTTTTTTAACGCTCTTAAAAAATCCAACGACTTCGGCCGGGGTCGAACCGTGACCTTGGGCACAGCAGTTCAGAATGCTACCAACTACGCGACCGAAGCCATTTCTGACAAGGATGGTGTGAGAGGACCCATGGGTATGGGTGGGTGTACAGTAACATTGCATCCCAAGCTGCTGTCAAATTTCTTGGAAACCAAGACATCCAGAAAAAGGCAAGCAACTTACACATTCTGTCTCAATAGTATATCTAATACTACGATACTGGTCGTTCAAGTGATCCAAAAACCTGGATAACATGTGTTCACCCTGCACCAAAACCAGTTCATTACCAGACAAAATACTTGGGAGTTACATGGCTGGATTAGGTGATGAACAAAACATGGGCCCTACAGCACCTACTTCCTGGGATCTGAACACAGTTGACACCCCTGTCATGCAATACTATGTTGCAAGGAATAATGAATACAAAAGTCTGGTTGGGAATATGAGCAGAATCGTATTGGCACTCCGACAAACACGGTCAGTTGTGTGGTTTCAGTTGAATATTTTTATTCATAATAGTGTGCATACCGTCGTGTTTTACTCACAGTACAGGCAGGGTGATGGATATCACACTGAACCCCTCCTGTGAACAAGGGTTTGGAGCTCAAAAACTAGATGCTGTTCGACCCAAGGTTATTAGACATTTTAAACATGTTTTGATGTATATTTTTACCTTTTAAAATATTGGATACTTCATTCAACACCCTGCATAAAAACACACCAACATACACTGCCGGAAAAAAAAATTAGGTTACCCTATTAGAGGTTACCAATTCACTCAAGATTTATTGTGGCAACAGTGCATATGGAGTACATGAAATGATTAAATATACAGATCATTAGGTCAAGCGGTTCAGAGATACCAGGTATCGACCCATGCTGAAACACCCATATTAGTACGAGGTATATCCTCCAAGGGTGGCAATGCAGGCACTGACTCTTGCATCCAGTCGATCATACAGATGGCGAATACTGCCTTCGGATACGTTATTCCACGCCTGCTCAACCTGTTCATACAGTTCTTTAAGAGTTGTGGGTGGACGAGTCGCACGAGTCACTTGTCGGTCCATCATGTCCCACGCGTGCTCGATTGGCAACAAGTCCGGCGATCGTGCTGGCCAGGGAAGTTGCTGCACGATGAGTTGCAGGGTAGTGTGTGGGCGAACATTATCCTGTTGGAACAACTCATCCCCTTCCTGTTGCAAGAACGGCAAAAGAACGGGTCTAACAACATCCTGCATGTACCGAGCGCTGGTTAGCGTTCCCTACACAAACACCAAAGATGAACGAGAGTTGTAGCTTATCGCACCCCAAACCATAAGGCCTGGGGTGGGGCCGGTGTGTCTTGGACGAATGCACTCTACGTGACAGCGCTCACCAGGTCTACGTCGAACGCGCCAACGACCATCACTTGCGTGCAGGCAGAATCTGCTTTCATCGCTGAAGACCACAGCGCGCCATCCCATCTTCCAAATGATTCTCTGACGGCACCAGTCGAGCCGTGCACATCGATGCTGTGGCGTGAGTGGAAGACGGGCTAGAGGTGTGCGTGCCCTTAGTCCCACTGCTAGTAACCAGTTCGCAACAGTTTGTGTTGACACTTCTGGGCTCACAAATACTCATATCTGCCACTGCTGCCCTTACAATACGACGATCCTGGCGGACGTCTGTGCTGCGTGGATGTCCAGAACCTTATCCAGGTGTGAGAATGTTCACGTGACCACTGATACCTGCATTGTTGCATAACAGACACAGCACGTCTTACTTGTGTGGCAATTCTCCGAAAGGACCATCCCGCCAATCGGAAGGCTACAATTTGGCCCCTTTCAAACTCGCTCAGTTGGCTGTAGGAAGCACGAGTGCGTCTCCGTGGCATTGTACCTGCCTTCTTCATACGTTTGCACCACAATGATCCGTATGGCTGTGAGCTTCCCCTATTAAATGGTAGACACAGATTGCGCACTTGTAGCTAAGCCACTACACTACCTGTTGGTGGACGACGTTGAAACCCTTATCAGTACATCTACTTTCCCCCAGGTGGCATCTGCCGTCATCGGATCAAAATCGACGTTGTCTATTCAGGTGAACTAATTTTTTTTCCCGGCAGTGTATTTAAAACAATTAGAATTCTCTACACCACTATCCAATATTGTAAACATATCTTCATCAACAGCAATTTATTAGTTCAAAACTATTTTCGTTTAACAAATAAAGTCGCACCAAAGCAGGGAATTTTTGTAACCAGTATTGTGGGGTCCAGTGGACCACACAACTTTCACACTTACAATGTTATCGCTACTGTACTTGCAGCTGAGTAGCTTGAAGGTAGCGGGACTGCCAAACGAATGCGATAGAGCAAACAAACAAACTTGCATGTGATCCCAGGGACATTCCAATGCCTGCTGAGGGTTAAACATGAGCATGCCCGGATGAATTTAGGGATGAAATATTACCAACAATGATCCAGCAAGTTCATGAAGTTCCCTTATGAGAAACACATACGTTAAACACAACAAAACAACAGTTCAACATGAGTATTAAGAAAACTTATTTCTATACCAAGGTCAAGCAGTAAGTGTGGTTAGGTGTGGTCACATCAGACTGCTTCATGGCTGATGTAGTATCTAACATAGGTCCACTCTCAGGGGCGTAAATCACAGGGGGGGATTCCGCCCCCCAAGTTTTAGGTGCAAGGCATATTTTTTACGTAACCTACCCTTAAAAAAAAAAAAAAACAGAAAGTATTCTATAAACAATTTAATGCTACGTTAGGCTTTAAGTAGGAAAAGCCATCTTGCCTCCTTAGTCGTAATTTCTTTAATCTACCGAACAGTCTATTTTTGCCACCCCTGTAGTTTCCCGCCGAGGCGCTTTGTCCACTTACCGAAAAGGTACATTTTCGAACTATTATTCCTGAGCCCTGGTTTAAAACTGAGGTAAGGTACTGGGACACACAAAATCATTACTCCTGCCCAGAAACAACAGCGCGCGTGCATCGCTTGTTTTGAAACAAGCAAGGGAAAATAACATGACCCTTCCCTCGCGCATCTCGCTTTTTAAGAACACCCTACGCCTGCGACTACAAGGTTTGAAAAGCAATAATGCAAGTGATTTTAGAAGTACGACATTTGGTGCTACGCTTGTGCCATATTTATCCAAATCGGTGGAGCTCCAGCATTTCATCAGTTTCTGTCTAAACTTTGTTGATTAGGCCTACTTCGTTTAAATTTGTGAAGTTTGTACTTTGTCACTGTGATGACCGTGAAATTTTGTAAACAAAGATCGACGGAAGTCCAGGTACCCTCGATATACGCGTTCTCAATTTATGAGTTTTTGCTATAACGCGATTTTAAAAAATGTACATAATTATATAAAATAAAAATGTACGAGTTAGGTTGCGGATTCACAATCACCCTGTAGGCGATTTCGTGATCGTGTGCAACACTGCATGTGGTCAGTCTCAAAGAGAGTGCTGAGTAGCTGATTGCGTTGTTTCAGTGTTGACTGGCAGCATGTGGTCATTATTGAAGAGAGCATTGAGCTAACTAGCTGTGCTTTATTGTTTCTAAAAACGTTATGGAGAAAAGAAAGTGTGATTAAAATGCTTCCAATAACAAAAAGCAAAGGAAATCAATAACACTTGAAGAAAAGCTGAATGTTATAAAGTGTTATGAATGCAATGAGCGCACTGTGGACATTGTCAGAGCTACAGGAATATCGGAATCAACTCTGAGAACCATAAGAAGTCAAGCAGAAAAAATTAAAGAAAGCTGCAAAAGTGCGACCAGAACATTTCTGTCAATACGATAATAGAGGACCCCCGACTTCAATTTGTTGTTAGGAGCAATTGCGTCTCGAGGCAATAAAATCAAGGCCCTGTTGGTTTATCATTCCGAGAAGCTACGACCACTCAATTGCATTTCTTTAACACTCATAGGCTTTTTATTTTTCCCTTGAAATAGCCCGTATCTCCTTATCTAACCCATATTATAATACATTCACTTTACCAGTTTTCGTATTACGCGATGATTACTCTGAACAAATTCATCGCGTAAATCGAGAGATACCTGTACTATTGTACTAAGCGACATATGGCAATGTAGCAAAGCGAGGCGACGGTAGCGTGATGTACGACACAGTGTGACAATCAGTTTGCTCTGATCTCATAACATAACCTCTTATTACTCTCAAGTACCTTCGCTCTTAAGAACCTACCAAGAACAGCAACAAGTGCCCTTGAAGCGTGTGACAAAAGGTTTTTTCCCCTAACTTGTATACCCTTTATCAAACTTTTGGCAATTTTGCCTGTCTCTGTAGCTACCGCCAAATAGAGTTGGAGTTAGAGTAGGTTGAAAACATACTTAAAGAAATTCTATTTCAGAAAACAGACTCGTCGGTTTAGCATTGTTATCTATTCTCAGAGACATACAAATCACTGACAATGAAGTTATAAACCAATTTAGTAATGCTTGAAGAAATCTCGACTTCATATTATAGTGTAAGTTGTAAATTGAAACAGTTATTGAGATTTTAAGCAGCCAAATCCAAACAGTAATGTCCATTCTTTCTATCTAAATACTATAAAGTGAGCAAGATAACTATAGTGTATTAATAATGAAATTGTCTTAGTTGTGCTTGACAATATCATCATCATCTTCATTTCCCCTTTTCCAGTTGACACTGGGTGGGGGCAAATATGGTTCCTCTCCACTTTGCTCTGTCGTTCCACCATTCCTCTTCAGACACGGTGTTCCAATCCAGGTTCCGTTTTCTAATACTCTCCACCGAGTCCATCCAACGCATTCTTGGTCTTCCTCGTCCTCTCTTCCCTGTCATCCGTCGTTCCAGTGTTCGTCTTGGTAGCCTTACTTCATTCATCCGTTTGACATGTCCAAACCATCTCAATCTGTTTTGCTCCAGTTTGTCATTTAGTTTCAGTACTCCCAGTTCTTTCCGTATATCTTCATTTCTCACTCTGTCCCTCCTCGTTTTCTGGACCATACTTCTCAGGAATCTCATCTCAGCTGCTTGTACTCTGCTCTCATCCCTCTTAGACATTGTCCAAGTTTCTGCTGCATATGTCATTATAGGAACATAATATGTTTTGTACATAACTTCTTTAGACTTAATTGGTATATCCTTGTTCCATACTAGTCCCCGTAACTGTTGGTAGAAAGCACTCCCGAGTTGTATTCTTCTACTAATTTCCAAATCTATGCTTGACAATAATCAAACATAAAACATCACAACAAATTGGTTGAATAAGTGATGCTAGATAGCCTTAAAACTCATCATATTGCACCAAATTATAAGAAAGTTTCCCGGGGAGGAGCCCCGTTTGGGAACTATTCAATACCACCAAACTCCCAGTTGCCCTCCCTCTATATGCGCCGCTGCGGGCAGTCAGTGTTCGGGTCTTTAGCTCGACGTTCACAATATTGTTTTATGTTTTGTATTCATATTCTGATTGTATTTTGTATTTTAACCCTCCTAGTGCCAGGGAGCGATATATCTGCTAAAAAATGCCACGTGCGGCAGATGTGTTATTATTAGGCTACTACTTCTACCCAAGCAGTGCTATCACTATTGTAACAAAGACAACGTAGGAATTATTCTCTCTGGATATCAATATGTTTTTGTTCCGTGAATAACTGGGTTCATAATAATGCCCGAGTGCACCAACCTCGGTAAAGAGAATACCGCGGTAAACTTCCTAGTTTACCGGGGTAAAGTCGTATTTCTGTTGCACCAAGCTCGGTTTCGAGTTTTACCGCGGTGAGGGAGGGGTTATCTAAGAAAACCGTGGTAAAGTTTTATTTATTTGTATTCTGTGGTAAAGATTCCAAAATGGAGCTTAACAACTACAGGTTATATCTCCAGTATCTTAATCGATTTGAAAGGAATGAAGGGATGGTTATAGAAGAGAGACGAGATTTATTCGAAGAACTAAGCGATGCTTCATTCCAGAGAATATTTCGATTACGGAAGGAGACAGTAAGTTATATTTTGGACATAATTGGTGAACAATTGGAATTCCCTACTGGGAGAAACTATCCGATATCGCCTAGAAATCGTCTTCTTATAGCACTGCGGTTCTATGCAACTGGGACATTTCAGGGAGTGATCGGTGACGTGTGTGATGTTGTCAGAACAACAGCATGCCGCATAATACACTAGGTTTCTAATGTAGTTGCCTCATTATCGCCACAGTTTATTAAACTACCACTTACTCAATGGGAACAAAGAGAGGTTATGGGAGGCTTCCACAGAATATCTGGGTTCCCTGGAGTATTGGGTGCGTTGGACTGCACTCATGTGAGAATACAGTCTCCCGGAGATGAAAATGGGGAGGTATTTAGAAACAGGAAATGCTATTTCTCTCTAAACGTGCAAACTGTGAGCGATTCGAACCTCATGATAAGAGATATAGTAGCAAGATGGCCAGGTCACAAATGCCTGTCGAAACGATCACTGCCATCTGCTGGCCGTCTGGATAAACTGAAGACAAGTGACTATCGAAATTAACGAATTTCTTCCGAGGGGAATAATCGCGAGAAAAGCAAGCGTCAAGAAACCGCGGTAACGAAACCGAGCGATAGTAATGGTGCACTGCTTTTACGACAATACCACGGTAAAAGTTTTGACACGGTTTCGTAAAGACTGATGAATACCGAGGTTGGTGCACTCGGCCATAAGTATTCTTTGAACATGCTGTAGTCAGTCGCAGGGGAGTGGTGGCACAGTGGTCAATTTGCTTGCCACCACTCCCCCTGCGACTTCTGAGAGACAAGTTTTAAATCCCCATTGTCATCATAAGAAGATATAAATTATATTTGTGTGGCAGTTGAACACATTAATGACTGGATGCCTGGACATATTGCATCCCCTGTGGACCAGAAATTATCTGCTGAGAATACACAAGTGCACAAGATTATAAAAACGTTGAAATAGCCCAGATATTATCTTTAAAGCTGGTATGAATATACACTAATACCAGTAGTAGGGTTCGAGAGTATGACCCTTTATGCAGTGGCGTCTTACAGAAACAGCATGTGCAGCATATTAGAAGTTATATACAGTGAGGGACCAGATGCCAAGTGGTGGCCCGGGCACTGTGTACTTCAGGGTGTCGAGCAAGGCACTGGCGCTAGCAGCAGCGTAGTGCCCAACTAGTTTCTCACATTCACACTTTTTAATGTACTTAATAATCATGAATGTCAGAGTAGTTGCTGGAAATGCTGTCCTTCAATTTCTAAACACATGTTGCACTGACGTAGGAAGTTTTGGTACACTCGCTGTAATTTGTCCTCGCTGATATTTCGTATCAATGCAGTTATTTTGTTCATAAGAGCCTCCAGAGTACGCGGATTGTTTCTGTATACATTTTCTTTGAGGGCCCCCCCCCCACAAGTAGAATCGCACGGCACTGAAACTTACGAACACATTTACTGCAAACTTCTTCGTGAAAAGATAAGTTTCTACTAGGAAAATTTGATGTTTTGTTCTATATCTAACCATGTTCATTGGGTAGGAGATAGCCTACAGTACTTCACCACAAGTTGTAATTATCTCAACTAAGGTATCTTGCCAACTCTGTATGTAATAAATGCTATGACAACACCTTAAACTATTTGGAAATTATCCAAAATACCTATGCTAAAGGTCTGGAAAAATCTGGAGATGATGTAGTAATAGATGTTTTCTTCTCCCGTGACTATTATCCACCCATCCACACTCCCCTTTTTAGATCAAGACTTGTAGGCTATTGATAAAATTCCAGCTGAGTCCGACATTATACGCGTGAATTATGGACAAAAGCCTTGCCAACACCACGCATACATTACTACTGTATAGCTGGTATGGTAACAAAAAAGCACCAAGTTCCATTCAGAGCACCTCTTCGAAACAAATCACCCTCAAGACACCCGAGTGCACCAGTTTTTTTAAATAATCGTCTATATTCTCCCATCCACTAAGATTGAAATTACACGAAAACTCATCAATAATATTCATCCAGACCAATAGTTAGTTAGTTATTGTTGTTTTAAGGGGCGGAACTACGAGGTCATCTGCCCCTTTTAACACAGATTAAAGAATACAAATTTGGAATTGAATTTAAAATTTTGAGGTGGACACCTTAATTTTAAAAGACCTAAAATTAATAAAACAAAAAATTAAATAAAAGTAAAAATTATAAAAATATACAAAAATAACGGAAAAACAAAAAATTATCATTCAAAAACGAAAAAGTCGTCGAGTCAATTTACACTGGAAAATTGAGATTGCTGGCCCTAACCCACTCTCACTTATAAAGTGGATAACGCGATCAGCAGCCACCGCGTCATCGGCTAATATAAGTTTGAGTGTCATCTGCAAACCAAGGTTTCTTCGTAAGTCAGCAAGATCCACACACTCGGTTAAAATGTGGGCCACGGTGAAAACGGCTCCACAGGTGGGGGGGTCTTCCCTTCTCATTAAGTACGAGTGGATGGATCTTGTATGACCTATCCTTAGCCTACACAAAATAACGGATTCTCTCCGAGGCTGGAAAGAGCTCCGCCACACGTGAGTAGTTCCCTTGATCGCTCTCAGTTTACTGGGCAGTGGGTCAGCTAGCCAAAGACTCTCCCCAAATGCCAGAACTTGTAGGAGTAACTGAGAGAGAATATCTCTAGCGGGTACCTCCATTGGTCGAGGTGGTAGTGATACCGCCTCTTTTGCAGCTTGATCCGCTAACTCATTTCCTGCAATTACCATGTGGCTTAGAAGCCACAGAAAGGTGATTCGAGTGTCAGCGTGGCACAGCCCGGCTAGTAGGTTGTGGATTCCCTATACTAGGGGGTGTTGCGGGAAACATGAAGCAATTAACTGCAACGAACTCAAAGAGTCGGTACACACGAGAAAGTGGATTCGTGCATCCTGTAGTGCAAACTGCAGAGCTTCATAGATGGCAACGAGCTCCGCAGTAAACACACTACAGGCCTCAGGCAAAGAGATCTTGGTATTTGCACCATCAATAACGTAAGCACAACCCACCTTCTCGTCCACCTTCGAACCATCTGTATAGAGAATGCCAGCGTCCGGAAATTGGTGAACTATGCTGTGGAACTGCCTCCGATAAACGAAGGCGTCCGTTTTCACCTTAGAACCTCGGTGCAGATCTAACAAAATTTACGGACGCGAAACTTGCCACGGAGGCACCTCGCTAAGTGTCCAGATCATACAGGGACCTACAACCACTCCTATTTCAGAACACGAGCTATCAAGTCTAATGCCAACAGGCCGACTGGCACAATGCTGGTTGGCGTACCCTTGGTGGTATTGGGTACTGAAGAGAGCTTGATAGCTAGGGTGTTGCGGCATTTGACGCACATTGGCAGCATATGCTAAAAGCATATGTTGGCGTCTATAATTTAGAGGTGGAACACCTGATTTGGCGAGTAGGCTGGGTATGGTGCTGGTCCGGAAGGCACCGTTAGCCAGCATAATGCCACTATGGTGGATACTGTCCAGTATTTTCAAAGTTGCCGGCCTCGCTGAACTGTATGCCGTAGAACCATAGCCTAGCCGGGACAGGACGAGAGCTTGGAAGAACCGTAGCAGCACCGCACGGTCAGCCCCCCACGGGCTGTATATTTCGTCCCTGTACAGTAGCTCTGGTGACAAGTTTGGCCTGTCACACACAAACCCTGTATTGTCGCATACCCCTACCATATGAACGCAAGGATAGCCTACTCCACATTGAAGCCAATTCTGCACAGCTCTGCGATTGTCACGCAAGAGCGGCCGTTGCATTTGTGAGGTGTTTAATAAGGTTAACTCTTTTCAATATTGTCATATAAAAGTTATATATGAAGAATAAATAACCATCCTCAATTTATGTCATGCCACTGAGGAGCGACATCTCATCGTGTTACTACTCCAAAAGTTGCCACGGTTGTAGAAGCATTATAGAATGTTTATAAGGGATGTTTCTCACCTGTTGGAACTGCCCTTCTCAGTATTGTGGTCATTCCCGTATTTTCTTTTGCACATTTTTGTGTGCGATCAGTTTATTAGTTTTTGACATTTCAAAGTAGAGGCAGATGCTGTTCCTGTTCTGGCCCTTAAAACAACAATAACTAACTCAAGTAGCCCAAGACCTCTTAAGAAAATAAAAACTGGCATCTTGTCTACTTAATTCATAGATATAGCAGATTGATGTTTACTCTTATTCTCTTGGAAACATTGAAAATTAACTTGTATCTACAAGCTCAGATCCATTTTACAATCATCAGCTGCAACACCAGTGATCCTGGAGTTTTAGCTGCAAACATCAGTAGTTATTCCTAGTAAACAGGTTAAGCTTACAATTGGGCACAAGGATATCTCCGGAAACTAACGAAAGGAGCAGAACCCTTGATAATGCTGGGATCAGTTTCCGGTGAAATGTCTGAAGATATCCCGCCTGGACCCCGGCCTACAAGCCCGAACAACTTGTACCCAATTATTCCTAGTATCCCAATGTGGAAGACCCTACTTATCATATCAATTTTCTAGAATACCAGAACTGGAAACAAACCAGAACGTGATAGATAGAACATATATCATTTACATACCTTTCAGGGAGTCATTAGGAATTGAAAATACTGTCAAATATCACTGCTGCACATTGAAAATACTCTCTGAAAATTGCTTAAATGAAGGTTTTTATGTGTAGCTTGTTCAATAACGGCAGAACAATGGCAGATATTTATGGCCGACACATTGACATACTGCGTTGCCAACATGTCCGATACATGTAACTTTGTAAGGAAATAACAGGCAAAACCATTGGCCCGGATCAAGATTATTGATGTGTGTCTACCCCCACTGTGAGTGACAAAAACCAGGGGTGTTTATATTAGCTAAGGCGTGGTACGCGCTACCAAACAATTATTGGCCTGGTGAAAACCATTGGTCTGGATGAAAATATTGGTCTATAGGCAAAACTGTTAGCCTGGATAAAGATTATTGATCCGTGACAAAAACCAGGGATGTTTATCTACCTAACAATTATTGGTCCAGGCGAAAACCATTGGTCTGCCGGATGCGATACAGTACCGAATGCGTGGGGTTGGCAATACTGTACATGATGCTAAAAATGGCAGAGTCAGCTGGAATTTCATCGAAGTTATATAAGTCGTGATCTTATTTGGGATGGCTGGGTGGGTTACGGACAGCGGAGGAGTTAATATCTATTATTATATCATCTCCAGATTTTTTTCCCTACCATTACTACAGGTATTTTGGCTAATTTCAGTTAAGAATTTTTACTTCGGTTTGGGTGTTCTGTACTGTTACCCATATCATACAATACCGGACATGTATTCAGTGTCTCAGTCATTACAAATAAGCTACTCTAACAGGAGAATTTTCTTAGGTGGCACAATATGGCTATTAATAGCTAAACTAGGCCTATTAAAACTTCAAAAAAAAAACATTGTGGCATTAATTTATAATTAATCACATTATTGCCGGAAAACCGACCGACTCATCCTAATAATAGGCTATCCCAATTTACCGATTAAAAAATCCTCAGAATACCAGGTCACTGGCATTTAAATGTCAAGGTTAAAGGTTAGTGCTAAAGGTTAACTTAAAAAGCACTTGACGCAACAAGGACCACACGTACAAAACACTTCAGCTATACATTTAATTTAGTTCAGGGATACATGCGACTTGCAACCTGTCAGGACCACAAAATACAGCAAGATGACATATGATCGCCATAAACAGAAATGTGACGTTTCCATGAACACAATTTTGAGGATAGTTTAGCGGTCTCATCTAGCCGTATTCAGCATTCCATAACCACACTTACCACCACTGAACTCTCTACTTGGCTTTCTTCTGGATCACAAAGATTTACCAGATACGTCTTGAATGTTTTCCAATCCAAAGTTGAATCTTCTGGATCCCATAGCCCAATGCTCGTAACATCTTCGCTCCCTCTTACAACTCCAGATTTCTTCTTCCATTGCACCTCAAACCTGATTCCAGCCGATTCCATCTCATTAGATAGATGAGTCACATCAAAATATTAGCCTACGGCTTTGAAATAATCCACTGAAATTTACACCAGATCAATAGCCATTTTATTTACATCCGCATCACAACAGTTTCACGGAAAATAATAAAAACAAACGTACAGTACGCGTCACGTGATATGTATTCTTCCGCAAGAAAAGTAACCCCACACTAAATGCGATGTATAAAAACAATTTAAAAATAAAAGTTACCGTACTTCAGTGGTACTGCGTCAATTTAAAAACAAATAATTCTGATCGACTAATTAATCCCATAATGCAATATTCTTCACTGTTGTCGTATGCAGACTTGCCATACGTAATTCTCATTTTTGTCATCACGATACACAACCATGATATGACACAATTACCGCATTACCGTAACCTACTTCCATGTAGGCCTACCAGTATTGTAAGTGTTTTAATTTTCTCATCTTAATACCAATGGGTGGAGAATGCTAGGCTTAATCGTAGTATTTTGAAAGAAATTTTTGGCCCTCTACAGGAATTACAAAATTTAGGACTGAACTTGGCGTTAAGCTACTAGTGTTTTTTTCAATTCGGCAGAAATCGTCGGATTTTTTAAGAGCTTTAAAAATTCCTCAGTAGGCCTATGCCTTCCTTCGGAGGAGAAGTAAAGCCGGCGGGCCACGGTCGACTCTAGAAAGGTCGGAAGGTTCAATCTGACAACACTGTAGCTACGGCTATTGTCAGTCATACTTCGTCACGAGGGCCTGAACCACAGATTACCTACGGCCTGAACTGAAACAGCTGTTTGCTAGCACGGGAGGCGACAAAAACTACGGAATTAATATTGGACAAACATAATGTACATGTTTAGCAAAACATCTGTTGAGTTTTATTTACGCATGACCAGTGTTACAATCGGAAATAAATGAATAACGTGCCTATGATCGTGAAAAGTTGTTGCAAGCAAGCAAGCAGATATTGAGTGACACGGAAATAATTTACCAACATAAAAGTGTTTAGCAAAATAAAGAAAATTATTTTGGTTTCTTTTTGTATTTTACTACTCTGTAGTATGCTAACAAACCAATTGGCGGTGTTATAATAATAATAATATGGAGTAAGTAGATGCAATTGAGGGTTATGTGATGCGAAAATGTAGGCTATCTCCCATAACATCTTCATACTGTAGGCCTATAATAAACCCTCGATTCCGCCGCACATATATGTAGATAATTTACTACCATTATAGAAATAATCTGTTGCTGCTGGTATTCCATTACTGTATCAGATTACTTCTGTTTCCTTCCTCAAGTGCTGCAACTTTTTCTTCCCATAACCAAGTTTGCTGACATCAACAGCATCATTCCTTGCCTGTGAATAATTGTTTAGCAATACAGTGGCAATAACTGAAAGTATTTTTTCACTTAATTGACTAATTTATGCCATCTACGAACCATTTCGAAGGTTCACTAATCCAGGCCTGGCGCAGATTTTCGTCACTTGGGAACCTAAACACTGGTGTGTAGCCTGCCTTACTTGGTTAATTTGCATTACAGTTGGGGATACAACATGTATCTGGCATTGTTACGGTGCCGAAACATTCCAGGAAAATCAAAGTTGAAAACATGAAGTACGATATGTGATAATTCCATGTACCATAGGCATTTAAAAATACCATATTTGCCAGATACAAAGTACACTAGTCAGTGTGTTCTCGATTAGGGATTACAGTTAAAGAAAACTCATCTGGAAGGGTAGTATTAACGCTACTATAAAGCGTATAAACGTAAAAAGCGTAAGAAACAAAATATAGAAGGAAATATCCTTATGAGATAAGCAAGAACACCTGCCAGACTGAACGTTCCCTAGTGTTCCCGCCTGACAAGGGTATGACTGATGAACATGTTGCCAAGTCTCAGCCTTCCGACCTGTCTAGAGTCGACCGTGGGCGGGCCCATGTCATAGATCGCGCTGTCATGTAAAAGAACCTTCCACTAACTACAATTATTGGAGACCTGCTAAGTGCCATTTTGGGAAACAATTCGTTTTTGCATTACAACCCATCAATGTACCATTGCCAATGCACCCAAGACACGGCTATGTGCAGGCAGTCGGCCGTGGTGCAGGCTATAGTAGTAGGTAATCTGTGGCTATGTGCCACAGTGGTTTGTTTAGTTCATACATTCATCACAAGATGGCTCTGCTATGTTGCTCACTTTACCCAGAAGTCTGCTAAGTACCAACAGGCGGCTTCGGTGGCGTAGTTGGTAGCATGCTGAGCTTCTATGCCCAAGATCGTGGGTTCAAACTAGAGCCGGGTAAAAAGCTCTTGAGTTTCGATCGCGCTCTGGGCGGAGGCAACCTGAGTTAAGGCGGCCATGATTCAGAACGTCGTCTGATAAGAGACTGTTGCGATTATTCGGGCTGTGCAGGAACATGCGTTGAATGAAATGTATTTAAAAGTACATAGACCATGCCGTCAGTGTGTTCGTCATTCAATTGTACGAATAGAAGTAATAAGACAACAGGAGTGTCGTATTTCAGGTGACAAGTGTCATCAAAATTCATAAATTATTGAGGTAGACTCTTTACGAAAGCGTGATGCAGCAGTTTAAGTTTGTGTGATATTTACATTTCAGATTCCCTGAATCTAACATTTCCACTCTATATACCTTTCTCTAGCTCGTTGGTAACGATGCCTAATTCTCAAGAGGCTGCTCACGCCATGCCTCCATTAGGGTCTTGTGCACAAGTCAGGAGATACAATGAAAAGAACAGGTCTGATCCCTCGAAAAATGAGGGTATCAGGAAAGATGAGACAAGGGCCAAATAAGACATGAATTTGAAAGACTCTCCAGGTCTCGGATACCGTTAGTGCCTGAAGAGAATAAGAGGTGGCTAAGGAAGGTTGACGGGTGGATTTGCAAGCAATGCCAGTCTCAGCTGAGGTCCCGTGGTCGCCAATCCACGTTCCACAAGCTGTGAGCCCCTGGGCGGGGTATGCATATGAACGACATGTATGCAGGGCCGTAGAGAGCGGCGACGGGCCCTGGGGCTGGAATCTCCCGGGCCCCCTCTCTAACCAAACTATGTAAAATTAATTTATAATCCTCGTAAATTTGTACAAATTTCTTTTGGCACAAAATGTTCATCACGAAATAAATTACAAGAACATAAAAAACAGCAAGCAATAATAATAATAATAGTAATAATTGTAGCATGCTGAACTGCTATGCCCAAGCTCGAGAGTTTAAGTCCGGCCGAAGTCGTCGGATTGATAAGAGCGTTAAAATCCTTCAGTATGCCTTTATTCGGAGGGGAAGTAAAGCCGGTGGGCCTGTGGTTTAGAAGGCCGTGGATATGAGTGGTGAGTGACACTTTTGTTCTCAGTGTGCGCACTTGAATGCAATAACACAGGAGACCGACGGTTCCGCGACAAAAATCACGCCAGCTGTTGCGACAGTCCGGACACATTTTTGTCTCATCCAAAGGCTGTAGTTGCACCATCGTACATTCATTTCCACTACAATTGGTAGTGTGTAGCCAAATTTTGTAGGATATTTCGTTAGAAACACTCTATTAAGTTCCAACTTTCACCACTGGGTGTCATTGACTGTGGCGTCTGGTAGCCAAAGTTGGAACTACTTGAATTTGAACTTGTTGAGGAGCCTACGGGCGTTCAATTGATATGTCCTGATATGACCATTGGCTGCAATAAATACTGTATTAATAATGTTTCAATTACATATTCCAGTAAATCCAGGCTATATTTATTATCATAAGCAGACCGTGAATTACTATCAATATAAATAAGTTAATGCTAGTATGTAAAATTTACAACAGTGAAACTTGAGGAATGCATGAAGAATTATTTGCAAATTCAATGTTTATACCTGACAAGCGCGTACCAGTGCATTATTTTCAATTAACAAATATAATTATCACGAGTAAAGTCATCGAAAACTAGGTAATAATTTTCATTAAATTCACTATACTGTTTAGTTTTGGCGATTGACAGAACTCAATCTGTCACGATGAGGTAACACTGTAAGCATGCACAGTGTTCAGATTTAAAGATCTGCAGATCCTCTTTGACAATTTTAGAACTTCAGTGATGCTTGTAAAAGCAATATGCTCGTTAGTCATACACAAATTTGAAAAAAAAAAATGCATTTATCGGACCGTAATTTCATCGCCTTTACAGTACCGGTACCGTTTTTAACTTGGGGAGAAGATTCACATAGAAAAAAGCTGTTGTCCATGAACTCGGAAACAGGTGGGATCGAATTAGACCGTCGGTGATACTAAGCTTATTTTCCATGATTCATTATTTTAACCCTAGACTCTAGCCAAAGGCTGTAGTTGCCCCATCGTACACTCATTTCCTCCTCAATCATATCCCAAATTAATTTAAAATATATGATTAACTTCACATATAGACTGTCGGACAGAGTTCTACACGCACAGTAAGTAGAAAGGACTGATGACCACGACGTCCTAAGACACAAAAATTAATCAACAGGTAGTTCAGTTCACTGAACTGCATGTTAAAAGATGTGGAAGGGGTACACTGTACACTGTGCAGTACTAAGGCCTCTGTGACATATGACGTAATCTCTTCTCAAAATGAAAATATGAATTTTAGACTAAGTCAAGACGTATTTTAAAATACGCTTTACATATAGGGTTGTTATGTTGACATTCTCAAAACTTGCTGCCATTCAAGAGTCACGCCCATGGGTCTAAGCCTAAACACTGTTTTGGTTGAACGGCGATCGCACATCATTGTACATTAAACAAAGCAACATATATTTTCATAATCAACCACATGTATACTCTTACGTAAGTCAAGTTATTTATTAAGTGCTATCAGTAGATTGCAGCTGATCAGTGATTGTTTTCACAAAAGAAGAAAATGTGAATTTGAACTATATTTTGTAATTTTCAGTCAGTGGACTTCTTATAATTTAATATTGCTTTGCAGTAAGCAAACCTAGAGCCAGGTTCTAATAAAAATCTCCAACCCTATCTATGACTGGTGACCATCAGAAGCGGATTTAAGCCAAGATTATGGGCGATTAGACACACAGGGGATCTGGGAGTATGGAATATCACTAAGCTCAGAGTGGGGTCCAGAGGTCCTCCTCCGGAACATTTTGCAAAAATTAGGTACAAATTATTGATTTATAGGCCATTTTGGTGATTATTTTTGTGATATTTTGGAGTAAAAATTTGGTGTCGATTGACATGAGTGGCTATAGAAAAGACTCTCCGATATTGAAGTAAAATCTCTCGCACCTTCAAGTAAGACCCCGCGGTGTAGCTCACCGTGTAGTCGCGACGGGCAACGCATTCCCACTTTTCCCGGTCGGCAACTAAGAATACGGCATGCGATTAATCATGTCACAGAGGCAATAGCACAGCACAGTGTATACTCTGCTTTTCGTTTACTTATTATTTTATGGGGGGAACAGCTACGGTAGGTCATTTGTCCCTACCACTGACGTTCCATGAGAGGAATTGGAAAACATAGTTGAGTGGTTCAGTGCCCTAGCTTAATTGTCATTCTTCTCCTGGTTAACACTCAGTCCAGAAAAATACTGTAATGTTACCTTAGTTTCAGTCTTTGGATGCATTTCCCAACTCTAGTACCAATAGTAATATAGGTTTTCAATAAATCCCTTAATCATAAATGATTTGCGCACGAACCCAAGTACCTGGGATTGTTGATCGTATTGAATGAACCAGTAATAATAATTAATTATACTGCACCTAAACATACAGATTATTTAAATGTTAGCATTGTTTTCTCAATTCAGTATACGAGAAGATGAACAATTTCGCATGCATTTCTTCTATCTTCGTTTGACAAGGGAATCATCTCACCCTTTCGCAAGATATTTAGCCAGCAATGATAAGTTTTCACATAGTGCGAAAGTGAATTACTAGGGGCTTATGACCTCACTGTTCCTCCCCTTAAATCAACAATAACTATAAAGTGAATTACTGTGTGGACGCTACTTTAAAATGCATTTTACTTTCCTGTCTGCACGGCATACAATACGTCTGGCTAGACAATATATTCATGTCAGACACTAACACCTCTAAATATCTATGCTCGACGAGACGCACCAAACTTGAAATTCTTCAGCTAGCTGACCAAACACACGAGGGCAGCACAGGCTCTTGTTGCCTAGGCGAAATACGTGGAGAGATGAGCAAAATATTTGAAGGATTGGTGCATAAGTCGAATAAGCTACATTTAGAAAAATGGCAGGCTCTCTCAGTCTTCAGGTATATTCTGAGAACAATACATAGCGAAGCCCCATCGCCTAAGTTGACCACTTTGAGACAGTTATTCTTCCCACAAGCGCTTTGTAAAGGAAAATATTGTCCACTTGACTGAATACGTTTTTCAATCCTTGTAGCATTGTCCACATACAGTTCATTGCATTCACTAAATGATTGCCAGCAGCAAATTCAAGTCACATAAAGGCAATAATAAATCAATGCCCGATAGGCCCATTCTCCTAGGACGCCGGGCCCCCCTGAGAGGGCCGGGCCCCGGGGCACCAGCCCTGCCTGACCCCCCCTCTCGTCGGGCCTGCATGTATGTAGAAAATTTTGTTCAGTACGTAGCCTCCGTGGCTAAGGCGGCAGCACGCCGGCCTCTCACCGCTGGGTCCATGTTTCAAATCCCGGTCACTCCATGTGAGATCTGTGCTGGACAAAACGGAGGAAGACATGTTTTTCTCCGGGTACTCCGGTTTTCCCTGTCACAATTTCATTCCAGCAACACTCTCCACTATCATTTCATTTTATCTGTCATTCATTTAATCATTGCCCCAGAGGAGTGCGACAGGCTTTGGCAGCCGGCACACTTCATATCGTCGCCGCTAGATAGGGGCTTCATTCATTCCATTCCTGACCCGGTCGGAGACTGGAAGCAGGCAGTGGAATTTCATTTTCACATAGCATTTCATTTCATCTGTCATTCATTTAATCATTGCCCCAGAGGAGTGCGACAGGCTTCGGCAGCCGGCACACTTCATATCCTCGCCGCTAGATGGGGGCTTCATTCATTCCATTCCTGACCCGGTCGGAGACTGGAAGCAGGCAGTGGAATTTCATTTTCACATAGCAGGAAGTGTCGTTCGCCAAGTGTCTAAAAAATTAACTTGTATTGAATGCCTAGAAGTGCTTTTATCGGGTCAAGATGTTCAGAAAGAAGGACTGATTAAAGGGAAAGACTTGAAAGATGGCCTTTTGAATCCATAAAATGATGTAGTGAAATTATGTAAAACAGCTGAGATTGTCATCAGGAATAATGACAGTAAGTTGCGAAAGAACACGAAGAATCTCATGCTGGAGTTGCAGACGGATGTCTACTGTATGCTATGCTGCCGGGTTATCTTTTTCAGAAATCTGACCATCTATTTACAGCAGTAGCGTAGCCAGGATCGACCAATGGGGGGGGGGGGGGGGTTATAGGTACTCAAGCCAAATCCTACAAACATTTCGTCCCGCGGCGTAGCCGCGCTCGTCAAACGTGCACCATGTTCGCGAGGGCAGCTGTGGGAAGTACGGATATCGTAGGTTCGAATCCCGATGCTGACAGCGGTTATCCTGAGTGTGTTTCTTCCCCGGGTTTCGCCACACTTCCTACAGGAAATTGCCGGGATAGTGCCTTGCTCAAGTCCCGGAGCGTCTACTCCATCCCTATCCCAGATACATTTACACTGACAACTACCATCATCACAGCAATACAGGTTGCCAGACAGCTCCAACACACTCCCAACTACACGGGGCGGATGACCAAGGTGTCTCAAGACCCTCAAATGAATTAACAACAACTCTACAAGTATTTCCTTTTCTCTATGAGATATTATTACACAAGAAAAAGTTCATGTGTTTTGATTCCGAATTTTTCGAGTACCGGTAATACAATATGCTCAAAAGACAAAAACAGATCAGTTCTTAATTAAGTTAATTTTTGACTAAAAAATGTCTCACCTCAATGGTAAATTTAGAAAATAAAATAAAACAAAATAAACTCAAATACGGAATATATGTGCTACCAACATGAAGACTGCGTATCTCTCAACAAGAAAAATTATTAACAGAGGTCTCAACAAAAGTTGACATGTCCTCTCACGATGTATCATGTTGATTTATGAGTAATTCAATACCGGTACTCATTTTTATGTTTATTCAGTTTTTCCAACAAGATCATATTGCAATTAGCCCGGAATGACTAAAGTATCATTTTTGTCACCAAGGTCCTTCTTAACTTACAAATGCTACCTGCACCCGGAAAAAGGTTTAATTGCTTACACTACACAGGCGACAAATTTCACTCATTCGTAACTGGGAGATAACCGTAATTCGGGGAATTGCTGGACATATAGCCTATTTACGTAATATGAATCAACTCGGCTGACGGTTATCTCATGCTCAAGATGTTAATACAGTAATGATTCCAAAATTAGTGTTAATGTACCCATAGAATTTTCTAAGTCTTTTTTAAAGCGCGCTATTTTTTAATAAAACTAGATTAATTAACATATAATTTATCTCCCGCCAAGAAAAGAAAAAAGCTAATATTGCCCCGCTGTGTGGGATTACAAATTATTTAGCGCTAGCCTCAATTTGAAATAAGTTATTTCGCGGGGAAAAGTTAGATTGGCAACTCTGGGAGGGTGGAGTTGTATTACCACAGTCCAAAATTCACAGTCGCGAAGCTCGCTGCGTTACGAAATTGCATCCTCTTTGTATGTGAAGCGACACTAGCGCTCGCGGCGGCCAGCAAGCTGGCAACTGCCTTGAGCACGATATTCGCGGAACAGATAATTTCACTTTTGCAAGGGTTTTTTGAATTTTAACTCACCTGAGTGATTATTTCAATTGTAAACATTTGTCACGTTAAATCACCAACTACTACAGAAAAAAGCCACAATGTTGATATAATGTACACTTTTAATTCATGGAAACATAAAATGAATGCTGTGTTTTTATTAGTTCAGTCCTCTATAAATATCCCTAGGTACAGTTGTATGTGTCGAAGGAAAACCAGCCGTCCGTGCGCTTTTTAAGCTTACGCTGGGTAAACCATTAAAAATATTCATATACTATGAGTGTAATAATTGGTCAGCATGAAAAGTTCTACAAAGAAGTCCGCGACAGCATATCCTTATCTTTAATACATCGCCAACTATAAGTGATTTTACGTTTTAATTTCTTCCAACAATCTCCATTCAGTGGAAATTTAAATTACTACTGTAGCTTCGGAGAGAGTTTACGAGCTAGCGAGCGAGCCCATCACCCCAGCTTCGGCGAGCATTAACTGTCGAGTCGTGTCGAGTTAAGACTTCAGAGAAGAGTAGACTATAAGTGTTTGGAGTTTCGCTGTTCACCTCGGCCTTTCTGAATTGCGCCTGAGACCTACCGTCCGTGCGCCTTTTAAGCTTACGCTGAGTAACCCCTTTAAGATACCAGGCGAAGCCGGGGCGGGTTGATAGTATGGGTATAATAAAATATCAAATTCCTAACCATATCAAAAGCTAGTTATTCCGTAAAATTGAGTAACATTATAGTTAATTAGTAAAAATACCAGTGTGATATGTGAAACGAAAAGTATAAAAAGATCTTAAGGTCTTAAATGGCTCAATTGTAGGTACTGTGTATCTTTCCCGTGGGTTTGAAACCTTTCATTCCTGAATTTGACAAAATAATACAATGCCAATTTTACAAAATATTGGCAATAACAATTGTGTACCGAACCTTCACAACAGCCATGTGGGAGACCAGGTATTTCATAAGAGAATTAACAAACAGTGTACCACATCTAAGTTTGTGAGCATTATTCTGACGACTTAAATTGGCTTGCTTCCAAAGGATTCGAGAATAAGTTTATATTATTGTACAAAATCTTTATTCATTAAATCAGGTCTCTGACTATTAAAAAGCCATTTTCTACATCTGAAAATTAAAATGTCGGCACGCGTTTGAGATGACATCTTTTACGTTTACTTAGCCTACCGTATGTCTTAATTTTCAAAATGCATAGATATTTATATTTGATTTGCAGCCAATGGCCAATGGCAGGGCATTTCACATGAACGCCCGTAGGTTCCCCAATTACAATGTCGAGTAGTTCCAACTTAAGCTACCAGACTCCAATGCCACTGAAACCCAACGGCGAACGTTTGAACTTAATAGAGCGTGCCTAACCCAATAGCCTACAAATTTTGGCGACACACTACCAATTGTAGCTGTAAGTTCTTTTACGTACCATAAATCTATGACATGGGTCCGACGACTTCGACTGGGTTTGAACCCGCAAACTTGGGCATAGCAGTTCAGCATGCTACCGACTACGTCACCAAAGCCATGCATAGATATCCTACCGAGACATGCTTCCGATTTATAACCGACTGGCTCCGTGGCTCAGCGGTAACGTTCTCCCTGCTGTGCCCAAGGTTGCAGGAACTTATCCTGGCGCAGTCAGCTGGCATTTAAGAGTGCATACATGTGAGGGAACCGAGCCTGTAGATTTACCGGCACGTTAAAGATCCCCTTCAGGGCAAAATGTTGGCACCCCGGTGTCTCTAAAAGCCACAGTAGTTAAAAAGGACCTAAAACCAATAACATTATTATTGATTTATAACCAGTTAAAGACCAAGTGCCGTTGTTTGATTGAAAAGCAATACTTTCTACTGCGTATCCCAATTAATTGGGGTCGCCGGAGCCAATCAGGCTCATTTTGGTTTTGGCCGGGGATTTAAGGCCGGATGTCCTTCCTGGCGCCACGTAATTTTTCAGGTAAAAATTCCACCCTACTGTCACCGGGATTGGAACTCCGGCCGTCCGGGTGATTGACGAGCAGCTAAGCCACTGCACCATCACGCTTCCCTTGAAAAGCTTTATAATACTAGCCTTAAATCCATAGCTCAAATCTTACCTTTTAGGGCTCTTTGGAGACTCGGGTGTCGTCTTGCTATTTGAACAGTCTGACTTCCCAGTCGGTCAACACGAATACACCCAATGAACGACCCCCCCCCCCCCCCCTCTCCCTTAATGTGAGAAGTGTTTTATTAAGTGTATAAACGATTCATGTATTTTATTTCAGGCATTAGGATATAAATTGTCACCGCCCACCAAATCTAATTGGGTACCGTACACTCGTGTTGACCGACTGAAAAGCGATCATATAGGTTACTTAGCAACACTGAACTATTTCTTCTAATATTACATCTTTTTATTGAACTGCACATCTCCTCTTGTAAAGCACATGTTAAATTAAAGATATAACCTTTACACGATGCTCACATACAGTAAATCCAGCAACAATAACATACACCAACATAGCGCAGTCAGCACATTCTTGCTAGCTGCATGAGAGCATTATTGTCTCGCGATGGAAAAATATGAGCCAAGCTTCGCGATCTGCAGGTAGACTGCGGTTATGCGTTGTCATTAAGACGTATGTAGCCACAAATGGGGACCCGGGCCGAAAGGCGACAAGAGTACATCACCATAGACACAAATCACAACCTGACGATTTTCCAATGGCGGGGGGGGGGGGGTTAACCCCCCAACCCCCCCTTGGCTACGCCACTGATTTACAGCTACCGAACCTGGGGAAAAGTCTCACTGTGCTTCACTTATCGAGCGAATTGTGAAACAGTATTATAAATGCAGGCTTCACCACTTCTGCAGAAATACAGCTCAACGTGAGAGAGGTCAACAGGTGCGTCAGTTGTACACAAAACTTATTATTTTTTCAGGGCAATGAAATCATGCAATGTACTGTGCATAAGCAACATAGCTTATTGTCTTGTAAGATGATTGTGTTAGTTTTCGTTCAATGTACAAATTAAATTGTCAGGTCTTGCGTAGGTCTACTCTTATATTACGCCTCGTTGGTCACACCTCTCCCTCCCTGAGTCCCACCCTCTTGACAGTGTATATCATGGCGGCTGCCAGTTCAACCTGCTTCCAAAATGGCGGCGCCATTTCCACTCTATATACCTTTCTCTAGCTCGTTGGGTGTTACCGATAATGTGGGCTCGATAACGATAATTCTCGACATTATCGCTCGTTCTCGCTTGGGCAATATGGCGCTGCCTAAAGGCACTGAGGCTTGTTGTGTAAGGATTCAATGGAAATTGTTCATTCCGTTGACTGGAGTCTGCGAATTGGAAGAATCCACTCAACTTCAACGATATCATATTAAGAGACTACCGTACCTAAGATATATTGAGCATATCATCCTAATAACATATCGAAGGAGATTTTGATCGTCAGTCGGTATTATTTGGTCATAAAATTTCAGCAAAAGAAAATTCTATTTGACGTGTACATATTAAGATTTTTTTCGTGTAATGCCACATTCAAGCACTATGTAACTTTCTCGTAATCGAACCTGAAAATTCATGCACTCGCTATTTTGCTAAAGCCCCTATGATGCAACTGTGTACTGTCGTATCATTTTTGTAGTCTTGCGCATAATAGTTCGCGGCTGGGAGCGATCAGTTTAGTTCGCAGCTCCTTAGCGAACTAGTTCGCTCTTTTAGTTCGTTAGTTCCCATCTCGAAGACAGATCGTTCGCTCGCCTTGCTACTGCCACTGCACGCGCTCCTTGTCTGTTATAGCAGTCTGTCACCACTCATTACTCGTCACCAGTGATTACTCATTCACATTGCTCTCGTTTCAAGCAATACTGTAGGCCAGGGGTCTCCAAACTACGGCCCGAGGGCCACATCCGGCCCGCGGACAGATTTTGTCCGGCCCGCGGAGAGCTAGCATACTTGAAAACTCCTTTTAGAGAACATATTTTTTTATAGCAAATTAAATTTAGTTTACTGAAGTATTCTAATTTTATGTTGAATAATTATTAATATGACATCTACATTGATATGGTCATGGGCTAACTACTCATAACATTGTTGTAGGCTTATTGTTATTGTTTTTGTGATAAGTTGGATAAAGAAACACAGAATTGTAATGAGTAAAGACATGTATAACATGCAGACATATGAAATACTAATGAGATTTATGTTATTGAGATTTTCCACTGACAATAGTTTGTAGTTGTGGACTAATTTTACTTGTACCAATTATTAAAAGAGATTTAAGATGCTCACCAGTTAATTTAGATCTGTAAACATTTTTTGTGTACTCCATTTTGGAGAAGGTCTTCTCACACAAATAAGTAGTACCAAAAACAGAAAACAGCCCACGAGCAAATTTATGCAAATTATCAAATTGTGTCAGTGGAAGACTCTTATAAAATTCCAACAAAGATGAGTTTTGATATTTGTACTTAATTATATCACTGCACTGTAGTTCAATCATTTCCATTTGAAGTTCCGGGGCTAGGGTTTCAATGTCAGTATCAAAAGGATCCTGAAAAATCTTAATTTGATTCGCAAAGGCATCGAAGTCCGAGAAACGAGTATCAAAATTTATTTTCAAAGCACTCAAAGTTTCGATTGCAAAATCGATAGGAAACTCAGTCTCAGTGGTGTGGCTGAATATTTCACATGTTTTAAAATGTGAAAAACATTTACTTCGTAGTTGTGATTGAAACAGTATCAATTTCTTCCGGAATGATTTGATATTAGTGTATAAATCAGGAAGATGCTGGTTTTCTCCTTGCAATCTCAAATTCAGTTCGTTCACATGTTTTGTCAAATCAACATAGAATGCTAACTTCCACAGCCATGCGTTGTTTTGTAATTCAGTAAGAGGGCGATGCTTTTCATTCAAAAAAATTCGATCACTGCTCGAAGTTCAAAAAAGCGCTGAAGGACTTTCCCACAACTAAGCCAACGTACGGCAGTATGATAAGGTAAGTCATTTTCTCCAATCTCTTCAATAAATTGTCGGAATTGTCGGTGATTCAGCCCAAAAGATCTCATAAAATTAACAGTTGATATGACTGGTTTCAGAACTTCAGACATATCCAAACATTTTCCGCACAAAGACTGTTGATGAATGATACAATGTAAGACTAATGGTTTTGAACCACCGTCATTTTCTACAGCCTTTGACACAAGAGCGACCACTCCTTTATCTTTCCCACTCATGTTTTTGCCTCCATCAGTTGTAATACATTTCAAGTTTTTCCATCGAAGGTTCTTTTGATTAATGGCCATTTCAACTCCTTTAAAAATATCTGTACCAGTAGTTGTGCCATGAATACTGTTACGGCTGTGAGTTTGTGTCATCGCTCGCCGCTTGAGTCACAACTGCCCCAGGGGCTGGGCTGTGGCATGCCTCCTGTATTGCGTGTGCCTTATGCAACAGGGCTACGAAGACAAAGGGATAGTCCAGAAGATTCGTGACTGGACCAGCGATGGAAACCTCGAGAAGCCGTGGACCCTGGATGGATCTAGAACCATTTATTGAGTCACCGGCCTGCTATATAAGAGTGACCCGTGAAGCAGTTGTTGTTGTTGTGTTTTACGAGCTAGTGTGAGCGTTTATTCTGAGCGACAGAAGTGTGGTGACTTGCGAAACCCCTAGTGTAGCGGCGAAGTGAGGAACATACAGGGGACTGCCGTGTTCTGAGTAAGTGTGCTTTCACTGAGTGTCAGATATTGTGGTGTCGAAATTAAGTGACATTGTTTCTCCCAGCTGGTGAACAGCGCGCAGCAAGTGCTCGTAAGTACTGTAGTAGGCGCACATTAGAAAGAAGTTGCATGTAGTTCTGTCAAGGCCACTAGGCTCATTAGCGGCAGGATTAACTTCTGTGGTTTGTTGACAAGTGAAAGGGGCAAGAGCTCTCCACAAGCAATAGACTTTGTAAACTGGAGTAAGGTTCCTAATTGCTTGTATTTGCTGATTCGTGTAATTTTCTGGCCACAATAAAGTTAATTATTTCTTTAAGCAGTAATTGGTGTTGTGCTTTGTACCCCGCCGTAATCCAGTTAACAAAAGTGCCACTAGGGGGGTGGCACGTAACAACTGGTGTCAGAAGCCGGATTACGAACTCAAGCACAACACCTGACGGTCCTGGTTTCAAAACCCGAGCAGGTCAATTTTTTTAAAATTTTCCTGTGAGTGCATGCCCTTTACAAGGCAAACAACTAAGATGGAGGACGGCCAGAAGAAGATGGAGGACGGCCAGAAGAAGTTAGCCGAGGACCTAACTGCTAAATTAGAAGATGGCCAGAAGAATTTAACCAAGGAGCTAACTTGCAAATTAGAAGACGGCCAGAAGAAGATGGAAGACGGTCAAAATAAGTTAGCGGAGGACCTGAAGAAGATGGAGGACGGCCAGAAGAAGATGGAGGACGGCCAGAAGAAGTTAGCCGAGGACCTAACTGCTAAATTAGAAGATGGCCAGAAGAATTTAACCAAGAAGATAGAGGACGGCCAGAAGAAGATGGAAGACGGGCAGAATAAGTTAGCACAGGACTTGAAGAAATTAGAACTGGGTCTGCGTGAGGAAGTCACGGCAGTGGAAAAGAAGTTCGACGCCTTAAAAGAAGAAGTTGCTGAGCTACGCCGACGCCCGCTGACGGGGGTGGAAGAGAGATTTAACGCTCTACAAAAGGAATTTGCTGAGCTGCGCCGACACCCGCCGACAGGGATGGAAGATAGATTCAAAGCCCTACAAGAGGAAGTCGCCGAGCTGCGCCGACGCCCGCCGACCGGGGTGGATGAGAGAGTCAAAGCCCTACAAGAGGAAGTAGCCGAACTGCGCCAACGCCCACTCACGGGGGTGGAAGAGAAAGTCAACGCTCTTCAAGAGGAAGTTGCCGAGCTGCGCCGACGCCCGCCCACAGGTACACCGGGGACACCAGGAACGGGACAGAGCAGAGTGACGCCCCCAACCTTCGACGGAAAGGTCCCGTGGAGCACCTATTTACGTCAGTTCGAGGCAGCCTGTTCCATAAACAACTGGAACAGCACGGAAAAGGCTACAGCTCTCATTGTAGCGCTGAGAGGGGACGCCCTTAACGTCCTTCAGGCCATCCCGACCGGATCCCAGGACTACGCTTCACTGATCGCACATATGGAGTCCAGATATGGGGATAGCCATCTTCAGCAGGCCTACCAGATGCAGCTCCGGACCCGGGTACAAAAGAACGCGGAAACCCTGCAGGAGTTCGAGATGGACATCGCACGCCTCGTAAGGCTTGCCTACCCAACAGCGCCGGCCGACTTTCTGGAGCAGATAGCGACGCAGACCTTCACCGACGGGCTACGGGACTCGGACACTCAACAGGCGCTGCGACTCGCGCGCAATAAGACCCTGGCAGATGCGCTGAGCCACGCACTTGAATTCGAGACGGCAAAACAGGCATCTAGAATGCACGCGCGGGTGCGTCAAGTGGACGTCGACGAACCAGCAAAAACCAACGAGACCAAGCCCCTGGCCGACGAATTGATGAAGGCGCTAAGCCGTTTCTTCAAGAATCGCAGTACCACCAACATAAACGTAGCCGAAGGACATCCGGAGAGGCGGCCCGGAAGAGGACTACCGACCTGCTGGACCTGCCGTAAGAGAGGCCACCTGAGCAAGGACTGCGGTGATCGCCGCCGCCAGTCGGGACAGTCAGTCGTAGGGAAACCGCGCGGCCCAGGAAAGCAAGTATCAGCCAGCCTAGGGGGGCAAAGGTTGGCTTGTGGCAGTCGTCAAGCCCCGGCAGTCCAAGTTCGTGTGACGCAGTTACGGAGGGATAAAAGCAGCCTGATGGTCGACGGAGTCATCAACGGAGTGAGCTGGCCCATGTTGATCGACACGGGAGCATCGAGGACCATCGTCAATCCCACTGTGATCCCGAAGTGGAGAGTGCAACCCACACAAAGGAACCTCCAGCTAATAACCGCGACCGGAGAGACCGCACCGGTACATGGCGAAGCATCACTGGAGTTCGTCATTGGTCGACGGGTGATAAAGCATCCAGTGCTTGTGGCTGACGTATCAAACGAAGTGATCATCGGACTGGACATCCTGGACCAGAACAACATCATCTTGGACCTGAGTACCAACACTCTGCACTTCGGAGGTGAGGAACTTGCTTTGCAACCTGCGCACGAGTCCATCACCGTACGACGAGTAAGGCTGAGAGAAGACGTCATCGTTCCCGCCAGGACGGAAGTCAGCGCTGCTGTAATTGTCGACGGAACTGCTGAGGGAGTGGCGGCTGTCATCGAGCCAAAATATGAGGACATCCAGACAAAAGGGTTGCTAGTTGCCAAGACCCTCATCAACACGACGTCTCGGCCGTACGTCCGCCTGTCCAACCTGAACGACTACGACATTACGGTTCACCGGGACACCAACCTAGGAGTCTGCGAGCCCATTACCTGGATTGCCCGCATCACCGACACGACGGACGGACACCTGCAGACGGACAACCGAAGAAGACGCACACTGCCAGAAGAACTACAGAAGCTGTACCAAGGATCCCAGGACCATTTAGGCGAGGAACAATCACGCCAACTTCAGGACCTGCTACGCGAATTCCAGGATGTCTTCTCCGCGGGGAGCAAAGACTTCGGCAGGACAAGCTTGGTCCAGCACAGAATCGACGTTGGGGACAGCGCACCGATTAGGGCCCCATTCCGACGTGTCCCGCTCGCCAAGCAAGCCGAAGTCGACCGGATGGTAGAAGAGATGAAGGAGCAAGGGGTGATCGAGCCATCACATAGTCCTTGGAGTTCTCCGGTCGTGCTTGTGAAGAAGAAGGACGGTTCCACCAGGTTCTGCGTGGACTACAGGCGGGTGAACGACGTCACGAAAAAGGACAGCTACCCTCTACCCCGGATCGACGACACGCTGGACACCATATCAGGGTCAAGATGGTTCTCCACCTTGGATTTGAAGAGTGGCTACTGGCAGGTAGAGGTCCACCCTAAGGACCGCGAGAAAACGGCGTTCTCTGTGGGCAGCGGGCTCTGGCAGTTCACCGTCATGCCATTCGGTCTGTGCAACGCCCCTGCGACCTTCGAAAGGCTAATGGAGTCCATTCTGAGGGGACTACACTGGAAGACCTGCCTGGTCTACCTAGACGACGTCATCGTTCTGAGGAGAAGCTTCGAGGAGCACTACAGCAATCTGAAGATCTTGTTGAAGCTACGGGCTGCCCAGCTGAAGTTGAGCCCCAAGAAGTGTCAGCTCTTCCAGAAGCGGGTCCAGTACCTTGGGCATATCGTCTCCGAGGAAGGGGTGCGCACCGACCCAGAGAAGACCGCAGCTGTGAGGGGGTGGCCAGTTCCGAAGGACAAGTCCCAACTACGAAGCTTCCTGGGACTCTGCACTTATTACCGTCGCTTCGTGAGGGGAATCGCCGACATCGCCAAACCTTTACATCGCCTGACTGAGAAGGACCAACTCTTCACGTGGACAGCAGAATGCCACAGTGCCTTCGAACAACTCAAGCAGGCTCTGTGCACCGCGCCTATTCTGGCCTACCCCAGACCTGGAACAAGGTTCATCGTCGATACCGATGCCAGCGACTTTGGCATAGGGGGAATCCTGTCGCAGGTAGTGGACGGCGAGGAGAGAGTAGTGGCCTACTTCAGCAGGGCCTTGTCAAAGCCAGAAAGGAACTACTGCGTCACCAGGAAGGAGCTGCTCGCCATCGTGAAGACCATTGAACACTTCCACAAGTACCTGTACGGGCAAGAATTTCTCATCAGGACCGACCATGCATCCCTGCGGTGGCTCCTGAACTTCAAGCAGCCCGAGGGTCAACTCGCGCGGTGGTTAGAGAGGCTTCAACAGTACAACTTTGAGATTCAGCACAGGAAAGGCCAACTGCATGCTAACGCCGACGCCCTGTCACGAAGACCGTGCCCCGAAGACTGCACCTTCTGTGCCCGAAGGGAGGAGAACACCGGGATACTGTGCCGACGGACTACTGTGGAACTTCAAGGGAACTGGAGCCGCGAATCTTTCACGCGGGCACAAGCAGAGGATGATGACCTGGGACTGATAGCCGAATGGAAGAGGGCCTGTGTCCCCAGACCCGGGTGGAACATTGTGAGCGACTGCAGCCCAAAGTTTAAGTCCTACTGGGCACAGTGGGACTCGCTGATTGTAAGGGATGGCCTCATCTGCCGTACCTGGGAGAGCACCGACGGGAAGACATCTCGGGAACAAGTCGTCGTTCCAAAGGCTATGACGGAGGAAGTCCTGAAGGGAGTTCATGGAGGATCATCTGGTGGACACCTAGGGATAAAGAAGACCCTGGAGAAGCTGAGAGAGCGGTTCTACTGGATCGGATGCCGAACAGACGTGGAGAACCACTGCGCGAGGTGCCACGATTGCGCAGCCAGCAAGGGCCCAGGACGAAGACGACGGGGTCCACTGAAGACCTACAACGTGGGCGGCCCCATGGAGAGAGTGGCCATCGACGTTGCTGGGCCATTCCCGTTAAGCGAGGCAGGGAACCGCTACATATTAGTCGTCAGCGACTACTTTACCAAATGGCCGGAGGCGTATGCGCTCCCTAACCAAGAAGCCGCGACGATTGCAGAGACCCTGGTGAAAGAATTCGTCAGCCGGTACGGAGTACCCCTGGAGCTGCACTCCGACCAAGGGAGGAACTTCGAGTCGCAGGTGTTCCAGAACCTATGCCAGCTGCTGGGAATCCGGAAGACAAGGACGACGCCGCTACACCCTCAGTCCGACGGGATGGTAGAGTGATTCAATCGCACCATCGAGAACCATCTCCGAATAGTCGTCAGCGAGCACCAGAGGGATTGGGACAAACATCTTCCACTATTTCTCCTGGCCTACCGCGCCGCCGTGCATGAAGCCACCGGGTGCACACCAGCCCGGGCCATGTTTGGGAGGGAGCTCCGTCTACCTGTCGATCTTGCCTTCGGCCGACCTGGGAATGATCCGATCCCGGTAAGCCAGTATTGTCAAGAACTGGTCGACCAACTGGAGGACGTGCACGCGTTCGCGAGGAGGAAACTGCGGATCGAGACCGACCGAATGAAGACCCGATACGACCAGCAGACGGATGCCGGCGGATTCCACGAGGACGACCTGGTCTGGCTCTTCATCCCATTACGGAAGAAAGGCCTGTCACCCAAACTTCAGAAGTCCTGGGAGGGCCCGTACCGAGTCGTGAAACGGATCAACGATGTCGTCTACAGGATCCAGCGGAACCCGAGGGCGAAGATGAAGATCGTGCATCGAGATCGCCTGGCAGCCTACGGAGGGACACAGACGGACCAATGATTGATCGGGACGATCAGCCTTTTTAGGAAGGGGGTGGTGTTACGGCTGTGAGTTTGTGTCATCGCTCGCCGCTTGAGTCACAACTGCCCCAGGGGCTGGGCTGTGGCATGCCTCCTGTATTGCGTGTGCCTTATGCAACAGGGCTACGAAGACAAAGGGATAGTCCAGAAGATTCGTGACTGGACCAGCGATGGAAACCTCGAGAAGCCGTGGACCCTGGATGGATCTAGAACCATTTATTGAGTCACCGGCCTGCTATATAAGAGTGACCCGTGAAGCAGTTGTTGTTGTTGTGTTTTACGAGCTAGTGTGAGCGTTTATTCTGAGCGACAGAAGTGTGGTGACTTGCGAAACCCCTAGTGTAGCGGCGAAGTGAGGAACATACAGGGGACTGCCGTGTTCTGAGTAAGTGTGCTTTCACTGAGTGTCAGATATTGTGGTGTCGAAATTAAGTGACATTGTTTCTCCCAGCTGGTGAACAGCGCGCAGCAAGTGCTCGTAAGTACTGTAGTAGGCGCACATTAGAAAGAAGTTGCATGTAGTTCTGTCAAGGCCACTAGGCTCATTAGCGGCAGGATTAACTTCTGTGGTTTGTTGACAAGTGAAAGGGGCAAGAGCTCTCCACAAGCAATAGACTTTGTAAACTGGAGTAAGGTTCCTAATTGCTTGTATTTGCTGATTAGTGTAATTTTCTGGCCGCAATAAAGTTAATTACTTCTTTAAGCAGTAATTGGTGTTGTGCTTCCTACCCACCGTAATCCAGTTAACAAAAGTGCCACTAGGGGGGTGGCACGTAACAATACTATACATATCAAGAAGTTCTTCATGCACTTCATAGCTTTTATCTACTACTCGAATATAAATCAACACCTGAGCAGTATCTGACACATCCGTTGACTCATCCAAGGCCAAAGAAAACCACTCAACATCTCCATTTTTGTCGAACAGTTGAGAGGATATATTTTCAGCGATGTTTTCTACCCTTCGAGCCACAGTGTTTGCTGACATACTGACAGTTTTTAATAAATTTACCTTTTCAGGGCACATTTCTTCGGCTGCTGCAATTATGCATTCTTTGATCATTTCTCCATCGGTGAATGGTTTTCCACGTTTTGCAATTTCAATAGCCACACGAAAGCTGGCACGAGTTGCAGCCTCTTGTTCGGTTTTGAGTTTTGTAAATGAAGATTGCTGCGATTTCAATCCGCGCTTCATAGCTTCGAATTTTTTCTGTCCGCAAACTTCCTGTATATTTTGAGTAATTTTGAAAATGTTTTGTTTCATAATGACGTTTAATGTTATATTCCTTGAGAACGGCTATGCTTTCATTGCAAATCAAACATAGCGCCTTGTTACTGGACTCAATTACGAAATACTGAATGTCCCACTCATCTTTGAATTTTCTGCATTCACTATCGATTTTTCGCTTCTTTTCCATACTACTAAATCACACACAAAAGCAACAATTCAAATCAAAATACTGTTACAAAGATGTCTTAAACTTAAACACGCACAAGCACGTTTTAAGGAGGTACGCACTATTTTATTTCACAACAGTGTCATAGGAACTGACTTTAGGTTGCGCAACTAGCCTTCTTATATATTCCAATTACTGCCATCTAGAAGTGATTGGAAGACACCAGAACTCTCTCGAACCAACGAGATTACTCTGTACGTGCTATTAGCGCCATCTGTTAGCGATAGAAGGTACTACCTATTTCCGCTTGTGTCCACCAGATGTCGTGTCACGTTACTCCTCATGGCTCATACTCTACGACTAATCTAGAAATTACAGATAATGACAGGAAAATTAATAATATGCAGTGTTGCCGTTTTGCGGACTTAAGTCCGATTTGCAGCCTTTTTTCAACGTTGCGTACTTTTTCGGACTTTTTTTTCATCAGTGGACTATTTCACTTTTTACCACCGGCAACAATGATAATATGGTTTTGGCCCTCGGAACTTACTTGAGTAATCAGTATGGCCCTAACGCTGGAAAGTTTGGAGACCCCTGCTGTAGGCTACTGTAAGTTACTATGGTCGCTTCAAGTGCAGTTCGTGTATTAGATATTGACATGTTGCGTGTGTAGTAATGTGTTTTACATTTTAATAGCCGAAGATAAAAAAAAATACAAAAATATGAGTATTGAAACATTAGTGAAATTCCTTATTCCTTCCTTATTTCCTTTTATTCCTTGTAGGAACATAGGGTAGCTACAAACTTCTTCCATCTCACTCTATTGTTGGCCATCCTTTTAATTAGGGTCCATGTCTTTCCTTCCGAGACAATTTCTCTTTCTATTGTTTATAAAGCCAAAAGTCGTCATTTTTTATCATTAGTGAAATACCGGTACTTTACATAAAGGAATAACAGTATGGACGATGTGTTCGTAGGAGCATACACGTATTCTCTTTATTTTCTTTCTTGCGTGGGGCCGATAACCTAGATGTTAGGCTCCTTAAAACAACAATTATCATCATCATTTTTCGCGTATATCGGCGCGTCAACATCCGATTTCATTTCCTACTTGTCACTAGGTGATGATAAGACGTACAACGCCCCCCCCCCCCCCCCCCCCCCCTCCCGCAATTTTCGTTTCATTTCTTACTTGCTTCGTGATATTCATTATTTGCCTGCTCTGAAACCGTAGAGTACCTTATCTTTATGGCATGAATGGGAGGAATAGGTTTCTTAGTTAAGAGTGTTAGTCCATAGAAGTTCGCTTTTCTTTGTGAATCATCGTAATAATGTTCATTTCTTAAAAACAGGTAAAAATACAGTAGTTGTATCACCATGTATCGAGAAAAATAAATATCAACCATTTCATTGTGAGGTTTGAAGCCATTTTTCAGTGTTGCCTAAGTAAACAAAAGTTTGGTGCTTTTCAGTCGGTCAACACGAATGTACCCAAACAGCTGGGTTATGCCTCAATCCTGAAATAAATTACATGAGATCAATAAATACATAAAATACATGTATTTATTGATCTCATGTAATTTATTTCAGGATTGGGGCATAACCCAGCCATGTTTGGGTACATTCGTGTTGACCGACTGAAAAGCACCAAATTGTTATCAACCAGTTCATTAAAATGGTAATGTTAATCCAGTTCGCTGATTTTCTAAATAATTGGGCATATTTTCAAATAATCCAAAATGACTAAGTTAAATAAAACTGTGGAATTATCCCCACATCTAAATCAGTTTACTATCAGTAACTTCAATTTATGAACCGCCACTGTATTACATTACAAATATAAGGTAGTTATTACCTATTAGCGTGTTAGCACTAGTAGTGTGTTATACTGTTATTATTATAAACCAACATTGACAATCACCGCGCCAAAAATTGACAATCTTGCCACTAACAGTAGATACACTTAATCAACTGAACTTACTGAACGAAAGAAGGCGCATGTGATTGTGCAATGAGTGATGACGTGACGAGCTGATGAGCTACGATGGACCCGCGCTCTCGCGCTGTTATAAGTCGGTCAGCGGAAAAAGAGCGAACGAACTAACAAGCGAGGGATCTGGGAACTAGTTCGGTAGTTCGTCTGTGGGACCCGCTCTTCCGAACTAGTTCGTTCGCGAACTACACAAGACTACATTTTTGTAGTAAAGTGGTCGACATAAACAATAAAACGTAACGAAAAGAAATACAGTCAGTCTGAAAGACTAGACGTTATATCATTTCAAATGACGCATGCTACAAATGCTTCGCTCGAAGCCCCAGGACTCTTTCAACAGACTCCATTACCCATTAACTAGGCTTCCCGTGCGGGCACCCCTTTAAGGGTCACCCTGTATTCGAGTCTGACATCTTTTACAACTCTTTAAGAGTCACCCATTATTTGAATCTGATATCTCGCAAACCTCTTTAAGGGTCACCCTGTATTTGAATTGAATCTAACATACTGTACACCTGGTTAAGTGTCACCCTGTAATTTGCTCAGACATCCTGCACACCTCTTTAGTAGGCACCTTATCTGGCATCTTGTATATCTCTTTAGAAGTCACCCTGTATTCTTGTGTGACATCTTGTACACCTCTTTAGGAGTCAACCTGTATTCTTGTCTGCCATCTTGTGCACCTCTTTAGGAGTCACCCTGTATTCTTCTCTGCCATCTTGTACACCTCTTTAAGAGTCACCTTGTATTCTTATCTGGCATCTTGTATACGGTATCTCTTTAGGAGTCACCCTGTATTCTTGTGTTACATCTTGTACTCCTCTTTAGGAGTCACCCTGTAATCTTGCCTGACATCTTGTGCACCTCTTTAGGGGTCACCCTGTATTCTTCTCTGCCACCTTGTACACCTCTTTAAGAGTCACCTTGTATTCTTATCTGGCATCTTGTATATCTCTTTATGAGTCACCCTGTATTCTTATCTGGCATCTTGTACTGTATTTTGCTCTGACATCCTGCACACCTCTTTAGGAGGCACCCTGTATTCTTGTCTGACATCTTGTGCCCCTCTTTAGGAGTCACCCTGTATTCTTCTCTGCCATTTTGTACACCCCTTTAAGAGTCACCTTGTATTCTTATCTGGCATCTTGTATATCTCTTTAGGAGTCACCCTGTATTGTTATCTGGCATCTTGTACTGTATTTTGCTCTGACATCCTGCACACCTCTTTAGGAGGCACCCTGTATGCTTATATGGCATCTTGTGTATTTCTTTAGAAGTCACCCTGTATACTTGTGTTCGCTTCGCTCAAATCCCCAGGTCGCTCGACGCCCCAGGACTCTTTCAACAGACTCCAATAACCTTTAGCTTCTGCTTCCCGCGTGGCTGCAAGACGTCACTTCCCGCGCGGCTGCATGATGTCACTTCCGTCTCCGTAACGCATAACGTTGGACCCAAGCATAACGACGAAGTCGACAAGATCATTTGAAATGAAGAAAACAACTTCCCCTACCAAGTACCGAGCCCCGGTCCTTTCATTAATGAGTCCAACGCAACGCGTAACCAATTCAGCCACTGAGACTATTATTCACAGAGGGAAAATGTCACAAACACACACAGTGGAAACTTTTGTGTTGGATACTTGACTGTCTTTATCTCAAATGCTCCTACCAGTATGAATAATATTCTCTAATCGTCGGGCATACGAAAAAATAATGTTCAACTTCAAGAATAAGATTGATTTTATCTTTCGTCATAATGGCTTTGCCATATGCTTAAACCACCGCCATTTCAATCGCGTCCCTACGCACGTGCTCACACGTTGCATCATGGGTGATCGAACGAGACTGTGGAGTATCGGAACAAGTGACAATCCCGCGGTAATGAGTTGTTCTCAGTGCAACTCCCGTCGCACTATTCTCACTGAAACTGTCATATCTTTGGCATTTATGGACATATCAGTGAGGTGTTTGCGCTGACATGATTAATACACCGCATGCCACAAAGTGGTATTGCTTTCAAGCACAAAATCAGAGTTCTTAATAGATGAAAGTAGTTGAAACATTTTAGGCGAAATATTTTGCAAGAGTATTTTCAACATCATAGCTAATTTTGGCACTATAGTTGCCTCGAATAACAACCAGTTACAAGGTGGAAGTTGAAAGTATTCTTTAAAGCAAATTCCTAGTTAGTAGGGCTAATAATTCATGAACCATACACGTGAGACTTTCTTTCAGCCCTTCTCTGCTACGTCAATTATTTAAGTTTTATTTTACTTTAGGGGCTACAACATCGTGATCATTTTTGTGTTCTTGTGTGCCCACTTTGTCTAATAACCTGAGTTATTATGGTGCATGTAGTAGTGTGTGTTTATTTTAACTGAGGGTAGGAGGGGTAAGGAGGTGGCAGTGACCTTGAATTACGAACCATGCCGCAGAAGGCGTGTAGATATTTGATGTTGAATACGGTACATGAATGTACCGTCAAGTAGGCTTCAAATGTTTATAATAATTTTAAATTAATGCCTGCGCGTTTGATGCAAAACGCCATCCTATTAAATATTAAAAATTCAAGCAGATACTTGAACCAAAACCGACATTCATTTATTTGTCAAACAAGAAAACAAAAACACTTAAAGATAGAGCTTCATTAATCTAAATGATAACCGATATACCGCGTGAACATGATCACTTCCAAAATGCATTAATAATGTTTAACTTATAATAAATAATAAATATAATAATATATATAATATATATAATAATAATAATATAATAATATATAATAATAAATTTTACCTTTAAATAAATAATGTCGATAACACCGAGAAAAAAGGAGTTCCGGTATTATCGAGACTTAAGGTTCCCATTCAGTACCGGTATTATCGAGACTTAAGATTCTCATTCAGCGAAGAAACCTGGCCTTGAGTGCGCTTGGTGGAGGACGATACTGGCCATGCGGTAACTTACGATCCCGATCGGAAATAGAGCAAATTTGCCCGGCTCTAGTTCAAACCCGCCGAAGTCGTTGGATTTTTTAAGAGGGTTACGAGCGGACAAAGAAGACATGAAAAGCAGAACAGTTCTAGGATTTATCGAATCGGAGGGTTTCATTCTTGTGAACAATCCTCACACATCGAACTACGTCTGTCATAACGGTATGAGTGCAATAAACCTGATATTTGTCAACGCCTACGTTAGAGCCATCGAGTTCAAGACACTCATAAACTCCGGTGTGGCCCCACTAAGAAAATACTTACCCGTATACGTACAACTCGCGATAGATGAGTCACTATCTGGCCACAGAGAGCAGGAAAGAGTAATGACAAAACGTACTTTAAATACTAGCATCCTATCAGAAATAACATCGTCGACAGAACACGTACCGGTACTAGATGAGATAAATCAGGGAGAGGTAGATTCCGTAGCATCGAAGTTGGCTAACTACATAAAGGAAGCTCAAAGAAGGGAAATAGGGATCGAGCGCAAGTCGCAGCCATGGTTCGACGCGTCATGTTATGACAAAAGAAGAAAGGTGTTAGATCTCCTTCACACAGCTAGAACAACGAAGATCGATAATGATTTACTGGCATACAGCACTCAAAAGCACAACTACAAAAACCTACTCAATGAGAAGAGACCAAAATGGGTAGAAGAAGAAGGAAAGCGATTAATAGAGAAGGCCAAAGTTAACCACTTTGCAGCCCTAAATCCCAGGACACCAACGTTTTCCCAAACAATCACACTGGAAACATGGAAATCACACTTTCAAAAGTTATTTAACAGGAGAGCAACACAAAGGACAACTCATGTAACTCACTCAATCGACTTTCCGCGTATTACAGAAGATGAGGTTTCAACCACGGTCATGGAACTGAAAAGCCACAAAGCTGCCGGGCCAGATGAAATCATTAATGAGCATCTGAAGGAGGCCTTGCCATATTTTAAGATATTATGGACAGCACTATTTAATAAATGCCTGGAAATAGGCAACGTTCCTAGCACCTGGAGGACCGCAACGCTCAAAATCCTGTATAAAGGCAAAGGTAGCCCTGACAGTCCGGACGCGTACTGTACCCGAAAATACCTACCATCAGCTTGTTGAGATCCCTCGATGGTAACTGGATTGTAGAACCTGAAAACCCCGGCCAGGAAACCCCCAGATTCTACTCAACAAGTGACGAGGATAATGGGGCACAAGGATTACCTAACTGAGGAGATGATAAGAAAGACCCTGGCAAAAAAAAAGGAAATCTAGCTCGAAAGAACACAAGAACAACGTAAAAACGTAATCTCATAAGCGTGGAAAAACACTGAAATGCCTGCAATAGTTTCCTTAACGTGGCCTCTTATCGCGTCTATAAAGCATCACACTTAAAGAATTAAAATGAAACTATCCAAGATGTATTCATAAATGGGATTATAGCAAAAGATTGCTATAATAAAACAACAAGAAAAACAAATGCTGCTTCAAATGGAAGCAAAAATCCTAGTCAAGTGAACACAGCTTCTAGTCACCACTAGATGAACTGTATTCCATTAAAGACAAAAATTAGACTGAAATCTATTCAAATCAACACCCTAATATGACACAAATAATGCTCCAAAAGCATTATTAAAATTAATTCCACGTTTAAGTAGGTCATTTTAGCCTACAAATTGTAATATACTCTTATTTACAGAAATATACATTAATATACAAGTATGTGGCACACTCCTAGTGTGTCTTTTCTTCTATTTCGCAAGGAATGACTCAACATCCTTCCATTAGAATACGTTTCAGTAGTATTATTTTCACAGATGTGAATATGTTAAAATTGGTCCTCTCCGACCAAGCGATAAAGTTCAATAGAGGTTAACATTACCGTAATGATAGCAGTAATCACCAAAATTAACTGATCAGGATAACTGTAAAACCTTTGTCAGCACAGTGATTAAATCCAGAATATTAAAAATTAATATTCTCCAACACATGTATTAACCTCTTATAGTATAGCTTGCGTGCTTCTAAACAACGAAAAAACGCTTTTAATGATACGATGAATTAAATCTGAAAGTCAGTCAAATTATACTTGACTGCTAAATACCAATCGTCATGGACTAATTTCCATGGAATACCACTTAATATTCACTTGAATATAAACTTCATTCTTAATGCCTCCACGCGGCTCTATTCTTATACATTTGTACTCCCCTGAGCACTCAATTCAAGATTTATATGTCATAAACATATTTAATTGCGCATATTGGTCACCCTCACTGGTGAACGACAACTGTCATCCTTATATTTCATTTTCGACTTATTATTATTATTATTACATCGTTGTTATAATTTATACAGTGTGTTACATTACTTTTCAATTATGTAGATTGGATTCTCCTAACAATCAAATTATCCTTTTAGAATTAACACCTATGCTTTCAAAAACTGAATTACAATGATTTTTCCTTAATCAAAACGTACTTATACACGTACATTCATTAAATCTGGGATATACGCTAGTTAAAAAGTAAATATTTGTAGTAATAAATTACGACGTAAGTTTTGCTTGGTTTATTTCACCTGTTTATATAAGCTTGTCTCGTACAATACTACCAACTACTCCAAAGAACAACGCGTGTACATTGTTTATTTTATTGTCTCTCTGGTTACCCCAGAGATAATGACTGCTTCACATGGCCTCCTTGATCCTGCCTCCCTGAGTCCAGATCGGCAGTCACAAAGGAGGTGCTGCGCTCTGGATTCCTGCTGTGGAGAAGTGTTGTGGTTTCGCCACACCAGCCCCCCACGGAGATGAGGTGGCTATGGCGAAAAGAGTTTCGGGAATCTGACGTTTCGGCCGGAGCGAGTGGTGGTGAGTCCTGTACTACTGGACTTACAGTCGTTTTGGGGTGCCTTTTGTGGAAAGGCTGTGCTGTCGTGGAGAGTGTTCTTTTGGCCGATGTGCTGATCCTTAATATCATCAGGTTTGGCCAAGGATGTACTGTCAGACAGGAGGAAGGCTGGTTTGATCCGGTCGATAGTGACACGGACAGGTTTGTCTCGAATCTGAATAGTCACTGTTCTATCGCAGCGGTCTAACACTCGATATGGGCCTGTATATGGTGGTTGTAAGGCACCGCGTACCGTGTCGTCACGTAGATAAACGTGACTGCATGTGGTTAAGTCCTTGAAGATAAAGGTGGGCCTTTTGTTATGATGTGAAGCTGGAGTAGGACGCAGTCGACTGATTTGCTGACGGAGTCTCACAACAAAGTTTGTAGTGTCCTCGAATTTGTTGTTCGTGGTTTCACACAACATTTCACCTAGAAGACGAATCGGTTCTCCGTAGATCTGTTCAGCTTCGGATGCATGAAGATCTTCTCTATATGCACTGCGGATGCCACATATTGTTTCAGAATCTTCAATATTCAACAGACTAGAATTAATTACGATAATAAATTCCATCGTAAATGGATCTCAACTATGCCTTCACACATAGGCTATCTTGAATCAAAATCACAATTTAAATAAACGAACAGAAACTTTACCAGGCCAAAGTTTGGTACACCACTGCATAAATGAATTCCAGAAAAACAAGTAGAGTCTCTACACCACCGGAGATGGTAAAAAAAACAATTAACGCAATTGACCTGTTAGAAAACAATACAAATCTCTATCCTTCAAAAGTACATAGAATGGTCCCTAGCAGAAGCGAAGGATCAAACTCCTCTATAGAAAAGCTTCACAAAGCTTATAACTTGCTATCAAAGTCTGCATTACATTCCGAAACGAATCACTCGAATGTACAATATTCCATAAGTTCAGTGATAAATGTAGCTCATACCAGAGTCTACAGATGCGAAAAATGTCAAAAACTGACATAAATAAGAGTTCACCACGTTGATAAAAACGCAAAATCACTAACGTGCCTATCGAAATCCTATTCACTACACCAAGAGAGCTTCAATAAAAATATTACTGAATTTACTGTGAAACCTAATTAAACATCATTAAATACAAAGTGAAAAATGGTTGCATTCCTTATTGGAATCTAAAACCTGTCGATTATAAAATCAGTCATTATTAGAACGTCATGTCTAAATTTTATAGTTCGACATACTAACCCAAACAAAATACACTAGAAATAATGGCAAACATTAGCATTGGAATATCTACACTCTACTACGAAAGACGAGACTAAATGTGCCGTGTACCCCGACGGTATTAGGTTATCCGAGGCCTAGCGAGTCTTTCACTTTCCCGCCTTAATTGGTCCTTGTCTCATCTTTCCTGATACCCTCCTTCTGTGAGGGGTCAGCCTTCTTTTTCTTTTCCTTTTACCTCCTGCCATGTGCTCAAGGCCCTTAAGGAGGCAGGGTGTATGTAGCCCCACCACGTCTGGTGCACCCTAGGTAATGCTACACCCTCAGGGGATCACGGCTGGTGAGTTCAAGAGTTGGCGACCCCGAGGGATTCCTGAGCTGGGTCCATTTTCCACTCTTGTCCCTTACTTTTGGGGCGGACCCTCTCCTCTCTCCCCTCTCCTCTCCTCTTTTCCTTATATTTCCTTTTCTCTTTAAGATTCCCGCACTGTTTTTGTTACTTGGTTCACCGTGTATCTAAATTCCCTTTTAGCGATTTTTTACGTCATTTTTGATCTACGTTGCATTTTGTAAGTTTTTTCGATCTAAATTACATCTCGCGATTGTTTTCAACCTCAATTGCATTTTGTAAAGATTGACAATCTAAATTGGTTTTTAGTAAGTCTTTCAATGCAAGTAGACGGGCCTTTTAGTGAGTATTTTGAATTTCAATTGCATTTTGTAAGTATTTTCAACAAAAACCCCATTTCGCACGAATTTTGAATCTGAATTGCATTTTGTTTGGTGGGCATTTTGCACTTATTTTGATTCTCAATTGCATTTTGTGGGTATTTTGAATCTAAATTACATTTTGTCAAGTATTTTCAATCTAAATTGCATTTTGTAAGTATTGTCAATCCACATGAGTCGTTTGAATCTACCGTGCATTTTGTAAGCATTTTTAATTTCAATTGCATTTTGTAAGTATTTTGAATTTCAATTGCACTTTGTGAATAATTTGGATTGGAACTGAGATAGGGCCTATTTCAAACTGAATTGCATTGTGTAAGTATTTTGAACCTCAATTGCATTTTGTACGTATTTTCGATCTCATTTGCATTTTGTAAGTATTTTGAATTTCAGTTGCATTTTGTAAGTATTTCGACGCTACATTGCATTTTGTACGTATTTTGAATCTAGCCTACGTTTTGTGGGTCTTTTTCAATCTATTCTTTTTGTGAATCTTTTCATTCTAAATTCCTTTTGTAAGACCATATTGTGAGTTGTTTCCATCTGAGTTTCTCTTTGTACGTATTTTCCGTCTCACATAATTTTCGTTCTGGTTTCCATTTCATTCTCATTTTCGCTATCACCCAGATCATTAGGGGCCGATAACCTAGATGATAGGCCCCTTAAAACAACAATTATCATCATCATCATAAATGTGCTGTACCTTGTTGAATCTAGAAGTTCCAATGAGAGCATTGATATGCCCTGCATATCACATCTTTCCTCAACGGTAGCAATAACTTGGACTCCCCAGGCCGTCGGGAATCGAACCACGGAACGCCTTCTCAACTCCGCATGTTCCCCCTGGATGAACGGTCAGTTATCGCGTCTTCCAGGTTCCAACTCCATCCAGAACAATGTCTGCTTCCCCGTAGTATCGCGGTATTCATATCGAACCGAAATGTTATTAAACCGAACACGGATGACTACCGCTGCTAACAGCATTGAGAACCACTAGTCAGTTGGACACATGTGGCCCCGCAATGAGCACTAGTCACTACCAGATTCATGGCAATACTTCACTGAAACGTTCGATACTTTGCCGTTTCAACAGTGTTCATGCTGCTGTACTATTAACCTGCCATGATTAATGAAATATACAGCATTATAATTATTCCTCTCGACATCTTGTTAAAGAATATGTCGTTCGTGAATGAGGAGTAATGTTCAAAGTTCCACCAACATTGCTGCGTGTTAATTAACATATACAAATATGTATAACACTTCTTTAGAGAATAAAGTTCACTGTCGTGACTTACAGCTTATCGTACTGTAGTAAAAGTTCTTTATAATGTGCATCCCTGTAACAGTATATTTTAAAGTCCACACGGTATAATGAACGTATGACTTTGTTAGGTGAACAACACAAGTTCCACTCGCGTGTGCTTCCTGACAAGACTGCATCTTGTGTAAACGAACAGTGTCCTTCGATACTTACTCTGTCGAAATATCAAAAGTGTTTGATATAGTAATTGCGTCGCATTGTATGTTGCGAAACGCGTTTTAAGTTCGCCTCACGAGATGTGCATTCATGCTATATGAAAAACGGTCTGCCCACAGCTGTGCGGGGATGTTTATAGCTAGGCTCTTGCTTCCCCCACCACGGTGCGATAAGGATCAAGCTGCCATTGCATTGGTGGATGTAATCCGTAACTTAAAACATTCCATACAAATTATTAACATGTATATATTGAACGCAACGGGGTTAGGCTGACTGGTATCGAACGTGGATCTCAGAGATAGTAGAGCTCAGAATTGAGGTTCAACCAAGGAACGAACACGAGATCTTTTGAGGGAGTTGAAGTTATAAAAACTCCTAGAGAAAATACATATTAAATCACTGTTGTGATATGCACTAATGCTGACATTATTCATTAATATAATGCAGGGAATATTAGTAGAATACGGCTTTATTGGGCTGTATGAGGCATACTATTCTGGACTTGAGCACAAAAGTTGGAGCGTTTGACGTTTGTCTAATGACTCTAGAAAAGGGGAGGAGATTCATGGAGCCGTGCCACTCAATGTGACCTACTTAAGTCGTCTGGAGCAGGTCAGGAGGCTAATTTATCGTCAAGTTCTTTCCCGTTTCAGAATAGAAAGGCTAGTGGAAGGGGAAGATACCAGTGTAATTTAATGATTACTCGTGATTGGAGCAACGCAGTGACATGAGGGTTGCACATATGTGAATGTTTAGCCGGGAGGCTAATTATCAAGCCATTAAACATTGAAATCGAGGCAGATTTAATGGAACGCGCAGGGACACAGTAATCTCGGTGTTAGCGGCGAGATATGACTAGATCGCCGGGGATTTTTAGGTGACGCGGCGTGCCCACGCCATGGCAAAGGCAATTAATATTAATTGGCCGATCGATCCTCGAGCACGCATACAGATCTGTGACCAGCGAGGAAAAAGGAACCATATAAACGTTATTTCAAGACCAGAATCATACTGTGAGAGAATATGACGCTGCAGGGGAATTCTCGGTCTACTTTTTCTCTCCAAACGGATATAAGGGGGTTGACCCAGGACAGAGGCTCAGTCGTCAGAGTCAGTCGTCAGTCGAACCATACTTTAGAACAGGGAGCACGTCACCCTAGCTCAGAGAAGAAAGGCGCGGACTTTAACATTCTAAGTGCAGCAATATATAATCATGCATTAAGTCATGAATTAATAACGAGTAATATAGTCAGTTGAACCACAGGATAGTGCGAAGTGCGCATTACCGAAGTCGAGAAGGGATGCTCGGACTTCAACATGAAGAGCCGCGCAGTAAGACATTTATTAATACCATTTATTAAGGACAGTCGCACCATATTTGTATAGTCGGCGTTACGAGCAATGGTTATTGTGCACGTAGGAAAGGTACCGTGTAATATGCAAAGTAGGACAAGTGAGAGTGATAATTTGTGCAAGTACAATGCACAATGGTTGAGCGCAGTATGTAAACTATTGGTTATACATATCTTAGGAGGCCGGACTGCGCAGAGATAAACTTTAGTATGCGATTGGTGAAACTTCATAAGAATACCAATATAATTAACGCTCAGGACGATATGCAAGCATATTTATGCGATAGCAGGAAGTTCATCGAAGGATGGAGATTGATAGACAGTTGGGTGAATCGATAGGAATCCGTAGGCAGATAATCGAGACTTTCAATCAAGACACGGATAGCAGCGAGGAGGAGTTCTTCAACGCCTGCAGTTCTGATATCTTGCCAGGAAAATTCAACCAGTAAGAAATGTAAATAGTGACGTGTGAGTGTAGTGATGATCTGTTAAATATCTTTAAAATTAATATTGAAACAAGTGCTATAAAGTGTTATGTGTATAAGGAAGCAATAGCTTCAATATGGAAAGGAAAAGTGCCGTGTGTCTTGTGAGGCAAAAGTTATACAAAATGTATGTTATCAGTGTAAGAATGCCTTGCTAATTATGCAAATGGCAGGCATTACTGGAAGAAATGAGTGGTTGGAGCCACCAGACTAGTCGATGTAAGTACCCAAAGACCATGATTTTATAGCAGTTGTAGTCCACTGTATGTTGTGTGATTTCAAAATTTTAAAATATGCCAATAAGAGTCAATTTTAGGAGGGAGGACCTCAAGGTAGTATTGTTGTGTTGATTTTAGTAAAGTTGAGACGTTTTTGTACATCATTCAGTGGATAAATCGTTACCACTATTGTAAAATGGCAAATCAGTTATATGAAAACTTAACGTTACGAACACGGAGGTTCGATTATTAAAATGGTTACGTTGTGTCGGGTTATGGTAATTCATGTCAGTAATAATAATAATAATAATAATAATATTAATAATAATAATAATAATAAAAAGGAATAAATGAATACAAATCAGGGGAAAATGGTTGTAAGCAAAAAAATATGTGCTCATTGGAATATTTATCTATCCAAGCAGTAATATTATACATGAAGGGCTAAGAAAAGCAAGTTAATATCAGAGTATATTGTAATAATGGGAATAAAAATGCAAGAATCTAGGGAATTGAAGAGTTTTATAGTGAATTGAATTTGCAGCTTGTGAATAAACTTGTAGAGTAATTGATAGATTTATCTTACTAATTAAAGGACGAGATCATAGCATAATGGTCAGGGAAGCCAGGTAATCTATTCGACGTGTGAAATCTCGTATAGCCTAGGGCGTACAGAGATGTTTATTATGTGCCAGAGTGTATTTAGTGATGTACCCTAACTCTGAGGATGGATATGGAATGTTCCGGGTTCGAATCCTGTGGTGCATGAGAGGATAACAATGGAAACCTCTGCATGATACCTGATCGACCGAGAACTAGTTATTGAATTGATTCAGCTCCTGAGAAGCGAATCTAATTGGCGGCAGCATGTGCCTGACCGTAGCATTTAATAAGATACCGGCTAGCCAGTTCGATCAGTGTTTGTTGAATCTCGTTCCTTCATATAATGAAATGGACCTATTGAGGCCAGTTATTAATATCCTAAGGTTAGGAATAAATGTTTAAACTCGCCCATAACCTAAATTGCATACCATTCAGTTTAAATCATATGGGATATGTGGGTCATTGAGACTACACTATTGTATTTAAAGTTACAAGTTACTGCTTGGAGGTAAAGAGAGAAGGGAAAGTGATACGGAGCTAGTAGAGGACGGAACGAGTGTTTCGTTACCGCCCGCCTCAGCCCATTATGCAGGAAGAACCCAGGAGAAGACGTTAAACGACCCTTGAAGGTTGACATTTAGAAGGGACAGATGTTGAAACCCTGTTTGTAATGAAAGAGTCATTGTTGTATTATATAATGTAATTGTGTGGTTTGAAACACATTGATAATTAGAGATCATCCTGATGATTTAATATTTAGCAAACTTACGAATTGTTGGAAGTTGCATTTTATACTGACACTGTCACTTAGTTATGAAGGCCGACACTTGATGCCATACGCTACGCCCACGCAAGGGTAGCATAATATACCATCCGACGCAGCGGTAACGGAAATTTTGAAATTGAAATCACAACGGCATACAGCGGAACTGTAGAAAAGGGAACTGCAGAATTGGTTAATGCATGGTAAAGCATTTTGGTGGGAAAAGAGATACAAAACACAAATGTACACATAATGTAAATTAAGATGTTGAGAGTAAACAATTAAACTTGTGAAATGAAAGAGGTCACAACAGGTGACATAAGAATATAAGTACAGTTTTTGTGTAAATTACATGTGCATCAGAGCACTTGAAATGAAATTTGATGTCAATCTCAGGGTAAATGAATGTATAATCAGCTGGAGTTGCAAGGATAAAATGTGAATAATTAGTGGACTGTAGGAGTAATTGTGCTTTGTTTGTATGATATTTGTTGGGATTGTGTTTTTATGTGTTTGAAGCCATGATTTAGAACTGAATTAAAGTCTTTAGAATAGAGTTGTGCTTTATCATTGTAGAGTTGATACCTTTTAGTCTCAGATCAAAAATATGCAACTGCTCAGTGGGTGGACGGTACACGCCTGAGAACTGATGCTAGCTGGAGGCAGAAGCATGTTTTCCATGGAAATTACTCACATGGGTACAATATATCAAAATACATATCATGTTATGATCCTACATCATGTATAATACTGCAAATCTTGCATGTTATTCTCCTTTCTTCTTATTACTTATAAAATGTACTCCTGGTGTTCGATCATTAAACTGGGTCAATAGTCGCCATGATGGTGCTCTGTTCCACTGACTTCGTGCATGCTCGCCGGTACTCGGAAAATACCAAAATCTTCCAGCTGCACTTCGCTCAGATCACAATTATGAATCGCGCTGGGCTTCAAAATATACGTCGCGCTGCACTATTCATCATGCCAAAACGAGGATAATGGTTCAGTATCGAGGAATCGCGTTGGAGAATGCTTTGTTCAAAGTATTCCCCAAAATTCTTTCTGCAAGATTGGAAAAGGAAGCTATCGGATACATACCGGAACAACGGTATGGTTTCAGGAGAGGCAGATCGACACTGTATGCTATAAGTAATCTGATGGAGGATATCACAGAAGCCCTTAGGCATCACCGAGGAAAATTCCACGTCATATTCATTGACTATAGGAAGGCTTTCGACCTTTTAGACCGCCGGATAATCATCGACAAAATGAAACATATGATCGGAGAATACAACTATCTGACAATCATTATAGACAACATATTACAGTTAAATGAACTCATCATTAAGGACAACACCCAATCCTCCGGCAAACGGAATTTTGCAGGGTTACCCAGCGAGCCCCCTGCTGTTTAATCTTGCAACATCAGACGTTATCAGTTGAGCTAACGAACTGTATCATAACATCTGTCTATAAACCGCCGAATGTTCCTTTCCACTTTACTGATTCAGTTGAAGGGCAAGAGGAGAAGATTCATGTCATCGTAGGCGATTTCAATAGCCATAACTGCCTATGGGGATATAGAGAAGACAATGAGGACGGTGAAGCTGTGATTATGTGGGCAGAGTCTAGTCAACTGTCCTTAATACACGACAGTAAACTTCCCGCTTCTTTCAACTGTCGTCGGTGGAGGCGTGGATACAACCCAGATCTCATTTTTGTTAGCGAAGCTATATCACAGCAGTGTGTGAAGTCTGTCTGTGAACCTATTCCCAACACACAACACAGACCCATTATGTGCCAAGTTTTCTCAGCAGTTCATCCACAATCTGTTCCATTTAGGAGGCGCTACAACTTTAGGAAAGCTGATTGGATGAAAGTTACGAAATGCTTAGATGAAGGGGTAACAAATTTCGAACCTGTTCCAGAGGCATATGATGCGTTCAACGATGCTGTGCAAGACTGCTCTCGCAAGTCAATCCCAAGAGGTTGTAGGTCACAGTACATACAGGGATTAGATGCCAGTAAATGAAATGAATGAAAATCCACAGCCTGCTTCCAGTCTCCGACCGGGTCAGGAATGGAATGAATGAAGCCCCGAACTAGCGGCGAGGATATGAATTGTGCCGGCTGCCGAGGCCTGACGCACTCCTCTGGGGCAATGATTAAATGAATGACAGATGAAATGAAATGATAGTGGAGAGTGTTGCTGGAATGAAATTTTGACAGGGAAAACCGGAGTACCCGGAGAAAAACCTGTCTGCCTCCGTTTTGTCCAGCACAGATCTCACATGGAGTGACCGGGAGTTGAACCACGGACCCAGCGGTGAGAGGCCGGCGTGCTGCCGCCTAAGCCACGGAGGCTTTAGATGCCAGTACAGCTGATAAATTAAATGAATACCTTCTGCTCTATGAAGACAACCCTTCCAGCGAGGAGACTATTCAGGCTGGTCAACAACTAATCCAGTCTATGGATGAAATAAAAAGAGAACGTTGGGTTAAATTGATGGAAGAACTAGATCTGGCGAAAAACAGCAGAGAAGCTTGGAAGCTACTACGACGTCTGAACAATGATCCCACGATTAGCCCTCTACACTGCAACATTACTTCTAACGAGATTGCTCATCAACTCGTAATAAATGGAAAAACAGATAAGCGAAAAAGATCGCCAATACTTCAAAGAAATATTGAACAAGAAACATCCAGTCTGTCCAATCCTTTCATCATGGAAGAGCTGGGAAATGCCATAAAAGCGAGTAAAACTGGCAAGGCAGCCGGACTAGATGACATGCGTATGGAGCAGATTCAACATTTTGGAAATGCTACCAAACAATGGATTCTACAGCTATTCAATAACTGTTTGGAACGATGTCAAATACCTAAAATCTGGAGGAAGACTAAGGTGGTTGCAATCCTGAAACCTGGTAAGCAGCCTACAGATCCAAAGAACTTCAGACCAATATCTCTCCTTTGTCATTGATAGGTGGCTAGGCTTGTACTGAATTGATAACACTGCTCCATCTGTGAGGGTGAATGGGAACTACGATACGTTAGCGCTCGTCTGGAGATTATCTTTGGTAAACTCAGGCATTGTGTTGCCTTTCTCCGCTACCAGATGGCGGGTAGACCACTTCCACTCCAGTATCGGTATGGTGGAGCACTCCGTGTCAGCAGAAGGAACTAACATTTGCGAATTCCGGAGTCCAACATGGCCGTCTGAATCTTTGTTTACAATTAATAGTAATTGTAACATGGTGTTACGATATAATTGGATTATCAATCGACCTGGTAACTGTTCGTTACCCTTCGAGTGTGAGTGTTGGAGATGATTATTGTCTGAACCTCGACGAAGAAAGCCACACGATGTAGGAGCTCTAAAAGTTGCTCCAAGATGAGCCTAGCTGTGGCTAGGCAAAGGTGATTGGCCTCGTGGCAGCTTGATTCTATTGAAAATGTAACCGACTTCGTGGGAGAGCTTAGCTTACTTTAATTTTAAAGGGGGGGGGGGGGGATTTATTTAAATAATTTGTTTCGGCCAACCTAGGTATGTAATTTGAAAGTGTACTAAGTGATTGAATTCGTTGTGGAAGTAACTGGTATCTGCGCAGTTTTGTATTATTTGTTGTGATTACTTTTGTGAAGTTGAGAGCTCGTTCTTCTATTTTATTTAGTGCTGGTATTAGCAGGTGAATTGTGTCTCTTAGGTAAGTTGTGTTGTTGGTTAGAGTAACATGTTGGGATCGAACCAAGTTGCGTAGTGTCAGTTATGACTACAATAATTCAGTTACTTATATTTTATTGTTATTGCATGTAATTGGTGAAGGTTTTTTTGTCATACCCAGGCGTGCTGTCCTGTAGGTCAACTGACTTTCATTTTTGCGACTGTCCTATCCGAGTTTTATAACCTCTAAATGTATTTATTTATTAATTATTAACTGTATTTACTTTCCTCCCGGATAGGAAATGTAGAATATTCCTTGGAATACTGTTTTTATTACCATCTTAGTGATAGTCTTTCATCTTATGTCCTGGTTACCATGAGAACGTTTGGATTGTTCTTGGCTATCATTATTAAAGGGATGTTTTTGTTTTTTTCTTCTTGCTGAGGACTAACCTTTGGATTTTGACTGAACCAGTCACACTGATAAATAGCTCCCATATTATCAACTTAATTAATTATTTCTTCTTGATTTGGGGTCCTCCCTTGACCTTAATTTATTTGTTTATGTGGTCTCCACCACCTTAAGGTAATTAATAATGTTACTATTTTTCTTTAATTGATTTATCAATTAACTTCATGGATTTTTCTGCTCTTCGCCTGGTTCGGTACCAAGCAAGTTTTAATTTCACATATGATTTTTTTAAAATTTAGATTCTTCACTTACCCAAATCAAATTTTGTTAATCACATTGCCTTTTGTGGCAAAACATTACTGTAATTTGTTTCTATGTTTAAATATATTTTGGTTACCCTAAGAGTTGTTTCTTGGTGTTCTTTGTTCACAGTAGACATGTATTTTTAAGTCTCTTATTACCTTGGGTTATTTTCTGTCCAGTACGCTCCTTCCACATATTACTTATTCGTTTTTTTATTGGTATGTTAGTGTACCTTACTTCTGGATTACCTTTCTATTTTTTTAAATGATCGTAACAGGTAATAATTGGTAATCATTAGCGTGGTTCATTTTCTTAATCGGAATTAATTGGAGACTTAAATACAGTGTTGAAAGTGATAGGAACACTAAGAAATATTCTTAGGCCTGTCTAGTCCGAATTTTTACTAATTCTTGGTGTCATTGTTTGTTTCATGTCTTATCGAGGGTTGATGGAAAACGGAATCCTAACATCAGTCTCTTCTTTAAACAAGGACGAAATCTTTCATGAAATAATTATTAGGGGACAAACTCCCTGTAATCATCGTGAGAAGGATTTGATACTATTGTCTTCGCTGAAATCTGTACCGGTTCGCATTCCAAATTGGGATGAATTTGACTGGACTAAAGGTAAGGACCTTGTTGTACCAAGTATTAATAAATTGTTTATCCTGTTTGAGTTCTTGTCCACTGCTGATAATAGTTCGGTTAGTCAATTTAATCGTTTTAAGTTTCGTTTAGTGCATTGGTATCATCGTCTTGCAGATTTAATCGAAGTTTGGATGGAAAAAGACAGTGAATTTGTTGATAAATTGATTTCTTTGCGTGCTAGGTTATGCAAGTGCTATACTTATTTGTTTGATGAAACTAAAGCAGTGATAGGACTAATCGTGTTGTTAATCCCGACGTTGATGTACCTGATACTAGTGATTGTAGCGAATTGACTAATGTTAGTCGTGTCGAATGGGAGTTGTTGAATAATTTAGGACCAATTTCTTCGTCAGTTGAATCAGTGAACATGATTTTTTGGAAGGTACGTCTGCATTGAGTAACAGAAGACCTGAAGTTAATTCTGATAATCTGAGGGATAATTTTTCCAGATCGTTACCTGATATACCATTGAATTGTGTTTTGAATGACTTGCCAAGTAGATATCCTACAGTTTCTAGGCCTGTACCTAGGAATGAAGGTATGTTCGAATATGCTAGGGTTGGAGAGGTTAATCAAATGGCTCCTTCCCAAATACCTGGCGCGTCGATGCATGATAATATGTCCAGGGTATTAGATTCGTGTGATGAGGTTAAGTTTTCTAGCCTTCCACATCCTCTTAGTGCATGTCTGAAGGATTTGCAAATATGCAGTGGTAACGACATTAATCAATTGGTAAATTTTTTGAAAGTTCTAATTTATTTAATTGATAACTCGGTGGTATTTAGATTATCGAATGCCAAAATGTTTCAAATAATTTTTCCTTATACGATTGGTTTGTTGAGGGAAAAGATTGTGGAGGCAATGAGTTCTCAGACTTCATTAGTAGATTTTCATGAGGATGTTTTAGAATCCTTCATTCCCCCTCGTGCCTAAGTGTACTTCGACATACCTTGTTTTTTAGAGTACAGAGGTTGGGAGAACCCCTTAATGATTATTTCCTAGACATTAAAACCTTTTACAGAGTTTTAAAGGCAAACTTGTCTGAAAAACAGTTAGTTTCTTCGATCATTGCTGGGGTAAATCCCGAATGTCGCTCCTATTTCGTTTTAGAATCCAAACCTACTACCTTAATGGAATTAAACGAAATTATTAGGTATGCGGGAACTATCAGAGATGCTGACTCATTGAGAGTATGCAACGTTCCTCCACCAATTAACTTGGGTAATGTAATGCAGTCTGCATATTTACCCAACAACTGCGTTTCTTCGCCTATGATTTCCCCAACTGTGAGTCCAATTAACTTGGGTAATGTAATGCAGTCTGCTTATTTATCTAACAACTGCGTTTCTTCGTCTATGATTTCCCTAACTGCGAGTCCAATTAACTTGGGTAATGCAATGCAATCTGCTTATTTACCTAACAACTGTGGTTCTTCACCTATGATTTCCCCAAATGTGAGTCACCCTAGTATGTTTGCTAGTTCATATGTTTCTGCACCTATGAATTTTAGTAATCTTATTCCAACTGTTGGTTTTCCTAATACGAATGTGCCTACAAACATGTATGTACCTGAGATATCTCCTCCGAGCTACCCAACTGGTAGTAATTTACAGTGGCAAATGGCATCTTCACCCAACGAGGTAAGAATTAACAAAGGGAGAAGATGTGATCGTTGTGGTTCCTACAACCATATTGCTCGATGGTGTGATAGAAAATTTAGTCGCAATAAGTGATGCCATCTAAAGGATATCTCCTCGGATTGTCATATATCAAAGAATTATACTAACAAAAAAGAGTTTAAAATTTTTGATAGTAGTGATTTTGACAGAGATGCCTATAAAAATAATGAAATTAGTAGTATTATGTGTGCGTCCAAGAGTAACTGCCCGTTTATTGAGATATATATTAACAATGAACCTGTTTCAGCATTGATTGATTCAGGCAGTACTTATTCCTGTTTAGATAGGAAATGGTTTGAGAGTATGAAATCAGTATGCAAATTTGGCGAGATGGTAAATGAATCCAATAATGTTATCTCGGCGAATTCTACGGCTCTTAATGTGTTAGGTTATGTTATCGTCAAGACTAACATTGCAGATTTCTCGTGGAAATTTAAGTTCTGGATTGTTAACAATTTGTCCTGTAGCGTGATACTTGGGGCCAATTTTATTTCTCATACTGGCTTATTAATTGATTTTAGGACAAGGTTATGTTGGTTTCAATTCAAACCTAAATTAAAGATTACATTTAACCAGATGCATGATAATAATGTTGTTAACTCAGCTCAACTGGATTCTAAACCTGTGACTGTTGATGATCTTGAGTTTAATAATTTAAATGAACATCAGACCAAGCAGATTAAACTTTTATGTTCGGAATTCCCCGAGGTTTTGACTGACAAACTGGGTGTAACTAATCTTTTGGAATATGAGATAGAACTTTCCGACACCATTCCTGTGCGCGCTTCCCCATACAGATTGTCTCCACCTAAAATGAAGGTGTTAAAAGAAATTATAGACGATATGCTAAAGGAGGGAATTATCAGGAAATCAACTTCAGCATATGCGTCTCCTATTTTCCTCGTACCTAAACCTAATGGGCAATACAGACCTGTTATTGATTACCGTGCACTTAACAAAAAGGTTATTTTGCAATCTATTCCTCTTCCGGACTTACAGTCTTGCTTTGCCTGGTTCCGAAGAGCAAATTTCTTTACTATTCTCGACCTCAATAGTGCCTATTTCCAGGTACCCTTAACAGAAAGGTCACCACTGACTGGAATCTTTTTGAGTTCCAACGTATCCCGATCGGCCTGTCTACCGGAGCTGCAGTGCTCAGTAGATTGTTAGATAATGTGTTCGATGGTATTAAATTTAAATCTGTATACCACTATTTGGATGACGTTGTTATATTCAGTAAAACTTTCGATGAACATTTACAGCATGCAAGAGAGTTGTTATTTAGACTTAGAGGTGCGGGCCTTACTGTTAAGCTTTCTAAAGTATCTTTTGCAAAGCCTCAGATCTCCTTCCTAGGGCACATAATTTCATCTTCTGGGATATCCATAGATCATTCAAGAACCCAGTCCATTAGGGAGTATAGACCACCAAAGACAGGCAAAGAAATCGCCCGCTTCATTGGCATGATAAATTACTTTCGTAAGTTTATACCCAATTTTGCCCATCGAGCTGCAGCTATCAACAAATTAAGGAAAAAGGGAGTCGAGTTTGCTTGGGGTCCTGACCAGGATGCAGCTTTCGAAGATCTGAAAATGGCTTTACCAACTTGCCATCCCTGATTTTTCTAAGAATTTCATAATTCAGACTGATGCTTCTAATAGCGCAGTCGGTGCAGTCCTTTTACAAGAACATGAATTAGGACGTACCCGTTGCATACGCTTCGAGAACTATGAACGATGCGGAGAAGAAATACTCAGTGTATGAGTTAGAGGGTCTAGCGGTGATGTTTGCCTTAGAACAGTTCAAGCTTTATGTGGAACATGTTCAGTTTGATTTAGAGACCGATAATCAGGCCTTAAGTTGGGTCCTGGTTAAACCTAGGAAGACTGGTCGAATAGCCAGATGGGCTACTCGCATCCTTTCTTTCAAGTTCAATGTTAGACATATAAAAGGATCTGATAATGTTATCGCAGATTGCCTGAGTAGGATGTACGTTGAAAATGATGTTGATTTGGTGAATTCTGGTGAAGATGATAACATCCATAACAATCTTGCTAACGTTATCCTTTCTAACTGCCCTAAATTGTTCCGAGATGTTTCGGAATACCAGAGAGAAGACCCTGTCATCGGTGAGATTATTGGTAAACTGGAGAAAGGAGAAGTAGTAAAACCTTACTCTTTGAAGGCTAATGTTCTGTTTTGTAAAGCTCGGAATGATAAACTTCCGAAAATTGTCATTCCATCTGTCTTAATTCCTGTGATCTTTAAATACTTCCACGAGTCTGCGATTGGCGGACATTTGGGCGTGTTCAAAACGGGAGAGAAAATTCGCCGAAATTTTATCTGGAAAGGGATTGATAAAGATGTGCGCAAAATGGTGAACAATTGTGATACTTGTAAGAGGGCTAAACCCCTTAATAACTCGAAAACTGGTCTGTTGTCATCTGATATTGCCAAGGTTCCCATGGAAAGAATTTTTGTCGATTATGTAGGACCTTTTCCAGTATCGAAGTCAGGAAACCGCTTTGTGTTGGTATGCACCGACGGATTTTCTCGTTTTAATTGGTTATTCCCTACCAAAGCTGCTACTACTCAAACGGTAATCTCTTGTCTTAAACAAATCTTCGCATACTTCGGTCCATGCCAAACTTTGGTATCTGATAATGCAAAGTGCTTTACTTCACATGTTTTCAAGAATTTTTTGTTTGAACTCTCCATTTCACACGTCACTAGCACGCCCTATTACCCCAAAGGTTCATACGCCGAAAGGGTGAATCGCAATTTACGGGCTGCCCTAATTGCTTTTCACCATAAGGACCACAGTCTTAGGGACAACAGTTTAACTTGGCTTACATTTTCTTTAACACTGCTGTTCACGAGTCACACAAAACGACTCCCTTCTCTCTAATGTTCTCCTTCGGACATAATTCTCCTATCTCAAACTTATGGTCCTTAAACCAACTATTGCCCGACCAGTACACATTTAATGATGTAAGAACGATCTGGAAGAAGGCAAGAAGTAACATGAAGGTGGCTCACGAAAGATTAGAGAAAAGATACAACGCAGGTCGAAAGCCTTCATCGTTAAAAGCCGGTGATGAGGTTTACATAAAAATTTCACGTTGAAAGAAGTTGGCCCTAAGGAATCAGGCAAGTTACGGGAAAGGTTTCGTGGCCCTTGTAAGGTAGTTAGATATATGACACCCGTCACTCTATTGTTATGCGACTCCGTAAAGAAGAAGTTTTTCAGAGTCCATTTATCCCATGTGAAGAATGGTATGGATTTGCCCAATAGTGAGAGTAATTAAACATTTTCTAAATTGTGTAGAACGAACTGTATGTGTGAGGCATGAGTGAGTTGGTGTGAATGTGGTAAGTTAGCTTTGCATTTGTAATTGGGTGGGAAATTAATTGTTGTTCTTGTGTCAGATAAGGTTAGGTTTTGTTTTGTTAAAGTTATCTTTTAATTCTGTTTTGCTTTGGTACCGAGAATATAAATCACTATTTAGTTGAAATTCTTCTTACAATCCTTATTATATTCTCGTATTGAATTAGTGTTTTAAGGTGACATAAGGAAATGCACTGAATACAAGGTAAGTACCTTAGGAAAAGGTTCCCATATGTTCTCCAAGCTGGTGTACGTAAGTCATCTTTATTGCTTGCTTGATCTGGGAGGTAAAGATTATCGTAAGTATGGTTGTTATGTTTTGATAATGTTTGTAAAAGAAGGATGTATGATGCTAAAAAGGCCCATGATGTTCTTTCTAGATGCGTTCTTTTAGTTCGTTTTATTTCTGTCTGAACTGGGTAAGCATAGTGTGAAAGCAATGCGTAAATTAATTAAATGGTGAAAGGGAAATGCTAATAGGACTCATTTTGGTTCTCATGAAGTACGTGCGGTGTACGTTTTTAGTTATTCTGTTTGATCCGAGTCAGCATTTATGTATGAAAAAGTTGTGTGTTGGTAAGTGTGTGGTGCAATGGATTTTTTATGAATAATGATTTATATTCTGATAGATTTATTGGGAATATTTTCTTGTGGGTGGTAAATTGTAATTAGTAATCTTGGGATTTGTGAGGTTATGTGTGAGTGTATGAAAGATTTGTGTATTTGGGTTTGTCTACACGTGCGTTCTGTTTCTATAACTTTGCTCTTTTAATTATTGGTTCTGGTAAAATTAAATTTTGTCATTTCCTTATGTTGGCTTCTGTTCCTCCTTTTTCTTGCACATTTATTTCATTACTGTCGTTGTTTCTTGGCATCATAAGGATTTTTCTTGGTCTATTGCATTTTCTTGGCATTATATTTTTGGTAAGGGTTCGGTGGTGTGTTATTTAATTTTTGTGGATGTCGTTAATCAAGTAAATGGGAGTAATTGTTTGGTCGAATTTTGGACTTTGTCGTCTGTTTGATTTTTCCTGGTTGTCATTTGATTTTGGCTTTTCTTATCGTCGATTGTAGTTTTGGGTCTAATGTTTTCTAGTAAGTTAATACAAGGTACAATAGGGTTCTAATGCCTAAGTCTCAGTCAATTTGTCATTTAAATTTGTTTTAATTAGATGCTCTTGCCATCTAAGATTTTGTTCTTGTGATCTACGAGCCTGAGGTGTGGATTTCTTGATCCATCTATTTTTGTTGCTCTCCTTCCTTTTTGTTTTCTTATGGTTTATGATACCAAGAGATTGTAAATATTCTCAATATTTGTTTTGTTTATACCATGAATTGTAAAAGTTAATCTGACATTTATGTAAAAGTGAAGAATCTTTAAGCTTATTTGAGTTTTATCTAATTATTTTATGGCAATTTGATTATTGTAATTTTATGTTGGTCTTTAAAGAAAAGGGGTAACCATATTATTTGGGTGGGTAATGCAAAACATACTGTACTTGACTTGTCATTAGTCTTAAGAAGAAACTAGGACATCTTCTGTCGCAGTCCATATTTGTTTTCAGTGGAAGATCTGAAGACAGTCCAACCTGGTCGATGTGCGGTACCATTGTGAAGATCCAAGGGCCCAGAAAATCATGATGGAAGCTGCAGTCTCTCTCTGATCACACTCATCTTCGCTTTACTGGAAAACCATATATATTATCAACTGTAATAACATTGTAATCAAGAAGATCTGTTTCAATGCATTTGACAAAGTAAGACGTTAATGTTATAGGCATGTCTGGGAACTCGAAAAGTGACTGTTAACGATCTGTTGGTGTACTTATGCATGTTAATTGTGGATGAATTTTATTAGGATATCCACCTACAAAAATTACTACCTCAAGTGAACTTATAATATTCTCTTCTCCTCTTCTGAACTTTCACGTGTCCAAAATTTGTGGAATATGGCCACGATTCGAAGGGAGGGAGTATTGATACGTGACTAGGCTTGTACTGAATTGATAACACTGCTCCATCTGTGAGGGTGAATGGGAACTACGATACGTTAGCGCTCGTCTGGAGATTATCTTTGGTAAACTCAGGCATTGTGTTGCCTTTCTCCGCTACCAGATGGCGGGTAGACCACTTCCACTCCAGTATCGGTATGGTGGAGCACTCCGTGTCAGCAGAAGGAACTAACATTTGCGAATTCCGGAGTCCAACATGGCCGTCTGAATCTTTGTTTACAATTAATAGTAATTGTAACATGGTGTTACGATATAATTGGATTATCAATCGACCTGGTAACTGTTTGTTACCCTTCGAGTGTGAGTGTTGGAGATGATTATTGTCTGAACCTCGACGAAGAAAGCCACACGATGTAGGAGCTCTAAAAGTTGCTCCAAGATGAGCCTAGCTGTGGCTAGGCAAAGGTGATTGGCCTCGTGGCAGCTTGATTCTATTTAAAATGTAACCGACTTCGTGGGAGAGCTTAGCTTACTTTAATTTTAAAGGGGGGGGGGGGGATTTATTTAAATAATTTGTTTCGGCCAACCTAGGTATGTAATTTGAAAGTGTACTAAGTGATTGAATTCGTTGTGGAAGTAACTGGTATCTGCGCAGTTTTGTATTATTTGTTGTGATTACTTTTGTGAAGTTGAGAGCTCGTTCTTCTATTTTATTTAGTGCTGGTATTAACAGGTGAATTGTGTCTCTTAGGTATGTTGTGTTGTTGGTTAGTGTAACATGTTGGGATCGAACCAAGTTGCGTAGTGTCAGTTATGACTACAATAATTCAGTTACTTATATTTTATTGTTATTGCATGTAATTGGTGAAGGTTTTTTTGTCATACCCAGGCGTGCTGTCCTGTAGGTCAACTGACTTTCATTTTTGCGACTGTCCTATCCGAGTTTTATAACCTCTAAATTTATTTATTTATTAATTATTAACTGTATTTACTTTCCTCCCGGATAGGACATGTAGAATATTCCTTGGAATACTGTTTTTATTACCATCTTAGTGATAGTCTTTCATCTTATGTCCTGGTTACCATGAGAACGTTTGGATTGTTCTTGGCTATCATTATTAAAGGGATGTTTTTGTTTTTTTCTTCTTGCTGAGGACTAACCTTTGGATTTTGACTGAACCAGTCACACTGATAAATAGCTCCCATATTATCAACTTAATTAATTATTTCTTCTTGATTTGGGGTCCTCCCTTGACCTTAATTTATTTGTTTATGTGGTCTTCACCACCTTAAGGTAATTAATAATGTTACTATTTTTCTTTAATTGATTTATCAATTAACTTCATGGATTTTTCTGCTCTTCGCCTGGTTCGGTACCAAGCAAGTTTTAATTTCACATATCATTTTTTTTAATTTAGATTCTTCACTTATCCAAATCAAATTTTGTTAATCACATTGCCTTTTGAGGCAAAACATTACTGTAATTTGTTTCTATGTTTAAATATATTTTGGTTACCCTAAGAGTTGTTTCTTGGTGTTCTTTGTTCACAGTAGACATGTATTTTTAAGTCTCTTATTACCTTGGGTTATTTTCTGTCCAGTACGCTCCTTCCACATATTACTTATTCGTTTTTTATTGGTATGTTAGTGTACCTTACTTCTGGATTACCTTTCTCTTTTTTAAATGATCGTAACAAGTCAGTCATCTATATAAAGTTTTTGAAAGAATACTTTTGAACCGTTTAATACCAGTGGTTGAACCTCTCTTAATTCCAGAGCAGGCTGGATTTAGGCCAGGAAGGAACTGTTGTTCACAGATCCTTAATCTGACTCAACACATAGAAGACGGATTTCAGCGTGGTGATATTTCAGGAATGGCTTTTGTCGATCCTTCTTCAGCTTATGACACTGTACCATACCAGTTAGTTTTAAGGAAGTTCTGTGATCTTACTACGGATTTCAAGCTCACAATGATTATTGCTATGTTGTTGCAGAACCAACGTTTCTTTGTTGACTTCCAAGGTCCGCGGAGTAGATGGAGAATACAGAAAAACGGTCTCCCACAAGGCAGTGTCTTAGCTCCAATACTATTTAACATCTATACCAACGACCAACCACTTCCACCTCATACAAGGAGCTTCCTAAATGCAGATGACCTGGCTCTGGCAACCCCGAGTAAAAGCTTCGAGACAGTGGAACAAAACCTTACTGCTGCTCTGAAGATGCTCTCCGATTACTATGAGGAAAATCACCTCAAGCCAAACCCATCGAAAACTAAAGTGTGCGCCTTTCATTTGAAGAACAAAGAAGCTTTGCGGAAGCTGCATGTGAATTGGAAAGGATTGGAACTGGAACACAGCAATACCCAAGTTTACCTTGGTGTTACATTGGAACGTTCATTGACCTTCAATACATACTGCACCAAACTCAAGGCAAAAGTGTCATCACGAAATTGACTACTCCGTAAGGTAACTGGCTCTGGATGGGGTGCCCACCCTCAGACAGTAAGAACAACTGCCCTAGCTTTCTGCTATTCTGCTGATGAATATGCTAGTCTCGTGTGGTATAAATCAGCTCACGCCAAAAAAGTCGACATTGCCTTGAATGAAACGTGCAGGCTAATCACAGGATGTTTAAAAACAACACCAACACAGAAGTTGTACTCACTTGCAGGCATATCCCCACCTGACATTAGGCGTGAGGTGGCCGCTAATATCGAGAGACATAAGGTTTGCAACATCTTAGCCCATCGCCTTTATGGTCATCAGCCACCTTCAGCTCGACTGAAGTCCAGGAAAAGTTTTCAACAGTCTTCTTCTCCACTTGATTCTAACCCCCCCCCTCCCCCCCCCCCAAAAAAAAGACCTGGGTTAAGCTATGGAATCAAAAGTATCCTGATCATCTGGAATTTGTTGAAATTGAAGAAAAATTACCACCTGGTCACGAAGATGGATGGTGTACCTGGAAGTCCTTAAACAGACTGCGCAACGGTGTAGCAAGATCTAAGGACAATCTCATGAAATGGGGAATCTTGCATGATGGTGACACACTGTGTGAGTGCGGAGAAAAACAAACTTCTAGGCATTTCTTGAACTGTCGTCTATGCCCAGACTCATTCACAGGGTTGGATCTGGCATTGGCTGGTAACAACGCTGTCAATGTAGCCAAATACTGGTCACAACTCTTGTAAATATTGTAAATATTATCATTCCTGTTTCATTTCTCTTGCTCTTGTGTTATATTATATGCAAGTGCTCTATTATGTGATTATTTTTGAATTTCTTGTTTCTTGTATATTTTGGTACCTCTGACACGAATATAAACCGAGTACTTTGGCAATCTCAAAGAGAAGGTGACATTTTACGCGTACGCAGACGACATGGCACTAGGCTCAACAAACCTAGAAGTCCTACAGGAATGCATGTTTCGCCTAGCATTATAGGCAGAGAAGAATAAGCTGGAGATAAATGAACTAAAGACAGTCCTCATGGTATTTCCGGAGGGAGGTAGAATAATGGGCACAGAACAGCTGTACATCACACCTACCCAGGAGCAGATTAAAACGGCTAAGGAATTTACATATCTTGGAATTACTCTACAGACAACTGGAACGACATTCACTAAACACGTCAGAAATAGAACAACAGCACTATATTGGCTATCAGCACTTACGCAGACTTTCTGTAGACACTGCCATGAAGATTTTCATGGCCCATAGTGTCATATGGGATTGAACTAATATGACATACCTGACCAAAACAAATTTCAAGGAGATTGAACACAAAAATTCAACTTATCTGATGAGCCTACTGTGTGTCTAGAAATTCACCCCATCTAGACTAACATATGAGCTTGTCGGTGAGCCTTTCTTCATAGAACAAATAAGACAACAAATGCTCCTTCCATCTACAAGGGCAAATCAAAAAATGACAGCGCAAAAGAAATGAGATATGGCTGGAGTTTTACCCTACTGAAGCAATGACCTCAACAGAATGGAAAGGAGTGGACTACGATCTGCGCCATAAGATAACGCGATTTGCAGTTCACGGATTCCACCACCGCATCTGCAGAAAAAGAATTTTCACATACCGGACGAAGCCACCTGCGAATGTGAACTGTGTGGAAGACAGTGCGAGCGTTACCATGCCCTTTGGTGTAATCAGAGACTGATAACACTGACTCAATCCTGTACCGAATAGAGTGATATATTGTGCCCTTGTTAGCAGGTCCAAGGAATTGAATCCCGTATAATTAAGAGAGGAATATAATATTCTTTAAAGACTTCATTTAGAAACTGGAGAGAAGTCTGTATATTGACTCAGAGCACGCAATATTGAAGGCATGGAACAATAGTTGAGTCATAAGATGACGAGATTTACACACGTGTGAGGTGATTCATTCACCATAAGTTAGATAACGAAGCTGGTGGAGGGAATCATACAGTGACTAAGAACCAGCGAATGAAGAAGGGAAATCCCCGTTCTATGATCACGTAAGCAGTATTTCAACAATATTAGCTTTGGGAGGACCCAGCAATGTGGTGAAATAACCATGATTTTTAGAAATATGCAAAATTATTAACAATGAAGAACGCCACAATGACTGACAATTAGAAAGAGAATTTTTGAGAATATAAAATTGTCTAATTATTGAGTAGGAACGAAGTGCCAGGTAAGCACTACGTCATTTGGCCTTCGCAAAAGAATCTGATGGAAGAAAATCAGTGATGAGACCCGCCCACACGTAATCACATTACTTTGGGATTTTTAGAGAAAAACTGTACGATCGATTTTCAAAACCAGATATATTTTTCGAATCTAGATACTTTGGGGAGTACGGGAATAATTTTTCCAGCTCGATACGAGCATTATTACAGAAGTTAGTTTTGAGAAGGACAAGAACGGACTATATTCGGGTCATATTGAAGAAATAGCCCGTCTACCGAAGCAGAAGTATACAGTCTTCAGAGAACCTCTGTGGAGGTGTTGCTGCGTCACAGGTATTAAGAACTCAGTCTTCACAAACGCCTAGAGGGCATCATACAGTTCGACAGTACCAAATATTCGTGAACACCAAGGGTGTTATATTGTTTTAACAGTGCGTTCAAAGACCAAGTTGGGTCATAACGTAAATTTCGACAATCTAAACTTGCCCGTGCATGGGAAGTTTAAGATACAAGTGACAGTCCGCGGGACATAAGTTCGAAATCGTTCAAGTCAATAGTAGCAGTAACTGTTTGAAACTAGTTGTGTTTCAAAACATTTAAGGTGATAGAATCCGAGTAAGTAGTTCAAGCGAAGAACATTGTAAACGTGGAAGTAGAGGGGAAAACCACATATAGCGGAGTGCCAGTTCGAAACTAGACTGCGACTCTAAAGGAACGTTAATTAAACGAGAAACACGGCAGAGTACATTAGTGTAGCCGCGCCGAGAAAGAATCGCGCCCGTACAGAAGTCAGTGCCGATAGGATAACCAGATATAGACCGTGCAGATAGGACTTACCGAGGTGAACAGGGAACCACGGGTAGCTGTCAGAGACTTTCAGTCATTCAAGCAGATGTTAGGATCAGCTGTAAAAGCACGCTAACGCCTACATTTCTTGGATAGAACAAGTGAAGAAAGTGTAACACGTGTGGATTAGGGTATATAATCACATTGTGTATGAAAGGCATTATTTCATGCCAGAAGTGGAAATTTGAGTATATAAATATTTTTCAAGTGTTTTATAAATATTTTTAAAGTGTTTTTATAAATATTTTCAAGTGTTATAAGTGTTAAAATTGTACTTTTATATGTTTAAATACCCTCAGAAAGGGAAATTAAGTGAAATGTGTGTAAAATTTGTAAATGGTGGTATGCAAACGTGTATGGAAAGTGTCACTATGATGAGTATGAAGGGTTAGAATATCAACATGGTGGACGAAATGAGCCATCACCAATGGAAGGATCCACCTGATGCGTAAGTACTCATTTTACATTAAGGTGTGTATATACTTTGGGGGTCGTGCATCCTTAAAAGCCGGTTTAGGGGGAAATGATTTAATATGTGAAAGAATTTGTTGTGTTGGAAAACGGATTTGGATCGATATAACAGGACAAGGGAAAATTGTAAATTGTATTGGCAACTCAAACTAACACTTGGGGCGCTGCGGTTGGTCTGGATAAGTAGGGTTTAAAATACTCAATAACACGCGTTTGATATGGAACACTTTTTATTTATTTTTCAGTTATAATCAGTAAATGTGATCTCTAAAGTAATGACAGTGTTATTTTTAATTGTATATATGTATAACTGTGCAATACACGTGATCTAATTTGTGTGTTCCACTGGATTTTTGGTATCATTTGCATATTATCAAGCATCAGTTTTTATGGTTGATGTAGATCAGCTGATTCAAATTTACACAGGGCTACACTTCGGACATTATTTCGGTACTATTATGCGCAATATAATGTAAATGTCGATCCTGAGTCAACGCCGAGGACATTCAAATAGAGAAATACGGTACATAAACAAATAAATAACACACCGAAGCTGTGCTACTTTTATCATTCCGAGACTAGCATCCACGCAAACCAGACGCCACTGTTCCAAGCTCCAACTTATATCGTGAATTGATGTCAAACTGATGATCCGCCAGCCTATCCGCCAAGCCTACACCTCATAATCGCTAAGTTCTTCGATATTCGAGCTATTCCACTACGAGTCATAGGCCTAATTTGCCTCCCCATGGGCACTGTAGAATGAGTGATTCCGCTACCATTCAAATATTCAACACCAAACCCACCTTTTAACCATCCAAATCAAGCAATTCCTATCGCCCCCCGAGTTTTAATACAAGTTAAACTCATCCCTTCTCCCTACCAAGCAGCCAATAATTAATTATTTAATTAATTATTCAAGTAACTTCAATCTTACCAGCGCGCCCATCGTAACAGCTGTTTTTAAACTGAATAACCTTCGCTGGCTTTACGTCGCAGGTCTTCTGTCTGTCTACCTCGACAAGTGTTAGATCCTTCCCGGGGTGGAAAAGTATTATTATTAGGTATTAGGTATCATCACATTTCGGCTATTGCTATTTGCATCTTTTGGAAAGTGATGAAAACGTATATCCGAAGCCCTCTTATACATCGACTTACAGCCGTAAACTGAGTAATACACTTTGCTTTTACTCATTTTTCACTCTATCAACGAGTAAAACTTATTACTTGTGTATAAAGACACGAACAATTTACCACTTTCTGTTTACCAATACAAGAAACTATATACAAACAGTCACCACGTGACAAATGTACCCTACTTGGTAAGTTTCTCATTTTTACCGCTAGATGTCATATCAGATAGCTGGAGTTGCCAATTATGATAATATTATTTGATTGTGGTAAGGGTAAGAATCCCTTAAGATAATAAGTTGTCAAATTGATATGTTCAAGAAATTAAGTTGTGAAATTGACATCTTTTAGAGATATGAGTTATAGGAATTGATTGTTTATAACAGATGAGTTGTTCATTGTATTGTCAAAGTATAGTCAGCTGTGGGAAAGTTAAGAACGGCGTGGAAAGAAATAATTCTTCATGGAAGGCTTTAAAGGAAATATATGAATTGATATCGCTAAAATAAGCGAAATTAATAGTAGAATAAAGTGATTTGCTAATAATAAAATCAGGAATATTCAATTACGAGCGTAGTTGCAGTGATGAGAGTATGACGGGTTTATATCGTCGTTATAAAGGGAGCAATATTATTATATTTGCTCTAGAAGTCTGCCTAAGTACCGCTCTTAGTGGCATAAATTATAAGAGGTCAGTGAGGAATTCCGCTCTGATTGTTAGAAGGACTGTTATGAGTTCCGCTTCTAAAGTATCTTCGATTCATCCGGCAGAAGAGGTTGGACTCACGGATTGGATTCCATGTTAAGCCGTGGGAGGCTTGTGAAAGTTGAGTAGCCCCTTAAATTAAAATACCGCATATCGCCTCATGCAAAGCTGATGCCCATAGATTGATTCAATTGCCTGTATGAGCTAAGTGTGGCTAAATAGTACTGTAAAAATAATGGCAGTCAGGAATAAATGTTAAAGCTTTCCATACGTGAAATGAATGGAGTGTGAGACTCGGCCAGCCGTGTTCTTAAAGCGTGTATCCCAGCATGACATTTGGAAGGGACGAGGGCCATAAATCTTATTGAAGTGCCTGTCCCAGTGCGAAAAGAGGTCGCTAGCCTACTAATTGCTCTAGCGAACCAACTGTAATCTAAACACAGAAGTGCTAAAGTATTGTATGACTATGTAAGTGAATGCTTGGAGGTTCGACTCCGGAAGCCCATATCATAAGAGATATTACCTGCTAACTTACCGTAATTATAGATTCCCGTGGGTGACATGCGAATTAAAAGGTATTCTGTTAATAAACAAATATAGACGAGTCAGGGAGGGATGTATAGGACTAGCACCGATAGAGCGCACTGCTGTTGTACTGGGTAAGCGCAAGGCGCTCTTCATTTGTCTCCTGTGTTCTCATGCCGCTAATATGTACGAATTTAAGTTGTTTAAATTGTTATTTTCGTGACTATGCCGAGCTATTGCAGTGTTCCTCTTTGCAAAAATCAGCGAAGCCCGTTTTCGTTTCACCAATTTCCACAAAATAAAGAAATGAGGAAGAAATGGTCACATGCTATTAGAAGGAAAAATTTCGGTGTGAAAAATCTGACCGAATATATTAAAGTGTGTTTCCATAATTTACAACCCGATGACTTCACGAAAACTGTGCTGGATAAGTGTGACTTACAAAGGGAAATAATTCCTATTTTGTACCTATAAACTGATTAGACATTTCGATAACAACCACTGAATTTATGCGTTTGTATTTGAAGGTGAGAGAGCAAGATTAAAACCGGGCGCAGTTCCATCGCTTTTTTCGTGGACCACAAACACAACAAAAATAATTATTTAGGAAGAGGCCATACACAAGAAAATTGCCGGATTATCACGATAAGCCTACAATATCGGAATCTGAAGAAATCATCTCCATTGAAGTACGGGAAGAAATCGCAATATACACGAAGAAATGAAAGTAACATTTCGGACTCCCATTTTCAAAGACATCAATACTCGGTCCAATACTTCAAGAATAAATGTCGCAACATTAACAGTCACAAACGTATTATGGTTGGTTTCTTGAAATCAGAATTAATCGTCAACTTCCATCTGCCCGACGGAGAATGTGGTAGCGACTGACTTCTACATTCTTGAGACATAGTCAGATGAATGGAAACAGTTCATGGCCCTAAAGCAGGGATTCTCAAACTTTTAAAAAACTGTACCCCCAAGTCCTTTCCCAGGGGTAAGGGAACGATTCTTATTGCGAAATTGACAACATTACATAAGAACCAAACGTTGCGATGCATTTTCGAGGTACACATTACCGATATCAACTTTCTTTGATTATGTTTACCTTAAAACACGACAGTTTCATGTAAGCTATCAAACTAAAAAAAAAATATATGAATCGAAGTCTGTAAGCAGGGGGAGCAGGTGAATATTTAAATCCCTATTTATGATTTAAGTCTTATGGAGATATATTTATGAATATAGGCCTACAATACTCTAGTAATTGTAATCTTTAGGAGAAAGCATGCTGACTCATATTCATTATTTGAATAATAAAGCGTGTTAGAATTTTGTTATTACCGCTGTAGGCTATTCTTCCTTCCTCCCGCTAGTTTTAGTGCCTCTAGTCCGTAGCTCATTTTACAGCTGTTAAACGCTTAAACGCTGAAAATCGTCCATAATATATTAGGAGATATACCTATAGAATTAGATAACTTAGTCTTGGAGTATAATTAGAGAAGATATAATTTACTTTAGCTTAGAAAACTCGGTCACAATTTATAGATTCCTCGCAGCTGACTGGGAGAAACATAAAACGATCGCCATGCGCTTACCCAGTACTACACGAGCGCTATCTGGTGCGAACTTTCTCCCGCTACATCCCTATTAAAGGATGACACGACTGCCCAGGAAAGGAGTACTTCGCATATAGAGTGTGTGTGAGAGAGAGAAAAGGGGATAGTGTTAATCAAAGTTATTATGATTATTATTTTTATTATTATTATTAACTTAAAGGTAAATGTTGGTTACACGATTTAAAGAACCCAATGCTAAATCATTTAAGATGAATAAATAAAGGTTGTCATGTATAATAGAGTATGTTAGAACTCAGTAAATTAGGCATTTGTGATGATGCCATATGGAAGTGAAATCTGGTAGCCATAGTATCTTTGGTCAGATAGTAGTTATTATGAAGAGTCCTACTGCTAAGGAATATTTTGATTGTAAGTGGATTTTTGAGTTGATTTTATGCCATTTAAGTATGTAATGAGTTATTTGTTTGTAGCGCCTATTAGGTTGTGTTAAATATTGTTTTTGTGGGATTTTTGATCTTTAATTTGAGTGTTCACCTGTGTGTTCATGATCTTCAATTGTATGTGTCATATCGTGGGAAATTAATGTACCATCCCCATTCGACTGAGCTAGACGAAGTATGACCATATATAAATTCTTCAAAGGGTGCAATATAGGCAGATCTTTTATGCTATTTCATTATTAATGTATTTATGTACTATGTATGTATTTATGTTCTATGGCCATTGGCTGCAATAAATGTTTATTAAAATTCCCTCAGTATGCCTTCCTTCGGAGGGGAAGTAAAGCCGGCGGTCCCATGTCATAGATTTATGGCAATGTTAAAGAACCTTCCACTAATTACACCTGTGTGAAGCTAAATTATAGTTAAACATTTGACAAACGCCCTTAGGTTCCTACGTTCGTCGCCAGGAGCCGACTGCGATGGCGTCTGGTAACTAAGTTCAGAACTAGTAGTCGTTGACGGTGCCGTTTGGCGGCAAAAGTAGGAACTACTTGAAAAATTTAATGTCTGCAGTCCTTACTTGAATTGAAAACAGAAACACACACTAATACAGTCACCACAATTAACACCAGTTATCAGACAGATTCTACACACACCCAAAGTACACGGGGCTTCATGACCGCGTTGTAGCAGCTCCTAAACTAAGTACCAATAGCTGATTTCAGACATGGAGGGAAACAGTTCAGGAGTTTTGCATGCAAATATAAATAATGTTGAAATGGGGGAGAAATGAAGAAAGAGAGGTACCGTCCCGTACTGGATATAAGTTTGATTTGCAAGTATCCTATAAAGACTGAAACTACCTTGACACTTAGCTGATTTTTTAAAAACCGTATAAGTTAAGCACATATCTATGTTTAGTATTTCCGACTCTAAGGATGTGATACTACATAACTTATGTGACATGCAATATCATTAATTAAACATAACAATCTAGTTAACTGTCCTTCTATTTAGTGTACACTATATTAAATAATAAAATTTAAAATCAAAACTCCTGTGATACAGGTTTTCACTATCTCCTAAACAACCTTTCGACACTTAGCAGGTTTTTAGGTTATATTCTTCAATTGTGTGAAGCTAAATTTGTAGATTAGATTTGACTAACGGTCTAAAAGTTCCAACGTTCGCCACCAGGTGCCGGTTGCGGTGGCATCTAGTAGCCAAGTTTGCGGCTAGGTGTCGTTGACGACAGCATTTGGTAGTAAACGTAGGATCTACTTGAAATTGATCGTCTGCTGTCCTTACCTGAAATACAGATAACACACACTAATACAGCCATCAGAATTAACACCGGTTATCAGACAGATTCTACACACACCCAAAGTACACGGGTCTACATGACCGCGTTGTCGCAGCCCCTAAACTGAGGAACCAACCAACCAAAACAGTGCCGGAGATAATGTGCGTGTACACGGGCGCCAAAACGTGTGCAAGACGTGCTATTCTTGTTGATCCCATTTGATCCCGTGATAAAAGTATGGTTGCTTCCTTGGTTTAGGGGCTGCGACAACGCGGTCATGTATCCCCATGTACTTTGGCTGTGTGTAGAATCTCTTTGATAATTGGTGTTAATTGTCATGTCTGTATTAATGTGTGGCCAACTCAGCAATCTTAGAAGTGGTTTCCGACTTCTATTCCAGGTGATTAACGGGATGGTTCCTAAATTAATACCACGGCCGCTTCCTTCCCAATCCTCACCTGAATTACAAATACACACACTAATACAGCCACCACAATAACACAGGTTATCAGAAAACTCAAAACTCATCTAAGTACATGGGGCTAAATGACAATGATGTCCAAGCACCTCAAATAAAACAAGTAGTTCCCGGAAGAACTATATACTGTAGTCTAGTTTCGTATATCCTACTTATATCAATTGCCTCTATCAAAATACTAATTTTCAGTTTGATTGCTGTAATAGATTCGTAGATATTGAGAACCGTCTAAATATTTCGGTTGGTCACCATGTTGGATTGTTATATATTGGCCTTAGAGTTATGTAATATTACATGGAGATTATTATGTAGGTGTATTATTCAAACTTCAATCACATGATTAGGACACAAGAAATAAAAACGAGATTTTAAAATTTCGCACAGCCGCCTTCCTGTGGTTATGAAAATAATTGAAATGAATTAGATGCCAGTGGATTAAAATGTATATACGCATATACCGTACCAAGCATCACTGCGCTCGGATGATTAAATCGCGAGAGACGTCCATTTGGATATTTAAATTTCACGGTGCAGCCATGTTGATTTGTGCTCACCAGGTTATTGAATGTCCCATAGATGAATTTGTTTATAGCCTTTATCAACATACAAAATTTCTGTTTGATTGCTGTCATAGATTAATAGATATTGAGAACCGTCTAAATATTTCGGATGGTCGCCATGTGTGATTTTAATATTATGTAGGCCATAGAGTTATGTACAGCCCATGAAGGGCCTTGGCCGACCAAGCGACCGCTGCCCAGCCATTTAGCCTGCAGATATTGGGGTGACATGTGATCAGCGCATCGGATCCCCTCGGCCGTTAATCTTGGTTTTCGTGATCGGGGCGCTGCCTCACTGTCAGACAGTTCTCACGAGGCTCAGTGCACCCCGTTTCAACCCTCACGTCAGTTTTAAAATCCCTGACGGAGCCGGGAAACGAACCCGGGGCCTCCGGGCGAGAGGCAGGCACGCTACCCCAACACCACGGGGCCGGCTATGTACTATTAGATGAGGATTATTGTGTAGGTTCATTATTCAAACGTTGACTTCGATCGCATGTTTAGGACACAAGAAATAAAAACTTATTTTAAATTTTTGCACAGCCGCCATCTTAAGGTTATGTAAACAATTGAACTAAATTAGCTATCAGTACAATGCAATTTGTATAGTGATTTGCAGTACCAAGTTTCACTGCGTTCGGATGGTTTAATCGCGCGAAAAGTCTATTTAAATGTTTCAACTTCGCTTGACCGCCATGTTCGTTTTGTAGTTAATAGGTTTGTGAAAATCTCATAGGTGAACGTCAACTAGTGCCCTTTATCACCGTACAAAATTTCAGGGTGATATGAGTAATAGATTCGGAGATATACACTGGTCAAAACAATTAGGGGATCAGATGAGATATCATACACAAGATTATGGTATCGTCTTTTATTCAGAGTTCAGTTACAATTGTAATTTGTGTGTGCTACAGTACGATATTGTGCTGTCTCAACTCTTTACTGGAGGTTTACATAGCGTTTACTTAGAGCGAGGCACTATAGGGCTACCATAATACTGAAAAAGTCATTCTCGTTGCCCTCTAATATTGTGTGTGATCACCTCGGACGGCCAGGACAGTTGCACACCTGCGTGGCATGGACAGTATGAGGTTATCAATCAGCTCTTGAGGGATATTTGGCCATTCTTCCATGAATGCAATATCCAGCTCGGCAACCGTTGTGGGAGGTGCTGGTCTGGCTGCAATGCGTCTGCCAAGTGTATCCCAGACATGCTCAATCGGGTTTAAGTCCGGCGAACAAGCTGGCCACTCCATTCGTTCAATGCCCTCGTCGTCAAGCATTTTGTCCACCAGTGCATCTCTGTGGGGACGTGCGTTATCGTCCACCAAAATGAACCCATCACCTATGGCACCAGCGTAGGGCACAACAAACCGTTGAATGATCTCGTCTCGATACCTCTGAGCAGTCAAAGCGCCATTCTGAACGATATGGAGAACCGTACGTCCGCCAATACTGACTCCTGTCCACACCATTCGTCCACCACCATAACATGGTGCTGTTTCCTGCACATACGTGGGATTGTTCCGAGTTCCACGTTCTCTCCAGACGAGGGAACGACGATTGTCCGGCTGAACACAAAATCTTGACTCATCTGTGATCCGAACCCGTTGCCATTCGTTACGACGCCAATCCTGATGTTCCTCTGCCCAGTTTATGCGGGCTAAACTGTGGCGTGTTTTTAATGGGACACACACCATAGGCCTCCGTGCGTAGAGGCCACTTTCCCGAAGGCGATTTCGGACTGTTTGTGTTGATATTGCGCGTCCTGTTGCCGCCTGGAGGGTGCGTTGCAGCTGAGTTGCATTCAGCCTCCTGTCTCGGCGGGCTGTTAACCGGAGATAACGGTCATCTCTTGCTGATGTTACCCGTGGACGACCTTGGCCTGGCCTTCTTTTAACGGTTCCTGTTGTCTGAAATCGCGTCCAGGTGCTGTAAATTACACTTTGGGACACTCCAATAGCTGCAGCCACCTCCCTCTGTGTCTGTCCTGCTTCCAACATTCCTATGGCTCTCCGTGCAATTCCTTCGGGTAAGTCACGTTGTTGTTGCATTGCACTGCCTACTCACTTCACCATCTGAACCCAACTGCTTGTGTCATTCGTTTGGTAGAGTAAACACACGTACCCACAAACCCCCTCTGTAGCAACTTTCTGTTATTCCCACTATCTCGGTTGCCGTAATGTGGTTGTATCCACTCTGTAAAACCAACAGAAAGACGTCGAACCATTTTAGGCCATTCTGCCGATGAGATATCGCAAATTATCCCCTAATTGTTTTGACCAGTGTAGATATAGACAGGGCTAGATTTGTGACGGTACGCACCGGTACGCCGTACCGAAACCTCTGATCGGGGGAAAAGTCGAATATATAACATAATTTTTAGAACTGTGGAACGTTAGTTGTAAGTCAAGGCGAACTTGGTCTTTGACTGGACTGTACTTCAAAGTACGTGGAATCATGGCTGCTTTGGGGACGGCACTCCGCTCTGGATACAAACAGCAAGGTGAATTTTGAATTTGAATTTATTGTTTCTCTTATACAGGCCACTGAGGCTACAAAGCCTCTTTATACAGCTCTCTTTATTCAGAGGGCGGTTAAATACAATAGAATAAATGAAGAAAGAAAAAAAACTTAACCAAAACATACAGTTGACAATAGAAGTTCTTGTTATTAGATCCGTTCACCTTGAACATGATAATTGTATAGCTGATAGATTACAATGAAGGGAGTGTTTTATCACTCTGATAGGTAGTCCTGAATACTGGTGCAATTTATATTTATTCCAGAGAATACTAGCTGAAATGCAGAATGAACCTTTGCATTTTTCGGTTCTGTGATGAGGTATCTGGAGCATTTGTGCAGTGTGTCTATTCGCACGGTTATGCACTGATTGCATGGGAGTTAGTGTGCAGTAAATATAAGACGGAATTTTGAATTTTAGAATTTTTATCACAGTCAGAGCCATGGCATACTGTCTTCGTTCCTTTAACTTTAGCCATCCAATCTGGACGTAAAATGGAGTTATATGAGACTCTCTTGGTACATTGAGAACAAACCGCAAGCAAGCATTTTGCATTCTTTGCAATTTTGTATTGAGGACCTCTCCCATATCATGGTAAATTATAGATCCATAGTCAAATATTGGTAATATCAAACTCTGTATCAGTATCCTTCGTACATTTTGAGGCAAATAGAAGCAAGTTCGCCTAATTTGATATAATGACGATGTAACCCTTTTCAGAATCATGTTTGTGTGATCCTGCCATGATAATCGAGAGTCAAAAATAACTCCCAGATTTCTTACTGCTGACTGGTACGGAACTGTTTGGGATGCAAGCTGTAAAGGTGGTACTGGGTCAGGTAGGGAACTGAGTAATTTGGTAGAGCCGATGATGATCGGTTGCGTTTTTTCGAAGTTAAGTATTAGATTATGATCGAGTGCGTACTGAGATAAGTGAGAGAGAGAGAGAGAGAGAGAGAGGAGGCGCATACAACGAAAACTTTTCTAAACTTTGGGCATTTTACGAACTGTGTGGTAAAACAAAACCTTTTATAATAAATAATTATTTCAGAAAATTTAAAGACAAAATTATAAAACATGAAATAAAAGATGTGTGTATTTTCAAACCGAATGGATTTAATTTTTTTAATTACGTATAAAATTATAAATTGAAATAAAATGCATTGTTTGAACGGTTGCCTAGTTGGCCTGCATTAACATTTAATGTAGGCCAACGGCTATGGTAAGAAAATTGTTGCTACAGCAGTATCAATTTAATTTAAAATTGCGATCAAATTTAGATTGCTATTTTGTCCGCTAATTCATTTTTAAAGGTGTTCATAAAAGCGTAAAAATATCGTTTTTAGAACTCTATATTTCAATATTCCATACAGCCCCACCTCCTCTCACCACCACCCGGTTGCCCACAGTACCGGAACCTCGTTTTTACAAATCAATCACTGGATATAGATATCAGATGTCTCCTGACCTCAGTTGGCAACTGACATGATATCGCATGTACAAGATCTCCATCTCCTAAAGGGGGTTGGAGATACTGCAAGCGGGCTAATTGATTCGTAAAGAAGTTTGCGTAATTGGTTGGAACTGAGTATGCGTACTTCTTCGAGTATATTTCAGCGCGAATATCCTGCTGTAATTCCTTGCTCCAGAAACGTTTTTGTAGAGCTACAGCGAATTCTTCGAACGTGTGGTAAGTGTATCGGAAAGCACGATGCCATACTAATGCTTCCGAGTCCAAATACTTCTCAACCACCCTCATGTGGCGTTCGCGAGGTATCCTGTTGTCCTCCAAGTATGACCGCATGTCCCTCAAAAACTCTACGGCAGTAATGTTACCAACACCATTAAACTTGTTGGGCTTCTCATCATTTCCTTTAATAACAATGATGTTAGGACTTGACCTGTATACTTTGTATCCTGCTGAAATCGTTCTCTCCCAGAGTTTAAGTTTGGCCTATAGTGTTGCTGTTGGCTATGAACGCTCTTCTTAATTTCTTCATATCTATCCGTCTTAGCTTCTAGTGTTTTAAGCTCTTCCTTTAGCTTTTCATCTCTCTCTTGGAAGAATTTAGCTAAGTCCTTTCTTAAGTTTTCCCTGACTTCTGTTCTTAGCGTCGCGAAAAATGTCGAATCTCCTATCGTCAGCGTCTTTAATTGCTGCCCTAATTCATCAGCCTCCGTCTCCTGCCTAGACCTGACTTTAGCAAGTTCTGTGCTAATATCATCGACAGTATTTTTAATATGATCAAGTTCGCTCGGTTTAGCTAAATCTGCATTATTGACCATGTATGTGAGAGTGGAAACGCTTGATGTTTGCAATTCGTCTATCCGCTTAGATAAATCTTCACGGACACGACTTACACTTAAATTGGTGCTTAATTCTATGGCTTTTACCTCATTAGAAAATTGAGCCTGAATTTTAGACATTGACTTTCTTGTTGCTGTCAGGACCTCCTCCTTCATGTCCGTGACAGCATTTACAATAGCAGCATTTATATCTATGTTAATTCCGTCCTCGATCAATCTCTTTTGATCGGACAGATTAGTTTGTAGATCATCAGCAGTACTAGTTAGACTGTTAAGCTGCTCCTTGAGCTTATCCTGGGAACGTGAAATGTGTTAATGGTGTTGTGTGTTCTCCGATTTAACTGTGCTAATACTAGCTTGTAGTTTCTCTTCTAACTCTATGATGTTATTACTACTAGCTATCTTAGCCTCCAACACCTTCCCAATCATATCTGTCTTTAATATCGCTATCTGAGTTTTAGTGAAATCGATGTCCTCTTTGACCTTTTCAAAGGAAGCTTTTATCTCCTCCTGGGAATTTCCAGCTTTCTCCAGAATTTTCTTAGCCTCTTCCTGAATTTTCCTATTTTCCTCTTGGATTTTCCTGGCCTCTTCCTGAGCTGCTCTGATTTCGGCTTGGATCTCCCTATCCTCCTGTCTAGCCTGCTCCTGACTCAATCGGTCTTCTTCTCGAGCTCTTTCCTGGGCTAACGCCAGAGGCGGTTCTAGCCTGGGCCGGGGGGGGGGGGCGTTCCCCCCCCCCAGTTTTAGTGAAATAATTATTATAAAATTCCTTGGTTACCGGTGCTAAATAAAATGATAATTTAGAGATATAATTTATCTGATATAAAACAAACTAATGCATTTAATTAAGTTTTTTTCTTTCAATTTCAAGATTTATTTATTTTATGATATGTAATTAAAACACACAATTGAAATCGTGTATAAATATACTATTTTTAAAATGCGTATTGCATACACCAAGATCAACATGTATAGATATTTCTATACAACAACAATCAGTCAAAGCGGTCTGCATTCAAAATCTGACAGACGACAGTGCCGACTGCTCGTTATTCTAACAATCACAGAAAGGATTTATCGTTTCGCAACAGTCTTCGGTAGCAGATGATTAGTCGCTATGCTTGAGTAGATGTGTTCTTGTATTAGTTACAGTATGTCTACACAGAGTAATATTGTCAAGTTCTGTTCCCGTGACAAGCGGAAGTGCGACGAAAGTGCATGTGAACCCAATGAACCGAAGAGTATTAAACTCTTTTCCCAACTTAAATGCAAGTTCAGAAGTTTCCAATGTAGACAAACCTCCATGCGATACAAGTGCATCGATATCTCCCCAACTCTGTGACAAAAATGTGAGTGCAACTGTTTCTAATATAGACATACCAGTTCCATTTTATATCAGTGTATCAATCTATGATGGTCCATGCCAACCTCGTAAATCAGTTTATAAACAAACGTTACTATACAATAAGAACGGAAGTTTTAACAGTAAATGGTTTGATAGGTATACATTTATTGAATACTCTGAGAACAAAGATGCTGTTTTCTGTGTCGTCATTTCGTTCAATCTGATTTAAGCAATGCTCAACATGTTTTCACTAAATCTGGATTTTGCAATTGGAAAAGAATAGGAGAAAAACATGCTGATAGTGAATGCCATAAATCTTCAATAGAAACGTGGAACAGTTATCTGGAAAGTGAACGTAGCGGCACAGTGATTTCGAAGCTAAGCAAGGAACACAAGGATGACATATTGCATAACCGCTCAGCTGTGGCAACAATGGCACTACTTTGTGCTCGTCAAGACATTGGGCTTAGAGGTAATCGCGAAACAGTTTCGGATGACGATAGTGGTAATAATAAAGGTAATTTTGTTGAAATTTTAAATGCAGTTAAACTAGAAATTTAAAGCACAAGGGAGAATGTTAACAGTCTACCAAAGAATGCAACTTACTTACCTAAAGATTCTCAAAATGAATTTCTTGATACTTCAGCTAATATAATAGTTGAACATATTGGAGGAGAGACGAAAAAATATAACAATGGTTATTTTTCCTTAATCCTGGATGAAGCTAGAGGTGTTACAAAAGTAGAACAGATGTCCGTATGTGTGAGATATGTAGGACAAAATTCTATAGAGGAGCGTTTCATTGGTTTTATACATTTGTCTCAACTGAATGCAGAAAGTATAGCTAATTCAGCTTTAGAGTACCTTGTTTCAGTGGATTTCGATCCATGTAAGTGCATTGGACAAGCATATGATGGAGCCGCGGAAATGTCAGGGAAGATAAACGGTGTGCAAAGTTTATTGCGACAAAAGGTCGTGTTTACGTGCATTGTTATGCACAGCACATCGCTTAAATTTAGTTTTGGTGGACGTTTCAAAGGCAGTAGACGTGGCAGGGGCACTTTTGGTTTACTGGAAGCAATTTATGCTTTTCAGTCTGTATCTATTGTAAGACACCAAACGTTTGTTGAGATACAGAGTGATCTTTATCCAGGAGAACGTGTTTTAGAGATACCTCTTCAAAGTGACACGCGATGGGAATGTAAATATAGAGGAGTAATGTATTTTCAGAAACGTTTTGTTTCAGTTAAAGCAGCTCTAGAGTATTTTTCAAAGTCAGTTAACAAGAGAGAGGCAGCAGAAGCGAAAGGTTTGTTGAAACAGCTTGTAAAGTGAAGGTGATGTTTGTGTTACAAATCTTTTCTGATATTCTCGAGCTTGCCAATGGAACCTCTATGTTCTTACAACAAAAACATGTGGACTGCGGAGGGGCACATAGATTGATGTATGGTCTTGTAAAATTGATGCAAGAAAAACGAAATGATGATTATTTTAAGGAACTATGGGCGGTTACATGTGACTCTGCTCAGTCGTAAGGCGTGAAATTTCATAAACAATCTAGGGTCTCAAGTATTACAAAGAACTTTTCAGACTACGTTTTATTAATGCCGGTCTCTGCGGAGAAAGAAGAGGAAAATATCACATTATCAGAGACATGTAAAAGAAATTTTGACATATGGTTCAGAAACATGGGTGATGAAGGAAAGGGACAAGAATAAAATACGAGCAGTGGAGATGAAGTTCCAGAGGAGTAGGGTAGGAGTGACAAGAATGGACCGAGTAAGGAATGAGAGAGTCAGAGAGATGGTAAGAGAGTAAACATTGCAAAATAGAATAGAGCGATCTAGGCTACAATGGTGTGGACATGTGAGGAGGATGCAAGAGGAGAGGATACCGAAGAAGATGTTTGGAATGGAAATGACGGGAAGGAGGCCAAAGGGAAGACCAAGGGACAGATGGACAAAATGAGTTAAGAAGAGTGTGGAGGAAAGAGGAGTGTGCTGGGACACAGTGAAAGACGAGAGATGGTGGATGGACAGGAAACGATGGAGAGGCTTATGTTCCAAGCAGACCCGACCAGCGGTCGGAAACTGCCCAAGATGATGATGATGTAAAAGAAATCTTTTTGAAATATTAGACAACATGGTAGAAGAGTTACAGCGTAGATTTACTGAAAATGATTTTGTGTGCAATGCAATGGATGCCTGTAACCCAAGAAGTGAAAACTTTTAAAATTTTGAATATATTCTCACGTTCTGTGAAAAGTATAATATAATCTTCACAGACCGTAAGGTGCTACATACTGACATCAGTTTAGCTAAGAATGTATTTAGAGACAAATATCCAAACACTTCCTCATTCTTTTTTTCTGAACTTCTGAAAATGGAAGTTGCTTTTCCGCAGCTACTATTATTTTTCAAGTTGATGCTGACTCTTCCTGTGTCATCTGCTTCTGCTGAGCACAGTTTATCTGTCATGAAACGAATAAAATCATATTTAAGAGTGACAATGGCAACAAAGAGGCTTTCCAATCTCGCAATTCTTTCAATTGAAAGATAATTAAGTGGAAAATTACTTCAAGACCCTTCAGATATAGTGAACCAGTTTTCCCAGGGTGGAAACAGAAGAATATTATTGCTCAATATTATCTTATAATGCAGACATAAAGTATTATTATATGCAGGATATTTATTACTGTTGTGGTCTCATCTCTGTCCTATGGTAACTAACTTTGGGTTCTCATTTTTTGATCATGGTTAGTTCTGAATGCATTAACTTATTGTTCTTTATTTTTTTAGCGTATGACTTTTAGTGCCGGGAGTGTCCGAGGACATGTTCGGCTCGCCAGTTTTTGTAGCTGCTTCGAGACGGACACCCAATGGGTGAGCTACAATTCCCTTGGGGAGGAAAGTTGGAAGGGAAGGGCGAGGAGTTGGAAGGTAGCGGCTGTGGCCTATAGTTAGGGACCAACCCCGGCATTTGCCTGGAAGGAACATGGGAAACCACAGAAGACCATCTTCAAGGTTGCCGGCGGGGGGATTCGAACCTCCTCGCCTCCCGGATGTGAGCGACTGCCAGCAGTCATGCCGTAACGACCACGGCTAACTCACCCGGTGTTCTTTAAATAATATGGCATAGTAGTACGGTATGTGTGTAACTGAACATGTTAATGGTTGTGCTAATGTTGCCCATTGTATTTTCACAAATATGGTTACTTTTCTATTGAATTCTGTCACCCAAACTTTCAATTCCAAATCGGGCCCCCCCAGATTTAAGTTTCTAGAACCGCCACTGGGCTAACCTAATCTCAGCTTTAATCCTGTTAGTCTCTTCCTGGGCCTTCCTCTCTAGCTTTCTCTAAGAGTTGTCTACCTTCCTCCTGGGCCTCCTCTTCTGCTAACCTATCTTCCTCCCGTTCCTTCTCTCTAGCTAACCTATCCTCTTCTCTAGCTTTCTCTAATGCTAGCTTAATTTCTTCCTGGGCCTTCTCTCTCTAACTTCTCTTCTGCGCGAGCCCTTTCTAATGCTAATTTAGCTTCCTCCTGTGCAAGTGTGATACTAGCCTTTATGAGTGTCTGAGCTACAGATAGCTCTGCTTTGATCTCAGATTTTACAGTGGCTGCATATTTGTGTATCTCTGCCTTCATTTGTTTTGTGTTATTATGTGTTAAATTACGGAGGGCCTCCATGTCCTTAGTCAATACATTTTGACTCTCCTTCATATCTGCAAGCATCGTTTTAATGAACGACATATCCTTCGCCGACATATTTCTTCTTTCTTGAGAATGAGGGAAGCATCAACTACATCAATCTACAAGTGAATATCCAGAATCGACCAACATACACATTTCATACAAGTATGGAATGCATTGATAAACTAATACTACTTAAATCTATTTAAACGCGTGTCCTTAAGTTTATGTTTAAATTTGCCGCATTTTACTGAACTGACACTACCTCATTTTATAATCCTACCTAACTTAATTTGAATAACGTTAATTTACACTTTAATTTAATTTTACTTGACAAACTGTCGTTAGCTGGTTCTACAAACATGCCTCACAACTGTAATGTACTCCACAAATTTGTTGATGTCTCATTCACTTCAACAATCATCAAATTTGGGATCAGCATTTCTACAATTTTAACTAAATATGGCCTCTCAACGCCTCTCTCGAGTTGCCTCTTGTGTGCCCCACGTTCCGGGCTTGCCAAAATAATATACACCTATATAGCCCGAATTCTCCAATCAGCACCTATATCCGCTGAGATGTACAGGATTGCAGATACATAGATACCCAGCTCAAAATAACTTACCGTTGCCTGCTAAGTAAAAATTGGGAATTCGTGGATCATACAGAGTATATTAAATAGTACTACTAGTCCAGTTACAAATTTCTACTATTATTTACATTTACTAGCAATCGAGAAACTCCGATCTCGCGGAGTTAAGGTGTAATCTATAGTGGGCGCCTATAACTGACCAGTAGTACCATTTACGATGATTATAAAATGAGCAAGCGGTCAGTTAAGATAAAATTTACTAGCAAACTAAAAAGTGCTAGCTGTTTATTCACCAAGGATGATACAAGAATGTCCCTAACTTAAATTTGAATTAGTGTCCCATTTGACACTGCAAGAAAATTAAACAAAAAACTGTGAAAACACACGATGTCCTAAAATAAAATAGAATAAATTTCTGTGCATAAACTCGCACTTTAACAATCAAGAAAATTTCAAGTAAATTTCAAACACTTGTGAAGTTCCTCTGAACCTTCACAAAAAAGTATGAAACGACGTTACTTCAGACATTACCCTATTATATACAAAGCGTTTCATGTACTGAACCGAAGTTCCAAATCTAGAATTAGTATAATTGAAAATATCAACGATTAAATATTAATTACAAGTTTTATATACAGATGTACAAAATTTGTGGTCTGCACAAATTATTAATTTCTTCCACGAAATTATTTAAGTTTACTTTCTATCATGATTTTAATGTATGAGTCTCCAATACTCCTATTTAACCATCACCACACTTTTATAGGGTTAAAGTAATTAATACTTCGTCATAGCAAAGACGAGCATATGTGTCGAATGGTTAAGTTAAACACTGCTCAAAAATGTATTCCTCCTAATCTGGGAATAACTCCAATAAGCATGAAATTCATTGCAAGACTATCAGTTACGTTATAAATTTTGGATCTTAGAAGTGCATGGCATTTATTCCTCATTCCACACTTCTGATTCAAAATTACACAAATAATTAATATACTTTTCGAACATGCTGTACAGAACTCGCCTCGATGCCATTTATTACTTTCACACTCTCTCTGAATACAACTGGAAAACATTTATACTATGCCTCCTCCTTTAACAACTACGTAATTTCATTGACGTCAACTACTTGCACGGAATATCAAATCTTTAAAGCATTTCAATGCATTTTGTCTATAATGCAAGGAAAATCAGTATCTCTATTTCATAATCACTTCCAATGTGAATATTTTTCAAGAAAAAACTTCTACAAACCTTCCCCTATCCTTATACACTCATTTCCTCGTGCTATCAAAATTCAAAAAAACGTCAACTACTTCTGTACAGCTTTTTGAACATCCTGTGTCTAGGTTTTATCAACTTTATTCCACCTATAAACTTCGTTTTAACAATGCTGGAACTTTAATTGACTAGTCTGCAAGAATTCATATTTAATAAAATTACGAACATATTCTATCTTCCTGTGAATTCAAAATCTGAAAAATTATTCAGTTAAGTTCATTTAACTTAATTTACTGACATCGGTTAACTTATTAAAAAAAAGTCGTCCTGTCATTACATTTCGTTATTTAAATGCATATTCTTATCTATGAAGTTTCCTGGTTTCCTTCAAGAAATTATTTATTCCAACATTATTTAGACTTATTAATGCTCTAATAATTTTTAATTTACACATGTTAACGTTCTCTGAACATTATATAAAGTGGAAATGTAATTTATTCCATTTCTTGGCATGCAGTATAGTTTCAAGTAACTATCTGCTTTCTCAGATACACAGTGACTTTTATTGTTTAACTTGATTTATTGTTCGTAAAGTGTAATAAAACATTTATTGCATGCAGTAAGTTTGTAACAAGGTTCGAAGCTTGAATCAACATCTTAAGCTTTCGATTATCCCTGTACCTTCGAGAAAATGTGAACTTACTTAACCTACTGTATCTAGATTTATCAAAGCATTCCACCTCCCATAAAACAGATATAAATAACGTCACGAATATATAAATATATATATAAAGCTAATTAAATGATTTTACAAATTACTATCTTAAACGTGAAAAATGAATATTCGCTAATAACATGTCAAAGTGACTGGAATTTGCAATGAAAAATGGCAATAAAAATGGATTAAACGGATTTAAATGATCTACACAAAAATTAATAATTAATAAAGTATGTTAGTCAATCGCTGAATAAAACACAGAACAATACTACGCTACAGACATGGTTATGTAATACAACGCTTCAGCTACCTTTATTGAACGACGAGAATTCTGGATGGATTGGCTTTGACAAGCAAAGCTTCGCTCGAGTCCTTCAAACACAGCTGACTCGACCATATGTGCTGGAGTTATCTGTGATGTCACCAGCGGAACTGGGTCAGTGGCCTGGACGATGACCTCGCCACGAGCACTCAGCCTTCTCTCCGTCCGTTGGCTGTCCTTCAGCTTAACTGGCAAAGTCTTCATGCTGTACTCCAGCAAATCTCGACAGGAGCTCTTCTTAGAATCTCGTTCCGTTGTAAAATGTTTGTAAGGGTATTTCAAGATGGATGTGAAATCTCCCATTGTAGTGAAGTTTCATTCTGTATATTAGAGTGTCGCGTAGTTGTACTGCTGCGATGTCCATACTGTCATAGTATTCAGGATTTCACTCTAGCTCGATGCATATCAGCTTCCCTTCATAATGCACTTAGCAATAAGTCATCATCTGGTTAGAAAGTAAACCTGACTGACTTCCCATTTGCCGTTCTATATTTTGCATTTTAACTGGTTGAAATGTGATAAATGCTGCTTGTAGAATACTGCTTTATAATGACAAATGTTGGCTGCAGTAATGCTAGCAGTTATATCGTTGTAAATGAATAAGTTTGTACTGCTGTTAGCTGCGTTATAATGTGCAGTCTTCTTGTCGTAGAGCGTGTTGAATAAATGAGCTCAGTTCTGCTCGTAAGCTGTTCACTTCGTAATGTTACAAGTCCGTCTCTCGAACTTTGTCTGCTCGGGAAGAGTACTGTCCCCGTGGATACACTGCCTTCTTGGTCGCGCAATGTGCCTACTATACGATGCACTGTTTCAAAGATACTGACTTTCCAGTCTAGGTCTTGCTCAGACCTGATATGTGTAGAGAGTGAATCCAAGCTCTTCTCTTCCTAATGCCACGATCTCCGCTCCTGCGTCCCCCACTTTCTTGCATTGTGACGCAGCTCTCGCCTCTCCTTACGTGCTGTCTCGGGCTGTCGCATCTCCTCCTTTCGTGATGACACACTCCCTTCTCCGGAAGTACAATCCGTGTATCAAGTGATGTAGGTCTGTCCTTGTTCCAATAATTTCCACATTAATTGTTTAAACAATTTCTAGATCTTCTTCTTTCACTTTCGGCCTTACATATTGTTAATAATAATTTCTTCACATCATAATATACTCATTCTAAGTGTGCCCACAACCTACCTTAAGAAACACTAACAGATAAAAAATATATAACCCTTCAAGAAATTTAAAAATAAATAATAACAAAGAGTAACTAGGGTATGTGTGTGGAATGGATGGACAAATTACCATACCCGAGTTATAATTAAGTTGAGAGAAGAGCACTAAATCTAAGATTGAAGAAAACACGAAGCATGTTTCATAATATAAAATATAATTAAATGAGAGGACAATTTTACATGCATGTTTAAAAGATGAGCATAACATAAAATATAAACATAAAGAAAACAAATTAATTAAAATTAAGAAGCAAGGAACCCACAAGTGGGAAGGAGAAGTAAGTATTTACCCTTTCAATAACCGAAGAACAAGTTATATTCCAGATCAGTAGAATTAGATCTCAATAAAATGCATAAATATCCACGAAAATCTTCGAAGTAATGACAACGTCAAAGCGTTTAGAGAATATTTCCTTCAAAAAAAAATTGAAAGAGTCTTTAAATCAATTAATTATTTACGACCAACCTCAAATACGTGCGTACAGCAAGCAATTGCAAAATGACTGACCACAACTCGACTGGAAAAATTACCCACATTGTTTCCAAGAGAAACATGAAAAAATTAACAATCCCGAAGTTGTTTCCAGGCAACGGACGAAATAATAAAATACGTATAAGAAGTGATATATTAAACAGAGTCTATAAGAGACCAAACTAAATGAGACGAGGAAAAGAAAATTAATGAATACGAAAATATTTTAAGGTTAGGGAAATTCCTCGCTCAACACAAAATGAGATCTGAACGTTACACAGCTCGGCACGTCAGAAATAAAAGATTAAACACAGCCCCTAAAATACATATAAATATATGTGTTCCATCAGATTAAAAAATTAAGTTATTGGAACCTTCATTTCATGCTTAGGCCCACTCGGTTCTCCAAGCCAAGAGACTTACCAATAGCAAATATATGCCAACTGCACTAAGATTATTATTCAACAGCTCTAGACTGCAACATAAAAATATGAAGAATAATACCCACACAGTATACTCGTACCTACGACCAATTCACCTTTTCAGGTCTCAAGTAGTTCCAATAACTTTTAACACGTAACCAACCTTAAGGGACACTAGGGCTGAGTTTTTCAACTTCCACATTTATTATCAGAATGAGTTCAAATTTAAACTGCATACTTAGAATAGTAACACTAAATCACATACCAAATTTGAAAACAATTGGAAGAAATGTAATTGATTTTTACTAATTATATTATTAAAATATACCGTGTGATCAAAATGCTCCATGCGCATTAGCAATTGTGTAAAACGCTTGATATTTTTATTACATATACCTTAAACTATTCTAAATATTATAACATTGAGACATTTCAGGAAAGTGACACATGTATGCTGTTAGATTATTTTTTTCTTTATGTGCCATCATGTCTTATGAATTTTGATAATTTTTCATAGTTTTTTAATTTTTTGGTCTGTAATTTACAAAAAGGCTGGAGATATTGCAATGTTATCTTGCAACACATGTGTTTCTGAATATCCAGTATTTTTTTTAGTAAAATTGGTGAATACCTCACGCACATGGAGCATTTTGATTACCTGAAAACGATGTTTGGAGATAAATGCATTTTTATAAAATCGCATACTATATTAACCGGTTTGGCTCACCCAATGAAACTTTTGTGGAAAAAATGTGAAAAATACAATGTTTTGTTGTAGAGATAAAGAGCATGGAGACCTTTTGTTTGAGTTATCCTACGACTTTCAAGGATTTCTATTTTGAAAAGTATAGCCTACTTTCTATGATTTGCCTTCCATCTTCTTTTTAGGCAGAGGAGATTTCAAAATGTCGCTGAGTCATTAAAAATGGCGGTGCATGAAAACTGTTTTACTGAAATGATCCACAGGGGTCCATAAGACATATATATGGGAAAAACACAAAACAGTTATTTTGTCATTTTTGCCTAAAAACTCAGCCCTAGTGTCCCTTAATAGAGATGTACTCCTGTTGTAGCCAAACTTCATACATTAAGTTTTCCTTCATATCTACATATTTAACCCGATGATATAGATTTCCCCTCGGCGGACGGTAAATGTACATCACGTAGTGATGAAATAATATCGGGGAAAGGAGATTTATCTGGCCTACGGCCAGATAATCCCCGTTTTACACCAGAGATTTAGTTCTCACATCTCTTCCTCTTGTAAGAATTCCTTCAACTTACTTTTGTTTTCGTCAACAACCGGAGACAATAAGAGTTAGTTCGGGCACCAACGGACCCGATCGGTATTTTGCCACTAGGTCGAGCCACCTACTGGACAGAGACTCGCCGAGGTACAAACATGTCGAGGTACAAACATTTGCCACTAGATCGAGCCATCGACAGTACAGAACCTCGCGGAAGTTAGGCGAGATACAAGTTTAGTCAGACAATTATAGGTACAGTGAAGGTCAGGATAGCACCAACAACCGCCCGCGGAGCGGTTTGGATGGCGTTAATTTTATTAACGGGTCATCTCTCCCCCGCACAATGCTGGACAATAGGTAACGATTGTTCACAGTTTTATGATAGGGGGGGGGGTAGGAAAAACACCGAAGAAACATGAGCTGAAAACATACACCAGTTCTCACATGACAACACCTTATACACCAAACTGATCGTTCCATGATTTGATACATTCAAGTTTTTCATGCATTAGAAAACCTCCAACATGCGTAAAATTCCAACTCTTACTTGGCAGCACCGGTAGTACAGTCCCTTTTTATATACAATAAAATACAGAAATAACATCTTCATAGGGTGATGTAGACTCGGTCATACATAAATAACGTCTTCATAGGTAGATGGAGACTCGGTCATCTTAGTGAGAGAGGTCATGGCTTAACATCACTATGTCCGGGCCCTGGACATTCGCAACAGTCACAACACTCTTCAATCCGGATGACGATATTGCCGACATTTGATCTAAAATCAAACCGTACTCCGACAGCAATGGTCCATTTCTATCTTCAACACAATTACTGATTTACATCAGCACGACAAGTCCATGGTTAAATAAGATTTAGGAAAAATTTGTCCAACAGAAAATACATCACTAATTTTAACTCAAGTTTCCCCCATCAAAAGTTTTGGGATTTCCTTGCTTTTACAAATTTAAAATACAACTTATAATCATTAATTAGAAACATCACAACCTCTCTTAACATGAGACAAATGCACTCTAAATATTTTCTTTTTCTGAGGGTCCTTTACAAGTAATGTCACCGGAGTGATAAAACTTATAATTTCACAAGGGCCACGGAATCTTGTGACTAGCTTCCCAGATTATCTAGAACCAACTTCCTTAACAGAAAAATTCTTGACAAAAACCATGTCCCCAATCTGAAGTGACGTAGGTTTACGTCCTTTATTATACCTCTGCTGTAGTTTCTCGTGTGCCACCTTCATATATTGTTTTGCTTTTTTTTTCAAACAGAACGTACATTCTCATTCATGTCTTTATCAGGCAACAATTGATTAATAGTCCACAAATTAGATATAGGGGAATTTGGGACGAAGGAGAACATTAAATTTAAAGGGGTGGTACGATGAGATTCATGCACCGCAGTGTTAAACGAATAAGTCAACCAAGGAATGCAACTGCCCCATAATCTATGTTCCTTATGATGGTAAGCAATTAACGCAGCTCGAAGATTTCGGTTCACCCTCTCAGCATACGATCCTTTAGGATAATAGATAGAAGATGTCACATGGGAAATGGATAATTCGAAACAAAAATTGTGGAAAACATGTGATGTAAAGCATTTCGCGTTATCTGATACCAGAAATTGGCAGGGGCCAAAAACAGCAAAAATTTGGTTAAGACATTTAATTACCGTTTCAGTGGTAGCTGAACGAGTTGGGAACACCAGTTAAAACGACTGAAGCCATCCGTACAAACCAGTACAAAACGGTTACCCAGCTTCCACAGCGGCATCGGGCCGACAAAATCCAAGAACAATCTTTCCATGGGTTTATTGGAAAGTTGAGACGATAACATTCCAACCTTAGTGTTAGGAGATGGTTTAGACAATTTACATGTCGTACAATTATTTACTAGTCTTCTGATGTCACCACCCATACCCTTCCAGATAAAGTTTTGCCTCACTTTTAATCTGGTCTTATATACTCCTAAATGTCCTCCGTTAGGAGACTCATGAAAGTATTTAAAGATCTCGCCTACTAAAACAGTGGGAAGAACAATCTTAGGTGTTCTATCAGAACGGGCCAAACAACACAAGATTCCATTCTTTGAGGAATATGGTTTTACAACTTCACCAACCTCTAATTTTCTTATAATCTCACTTAAAACTGGATCTTCCTTTTGATATTCAGATACATCCCGAAACAACATGGGACAGTTAGACAGAATTACGTTTGACTTGTTATGTTACAAAATTGCGTTACACTTCACATTTTCCTCAACCTCAACATTAGTGTCACTATACATCCGACTTAAACAATCAGCGATGACATTTTCACTCCCTCGGATGTGACGTACAGAGAACTTAAAGGAAGAAATTCGAGTGGCCCAACGAGCTATTCTACCAGTTTTCCTAGGTCTGCCAAGAACCCAACTCAAGGCTTGGTTATCGGTTTCTAACTCGAAGGGTCATGTTCGATATACAACTTGAACTTTTCAAGAGCATCCATGACGGCCAAACCTTTGAGTTCATAAACAGAGTAATTTCTTTCTGCATCATTCTGAGTGCGGGAAGTGTATGCAATAGATAATCTACCTTTTCCATGGTCCTGTAGTAATACTGCACCAACAGCACTATTGGAGGCATCGGTTTGCACAATCAAGGTTTTGGAGAAATCAGGAATGGACAAAATAGGAGCTGGAAAGGGGTTTATGTTAAGATATCACCCCAACTGGGAAATAGCATTGGATTAGGTTTAGGGCACACAGTGGACTTTAATAGGACTATATGGAAGAGACCAAAAGTTACTTGACTGTTGATACATTTATTTGATTGTTATAAACATTTAGATAAATAGTAACAATTATTTGCATTATAAGGATTATTTAAAGGAGGCAATTCAAAAATGCCTGTTTCTCCAGGAAACTCAAAACCAAATGGAAAACGCATTGACTAGAAAAAAAATGAATGAAGAAAGACAACAGGCAACTCGATAAAAAAATTCATAGAGAAAAATTCATGACAACAAAGTTAGAAATAGTAAAGGCTTGGCCTTGTATTATGTAAAATGAGTGATTGGCTACCACCAGTTCGATACCTGATACAGGGAGTATCTTCCATAAGTAATCCTGCGGAGACCCCGCTACAATAGCAGGAAGCGATGATGATTGTCCGGGCAGGACAAGCTAGTTCATCGAGAATCCAAGGTCAGAGAGTAGACCATGAATTGACTGTCCCGCGTAGAGCGGGTCGTGAAGTCCAGTGAAGTTATTCTCTAAGAAGACGTGATGTGGCTTCCAAAGAAGATAGATGATAATTCCTCCAGCGAAACTTAACCAGCAGAGCCAGGCGTCTTGGGAATGACCTGGTTTAGGAGGTGCGAGCTGTTACGATTCCATCGTGCCGAGTTGTAGAGAATTTAAGTGACGGAGCTGTCGCCTAGATGAAGGTTGTTGACCCCGGACTGCTCGGCCCGACAAAGTCTAAGGAGTGAGGCATGCCATGTAGATAGCTTCAGGTCAAACAGTGTTGGTAAACAGTGCGCCGAGCAGGCTGCACTGAAGTGATCAGACAGCCGTGGGCAGGTGAAGACAGACACCGCAGTACGGCGATGCGGAGAATATATAGTAATGACGACAGCGCGCCGAACATTCCAGAATGAAGGAGGGGTGTCAAACAGCCAATCAACGCACAGCCCCATGCACATTGCGAGGGTTGCCACTGAGGTGAGCACAGTACCTCATGAGAAAGTGTGACAGTATGGTGCGTCTAGAAAGACACTTCAGAAAGAAGGTGAGTTGACAAGAATAATAAAGAACAACAATTCAAATGAAACACAAGTTAAATAAATAAATAAATAAATAATCAGAACACCGCGTTCATACTGCAATTATAACGAAATAAAAATAATGGGGCAGAATAATTGAACGTGTGTTTCAAACCGTACGGGAAACATAGCCTACAAAAAACATTCGCAAAAGCGAACATGCTGGGAGGGGCGAGAAAAAATTGCAGTAAGAAGGCGCAGAAGTTAGGCCTCGCGTGGCAAAGGAGCAATCATAGTGATTGGCCTGAGAAAATGACCAGCAGAAGTCTGCAGTTTTACCACGCGAACCCTACCATCTCTGCCAGGAAAGCACTCAACAACCCTACCCAAATTCCAGACAAGAGGGGGACTAGGGTCTTTCAAAATGACCAAGTCCCCTACCTGAAGGTTAGAGCAGGAAACACGCCATTTACCACGCTGCTGAAGCAAACCGAGGTATTCCAACCTCCAGCGGCGCCAAAAATTGTTGCGCAAACTTTCAATTTTGCGCCAAGAAATGGCTAAAGAAGATTCAGAAATAGAATATAACAAAGGGGGAGAGGCAGTCAACGGGCCACCGATAAGAAAATGGCCTGGCGTTAATGGCAGAAGATCTGAAGGATCATTAGATAAGGGTGATAAAGGACGAGAATTACTTATGCCCTCAATAAAAATAATTAAGGAATTAAATTCTTCATGAGAAAGGGGGGTGTGGCCACAAACACGTCTAAGGTGCTTCTTGGTGAGTTTCACACAAGACTCCCAACGCCCACCTTCATGAGGTGCATAAGGGGGGATGAAGTGCCACTTGAAATTTCTCTGGTGAGCATAATCAGTAATCCTTTCCAGCGCTGAATTGTGAGTAAGAGCTCTCTTAATTTGTTCAGAAGTTCCGATAAAATTTTTAGCATTATCTGAGAATACTTCTGAAGGAAGACCTTGGCGAGCAGAAAATCTGGCAAAAGCTGCCAAAAAGTAAGCAGTAGAGGCGTTGGTAACTAGTTCTAAGTGAACTGCTCCGGTGACCATACATACAAACAGCGAAATATAGAGTTTTCCAGAAATACATTTTTTGGCCTCAGGAGAATTTCTTCTGTAAACAAATGGCCCGGAATAATCCACCCCCGTAAAGGTAAAGGGTCTAGCAGGCGCAGATCTAAAGTTGGGAAGATCACCCATGAGCTGAGCGGTAATTTTAGGGTTGGATTTAAAACATGGAATGCACTTCCGGATAACAGAGGTAACTTCCTGCACTCCGTTTATGGGCCAATACCTATCACGAATGACAGAAAGTAATGTACGAGTTCCAGCATGAAAATGCTGGTAATGATACTGCCGAATGATTAAGGAAGTGACATGATGCTTTGAGGGAAGAATAATTGGATGTTTTTTATCCTCAGAAAGATCAGCCAAAGATAAACGTCCTCCTATTCTTAGTAAACCATCAGTATTCTTGTTGAGTAAGCCATAAGATTTTTGTAGTGGCTAAACCTAGTTCAGAAAGGGTTAAATATGGCTTAGGAAAAAGGGGTTGTTCTACCACAAAATATTTCCATCGAAGGAGATAAGCCATAACCCTCACCAATGTATGGAAAGAGGAATATCGCTGCAAGAGAAGGGGAGAGTCGGAGACGAGAAGAGAAGATCCAGTAATCTTACCAGCATCCGGCAAGTCTGATAACCCCGGAAGAGGAAAATTTGGCCAAGCGGAAGGTTCTTGTAGGAGCCAACGGGGACCGTGCCAGTATAATGTCAGGTTAGCCAACATAAGAGGGGAACATCCCCGAGAAATGACATCTGCAGGGTTCTCCTTGCCAGATACATGATGCCATTGTTCAAGGTTAGACAATTGTTGAATTTTGGACACTCGATAGCTACAAACACCTGCCAATGCGAGGGAGGTTTGGCAATCCATGCCAACTTGATGGCTGAGTCACTCCAAAAGTAAGTTTTAATAAATCGGATTTTTAAAGATTGACGGATTTTGACCGATAATTCAACCGCCAGAAGAGCAGCACAAAGTTCCAGTTGTGGCAAGGATAAAGATTTAAGAGGGGCAACCTTTGACTTAGCGCAAATTAAATTGGAAAAGGAATATGATTGGACAAAATTACGGAAAACAATATACGCACAACATCCATAAGCTTTCAATGAGCTATCGGCAAAGATGTGAAGTTCATATCCTCCACAGGAGGGAAAGGGAGTAATCACTCGCGGGATAATAACATTAGAAAGATCTTCCAAACTATTTCTATAAGAAATCCAATTTTTTTGCAACTCTGAAGGAACTGGTTCATCCCAACCAGTTTTCAAGGACCAAAGGTCTTGCATGAAAAGCTTTGCCGTGACGATGATTGGCGCCAAAAATTGGAGAGGATCAAATATCTTTGCAATCTCAGACAAAATTTGCCGCTTAATTTGCGGTTGGATGTCACTGAGATTAATTTTGAAAAAGAAAAAATCCTTTTGAGGACTCCAATAAATGCCTAGAGTTTTGATAGAATTACTTTCCTGAAGAAGTTCTACTGAGTCGTTATAGACTGAAGTTAATGGAAATTTAGAAAGGAATTCCTCCGAATTAGAGTTCCATTTGCACAAGGAAAATCCGCCTCCCAAAAGCAAAGCTGTCAAATCTTTAGAGACTTGCAGTGCTTCAGATACTGACTCAAATGAATGAAGAAAATCGTCAACGTAAAATGATGATTTTAACACTTCAGAAGCCTTAGGAGAATACAACGGGCCATCCTGTTCAGCAAGTAATTTTCAACGTACGTATGGCTAAAAAAGCAGAAGGTTTTAGTCCATATGTTAATGGTTTTAGTCGAAAAATCTTGACAGGTTTAGTAGGCTCGTCGCGCCAAAGAATTCTCTGAAGGTCGCGCTGTTGTTGATCGACCAAAATCTGTCTATACATCTGTTTGATATCGGATATCACTGCGATAGGAAACAAGCGAAAATTCATCAAAACAGAAGAAATGTCAGATTGAATTGGAGGGCCTGATAATAATGTGTCATTCAGAGAAGTTCCGTTGGCATCCAATGCAGAGCCATTCAAGACCACTCTTATGTTTTCCTTGAAAATTTCATTCTTCCAAACAGGATGGTGATTGAGGTAAATGACTTCAGATGGGGTATAGGAAGCATCATCTTTCTTGGTAACAACCTCCATATGATCGAGTGCCTCATTTTCCTCCATAAATGTGGAATATTGAGTTTTAACAACAGGGTCACGTTTAAATTTGCTTTCCATAGCATAGAGTGCTCTAAGAGCCCTAGGGCACAGTATAGTAACCATATACAGTAAGGACACATCAGACCTTTACCATGTAATTTTTTCGTCATGGTTTTGAAACGGCCGTCACCGGAAGCACCGCACGCACGCACGCACGCATGGCGGCGACGGTTCACCATGTATCCGCGAGAGAGCAGCGTACCCATATTATTTGAGTGCGGCCTGTCGATTTTGTCTGAAGATAATATTGCGAAAAATTATTAAACACAATACAGTGTTTTAATTTTGGAATTTAATCAACAGCAGAAATGTCCAACGTCTGTGCGGTAAAATTTTGCCGCAGCTCTTACCTCACCGGATACAACAGCTTATTCCGGTTTCCTCGGCGAATGGAGCGGTAAGTACAAACACCAAACATTACAATGAAATGATTTTGGTTCTAATAAACATGAAATACCAGTCCCACAGATACCTATCCACTAATTCACAAATTCCTATTCCAGATGTAATGACTGGGTAAAGGCCTGTAATCGGGAGGATTTGCTGGAATACTGGCTATATCTACACAAGTCAATGTATAGGGTGTATAACCTTCATTTCTCACAGGAAATGTTTTACCCCACAAATGAGGGCAGTTCTAGTCTGAGATTACGCCCTAATGCCCTACCAATATTAAATATCTACCCTAGAGAAGGTATGGTTTCCTTTAAAGTGTCAATTTTCTAACCTCTCTTAAGGTAACTGTACTGGTTTTCGTCACTGAGCCAATAGTCGTCACTCGCGTATAAAAGTGCAAATAGTAAGCCTGCCAACGGGTCTTTCTCAACGAACAAAGTCTTACGAGATTCGTCATACCTTCGTTGCCAATAAGGAGCAACTTTGCGAAATCATGCGTGCGATGCAATAGGCGATTCCCAGCGTCAAACAATATCTCCTGTGAGTTGAGCTATCTTGACGCGGCCGCGGCGTATTGCTTATCGCATGTTAATTATGTGCATACGTGTAATGTTCCGACGTTTTAAAATGTTACAAGTGTGTGATATAGTTGGTAATTGTTTCTGTAACATATGCGATTTGCTATTTCGTGCTCACGTTCCTAGTTTGGTTAGAAATGCTGGTGACGAACACTGGATTAAAAAACGCACTTTACCAATGCTCGTACATTGTCATTTCTCCTTGTAAGACCTAATTAACAGCGGCAATATACTTATAATGTAGTTCTGAGGCACCCTGCATTAATTAAATTGTCGTTTGATCATCTTGTCCAATAGTCGTCATAGCTGACGATCTTTAGAGCACATGCGTGACGAACACTAATGCACGATAATGTTAAAGTTTGCGTTAACGTTTCAGAACCAACAGTGTGCTGTTATTATGTAGATCTGTCTTTTTGACGGCCGTAGGTCTAGGCTGGCAGCGTGGCTCAGCGGTAACGTTCTCTCTTGCTGTTGCAGGATCGAATCCTGGCGCAGTCATCTGCAATTTGAGGGTGCGCAAATGCGAGGGAGCCGTGTTAGTAGATTTACTGACACGTTAAAGATCCCTTTCAGGGCAAAATTCTGGCTCTCCGGCGTCTCTAAAAGCCACAGTAGTTAAAAGGGAGGTAAAACAAATAACATTATTATTATTATTATTATCAGTAGGGATTTTAGGTGTGCTAAAGAGGATTCGTTTTAAATTGAGATGAAAAATATATTCTAAGACTAAATCTTTGCTTTCAAGCAATATGTCGAAATGCACATTTCTCAATTAGCCTACGATATTCAGCAAATGGAAGCTGCTATTAAGGTCGTTGAGGAGGACGGCATGAGTATTACAACGCCCTCTCGGACAAAATTAAAGGAAAAACTAGAGAGAGGAAGATGGGGCCAAGTTCCTTTTTAACTAGGGGTGTTAGTTCAATGGGTAATCTCACTAGGAAAATCAGGTAACAAAGGACGGTTTGCAAAATAGCGTCCAGTGTCTCACAAAAGAATTGAAGAGGGACTTTCCTTTCAAAGATGGGTGGCCAGGGAGGAAATGGTGTGAAACTTTCCTAAAATTAAATCCAAGCCTGTATTTACGAACCCCTTCACATGGAATTAAGTGTTTTACTTTCAAGCTGCAATGCAGATCACGTTGAGAATTTGCTCCCTCATCTACTGTATATCTTTGGTTCTATTCCCGATGGTTGAGTGCTGTGAAAGTTCGATTGTCCTGGTTACGTCTCAAAACTCACGAGCTAAATATAGTAGCAAATGGTATCAAGACTCACGACAACAAACTAGTAGCTAAATAATTAACATTCTAATCAGTCTCAAAATTCACAACTCCATTGAGCTCGTGCCTGCAATGACCACAGGAGGGACTGTGTCGCATATAACTTACTTTGTGTGACAGGCCCATCTCTTGATGAGAACTGCCAATTACAAGAGGGCACGCAATTTCAGCTGGCACTAGCTGTACCTTTTTGCACAATTCCGATTAAATTGTAGGCTATCTACAGTCGTTATGTGGGTAGAGTGGGCATTTATCCATTCAAAGAAAACTCCTTCGGCTCGCGAGTTTTGAGACTGATAAAGAAACCGGTTAGAACCTACTCTTACTAATCCTCTTCTTGGAATTCGTGAGTTCTGAGGAGACACAATTGTCCTGCACCCAAAGCTACAATCCCACCATTGTTGAAAACAGACTTACGGGATTCGACACACTACAGTCCCTCAGAATTTTTAATAGCGTTGCTTTCAGCGACAAACTAGGTTATCAAGGTCCTCAGTAGACCTGGGCGTGGCAGTAAGAGTGTGTGGCTTAAAAAGTATGGCGGTTAACCATAGTGTTTCTATCTCATCGCCTTATTACATTGCAATTAATTTAAATTACATCTCTGAGACCAATAAAAAATTGTCCATCCATGTAAATGACCAGCACACTCTGGATTGTCTCATAAGCTGACAAGTGATCTTACTTGTGCGAGACTCCACTCTTGTATCATTAATTTATTAATTTTCAAATAAGTCAGATGTATATTGCTCAAGTGGCAATGGGCTACCTCAATCTATAAAGCCTACCCTAAGTGAAGAAAAAACATCCCTACGATTAGTGCTGGTTCAGGAGTATCCAAAATTCCTCCGATAATGATGGTCAAGCTGCAAGAGCCCACTCGCATCCTATTCTATTGCTAAGCAAGGACTTAACCCTCTTAATGTGTTCAATTCTTGCTGGGCACATGGTCAAGGTTTCATGTGATTCGAGCAAAAGGTGAAGAATCGGGTATAAATGTGTCCAGTAAGCCAGATGAGTGCCATCTGCTCATAAATGTAAGCAGCTTTGCACATGATACTTGTGTTAGAGGTTTTTATGTCAATTGTGAAAGAGGAAAAAAAGAAAAAAATGGGCGGATTAAGAATGGTGTGTTTCTATTTGTTTTGCAACAGCGCAGCTTATCATAACAGGAGTACATGTCATAATGGAGAGTGACTGAGGCAACTGGAGTTGAGTCCTGTCCTACCCGCATGACTGTACCTGTCACAAGCAAACAAAGAATAGTTCCCACCTCAGTCACTGGCACTCTTATGGTATATTAAAGTTTTAGAATGACTGCTGCTTGTGTATCAAGATGTGTGTATTTCTATTCACAATATTTCCCATTACTATGAGGTTGAGAGGTTGAGAGTGTCAATGTGCAGCATGCTTTTTCTGCTGGATGCTCCACCTGACACCAACCTCATCAGAAAACTGGGTATGAATTGTGAAGTGATGCTATGTAAATCTTTCTCCTTTTTTTTAACATGTGTTAGGGACTGAGTGGCTAATAACATACTAAAACTGTAACAGCTGATGGAAGGGTCCAAAACATGTCCCACTACTAGCACGTACATCAGTTATTCATTTAAGTGTTGATTAGCTGGAAATATTTATATGATAACTTAAAATCCAAAGGTTGATCTTCACTCACCAGAGGAGTTACAGATGAATAATGAAACTGGGCAATGGACTGGAAGTGGCCGTGGCCTATTAGAAGGAAAAGTCCTAGCAGTTGTCTGGAGTTGGCAAATCCTACTATGGTACAGTTTACTCTATGGATTTCTGATTTTCAAATACCATGCGCACTAGTACACGGGCTGTTGACCAATGAGATCATGAACTTATTACACTATGATAGCCCTTTATATGGAATACCTTAGGCCTAGTATTAATTCAACTATGAAGTGCAGGTCACCAACAGGTGCCAACTGGAAAGACCTGGGCCAGGCCTCTCCAAAAGCCACACATCATTATTAATACGTTTCTCATCCAGATGTACAAACCATCCATCACACGAAAACTCATCTTATGTCATTCCCAATCCTGCAGAGTGGGAAGAATAAGGAGCAGACATAGGCCTACCACTGACCAGTAAAAGGTGCGGTACGGTTAGACAGCAACTTATTGGTCGTGTCAACGTTAAAGTAATAATATCGTATGGCCTCGGGTATCGGGCACAAGCTTTGTTATTTGACAACCAAAGGGTAGCTTGCATGTCAAATTTCGTTGTTCCTTGAAACACTATGAAACTTGAACACTATAGCACTTTCTAGTAGAGAAATGAGGAACTTTGTGTTGGCGGAAAATCACGAGATTAATTTTGCCATTATGAACACGGCCTACTGAATTCAAATGGGTTCTTTGACATGCCAACATCGTATGACATGGTGTCTTAATTTTGTCCGCCTTTCAAAAAATCACTTACCACGGCCAGGAGCGAACCTGCAAGTTAGGGGTTAGTAGACCGACACGTTGACCACTCGCCCACCGTGGCAAGCAAAGTTAGGTCTGATTGGTGTTAAGTAACGGTTAGTGAGATTTTAGGTGTGTGCGTTTAACTCGATTGATTGGCGACACCATTGTGCATAGTGTTATATTAGCACATTCACTAGCAGAGCTAAGTTGTAGCTTCATGTGGCTCTCGTGATCATATACAACAGAACCTTCCTTTTCTTTTTACTTTTAATTGGACCACTGAATGCGACACTGAAATTCTAACATGCATATTTAACCAATAATCAAACCCATTCCAAAAGTACACAATGACTTTCGGTTTTCTTAATGTTGGAGATTATTTGGGTGTGGTCATGGCTTCTAGGATAAAAGAAGCAGGCCTCTGTAGGAAGGGTGGTTGGCTAGTTAAGAATACTTAAGCCCTGAGCTTGTATTTCACCTTTACTTTTCCTTAATTTATTTTTAGGCTATCTGTGAACAAAACAATCAGTAAATGTAGCCTATTTGTAGAATCATAAGGTCTAAGAACTTCACTCTCGTATACAGTAGGCTAATTCGTAACTAACAAAACTTTCCTTGTGGTGGCGTAAGGATATCTTAGTTATAATCCCTCAATCATACACTCCTTTTCAGCTCTCGATATAATAACAACATAAATAATATCATAAATTCATAACATTATTTTAAAAATCAAGCTGTCGTGATTTTATTCTGTGTATTGACCTAGCCCACCTCGTAGCACTTGGAAAATAATGCTCATTCAAAGGAAGTTTGTAGTTTTACATGACCGTTGATCTTGAGATCATGAGCCACGGTGCCTCCTTTTTATGTCGAATCCGAACCACAGGACATGACATTTCACTTTGAAAATCTCACATGCATTAACCGGGAATCTAACCTGGTCCGCCGTGGTGAGAGGCAAACAGCCCCCTATGTTCATTCAGGGAGATGCACTAATTTATTATTAATATAAAATAAAATTGTATACTTGTTGCTGCTATAATAGCCATACAAAGATGTGAAACTAATAAAGGTGAAGAATAGAAATAGTACATAATGTAAGTTTATTTTATCATGACACTTGAAAAGAACATTGCATAGATCCCCTCACATCAACATTACTTTTTTATTGACTAAAGAATTGTCCGGGTATTTACGTTAGGGAGTTGAGAATATTAAAAATTAACACTTAACTTGAAAATATATATGTTTCCACAAGAACATCCGCCTGGCATTCCGGGAGATCATAAGATTCAGAATAATAAGGTACATTGTTTGCTCTACAGTACATTCAGTATACATCACGTACACCAAACAAATGGTTATGCAGTATGTGGATTGAAGCTCTATGCCAAAGCAGACCTTCTCAAGACTATCCTCGATGATCCCAAGCTCTTTCGGGATGTTCCCCGAGCTCCGAAAAGGAGGCCGTTCACTTTCCATGCATTTTTAGATACTGTAGAAAACTTGAATTGCATTAGCTCTGACCGCAAAAGCTTACGAAACAAAAACCACATTTCCCCCACACTTTTCAATATATTGTGTGTTAATTTAATCATTTAAAACATCCCATAATCTTCCATCGTTACTATGAAATCACAATGCGACACCACAGGTGTGAATGAATGTGGTGTTATACATTACATTACACACTTCTTACAATTAAAACTCAGTAATATTAACACTTTCTATTTTCTAGTTACCGGTATTTTTATTTATTTTTATTTTTATCTGATTGTAATGAGAGCTAGTGTGTTAAAATCGAGATAAATAAATTACATAAAATATACATCCATCAATCAGCTGTTTATCAAGTGTTTGTCCATAAATGGTGCTACCTAGCGGCTTACAGGTGTATTGGTGCTCCCCCTTATCAATTGTTTTTTTTGAAAATCCGTTCTTCCGGTTTTGCCCAAGTGTCCATACTGAATTGATATCTATACTGTGCCTAGGGTGTGTTTCAAATAAAAGAGGTGGATTATCCACACGGGGCATTGTTACGACAAATCTACCCTCTGAATTGCGTTTGGTTGTTTCGCGAAACAGTTTTTCACACATTTCATTTTCAACTGAGGAAGGTGAAACTGAATCTATAGTTTCGATTTTCCAAAATCTTTCTAAGTTGTAATCGAGACTTGCATTGACAAAATGACATTGTGAGAAATTTTGAAATGACTTACGAGGGACTTGACCCGTTACTAACCAACCTAGCTTGGTATGATGAACAAACACTCCTGGTGATATTTTGACCTTAGAGCTAAGGAGACATTGCCAAAATACTTGGGCACTAAGAAGTATGTCTACTGGAGCGCTCGTATTAAATGTTGGATCTGTCAACTGAATGTTATGAGGAAATTGCCAATGTCTAATTTCAAAAGAAGTACTAGGGGTATTACTGCCAATAGTATCAATGGCAAGACAATTCAACTGAAATGTTGTGTTACAATTAACAGCATCTTTGATATGAATACGAACAAAATGCAAAGATTTAACGTTGCTATTGTTAATACCGGTAACCTGAATTAATGTAGGTTGCTTGGGAAGACCAAGTTTCTTAATGAGACGTTCACTTATGAAGTCATGGGTGGCGGCATTATCCAATAAGGCACGTGCTTCAAGCCATCTACCAGAGGAATCTTGAACTTTTAATAACACGGTTGATAGTAGCACCTGGGAACTACGAATAGAGCTAGAGCTCTGAGTATAAGATTGCGCATTGGCTCCTGGTGATGTATCTTTAGAACTTCCAGGGGAAGGAGCCTGACTTGGCTTTTCAAACCTATGAAGCAAGGTGTGATGTTGAGCCTTGCAATGGGAACAAGTATTTTTAGATAAGCAATCAGGCACCATATACCTAGCTGACAGGCAGTTGTAGCAATATCTTTTTTGAGCGATTAATTTGCGTCTTTCGTCGGTAGAAAGAGCTTTAAAGGCAACGCAGGAATATAACCTGTGAGGCGCTTTACAGAGAATACAATCTGTTGAATTATGTTGAACAGTAAAGACAGCAGATTTGCTTATTTTAGTACCGACTGGCTTGACAACATTAGATTTGTTATCTGCACTTCCTGACGTATGACAGGCTACGGCTGACAAAACCAACATCTATTATTTATAAACGTAAGCAATGAATCATAGGTATATGAAGTGTCATTTGTTATTTCCCTCTCCCATGCCTTTAAGGTTGATGGATCAAATTTAGAAGTAACCAAGTGAACTAAGTATAGATCCCAATGCTCCACCGGTTGATTCAACCGTGCCAATGCTCTGACGTGTAGTTGGACCGTGTCACTTAAGGGTCGCAGTGTTGACAAATTGTCAGTACGCAAGGCGGGCAGGTTGAATAAGGCTTGAATATGCCTTTGTATACATAATCTTTCGTTGCCATAACGGCCTTTAAGAAGCTCCATAGCAATGTTATAGTTTTCTCCTGCTAAGGGGAGTTCTCTTATAAGTTGAAGGGGTGGGCCCTGCAAAGTGGATTTTAAGTAATGGAATTTCTGAATTTCTGGAAGTGTGGCATTATCATGTACTAATGAACTGAACAATTCAAAGAATGATTGCCACATCTCCTCCTTTCCTGAAAAATGCGGAATTTCGTTTTTGGTTAGCAATGGTTTGACACTATTCCCATTGTCGCTAATTCTTCCTTGAGTTTCCTCTACCTTCAACGCCAGGGTCAAAGTTCTAACTAATGCCACAGCCTGAGCGTGTGTATCAAAGTAATTACTCTCTAATTCTTCCCTATCCGACTGATGTTCCGGACTTTCGATTTCAATTTCAAGTTGCACGAGATCATATTTCTCGTACGCCTGTTCAAAAGCTTTTAAACGCTGAGATATAATATCAAGGTTTTGTTCCTCTTTAGGCAGAGTAGCTAAATATTTTTGAAAACGGGTGAGTTGGCCCTTGTAGGCCGACCGAGAGTTTAACAGTTTTTCATCTATTATTACTGGCATGGCTGGAAAGTTGGAATAACTCACTCACCAAAGCTGCTTGCAGCACCAGACTGAGACCCGGTTTCCGGAAAGAGAACAGTTGTACAATATGCTGGGATTGTTTCCGCCTTCCCGCAGATCTCCTGCGCTAGCCACGATATACTGAAATGTATAAGACAAATGTTAGATTGCACAAGTTTTTTTTAAATAGAATATGTGGTCTCGGAAATAAAGTTCTGGATTCGATCCCGGAGTTGAGGTACCATGGAAAGGGGTTTATGTTAAGATATCACCCAAACTGGGAAATAGCATTGGATTAGGTTTAGGGCACACAGTGGACTTTAATAGGACTATATGGAAGAGACCAAAAGTTACTTGACTGTTGATACATTTATTTGATTGTTATAAACATTTAGATAAATAGTAACAATTATTTGCATTAAAAGGATTATTTAAAGGAGACAATTCAAAAATGCCTGTTTCTCCAGGAAACTCAAAACCAAATGGAAATAGCATTGACTAGAAAAAAATGAATGAAGAAAGACTAATAACAGGCAACTCGATAAAAAAATTCATAGAGAAAAATTCATGACAACAAAGTTAGAAATAGTAAAGGCTTGGCCTTGTATTATGTAAAATGAGTGATTGGTTACCACCAGTTCGATACTTGATACAGGGAGTATCTTCCATAAGTAATCCTGCGGAGACCCCGCTACAATAGCAGGAAGCGATGATGATTGTCCGGGCAGGACAAGCTAGTTCATCGAGAATCCAAAGTCAGAGAGTAGACCATGAATTGGCTGGCCCGCGTAGAGCGGGTCGTGAAGTCCAGTGAAGTTATTCTCTAAGAAGCCGTGATGTGGCTTCCAAAGAAGATAGATGATAATTCCTCCAGCGAAACTTAACCAGCAGAGCCAGGCGTCTTGGGAATGACCTGGTTTAGGAGGTGCGAGCTGTTACGATTCCATCGTGCCGAGTTGTAGAGAATTTAAGTGACGGAGCTGTCGCCCAGATGAAGGTTGTTGATCCCGGACTGCTCGACCCGACAAAGTCTAAGCAGTGAGGCATGCCATGTAGATAGCTTCAGGTCAAACAGTGTTGGTAAACAGTGCGCCGAGCAGGCTGCACTGAAGTGATCAGACAGCCGTGGGCAGGTGAAGACAGACACCGCAGTACGGCGATGCGGAGAATATATAGTAGTAATGACGACAGCGCGCCGAACATTCCAGAATGAAGGAGGGGTGTCAAACAGCCAATCAACGCACAGCCCCATGCACATCGCGAGGGTTGCTGCTGAGGTGAGCACAGTACCTCATGAGAAAGTGTGACAGTATGGTGCGTCTAGAAAGACATTTCAGAAAAAATGTGAGTTGACAAGAATAATAAAGAACAACAATTCAAATGAAACACAAGTTAAATAAATAAATAAATAATCAGAACACCGCGTTCATACTGCAATTATAACGAAATAAAAATAATGGGGCAGAATAATTGAACGTGTGTTTCAAACCGTACGGGAAACATAGCCTACAAAAAACATTCGCAAAAGCGAACATGCTGGGAGGGGCGAGAAAAAATTGCAGTAAGAAGGCGCAGAAGTTAGGCCTCGCGTGGCAAAGGAGCAATCATAGTGATTGGCCTGAGAAAAAAACTGAGACAAGGCTTGAAGTTTAATTTTAAATTAGGCTTGAAACGAAACCAACATGACCTGATTCTAAGGTCTAGTAACAACCCAACATGAGACAAAAATCAGCACACATAATAGCATCGCAAGATAAATTATTTGCAACCCAAAAATCATATCTCCAAGTGAAATCTAAAATGCGGATCTTTAAAATTACCAATCCTAAAACTTCAAGACTAGAACTATTCGCTGACCCAAAATTATTCGGTTCTTTAATAAGTTTTCCAAATTTGCATACTGACCTCATATTTTCAAACCAGTTTTTACTTAAAAATGATTTCACACTACCCGAATCGATCAGAGCAGTAACAGGTTTGATATTTACCAAAATATCAATAAATGGGGAACAATGTTTAGAAACTTCAGAAATGCGACTACATAGCCTCAATTTAGGTTTGAGACTTCTGGCATCATCAAAATAATTATTTACCTCCAAAGAATTTATTTTAGAACTATTTGATGCATGACAATCCGAAGAAGTCTCCTTACGAATTAGTCATTGGTTATGTTTAGGTCTTCTCGTACACCATTTAGCAATATGTTGAAATGATCCACAAGTATCACATCTTCTCCTGTTATTCGATGTGCGATTACTCGAATGGAAGGAATTTCTATTTTGGAAACGAGGGCCTTGCTAGATATCATAACGGAAAGGATTTCCATAATCCTGAGATTGATTAAAATTAAAATTAGGTGGAGGAACATTGGCAACTCTCAAGGAATCGGAGTGTTTGATAATACCCGAGTTCAACACAAATCTGTTTAAATCAGAGAAATTTATGGGAATACTGCATGTTGTCAAGTATGACCTGCTTTCTGGATTAATCCCTTCCAATATAGAAGCCACAATTTGTTCTTCACTTAATTGCACAGAAAAAACTCTAGCATAAGACTTGATATCAGTTACATAATCATTTAAAGACTCTTCGAATCTCTGAACTCTATAGAAAAAAATATGCATCAGCATACTCAAAGCACGACTAGGAATAAATGAACTTAATATTTCACGATGGAATCGATCAATGGAATAACAACCTTCCATGGCTTCAATTAACTTTTCTCTTAATAAACCAGAGGTATAAGGAAAGATCAGGTTGAAAATTTGACTATCAGAACACCCAAATCTTACAGCATTGTCAGTAAGTTCAATAAATTGCTTTAAAAATTTAATTAACAGGTTAGTATCGTTACCGTTGCACATCTCTAGATTTTGGATGCAAGCACTTAAGGGATGAGGTACACTACCAAACTTAATTCCCATTTTAAACTCCACACGAGGATTATTATTTAAATTAGATGACACATCATGTTTTAAATTCATGGGATTAATAGGATTTTCAGAACATAGGGGCGATAATCTTTCACCATTTGACCTAGCATTTGATAAATTACCCCTAATCTGGTTGCTCGCAGCACCAGAAATGGACACATTAGCAAAGGAAACATTTATATAATCAAGATTTTCAAGGTTATGACGTGATGAGTTCGATCCTGTTCTGACATTGCTACACTCAGACCTACCCTCAGATATTCTGCACGCACCCCTTCATTTGCACACACAACAGGGTTAACACTCGCACTCTCACTATTATTTGGGAATGACGCAAAAAAACAATCAACAAGCTTAGTACGAAGAGAAATTAATTTTAAATGGAATTCAGGATCTTTATCCTGCCAAACTTCTATTAAATCACGAAGGCGATAGTACCAATGTAAACAGCGGACCTTAAATCTGGTAAGTTGAGAATTAGACGGAGCACAGTCAGAGTTTAATGAATGAAAAACCACAATTAAACTTTCAACAGATGGTACAATAAGGGACTTACGTAACGTCCAGTCAAATTTCCTCCAGTTTGGTACACGTACAGGATTATCCGTAACTGCATTCACTAATATCAGATCCTTTTCCCTATTTCCAGAAGAAGTAGAACCTCTAATCAGGAGTTCATAAATAATTTCTTCTTTGGTCAAACTGTAAGCTGCCTTAAGATTCCGTTGCTCCATTTATAGTCGACATGAAACATAAAATCACATAGGATTAATACAAGATTTTTCAGAATATGTAACCCTTTTATGCCTATGCTTTCTCCAAGTTAAACCCAGTACCCATTCTCTCAACAAAATACAAAGTGGAAACAAAACCACGCGACTAGGTACCAAAGTATGTACCCACAAGCTACCTTAAGAAACACTAACAGATAAGAAATATATAACCCTTCAAGAAATTTAAAAATAAATAATAACAAAGAGTAACTAGGGTATGTGTGTGGAACGGCTGGACAAATTACCATACCCGAGTTGTAATTAAGTTGAGAGAAGAGCACTAAATCTAAGATTGAAGAAAACACGAAGCATGTTTCATAATATAAAATATAATTAAATGAGAGGACAATTTTACATGCATGTTTAAAAGATGAACATAACATAAAATATAAACATAAAGAAAACAAATTAATTAAAATTAAGAAGCAAGGAACCCACAAGTGGGAAGGAGAAGTAAGTATTGTACAGCCCAGGGGCAGTACCCCTAAGACCCACCCCTTCATCTTTTCACCAAAACCACCCTCATAGGCATGCCATAAGCCTCACATACTTCCGCAACACAAGCAGGCCCAGCAATACTGCTGACAGCCACGCTTACATAATACATACATAAACACACTATCTGGAGCGGCGACAGTGAGGAAACGCTGACCAAGCAGTGGGGGACGGCCTTAAAAGCTAGACCCAGAAGAGCCCATTATCTAGTCGTGGCCATCGGCTCTGCTCCTCCAAGGTCCGTTCCAGCTCTTCACCAGGTGAGAACTAGCCATGTGCTCAGATTCCTTATTATTGTAACACCTACCCATAACACTTTGTATTTCACACTCTGTACTTTTTTTCATACCTGTCCACTGCCTAAAGGGACAGTACATCACCACCACTGACCAATAAACACTTGGTCAGCAAACACTTACATCTATTACTCATTGCCCCTAATTTTACATCCTTACACCCAACCTGACCTTAGTCCTAATTGCCCCTGACCGTGGAGGCCAGAAACTGCACCGTCAGGAATACTATTGTACTCGAGCAAGCAGCCCGACCGCAGAGTGTCAAGTTGTCGACTCTGCAGGTGAGCTCGCTAAAACGCTCGCTCTACTTAATTGGCAGACTAGGTTAATAGCCCACTCTTAGACAGTCATCCCCTGGCAGGTAAACGCATCCTGTAGGGACGCCCCCAATAGATCACGTACTCACACCAACACACTACACTGGTAGTCTCCCCCAATCACGGGAAACTACCCTTTTTCGGAAACATCCCTTAAATTAATACATCTACACTACCCTGTTTATCCCACCCCTAACAGAGGGATAAAACATATTGGTGGAGGCGCGGCTACTACGCAAAATAAGAGTAAGGGACTCAAACAACGAGCCCTCGTGGTAGAGCGGTCCATACTCAAAGCAGCCAAGCGAAATTTGAAAAAAAAATCTCTGAGAGAAAGCATTTTTTTTCTCCCTCTCTGCGAATATAAGGGAGAATTTCAAGCCCACCCTACCCTCCCTAGAAAGGAGTTACAACACACACCGCTCACAGCATAAGGCTATCAGTAGTCATAAAGGCATTTAGCAAGCAGCATTTTTCAGGCACCAGAAGTAGAGAATTTTCTCCGGATAACAAGGAGGTAGCCCCACATCAGTGGTAGAACATATACAGGGCAAGACGAAAAGATAAACACAGGGGAGTCAACACACGCACACAGCAATACCTTATATACAGGGTGTTACAAAAAGGTACGGCCAAACTTTCAGGAAACATTCCTCACACACAAAGAAATAAAATATGTTATGTGGACATGTGTCCGGAAACGCCTAATTTCCATGTTAGAGCTCATTTTAGTTTCGTTAGTATGTACTGTACTTCCTCGATTCACCGCCAGTTGGCCCATTTGAAGGAAGGTAATGTTGACGTAATGTTAGAGCTCATTTTAGTTTCGTTAGTATGTACTGTACTTCCTCGATTCACCGCCAGTTGGCCCATTTGAAGGAAGGTAATGTTGACGTAATGTTAGAGCTCAGTTTAGTTTCGTTAGTATGTACTGTACTTCCTCGATTCACCGCCAGTTGGCCCATTTGAAGGAAGGTAATGTTGACGTCAGTGCTTGTGTTGACATGCGACTCATTGCTCTACAGTACGAGCATCAAGCACAAAAGTATGTAGCATCAACTGGTTAGTGTTCATCACGAACGTGGTTTTGCAGTCAGTGCAATGTTTACAAATGCGGAGTTGGCAGATGCCCATTTGATGTATGGATTAGCACGAGGCAATAGCCGTGGCGCGGTACGTTTGTATCGAGACAGATTTCCAGAACGAAGGTGTCCCGACAGGAAGACGTTCGAAGCAATTGATCGGCGTCTTAGGGAGCACGGAACATTCCAGCCTATGACTCGCGACTAGGGAAGACCTAGAACGACGAGGACACCTGCAATGGACGAGGCAATTCTTCGTGCAGTTGACGATAACCCTCATGTCAGCGTCAGAGAAGTTGCTGCTGTACAAGGTAACGTTGACCACGTCACTGTATGGAGAGTGCTACGGGAGAACCTGTTGTTCCCGTACCATGTACAGCGTGTGCAGGCACTATCAGCAGCTGATTGGCCTCCACGGGTACACTTCTGCGAATGGTTCATCCAACAATGTGTCAATCCTCATTTCAGTGCAAATGTTCTCTTTACGGATGAGGCGTCATTCCAACGTGATCAAATTGTAAATTTTCACAATCAACATGTGTGGGCTGACGAGAATCCGCACGCAATCGTGCAATCACGTCATCAACACAGATTTTCTGTGAACGTTTGGGCAGGAATTGTTGGTGATGTCTTGATTGGGCCCCATGTTCTTCCACCTACGCTCAATGGAGCACGTTATCATGATTTCATACGGGATACTCTACCTGTGCTGCTAGAACATGTGCCTTTACAAGTACGACACAACATGTGGTTCATGCACGATGGAGCTCCTGCACATTTCAGTCGAAGTGTTCGTACGCTTCTCAACAACAGATTCGGTGACCGATGGATTGGTAGAGGCGGACCAATTCCATGGCCTCCACGCTCTCCTGACCTCAACCCTCTTGACTTTCATTTATGGGGGCATTTGAAAGCTCTTGTCTACGCCACCCCGGTACCAAATGTAGAGACTCTTCGTGCTCGTATTGTGGACGGCTGTGATACAATACGCCATTCTCCAGGGCTGCATCAGCGCATCAGGGATTCTATGCGACGGAGGGTGGATGCATATATCCTCGCTAACGGAGGACATTTTGAACATTTCCTGTAACAAAGTGTTTGAAGTCACGCTGGTACGTTCTGTTGCTGTGTGTTTCCATTCCATGATTAATGTGATTTGAAGAGAAGTAATAAAATGAGCTCTAACATGGAAATTAAGCGTTTCCGGACACATGTCCACATATCATATTTTCTTTCTTTGTGTGTGAGGAATGTTTCCTGAAAGTTTGGCCGTACCTTTTTGTAACACCCTGTATATATATATATATATACAGTTACGTACACCACGGGCATAATGAGGCATACAAATGTGTTTCCGTTACTACTCACCCTCATTAGCGGGATACTTATAAACGCCCTAGAGCAACCCCCAAGAGGGCCGAGGGTAAAAATCACCCCCGGTGTGCACTGGAAGCACATACGGGGACAAACGGTGTACCAGGGTAATATACCCTTTACCTATGATGTACCGGTAAGGCAAGAATACATCCCGGTACCACCGTCTACAAAGGGGGACGAGCACAATTCCCAAATACACTCACTATGGGAGGCCATCGAACAGACACTTATCATACACGGGAATACAGAACAACTACAAGGAACACTTACCCCCCTGCAGACCACACGGGGGAGGAGGAGGAGAGAACTCACGTTTATAGGCAACTTTTTACAGTATTGCTGTGACGTTGCTACGAAGGAAGATAGTAAAACCCTACATATGACACAGCAGCAAATCGCGAGCTACACGGAAAATTTAAACAAGATGATCCACGCGAACCATAAGGATCTAACCGAGACTACATTTAAGCTAAACAATTGGACACACACGGTACAAGAGGCCATTGCCACAATCGGTCAGCAGTTAAAAACACTCGCGAATGCGACCCGAGCAGGCAAGGAAGCACAGGACAGTATACTGGCTTCCACGGCCCATATGGCTATGGGGAACGCCATAAGTATTTACAACACGATTATGGGCATGCAAAAACAGCAAGGCTTGACGTCATGCAGACAACACAAAATACCCGATAACACTATACATACAAACACTCTGCTCGAGGATTTAACAAAGCTTCAATATAAACTCAAGAAAAACAAATACCAGTTGGTCACTTCTATCGAACAAATAAGCTGGTACTACACGAAGCCAATATGCTCATGTATATACCACGCTGACAGAATACACATCAAAATTAATATACCAATAATCGAGGAAAACGCGCATTGGAACTTATTTGAATACGTCCCCATACCGTATAAGTAGCTAGGGGGCACATGTACACTGACACACGAACCCACATTGCTAGCAGTCAACGGACGCGATATCCGCGTGTTAACAGGTAATGCGCTACATAGTTACATCACGCAGATAAATGCGCTATGCTACATACCACGGTTCCAGGAGGTGGCGACAATTCAGCCTGCCTGCGCCGTCAACCTCTATGACAACGCGCCAACGGATAAAATACTTGAGTCATGCGCGTACAGATGCGATGAAGGGTTGCAGAAAGCCCTCATTACGCAAATTGACATGGACAAATTCGTCGTCACAAACCCAACGGCGGAAATGGGTATCCAATGCCCAGAAGGAAAGACAACCCTCCTACACCCACACATGGAGGCACCGCCAGGAGCTATCGAGATACACCTTCCATGCGATTGCCAACTCACGGATGGCGGGAACATCTTAATACCACATGCGTTTCCGTGTGACGCGAAAATATACTCAGTGAGCTGCCTGAATAGGATTGACATTTCGCCGGAAATTCCACGTCAGTCATCAACCGTCAGCGCCTTGACCAATCCATGTTCGCATAGTTGATGTCATAATACTCTGCGTTGCAATATTACAGCCCACGTGCTTCAGTGCCTGGTCAGCCGAAACTCTGGCTTGTACAGTATGGCAATCTCGTTCTCAGACCACATGGCGAGACGAGAACTGTCAATCCTATTCTGGCAGCTCACCGGGTATAGTAAAGGAACTCGCCATAACCCATACATTACCGGCAGCATGGACGAAGCAAGTATAGTTACAATTACATGATTTCGAGCACTTACAAACAAAGCCGCTGTTGTATGACAACATAACGGCGATACTCAATGCCAACTGGTCGTCGGTGATCCCGACATTTAACGTCACAGAAACACCTTTCAAACCAGACAGACAGCCCCTACAAATAGCAACACAGCACAAATATTGGTACGATTTAGACACAACTACAACGGCCACTGTAACATGGAACGCCGGGACTACCATAGTAATCATTTACATGTTAGCTAGACAGATGGCAATGGCCAGGGACATCCGGCAAATACAGGCGCCCAGAGCGAATACATAAAGCAGAATACCCTTGCATAGCCATACGATAGCATGTACAAACATTAAATAAAACGATCCACACGGATGTCTACTCCCGACACCACAACACAAGGAAAGGTGTCTGCCGTGGCCATTGGCCAGAAAACGGTCAGGCTAGCCTCCAATACACTACAGGGCCAAACTCACATAAACACACGTCCCGCAGCTCCGGTACGGGAGGCAATTTTGCCAGACCGAGGGGAGAAACCTACGCCAACCCCCTCAGAACAAATGAACGTGAGGAAGTTGACGCCAGGGCCCTCAGACACACACGATAACACAGAGAGAAACCTGGAGGAACCTATTTCATGGGCAGAGGACATAGAGAACGTGCCACAGCGCGATAAACCCATACAGACCCACACACATAGACAGACACAAAGGAAGGAGTCTGCCGTGGCCATAGCCCAGAAAACGGCTCGACTGCCCTCCAACACATTAGAGGGGCGCTCACAGACTACTACACGACCCCTTCCGCCAGTTCAAAGGGCAATTTCGCCATAATGGAGGCGGACACGAACATGTGCACCTCCGAGGCAATGAAATACAGGGGGATTGCTTACAATTCACCAGGGTGTAACACACACGCCTGCACGCACTATCCTGCCTCCAAAACAAAGTACACGGGGTATAAGGGAAGTTTTACCGCCCACCCCACGAGGCCAGGCCGACAGGAGGGCATACACCCCCACAGACACTGATAGGGTAGCGCAGAGCCAACGCAGCCCTTCAGGCGCCAGAACACCTACGCCTATTAATAGGCACCACGGTGAACGAAGGCTTACTTTACTTAAAACACCCCTGAAAAATGGTAGAGGCACCTCAATGGGAGTCGGAGGCCTATACCCTCATGACAGGGCGAAGGTATTCACCCCGTCGGGCAACAGCGCTCTGGCGAGGATAAACACATTTACAGGGGAAAATCCAATCCCAACTAGACAAAAACTGGACAGAACATTAAAATTAAACCAGGAATATGGACAAGGGGACAGACAATCACACGGACGGCGTCGAACAGACAGCACGAATACCCCATCCCATAGAAAAGCCATAGGATCCCATATAGACACTGTGTCCCATAGAGTTATAGCTAAGAATTAATGTATGAATAAGAAGGGTTATATTATATGTATATGAATTGCATATTATCATTGTGTACACATCTTAAATATACACCAGGGATAGCATATGAATTGCACTAATGCCACTCACAGCATAGACATAAACACGGGGAGGTTCTTTTACAAGGTAGGTACACCGACACGGGGATATACAGCAATAGCTTACCGCCCAAAGCCAGCCTCAAGGGCGCGACATGGTAACTAAGGGCCAGGACACACAAGTACAATAACGATTGAGCCACACAAGCATGAACACGGGACGGTTCTTTTACATACAGGGAATACACGTACAAGCACATAAACTACACAAGTCTGACACAGACAGCGTCATCACGATGGTAGGGCCAAAAGATCAGGCACGGTCATTATGACAAAAACGTAGGGCCTCGTAGACAACATATTTTGAAACACGCTCAAAACATTTGTGGGAAGGTCATAACATAAATGCTGTGCACTTCAAATATTAACTGCCGGACAGGAAACACAGTCCCAACAGCGGCGTTATCACATGAGGTAACTCAACACTTTGCACGCTCAGCACGAATACGTGACGCACTAGCCTGGCTGGAGGCACTCACAGACATAACAATATTATGGCCGACAGAGTATCATTCACTAGGGGATTCAAAACCACACTACGCCAACAAATTAAGACCAGGGCTAACCAAAATTCACACAGACGACATACAAGGGACATACTTACAGGGGCGTAGGCCCGTTCAAAGGTATTCGCTATAGTAGCCTACTTAGGGCATTAGCGACCCCAGGACTACCAATAGGGGACGTACCGGGAACACCAGGCCTCTACGGAGACCGCAAAATACTCTTTTGGACCATAGCGCCCGAAATCTGAATACGGAAGACGCCACAAGCACAGACAAACGCTCACACAAAGTAGGGAACACCATATCTCTACGGCCAAAAAATCATGTCAATGTAGATTACCTCGGACATAAAATAATAAAGCAAGGCACAAAGGGGAAGTAATCACGGAAACAAATTCCCAAACAAGCTTGAGAGCGAAAACATGACAAGTTAAAACGTTGGCCTTTCTAGAATGCACACACATGTCGACACACGGACAGTGGCAGAAGTCACTTTTTGTTATCCTTTCTGCATATCATTGAAGACTTTCCGTATACAAGGGCACTAAACACACATACAGGAAGCGCCGCGCTGCACACAAGCGAATTCCAACGTGTCGCCATACGCTGTTGGCGGAAGAAATTTTTATAGCAGCGGAAAGTGACAATGACATACAGACATGAAGACACTAACATAAAACAATAACAGTAATGGTATACAGTGACAACACGGATGTTGATACGAGAAGTGAGAGCGGTATTACATTAGGCTCCGCATCATATATTACACAAATATTGCAGACCAGATTGATCTGGGAAGAAAGACTATTTTACGCCTATCACTAACAGCACTAGGAACATGTATACAAAGGTGATAACACACAGTGCACGGCGCGTGACAAGTAGCCACGCGATACGAGATAAGCCCTCTCCGATAACACCACACGCGCCGGCAGGAGTCAGCGGTAGGCGACTCCATACACACAAGCGCGCATCAATTACAGCCACGGCCGCTTCCCTCCCACACGCGCCCAACACTTAGGGGCAGGAAGGCAATTACACGCGAACATACAAACTAATTAGGGGCGGATAGAGACGGATTCCATGGAGGAACAACCCCCCCCCCCCCTTATAATTTCTTTTCTTGTGTTTTTCCCCTTTTCTCTAAAATCCATTACAGGCAATTATGCTATGCCGATTTATATTCACAGCCACATGCAACCCCATCCCACATTATGAACAGGGGACCAGATAGGGCCGTGAACGACACAGCATCACCACACTTAGACATCATAGGGGCAGCCAAAGGGCGGGGCCCACAGACATAAACATTTCACACTAGGTGCTATATGGCATCTCAACTCAGCCAGCGTAAATCCCCATGAACGGGAGGAAAGCTCATAACGACCAAGAGAAGATGACACACTACAATAGGAGTAGAGGTGGATAATGCCATCAGGATGGCCATGGTACCAGCTACGGGCTACCATCCCTATACCCTTCCTCCTACATACCCCATCACCTACAACACTATCCAGCACAGACATACAGATACATAAAAACACCTACACTACATTGCAAAGTATACATCGGGGTTGATAGACTTCATGCTTCTCACAATTTAAGGTTTGCTACACCTTGGACCCGAACGCCTACACCTGAGTATTAGGGGTGATTCGGAAACAAATATTAAGCGGCGATGCACATCTCTATATAGAGAGATGAGGCCATACTGATACTAACAAATATTTTATTAAATAATCCCGCATGCAAGGGACATAAACTTATTGTGTCCTAGCACGCGCCTTATCCTCAAATGAGAGCAGACGCGCCTCATATCCATCTCGCTGCATGAGATATCCCACCCACACACCAGGGGTTGTATTACTATCACACCCGCATGATATTTTCAAATTTTGCACACCTGGGAAAAACCCACCCCATCCACTCACAGTAAATACCTCCTAACAGCATCATCGGCTCCCGTCCACCATAAACATGGAGTCCAACGATGCACGACCCCCTCCTACCACGCTTTAACCCCATTCAGCAAATAACACCCTCGGATCCTAATAACAAGGGACCCAACACCCTATAAACCTACTAATACCTCCAGGAAAGTACCAAAGCATCAACGCTGGTAATCTGATACGGCAATAGCAGGCCTAAAGTAGTCACTGCATTTCGAAGATTCTACAACCCCAGAACACTAGGAATTTTACATAATACACGACAATATATTTAAATATCACACTTATTTTCAAAGGAATCTGAAGTCACACTGGATGGTGACGAGAGGGTATACGGTATACGAGGACAGAGCTGGAAAAGGCGGCGATGGATCCTGACCCAGATTAATGACAGATGGACGTAAGGTCGAAGCGACGATGACTCAGTGCGGGCAAACTTCGGAATCCTGGGGGACCTAGCCTGTCCCTGGGACGAAGAAACTTACACCCATTATGCACTGCGGTCGTCAAAGCCAGACCTGCAGGGGAGACTCTTGACATCTAGTAGGAGAATTAGCCAGCTCAGTATTAGACTCAGAAGACGAACCTAGAGACGACCAACTTGGACTAGACTTTTAGTTAGTTTGTAATATAAGTAGCGTTCCTAAGGCGGGGAACGAGTCTTCCAATCTTGTGAAGTGAAGCAGTGCCTCAGGATTCAACGGGACCAATCCTAGGCACGCCAAGTCCTCATTCCGGACAGTGAGGTGAAGATGATTTTACAAATGATATATAATAACCAATGAATGATAAATAATGCGTATGGAATGAATGCGATCATTCGGTCCCGTGCCCACATAAATGCATGACAGCGGGTCTCCAGAGCTTAAATGGTAACGCAGCGAGCGGCCAGAGATGTAAATGAGGAATGCGGCGAGCTCTCACAGCGGCCTGGGCCACCGATTAATATATATAAAATGGCGAATAATGCCAATATAAATGAACAGGATATCCCTTGCAACGCAGTCACACAGGCCTATACACTACATCTTAGTTATTAAGGGGGGAAGTCGACAATTAGCATTAAGGACGCGGAATGCAAAAGGGGTTTTAACCTGGCAGTTTTGGGAGCAACCGGTGCTTCCAAAATATGCACGTGTGGTGCCCTGAGGGTGGTGACATGCCTCAGGCGATCGCAATACAGGGCGTTTGGCACCGTATAGGGTACGACCAACAACATATAGATTTAATTGAAACTGACATGCGAACGCGACACAGGGCGTTCGGCACCGTATAGGGTAAGTCCGATGACATGCCAACAATGAACGGTACAGCAACCGAGGCTGATCGACCGCCGTAACACACGAGACGTCCGAAGAGGTCTCAAGGGCGGTGGCACCATCCAAGCCGACCCTTAAAACAGCGCTGCGCGACATAGGCGCGTATTGGTAATATTTGGCCAAGGGCATTATTATTAATCATGTATTGTATTTCAGCAAGAACTCCAACGATACAGTCAACCGCAGAAGAAAAGCACAAGAATGATCATGCTAAGGTAAAGGTGACGTCACGAACACATACACTTATACACTGAGATACACTGGGAAGACGGTGAACTACACATCATCACAAATTATAGAGTAAGATAAACTAAGTGTTAGCCGGCATAGAATACGTTAGATTTAGACGGCGCCATATAGAAATGTACATGCAACATAGCAGACATGAATGGTATTTTGGTAATTGATATGTGATCACGATAATCCACTATATATTTTTTCCAGATTAACAAGGAGGCGACATCGGTGGCACAATGCCACATGAAAGTACACTAATATATTTACTTTACAGAGAAAATAAGACATATATGTGCACACCCCTTGTAAATAATCCCCAAACACAAAAATAAAATCAACACATAAATTAAATGTCACACAAACACGTACACTTTTCAGCGATTTCAGTCGCGCCGATAAGGTGACGGCGACGCATCAGTAACGCGAAGTGTTCGTGGGACACTGAACGCTACTGGCGCAAACAAAATTGGAAAACGCTTAAATAATGAGCGACCTACGGTGGCCAGGGCCAGCGCAGAGTTTGTAAGCGCTCTCCCTCGCTTCCAAGGTGCAATTTTCTCACCCACGGGAGAAAATTCACGATAACTAGGAATTAGCGGCACAGCCACTAAATCACAGCAAAGCCCCGAATATAAAATGGCCAGGAATGGATGGAGAAGGTACGTACGAGGCGAGGTAAGAGAACGGCCAGGTGAAAGTGAGCGAGATAAGGTACCAGGCTCATGAGCGAGAAGGAATAGTAATAAGTATATAGATTAGTATTTTATATTACAAGATAATTGTACAAACATTGTAAATTCAAGCCATATATGCAATATCAACACACAAGTGTATACATACTTACATGGCACACCATTTAACATGAAATATACTGGGTTTTTTTTCCTTTTTTCTACTAACGTTACAATTGTGAGGGTGTCCCGTTTCATCCCAACAACAATAAATCATTTTAATATATCCCTTTAACTTATACCCTGGGGCACCTGTTTTTCTATTTTCTTCCACCTTTTATGCAATACTTTGCCTATAATTATAGACACGAGGTACATGCAGGGAGCAATTTTTTTCCCACACAGTGGCGGACGACACAACCACCCGTCCAACCATGGTTTTTTTCCTGCCTGCATGGCACCAATATGCACATACCTATGTATTTTTTCTTTTTCTTTGTTTTCTTACTAACAGCATCAAAATCAAGACAATAATGTTAATCAAAATTCACTATGTATATGCACACACCCAAAACCCACCCTCTCTGAGCACACGCTAAACTCACATCACCAGAAAGACAACACGACATCTACACATCCACACGACACCGAAGAAGAAGAGGGACAAGAAGAAGAAGAAGAAGAAGATGAAGAAGAATCACTACACCGACACGCCTACTCTATTTCCCGTTCGTGAGGCCGCGAACAAAGGCCGAGGAGGTCTTGTACAGCCCAGGGGCAGTACCCCTAAGACCCACTCCTTCATCATTTCACCAAAACCACCCTCATAGGCATGCCATAAGCATCTAATCAGGAGTTCATAAATAATGTCTTCTTTGGTCAAACTGTAAGCTGCCTTAAGATTCCGTTGCTCCATTTATAGTCGACATGAAACATAAAATCACATAGGATTAATACAAGATTTTTCAGAATATGTAACCCTTTTACGCCTATGCTTTCTCCAAGTTAAACCCAGTACCCATTCTCTCAACAAAATACAAAGTGGAAACAAAACCACGCGACTAGGTACCAAAGTATGTACCCAAAAGCTACCTTAAGAAACACTAACAGATAAGAAATATATAACCCTCCAAGAAATTTAAAAATAAAGTAACTAGGGTATGTGTGTGGAACGGCTGGACAAATTACCATACCCGAGTTGTAATTAAGTTGAGAGAAGAGCACTAAATCTAAGATTGAAGAAAACACGAAGCATGTTTCATAATATAAAATATAATTAAATGAGAGGACAATTATACATGCATGTTTAAAAGATGAACATAACATAAAATATAAACATAAAGAAAACAAATTAATTAAAATTAAGAAGCAAGGAACCCACAAGTGGGAAGGAGAAGTAAGTATTCACCCTTTCAATAACCGAAGAACAAGTTATATTCCAGATCAGTAGAATTAGATCTCAATAAAATGCATAAATATCCACGAAAATCTTCGAAGTAATGACAACGTCAAAGCGTTTAGAGAATATTTCCTTCAAAAAATTGAAAGAGTCTTTAAATCAATTAATTATTCACGACCAACCTCAAATACGTGCGTACAGCAAGCAATTGCAAAATGACTGACCACAACTCGACTGGAAAAATTACCCACATTGTTTCCAAGAGGAACATGAAAAAATTAACAATCCCGAAGTTGTTTCCAGGCAACGGACGAAATAATAAAATACATATAAGAAGTGATATATTAAACAGAATCTATAAGAGACCAAACTAAATGAGACGAGGAAAAGAAAATTAATTAATACGAAAATATTTTAAGGTTAGGGAAATTCCTCGCTCAACACAAAATGAGATCTGAACGTTACACAGCTCGGCACGTCAGAAATAAAAGATTAAACACAGCCCCTAAAATACATATAAATATATGTGTTACATCAGATTAAAAAATTAAGTTATTGGAACCTTCATTTCATGCTTAGGCCCACTCGGTTCTCCAAGCCAAGAGACTTACCAATAGCAAATATATGCCAACTGCACTAAGATTATTATTCAACAGCTCTAGACTGCAACATAAAAATATGAAGAATAATACCAACACAGTATACTCGTACCGACGACCAATTCACCTTTTCAGGTCACAAATAGTTCCAATAACTTTTAACACATAACCAACCTTAATAGAGATGTACTCCTGTTGTAGCCAAACTTCATACATTAAGTTTTCCTTCATGTCTACATATTTAACCCGATGATATAGATTTCCCCTCGGCGGACGGTAAATGTACATCACGTAATGATGAAATAATATCGGGGAAAGGAGATTTATCTGGCCTACGGCCAGATAATCCCCGTTTTACACCAGAGATTTAGTTCTCACATCTCTTCCTCTTGTAAGAATTCCTTCAACTTACTTTTGTTTTCGTCAACAACCGGAGACAATAAGAGTTCGTTCGGGCACCAACGGACCCGATCGGCAAGCTTCGTACACTTCAAAAATTAAGTTCCAACTTTTGCCACTAGGTCGAGCCACCTACTGGACAGAGACTCGCGGAAGTTAGGCGAGATACAAGTTTAGTCAGACAATTATAGGTACAGTGAAGGTCAGGATAGCACCAACAACCGCCCGCGGAGCGGTTTGGATGGCGTTAATTTTATTAACGGGTCACTAAGTATAAAATCTCCAGATCTTCGGTTTTATTTCATCCAAATAATTTTAATTCGTCATTTCTGAAATTTGCGTGTCCCAGTTTACATCTTGTCTGGATCAAGGTCTTAGCCATAAATAAATTTGGGCGCACTATGTAAATATGTGATAATACGCTTAATATGGACTGGTTCGTTTGTGTGATGATTGTCCAGTCAACCGATGGCATTGTGTCATTTACTTCGGATGTTGAAGTACCTATGGCTAAAGCATAACTTAATAGAAGTGTCTCAAGAATATACACCGCAATGATTTGCTAGTTTGTGACAATATAATAATAGTAGCTTAGTACACTTCAGTACTGTCGAACTTAAGTACGTAAAGGGAAAACGCAATGAGCATCTACGGCTAGACCAAACCGTTGACGTTATCTTGAACGCTCAGCAACATGTGTCTTCGTAAATACAGTACTTACTAGTCTGGCAGATGATCTACACTCCCTTGTATACACGCCAAATATTACAGTGAACTTTTTTATTGGTTAAGGAAGATGTTTCCCCTGTGCCAAACAGTGAACTCATTGTGATCCGTCATTATTCATACTTTTGTGGTTCTTACAGCTTGCAAGTTAGTAGGTAGATTTCATTAGAAAGCTAACTATTGCAATGGGTACCATGTTTGGACTTCCAGAAAATTTCGACATATCTTCGCGTTTCACATCCCCCAGACCCCAAAACCACCGTCAGTTCAAAAGTTTATATATAATTTATGTATATATATCAGTTTCTTGTGGACACGATAACTGCCGTAATTATGCACCAATCACTTTGAATTTTTTACATAACATGTATCCCTATAAAATCTCGGTCGAGTTCGTTAATGGGTAAAATAGGTCGAAGGGGGTGAAAATGGGGGGCTTTTTTCCAAAAAGTGAAATTTTGCTATAACTCTCTTAATACGTGAAATATCGAATCCATTCAAAGTTCATAATATGTGTCGGATAAGTGCCAAAAATGTATGTCAAATAAGTTTTTGATAGCACCAACCATTGACCAAAGGGGTGGAAAAAAGTGGGTTTTTCGGGAAACATTATTCATATCTCTCTTAATAGGCACAATATCAAAACCGTAAAAAATGGACAATATTCCTCCAATAATTACCTAAAACTTTTGTCTGAAAGAATTTTCGATATGACCCACCATTACGCCACGGAGTGAGCAAAATGATTTAAATTATAAGAAAATTCCAAGTGCCAAGAGTGGTTGCCATGACAACTTTACTTTTAATTGATAAGGGATGAGCCATTAGCAGTTGCTATGACAACGCCACTGCACGAGATCACATTCTGTTTTCATATGTCTGTGGGAAGCGACTTCGGTATCGGAACTGGTAGCATGCTGAACTTCTATGCCCAAGGTCGCGGGTTGAAACCCGTCTGAAGTCGTCGGATTTACTAAGAGCGCCAAAAACACCTGAGTATGCTTTCCTTCGGAGGGGAAGTCCCAACGTTCGTTGCGAGTTGATGGTTCCGGTGGCATCTAGTAGCCAAGTTCACAGCTAGGTGTCGTTGATGGTAGTATTTTAAATTATGTAGCCTATTTTAGGTAGATTTCATCAGAAAGCTAACTATTGCAATGGGTGCCATGTTTCGACTTCCGGAAAATTTCGACATATCTTCGCGTTTCACATCCCCCAGACCCCAAACCACCGTCAGTTCAAAAGTTTATATATATGTGTGCGTATATATATGCATATATATCAGTTTCTTGTGGACACGATAACTGCCGTAATTTTGCACCAATCACTTTAATGTTTTCGTTAATGGGCAAAATCGGTTAAAGGGGGTGAAAATGGGGGGGGGGGGGCTTTTTTTCGAATAAGTGAAATGTCGCTATAACTCTCTTAATACGTGAAATATCGAATCAATTCAAAGTTCATAATATTTGTCGGATAAGTGCCAAAAATTTATGTCAAATAGGTTTTTTGATAGCACCAACCATTGACCAAAGGGGTGGAAAAAAGTGTTTTCTTCGGGAAACATTAATCATCTCTCTCTTAATAGGCACAATATCAAACCTGTACATAATGGAAAATATTCCCCTAATAATTACCTAAAACTTTGTCTGAAAGAATTTTTGATCTGACCTACCATTACGCCAAGGGATGAGAAAAATGATTTCGGAATTAAAGAACATGCCAAGTGCCATCAGAGGTTACCGTGACAACGCTTCTAAATTGATGAGGGATGAGCTATCAGAGGTTGCCAAGACAACGCCATTGAACGAGATCACATTCATTTTTCCATCTGACTGTGGGAAGCGGCTAACTGGTAGCATGCTGAACTTATATGCCCAAGGTCGCTGGTTCAAAGCCGGCCAAAGTCGTCGGATTTTCTAAGAGCGCTAAAAATCCCTCAGCATGCTTTCCTTTGGAGGAGAAGTTCCAACGTTCGTTGCAAGTTGCTGGTTGCGGTGGCATCTAGTAGCCAAGTTTACAGCTAGGTGTCGTTCACGTTAGTATATGGTACAAAATTAGGAACTACTACTTAAAATTGACCGTCTGCAGACCTTACCTGAATTACAGACTAATACAGTCATCACAATTAACACCGTTTATCAGTTTCTACGAAGCCTCCGTGGCTTAGGCGGCAGCACGCCGGCCTCTCACCGCTGGGTCCGTGGTTCAAATCCCGGTCACTCCATGTGAGATCTGTGCTGGACAAAACGGAGGCAGACAGGTTTTTCTCCGGGTACTCCGGTTTTCCCTGTCAAAATTTCATTCCAGCAACACTCTCCACTATCATTTCATTTCATCTGTCATTCATTTAATCATTGCCCCAGAGGAGTGCGTCAGGCCTCGGCAGCCGGCACAGTTCATATCCTCGCCGCTAGATAGGGGCTTCATTCATTCCATTCCTGACCCGGTCGGAGACTGGAAGCAGGCTGTGGATTTTAATTTTCATCAGTTTCTACACACCCGGGGTTACATGACCACGTTGTCGCAGCCCCTAAACTGAGGAACCAACAAAAATCTCTGCGGGAGATAAAATTTTGCGAGAAGAAGTAACAGACTGTCAGATAGTTACACATCAGTTCCAAACCTTGCATAAGGACAGTGTGATCACAAGTATAACAAGTAGTTCCGTGAAGAACTATACAGCCTATTTTCATATATCTTACTTATGTTAATAGCCTCTATCTACATACCAAATTTCAGTTTGATTGCTGTAATAGATTCGTAGATATTGAGAACCGACTATATATTGCGGATGGTCACTATGTTGGATTTTATATATGTAGGTCCTAGAGTTATGTACTGTTACATGAAGATTATTGTGTACGTGTAGCATTCAAACTTCAATCGCATGATTAGGACACAAGAAGTAACAAGGAGATTTTAAAATTTCGCTCAGCTGCCATCTTGTGGTTATGGAAACAATTGAAATAAATTAGATGCCAGTGGATTAACATTCGTATAAGGATTTACTGTTCCAAATTTCACTGCACTCAGATGGTTTAATTGCGAGAAACGTCCATGTGAATGTTTATACTTCGCGTCGCCGCCATGTTGGATTTGTGATCACCAGGTTATTTAAAGTCCTACAGGTGAACTTAAGTTCATAGCCCCTATGAACATAAAAATCAGTTTGATTGCTATAATAGATTCGTAGATATTCAGAGCCGTCTAAATATTTCGGATGGTCGCCATGTTGGATTGTTAAATGTATAGGCCATAGAGTCATGTACCATTAAAGGAAAATTATTGCGTAGGTTCATTATTCAAACTTTCACTTCGATCGCATGACTACGACACAAGAAATAAAAACTTAATTTTAAAATTCGCACAGCCGCCATCTTGAGGTTATGTAAACAATTGAACTAAATTAGATACCAGTGCATTACAATGTGTATAAACATTTCCTGTACCAGATTTCATTCTGTTTGGAACATTAAATCGCGAGTAAGGTCTATTTAAAATTTTCAAATTCGCTTGGCCGCCATGTTCGTTTTGTAGTTAACCGGTTTTTTAAAGTCTTATAGATGAACTTCCAGTAGTGCCCTTTATCTCCGTACAAAATTTCAGGGTGATACCGCTAATAGTTTCAGAGATATAGAATGCCGGAGAAATATTTCGCACATTCGCCATCTTGTGGTTATGTAAACAATTGAACGAAGTTAGATGTCGGTGCATTAGAATGTGTATATACATATACTGTACCAAGTTTTATTGCGTTTGGTTGGTTAAATCGCGAGAAACGTCTATTTAAAAGTCGCAAATTCACGTGGCCGCCATGTTGGTTTTGTAGTTACTAGTTTTTCAAAAGTCACATTGGTGAATTTCTAGTAGTTCCCTTTATCACCGTAAAAACATCCAGGGTGATATCGGTAACAGTTTGGGAGATATTGAATGCTGGTGAAATATTTCGCACAGCCGCCATGTTGGATTGATGAGACGTAACAAAATTTCAGGGGCACGGTCGGGGTCGCCCGGAATAGTGCTATGAACTTACCGAGTTTCATTGAAATCTCTCCAGCCGTTTAGAATTTACTAGGGACACACACACACACACCTCACACACACACACGGACAAAATGTGATCTCATAAGCCTATTTTTTCAAAATTGAAAATAGGCTAAAAATGAACCCCGAATGACAAGAAGGTTACCATCCCCATAAGACAATAAAATGATAAAAATATGCATACAAAAACGAAAAAAAAAGTTGATTTCTTAACCTCTAAATGTAAAATACTTTCTTGCAATCAATGAGGTCTGATCCTCCTAAGAAAACCTGCATATTTTGCCTATTATAGCCAATCCCCTAGTTTGCCCGGTGAAATCTACCTCCGCCTTCCGGCGTGCCGAGAGGATTTTTTTTAAATTATGATGTGTGTAATAAAGTGTTATGAGTACCTTGCCAATTATGTACTTAGACTATATTGCGAGATGGTGTGCCACGATAATTCCGTAGGAGGGAAATGGTGCTTGCCTATCTACTTTACTAAATCAACTATTTCCAACGTACAAGTATTCCAAACTGTAAAAGCGAATGTTTAATAGGTTAAATGGTAACGTATTATCGTGTCCCTTGTGTGTAGCAATCTCCATATGTTCTGATATCCACACGACGACTTCTTTACATGTTTCAATCAACTAATTAGGTGTGATGTTTTACCCGAGATTTTAGACAATCCCATGAGAGGTCCATGAGAAGTATCGCTATGGAGTTGGTTCGATTATTTCAGGCAACTATTCTCATTCCGATTGTGTACACAAATACTCTGCATGTGCTGGGACAGGACTTCAATTTTTTTTAGCCTATGGCTTTTAGTGCCGGGAGTGTCCCAGGACATGTTCGGCTCGCCAGTTTTGTAGCTGCTTCGAGACGGACACCCAATGGGTGAGCTACAAGTACCGTTGGGGAGGAAAGTTGGAATGGATGGTCGACAGTGGCGTTTTCTCCAATACCACGGGGTAAGCACCGCTTACCTAGCATATTCTCATAAAAATGAAGTTTATATTATGACTTTCTAAAGCGCGACGAACAGCAAAATCGCCGCTTTGAATGAAGTTCCTCGTTCTCTACCCTAGTTCTTCACGATCGCCCACCACTAATCTGTAGAGAAAGAGCGCGGCTGGTTGCTATGACAACGGCTCGTGTACATCTAGGAGCCTTCTGGCCCGGAACACCACTATGGCCGATGGAGTGGTACACTAAGAACGTCTGGTCGTCCTTGATTGGCTAAGACAGGGGGTGTGGCTTTCCAAAGCCACAGGGCTGACGTCAAAACAAGTCACAGGGTCTGCTTCGGTAAGGACAGCTTATCGAGCTTGCCCTCGTGAGCATGGAACACCAGCACTGCGCGCTTCCCTAGTCCCCACCCTCCATCGCGCGGAGAAAGTTTCTGACCATCAGACCCCACCTTTGATGGGTGCGTTTGTTGCAATTCTGCTTCGTCCGGTATACTCACAACTGTATGTTTTTGAGTGCAATTAGCAAAATTTAGTATACGGTACCGTAACTAGATACAGGCGCGGATCTAGAGTTTGGTTTTGGTGGGGGTCAGAGAATCGATCTAGAGTTTGGCTTTGGGGAACGGGGGGGGGTGGGTTTGGGGGGGGGGGGGGGGGTCAGAGAATCGAAATTGTTAAGAAAAATGGTATCACTAAAAATGCAATCACAAAATAACCAACCGTACAAAACCAGGCCAATTATTTTGCAAGCTTCATGGAGAGAAATTTGATGCGCTTAGCGCACCAAAAATATTCGTACAAATTGCAACGGCGTGTTTTGCGACTTTTACATCGAGCTTCGAGAAAAGTATCAAGGTACGTTACAGTTTCGGCAAGTCGAGTTGGTACCGACAAAGGGAGAAAGTCACAGCTTAAATTGCAAACCAAGCTTGCAGTTTGGACGTCGGCAAAAATTTTTGGGGCGAAAAAATCCCCAGTTTCCCATCCGTGCATTGCTGCACATTCATCGTGACATCACTATAAACATCGGTTCGGTAATCACAAGGTTTGCTAAACAAAATAGACGAGTTGATTTTGTTGTATAAATATTAGTTTTTATATAAGAGGTTTGAAGTTGTAAATATGTACAGTTGTAACAGAACATAATAATTCCAATAAAGATAAGTTAATTCAGTATTGAATAAAATGAAAAAAAAAATCTGTTTTTCAGTTAAAATTCGTTAAGTTTTATTTGTCTGCTAATTGTGGTTTTTTTTTGAGTTTGCAAAAAAATTTGGTCACCGTTTGGGGGGGGGTCATGACCCCCGTGACCCCCCCCCCTTGAATCCGCGCCTGACTAGATATTATTGTGTTTTAGTGTATAGTTGAACAAATTACCGTACGGTACGTCATAAATTATCATGTTTAGCGAGTAGTAGCCTGCGTTAATATCCTTTTAGTTTGTACTCTTTGGTGCATAGATATTTCAAAATTGAGACTGCACAACAGGGGTGGCAAATACATATTCACTTCACTTCTAATATTTCTATTTCTCGTCGGAGAAATCGCTTGCTTCTAAGAAATTATCTCAATAATTTAGTGAATGCTTTCCTTTGAAATGCATATTTTTCAAATTATTATATTTGAATCGTGCTTTACGTAATAATTTTTTTGCATCAATGGCAACTTCTTTTCTAATGCAATAAGCAACAACTATTTTTTAAATAATGTGATATGTCTTTAAAATATTATTCAAATTATACGGATGTGCATTTAAAATGATCTATCCTTTAAACCTACTCTTTGAAAATAGGCCTAATTTGAATGATATTCAGAGCAACTTGTCGGGTTGTTGGGCTACTCTGAAGATACCTACGCTGGCCGTGAAAGCCTACGTCAGTGTAATTTGGGGAATATCTGCAAAGAAATATTATCCGAACATGCAATGCAATGTCATAAGGTTATCTATTACTAGTAGCATCGATTCCCGGTCAATGCATGTGAGATTTTCGATGTGAAATGCCATGTCCTGTGGTTCGGATTCCACGTAAAACGGAGGTCCCGTGGCTTATGATCGCGAGATTAACGGTCACGTTAAACTACAAGCTTCCTTCCTTTTTACTAGTAGCATGTTTGTTATTTTAATGTTCACTTAGGTCCCATAATAGAAAAAGTGACAATGAGTCTGAAAGACTAGACTTTGTATCATTCTAAATTCTACAAATGCTGAAAAATGCTAGAAAGGCTGGAGGCTTCTCGCTTCGCTCGAAGCCAAAGACACTTGACATGTTAGAAAAATATCTGCATAATACTTATCTTGCTTATCTTGTTTCAAATTACTCGCGAACGGCAAGTGCAAACCAAGGGCAAAGCAAGGTCAAGCGCGCGGGGACGTGCCCCTTCCATCCAGTCTAAAACACTTATAGTAGGCGATGTATTGAAGATAGATATATGCTCTCCCGGACTTTTTTGTAGAAATTTTCATGCTGACCAATTCTTACGCTCATAGTGTATTGATATTTTTAACGGTTTGCCCAGCGTTAGCTTAAGAAGCGCACGGATGCCAAGTTTGTTTTCGACTTTTTCACTGAAATCGTTACTGCTTGGCTTCCTTTGATCATACATAAATTATTTTCTACAGAATCTTCCCTCGAGATATCCTTTACAGAATGGTGAAAACCGCATCAAAATCCACCCAGTAGTTCTCGAGATTACCCGTGACATCCAAGAATCGGGGATTTTTGTCTTATACTAACGAAGTAGAGATAGTCGGGGAGCACATGCACCTAGCGGTACTATGACGTCACACAAAAAAAGGAAGATTGTAGTTTTACGTGACCGTGAATCTTGTGATTATGAGCCACGGGACCTCCTGTTTACGTGGAATCCGAACCATGACGTCACACACCTCAGTGCATCTGGGCACATTTCGTCCCGTCACCGTAACGTAACGCCAGATCCCAGCGTAACGACGAAGTCGACAAGATCATTAAAATGATAAAATAATAATGTTATTGTTTTTACGTCCCTGTTAACTACTGAGGCTTTTAGAGACGCTGGGGTGCCGGAATTTTGCCCCGAAGGGAATCTTTAACGTGCCAGTAAATCTACTTACACGCCTCCTTCGCATTTACGCACCCTCAAATTGCGACTGGCTGCGCCGGGCTTCCAACCCGCTATCTTGAGCTCAGCAGGCGAGAACGTTGCCGCTGAGCCACGCAGCCAGTCATAATAGAAAATTTACAGGTAATAACCTGAATATTTAGCTCCTTAGACCAAGAAATGCGAACAACAAAAGCACAAACTGACACACTGTTCAATCGTCAAATGACACACGATCAGAAAAGCTCGCCAACCCTGCTGAATAATTTACTCCGCCCTTAATACAGCTACATGGATTGGCATGCCTGAGATTGAAAAGGGAATAATGACCTGTGCTGCATTACAATTTCTTCATTTTTTTTTAATGTGAAGGTCTCATAATTATGTGTGTACGATTGAGTAGTTGTTGCTACTTCAGATATCAACCTCTACATTGAAAAGGGCGTCGCTAGAACCAAGTGCTGAAGTTGCTCTATGGTGTAAGCCAATACTTTCAGTCTTCTTCACAGCTTACCCTAGAAAAAATTCCACGCCAAGCCACTGATGGTCGAGGAGTTGGAAGGTAGCGGCTGTGTCCTATAGTTAGGGACCAACCCCGGCATTTGCCTGGAAGGAAGATGGGAAACCACAGAAGACCATCTTCAAGGTTGCCGGCGGGGGGATTCGAACCTCCTCGCCTCCCGGATGTGAGCGACTGCCAGCAGTCATGCCGTAACGACCACGGCTATCTCACCCGATAGAACTTCAGTAATCGGGTACTTTCTTCTCTCCTACAGGTACTTCAGAATCTGTTTGATTTCTTGCTAATAATATTTTTCATATTTATTGAACTTAAATACAAATCGCGATAACTCGCCAAAAAGCTTCTTATTCAACCACAGAAACAGTGAGACTATTATAGCTGCCCCTTGGGTGAAGACGAAGAAACCTATAATTCAAGGCCAGCACTATATAGATAAATTAATTCAGGTAAGTCTAAATAATAGAGCATATTTCTTCGGAACCTAGTCTCGTCTTGTGATATCTTTTATGCTCTTAGGTGAGTAAAAATAATAATTCACACGAACTGTGACAATCCCGATGACATGATCTTAGCTATTGGTAGGGCATTCATCGCCGCCATGTTTTTTCTACATTAATAACAGTATAATTGCGCACGAAGGTGCATTTGGAATAAATACATCATAATATCACAAACACTGTCAGATGAGAAGTTAAATAAATAGACCAGCGGTGCATGGTTTCCACCGGCTTCCACCACAAACCGCGCTCGAGACCCGGATCCCACCAACCCACCGACCAGTGCGCTCCCCATATTACACGATCCTTGGTCTGTGCAATGCCTCGCGTGATCGATATCATAATAATAAAGGAACTGCGCACAAATGTGCATTACATTTTCGAGTAATCCAATAAGGACAGTGTTCTCTTAGAGCATTTACTAAAATGATATCGACCACACTGTTTAGCACATAATATGCACACACACTGCTCAGTAGGTCTGTAGGTTCTAGTATCGGCTACATCTCCCTGGTAGCTCTTCAAAATAAACACATAATCTCTTCTCGATATGAAGGTGGACTGTATCATTATTTTATTAACACTGGCGCTATGGCCTGAAAACATGGTGTTGTCATGCTTGCTAAGACACAACACTGGGGCTCAGGCCTGAAACATGGTGTTGCCATGCTCGCTAGAATACAATAACTATGATACCAAATTCTCCCGCTCGAGGGCGGAAGCCACTACACACTAGTCCACAGACTAAACATAACAAGCAGATTGACAAATTAGATTGACAAATATGGCATAGGCCTAATACATAATAAACAATGATTAGCGACCTTAAGGACGCAACATACCGGCCGCCAAGAAATGTCCAATTTCTTCAAAAACATAAACTTGTTCATTAAGCACATTAATCATATATAAAAGGAAACAAAGAAAGTTGATACACTATATCAAGCACTATAAATCACCATCCTTTGGCAATAAGCACAGTTTTGTTATTGGCCTTTTGAAAAGACCTTGTGGTGTTCGAATGGTCACCACACGCACCAAACCATCTGGGCCTGGATGAACTCCTTCGATGACTGCCAACTTCCAGCAGAGAGGGGGCACATTATCCTCCTTTACGATGACAAGTGCACCAGGCTGCACACTCGAGCAGGAACTAGTCCATTCGGTTCGTTGCTGGAGATGGTGAAGCTAGTCACAGGACCATCTACGACAGAACAGTAGGAGCTGCTGCTGTAAAATATTCCACATTGACAGCAAGATAGCTGGAGAAAGGTGGTGATGGCAGTGCTAATTAAGTAGTGACCTGGAGTGAGAGCTTCAGGATTATTGGGATCACATGACAGAGGGATTAAGGGTCGAGAGTTCAAACACGCTTCAATTTGACAAATGAATGTTGTCATTTCCTCTGATGTAAGACACATGGTGCCCATGGTACGTCGTAGATGGTACTTAAATGATTTTACATTCGCTTCCCAAATACCACCAAAGTGAGGAGCTCTGGGTGGTATGAAGTGCCAACTGATGCATTCCGAAATGGTGAAACTTCTTATATCACCGTGTAGCTGATCATGTCCGAGAAGGGTTTGTAGTTCTCGCAGTTCCCGTTCAGCTCCCACGAAGTTTGTCCCGTTGTCACTGAAGATATTTCGAGGTCTTCCACGACGCGAAATAAACATTTTCAGAGCAGCCAGAAATGCCTGAGTAGACATGTTGCTGACTACCTCCAAGTGTACCGCCTTCGTTGCCATGCACACGAATACAGCGACATAACACTTTTCCTTTAACTTAGACCTGCGTGAGCCTGATTTAATGTAAAATGGTCCAGTAAAATCAGTGCCACTATTGGAAAATGGTCTAGTAGACTCCACTCGAGGACGAGGTAGTTGTCCCATGAGCTGATGGGTGGTTTCTGCATGTCAAACAATGGTACAATATATGACGAACAGTAGTTCTGCCCTTCACAATCCAGTATTGCTGGCGTAGTGACGAAAGCAACGATTGGCAACCATTATGCGCTGATGTTCATGTTCAACAATTAACTTTGTCAGGTGATGTGGTGGTAGAATTATCGGATGCTTCTGTTGATACATAAGATCGGAATTCTGCAGTCTACCTCCAACGCGGAGTGGGTGCATTTTGTCCAGGAAGGGATTCAATGATTTCAGTTTACTATTACTATCAAGAGGCACGTTGTGTTCCAGTTTATGAATCTCCTTGGCGTAGCTTGTTGAGCCATTCTAATGCATTGGTGCAATCTTAATTGCAATTCTTGAAGGGAAAGATCATTCGTTGCTCTCTCATCGCAAGCATTTCTACAATTAGCCACGAATCTGTTGCAGTATGCTACAACCCGTTGTAATCGAATCAGCTTAGAGAAACGGCTAATAATGTCATTTTGGCAGTTCGTTGCAACGTGACATATTGTCTTCGATTTCTCGTCCAGTACATGTTGAGAAGCGGGAACAACATACAATTTGGGCCATGAAGAGGAGTGTTGAGTCAGCCAAGCAGTTCCTTTCCACCATGATTGATTGTCAATGAGGACAACAGGAAAGACTCCACGTGAAATCATATCTGCTGGATTGTCGAGAGAAGTCATATGCCGCCACTCAGCAGTTGTTGTAGCGTCTTGTATTTCTGACACTCTGTTCCCTACAAAGGTCTTCCAACGAGTAGATGGCGCAGCCAGCCATGCTAATACTATAGTGGAGTCAGTCCAAAGATAGACGTTGCTTAACTTCATATTCAGGCACTGACAACCTTCTTGTACAGCCTTGCGAGAAGAAGAGCTCCGCAAAGTTCTAGGCGAGGGAGTGATGACTTCTTCAAGGGGGCCACTCTTGACTTGGAGGATAACAATGTTGATGTTGTGAGTCCTTGCTTGTTAGTTGATCGTATGTAGATGCAACAACCATAAGCCTTCTCAGAAGCGTCACAGAATCCATGGAGCTGAATGTCGTTGACTGGCCCATCAGTCAAAATTCTTCTGTTGATGCGTATGGCGTCTATCATGGGAAGTTGATCGCAGAGTTCTTGCCATGAACGTGAAAGTTCTGGAGAGAGAGGTTCGTTCCAGGTAAGGTTTTGTTGCCATAGAATTTGGAGGAACATTTTACATAGAATTATAACTGGGCTAATGAAACCCAAGGGATCAAAAATAGATGAAATAGCTGAAAGCACACAATGTTTAGTCAAGCTATGGCCATGTACAGCAGATCTAATGTTATTTACAAGTTGGAACTTGTCAGCTACTGGGTGCCACAAGAGACCTAATGTTTTAATATCATCGTCAAGGCGAAGAGGAAGTTGGGTTGGGATTCTCTTATTTCAGGTGAAATGCTCTCTAACAATTCAGGGCTATTGCTGCACCACTTACGAAGAGAGAATCCGCCCTTACTAAGCAGGTATATCAGGTTTTTCTGCGTCTGGAGTGCTTCCTCCAATGTTTGGGAACCTGACATGCAATGATCAACATAAAAGTCGTTCAATAAAATATCCGATTCCTTCGGGTAAGTTTGAGCTTTATCTTCGGCGAGATGTTGTAGGCAACGTGAGGCAAGAAATGGAGAACATGCCATTCCATAGGTGACGGTCTTAAGTTGGTATTCTTGTAGTGCATCAGTCTGCTTCCTTCTCCACAGGATTCGTTGGTAAGCGCAATCTCTGAGGTCCATTTGTATCTGACGATACATTTTTGAGATGTCAGCAGTAAACGCTATAGGATGAGTTCGGAACCTAACAATGATAGAACAGAGGTCCTGTTGAATTGTAGGTCCAACCAATAGTAAATCGTTCAAATAAGTGCCACTGCTGGTTTTGGCAGAACAATCAAATACAACCCGTCTTGGTTGTGGAACTGGAATCCTTGAAAACAGCGTGATGGGGCATGTAGTAAACTGGGGTAACAGTAGAGTGGGTTGTTTCCATGTGACCCAGATCTTCATATTTGGACAGGATTTAGGAAGTGTTGGTTGTTAATGTTGGCAGCATGAACAAATGATTGTATGTAAGACGGGCCTTCATGGCGACGGTTTTAAGTCGAGTCGCATTTTAAGTATTCCATTCGTGTTAGGTTTGTTACCGGTATTGTAATGCAATTTAAGTGCAATAAACCTAATGATAGCATCCGGTAGAATCAGTGTACATTCTATTGTAGTTCTTAACGCTACCAGACTAACATTTAAGTTATTTTATACATTAAAATTTGTCCTCCTGGATCGGATGCTATTAAGAGGTGTAATCGAAGCCGAAGTATGGTGATCTCTTTAGTGCTATGGTTTTAAGTGAGTATGAACATCCCACAGATTTGTGAGTGTTATATACAATGTGCTAGTGAATACGGTACCGTAGGCCTACTAAAAGCTGGTAAGATTTTAAGCTTATATTTCATTGTGGTGGATGCCTGTTACGTTCCACAACTGGGATTGTTAAGGAGTGACTGTTGATGATATTTTAATCTCAGACTGTAAATGTCGTAGAACATTTAATGCGCAACGAATGTTCTGTGGTCTGTGAACTGGTTAGAACGACGGTGTGATTATTTCCCATACAAACTGGAGCACCGAAATATATATTCGAGTGAATAACGATATGTGTGAAGTTCAAACTGGGTTGAAGTGGAGCGGCGTTGCCATCTCGTGGACGATTGGGAACCAGTGGAATCAGCTGTCAGTCTACGTAAAGGTTATCGATGATCAACGATAAGATAAGTCCTCTCCTATTGTCTATTCCTTAACCTTAGATTCACAATGGATCGTAACAAAATTAAGGGCCTTGTAAAGCAAAGGGGAATATATATTGCATCTTTAACACGCATGTAGACATTTGTAACTAATTATGATACCCAAGGAGATGCTATTAAAGTAGAAGGAAGATTACGGAATTTACCAAGATTAAGATAAAATTTTGAAAGAGTACAATCAGATCTAGAACTAAATGATGAAGCTCAAGATCATTCAACTGCTAGAGTGAATTTTGAAGATCTCTACTATACAGTACCAGTATTAGGAAAGTTAGAGGCCTTGGCTAAATCCATACAGTCTTCTCAAAATGTCAGCACATCTGGAAATACAATTTCAAACGGTATAGCAGTGAACAATGTGCATTTACCTAAATTATCAATTCCTCAGTTTTCTGGCGATTTCAAGGAATGGGTTAGCTTCAAGGATACATTTGAAAGCTTGGTAGGAAATAACCCTTCTCTTACTGGTGTTCAAAGGCTACATTATTTGTTTTCAGCATTGAAGGGTGAAGCCAAGCAACTTGTATTGAATATTCCTGTCTCAAATGATAATTTTACTCTTGCATGGGAGTTGATAAACAGTAGATATGATAACCCTAGATTAATTGCAGTACAACATGTTCATGAATTGCTGTCTCCTCCATCTGTTAGTGAAGACTCTGCAGTTGAACTCGGGCGATTGATAAATCACATGGCAGTAATAAGAATGCATTAGAAGCACTTCAATTAGATGTCTCCTTGTTTGAACTGCTTCTTATCCAAATTATGCTGAACAAGGTTGATAGTAGAACCAAGAAGAAATTTGAAATGATTTCAGCATCTAAAAAGGGGTGTGACTGGAGGGATTTAAATGAATTTTTGGAAATAAGGTGTCAGGCACTAGAAGTAGTGAGCGTTATGTGACGGAACGATTAGTTCACAGGTTGAATTTAAAAAGATCGAGAAATCATGTCCCAATTGAAGGAATAAGTGGAATTAGTCAACTAACAAATTTAAGTTTAAACCAAATAAGTTCAAGACAGAGGGGTTCCACAGGTTTTCCCAATCTTATGTTAGCACAGACAAGCAATGCAGATACTATAATCAGTCACATGTTCTATATCATTGTGATACGTTTAAGGGCTTGTCAGTCTCACAGAGGTTGGAATTTGTTAAGTCTAAGCATCTGTGTTTCAACTGTCTTCTTACAAATGATCACAAGTCGTCGCAGTGTAAGAGTAGCTCTTGTCGAACGTGTAATGGGAAACACCACACGGTACTCCATGCTGTAAATGGTAATGTTAAGGAAATGGGTGTTATTCACGAAACCCAACCCCAACTCACTCACGGAAATGAAGCAAATGTCAGGTCAACGGAGATCAAAGCTGGAAGCTATTGTTCATTTGAAGGCCAAGAGAATGTTAATGTATTGTTGGCAACAGCTATCGTACACGTTTTGGACACGAAAGGAGTAATGCATAAGGCGCGTTGTCTTCTTGATTCTTGTAGTCAATCTAGTTATGTGACGGAACGCTTAGTTCACAGGTTGAATTTAACAAGATCGAGAAATCATGTCCCAATTGAAGGAATAAGTGGAATTAGTCATTAATCGAAATACTGTGTTAAGTTGTCAATTAAGTCGAGGATTTCCGAGTTTAATGCTGGTGTTCATTATCTGGTATTAAGTAAAATAACTAATTCCCTACCTGCCAGACACATGGACATATCTAAATGGAACCTCCCTAAGGATATCCAGCTAGCCGATCCTGAATTTCACATTCCCAGAAATATCGACATTTTGTTAGGAGCAGAAGTGCTTTTGACATTATGAAACATGATCGCAGGTCCAGACAAGGTGACTAGCCAGTCTTACAAGATACGCAGCTGGGTTACATTATTTCTGGCAGATTTCAGTCAACTTCTCGTGTTCGTGGGTATTCTCAAAATTTCTTCCTTTGTAACGAAGCACTAGATCAGCAATTAACAAGGTTCTGGGAATTAGAGGATGTTCCGAGCAACTTGAAGGGAACCGACCATGATGTCTTTGAGAGACATTTTCAGAAAACCACACTTATCTCGAAACTTAACATTTCTCGCACCTTTTATTGGTCAGATTCGAAGGTCGTTTTAGGATGGTTGTCTTCTCCAGCGTCACGTTGGAAAATGTTTGTTGGAAACCATGTATCGCAAATCCAACGATTGACTGAGAATAGTTGTTGGGGACATGTATCATCATCAGATAATCCAGCGGATTTAATTTCACGAGGTCTTAAGGTGAAGAATCTTCGACAATCGTCTTTATGGTGGCAAGGTGCAGCCTGGTTGAAACAATCACAGTCCTGTTGGCCCAAACAAGTCCAGACAATTCATAAGGATGAGTGGCCATAAGAAAGAAATTCAACCTTTAAAACCTTAATATCGTTGGCAGACTCTGACAATTTTATTGGACGGTTTTCAAGTTTTAGTAAACTTATAAGGGTTGTGACCTACTGTCGAAGATTCATCTATAATGTCAGGCATGCTGACAGAAGGACTGGAACTTTGAGCGGCGATGAGTTGAAGACATCCTTGAAGATCTGTATCAAGATGGCACAACGTTCTGCTTTTAAAAAGGAGATTGATGCTCTAAAGAAGAAAGAACCGATATCGAGGAGCAGCCGTCTTCTTAACCTTAATCCATTTCTGGACGAAGAAGAGGTATTAAGAGTAGGAGGAAGATTGAATAAATCGTTTCTGCCACATGAAACCAAGCATCAAGCGATTTTACCTTCAGAACATCATCTGACAACCCTCATCGTGGGAGCAGAACATTACCGCTTACTTCATGCCGGACCAGAACTGATTATCTCCAGCTTACGTCAGCGATATTGGATCCCAAGAATTCGGCAGGTAATCAGACCTATTCACAACTGTCTGCAGTGTGTCAAACTGAAGGGAGCGGTAAGAACACAGTTAATGGGACAGCTTCCTGATGTTCGTGTCCAAGCTTCTCGTCCATTTACAAATGTGGGCGTCGACTTTGCCGGGCCTCTTATGATGAAGGTTGGTTCTGTTAGAAGTAAATCGGTCCAAAAATGCATTATTATTTATTTATCGTATGGCTTTTAGTGCCGGGAGTGTCCGAGGACATGTTAGGCTCGCCTGAGTTTGTAGCTTCTTCCAGCGGACACCCTAAAGGGTGAGCTACAAGTTCCGTTCAATTTCAAGTAGTTCCAACTTTCGCCACCAGATATCAATGATACCTAGTGGTGAACGTTGGAACTTTGATAGAGCGTTCTGACGAAATCTAACCTAACAATTTTGCTTTGCACAAGTTTAGTCTGTGAAAGGATCTTTTACATGCCATAAATCTATGACATGGGACCGCCGGCTTTACTTCCCCTCCGAAGGAAGGCATACTGAAGGATTTTTAACGCTCTTAAAAAATCCGACGACTTCGGCCAGGTTTGAACCCGCTATTTTGGGCACAGCAGTGCTACCGACTACGCCACCGAAGCCGCTAATGCTATATTGCTCTGTTTGTATGTATGTGCACTAAGGCGATATATACCGAGTTGGTTTCCAGTCTATCATCCGGTGCGTTCATAGCAGCCATGAAACGATTCACAGCCCGTAGAGGCAAATGTTTAAATATGTACTCCGATAATGGAACTAATTTTGTCAAGGCTAATAAGGAATTGCAGAAGTTTCAAGGACCTTTTTTCGTCTCCATCTTTCAGGAAAGATTTGGAAAACTTTGCAGCCAGTGAACAGTTCCGATGGCATTTCATACCGCCTGGCTCCCCACACTTTGGTGGTCTTTGGGAAGTAAATATAAAATGTTTAAAGTATCATCTCAGACGCATTGGATCAAATTTACTCACCTATGAAGAGGTATGTACCTTGGTGTATCAAATAGAAGCGTGTCTGAATTCAAGGCCTTTAACTGTGTTAAGTAATGACCCTGACGATCCTCTTCCCCTTACACCTGGCCATTTCTTGATTGGTTCTCCACTAGTATCCTTTCCTGAACCCGATTTGAGTGATGTTCCAATGTCTCAGTTAAGAAAATGGGAGAGATTGCAGCATTTCTTGCAGTATCTGAGGAAGAGATGGTCCACTAGCTACTTGAGTGGTCTCCAGCAGCGGCTGAAGTGGAAAACAGTGCAACCTAATATTCCTGTCGACACTGTTGTGCTCGTGAAGGATGAGAACATTCCACCTCTCCAGTGGAAGATGGCGGTGGTGGTAAGGAATTATCCTGGGAAGGATGGACTGGTGAGGACAGTGGACGTGAAAACATCTAGGGGGATGTTAAAGCGTCCTCTAAGCAAATTGGTGCCTCTTCCTACAGAAGAATAGTTGATCTTGACAGATCAAGGGGGCAAGATGGACAGGATTTAGGAAGTGTTGGTTGTTAATGTTGGCAGCATGAACAAATGAATGTATGTAAGACAGTCCTTCATGGCGACGGTTTTAAGTTGAGTCGCATTTTAGATATTCCATTCGTGTTATGTTTGTTACCGGTATTGTAATGCAATTTAAGTGCAATAAACCTAATGATAGCATCCGGTAGAATCAGTGTACATTCTTTTGTAGTTCTTAACGCTACCAGACTAACATTTAAGTTATTTTATACAATATTCATCCATAAAATGTGGGTAGTCTTCTTTCAAGTTTTGGTTTCTACTCATTTTAGGCCTACTTTCGATTTTTGCAAAAAATGAAAGTAGACTTATGAGATCAACACAGGGCGAAAAAAGTGTGTCTGTCTGTGTGTGTATATGTGTGTGCGTGAGACTGTGTGTGTGTGTGTCTGTGTGTGTGTGTGTGAGTGTGTGTACTCTGAATGTCTGTCCCCCCCTATCAATTCGAACACGGTGAATGCGAATTGAACGAAATTTGGTACAAAGGTAGCACTAGCAAAGGACACCTCAGTGTCATGTTTATATCGCCGCCATCTTTACTAAAACTGAATGGCGGCCACTCAAACGTTCAAAACGTAAAATCAAATAACGACTAACCAAATCATCCGATCTCTACCAAATTTGGTAACAACATACCTTCGTATAGGATGCGTCTTGTGACCAAACTACAAGGTCGTCCGCCATACCATTTCAGGATGGCGGCCGTGCGAATTATGCAAACTTTATAATCCATATCATGGGACCCACCAGTTCCGATTATCGAGCCGAGAATCGTTTTAACTGTTCTAAAGGAAGAGGCACGTTCGAAATTAAAAGTTTATTTTGTAATACTATAGTGCAGACGTGATTTTAAAAAGCTGAGCCGATTCAGTAATAAGACAAGATGGCAGCGGATATCTTTTGCCTGACTTATATTTCACTAATTTGAGTATTGCATGCAATATAGCGTACTGATACAAAATAAATAAACTTTGTATGAAATGCTTTATATATAAATAATATACTCCAGTGATGAAATCGTTTAGTATAAATCATTATTTGCTAACACGTTCTATGTAAGTCATTTTAAATAGAACGATATTCGATGACACAATTAGCTCAGTGGTGGGTAGTTGGTCACTAGTCGTGGCCGAGTGAGGTGCGTGTGAGCGCGCTGTGTGACCGCATTGGAAGAGTGTACATTTCCTAATACCGGTGCTTCCGATAGTTCCACGGGTGAACTGACCTTCCGTGTGTCATTCGGACAATACTTTTTCAAGTAGTGTTCCAGATAGGACAACAAAACCAGGAAACCCTGAAAACCCCGCTGAAAATCATGTCCGGATACCAGAGAAAAAACACCGTACGCTGCCAATGGGATAGGCAGAGTTCTCGCGCCACACCAGGAGAAATTCACCGCTGGATTAGCGATACTCTCCGGTTGACTGTCGACCAAGTAGAAGCCATCCAGTTAAATGCACAAGAAAAAACCATGTACATCAAGGTAATCAGCATATCTACTTATCAGAAATTGTTAAATAATTTTGCAGATCCTATTAAATTTCAGTATGACTCAGGCGAAATGACTATTGTTAAGCTCTCCCCAGCGGATTCCAATTTTACCACAGTGCGCATATTTAATGTCCCACTTGAAGTTCCACCTGAAATTTTCAAATCCGTCCTGTCGAAATATGGCACTGTGAGTGAAGTCAGGAAAGAACAATGGTCTTCTGCTTATCAGTTCCCGGTGTATAATGGAATACGCGCAGTCACTATGGAAATCAAACAAGATATCCCCTCCATTGAGACTTTTGGTGGCCATTCTGGCTACCTATCTTATAATGGACAGAAACAGACCTGTTTAATTTGCAATGCTAACACACATCTACGTATCAACTGCCCACAGAAAATGATTCCCCTCGGTATAACTCCTACACAACAACGACGTGTCCAATACTCGGAAGTTGTGACACAGCAAACGTCACATGAACACATGTTTATTGATCAGTCAGCTGGGACAACACCAGCAGTGGCCTCTGATACACACGACGCAGAACTGGTACCTTACACTGACCAGCTCAGCGAGCCACAGAGTGCCCCTGTGCTATCGGCAACCTGTATCGCAGCCTTAGAACCAATTATGCCGCCACTACAGGCTGCCACAGAAATTTTGTCTTCACTGCCCCCACCTTCTCTGGTACCTACCGACTCACTTAAGCAGGTTGATCGGGGATCCGAGAACGTATCTAAAAAGATTAAAACAAATGCCTCGATTGCCGTACCAGCCCAGAAGAATCCAACTGGCTCTACAAACGTTCCCGCAGCTGTGAAAAAGAAACAAAATCTTCATTCTACGTCATCTAGGGACCCACGAACGCTCTCAAACGCTGACAGCCGGCCTATGAATGGCAATCATAAGGAACTATCCCAACCTAATTTGACATAGTGCACCAGGATAATTCTCACCTGTGTCTTCTTTCGAGTCCACCTTCCAGTATGTCTAACACAGCTTTTATACTTCTCTTAATGGCGCAATTTCTCACTGTGGCCACTGTGAATATCAATGTAATAGAATGCCCTTTGAAATTTCAACTGTTGGAGATATTCCTTCGAGATGCAGACATTGACATTGCCTTCATTCAAGAAGTTGCTATACCGTGTTTACCCATATCTGCCTTCTACAAACAATACATCAATACCGGTAATACGAATAGAGGGACCGGATTCCTCATAAGACATGATATCCCACTCGAAGGTGTGCTATGTCATCCATCAGGACGCATAATATCTGGACACATAAACAATACCACCCTGATAAATGTATATGCCCCATCCGGGTCCAATAAACGTGTGGAACGGAAAATGTTCTTTGAACAGAGTATACTGCCTCATCTGCACGACGTTAAGGAAAAACTTATTCTTGCAGGGGATTTCAATTGTATTCAACGCCCAGAGGATTCCACTAGTCCATACAAAGGTGTCAACCCGGCTCTCAGGACCCTTCTTACCTCCCTACACCTCATTGATGCTGTGGATAGTTTAAGGGTGCCCCTGCCCCATTACACCTGTATAAGTCACCACTCCTCATCACGAATTGACCGCATCTACTTTTCACAGGAACTTATCCAGCCTAGACGATATGAAGTGATACCTGCCAGTTTCACTAACCATCATGCTGTCGTATGTACAATCTCTTACCCCCATCCCATATTTCACATAGGAAGAGGTTATTGGAAACTGAATTGCTCGCTGTTACTGGAGGAGGAATGCCAAGATATTTTCAGACAACACTGGACTCGATGGGTCCAACAAAAATGCAAATTTCGCGACTGCGCAGACTGGTGGGATATTTTGGTTAAACCAGGGATCCGCCGCGTCTTTAAGAGCATATCCTACCAACGAGGTCGGGAAAGACGGGATACAGTTTAATTTTACTATCGAGTTCTTCACCAGCAAAGATCTGATGCTGGGGAGCGTATATATGACCAGATTCGGGAAGTTAAAACCAAGCTCCTGTCTCTACAGCAACGAACGCTCGCTCATATAAACGTGGCTTTAAAAGATCGTACAGTGCTCCCAGACGAAAGTGCAAGTGTATACCATATCGCCAAAGGACAACGTGAGCGGCAACGTAAATATATCCACCGCCTCCGCACCAGTACTGGAAGTGTCATCACCTCCCCTGACGCTATACGTAGTGAAATATCACTATTTTATCAACGGTTCTACGCTCAGGCTCCAATTGATCCACAGCAGGTGACCCTATTGCTTTCATCTTGCAGTACCCATCTATCTCCGGACAACAAAACTCGGCTCAGCGCGGATATTAAGGATGAAGAGATTCACTCTGTGGTTAAGCACCTCCCAAACAACCGCTCACCTGGCATTGATGGACTGCCATATGAAATGTATAAACACTTCTGGCCTCTCATTGGCAAAGAATTTTGTCATGTCCTGCGTACCATTCTCCAACGTCGTGCTCTTTGTCAATCACATCACGAGGGTACCATAGTCCTCATACCAAAAACATCCTCTCCCATGGCAGTTGGTGACTTCCGACCAGTTACTCTGCTCTGCAGTGATTATAAAGTCCTTACCAAAGTACTTGCATGCCGATTGAAGACTGTTCTACATGATATCATTGGTGATGAACAATGTTGCAGTATTCCTGGAAGAGCTCTGTTAACAAACTTAGCGATACTACGGGACCTACACCTAAAAGCCGAAATGCTCCCCACTGAGCCAATGAGTTTTCTCACCTTGGATCTTGATAAAGCTTTCGATCGCATCAGTCATGAATACTTGTACATGGTCTTGCAGCACTTTGAATTTCCTGCAATCCTTATTGACTACATTCGTATGATAAATTGTAATGCTACGTCTCGAGTGCTCGCCAACGGTTTTCTTTCCCCTCTGATTCCAATACAACGATCAGTTGGGCAAGGATGTCCCCTCTCCATGCTACTTTTTGTCATTGGCCTTGAACCGTTCATTCGGACTACCCAGGTGAAGCTACAGGGTTACAAACTGTCCACACATGTTTTTGGCATGTGCGCCTATGCTGATGACGTATCCATATTGATCCGCAATAATGAAGACATCTCCCACATCGATAGCGTCCTTCAGCTCTACCATACCGCCTCTGGAGCACAATCGAACCCCCAGAAAACTGCTTTGCTTCCGCTCAATAATAACTCAGTGATTACCCAACAACCCTGGTTCCGGATAGTAAATGAGGTGAAAATTCTTGGCATTACCTGGAAGCAATCGATTCTGGACACGGTGCAAGCAAACTGGACTAAGGTCATTGCCAAAGTTAGGGGAGTGCTGATCCAATTTGGTCAAAGAAACCTCAATATAGTGCAACGGGTCATAGTCCTCAACGTATTTGCGCTCTCTAAAATATGGTATGTCGCACAACTTTTCCCACTTCCCAAAATGTTTGAGAGCCAATTGGCTAAATATATAGGTTGGTTTCTATGGCAAGGATTTTTGTTCCGAGTACAACGGGAACAGTTGTATCTCCCATCCCGGCAAGGCGGGCTAGGGCTAACCGCTCATGGCATGGAATGCCGTGCACTCCTCTGCAAGAACGATATCACCATTCTTTCCCAACATGACACTTTTACGAAAGCGCTATACAAAGATATTCGAAACACAACCCGTGGTTGTGAGAGAGCTTTGCCGAAGATATTTAGGGACCATCAACAGCACCTTCTGGAAACTGTTCGCCAAATGCCTTCAGGGACTGTTCCAACGACGAAAAGTATTTATAACATGTTGCGGCAAGTGGTACACTCCAAACCGCGAATCGAGGCCACCACCCTCTACGTCCATTGGCCCACTGTTTGGAAAAATTTTGGGGCTATGACCATTTCTTCTGCTGTACACTCCCGGGTTTTTATCTTCCTCAACGATCTCATCCCAACCGCTCTACAGCGATATACCATCCGTCTTGAAGCTTACCCATGGTGTACTGTATGTGGTCAAACTGATACGGCGATACACCGCTTCACATCATGCACGCGAGTTGCCTCCACGTGGCTGTGGTGTAAGGGAAACGTATGTCAACTATTAAATGTGCCCACGGATGACCTTGATGACAGGAAGTTGATTCGCTTGTCGGTGACCGCCTTCCCCCAAATTAAACAGACTGCCATTGTGTGGATAATGGGCCAATATGTACACTTCGTGATGGACAATGATCAACATTTCTCATTCCTGGATCTCAGGTATCACCTGCAGAAAGAGCGTTGGAAGCTTAGTGAAAGTGGACAATTGTACGATAAATATGGACACTATCTGGACTTTCTTGTGATGTAATAGTATGGTATTTATCATATCTGAAAATTCTGTAATTCTGTAAAGAGCTAATAAAAAAAGTGGTAGAGCGTTAGCCTATCGCTCAAATGCCTATGGTTCAAACCCGATCAGAGCTAGGTTTTTTGCTTGAAATGTTATATGTTTATTGTTTTGTAATGACTCAGATGTTTTAAAATTAAGCGTTATATTGTGCATATTATGGTGTAAAATATATATTTAATTAAAACATAATTCGCCAGCAGATTTACTCGAGACATCTAGCTGCCAACCTACTTATTAACTTCCAGATTTTATTGAAAAGTTTCTTCTTCTGGCCGCTAGAATGCACTCGCTCTGTTAGGATTATATTGTTCGATATTTCACCACTAGATGTCACGACTAGTTTACGTGGGGCTCCATTGATTACTATACCATTGGCATTCTATGCGCATCGAATTTGAAGAATGACAAGATGATACTACGATGCATTTTTACTTTTTATTTTAAAGGGTTTGTAACAGCCTATTGTGCGTTATTTGAAAATGTTAATTGAGTAAAGAACAAAACGATTTCACATAGTATCTGAACTCTACCGTTGGTGCTAGTTCAGGATATTAATTAATACTTTTATTTCAGCCAAATAGCAATCGAAAATATCCACATAGTTGGTATACACACGTCTCTGTAGGGTCATGGAAAGATTTGTTAATTCAATTAGGGTTGTGAAAGTCATACGCAGCCAGACGTGTAAAGACATGCCTCAACTCAAAGTTAGATGTTGCCCGCGTCAGGCCGATTATGTAATAATAATAATAATAATGTTATTGGTTTTACGTCCCTTTTAACTACTGTTGCTTTTAGAGACGCCGGGGTGCCAGAATTTTGTCCCGAAGGGGATCTTTAACGTGCCAGTAAATCTACTAACACGGCTCCCTCGCATTTGTGCACCCTCAAATGCCAGCTGACTGCGCCAGGATACGAACCTGAAACATACGGTCCAGCAAGCGAGAACGTTACAGCTGAGCCACGCCGCCAGTCCGGTCGATTATGTCTCCAGATCCATAACATTCTTTAGATACTTCTTATCTTTCTTTCTTCAATGATGGTAGCAGTTTTTATCTAGGTTGTGGCGTTTGGTAGAGGTAAATCGTTTCTAAGGTCTTCAACAAAGAATAGTTCTATTATACTCTTTGATAATAACAACGAGTTATAACTATACTCATACATTTAGGAGAAAGTAGGCTATATGTTCTTTACTGAACATCTTGTTCTTTCATGTAAATAGAACCGCTTGGCAGCCATTTGAAAGGAATCGCCTAATTTCTTGGGATCTTCTAGAAATGGTAGTCGAACCACAAACCTTCCTGAAGAGTATCTAATGGTGTCCTGAACAAAATGTGCTTCACATTCCCTTTCATCCCTGGTTCTGGGAGTCAAGTGCAACTCTTCTAGTTCTCAGAATTTCTGGAGTTGAGTATGGATATCAGTGTCAGTTTTGGCAAAGCATGAGACCACCGGCCGCCGTGAAATATATGTGCAGGATGCATCACCCTTGTACCTTCCAGAAAGGATCCAACCAAACTCAGTTTCCTGTAAAACTGGATGATTGAGGTCTCTGGTTAGTTTACCTGGCCGCTGAATGTAAGAACAGACTTCTGTACCGAGTAGAATGTCAATCTTACCAGGCTGAGAGTATGCAGGGTCTGCTAGTGGGAGATGTGTGGGTAAATTCCAGCTTGAAGAATCAATGAAGTGCCCGGGCAAGTCGTCAGTAACCTTGGGAAGCACTAGGCAATCAACTGGCACCGTAAAATTATTTGAGCATGAACTGTTTTCAACAGAGATTGTGTGTTTTGTTTCCGAAGTAGTGTTACCTATGCCTTGAATTGGTACCCTACTGGGCCTTCTACGAAGTTTCAATCGCTGTGCACACGATTCTGAGATGAAGCAGGATTGTGAGCCAGAATCCAGTAAAGCACGACATGTCTGTAGACTACCGTTACTGTCCTTGACCTTCACAAGAGCTGTAGATAAGAGGATTTGTTTACCGGGCATTACCTTTAATGTGCAATAACTAGCAGTCATAGACTCGGATGGTTGACGACAGTCATTGCCACCATTGTTACGGGAAACATTTTGTAGATAATGACGAGGTTCTGATTGTTGTGAAACATCTAGATGAATAAGGGTATGGTGCCACTTAGCACAGGTACGATTAAAACAATTTAAGCAGAGGTTTCTTTGTTTAACAATGTCTCTGCGCTCTTGGACAGAAAGTCGGGCGAAAGCGTGACATGTATTTAATGCATGGGAATGGTTGCAGTAAATACAACTTAAAGCAGTTGGCATATAAGACTGCTTTACTACTGTAGTATGCTTACGGCTGGACGAATCTTGGATCCTGTTACTAGTCAAGTGTTTAGCCTTGTGGGAGGACTAGAATTTATAATTTCAATCGATTTACACTTGGTTTCTAAAAATTCATAAAGTTGTTGAAGCGTAGGAAATGTTTTAGGGTCAAATGTAGATTCATACTCCTTGCGAATTGACATCTCTGTTTTTTCTAAGATCAGTTGAGACATTAACAATTCTTCCAGCGGGACCGTCAACTCAAGGGCCTTAATAGCATTCATGTTACTCATGGCTTGATTTAGCAGAGCACGAAGTTCACTCGCCGAAACTTTATTCATAGAGGGCAAGCTGAGTAATTGTTTCATGTGAGCAGATGCAATTAAACGTGCATTATTGTAGCGAGTACAAATGCTGTCGAATGCTACTTGAAAATTAGCATTTGTGACTGGGAGATTTGCAATGACATTGTGGGCCTCGCCATTTAGTTAGCTGAGTAAATAATGGAATCTTTGTATATTGTCAAGAGATTCATTATTTACAATGAGGCTGACGAATGTGTCGTGAAAGTGTCTGAACTGAGTTACGTCGCCGGCAAATGACGGTAACTTAATTGTAGGGAGCTTAATTAAACGTTTACTGGCACCAGTGCTTGAAGAAGGATGTTGTTCACTTTCCTGCAGGGGCGGATCTAGGGGAGGGCGAGGAGGGCGACCGCCCAAGGCCCCGCGGTCTTGGGGGCCCCGCGCCATGGTTTGTTTTGAATTTAATTAATTAATTAATTATATTTTTCAAACTAATTTATAATTCATATTCCTTTTTTCAGGTTTATATTTCAGTGAAATAATAGGACACTTCAGCCGGGAAAACGGTCGCAAAGTAATATTTTAATATTTCATAGTTTACATAATCTTCTTCAAGGGGACTTGAAGGTTTCTTTCATATTATTAAAAAATGTACTGTAGTGTATTCAGAATATTGTAACTATTCTTTATTTTATTACCGTATTATTACCAAACTATTTTCCATTTGATTTGATTTTTTAAAATTTGCTATTGTTGTGGGCCCCACCTTATCAAATCGTCCAGGGCCCCGCAAGACCTGGATACGCCACTGCTTTCCTGATGACTGTTACATACGCCTGAGCTGGGCATGACTAATGCATTCATTCTAGCTTCCGCGTCAAAGAACATGGTTTCAAAACAGACCCTGTCCTGAGCATGCAGTTCAAAGTCTTCAAACATTTCTAGCTGAGATTGGGCTCCTTCAAATTTATCACGGATGTTGGATAATTCTTTCAGCCTTACTCTTAGACCCTGGATATCAGAGCCTGCAGAAAAATCATCAATGTATTTTACGAGTCGCGTGAGACTGGCTTTCGCAACTGCGCGCGTCAAAATCAACTTTTTTCTATTGTAGCATCCATGGTAAGAGTGATTGGGAATATAAATAATAGGACAGGATAACAGAAAGATAGATAGTATACATAATTGCCAGATCTAGGTACTTAGTCAGTAATCCAAGTCGTAGCCATGCGGTACGTCTGACGAAACTTCATCCAATAAATCCGGTTCCGGATGACCAAAAATGTAGGGTCTAGTATCGGCTACGTCTCCCTGGTAGCTCTTCAAAACAAACATAATCTTTTCTCGATAATAAAGTCGACTGTATTTTATTAACACTGGCGCTATGGCCTGAAAACATGGTGTTGCCATGCTTGCTAAGACACAACACTGGCGCTCAGGCCTGAAACATGGTGTTGCCATGCTTGCTAGCTTCGAGCTTGCTAGAATACTTTCTTCTTTCTACTTGGTACGGTAGTGAGCACAGTAAACTCTTTACCCAATTGCTACTGTGCAGTGGTATGAATCGTAAGGTAACCATCGACTGCCGATAAAAGGCGTAAGACCAGTGAGGACACGAGTATGACGCAACAATGAGAGTTACCAATGAGGAAAACATAGGAACAGAGACGGGGACACAAATGGTATTTGACTTTTCACACCGAAGTGACCCATCTTGGTGACTCACTACACATAGACACACATGACTGGGTCACAAATATGGATCAGGTGAAAGGAATAATCATTCAAAGCCTTAAATCAATGTTGTCGAAAAATGATACTATGCTACTAACCAGCGGAATTGTAGGAGTATGTACTAATGTGGCAACATTTAAAGGAAGTGCATAACCTAAAGCATATAAATCACGCAACATTATGGCACGTTGATAGTCATATTATGGACATTGAAAGAGAATATGATTTAAAGAACCCTCCATCTGTAAACACGAACACAAGGCATCATCACGTCGTTTTATGCGGAATAAATACACCGGCGTTAATGCAGGATTAAAGCGAAGACGAATGATTGTAATGATATGTCGTCGTGTGTATTTACCACCCTGAAACCATGGTTGGCGTAAAATAGTCGGTTGTGTCCCAAAATAAAGTTTGGCCTTAATTTTCGCATAGTTAGTCCACGTGACTAGCCAGTCATGCTGTATCGTCGAACGAATTAGAGAACGCAAATCTGAAATTGGTATGGCTATATTGTAAGCTTTGCCTTTACCATTAGCAGCATATTTGGCGAGTTTATCCGCTATTTCGTTACCCTCAATATGTGAATGGCCGGGTACCCACGTGATAGTGACTTCAAAACCCTCAGTTTGTAAAGTGTACAATTGATGCACTAAATGACATAAAATCAATTATCGGCCTCAAAATCATTTTGAAGTGCTTGCACTACACTCATTGAGTCGGTGCAAATTAAAGAATGACGAATAGCATGTTGTTTAATATAAAAACACGTCATACTGGTCTCCTTTCCCCTTATAGAGCATCTTCAATGTTGACAGTTTCCACGTGGAAGGAACGTCTCCTAATCTGAAACAAAGATTCATTAAATTTGTAAATACCGATAATAGCACGGTACCTGCTGTTTTAATGTGCTCATTGAAGATGTCATCTGGCCCAGACGCTTTTCCGTCCTTCAGAGTCATTAGAGTACTACGAACCTCATCTGGAGTGAACAAGGGGATAGTAGTGCCATCTTGTTCAGATGGTTTCATTTGGAATGCTGTTAAGGTTCCCTTCTTATTTAATATGGCAGTGAAATGTTGCTCCCAAATACCCATGTCAAATTTCCCAACCAATTGAGTTTTCCTGGGTGTTAATGCTAAGTAAGGGTTCGCTTTCGCATTCTCCACCATTTTGGCTGCCTCAAGTTCAATAAAGTCCTTTCGTGTCTTATTGAGTAATTCCTTATAATTCTTCCTCAAAGTGCCATATATATCAAGGTCCTCATGTCTATTGCTTGCTCGCGCTTCGTGAAGGGCATGTAATACTCGTTTTCTCTCGAAATAGCAGGTGTGGTTAAACCAGTTCTGTGATTTTCGTTCGTGAAATAGTGGAACTGATGATTTAATAATGTCCTCAAGGGTAGAGGCGGCAGAATCAAGATCACTGCCCATATTTTTCTACATTAAGTAAGGTCTGAGGATTGTAGTTGGTCTTGGCTACGCCTTCCCATTGAAATCTAGGTAATGCTGGAATGCCGACTGTATGGGAGCAAAGTGCGGTATTTGGTGCGACTAGTTTCGCCTGGTAGAGCACGTCAAGGAGGCGATGACCAGGAAGCAGTTTTCAGCGAGGGTTACCCATTGAACTGTAATAAGTACTACTGGAACAACTCCTCCCATGGCAACCCTCGCTGAAAACTGCTTCCTGGTCATCGCCTCCTTGACGTGCACCAAAAACTGTCATACCATTGAACTCTAGGTTGCAAGTCAGCTGATATGTCGTGATTCTTTTCATATACGTACATACCTCTGTGCAACGTTATATGTATGGTATTTTCCAATAATACGGTAGGTTTACGGTCTACTTTATTTTCGAATTGAGATTTGTAATGAAGAAGCCTATTCTGCGTTCATGGATACGTCTTACATCAAATGTTGACATAATCGGACTAAATAGCATATGATAAATACACGTACGCCATATTATAGGTTATAAGTCATTAGTCACAGAATTATAACCTAGGGCTAGCCATGGGTTACCATGAGAAGAGTTGTTCCAGTAGTACCTACAGTTCAATGGGCCTCCCAGATGACAGATGGGTGGTATTGCCAAATACGGCTTGAGAATTGTAGACGGCGATGCCTACATCAATACTCAGCTGATCTCGGCCTATAATCTTTGATCTCGGCATTTAACAGCTTCTAGGATCGTCCGCCTACAGCAGCACTTCAGTTTACGCACGGAGAGTATATACTAATTTCTTATTTAGCATTTTAGATGGAAAAGGTATTGGCAACAATGAATGTAGTTCGAACAACATAGCCAACCTTCGATCTTCAACGTACAAATACGTTACAATTTCGTTGTTTGTACAATGGACGATAGTTCACGATAGATTCATCCTTACAGCATTCTTGACCGTTAAGGCTACACACAAAGCAAACCAATAATATGTCGCATTACTCCATTTTAATAGCTGTAGTAATGTGTGACTAGTCGGAATGAAGAGTTGCATACCGTTTCCAGTCAACTGAAATAGCTGTTGTCAAAAATAGGCATAATTTTTGTTCATATTTACAGGTGTATTTTCCAGAGTTGGAATCTGACAGTTCGGTGGACAACCGTTGAACTAAAGGCAGCGTTGCCACGTATGCTACTCGCCATCACGTGCGTACTTTCACCCTCCCGTTATTTTCCTCATGCTCATAATATCATTAGCACCGTTATTACATTTATTACAATTTTACTCAGATGGTTTTCAAATATCTTAAACAAAGCAATGCTTAAAACTGTTCGGTTTACACTGTAAAATAAAATAATAGCACGTCAAATTGAGGAGAGGCCTAAAATATTGTAATGAATAGCAATAGCAATATTACGAATAGCCTACTATCATAGAGCAAAAATGTTCCAAGCGAAAACGACAACACGTGATTGTTTCCGTGTTATTTAGCAATATATATCTCCTGTAGAATAAGTTTCAAGGCACAAGAAACACACAAATGTTTTACAAAATTTAGGCCTACGTTCATTGTATAGGCTATTAACTCACCCTTTTGAAGACAGAAGCTAATTACTGGGAAGAGGCTCTATCCCATCCATGTCATCATCATCATCATCCCGGTCCTCTCCGTCACTAGTCTTACTAAATCCAAGAGCAGAGGCAGTACGCTCCTGCGAGCGACTGAATGGAATTAATGGTTCGCCTGATGCTCGGATATTTTCTCCCTCCCTTTCAAAGAAAATCCCGCGCGGCGATAATCATCTTCCTCCCATGGCTTCGAATAGGTACACCTCGACCAGTTCTTGATGTTTCCTGAACTGGATGTATCCTCGGTCTTCCTCTACGAGAAGTCATCCTTAAAAACGTCACCACTCGCAAACAAAAACAAAGCTAACCTTAATCTAATTCACACGAACCTAAGCTTAAACTGACACAAATGTGTTATAAATATAAGTATGAAGTATAAATAAGTATAAATCCTACACGAAAAAGTAATTAACTAATTAATTCAAAACCATTTTAACGCAGCAAGGTCAATGTGTGCACTCTGGAAGCAACCAAACAAGCGACTGTTCAAACGACAAGCACGTGGCCAAAGAGCGTCATTCAAATTGGCAGCGCTGTATGGTTTCCATGGCAACAAGCCTTGCGTGCGATCTAGCCGTCAACTGTTTTTGCATAGTGGCGCCGAAATGTCAGATTCCAACTCTGGATAATACAACTGTAGTGCGATCTTTTTTAATTAATTTCACGAAGCAATCATTTTGTGAAGCTGGCAACGCTGGGTTGGGAAAACAAAAGACACTTTTGCCAACTCAAACTGATTCTCGCTAACTTACGCGGTTTCGTAAACCAGCGAATATATTACATTTGAGGTTTATCAAGAAATAAATATTTGTTATTTTGCGTAATATTATAAATAATTGCAGTAAGCTATTAATTTCTTGGTCGGAGTTTGCCGTCAATGAAGTGGGTCATGTTTTCTGTTTTGTCATGAAATGATTTCCATGAGAATAGGCATTACTTCATCTTATATGTTCCTTGCTCCTTGCATTAATACAAATGTTTGTGTGTGAGGAGAGGTTATGTTTTGTGTTTTTTTCCTGTTATAGTGAGATGTGGATTTCTGCAAGATATTTTCCTCTCTAATGGCATATTTGTCGATTTTATTAATGTGGTTCCAGTCCTAGAATAATTAAATACGATGCATGTCTGTGACTGGTAACTTTTGGGATATCTTGCCCAAATTACATGAATAACCTCTGCATACTTTATTGAAACCTACGGTGAGAGAGCTTCAAGTTAGATCATTGAGAGGAATTCAGGTTTTATTTCTATTTTTTTAAAGCTTTGTTTAGGCAACCAGTATAATGGGTAAACATAAGGACTCGAGAAAGGAGAAGTCCAATTCTTCCAGACATGATAAGGACAGAGAAAAGTATAGAAGTGAATCAGGTTCTTCTGGAAGCAGTAAATACAGAGAACGTTACAGAGGTCGTGAATCTGACGGTGACGATGATCAAGAAAGTGATGAGAAAGAACGTTTGGCGGATTTGCGCGAAAGGGATGAATTTAGTCAGCGGCTAAAAAAGAAAGACCAAGAAAAAACTCGGAATGTTGCTCTTGGTTCTGCGATTGATCGACGTGCTTATGAAGAAGCTGCCAAAAGACTGAAGGTAGAAGCAGAAGATCGCCATAAAATAATTCCTAAACTTCGTATAGAGTCCAGAAGAAAATATCTGTCAAAGAGGAAGGATGACAAAGTTTCTGAGTTAGAAGCAGACATCATTGATGATGAGTTCCTTTTCCAAGAAGATGAACTCACTGAGCGGGAGAGAAGAGAACGGGACCATAAGAAAAATCTTCTTCAGTTGGCCAAGGATCATGAAAAGGCGAGAGAGCTGGAGAAGGTACAGCGCTATCATATGCCACAAGATGCACGAAAAGGGAAAACTGATGAAAAGTATGAGGAAGTGGACGAGCGAGAACGAATGCCACATTATGAGCAACGTAAGTGGGAGGAAGAGCAAATGTCTTCTGCTGTATTTAGGTTTGGAGCTCGTGACGCCAAACAAAAACACGATGACAATAAAGAGTATGACTTGGTTCTCGATGATCAGATTGAGTTTATTCAGGCTCTCACATTGCCTGGCACCAAAGGTGAAAAAGATGAAGAGGAAGTGACAGAAACACAGAGGAAGAGGCTTACCATACAGGAAACTAGACGGAGCCTGCCCATTTTTCCATTTAAAGATGATTTGATAGAAGCAATAAGAAATTACCAGGTGTTGATAATTGATGGGGAGACTGGCTCTGGTAAAACTACTCAAATTCCTCAGTACCTGCATGACGCTGGATTCTCCAAGGATGGGAAGAAGATAGGTTGCACTCAGCCAAGACGTGTGGCGGCGATGAGTGTCTCAGCTCGTGTGGCCGAAGAAATGGGGGTGAAACTTGGCAATGAAGTGGGATACAGCATTCGGTTCGAAGATTGTACTTCCGAACGAACTGTTATAAAGTACATGACGGATGGAACACTGCATCGAGAATTTCTCTCGGAGCCTGATCTTGCTTCATATAGTGTTATGATCATCGATGAAGCTCACGAACGTACCTTGCATACAGACATTTTATTTGGTTTGGTAAAGGATATTGCTCGTTTCCGTCCTGAACTCAAGCTTCTAATTTCTAGTGCAACACTGGATGCTGAGAAATTTTCAGACTTTTTCGATGAGTGCCCAATATTTAGAATTCGAGGACGTTGTTTTCCTGTTGATATCTACTACACAAAAGCCCCAGAAGCTGATTATATTGATGCATGTGTAGTATCAATTCTTCAGATACATGCTACTCAGCCTTTGGGTGACATTCTTGTCTTCCTCACAGGTCAAGAAGAAATTGAAACTTGTCAAGAGCTGCTACAAGAGAGAGTCCGGAGACTAGGTTCCAAAATTAAAGAACTTGTCATTCTTCCAGTGTATTCAAATCTTCCCAGTGATATGCAAGCTAAAATCTTTCTTCCTACCCCTCCTGGTGCTCGGAAAGTGGTGCTAGCAACTAATATTGCCGAAACATCATTAACTATTGACAATATCATTTATGTCATTGATCCGGGATTTTGCAAGCAGAACAACTTCAACTCGAGGACAGGTATGGAGTCCCTTGTTGTGGTGCCCATTTCCAAGGCGTCAGCCAATCAAAGGGCAGGTCGTGCAGGTCGTGTTGCTGCAGGGAAGTGTTTTCGTCTCTATACGGCATGGGCCTACAAGCATGAGCTGGAGGAAAACACGATCCCCGAGATCCAGCGGATAAACTTGGGCAATGCCGTGCTCACTTTGAAAGCTCTAGGGATCAATGACCTGGTTCACTTCGACTTCTTGGATCCTCCTCCTCATGAAACTCTTGTTTTGGCCCTGGAGCAGCTTTATGCTCTGGGCGCACTCAACCATCATGGGGAACTCACCAAGATGGGACGACGTATGGCAGAATTTCCAGTTGATCCAATGATGGCAAAAATGATGTTAGCTTCTGAAAAGTATAAATGTTCAGAAGAGATTTTGACAATTGCTTCAATGTTGTCAGTTAATGGAGCCATATTTTATCGTCCAAAAGATAAGATCATTCACGCGGATACAGCTCGGAAGAATTTCTTTGCAGTGGGTGGTGATCACCTTACTTTACTGAATATTTACAACCAATGGGCAGAAAGTGACTTCTCGACACAGTGGTGCTACGAGAACTTCATCCAGCATCGGTCGATGAAGCGTGCCAGAGATGTCCGTGAACAGCTTGCTGGCCTTATGCAACGGGTCGAAATTGAATTGGTGTCGAACCCTTCGGAATCCATTAACATTCGTAAAGCTATCACGGCAGGCTACTTCTACCACATTGCAAGACTTTCAAAAGGTGGTCATTACAAGACGGTAAAACATCAGCAGACTGTAATGATTCACCCAAACAGCAGCATGTTCGAAGAGTTGCCACGCTGGGTGATATACCATGAACTGGTGTTCACGACCAAAGAGTTTATGCGACAAGTGAGTGAGATCGAAAGTAAATGGTTATTGGAAGTGGCACCTCATTTCTACAAATCTCGGGAGTTGGAAGACTCGACCAACAAGAAGATGCCCAAACAGATTGGGAAGTCTCGTGCTGAACTGGGGGAGCATTAAGTGGCAGCACCTGTGAGTGGTTCCTGCGTGTCAAAAGTGAGTGTACTAGTGGCTTTCTTTTGATCACAAACCAGGCATAAGAAATACACCTTACTTTTGAGTTTTTGTTTGAGTCTTCAGTTCTTGGATTGGTTTTAAGCTGCTCTTGCAGTCCCATCTTTACGTAGTTACTATACCCTACATATGTTTAAAATATTCTAACTTTAGCCTTTCCTTACAGGTCTTGCCCTCCTCCATATCTTTGATAACTTAACCCTAGAATACTAACCTTCCTTTGACATACGTTAAGGCTAACCATTCTTAAATCGTACGACCTCTGATTTTATCAGAAATTAATAAGGCTGAAAAGTTCAAGAACATTATTTATCTGTTGCGAACTTTCATTTTATTAAATATACTGCATATTGACATTAGATCATCAAAAAATTATTTTACATAGTTATTTAAACATCATTATTAGCTGCTGCCCCGGAGGTCCTGGATTCGATTCCCGGCTCTGTCACAAAATTTGAAAAGTGGTATGAGGACTGGAACGGGGTCTACTCGGCCTCGGGTGGCCCAAATGAGTAGAGGGGGTTCGATTCCCACCTCAGCCATCCTCGAAGTGGTTTTCCGTGGTTTCCCATTTCGTCTTCGGGCAAATGCCAGGATGGTCCCTACCGTAAGACCACGGCCGCCTCCTTCCCACTTCGTTGCCGAACCCTCCCATTCTTCCCATCCCTTCATCAGGCCCCTGTTCGCTTGCAGGCGAGGCCGCCTGGGCGTCTTGCTGGTCACATACCCAAGTTGTATCCTCGACCCACAAGCTCCAGGACACTGCCTTCAGTGGCGGTAGAGGTGGGATCCCTCGCTTAGTCCGTGGGAAAAGCCGATCCTGGAGGTTAAAATGAGAGCGGAAAAAAAAGTTAGAATTTATCTACATGTTCATGTGATACTGTCTTAAAATAAGATTTTTGGCACATGAAATGTTTTGAAAATTTTTACTTTTGTATTCAGTGGGTAAGCAAGTATGCACTTTTATATGGATATGAAATATGAAAGCATAAACACACACCACCATGCCTAAACTCACGTTAAAGTTACGATCGCGACTGAGTAACGGCAAACACATACCATCCATGTCTGTTGCTAAATTACAGCATACTGGGGAGTGAGCGAGGAAGGTACTAAGACGCTTGGTGCTATCAAGCGGCCCGAATTTGAAAAATAACCGAAAATGTTTCCTTGATCGTAAAATTTACAAATGGTTAGCATTCCAGGATTAGCCTAAGTCACCTATTTTCAGGGTAGGTCCACCATTAATTCTGAATGAGTCATCACTCTTTTCTTTCTCAATTTCATTTCAATGATATATGATTGTCATACCATATTTCATCTCCTGGAAATCCTGGAAAACTCCTGGATTTTTAATAGGTCTGGAGAATTCCTGGAAAATGGCATTCCCAGTCCGCTCTTAGTTCTTGACGTCATGATATCGCGGATGGGGTAGCAAGGGCCATCTAACTGTCGCTCTGCAAACCCTGTTATTTTTTAACCGGAAATTTACGCGCTGTGTTTTATCTTAAATCATACTCGCGCTGCGGTTCTGGGTGAGCACTCTATCATTAACGAAAGAAATTTCCTCGGGCTACCTGTTTCTGTGTGGGATAAAACGCGATAGTATTTTTGTAAAACATATTGAGTAATAGGCAATTTGACCACAATAAAATTGCAGGCGGCATTCTTTTCTCTCTTTTTTTTTTAAGCGGAAATTTGAGTCACAAAGGCTTTTTTAAAACAACAAATCGTTTGTTTGTAGGCTTGCACATCAATAACGCAATCACCACTAAGTTTTGTCAACATCTGTATAAGTAAACCAAACACAACTGCTTTACTTTGGTCTCGAAGTAGGTAACCGATCAAGTACCCCGCCTCCAGCCCCCCGCCCGAGATTCGCACTTATTTTTAAGTCTGGAAAAATGAGAATCACTGCTGGAAAATTGTTGACCGATTTGAGTGGCCACCTTGTGAAAGGAACCGTCCCGGCATTTGCCTGGTGGTGAAAATGGGAAACCATGAAAACTATTTTCAGGATGGCCGAATTTTACTATATAGGTTATGTCGTGATATAAATTGGGAAGGTGGGCGGGTTATAGACAGGGGAGGAGTGAACTACATCCTTTCCACATGTATTTTGAATCATTACAGAAGGTATTTATGGCTAATATCAGTAGTTTAGTATATTCACCTCTCCTTAACTGTTACCCTTTTTGAAAAGTTTGAAATCATTCATGGTCATGAGTTAACCAAGGTGACTAGATGTGATTCTCTGCTCAAATGGTCATCAAGCTAAACATCTTTGAATAAAGGTCGTAATGACATGATAGTAAGGGAAATGGTTCGCCTAGTCAGTATAATTGAATGGAACTTGGTGCTTTTTTGTTTTACAATACCGGTTATACAGTAGTATTATATGAGTGGGGTTGGCAATGCTGTATTTGTCCATAAATCACGCATGTAATGGTGGACTCAACTGGATTCTTTCTGATCTAAAAAGGGGATGGCAGTTGGGTGAATAATAGACAGCGGAGGAGAAATAAATAAATAAATAATATCGTATGGCCTCGGTGCCGGGTGCAAGCTTTGTTATTTGACACCCAGAGGGTAGCTTGCATGTCGAATTTCGTTGTTCCTTGAAGCACTATGAAAGTCAAGGAGGTTAGATATCTAAGCTCCTTGAACACTATAGCGCTTTCTAGTAGAGAAATGAGGAACTTTGTGTTAGCGGAAACTCCCGAGATTAATTTTGCCATTATGAACACGGCCTACTGAATCCAAATGTTCTTTGACATGCCAACATTGTATGACATGGTACCGTAATTTTTGCCGCCTTTCAAAAATCACTTACCATGGCCAGGAGCGGACCTGCAAGCTTGGGGTTGGTAGTCCGGCACGATAACCACTCACCCACCGTGGCAAGCATCGGAGGAGTAAACATCTATTACTACATCTTCAGTAGTTTAAGACCCCCCCCTCTCACCCCCCACCCCACCTCCCCAGAATTTAGTCTCCTCCAGTGTTACTAACAAGTGTGTATCACAGACTGTTAAAAATTAAAACAGTTCCAAGAAGTAGTTCCGTGACTAACTAAAGAGCCTACTTTTCTTAGAATTTATGAATTAATCTAAAATGTTATGATCTATTATTGTGCCAATTTTGGATGAAATCCATTTGTTAGTATAGCAAGTACATGCATTTAAAAATTGGACTTATCAGAAGGATCAGATAATGTTGGCAGCACTGATGTACATTAGTTACCCCAAATTAATTTAGAATGTTAGGTACTATACTTATGCAACGTTTAGAGCTGTTGGCTTGCATATATTCTGTTTTATAGATATTAGGGTAAAGAGATAGAGAGAGAGTATTTATTTACAGTTGGCAGCCCTGCTGGCTCTTAAGAATACGCATATTAATATGAGTTATGGTACAAAAGTCACATACGAAATTTGGTTGAAATCCATTTGTTAGTATACTGTAGTAGTTACATGCATTTAAAATTTGGACCTATCAACAAGCTTAGAATCATGTTGGCTCTACTGACGTATACTAGGTACTCCCAATTAATGTAGAAGGTCATGTACTGTACGTGTGCAAAGTTTCAAGCTCTTGGTTTGCATACTTTCTGATATATTGGTATTAGGATAAAATAATGGACAGAGCATTTATTAACAGTTGGCAGCCCTGGTTGCTCTTAAGAATACACATAGTCATATGTGTTATTGTACACATAGTACATACGAAATGTGGTTAAAATCCAATTGATAGTGTAGAAGTTACATGCATTTAAAAATTAGACTCATCAGCTGGCTTAGAATCATGTTGGTAACACTGTCATGTATGGCCTCCTGGAAATTAAACTGAAATATTATTATTTATATGTTTGCCAACTTTGGAATAGCTCCCATGCCTACCTTCCAGGATATCCAACATAGACCTCAAATTTCAATTGCGATTTTTCAGCAGTTGGTAGCACTGACATAATTTTCAAATATGGCCTTGAGATATTCCGGCATAGATCTTTACTCGTACCAAATTTGGTTTCCATATCCGCAGCCGTTTAGGAGTTGATAGGGGGGGACAGACAGACACACATTTTCCCGGATCGATCTCATAAGTCTACTTTTTCCTCATTTTTTGCAAAATGAGAAAAGTATGCTAATAATATTATTTTGGAAATTAACTTACTTCCTAATTTGCATTTAACCCAACAATACTAACATACATAAAATTTAAGTGTATGAATAATTTAACTGCTCAGAATTCCCTCTATATCTGTCCCCACCAGCAGTGCTTCCATTGGTCTATGGTGGTGATGTCAATGTCATTCAGTTCTAGAGGCATAATCATGGGGCAAAGAATTGCCTGGAAACTATCCTTGAATTTAACAACATATTGGTTTCTGCATGGCAATAACAAAGAGGTGGGGAATTTGATGTAGATATGTCACATCACTTCAGAGGGATTATAAAAACAATCTCATAAAAACCAGAGACAGTGGAGAGATTACATACTGCTATTTACGTCCAAAGTAACGACATCTGTATTTTTTGTATTTAAGATGGAACTTAGGCGGCTTCGGTGGCGTAGTTGGTAGCACGCTGAGCTTCTATGCCCAAGGTCGTGGGTTCAAACCCGGCCGAAGTTGTCGGATTTTTTAAGAACGTTAAAAACCCCTCAGTATGCCTTCCTTTGAATGGGAAGTAAAGCCGGTGGTCCCATATCATAGATTTATGGAATGTTAAAGAAACTTCCACTAATTACATATGTGTGAAGCTAAATTATATATAGGTTAAACATTTGACTAACGTTCTTAGGTTCCTACGTTCGTCGTCAGGAGCCGACTGTGGATTCATCTGGTAACTAAATTCTGAACTAGATGGTCATTGACGGTGGCGTTTGACGGCAAAAGTAGGAACTACTTGAAAAAATCCAATGTCTGCAGTCCTTACTTGAATTAAAACAGATAGCACACACACTAATACAGTCATACGATTAACACCGATTATCAGACAGATTCTACACACACCCAAAGTACACGGGGCTACATGACCGCGTTGTCGCAGCCCCTAAACTGAGGAACCAACCAAAATGGAACTTAGCGTATTAAACGTCAAAGACCACGGAGGATTCAGTGTTACATCCTCTTCTTCTTCTTCTCCTTCTTCATTTCCCGTGATCTGGGTCGGGGTGTGAATCAAGGACCTGCACCACTCTCGTCCCTCTTCTAGTACATCCTCCACTCTCACTCCTCTTTTCTCAACGCTCTGCCTCACTGCATCCATCCACCTCATCCTCGGCCTTCCCCTTTGGCGCCTTCCCGTGACTTTCTCTTCTCCCATTCGCATCATGTCCATACCATTTTAGTTTACTGATCTCGATTTTGTCTCGTAACTTTGGGAATCCCGTTTTCTCCCTAATTTCCTTGTTTCTGATTTTGTCTCTGCGGGTCTTTCCAATTATACCTCTAAGGAACTTCATCTCTGCTGCCTGGACTCTACTTTCCTCCCGTTTAGTTGTTGTCCACGTGCCTGCTGCATACGTCAATATAGGTGTGTAATATGTTCAAGACAAGATCTTTTTACATTTCTTGGGAACTTCCTGGTTCCACACCATTTCTTGTCATCACCATTGTCTGACTCTTCTCCATACTGATTTTCATTCCATACTCTTCTACATATCATATATATTATTCCAGTAGTCTAGATCCCTCCTGCGGCGCTCACAAGCGACCGATCGTGACAAATGAGCATTCAAATGAAAGAGAATATACATTACCAGTGACGCATTGCACTCTAATTTCATAAATACCTATAATTTCTTTAAAAGATGACTTAAAAAAAACTGTACGAAGTGTGCGATTTGCAGATACTTTTGCTGCAGGAAGATACGCTCCATAATTGCTGTCCACTTCACATTTTGGCCACTGTGGCGCCTGTTTCATGTCATTTTAACATTCTGAGGTCTTTCCTTTATCATTTTGCATGGATTTCAGAAACAGTAAATCAAAGGAATGAGTACTCAAATCATATAATTTCATAAATATCGAATAACCAGTGAGTGTTATGATTCAATTTTCAGTGATTGCTTTTTAAGTTAGGGAACGTAGAACTTGGAATTCTATCTGTGTTCTGTAATCATTTGGTTGAAATAAAAACATAACAACCTTTCTCCTTAAAGTCTCTCATTATAAACCTATTGGGGAAAGTGTGGTTTATGAACGAACATGCGAGATTTCTCGCACGGGTCCGCTAGTGAAACAATATTACAACCATTTAAATAATTGGTGCCTTAGCACAAAGTTCGTAATGTACGTAAATTTAATGTATTATTAGTATGAAGCATCATTTGAATAATGTTAGTATTGTAGGTTAAACTTCATTTCTTAGTACAGTAATTTTTTTGACTGGTTATTTTTATGGCAGTGGCTACGCTGACATGCTAGTTCGAAACATGTACATTCTTTATTAGAAAACATCGTTACCATATGTCAATTGTTTTGACTGGGCCGACCATTTACCTATTAATTTTCTTTTTCTGTTACAGAATGATTTCAAAGTGAGACGTGCAGAAGTAGAGGAGGCCACAGTGCTAACTGTTATTGGGAGATCATGGAGGTGACTTTTTGCAAGCAGAAGACTGGATTCTTAAGGGCAACACAGTCTCAAATGAAATGAGTGTGAGATCTTTGGAGCCGCTGGATCTATACTGTTTATAAATGAGTTTGTGATACACCCTCTGTCTGAAAAGTTCGGTGAATGAGTCTATATTACGAACGGATTCTTGGCTTACCTGATTATCCTTCGAAGTAATCCCTGTGGATGGTTATCACTTATTAGAACGGCTGTACAAGTCCTGGAATAGTCTTCCTGAGGGATAGCGTTCAGTTGGGTCGTCACTTTACGTTGGATGTCCGAAATGTCCGAAACCCTCTGGCCCTTTAGAGCTTTTCAGCGACCCTGGACCCCTATACTCCATACTTTGACGCTTGCCTTCAAGGTCGTACCTCAGGCACCAGGTCTCGTCACCCGTGACGATGGTTTTCAGGACCATTCCATTCCACGGAACATTCACCCTTCTCACTGCCGCCCGTCTATCAGGTGTGTAAGGCAGGTTTCATAAATTCACGTTTCTCTCTCGCTTTCAATTTTGAGTTTTGTCGACCCAAACTGAAGGCTATTCCTAAAGGAGACTATACCAGGAGTTTCCAGGACTTGTTCAGTCATTCTCAGAAGTGCATAATCATCCACGGAGATTACTTGGAAGGACAGTAACGGCTGTGCCCCCGGCCGCCCTTGGCTACTGCGCATAGCAAGGGCACGTCCCCTCCACAACAAAACTTACTTTAACCAGCTGGCGTTCAGTGAAAGAATTACACGTTTAACATAAAGGGTTTCGGTGCTATCATTTTTTTAAATGTTGGCATTATTTTTCGATGACCCTGTATAGCCCATTCACCGAACTTTTCAGACAGAGGGTGTACATAATTACAGTGAAATTGTATATTCCTGACTTTTTGGTGGACTTGGTGAAAGACAAGGAATGTGGGTGCCAATCAGTGTATGTTGGAAGTTTTGAACCTTGGCAGTTGCCTTTGTGCATGCTTGTAACAGACATTGTTTAAATCACTCTAAATTATTGGTGTGACTGTTTTTAATGTTTTATTGTAACCTAAACTATATTTTCTTTTGAAATACCCTGGAGTTTCTAGGATCTCGCCTCAGTCAGTGCAGGTCTGTGTGTAGTGTTACCTGTTGTTGCTAGTTGACACTATGGTTAGATCTGTTGCACGCTCGTGTGGCCGACTTTGAAACAGGGTGGCCACTACTCCTGGAAACCTGGAAATCCTGGAAAACTCCTGGATTTTTAATAGGTCTGGAAAACTCCTGGAAAATGACAAAATATTAGAAAACTCCTGGAAAATAGCCACTGTTAATTAATTATAAAAATCTTTCCATCCACTGCTAAAATTCCCAGTCCGTTCTTAGTCCTCGACGTCATGATATCGCGGATGGGGTAGCAAGGGCCATCTAGCGGTCGGTCTGCAAACCCTGTTTATTTTTAACCGGAAATTTACGCGCCATGTTTTATCTTATATCATACTCCCGCTGCGGTTTTGGGTGAGCACTCTATCGTTAACGAAAGAAATTTCCTCAGGCTACCTGTTTCTGTGTGGGAGAACACGCGATAGTATTTTTGTAAAACATATCGAGTATAGACAACTTGACCGCAATAATATTGCAGGCGTCATTCTTTTCTCTTTTTTAAGCGGATATTTGAGTCAAAAAGGCTTTGTTTTAAACAACAACTTAATCATTTGTGTGTAGGCTTGCGTATCAATAACGCAATCACCACTAATTTTTGTCAACATCTATATAAGTAAACCAAACACAACTGCTTTACTTTGGTCTTGAAGTAGGCTACCGATAAAGTTGCCCCCCGCCTGGGATTCACGCTTAGTTTTAAGTCTGGAAAAATGAGAATTACTCCTGGAAAATTCCTGGAAAACTCCTGGAAAATCGTTGACTGATTTGAGTGGCCACCATGTTGAAAGCTCCATCATCTAGCTGTGATAGTGTTAAACTCGAGGATGTTTTGTGATAGTGGCTATTTTAGGCAAATGCAGATCTTCCTGTTGATGAGTAATATATAACGAATTGCAGCCAATGGCCAAAGCAGGGTATTTTAACTCAACGCCCATAGACTCCCAGCCAGTTCAATTTCAAGTAGTTCCAACTCTGGCTACCAGATGCCACTGTCACTGACACCTAGTGGCAAACGTTGGAACTTGATATAGCGTTTCTAACCAAATATAACCTACAAATTTAGCTACACTACCAATTGTAGTGGTAGGTTCTGTTTTACATGCCATAAATCTATGACATGGAACCGTCAGCTTTACAGGGTGTCTACCTAAACAAACTAACAGATTTCCCCGACAATTCCCTGATTTTTCCAGGCCATAATAAATATATAAGGTGCGTTCAAAAAGTAACGAGTCAGAGACTGAAATGCGCAAACCGGTGACGCCATCAGCTAATCGTGGCGTGTGTAACGAGGTGTGGTTCCGACCAGAGCGTGGAAGGTCACAGCCCGTCGCTAGAGGGCACGTGTGCACGTCACGTGACGATACAAAGCGAGCAGCAGCATGCATCAATCGTCCAACCAAGACCAAGACAGTAGGTCATTCGACATGCTTCCTGGTGTGGTTGAAGACTGTGGGGCACCCATTGGGCACACACTTTCCGCAAGTGCAGTCGTTCCTTCATGATGGTGTGCACACTTCCGGCGCTCAATCCGACCTCGGCGGCTATGGCGTTCACTGTCACTCGGCAGTCCTGGGTAATGAGTGCATCAACCAGCTGGACGTTGTCATCGGTAATGCAGGGGGGTGCCCCAGACCGGGCATCATCGGCTAACGACACCCGTCCTTCCCTGAAGCGCTTGTGCCACGCCTTGACCCTTACAAGGGACATCCAGTGTTCGCCGTACACTTGTGACATTCGGCGATGAATATGCATTCCCCCTACTCCTTCCGCTGTCAGAAACCGAACAACACCTCTTTGATCTTCGGTTGACGCCTCCATTTCACTGTTTGCAATGTGACTGGCAGCGTTGGACAATTGATGCATGCTGCTGCTCGCTTTGTATCGTCACGTGACGTGCACGCGTGCCCTCTAGCGACGGGCTGTGACCTTCCACGCTGTGGTATGATCCACACCTCGTTACACACGCCACTATTACCCGATGTCGTCACCGGTTTGCGCATTCCAGCCTCCGGCTCGTTACTTTTTGAACGCACCTTATGTAAAACAGTGTTTGTTCTTAAAAGAGCATTTCAAAAAGTGCTTGAACAAACAAGGGTAGCACGATGAAGTTGAAAAAGGAAAAACAGAAAAATATATTTTTCCTTATTTTGCCAATTTTTAAATTCTTCACCCAGAAATCTATTGTACTTGCGAGTATTGAAAGTAACTCGTCAATAGTGATGCTCTCAAAAATAATACTGTTTCACAGTGTGCTCAATCTTGCAAGAAATGGGAGCTTACTGATTTAATGTCAGTAAGAACAATCATCACCAAAATATACTTGAATGAGTAATTTCCAATTATTCAACGTAAAACTAAATTCCCTGAGTATTCCCTGTTTTTCATGTTTTCCAGAACAGTAGACACCCTGCTTTACTTCCCCTCCGAAAGAAGGTATACTGAAGGATTTTAACGCTCTTAAAAATCCGACGACTTCGGCCGGTTTTGAACCCCCAATCTTGTGCATAGCGGTTCAGTTTGCTACCGACTAAGCCACCGGAGCCTTTTGTTTATGAATAATAAATAGCTGTTAGTATCAACGTTGTTAAATACAGTAAATAGGGTGTCTACCGGTGCTGAAAATACTGAAATATTGGAAATACTTTGGGAGTGATGAACCAAGTACCAAACTACTTAAATTAGCTTAAGTTCCTTGTGTAATGATGAATAACAATTGTGGATATGATGTCCTAATACAGAGGTTCCCATTAGGAATTTTTCTCGGACCCCCTAATGCAATCGCTATGTAAGTACGGTCACCCCCGCTCCAAAATCTTTTTAGTCAAGACTTCCTAATTCCTAATGGGAACCTCTGTACTAGTTCACAGGAAAGAAGAAAATCTTTATATATTTCATCATGACATAAAAAAATGTACAAAAACCAATATTATCGCTTTTTTTGGATATCATAATGTCAATTATTCAGGTCCGTATTGACGTAACTATAACTTTGAAAGAATAATAAAATTTCCGCCTTTCAATACTATTTATTGCTAATTACTTACAGGGACATGTTTCGAGGGCTAACACTCCCCCTTCATCAGCCTGTCCAACAAAACTTCAAAGGAAAACTTTCCTTGTATAAGCACATACAAATCACATGAAGAATAATGAAAATGTTCTCCAATCCATTATTTACAATTCCTGCTCGACGCTCCAAAGAAGATCCTCTTAATTGATTACTAAGGCCTGAGCACACCAAAACTTCTGAATTGGGCCGGTGCTGCGGGCCTCTGCCCCCACTGCGTCATCGTGGGACCAACTCTAGTCCCCATGTTGCTCCTGGCAAACATCAAGGCGGAGAAAACTTGTGGCCGCGTCACTGAACTGCAGTGCGCTCGGGCGTGAACAAAAACAAACCAAATGGGCCTTGCGAAGACTCTTACAGTTGAGTGTCAGTGAAGTGCTTGGGAAGGGGTGGCGGTTAGGGTTGGGGGAGGTGGGAGGCTAAGGAAATGAGAATAGTGAGGTTTGTTGACGCGCTGTGTATTGCTATTATGGTGATTGATTACTACGTAGAATGAGAGGTGTCAATCTTTAGTATGTTTTGAAAAATGATGGGTATGAATAGTGGAATATAGCGGGAATTTTATCTGTTACTATATAATTCGTCTATTAATGTTCTGTATAAAATGCTGGTTTCAAATAGTATTTCATTAAGATTGTGTGAAGGGTTAAATCTCTGTGCTTTATCAATTTCTATTTGTTCCAGAACATTCATGAGCGTGCCTGTATTTTCTTGATGTAAAATTCCTAAATCATTATCTATGGTTGTGAATTTATGTCCAGATTCTGCCATATGGTTGCCCATCGCTGAAAATTTATTTTGATGGCATTGACATGTTCCAAAAATCTGGTGTTGAACCCTCTCCCTCAGCTGTAGTGGAGTATAAACCGCTCGTCTCCATAACCTCAGCAAGTGCACTCGTCACACTGTGTCATGGTTCGTCTGTTGAAACAGTGCGCTATGCCATCAAATTTTGTGTTAGGCTCGGCAAAACCGGGAAAGAGACTCACGATACTTCCTTCGGAGGGGATGTAAAGCTGGCAGTCCCATGTCATAGATTCATGTCATGTTAAAGAACCTTCCAGTAATTACACCTGTGTGAAGCTAAATTGTATAGGTTAGGAATGTAAACAACGCTCTTAGGTTTCTACGTTCGTTGCCAAGAGCCGACTGCGGTGGCGTCTAGTAGCTAAGTTCTGAACTAGGCCTAGTAATCGTTGACGGTGGCGTTTGGCGGCAAAAGTAGGAACTATTTGAAAAATTCAAAGTTGCAGTCCTTACTTGAATTAAAAAACAAATACACACACTAATACAGCCATTACAATTAACACCGGTTATCAGACAGATTCTACACACACCCAAAGTGCACGGGGCTACATGACCGCGTTGTTGCGGCCCCTAAACTGAGGAACCAACCAGACTCACAATATGATCAAGACGGCTTACGGTGATAATGTCATGGGCAGATTGAGTGTTCTTGACTGACACAAGCTGTTTCGGGAGGGGAGAGAGGAAGTTGAAGACGACGCACGTTCAGGGCGACCTTCGAGCACCAAAACGGATGAAAATGTGGCAAGAATGAAGAATTTTTTGCACAATGACTGCAGAGTTAGGTTTTTACGTGGAGATCCTTAAAAGGCTGAGAAATCGTATCGTCCGTGTCCGCACAGCGGCTCCATCACGTCAATGTGCCGCGCCACACAGCCTTTCACGTGCTGGTGTACCTGGTCCAACGCAACCTTGCCTCAGCCACCCTACAGTCCCGACATTGCCCCAGCAGACTTCCTCTTTCCCCACATCAAAACCACCCTAAAAGGACATCGTCACGGCCCCGTGGAAGCTTTGCAATAGACCGTGACGAGGGAGCTTGGTCTCACTACTTTCAGGACACACCCTGTGCATGTTACCCTGGCAAAAATATGAAGGGGCAGTAAAGCTGTGTTCAACGGTTTAGAGAAAAACTTTTAATGTGGTATCTGTGGCAATAAGGAAAAGGAAGGCGGCAGATTCGAAACAAATTCTAAGGTGGTATTTACTATAAGTGATACTATGAAGGAAATAAGGTGGCAAATTAAGAACAATTTCTAAGGTGGTATTTAGTTGGCACTACAAGGAAATAGTGGCAAAAATATTAAGGGGCAGTTTGGACAAGGGAGCAGTAGGGTAAAGCAACACATAGGTGTTTAGGTGGCAGTAAGTATTAAGATGTCATTTAAGTGGCACTTAGTTGCAATAAAAACTAACAGTTTTTCGGTCCCATTTAGCAAGAATATTACTGTCCCTAGTTTACGAGAAAGATTGCCACCTCTCTCATGCCGTTTAGTGGGAATCTCGTATTCCCTGCTAAAAGGGAAAAAAAAAGGTAGTTCATGAGGATTTTTGGTGTGTGTCTTGACCAGCGGTTGGAAACTGCTCAAGATGATGTCTTGAACTGCAGCAAAATTTACTGACCCAGAAAAATTCAAACAAATTGTTAATCTTTGGTGCATATATTCCTTGATCTGCTGTGGAAATCCTTCTGTGTTCACTGCAAGAACCTTAATCTCTGCCTTGTAACGCATCTTCTCAACAAACTGACATGGTACTTCCAGATAGAAAGGTTACTGGCAGTTTTAAAACTAATGTAATTTCATTATGGCCTGATACCCCATTATACTACTGGCTTCGGTGGCTTAGCTTGTAGCATGCTGAACTGCTGTGCCAAAGATAGCGGGTTCAAACCCGGCCGAAGTCGTTGAATTTTTTAAGAGCGTTAAAATCATTCATTATGCCTTCCTTTGGAGGGGAAGTAAAGCGGCGGTCCCATGTCATAGATATATGGAATGTAAAAGATCCTTCCGCAGACTAAACTTGTGTGAAGCTAAATTTCTAGGTTAGATTTCGTTGGAACCCTCTATCAAAATTCCAACGTTCACCCCTAGGTATCATTGACATCTGGTAGCGAAAGTTGGAACTACCAGAAACTGAACGGAACTTATAGCTCAAGATCCGCTAGAAGCGGCTACAGCCTCTGGTGAGCCAAACATGTCCTCGGACACTCCCGGCATAAAAGCCATACGATAAATAAATAAACCCCATTATACTTGGATTCTACCTAATTACCTCTTCCCTCCAGGGGCTCACATCTAGTGGGACGTGGGTTGGCGACCACGGGACCCCAGCTGAGTCCGGCATTGCTTCCACTTACTTGTGCCGGGCTCCTCTCTGTCTTCTTTCCTGTCGACCTCCCTTGGTCAACTCTTGTTCTTTTCCGACCCCGACGGTATTAGGGTATCCGAGGCCCAGGGAATCTTTCACTTTCCCGCCTTAATTGGCCCTTGTCTCATCTTTCCTGATCTCTCCTTCTTCGAGGGGTCAGACCTCTCCCTTTCTTTCCATTATATTTCCTTTTCTCTTTAAGATTCCTGCACTGTTTTTGTTAATTGCTCCCCCCATGTATCTAAATTCCCCTTAGCAAATCTTTTGCATCTACACTCCATTTTGTAGGTATTTTCAATCTATGTTGCATTTTGTGAGTCTTTTCGATCTAAATTGCACTTTGCGAGTATTTTCAACCTCAATTGCATTTTGTCAGGATTGACAATCTAAATTGCTTTTTAGTAAGTCTTTCAATATAGGGTCTGGGACTTTCGTGAGTATTTTGAATTTCAATTGCATTTTGTAAGTATTTCAACCTAAACCGTTTTTTGCAAGTATTTTCAATCTAAATTGCATTTTGTAAGTATTGTCCATCCAAATGAGTAGTTTGAATCTACCATGCACTTTGTGAGTATTTTGGATCTGAAATGTGCATTTTTCAATCTGAATTGCATTGTGTACTTACAATTTCAATTGCATTTTGTACGTATTTTCAATATCATTTGCATTTTGTAAGTATTTTGAATTTCAATTGCATTTTGTAAGTATTTCGACTCTACATTGCATTTTGTACGTATTTTGAATCTAAACTACATTTTGTGTGTATTTTTCACTCTATTCCTTTTGTGAATATATTCCTTCTCACTTCCCTTTTGTAAGTATTACCACTCTCCATTTTGTGATTCGTTTCAATCTGAGTTACATTTTGTAAGTATTTTCAGTCTCACTTAATTTTCGTTCTGGTTTCCATTTCATGTCATTTTTGCTATCTTAACACCCTTCTAAAAGGCCAATCTTTTGCTTGATTACCACCTTGCTTATCTGATGTTGACAATTGGGAGACCTTAGCCCTTAATCGTTCATCCTGGAGATAACTAGACCATCTCATGCTACTTTTTGAAGTAAACCGCCGACGAACAGTGAATGATATAACGCAGTGTAAGAGCAGTACAGGGATAGGAGGATGATCTACAATCTATACAGAAACCAGACAGCAGTCATTCGAGCTGAAGGACATGAGAGAGAAGCTGGTATTCAGAAAGGTGTAAGGCAAGGATGCAACTTATCACCCATACTTAACAATCTTTACATTGGACAAGCAATGAAGGAAATAGGAGAAAAATTTAAAATTGGAGTGAAGATTCAAGGAGAAATAATTTCAACTCTGAGATTTACCGATGACATCGTCAACTTGGCCGACACGCCTGAGGATTTGAATGAGTTTTTGAATGGTATGGACTCTGTCTTGAGGAAAGAATTCATGATGAAAATTAATAAATGTAAAACAAAAATATTGGAATGCAGCCGGAATAAATCAGAAACCTCTATGGACATCAAATTGGCAGGGGAAAAACTAAAGGAAGTAGGAGACTACTGTTACTTATGAAGCAAAATAACCAGTGATGGACGAAGCAAAGAGTATATAAAAAGTAGGTTGGCTCAGGCAAGGAAAGCATTTCTGAAAAGAAGGAATCTGTTGACATCGATATAGGTATTAGGAAGTCATTTTTGAAAGCCTTTGTCTGGAGCGTGGCGCTCTATGGAAGTGAAACTTGGACGATTGGTACAGCAAGAAAGAGGAGAATTGAAGCGTTTGGAATGTGGTGTTACAGGAGAATGATGAAGATCAGATGGGTTGATAGTGTTACAAACGAAGAGGTATTAAGACGAGTGGGGGAGGAGAGCTGTTTCCGGGGACTGCTAATGAAGAGAAGAGATAGGTTGGTAGGACACATACTAAGACCCCAGGAATAGCAAGCTTAGTTATGGAAGGATCGAGGACAAGAACTGTAGGGGTAGACCAAGGTTAAACAGATTGCCTCGGATGTAAGGTGTGGTAGCTATGTAGAGATGAAACGATTAGCTCAGGACAGGGAGAGCTGCATCAAACCAGTCAAAAGACTGAAGACTCAAACAACAAGAAGGAAAATGAAATCCTGAGAACGTGCTTACTCCTCCTGGAACTACTCGTCTTCATTACGGCAAGGTGTGTCACTGAAGGTCAACCTACTCGATTACAAGTGTTTGCTAGGATTTTCCTTGTAACTGCCACCTTATTCCTTAATATATTTGCCAGGGTAGGATTTGTTTGCGAGTGTGCAGGGTGGCTGGGAAGTAACTAGGTATTTTTAAATGGCTGTTAAGTGTCTAATATTGATGGAATAATATTGGAAATAGCGGAAACATACAGAACATTCAATAGGATAGTATTTTTCATGCCGCGCAGTACCGACGGTGGGCGCGAGAGGCGGTACCCTCAACAATAACAAAGATGGCCGATCGCCTGTCAGTATGAGAACGAGCACGGATTGCTTCGCTCTATGAGGTGTGGAATTCGATCGTTCTTTGTCAATCGGCACAATTGCCATTACTGGGTGTCACAGGATCCTGGAGTTACGGTGGAGAAGATGCGGTCTCTTCCAAAAGTGACCCTGTTCAGGGGAGTAACGGCTACAAATGGCATTGGCCCATATCTCCTGCGTGACACAATAACTGGGAACGCTACCTTCAAATGCTTCATGGCCCACGATATCTTGTAGGGAAAATACCACCGACATTATCTTCATGCGCAGCGCCTCACTTTGCAAATGTCGTGCGGAACTGGTAGGATGAGAAGTTTCCAGGACGTTGACTGGGGAGACGTGCATCTCATGAATGGCCTGCAAGAAGTCCAGAACCGACACCCTGTGACTTCTTTTTATGGGGCTGGGCAAAAGAGGAGGTGTACCCAACGAAACCTCGCATTTTGGACGAATTGGAAGCACGGATTCGGGATGTTCTTACCAACGTCCCACACAACTTCCTCCAGAAAGCTATGGATTCCATTCCAGGTCGTTGGAGGAGATTGGTCGACTCTACAGGTGCCTACATCAAAATGTAATGGAATTGTATAGTATGCAATCATATTCCCATATAACAGTGTACATACTGTATTCATTTCAAATAAATAACTCTGCAAACATAATGGTATACGTCATTTTCAATACCTAGTTACTTCCCGCCCACCCTGTACATTAAATATTTACCGTTGGCCTGTGATGGTTAAGTTCTAGTGGGAGACAAATTATTGTTCAGTGTCATTACCGTCAATCTGTAATGGGTTCATAACAGACGATGCTTCTGTGATGAGTTTGTGGTTCAACTATAAGGTGCGTTCAAAAAGTAACGAGCCGGAGGCTGGAATGCGCAAACCGGTAACGACATCGGCTAATCGTGGCGTGTGTAACGAGGTGTGGTTCAGACCAGAGGGTGGAAGGTCACAGCCTGTCGCTAGAGGATACGCGTGCACGTCATGTGACGATAAAAAGCGAGCAGCCGCATGCATCAATCGTCCAACCAAGACAGTAGACCATTCGACATGCTTCCTGGTATGGTTGAAGACTGTGGTGCACCCATTGGGCACACACGTTCCGCAAGTGCAGTCGTTCCTTCATGATGGTGTGCACACCTGCGAAGCTCAATCCGACCACAGCGGCTATGGCATTCACTCTCTGGCCATCCAGGGTAATGAGTGCATCAACCAGCTGGACGTTGTCATCGATAATACAGGGGTGTGCCCCAGACCGGGCATCATCGGCTAACGGCACCCGTCCTTCCCTGAAGCGCTTGTGCCACGCCTTGACCCTTGCAAGGGACATGCAGTGTTTGCCGTACACTTGTGACATTCAGCGATGAATTTTCGTTCTCCCTACTCCTTTCGCTGTCAGAACCGAACAACACCTCTTTGCTCTTCGTTTGATGCCTCCAAGTCACTGTTTGCAATGCGACTGGCAGCGTTGGACAATTGAGCATGCTGCTGCTCACTTTGTATCGTCACGTGACGTGCACGCGTGCCCTCTAGTGATGGGCTGTGACCTTCCACGCTCTGGTCAGAACCACACCTCGTTACACACGCCACAATTAGCAGATGTCATCACCGGTTCGCAAATTACAGCCCCCGGCTCGTTACTTTTTGAACGCACCTTATATATTTTACTCACGATGTGTATTGGGTGCTACTGTCGAGAGTGTGCCTGGGGTCAGCTGTATTTTACGATACAAATAAAAATCCTGTTTTTCTTTGTAGATCCTAATTTTGGGTACCCGGTGTCATATACTCCAGTAATCCCAAAATAAATTACTCGCTGGTAATGGAAACTGGTTAACAAAATAATGCTAAAAGAAGTCGTTCCTAGTTGTGTAAACCTAGTTAGTTATTGTTGTTTAAAGGGGTGGAACTACGAGGTCATCTGCCCCTAAATTATGTCAACCTCATCAACCATTGGACATGTCTCTATGATGCATTCGAAGTGCATTTACCCATTTAACAGTACTGGAGATGGGACGTATTAATGGTCTGTACACAGCTGTATGGTTCTATCGGCAAATCGCCCACTAGCTAAGCCATTCTGTTTATGCAGAATGAGAGCATTGAACGTCTGAGGTTGCCCTCACATGCTCATATACCAGGAGAGACGAATGGACGTGTTCATGTCTGGAGACCTCGTAGTGCACACCTCAATCCAGCATTTTCTGTGGCACATTACACTGCTGGCGTGATGGTCTGTGGGGGTGCGGTGGGCATCACACGTGACAGTGCACCGGGGCCATATCACCAAACATCTCCCAATCACATGTCTAGAGCCCTGTGGCATTACAATAATATTTTTAATTAGATAACGTATTAAGGGGGGACCTACCTACACCTATAAGGATCCAAATTTGCCATTTTTCTATTTTTTTTCTATGTTAATTGATCCTTCCTCTTCAAATCACTGCAACAATATTTCTTTGATATGTATAATACTTTTAAGTTATAACCAAAAACGTGCAGAGCTCTCACCAAGGTTTTAGAAGTTTTCCTACACATTGGCAACTTTGTTGCTAGTTAACCGAAACTTCGGATTTTCAAATCCGTTTCCTTAGTAACTGCCAGAGTTTTCAAGATAATGAAGTAAAATTTAGTATTCTTATAGGGAAGAACAAAAGCCTCCGTGGCTTAGGCGGCAGAACGCCGGCCTCTCACCGCTGGGTCCGTGGTTCAAATCCCGGTCACTCCATGTGAGATCTGTGCTGGACAAAACGGAGGCAGACAGGTTTTTCTCCGGGTACTCCGGTTTTCCCTGTCAAAATTTCATTCCAGCAACACTCTCCACTATCATTTCATTTCATCTGTCATTCATTTAATCATTGCCCCAGAGGAGTGCGTCAGGCCTCGGCAGCCGGCACAGTCCATATCCTCGCCGCTAGATGGGGGCTTCATTCATTCCATTCCTGACCCGGTCGGAGACTGGAAGCAGGCTGTGGATTTTCATTTTCATAGGGAAGAACAATATGACCTAGAACTGTTGCTGTACATGTCATAGTGTCTGTTATATATATATACAGTGAAAAGACTTGTACTTCAATATAAGCTTTTGAAAATAATAATTTTTCTTTATAGATTCCAATGATTCTAGGTCAATCTCTGTCTACTGTATTAGTAAATACAATGAAAAAAGAATTTTTGAAAAACAATGATATTTGTGTAAAATATTTTGGGAACGGTGAAACAGTGCACAATATGCAGCCGCCATTTTAAATGCCTAATTTACTAAAACGCATTCGCAGTATGACTTGTAAATACACGAACATATTGGCAGACCAAATTACAATTCTTTAGTACTTTCTGATGCTGAGGAATAAAAAAGTGAAATATACATGATTTTTGGATCCTTAAAGGTGTAGGTCCCCCTTAAAGCAACATATTTAGACATTTGAGGTAAAAGTCGTTCCCTTAAGCTTTGTAGGTCAAGTCATCATCATCTTGCACAGTTTCCAGCCACTGGCCGGGTCTGTTTGGAACACAAGCCTCTCCAACGTCTTCTATCTTCCCACCATCTCTCAGCCTCCACCCTTGTCCAGTCTTCTCCTCTCTTCTTCACGCTTTCTTCCACCCCCTTCAGCCACCTGTCTCTCGGTCTCTTTCCTTCCCACTTCGTCTCGTGTACTCTCCTGGGTATCCTCTTCTCCTCCATACGTTTTACATGTCCAAACCATCTAAGTCTAGATTTCTCTATATCATCCTGTAATGGTTCCTCCTCCATTAATTCTCTGGTCCTCTCATTTCTTATTCTGTCCATCTTTGTAGCTCCAATACTGCTTCTCAAGAACCTCATCTCACTGGCCTGTATTTTGCTCTTCTCCCTTCCTTTCGTAACCCAGGTCTCCGAGGCATACGTCAGGATAGGGACATAGTACGTCCGATATATGATGTTTTTGCTGTTCTGAGGGACATCCTTGCTCCATAACATGCTTCTCACACTCCTCCGAAATGCTTCTGCCTGCCTCCCCCGCTCATTTATTTCTCTATCGTTTCTTCCATTATCTTGTATCAGGCTTCCCAAATACTTGAAACTCTCCACTTACTTCAGCTGTTCCCCACCAATTGTTATTCCCCTTGTGGTTCTTTCCTTCTTCCTTGTTGTGATCACCATCTCACTCTTATTTATGCTAAATTTCATCCCATATCCTTGTATTATTCCTTCCCACACGTCCAACTGTTCCTGTACCTCCTCCTTGTTTCCCCAAATCATCAGCAAACACCATTGCTTTTATCTTTCCTTCCCCAATTACTTGTGCCACTCGGGTCATTATGTCATCCATCACCACAATGAAAAGTAACGGTGACAGTGCACTTCCTTGTTTCAAGCCGTTTCTCTGTTCCAACCAGTCTGATCTCTCTCCTCCCACTTTCGCACAGCTCATGCTTCCCTTGAACATCTCCTTTATCCTCTTTATAGTCCATTTTTCTACTCCTCTATCCTCCAGGGACTTCCATACTTTGTTTCTGCATACACTGTCATATGCTTTCTCAATGTCCAGGAAGGCCATCAGTAGATCTGTTCCATTCTCATAGTGCTGTTCTTGTAACTGCCTTACAGCAAAAATCAGATCCACTGTGGACCTTCTTGCTCTGAAGCCATGTTGTTCTCCCCTCATCCCTCCTTCTATCCTTGTCCTAATTCTCTTTTCCAAAACTTTCTACAAGATCTTTGCACCATGACTCATCAGTGTTATTCCCCGATAGTTTCTGCAATCTGTTCTACTACCTTTCTTGAAGATCGGGACAATTATTCCTTTTTTCCAGTCCTCTGGGGTCTTCCTTTCCTTCCATGCTGTCCTCATCACTCGGTACAACCACTGTATCCCCACCTCTCCTGCTGCTCTCACCATCTCCACGCTCAACTCGTCCACACCCGGTGCCTTCCCTCCTTTCATTTTGTTCACTGCATCTTCCACTTCTTTCCATGTTAAGTCCTTTTCTGTTTGCAGTTCATCTTCCTCTTCCCCGATTTCTTCCTCCTCACCATCTTTTCCATTTGGGTTCAGAAGTTCTTCAAAATATTCTTTCCACATTTTCTTCAGTTCTTCTCTATTTTCTATCTCTTGTCCCCTTTTGTTCACCATTCTAACATAATCCGTAGGATCCTTCCGCCTCTTATTTTTTACCATCCCATACAGGACCTTTTTTTGTACCTTCACTATCCTCCTTCATCATCTTTGTCCACTCTTCCATCCACTTTCTTCTCTCCTCAGACACTACTCTCTTCGCCTCCTTCTTTCTTTCCTGGTACTTTTCCCTTGTCTCTACCGTCCTATTTTGATACCACCTCCTAAAGGCTCTATTCTTTTCCCTTACTATATCTTTTGTCTTCTCATTCCACCATGGTGTTTCCTTCCACCTCTTCTTACTACTTGTCCTCCCACATACTGATTCTGCTGCACCTACTAGTGTCTTCTTAAATCTAGCCCATTCCTCTTCCACCCCTCTTTCTTCATCTGTTGGAATTCCTTCCTTTACCATTTTGAGGTACTCGACCCTTCTATCTCCTTCTTTCAGTTTCCATATCCTTATACGTCTTTCCTGGTTCTCAGTCCCTTTCTTCTCCTTACTCCCTCTCAGGTTCATTACCAGCAATCGATGGTCACTATCCAAGTTCTCCGATGGTATAACCTTGATGTCCGTGATGTTCTTATTTAGTTCTCTCTCATACAGTATATAGTCGACCACCGACTTCCTGGTCAAGTCATGTAGGTCATGTGCTATGTTTAAAATGAATGTTACACCGCCAGAACTGCAACCCTTTCCAGATCGGAGTGTTATTTATGCTTGATGACATAATTTGAATGAGATTAGCTTAACCTTTTCACTGCTAATATTGTGAGAGACTATCAAACCCCTCCATGCTGAATAATTTTTTTAAAATATGTTATTCAGATGAAGTTGCCGACGAGATATCTCGGGCGCAGCAAGGACGTGACATTCTACCGCACCTGAGATATCTCGGGCATAGCAGTGTAAAGGTTAAATCATCATCTTACATTTGTCTTGAAAAGAAAAAACATAACAGAAATATATATTTCATAAACATCCGGGTCCTAGGAATGATATTCAATAAGTTGGGATAGTATTCTAAAACTATCCGCAAATTTACTCCAAACATTTTCCACAGCTTATCTGCTATCCGCACAGCCATACAAACTATACCACCTGGGAGTGGACAAGATCTTGAGAACGAATTGCAGCAGACATGTCACTGAAAAAAGGAGATAGAAGGGTCGAGTACCTCAAAATGGTAAAGGAAGGAATTCCAACAGATGAGGAAAGAGGGGTGGAAGAGGAATGGGCTAGATTTAAGAAGACACTAGTAGGTGCAGCAGAATCGGTATGTGGGAGGACAAGTAGTAAGAAGAGGTGGAAGGAAACACCATGGTGGAATGAGAAGACAAAAGATATAGTAAGGGAAAAGAATAGAACCTTTAGGAGGTGGTATCAAAATAGGACGGTAGAGACAAGGGAAGAGTACCAGGAAAGAAAGGAGGCAAAGAGAGTAGTGGCTGAGGAGAGAAGAAAGTGGATGGAAGAGTGGACAAAGATGATGAAGGGGGATAGTGAAGGTACAAAAAAGGTCCTGTATGGGATGGTAAAAAATAAGAGGAGGAAGGATCCTACGGATTATGTTAGAATTGTGGGAGTTACTTCCTCCATTTTTGGTCTGTATTGACTTTGATGATTTATAGCAACTTGTCCTCCCACATACTGCTTCTGCTGCACCTACTAGTTTCTTCTTAAATCTAGCCCATTCCTCTTCCACACCTCTTTCTTCATCTGTTGGAATAACATTTTTTGCTATAAATTATGTTAGAATGGTGAACAAATGGGGACAAGAGATAGAAAATAGGGAAGAACTGACGAATAAGTGGAAAGAATATTTTGAAGAACTTCTGAATCCAAATGGAAACCACGGGGAAGAGGAAGATGAACTGCAAACAGAAAAGGACTTAACGTGGAAAGAAGTGGAAGATGAAAGGAGGGAAGGCACCGGGTGTGGATGAGTTGAGTATGGAGATGGTGAGAGCAGCAGGAGAGGTGGGGATGCAATGGTTGTACAGAGTGATGAAGACAGCATGGAAGGAAAGGAAGACCCCAGAGGACTGGAAAAAGGGAATAATTGTCCTGATCTTCAAGAAAGGTAGTAGAACAGAATGCAGAAACTATCGGGGAATAAAACTGATGAGTCATTATGCAAAGATGTTTGAGAAAGTTTTGGAAAGGAGAATTAGGACAAGGATAGAAGGAGGGATGAGGGAAGAACAACATGTCATCAGAGCAGGAAGGTCCACAGTGGATTTGATTTTTGCTGTAAGGCAGTTACAAGAACAGCACTATGAGTATGGAACAGATCTACTGATGGCCTTCCTGGACATTGAGAAAGCATATGACAGTGTATGCAGAAACAAAGTATGGAGGATAGAGGAGTAGAAAAATGGACTATAAGGAGGATAAAGGAGATGTACAAGGGAAGCGTGAGCTGTGTGAAAGTGGGAGGAGAGAGATCGGACTGGTTGGAACAGAGAAACGGCCTGAAACAAGGAAGTACACTGTCACCGTTACTTTTCATTGTGGTGATGGATGACATAATGACCCGAGTGGCACAAGTAATTGGGGAAGGAAAGATGAAAGCAATGGTGTTTGCAGATGATTTGCGGAAACAAGGAGGAGGAGGTACAGGAACAGTTGGACGTGTGGGAAGGAATAATACAAGGATATGGGATGAAATTTAGCATAAATAAGAGTGAGATGGTGATCACAACAAGGAAGAAAGAAAGAACCACAACCGGAATAACAATTGGTGGGGAACAGCTGAAGAAAGTGGAGAGTTTCAAGTATCTGGGAAGCCTGATACAAGAGAATGGCAGAAATGATAGAGAAATAAATGAGCGGGGCAGACAGGCAGAAGCATTCTGGAGGAGTGTGAGAAGAATGTTATGGAGCAAAGATGTCCCTCAGAACAGCAAAAAGATCATATATCGGACGTACTATGTCCCTATTCTGATGTATGCCTCGGAGACCTGGGTTATGAAAGGAAGGGAGAAGAGCAAAATTCAGGCCAGTGAGATGAGGTTCTTGAGAAGCAGTATTGGAGCTACAAAGATGGACAGAATAAGAAATGAGAGGACCAGAGAATTAATGAAGGAGGAACCATTACAGGATGGTATAGAGAAATCTAGACTTAGATGGTATGGACATGTAAAACGAATGGAGGAGAAGAGGATACCCAGGAGGATACACGAGACAAAGTGGGAAGGAAAGAGACCGATAGACAAGTGGCTGAAGGGGGTGGAAGAAAGCGTGAAGAAGAGAGGAGAAGACTGGACAAGGGTGGAGGCTGGGAGATGGTGGGAAGACGTTGGAGAGGCTTGTGTTCCAAACAGACCCGGCCAGTGGCTGGAAACTGTGCAAGATGATGATGATGTCACAGGATACCATACGAACCCTGGACCAACAGGATACTAGAGTCTCCATGTAGGCTAAACCTTATCGCTGCAGCCACAACCCACGAGCTTCAGGAAGCAAAACCCAGCTGAGTGTTTGTGTTCCTGAGGTACGAGAGACGCGCTCTTCCCTAGGATCTTGTTTTGAAAAGAAATCTCATCTCTGTAGGTCTATTAGTGTTGTATGAATACTCTGTTGTGTTGATGTACTTTCTACACATCCTGTGCTTCCTGGAAGCCAGTAGCGCTGACCTTCCTATCCCGTATCTTCTGCACTGCACCAAAATAAACCTAGGCCTAACGGTATCACTTTCTTTGTTCTCTTGAACTTATTGGCAGATAAGGGAATTCATACTTTCACTATCTGGTCAGTTTTACCGTGAAACTTCTTAAATCCATTGTGGGACCTGTGCTTTACAGTGCATCTAAAATGGCTCCTCATAAAAGGTTAACTTTAAGAGAGAAAATAGACATCGCAGACTATCACAAACGTGCGAAAAGTGGTGTACGGAAACCATGTGAAGTGTTTCAGATTGGAAAGACACAGGCAGCAGAAATTGTGAAAAAACAAGAAAAGATAATTAAGGTATGGCGTCTTAATGGTAATGAGCTGAAAATTAGAGAGTTTCAAAGTGGTAATGGTGCTGTTATTGATAAGTCAGTGATAGGGTGGTTCAGCAAAATAAGAAGTCGGAACGTTCCTGTGTCTGGACCAATGATACAGGCCATGGCATTGGATTTTGCGGCAGAATTAGGTATCGGAGATTTCAATGCCTCGAACCGCTGGCTCGAGAATTTCAGGAAGCAATTTGCGGAGAATCCTCCACTGTAGATAAGGATAATGTTGGAAAGAAAAATTGCCTTCCATCACTGACGGCTATTCACCGGAAATCATTTTAAATTCGGACGAAACTGGACTGTTTACCGCGCGTAACCATACGTTTTCATATAAGTACACATACTGCACAAGTACATGTGCCGAATTGCAATAATTTTCTCTAACCCTCTCTATAGCGGACAGTATTTATGGTCCCATGGGTGTCCGTTATAGACAGGTTTCTCTGTACTGTAAATAATTTTGGCCAGTTATATGCTAATAACTATTTGATTATTCTTACGGCTCGTTCTACCGAACTAGAATACATAGGCTTAGATCAGGGGTTCTCAAACCTTTTCTGCCCTCCCCCTTATTCTTCTTGGCTACTTCGCACAAAAGAAACGGATCACAAGATGTACAGTATTTGCTTCTGTCTAATTACTGCAACTACCAGTTACAATAATAATAATAACATACTATTTACCGTACTATTCTTAGAGCACATCACAGATTAAATTCAAATCTTGTTCTTTATCAGAACTGAAATCATGCCAATGAAACCTCTTGACGTAAAGGAAGTCATCATAAATGATCAAAAAATTAACATAGTTCTACAATTTAAATACCTTGGAGAAATCATTATGCATAAATTAAGTGAAAAAACATGGATAAATAGAACCAACAAAATGAAAAAAGCACAATTTCTAACCTGGTCAACTTATAACAAAAAATGCTTGTCAATAGGCACTAAGATCCAACACTACAAAACTGTAACTTTGTCCGTGCTTGCGAAATCTTGTTCCAAATTACAAATGAAAGAAGAACTGATCAGCTCCTCAAAACTGAAAGAAGAATTATCAGAACCTGCATAAATAAAAAGTACCAGGTTGAAGGAGTCTGGAGAATCCTCTCCACTGGCGCCAAGTCTCACAGACCCAGGCCACATTCTTTATCTATGGCTGGTGGGCGGGGCTTAGAAGAACGCGATTCCATGTATTTTCCTGTCTCCCCTCGCCAGTTCGTTACCGCAATTAGTCGTTCAGTAATAGCTATTGTATTGGATGGGAAAGTTGGTTTGGGTCTGACAGACTTGGCGCCAGTGCTCGAGGTATACAAATGGGAAGTGACTAGTTTTGTGAAATGTATTTGTTTTGAGCCTTTTAAAGGTGAAGTGTAACAGTGACAATTACTGGTTTTGTTAGTATTGTAACATCGTTAACATTGTTGAAATATATGGATTGCAATGGCTAGTGGACAAGATTGTGAATGAATTAGACGGCTTCTCGAAGAAAGTTTCGACAGTGACAATGATGATGAATTTTGGAATAATGATGAGTCCAGCTCAGAGGAAGAGGATATTGTACAGGAGTTTACTGAAGACACGGACACTGAGCAAGATGGCGAAGGAAGTGACAATGAAATGGAACAAGAGGTTCATTGGCCACGAGAACAACCAAGAGTACCGAGCTATGTGGGCAAAGATGGAACTCGATGAAAAATGCACGGGCCTCCAAAGCAAGCGGGAAGGACCCGTCGGTCAAATATTGTTATACATTTGCCAGGAGTAAAACGTTATGGCAAGGAAGCTAAAACTCCTATTGAATGCTGGTGTTTGCTATTTGATGATGAAATATTGAATATTATAATTGTAAATACAAATGCACACATAGAGAAATGCAGGCCTAACTTTTCCAGAGAAAGGTCTGCTAAATTGACCGATGTAGTTGAAATTAAAGCTCTCTTGGGTCTGCTTTATTTAGCAGGTTGTTTGAAAAGTAGTCGGCTGAATGTAAAAGACCTGTGGGACGTGAATGGTTGTGGAGTTGAGATGTTTAGGCTGACCATGTCACGGGAACGATTTCTCTTTCTGCTTCAACATCTTCGTTTCGACAGTGCTGAAACCAGAGAAGAAAGACGGAAGGTTGATAAATTTGCTCCAATTCGTCAAGTATTTGAACTATTTACCCAGAACTGCAAAAAATGTTACAGTGTAAGTGAATACACAAGAGTGGATGAGATGCTCTTGGGCTTCAAGGCCCCTTCCGGCAATATATGCCACGAAAGCCAAACAGATATGGCTTGAAAGTGTATGCTTTGGTAGATGCAAGAACACACTATATGTTGAATTGGGAGACGTATGTTGGCCAACAACCCGAGGGACCTTTTCGGCAGGACAACAGCCAAATTAGTCTCGTGACGAGACTTATTGACCCTATTTCTGGTACTGGAAGGAACGTCACTTGTGACAACTTTTTCACTTCTTTTCCACTAATAAATAAATTGCAAGCGGAACACCGACTGACAATGGTAGGGACTGTTCGTAAAAATAAGAGAGAACTGCCTTTAGAATTTGTAAATACTAAGGAACGCCCAGTAGCCTCTAGTATGTTTGGTTTCCGAGAACATCTGCTCATACGTACCAAAAAAAGGGAGAAATGTACTTATGGCGTCTAGTATGCATAATGATGATGCAATTGATCAATCAACAAAAACAAACCAGAGATGATAACTTTCTACAATTCAACCAAAGGGGGTGTTGATACGCTGGATGAGTTGAATTCTACCTACGACGTAGCAATAAATACTCGAAGATGGCCGATGGTGATAATGCTCTCTCTAATGAATGTGGCAGGAGTGAATTCACAAATAATATATCTTGCTAACAACTCCACTACCAAAACTATTTGCAGGATTTATTTGAAGAAATTTGCATTGGCACTAACAGCTGACAACCTGCAACGTAGATCACTCCTGACAAATCTCCCTCTTGAAGTTCGGCGCACAAGACAGGAGGTTGCGGGCATTTCTACTCCGAATATAACAGCTGATCATGTTCCAGAGGGAACACGTAAGAGGTGCCAATTCTGCACGAAGGACAGGAAGACAAAATATTACTGCAAATACTGTAAAATTGTATTTGCCTGAGCCATGCGGAATTTTCATGCCCAACCTGTCCTATTCAACAATGAGAAATGTACTGTGAAAGTTTCAAGTTCCTGATAACAATTGTTGCAAAATTGTAATTGTTAATGTTGCCTGGACGGTTATGAACTATGATCACTTCACTCAGATCAAATATTTAAACATTTGTAATTTGTACTATGTAATTATTTTTCACAATTTCTGAAATGTTTCTATAAAATCACTAAAATGTAACATTAGTGCTTCATTTCACAACCTGATACATTATTATTGAAATGAAAATCCACAGCCTGCTTCCAGTCTCCGACCGGGTCAGGAATGGAATGAATGAAGCCCCCATCTAGCGGCGAGGATATGAACTGTGCCGGCTGCCGAGGCCTGACGCACTCCTCTGGGGCAATGATTAAATGAATGACAGATGAAATGAAATGATAGTGGAGAGTGTTGCTGGAATGAAATTATGACAGGGAAAACCGGAGTACCCGGAGAAAAACCCGTCTGCCTCCGTTTTGTCCAGCACAGATCTCACATGGAGTGACCGGGATTTGAACCACGGACCCAGCGGTGAGAGGCCGGCGTGCTGCCGCCTAAGCCACGGAGGCTTGTACATTATTATTAATTATAGTAAATAAAATAATACAAATAATTTTTTTAGAAAGAATTTTAAGGTACCGGTAATTATTTACAATTTTAAAAATGGGTCTGTGAGACTAGGCGCCAGTGCTCAAGTCACAACTTGGAGCGCCAGTGCTGCAGGGTTAACACAGGCTCTATATAGTCTTACACTGCTTAACTAAAAGAAGAATTATCAGAACCTGCATAAATAAAAAGTCACAGGTTGAAGGAGTCTGGAGAATCCTCTCCAATGAAACAGTCTATCAAGAGATTGACCCAGTTACCAGCACGATGAAGAAGAAAAGAATCTCTTATTTCTTTCACATCCTACGATTACCAGAAAACAGGATTTTACGATAACTAGTGATGAGAAAGGCCTGTTTGCCATCCCTTGATGAATACAGTACATTTGCATTTGTCTGTTGGCGCAGGCTAGAGTAAAAGGTGGCTTTTCACCGATGTCTCAGTCTCACTTATGGCTGTGATTATATGGAAGCTACTGAGGTATGGGTGGTGCTTAGTAATGACATTCAGGGCACAGTCAGTGCCTGTGGATGCTGTGAAAGGTTCTACTCATAGGGTTAGTACTACTGTTCTGACTCAGTGAGGAAAGCAATGGCAAACTACCTCACTCCTCTTTTTGCCTAGTACGCCTCAATATAGCGCTGCCTTGGGTTTTTGTGGGTATCTACTCACACAACCTAATGGCGGTACTGTTTGAGGATCCAACCAGCCTTCGGGCTGACTACCTAACAGACAGACAGTGATGAGAAATCTGGGAAAGAAGACTGGGGGGCATTGGATCAAAGAAATTCAAGAGAATCTCAAAACTGTTGGACTCGAAATTACAGATGCAGAGAACAAGAATAAAATTACCACCCTTCTTAAGAATCACAAATTTTCAGCAGAAATGATGCACAGAGATTTCAGACGAATTAAGAACACTGCGATCAGAATGAATGAAGAAGTACTCGGCAGATAAGAAGAATCAAACAATACAACCTTCAAAGAAAGTGTAGCCTACATGGAAGACTCAAGTGGTCCAATGTGGCCAATAAAGTTAATAATAATAATTAGAACTAAATATTTCCAATGGAGGGCAAGCACTATCACTTTCACGGGGTCTCTTTTTACAACTTGTAATAATTATGATACTTGCCACCTCAGGGTTGTGAGGCGATACACTCACCAAAAATGAATCCACAAAGAACAGTTACACAGACTTCACTAATTCATATACTACTTATTTATAACCAATACTAGACACACACATAACAATAATAATTCCTCTCTTCTGGTCAATCTCTGGCAATCAAAACTAACAATACCTAGTTTGTCAACATATAAACAAGCTTCCATTGTCTGCATCTGTTGTGCAGTATCCACAACAATATTCATGAGGAAAAGGGTCTCTTCACTATATTTTAATATTCTTCTGCTCCTTTAGATAGATAGATAGATAGATTTTTATTAATTCCATTTGATCAAATACATGCATTCAATACATTTTTGATATAGGACACGTCAGAATTTACATGCATAAAATAAAAGAACTAACAGGTATATATTACTAAGATTAAAACTATTTATAACTTATTATAATAGCAAATCTTAATAGATACAATCTTATTGCACAACTATTTACACCTCACTCTATTATCATAATATGAAAACTTAATTCTATAAATACAACAACATACAGCTAGGTATTAAAATTAAATTAAAAAAGTAAAATATAGTTATAGATTCCATCACTCCTATACGCTAAAATATTCAACTACTGAGTAAAAACAATGGCACTGCAGATAAGCTTTCAACATTCTATCAAAGGTTTTTATTTTTGGGGCCAGTTTTATATACTGGGGTAGTTTATTGTATAATTTAACTCCAGTGTGAAAAGTTCCTTTTTGATATATGCTTGTGTGTGTGTGTGAAATATGAATGTTTTGATTTTGTCTTGTGTTATGCCTATGAACATCATTGTTTGTTTTAAGAAAAACATCTTTATTCATTAAATTCTTTTTAAAAAACATAATACTTTCAAAGATATATATGCAGGGCAGTGGGAGAATGTTTAAATCTTTAAACAGAGGTCTACATGATTCTCTAGAGTGTACATTTGCCATAATTCTAATCGCTCTCTTTTGTATCCTAAACGTGCTTAGTACATCTGGCGACATACCCCAAAATATGATCCCATATCTTAAGTATGAATGGAAATAAGCAAAATAAGTATTTCTTAATGTGTGCATGCTAGTGCAGGTTTTCAAAATACGTAACGCAAAGCACATCGAGTTCAGTTTAGTATTCAGATATTGTATATGTTTATTCCATTTCAAGTCTTGTTGTATCCATAGTCCTAAAAACTTTGTTTCTGATTTATTTTCTATTTGATGACCATTTAATGTTATATTGGGCATCGCAGGATTCCTATTCTGTATAGTGTGGAAATTTAGACATACTGTCTTTTTATAGTTTATTATGAGGCGATTATCTTGTGACCATTTGGTTAACTCTCCTGTAACGGAGTCAGCAGACTGCTGTATGACCTGTTTAGTTTCACCTTTTATTACGAGTGTTGTATCGTCCGCAAACAAAATTTCCTTATGTGAATGAACGTTCTGTGTTATATCATTGATATATAGAAGAAAGAGTAGTGGGCCCAAAACCGATCCCTGGGGTACTCCAAATTCAATAATTCCCTCATTGGACAATGTTTCATTAAGTAATTTGGTTCCATCATCCTTGTGTCTCAAGCTTACTATTTGTTTACGCCTTGTTAAGTAAGACTCTATCCATTTATTAGCTAGACCTCTAACACCATATTGATTTAGTTTGGTAAGGAGGATTTTATGGTCAACTACATCAAATGCTTTCGATAAATCCAAGAATAGGCCAGTTACATGTTCCTTATTGTCAATTAATTTCAGTATACTATTACTACATTCGTAAATTGCTGTCTGTGTAGATTTTTCCGTTCTAAATCCATGTTGTGAGTTTGATAATATTTTATTTTTTTCTATGAAACTTATCAGTCTCTTATACATAATTTTTTCCACAATTTTTGCAATACCAGTTGGTAAGGTAATAGGACGATAGTTATCTAATTCATCTTTTGAACCATTTTTGTGCACTGGAATTACTTTTGATAACTTCAAAATATCCGGGTAAGTTCCTGAGAGAATTGAACTGTTTATTAAGTGCGTAAGTGGATTTATTATATTTTCTGCACATTTCTTTAAAATTGCATCAGGGATGCCATCAATGCCAGCACAGAATTTATTTTTTAGCTCTTTTATAACTATTCTTACCTCTTCACTTGTGACATGATTTATAAATAAAGAATCACTGCATATATTTATTTTATTATTAGAATTTAGTGTATTTACCTGTGATTTATTTAATAATTTTTGCGGAATTTCCAGAAAGTAGTCATTAAAAGTGTTTGCTATTTCCTCTGGATTATTAATCACTTTATTATTTCTGGTCAGTGTAATGTTCCTTTGTATTTTAGCAGATTTTCCAGTTTCTTTCTTTATTACAGACCACATAGCCCTGTTTTTATTAGATGATTGGGAAATAAAATTATCATTATGCATTTTCTTTGCTAGTCTTATTACCTTATTTAATATGCTAGTGTATTTTTTGTAGTATAAATTGAATTCAGGTGTTGTGTGGTATTGTTTATATAATTTGTGTAGAAATTTCTTTCTTTGACATGAATTTATAATCCCTGTTGTTATCCAATTGCTAGTTTTGTTATTTTGAACAGTTCTTCGTTTAAAGGGGAATGCTATTTCAAAATAGTGTTTTAGGGTACTGTTAAATGCATTAAATTTATCATTTACATTTTCTAGTTCATAAATTTCTGACCATGTTTCCTTATTTAATAAGTCATTGAAATATGTAACATTTGATTCAGTGAATGACCTGCACTTTGATTTTACTCCATTATCATTATTATTGATTACTACCGACAGTAGTGGCTACGCTGGCTAAAGCACAGCATTAGGTCATGGGGCCAAGCTCTCTGCTGACTCGGTAGACGCGTGGGTTCGAGCCCCACCGTCGGCCGTCCTTGAAATGGTTTTCCGTGGTTTCCCATTTTCAACACCAGGCAAATGCTGGGACGGTACCTTCTGACAGGCCACGACCGCTTCCTTCCACATCCTTGTCCAGTTTCATTCACGATCATTCATTTCATCTCTCATTAACTCCTCTCATGAGGTTGGCGTCAGGAAGGGCATCCGGCCGTAAAAACATCGCCACAAAGACTTCCATCGCATCTCATCCCCGACCCCGTTGGAAAACGGGAATAATAAGGGGTAGACATACATACATACATCTGCTCCTTTCTTTTCTGGTTGCATTTTATTAAACTTTTCTTTCTGTCCTTCTTCTTACCAGATGTAATATCTATTTTTCAAATCCTCACCAACATACCACAGAACATAACATATTACCATCAACTCATTTTTTCTAAACAAACCAGCTCCCATTCTGCATGGCATCAAAAACTATCAATCCATCTCCATGGTGACCCTGCCATAGCAAAGCAAAACCTTGCCATTAGCCAAAGCCACCTGGTCCACCTACTGGCCAACCACCACCAAGAATCTCTATGGCACTGGACACCCAACTCTCTGTGGTCTCCACCAGTAGGTGGCCATGGTAGGTAATAAAAAATAAATTAAAAGATACAAAACAAACCGCACAGGGCGAAACCTGAGGGTGAGCTATTGTAACCACAATAGTTCAGTTACAAACTGGTAATAAGCATTGGGTAATGGCGTTACTTATATCAGTTTATTGTAAATCGAGCTAACCACTTTCACTGAACATGCCCTGGAATTCACCTGTTCACTCACTGTCTTTCAACTAACTGCAAAGGCCTGGCTAATTTTGAGTCGACAATGGCAGAAATAGCCCCTTCTGTTAATTTTGTGTATGGATGTAGTAACAGCCGACATACAAACACCTCACACATGGACAATCTTATATGCTGATGATGTATTTCTCGCCGATCAAACTCATGAAAATCTCAAGAATCGTGTTCTGTGCTGGAAAGATCATCTGGGCAAAAATGGTTAAAAACTCAACATAGGAAAAGCCGAATATCTACAATGTGGCACACAGACCAATGGTACCATTAACATTGAAGACCATCAACTCAATAAAACCACTAAATTTAAGTACGTTGGTGAAACCATTCTCGATGCCAGAGCACGAGTAAATGCTGTATGGCTGAAATGGCGCCAAGTCACTGGACTACTGTGTGATAAGAAAATCCCTATCCACCTGAAAGGAAAAGTTTACAAGGCCAGTGGCACTCTACGGCACAGAATGTTGGCCAGCTTCAACCAAACACGAACAAGCCCTCCAGGGTATGGAAATGAAAATGTGTTGGTCCATGGGTATTACAACACTTGACCAAGTCAGAAATGAATACCTAAGGAAGCAACAATTAAAGACAAAATGAGGGAAGCTGGTGGCGTAGTTGGTAGCATGCTGAGCTGCTGTGCCCGAGATAGCAGGTTCAAATCCGGCCGAAGTCGTTGGATTTTTTAAGAGCGTTAAAAATCCCTCAGTATGCCTTCCTCCGGAGGGGAAGTAAAGCCGGCGGTCATAGATTTATGGCATGTTAAAGAACCTTCCACTAATTACACCTGTGTGAAGCTAAATTGTATAGGTTAAGAATGTAAACAACGCTCTTAGGTTCCTATGTTCGTTGCCAAGAGCCGACTGTGGTGGCGTCTGGTAGCTAAGTTCTGAACTAGTAGTCGTTGACGGTGGCATTTGGCAGCAAAAGTAGGAACTATTTGAAAAATTCAAAAGTCTGTAGACCTTACTTGAATTAAAAAACAGATAACAGACACTAATACAGTCATCACAACTAACACCGGTTATCAGACAAATTCTACACACACCCAAAGTACACGGGGCTACATGACCGCATTGTTGCAGCCCCTAAACTAAGGAACCAACCAACCATCAGTGCTAACATCCCATAGTAATAGGTTATGAAAATTCCCGAATGGGAATATGATGTTATTTCCGTTTGATCAGATAAATTATCAATTAATGTGATAAAATTGGTCCGGCCAGATCAAACATCAAATGCCAGCGTTTTGCCCCAGTGTGCAGTTGGGCTCGTCAGTTGGTACACACACACCTCACCAATAAGCATGGCTAGCACATACTGAGAAGCCATTGCAAGACACAAAATACATGTTGTATTGATGTCACCAGCAATGCCAATATAATACGGAAGTGAAGCTCCCTTTCATAAAACAAAAACCTTACCTTGGCAATCCAAATAGGTTATGAATATTCCCGAATGGGAATATGACGTTATATCCGTTTGATCAGATACTTGTATTTTGTGTCTTGTGATGGCCTTCTTCTTCTTCGTCGCGAATGGGTCTCTCTGACCACGCGGAATCAACAATGGTTAGCCTTTCTTGCAGCCCAGTACTCCTTCATACGCAACGAATGGGTTTGCTTCCGTTGTGCAGACCAGATATGGTGGTATGGCCGTCTTTCTTCCTCCTCGAAACCCCGTGTGAGTGCAAGTGTTCTGATGACATTTCGGTCTAGGAGATTTGGCGATCCTAATTCTTGCAAGTCTTTTTCAGTCTGTTTGTACCAATTTGATCTAGTTGTTTTGTTTTTCAAGTATGTGTGAATTTTGTGAGCTGGCATTTTATGTTTGTTCTGGCCGGACCAATTTTATCATATTAATTGATAATCCCATAGTAAGTCTTTCTAATTTTCATGTTGGGGCCTTATTACACGAGGCAGCCAGGCAGTCACCACCATGAAGCTCAGCAGTGGTGAAGAGATAACTTGTGCATGAGATGAGTTATTATTGAGTTAAGATGAGAATATGCTTCTCCTTATACTACTATTGAAAACTAAGACAGCCTATTGTAAAATGATTTGTTTGGACCATTTTGCTTTATGTAGTGGAAGCCTGGACTATGAAATCGTCCATCATTAAGAGGCTCGAAGCTCTGGAAATGTGGTTTTACAGAAGAATGCTGAAAGCCTCTTGGATAGATCATGTCTCTAATGACCAGGTACTGCAGAGGGCAAATTCTCAACTAGAGCTACTGACCACCATCAAATGTAGGAAAATTGCATACCTGGGTCATGTGTTACGTGGTGAAAAATATACAATACTAGCTGAAGTACCCGTGCTTCGCTACGCGTCATAAATAAATTAAAATGTGAAGGTGACAGTTAAAACAGGGGATAGGCGAGGTGCTGCGCAGAGGGAGATTAAGGATGGAACACTTTGTCCAACTACACCGCTCGGTGTTGACCGTGTTTTATAGCACAAATTTAGATTTTACTCGCTAACCGTTGGAGATACCTCTCGGATAGAAAATGTAATTTTAAACCTCGTATATGCCATCAAAAGTTTGCTATTTCTTAGCGTTCTCTTTTAATTTGAAATGGAAATATGAAAGTTTGAAACCAAAGGGTGTAGTGACGTCAATAAAATGGTCGCCATCTTTAAATAGTGCAAAGTATTGAAATCAAAAGTAACCTATATGTTAACCAAGTAAATCAGCTACTTCCATGTAAAATTCATGTAACTCGGACCAGTGGTACTTGCGTGATTGAGTAATACACAGACACACACCACCTCATTTTTAGCCTCGCTTCGCTCGCGTCATAGTCGTGTCATATTGTTATTCAATGAAATGCAGGTTTAACCCCGTTAACACCCCTTTAGAACCTGAATATCCAAAAATCCCTCCTTAGTAGACGTTTTCGACACACAACAAACATATCCCCAAAATATCATTCTTCTAACTTTAATAGTTTTGGTTGGTCGATGAGAGTGAACATCCAAAAATCCTTCCTTAGTGGACGTTTTTCTTTCAGAATTTTACCCCTCCCCATAGGCCCCTTAAAATGGATTTATGAAAAAACGGTCGAACACCTATTTATTTTATTTATTTATTTATTTTTAAGCTGATTGATTTCCTCCGAGTTTCAAACTCCTCGCCTATGTCGTTTAAGAGATACACGCTCCGTTAGGAATCTTTCAACCCCCACATTTCATCCCTTTCACCTCATAATATACACTACATCGAAAAACCATTAGGCATGTGTCAGCTTATTTTTAATGATTAGTATATATGCCAAGTATCACATCCCCAAATGAAACCACTCGTGAGATATTGTTATTCAATGAAATGCACGTTTACCCCCTTAACACCTATTTAGAACCTGAATATCCAAAACTATTTCCTTAGTGGACGTTTTCGACATACAACGAACATATACCCAAATTTCATGTTTCTAACTTCAATAATTTTGGCTGGGCGATGATGAGTGAGTGAGTCAGTCAGGACATTTTCTTTCATTTATTTTTGATAATTTCACCCCTCTCCATGAACCCCTTAAATTGGATTTATGAAACAAACGGTCGAACACCTATTTACTTATTTAAAGCTGTTTTCCCGCTGCGTTTGATAAGTGAGTAAGCGAGTCAATCAGTTAGGACACTTTCTTTCCTGTTTTTTTTCCCCCAGAATTTCACCCCTCTCCAAGGTATCCAATTGGATTTATGAAAAAAAACAAAAAACGGTCAAACACCTATTAACTTGTATTTTAAGCTGTTTTTTCCCGCCGAATTTCAAACTTCTCGCCTATGTCGTTTCAGAGATACACGCTCCGTTAAGAATCCCTCAACCCCCAATTTTCACCCCTTTCACCTCATAATATACACCACATCGATAAACCCTTAGACATATGTCTGATTGTTTTTAATGATTAGTTTATATACCGAATATCACATCCCCAAAGAAACAACTCATGAGATATCGTTATTCAATGAAATGCACGTTTACCCCCTTAACACATCTTTAAAACCCGATATGAAAAAAAACCATTCCTTAGTTGACGTTTTCGACATACAGCGAACATATTCCCAAAATTTCATGTTTCCAACTTTAATAGTTTTCGCTGGGCGTGATGAGTGAGTGAGACTGACAGGACATTTTCTTTAAAAAAAATTTACCAGAATTTCACCCCTCCCCATGGGCCCCTTAAATTGGATTGATGAAAAAACGCTTGAACACCTATTAACTTATTTTTTAAGCTGTCTTTTTCCCCTGAGTTTGATGAGTGAGTGAGTTAGTCAGTCAGTTAGGACACTTTCTCTCCTTTTTTCCCCCAGAATTTCACCCCACTCCATTGGCCCCTTAAATGAATTTATGACAAAACGGTCGAACGCCGATTTACTTACTTTTTAAGCCGATTTTTTTTCGCTGAGTTTCAAATTTCTCACCTATGTCTTTTAAGAGATAGGCCTACACGCTCCGTTAGGAATCCTTCAACCCCCACTTTTCACCCCTTTCACCTCATAATAATACACCACATCGAAAAACCCTTAGGCACATGTCTGCTTATTTTTAATGATTAGTTTATATGCCGAGTATCACATCCACAAATGAAACCACTCGTGAGATATTGTTATTCAATGAAATGCAGGTTTAACCCCCTTAAGACCCTTTTAGAACCTGAATATCCAAAAAGCCTCCCTTAGTGTACGGTTTTGACATACAACGAACATATCCCCGAAATGCCATGTTTCCAACTTCAATATTTTTGGCTGGGCGATGATGAGTGAGTGAATGAGACAGGACATTTTCTTTCAATTTTTTTTTCTTCAGAATTTCACCCCTCCCGATGAACCCCTTCAATTTGATTGATCAAAAAAAAAAAACTGTCCACGTCTGTTCGGCATCCGATCCAGTAGAACCGCTCTCTCAGCTTCTCCAGGGTCTTCTTTATCCCTAGGTGTCCACCAGATGATCCTCCATGAACTTCCTTCAGGACTTCCTCCGTCATAGCCTTTGGAACGACGACTTGTTCCCGAGATGTCTTCCCGTCGGTGCTCTCCCAGGTACGGCAGATGAGGCCATCCCTTACAATCAGCGAGTCCCACTGTGCCCAGTAGGACTTAAACTTTGGGCTGCAGTCACTCACAATGTTCCACCCGGGTCTGGGGACACAGGCCCTCTTCCATTCGGCTATCAGTCCCAGGTCATTATCTTCTGCTTGTGCCCGCATGAAAGATTCGCGGCTCCAGCTCCCTTGAAGTTCCACGGTAGTCCTTCGGCACTGTATCCCGGTGTTCTCCTCCCTCCTAGTACAGAAGGTGCAGTCTTCGGGGCACGGTCTTCGTGACAGGGCGTCGGCGTTAGAATGCAGTTGGCCTTTCCTGTGCTGAATCTCAAAGTTGTACTGTTGAAGCCTCTCTAACCACCGCGCGAGTTGACCCTCGGGCTGCTTGAAGTTCAGGAGCCACCGCAGGGATGCATGGTCGGTCCTGATGAGAAATTCTTGCCTGTACAGGGTGTGGAAGTGTTCAATGGTCTTCACGATGGCGAGCAGCTCCTTCCTGGTGACGCAGTAGTTCCTTTCTGGCTTTGACAAGGCCTTGCTGAAGTAGGCCACTACTCTCTCCTCGCCGTCCACTACTTGCGACAGGATTCCCCCTATGTCAAAGTCGCTGGCATCGGTATCGACGATGAACCTTGTTCCAGGTCTGGGGTAGGCCAGAATAGGCGCGGTGCACAGAGCCTGCTTGAGTTGTTCGAAGGCACTGTGGCATTCTGCTGTCCACGTAAAGAGTTGGTCCTTCTCAGTCAGTCGATGTAAAGGTTTGGCGATGTCGGCGAATCCTCTCACGAAGCGACGGTAATAAGTGCAGAGTCCCAGGAAGCTTCGTAGTTGGGACTTGTCCTTCGGAACTGGCCACTCCCTCACAGCTGCGGTCTTCTCTGGGTCGGTGCGCACCCCTTCCTCGGAGACGATATGCCCAAGGTACTGGACCCGCTTCTGGAAGAGCTGACACTTCTTGGGACTCAACTTCAGCTGGACAGCCCGTAGCTTCAACAAGATCTCCTTCAGGTTGCTGTAGTGCTCCTCGAAGCTTCTCCCCAGAACGATGACGTCGTCTAGGTAGACCAGGCAGGTCTTCCAGTGTAGTCCCCTCAGAATGGACTCCATTAGCCTTTAGAAGGTCGCAGGGGCGTTGCACAGACCGAATGGCATGACGGTGAACTGCCAGAGCCCGCTGCCCACAGAGAACGCAGTATTCTCGCGGTCCTTAGGGTGGACCTCCACCTGCCAGTAGCCACTCTTCAAATCCAAGGTGGAGAACCATCTCGACCCTGATATGGTGTCCAGGGTGTCGTCGATCCGGGGTAGAGGGTAGCTGTCCTTCTTCGTGACGTCATTCACCCGCCTGTAATCCACGCAGAACCTGGTGGAACCGTCCTTCTTCTTCACTAGCACGACCAGAGAACTCCAAGGACTATGTGATGGCTTGATCACCCCTTGCTCCTTCATCTCTTCTACCATCCGGTCGACTTCGGCTTGCTTGGCGAGCGGGACACGTCGGAATGGGGCCCTAATCGGTGCGCTGTCCCCAACGTCGATTCTGTGCTGAACCAAGCTTGTCCTGCCGTAGTCTTTGCTCCCCACGGAGAAGACGTCCTGGAATTCGCGTAGCAGGTCCTGAAGTTGGCGTGATTGTTCCTCGTCTAAATGGTCCTGGGATCCTTGGTACAGCTTCTGTAGTTCTTCTGGCAGTGTGCGTCTTCTTCGGTTGTCCGTCTGCAGGTGTCCGTCCGTCGTATCTGTGATGCGGGCAATCCAGGTAACGGGCTCGCAGACTCCTAGGTTGGTGTCCCGGTGAACCGTAATGTCGTAGTTGTTCAGGTTGGACAGGCGGACGTACGGCCGAGACGTCGTGTTGATGAGAGTCTTGGCAACTAGCAATCCTTTTGTCTGGATGTCCTCATATTTTAGCTCGATGACAGCCGCCACTCCCTCAGCAGTTCCGTCGACAATTACGGCGGCGCTGACCTCCGTCCTGGCGGGAACGATGACATCTTCTCTCAGCCTTACTCGTCGTGCGGTGATGGTCTCGTGCGCAGGTTGCAAAGCAAGTTCCTCACCTCCGAAGTGCAGAGTGTTGGTACTCAGATCCAAGATGATGTTGTTCTGGTCCAGGAAGTCCAGTCCGATGATCACTTTATTTGATACGTCAGCCACAAGCACAGGATGCTCTATCGCCCGTCGACCAATGACGAACTCCAGTGATGCTTTGCCATGTACCGGTGCGGTCTCTCCGGTCATGGTTATTAGCTGGAGGTTCCTTTGTGTGGGTTGAACTCTCCACTTCGGGATCACAGTGGGACTGACGATGGTCCTCCGCTAACTTATTTTGACTGTCTTCCATCTTCTTCTGGCCGTCTTCTAGCTTCTTCTGGCCGTCTTCTAATTTGGCAGTTAGGTCCTTGGTTAAATTCTTCTGGCCGTCCTCCATCTTCTTCTGGCCGTCTTCTAATTTGGCAGTTAGGTCCTTGGTTAAATTCTTCTGGCCGGCCTCCATTCTGGTTTCCATGCCATTTAACTTTTCTAGCAATGCTGCCAATTGCGCCTCCATTTTAGTTGTTTGTCTTGTAAAAGGGCATGCACTCACAGGAAAATTAGAGAAAATGACCTGCTCGGGTTTTGAAACCAGGACCGTCAGGTGTTGTGCTTGAGTTCGTAATCCTACTTCTGACACCAGTTGTTACGTGCCACCCCCCTAGTGGCACTTTTGTTAACTGGATTATGGTGGGTAGAAAGCACAATACCAATTACTGCTTAAAGAAATAATTAACTTTATTGTGGCCAGAAAGATACACTACTCAACAGCAAATACAAGCAATTATTACCTTACTCCAGTTTCCTCACGTCGAGAATACTTCCCCTTTCACTTGTCAACAGACCACAGTTAATCCTCTCGCTAATGAGTCCGGTCCCGTATGCTGGCTGAAAATAGCTGCACTGGGTCTGTCACTCACTGTTTTGCAACTCGCCACAATGACCTCTCTCGCACTGAGTAAGCACACTCGCTCAAAACACAGGCAGTCCCCTGTAAGCTCCTCACTCCCTTCGCTGTCAAGTGAATCGGCTTCACTAGGGGTTTCGCAAGTCTCCACACTTCTGTCGCTCAGGATAAGCGCTCGCACTCGCTCGCTCGTAAAACACAACAACAACCACTGCTTGACAGGTCGCACTTATATAGCAGGCCGGTGACTCAATAAATGCTTCTAGATCCATCCAGGGTTCACGGCTTCTCGAGGTTTCCATCGCTGGCTCAGTCACGAATATTCTGGACCATCCCTTTGTCCTAGTAGCCCTGTTGCATAAGGCGCACGCAATACAGGAGGAAGGGCACAGCCCAGCCCTGGGGCAGTTGTGACTCATGCGGCGATGACACAAACTCACAGCCGTAACAATATAGTAGATAGTGTAAAATCTTTGTTATGCTAAACTCGGTTGACAGTGTTGTGTGAGTAGGTGAGTAACTAACGGGATTTCAAGTAAAGATCCTCATTTTCTATACCGGTAGTGCAGAGCGCAACTGGCATCAAGCACAACTCGAATCCAGTCGGCCGTGTCTCGACTTGAGCTATGTTGCCATGGAAACTATCTGCCTTGCCATTCCTTCATGAGTATATTTTATGATTTGATAAGCCTGTGCTTGAGTGCAAAAGGGCCGAAATCAGAAGAATGAGAAAGACTATCGAAAATTCATGTAGCCAGCGGTTCTTTCTGGGTCCTAAACTATGTGTATGCAAAATTTGGTTGAGATTGGTGGAACGGTGTAGATTTGTATACAGAACAGACAAACTCACCCACCCATCCACCCACATACATACAGACTTTCACTTTTATATATAAGATTACATCTCATTTTAAAAGGCAAAAGTGATGGGCAAGGAAGAAGATAATGATGATAATTGTTGTTTTAAGGGGCCTAACATCTAGGTTATCGGCCCCTAATGGTTTGGGTGATCGTGAAGATAAAAATGAAATGTAAACTAAGACTAACTACTAACTTATATACTAGAAGAAGAAATGGAAAACAAAAGGAGAATAAGGCAAATAAAGGACAGGAGGAAAAGAAATGCCCTCAACCCTCGAAGAATGCGGATTGAGGGACTTGGAAGGAAGGAGAGCCATGAAAGGCAGATAGGAAGGAAGGTGAAAGAGGAGAGGGTCCCCCCAGAGGGAATGGATAAAAGGGGAAAAACCGGATCCAGCTCAGGAATCCCTCAGGGTCGCCAACTTCCGAACTCACCAGCCGTGAGCCCTTGAGGGTGTAGCAATATCCAGGGTGCACCAGAAGTAGTGGGGCTACATACACCCTGCCTCCTTGAGGGCCTTGAGCCGAAGGCAGGAGATAGCATGAAAAGAAAAAGAAGGCTGACCCCTCGCAGAAGCAGGGAATCAGAAAAGATGAGACAAGGGCCAATTAAGGCGGGAAAGAAAGAGACTCCCTAGGCCTCGGATACCCTAATACCGTCGGGGTAGGAAGAGAACAAGAGTTGACCAAGTGAGGTCGACAGGAAAGAAGACGGAGAGGAGCCCGGCACAAGTTAGTGGAAGCAATGCCGGACTCAGCTGGGGCCCCTTGGTCGCCAACCCATGTCCCACTAGATGTGAGCCCCTGGGGGAGGCAAAGAAAAACGGGAAGGAAAAAGACGTCTTGTCTTTGGAACCTTCAAGATTGGACTGGAACTAAATCTATTGAACAGCTCTACCGCTCTGCTGAAGATAGACAAACACTATCCACATAGATCACCAACGTCCGGGAGACTGGGCAGCGCACATACAAGAAGAAGAAGATACTATTGAAAAGGAGGAGGCAAAGGAAAATAACGATGCATGTACAGTACATCCTATTCTGTCTTTAAGGGTTCTTCTATACTCGTTTTGATGAGCTTTGCACAGACAACAGTAAGTTGATCAATTACTGCGAATACGTGCATGCTTATTGCTATATTCTCCAATACTACTGTTCCAAATAGGAGGGCGTTTCTCTACTTCACAAGTAAAATCTTCAGTGTGTACTTTTGAGTCGATTAACTTCTGGCACTCTTTCAGGAGTTTTTCTTGTTTAGTTTTTCTGCACTTGCATTCAATTCATAGAAATATCCTGTTTCTTTTTCTTTGTCGGTTCACTTGCCATCAAAAAATCAGTATGCAGTAGAACACAGTAACCTAGAGCTCGGGTCAGCCGGGAAGGCGGCCGGCTCTCTGGGAACTGCACTGAAGAGATACTTATCCACTGTTGCAACAGGTCCATCAGGTCTGAGTCCCCACACCTCAAGCTGCTACCGTGAGTTCCTGCGGTGTGACGACACCGCCTCTTAGATCATCGAGTCTGTCTCTTTCACGCTGCTTTACACTTTTTAAGTATTCATGCACTTTGTAAACTATTTCTCGGGCTTGCCTATGCACAACCTGTCGTTCACTTCCCTCTGCTTCCATAGCACACAAAATGTACACAATCACTTTCACTGGATCTTTAATAGTACATTATGCAACGAGCCTATAATGGCAATAATTAAGACACGAGTATGTTTATAAAACGAGCTAAGCGAGTGTCTTAATTTCCAAACAAGTGTCTTAATTACCATTAAAGGCGAGTTGCATATGACTGTTTATGTTCGATGATAATTATAACTATTTTATGTTCGAACATAATTATTCATAAATATCTGTCGAGATTTCGCCAGTTTTATGTACTGAACAGAGCGCATGGGACGCAGAAAATGCCTTGTATTTGACCATGGCCTCCTCGAATACCCCACTATGACAAGAGCCACGCAGTGATATGTAAAATAGGAGGCCGTGGAAGTCAGCGCAGGTGCGATGCTATCCTTACCTAATTGGTCACACAACTGTTTCTTGAGCTCTGATTGGAGAAACTGTTTCATAATGATAAATAGTGTTATAATGACCCTCATTATGATACAGTTTTCTGACATATAATATTTACATCTCAACATCATCGAACTTAAATATAATCACTGACACGCTAACTCAGATTCTCAAGACAGACTGACTGTGATTGGTGGAATGGAAGTGAGGCATGACGTAATGGTAGCGTTGTGTTCTGTGCACCGCCTTCCCGGCTGACTCGAGCTCCAGTAGTGGTGAGACGAGCAGATGACCTCGTAGTTCCGCCCCTTAAAACAACAATAACTAACTACTGGTGGTGGCGGGGCACGGCAGCCAGCTGGCTAGTAATCTTTGGTCATGTGTTTGGCTGTCCCAGTCTAATGCCCCTAAAATCCACGACTAGTTCGAATGGTTTTAGGCCTAAGCATTGGATCAACCATCGTCTTGCATCTCAATAGGGATTTGCCAACAGGCTTTCAACAGCTTGTCTCAATTCTGCCTTCATATATGTACCAAGGAGGGTACATTTGTCACGTGGTGACTGTTTGTATATGGTTTCTTGTATTTGTAAGCAGATCGAGGTAATTTCTTCGTGTCTTTATACATAAGTAATAAGTTTTACTCGTTGATGGAGTGTAAAATGAGTAAAAGCAACGTATATTGCTCAGTTTACGGCTGTAAGTCGATGCATAAAAGAGGGCTGCGGATATAAGTTTTCATCACTTTCCAAAAGATGTAAATAGCAATAGCCAAAAGGTGACGATACCAAATAAATACGGGCAACAGGAGCGGGTTGGACCACTCACTGACGACAGGACGGGTTGTTCACTATTTACGCCGAGCCAAGCCGTACCAAGACAGCTAGGCCTACACCAGCCAAGCTTCATCAGTCAGGTATCCTTCCCCCTCCCTAGTTCATTTCCAATTACCCTACCAATCGCCATCACCTCGCTCTGCGATATCCGAGCCATTCCAGTACGAGTCATATAGGCCTAATTTGACTTCGCAGGGTAAATATCTACTCTGCGAGAACCTGCTACCAGTCCGATATTCTACACCAAACCACCAGCTAACCATCTAAATCAAGCAATTCCTGTGTCCCCCGAGCTTTAATACAAGTTAAACTCATCCCTTCGCCCTACCAAGCAGCAAATAATTTCTACAGTCTATGGTACAGTGAGCAAACTCAAATATAGCTTTTAAAGTAACAGCGCCATGACTCGAACTGCTCAAAAACAGATACCAGCAGACAACCGATGCTTGATAATATGCAATTGACACATAAAATCCAGTGGAACACACAAATTAGATCACGTGTATTGCACAGTTATACATATATACAATTAAAAATAACACTGTCATTATTTTAGGGACCACATGTACTGATTATAACCGAAAAATAAAAAGTGTTCCATATCAAACGCGTGTTATTGAGTATTTTTACCCTACTTATCCAGACCGACCGCAGCGCCCCAAGGGTTAGTTTGAGTTGCCAATACATGCAAGAAATGAGTACGGTACTTATCAAAAATAAAGAAATAATAAGCTAATATGTACCCTACTATTATATTTCTCTCCTACTCCTAAATCCTTCTCTGAACACTCATCTTAAAACAGAATGGTCTGCATTTTTGGACTAATTATAAAAATATAGCCTATAAGAAGAAATGAACATGCTCATCTTTAGCTCCCTGGCGAAAATAATTGAGTAAGTATTAATGTTTCTGTTCTTATGCATTTTATATGATGCTTTAAAAATCAATCTAGAAGAGATAATTTAAGTTAACTTCACTACCATAATACTGCTTAAGAGTTACTGTCGAGGACTGATGACCAAGATGTCCCTAACTTGAGCAAGGACTGCTTCACAACTTCATGTAAAACGTATTTTCGTAAAAGAGCCTTTACTTAGTTTGGATCATTTGCGATACGTGTTACATGGATGTGTGTGCTGACTTTTTGGTGTTAAATGATGTAAGTTGGCAACACCAAATGTGGCGGCCATGTTGGTTTTCTAGTAACTTATTTAAGGTGTCCTGGACTATAATAACAAACAATGCCCAATGACAAACTGTGCTACTTTGTGTAATATGGTCCTTCGCTGCATCCGTAAAGAGAAGTATGAAAACTTTTGCTTAGCCAGTCTTTCCTTATATGAGTCATCCATTAGCAAAACTCGTTTAATCCACTTGTCAATAAGAATCATTTTCATGAGAAACGTTTCTCTGGGCTTTATCTCGCGTATCTTTTGTGTTTTTTACTTTTTTCTTCTTGCTTTGTGTTTTTAGTTTTGTGTTTGCTTTGTGCTTTTGAATTTTACTTTTTGTTTCTTCTTGGTTTTGGTTTTGTCTGTTTTCTGCTTTCGCTTTTTTTGAATTTTGCTTTTAGCTTTGTGTTTATTGTTTTCTGCTTTTGCTTTTTGCTTTGTGTTCTTTGTTTTTGGTTTTATGTTTGTTTTCTGGAAAACCAAAACAAAACAAAAATTAAATAAAACAATTTAAAACAAAATAAAACGAAATAGGGGCAGATGACATCGTAGTTCCGCCCCTTAAAACAACAATAACTAACTAACTAGCTAACTAAAATAAAACGAAATAAAATAAAATAAACTAATTAACTAAATATTTTTAAATCATGATCCTTATTCACAAGTGGATTAAACGAGTTTTGCAACTGGACTACTCAGTTATGAATCGGTCGGAGCTAAAAAGCATAAGTCAAAAATCCATTTTTAAATAAAATAACATGTGAAATATTCATTCTGGACGGCTTCATGCCGCACTAAACTGACCACGGAGCAGAAAGGCATTAAGTCACGTTTGCAAAATTTATTAGAAAAATATGTTTATTAAATTAAAATTGATATTCCACTAACACAATATAACCTGAATAGTTGCTTCACAACATAGATGACTAATATAGTGTGTTCGTTGAGTTCTGTTCTCTCTGCTTTATTCAACTCCATAATGGAGTTCGTTAGGTCTGTATTGACAAAGAACTAATATACCAAGTTTGAGGAAGACTCCGTCAATCAATACTTTATATTTTAGAAAATATCTATATCGGGTACATGTTTCGGGGCAATTTGCGGTCCTTCTTCAGCCCTGATTTCTACAGTGAAATTTAAAATTAAAAACAAAAACTTTCCATCAACAGCTTCATGTGGCCAATTGCTCCACTTGACAATAATGTCACAACAAACAATTAGTTCACTTTCATAATAATGTTTTTAATGTGTTTTAAGTATTTTTAACGTGTGTTGTTTTAGTGTATTTATATAAGTTTTTATGTACAGTGTAATCTACAGACGTGTTGATTTATCACGATTGATTGTGTAATTATTTAAGTCAGATGAAAAAATCCACAGCCTGCTTCCAGTCTCCGATCGGGTCAGGAATGGAATGAATGAAGCCCCCATCTAGGGGCGAGGATATGAACTGTGCTGGCTGCCGAGGCCTGACGCACTCCTTTGGGGCAATGATTAAATGAATGACAGATGAAATGAAATGATAGTGAAATGAAATTTTGACAGGGAAAACCAGAGTACCCGGAGAAAAACCTGTCTGCCGGCATTTTGTCCAGCACAGATCTCACATGGAATGACCGGCATTTGAACCACGGACCCAGCGGTGAGAGACCGGCGTGCTGCCGCCTAAGCCACGGAGGCTTCACCTGATGTAGATATGTTATAAAATATAAAGTATTGATTGACGGAGTCTTCCTCAAACTTGGTATATAAGTTCTGTTCTATCAATTATCTGTCTCCTGAAAATTGACTTAATACTTTTCAGCTCCGGCCGATTTGTTGTGCTCAATGATGCTCATCGTGTATGTTGTGCTCAATGATGCTCATCGTGTATGTTGTGCTCAATGATGCTCATCATGTATGTTGTGCTCAATGATGCTCATCGTGTATGTTGTGCTCAATGATGCTCATCGTGTATGTTGTGCTCAATGATGCTCATCGTGTATGTTGTGCTCAATGATGCTCATCGTGTATGTTGTGCTCAATGATGCTCATCGTGTATGTGGTGCTCAATGATGCTCATCGTGTATGTTGTGCTCAATGATGCTCATCGTGTATGTTGTGCTCAATGATGCTCATCGTGTATGTTGTGCTCAATGATGCTCATCGTGTATGTTGTGCTCAATGATGCTCATCGTGTATGTTGTGCTCAATGATGCTCATCGTGTATGTTGTGCTCAATGATGCTCATCGTGTATGTTGTGCTCAATGATGCTCATCGTGTATGTGGTGCTCAATGATGCTCATCGTGTATGTTGTGCTCAATGATGCTCATCGTGTATGTGGTGCTCAATGATGCTCATCGTGTATGTTGTGCTCAATGATGCTCATCGTGTATGTTGTGCTCAATGATGCTCATCGTGTATGTTGTGCTCAATGATGCTCATCGTGTATGTTGTGCTCAATGATGCTCATCGTGTATGTTGTGCTCAATGATGCTCATCGTGTATGTTGTGCTCAATGATGCTCATCGTGTATGTTGTGCTCAATGATGCTCATCGTGTATGTTGTGCTCAATGATGCTCATCGTGTATGTTGTGCTCAATGATGCTCATCGTGTATGTTGTGCTCAATGATGCTCATCGTGTATGTTGTGCTCAATGATGCTCATCGTGTATGTTGTGCTCAATGATGCTCATCGTGTATGTTGTGCTCAATGATGCTCATCGTGTATGTTGTGCTCAATGATGCTCATCATGTATGTTGTGCTCAATGATGCTCATCGTGTATGTTGTGCTCAATGCTGCTCATCGTGTATGTTGTGCTCAATGATGCTCATCGTGTATGTTGTGCTCAATGATGCTCATCGTGTATGTTGTGCTCAATGATGCTCATCGTGTATGTTGTGCTCAATGATGCTCATCGTGTATGTGGTGCTCAATGATGCTCATCGTGTATGTGGTGCTCAATGATGCTCATCGTGTATGTCGTGCTCAATGATGCTCATCGTGTATGTCGTGCTCAATGATGCTCATCGTGTATGTTGTGCTCAATGATGCTCATCGTGTATGTTGTGCTCAATGATGCTCATCGTGTATGTTGTGCTCAATGATGCTCATCATGTATGTTGTGCTCAATGATGCTCATCGTGTATGTTGTGCTCAATGATGCTCATCATGTATGTTGTGCTCAATGATGCTCATCGTGTATGTTGTGCTCAATGATGCTCATCGTGTATGTTGTGCTCAATGATGCTCATCGTGTATGTTGTGCTCAATGATGCTCATCGTGTATGTTGTGCTCAATGATGCTCATCGTGTATGTTGTGCTCAATGATGCTCATCGTGTATGTTGTGCTCAATGATGCTCATCGTGTATGTTGTGCTCAATGATGCTCATCGTGTATGTTGTGCTCAATGATGCTCATCGTGTATGTGGTGCTCAATGATGCTCATCGTGTATGTTGTGCTCAATGATGCTCATCGTGTATGTTGTGCTCAATGATGCTCATCGTGTATGTGGTGCTCAATGATGCTCATCGTGTATGTGGTGCTCAATGATGCTCATCGTGTATGTTGTGCTCAATGATGCTCATCGTGTATGTTGTGCTCAATGATGCTCATCGTGTATGTTGTGCTCAATGATGCTCATCGTGTATGTTGTGCTCAATGATGCTCATCGTGTATGTTGTGCTCAATGATGCTCATCATGTATGTTGTGCTCAATGATGCTCATCGTGTATGTTGTGCTCAATGATGCTCATCGTGTATGTTGTGCTCAATGATGCTCATCGTGTATGTTGTGCTCAATGATGCTCATCATGTATGTTGTGCTCAATGATGCTCATCGTGTATGTTGTGCTCAATGATGCTCATCGTGTATGTTGTGCTCAATGATGCTCATCGTGTATGTTGTGCTCAATGATGCTCATCGTGTATGTTGTGCTCAATGATGCTCATCATGTATGTTGTGCTCAATGATGCTCATCGTGTATGTTGTGCTCAATGCTGCTCATCGTGTATGTTGTGCTCAATGATGCTCATCGTGTATGTTGTGCTCAATGATGCTCATCGTGTATGTTGTGCTCAATGATGCTCATCGTGTATGTTGTGCTCAATGATGCTCATCGTGTATGTGGTGCTCAATGATGCTCATCGTGTATGTCGTGCTCAATGATGCTCATCGTGTATGTCGTGCTCAATGATGCTCATCGTGTATGTTGTGCTCAATGATGCTCATCGTGTATGTTGTGCTCAATGATGCTCATCGTGTATGTTGTGCTCAATGATGCTCATCATGTATGTTGTGCTCAATGATGCTCATCGTGTATGTTGTGCTCAATGATGCTCATCATGTATGTTGTGCTCAATGATGCTCATCGTGTATGTTGTGCTCAATGATGCTCATCGTGTATGTTGTGCTCAATGATGCTCATCGTGTATGTTGTGCTCAATGATGCTCATCGTGTATGTTGTGCTCAATGATGCTCATCGTGTATGTTGTGCTCAATGATGCTCATCGTGTATGTTGTGCTCAATGATGCTCATCGTGTATGTTGTGCTCAATGATGCTCATCGTGTATGTTGAGTTCATGTGGAGCCGCCACTCCTTACTCACCTGTCCTTCTCCAGCCATCAGTTTATGAAGGTGCAGGTTTCTGTGAACATGATTTGCCCACTTAATTCTTATTGCAATAAATGGCCGTGCTAAGCATTGCTCTTTTCCTTCCTTTCCCACCATTAATTGCCAGCTTCTTTGATGGACCAGTGGTAGAGTGTCTGCCTCTTGATTCCAAGATCGTGGATTTGATTCCTGGCGGAGGGAGCCTAAATTTTGAAAGGCAGAAAAATTCGACAGCACTCGGAGTTGTACAGTGTCGGTTCGCAGTAGACTTCTCGTACCACTATTGATGAATACAAGACAAAATGTATAAGAGGCTTCGGTGGCGTAGTCGGTAGCATGCTGAGCTTCTATGCCCTAGATAGCGGGTTCAAACCCGGCCGAAGCCGTCTGATTTTTTAAGAGCGTTCAAAATCCCTCAGTATGCCTTCCTTCGGAGGGGAAGTTAAGCCGGCGGTCCCATGTCATAGATTTATGGCATGTTGAAGAACCTTCCACTAATTACACCTGTGTGAAGCTAAATTGTATAGGTTAGGAATGTAAACAACGCTCTTAGGTTTCTACGTTCGTTGCCAAGAGCCGACTTTGCTGGCGTCTAGTAGCTAAGTTCTGAACTAGGCCTAGAAGTCGTTGACGGTGGCGTTTGGCAGCAAAAGTAGGAACTATTTGAAAAATTCAAAGTAGCGGTCCTTACTTGAATTAAAAAACAGATACACACACTAATCCAGCCGTCACAATTAACACCGGTTATCAGACAGATTCTACACACACCCAAAGTACACGGGGCTACATGACCGCGTTGTCGCAGCCCCTAAACTGAGGAACCAACCAAACACAAAATGTATAAAATCTCAACCACAGAGCATTTAGTAGAGTTGTGGTTTCTCTGCCTAATGCCAGTGTAAAATGGAATGTTGAAATTGAAGAGTGGATCACCTAAATGACTCCTACACCAGTTAGCTGAGGCCATCGCTGAGTATACGTAACCAGTGCTTCCTTTCAGGGGGTACGCTTACTGCTTAAATATTTGAAAACTGTTAAAGAAAAAATATTGGTACATCTGTGTCTAGTCCAGCAAATATAACTTCCGACTTGAAAGTTCATCGATCAGCTGGCGCCAACGCGCTGTTCACAACAGCTGGAGGAGATGTCGAGTAATCCTCCTTTTAAATTGATCTGTCGAATCAGTTTCTTTTGATCGGCAACTCGGGACTCCATTCTTAAAAGCACGCAGGCTTGTGATTGGAGGCGGGGTACGTTGTTATTCTGTGCGTGTGGTTACACATCTTGCGACCGAGCAGAGGAAGCGTGAAGATGGCAGTGATCAGCCTCTTTTACCAGAGTGAAATTTACTGTAATGAGACACTACCACAGTACTTTCAATTTTGAAATGTAAAATGATTAGAAATACTGAGTGCAGTTACCACCTTGACATGTTGACCACAAGTAAATTAACCCAATGCAACCTTTCATTTAACATGTTAGCCCGAAAAGTAATAACCAGTCTCTGCAAATTGCAAGATCGTGATGTTTTGTAGACTACAACTGAGAGTACGCCTTAAATTGTTTTTAGAAAAAAAGCACTGTCAGTGACTATAGGTCTTTGTGTATTCCTGGATTGCAACTTATTTACAAGGATAAAAGCATCAGCTCCCAATCGTTATCCTTCTCTGGATTTCAGCAGATATTTTTGGCCATCCCTTGTAGCTAAAGGAGCCATGTTATGCACTTGTTCTGGATGTGGTGCTGGGCATCTTCCAAGCGACAGCAGCAGTGAGACCATTTGATTTTTTGCTTAGGACATAAATGAGGAGCAATGAATGGACTTTCCTAGAAAATCAGTTAACATAAGCAATGGATTCTATTGAGAAACACTACAATCTCTGAACTCAAGATATTGGGGTTCCTTTCCTACTTTCTTGGTAGAGCCACGTCCACAATGCGTTGTCATGCAGTTCAAGTGTACACTTTATCAATGTTTTGTGATTCTTACGAGCGTTTTCACCATGAATCGTCACTTGTACATGATTCAATGTCTTTCTGATTTCTCCTCCAATCATTTACTGTTGTAACGCCTACATTGAGTTCCCTGGCAATATTTTGGAGTGTTTCCCTTTTGTCCAGTCTTAGCACCGCTAATTGAAAAATTAGAGTAACGTGTTTACGTTTCACTCCTGATACGTTTAAAAACACAGACTACTGAAATGAACACAGAAGAACAATGTCGTACAAGAAAAGAACAGAAAGCACTAAAAGCTTCACAGTGCAGCACGTACTGTACATTTATCGTATGGCTTTTAGTGCCGGGAGTGTCCGAGGACATGTTCGGCTCGCCTGAATCTGTAGCTGCTTCTAGCGGACACTCTTCTGGTGAGCTACAAGTTCCGTTCAATTTCATGTAGTTCCAACTTTCGCTACCAGATATCAACGTTACCTAGTGGTGAACGTTGGAACTTTGATAGAGCGTTCCGATGAAATCTAACTTAACAATTTAGCTTCACACAAGTTTAGTCTGTGGAAGGATCTTTTACATGTCATAAAGCTACGACATGGGACCGCCGGCTCTACTTCCCCTCCGCTCTTGTACCCGCTGTCACTGCATGCTACTACCGAAGCCGGACGACAGAAATGATGCGAGAGATGACGGAGCACTAAAACGGACAAGCGATAACAACAATGGTGCAACGAGTAATGAGTCACGGCAAGTTCGGATCAACAGGAGCAGCAGACGAGAGGGGGTTCCACTGTAACTGTAACTGTGTGTACTAACGAAAATAATAACTACAAACATAGTGTAATTTCGTACTGCATTCTTCGTTGCCACGCATGTCTCATGGTCACAATGTTTGCACACACTGGAACTGCCATTTATAATACAACTTGAAAGTTGGCAGCCATGTGCTGTCATGCCATGTTTGCCAATCTTTACACACTTAGCGAGATGGCAACATAATGCAATGACTATTGAAGAACATTGATGCCCATTCTCTCTACTGCGTGCTATCTATGCACAGGGTCTCTCATAAAAAGTAAGAACGCCAAACGGCGCTTTTGTTATCCGCTGCTGTGGCGGTCTTGGCCGGGCTTGTGGCGCGCCGTGGTCCCCTGCTTTAAGAGTGTGTACAATCCTTTATGAAATATTACCTTATAAAAGATGCTGGAAGTGTCGTCCTTCCTGCGTTATACAGTCATTGTATCTGGTAACCACTTTCTGGCTGACGCCAGTGAGTTCTGCCACGGTAATGTTTCTGATCTTTTATTGAGCACTGAGCCAGTAGTGTCAAAATTATTTTCAATTACGTGAATCTGTGCTAGTGAAGGTATGAATCTGCTAGAGAAGGAAATTGCTGAACAAATGCATCACATACCCGCCGAGCCGACCCGTACTAAAAATACGTTTTACATAAAAAAATACGATGTTGCAATGATAACTGTCTCACCATGCTACCAGCTGAGGTTCAGACTGGCGACTGAACACCTGCACGCTTATTGCAAGGTCGAGTATGTACTATTAGCCCAATTGGTACACTGGGGCGAAATGCTAGCAATGGACATTATCACATTTTGCATTAATTATAATGGCTCAACGGACAATACTCATTTTGATTTTCTTACGAGAACTTTTTTATTACAAGTACAGGGTCTTCCATATAAAATAAGAGCGCCAAGCGGCGGCTTTGTTATCCGCTGCTACAGTAACCTTGGCCGAGCTTGTGGCGCGCCTCGGCCCCCTGCTGTAGTATTGAAAGCGCGCGCATAGGCGCATATACTGTGCTTGACCTTGCAATAAGCATGCAGGTGTTCAGTCGCCAGTCTGAAACTCAGATGTTAACATGAGGCAGTTATCATTACATCGTATTTTTGTATGTAAAACTTATTTTAAGTACGAGTCGGCTCGGTGGGTACGTGATGCATTTTTTCAGCAATTTCCTTCTCTAGCAGACTAACGTAATTGTAAATAAGTTTGACACTATTGACTCAGTGCTCAATAGAAAGCATAAAATTTAAAATCAGAAACATTACAGTGGCAGAACTCACTCGCGTCAGCCAGAATGTGGTTACCAGATACAATGCCTGTGAAGGACGACACTTCCAGCATCTTTTATAAGGTAATATTTCATACAGGATTGTACACACGCTTAAAGCAGGGGGCTGTGGCGCGCCACAAGCTTGGCCACGGCGCGCCACAAGCTTGGCCAAGACCACCGCAGCAGCGGATAACAAAACCGCCGCTTGGCACTCTTACTTTATATGAGATACCCTGTGTATAATACGCTAAGGTGTATGTTTCACAAAACACAAGCTCCTAAACCAGAGGGAGTTAGAAGGTGTGGTTTGTACCAAAATCTTCCAAATAGTCTCAATAGTACAGGAAAAATCTTGCCTTTCCTGAAAAGTCAACGGAAATATATGTATTTGTTTATAAAGTGCTTTTAAACAAATAAACAAGACAATAGCCCCTGGCAGAACTGTGTCACGCTCAGCCCGCATAGCACTAGAGCCGGGCGGGTAGTGTATACACTTGGGGCGCACACAACCAGCAGCAGTGATGAATTGCGCTCTGATTTCATAAATATCAACAATTTGTTTAAACAAATAAACATATTTATAGAAGCTTGCATAACACTAAAGCCAGGCGGGTGGTTTTTACACATGCGAGAGTTCTTGCACGGGTCTGCTAGTTGTATATGATTCGCACTCTTATGTTGTTGCAGCATAATTTTTACAATGGTTACGAAATTATATATCTATGTTGGCAGCTTTGACTTGAATGTCAAATATTTTGAGAAATTGATCTGGTTAGCTCAATGCAGTATTGCCAGTCATTGGGCTCATCAGTTGGCGTGGCACACCTCACCAGGGTTGCGAGAGGTCCCGGATTCATGCTAAATGTGCCGCATCCCGAACAGTTCTTATCGGGGACGTTTAGTGACCTGTACTTCAAAGCGTTTTGAAACACGAGAGAAATGCGTCTGTGTTCATTCGTAAAGACTGAAAAAACTTTTGGGTTGGTCAGCCTGGCAGATATAATTGGTAATAATGGACAACTGCGCCCTCTCCATTTGACTAATTTCTGTCGCAAATGAATGTTGTGTTTTATATCTTGTGAAGTAATAAAAATAATATCATATGGCCTCGGGTGCCGGAAGCTTTGTTAATTGACACCCAGAGGGCAGCTTGCGTGTCGAATTTAATGCTCCTTCGAGTGCTATGAATGTCAAGGAGGTTAGATTTCTAAGCTCCTTGATGCTATACCGCTTTCTAGTAGAGAAATGAGGAACTTTGTGTTGGCGGAAAATCCCGAGATTGATTTTGCCACTATGAACACGGCCTACTGAATTCAAATGGGTTGTTTAACATGCCAACAACATATGACATGAGTATCGTGATTTTTGTCGCCTTTCAAAAATCACTTACCACGGCCAGGAGTGAACCTGCAAGCTTGGTAGTCCGACACGATAACCACACACCCAGCGTGGCAAGCATCTTGTGAAGTGAACACGTGGTTGTTTTGTGAGGAAGTATCTCAATAATGGAAATGGTTAGCAATGCAGTGTTCTTTGTAAGGTTTGTGAAAATTAAGGTGAAGTAAGCGTGAAGTGTAAAGGAAGTTCACTAGTTGTTGATTATATATTTCCTCGACAATACACCTGTCCCTTATTTTGTTTTCAAGAATGTGGCAACCCTGCATCCTCCATGGCCACTACGAATGCTATGCTCCCTTTATTAAAAAATTTGAATAATTTTGAACTGTTTATACAGAAAAATTCTTACCATCATACTATTACGGTAATATATCGATAACGGTTTTTCAAGCACGAGGTAAAAACGCATACAATAGACTTAAATCATTTCTGCTTGGCTTCTTTGGTCACAAGTGAGTGTTTTTAAACACAAACCTTCTTTGTGAGGTTTGAAGCCATTTTTCAGTGTTGCCTAAGTAAACAAAAGTTTGGTGCTTTTCAGTCGGTCAACACGAATGTACCCAAAAAGAGCTGGGTTATGCCCTAATCCTGAAATAAATTACATGAGATTAATAAATACACTATTATGACCAGTTTCGATCGTCAAGCGATCATCATCAGATCCATTACACTTAGGCTATAGCATCTATGTTTGAGAATACAGGTGAAAAATATATACAATAATTGAGTTGCAGTGTTGGTAATGCAACTGTCAGTGTATGCTAAATGTGGTATATCTAAAGTTAGGTGAAATTCTAAAATGGTGATAAAAATCCGGAATTTGTCTGTTCGGGGTGATTATATGGTTATACAAAATCAACTACGGTTATGCTGTAATAATACAGGCTGATACGTATCCGGTTGTCTTCCTAACTGGGACTTCAAGCAGTTTTTAGGTAGATTTCATTAGAAAGCTAACTATTGCTATGGGTACCATGTTTCGACTTCCGGAAAATTTCGACATATCTTCGCGTTTCACATCCCCCAGACCCCAAAACCACCGTCAGTTCAAAAGTTTATACACACATCAAAAAAAGTTTTGCATCACCTCGGTTCCCAGATCTCCGGCATATAGACGTTGACTGTGTATATTGTATCCAAGATACAGTCCCTTTGACTGTTCATAGATGTCACTAAAACTGCTCAAAGATGTAAACAACCATGCATGAGCAGGGCCTATTAGACAGAGGGGGTATGACAGCCGATCAGTTCCAGTCATTCCACTAGGACGAAGGTACGCTGCTCATGTTGTCTGTAGTTCTACCATGCCTAGAAGGTCAATACCGCAGTTCGATCGCGTCCGCATTGTTACTTTGTGTCAAGAAGGGCTCTCAACAAGGGAAGTTTCCAGGCGTCTCAGAGTGAACCAAAGCGATGTTGTTCGGACATGGAGGAGGTACAGAGATACAGGAACTGTCGATGACAGGCCTCGCTCAGGCCGCCCAAGGGCTACTACTGTAGTGGATGACCGCTACTTACGGATTGCCGCTCGGGGGAACCCTGACAGCAATGCCACCATGTTGAATAATGCGTTTCGTTCAGCCACAGGACGTCGTGTTTCAACTCAAACTGTGCGCAATAGGCTGCATGATGCGCAACTTCACTCCCGACGTCCATGGCGAGGTCCAGCTTTGCAACCCCGACACCATGCAGCGCGGTACAGATGGGCCCAACAACATGCTGAATGGACCCCACGGAATTGGCATCACGTTCTCTTCACCGATGAGTGTCGCATATGCCTTCAACCAGACAATCGTCGGAGACGTGTTTGGAGGCACCCTGGTCAGGCTGAACGTCTTAGACACACTGTCCAGCGAGTGCAGCAAGGTAGTGGTTCCTTGATGTTTTGGGGTGGCATTATGTGGGGCCGACGTACGCCACTGGTGGTCATGGAAGGCTCCGAAACGGCTTCACGATACCTGAATTACATCCTCCGACCCATAGTGCAACCATATCGGCAGAATATTGGAGAGGCATTTGTCTTCATGGACGACAATTCTCGACCTCATCGTGCACATCTTGTGAATGCGTTCCTTCAAGATAACGACATCGCTCGACTACAGTGGCCAGCATGTTCGCCAGACATGAACCCTATCGAACATGCCTGGGATATGTTGAAAAGGGCTGTTTATGGACGTCTTGACCCACCAACCACTCTGAGAGATTTACGCCGAATTGTCGTTGAGGAGTGGGACAATTTGGACCAACAGTGTCTTGATGAACTTGTGGATAGTATGCCACGACGAATACAGGCATGCATCAATGCAAGAGGACGTGCTACTGGGTATTAGAGGTAGTGGTGTGTACTGCAATCTGGACCACAAATGCTGAAAGTCTAGCTGTATGATGGTACAACATGCAATGTGTGGGTCTCATGAGCAATAAAACGAGCTGAAATGTTGTTTGTGTTGATCTCTATTCCCTTTGTATTTAAAGGTTCCGGAACTCTTGGAACCGAGGTGATGCAAAACTTTTTTTGATGTGTGTATATAATTTATGTATATATGTATCTATCTATATAAATATATATATCAGTTTCTTGTGGACACGATAAATGCCGTAATTTTGCACCAATCACTTTGAATTTTTTTCATAATATGTATCTCTATAAAATCTCGGTCGAGTTCGTTAATGGGCAAAATCGGTCGAAGGGGGTAAAAATGGGGGGCTTTTTTCGAAAAAGTGAAATATCACTATAACTCTCTTATTATGTGAAATTACGAATCCCTTCAAAGTTCATATTATGTGTCGGATAAGTGCCAAAAATTTACGTTCAACAAGTTTTTTGATAGCACCAACCATTGGCCAATGGGGTGGAAAAAAGTGAGTTTTTGGGGAAACATTAATCATATCTCCCTTAATAGGCACAATATCAAAACCGTACAAAATGGATGATATTCCCCTAATAATTACCTAAAACTTTTGTCTGAAAGAATTTTTGATACAACCCACCATTACGAAGGGATGAGAAAAATGATTTCGGAATTAGAAGAAAATGCCAAGAGCCATCAGTGGTTACCATGACAACGCTTCTAAATTGATGAGGGATGAGCTATCAGAGGTTGCCATGACGAGATCACATTCAGTTTTCCATCTGACTATGTGGGAAGCGGCTTCGGTGACGTAGCCTAGCTGGTAGCATGCTGAACTTCTATGTCAAAGGTCGCGGGTTCAAAGCCGGCCAAAGTCGGTTGATTTTCAAAGGCTCTGAAATTCCCTCAGTTTGCTTTCCTTCAGAGGGGAAGTCGAACGTTCGTTGCAAGATACTGGTTGCGGTGGCATCTAGTAGCCAAGTTCACAGCTAGGTGTCGTTGATGGTATATTTGGTACCAACATTAGGAACTACTACATGAAATTGACCGTCTGCAGTCCTTACCTGAATTACAGACTAATACAGCCATCACAATTAACACCGTTTATCAGACAGATTCTACACACACCCAAAGTACACGGGGTTACAAGACCGCGTTGTCGCAGCCCTAAACTGAGGAATCAACCAACATCTCTGCGGGAGATAAAATTTGACGTGAAGAAGTAACAGACTGTTAGATAGTTACACATCAGTTCCAAACCTTGCATAAGGACAGTGTGACCACAAGTATAAAAATGGACCCCAAATGACAAGAAGGTTACCGTCCCCCTAACAAAATAAAATGTTAAAAATATGCATAGTAAGACGAAAGAAAAGTTAATTGAGCTCCAATTACATTGTAAAATACTTTCTCGCAATAAATGAGGTCTGATCCTTCTACGAAAACCTGCATATTTTGCCTATTATATATAGCCTATCCCCTAGTTTGCCCGGTGAAATCTACCTCCGCCTTCCGGCGTGCCGAGAGGAATTTTTTGTGTTAGGAAGACAACCGGATACGTATCAGCCTGTATTATTACAGTATAACCATAGTTGATTTTGTATAACCATATAATCAACCCGAACAGAAAAAATCCGGATTTTTATCACCATTTTAGAATTTCACCTAACATTAGATATACTACATTTAGCATACACTGACAGTTGCATTACCAACACTGCAACTAAATAATTGTACATATTGTATATATTTTTCACCTGTATTCTCAAACATAGATGCTATAGCCTAAGTGTAATGGATCTGATGATGATCGCTTGACGATCGAAACTGGTCATAATAGTGTATTTATTAATCTCATGTAATTTATTTCAGGATTAGGGCATAACCCAGCTCTTTTTGGGTACATTCGTGTTGACCGACTGAAAAGCACCAAACTTTTGTTTACAAACCTTCTTTTTGGCAAATGCTTTATAGAGTGGTGAAAACTGCCTCAAAATCTGTTCCCTGGTTCTCAAGATAAAATAATTGAGGACTTAATTTAAACAGGGAACACATCCTCAATCAAACCAAGGTTTTATATACCGTACTATAGTAGAGCCATCATTACTTCCGGCTTGATGTTTCGGTGCTAGGCTAGAGTTTCGTTCACTAAATTGCGACATCGTGAACCAAACTCGATTTGAATGGCTGCCTGTGATTGGCTAGTTAAAGTGATTTTCCTCCTGACCTCTAGATAACTGTAGGGTAACACCGAAATGTCGAAAGTAATTGTGGCTCAAATATACAGAATGTATAGATATCAGAGAATAGATCCTGGACCAAATCTAGATCCAACACTTTATTTTATATTATTACAGTAGATATCAGACGAACAGACCAAGGTCCAACACTATTTTATATTATTACAGTAGATATCAGACAAACAGACCAACGTCCAACACTATTTTATATATTACAGTAGATATCAGACGAACAAACCAACGTCCAACACTATTTTATATTATTACAGTAGATATTAGACAAACAAACCAACGTCCAACACTATTTTATATTATTACAGTAGATATCAGACGAACAAACCAACGTCCAACACTATTTTATATTATTACAGTAGATATCAGACAAACAAACCAACGTCCAACACTATTTTATATTATTACAGTAGATATCAGACAAACAAACCAACGTCCAACACTATTTTATATATTACAGTAGATATCAGACAAACAAACCAACGTCCAACACTATTTTATATTATTACAGTAGATATCAGACAAACAAACCAACGTCCAACACTATTTTATATTATTACAGTAGATATCAGACCAACATCCAACACTATTTTATATTATTACAGTAGATATCAGACGAACAAACCAACGTCCAACACTATTTTATATTATTACAGTAGATATCAGACAAACAAACCAAGGTCCAACACTATTTTATATTATTACAGTAGATATCAGACAAACAAACCAACGTCCAACACTATTTTATATTATTACAGTAGATATCAGACGAACAAACCAACGTCCAACACTATTTTATATTATTACAGTAGATATCAGACAAACAAACCAACGTCCAACACTATTTTATTATATTACAGTAGATATCAGACAAACAAACCAACGTCCAACACTATTTTATATTATTACAGTAGATATCAGACAAACAAACCAACGTCCAACACTATTTTATATATTACAGTAGATATCAGACAAACAAACCAACATCCAACACTTAATAGAATAAATTGTATATTAATTTTTTAAATATTAAATTTAACAAAAATTTTCTTTTTCAACTCTAAACTGATAATACAACAAGCTGATTACAGGTATTCTAACAGTAAAACACATTTATAAATCTTCATATATCTTTTACTGCTACAATGATGATGTCTTACTTTCTTTTCAGAAATAAATGGGACAAATGGGGAGGGGCAACAAGATTACAAAAGAGAATTAGTGATTACCGTATAAATACGAGGGCTGTTTTTTCTAGTTCCGATGGACTGTATAAAAATAACAGATTGACAAACCAAACTGATTTTACTACTAATGCTTGCTTGTTTTATTCTTATGTCTCAATATAATCACCAAAACGATTGAAAATTTTGTCGTATCGTTACACCAGCTTTCCAATGTCCTAGGAAAAAAAAAGTGAAAATCATTCAGTGCTGGATTGTACTCAACGGAAGATGGTCCAAAACTTCACACTTGAATTCTTTGAAAACGTCTATCATAACGTTGGCATAGTGCGGTCGCGAATGATTTTCACCTCTTTCGAGAATTGAAGGTATGGCTGGGCGGCAACACCTCGCCATAAAAGAAAAACTTCAGGAGACTCTCCAGACGTACTCACCTCAGTGGCGGCAGAATTTTTTGCCGAGGGCATTGGAAAGCTGGTGTAACTATACGACAAATGTTTCAATTGTTTGGCGATTATGTTGAGACATAAGCATAAAACAAGCAAACATTTAGTAGTAAAATCAGTTTCGATTGGTATGTCAATCTGTTATTTCTCAACAGCCCATCAGAACTTGAAAAAGAAACCAGTCCTCGTATAAGACAAAACAGTCCCTTCCTCCAGTGACTGGTTCTGTCATTTCATATGAGTTTACATACTGAACCAAATGTGAAGGACTCCTTTCATGTTAACACAAACTCATTAGTGGCTCACAAAAATACGAATATATACTCTTCAAACCACAATAACAAAAGCCCTTGTAAAGGATCAAACAAAGAGATCCCCGTTGAATTCCCACAGTTTCAAATCATTTAAGGGGAGCAGTGCGGCGTCACAAGTTTGGTCACGGTGTCTATACCAAACACAGAACAACTGTGTTCATGAGGGTGGAGCCAGATTTACTCACTCATCCCCACCAGCCAATAGAATTGCGCGGCGTTGCCTAGATATCAAGCCATACGAAAGCTTTCTTTGTCTGCACGCACGAAAATCATTGTATATTCAATTATTTAGATGAACTCATGTTACAGAGCTAAAAATATTGAAACCGACTGTCTAAACCCCGTGGCACAACGACAGCCGTTTGGGAGATAACATCTGCTCTTCAAATGAAGGGATAATTATTCGAGTGAAGAATGATTAGGTGTTGAAATATTTAGTTTCACTGGGGAAGATAAAATGAAGAGTTCGTATAAAGAGTGACAGTATCGATTCGGTGTACAGTAGTGGACCTTTAAGATGTGCTGAGAGCTGAAGTTTTACATTGCTATCAATGCCCCTTAGCAAGCCGAGTGGTAATCGAGCAGGGGACGGGTAGTTCTTGTAAAGTTTTACAGTCAGGCGAGAAATTTCATTTTCAGTGTGTACAGCTTTTTCAAGAAGCTTTCAAATACAGAGGTACATGATAACACTAATTTCTCTCAAAGCCGGGAGTTGACGGCTCAAGTTTGCGGTGTGAGTGTACATACCGTGTCCAATGTTCTTGTTATGCCACAATTTGAGGAAAACTTTGTCAATCAATACCTTGTATTTTCAAAAACAGTTAGATAGGGGACATGTTTCGAGCTATTTTTCTTAGCCCTTCTTCAGCCCTGACTTCAATAGTAATTAAACAATCAATCGTTATACATCTTCTTTCATCAAATAAAATGCATGCAAATATACACTGCAAACAAACATGTTAAAAACACACTGAAATAACTCTGTTATGATTGCTGTGTCAAGTTTGATGAAGCGTGATTTAAACATGACCTGTTGTAATTGTATTGAACAACAAGTCATGATTGAATCACGCTTCATCAAACTTGACACAGCAATCATAACAGAGTTATTTAATGGTGTTTTTCAGTGTGTTTTTTAGATTGTTTTTAACATGTTTGTTTGCAGTGTATATTTGCATGCATTTTATTTGATGAAAGAAGATGTATAACGATTGATTGTTTAATTACTATTTAAGTCAGGGCTGAAGAAGGGCTCAAAACATGTACCCTATCTAACTGTTTTTGAAAATACAAGGTATTGATTGACGGAGTTTTCCTCAAATTGTGGCATAATAGTTTCTTTGTCAATACGGACCTAATAGATTCCATTATGGAGTCTAATAAAGCTGAGATCCAATGTTCTTTCCGAGAGTACAAATAATATTGAAGCAGGGAAAGTGCTGGGCATAGTTCAGAAATGTGCAACAAATTTGGACAAGTGTGGTCCGCATTGATAATTATAATTATACACACTATTATTGTGACAAAAGTTCCCATCAATACATGAATATATCAACTGCACTCATATTTTGCGGTGGGATATGTTTCAGGGCGTCAACTGCTCCCTTCTTCAGCCACTGGTTTTATCAATCATACTGTTGTCATATGTTCCAAAGACATTGAAAAAACATACATTAATATTAGCAAAAATATCTGGTTGAGAGTGAAAACCAAATCCCCATGCACACATTTCAGTTTAAAATAAAAACACATAACAATTAAAAACTATATGCATGCGTTTTGATTGGTCTATCGCCATTAAAAGTTCGTGTTGTCAAAGTTCATTAACCTTGCCTCGTTTGTTCGTATTCTTGCTGTAGCTGAGATACATTCTAGGTTTCCTGAATTAACTTATATGTTGCAACAAACTTGCTTTGTAAAACACAAGAAATTCTCTGCGATGGACAACCACATGGTGAGCTCAGGCCATAAATTCTCCGCCACAGATGACGACCCTAAGATCCTGCATTATGGTAATAAATGCTCCCTATTAAACAAATTAGAACAAATAGAAATTGATTTGGCGCAAAAATTAAACCCTGACCACAATTTAAATGAGATTTATTTTGACAGCAATATTTTATACTAGCTGAAGTACCCGTTCTTTGAACGGCTTTTAGTACTTGCTGGCCTAAATCATTCATACAATCACACATTCGTAATGTAGTTATGTTATTTCCATGTTACCAACTAAATCCATAACTTAACCACCGGAAACGAAATAAATAATACAGTGAGATTCTTTTGCCGGAGCGGGGCTGTAGCCAGGCGTGCGTGCTCCTTCCGCCAGCCAACCGAGCCAAGCCGCAAGATTGCGTGAGGCGGAGGTGAGCTAACCAGGGTCATTTAAGTAATTAAGTCACTAAACTTTCATCAACAAGAGTGTGTAGTGTCAGCGCACAGATAAGAAGGTAGCATAAACAACAGCTGCAATATTTAATTAAAGAAGCACAGATGTTTTTTATTTCTTGTGAATCTGGATGACTTCACGTCACCAGTTAAAGGTTAGAACTTATCTTTTCACAGAAGATACGGTACTAAAAATGTTCTCCTTCTTCTGACAGACAGTAACTTTGGAAGTTACATAGTTACATTATGTAGCTACTTTTGCACCCCCTCCCCCTGCGTGTTTACTGTAATTAATCGAAGCTCGGACCTAAGCCCGTTTGATGTTCATTGTGGGTTAATTTAAATTACAAAGTGTACAGATCAATTACGCACACTCTAGTGGAGCTGGAGAACAATATACGGCAGCAGATATCCCTCACAACAGAAGGGAATTACAACGTGTAAACGCTAATTTATTTACACGGTACAATGCCTGTCTGTCAGCCGAAGGAGAACATTTTCAGCATCTTATGTGAAAAGGTAAGTTCTTTAATCACGATTTGCTGGTAAATTTACCATTAATTAATGTATAGGTACTTTGTTACGGTTTCCACCTGCGCACAATCCGCAGTGCGATCTGAGTTGGCTAGCGGAAGTTGCGCGCGCCCGGCAGTCGGCCACCGTTCCAACTCCAGCAAAAGAATCACGCTGTATTAAAACAGCTCAATAGTAGTGATTTGATTGCTTTCCGTGACATTGATGAAGTAGAAAGTGAACCTAGTTAGTCTTCGAAACTAAATAATAATTTGAACACTTTAAGTCAGCTTAACGACATCGATAACACAAGAAACAAAACTGAAATACCAGTTAAATAAAACTCTTTGAAGTAACCAAATGGAAGGACTGAAATTAAACAATGAATGATGCGTAAGTGCAATAACCTACACCCAGGACTCTCCTATAAACACACTCCTTAGTATTACAACAGAGAACAACTCAGCTGAAATTACCCAATATGTATTTACAAAGTCTTCGAACAGAGCAGATTTTTAAAATGAACAAACGTGATTTTGAGTCGAATTTTATACTCTTTGTGACACTTTACATTAGGAAGATGCTGACATTTAAGCCAGTTTTACCGACTTGCAATCGTGTTGCTGTTATTTATGATGTTGTTGTTGTTGCTGATGATTTATTTGGGGGCTTTGCGACACAGTCGGTAGCCTTTGACGCATTAGTCTGTGAATTTGGGTTGCTGATCATCGTAAAAAGCAACAAAGAGCAGATAAATATTGGCCAACAGAAATATTTAGTTAACAAAAAACAAATCTATAAACAGTAAGAAAGCATACCGTGCAAAGTAGAAAGCACTATAACATTGTAAAACAGCGTAAAGATCCAAATACTCGCATACAATAACTGGCACAAAGAGTATAAAATTAGACTCAAAATCACGCATCGTTTCAGACCCCACAAACCACCTCTAAATAAAACAGTTCATGTAGGGATGTAAAATTTGTACGAGAGATGTATGCGAATTTTCACGATTCTTGCGGTCATACAAGTACGGAAAAATGAAAAGAATGTGCTGAAATGTGCAAAAGAGGACTCCAAAATGTATGCTTTCATGGCAATCTGAGGCATAATCGTTGGAGATACTACAAAATGTCATATAACCAAATTTGTAGAAAACTAACGGTTTTCGAGATATTGCCAGTGTATAAGTATGTTTTACCGCGAACAATATTGGATTGGTACGATGATGGTGAATTTCCAATGGCTAGAAAGTTGGTGTGCTTAATGAAGGAGAAAATTAATTATACGGGCTCTGTATCTTCCACTTACACGCTGCTGAAATCCCTCGGTTTCAAATACAAGCGAACTAATGACAGCAGGAAATTTCTTTTGGAACAAAGCAACATTGTTGCTGCCAGACTGTGTACTGTGAATATTCTAAGGACTTCTGGTGATAACAGACCTTTGTTATGGATCATAACAAATTGATAAAACTACATTTCATCAGCTGAACGTATTACATCTGCAGAAACATTAAAAACCAACAACAATGACTTAAAATACACGAGCCAAAAACCACTTTAAACAAAAACACAATCAATCTAGTTCTTGTAGGTAAGGACAAATGTTTAAAGGTCATAGTCAGTGAAGATTTCTTTCTGTCAATAAAATTCCAAGCAACAGCCAGGGGTGTGATTAACAAAATGCTTATAAATCGTTGCCAGGCTCGTTTGGAACTCTCGGAATTAATGTATTTTGAGTCCCAAGACTGCAGTGATGACCAAGGAAGCTTTCATGTTTTGTACAAAGAGTGCAAGGCATTCAGGTGCAAGCAGGCTTGCTTTTATTTTTACCACCCCTTACTCTTTCACCTGAGCTAATGCCATGATATTTAGAATAGTCAGGGTATATCATGTGACGAGAATTTTAAACAGAAAAGTGGCCTCATGTTATTCTGTGGTGTAGCTGTAGTGCAATTCCTGGCTTTGTCAGGTATTTTATAACCGACGTAAGGGTCAGAACAGGGCGCAATCAGCCTCGTGAGGACTAGAGTAGGTGAGGAAGCGACCCTGGTCAAGGGGAAATGTCACCCATATGACTGAGACGCAATTGCTTTGTAGACCAAGGCCCTCAAAGAGATGCATGTTTTCCCTTAACATGAGTCTGTTGTGATACTCATTGCCACTGACCATGGTTAGTTTTCATGAATCGAGACTCAGTGAGGCTGCTACAGCCTTGAGGTGACAACACAGTGAGATGTGAGAAGTCATTGGGGCATGGATAGTTCATAACACACACAGCCATAACTACGAGGGCTGTTCTTTTTTTTCCTTTCAATTTCCGATGGACTGTATAAAAATAACAGATTGACATACCAAACTGATTTTACTACTAAACATTTGCTTGTTTTATTCTTATGTCTCAACATAATCGCCGAAACGATTGAAACATTTGTCGTATTGTTACACCAGCTTTCCAATGCCCTCAACAAAGAATTCTGCCGCCACTGAGGTGGGTACTTCTGGACAGTCTCCTGAAGAGTTTCCTTTCTGGCGAGGTGTTGCCGCCCAACCATACCTTCAATTCTCGAAAAAGGTGAAAATCATTCAGTGCTGGTTAGGACTAAACGGCAGATGGTCCAAAACTTTACACTTGAATGATTTTCACCTTTTTCGAGAATTGAAGGTATGGTTTGGCGGCAACTCCTCACCAAAAAGGAAACACTTCAGGAGACTGTCCAGACGTATCCACCTCAGTAGCGGCAGAATATTTTGCTGAGGGCATTGGAAAGCTGGTGTAATGATACGACAAATGTTTCAATCATTTTGGCGATTATGTTGAGAGATAAGAATAAAACAAGCAAACATTTAGTAGTAAAATCAGTTTGGTATGTCAATCTGTTATTTTTATACAGTCCATCGGAACTTGAAAAAAAAAGCAGCCCTCGTATGTAAACAATGCGGTCATAGGGACGTTCTGTCTTGTTGTGCTGTGTGCTTCCCACACATTTGGGAATTGTTATATAATTTTAAAATATCTTGCAAATGTACAGGCTGGATTAAAAGTTGCTTTCCCCAAATTTGTTCTCCTCATGTGACTATTTGGGATGGAATTTGGAGTCTCATAGGAATGGCCAAATTTTGCGATATTACAAGAGGAGGCTGTTCCAGAACCAGAAAATAGCCTCTTCTTTGCTAATAACATGGTAGCACAATGGAGGTGAGGAAAGCCATTCCATCAAGAGATTAGCCACCCAAATCATCACTTATGGGTATCATGCAAGGTGACGTTTTTCAATCTTAGAAACCAGGTGATGTGCATAACCTGCAACCTTCTTTAAGACAATGGATAAGATCATGTTCCACCATGTTAAATTCAGTGGTTAAACAATGTGAATGAGTATCACAAATCAGGGTCTCCACTTTGTACAAACGTTGTTAAGATCTGAGGTTCCGAGATTTGAGAGAAAGTGACTTTTATTACATCCTGTACATAATTGAACATTTGTTTCTGTTTGTTTTAATGAGATGATGAATCTCCATTCTGTAGCCCCTGGAAAAGTTTGGTGAAGCTGATGCCACCATTCACTCTTTGTACGAAAACCTTATAACAGCACGGGGAGATCTCCTCAGTGGCTGCTTTGCTAGTGACGAACGCCGACCTTGCATATCAACATTTGATGGAGGAGACTCCACATTGCTTGGAGCATTCTGTTGAAGTACATTGACAGCTGGTGGAAGTGTCTGTACTTTCTTCTGAATTGTGACCTCTTGCAAGGGACATGCAGTGGCAATTGGCTTGTCGGTGTCAGGGAACAGGTCTCCCCCTCTCTTGGGAGGTGTCAACAGAGTTCTCAAAGGCCATTCGAAGAGGGATGAGAAGCGCTGCCTCCAGAGAGCGACCGCTTCGTGTTCTCCGGCCGTCTCTGCGGGATGTGGATTGCCCTGGCTATCCTCGAGGAGATGTTTATGACTGAGTAGCAAGGTGCGGATGCCCAGGATGGTGGTATGGTTTGGGGGGAAGCAGACCTCTGCAGGTGTTTCTGTAGGCGGCTCCATCTTGTGTTGCAGAGACTGAAGCACATATTGGTCCATCTGAGACAGAGACTCGTCTTGCTGTAGAATCGGGTAGCAGAGGAGCTTCAAAGATGCTCCCAGAGTGTTGAGCATGATGCTCAACTCATGGCTGCGGTTCGCGACCTGCTCCTTGTCGTAGCGAACCTTGCGTCTCCCTCCACGTTGCATGTACGCACAGCGGAAATACTGAACAAACTGCTTGTCCAGGACACCTTGCACCTTCTTCTGACCCACCTTGCGACCCCGTCTCTTCCCTCCCAGACCTAGTTTCTGTTTTAGCTCAAACAGGTCCATGTCCACCTCCAACTCATCCTGTGTTTCCTTGACATTGATTTTCTTATTATGGATAACCTGCAAAGTCAAAATATTTCTATTAGTTGCTTGCACATGGTCACTTTGAGTGCAGTATAACAAATGCTATAGATTGTCAATGACATCTATGTAGTGGATAGGGACAGATATTGTACCCCATAAAATACTCATAACTGCCACCATCCTAGTGGCATCTCTCTAATATATTTTTATTAATCAAGATGTCTATCAAAACCAACTACAGTAACAGATTTCTCGGACAATTCCCTGATTTTTCAAGGATAAATCAGAAAATTCCCTGAGTAACAGTAGGGGCCATAATAAATATGAATCGGTCATTGTTAGAAGGCACTAAGTCTTTTTGTAAGAATTGAGATAATTGATAAAAACTGTTTCGCTCACTTAATTGTAAAGCATAGTTGCTGTCACGTGTAAGTATCAATAATACTGTTCTAGAGAGGTCTATTTGAATGGATTTATCCTTTTAAAAAGGGAGAAAATAGAAAAAGAAATGAATGACTTAGTTCCCTTTAACAATGAATCAGATCTTTAAAAAGTAGTTAGTTCACTTTTATGACAAATATACAGATTTATAGATACCAGTATAGCATATTACTATAGTTTCAATGCTAGCAATGCAGTAGTGGGCAAATAGAAGCAAAAACGTCTGGAACTAACTCAATGACTTAGTTCTCTTTAACACTGAACGTTAAATTCAGCTAGTAGTGATACAGCATACTGAACGGGCAGACTTAGTTCCTTTTAACCCAGCATAGGGCGCGGTCAAGGATTCTCAACACCGGGGCGCCGTGAGCCTGACAGGCACACTATGCTAAAAAAAACATCAAGTCCCTAAAACGCCGTATTAAATTAAACCAAAATTTACCAATCGTCTTTAGGATGTTGACAATAAGGGAAAAATCAATTTTAAAAAAATTCTTATTTATTTAGGTACAAAAACCAAAACAAGTCAAACTGCAGAATTCGCATATCATGGATATGAATATAAATGAAAATGCGACCTTTTATCCTTTAAAAAAGTTCCAAAAATGGGTCAGGCATGAAGTTGAGATGTGTGGGGACAAAAATCAGTCAGAGTCGTCATCCATCAAAGCCGCTGTGGGATCGCAAGAGCAGCCTGAAAAGCATGTTGCGCAGTATGGTTTCGCATGAGGAAGGCAAATTCCTCGGTTGCATTTCACACAGGAATAGTTCGTGAGCCATTGTATTCCTGTCTCCACGGTGCAATCACAGCATCTGGACCTCTTGTGGGGGGCTGGGGGTGATGTTGGACGATCATCAGCTATCAAATTTGCTATCAAAAGTGAAAAAGTACAGACCTTGGATTTGCGACGTAATTGGGCGCGGTGAGCCTGTCAGATCAACATGTGTGACGCACTTCTTTGAAGCCTGGAGACAAACTGACCATACGGGTTGGAACCAGCCACCAAAGTTAGGAAACTACAGGGAGGGAAGGGTCCCGCTCGGCGCGCTGCGGGAAGGCACACATAAAAATAACAATACTGTGCCTGTCAGATCAGCCGTGCCCTACGCAGGGTTAACATGATCATAGCTAGATGCGTCGACATTCATACTATACATATCCATGGAAATCGCAATTTCGACAAGAATTGACTTAGTGCCTTCTAACAATGACCGATTCATATTTAAAACAGAGTTTGTACTTACAAAAAAAAACTATATTTTGCCAATTTCTAAATTCTTCACCCAGAACACTATTGTACTTGTGAGTATTGAAAGTAGCTCGTCAATAGTAATGCTCTCAAAAATCATAGTTAGTTTGTTTAAGGGGTGGAACTATGAGGTCATCTGCCCCTAAATACACTGTCTACACATGTAATTTGTGTGCCCTATCTGATTTAACGTCAGTACGTACATACATCTACAAAAATCATCGCCAGAATATACTTTTCCCCCATCAAAATTTAAATGATTAATTTCCAATTATTCAAGGTTGTGCCTTGTAAAACTAAAATTCCCTGAGTTTTCCAGGATTTAAAAATTCCCAGAGAATTCCCTGTTATCCAGAGTAGTAGGCACCCTGTTAATGCAGCCAGGTATTTTTATTTCAGTTCAGGTCAGGAAAGGGATTTTGGAAGGAAATCGGTATTGGACCTATTGAAAGGAACTGTACCGGCAGTTGCCTGGTGGTGAAAATGGGATTGTGAAAACCATTTTAATGACGGCCGAGGTGGGGTTTGAACCAACGCTCTCCCGATGCCAGTGAGGCATGAGGCTCTCGGCCAGCACAGCCGGTCGGCCTCTCTCTAATGCTGAGTTAAAAGAGGTATTAAACACACAACATTCCACTTTGAACCACCACTTGGGTACGGTATTGCTAAATCAGTTTTCTAGCCTAATAACCAAGTAGGTGGAACTGGACTCGAGATGTGCCTCTGAAAACTGTAACATATTACCACATATGAAGCAAAACCATTAACCAAATGAAGATAGAGGTGACATTTTCATATTGCGCCAACTAGTACTTTTAGGTCGCAAAACATTCTTAGTTCTTTATTCAAATCCATTATTGTATGAAGTCTAATATCCTTAATGATTTTGTAATAATGGAATACAATTGGTTTTCTTCAAGATGAATATTAGCAAGTGTAGTTTGTATTAATATTGAAATATTATTAGTAGGGCTCGGATTTTTAGGTAAATAAATATTTAGTAATGTAAATACATAATTTTAAGCATTTTTCTATAAATACATGAATTCCTGCTTTTCACTTATTAGCACATAAAAAGACATATTATTTAAATTTTTTAAAATCAGAATGCTAGATCTTTCAGTTTATTGCACTTTTGTTCTATGTTACTTCAATGGGGAAGAACCTGTGAGCTATCTAATCTTCATGCAGAGCGTATGTCAACTTACAGCTGTGCTTTTTTTTATCTTGTCGCCCCGTGCCACTCACTGTGGAAGCCGGGGATTTCCTTGTCCATAGCTATTTTGCACCACGTGGTAGACCTTCCCCCTCCCCCAGCTACCTGGAACCAGTGTCACTCACATGCACTGTGAAGTGTAAGGCAGTACTACGATGCCTAAAGTAAAAACAACTACTAGTTATCGTCTGTTGCAGAATTTAAAGATAATTTTACTTATGATGGGGACGTTCTGTGCTGCCAACTATGTGGGAAAGCAATCAAGGCTGAACAGCGATCTCAAGTTACACAACACCACAAGGGCAAGAAACATATTGCCGCAGTTTCGCGCCTTCAGAAGAAGTGTTTTGCGATAATCGTCGGTCCTTTGTGATGGACAACCTGAAGATGTATCTCGTGTATTGTAACGCTTCAGCAGTCAGTGAGTACTGCATATTGTTTATAATCACATTAATAAATTAAATTATAATTAAATATTTTTCCTTTTTTTTTTTGTCACATATTTCAGCTATTTTTAATAAATTCAAAATAAATATTTTCACGTTTTTTAGCACACAAAAAATCCGAGCCCTAATTATTAGTATGTTGTTTTGAAAACAACATTAATTAGCTATTAACCAATAAACGCCTAGTGTTACCATATGGTAATACAGTACCAGTCATTGTATTTATTGCTCTACAAGACCTTTGCCAGTTAAATATATTCGAACTTCGCTCTTATATGATCATGGAAGATCTATTGAATCATTTCCCGTGAGCTAGGCGCTAGGGAATGTCTTGGGTGATGTTGCAACAATTGTGTGCATTTCGTGGTTTGTTTCTCACGTCGTGATGGTGTGCCACAAAAGGTATGGCATGCTAAATTATTGCGTAACAGGGAGATAGTTTACTTTGTCTTGAGGATTATGGTAGTAAATATATCTGATTTATAATTCAGTAACATATCTTACTTGTTTCTTTATACCTGCTCATGTCCGGGACTAATTTTCCCAGCGTTACCGCTAGGCGGATACATGGTTAGTGATAAAGCACGACATTTTCAGTAGCACATTCATATGAAATGAGTTAGAATACATTTCAGGCATTTATACACAAAACGTTTTTCCATAATATACAGCTTTTTTAACAGTGCATGCCTTGATATAATATGTTTTATGCCACTGTAGCATATTTATTATGCCAGTACCGTATTCAAGACCATACCTTTGCCGAGATATCTGGTTGCAGGCAGTGTTTCGTAAAATACAATAAAGAAGTATTTTGTTTATTTCAGAGGTCTAGACTGGCTGCGTGGCTCAGCGGCAACGTTCTCGCCTGCTGTACCGTAGCTTGCAGGATCGAATCCTGGTGCAGTCAGTTGCCATTTGAGGGCGCGCAAAAGCGAGGGAGCCGTGTCAGCAGATTTACTGGCATGTAAAAGATCCCCTACGGGGAAAAATTACAGCACCCCGGTATCTCCAAAAGCCAGAGTAATTAAAAGAGACGTAAATCCAATAACATAATTATTATTCAGAGGTCTGACCTTGGCAGAAATATTGGAGGAAGTGGAAAAGGAGTAATGGCAACATGATTATAGCTCGCTGGCATGAGAAAAGCACAATAACGTTTTCCTCCACGACTCTCCCTTTTTTATATTCGTATTTTCCCCCTCGACCAGATCAAAAGGTTCTCTCGGGCAGAAAAAAAAACCAGTTACAATCCCACGTCCTCTCCCGATCGGCACCTATAACAAATTTATGGGAGGAACTGACCTTATGGATGAAAATGTGAACCGATATCATGTGTCAATAAGAAACAGAAAGTGGTGGTGGGCCATATTTTCCTGGCTTTAAGACGAGAGTCTCCAAAATGCATGCTACATCAGTTAGGACAGTGTGTCACGGCCAAGGAGTTCAAGAGAGAAGTGGCGTAATTCTACGTGAAATCGTACGGTGTAGAAACACATAGAGCAGGGCGACCGTAAACAACACGTGCAGGGGAGGGCTGCGACATTGAAGACTTGCGATATGATGGACGTGATCACTTGGTTTTCAACGTCCCAGGAAATAAGCGGAGGCGGTGTGCCGGTGAATTGTGTGTAAGCAGTGTCCGCACTGCATGTTGTTAATGTTATGTGGAACTGTGCATATCATGCTTCTTGCCGTTCCACACCAAGTAACTACTGTCGACCAAAGTATTATGTGCACTCGAGTTTGAAGGTTGTTTGTGAAGTAACCAATAGACCTACATAAAATCCAATGTCATCATCATTATTTTCGTCGTTCTATTGTACGCTAGTTCATGTAGGTTTGGAATTTTTAATTTATATTTTAATATTTTTATCGCAGTTGGAACACAAAAAGTGTCCATTTTTAAACGTGTTTCAACCATGCGTCACATTTAAGAATTATTATCTCAAAAACCCGTCATCAGATCGAATCCAAATTTTAACACCATGTATGTATGTCTACCCCTTATTATTCCCGTTTTCCAATGGGGTCGGGGATGAGATGCGATGGAAGTCTTTGTGGCGATGGTTTTTACGGCCGGATGCCCTTCCTGACGCCAACCTCATGAGAGGAGTTAATGAGAGATGAAATGAATGATGGTGAATGAAACTGGGCAAGGATGTGGGAGGAAGTGGCCGTGGCCTGTCAGAAGGTACCGTCCCAGCATTTGCCTGGTGTTGAAAATGGGAAACCACGGAAAACCATTTCAAGGACGGCCGACATTGGGGCTCGAACCCACGCGTCTACCGAGTCAGCAGAGAGCTTGGCCCCATGACCTAATGCTTTAACACCATATACATTGGAATGTTATATAACTGATTTATTAATTTCAATTGTTCTTTTGTGTCCAAGAAACAAAGTTGTTATCATTTTTGTAAGGTAACTTTTTCTTGGCTCGGGGTGGTTGGAAAATGCAATTCTTGGGCGCGTTCTAATCCTTATACATTAAAAGGTTAAGCTGTATGACTGTGAAATACGTAAATTAGTTCACTTATTTTATATCGGTTTGTATTTGAATGGGAAAATAAGACATGGTTCCACAGCTAGCCGATACGAGTAAAGCTGTACAGCGTTGCCAAGATGGAGACCATCACTTCCGAGTGAGGCGCGCCATGAGGCGTGATGGGCTCCATCCTTGCAACGCTGTACAGCTTTCTCCGTATCGGCTACCTGCTGAACCATGTCTTATTTTCCCGTTCAAATACAAACCGATATAAAATAAGTGAACTAATTTACCTATTTCACAGTTATACAGCATAACCTTTCGATGTATAAGGATTACAGCGCGACAAAGAACTACATTTTCCAACCACCCCAAGCTGAGAAAAAGTTACCTTACAACAAGTAGTTCCGTGAAGAACTATACAGCCTATTTTCATATATCCTACTTATATTAATTGCCTCTATCAGCATACAAAATTTTAGTTTGATTGCTGTAATAGATTCATAGATATTGACAACCGACTAAATATTGCGGATGGTCGCCATGTTGAATTTTTATATATGTAGGTCTTAGAGTTATGTACCGTTACATGAAGATTATTGTGTATGTGTAGTATTCAAACTTCAATCGCATGATTAGGACACAAGAAGTAAAAACGAGATTTTAAAATTTTCTCACAGCTGCCATCTTGTGGTTATGGAAACAGTCGAAAAAAATTAGCTCCAGTGGATTAACATTTGTATAAGGATTTACTGTACCAAGTTTCACTACACTCGGATAGTTACATTGCGAGAAACGACCATGTGAATATTTATACTTCGTGTCGCCGCCATGTTGGATTTGTGATCACCAGGTAATTGAAAGTCCTATAGGTGAACTTATGTTCATAGCCCCTATGAACATTAAACAAATCAGTTTGATGGCTGTAATAGATTCGTAGATATTGAGATCCATCTAAATATTTAGGATGGTTGCCAAGTTGGATTGTTATATGTATAGGCCATAGAGTCATCTACATTAAAGGAAAATTATTGCGTAGGTTCATTATTCAAACTTCCACTTCAATCGCATAATTACGACGCAAGAACTAAAAACTTAATTTTAAAATTCGCACAGCCGCCATCTTGAGGTTATGTAAACAATTGAACTAAATTAGATACCAGTGCATTACAATGTGTATAAACATTTCCTGTATCAAGTTTCATTGCGTTTGGATCATTACATCGCGAGAAAGGTCTATTTAAAATTTTCAAATTTGCTTGGCCGCCATATTCGTTTTGTAGTTAACCTATTTTTGAAAGTCTTATAGATGAACTTCCAGTAGTGCACTTTATCTCCGTACAAAATTTCAGGGTGATACCGCTAATAGTTTCAGAGATATAGAATGCCTGTGAAATATTTCGCACAGCCGCCATCTTGAGGTTATGTAAACAATTGAATGAAGTTAGATGTGGTGCATTACAATGTGTATAAACATAGACTGTACCAAGTTTTATTGTGTTTGGTTGGTTAAATCACGAGATACGTCTATTTAAAAGTCGCAACTTCGCTTGGCCGCCATGTTGGTTTTGTAGCTACCAGGTTTTCAAAAGTCACATAGGTGAACTTCTAGTAGTTCCCTTTATCACCTAAAATATTCCAGGGTGATATAGGTGATAGTTTCGGAGATATTGAATGCTGGTGAAATATTTCGTACAGCCGCCATGTCGGATTGGTGAGACGTAACAAAATTTGAAGGGCACGGTCGGGGTCGTCCGGAATAGTGCTATGAACTTACCGAGTTTCATTGAAATTGCTCCAGCCGTTTAGAAGTTATAAGGGGGGACACACACCATCACACACGCATACACTGACAGACACACGGACAAAAGGTGATCTCATAAGCCTATTTTTTCATAAATGAAAATAGCCTGAAAATGATAACAAATTTGTTTCTTGGACACACAAAATGTTGAAATTAATAAACCAGTTGTAAAACATTCCAATGTATATGGTGTTCAAATTTGGATTCGATCTGATGATGGGTTTTTGAGATAATAATTCTTAAATGTGACGCATGGTTGAAACACGCTTAAAAATGGGCACTTTTTGTGTTCCAACTATGATAAAAAATATTAAAATATAAATTAAAAATTCCAAACCTACATGAACTGACGTACAATAAACGACGAAAATGATGATGTTATTGGATTTTATGTAGATTTATTGGTTACTTCACAAACAACCTTCAAACTCGAGTGCACATAATATTTTGGTCGACAGAAGTCAGTTGACTATATGATAGAAGGTTCAAATGTGTCAAAATACTTGCTCAGTGCTTTTTTAGTAAATATTATCAAATAAGTATTTAGCAACAAACTTGAAATTGGTTCATTATTGTATTTATAAATCACCATTCAGAATAGGCAGCAAGGGTTTTGACAACACAAGCGCCATATATGTAACAAATTTCCGGAACTTAAGGTGCCACCTTCGTAAAAATGGTTTGAGCAGCTTAATAACACCCTATGGTGTATGACTTATTATTTTAAAAAAATAAAAAAAGCATTAATTCGGGCGTTCATGGGTTAATAAATTACATTATTACAAAACAATTAAGGATAATATGATCAGAAGAATAATTTGGACCCAAATAATCAAGCAACGACCAACATATACAATATAGTAATTTCTATGTAACATGAAATTTAGAACTGTAATATGAGCTATGAGAAACTAAGATACATAAGGCAATCCCAAAATTTGTACAGCGACAAGACTATGTTATAATTCATCATCATCATCTTGCACAGTTTCCAGCCACTGGCCGGGTCTGTTTAGAACACAGCCTCTCCAACGTCTTCTGTCTTCCCACCATCTCTCAGCCTCCACCCTTGTCCAGTCTTCTCCTCTCTTCTTCACGCTTTCTTCCACCACCTTCAGCCACCTATCTCTCGGTCTTCCTCTCAGTCTCTTTCCTTCCCACTTCGTCTCGTGTATCCTCCTGGGTATCCACTTCTCCTCCATTCGTTTTACATGTCCGTACCATCTAAGTCTGGATTTCTCTATACCGTCCTGTAATGGTTTCTCCTTCATTAATTCTCTGGTCCTTTCATTTCTTATTCTGTCCATCTTTGTAGCTCCAATACTGCTTCTCAAGAACCTCATCTCACTGGCCTGTATTTTGCTCTTCTCCCTTCCTTTCATAACCCAGGTCTCCGAAGCATACGTCAGGATAGGGACATAGTATGTCCGATATATGAACTTTTTGCTGTTCTGAGGGACATCATTGCTCCATAACATGCTTCTCACACTCCTCCGGAATGCTTCTACCTGTCTCCCCCGCTCATTTATTTCTCTATCGTTTCTTCCATCATCTTGTATCAGGCTTCCCAGATACTTGAAACTCTCCACTTTTTTCAGCTGTTCCCCACCAATTGTTATTCCCGTTGTGGTTCTTTCCTTCTTCCTTGTTGTGATCACCATCTCACTCTTATTTATGCTAAATTACATCCCATATCCTTGTATTATTCTTTCCCACACGTCCAATTGTTCCTGTACCTCCTCCTCCTTTTTTCCCCAAATCATCTGCAAACACCATTGCTTTCATCTTTCCTTCCCCAATTACTTGTGCCACTCGGGTCATTATGTCATCCATCACCACAATGAAAAGTAACGGTGACAGTGCACTTCCTTGTTTCAGGCTGTTTCTCTGTTCCAACCAGTCCGATCTCTCTCCTCCCACTTTCACACAGCTCACGCTTCCCTTGTACATCTCCTTTATCCTCCTTATAGTCCATTTTTCTACTCCTCTATCTTCCAGGGACTTCCATTAACTCCTCTAATTTGAAATAACAGACTTCATACAATAATGGATTTGAATGGCAATAAACCAAGAATGTTTGACGACCTTAAAGTACTAGTTGGCACAATATGAAAATGTCACCTCCACCTTCATTTAAATAATAATGATATTGTATTACCTCGTGTGCCGGGTGCAAGCTTTGTTATTTGCACCCAGAGGGCAGCTTGCATGTCGACTTTCGTCATTCCTTGGAACGCTTTGAAAGTCAAGGAGGTTAGATATCTAAGCTCTTTGACACCCTAGCGCTTTCTAGTAGAGAATGGAGGAACTTCGTGTTGGCGGAAAACCCCGAGATTAATTTCACCATTATGAACACGGCCTACTGAATTCAAACGGGTTCTTTAACATGCCAACAACGTATGACATGAGTATCGTGATTTTTGTCGCCTTTCAAAAATCACTTACCACGGCCAGGAGCGAACCTGCAATCTTGGGGTTGGTAGTCCGACACGTTAATAAGATTAACACAAAATGTGATAAAAATGTCCGGCATAACTCAACAACTTGCTAGCGTTTCGCCCCAGTGTACCAATTGGGCTCTTCAGTTGGTAAAGGTACACCTACCAAGACGTGTGGCTGGCACTCGCTACGTCACGAGCAAGCTCATTTCTCCAGGTGATTATCTCCCCCAAGATATTTGAACTTTTTCACAATCTTAATTTGTTTATTCGAAGAAGAGTCCATTGCAGGTTCCGTGTTGACGTCTTCTTCTTCTTCCTCTTCTTCGCGAATGGGTCACTTAGGACCACGCGGAATCAACATTTTCTGAGCTTTCCTCCTTGCCCAATAGTTCTTCATTTTCACTGATTGCTGTAATTTCTGTTCCTCCGACCAGGTACGTCGCTGTGGTTTTTTCTCATCTTCCTCAAATCCCCTTGTGTGAACAATTTTCCGGATCATATTTCTATCTTGTAAATTTGGTGAACCCAATTCATTAAGGTCTTTCTCTACTTGTTTATACCATTTTGGTCTTGTGCGTTTGATTTGCAGAAATTTGTGGATTCGATAAGTCAGTCTGGTAGGATTCATTCTTTCCAAATGGCTTAGAAACTGAATTCGTCGCAATCTCATTGTATCAGTTAATTTAGAAACTCTTTTATAAATTTCAGAGTTGGGTTTGGGGTAGTGTATGCCATTTACAATTCTGGGCCCTAAGATTTTCCTCATGATTTTCCTTTCTTGAGTTTTATAATTCAGTATAACAAATTTCAAAGTTTCCGCCTAATCAACACTCATTTATTATTTTAGTTAGCGTCTTCTGGGTACATGTTTCGGAATTTGTTCCAATTCCTTCTTCAGCCCTTTATAATTCATATTAGGAACATCTTTACATTAACCAAAAAGACCTCGTCCATGTAGAAACATATCACACTAATATTAAAATACTATAGAAACTAATTAAACACTTTAAAACATGACAAGCTTATGGACAATACAAACAAATAAAACAATAAAACATTCCTGCTCTTAATAGCCACTTAATTATATAATCATTATTATGCACATTCTTGTTAGGTGTCATCATCATCATCATCATCATTTCCCCTTATCCAGCTCCTGCCGGGTCGGGGTATTTATGGCACTTCTCCACTTTCCTCTTTCCTTCCACCATTCTTCTTCCACGATCTTGTCCCAGTCCAGATTTCTTTTTCTTACGCTGTTCTTCACTGAATCAATCCACCTTGTTCTAGGTCTTCCCCTTGCTCTCTTACCCTTGCACTTCGCCTCCAGCATCTGTCTTGGTATTCTATTTTCCTCCATCCTCTTTACATGTCCAAACCACCTTAGTTTATTCTTCTCAATTCTCTCATTTAGTTTTCCCATCCCAACTTCCTTCCTAACATCTTCATTCCTCACTCTGTCTTTCCTTGTCCTTCCTATCATACTTCTTAGGAATTTCATTTCACTGGCTTGGATTCTACTCTCTTGCCTGTTTGTCAGGGTCCAAGTCTCAGCTGCATAAGTTAATATGGGAACATAGTACACTTTATACATTACCTCCTTGCTTTTCCTTGGTACTTCCTTATCCCAAACAAGTTTTCTTACACTTTGATAGAATGCATTGCTCTGCTGTACCCTCCTGCCAATCTCCATGTCCAACCTACCAGTTTGCATCAATTCACTTCCTATGTATTTGAACGTGTCCACAATTTCCAAACTCTGACTTCCAATTTTCACAGTGCCCTTTCCTTGTCTCTCCCCTCTTGTCATCACCATGGTCTTGCTTTTCTCTATACTGATTTTCAGGCCGTACTTCTGAATATTTTCGCTCAGTGCATCTAGTTGTTTTTGCACTTCTTCGGTGTTCCTTCCCCAGACCACAATATCATCTGCAAATAACAGTAACTTCATTTCTTTATGTCCATATGCTTCCTTTGTTTCCTTTACAATTTCATCCATCACCATTATGAACAAGAGAGGTGACAGCACACTCCCCTGTCTTAGTCCAGTCTTGTTCCTAAACCAATCTGTCTTTCCAACTGGGGTCAGTACCCTGCTAACACAGTTGTTGTACATTGCTTGCACCATTTCCAACATTTCTCTTCCCAGTCTCTTCTTAACCATGGTTTCCCATACCTTCTCTCTCGGGACACTATCATATGCCTTTTCTAGATCTATGAAAGTCATGATCAAATCCTCTCCATATTCCCAGTTCTTTTCCATCACCTGCCTCAAGCTAAAGATTGGGTCCACTGTGGATCTTCCACTCCTGAAGCCATACTGTTCCTCTTGCAACTCTCCTTCCACCTTTCTTCTCATTCTTCTTTCTAATATCCTTTCCAGTATTTTTACTATCTGTGATGTGTGATAGTTATCACACACCTTCTTGTCCCCCTTCTTAAACACTGGTATTATTAGCCCTTTCTCCCAGTCTTCTGGTACACATTTCCGTTTCCACCCACACTTTACAACCATTGCATACCAACAGGTCCAGCAGCCTTTATCATTTCTACACTGATTTCATCCACTCCTGTTGCCTTTCCCATCTTCATTTTCTGTACTGCTAATTCCACCTCCAGGATTGTTATATCATCTTCTGTTATAGAATCGTCAGGTTGTGTCACTTCCATCTCACCAGTACAATTGCTCACATTCAATAGCTTATCGAAATACTCCTTCCATCGTCCCTTTATCTCTTCTGGGTGTGTTAACAACTCTCCATCTTCCTTTTTCACCAGCTTTGTGGTAACTCTTTCTTTCCTCTTACTTCTTAGAAGCCCATACAGCATCCTTTTACTGCCACTTACATCTGTTTCCATTCTTTGTGTAAATTCTTCCCAACTTTTCTTGTTTTCTTCTCCTACCACTTTCTTACACCTCCGTTTGCTGTCGTTCCTTTTGCTTTCTTCTGTTTGATCTCGGTTCCATTCTTTCCATGCAGACTTCTTTTCTTTCACTGCTTTCCTCACTTCCTCATTCCACCATGGTGTCTCCTTCTCTTTCACTCTTGTTGACGTCCTACCACAAGCACTCTCTGCTGCACCAACAAATGCCTTTTTAAAGTGGGACCATTCCTCTTCTATGTTTTCCACTTCGGTAACTGGGATTTGTTGCTTCAATCTCTCCTGAAAATCTTCCTGTACAGTTTTGTCTTTCAATTTCCATACTTTTATTTTACTTTCTCTGATCTCATTTAGGTTTTCCAATTTTTCCCATCTAAATTTTGCCACCACAGCTCTATGGTCCCCATCAAATGCTTCTCCTGGTAAAGCTGTCACATCCATCAGCTTTCTGTGGTTAGTCCTTTCCACCAGAAAGTAGTCAATTACTGATTTTGTTCTTCTATCGGCCCAACCATATCTCGTAATTTTCCTGCTGTTTTTCTTCCGAAACCATGAATTACCCACTATCAGTCCATTCCTTTCACAAAAGTTTACAAGTTCCTCTCCTTCCCGGTTCTTTTTCCCATATCCATATGGTCCAATGACTTCTTCCTTTCCATGTCTCTCGTTTCCGACTTGTGCATTCATATCTCCCATGATCACCACTTCTACATCTGAAATTACTCTTTCTACATCCTCCAGGAATACTTCAATATCTTCTTCTCTGTTTCCAGTCTGTGGTGCATACACTTGTATGAAGTCCATCACGTCATTTTTCATCTTCATTCTAATTTTCATTATTCTGTCACTCACACACTCGACCATTTCAACATACTCCTCCAGTTGTTTCGAGGTTATCAGTCCCATGCCATTTTTTGCCTCTTGGCCACCACTCCAGTATAATGTATATCCTTTCCTCAATTTCTTCCTTCCTTTACCTTTCCATTTCACTTCACTCAGCCCCATCAATCCAACATTCTCCCTCTCCATGAAGTCTACCACCTCCTCCACCTTGCCTGTCAGGGTCATGACATTCATGATTCCCACTTTCATTTCGGTAACTGGTCACCCATTTCTCACAGTTCCCCCAGTACCAAAAGAACTGCGCGTCGCCTGCAGGGTATGCCCTAACCTTCTCCGAATCATTTGAAGTGCCATTTCCATTTTAGGCTATTATTACGATGGGGTCGCCACTCCCAAAGGCATTTTATGAAGCTACTGCCAGCTATTATACAGGCCGTCCCTAACATGGAAAACAGACGCCCTTGCAGCCGCCCCTAACCTGGGAAACAGACGCTGCCGATTGATGCTGTACTCATACTACTCCCTGAGTACTGGGTTGCCTCTTCCGCAATCTCTACCGTTCCGAAGTCCATCTTCTCCGCTGCAGATTCCGTTGAGGTCTTCGCACGTAACCCTGTGCACGGGGCCTATGTTATACCCCATAGGACTGGGTCCTCACCAGAACTTAGCTGGTACTGTAGTTCCATGGTATATTACAGTACCGTTGCCCACCCCTGCGACGTGGACGCGCCTGGCAAGAATTATCCATGTAGCCAATTATAATTGCCTCATGGACCGGGTTAAGGAGCTGTCTAAATCCAGCCTCCAAGGCTGTTAGGTGTGCGATGGTCAAATTGCGCAGTCGTTAATCACTTTTTGTGAACAAAAACAAAGAGCACATTATTTTAGTGTCCATGACCCAAATAACTTGCTGTACTGGTGGGTAAATGTTGACGTTTACTATTGTTTAGTTGTCAATTCTAAAGTTCAGCATCATTTCAGTCTTTTCATACGAGATTTGTAGACCAATTTTGCATGCAATTTTTTCGAGTTCTTCGATTTGAAATGTACTAATATGTATTAATAATAAATAAATAAATTGATTGTTGTGGCTTGAAGGGATGGAACAGCTAGGTCATCCGCCCCTAATAATGAGATTAAGCTAATGTTTATTTATACAAATCTACACCGTTTTCCCAAACTGAACAAAATTTTAAGTACCCTACTTGTCAGCCTTCTCATTCCCTAGATTCCCTTTGGCATATAGGCAAATTTTCATAGAAGGACCAAACTGGGCTCATTTTATGCCTCACAATGCAAGAAAAAAATTTGGTATGTCCCAAAGGATCCCAGAAAGCACATCTTAAGGCCCGAGAACCAATTGTTTTCATGATATCTGCAAAAGAGCATTCCCTTTCACGAAACATGAGTGTGTTGATGGCTGTCAATGCGGGCTGCATCACGCCGCCCCTAATGTGCACTGGTTCCTACCCGGGTGGGTGAAACTGTATAGGGAGTTTTGAAGTCAACACTAGCTTGCCTTCTAGTAGTTCCGACAGACGGTGTTCAGAGGCGCTAGCATTCATTTCAGGTCACCAAGCACTGATTCCATCAAGATGTCTGCCGTGTCTTTTGCTCATATGAACGCCATATAAAAATATTTATAGGTTACTGATATGCATTGCCATAACAAGAGAATTAAAAAGTACAGTAACAAGAATAGCAACATGTTAAACTATAAGAACTGAATGAACATCAAAATATAGACTTGATGCACTTAGTAGGATCTAAGATTGTATCAGTTCCAGAGGTATGACTCCGTTGTACAACTACATTAAAGCTTTACTAGGCTAGTTTATTCTTAAGATACTGTTTATTTTCAGTGGAACCATAAAACTAATAATTTTATCAGATGAGGAATATTTACAAAAATTTTCATAGATATATTTTTTAGAAGATTAACCATATAATTGCCTATAAAACAATATTTCATATATATTTTTCATCCTCTCGCCTTGTATATGTATTGGCCAAAGAGCAATTTTATATCAAAGATCTAAGAAATCATTGGATGCTGCCCGCCACTGGAGCTTTACTGAGTGAACTTCGTGACAAGAGGAGACATATTTGGAGTGACTTCTACTGTACAGATGCCATGACGACTTGTGAGTGGATGAACCCGAATTATGAACTCCGTCATATGATGACACGAATGGCAGTGCATGGTTTTCACCATAAAGTTTGCTCTGAAAAGAAGTATCACCAGCCAAACTTAAACTGCGTGTGTATTTTATGTAAGAGGCAATGTGAGAGATATCATGTATTAACATGCGGTGAACGTCAGATGTCTATTACAAAATTTTGCACCGAATGAACTTGTATGGTATTCCTACTATTATGGCCATTGGCTGAAATAAAATTTATTATCTCTCTTCTTCTTCTTCTTCTTTCGAATAACCCATTTGGAGGGTACGATGAATCAACGTTGGCTATTGTCCATTGTATTCAATTTCCGTTGTTTCCAAATTTCTTTCATCCTTCTAGAGTGACGATCTTTCTCCTCCTGAGTCCACTTTCTGCCAGTTGTTTGTTTCTTCCTTTCTTGAAATTTTGCGTTTTGAATAGCTTCTCTGAAGAGTGATCTGTTTGCTATTGTGTCTGTCTGAATTTTGGCGTTTGTCAAATCTTTGTCAATTTCAATGAACCATGTGGGTTTGGATTTGTAACTAGTCAGTAAGTTGAAGATCTGTTTAGTTAGTCTACTATTTTCCATTCTATAGATATGCCCAAAAAACTGTAATCTTCTCTTTCTCATTACATCAGTTAATTTTTCACATTTCAAATATAACTCTCTATTTGGTCGTAACCTATATTCTGCGTTATTATTTCGTTTAGCTCCCAGTATTTTTCTCAGAATTCGTCTTTCAGTCTTCTCTAATTTGTCTAAATCACCAAATCTTGTTAATTTAAGTGTTTCTGCTGCATACAGAGTTTCAGGTTTGACTACTGTTTGATAATCTCTCTATATATATAAGAATGAAAGTTTGTCTGTTTTTTCTGAATTTCTACGGAAATTTGCGTTATTTATGCGTTTCAGACTGTTTTATGACGGATGCGCGCGAAAATAAAATTTTTGTCTGTCTGTGGACAAAGTGGTTGTTCCCTTATAACTCGAGAACGGCTGGGTGGATCAACGTAAAATTTGGTACAGATATCCTTCAGAGGCACGACACTAATCATTGATGTAACTCTTCTCTGTACCTCTCATAAAAGGGGGCCTACCCCCTTAAAATACTTGCTGAAATAGGCGTAGACGGGCGAGACAAAGCTCATTTTCAGCCCTTCAATGTGAGAAACGAAACTCGGGGGCCCTGAAGGGTCCCCGAAAACCACATTTTAAGGCCCTAAAACCAACAGTTTTTGAGATATTTCCTGAAAACTAATTTCATTTAATACAATAACGAAAGAATGCAAGCCGGTTGCCATGGCAACGGAACCTCACAGGTCCATCTATTGCTGTAAGACGCAATACAATTCCATTTATTACATTACTGAGATAGTTTGCAAACGGCTATAAGGTTATAACGGAACCAAATTAAGCTGTAAAATTCATCAATGTTTTATAATGCGCTTAAGGGGGTCAAGGTGTACTCTAGATATTTTTCACACGATTTACACGTTCGGGTGTGGTACGGAAGGTCTATTATATCCCTATCCCTATATTGTCATATTATTATTATTATTATTATTAAACTACGGCCTACAACGACGAGACAAATCTTATTTTCAGCCCCTTGGTGTCAGAAACAAAACTCGGTGCCCCTAAATAGCAGTAAAGGTTCCCCGAAAAGTACATTTTAAGGCTCTAAATCCATCAGTTTCTGAGATATTCCCAGAAAACTAATTTCATTTAATAAACTAATGAAGGAATGCAAGCCAGTAACCATGACAACAATATCTGAAAAAGTGACATCCAACTTTCCATCTATTTCTGCAAGAAGTAAAGCCACTCCATTTATTAAATTTCTGTGAATGTTTGCAAATGGCTATAAGGTTATTACGGAATCAACTAAAACTGTAAAATTCATCAATGCGCTTAAGGGGGTCAAGGGGTACCCTAGATTTTTTCACACGACTTAAATGTGCGTTATGTCGTACAGAAGGTCTATTATTATCTCCAAACAGAAACATTATCTTCAAAAATTCCTGAATTGAAATATGGTAGTTTCTTTTCTTTTCTTTTCTTTTCTTCTTTTAGGAATTTGGGCCATTGGAGCCTAAAAAACCTGAATTTTCATGCACCACAAGCCTTTATAATTTATTAAAGGGGTCTTCCTCTGGATGGGGACTTGACACAACAGTGAAGGTCAGTTTAATTTGACGTGTATTGCGTTAACGTCTACGAGGTTTCCTTTTTTTTTTCACGTCAGGAAGTACACGTTAGGTAAATTTAGTTTCAGAGCATATTTTAACTAATAATTTTTCTTTGTCGAGAAACAGGTTCCAAGTCTCTAACCATTGCAACAGTAGCTCAATTGATTACGTCTGGTTATTAACACCGATGACCGTTCGAAGAATGGGTACTTCTGCTAGTTATATATATTTTTCAAAGATTATTTAACATTTTCATAGATATTTTTAAGGATTTATTAATGTTTTATTCCAAATTATTGTAAGGATATCCATTCCTTAATTTAAGTTTATTTTAGGATAAGTTTTCTCTTAATTGTGCTGAAGAAGAAACCATTATTGTTTAGAAATATGTACACTTCAAATAGTCTATAAATTGTAGACATTTAAGTGTGTTTCTGTTAGTATTGATTTGGCATATAATTAACATAAGTATTTCTTAGTCATTCTGTCATTACGGATCCAAAAATTTGCTATTATGGCAAATATTTTTGCTTATTGTGTCTTTTGCAGACGATATTTGTATTCTTGCCAACTCAGTCCAGTCTACAGATTTATTATTTAACATTGTCAATAGGCGGTTGACCGAACTTGGTATGTCCTTGAATGTAGCAAAAACACAGGCAGTTGTTATTAAGAAGGGTTGGTTGGTTCTTAAGTTTAGGGGCTGCGACAATGCGGTCATGTAGCCCCATGTACTTTGGGTGTGTGTAGAATCTGTCTGATAACCAGTGTTAATTGTGATGACTGTATTAGTGTGTGTTATCTGTTTTTTAATTTAAGTACTGCAACTTAGAATTTTTTAAATAGTTCCTACTTTTGCCACCAAGTGCCACCGTCAACAGCTACTAGGCCAAGTCCAGTTCTGTGCAACAGTGCTTTCTCTTGGGGAGAATCTACTATTATTCCTGCATCTGATGTGAATTTGGTAAAATACCTAGGTACTTTCCTCATAGAACAGGTGATCCTAGATAAACAATCTACCATTCAGAGAATTAGTTCTAAAATTGATGACAATAACAAAAAATACAAAGTTTCCGCCTAATCAACACAATTTGATGCTATATTATCGTCTCATGGGTGCATGTTTCGGAATTTCGAATAATTCCTTCTTCAGCCCTTTACATTTATGTTAAGAAACACCATTCCACAGACAAAATTGACCTCGTCAATGTCAAAACACAACTATACACTGATATTAAAATACTTAAGAACTATTAAAATTACAACATGATAAACTTAAGAACAATTAAAACATTCCTGTTGTTTACAGCAACATTGATATGTAATTGCTGTTACGACACATTCTTGCTAAGTGTGTGATGGTTAAAATACACAGTCATAATTAAACTTATATGTCGGGAGAAGATATGAGTATTTTGTTCGTGTCCATGAGCCTATGCAACTCAACAGCTTGTAGTAATATTGGATAAGTGATGACAAAGTGGAAACTTTGATTCAGCACTTTATTTAAAAGTACGCTGGAATATGACTATAAATATGTTGCTGGCACCATGACGTGTCCTGGCTTGTTGACTTTAGCACATAAAGTGGATTTGCTGTCTTGTATTATCTTCTTAACGGACGTGGAAACGATTTGAATGCAATGCGCCTATGACATGATACATGATCGGCCTATACACCGACGTTGAATACCAATGCCGTGCGACATAGGTAGGTCAAGTGCTATGTTGTTTATGGTCCGGTGTGTGTGCAACTCTAAAATTGATAGTGAACAAATCTCCCTACCTCAAGCCTGATCAAAAACTACAGATCTTAAATACCTGTGTGGTCTACTTCGACTTACAAACTTCAAAACATCCCTCTTGATCGCTGGGATACACCCTTTTTTGAGGACCTTGACAAATTGGTGAGATCGGCAACTAAGCAGATTCTAGAAATCCCTAAGGATGTTCCTGATGCTATGGTGTATTCTTGCAGAAATGTTCTTGGTCTTCAAATGTTTCGCTTTTCCTGGGAAATTGTCATTCAGCGTATGAACTTGTTTCTCTCTCTGCGCCAGGAAGATTCTGTTAAACATGCGCTCAAAGACCTTAACCATGAAATTCAGGATTGCCTTAGTATTCTAGATGTCCCGATTCCTGTTGATGAGGTAAAACCAAAGATTGTTTGTGATGAACTTGGGGAGAAAGAGTTCAAGAAATGGGTGGCATTGAAGCTGAGGGGCAATGGAGTCAGCCTCTTTGGTGAAGTGAAGAGCCATAATAAATATGTGTCCACAAATGAGGGACTAACAAACAGTGAATTCACAGAAGTTGTGAAAATGTGTACAAATACTATTATTGTGAGAAGAATCCCCGGCAGATCTCAGGATGGTGCACAGTGTCGCCGATGCCCCCAAAGCATTGAGACCAAACCCACAGAAACACTTGCACATGTCCTTGGAAACTGTCAGTATGGTCATCTTACTCGAATTAACCGTCACAACTCCATTTGTGCAATTCTTGCAGCTGAACTGAGAAAGAATTCCAACTTTGAAGTTTATGAAGAGGTATCTGGGATAGCAACTGATGGATCTATTTGTAGAACTGACCTTATTGTGATTGATCGTAGATTTAAGAAAGGAGTAATCATTGACCCAACAGTTCGCTTTGAATCTAACTCCAATCAACCCCTTGATGTCCATGCGGAAAAGACGAACATTTATGTTCCCACAGTTCTCTACTACAAAGAAAAGTACCGTATGGACTTCTTGACATTGAAGTTATTGGATTGATGATCGGGGCGAGAGGAACCATTACTACATTCTTTAAGAACTTCTGTGTGCGATTCAACATTAGGGAGGAGACAATGAAGAGGATTGTTCAATCTACGGTTCGAGGTTCAATATGCATTCTGAGGAATCATATTTATGGGATGAACTAGCCATGGATCTAATAAATATTGATCTGTTAAACTGAACCCTCTACATACACCTATACTTCATATCTACATGTATCCAGCGGTAACGTTCTCGCTTGCTGGGCCCAAGGTTGCAGGTTCGTATCCTGGAGCAGTCTGCTGGCATTTGAGGGGGGCGCAAATGCGAGGGAGCCATGTCAGTAGATTTACTGGCATGTTAAAGATCCCCTTCGAGGCAAAATTCCGGCACCCTGGCGTCTCTAAAAGCCAGAGTAGTTGAAAGGGACGTAAAACCAATAACATTATTATTTATTATTACATGTATCCAGCCAATTGTGTTCAGTATCCTTCGTCCCTGAGGCGGCCTACTGTTGAGTGGGAAGGTGTCATTCAGTGAAGTGTGTGTAGAGAGCGGGATAATCTTCGATTTTAATGAAACCTGCAGTTTTGCCATCTAATTTAACATGTATTCCTATTTTGTAAGTAATATATGACCGTTTCTGATAATGGGAATGAAGGGAAAGCGTCTTATTTTTTTCTATTACAGTAAAACTTCGTTTACCGTCACTCTTTAAACCGTCAGTTTCTGTTAACCGCCATTGCTGTAATACTGCAATAACAAAGTGCTTTAAGGTGCAGTGACACGTGAGAGTGTGACAGTTGACGAGATGGTCGATTCGTGCGATAATTTACAAATCAGAACAAATTTGACGTAAGAAGAAGTATCAGAGTGGTTAGAGTGTGACAGAGTGGACGGGGGGTTTAAAATTTTGAGTGATGACGAAATTGTTGCCAGCGTAAGTGCCACCGAAGAAGAAGATGAAGAAGGGGCTGATGAAGACGAGTGTTCAAACCATGACAAAGAATTAACTATTAGCCACTCAGAGGCTGAAACTATGCTGACCAAGTGTATAGAATGGTTTGAAAGTCAAGAAGAGACCAATGCAACGCAGACACTACTGCTCCGAAAAATACGAAATATCACCGCGGTGAAAGCTCGAGCATCAAAGAGGCAGAAGAAAATGACTGACTACTTTCAAGCTACATGAACTAGCATCTGTAAGCTTATATTACTGTACTGTACATTATTTTGCCACATTTGTAGCTACTGTACGGATGTTTTTATCATGTAATAAATAGTTTTATTTGCTATTACAATCATGTTTAATTTCTTTTCGCTCCGAAATAGATTACATTACTGTGAGAGTGATATCTGTCTATAATATAATTGATTGAGGTCATGTTTTGGAGGAATAATACAGCGTTTCTGTTATCCGTCTATCCGCTCAACCGTCACGACCAGGGGGTGTCAACCAGATAGGGATTATTTGGTACCATCGGTGTAGTAGCGCGGCCAGACGTAAGGAGCGGATTAAGCGCTGTATATCGTCTTGCCAACATATGCATGATAACACGTTTTAATTGAATTGCAAATATATCCCTATATTTAGTCAATAAATATACACATAATTCCTAATTGACATTTCCTTGCAATTATCTTGCTCACCGACGATAATTACGTCACTTATCATTAAATAAACATTATTTCTACTGGGTTGGCGGCATTGACCAACGTGGACGCTCTGTTTATGTCGTGTTTGGTGTAAACAATATTGCCCGTATATTAATATTTTATAATAAGCTAATGTTGTGTTCTTTCTCATCTTTCTTTCATCAAATCGTCTTCTTGGTAATGAGAAGTGAACAGTTCTTCTTCTGCTACGCCAAGTAAGTACGCTTATTTTAAGAGTTTAAGTGAAAACTTGTTTCTGTAGTGCCTGTGAAAAATATATCGTACCGGTAGCCTAGTTTTGAATTGATATTAGACGCAGTGTACACGTGATATTCTACTTGACATATTAATTAACTTTCACTATTATTTATTCCACAGGTAGGCCTACCAAATTCTGTGAACAAACAAATCGTAAATTGCTGTTCTCGAAATAGCAGATGAATGTGGCAATTTGGCCTACTCTCCTGAGAAAGACCAGGTAAGAGTCTATCAGTTACCGTAATGTTTTCAACTTGATACATCTTGCAGAGATACATACAGTATCATGAGTCTATTGCATATGTGTACTCAAGTTCTTGAGGAGATCAGTTCTTGCACATGTTAGTTACTGGTGAAGTGGCAAGCATTCAGTTGGTCGAATGTGTAGTAATGCCATTACTGATGTAGAACTGTAATTACAGGTTCTAAAATCTTAACACACACTGGTCCTATGGGTGGCTGTGTGCTCTTGTTCTGTGGAGCAAAGTCCAACATTAAAATTTATTTCAGAGGTCTACATTTTGGTCCAAATATACAAATGAACTAAGCACCAAATGGTGAACGCATTTGTACTCTGAATTTGAAGCATATTAAGTTCATCAGAATGGTTTCATTTTATGCGTATGTTATTTTAGAATAGGCTATGTTTATTTTTCTTCCCATCATTCCATAATTATTTTTAGAAAATTCAGCAGCTACAGCACTGTATTCATGCGTTGCAAAACTATTTCTCCTCTGGCAGAGGATTAAGAATAGAATTAGAAACGATGAGACATCTTTCAGAAGGGTGATACCTGCAGAAGCAGTAACAAAACCACTCACCAGACACATCAAAAATCTAGAAGATATGCTGGAGTTACCCTTAATTGTTGTGTAATAGAAACACACGTGTATTAGTTACATTAATCGCAGAATTAAAATTTTAGTTATTTTCTGAAAGGTGAGAGAGGCAATCTTCATCAATCATAGATGTCTATTACATTAATAAATAAGCTTCTGTGTCCAACTAAAATAAATCCTCATCAGTTTTGATGTGGTGTTAACTCATAAAACAGTGTAAAGAAGATTGGTTAATATGTTTATGTTCGACACTGGCGAAATGTAAATATTATGTCAGAAAACTGTATAATGAGGCTCATTATAGTACAAGTTTTCATTATGATACAGTTTCTCCCACCAATCAGAGCTCAAGAAACAGTTGTGTGACCAATTAGGTGAGGATAGCATCGTACCTGCGCTCACTTCCATGGCCCCCTATTTTAAATTTCACTGCGTGGCGAGTGTCATAGTGAGGTATTCCAGGAGGCCATGGTCAAATACAAGGTATTCTCTGCATCTCATGCGCTCTGTTCAGTATATAAAACTGGTGAAATCTCGACAGATATTTATGAATATTTATGTTCGAACATAAAATAGTTATAATTATCGTCGAACATAAACAGTCGTATGCAACTCATCTATAATTGTAATTAAGACACTCGTATGGAAATTATAAAACTTGTGTCTTAATTATTGTCATTATAGGCTCGTTGCATAATGTACTATTAAGTTACAAGGTGCACATATAATAAGCCACTACAACAGAGATCTGAGTGAAATCACATGAAATTTTATTAACAAATAATTTAGGTGCAGGCTAGAACTATTACCACTGTGTTGTATTGTTTCTTCCAGTATCACAGTAAACAATTTGTTCTAAAGGACTCTTCACCTTGTATTATGTTATATCGTGGGATAGATAGATACAAGATAAATATAATTCATTTATTATATGCCAATGTAATGGTTGACATACCTATAGGTAGTATTTTATTCCTACACGTTACTTACAATATTTTTCAACACGTAGGATGCTAATGTCTAAGCCAGTCACAGCTCGTGCTCAGTAGCGGCTGGTGTAGAAAATTAGTTGTGTGTAGAGATGGGCAGCAGTCGACTGAAAACAGTCGAATTAGTCGATAGTTAAAACAACTGCTTTTAAAAAACAGTCGAATGAATTCAACGACTACTCACCGTATCATAAACAAGTCGTTTGCAAACGACTGATCTCAAAACAATCATTGGAAATCATTGGAATGAAACAAGTCGTTGGCAAACGACTAATTCCAAGCGAATGGAATCATTCGAATTGAAGTAGTCGTTGTAAACGACTGATCCCAAAGCAATCGTTGGAAATCATTGGAATGAAACAAGTCGTTGGCAAACGACTAATTCCAAGCGAATGGAATCAGTCGAATTGAAGTAGTCGTTGTAAACAACTGATCCCAAAGCAATCGTTGGAAATCATTGGAATGAAACAAGTCGTTGGCAAACGACTAATTCCAAGCGAATGGAATCATTCGAATTTAAGTAGTCGTTCTAATCAAACGACTTCTTCAGGATAACTTCATGCTACAATTCATTGTGCTGTATGTTTATTGTAGAGCTTTAATTAATAAGTTAAGTATACCTGTAGGTGCCTATAGTTTTATACAGTTCGTTGATTCTTTCAATGAAATAGCCTAAATCCAGTTGTCCAAGTTATTGGAAATGTTAAGCATTCAATATTTAGGTTATGCTTGAACTCCCGGTTTTCTGGCCCATCATCCCAGGCAAGCCTCCCAGTCAGATGGATCATTTGACTGTAATTTTGAATTAGAGTAAGGTTGTAGTATGCGTGGTCAGATTTAGACAATAGCCTACTCCATGAAGGGGTCATGGCTACGCCTTCTATGTTTGTTTATTGAATAGAGTAACTGAAATGAGGGATGTATACTGATTTTAAGATTTGTGGAATGAGTTTATGAATTTTTAATAGAATTTAATGAAGTCTTCAGTAAAGTTGAAGGAGACATGATCGTGTTTAGACAATAGCCTACTCCATGAAGGGGTCATGACTATGCTTTCTATGTCTGTTTAAGGTGTAGTGTGGCTGAAATGAGGGAGGTTTACTGATTTTGGTGTTTGTGGAGTAGTCTTTTCGTTTATAATTTAGGTTTTGTGAAGCTCGTTGCGGAGTTGTTTTATGGATTTTATTGCTCTGCAAATGAAGTGTATTAGGGGGTTCTGGGTTTGGTTTAGCTGTAGTTTACAGGGTTATGGCTGAGAGTTGTTGTAGCAGGCCTAACAACTGTGTCAGAGCAGTGGCGTGCTGTGTGGGAGGGGGGGTTAGTGGCAAAGACATGAGGGCAGGGATGGAAGAGTTTATGTGTTTCCTCACAGTTGGTGCACTTAGGCTTATCTCGAGGTACCGTACAGATAGAGTGGTGATGTAAATCTCCAGCGGGTACTGTGAGGACAGCTTGACGGCTGTAGGTGCCTATAGTTTTATACAGTTTCTTGTTCGTAGATTCTTTCAATGAAATAGCCTACGTCCAGTTGTCCAAATATATATGTATGTCATTTCATTGGAACTCCTTAACACAGTCTATACACTTTTAATGAGAATTGGGTGCATTCTTGAATTATTACACAACTTGAACATGGGCTTACCAATTATGGCTTAGAGTTCTATTTATTTTATGATTGAATTTCATTCATTTATTCTACCGCGTGATAAATGAATTACAAGAAAATTATTATGAAATTCTCCCCATAGCGTGATGGTAATGATCGATGCAAACATAGAATAGATTTTCCAGGAAAATTAAATCAGAAAATATTTTATATTGGGATCCAATATTAATAGCATTTTAGCAAGTCGGAGGGTGTGTACGCTCAAATTGATTCTGGTTGTCAATTGGTTTGTAGAGATGGGCATCAGCAGTCGACTGACAAAAGTTAAAACCATCGACTTGTTTGACTGCTTTTAGAAAACAGTCGAATGAATTCAACGACTACTCACCGTAACATAAACAAGTCGTTTGCAAACAACTGAACTGATCCCAATTGTTTTAACATGCTCTGAGCGCTGGCATAGTTTTACGTTCTGGTCATAAATTGTTTGTATTCACATGGTTGCCAACATCTCCACTGAAAGTTCGCTCTCGTTACTGTTCTAAAGTGCTCTATTGTCGTGTCTCGTGTGTATTTATTCTAGGCTGTCGTGAAACAAGTAGGGTAGTCGTATTCATTCATTCCTATTCATGAGCTTAAATGGCACTCTGTCAAACGCATACATGTGTCAGAATCCAACACAACACAAAATAACATAATGACTTGATTTTGTCTGCTGTTAATTCATTTTATGGGCTTGGGACATCTTGGTCATCAGCCCCATGCAGTTGGGTGTGGGTAGAATTGCTCCGATAATGCGATGACTGTAGTAGTGTGTGTAGCTTTATAAGGGACTGGCTTGGGGAGGTGCCCCAGGAGTTGAAATAAGGTACTACCGGATTTCCATCAGGAAAGGAATAAAATAAAATAATGTTGAGGCCCACAGGAGAGATCTGCAGAATATCTTGGCTGAGTAGACAGGGAATTTGTAACTGTTCCTGTTGGTATTTCAATTTCATTTGAGTACATATTATTAAAAATTCTTAAAAATAAATGTCCCTAACTATGGCTGCCACCTTTCCAGTCCTCATCTGAATTACAGAAAGTATAGCCTACACACTACTACAGATACCACAATAACAGAGATTATCATATAAATCCTATACACTTCCAAATATATGGGGCTAAATGAATATGTTATCAAAAGCCCTAAAATTAATATCAAAAACACAATGATTCTACAATAAGAGATTCTTTTAAAATTCTCACCCGCAGGATGGCGTCACAGTGAAAGTGTAGTGAAATAGCAGCTAGTGTAAATATTTGATAAAAGTGGTAAAATATTATAACAGAGGCTTAAAATCTATAAAGTTACTTTCCTTAGATCAAGTGTAATACGGAATATTGATAGTATTAAAAATTCTTGTTGATAATTTAATAAACTTAAACTAAGTTGTGGGAACGTGTATCCAAAGATTCGGTGACTTCTTCAATCACTGTTTGAACCAAGTAGAGCAGTGGTGCTTTTACGAGACTTCACCCGATTGGAAGATATACGTATTTCACATTCTTCTTTATTGGTAGGTTATTAGATTAATTCTATTAGGTAGTAATAATTAAATTAAATTTAGTGTAATTTGGTGTAAACATCTAGGCTCACTTAGATCTCTAGTATGACGACTGTCAACAGTGTTAGTATCTCGTCAGGTTGTGTAACCGTAACGGATTTATGCTCGTCGTGCAAAATAAAAGTAAAAAATGCAAATAAAATCATCACAAGATCTCAGGTAAAATTGAATGAGGAGAAAAGTGAAACCGATTGTCGTAATGTAGGCCTACCGCTACCGTCATGCGAATGTCATAACCTGAGAAACGAACTGTCCTCAAAAGACGAAATTATAAAGCTGCTAAAGGAAGATATTGCTAAGTTAATGGAAGAGTTGAATAAATTAAAAGGAAACAGAGGGGAAAGCAAGGAAACTTGGTCGACAGTGATTGCTGGTAAGGTAAGATTGAATAAGCCTAGGCCTATAAATGGAGTACATGTAACTGAAATTCCCGTCTCAAATTCATTTGGAGTGCTTGTCGAAGAAAATGATGACTTTCCTCAAGAAGAAAAGAAGAAAGTGATAAAGAGAAAATCCAGGAAGATGCGGATATTTGCGGATAGCCACGGGCGAGATGTAGCAGCAAGCGTTTTGGAGAGAAGCCGAGAAATGGAGGTCACTTCGACAGTGAAGCCAGGAGCTCAGATTGCAGAAGTCACGAACGGGATGATAGGAGAGTGTGCGTCCCTTACTGCAAAGGACTACGCAGTGATCATCGCTGGAGCAAACGACGTCTATAGAAATGAGAGTAAAAAGGTAATCAAAGATTTAATGGGTACATTGCCATCCATGCAAAAAACAAATGTCATTATTGTAAACATTCCGCAGAGACACGATTTAATTCCCAAGTCATGTGTAAATATAGAAATAGAGGCTACAAATGGAAAAATTCATAAAATTTGTAAGAGTTTTCCAAATGTCCAAATTGTAGATGTAAGTAAATTAGACAGGAAGTTCCACACTCGGCATGGCCTACACTTAAATAGATTAGGAAAAGAGTATCTTAGTGATGAAATCTGCAAAATTGTAAATTCAAATGGTGAGAATAATTCGACAGTAATATCATTAGAGTGGAAGCAGGGAAACTGGTAGAAGAAGCCAAACGTGAGGTTTGGCATTCACATCTTTTGAAGTCAAATTTAACGGAGTGCAACAATGGTATTTCGGATTTGTCTAGCAACAATAATAATAACAATTATGATAATAATAATGTAAATAAATCACCAACACAAGCTTGCAAAAGTAACAAATTTAAAATTTACCACCAGAATGTCCAGTCTCTTTATAATAAAATTGATTACATAAATCTAATGCTTAAAAATGAACTTAAAGACATCTCAGCACTATGTATTTCAGAACATTGGCTGAAAGAGGAACAACTTGAATTAATTCAATTCCCAGGGTTTATACAAGCTAGTAAATACTCTAGATCTAATATTAGCCATGGTGGTACTTGCATCTTCTTAAGAAATAATTTAGATCATGAACAGATAACAGCTTATGATTATCTAATTATGGAACAGGATTTTGAATTCTCTGCCGTAAAAATTCAGCAGTTTAAGTTAATAATTGTATGCGTATACCGTTCTCCGTCAGGAAAGTTTCCTCTATTTATAGATAAACTAGAATTGTTACTCAATAACATGAGCAAAGTAAATTTCGATATAATAATTTGTGGGGATGTAAATGTGGATTTCTTAAAACTTGATAGAAATTGTGAATTATTAAACCAGTTACTAATTTCCTATGGACTGAAACCTACAGTAAATACACCAACAAGAATAACAAAATTTAGTAAAACCACTCCTGATCAAATTTTTATAAATACAGATAAATATCACCATTCAATAGAAGTCTATTGTCCGGGTTTTAGTGACCACCATGGACAAATACTGAGTTTTGAAGTATCCGAAGTAATCAATAATAATGATAATGGAGTAAAATCAAAGTGCAGGTCATTCACTGAAGCAAATGTTACATATTTCAATGACTTATTAAATAAGGAAACATGGTCAGAAATTTATGAACTAGAAAATGTAAATGATAAATTTAATGCATTTAACAGTACCCTAAAACACTATTTTGAAATAGCATTCCCCTTTAAACGAAGAACTGTTCAAAATAACAAAACTAGCAATTGGATAACAACAGGGATTATAAATTCATGTCAAAGAAAGAAATTTCTACACAAATTATATAAACAATACCACACAACACCTGAATTCAATTTATACTACAAAAAATACACTAGCATATTAAATAAGGTAATAAGACTAGCAAAGAAAATGCATAATGATAATTTTATTTCCCAATCATCTAATAAAAACAGGGCTATGTGGTCCGTAATAAAGAAAGAAACTGGAAAATATGCTAAAATACAAAGGAACATTACACTGACCAGAAATAATAAAGTGATTAATAATCCAGAGGAAATAGCAAACACTTTTAATGACTATTTTCTGGAAATTCCGCAAAAATTATTAAATAAATCACAGGTAAATACACTAAATTCTAATAATAAAATAAATATATGCAGTGATTCTTTATTTATAAATCATGTCACAAGTGAAGAGGTAAGAATAGTTATAAAAGAGCTAAAAAATAAATTCTGTGCTGGCATTGATGGCATCCCTGATGCAATTTTAAAGAAATGTGCCGAAAATATAATAAATCCACTTACGCACTTAATAAACAGTTCAATTCTCTCAGGAACTTACCCGGATATTTTGAAGTTATCAAAAGTAATTCCAGTGCACAAAAACGGTTCAAAAGATGAATTAGATAACTATCGTCCTATTACCTTACCAACTGGTATTGCAAAAATTGTGGAAAAAATTATGTATAAGAGACTGATAAGTTTCATAGAAAAAAATAAAATATTATCAAACTCACAACATGGATTTAGAACGGAAAAATCTACACAGACAGCAATTTACGAATGTAGTAATAGTATACTGAAATTAATTGACAATAAGGAACATGTAACTGGCCTATTCTTGGATTTATCGAAAGCATTTGATGTAGTTGACCATAAAATCCTCCTTACCAAACTAAATCAATATGGTGTTAGAGGTCTAGCTAATAAATGGATAGAGTCTTACTTAACAAGGCGTAAACAAATAGTAAGCTTGAGACACAAGGATGAGGGAACCAAATTACTTAATGAAACATTGTCCAATGAGGGAATTATTGAATTTGGAGTACCCCAGGGATCGGTTTTGGGCCCACTACTCTTTCTTCTATATATCAATGATATAACACAGAACGTTCATTCACATAAGGAAATTTTGTTTGCGGACGATACAACACTCGTAATAAAAGGTGAAACTAAACAGGTCATACAGCAGTCTGCTGACTCCGTTACAGGAGAGTTAACCAAATGGTCACAAGATAATCGCCTCATAATAAACTATAAAAAGACAGTATGTCTAAATTTCCACACTATACAGAATAGGAATCCTGCGATGCCCAATATAACATTAAATGGTCATCAAATAGAAAATAAATCAGAAACAAAGTTTTTAGGACTATGGATACAACAAGACTTGAAATGGAATAAACATATACAATATCTGAATACTAAACTGAACTCGATGTGCTTTGCGTTACGTATTTTGAAAACCTGCACTAGCATGCACACATTAAGAAATACTTATTTTGCTTATTTCCATTCATACTTAAGATATGGGATCATATTTTGGGGTATGTCGCCAGATGTACTAAGCACGTTTAGGATACAAAAGAGAGCGATTAGAATTATGGCAAATGTAAACTCGAGAGAATCATGTAGACCTCTGTTTAAAGATTTAAACATTCTCCCACTGCCCTGCATATATATCTTTGAAAGTATTATGTTTTTTAAAAAGAATTTAATGAATAAAGATGTTTTTCTTAAAACAAACAATGATGTTCATAGGCATAACACAAGACAAAATCAAAACATTCATATTTCACACACACACACAAGCATATATCAAAAAGGAACTTTTCACACTGGAGTTAAATTATACAATAAACTACCCCAGTATATAAAACTGGCCCCAAAAATAAAAACCTTTGATAGAATGTTGAAAGCTTATCTGCAGTGCCATTGTTTTTACTCAGTAGTTGAATATTTTAGCGTATAGGAGTGATGGAATCTATAACTATATTTTACTTTTTTAATTTAATTTTAATACCTAGCTGTATGTTGTTGTATTTATAGAATTAAGTTTTCATATTATGATAATAGAGTGAGGTGTAAATAGTTGTGCAATAAGATTGTATCTATTAAGATTTGCTATTATAATAAGTTATAAATAGTTATAATCTTAGTAATATATACCTGTTAGTTCTTTTATTTTATGCATGTAAATTCTGACGTGTCCTATATCAAAAATGTATTGAATGCATGTATTTGATCAAATGGAATTAATAAAAATCTATCTATCTATCTATAGTTATAGTAGGTGCAAACATACACATAACAGCAAATTCAAGTTCTCCATTTCAAGCATTACACATTTATTAAGTTAACTGTTTCAACATACAAACTTGCATGTGTTGTAGGAATTTGCGGTTCATCGGTGTCAGCCATGGCGTCAAGGAGGTAATAGGTCCATTATCATGTGCTGTAGCCTACCGTTATACCTTGGCAAGAAAGAAGAACATGCCTCAACACATACTTTTAAAAGGACCAGATTTGATTACTGTATTTTTGCTTAGTTTGATTTTCTCTCTCTGTTATTTTTTCTTCGTTGACAAACTTTTTAAATAAAACGATGATTTCTAGCAGTATTGAGTGTGTTTCTTGTTTTTCATTGAAAGTCCTATTTCTCCTTTCCCCTTCACAGCATGTCATAGAATTTACTGTATTAGTGTGCCATGAAATTTGTTTATGTACATGTACTTACTGTATTTCACCCTTCAAAATTGGTGGACTGGATATATTTTAAAGGGAATATCAAATGAACTACTGTATATACATTTTGTGATATCCAATTATTTTTCTGAAACTAATGAATTTGGCATTAATTACACTAACAATTTTAGTGTGATGAGGATCAGGTTACACCACCTATTTCCTTAGTATTCTCTCTTAAAATTTTCCTGTTATTGCGAACAGCATCAAGCATTTTAAGATATGAATATTCTCCCTTCCCAGTACTTTTACTATCTAGTTTAATCTCGGAACTAATCGGTTATAATTGGGCCTACAGTGGTTAATTGGAAGGGACCATTTTTTTTAAATTGAGTAATAATATGCTGCAGACCTTATAGTAGCCTAATTCTTGTCAATGCAATATGCTCCAATTGCAACTGAAAGAAATGTAAACATGTAAATTATTGATGAGATCATGTCCTAAATGCTGTGATTGCTCATTTCAGAGTTCCGGAATTCACAATTTCCCACTTTGGTATTATTAAAAAAACCTGTTATTGCTATTTTGAATGTGATTTATCTCGTGTAGATCATATTATTATCTCCACACTTAAAAACGTGTGCTATAAGTATTGGGAAGATTGTGATTTTCGGAACATTGAAGTGGGCAGAGCAGTTAGGACGAGAATATTTAGCGGAACGAGGGGAAGGGGTGGGGTAGGCTACCCGCACGGCCGTGCTCAACTAGTACCGCGGTCATACACCAGACAGCGCTGAAGTCTTAGGTGCCAAGAATTAGCATGGCTGTCGGCTATCTGTAGTAGTAGGTAATCTGTGGTCACGACCACGGTCCCGACGATGACGGTTAATCGAGTTTTTACTGCACATGAAAAATGCTTGATGCGTAATGATCGATACTCTTTGATTCACGACTATCGATACGAGCAAATTCTATCGATTCTGTACGTATTGTATTTAAATGTCTGCCCGTTTATTTACATTCGTTCGGAATGTTATTTTGTTGTTGTTAAAACGTAATCTAGTGAATGCACTTTCGTGCGCAATTATACTATTATTAAAACGTAATCTATCAGGTTGATGTTCATGACTGGTGGCTGCTGTAGATTGTGTTGGTGACAATCTGCGGTAATATATGTGTCGCATACTTGGAAAACATCTGCATTTTTAACCAGCGACGTTATTATGTTTGCGTACCGTGAATAGTGGCGATTTATGGTTCAAATTATGATTCAAGCCAGTGACAATAATTTGGAGTGTTATTTGGCAATGTTAAACTAGTACCGGTACGTTTTGTGACCTGTGACAAGCTAAGCAACCCATCTAGGCAGGAATATTTGGAATTTCTGTCAACTAGTTTGCACGAAACTGTTATGTACAAGAGACCAAGCATATACATGTTTACTTTATTGTAGTCTTATTAAAAACATTATTACCCATATACTCTTCAGTGGTAGGTTTACAAGTCAGTGCTTTGTGATAAATAAATTTGTGTTTTCACTTAACAAAAAACTGTCCACAATATGGAACATCAAGCACTAGTTTTGTGGAGATATTTGGCTTTTTATTTCTTTATGTTTGTCTGCCAAATTATGGATTAGTAAAGCTGAACATAACCTTATGACTTGTTGGTGAGTAAGTTACTGATTTTTTTAGATATTAAATAAAGCTCCTTCACAGGAATTTGCTCTTTTATTTATTTATAGGCCTACTATGTTTCCCTAGACTGTACCTTTCTAATCCAAGAATAATTCTGACATTTTGAGCTGTAGGCTAGCATAAATTGGGTGCTTGTGACTAGTGATGATTTACTATTCCTGCCCATACATTCATGTAAGTTTCCCATGTGGATTGTGGTAGCTTGATACATGGATCTTGTCTTGTGCATTTCTAATACTGGTGTTGTTTTGTGTTGTATACTACCAATATCATGAGAAACATTCATTATTAAATGATCTTGGAGGGCTCATGTAGGTTTTTCCCTATCTGTACTCATACATTTGGCACCCTCAGGAGTAGGCTATTGATTGTTTCTAGATGAAGTTGGCAGTGTTAGATAAACATTGAAACAATAGGCCTACCTATGTTGATATATTTGTGCTTAGTTTCTAAAACAACAAGTAACTTATATCTGCATAGCCTATAATCAAGCCATTCAACAGTACGCTGGCGGCTTCGGTGGCGTAGTCGGTAGCATGCTGAGCTTCTATGCCGAAGATAGCAGGTTCAAACCCGGCCGAAGCCGTCGGATTTTTTAAGAGCGTTAAAAATCCCTCAGTATGCCTTCCTTCGAAGGGGAAGTAAAGCCGGCGGTCCCATGTCATAGATTTATGGCATGTTAAAGAACCTTCCACTAATTACACCTGTGTGAAGCAAAATTGTATAGGTTAGGAATGTAAACAACGCTCTTAGGTTTCTACGTTCATTGCCAAGAGCCGACTGCGGTGACGTCTAGTTCTGAACTAGGCCTAGTAGTCGTTGATGGTGGCAAAAGTAGAAACTATTTGAAAAATTCAAAGTTGCAGTCGTTACTTAAATTAAAAAACAGATACACACACTAAGACAGCCATCACAATTAACACCGGTTATCAGACAGATTCTACACACATCCAAAGTACACGGAGCTAAATGACCGCGTTGCCGCAGCCCCTAAACTAAGGAACCAACCAACAGTACACTTGTGACTTTCCTGAAATTACCTAATCATCATTCACATATCTTCATCCAAAACCTAATTTCACTTTGTGATGTTTTGTTTTGAAACCATGTTTTGTTGTCTGAGCATTATAGGCTACTCATACTCATATTAGTGATAACGATGATTATACAAATTATTATTATTATCATAAAAAGGTATTTTAATGATATTGCAGCCTATGTCAACCATAAAGTGCTATTTTTTAAGAAGCCATGTGATGTGTTTCAAAATTAGTATCAGTTAACTTAGTTGTTATTACATAGACAACTTAGAAACCATTTCTGCAGTACGAAGTAGGGAGAAAACAATGCAAATTGAAAAGGTATAAAGTCTCTGCCCTTATTAAGTTCCCATGCATTATGAAGCTGACAAAATAACAGGGGCAGATGACCTAGCTGTAAACTAACCAACACAACAACACTAGTACATTTTTCCAATACCGTAGTACTTGGAGCTTGTTACACATCTTAATCCATGTGTTTTCAACTTAACTTTTTACATTACAATTGCCTAATGAGTTATTGTGACTGCTTTGAATTAATAATGCCATAACAGCAAATGTTAGCCAACCCCAAGCTGCAGATAGCCTATGGAATGTTGTAAGTGTAGGCTACTTTTCTCAACCTGTACGGTAAAGCATGGTGTAATATTGGTACTGGTAACTGATAGCAATTATTGGGTGCAATTTTCAATGTTGTTATTTCATTTGAAGTAGGTCTATGTGGTTATCAATATCCTGATGACATCATTCATTTTTTACAATAGCCTATATGCCATTAAATGTAACATGCTATCAATTGCATATCACAGCTGGGGAAAAAATAATCTATTATTAATATACTGGTACTGGAAGAGATTAATTAATAATTGATAAAACATGACCATAATAAGGCAGGGGAAAGAAAGGAATAGAAATAAGTAGAGGGGGGGATCGAATAGGGGCGAGGGAGGAGTAGGCACGGGCCGGGAGGGGGTCCAGTAGGGCAGGTTGTGGATGGATCGCGCTCGAAAGTGCATCGCCACGCTGTCTGTCGGAACTACTTGTGCCGAGCAAATGTTGGCGTCAAAATTTTACATTAAGATGCATCTCGATTCATATATCCTCTTTGATCCTACCTGCATTCTATGACTGAATGTTCACTACAGAATGTAAACTTTCTAAGTACCGTAGTGGCATTATTTTATCGTTAGGGGGTACGTTACATGTGCCAGTAGTAAGTAGTCGCTTCCATTTTCATTATCATTAGGGGCAAATGACCTAGATGTTACATCAATTATGAGGATCAAGTGGTATTACATTCACTTTTACATTTCTATGGTTCTGTACCATTGTTTCCTAATAGCCTTTCTCCTGTAATCAGTTAGTTTATTACATTCACAGACCAAACAAGCTACACCTCAATTAACACCAAATTGAATTGCTCGAAACTGAAGTCTGCTTGGAAGAGGAAATCCTTGAAATCTGCTACCAGCTTATAATTTGAATTATGTATACGGAGTCAGGTCGTGAAGCGACTTGGCCTACCAAGCGACTGCTGTCCAGCCATTTAGCCTGCAGATTGTAGGGCCACTGGTGCTTCCCTCGGCCGTTAATCTGGAACTCGTGTATTACACGGTGTCCGCCGCCATGAAAATCCGGAAAAGTGTCTATAGGAATAAGTTAGGTAATGTTAGTAAGATATAGGAGTGGAACATTCCTTTAGTAGTGCCAACATTATTGGTTGGCGCTGGTTTTGCCGCTTAGTTTGAAACATGAAATCCTTTCGATCAGCATTCATTACAGTGGTGAATACTGTTCTACATATAAAACAAACCTAACCTGGGGCTTATGCCCCAGACCCCCTTACTTGTAGTGCAATCGGTAATTTTCGTCCAGACAGTCGTCTAACCAAGTAGCGACCAATGGTTTAGTCCAGACAGTCGTCTAACCAAGTATTACCCTTTCATGAATTGATTGCCGGCGGTCTGGATGGGAACTATTCTTTGTCTACTTGTGTCACACGTCAGCCTGCTTCGTTGGCAGGTACAGTTGCACGAGTAGGATATGACTCCGCTCCAGTATCCGTGGTGACATGAGCTCCTGTGACGCGCAATGCAGAATCGCTATGTTCCCCGCGGGGCAGCTGCTACAATAAACAACAAGCACTGGTGCAGCCACGCTCAGCGGCAATCAAATCTTAAATGGGTAATAGCGACCAATGGTTTAGTCCACACACCTATTTTAGTTCATCAGTATTTTTTGTCCAGACAGTTGCCTAACCTCGCTACAGGCGATTGCGGTGAAGTGAAGTTGACGCCATTGCCTGATAGGCCTACAAGCCTTAAAATCCAACATGGCGATGTGTTTTTCATCAGTTTATTACTTGGAAATGCATGTTGATAATTTCCTTATTTTAAAGTGTGAACGTGGTGTTTGTTAAAAGCAGTTGGCCAAACGTGGCACAGTAAATACAAACAATTTCCAGAGCGCTACTAACAAAAATAACAACATTGAAACGGGACACCATGTGATACACAAGAGACGGAATTAATAATGGCTAAACACAACCAACACCTTATTCATCTTTAAACTAGAATGCTAACCTTCCTTTGACATACAGGGTCATTATCTATTAAACACAGCAAGCTAAGCCGGCTGTGATCGCGGGTGAGCGTAGCTGGTTCAGCCGGTGGTTGGCGCGCATTTTTACCAAACATGTTCAATAATGTGTAGGCTACTTACGCGATGCTGAAAATGTCCTCCCTCTCTTGTAAGACACACCTGACATCTCCTGATGAAAGATTGCCTGTCAACTCTTTTATTATTTACGGAGCCTGTTTCCTTGAATCGTTTAGCAAGCCTCCTAATTGTACTGGCATTAGGCCCAGGTCTTCCTGGAAACTTGATTCGAAATTTTCATCTCGTTTCAGAACAAGATTTTCTGCTTTTTATATACGAATTATGGATATACACACGGTTCGCGCAATGTGAATTGGTGTATCGACATGATCAACAATCACAGTACTCACTAAACGTGCAACACTAACGCCTAAGCTTTGCAAATACACGCCCATATGAATGACAAACACGTGTGAACTAACAATATAAGTCTGCGGAGCACGCCAACCACCGCCCGAGAGCTGCGCCAGTCACAGCCGGCTTAGCTTGCCGTGTTTATCGGGGCGCACATAGATAATGATCCTGTACGTTAAGACTAACCATTCGTAAATCTTACGACCTCTGATTTTATTAGAAATTAAATTAATAAGGCTGAAAAGTTAAAGAACGTTATTTATCTGTTGCGAACTTTCATTTTATTAAATATACTGCATATTGGTATGATAAAATCTTTATTAGATCATCAAAAAATTATTTTACATAGTTATTTAGAATTTATCTACATGTTCATGTGATACTGTCTTAAAATAAGATTTTTGACACATGCAATGTTTAGAAAATTTTTACTTTTGTATTCAGTGGGTAAGCAAGTATGCACTTTTATATGGATATGAAATATGAAAGCATAAACACACACCACCATGCCTAAACTCACGTTAAAGTTAAGATCGCGACTGAGTAACGGCAAACACATACCATCCATGTCTGTTGCTAAATTACAGCATACTGAGGAGTGAGCGAGGAAGGTACTACGACGCTCGGTGCTATCAAGCGGCCCGAATTTGAAAAATAACCGAAAATGTTTCCTTGATCGTGAAATTTACGAATGGTTAGCATTTCATGGATAAATATGCACATTGTGTTCCACAAGGTAGCATTGGCACTACTGGACCACAGATAGAAAAGAGAAGAAATGCATAACAACTCACCTGGCGTATATCTTCCCACACCTTCTCAGAGCCTGTCATCGCATCCCCTTGGTTGCGACGTTTAGTCAACGTGGTTAAGCTCCTGCCAGGGTTGTTCTTCATCCACTTGACCAGGGTGGCATAGTGGTGTCTGATCTGCGTCCGGTTTCGGTGCAGGAACTGCGTCATCTTGCTCCAGTTGCCCTCGCCGTACTTGCCTACCAGCTCCAAGAGCAGCGTGTTCTCCTCCTTCGTCCACGGACCGCACGGCTTCACGTACTGCGCGATGGTGTTATACCTGTCCCGAACTTGCACCGATGTTCGCCCCTGAAGAAATTCACTTATTTGAGTGAAATCCTTCCCATACTTTTTAATGGCTGCTAAAATGAGAACATCCTCAGCCTTGGTGAATCTACCTTTATGAATGGTAGGATTGAGCGAGTAGCACCACCGGTTGTACAACTGCAGCTTGGTACGGTTCTCCATGTAATACGCCACTTTCTGCCACGGAATGTTGTTGCCGATCTTAAATTTTTGTATGCAGCTCTGGAGGGCTTTGTCGTCTTCTTTCGTCCACTTGCTGTTTGTCATCTTTTTGTTGAGATATCTGTGGTAGCGGCTGCCACACTGGAAAGCTGTTCTGTGCATATCCAATTCCCTCGCAATGGTGTCCCAATCCTGATATTTGTAATGTTCTGCCAGAGCTTTTAGTTTCATATCCTCATCGTTCTTCCAATCACTTTTGTTAATTTCAGGATGCAAGAAATTGTTCCACATTAGCTTGCACTCTGCATCACTCCGCATTCCTCCCAAATCCACCACTGCTATCTTCAACCAATCATACTGCTTTATTTTGCAACATGCCACCAGGTCTTTCAGGTCCATGTTATTGACTGCATAGAAAAAATATTTACATTTATTAAGTTTCTCTTGGAGATTGTCCATCAGTTTTAAATCATCACATATAGCAATTTGTTCTACTAGTGTTTTTTCGATTTTTTTAGACTCCTTCAAGTACGCTTCGATCTCCGCGGTCCTAATGCTATCCTCCAACTTGGCAATCTCGTCGGTCTTCCAAAGCCTAGTGGAAGGTAGGTCCATATAGTTAAGGAAACCCTTCTTCGTTCTATCAACGGCGTCCAAATGCGGGGGAGGAGAAGAAAAAAATTGTCTTGAAGGATCAAAGGAACACTCCTTGTTCTTCGTGAGGAGGCTATTATTTCTATTACCGCTAAATTCTTGTAAGTACATTTGTATTTCACTCAACCCTTTCTGGTCTTCAGCGAATAACTCTTTCAAGGTTTCTTCTATGACTTGCAGCTCCCTATCACAAGCCTCATTCCACTGAATACACACTAACAAGTCTTCAGCAAAATTGTTAACTAACGGTTCCTCCAACTCGCCGGCAAAAAAGTCTTCTTGCGGCATCTCCAACTCGCCAGCAAAAATGTCATCTTGCGACTGCACTAACTCACCACCAAAAATGTCATCTTGCGGCATCTCCAACTCGCCAGCGAAAATGTCATCTTTTGTGTTCTCCAACTTTATATATTCTTGCTTCGTAGCACAGGTTAAGTCAGAGATTATGTCGTCCATCTCGAGTTGACGGCCGCTCATTGCTCACTACAGCAAAGAACATGAGAGCACTACAAGGCTTGACGCATTGTTGACGAGACCGCGCTGTTACTTCCAATAATTGCGTCTGTTATTATAGCCTGCCTCAGTGTTGATGAATGTGCGTAACTTGAGAGGTGAGAAGACACTACATGCCGTGGACTTGAAAACCACAGTAGGAACAGTATTTCGCATTTCCGATTACTGACTTTTGTTGAAGTTGGGGCGAAAATATAGCATGTCCGACCATGGTAGTTACGCTCGCTTGAGTGCAGGGGAATGTCATGGGACCAGACTCGGTTGATGAATGGGTTCGAACCCCACTGTCGGCCTTACTGGAAATGATTTCCCGATGTTTCCCATTTCCTACTCAAGGCGAATCCCGAAACGGATAGGCTACTATGTAATAGACCACGATCGTTTCTCATTAACCCATCTTTTAAGATAGGCGTCGGGAAGAATATCCTACCGTAAAAACCACCCACCGTATTTTAAAAAAATGCTATTATCGCATCTCATTCTCGACCCTGTTGAAACGGGAATGCGTAACCAAGGAGGGAGGGAGTGATGTAGAGGATAGCATTCTTGGCTGTACGTCCGGGTTCAGTTACCGGCTCTGCCAAGAAATTTTAATTCTGGTCTGAGGTCTGGAACGGGATACACTCAGCCCCGTGAGGTAAAACTGAGAAGAGGAGGGTTCGATCCACATCTCGGTCATCTCGTAAGTGGTTTTCCGTGGTTTCTCACTTCTACTCCAAGTAAATACCAGTATGATTCCTAGCTGAAGGCCACGGCCGCCTCCTTCCCAATCCTCATCTGACTTATAAATACACACAAAAATACAGCCATCAGAATAACACAGGTTATCAGACTAATTACACGGGGCTACGTGATCAGGATGTTGCAAAGCCCCTACAAGCCGGCGCAGAAATTATGTGCACCCGAGTTTGGAGATAAATAGCAAAACAACCGAAAGGCCCGCAGAAAAACAAGTAACATCACCTTTTTCCTTGTTTATTTCTGCGTTGATTGATGATAAAGGTAGTTTTTAGGAACTTATTTTAATATCCCTTATGGCAGTTCTAACGTAAAAAGTACCGGTTTTTTGCGGGGTTCGAGCGAAGTGTCGACTTTAGGCATTCACAACTCATAACTCAGTTGTGCTACAGCACCCAACTTTGGATATGTGTTAGTCAGGTATGTTTTCTGTGTATATGTGAAGTTTCAAAATTTCATCTCCAACACAAACAACGAAACAATCAATTACCGGTACCGTACGTGAAAGGCTCGTATTTCGAAACTGGACTACCGCAGAAGTTCGTTCTTGGGTGCGTTGTAATCGTAAGCCGCATATAATAAGCGTTTGTGATATGTAGCCTATCCGTGATGTAAATAAATAGGTTTAGTTTATATGGGTTGATATTTATTATGATGTTGCTGACTGTTGTTGTCAGGCGAGGTTCGTACGAATGTTTGTGCTGTGTTGCCGCATTCACTGCCTGGTTAGCGCTGTCTCGGCACAGAGCATGTTCAGGTTAAATGCATTTCGTTCTCACATTTCCCATCAGCTTTTCTCAAAAGGGCTTTGGACCTAAAACGGCAGCTTTAAAAATGTGTTCTGTTTGTTATCTCAGTCTTTTTTAAAATTTTCTATTTATAATTTCATAAAATATACAGTACAGTATTTACATGACAAACATCTTGGAAATTTATCAGTTATCGTCATCTGATTGAATGTGATCATCCAAAGTAAAATGTCGTGTGATCTCATCTTCACTAACTTAACTGAAGAGCTGTTCAAATCAATTATTAGGGGTTCGACTTGAGGTATTTCTTGAGACAGTAAATCAATCAACAACTACAGCAGAAGTCCTGAGAGCAACCACATACCGATGTCTAGAGCCGTGCGTGGATAGACAAAACGTTTTCTGCATCCGCACGACTGTTATCCGCATCCTCTCTGCATCCACACGACTGTTATCCGCATCCTCTCTGCATCCACACGACTGTTATCCGCATCCTCCCTGCATCCACACGACTATTATCCGCATCCTCCCTGCATCCACACGACTGTTATCCGCATCCGCACGACTGTTATCCGCATCCTCCCTGCATCCACACGACTGTTATCCGCATCCGCACGACTGTTATCCGCATCCTCCCTGCATCCACACGACTGTTATCCGCATCCGCACGACTGTTATCCGCATCCTCTCTGCATCCACGCGACTGTTATCCGCATCCTCTCTGCATCCACACGACTGTTATCCGCATCCTCCCTGCATCCACACGACTGTTATCCGCATCCTCTCTGCATCCACACGACTGTTATCCGCATCCTCCCTGCATCCACACGACTGTTATCCGCATCCTCCCTGCATCCACACGACTGTTATCCGCATCCGCACGACTGTTATCCGCATCCTCCCTGCATCCACACGACTGTTATCCGCATCCTCTCTGCATCCACACGACTGTTATCCGCATCCTCCCTGCATCCACACGACTGTTATCCGCATCCTCCCTGCATCCACACGACTGTTATCCGCATCCTCTCTGCATCCACACGACTGTTATCCGCATCCTCCCTGCATCCACACGACTGTTATCCGCATCCTCCCTGCATCCACACGACTGTTATCCGCATCCGCACGACTGTTATCCGCATCCTCCCTGCATCCACGCGACTGTTATCCGTATCCACGCGACTGTTATCCGCATCCACATGACTGTTATCCGCATCCTCCCTGCATCCACACGTTTGTCATCCGAATCTACTGACATTACAATAATATGCTTAATTAGATAAAGCATTAAAGCGACATATTATTTAGACTTTTGAGGAAAAAGTCGTTCCCCTAGGCTTTGTATGCCATGACTGTGCTATGTTTTTAATGAATGTTACACAGCTAGAATTGCAACCCTTTCCTGTTCGAAGTGTTAATTACGCTTAATGACATAATTTAAATGAGATTAGCTTAAATCATCATCTTACATTATTTTGTGATGAAAAAAAAACATTACGGAAAAATATGAAATGTCATAAATACCCGGGTTCTAATACAGTAATGATATGCAACAAGTTCGGATTGTATTCTAAAAACTATCCGCATATTTTCTCCAAACATTATCCGCTATCCGCACAGAGCTTTACCGATGACACCAGAGTTTAATCCCCTTACATGCACTTCTACTCTATTGGAGTGCGAGCTATTGCCCGGGTGGTGCTATATAGAAGGTCTCAAAGTATTTAAATTGCTGGTTGGTTGGTTCCTAAGTTTAGGGGCTGCGACAACGCGGTCATGTAGCCCCGTGTACTTTGGGTGTGTATAGAATCTGTCTGATAACCGGTGTTATTTATTTATTTATTTATTTATCGTATGGCTTTTAGTGCCGGGAGTGTCCGAGGATATGTTCGGCTCGCCTGAGTCTGTAGCTGCTTCCAGCGGATACCCTAAAGGGTGAGCTACAAGTTCCGTTCAATTTCAAGTAGTTCCAACTTTCGCCACCAGATATCAATGATACTTAATAGTGGTGAACGTTGGAACTTTGATAGAGCGTTCTGACGAAATCTAACCTAACAATTTTGCTTTACACAAGTTTAGTCTGTGAAAGGATCTTTTACATGCCATAAATCTATGACATGGGACCGCCGGCTTTACTTCCCCTCCGAAGGAAGGCATACTGAAGGATTTTTAACGCTCTTAAAAATCCGACGACTTCGGCCGGGTTTGAACCCGCGATCTTCGGCACAGCAGTTCAGCATGCTACCAACTACGCCACCGAAGCCGCCGAATTTAAATTGGATTAACCTTTAAGGCCCCACGGCGTAGAACTTGCTCGTTAAATCGTGCACCGCGGTCGCGAGGGCAGTAAGTCCGTAGGTTCGAATTCCGGCGTTGACAGTGGCTATCCTAAGAGTGGGATTTCCCCGTTTATTTTCCCACAGTCCCTCCACGCAAATGCCGGGATAGTACCTTACTTCAAGTCCCGGGGCGATTCTCGTACAGTTACACACACTTCTACATTCATAACATAAAGACTGGTTGTTGTTGTTTGAGTCTACAGTCTTTTGACTCGTTTGATGCAGCTTTCCCTGTCCTGAGCTAATCGTTTCATCTCTATATAGCTACCACACCCTACAACCGAGGCAATCTGCTTAACATAGTCTAACCTTAATCTACCCCTACAGTTCTTGTCCTCGACCCTTACTTCCATAATAACTAAGCTTGCTATTCCTGGGTGTCTTAGTATGTGACCTACCAATCTAACTCTTCTCTTCATTAGCAGTCGCCAGAAACATCTCTCCTCTCCCACTCGTCTTAATACCTCTTCATTTGTTACCCTATCTGCCCATCTGATCTTCATCATTTTCCTGTAACACCACATTTCAAACGCTTCAATTCTTCTCTTCTCTTTTCTGCTGCACCAGTAGTCCAAGTTTCACTTCCATAGAGCGCCACGCTCCAGACAAAGGCTTTCAAAAATGACTTCCTAATACCTAAATCTATATTCGATGTCAACAGATTCCTTTTCTGTAGAAATGCTCTTTGCTTCGTCCATCACTGGTTATTTTGCTTCTTAAGTAACAGAAGTCTCCTACTTCCTTTAGCTTTTCACCTGCCAATTTGATGTCCATAGAGGTTTCTGATTTATTTCGGCTGCATTCCAAATACAGGTTATCAGACAAGTTCAACTACACGAGGCCGATGACCACGATATACCAAGCCCATGAAATGAAATAACAACATTTTTAAAGGCTACTCGGGCGAAATACTTCATAGGGAACCGCTCTGGCACTTGTATGACGTAAGTAAGTTACCTAGAGGTTAAATAAACTACTTTCCCTTGACTACAATAACTGAAAGGTGTCAGTGTGTCTGAATTATGCTGTAATTCATCACAGAAAGGTGCGATCTCAGCGCGATGCTTCGTGGTTCTTTGGTCATCAGCCCCGTGTACTTAGGTGTGGGTTGCCTACCTGCGCATCCGCCCCGCAACCGCACGACTGTTATCAAAATTCGCTGACATTACAATAATAATTTTAGCTAGCAACCCGCCCCGGCTTCGCCCGAGAACAGTTATGAATGCATTACGTGATAATCGCTTTGTTTTTTCAATGTCAATGAAATACGACCTATATCTGTTTTACGTCCTGGCATGATGGGTTAAAATCACTGATTATCATGGAGAGGCATGTGCAACGAATTCTTGCCAGACGTAATTTAAGAAGGTCGAAGTGCATGAAACACAAATCCCCCTTCCGTCCAATGTTAACTTGACTGAGAATTTTGTGGAACGAAAAGTTCACAGGCGAAATGAAGAACGGCCGAGTTGCACTTCCAGAGAAACTCCAAACACAACCATTCTTCTCTGAAGTCTTAACTCAACAGGACTCGACAGTTTGCTGCTGGCTGTATCTAGGGCAATAGGCTCGCCCACTAGCTAGACTCTAACTGGGGTGATAGGCTCGCCCCGAGATAGCTCGTAAACTGTCGCCTCAGTAATTGAATGGAGATTGTTGGACAAAATTAACACGTATAAAGACCTACCTAGGTATAGTGGGCGATGTATTGAAGATAGAGATATGCTCTCGCGGAAGTTTTGTAGAACTTTTCATGCCGAACAATTATTCTTATACTCATAGTTAACGGTTTGCCCAGCATAAGCTTAAACCGCGCACGGACGCCAGTTTTTTTTTTTCATTGAAATTGTTGCTGCTTTTCTACAGAAACCTTCCTGCAGATAGTGGTTGGTTGGTTCTTAAGTTTAGGGGCTGCGACAACGCGGTCATGTAGCCCCGTGTACTTTGGGTGTGTGTAGAATCTGCCTGATAACCGGTGTTAATTGTGATGACTGTATTAGTGTGTGTTATCTGTTTTTTTTTTAATTTAAGTACTGCAACTTAGAATTTTTCAAATAGTTCCTACTTTTGCCGCCAAGCACCACCGTCAACGACTACTAGGCCAAGTTCAGAACTTAGCTACTAGACGCCACCGTAGTCGGCTCTTGGCAACGAACATAGAAACCTAAGAGCGTTGTTTGCATTCTTAACCTATCCAATTTAGCTTCACACAGGTGCAATTAGTGGAAGGATCTTTAACATGCCATAAATCTATGACATGAGACCGCCGGCTTTACTTCCCCTCCGAAGGAAGGCATACTGAGGGATTTTTAACGCTCTTAAAAAATCCGACGGCTTCGGCCGGGTTTGAACCCGCTATCTTGGGCATAGAAGCTCAGCATTCCTGCAGATATCCTTTACAGAATGGTGAAAACCGCATCAAAATTCATCCAGTGGTTCTCGAGATTACCCGTGACATCCAAGAATCGGGGATTTTTGTCTTATACTAACGAAGTAGAGATTGTCGTGGAATACATGCACCAAGCAGTACTATGACGTCACACACCTCAGTGCATCTGGGTGCATTTCGTCCCGTCACCGTAATGTAACGAAGTCGACAAGATCATTTAAAATGATAAAACTATTAAGAAGAAATCCAGTTCAATTTTGTATTCTAAAATCTATCCGCAAATTTACTCTAAATATTATCCGCAGCTTATCTGCTATCTGCACAGCGAAAAATGTTGCGGATATCCGCATTCGAGCAGAGCTTTAACTATAGCCTAGTAGTGTGCTACCATAGATGCTCGAACAAAAGTGACTAGCCTTAGTTGTGTTTATTTTTGGGGTAGGTGCCCCGGGACGTGGAATAACATTCTATCCCGGCATTCGCTTGGAAGTTGTTTGGAAAACCACACTCAGGATTAGGGGCAGATGACCTTGTTGTTCCAGCCCTTAAAACAACAACAACTAATAACTCTCAGGATTGTCGTGATGACCGATTTAACGCTCACACCCAAAAGGCATGCCGATGACACAGTCATCTTGGCCGACACGCCTGAGCATTTGAATGAGTTTTTGAATGGTATGGACTCCGTCTTGAGGAAAGAATTCATGATGAAAATTAATAAATGTAAAACAAAAATATCGGAATGCAGCCGAAATAAATCAGAAACCTCTATGGACATCAAATTGGCAGGTTAAAAGCTAAAGTAAGTAGGAGACTACTGTTACTTAGGAAGAAAAATAACCAGTGATGGCGAAGCAAAGAGGATATAAAAAGTAGGTTGGCTCAGGCAAGGAAATGATTTCTACAAAAAAGGAATCTGTTGACATCGAATATAGATTTAGCTATTAGGAAGTCATTTGTGAAGGCCTTTGTCTGCAGCGTGGTGCTCTATGGAAGTGAAACTTGGCCTGTTGGTGCAGCAGAAAAGCGGAGAATTGGAGCGTTTGAAATGTGGTGTTACAGGAGAATGATGAAGATCAGATGAGTAGATAGGGTTACAAACGAAGATGTATTACGACTAGTGGGAGAGGAGAGATGTTCCTGGCGACTGCTAATAAAGAGAAGAGGTAGGTTGGTAGGACACATACTAAGACACCCAGGAATAGCAAGCTTAGTTATGGAAGGAAGGGTCGAGGACAAGAACTGTAGGGGTAGACTAAGGTTGGAATATGTTAAACAGATTGCCTCGGATGCAGGGTGTGGTAGCTATGTAGAGATGAAACGATTAGCTCAGGACAGGGAGCCATGGATAGCTGCATCAAAACAGTCAAAAGACTGAAGACTCAAACAACAACACAAGTAGAATCACACCAGCAATACTATAAGGTATGGTGCTAAGTTGCTTAAATAACGTTTTAATTGTTTCTAACTCCAAAAATATTTTCAGAAATTAAGAGTTCGCTTAAGGGGACGGAATTAGGGCACTTAACCTTAAGCTGAATAAACATATCGATGGTCCACAAGAAAAGTGACACAAGTCAAAATACATACTTTTTCAGGAGAGCCATTTAAAGATTTGTCATTCTTTTGAGAGCGAGTTTCTTTTGCTCTTTCGTATAATTGGTTATTCCTATGATCGAGAAAGACTTAATATAATATAAGGTTTAGGAAACCATGGATATTTGAACGTCAGTGTTATTCAACCCTTGTTATCCTTAAATAATGGCACTTGCTGATGAGTTTATAACTCGTGGTGTTGGGATAGCGCGCCAGGAGGCCCCGAGTTCGATTCCAGGCTCCGTTAGGGATTTTAGAAATTGACTTGAGGGCTGAAGCGGGCTGCACTAAGCTTCGTGAGGACAATAGAGTAGCCGTCTGACAGTGAGACAGCGTCCCGGTCACGAAACCCAAGATTAACGGCTGAGGGAAGCCGATGCGCTGACCACGTTCTACCCCATAGACCTTGTCTACAGGCCAAATGACTATGCAGCGGTCGCTTGGTAGGCTTAGGCCTTTCATGGGCTGTAATGCCACGGGTTTTGTGTTCCCATTTTGAGGCTAAACGTGTTTTCATGACAACGGAATTTGTACATTACAGTCATCCCTCGTTATAAGCGTTTTCGCTATAATGCAATTTAAAAATATGCACATGATAACGTTGATTGGACTAAATTGTTTGACATTTTGAAAATGATTGGAATAAAGTACAGGGATAGGAGGGTGATCTACAATCTGTACAGAAACGAGACAGCAGTCATTCGAGCTGATGGACATGAGAGAGAAGCTGGTATTCAGAAATGTGTGAGGCAAGGCTGCAACTTATCACCCATACTTTTCAACTGAACAAGCAATGAAGGAAATTAGAGAAAAATTTAAAGTAGGAGTGAAGATTCAAGGAGAAATAATTTCAACTCTGGTGGCCGACACGCCTGAGGATTTGAATGGAATGGACTCCGACTTGAGGAAAGAATTCGTGATGAAAATTAATAAATGTAAAACAAAAATATTGGAATGCGGCCGCAATAAATCAGAAACCTCTATGGAAATCAAATTGGTTGGGGAGAAACTAAAGGAAGTAGGAGTCTTGTGTTACTTAGGACGCAAAATAACCAGTGATGGACGAAGCAAAGAGGATATAAAACGTAGGTTGGTTCAGGCAAGGAAAGCTTTTCTTCAGAAAAAAAACCTGTTGATATCGAATATAGCCTAGATTTAGGTATTAGGAAGACATTTTTGAAAACCTTTGTCTGGAGCGTGGCGCTCTATGGAAGTGAAACTTGGACTAATGGTGCAGCAGAAAAGAGGAGAATTGAAGCGTTTGAAATGTGGTGTTACAGGCGAATGATGAAGATCATATGGGTAGATAGGGTTGCAAACGAAGAGGTATTAAGGCGAGTGGGAGGGGAGAGATGTTTCTGGCGAATGCTAATGAAGAGAAGAGATAGGTTGGTAGGACACATACTAAGACACCCAGGAATAGCAAGCTTAGTTGTGGAAGGAAGGGTCGAGGACAGAAACTGTAGGGGTAGACCAAGGTTAGAATATGTTAAACAGATTGCCTCGGATGTAGGGTGTGGTAGCTATATAGAGATGAAACGATTAGCTCAGGACAGGGAGGCGTGGAGAGCTGCATCAAACCAGTCAAAAGACTGAAGACTTAAACAACAACAACACATAGTTATATAAAATTAAAATATATGAGTTTACAAGTTAGGTTGTGGATTCTCGATCATCCTGTGGGGCGAGTGTGCACGTGTAGCCCTGCAAGGCGGCGCGCGGCATGTAGTCAGTCACAAAGACAGTTCCGAGTAGCTGTGTTGCATTGTTGACTGGTGGCACGTGTTCATTATTAAACAGAGCATTGACCATTGAGTTAACAAGCTGACTGTTTTATTGTTTCTAAAAACGTTATGGAGAAAAGAAAGTCGGGTTCAAACCCGGCCGAAGCCGTCGGATTTTTTAAGAGCGTTAAACAATCCCTCAGTATGCCTTCCTTCGGAGGGGAAGTAAAGTCGGCGGTACCATGTCATAGATTTATGGCATGTTAAAGACCCTTCCACTAATTGCACCTGTGTGAAGCTAAATTGGATAGGTTAAGAATGTAAACAACGCTCTTAGGTTTCTACGTTCGTTGCCAAGAGCCGACTGCGGTGGCGTCTAGTAGCTAAGTTCTGAACTTGGCCTAGTAGTCGTTGACGGTGGCGCTTGGCGGCAAAAGTAGGAACTATTTGAAAAATTCTAAGTTGCAGTACTTAAATTAAAAAACAGATAACACACATTAATACAGTCATCACAATTAACACCGGTTATCAGACAGATTCTACACACACCCAAAGTACACGGGGCTACATGACCGCGTTGGCGAAGCCCCTAAACTTAAGAACCAACCAACCAGAAAAGAAAGTGTGATCAAAATGCTTCCAGAAACAAAAAGCAAAGGAAATCAATAACATTGAAGGAAAGTTGGAAGTTATAAAGCAAAGGAAGCTTGTAGGTTAACGTGACCGTTAATCTCGAGATCATGAGCCACGGGACCTCCTTTTACGTGGAATCCGAACCACAGGACATGGCGTTTCACTTCGAAAATCTCACATGAATTCACCGGGAATTGAACCCGGACCACCTTCGTGAGAGGCATACATCTAGACCGCTGAGCGGAAGTTATAAAGCGATATGAACGCAATGCAGGGGTGTATATTAGGGGGGAGCTGTGGGGGCTATCCCCCCCCCCCCTTGAAAAAAGCCAAAATAGTTAAGAATGTGCTGTTTTGGTAAAATCATCAAATAATTGTAAATTTGGTTGTACCCTAATCTTAACTTATTGGCTAAGTTATAAACAATATTAAGATTGAAATTAGACTACTTCGTGGTGTGGCGGCTAGCATTCTTGGCTGCCACCCCGGAGGTCCGAATTCGATTCCTGGCTCTGCCAAGAAATTTTAATTCTGGTCTGAGGGTTGGAACGGGGTACACTCAGCCTTGTGAGGCAAAACTGAGAAGTCTACAATATGGTACTTTTGAGAAATAGATTATTAATTTGTAAAAAAAAAAAAAAAAAAAACTGTGTACCTTTCTCCTTAGTAAATTGACATATATTTAGATATTTACCATTCATACTCCATAGCCCATAATAGAAAATTCTTTAAGTATAAAGAACGTTCTTGTATCGCCACTAATCGTAGGCTATGTAAGCTTAGAATTTTACAATTAACTCTTATCTAAAATAATTACACAAAATTATAGGCTATGCTCTAAGATATTGGTTGATATTTCTGGGTATTTTGCAGCGACAATCCCCTGAGAATACTCACAACTTTCCAGGATAGTCACACCCCCGAAAACAAATTGTATATACGCCCCTGACACAATGAGCGCACGGAGGACAGTTTTCGAGCCACAGGAATCTCAGAATAAACTCTGAGAACCATAAGAAGTCAAGCAGAAAGAAAGCTGCAAAAGTGCGAAGGACGTCATCCAAGAATACACAAATAAGGGCGCTAATTATGGAGAAAATGTAACGAATGTTGGATTGATCATCAAACTAAACGTTCTATCCCGATATCTACCATGGTTATTCAGGCTAAAGCAAAATCTCTGTTTAAAGAACTGAAAGCATCCTATCCAGACTCTAAAGTTGCATTTGTTAAACACTTACAGGCTTTTTTATTAGCATATTTTCAATTTGGAAAAAATAGGCTTATGAGATCACCTTTTGTCCGCGCGCGTGTGTGTGTGAGGAAAGTGTGCGTGTGTGACCCCCTAATAAAATCTAAACGACTGGAGCGATTTCAATGAAACTCTGTAAGTTCATAGCACTATTTCGGGCGACCCCGACCGTGCCCTTCAACATGGTGGCTGTGCGAAATATTTCACCAGCATTCAATATCTCCGAAACTATTACCGATATCACCCTGGAATTTTGTATGGTGACAGAGGGAACTACTAGAAGTTCACTTATGTGACCTTTGAAAACCTGGTAACTACAGAACCAACATGGCGGCCAAGCGAATTTGCGACTTTTAAATAGACGTTTCTCGCGAGTTAACCAACCAAACGCAATAAAACTTAGTACAGTATATGTTTATACAAATTGTAATGCACCGACATCTAACTTCGTTCAATTGTTTACATAACCTCAATATGGCGGCTGTGCGAAATATTTCACCGGCATTCTATATCTCTGAAACTATTAACGGTATCACCCTGAAATTTTGCACGGAGATAAAGGGCACTACTGAAAGTTCATCTATGAGACTTTCAAAAACTGGTTAACTACAAAACGAACTTGGCGGCCAAGCGAATTTGAAAGTTTTAAATAGACTTTTCTTGCGATTTAATGATCCAAACGCAATGAAACTTGGTGCAGCAAATGTTTATATACATTGTAATGCATTGGTATGTAATTTAGTTCAATTATTTACATAACCTCAAGATGGCGGCTGTGCGAATTTTTAAATAAGTTTTTATTTCTTGTGTCGTAATCATGCGATCGAAATGAAAGTTTGAATAATGAACCTACGAAAAAAATTCCTTTAAAGGTACATGACTCTAAGGCCTGTACATATAACAATCCAACATGGCGACCATCCGAAATATTTAGACGGTTCTCAATATCAACGAATCTACAGTATTACAGCAATCAAACTGATTTTTTTAAATGTTCATAGGGGCTATGGGCATAAGTTCACCTATAGGACTTTCAATAACCTGGTGATCACAAATCCAACATGGCGGCGGAGCGAAGTATAAATATTCACATGGTTGTTTCTCGCAATTTAACCATCCGAGTGCAGTGACACTTGGTACAGTAAATCCTTATACAAATGTTAATCCACTGGCATCTAATGTTTTTCAATTGTTTCCATAACGACAAGATGGCATTTGTGCGAAATTTTAAAATATCGTTTTTACTTGTTGTGTACTAATCATGCGATTGAAGCTTGAATACTACACGTACACAATAATCTTCATGTAACAGTACATAACTCTAAGCCCTACATATATAAAAGTCCAACATGGCGACCACCCGAAATATTCAGACGGTTCTCAATATCTACGAATCTATTACAGCAATCGAACTGAAATTTAGTATGTTGATAGAGGCAGTGAACATTAGTAGGATAATATGAAAATAGGCTTTATAGTTCTTCACAGAACTACTTGTTTTTTCCTTGAAATAGTCCCTATCTCCTATCTAACCTATATTATAACACATTCACTCGACGCTTTTTCATATTACGCGATGATTACTCGGAACGAATTCATCGAGGGATACCTGCATGAATATCAACGTCATTAACTTGTAGTCTATTACCGTAGTATTTTTGTGATGCGCACCGCGCACCACAAATTATTTTGAAAGTATAACCCCCGCCCCCATTGGTCGATCTTGGCTGTCTACGTGACACATCGTATGAATAAAATATACTGAAAATTCATTTGCTCCCCCATCCCAATCTCCACATAATAATACTATTTTTTTTAAATTTATCGTATGGCTTTTAGTGCCGGGAGTGTCCGAGGACATGTTCGGCTTGCCTGAGTCTGTAGTTGCTTCCAGCGGACACCCTTAGGGTGAGCTACAAGTTCCGTTCAATTTCAAGTAGTTCTAACTTTCGCTACCAGATATCAATGATACCTAGTGGTTGGCAAGTTTGATAGAGCGTTCCGACGAAATCTAACCTAACAATTTAGCTTCACACATGATTAGTCTGTGGAAGGATCTTTTACATGCCATAAATCTAAGACATGGGACCGCCGGCTTTACTTCCCCTCCGAAGGAACGCATACTGAGGGATTTTAAGGTTTTAAAAAATCCGGCGACTTCGGCCGGGTTTGAACCCGCTATCTTGGGAACAGCAGTTCAGCTTGTTACCGAAGCCGCATACTACTACTAATAATATTAATATTGTATGGCCTCGGGTGCCGGGTGCAAGCTTTGTTATTTGCCACCCAGAGGGCAGGTTGCATGCCGAATTTCGTCGTTCCTTGGAGCGCTATGAAAGGTCAGGGAGGTTAGATATCCAAGCTTCTTGACACTATAGCGCTTTCTAGTAGAGAATGGAGGAACTTTGTGTTGGCGGAAAATCCCGAGATTAATTTTGCCATTATGAACACGGCCTACTGAATTCAAATGGGTTCTTTAACATGCCAACAACGTATGACATGCTTGTCGTGATTTTTGTCGCCTTTCAAAAATCACTTACCACAGCGAGGAGCGAACCTGCAAGCTTGGGGTCGGTAGGCCGACACATTAACCACTCACCCACCGTGGCCAGCATCCCCTCATATTAATACAGAAAAAATCAAAATAGTTCCCTCTGAATGCTTTCACTTTGTGGTTTGCTGCATACTCGTTAATCCAACAGAAATTAAATGCGCTTCGACACTAGCACTAATTGACCGAACTTCTCCGTTGGCTTTCGTCAGATGGAGGTCCAATTGCATAGCGGGCAGAAGTTGTTTAAAAAAGTTTCCGAACAATGTTTGGATTGGAAAGTGGTATGCACAATTTGAGAGCAGACCCGACGATAGGGAGGGGCAAGCGTGGCTGTAGCCCCATACTGAGGTGCCCGGGGTGATAACAGGGCTAAGAGTGGACAACTTCACTTCCATTTTGAAATATTCTTATGACTTTATTCCGTGTAAATGAACCAGCGAATAGTAACCGAAACATTACAAAGAGCATACTGTCTATAGCCGGCCCCGTGGTGTTGTGGTAGCGAGCCTGCCTCTCACCCGGAGGCCCCGGGTTCGATTCCCGGCTCCGTCAGGTATTTTAGAAACTGACGTGAGGGCTGGAACGGGGTGCACACAGCCTCGTGAGGACAATCGAGTAGCTGTCTGACGGCGAGACAGCGCCCCGGTCACGAAAACCAAGGGGACCCGAGGGGACCCGATGCGCTGATCACGCGTCACCCCAACATCTGCAGGCTAAATGACTGGGCAGCGGTCGCTTGGTCGGCCTAGGCCCTTCACGGGCTGTAATGTCAGGGGTTATTATTATTATTATACTGTATATAACGAATTTTATATATCCCTCGTGTTTTTGCTTCTCTGTCGGGGAAAGGGCACAGTTGCCAGAATTCTCCACTTAATTTATAAAGTAGGCTACACTAGTTTGCTTCATACATTTCTGAAATTCTTGTGGTGACCAACCACGGTCAGATACAATGAGTTAGTTATTGCTGTTTTAAGGGCCGGAATTACGAGGTCATCTGCCCCTCAGATGCAATGAAAACGAAATGTTAAATGCATGGTGATCAGCAGGGCGTCGCGAGAGGTACGGTCTCGCGCTCTGAGAGGCCCCGTGCTTCACGCCATTTTTCTTTTTATAAATGAAAAAAATAAAGATAGGCTAGTGTGTTTGATTCAGTCCAGCCCAAATTAAAATAAGCCAAAAATGTAAAATATGCTGTGTTTGTATGCCCCCCCCCCCCCCATACATCCAAGTAATCAGTGTCAAGCCCATCAGGTACCAGTTTGGCAAAGTAAACGAAGCTCTAGAAAAAGTGGCAGAAACTACCAAAGATCCAGTTACCCGGTCAGAGGCCCAATCTTTGTTACTTCATACAAGTTCGTATTTGTTTCAAGCTTCGTTATCTGGTACGATATTTTATTTTCTGTGAACTCAACAAGTAAAACTCTCCAATCTGAGAAGACTTCGTTAGATACGGCTTTAATTTTTTCAAAATTATCGCAACACTGCAATGTCCACCGCTAGAGAAATAATGGAAAATTTGGACTATGCAAATAAATTATCTATTCGCCGTCAAGGCAATCGCAAAAGGTTCTTTGATTAAATAAATCAGCAAAATGATCAACAGGTGAAAAAAAAAAAACGAAGAAGAACTTCAAAAAGAAGCTGAAAATAATTTTCGGAATATTTTTTATTTCTTTTCGATCCTTCCAAGCTTTCCAATTTGGAGGAAAAGCAATTGAAAGACCATTGTCAAACACTCTCTAATTTTCTAAAAGACGGGGAGCTTGAAGATTTGGATGCAGCATATCTTTTTCTGGAGCTACAATTATTTAGGTACGCTCTTCCGTCATCTGTAAAAAGTGCTTTAGGTGCACTACAGTACTTAGCCCCGATAAGGAGTCCTATCCTATAGAATTATGCTTAGAATTCCTATAACGGTTGCGTTGGGGGAAAGGAGTTTTTCCATTTTGAAACTAATCAAAAACTATTTGCGATCAACGATGGCGCAGGAGCGTCTGAACGGTTTGGCTACTCTGCCAATCGAATGTGAAACGGCCAAAAAATTAGAAATGAACGATTTAATCAGCACTCTTGCTACAGCAAAGGCCTGCAAAGCGCCTTTTACATAAATAAATAGCTCTGAATCTAAACAAAAAACAGAAACTATTGAAAAGAAAAAGCCTGCCTTGTAAACCATGTTATTTCTCGAACGAAGGGGCAGTTCAGCTCATATTTATCGGTGAAAGTGGACTTCTAGCACTTTTAGTAGTTGAGTTTATGAAAAACTGTATAGCCGTAGAAATGTTGAAATATGTAAACGTGATTGCGTATTATTTTTAATTATGTGCGTTTGGGTAAGAAAGTACATCAAGCACATGCTTCGTGTTCCATAATATATTATTTATGCCAAAATATCACCTGTGTTAGCTCATTATGTCAGGATTACATTGATATTGCTTGTTGCTTTTACTGATCAGGTGCTTTCTGTATCCAATTTTATGCTTATCCTATTTGTTGAGGTTTGTTTAGAAACTAGAAATGTAATAAAATGAGTTTTAACTAGCCTAAAATTGTAATTTCTTTTAAAACATCACTCTCCGTCCAACACCGCCACTTACAGTCTACAATTTGTATCCCCCCCTCGCAAACTTATGCCTACTAGGCCCCGCGCGCCCTCGCGACGGCTCTGGTGATCAGCATCTTGAACTAAAATAACTATCAATGTGAGTCATAAAGGAGTGAGGTTGAATACCTGAAAAGCAAGTAAACTGCTATTCAATATGAACATACTAAATTCCATGAAGTGTTTTATGGTTTAAAAGAAAGCCAGCCTACTATTTCCAAGATAATGTCTCAAGAAAGGGATCGTAGACTACCAGTAAATCTACTCACAGGGCTCCATCGCATTTGCGCACCCTCAAATGCCAACTGACTGCGCCATGATTCAATCTTGTTGTTGCTTATTTTAGAGGCTGCGACATCGTGGTCATGTAACCCCGTGTATTTGGGTGAGTGGAATTTGTGTTACTCTGATGATCGTGAGTGTGTAGTTGTAAATTGGGGATATGATTGCGAAGGCGGCAGCCGTGGCCTTAATTTAGCAGCATTTGCCTTGAGAAGAAGTTGGAGAGTCCATAATCGTTCAGACGATTTTTTACGAGTATTTAGGCTACACGTGTTGGTTCGAATCCCACCATCGGCCACCCTTGAAGTGGTTTCCCATATTCAATTCCAGGCAATTGACTTCTAACAGGCCACGACGGCTTCCTTCCAAGTCCTTTCACTCATTAACTTGTCTGATGAGATTTGCGTCAGGAAGGGCATCGTGCCGTGAAAACATTTGTCACATAGAGACTGATTCCCGACCCCGTAAGAGTAGGAATACTATCGTGTTGGAAGTCATTATCCAGAGCTGCCTTAGTAATCGCAATTTAATGTTTTTCAATCGGTCAAGGCTAGTTTACCCAATCGTAATGGCGTTCTCGCTTGCTGGCCCAAGGTTGCAGGTTCATATCCAGGCGCAGTCAGCTCGCATTTGATGGTGCGCAAATGTGAGGGAGCCGTGTCAGTAAGTAGCATTCCCCTCGGGACAAAATTCCGGCACCCCGCCGTCTCTAAAAACCACAGTAGCTAAAAGGGACGTAAAACCAATAACATTATGGGTGTTAATAAATACACTTGGATGACCATTATTGATCGAAATTGGGTGCAACCGTGTTCACCGATTGCAAAACCTTCATTTCGAACGGGAATAATAATAATAATATTCATCATAACAGCCTGGGTGGAAATACTTGTTACATTATCTGTCGTGGCATTGGTCTAACAAAATTCCACAGTTGTAGACCTTCCATGAACACTTCTTTGTTGTTGTTGTTGTTGTTGTTGTTTATTTATTTATTTATCAATAGGTACTGTTACAGTTAGGCAAAACCTGGTGGTAACAAGATATTTACATGTTGCTTATAACTCAATTTCTCTCCATAATGTCCCTGGGTTCCCTGAATGCAACATTTAATTTCTTCTTGAAAGCTTTTAAACTGTTAGGAAAAGGTTCTAAGACTTCTTCAGGTAACTCATTCCATGTTTGAATACCCCTGTTTATAAAAAAAATACTTAGCTAAGTTTGTTTTTTGAATGATGGGCCTAATTTTGTATTCGTGATCTCTCCTACCCATATAATCTGGATCATGCATTCTGTTTCGCAACTCATTCCAGGCCGGCTCCCCTGTGTATGCTTTGTACATCTCCTGGAGTCTTCTTTTATGTCTTCTGCTGTGTAGGGATTCCCAACCCAATGACTTTAACATGTCAGAGACACTATCAGTTTGGGAGAATTTGCCAAGTACGAATCTTGCAGCTTTCCTTTGCACCATCTCCAATTTGTTCATTAGAGTTGATTGGTAGGGCTCCCACACACTCGTGGCGTATTCCAAAATTGGTCTCACTCGACATTTGTAAGTCAATTCTTTGGCCCGAATACTGCTACCCTTCATGTTTCTCATAACAAACTTTTGTGCCTTATTAGCAACGCTCTCAACGTGCTGACCCCAGTGTAACCTTTTATTTATGGCAATCCCGAGATAGCTGCATGACTCCACTCGAGGAATAATTTTGTTTCCTAATTTATAATCAGCTATTGTCCCTTTTCTGCTGTTAGTAAAAGACAGGCATTTACTTTTTTCTGCACTTATCCTCATGTTATTTCGGATAACCCAGCATTCTACACGTTCCAAGTCTTGTTGGAGGAGCGCAGTGTCAACTTGATTTTCGATTTTTCTATATATTACACAGTCGTCAGCGAATAGTCTGACGTCCGATTTAACATATTCTGCCAGGTCGTTTATATATAGAAGAAACAACAATGGCCCAACTACACTTCCTTGTGGAATTCCAGAGGTGACTTTTGTCTCTTTCGAAAATACTCCCCCAACTTTGACTGTTTGGGTTCAGTTTTGGAGAAAGTCCCGGATCCAGAATACCACTCTTTCATCAAGACCCCAAATTTGCAAGCTTATGTAACAGGAGGTCATGTGGAACCATGTCAAAAGCCTTAGCTAAGTCAATGATTACACTGTCCACCTGGCCTCCTGTGTCCATGACTTGATGTTGTTGTTGATGCATTTGTAATTAACTTCCGTTGTATTCTCCGCTTTTCCAACCCCCCCCCCGGGGCTCACATTTAGTGGGACGTGGGTTGGCGACCACGGGACCTCAGCTGAGTCCGGCATTGCTTCCACTTACTTGTGCCGGGCTCCTCTCTGCCATATTTCCTGTTGACCTCCCTTGGTCAACTCTTGTTCTCTTCCAACCCCGACGGTATTAGGGTATCCGAAGCCTAGGGAGTCTTTCACTTTCCCGCCTTAATTGACACTTGTCTCATCTTTCCTGATGCCTGAATTTTTGATATGACCCACCATTACGCCAAGGGATGAGAAAAATGATTTCGGAATTATAAGAAAATGCCAAGAGCCATCAGAGGTTGCCATGGCAACACTACTAAATTGATGAGGGATGAGCCATCAGACGTTGCCATGACAACGCACTTGGACGAGACCAGATTCAGATTTCCAACTAAGTGTGAAGCGGCTTCGGTGACGTAACTGGTAGCATGCTGAACTTATATGCCCAAGGTCGCGGGTTCAAAGCCGGCCGAAGTCGTCGGATTTTCTAAGAGCGCTAAAAATCCCTCAGTATGCTTTCCTTTGGAGGGGAAGTTACAACGGTCGTTGCGAGTTGCTGGTTGCGGTGGCATCTAGTAGCCAAGTTCACAGCTAGGTGTCGTTGACGGTAGTATCTGGTAGCAACATTAGGAACTACTGCTTGAAATTGACCGTCTGCAGTCCTTACCTGAATTACAGACTAATACAGCCATCACAATTCACACCGTTTATCAGACAGATTCTATACTCACCCACAGTACACGGGGTTACATGACCACGTTCTCGCAGCCCCTAAACTGAGGAACCAACCAAAATCTCTGCGGGAGATATAATTTTGCGTGAAGAAGTAACAGACCGTTACAAAGTTACACATCAGTGTCGAAACCTTGCATTAGGACATTGTGACCACAAGTATAACAAGCAGTTCCGTGAAGAACTATACAGCCTATTTTCATGTATCCTACTAATGTTAATTGCCCCTATCAACATACTAAATTTCAGTTTGATTGCTGTAATAGATTCGTAGATATTGAGAACCGTCTAAATATTTCGGGTGGTCGCCATGTTGGACTTTTATATATGTAGGGCTTAGAGTTATGTACTGTTACATGAAGATTATTGTGTACGTGTAGTATTCAAACTTCAATCGCATGATTAGGACACAATAAGTAAAAACGAGATTTTAAAATTTCGCACAAATGCCATCTTGTCGTTATGGAAACAATTGAAAAACATTAGATGCCAGTGGATTAACATTTGTATAAGGATTTACTGTACCAAGTGTCACTGCACACGGATGGTTAAATTGCGAGAAACGACCATGTGAATATTTATACTTCGCTCCGCTGCCATGTTGGATTTGTGATCACCAGGTTATTGGAAATGTATATACACATTTGCTGTACCTATGTCCATAGCCCCTATGAATTTTAAAAGATCAGTTTGATTACTGTAATAGATTCGTAGATATTGAGAAACGTCTAAATATTTCGGATGGTCGCCATGTTGGATTGTTATGTACAGGCCTTAGAGTCATGTACCTTTAAAGGAAAATTATTGTGTAGGTTCATTATTCAAACTTTCATTTCGATCACATGATTACGACACCAGAAACAAAAATTTAATTTAAATCTTGAGGTTATGTAAATAATTGAACTAAATTACATACCAGTGCTTTACAATGTATATAAACATTTGCTGTACCAACTTTCATTGCGTTTGAGTCATTAAATCGCGAGAAAAGTCTATTTAAAACTTTCAACTTCACTTGGCCGCCATGTTCGTTTTGTAGTTAACCAGTTTTTGAAAGTCTCATAGATGAACTTCCAGTTGCCCTTTATCTCCGTGCGAAATTTCAGGGTGATACCGGTAATAGTTTCAGAGATATAGAATGCCGGTGAAATATTTCGCACAGCCGCCATATTGAGGTTATGTAAACAATTGAACGAAGTTAGATGTCGGTGCATTACAATGTGTATAAACATATACTGTACCATGTTTCATTGCGTTTGGTTAGGTAACTCGCGAGAAACGTCTATTTAAAAGTCACAAATTCGCTTGGCCGCCATGTTGGTATTGTAGTTACCAGGTTTTCAAAGGTCACATAAGTGAACTTCTAGTAGTTCCCTCTGTCACCATACAAAATTCCAGGGTGATATCGGTAATAGTTTTGGAGATATTGAATGCTGGTGAAATACTTTGCACAGCCGCCATGTTGAATTGGTGAGACGTAACAAAATTTGAAGCGCATGGTCGAGGTCGCCCGGAATAGTGCTATGAACTTCCCGAGTTTCATCGAAATCGCGCCAGTCGTTTAGATTTTATTAGGGGGGGGGGGCACACACACACGCGCGCGCGCGCACACACACACACGGACAAAAGGTGATCTCATAAGCCTATTTATTCAAAATTGAAAATAGGCTAAAAATGGACCTCAAATGACAAGAAGGTTACCGTCCCCATAAGACAATAAAATGTTTACAATATGCATAAAATGACGATAAACAAAGTTAATTAAGCTCCAATTCTTCTACGAAAACCTGCATATTCTGCCTATTTTCGCCTATCTCCAAGTTTTTCCTGTGAAATCTACCTCCGCCTTCCGGCGTGCCGAGAGGACTTTTTTTCTTTTCATGTTACCTCCTGCCTTCTGCTCCAGGCCCTCAAGGAAGCAGGGTGCATGTAGCCCCACCACTTCTGGTGCACCCTCAGCGGCTCGCGGCTGGTGCGTTCGGGAGTTGGTGACCCGAAGGGATTCCTGAGCTGGGTTCTTTATGACCCCTTTTTACTCTGACCTTGGGGTGGGCCCTCTCTTCTTTCGCATCTGCCTTTCACGGCTTTCCTTCCTTCCAAGTCCTTTATTTGTTCACCATTTCTTCTTCTAGTATGTACGTTTGTAGTTAGTATTAGTTATAGTTTTTTATTCTCATCTCATCTTTCACACCCTTAAAACAACAATTATCATTATTTTCCAAACGTAAAGGGTACTCTCAACGTTTCTTACGGGCTGATGATTGTTCACCGGGAACTCAACTATATCTTGTCGAATAGCAGCTTGCCTTTTCTACCACTACGAGCGCTAGAGTGACTCAATGAATCTCAACAATATCCGGTCGATTAGATTAGCAGCTTGCCTTTTCTATCACCACGAGCGCAAGGATGAGTCAGTGAAACTCAACCATATCCGGTCGATTAGATTAACAGTTTGCCTTTTCTACCACTACGAGCGCTACAGTGGGGGCAATGAAAATAAACCATATCTGGCCAATTTGATTAAGCAGCTTTTCTTTTCTACCACCACGAGCGCTAGAGTGAGTCAATGAAACTCAACCATATCCGGTCAATTAGATTAGCAGTTTTCCTTTTCCACCACTACGAGCGCTAGTGTGAGTCAATGAAACTCAACCATATCCGGTCGATTAGATTAACAGTTTGCCTTTTCTACCAATACGAGTGCAAGAGTGAGTCAATGAACCTCAACCATATCCGGTTGATTAGATTAGGAGTTTGCCTTTTCTACCACTACGAGCGCTATGATGAGTCAATGAAACTCAGCCATATCCGGTCGATTAGATTAACTGTTTGCCTTTTCTATCACAGCGAGCGCTAGAGTGAGTCAAATAAACTGAACCATATCTGGTCAATTAGATCAGCAGCTTGCCTTTTCTACCACCACGAGCGTTGGAGTGAGTCAATGAAACTCAACCATATACGGTTTGCCTTTTCTACCACTACGACTGCTAGAGTGAGTCAATGAAACTCAAACATACCCGGTCGATTAGATTAGCTGTTTTCCTTTTCTACCACTACGAGCGCTAGTGTTAGTCAGTGAAACTCAAACTTATCCGGTTTGCCTTCAAGGCTTATAAACTACAGAGTTTGCCTCAATTTTCACTCACCAATCAGCGCTCACAAGGCGGATGACGTCACAAGATACCAAACGCGCCATGTGGGGAACGTAACGAAACTGTCAACATCAGCTGTTGAGTACGCAAAGAACAGTTTATTCTCATGAAATTATTGGTAAATGGGTGATAAAATAACTGAAAGTAGTCTACTTACATTTTATGTTGTGATCTTCTTGAATTTCTTGGAAATTCGCCTAGACTCGGTAGCAGTATCGTGGGTGTTACTGACTTCCAATAACCACTTCTTATGCATGATAGAATTGGAATGTTTCAATCTGATGAAGAAAATTGTTATCACAGCTGCCTCACCCCCACCAGACGGTACATCAGAAACTTCTCTCGACACAAAATTTGTCGTTCTTAGAACGTTCTTGCTCGTTGAAATCCGTATTTTCCGTGAAATGTGACGAATTTTGCTGAAATGTGCCGGAACTGGTTTAGCCAAGTTTCTGAGGGATCAGTCATACCACCGTATGACAAGCGTTTAATCCAGGTTGGTAATGCATAATCGTGTTGAGTTTGCATTCCATAGATTAAGTTCCCAAGTTGTGGAAATTTACCTTGGAACTTGTGGGCTATATAACCTGCAACATAAGCCTTGCCATCTTCCTCACTTTGTTCCATGGTATTGGCAATGAAGGACGCAGGTTACACATTGCTCCCTAAGGTTGGTTCTGGAAGCACGTTACTTGATTCAGACACTATGCCAGCTTTGTTTAGTGCTTTAGCAACTACATAATCATCTTAATCTGGATCAGCAGTGTTAGCTTGCTTTTGAACAACTCCTAGATTTTTTCCCTAAAATAATCATCCTCAGTCTGTCAATGTAGTCAAGGGGAGCCACCACGGGTTCGCAATTGTGAAAAGAGGTTTTCCAGTACATCTTGATTTAGCCTATGTGTGAGAATGTACTTTGTATTATGCCTACGGGCCATATCTTGGAACAAAAGTCGAAGGGATTTTATTGAAAGGATGACTGCTTTCTGGAATATTTGCAAATAATTTTTACCAATACAAATTACTCATGAAATTTTCCATCTTGTCCAATAATAAAATACCATGCATGGGCGTATATAAGGGGGGGGGGGCTGAGGGGGCTCCAGATCCTCCCCGAAAAATCCAACTTGGGTACTACATACAATGTATTTCACAGTAGTCTACTTTTAAGAAGTAATTATCAATTTGTAAAAGAAAATGAGTGTTTACCTTTCTGCTTTATAAATTGACAAGTAGTCCATTTAGATATTTTCCATTCATACTCCATATGCTAGGCCTATAATAGAAAATTCATTAAGTACTCACAATTTTCCACGATAGTCAGTCCCCGCCCCCCTCCCTCGAAAAAAATTGTATATACGCCCCTGATACCATGTACGAAATATGTCAAAAATATTAACAGCTTTAAAATCATCCTAGCAGTTCATCAAAACTTAAGAGTAGGCCAGTTAGGCTCATTTACCATTTGGTTTCAGATTCCTTGGAAATCTTGGCTTTATATTAAGCAATTCGGCCCTGTAGTCTAATTCGAAGTCTTCACTCTTAAAGTGCAGGGAACATATCCTACTTGTTTGAGGGTTGCAATGATATTTTCGCTTACATGCAGCAATCCACTGATTGCTAAGGCATGCGTCTTTAGGCATCGTGAAAAACGACACGTCATTTCCAACTTTATAATAACTGTGACAAACTGCCACAGCACATCTTTGGCCTGGCATGATTATAAACAAAAGGGCTTAAAACATGTGTTTAAACCACTGCAATCCATACAATATAAGTTGCCTTTCCTTGCATATCTCGCGCCTCGCACGCTACGAGGAAACGTGTGACGTCACGTCCTTTCCCTTCCCTCCGCGATCCCCTCGCCAAAGAGCTCCATATTGAGGCAACCTCTGTAGTTTACTAGCCTTGGTTTGCCTTTTCAAACACTTCGATCGCAAGAGTGAGTCAAAGAAACTCAAACATATCCGGTCAATTAGATTAACAGTATACCTTTTCTACCACTACGAGCGCTAGAGTGAGTCAAAGAAAACCATATCCGGTCAATTAGATTAGCAGTATGCCTTTTCTACCACTACGAGCGTAGGAGTGAGTCAAAGAAACTCAACCATATCCGGTCAATTAATTAGCGGCTTGCCTTTTCTACCACTACAAGCGCTACAGTGAGACAATGAAAGTCAACCATATCTGGCCAATTAGATTAAGCAGCTTTTCTTTTCTACCACCACGAGCGCTAGAGTGAGTCAATGAAACTCAACCATATCCTGTCAATTAGATTAGCAGTTTACCCTTTCTACCACTGCGAGCGCTAGTGTGAGCCAATGAAACTCAACCATATCTGGTCGATTAGATTAGCAGGTTTCCTTTTCTACCACTACGAGCGCTAGTGTGAGTCAATGAAACTCAACCATATCCGGTCGATTAGATTAACAGTTTGCCTTTTCTACCACTACGAGCGCAAGAGTGAGTCAATGAAACTCAACCATATCCGGTCGATTAGATTAGCAGCTTGCCTTTTCTACCACCACGAGCGTTGGAGTGAGTCAATGAAACTGCACCATATCCGGTCGATTAGATTAGCAGTTTGCCTTTTCTACCACTACGAGCGCTAGTGTAACTCAATGAAACTCAACCATATCCAGTCCATTAGATTAGCAGTTTGCCGTTTCTACCACTACGAGCGCTAGTGTGAGTCAATGAAACTCAACCATATCTGGTCGATTAGATTAGCAGCTTGCCTTTTCTATCACCACGAGCGCAAGGGTGAGTCATTGAAACTCAACCATATCTTGTCGATTAGATTAACAGTTTGCCTTTTCTACCACTACGAGCGCTAGTGTGACTCAATGAAACTCAACCATATCCAGTCCATTAGATTAGCAGTTTGCCGTTTCTACCACCATGAGCGCTAGAGTGAGTCAATGAAACTCAACGATATCCGGTCAATTAGATATGCTGTTTACCCTTTCTACCACTGCGAGCGCTAGTGTGAGCCAATGAAACTCAACCATATCCGGTCGATTAGATTAGCAGTTTTCCTTTTCTACCAATACGAGCGCTAGTGTGAGTCGATGAAACTCAACCTTATCCGGTCAATTAGATTAGCAGTTTACCCTTTCTACCACTTCGAGCGCTAGTGTGAGCCAATGGAACTCAACCATATCCGGTCGATTAGATTAGCAGTTTTCCTTTTCTACCACTACGAGCGCCAGTGTAAGTCAATGAAACTCAACCATACCCGGTCGATTAGATTAACAGTTTGCCTTTTCTACCAATAGGAGCGCAAGAGTGAGTCAATGAAACTCAACAATATCCGGTTGATTAGATTAGGAGTTTGACTTTTCTACCACTACGAGCGCTATGATGATTCAATGAAACTCAACCATATTCGGTCGATTAGATTAGCAGTATGCCTTTTCTACCAGTACGAGCGTTGGAGTGAGTCAAAGAAACTCAACCATATCCGGTCAATTAGATTAGCAGCTTGCCTTTTCTACCACTACGAGCGCTACAGTGAGACAATGAAACTCAACCATATCTGGCCAATTAGATTAAGCAGCTTTTCTTTTCTACCACCACGAGCGCTAGAGTGAGTCAATGAAACACAGCCATATCCTGTCAATTAGAATAGCAGTTCACTCTTTCTACCACTGCGAGCGCTACTGTGAGTCAATGAGACTCAACCATATCCGGTCGATTAGATTAACAGTTTGCCTTTGCTACCACTACGAGCGCAAGAGTGAGTCAATGAAACTCAACCATATCCGGTCGATTAGATTAGGAGTTTGCCTTTTCTACCACTACGAGTGCTATCGTGAGTCAATGCTACTCAACCATATCCGGTCGATTAGATTAGCAGTTTGAATTTTCTACCACTACGAGCGCCAGTGTGAGCCAATGAAACTCAACCATATCCGGTCGATTAGATTAGCAGCTTGCCTTTTTTTTTTTACCACCACGTGCGCTAGAGTGGCTCAATGAAACTCAACCATATTCGGTCGATTAGAGTAGCAGTTTGCCTTTTCTACCACTACGAGCGCTAGTGGGAGTCAATGAAACTCAACCATATCCAGTCGATTAGATTAACAGTTTGCCTTTTCTACCACTTCGAGCGCAAGAGTGAGTCAATGAAACTCAACCATATCCGCTCGATTAGATTAGGAGTTAGCCTTTTCTACCACTACGAGCGCTATGGTGAGTCAATGAAACTCAACCATATCCGGTCGATTAGGTTAGGAGCTTTCCTTTTCTACCACTACGAGCGCTATGGTGAGTCAATAAAACTCAACCATATCCGTTCGATGAGATTAGCAGCTTGCCTTTTCTACCACCACGAGCGTTGGAGCGAATCAATGGAACTGCACCATATCCGGTCGATTAGATTAGCAGTTTGCCTTTTCTACCACTACGAGCGCTTGTATGACTCAATGAAAGTCAACCATGTCCAGTCCATTAGATTAGCAGTTTGCCGTTTCTACCACTACGAGCGCTAGTGTGAGTCAATGAGACTCAACCATATCCGGTCGATTAGATTAGCAGTTTGCCTTTTCTACCACTACGAGCGCTAGAGTAAGTCAAAGAAACTCAACCATATCTGGTCAATTAGTTTAGCAGCTTGCCTTTTCTACCACCACGAGCGTTGGAGTGAGTCAATGAAGCGGCACCATATCCGGTCGATTAGATTAGCAGTTTGCATTTTCTACCACTACGAGCGCTAGTGTGACTCATTGAAACTCAACCATATTCGGTCGATTAGATTAGCAGCTTGCCTTTTCTATCACCACGAGCGCAAGTGTGAGTCAATGAAACTCAACCATATCCGGTCGATTAGATTAGGAGTTTGCCTTTTCTACCACTACGAGTGCTATGGTGAGTCAATGAAACTCAACCATATCCTGTCGATTAGATTAGGAGTTTGCCTTTTCTACCACTACGAGCGCCGGTGTGAGTCAATGAAACTCAACCATATCCAGTCGATTAGATTAGGAGTTTTCCTTTTCTACCACTACGAGTGTTAGAGTGAGTCAATGAAACTCAACCATATCCGGTCAATTAGATTAGTAGTTTACCATTTCTACCACTGCGAGCGCTAGTGTGAGCCAATGAAACTCAACCATATCCGGTCGATTAGATTAGCAGTTTTCCTTTTCTACCTCTACGAGCGCTATGGTGAGTCAATGAAACTCAACCATATCCGGTCGATTAGATTAGGAGTTTGCCTTTTCTACCACTACGAGTGCTATGGTGAGTCAATGAAACTCAACCATATCCTGTCGATTAGATTAGGAGTTTGCCTTTTCTACCACTACGAGCGCCGGTGTGAGTCAATGAAACTCAACCATATCCAGTCGATTAGATTAGGAGTTTTCCTTTTCTACCACTACGAGTGTTAGAGTGAGTCAATGAAACTCAACCATATCCGGTCAATTAGATTAGCAGTTTACCATTTCTACCACTGCGAGTGCTAGTGTTTTCCAATGAAACTCAACCATATCCGGTCGATTAGATTAGGAGTTTGCCTTTTCTACCACTACGAGTGCTATCGTGAGTCAATGCTACTCAACCATATCCGGTCGATTAGATTAGCAGTTTGAATTTTCTACCACTACGAGCGCCAGTGTGAGCCAATGAAACTCAACCATATCCGGTCGATTAGATTAGCAGCTTGCCTTTTTTTTTACCACCACGTGCGCTAGAGTGGCTCAATGAAACTCAACCATATTCGGTCGATTAGGGTAGCAGTTTGCCTTTTCTACCACTACGAGCGCTAGTGGGAGTCAATGAAACTCAACCATATCCAGTCGATTAGATTAACAGTTTGCCTTTTCTACCACTTCGAGCGCAAGAGTGAGTCAATGAAACTCAACCATATCCGCTCGATTAGATTAGGAGTTAGCCTTTTCTACCACTACGAGCGCTATGGTGAGTCAATGAAACTCAACCATATCCGGTCGATTAGGTTAGGAGCTTTCCTTTTCTACCACTACGAGCGCTATGGTGAGTCAATAAAACTCAACCATATCCGTTCGATGAGATTAGCAGCTTGCCTTTTCTACCACCACGAGCGTTGGAGCGAATCAATGGAACTGCACCATATCCGGTCGATTAGATTAGCAGTTTGCCTTTTCTACCACTACGAGCGCTTGTATGACTCAATGAAAGTCAACCATGTCCAGTCCATTAGATTAGCAGTTTGCCGTTTCTACCACTACGAGCGCTAGTGTGAGTCAATGAGACTCAACCATATCCGGTCGATTAGATTAGCAGTTTGCCTTTTCTACCACTACGAGCGCTAGAGTAAGTCAAAGAAACTCAACCATATCTGGTCAATTAGTTTAGCAGCTTGCCTTTTCTACCACCACGAGCGTTGGAGTGAGTCAATGAAGCGGCACCATATCCGGTCGATTAGATTAGCAGTTTGCATTTTCTACCACTACGAGCGCTAGTGTGACTCATTGAAACTCAACCATATTCGGTCGATTAGATTAGCAGCTTGCCTTTTCTATCACCACGAGCGCAAGTGTGAGTCAATGAAACTCAACCATATCCGGTCGATTAGATTAGGAGTTTGCCTTTTCTACCACTACGAGTGCTATGGTGAGTCAATGAAACTCAACCATATCCTGTCGATTAGATTAGGAGTTTGCCTTTTCTACCACTACGAGCGCCGGTGTGAGTCAATGAAACTCAACCATATCCAGTCGATTAGATTAGGAGTTTTCCTTTTCTACCACTACGAGTGTTAGAGTGAGTCAATGAAACTCAACCATATCCGGTCAATTAGATTAGTAGTTTACCATTTCTACCACTGCGAGCGCTAGTGTGAGCCAATGAAACTCAACCATATCCGGTCGATTAGATTAGCAGTTTTCCTTTTCTACCTCTACGAGCGCTATGGTGAGTCAATGAAACTCAACCATATCCGGTCGATTAGATTAGGAGTTTGCCTTTTCTACCACTACGAGTGCTATGGTGAGTCAATGAAACTCAACCATATCCTGTCGATTAGATTAGGAGTTTGCCTTTTCTACCACTACGAGCGCCGGTGTGAGTCAATGAAACTCAACCATATCCAGTCGATTAGATTAGGAGTTTTCCTTTTCTACCACTACGAGTGTTAGAGTGAGTCAATGAAACTCAACCATATCCGGTCAATTAGATTAGCAGTTTACCATTTCTACCACTGCGAGCGCTAGTGTGAGCCAATGAAACTCAACCATATCCGGTTGATTAGATTAGCAGTTTTCCTTTTCTACCACTACGAGCGCTATGGTGAGTCAATGAAACTCAACCATATTTGGTCGATTAGATGAGGAGTTTGCCTTTTCTACCACTACGAGCGCTATGGTGAGTCAATGAAACTCAACCATATCCGGTCGATTAGATTAGCAGCTTGCCTTTTCTACCACCACGAGCGTTGGAGCGAGTCAATGAACCTGCACCATATCCGGTCGATTAGATTAGCAGTTTGCCTTTTCTACCACTACGAGCGCTAGTGTGACTCAATGAAACTCAACCATATTTGGTCATTTAGATTAGCAGTTTACCCTTTCTACCACTGCGAGTGCTAGTGTTTTCCAATGAAACTCAACCATATCCGGTCGATTAGATTAGCAGTTTGCCTTTTCTACCACTACGAGCGCTTCAGTGAGTCAAAGAAACTCAACCATATCTGGTCAATTAGATTAGCAGCTTGCCTCTTCTACCACCACGAGCGTTGGAGTGAGTCAATGAAACTGCACCATATCCGGTCGATTAGATTAGCAGTTTGCCTTTTCTACCACTACGAGCGCTAGTGTGACTCAATGAAACTCAACCATATCCAGTCCATTAGATTAGCAGTTTGCCTTTTCTATCACCACGAGCGCAAGGGTGATTCAAAGAAACTCAACCATATCTGGTCAAATAGATTAGCAGTATACCTTTTCTACCACTACGAGCGCTAGTGTGACTCAATGAAACTCAACCATATCTGGTCAATTAGATCAGCAGTATGCCTTTTCTATCACCACGAGCGCTAGTGTGACTCAATGAAACTCAACCATATCCGGTCGATTAGATTAGCAGTATGCCTTTTCTACCACTACGAGCGCTAGTGTGAGTCAATGAAACTCAACCATATCCGGTCGATTAGATTAGCAGTATGCCTTTTCTACCACTACGAGCGCTAGTGTGAGTCAATGAAACTCAACCATATCCGGTCAATTAGATTAGCAGTATGCCTTTTCTATCACCACGAGCGCAAGGGTGATTCAAAGAAACTCAACCATATCCGGTCAATTAGATCAGCAGTATGCCTTTTCTATCACCACGAGCGCTAGTGTGAGTCAATGAAACTCAACCATATCCGGTCAATTAGATTAGCAGTTTACCCTTTCTACCACTACGAGTGCTAGTGTGAGTCAATGAAACTCAACCATATCCGGTCAATTAGATTAGCAGTATGCATTTTCTACCACTATGAGCGCTAGTGTGAGTCAAAGAAACTGAAGCGTATCTGGTCGATTAGATTAGCAGCTTGACTTTTCTACCACTACGAGCGTTGTAGTGAGTCAATGAAACTCAACCATATCCGGTCGATTAGATTAGAAGTTTGCCTTTTCTACCACTACGAGCGCTAGTGTGACTCAGTGACACTCAACCATATCTGGTCGATTAGATTAGCTGTTTGCCTTTTCTAACACTACGAGCGGAATTATGAGTCAATGGAACTGAACTGTATCCGGTCGATTAGATTAGCTGTTTGCCTTTTCTAACACTACGAGCGGAATTATGAGTCAATGGAACTGAACTGTATCCGGTCGATTAGATTAGCTGTTTGCCTTTTCTAACACTACGAGCGGAATTATGAGTCAATGGAACTGAACTGTATCCGGTCGATTAGATTAGCAGTTTGCTTTTTCTACCGCTACGAACATTATGAAAGTAAGTTAATTTGGGTAGGATTTGAACCAAAAAGAAAACGAGTAAAGACACAAGCGATTGGGGACTGGTTTTCCGGAACTGTATTTAGGCTCATTGCTTAATTTTATGGTTCTGCTAAGAGATCTTTTGAACATTACAAATGAATGTGTAACACCGGTTGGTTCCTCAGTTTAGGGGCTGCGACAACGCGGTCATGTAGCCCCGTGAACTTTGTGTGTGTGTAGAATCTGTCTGATAACCGGTGTTAATTGTGTTTGTGTGTGTTATCTGTTTTTAATTCAAATGCGGGAAATGTGATTCGATTTTCAAGTTGACGGGAAACAAACTGTGCGTGAAAAAAATATACATGTCATAAATTTAATACACTAGGGAGGTGTTTCGATCGTCAAGCGTAGCCTTACGCGTTGTATATTAAGTCCAGAGATCGGATCCCGGTGCTGAAAGAGGCTAACCTCACTATGGTTGTCAAGTAGTGAAACTTGAGATCAAGTAGCCAAGAACCACATTTAGAAATATTTATACGAGGGCGAGTCAAATGAAAACCTTAAAAATGTAAAAAACTCGATTTTTCGCTGGGGCGGCTTCGGTGGTGTAGTTGGTAGTATGCTGAGCTTCTATGCCCATGATCGCGGGTTCAAACCCTCAGTATGCCTTCCTTCAGAGGGGAAGTAAAGCCGGCGGTCCCATGTCATAGATTTACCGCATCTAAAAGAACCTTCCACTAACTTAACTTGTGTGAATACAAATTTGTAGGCTAAGTTTGATTTAAGTTCCAACGTTCGTCACCAGGCGCTGATTGCGATGGCATCTAGTAGTAACCAAGTTCACAGCCAGGTAGCATTTGGTAGCGAAAGTAGGAACTTCTTGAAATTATCATCTGGAGTCCTTACTTGAATTAAAACAGATAACACACTAAGTTAATACAGCCATCACAATTAACACCGGTTATCAGACAGATTCTACACACATCCAAAGTACACGGGGCTACATGACCGCGTTGTCGCAGCCCCTAAACTAAGGAACCAACCAGCGATTTTTCGCGCCATCGTTATGTAAATTGGCGGTACTGAAAATAAGCATAACACTGTCACCGTGGCGGTTCCTTGCGGGGCCCTGGGCGATATGATAAAAAAAATATTAAATAAAATGGAAAGTAATTTTGTTATATTAATAAAATAAAGAATAGTTACAATATGTTGAATACACTACAGTACATTTTTTTACTTATATGGCAGAAACCTTTAAGTCCCCTTGAAGAAGATTATGTAAACTATGAAATATTAAAATAATACTTTCCAACTTTTTTTCCGGCTGAAGTCTTCTATTATTTCACTGAAATCTAAAGTTGCTAAACGGTCACGGGAAGTCATAGCTGCTCTGAAAAAAGGAATATAAATTATAAATTAGTTTGAAAAGTATACCGTAATTAATTAATTAATTAAATTTAAAAAATCCAAGGCGCGGGGTCCTGAGCGGTCGCCCTCTCCTAGATGCGCCCCTGACTGTCACAATACCGCCTTAAAACGGGTGCTGCGCTTGTGTGTGTTATCTGTTTTAATTCAAGTAAGGACTCCAGATGATAATTTCAAGAAGTTCCTACTTTCGCTACCAACGTTTTGTCACATGATTTCTGAACAGTGAAGGTACGAAACCTATTCAATCGGCGAATGAAGGTCCAGTAGGCCCATGGCGAGGCCTGTCGATCACTACAGCAAGTGGACGAGTGGAGTAGGTCAGGCACACCGCGTTGTGACACCAGAGTCTGTTGTAGCAGGTGACGCCATCGTGAGGGACAATCACCGTGTGATGGTGGATGACATAGTCATAGCTCAGCACATCACATTACTTATAACGTGCTTTAAAGTGTCTGATAGGTGAGTGCGTGCCGCATTGACACATATGAAGAAATTTTGTGGCGCTTTGAAGCAGAAGGTGGAGGCTTCCTTGTGAGAATCATTACAAGAGAGAGAGGGTACACTACCACCACCCCGAAACCAAGAGAACAGGCAAGGAAAGACGCCATTCCTCATCACCAAAACCCAAGAAGTTCCGGATGCAGCCATCTGCACGAAGCTTGCCACGGTGGATGAGTGGTTATCATGTCGGACTATCAACCCCCAAGCTTTCAGGTTCGCTCCTGGCCGTGGTAAGTGATTTTTCAAAGACGACAAAAATCACGGTTCACATGCCATACGTTGTTGGCATGTTAAAGAACCCATTTGAATTCAGTAGGCCGTGTTCATAATGGCAAAATTAATCTCGGGATTTTCCGCAAACACATAAAGTTCCACCATTCTCTACTAGACAGCGCTATAGTGTCAAGGAACTTAGATATCTAACCTCCTTGACTTTCATAGCGCTCCAAGTAGCGATACGATTTGACATGCAAGTTGCCCTCTGTGCGTCAAATAACAAAGCTTGCACGTGGCACCGGAGGCCATTCAATATTTTAAAAATAAAAAAATATCTGCAGCAAAGGTTATGCTGACTCTCTCTCTTTTGGGATGAACGAAGTGTACACGCCATCACCAGTGAGACATATTGCGATATATTTGGGATGCAATAAGATGAAAGCAAAGCAGGTGACAATGCTCAGCCTCATACTGCCAGTGCAACAGTTTGATACTCTTCTCCACCACCATACTCACCAGACCTCGCCTGGAGTCATCTCCAGCTATTTGGACCACTCAAAGAGGCGATGGGAGAAAAGACATTTCGTTCCGATGAAGAGGTGCACGAGTGGTTGCGCTCCCGACCATTCGATTTTATTTCCAGAGGAATCCGTGCATTTCCTACGCGTTCGAGGACGTGTCTTGAACGTCAGGGAGACTATGTCGAAATATGACACACTTGAATTCCACTTTTGTTCAATAATAGTACATTATGCAACAAGCCTATAATGCCAATAATTAAGACACGAGCATGTTTATAAACCGAGAGAAGCGAGTTTAATAATTTCCATACGAGTGTCTTAATTACCATTATAGGCGAGTTGCATAAGACTGTTTATGTTCAATGATACTGTAATTATAACTATTTATGTACAAACATAAATATTCATATCTGTCGAGATTTCGCCAGTTTTATGTACTGAACACAGCGCATGGGACACAGATAATACCTTGTATTCGACCACGGCCTTCTCGAATACCCCACTATGACACTAGTCACGCAGTGAAATTTAAAATGGGAGGCTGTGGAAGTCAGCGCAGGTGCGATGCTATCCTTGCCTAATTGGTCACACAACTGTTTCTAGAGCTCTGATTGGTGGGAGAAACTGTATCATAATGAAAACATAATGAGCCTAATTATAGTACAGTTTTCTGACATATAATATTTACATTTCGCCGTGGTCGAATAAATTACAAAACATATTTAAGGTTTTCATTTGGCTCTCCCTAGTATTACCTCACAAGGCACTCAACTATCACAAACAAAGCCTACAATATAGTTTTTTCTTATCTTTCGTAATTTCAGTTCTGGAGATAAAGATATGAATCATTCCTCATCACCCTTTATAAAATTTCATGAAACACCACCTTGTGGTTTACCGGCTAGCATTCTTGGCTGTTGCCCCCCCCCCCCCCCCATACGTCCGGGTTCGATTCCCGGCTCTGCCAAAAAATTGAGTTCCGGTCTGAGGGCTGGGACGGAATACCACTCAGCCTCGTGAGGCAAAACTGAGAAGAGCTGGGTCTGATTCCCACTTCAGCCAAATTGGAAGTGGTTTTGTGTGGTTTCCCCACTTCTATTCCAGACAAATGCCAGGATGGTTCCTAACTTAAGGCCATGGTTGCCTCCATCCCAGTCCTCACCTGAATTATAATTACACACACTAATACAGCCATCACAATATCATGGGTTATCAGTCAAGTCCTAGCGGCTTCGGTGGCGTAGTTGATAGCATGCTGAGCTTCTATGCCCAAGATAGCGGGTTCAAACCCGGCCGAAGTCGTCGGATTTTTAAGAGCGTTAAAAATCCTTCAGTATGCCTTCCTTCGGAGGGGAAGAAAAGCCGGCGGTCCCATGTCATAGATTCATGGCAAGTAAAAGATCCTTTCACAGACTAAACTTGTGTAAAGCAAAATTGTTAGGTTAGATTTCGTCAGAACGCTCTATCAAAGTTCCAAGTAAAGCCATCATTACTTCCGACTTGACGTTTCAGTGTTACCCTAGAGTTATCGAGCGGTCAGAAGGAAAATCACTTTAACTAGACAATCACAGGCAGCCATTCAAATCGATATATCACGACAAATCGAGTTTCGTTCACGATGTCGTGATTTAGTGAACGAAACTCTAGGTATCATTGATATCTGGTGGCGAAAGTTGGAACTACTTGAAATTCAACGGAACTTGTAGCTCACCCTTTAGGGCAGGGGTCTCCAAACTTTCCAGCCTTAGGGCCATACTGATTACTCCAGTAAGTTCCGAGGGCCAAAACCATATTATCATTGTTGCCAGTGGTAAAAAGTGAAATAGTCCACTGATGAAAAAAAAAGTCCGAAAAAGTACGCAACGTTGAAAAAAGGCTGCAAATCGGACTAAAGTCCGCAAAACGGCAACACTGCATATTATTAATTTTCCTGTCATTATCTGTAATTTCTAGATTAGTCGTAGAGTACGAGCCATGAGGAGTAACGTGACACGACATCTGGTGGACACAAGCGGAAATAGGTAGTACCTTCTATCGCTAACAGATGGCGCTAATAGCACGTACAGAGTAATCTCGTTGGTTCGAGAGAGTTCTGGTGTCTTCCACTCACTTCTAGATGGCAGTAATTGGAATATATAAGAAGGCTAGTTGCGCAACCACAAGTCAGTTCCTATGACACTGTTGTGAAATAAAATAGTGCGTACCTCCTTAAAACGTGTTTGTGCGTGTTTAAGTTTAAGACATCTTTGTAACAGTATTTTGATTTGAATTGTTGCTTTTGTGTGTGATTTAGTAGTATGGAAAAGAAGCGAAAAATTGATAGTGAATGCAGAAAATTCAAAGAACATTCAGTATTTCGTAATTGAGTCCAGTAACAAGGCGCTATGTTTGATTTGCAATGAAAGCATAGCCGTTCTCAAGGAATATAACATTAAACGTCATTATGAAACAAAACATTTTCAAAATTGCTCAAAATATACAGGAAGTTTGCGGACAGAAAAATTCGAAGCTATGAAGCGCGGATTGAAATCGCAGCAATCTTCATTTACAAAACTCAAAACCGAACAAGAGGCTGCAACTCGTGCCAGCTTTCGTGTGGCTCTTGAAATTGCAAAACGTGGAAAACCATTCACCGATGGAGAAATGATCAAAGAATGCATAATTGCAGCAGCCGAAGAAATGTGCCCTGAAAAGGTAAATTTATTAAAAACTGTCAGTATGTCAGCAAACACTGTGGCTCGAAGGGTAGAAAACATCGCTGAAAATATATCCTCTCAACTGTTCGACAAAAATGGAGATGTTGAGTGGTTTTCTTTGGCCTTGGATGAGTCAACGGATGTGTCAGATACTGCTCAGGTGTTGATTTATATTCGAGGAGTAGATAAAAGCTATGAAGTGCATGAAGAACTTCTTGATATGTATAGTATTCATGGCACAACTACTGGTACAGATATTTTTAAAGGAGTTGAAATGGCCATTAATCAAAAGAACCTTCGATGGAAAAACTTGAAATGTATTACAACTGATGGAGGCAAAAACATGAGTGGGAAAGATAAAGGAGTGGTCGCTCTTGTGTCAAAGGCTGTAGAAAATGACGGTGGTTGAAAACCATTAGTCTTACATTGTATCATTCATCAACAGTCTTCGTGCGGAAAATGTTTGGATATGTCTGAAGTTCTGAAACCAGTCATATCAACTGTTAATTTTATGAGATCTTTTGGGCTGAATCACCGACAATTCCGACAATTTATTGAAGAGATTGGAGAAAATGACTTACCTTATCATACTGCCGTACGTTGGCTTAGTTGTGGGAAAGTCCATCAGCGCTTTTTTGAACTCCGAGCAGTGATCGAAATTTTTTTGAATGAAAAGCATCGCCCTCTTACTGAATTACAAAACAACGCATGGCTGTGGAAGTTAGCATTCTATGTTGATTTGACAAAACATGTGAACGAACTGAATTTGAGATTGCAAGGAGAAAACCAGCATCTTCCTGATTTATACACTAATATCAAATCATTCCGGAAGAAATTGATACTGTTTCAATCACAACTACGAAGTAAATGTTTTTCACATTTTAAAACATATGAAATATTCAGCCACACCAATGAGACTGAGTTTCCTATCGATTTTGCAATCGAAACTTTGAGTGCTTTGAAAATAAATTTTGATACTCGTTTCTCGGACTTCGATGCCTTTGCGAATCAAATTAAGATTTTTCAGGATCCTTTTGATACTGACATTGAAACCCTAGCCCCGGAACTTCAAATGGAAATGATTGAACTACAGTGCAGTGATATAATTAAGAACAAATATCAAAACTCATCTTTGTTGGAATTTTATAAGAGTCTTCCACTGACACAATTTGATAATTTGCATAAATTTGCTCGTGGGCTGTTTTCTGTTTTTGGTACTACTTATTTGTGTGAGAAGATTTTTCCAAAATGAAGTACACAAAAAATGTTTACAGATCTAAATTAACTGATGAGCATCTTAAATCTCTTTTAATAATTGGTACAAGTAAAATTAGTCCACAACTACAAACTATTGTCAGTGGAAAATCTCAATTACATAAATCTCATTAGTATTTCATATGTCTGCATGTTATACATGTCTTTACTCATTACAATTCTGTGTTTCTTTATCCAACTTATCACAAAAACAATAACAATAAGCCTACAACAATGTTATGAGTAGTTAGCCCATGACCATATCAATGTAGATGTCATATTAAGAATTATTCAACATAAAATTAGAATACTTCAGTAAACTAAATTTAATTTGCTATAAAAAAAAATATGTTCTCTAAAAGGAGTTTTCAAGTATGCTAGCTCTCCGCGGGCCGGACAAAATCTGTCCGCGGGCCGGATGTATCCCTCGGGCCGTAGTTTGGAGACCCCTGCTTTAGGGTATCCGCTGGAAGCAGCTACAGACTCAGGCGAGCCGAACATGTCCTCGGACACTCCCGGCACTAAAAGCCATACGATAAATAAATAAATAAATAAATAGTCAAGTCCTGCTTGGATGCGGATATAGAATACAATGTTCACGACATACACTAGACTATCATATTTTTCCTTTTTGTTTTTTTATCATTTCAAATGATCTTGTCAACTTGGTCGTTATGCTTTGGGTCTGACGTTACGCGGGAAGCCTAAGTTATTGGGTAATGGAGTCTGTTGAAAGAGTCCTGGGGAGTCGAGCGACCTGGGACTTCGAGTAAAGCGAAAATAATACAGGGTGCCTCCTAAAGAGGTGTACAAGATGTCAGATAAGAATACAGGGTGACTCATAAAGAGGTGTACAAGATGTCAGATAACAATACAGGGTGACTTCTAAAGAGGTGCACAAGATGTCAGATAAGAATACAGGGTGACCCCTAAAGAGGTACACAAGATGTCAGACAAGAATACAGGGTGACTCCTAAAGCGGTGCACAAGATGTCAGATAACAATACAGGGTGACTCCTAAAGAGGTGCACAAGATGCCAGATAACAATACAGGGTGACTCCTAAAGAGGTGCACAAGATGTCAGATAAGAATACAGGGTGACCCCTAAAGGGGTGCACAAGATGTCAAATAAGAATACAGGGTGACTCCTAAAGCGGTGTACAAGATGCCAGACAAGAATACAGGGTGACTCCTAAAGAGGTGCACAAGATGTCAGACAAGAATACAGGGTGACTCCTAAAGAGGTGCACAAGATGTCAGACAAGAATACAGGGTGACTCCTAAAGAGGTGCACAAGATGTCAGACAAGAATACAGGGTGACTCCTAAAGAGGTGCACAAGATGTCAGACAAGAATACAGGGTGACTCCTAAAGAGGTGCACAAGATGCCAGACAAGAATACAGGGTGACTCCTAAAGAGGTGTACAAGATGTCAGACAAGAATACAGGGTGACTCCTAAAGAGGTGCACAAGATGTCAGATAAGAATACAGGGTCACTCCTAAAGAGGTGCACAATATGTCAGATAAGAATACAGGGTGACTCCTAAAGAGGTGCACAAGATGTCAGACAAGAATACAGGGTGACTCCTAAAGAGGTGCACAAGATGTCAGATAAGAATACAGGGTGACTCCTAAAGAGGTGTACAAGATGTCAGATAAGAATACAGGGTGACTCCTAAAGAGGTGCACAAGATGTCAGACAAGAATACAGGGTGACTCCTAAAGAGGTGTACAGGATGTCAGATAAGAATACAGGGTGACTCCTAAAGAGGTGCACAAGATGTCAGACAAGAATACAGGGTGACTCCTAAAGAGGTGCACACGATGTCAGATAAGAATACAGGGTGACCCCTAAAGAGGTGCACAAGATGCCAGACAAGAATACAGGGTGACTCCTAAAGTGGTGCACAAGATGCCAGACAAGAATACAGGGTGACTCCTAAAGGGGTGTACACGATGTCAGATAAGAATACAGGGTGACTCCTAAAGAGGTGCACAAGATGTCAGACAAGAATACAGGGTGACTCCTAAAGAGGTGCACAAGATGTCAGACAAGAATACAGGGTGACTCTTAAAGAGGTGCACAAGATGTCAGACAAGAATACAGGGTGACTCCTAAAGAGGTGCACAAGATGCCAGACAAGAATACAGGGTGACTCCTAAAGTGGTGCACAAGATGCCAGACAAGAATACAGGGTGACTCCTAAAGAGGTGCACAAGATGCCAGATAAGAATACAGGGTGACTCCTAAAGAGGTGCACAAGATGTCAGACAAGAATACAGGGTGACTTCTAAAGAGGTGTACAAGATGTCAGACAAGAATACAGGGTGACTCCTAAAGAGGTGTACAAGATGTTAGGCAAGAATACAGGGTGACCCCTAAAGAGGTGTACAAGATGTCAGATAAGAATACAGGGTGACCCCTAAAGCGGTGCACAAGATGTCAGATAAGAATACAGGGTGATCCCTAAAGAGGTGCACAAGATGTCAGACAAGAATACAGGGTGACTCCTAAAGAGGTGTACAAGATGTCAGACAAGAATACAGGGTGACTCCTAAAGAGGTGTACACGATGTCAGATAAGAATACAGGGTGACTCCTAAAGAGGTGCACAAGATGCCAGATAACAATACAGGGTGACTCCTAAAGAGGTGCACAAGATGTCAGACAAGAATACAGGGTGACTCCTAAAGAGGTGCAAAAGATGTCAGATAAGAATACAGGGTGACTCCTAAAGAGGTGCACAAGATGTCAGACAAGAATACAGGGTGACTCCTAAAGAGGTGCACAAGATGTCAGATAAGAATACAGGGTGACTCCTAAAGAGGTGTACAAGATGTCAGACAAGAATACAGGGTGACTCCTAAAGAGATGCACAAGATGTCAGACAAGAATACAGGGTGACTCCTAAAGAGGTGCACAAGATGTCAGATAAGAATACAGGGTGACCCCTAAAGAGGTGCACAAGATGTCAGACAAGAATACAGGGTGACTCCTAAAGAGGTGCACAAGATGTCAGACAAGAATACAGGGTGATCCCTAAAGAGGTGCACAAGATGTCAGATAAGAATACAGGGTGACTCCTAAAGAGGTGCAGAAGATGTCAGACAAGAATACAGGGTGATCCCTAAAGAGGTGCACAAGATGTCAGACAATAATACAGGGTGACTCCTAAAGAGGTGCACAAGATGTCAGATAAGAATACAGGTTGACTCCTAAAGAGGTGCACAAGATGTCAGATAAGAATACAGGGTGACTCCTAAAGAGGTGCACAGGATGTCAGACAAGAATACAGGGTGTCTCCTAAGGAGGTGCACAAGATGTCAGATAAGAATACAGGGTGATCCCTAAAGAGGTGCACAAGATGTCAGACAAGAATACAGGGTGACTCCTAAAGAGGTATACAAGATGCCAGATAAGAATACAGGGTGACTCCTAAAGAGGTGCACAAGATGTCAGACAAGAATACAGGGTGACTCCTAAAGAGGTGCACAAGATGTCAGACAAGAATACAGGGTGACCCCTAAAGAGGTGCACAAGATGTCAGACAAGAATACAGGGTGACTCCTAAAGAGGTGCACAAGATGTCAGACAAGAATACAGGGTGACTCCTAAAGAGGTGTACAATATGTCAGACAAGAATACAGGGTGACTCCTAAAGAGGTGTACAAGATGTCAGACAAGAATACAGGGTGACCCCTAAAGAGGTGCACAAGATGTCAGATAAGAATACAGGGTGCCTCCTAAAGAGGTGCACAAGATGTCAGACAAGAATACAGGGTGACTCCTAAAGAGGTGCACAAGATGTCAGATAAGAATACAGGGTGACTCCTAAAGAGGTGTACAAGAAGTCAGACAAGAATACAGGGTGACTCCTAAAGAGGTGCACAAGATGAAAGACAAGAATACAGGGTGACTCCTAAAGAGGTGTACAAGATGTCAGACAAGAATACAGGGTGACTCCTAAAGAGGTGTACAAGATGTCAGACAAGAATACAGGGTGATCCCTAAAGAGGTGCACAAGATGTCAGATAAGAATACAGGGTGACCCCTAACGAGGTGCACAAGATGTCAGACAAAAATACAGGGTGACCCCTAAAGAGGTGCACAAGATGTCAGACAAGAATACAGGGTGACCCCTAAAGAGGTGCACAAGATGCCAGATAACAATACAGGGTGACTCCTAAAGAGGTGCACAAGATGTCAGACAAGAATACAGGGTGACCCCTAAAGAGGTGCACAAGATGTCAGACAAGAATACAGGGTGACTCCTAAAGAGGTGTACAAGATGTCAGACAAGAAGACAGGGTGACCCCTAAAGAGGTGCACAAGATGTCAGATAAGAATACAGGGTGACCCCTAAAGAGGTGCACAAGATGTCAGATAAGAATACAGGGTGACCCCTAAAGAGGTGCACAAGATGTCAGACAAGAATACAGGGTGACTCCTAAAGAGGTGCACAAGATGTCAGATAAGAATACAGGGTGACTCCTAAAGAGGTGCAAAAGATGTCAGACAAGAATACAGGGTGACTCCTAAAGAGGTGCACAAGATGCCAGATAAGAATACAGGGTGACTCCTAAAGAGGTGCACAAGATGTCAGACAAGAATACAGGGTGACCCCTAAAGAGGTGCACAAGATGTCAGACAAGAATACAGGGTGACTCCTAAAGAGGTGCACAAGATGTCAGATAAGAATACAGGGTGACTCCTAAAGAGGTGTACAAGATGTCAGACAGGAATACAGGGTGACTCCTAAGGAGGTGCACAATATGTCAGACAAGAATACAGGGTGACTCCTAAAGAGGTGAGCAAGATGTCAGATAAGAATACAGGGTGACCCCTAAAGAGGTGCACAAGATGTCAGACAAGAATAGAGGGTGACCCCTAAAGAGGTGCACAAGATGTCAGATAAGAATACAGGGTGACCCCTAAAGAGGTGCACAAGATGTCAGACAAGAATACAGGGTGACCCCTAAAGAGGTGCACAAGATGCCAGATAAGAATACAGGGTGACCCCTAAAGGGGTGCACAAGATGTCAGACAAGAATACAGGCTGACTCCTAAAGAGGTGTACAAGATGTCAGATAAGAATACAGGGTGCCTCCTAAAGAGGTGTACAAGATGTCAGATAAGAATACAGGGTGCCTCCTAAAGAGGTGCAAAAGATGTCACAAGAATACAGGGTGACTCCTAAAGAAATATACAAGATGCCAGACAAGAATAGAGGGTGACTCCTAAAGAGGTGTACAAGATGTCACAAGGATACAGGGTGACTTCTAAAGAGATATACAAGATGCCAGATAAGAATACAGGGTGACTCCTAAAGAGGTGCACAAGATGCCAGATAAGAATACAGGGTGACTCCTAAAGAGGTGCACAAGATGCCAGATAAGAATACAGGGTGACACCTAAAGAGGTGCACAAGATGTCAGACAAGAATACAGGGTGACCCCTAAAGAGGTGCACAAGATGACAGACAAGAATACAGGGTGACTCCTAAAGAGGTGTACAAGATGTCAGACAAGAATACAGGGTGACTCCTAAAGAGGTGCACAAGATGTCAGACAAGAATACAGGGTGACTCCTAAAGAGGTGCACAAGATGCCAGATAAGAATACAGGGTGACCCCTAAAGAGGTGCACAAGATGCCAGATAAGAATACAGGGTGATTCCTAAAAAGGTGCACAAGATGCCAGATAAGAATACAGGGTGACTCCTAAAGGGGTGCACAAGATGCCAGATAAGAATACAGGGTGACTCCTAAAGCGGTGTACAAGATGTCAGACAAGAATACAGGGTGACTCCTAAAGAGGTGCACAAGATGTCAGACAAGAATACAGGGTGACTCCTAAAGAGGTGCACAAGATGCCAGATAAGAATACAGGGTGACTCCTAAAGAAGTGCACAAGATGTCAGACAAGAATACAGGGTGACCCCTAAAGAGGTGCACAAGATGTCAGACAAGAATACAGGGTGACTCCTAAAGAGGTGTACAAGATGTCAGACAAGAAAACAGGGTGACTCCTAAAGAGGTGTACAAGATGTCAGACAAGAATACAGGGTGACTCCTAAAGAGGTGCACAAGATGTCAGACAAGAATACAGGGTGACTCCTAAAGAGATATACAAGATGCCAGATAAGAATACAGGGTGACCCCTAAAGAGGTGCACAAGATGCCAGATAAGAATACAGGGTGACTCCTAAAGAGGTGCACAAGATGCCAGATAAGAATACAGGGTGACCCCTAAAGAGGTGCACAAGATGCCAGATAAGAATACAGGGTGACTCCTAAAGAGGTGCACAAGATGCCAGATAAAAATACAGGGTGACTCCTAAAGAGGTGCACAAGATGTCAGATAAGAATACAGGGTGCCTCCTAATGAGGTGTACAAGATGTCAGACAAGAATACAGGGTGACTCCTAAAGAGGTGCAAAAATGTCAGTCAATAATACAGGGTGACTCCTAAAGAGGTGCACAAGATGCCAGATAACAATACAGGGTGACTCCTAAAGGGGTGCACAAGATGTCCGACAAGAATACAGGGTGACCCCTAAAGAGGTGCACAAGATGTCAGATAAGAATCCAGGGTGACCCCTAAAGAGGTGCACAAGATGTCAGACAAGAATACAGGGTGACTCCTAAAGAGGTGTACAAGATGTCAGATTAGAATACAGGGTGCCTCCTAAAGTGGTGTACAAGATGTCAGATAAGAATACAGGGTGCCTCCTAAAGAGGTGCAAAATATGTCACAAGAATACAGGGTGACTCCTAAAGAAATATACAAGATGCCAGACAAGAATACAGGGTGACTCCTAAAGAGGTGTACAAGATGTCACAAGGATACAGGGTGACTTCTAAAGAGATATACAAGATGCCAGATAAGAATACAGGGTGACTCCTAAAGAGGTGCACAAGATGCCAGATAAGAATACAGGGTGACTCCTAAAGAGGTGCACAAGATGCCAGATAAGAATACAGGGTGACTCCTAAAGCGGTGCACAAGATGTCAGACAAGAGTACAGGGTGACTCCTAAAGAGGTGCACAAGATGTCAGATAAGAATACAGGGTGACCCCTAAAGAGGTGCACAAGATGCCAGAGAAGAATACAGTGTGACTCCTAAAGAGGTGCACAAGATGCCAGATAAGAATACAGGGTGACTCCTAAAGAGGTGCACAAGATGCCAGATAAGAATACAGGGTGACTCCTAAAGAGGTGCACAAGATGTCAGACAAGAATACAGGGTGACCCCTAAAGAAGTGCACAAGATGTCAGACAAGAATACAGGGTGACTCCTAAAGCGGTGTACAAGATGTCAGACAAGAATACAGGGTGACTCCTAAAGAGAGATGTCAGACAAGAATACAGGGTGACTCCTAAAGAGGTGCACAAGATGCCAGATAAGAATACAGGGTGACTCCTAAAGAGGTGCACAAGATGTCAGACAAGAATACAGGGTGACCCCTAAAGAGTTGCACAAGATGTCAGGCACGAATACAGGGTGACTAGTAAAGAGGTGTACAAGATGTCAGACAAGAATACAGGGTGACTCCTAAAGAGGTGTACAAGATGTCAGACAAGAATACAGGGTGACTCCTAAAGAGGTGCACAAGATGTCAGACAAGAATACAGGGTGACTCCTAAAGAGGTGCACAAGATGCCAGATAAGAATACAGGGTGACCCCTAAAGAGGTGCACAAGATGCCAGATAAGAATACAGGGTGACTCCTAAAGAGGTGCACAAGATGCCAGATAAGAATACAGGGTGACCCCTAAAGGGGTGCACAAGATGCCAGATAAGAATACAGGGTGACTCCTAAAGAGGTGCACAAGATGCCAGATAAGAATACAGGGCGACTCCTAAAGAGGTGCACAAGATGTCAGATAAGAATACAGGGTGCCTCCTAAAGAGGTGTACAAGATGTCAGACAAGAATACAGGGTGACTCCTAAAGAGGTGCAAAAGATGTCAGACAAGAATACAGGGTGACTCCTAAAGAGGTGCACATGATGTCAGATAACAATACAGGGTGACTCCTAAAGGGGTGCACAAGATGTCAGACAAGAATACAGGGTGACCCCTAAAGAGGTGCACAAGATGTCAGATAAGAATACAGGGTGACCCCTAAAGAGGTGCACAAGATGTCAGACAAGAATACAGGGTGACTCCTAAAGAGGTGTACAAGATGTCAGATAAGAATACAGGGTGCCTCCTAAAGAGGTGTACAAGATGTCAGATAAGAATACAGGGTGCCTCCTAAAGAGGTGCAAAAGATGTCACAAGAATACAGGGTGACTCCTAAAGAAATATACAAGATGCCAGACAAGAATACAGGGTGACTCCTAAAGAGGTGTACAAGATGTCACAAGGATACAGGGTGACTTCTAAAGAGATATACAAGATGCCAGATAAGAATACAGGGTGACTCCTAAAGGGGTGCACAAGATGCCAGATAAGAATACAGGGTGACTCCTAAAGAGGTGCACAAGATGCCAGATAAGAATACAGGGTGACTCCTAAAGAGGTGCACAAGATGTCAGACAAGAATACAGGGTGACTCCTACAGAGGTGCACAAGATGTCAGATAAGAATACAGGGTGACCCCTAAAGAGGTGCACAAGATGCCAGACAAGAATACAGGGTGACCCCTAAAGAGGTGCACAATATGTCAGACAAGAATACAGGGTGACCCCTAAAGTGGTGCACAAGATGCCAGATAAGAATACAGGGTGACTCCTAAAGAGGTGCACAAGATGTCAGACAAGAATACAGGGTGACTCTTAAAGGGGTGCACAAGATGTCAGACAAGAATACAGGGTGACCCCTAAAGAGGTGCACAAGATGCCAGACAAGAATACAGGGTGACTCCTAAAGAGGTGCACAAGATGTCAGACAAGAATACAGGGTGACTCCTAAAGAGGTGTACAAGATGTCAGACAAGAATACAGGGTGACTCCTAAAGAGGTGCACAAGATGTCAGACAAGAATACAGGGTGACTCCTAAAGAGGTGCACAAGATGCCAGATAAGAATACAGGGTGACCCCTAAAGAGGTGCACAAGATGCCAGATAAGAATACAGGGTGACTCCTAAAGAGGTGCACAAGATGCCAGATAAGAATACAGGGTGACCCCTAAAGGGGTGCACAAGATGCCAGATAAGAATACAGGGTGCCTCCTAAAGAGGTGCACAAGATGCCAGATAAGAATACAGGGTGACTCCTAAAGAGGTGCACAAGATGTCAGATAAGAATACAGGGTGCCTCCTAAAGATGTGTACAAGATGTCAGACAAGAATACAGGGTGACTCCTAAAGAGGTGCAAAAGATGTCAGACAAGAATACAGGGTGACTCCTAAAGAGGTGCACAAGATGCCAGATAACAATACAGGGTGAATCCTAAAGGGGTGCACAAGATGTCAGACAAGAATACAGGGTGACCCCTAAAGAGGTGCACAAGATGTCAGATAAGAATACAGGGTGACCCCTAAAGAGGTGCACAAGATGTCAGACAAGAATACAGGGTGACTCCTAAAGAGGTGTACAAGATGTCAGATAAGAATACAGGGTGCCTCCTAAAGAGGTGTACAAGATGTCAGATAAGAATACAGGGTGCCTCCTAAAGAGGTGCAAAAGATGTCACAAGAATACAGGGTGACTCCTAAAGAAATATACAAGATGCCAGACAAGAATACAGGGTGACTCCTAAAGAGGTGTACAAGATGTCACAAGGATACAGGGTGACTTCTAAAGAGATATACAAGAAGCCAGATAAGAATACAGGGTGACTCCTAAAGGGGTGCACAAGATGCCAGATAAGAATACAGGGTGACTCCTAAAGAGGTGCACAAGATGCCAGATAAGAATACAGGGTGACTCCTAAAGAGGTGCACAAGATGTCAGACAAGAATACAGGGTGACTCCTACAGAGGTGCACAAGATGTCAGATAAGAATACAGGGTGACCCCTAAAGAGGTGCACAAGATGCCAGACAAGAATACAGGTGACCCCTAAAGAGGTGCACAAGATGTCAGACAAGAATACAGGGTGACCCCTAAAGTGGTGCACAAGATGCCAGATAAGAATACAGGGTGACTCCTAAAGAGGTGCACAAGATGTCAGACAAGAATACAGGGTGACTCTTAAAGGGGTGCACAAGATGTCAGACAAGAATACAGGGTGACCCCTAAAGAGGTGCACAAGATGCCAGACAAGAATACAGGGTGACTCCTAAAGAGGTGCACAAGATGTCAGACAAGAATACAGGGCGATCCCTAAAGAGGTGCACAAGATGCCAGACAAGAATACAGGGTGACTCCTAAAGAGGTGCACAAGATGTCAGACAAGAATACAGGGTGACCCCTAAAGAGGTGCACAAGATGCCAGACAAGAATACAGGGTGACCCCTAAAGAGGTGCACAAGATGTTAGACAAGAATACATGGTGACTCCTAAAGAGGTGTACAAGATGTCAGACAAGAATACAGGGTGACCCCTAAAGAGGTGCACAAGATTTTAGACAAGAATACAGGGTGACTCCTAAAGGGGTGTACACGATGTCAGATAAGAATACAGGGTGACTCCTAAAGAGGTGCACAAGATGCCAGACAAGAATACAGGGTGACCCCTAAAGAGGTGCACAAGATGTCAGACAAGAATACAGGGTGACTCCTAAAGAGGTGCACAAGATGTCAGATAAGAATACAGGGTGACTCCTAAAGAGGTGTACAAGATGTCAGACAAGAATACAGGGTGACCCCTAAAGAGGTGCACAAGATGCCAGATAACAATACATGGTGACTCCTAAAGAGGTGCACAAGATGCCAGATAACAATACAGGGTGACTCCTAAAGAGGTGCACAAGATGTCAGATAAGAATACAGGGTGACCTCTGAAGAGGTGCACAAGATGCCAGATAACAATACAGGGTGACTCCTAAAGAGGTGCACAAGATGTCCGACAAGAATACAGGGTGATCCCTAAAGAGGTGCACAAGATGCCAGACAAGAATACAGGGTGACTCCTAAAGAGGTGCACAAGATGCCAGACAAGAATACAGGGTGACTCCTAAAGAGGTGCACAAGATGCCAGACAAGAATACAGGGTGACCCCTAAAGAGGTGCACAAGATGCCAGACAAGAATACAGGGTGACCCCTAAAGAGGTGCACAAGATGCCAGACAAGAATAAAGGGTGACTCCTAAAGGGGTGCACAAGATGTCAGACAAGAATACAGGGTGACCCCTAAAGAGGTGCACAAGATGTCAGACAAGAATACAGGGTGACCCCTAAAGAGGTGCACAAGATGCCAGACAAGAATACAGGGTGACCCCTAAAGAGGTGCATAAGCTGTCAGACAAGAATACAGGGTGACCCCTAAAGAGGTGCATAAGATGTCAGACAAGAATACAGGGTGACTCCTAAAGAGGTGCACAAGATGTCAGACAAGAATACAGGGTGACCCCTAAAGAGGTGCACAAGATGTCAGACAAGAATACAGGGTGACTCCTAAAGAGGTGCACAAGATGTCAGACAAGAATACAGGGTGACTCCTAAAGAGGTGTACAAGATGTCAGACAAGAATACAGGGTGACTCCTAAAGAGGTGTACAAGATGTCAGACAAGAATACAGGGTGACCCCTAAAGAGGTGCACAAGATGTCAGATAAGAATACAGGGTGCCTCCTAAAGAGGTGCACAAGATGTCAGACAAGAATACAGGGTGACTCCTAAAGAGGTGCACAAGATGTCAGATAAGAATACAGGGTGACTCCTAAAGAGGTGTACAAGAAGTCAGACAAGAATACAGGGTGACTCCTAAAGAGGTGCACAAGATGAAAGACAAGAATACAGGGTGACTCCTAAAGAGGTGTACAAGATGTCAGACAAGAATACAGGGTGACTCCTAAAGAGGTGTACAAGATGTCAGACAAGAATACAGGGTGATCCCTAAAGAGGTGCACAAGATGTCAGATAAGAATACAGGGTGACCCCTAACGAGGTGCACAAGATGTCAGACAAAAATACAGGGTGACCCCTAAAGAAGTGCACAAGATGTCAGACAAGAATACAGGGTGACCCCTAAAGAGGTGCACAAGATGCCAGATAACAATACAGGGTGACTCCTAAAGAGGTGCACAAGATGTCAGACAAGAATACAGGGTGACCCCTAAAGAGGTGCACAAGATGTCAGACAAGAATACAGGGTGACTCCTAAAGAGGTGTACAAGATGTCAGACAAGAAGACAGGGTGACCCCTAAAGAGGTGCACAAGATGTCAGATAAGAATACAGGGTGACCCCTAAAGAGGTGCACAAGATGTCAGATAAGAATACAGGGTGACCCCTAAAGAGGTGCACAAGATGTCAGACAAGAATACAGGGTGACTCCTAAAGAGGTGCACAAGATGTCAGATAAGAATACAGGGTGACTCCTAAAGAGGTGCAAAAGATGTCAGACAAGAATACAGGGTGACTCCTAAAGAGGTGCACAAGATGCCAGATAAGAATACAGGGTGACTCCTAAAGAGGTGCACAAGATGTCAGACAAGAATACAGGGTGACCCCTAAAGAGGTGCACAAGATGTCAGACAAGAATACAGGGTGACTCCTAAAGAGGTGCACAAGATGTCAGATAAGAATACAGGGTGACTCCTAAAGAGGTGTACAAGATGTCAGACAGGAATACAGGGTGACTCCTAAGGAGGTGCACAAGATGTCAGACAAGAATACAGGGTGACTCCTAAAGAGGTGAGCAAGATGTCAGATAAGAATACAGGGTGACCCCTAAAGAGGTGCAAAAGATGTCAGACAAGAATACAGGGTGACTCCTAAAGAGGTGCACAAGATGCCAGATAAGAATACAGGGTGACTCCTAAAGAGGTGCACAAGATGTCAGACAAGAATACAGGGTGACCCCTAAAGAGGTGCACAAGATGTCAGACAAGAATACAGGGTGACTCCTAAAGGGGTGCACAAGATGTCAGATAAGAATACAGGGTGACTCCTAAAGAGGTGTACAAGATGTCAGACAGGAATACAGGGTGACTCCTAAGGAGGTGCACAAGATGTCAGACAAGAATACAGGGTGACTCCTAAAGAGGTGAGCAAGATGTCAGATAAGAATACAGGGTGACCCCTAAAGAGGTGCACAAGATGTCAGACAAGAATAGAGGGTGACCCCTAAAGAGGTGCACAAGATGTCAGATAAGAATACAGGGTGACCCCTAAAGAGGTGCACAAGATGTCAGACAAGAATACAGGGTGACCCCTAAAGAGGTGCACAAGATGCCAGATAAGAATACAGGGTGACCCCTAAAGGGGTGCACAAGATGTCAGACAAGAATACAGGCTGACTCCTAAAGAGGTGTACAAGATGTCAGATAAGAATACAGGGTGCCTCCTAAAGAGGTGTACAAGATGTCAGATAAGAATACAGGGTGCCTCCTAAAGAGGTGCAAAAGATGTCACAAGAATACAGGGTGACTCCTAAAGAAATATACAAGATGCCAGACAAGAATAGAGGGTGACTCCTAAAGAGGTGTACAAGATGTCACAAGGATACAGGGTGACTTCTAAAGAGATATACAAGATGCCAGATAAGAATACAGGGTGACTCCTAAAGAGGTGCACAAGATGCCAGATAAGAATACAGGGTGACTCCTAAAGAGGTGCACAAGATGCCAGATAAGAATACAGGGTGACACCTAAAGAGGTGCACAAGATGTCAGACAAGAATACAGGGTGACCCCTAAAGAGGTGCACAAGATGACAGACAAGAATACAGGGTGACTCCTAAAGAGGTGTACAAGATGTCAGACAAGAATACAGGGTGACTCCTAAAGAGGTGCACAAGAAGTCAGACAAGAATACAGGGTGACTCCTAAAGAGGTGCACAAGATGCCAGATAAGAATACAGGGTGACCCCTAAAGAGGTGCACAAGATGCCAGATAAGAATACAGGGTGATTCCTAAAAAGGTGCACAAGATGCCAGATAAGAATACAGGGTGACTCCTAAAGGGGTGCACAAGATGCCAGATAAGAATACAGGGTGACTCCTAAAGCGGTGTACAAGATGTCAGACAAGAATACAGGGTGACTCCTAAAGAGGTGCACAAGATGTCAGACAAGAATACAGGGTGACTCCTAAAGAGGTGCACAAGATGCCAGATAAGAATACAGGGTGACTCCTAAAGAAGTGCACAAGATGTCAGACAAGAATACAGGGTGACCCCTAAAGAGGTGCACAAGATGTCAGACAAGAATACAGGGTGACTCCTAAAGAGGTGTACAAGATGTCAGACAAGAAAACAGGGTGACTCCTAAAGAGGTGTACAAGATGTCAGACAAGAATACAGGGTGACTCCTAAAGAGGTGCACAAGATGTCAGACAAGAATACAGGGTGACTCCTAAAGAGATATACAAGATGCCAGATAAGAATACAGGGTGACCCCTAAAGAGGTGCACAAGATGCCAGATAAGAATACAGGGTGACTCCTAAAGAGGTGCACAAGATGCCAGATAAGAATACAGGGTGACCCCTAAAGAGGTGCACAAGATGCCAGATAAGAATACAGGGTGACTCCTAAAGAGGTGCACAAGATGCCAGATAAAAATACAGGGTGACTCCTAAAGAGGTGCACAAGATGTCAGATAAGAATACAGGGTGCCTCCTAATGAGGTGTACAAGATGTCAGACAAGAATACAGGGTGACTCCTAAAGAGGTGCAAAAATGTCAGACAATAATACAGGGTGACTCCTAAAGAGGTGCACAAGATGCCAGATAACAATACAGGGTGACTCCTAAAGGGGTGCACAAGATGTCCGACAAGAATACAGGGTGACCCCTAAATAGGTGCACAAGATGTCAGATAAGAATCCAGGGTGACCCCTAAAGAGGTGCACAAGATGTCAGACAAGAATACAGGGTGACTCCTAAAGAGGTGTACAAGATGTCAGATTAGAATACAGGGTGCCTCCTAAAGTGGTGTACAAGATGTCAGATAAGAATACAGGGTGCCTCCTAAAGAGGTGCAAAATATGTCACAAGAATACAGGGTGACTCCTAAAGAAATATACAAGATGCCAGACAAGAATACAGGGTGACTCCTAAAGAGGTGTACAAGATGTCACAAGGATACAGGGTGACTTCTAAAGAGATATACAAGATGCCAGATAAGAATACAGGGTGACTCCTAAAGAGGTGCACAAGATGCCAGATAAGAATACAGGGTGACTCCTAAAGAGGTGCACAAGATGCCAGATAAGAATACAGGGTGACTCCTAAAGCGGTGCACAAGATGTCAGACAAGAGTACAGGGTGACTCCTAAAGAGGTGCACAAGATGTCAGATAAGAATACAGGGTGACCCCTAAAGAGGTGCACAAGATGCCAGAGAAGAATACAGTGTGACTCCTAAAGAGGTGCACAAGATGCCAGATAGGAATACAGGGTGACTCCTAAAGAGGTGCACAAGATGCCAGATAAGAATACAGGGTGACTCCTAAAGAGGTGCACAAGATGTCAGACAAGAATACAGGGTGACCCCTAAAGACGTGCACAAGATGTCAGACAAGAATACAGGGTGACTCCTAAAGCGGTGTACAAGATGTCAGACAAGAATACAGGGTGACTCCTAAAGAGAGATGTCAGACAAGAATACAGGGTGACTCCTAAAGAGGTGCACAAGATGCCAGATAAGAATACAGGGTGACTCCTAAAGAGGTGCACAAGATGTCAGACAAGAATACAGGGTGACCCCTAAAGAGTTGCACAAGATGTCAGGCACGAATACAGGGTGACTAGTAAAGAGGTGTACAAGATGTCAGACAAGAATACAGGGTGACTCCTAAAGAGGTGTACAAGATGTCAGACAAGAATACAGGGTGACTCCTAAAGAGGTGCACAAGATGTCAGACAAGAATACAGGGTGACTCCTAAAGAGGTGCACAAGATGCCAGATAAGAATACAGGGTGACCCCTAAAGAGGTGCACAAGATGCCAGATAAGAATACAGGGTGACTCCTAAAGAGGTGCACAAGATGCCAGATAAGAATACAGGGTGACCCCTAAAGGGGTGCACAAGATGCCAGATAAGAATACAGGGTGACTCCTAAAGAGGTGCACAAGATGCCAGATAAGAATACAGGGTGACTCCTAAAGAGGTGCACAAGATGTCAGATAAGAATACAGGGTGCCTCCTAAAGAGGTGTACAAGATGTCAGACAAGAATACAGGGTGACTCCTAAAGAGGTGCAAAAGATGTCAGACAAGAATACAGGGTGACTCCTAAAGAGGTGCACAAGATGTCAGATAACAATACAGGGTGACTCCTAAAGGGGTGCACAAGATGTCAGACAAGAATACAGGGTGACCCCTAAAGAGGTGCACAAGATGTCAGATAAGAATACAGGGTGACCCCTAAAGAGGTGCACAAGATGTCAGACAAGAATACAGGGTGACTCCTAAAGAGGTGTACAAGATGTCAGATAAGAATACAGGGTGCCTCCTAAAGAGGTGTACAAGATGTCAGATAAGAATACAGGGTGCCTCCTAAAGAGGTGCAAAAGATGTCACAAGAATACAGGGTGACTCCTAAAGAAATATACAAGATGCCAGACAAGAATACAGGGTGACTCCTAAAGAGGTGTACAAGATGTCACAAGGATACAGGGTGACTTCTAAAGAGATATACAAGATGCCAGATAAGAATACAGGGTGACTCCTAAAGGGGTGCACAAGATGCCAGATAAGAATACAGGGTGACTCCTAAAGAGGTGCACAAGATGCCAGATAAGAATACAGGGTGACTCCTAAAGAGGTGCACAAGATGTCAGACAAGAATACAGGGTGACTCCTACAGAGGTGCACAAGATGTCAGATAAGAATACAGGGTGACCCCTAAAGAGGTGCACAAGATGCCAGACAAGAATACAGGGTGACCCCTAAAGAGGTGCACAAGATGTCAGACAAGAATACAGGGTGACCCCTAAAGTGGTGCACAAGATGCCAGATAAGAATACAGGGTGACTCCTAAAGAGGTGCACAAGATGTCAGACAAGAATACAGGGTGACTCTTAAAGGGGTGCACAAGATGTCAGACAAGAATACAGGGTGACCCCTAAAGAGGTGCACAAGATGCCAGACAAGAATACAGGGTGACTCCTAAAGAGGTGCACAAGATGTCAGACAAGAATACAGGGTGACTCCTAAAGAGGTGTACAAGATGTCAGACAAGAATACAGGGTGACTCCTAAAGAGGTGCACAAGATGTCAGACAAGAATACAGGGTGACTCCTAAAGAGGTGCACAAGATGCCAGATAAGAATACAGGGTGACCCCTAAAGAGGTGCACAAGATGCCAGATAAGAATACAGGGTGACTCCTAAAGAGGTGCACAAGATGCCAGATAAGAATACAGGGTGACCCCTAAAGGGGTGCACAAGATGCCAGATAAGAATACAGGGTGCCTCCTAAAGAGGTGCACAAGATGCCAGATAAGAATACAGGGTGACTCCTAAAGAGGTGCACAAGATGTCAGATAAGAATACAGGGTGCCTCCTAAAGATGTGTACAAGATGTCAGACAAGAATACAGGGTGACTCCTAAAGAGGTGCAAAAGATGTCAGACAAGAATACAGGGTGACTCCTAAAGAGGTGCACAAGATGCCAGATAACAATACAGGGTGAATCCTAAAGGGGTGCACAAGATGTCAGACAAGAATACAGGGTGACCCCTAAAGAGGTGCACAAGATGTCAGATAAGAATACAGGGTGACCCCTAAAGAGGTGCACAAGATGTCAGACAAGAATACAGGGTGACTCCTAAAGAGGTGTACAAGATGTCAGATAAGAATACAGGGTGCCTCCTAAAGAGGTGTACAAGATGTCAGATAAGAATACAGGGTGCCTCCTAAAGAGGTGCAAAAGATGTCACAAGAATACAGGGTGACTCCTAAAGAAATATACAAGATGCCAGACAAGAATACAGGGTGACTCCTAAAGAGGTGTACAAGATGTCACAAGGATACAGGGTGACTTCTAAAGAGATATACAAGAAGCCAGATAAGAATACAGGGTGACTCCTAAAGGGGTGCACAAGATGCCAGATAAGAATACAGGGTGACTCCTAAAGAGGTGCACAAGATGCCAGATAAGAATACAGGGTGACTCCTAAAGAGGTGCACAAGATGTCAGACAAGAATACAGGGTGACTCCTACAGAGGTGCACAAGATGTCAGATAAGAATACAGGGTGACCCCTAAAGAGGTGCACAAGATGCCAGACAAGAATACAGGTGACCCCTAAAGAGGTGCACAAGATGTCAGACAAGAATACAGGGTGACCCCTAAAGTGGTGCACAAGATGCCAGATAAGAATACAGGGTGACTCCTAAAGAGGTGCACAAGATGTCAGACAAGAATACAGGGTGACTCTTAAAGGGGTGCACAAGATGTCAGACAAGAATACAGGGTGACCCCTAAAGAGGTGCACAAGATGCCAGACAAGAATACAGGGTGACTCCTAAAGAGGTGCACAAGATGTCAGACAAGAATACAGGGCGATCCCTAAAGAGGTGCACAAGATGCCAGACAAGAATACAGGGTGACTCCTAAAGAGGTGCACAAGATGTCAGACAAGAATACAGGGTGACCCCTAAAGAGGTGCACAAGATGCCAGACAAGAATACAGGGTGACCCCTAAAGAGGTGCACAAGATGTTAGACAAGAATACATGGTGACTCCTAAAGAGGTGTACAAGATGTCAGACAAGAATACAGGGTGACCCCTAAAGAGGTGCACAAGATTTTAGACAAGAATACAGGGTGACTCCTAAAGGGGTGTACACGATGTCAGATAAGAATACAGGGTGACTCCTAAAGAGGTGCACAAGATGCCAGACAAGAATACAGGGTGACCCCTAAAGAGGTGCACAAGATGTCAGACAAGAATACAGGGTGACTCCTAAAGAGGTGCACAAGATGTCAGATAAGAATACAGGGTGACTCCTAAAGAGGTGTACAAGATGTCAGACAAGAATACAGGGTGACCCCTAAAGAGGTGCACAAGATGCCAGATAACAATACATGGTGACTCCTAAAGAGGTGCACAAGATGCCAGATAACAATACAGGGTGACTCCTAAAGAGGTGCACAAGATGTCAGATAAGAATACAGGGTGACCTCTGAAGAGGTGCACAAGATGCCAGATAACAATACAGGGTGACTCCTAAAGAGGTGCACAAGATGTCCGACAAGAATACAGGGTGATCCCTAAAGAGGTGCACAAGATGCCAGACAAGAATACAGGGTGACTCCTAAAGAGGTGCACAAGATGCCAGACAAGAATACAGGGTGACTCCTAAAGAGGTGCACAAGATGCCAGACAAGAATACAGGGTGACCCCTAAAGAGGTGCACAAGATGCCAGACAAGAATACAGGGTGACCCCTAAAGAGGTGCACAAGATGCCAGACAAGAATAAAGGGTGACTCCTAAAGGGGTGCACAAGATGTCAGACAAGAATACAGGGTGACCCCTAAAGAGGTGCACAAGATGTCAGACAAGAATACAGGGTGACCCCTAAAGAGGTGCACAAGATGCCAGACAAGAATACAGGGTGACCCCTAAAGAGGTGCATAAGCTGTCAGACAAGAATACAGGGTGACCCCTAAAGAGGTGCATAAGATGTCAGACAAGAATACAGGGTGACTCCTAAAGAGGTGCACAAGATGTCAGACAAGAATACAGGGTGACCCCTAAAGAGGTGCACAAGATGTCAGACAAGAATACAGGGTGACTCCTAAAGAGGTGCACAAGATGTCAGACAAGTATACAGGGTGACTCCTAAAGAGGTGTACAAGATGTCAGACAAGAATACAGGGTGACTCCTAAAGAGGTGTACAAGATGTCAGACTAGAATACAGGGTGACCCCTAAAGAGGTGCACAAGATGTCAGATAAGAATACAGGGTGCCTCCTAAAGAGGTGCACAAGATGTCAGACAAGAATACAGGGTGACTCCTAAAGAGGTGCACAAGATGTCAGATAAGAATACAGGGTGACTCCTAAAGAGGTGTACAAGAAGTCAGACAAGAATACAGGGTGACTCCTAAAGAGGTGCACAAGATGAAAGACAAGAATACAGGGTGACTCCTAAAGAGGTGTACAAGATGTCAGACAAGAATACAGGGTGACTCCTAAAGAGGTGTACAAGATGTCAGACAAGAATACAGGGTGATCCCTAAAGAGGTGCACAAGATGTCAGATAAGAATACAGGGTGACCCCTAACGAGGTGCACAAGATGTCAGACAAAAATACAGGGTGACCCCTAAAGAAGTGCACAAGATGTCAGACAAGAATACAGGGTGACCCCTAAAGAGGTGCACAAGATGCCAGATAACAATACAGGGTGACTCCTAAAGAGGTGCACAAGATGTCAGACAAGAATACAGGGTGACCCCTAAAGAGGTGCACAAGATGTCAGACAAGAATACAGGGTGACTCCTAAAGAGGTGTACAAGATGTCAGACAAGAAGACAGGGTGACCCCTAAAGAGGTGCACAAGATGTCAGATAAGAATACAGGGTGACCCCTAAAGAGGTGCACAAGATGTCAGATAAGAATACAGGGTGACCCCTAAAGAGGTGCACAAGATGTCAGACAAGAATACAGGGTGACTCCTAAAGAGGTGCACAAGATGTCAGATAAGAATACAGGGTGACTCCTAAAGAGGTGCAAAAGATGTCAGACAAGAATACAGGGTGACTCCTAAAGAGGTGCACAAGATGCCAGATAAGAATACAGGGTGACTCCTAAAGAGGTGCACAAGATGTCAGACAAGAATACAGGGTGACCCCTAAAGAGGTGCACAAGATGTCAGACAAGAATACAGGGTGACTCCTAAAGAGGTGCACAAGATGTCAGATAAGAATACAGGGTGACTCCTAAAGAGGTGTACAAGATGTCAGACAGGAATACAGGGTGACTCCTAAGGAGGTGCACAAGATGTCAGACAAGAATACAGGGTGACTCCTAAAGAGGTGAGCAAGATGTCAGATAAGAATACAGGGTGACCCCTAAAGAGGTGCACAAGATGTCAGACAAGAATAGAGGGTGACCCCTAAAGAGGTGCACAAGATGTCAGATAAGAATACAGGGTGACCCCTAAAGAGGTGCACAAGATGTCAGACAAGAATACAGGGTGACCCCTAAAGAGGTGCACAAGATGCCAGATAAGAATACAGGGTGACCCCTAAAGGGGTGCACAAGATGTCAGACAAGAATACAGGCTGACTCCTAAAGAGGTGTACAAGATGTCAGATAAGAATACAGGGTGCCTCCTAAAGAGGTGTACAAGATGTCAGATAAGAATACAGGGTGCCTCCTAAAGAGGTGCAAAAGATGTCACAAGAATACAGGGTGACTCCTAAAGAAATATACAAGATGCCAGACAAGAATAGAGGGTGACTCCTAAAGAGGTGTACAAGATGTCACAAGGATACAGGGTGACTTCTAAAGAGATATACAAGATGCCAGATAAGAATACAGGGTGACTCCTAAAGAGGTGCACAAGATGCCAGATAAGAATACAGGGTGACTCCTAAAGAGGTGCACAAGATGCCAGATAAGAATACAGGGTGACCCCTAAAGAGGTGCACAAGATGACAGACAAGAATACAGGGTGACTCCTAAAGAGGTGTACAAGATGTCAGACAAGAATACAGGGTGACTCCTAAAGAGGTGCACAAGATGTCAGACAAGAATACAGGGTGACTCCTAAAGAGGTGCACAAGATGCCAGATAAGAATACAGGGTGACCCCTAAAGAGGTGCACAAGATGCCAGATAAGAATACAGGGTGATTCCTAAAAAGGTGCACAAGATGCCAGATAAGAATACAGGGTGACTCCTAAAGGGGTGCACAAGATGCCAGATAAGAATACAGGGTGACTCCTAAAGCGGTGTACAAGATGTCAGACAAGAATACAGGGTGACTCCTAAAGAGGTGCACAAGATGTCAGACAAGAATACAGGGTGACTCCTAAAGAGGTGCACAAGATGCCAGATAAGAATACAGGGTGACTCCTAAAGAAGTGCACAAGATGTCAGACAAGAATACAGGGTGACCCCTAAAGAGGTGCACAAGATGTCAGACAAGAATACAGGGTGACTCCTAAAGAGGTCTACAAGATGTCAGACAAGAAAACAGGGTGACTCCTAAAGAGGTGTACAAGATGTCAGACAAGAATACAGGGTGACTCCTAAAGAGGTGCACAAGATGTCAGACAAGAATACAGGGTGACTCCTAAAGAGATATACAAGATGCCAGATAAGAATACAGGGTGACCCCTAAAGAGGTGCACAAGATGCCAGATAAGAATACAGGGTGACTCCTAAAGAGGTGCACAAGATGCCAGATAAGAATACAGGGTGACCCCTAAAGAGGTGCACAAGATGCCAGATAAGAATACAGGGTGACTCCTAAAGAGGTGCACAAGATGCCAGATAAAAATACAGGGTGACTCCTAAAGAGGTGCACAAGATGTCAGATAAGAATACAGGGTGCCTCCTAATGAGGTGTACAAGATGTCAGACAAGAATACAGGGTGACTCCTAAAGAGGTGCAAAAATGTCAGACAATAATACAGGGTGACTCCTAAAGAGGTGCACAAGATGCCAGATAACAATACAGGGTGACTCCTAAAGGGGTGCACAAGATGTCCGACAAGAATACAGGGTGACCCCTAAAGAGGTGCACAAGATGTCAGATAAGAATCCAGGGTGACCCCTAAAGAGGTGCACAAGATGTCAGACAAGAATACAGGGTGACTCCTAAAGAGGTGTACAAGATGTCAGATTAGAATACAGGGTGCCTCCTAAAGTGGTGTACAAGATGTCAGATAAGAATACAGGGTGCCTCCTAAAGAGGTGCAAAATATGTCACAAGAATACAGGGTGACTCCTAAAGAAATATACAAGATGCCAGACAAGAATACAGGGTGACTCCTAAAGAGGTGTACAAGATGTCACAAGGATACAGGGTGACTTCTAAAGAGATATACAAGATGCCAGATAAGAATACAGGGTGACTCCTAAAGAGGTGCACAAGATGCCAGATAAGAATACAGGGTGACTCCTAAAGAGGTGCACAAGATGCCAGATTAGAATACAGGGTGACTCCTAAAGCGGTGCACAAGATGTCAGACAAGAGTACAGGGTGACTCCTAAAGAGGTGCACAAGATGTCAGATAAGAATACAGGGTGACCCCTAAAGAGGTGCACAAGATGCCAGAGAAGAATACAGTGTGACTCCTAAAGAGGTGCACAAGATGCCAGATAAGAATACAGGGTGACTCCTAAAGAGGTGCACAAGATGCCAGATAAGAATACAGGGTGACTCCTAAAGAGGTGCACAAGATGTCAGACAAGAATACAGGGTGACCCCTAAAGACGTGCACAAGATGTCAGACAAGAATACAGGGTGACTCCTAAAGCGGTGTACAAGATGTCAGACAAGAATACAGGGTGACTCCTAAAGAGAGATGTCAGACAAGAATACAGGGTGACTCCTAAAGAGGTGCACAAGATGCCAGATAAGAATACAGGGTGACTCCTAAAGAGGTGCACAAGATGTCAGACAAGAATACAGGGTGACCCCTAAAGAGTTGCACAAGATGTCAGGCACGAATACAGGGTGACTAGTAAAGAGGTGTACAAGATGTCAGACAAGAATACAGGGTGACTCCTAAAGAGGTGTACAAGATGTCAGACAAGAATACAGGGTGACTCCTAAAGAGGTGCACAAGATGTCAGACAAGAATACAGGGTGACTCCTAAAGAGGTGCACAAGATGCCAGATAAGAATACAGGGTGACCCCTAAAGAGGTGCACAAGATGCCAGATAAGAATACAGGGTGACTCCTAAAGAGGTGCACAAGATGCCAGATAAGAATACAGGGTGACCCCTAAAGGGGTGCACAAGATGCCAGATAAGAATACAGGGTGACTCCTAAAGAGGTGCACAAGATGCCAGATAAGAATACAGGGTGACTCCTAAAGAGGTGCACAAGATGTCAGATAAGAATACAGGGTGCCTCCTAAAGAGGTGTACAAGATGTCAGACAAGAATACAGGGTGACTCCTAAAGAGGTGCAAAAGATGTCAGACAAGAATACAGGGTGACTCCTAAAGAGGTGCACAAGATGTCAGATAACAATACAGGGTGACTCCTAAAGGGGTGCACAAGATGTCAGACAAGAATACAGGGTGACCCCTAAAGAGGTGCACAAGATGTCAGATAAGAATACAGGGTGACCCCTAAAGAGGTGCACAAGATGTCAGACAAGAATACAGGGTGACTCCTAAAGAGGTGTACAAGATGTCAGATAAGAATACAGGGTGCCTCCTAAAGAGGTGTACAAGATGTCAGATAAGAATACAGGGTGCCTCCTAAAGAGGTGCAAAAGATGTCACAAGAATACAGGGTGACTCCTAAAGAAATATACAAGATGCCAGACAAGAATACAGGGTGACTCCTAAAGAGGTGTACAAGATGTCACAAGGATACAGGGTGACTTCTAAAGAGATATACAAGATGCCAGATAAGAATACAGGGTGACTCCTAAAGGGGTGCACAAGATGCCAGATAAGAATACAGGGTGACTCCTAAAGAGGTGCACAAGATGCCAGATAAGAATACAGGGTGACTCCTAAAGAGGTGCACAAGATGTCAGACAAGAATACAGGGTGACTCCTACAGAGGTGCACAAGATGTCAGATAAGAATACAGGGTGACCCCTAAAGAGGTGCACAAGATGCCAGACAAGAATACAGGGTGACCCCTAAAGAGGTGCACAAGATGTCAGACAAGAATACAGGGTGACCCCTAAAGTGGTGCACAAGATGCCAGATAAGAATACAGGGTGACTCCTAAAGAGGTGCACAAGATGTCAGACAAGAATACAGGGTGACTCTTAAAGGGGTGCACAAGATGTCAGACAAGAATACAGGGTGACCCCTAAAGAGGTGCACAAGATGCCAGACAAGAATACAGGGTGACTCCTAAAGAGGTGCACAAGATGTCAGACAAGAATACAGGGTGACTCCTAAAGAGGTGTACAAGATGTCAGACAAGAATACAGGGTGACTCCTAAAGAGGTGCACAAGATGTCAGACAAGAATACAGGGTGACTCCTAAAGAGGTGCACAAGATGCCAGATAAGAATACAGGGTGACCCCTAAAGAGGTGCACAAGATGCCAGATAAGAATACAGGGTGACTCCTAAAGAGGTGCACAAGATGCCAGATAAGAATACAGGGTGACCCCTAAAGGGGTGCACAAGATGCCAGATAAGAATACAGGGTGACTCCTAAAGAGGTGCACAAGATGCCAGATAAGAATACAGGGTGACTCCTAAAGAGGTGCACAAGATGTCAGATAAGAATACAGGGTGCCTCCTAAAGATGTGTACAAGATGTCAGACAAGAATACAGGGTGACTCCTAAAGAGGTGCAAAAGATGTCAGACAAGAATACAGGGTGACTCCTAAAGAGGTGCACAAGATGCCAGATAACAATACAGGGTGAATCCTAAAGGGGTGCACAAGATGTCAGACAAGAATACAGGGTGACCCCTAAAGAGGTGCACAAGATGTCAGATAAGAATACAGGGTGACCCCTAAAGAGGTGCACAAGATGTCAGACAAGAATACAGGGTGACTCCTAAAGAGGTGTACAAGATGTCAGATAAGAATACAGGGTGCCTCCTAAAGAGGTGTACAAGATGTCAGATAAGAATACAGGGTGCCTCCTAAAGAGGTGCAAAAGATGTCACAAGAATACAGGGTGACTCCTAAAGAAATATACAAGATGCCAGACAAGAATACAGGGTGACTCCTAAAGAGGTGTACAAGATGTCACAAGGATACAGGGTGACTTCTAAAGAGATATACAAGAAGCCAGATAAGAATACAGGGTGACTCCTAAAGGGGTGCACAAGATGCCAGATAAGAATACAGGGTGACTCCTAAAGCGGTGCACAAGATGCCAGATAAGAATACAGGGTGACTCCTAAAGAGGTGCACAAGATGTCAGACAAGAATACAGGGTGACTCCTACAGAGGTGCACAAGATGTCAGATAAGAATACAGGGTGACCCCTAAAGAGGTGCACAAGATGCCAGACAAGAATACAGGTGACCCCTAAAGAGGTGCACAAGATGTCAGACAAGAATACAGGGTGACCCCTAAAGTGGTGCACAAGATGCCAGATAAGAATACAGGGTGACTCCTAAAGAGGTGCACAAGATGTCAGACAAGAATACAGGGTGACTCTTAAAGGGGTGCACAAGATGTCAGACAAGAATACAGGGTGACCCCTAAAGAGGTGCACAAGATGCCAGACAAGAATACAGGGTGACTCCTAAAGAGGTGCACAAGATGTCAGACAAGAATACAGGGCGATCCCTAAAGAGGTGCACAAGATGCCAGACAAGAATACAGGGTGACTCCTAAAGAGGTGCACAAGATGTCAGACAAGAATACAGGGTGACCCCTAAAGAGGTGCACAAGATGCCAGACAAGAATACAGGGTGACCCCTAAAGAGGTGCACAAGATGTTAGACAAGAATACATGGTGACTCCTAAAGAGGTGTACAAGATGTCAGACAAGAATACAGGGTGACCCCTAAAGAGGTGCACAAGATTTTAGACAAGAATACAGGGTGACTCCTAAAGGGGTGTACACGATGTCAGATAAGAATACAGGGTGACTCCTAAAGAGGTGCACAAGATGCCAGACAAGAATACAGGGTGACCCCTAAAGAGGTGCACAAGATGTCAGACAAGAATACAGGGTGACTCCTAAAGAGGTGCACAAGATGTCAGATAAGAATACAGGGTGACTCCTAAAGAGGTGTACAAGATGTCAGACAAGAATACAGGGTGACCCCTAAAGAGGTGCACAAGATGCCAGATAACAATACATGGTGACTCCTAAAGAGGTGCACAAGATGCCAGATAACAATACAGGGTGACTCCTAAAGAGGTGCACAAGATGTCAGATAAGAATACAGGGTGACCTCTGAAGAGGTGCACAAGATGCCAGATAACAATACAGGGTGACTCCTAAAGAGGTGCACAAGATGTCCGACAAGAATACAGGGTGATCCCTAAAGAGGTGCACAAGATGCCAGACAAGAATACAGGGTGACTCCTAAAGAGGTGCACAAGATGCCAGACAAGAATACAGGGTGACTCCTAAAGAGGTGCACAAGATGCCAGACAAGAATACAGGGTGACCCCTAAAGAGGTGCACAAGATGCCAGACAAGAATACAGGGTGACCCCTAAAGAGGTGCACAAGATGCCAGACAAGAATAAAGGGTGACTCCTAAAGGGGTGCACAAGATGTCAGACAAGAATACAGGGTGACCCCTAAAGAGGTGCACAAGATGTCAGACAAGAATACAGGGTGACCCCTAAAGAGGTGCACAAGATGCCAGACAAGAATACAGGGTGACCCCTAAAGAGGTGCATAAGCTGTCAGACAAGAATACAGGGTGACCCCTAAAGAGGTGCATAAGATGTCAGACAAGAATACAGGGTGACTCCTAAAGAGGTGCATAAGATGTCAGACAAGAATACAGGGTGACCCCTAAAGCGGTGCATAAGATGTCAGACAAGAATTCAAGGTGACTCCTAAAGAGGTGCACAAGATGTCAGATAAGAATACAGGGTGACCCCTAAAGTGGTGCACATGATGTCAGACAAGAATACTGGGTGACCCCTAAAGAGGTGCACAAGATGCCAGATAACAATACAGGGTGACTCCTAAAGGGGTGCACAAGATGTCAGACAAGAATACAGGGTGACCCCTAAAGAGGTGCATAAGATGTCAGACAAGAATACAGGGTGACTCCTAAAGAGGTGTACAAGATGCCAGACAAGAATACAGGGTGACTCCTAAAGAGGTGTACAAGATGTCAGATAAGAATACAGGTGACCCCTAAAGAGGTGCACAAGATGTCAGATAAGAATACAGGGTGACTCCTAAAGAGGTGCACAAGATGTCAGATAAGAATACAGGGTGATCCCTAAAGGGGTGCACAAGATGTCAGACAAGAATACTGGGTGACTCCTAAAGAGGTGTACAAGATGTCAGACAAGAATACAGGGTAACTCCTAAAGGGGTGTACACGATGTCAGATAAGAATACAGGGTGACTCCTAAAGAGGTGCACAAGATGCCAGATAACAATACAGGGTGACTCGTAAAGAGGTGCACAAGATGTCAGACAAGAATACAGGGTGACTCCTAAAGAGGTGCAAAAGATGTCAGATAAGAATACAGGGTGACTCCTAATGAGGTGCAGAAGATGTCAGACAAGAATACAGGGTGACTCCTAAAGAGGTGCACAAGATGTCAGATAAGAATACAGGGTGACTCCTAAAGAGGTGTACAAGATGTCAGACAAGAATACAGGGTGACTCCTAAAGAGGTGCACAAGATGTCAGACAAGAATACAGGGTGACTCCTAAAGAGGTGCACAAGATGTCAGATAAGAATACAGGGTGACCCTAAAGAGGTGCACAAGATGTCAGACAAGAATACAGGGTGACTCCTAAAGAGCTGCACAAGATGTCAGACAAGAATACAGGGTGATCCCTAAAGAGGTGCACAAGATGTCAGATAAGAATACAGGGTGACTCTTAAAGGGGTGCACAAGATGTCAGACAAGAATACAGGGTGATCCCTAAAGAGGTGCACAGGATGTCAGACAAGAATACAGGGTGACTCCTAAAGAGGTGCACAAGATGTCAGATAAGAATACAGGGTGACTCCTAAAGAGGTGCACAAGATGTCAGATAAGAATACAGGGTGACTCCTAAAGAGGTGCACAAGATGTCAGACAAGAATACAGGGTGTCTCCTAAGGAGGTGCACAAGATGTCAGATAAGAATACAGGGTGATCCCTAAAGAGGTGCACAAGATGTCAGACAAGAATACAGGGTGACTCCTAAAGAGGTGTACAAGATGCCAGATAAGAATACAGGGTGACTCCTAAAGAGGTGCACAAGATGTCAGACAAGAATACAGGGTGACTCCTAAAGTGGTGCACAAGATGTCAGACAAGAATACAGGGTGACTCCTAAAGAGGTGTACAAGATGTCAGACAAGAATACAGGGTGACTCCTAAAGAGGTGTACAAGATGTCAGACAAGAATACAGGGTGACCCCTAAAGAGGTGCACAAGATGTCAGATAAGAATACAGGGTGCCTCCTAGAGAGGTGCACAAGATGTCAGACAAGAATACAGGGTGACTCCTAAAGAGGTGCACAAGATGTCAGATAAGAATACAGGGTGACTCCTAAAGAGGTGTACAAGAAGTCAGACAAGAATACAGGGTGACTCCTAAAGAGGTGCACAAGATGTCAGACAAGAATACAGGGTGACTCCTAAAGAGGTGCAGAAGATGTCAGACAAGAATACAGGGTGACTCCGAAAGAGGTGTACAAGATGTCAGACAAGAATACAGGGTGACCCCTAAAGAGGTGCACAGATTGTCAGATAAGAATACAGGGTGACCCCTAAAGAGGTGCACAAGATGTCAGACAAGAATACAGGGTGACCCCTAAAGAGGTGCACAAGATGTCAGACAAGAATACAGGGTGACCCCTAAAGAGGTGCACAAGATGCCAGATAACAATACAGGGTGACTCCTAAAGAGGTGCACAAGATGTCAGACAAGAATACAGGGTGACCCCTAAAGAGGTGCACAAGATGCCAGATAAGAATACAGGGTGACCCCTAAAGGGGTGCACAAGATGTCAGACAAGAATACAGGGTGACTCCTAAAGAGGTGTACAAGATGTCAGATAAGAATACAGGGTGCCTCCTAAAGGGGTGTACAAGATGTCAGATAAGAATACAGGGTGCCTCCTAAAGAGGTGCAAAAGATGTCACAAGAATACAGGGTGACTCCTAAAGAAATATACAAGATGCCAGACAAGAATAGAGGGTGACTCCTAAAGAGGTGTACAAGATGTCACAAGGATACAGGGTGACTTCTAAAGAGATACACAAGATGCCAGATAAGAATACAGGGTGACTCCTAAAGAGGTGCACAAGATGTCAGACAAGAATACAGGGTGACTCTTAAAGAGGTGCACAAGATGTCAGACAAGAATACAGGGTGACTCCTAAAGAGGTGCACAAGATGCCAGACAAGAATACAGGGTGACTCCTAAAGTGGTGCACAAGATGCCAGGCAAGAATACAGGGTGACTCCTAAAGAGGTGCACAAGATGCCAGATAAGAATACAGGGTGACTCCTAAAGAGGTGCACAAGATGTCAGACAAGAATACAGGGTGACTTCTAAAGAGGTGTACAAGATGTCAGACAAGAATACAGGGTGACTCCTAAAGAGGTGTACAAGATGTTAGGCAAGAATACAGGGTGACCCTAAAGAGGTATACAAGATGTCAGATAAGAATACAGGGTGACCCCTAAAGCGGTGCACAAGATGTCAGATAAGAATACAGGGTGATCCCTAAAGAGGTGCACAAGATGTCAGACAAGAATACAGGGTGACTCCTAAAGAGGTGTACAAGATGTCAGACAAGAATACAGGGTGACTCCTAAAGAGGTGTACACGATGTCAGATAAGAATACAGAGTGACTCCTAAAGAGGTGCACAAGATGCCAGATAACAATACCGGGTGACTCCTAAAGAGGTGCACAAGATGTCAGACAAGAATACAGGGTGACTCCTAAAGAGGTGCAAAAGATGTCAGATAAGAATACAGGGTGACTCCTAAAGAGGTGCACAAGATGTCAGACAAGAATACAGGGTGACTCCTAAAGAGGTGCACAAGATGTCAGATAAGAATACAGGGTGACTCCTAAAGAGGGGTACAAGATGTCAGACAAGAATACAGGGTGACTCCTAAAGAGGTGCACAAGATGTCAGACAAGAATACAGGGTGACTCCTAAAGAGGTGCACAATATGTCAGATAAGAATACAGGGTGACCCCTAAAGAGGTGCACAAGATGTCAGACAAGAATACAGGGTGACTCCTAAAGAGGTGCACAAGATGTCAGACAAGAATACAGGGTGATCCCTAAAGAGGTGCACAAGATGTCAGATAAGAATACAGGGTGACTCCTAAAGAGGTGCAGAAGATGTCAGACAAGAATACAGGGTGATCCCTAAAGAGGTGCACAAGATGTCAGACAAGAATACAGGGTGACTCCTAAAGAGGTGCACAAGATGTCAGATAAGAATACAGGTTGACTCCTAAAGAGGTGCACAAGATGTCAGATAAGAATACAGGGTGACTCCTAAAGAGGTGCACAGGATGTCAGACAAGAATACAGGGTGTCTCCTAAGGAGGTGCACAAGATGTCAGATAAGAATACAGGGTGATCCCTAAAGAGGTGCACAAGATGTCAGACAAGAATACAGGGTGACTCCTAAAGAGGTATACAAGATGCCAGATAAGAATACAGGGTGACTCCTAAAGAGGTGCACAAGATGTCAGACAAGAATACAGGGTGACTCCTAAAGAGGTGCACAAGATGTCAGACAAGAATACAGGGTGACCCCTAAAGAGGTGCACAAGATGTCAGACAAGAATACAGGGTGACTCCTAAAGAGGTGCACAAGATGTCAGACAAGAATACAGGGTGACTCCTAAAGAGGTGTACAAGATGTCAGACAAGAATACAGGGTGACTCCTAAAGAGGTGTACAAGATGTCAGACAAGAATACAGGGTGACCCCTAAAGAGGTGCACAAGATGTCAGATAAGAATACAGGGTGCCTCCTAAAGAGGTGCACAAGATGTCAGACAAGAATACAGGGTGACTCCTAAAGAGGTGCACAAGATGTCAGATAAGAATACAGGGTGACTCCTAAAGAGGTGTACAAGAAGTCAGACAAGAATACAGGGTGACTCCTAAAGAGGTGCACAAGATGAAAGACAAGAATACAGGGTGACTCCTAAAGGGGTGTACAAGATGTCAGACAAGAATACAGGGTGACTCCTAAAGAGGTGTACAAGATGTCAGATAAGAATACAGGGTGCCTCCTAAAGAGGTGCAAAAGATGTCACAAGAATACAGGGTGACTCCTAAAGAAATATACAAGATGCCAGACAAGAATACAGGGTGACTCCTAAAGAGGTGTACAAGATGTCACAAGGATACAGGGTGACTTCTAAAGAGATATACAAGATGCCAGATAAGAATACAGGGTGACTCCTAAAGGGGTGCACAAGATGCCAGATAAGAATACAGGGTGACTCCTAAAGAGGTGCACAAGATGCCAGATAAGAATACAGGGTGACTCCTAAAGAGGTGCACAAGATGTCAGACAAGAATACAGGGTGACTCCTACAGAGGTGCACAAGATGTCAGATAAGAATACAGGGTGACCCCTAAAGAGGTGCACAAGATGCCAGACAAGAATACAGGGTGACCCCTAAAGAGGTGCACAAGATGTCAGACAAGAATACAGGGTGACCCCTAAAGTGGTGCACAAGATGCCAGATAAGAATACAGGGTGACTCCTAAAGAGGTGCACAAGATGTCAGACAAGAATACAGGGTGACTCTTAAAGGGGTGCACAAGATGTCAGACAAGAATACAGGGTGACCCCTAAAGAGGTGCACAAGATGCCAGACAAGAATACAGGGTGACTCCTAAAGAGGTGCACAAGATGTCAGACAAGAATACAGGGTGACTCCTAAAGAGGTGTACAAGATGTCAGACAAGAATACAGGGTGACTCCTAAAGAGGTGCACAAGATGTCAGACAAGAATACAGGGTGACTCCTAAAGAGGTGCACAAGATGCCAGATAAGAATACAGGGTGACCCCTAAAGAGGTGCACAAGATGCCAGATAAGAATACAGGGTGACTCCTAAAGAGGTGCACAAGATGCCAGATAAGAATACAGGGTGACCCCTAAAGGGGTGCACAAGATGCCAGATAAGAATACAGGGTGACTCCTAAAGAGGTGCACAAGATGCCAGATAAGAATACAGGGTGACTCCTAAAGAGGTGCACAAGATGTCAGATAAGAATACAGGGTGCCTCCTAAAGATGTGTACAAGATGTCAGACAAGAATACAGGGTGACTCCTAAAGAGGTGCAAAAGATGTCAGACAAGAATACAGGGTGACTCCTAAAGAGGTGCACAAGATGCCAGATAACAATACAGGGTGAATCCTAAAGGGGTGCACAAGATGTCAGACAAGAATACAGGGTGACCCCTAAAGAGGTGCACAAGATGTCAGATAAGAATACAGGGTGACCCCTAAAGAGGTGCACAAGATGTCAGACAAGAATACAGGGTGACTCCTAAAGAGGTGTACAAGATGTCAGATAAGAATACAGGGTGCCTCCTAAAGAGGTGTACAAGATGTCAGATAAGAATACAGGGTGCCTCCTAAAGAGGTGCAAAAGATGTCACAAGAATACAGGGTGACTCCTAAAGAAATATACAAGATGCCAGACAAGAATACAGGGTGACTCCTAAAGAGGTGTACAAGATGTCACAAGGATACAGGGTGACTTCTAAAGAGATATACAAGAAGCCAGATAAGAATACAGGGTGACTCCTAAAGGGGTGCACAAGATGCCAGATAAGAATACAGGGTGACTCCTAAAGCGGTGCACAAGATGCCAGATAAGAATACAGGGTGACTCCTAAAGAGGTGCACAAGATGTCAGACAAGAATACAGGGTGACTCCTACAGAGGTGCACAAGATGTCAGATAAGAATACAGGGTGACCCCTAAAGAGGTGCACAAGATGCCAGACAAGAATACAGGTGACCCCTAAAGAGGTGCACAAGATGTCAGACAAGAATACAGGGTGACCCCTAAAGTGGTGCACAAGATGCCAGATAAGAATACAGGGTGACTCCTAAAGAGGTGCACAAGATGTCAGACAAGAATACAGGGTGACTCTTAAAGGGGTGCACAAGATGTCAGACAAGAATACAGGGTGACCCCTAAAGAGGTGCACAAGATGCCAGACAAGAATACAGGGTGACTCCTAAAGAGGTGCACAAGATGTCAGACAAGAATACAGGGCGATCCCTAAAGAGGTGCACAAGATGCCAGACAAGAATACAGGGTGACTCCTAAAGAGGTGCACAAGATGTCAGACAAGAATACAGGGTGACCCCTAAAGAGGTGCACAAGATGCCAGACAAGAATACAGGGTGACCCCTAAAGAGGTGCACAAGATGTTAGACAAGAATACATGGTGACTCCTAAAGAGGTGTACAAGATGTCAGACAAGAATACAGGGTGACCCCTAAAGAGGTGCACAAGATTTTAGACAAGAATACAGGGTGACTCCTAAAGGGGTGTACACGATGTCAGATAAGAATACAGGGTGACTCCTAAAGAGGTGCACAAGATGCCAGACAAGAATACAGGGTGACCCCTAAAGAGGTGCACAAGATGTCAGACAAGAATACAGGGTGACTCCTAAAGAGGTGCACAAGATGTCAGATAAGAATACAGGGTGACTCCTAAAGAGGTGTACAAGATGTCAGACAAGAATACAGGGTGACCCCTAAAGAGGTGCACAAGATGCCAGATAACAATACATGGTGACTCCTAAAGAGGTGCACAAGATGCCAGATAACAATACAGGGTGACTCCTAAAGAGGTGCACAAGATGTCAGATAAGAATACAGGGTGACCTCTGAAGAGGTGCACAAGATGCCAGATAACAATACAGGGTGACTCCTAAAGAGGTGCACAAGATGTCCGACAAGAATACAGGGTGATCCCTAAAGAGGTGCACAAGATGCCAGACAAGAATACAGGGTGACTCCTAAAGAGGTGCACAAGATGCCAGACAAGAATACAGGGTGACTCCTAAAGAGGTGCACAAGATGCCAGACAAGAATACAGGGTGACCCCTAAAGAGGTGCACAAGATGCCAGACAAGAATACAGGGTGACCCCTAAAGAGGTGCACAAGATGCCAGACAAGAATAAAGGGTGACTCCTAAAGGGGTGCACAAGATGTCAGACAAGAATACAGGGTGACCCCTAAAGAGGTGCACAAGATGTCAGACAAGAATACAGGGTGACCCCTAAAGAGGTGCACAAGATGCCAGACAAGAATACAGGGTGACCCCTAAAGAGGTGCATAAGCTGTCAGACAAGAATACAGGGTGACCCCTAAAGAGGTGCATAAGATGTCAGACAAGAATACAGGGTGACTCCTAAAGAGGTGCATAAGATGTCAGACAAGAATACAGGGTGACCCCTAAAGCGGTGCATAAGATGTCAGACAAGAATTCAAGGTGACTCCTAAAGAGGTGCACAAGATGTCAGATAAGAATACAGGGTGACCCCTAAAGTGGTGCACATGATGTCAGACAAGAATACTGGGTGACCCCTAAAGAGGTGCACAAGATGCCAGATAACAATACAGGGTGACTCCTAAAGGGGTGCACAAGATGTCAGACAAGAATACAGGGTGACCCCTAAAGAGGTGCATAAGATGTCAGACAAGAATACAGGGTGACTCCTAAAGAGGTGTACAAGATGCCAGACAAGAATACAGGGTGACTCCTAAAGAGGTGTACAAGATGTCAGATAAGAATACAGGTGACCCCTAAAGAGGTGCACAAGATGTCAGATAAGAATACAGGGTGACTCCTAAAGAGGTGCACAAGATGTCAGATAAGAATACAGGGTGATCCCTAAAGGGGTGCACAAGATGTCAGACAAGAATACTGGGTGACTCCTAAAGAGGTGTACAAGATGTCAGACAAGAATACAGGGTAACTCCTAAAGGGGTGTACACGATGTCAGATAAGAATACAGGGTGACTCCTAAAGAGGTGCACAAGATGCCAGATAACAATACAGGGTGACTCGTAAAGAGGTGCACAAGATGTCAGACAAGAATACAGGGTGACTCCTAAAGAGGTGCAAAAGATGTCAGATAAGAATACAGGGTGACTCCTAATGAGGTGCAGAAGATGTCAGACAAGAATACAGGGTGACTCCTAAAGAGGTGCACAAGATGTCAGATAAGAATACAGGGTGACTCCTAAAGAGGTGTACAAGATGTCAGACAAGAATACAGGGTGACTCCTAAAGAGGTGCACAAGATGTCAGACAAGAATACAGGGTGACTCCTAAAGAGGTGCACAAGATGTCAGATAAGAATACAGGGTGACCCTAAAGAGGTGCACAAGATGTCAGACAAGAATACAGGGTGACTCCTAAAGAGCTGCACAAGATGTCAGACAAGAATACAGGGTGATCCCTAAAGAGGTGCACAAGATGTCAGATAAGAATACAGGGTGACTCTTAAAGGGGTGCACAAGATGTCAGACAAGAATACAGGGTGATCCCTAAAGAGGTGCACAGGATGTCAGACAAGAATACAGGGTGACTCCTAAAGAGGTGCACAAGATGTCAGATAAGAATACAGGGTGACTCCTAAAGAGGTGCACAAGATGTCAGATAAGAATACAGGGTGACTCCTAAAGAGGTGCACAAGATGTCAGACAAGAATACAGGGTGTCTCCTAAGGAGGTGCACAAGATGTCAGATAAGAATACAGGGTGATCCCTAAAGAGGTGCACAAGATGTCAGACAAGAATACAGGGTGACTCCTAAAGAGGTGTACAAGATGCCAGATAAGAATACAGGGTGACTCCTAAAGAGGTGCACAAGATGTCAGACAAGAATACAGGGTGACTCCTAAAGTGGTGCACAAGATGTCAGACAAGAATACAGGGTGACTCCTAAAGAGGTGTACAAGATGTCAGACAAGAATACAGGGTGACTCCTAAAGAGGTGTACAAGATGTCAGACAAGAATACAGGGTGACCCCTAAAGAGGTGCACAAGATGTCAGATAAGAATACAGGGTGCCTCCTAGAGAGGTGCACAAGATGTCAGACAAGAATACAGGGTGACTCCTAAAGAGGTGCACAAGATGTCAGATAAGAATACAGGGTGACTCCTAAAGAGGTGTACAAGAAGTCAGACAAGAATACAGGGTGACTCCTAAAGAGGTGCACAAGATGTCAGACAAGAATACAGGGTGACTCCTAAAGAGGTGCAGAAGATGTCAGACAAGAATACAGGGTGACTCCGAAAGAGGTGTACAAGATGTCAGACAAGAATACAGGGTGACCCCTAAAGAGGTGCACAGATTGTCAGATAAGAATACAGGGTGACCCCTAAAGAGGTGCACAAGATGTCAGACAAGAATACAGGGTGACCCCTAAAGAGGTGCACAAGATGTCAGACAAGAATACAGGGTGACCCCTAAAGAGGTGCACAAGATGCCAGATAACAATACAGGGTGACTCCTAAAGAGGTGCACAAGATGTCAGACAAGAATACAGGGTGACCCCTAAAGAGGTGCACAAGATGCCAGATAAGAATACAGGGTGACCCCTAAAGGGGTGCACAAGATGTCAGACAAGAATACAGGGTGACTCCTAAAGAGGTGTACAAGATGTCAGATAAGAATACAGGGTGCCTCCTAAAGAGGTGTACAAGATGTCAGATAAGAATACAGGGTGCCTCCTAAAGAGGTGCAAAAGATGTCACAAGAATACAGGGTGACTCCTAAAGAAATATACAAGATGCCAGACAAGAATAGAGGGTGACTCCTAAAGAGGTGTACAAGATGTCACAAGGATACAGGGTGACTTCTAAAGAGATACACAAGATGCCAGATAAGAATACAGGGTGACTCCTAAAGAGGTGCACAAGATGTCAGACAAGAATACAGGGTGACTCTTAAAGAGGTGCACAAGATGTCAGACAAGAATACAGGGTGACTCCTAAAGAGGTGCACAAGATGCCAGACAAGAATACAGGGTGACTCCTAAAGTGGTGCACAAGATGCCAGGCAAGAATACAGGGTGACTCCTAAAGAGGTGCACAAGATGCCAGATAAGAATACAGGGTGACTCCTAAAGAGGTGCACAAGATGTCAGACAAGAATACAGGGTGACTTCTAAAGAGGTGTACAAGATGTCAGACAAGAATACAGGGTGACTCCTAAAGAGGTGTACAAGATGTTAGGCAAGAATACAGGGTGACCCTAAAGAGGTATACAAGATGTCAGATAAGAATACAGGGTGACCCCTAAAGCGGTGCACAAGATGTCAGATAAGAATACAGGGTGATCCCTAAAGAGGTGCACAAGATGTCAGACAAGAATACAGGGTGACTCCTAAAGAGGTGTACAAGATGTCAGACAAGAATACAGGGTGACTCCTAAAGAGGTGTACACGATGTCAGATAAGAATACAGAGTGACTCCTAAAGAGGTGCACAAGATGCCAGATAACAATACCGGGTGACTCCTAAAGAGGTGCACAAGATGTCAGACAAGAATACAGGGTGACTCCTAAAGAGGTGCAAAAGATGTCAGATAAGAATACAGGGTGACTCCTAAAGAGGTGCACAAGATGTCAGACAAGAATACAGGGTGACTCCTAAAGAGGTGCACAAGATGTCAGATAAGAATACAGGGTGACTCCTAAAGAGGGGTACAAGATGTCAGACAAGAATACAGGGTGACTCCTAAAGAGGTGCACAAGATGTCAGACAAGAATACAGGGTGACTCCTAAAGAGGTGCACAATATGTCAGATAAGAATACAGGGTGACCCCTAAAGAGGTGCACAAGATGTCAGACAAGAATACAGGGTGACTCCTAAAGAGGTGCACAAGATGTCAGACAAGAATACAGGGTGATCCCTAAAGAGGTGCACAAGATGTCAGATAAGAATACAGGGTGACTCCTAAAGAGGTGCAGAAGATGTCAGACAAGAATACAGGGTGATCCCTAAAGAGGTGCACAAGATGTCAGACAAGAATACAGGGTGACTCCTAAAGAGGTGCACAAGATGTCAGATAAGAATACAGGTTGACTCCTAAAGAGGTGCACAAGATGTCAGATAAGAATACAGGGTGACTCCTAAAGAGGTGCACAGGATGTCAGACAAGAATACAGGGTGTCTCCTAAGGAGGTGCACAAGATGTCAGATAAGAATACAGGGTGATCCCTAAAGAGGTGCACAAGATGTCAGACAAGAATACAGGGTGACTCCTAAAGAGGTATACAAGATGCCAGATAAGAATACAGGGTGACTCCTAAAGAGGTGCACAAGATGTCAGACAAGAATACAGGGTGACTCCTAAAGAGGTGCACAAGATGTCAGACAAGAATACAGGGTGACCCCTAAAGAGGTGCACAAGATGTCAGACAAGAATACAGGGTGACTCCTAAAGAGGTGCACAAGATGTCAGACAAGAATACAGGGTGACTCCTAAAGAGGTGTACAAGATGTCAGACAAGAATACAGGGTGACTCCTAAAGAGGTGTACAAGATGTCAGACAAGAATACAGGGTGACCCCTAAAGAGGTGCACAAGATGTCAGATAAGAATACAGGGTGCCTCCTAAAGAGGTGCACAAGATGTCAGACAAGAATACAGGGTGACTCCTAAAGAGGTGCACAAGATGTCAGATAAGAATACAGGGTGACTCCTAAAGAGGTGTACAAGAAGTCAGACAAGAATACAGGGTGACTCCTAAAGAGGTGCACAAGATGAAAGACAAGAATACAGGGTGACTCCTAAAGGGGTGTACAAGATGTCAGACAAGAATACAGGGTGACTCCTAAAGAGGTGTACAAGATGTCAGACAAGAATACAGGGTGATCCCTAAAGAGGTGCACAAGATGTCAGATAAGAATACAGGGTGACCCCTAACGAGGTGCACAAGATGTCAGACAAAAATACAGGGTGACCCCTAAAGAGGTGCACAAGATGTCAGACAAGAATACAGGGTGACCCCTAAAGAGGTGCACAAGATGCCAGATAACAATACAGGGTGACTCCTAAAGAGGTGCACAAGATGTCAGACAAGAATACAGGGTGACCCCTAAAGAGGTGCACAAGATGTCAGACAAGAATACAGGGTGACTCCTAAAGAGGTGTACAAGATGTCAGACAAGAATACAGGGTGACCCCTAAAGAGGTGCACAAGATGTCAGATAAGAATACAGGGTGACCCCTAAAGAGGTGCACAAGATGTCAGACAAGAATACAGGGTGACTCCTAAAGAGGTGCACAAGATGTCAGATAAGAATACAGGGTGACTCCTAAAGAGGTGCAAAAGATGTCAGACAAGAATACAGGGTGACTCCTAAAGAGGTGCACAAGATGCCAGATAAGAATACAGGGTGACTCCTAAAGAGGTGCACAAGATGTCAGACAAGAATACAGGGTGACCCCTAAAGAGGTGCACAAGATGTCAGACAAGAATACAGGGTGACTCCTAAAGAGGTGCACAAGATGTCAGATAAGAATACAGGGTGACTCCTAAAGAGGTGTACAAGATGTCAGACAGGAATACAGGGTGACTCCTAAGGAGGTGCACAAGATGTCAGACAAGAATACAGGGTGACTCCTAAAGAGGTGAGCAAGATGTCAGATAAGAATACAGGGTGACCCCTAAAGAGGTGCACAAGATGTCAGACAAGAATAGAGGGTGACCCCTAAAGAGGTGCACAAGATGTCAGATAAGAATACAGGGTGACCCCTAAAGAGGTGCACAAGATGTCAGACAAGAATACAGGGTGACCCCTAAAGAGGTGCACAAGATGCCAGATAAGAATACAGGGTGACCCCTAAAGGGGTGCACAAGATGTCAGACAAGAATACAGGGTGACTCCTAAAGAGGTGTACAAGATGTCAGATAAGAATACAGGGTGCCTCCTAAAGAGGTGTACAAGATGTCAGATAAGAATACAGGGTGCCTCCTAAAGAGGTGCAAAAGATGTCACAAGAATACAGGGTGACTCCTAAAGAAATATACAAGATGCCAGACAAGAATAGAGGGTGACTCCTAAAGAGGTGTACAAGATGTCACAAGGATACAGGGTGACTTCTAAAGAGATATACAAGATGCCAGATAAGAATACAGGGTGACTCCTAAAGAGGTGCACAAGATGCCAGATAAGAATACAGGGTGACTCCTAAAGAGGTGCACAAGATGCCAGATAAGAATACAGGGTGACACCTAAAGAGGTGCACAAGATGTCAGACAAGAATACAGGGTGACCCCTAAAGAGGTGCACAAGATGACAGACAAGAATACAGGGTGACTCCTAAAGAGGTGTACAAGATGTCAGACAAGAATACAGGGTGACTCCTAAAGAGGTGCACAAGATGTCAGACAAGAATACAGGGTGACTCCTAAAGAGGTGCACAAGATGCCAGATAAGAATACAGGGTGACCCCTAAAGAGGTGCACAAGATGCCAGATAAGAATACAGGGTGACTCCTAAAAAGGTGCACAAGATGCCAGATAAGAATACAGGGTGACTCCTAAAGGGGTGCACAAGATGCCAGATAAGAATACAGGGTGACTCCTAAAGAGGTGCACAAGATGTCAGACAAGAATACAGGGTGACCCCTAAAGAGGTGCACAAGATGTCAGACAAGAATACAGGGTGACTCCTAAAGCGGTGTACAAGATGTCAGACAAGAATACAGGGTGACTCCTAAAGAGGTGCACAAGATGTCAGACAAGAATACAGGGTGACTCCTAAAGAGGTGCACAAGATGCCAGATAAGAATACAGGGTGACTCCTAAAGAAGTGCACAAGATGTCAGACAAGAATACAGGGTGACCCCTAAAGAGGTGCACAAGATGTCAGACAAGAATACAGGGTGACTCCTAAAGAGGTGTACAAGATGTCAGACAAGAAAACAGGGTGACTCCTAAAGAGGTGTACAAGATGTCAGACAAGAATACAGGGTGACTCCTAAAGAGGTGCACAAGATGTCAGACAAGAATACAGGGTGACTCCTAAAGAGGTGCACAAGATGCCAGATAAGAATACAGGGTGACCCCTAAAGAGGTGCACAAGATGCCAGATAAGAATACAGGGTGACTCCTAAAGAGGTGCACAAGATGCCAGATAAGAATACAGGGTGACCCCTAAAGAGGTGCACAAGATGCCAGATAAGAATACAGGGTGACTCCTAAAGAGGTGCACAAGATGCCAGATAAGAATACAGGGTGACTCCTAAAGAGGTGCACAAGATGTCAGATAAGAATACAGGGTGCCTCCTAATGAGGTGTACAAGATGTCAGACAAGAATACAGGGTGACTCCTAAAGAGGTGCAAAAATGTCAGGCAATAATACAGGGTGACTCCTAAAGAGGTGCACAAGATGCCAGATAACAATACAGGGTGACTCCTAAAGGGGTGCACAAGATGTCCGACAAGAATACAGGGTGACCCCTAAAGAGGTGCACAAGATGTCAGATAAGAATACAGGGTGACCCCTAAAGAGGTGCACAAGATGTCAGACAAGAATACAGGGTGACTCCTAAAGAGGTGTACAAGATGTCAGATTAGAATACAGGGTGCCTCCTAAAGAGGTGTACAAGATGTCAGATAAGAATACAGGGTGCCTCCTAAAGAGGTGCAAAAGATGTCACAAGAATACAGGGTGACTCCTAAAGAAATATACAAGATGCCAGACAAGAATACAGGGTGACTCCTAAAGAGGTGTACAAGATGTCACAAGGATACAGGGTGACTTCTAAAGAGATATACAAGATGCCAGATAAGAATACAGGGTGACTCCTAAAGAGGTGCACAAGATGCCAGATAAGAATACAGGGTGACTCCTAAAGAGGTGCACAAGATGCCAGATAAGAATACAGGGTGACTCCTAAAGAGGTGCACAAGATGTCAGACAAGAGTACAGGGTGACTCCTAAAGAGGTGCACAAGATGTCAGATAAGAATACAGGGTGACCCCTAAAGAGGTGCACAAGATGCCAGAGAAGAATACAGTGTGACTCCTAAAGAGGTGCACAAGATGCCAGATAAGAATACAGGGTGACTCCTAAAGAGGTGCACAAGATGCCAGATAAGAATACAGGGTGACTCCTAAAGAGGTGCACAAGATGTCAGACAAGAATACAGGGTGACCCCTAAAGACGTGCACAAGATGTCAGACAAGAATACAGGGTGACTCCTAAAGCGGTGTACAAGATGTCAGACAAGAATACAGGGTGACTCCTAAAGAGAGATGTCAGACAAGAATACAGGGTGACTCCTAAAGAGGTGCACAAGATGCCAGATAAGAATACAGGGTGACTCCTAAAGAGGTGCACAAGATGTCAGACAAGAATACAGGGTGACCCCTAAAGAGTTGCACAAGATGTCAGGCAAGAATACAGGGTGACTAGTAAAGAGGTGTACAAGATGTCAGACAAGAATACAGGGTGACTCCTAAAGAGGTGTACAAGATGTCAGACAAGAATACAGGGTGACTCCTAAAGAGGTGCACAAGATGTCAGACAAGAATACAGGGTGACTCCTAAAGAGGTGCACAAGATGCCAGATAAGAATACAGGGTGACCCCTAAAGAGGTGCACAAGATGCCAGATAAGAATACAGGGTGACTCCTAAAGAGGTGCACAAGATGCCAGATAAGAATACAGGGTGACCCCTAAAGGGGTGCACGAGATGCCAGATAAGAATACAGGGTGACTCCTAAAGAGGTGCACAAGATGCCAGATAAGAATACAGGGTGACTCCTAAAGAGGTGCACAAGATGTCAGATAAGAATACAGGGTGCCTCCTAAAGAGGTGTACAAGATGTCAGACAAGAATACAGGGTGACTCCTAAAGAGGTGCAAAAGATGTCAGACAAGAATACAGGGTGACTCCTAAAGAGGTGCACAAGATGCCAGATAACAATACAGGGTGACTCCTAAAGGGGTGCACAAGATGTCAGACAAGAATACAGGGTGACCCCTAAAGAGGTGCACAAGATGTCAGATAAGAATACAGGGTGACCCCTAAAGAGGTGCACAAGATGTCAGACAAGAATACAGGGTGACTCCTAAAGAGGTGTACAAGATGTCAGATAAGAATACAGGGTGCCTCCTAAAGAGGTGTACAAGATGTCAGATAAGAATACAGGGTGCCTCCTAAAGAGGTGCAAAATATGTCACAAGAATACAGGGTGACTCCTAAAGAAATATACAAGATGCCAGACAAGAATACAGGGTGACTCCTAAAGAGGTGTACAAGATGTCACAAGGATACAGGGTGACTTCTAAAGAGATATACAAGATGCCAGATAAGAATACAGGGTGACTCCTAAAGGGGTGCACAAGATGCCAGATAAGAATACAGGGTGACTCCTAAAGAGGTGCACAAGATGCCAGATAAGAATACAGGGTGACTCCTAAAGAGGTGCACAAGATGTCAGACAAGAATACAGGGTGATTCCTACAGAGGTGCACAAGATGTCAGATAAGAATACAGGGTGACCCCTAAAGAGGTGCACAAGATGCCAGACAAGAATACAGGGTGACCCCTAAAGAGGTGCACAAGATGTCAGACAAGAATACAGGGTGACCCCTAAAGTGGTGCACAAGATGCCAGATAAGAATACAGGGTGACTCCTAAAGAGGTGCACAAGATGTCAGACAAGAATACAGGGTGACTCTTAAAGGGGTGCACAAGATGTCAGACAAGAATACAGGGTGACCCCTAAAGAGGTGCACAAGATGCCAGACAAGAATACAGGGTGACTCCTAAAGAGGTGCACAAGATGTCAGACAAGAATACAGGGTGACTCCTAAAGAGGTGTACAAGATGGCAGACAAGAATACAGGGTGACTCCTAAAGAGGTGCACAAGATGTCAGACAAGAATACAGGGTGACTCCTAAAGAGGTGCACAAGATGCCAGATAAGAATACAGGGTGACCCCTAAAGAGGTGCACAAGATGCCAGATAAGAATACAGGGTGACTCCTAAAGAGGTGCACAAGATGCCAGATAAGAATACAGGGTGACCCCTAAAGGGGTGCACAAGATGCCAGATAAGAATACAGGGTGACTCCTAAAGAGGTGCACAAGATGCCAGATAAGAATACAGGGTGACTCCTAAAGAGGTGCACAAGATGTCAGATAAGAATACAGGGTGCCTCCTAAAGATGTGTACAAGATGTCAGACAAGAATACAGGGTGACTCCTAAAGAGGTGCAAAAGATGTCAGACAAGAATACAGGGTGACTCCTAAAGAGGTGCACAAGATGCCAGATAACAATACAGGGTGAATCCTAAAGGGGTGCACAAGATGTCAGACAAGAATACAGGGTGACCCCTAAAGAGGTGCACAAGATGTCAGATAAGAATACAGGGTGACCCCTAAAGAGGTGCACAAGATGTCAGACAAGAATACAGGGTGACTCCTAAAGAGGTGTACAAGATGTCAGATAAGAATACAGGGTGCCTCCTAAAGAGGTGTACAAGATGTCAGATAAGAATACAGGGTGCCTCCTAAAGAGGTGCAAAAGATGTCACAAGAATACAGGGTGACTCCTAAAGAAATATACAAGATGCCAGACAAGAATACAGGGTGACTCCTAAAGAGGTGTACAAGATGTCACAAGGATACAGGGTGACTTCTAAAGAGATATACAAGAAGCCAGATAAGAATACAGGGTGACTCCTAAAGGGGTGCACAAGATGCCAGATAAGAATACAGGGTGACTCCTAAAGAGGTGCACAAGATGCCAGATAAGAATACAGGGTGACTCCTAAAGCGGTGCACAAGATGTCAGACAAGAATACAGGGTGACTCCTACAGAGGTGCACAAGATGTCAGATAAGAATACAGGGTGACCCCTAAAGAGGTGCACAAGATGCCAGACAAGAATACAGGGTGACCCCTAAAGAGGTGCACAAGATGTCAGACAAGAATACAGGGTGACCCCTAAAGTGGTGCACAAGATGCCAGATAAGAATACAGGGTGACTCCTAAAGAGGTGCACGAGATGTCAGACAAGAATACAGGGTGACTCTTAAAGGGGTGCACAAGATGTCAGACAAGAATACAGGGTGACCCCTAAAGAGGTGCACAAGATGCCAGACAAGAATACAGGGTGACTCCTAAAGAGGTGCACAAGATGTCAGACAAGAATACAGGGCGATCCCTAAAGAGGTGCACAAGATGCCAGACAAGAATACAGGGTGACTCCTAAAGAGGTGCACAAGATGTCAGACAAGAATACAGGGTGACCCCTAAAGAGGTGCACAAGATGCCAGACAAGAATACAGGGTGACCCCTAAAGAGGTGCACAAGATGTTAGACAAGAATACATGGTGACTCCTAAAGAGGTGTACAAGATGTCAGACAAGAATACAGGGTGACCCCTAAAGAGGTGCACAAGATTTTAGACAAGAATACAGGGTGACTCCTAAAGGGGTGTACACGATGTCAGATAAGAATACAGGGTGACTCCTAAAGAGGTGCACAAGATGCCAGACAAGAATACAGGGTGACCCCTAAAGAGGTGCACAAGATGTCAGACAAGAATACAGGGTGACTCCTAAAGAGGTGCACAAGATGTCAGATAAGAATACAGGGTGACTCCTAAAGAGGTGTACAAGATGTCAGACAAGAATTCAGGGTGACCCCTAAAGAGGTGCACAAGATGCCAGATAACAATACATGGTGACTCCTAAAGAGGTGCACAAGATGCCAGATAACAATACAGGGTGACTCCTAAAGAGGTGCACAAGATGTCAGATAAGAATACAGGGTGACCCCTGAAGAGGTGCACAAGATGCCAGATAACAATACAGGGTGACTCCTAAAGAGGTGCACAAGATGTCCGACAAGAATACAGGGTGATCCCTAAAGAGGTGCACAAGATGCCAGACAAGAATACAGGGTGACTCCTAAAGAGGTGCACAAGATGCCAGACAAGAATACAGGGTGACTCCTAAAGAGGTGCACAAGATGCCAGACAAGAATACAGGGTGACCCCTAAAGAGGTGCACAAGATGCCAGACAAGAATATAGGGTGACCCCTAAAGAGGTGCACAAGATGCCAGACAAGAATAAAGGGTGACTCCTAAAGGGGTGCACAAGATGTCAGACAAGAATACAGGGTGACCCCTAAGAGGTGCACAAGATGTCAGACAAGAATACAGGGTGACCCCTAAAGAGGTGCACAAGATGCCAGACAAGAATACAGGGTGACCCCTAAAGAGGTGCATAAGCTGTCAGACAAGAATACAGGGTGACCCCTAAAGAGGTGCATAAGATGTCAGACAAGAATACAGGGTGACTCCTAAAGAGGTGCATAAGATGTCAGACAAGAATACAGGGTGACCCCTAAAGAGGTGCATAAGATGTCAGACAAGAATTCAGGGTGACTCCTAAAGAGGTGCACAAGATGTCAGATAAGAATACAGGGTGACCCCTAAAGTGGTGCACATGATGTCAGACAAGAATACTGGGTGACCCCTTAAGAGGTGCACAAGATGCCAGATAACAATACAGGGTGACTCCTAAAGGGGTGCACAAGATGTCAGACAAGAATACAGGGTGACCCCTAAAGAGGTGCATAAGATGTCAGACAAGAATACAGGGTGACTCCTAAAGAGGTGTACAAGATGCCAGACAAGAATACAGGGTGACTCCTAAAGAGGTGTACAAGATGTCAGATAAGAATACAGGTGACCCCTAAAGAGGTGCACAAGATGTCAGATAAGAATACAGGGTGACTCCTAAAGAGGTGCACAAGATGTCAGATAAGAATACAGGGTGATCCCTAAAGGGGTGCACAAGATGTCAGACAAGAATACTGGGTGACTCCTAAAGAGGTGTACAAGATGTCAGACAAGAATACAGGGTAACTCCTAAAGGGGTGTACACGATGTCAGATAAGAATACAGGGTGACTCCTAAAGAGGTGCACAAGATGCCAGATAACAATACAGGGTGACTCCTAAAGAGGTGCACAAGATGTCAGACAAGAATACAGGGTGACTCCTAAAGAGGTGCAAAAGATGTCAGATAAGAATACAGGGTGACTCCTAATGAGGTGCAGAAGATGTCAGACAAGAATACAGGGTGACTCCTAAAGAGGTGCACAAGAAGTCAGATAAGAATACAGGGTGACTCCTAAAGAGGTGTACAAGATGTCAGACAAGAATACAGGGTGACTCCTAAAGAGGTGCACAAGATGTCAGACAAGAATACAGGGTGACTCCTAAAGAGGTGCACAAGATGTCAGATAAGAATACAGGGTGACCCCTAAAGAGGTGCACAAGATGTCAGACAAGAATACAGGGTGACTCCTAAAGAGGTGCACAAGATGTCAGACAAGAATACAGGGTGATCCCTAAAGAGGTGCACAAGATGTCAGATAAGAATACAGGGTGACTCCTAAAGAGGTGCACAAGATGTCAGACAAGAATACAGGGTGATCCCTAAAGAGGTGCACAGGATGTCAGACAAGAATACAGGGTGACTCCTAAAGAGGTGCACAAGAAGTCAGATAAGAATACAGGGTGACTCCTAAAGAGGTGCACAAGATGTCAGATAAGAATACAGGGTGACTCCTAAAGAGGTGCACAAGATGTCAGACAAGAATACAGGGTGTCTCCTAAGGAGGTGCACAAGATGTCAGATAAGAATACAGGGTGATCCCTAAAGAGGTGCACAAGATGTCAGACAAGAATACAGGGTGACTCCTAAAGAGGTATACAAGATGCCAGATAAGAATACAGGGTGACTCCTAAAGAGGTGCACAAGATGTCAGACAAGAATACAGGGTGACTCCTAAAGTGGTGCACAAGATGTCAGACAAGAATACAGGGTGACTCCTAAAGAGGTGTACAAGATGTCAGACAAGAATACAGGGTGACTCCTAAAGAGGTGTACAAGATGTCAGACAAGAATACAGGGTGACCCATAAAGAGGTGCACAAGATGTCAGATAAGAATACAGGGTGCCTCCTAGAGAGGTGCACAAGATGTCTGACAAGAATACAGGGTGACTCCTAAAGAGGTGCACAAGATGTCAGATAAGAATACAGGGTGACTCCTAAAGAGGTGTACAAGATGTCAGACAAGAATACAGGGTGACTCCTAAAGAGGTGCACAAGATGTCAGACAAGAATACAGGGTGACTCCTAAAGAGGTGCAGAAGATGTCAGACAAGAATACAGGGTGACTCCGAAAGAGGTGTACAAGATGTCAGACAAGAATACAGGGTGACCCCTAAAGAGGTGCACAGATTGTCAGATAAGAATACAGGGTGACCCCTAAAGAGGTGCACAAGATGTCAGACAAGAATACAGGGTGACCCCTAAAGAGGTGCACAAGATGTCAGACAAGAATACAGGGTGACCCCTAAAGACGTGCACAAGATGTCAGACAAGAATACAGGGTGACTCCTAAAGCGGTGTACAAGATGTCAGACAAGAATACAGGGTGACTCCTAAAGAGAGATGTCAGACAAGAATACAGGGTGACTCCTAAAGAGGTGCACAAGATGCCAGATAAGAATACAGGGTGACTCCTAAAGAGGTGCACAAGATGTCAGACAAGAATACAGGGTGACCCCTAAAGAGTTGCACAAGATGTCAGGCAAGAATACAGGGTGACTAGTAAAGAGGTGTACAAGATGTCAGACAAGAATACAGGGTGACTCCTAAAGAGGTGTACAAGATGTCAGACAAGAATAAAGGGTGACTCCTAAAGAGGTGCACAAGATGTCAGACAAGAATACAGGGTGACTCCTAAAGAGGTGCACAAGATGCCAGATAAGAATACAGGGTGACCCCTAAAGAGGTGCACAAGATGCCAGATAAGAATACAGGGTGACTCCTAAAGAGGTGCACAAGATGCCAGATAAGAATACAGGGTGACCCCTAAAGGGGTGCACGAGATGCCAGATAAGAATACAGGGTGACTCCTAAAGAGGTGCACAAGATGCCAGATAAGAATACAGGGTGACTCCTAAAGAGGTGCACAAGATGTCAGATAAGAATACAGGGTGCCTCCTAAAGAGGTGTACAAGATGTCAGACAAGAATACAGGGTGACTCCTAAAGAGGTGCAAAAGATGTCAGACAAGAATACAGGGTGACTCCTAAAGAGGTGCACAAGATGCCAGATAACAATACAGGGTGACTCCTAAAGGGGTGCACAAGATGTCAGACAAGAATACAGGGTGACCCCTAAAGAGGTGCACAAGATGTCAGATAAGAATACAGGGTGACCCCTAAAGAGGTGCACAAGATGTCAGACAAGAATACAGGGTGACTCCTAAAGAGGTGTACAAGATGTCAGATAAGAATACAGGGTGCCTCCTAAAGAGGTGTACAAGATGTCAGATAAGAATACAGGGTGCCTCCTAAAGAGGTGCAAAATATGTCACAAGAATACAGGGTGACTCCTAAAGAAATATACAAGATGCCAGACAAGAATACAGGGTGACTCCTAAAGAGGTGTACAAGATGTCACAAGGATACAGGGTGACTTCTAAAGAGATATACAAGATGCCAGATAAGAATACAGGGTGACTCCTAAAGGGGTGCACAAGATGCCAGATAAGAATACAGGGTGACTCCTAAAGAGGTGCACAAGATGCCAGATAAGAATACAGGGTGACTCCTAAAGAGGTGCACAAGATGTCAGACAAGAATACAGGGTGATTCCTACAGAGGTGCACAAGATGTCAGATAAGAATACAGGGTGACCCCTAAAGAGGTGCACAAGATGCCAGACAAGAATACAGGGTGACCCCTAAAGAGGTGCACAAGATGTCAGACAAGAATACAGGGTGACCCCTAAAGTGGTGCACAAGATGCCAGATAAGAATACAGGGTGACTCCTAAAGAGGTGCACAAGATGTCAGACAAGAATACAGGGTGACTCTTAAAGGGGTGCACAAGATGTCAGACAAGAATACAGGGTGACCCCTAAAGAGGTGCACAAGATGCCAGACAAGAATACAGGGTGACTCCTAAAGAGGTGCACAAGATGTCAGACAAGAATACAGGGTGACTCCTAAAGAGGTGTACAAGATGGCAGACAAGAATACAGGGTGACTCCTAAAGAGGTGCACAAGATGTCAGACAAGAATACAGGGTGACTCCTAAAGAGGTGCACAAGATGCCAGATAAGAATACAGGGTGACCCCTAAAGAGGTGCACAAGATGCCAGATAAGAATACAGGGTGACTCCTAAAGAGGTGCACAAGATGCCAGATAAGAATACAGGGTGACCCCTAAAGGGGTGCACAAGATGCCAGATAAGAATACAGGGTGACTCCTAAAGAGGTGCACAAGATGCCAGATAAGAATACAGGGTGACTCCTAAAGAGGTGCACAAGATGTCAGATAAGAATACAGGGTGCCTCCTAAAGATGTGTACAAGATGTCAGACAAGAATACAGGGTGACTCCTAAAGAGGTGCAAAAGATGTCAGACAAGAATACAGGGTGACTCCTAAAGAGGTGCACAAGATGCCAGATAACAATACAGGGTGAATCCTAAAGGGGTGCACAAGATGTCAGACAAGAATACAGGGTGACCCCTAAAGAGGTGCACAAGATGTCAGATAAGAATACAGGGTGACCCCTAAAGAGGTGCACAAGATGTCAGACAAGAATACAGGGTGACTCCTAAAGAGGTGTACAAGATGTCAGATAAGAATACAGGGTGCCTCCTAAAGAGGTGTACAAGATGTCAGATAAGAATACAGGGTGCCTCCTAAAGAGGTGCAAAAGATGTCACAAGAATACAGGGTGACTCCTAAAGAAATATACAAGATGCCAGACAAGAATACAGGGTGACTCCTAAAGAGGTGTACAAGATGTCACAAGGATACAGGGTGACTTCTAAAGAGATATACAAGAAGCCAGATAAGAATACAGGGTGACTCCTAAAGGGGTGCACAAGATGCCAGATAAGAATACAGGGTGACTCCTAAAGAGGTGCACAAGATGCCAGATAAGAATACAGGGTGACTCCTAAAGCGGTGCACAAGATGTCAGACAAGAATACAGGGTGACTCCTACAGAGGTGCACAAGATGTCAGATAAGAATACAGGGTGACCCCTAAAGAGGTGCACAAGATGCCAGACAAGAATACAGGGTGACCCCTAAAGAGGTGCACAAGATGTCAGACAAGAATACAGGGTGACCCCTAAAGTGGTGCACAAGATGCCAGATAAGAATACAGGGTGACTCCTAAAGAGGTGCACGAGATGTCAGACAAGAATACAGGGTGACTCTTAAAGGGGTGCACAAGATGTCAGACAAGAATACAGGGTGACCCCTAAAGAGGTGCACAAGATGCCAGACAAGAATACAGGGTGACTCCTAAAGAGGTGCACAAGATGTCAGACAAGAATACAGGGCGATCCCTAAAGAGGTGCACAAGATGCCAGACAAGAATACAGGGTGACTCCTAAAGAGGTGCACAAGATGTCAGACAAGAATACAGGGTGACCCCTAAAGAGGTGCACAAGATGCCAGACAAGAATACAGGGTGACCCCTAAAGAGGTGCACAAGATGTTAGACAAGAATACATGGTGACTCCTAAAGAGGTGTACAAGATGTCAGACAAGAATACAGGGTGACCCCTAAAGAGGTGCACAAGATTTTAGACAAGAATACAGGGTGACTCCTAAAGGGGTGTACACGATGTCAGATAAGAATACAGGGTGACTCCTAAAGAGGTGCACAAGATGCCAGACAAGAATACAGGGTGACCCCTAAAGAGGTGCACAAGATGTCAGACAAGAATACAGGGTGACTCCTAAAGAGGTGCACAAGATGTCAGATAAGAATACAGGGTGACTCCTAAAGAGGTGTACAAGATGTCAGACAAGAATTCAGGGTGACCCCTAAAGAGGTGCACAAGATGCCAGATAACAATACATGGTGACTCCTAAAGAGGTGCACAAGATGCCAGATAACAATACAGGGTGACTCCTAAAGAGGTGCACAAGATGTCAGATAAGAATACAGGGTGACCCCTGAAGAGGTGCACAAGATGCCAGATAACAATACAGGGTGACTCCTAAAGAGGTGCACAAGATGTCCGACAAGAATACAGGGTGATCCCTAAAGAGGTGCACAAGATGCCAGACAAGAATACAGGGTGACTCCTGAAGAGGTGCACAAGATGCCAGACAAGAATACAGGGTGACTCCTAAAGAGGTGCACAAGATGCCAGACAAGAATACAGGGTGACCCCTAAAGAGGTGCACAAGATGCCAGACAAGAATATAGGGTGACCCCTAAAGAGGTGCACAAGATGCCAGACAAGAATAAAGGGTGACTCCTAAAGGGGTGCACAAGATGTCAGACAAGAATACAGGGTGACCCCTAAGAGGTGCACAAGATGTCAGACAAGAATACAGGGTGACCCCTAAAGAGGTGCACAAGATGCCAGACAAGAATACAGGGTGACCCCTAAAGGGGTGCATAAGCTGTCAGACAAGAATACAGGGTGACCCCTAAAGAGGTGCATAAGATGTCAGACAAGAATACAGGGTGACTCCTAAAGAGGTGCATAAGATGTCAGACAAGAATACAGGGTGACCCCTAAAGAGGTGCATAAGATGTCAGACAAGAATTCAGGGTGACTCCTAAAGAGGTGCACAAGATGTCAGATAAGAATACAGGGTGACCCCTAAAGTGGTGCACATGATGTCAGACAAGAATACTGGGTGACCCCTTAAGAGGTGCACAAGATGCCAGATAACAATACAGGGTGACTCCTAAAGGGGTGCACAAGATGTCAGACAAGAATACAGGGTGACCCCTAAAGAGGTGCATAAGATGTCAGACAAGAATACAGGGTGACTCCTAAAGAGGTGTACAAGATGCCAGACAAGAATACAGGGTGACTCCTAAAGAGGTGTACAAGATGTCAGATAAGAATACAGGTGACCCCTAAAGAGGTGCACAAGATGTCAGATAAGAATACAGGGTGACTCCTAAAGAGGTGCACAAGATGTCAGATAAGAATACAGGGTGATCCCTAAAGGGGTGCACAAGATGTCAGACAAGAATACTGGGTGACTCCTAAAGAGGTGTACAAGATGTCAGACAAGAATACAGGGTAACTCCTAAAGGGGTGTACACGATGTCAGATAAGAATACAGGGTGACTCCTAAAGAGGTGCACAAGATGCCAGATAACAATACAGGGTGACTCCTAAAGAGGTGCACAAGATGTCAGACAAGAATACAGGGTGACTCCTAAAGAGGTGCAAAAGATGTCAGATAAGAATACAGGGTGACTCCTAATGAGGTGCAGAAGATGTCAGACAAGAATACAGGGTGACTCCTAAAGAGGTGCACAAGAAGTCAGATAAGAATACAGGGTGACTCCTAAAGAGGTGTACAAGATGTCAGACAAGAATACAGGGTGACTCCTAAAGAGGTGCACAAGATGTCAGACAAGAATACAGGGTGACTCCTAAAGAGGTGCACAAGATGTCAGATAAGAATACAGGGTGACCCCTAAAGAGGTGCACAAGATGTCAGACAAGAATACAGGGTGACTCCTAAAGAGGTGCACAAGATGTCAGACAAGAATACAGGGTGATCCCTAAAGAGGTGCACAAGATGTCAGATAAGAATACAGGGTGACTCCTAAAGAGGTGCACAAGATGTCAGACAAGAATACAGGGTGATCCCTAAAGAGGTGCACAGGATGTCAGACAAGAATACAGGGTGACTCCTAAAGAGGTGCACAAGAAGTCAGATAAGAATACAGGGTGACTCCTAAAGAGGTGCACAAGATGTCAGATAAGAATACAGGGTGACTCCTAAAGAGGTGCACAAGATGTCAGACAAGAATACAGGGTGTCTCCTAAGGAGGTGCACAAGATGTCAGATAAGAATACAGGGTGATCCCTAAAGAGGTGCACAAGATGTCAGACAAGAATACAGGGTGACTCCTAAAGAGGTATACAAGATGCCAGATAAGAATACAGGGTGACTCCTAAAGAGGTGCACAAGATGTCAGACAAGAATACAGGGTGACTCCTAAAGTGGTGCACAAGATGTCAGACAAGAATACAGGGTGACTCCTAAAGAGGTGTACAAGATGTCAGACAAGAATACAGGGTGACTCCTAAAGAGGTGTACAAGATGTCAGACAAGAATACAGGGTGACCCCTAAAGAGGTGCACAAGATGTCAGATAAGAATACAGGGTGCCTCCTAGAGAGGTGCACAAGATGTCTGACAAGAATACAGGGTGACTCCTAAAGAGGTGCACAAGATGTCAGATAAGAATACAGGGTGACTCCTAAAGAGGTGTACAAGAAGTCAGACAAGAATACAGGGTGACTCCTAAAGAGGTGCACAAGATGTCAGACAAGAATACAGGGTGACTCCTAAAGAGGTGCAGAAGATGTCAGACAAGAATACAGGGTGACTCCGAAAGAGGTGTACAAGATGTCAGACAAGAATACAGGGTGACCCCTAAAGAGGTGCACAGATTGTCAGATAAGAATACAGGGTGACCCCTAAAGAGGTGCACAAGATGTCAGACAAGAATACAGGGTGACCCCTAAAGAGGTGCACAAGATGTCAGACAAGAATACAGGGTGACCCCTAAAGAGGTGCACAAGATGTCAGACAAGAATACAGGGTGACCCCTAAAGAGGTGCACAAGATGCCAGATAACAATACAGGGTGACTCCTAAAGAGGTGCACAAGATGTCAGACAAGAATACAGGGTGACCCCTAAAGAGGTGCACAAGATGCCAGATAAGAATACAGGGTGACCCCTAAAGGGGTGCACAAGATGTCAGACAAGAATACAGGGTGACTCCTAAAGAGGTGTACAAGATGTCAGATAAGAATACAGGGTGCCTCCTAATGAGGTGTACAAGATGTCAGATAAGAATACAGGGTGCCTCCTAAAGAGGTGCAAAAGATGTCACAAGAATACAGGGTGACTCCTAAAGAAATATACAAGATGCCAGACAAGAATAGAGGGTGACTCCTAAAGAGGTGTACAAGATGTCACAAGGATACAGGGTGACTTCTAAAGAGATATACAAGATGCCAGATAAGAATACAGGGTGACTCCTAAAGAGGTGCACAAGATGCCAGATAAGAATACAGGGTGACTCCTAAAGAGGTGCACAAGATGCCAGATAAGAATACAGGGTGACACCTAAAGAGGTGCACAAGATGTCAGACAAGAATACAGGGTGACCCCTAAAGGGGTGTACAAGATGACAGACAAGAATACAGGGTGCCTCCTAAAGAGGTGTACAAGATGTCAGATAAGAATACAGGGTGCCTCCTAAAGAGGTGCAAAATATGTCACAAGAATACAGGGTGACTCCTAAAGAAATATACAAGATGCCAGACAAGAATACAGGGTGACTCCTAAAGAGGTGTACAAGATGTCACAAGGATACAGGGTGACTTCTAATGAGATATACAAGATGCCAGATAAGAATACAGGGTGACTCCTAAAGGGGTGCACAAGATGCCAGATAAGAATACAGGGTGACTCCTAAAGAGGTGCACAAGATGCCAGATAAGAATACAGGGTGACTCCTAAAGAGGTGCACAAGATGTCAGACAAGAATACAGGGTGACTCCTACAGAGGTGCACAAGATGTCAGATAAGAATACAGGGTGACCCCTAAAGAGGTGCACAAGATGCCAGACAAGAATACAGGGTGACCCCTAAAGAGGTGCACAAGATGTCAGACAAGAATACAGGGTGACCCCTAAAGTGGTGCACAAGATGCCAGATAAGAATACAGGGTGACTCCTAAAGAGGTGCACAAGATGTCAGACAAGAATACAGGGTGACTCTTAAAGGGGTGCACAAGATGTCAGACAAGAATACAGGGTGACCCCTAAAGAAGTGCACAAGATGCCAGACAAGAATACAGGGTGACTCCTAAAGAGGTGCACAAGATGTCAGACAAGAATACAGGGTGACTCCTAAAGTGGTGTACAAGATGGCAGACAAGAATACAGGGTGACTCCTAAAGAGGTGCACAAGATGTCAGACAAGAATACAGGGTGACTCCTAAAGAGGTGCACAAGATGCCAGATAAGAATACAGGGTGACCCCTAAAGAGGTGCACAAGATGCCAGATAAGAATACAGGGTGACTCCTAAAGAGGTGCACAAGATGCCAGATAAGAATACAGGGTGACCCCTAAAGGGGTGCACAAGATGCCAGATAAGAATACAGGGTGACTCCTAAAGAGGTGCACAAGATGCCAGATAAGAATACAGGGTGACTCCTAAAGAGGTGCACAAGATGTCAGATAAGAATACAGGGTGCCTCCTAAAGATGTGTACAAGATGTCAGACAAGAATACAGGGTGACTCCTAAAGAGGTGCAAAAGATGTCAGACAAGAATACAGGGTGACTCCTAAAGAGGTGCACAAGATGCCAGATAACAATACAGGGTGAATCCTAAAGGGGTGCACAAGATGTCAGACAAGAATACAGGGTGACCCCTAAAGAGGTGCACAAGATGTCAGATAAGAATACAGGGTGACCCCTAAAGAGGTGCACAAGATGTCAGACAAGAATACAGGGTGACTCCTAAAGAGGTGTACAAGATGTCAGATAAGAATACAGGGTGCCTCCTAAAGAGGTGTACAAGATGTCAGATAAGAATACAGGGTGCCTCCTAAACAGGTGCAAAAGATGTCACAAGAATACAGGGTGACTCCTAAAGAAATATACAAGATGCCAGACAAGAATACAGGGTGACTCCTAAAGAGGTGTACAAGATGTCACAAGGATACAGGGTGACTTCTAAAGAGATATACAAGAAGCCAGATAAGAATACAGGGTGACTCCTAAAGGGGTGCACAAGATGCCAGATAAGAATACAGGGTGACTCCTAAAGAGGTGCACAAGATGCCAGATAAGAATACAGGGTGACTCCTAAAGCGGTGCACAAGATGTCAGACAAGAATACAGGGTGACTCCTACAGAGGTGCACAAGATGTCAGATAAGAATACAGGGTGACCCCTAAAGAGGTGCACAAGATGCCAGACAAGAATACAGGGTGACCCCTAAAGAGGTGCACAAGATGTCAGACAAGAATACAGGGTGACCCCTAAAGAGGTGCACAAGATGCCAGACAAGAATACAGGGTGACTCCTAAAGAGGTGCACAAGATGTCAGACAAGAATACAGGGTGACCCCTAAAGAGGTGCACAAGATGCCAGACAAGAATACAGGGTGACCCCTAAAGAGGTGCACAAGATGTTAGACAAGAATACATGGTGACTCCTAAAGAGGTGTACAAGATGTCAGACAAGAATACAGGGTGACCCCTAAAGAGGTGCACAAGATTTTAGACAAGAATACAGGGTGACTCCTAAAGGGGTGTACACGATGTCAGATAAGAATACAGGGTGACTCCTAAAGAGGTGCACAAGATGCCAGACAAGAATACAGGGTGACCCCTAAAGAGGTGCACAAGATGTCAGACAAGAATACAGGGTGACTCCTAAAGAGGTGCACAAGATGTCAGATAAGAATACAGGGTGACTCCTAAAGAGGTGTACAAGATGTCAGACAAGAATTCAGGGTGACCCCTAAAGAGGTGCACAAGATGCCAGATAACAATACATGGTGACTCCTAAAGAGGTGCACAAGATGCCAGATAACAATACAGGGTGACTCCTAAAGAGGTGCACAAGATGTCAGATAAGAATACAGGGTGACCCCTGAAGAGGTGCACAAGATGCCAGATAACAATACAGGGTGACTCCTAAAGAGGTGCACAAGATGTCCGACAAGAATACAGGGTGATCCCTAAAGAGGTGCACAAGATGCCAGACAAGAATACAGGGTGACTCCTAAAGAGGTGCACAAGATGCCAGACAAGAATACAGGGTGACTCCTAAAGAGGTGCACAAGATGCCAGACAAGAATACAGGGTGACCCCTAAAGAGGTGCACAAGATGCCAGACAAGAATATAGGGTGACCCTTAAAGAGGTGCACAAGATGCCAGACAAGAATAAAGGGTGACTCCTAAAGGGGTGCACAAGATGTCAGACAAGAATACAGGGTGACCCCTAAGAGGTGCACAAGATGTCAGACAAGAATACAGGGTGACCCCTAAAGAGGTGCACAAGATGCCAGACAAGAATACAGGGTGACCCCTAAAGAGGTGCATAAGCTGTCAGACAAGAATACAGGGTGACCCCTAAAGAGGTGCATAAGATGTCAGACAAGAATACAGGGTGACTCCTAAAGAGGTGCATAAGATGTCAGACAAGAATACAGGGTGACCCCTAAAGAGGTGCATAAGATGTCAGACAAGAATTCAGGGTGACTCCTAAAGAGGTGCACAAGATGTCAGATAAGAATACAGGGTGACCCCTAAAGTGGTGCACATGATGTCAGACAAGAATACAGGGTGACTCCTAAAGAGGTGCACAAGATGTCAGATAAGAATACAGGGTGACTCCTAAAGAGGTGCAAAAGATGTCAGACAAGAATACAGGGTGACTCCTAAAGAGGTGCACAAGATGCCAGATAAGAATACAGGGTGACTCCTAAAGAGGTGCACAAGATGTCAGACAAGAATACAGGGTGACCCCTAAAGAGGTGCACAAGATGACAGACAAGAATACAGGGTGACTCCTAAAGAGGTGTACAAGATGTCAGACAAGAATACAGGGTGACTCCTAAAGGGGTGCACAAGATGTCAGACAAGAATACAGGGTGACCCCTAAGAGGTGCACAAGATGTCAGACAAGAATACAGGGTGACCCCTAAAGAGGTGCACAAGATGCCAGACAAGAATACAGGGTGACCCCTAAAGAGGTGCATAAGCTGTCAGACAAGAATACAGGGTGACCCCTAAAGAGGTGCATAAGATGTCAGACAAGAATACAGGGTGACTCCTAAAGAGGTGCATAAAATGTCAGACAAGAATACAGGGTGACCCCTAAAGAGGTGCATAAGATGTCAGACAAGAATTCAGGGTGACTCCTAAAGAGGTGCACAAGATGTCAGATAAGAATACAGGGTGACCCCTAAAGTGGTGCACATGATGTCAGACAAGAATACTGGGTGACCCCTTAAGAGGTGCACAAGATGCCAGATAACAATACAGGGTGACTCCTAAAGGGGTGCACAAGATGTCAGACAAGAATACAGGGTGACCCCTAAAGAGGTGCATAAGATGTCAGACAAGAATACAGGGTGACTCCTAAAGAGGTGTACAAGATGCCAGACAAGAATACAGGGTGACTCCTAAAGAGGTGTACAAGATGTCAGATAAGAATACAGGTGACCCCTAAAGAGGTGCACAAGATGTCAGATAAGAATACAGGGTGACTCCTAAAGAGGTGCACAAGATGTCAGATAAGAATACAGGGTGATCCCTAAAGGGGTGCACAAGATGTCAGACAAGAATACTGGGTGACTCCTAAAGAGGTGTACAAGATGTCAGACAAGAATACAGGGTAACTCCTAAAGGGGTGTACACGATGTCAGATAAGAATACAGGGTGACTCCTAAAGAGGTGCACAAGATGCCAGATAACAATACAGGGTGACTCCTAAAGAGGTGCACAAGATGTCAGACAAGAATACAGGGTGACTCCTAAAGAGGTGCAAAAGATGTCAGATAAGAATACAGGGTGACTCCTAATGAGGTGCAGAAGATGTCAGACAAGAATACAGGGTGACTCCTAAAGAGGTGCACAAGATGTCAGATAAGAATACAGGGTGACTCCTAAAGAGGTGTACAAGATGTCAGACAAGAATACAGGGTGACTCCTAAAGAGGTGCACAAGATGTCAGACAAGAATACAGGGTGACTCCTAAAGAGGTGCACAAGATGTCAGATAAGAATACAGGGTGACCCCTAAAGAGGTGCACAAGATGTCAGACAAGAATACAGGGTGACTCCTAAAGAGGTGCACAAGATGTCAGACAAGAATACAGGGTGATCCCTAAAGAGGTGCACAAGATGTCAGATAAGAATACAGGGTGACTCCTAAAGAGGTGCACAAGATGTCAGACAAGAATACAGGGTGATCCCTAAAGAGGTGCACAGGATGTAAGACAAGAATACAGGGTGACTCCTAAAGAGGTGCACAAGAAGTCAGATAAGAATACAGGGTGACTCCTAAAGAGGTGCACAAGATGTCAGATAAGAATACAGGGTGACTCCTAAAGAGGTGCACAAGATGTCAGACAAGAATACAGGGTGTCTCCTAAGGAGGTGCACAAGATGTCAGATAAGAATACAGGGTGATCCCTAAAGAGGTGCACAAGATGTCAGACAAGAATACAGGGTGACTCCTAAAGAGGTATACAAGATGCCAGATAAGAATACAGGGTGACTCCTAAAGAGGTGCACAAGATGTCAGACAAGAATACAGGGTGACTCCTAAAGTGGTGCACAAGATGTCAGACAAGAATACAGGGTGACTCCTAAAGAGGTGTACAAGATGTCAGACAAGAATACAGGGTGACTCCTAAAGAGGTGTACAAGATGTCAGACAAGAATACAGGGTGACCCCTAAAGAGGTGCACAAGATGTCAGATAAGAATACAGGGTGCCTCCTAGAGAGGTGCACAAGATGTCAGACAAGAATACAGGGTGACTCCTAAAGAGGTGCACAAGATGTCAGATAAGAATACAGGGTGACTCCTAAAGAGGTGTACAAGAAGTCAGACAAGAATACAGGGTGACTCCTAAAGAGGTGCACAAGATGTCAGACAAGAATACAGGGTGACTCCTAAAGAGGTGCAGAAGATGTCAGACAAGAATACAGGGTGACTCCGAAAGAGGTGTACAAGATGTCAGACAAGAATACAGGGTGACCCCTAAAGAGGTGCACAGATTGTCAGATAAGAATACAGGGTGACCCCTAAAGAGGTGCACAAGATGTCAGACAAGAATACAGGGTGACCCCTAAAGAGGTGCACAAGATGTCAGACAAGAATACAGGGTGACCCCTAAAGAGGTGCACAAGATGTCAGACAAGAATACAGGGTGACCCCTAAAGAGGTGCACAAGATGCCAGATAACAATACAGGGTGACTCCTAAAGAGGTGCACAAGATGTCAGACAAGAATACAGGGTGACCCCTAAAGAGGTGCACAAGATGCCAGATAAGAATACAGGGTGACCCCTAAAGGGGTGCACAAGATGTCAGACAAGAATACAGGGTGACTCCTAAAGAGGTGTACAAGATGTCAGATAAGAATACAGGGTGCCTCCTAATGAGGTGTACAAGATGTCAGATAAGAATACAGGGTGCCTCCTAAAGAGGTGCAAAAGATGTCACAAGAATACAGGGTGACTCCTAAAGAAATATACAAGATGCCAGACAAGAATAGAGGGTGACTCCTAAAGAGGTGTACAAGATGTCACAAGGATACAGGGTGACTTCTAAAGAGATATACAAGATGCCAGATAAGAATACAGGGTGACTCCTAAAGAGGTGCACAAGATGCCAGATAAGAATACAGGGTGACTCCTAAAGAGGTGCACAAGATGCCAGATAAGAATACAGGGTGACACCTAAAGAGGTGCACAAGATGTCAGACAAGAATACAGGGTGACCCCTAAAGAGGTGTACAAGATGACAGACAAGAATACAGGGTGCCTCCTAAAGAGGTGTACAAGATGTCAGATAAGAATACAGGGTGCCTCCTAAAGAGGTGCAAAATATGTCACAAGAATACAGGGTGACTCCTAAAGAAATATACAAGATGCCAGACAAGAATACAGGGTGACTCCTAAAGAGGTGTACAAGATGTCACAAGGATACAGGGTGACTTCTAATGAGATATACAAGATGCCAGATAAGAATACAGGGTGACTCCTAAAGGGGTGCACAAGATGCCAGATAAGAATACAGGGTGACTCCTAAAGAGGTGCACAAGATGCCAGATAAGAATACAGGGTGACTCCTAAAGAGGTGCACAAGATGTCAGACAAGAATACAGGGTGACTCCTACAGAGGTGCACAAGATGTCAGATAAGAATACAGGGTGACCCCTAAAGAGGTGCACAAGATGCCAGACAAGAATACAGGGTGACCCCTAAAGAGGTGCACAAGATGTCAGACAAGAATACAGGGTGACCCCTAAAGTGGTGCACAAGATGCCAGATAAGAATACAGGGTGACTCCTAAAGAGGTGCACAAGATGTCAGACAAGAATACAGGGTGACTCTTAAAGGGGTGCACAAGATGTCAGACAAGAATACAGGGTGACCCCTAAAGAGGTGCACAAGATGCCAGACAAGAATACAGGGTGACTCCTAAAGAGGTGCACAAGATGTCAGAAAAGAATACAGGGTGACTCCTAAAGAGGTGTACAAGATGGCAGACAAGAATACAGGGTGACTCCTAAAGAGGTGCACAAGATGTCAGACAAGAATACAGGGTGACTCCTAAAGAGGTGCACAAGATGCCAGATAAGAATACAGGGTGACCCCTAAAGAGGTGCACAAGATGCCAGATAAGAATACAGGGTGACTCCTAAAGAGGTGCACAAGATGCCAGATAAGAATACAGGGTGACCCCTAAAGGGGTGCACAAGATGCCAGATAAGAATACAGGGTGACTCCTAAAGAGGTGCACAAGATGCCAGATAAGAATACAGGGTGACTCCTAAAGAGGTGCACAAGATGTCAGATAAGAATACAGGGTGCCTCCTAAAGATGTGTACAAGATGTCAGACAAGAATACAGGGTGACTCCTAAAGAGGTGCAAAAGATGTCAGACAAGAATACAGGGTGACTCCTAAAGAGGTGCACAAGATGCCAGATAACAATACAGGGTGAATCCTAAAGGGGTGCACAAGATGTCAGACAAGAATACAGGGTGACCCCTAAAGAGGTGCACAAGATGTCCGATAAGAATACAGGGTGACCCCTAAAGAGGTGCACAAGATGTCAGACAAGAATACAGGGTGACTCCTAAAGAGGTGTACAAGATGTCAGATAAGAATACAGGGTGCCTCCTAAAGAGGTGTACAAGATGTCAGATAAGAATACAGGGTGCCTCCTAAAGAGGTGCAAAAGATGTCACAAGAATACAGGGTGACTCCTAAAGAAATATACAAGATGCCAGACAAGAATACAGGGTGACTCCTAAAGAGGTGTACAAGATTTCACAAGGATACAGGGTGACTTCTAAAGAGATATACAAGAAGCCAGATAAGAATACAGGGTGACTCCTAAAGGGGTGCACAAGATGCCAGATAAGAATACAGGGTGACTCCTAAAGAGGTGCACAAGATGCCAGATAAGAATACAGGGTGACTCCTAAAGCGGTGCACAAGATGTCAGACAAGAATACAGGGTGACTCCTACAGAGGTGCACAAGATGTCAGATAAGAATACAGGGTGACCCCTAAAGAGGTGCACAAGATGCCAGACAAGAATACAGGGTGACCCCTAAAGAGGTGCACAAGATGTCAGACAAGAATACAGGGTGACCCCTAAAGTGGTGCACAAGATGCCAGATAAGAATACAGGGTGACTCCTAAAGAGGTGCACAAGATGTCAGACAAGAATACAGGGTGACTCTTAAAGGGGTGCACAAGATGTCAGACAAGAATACAGGGTGACCCCTAAAGAGGTGCACAAGATGCCAGACAAGAATACAGGGTGACTCCTAAAGAGGTGCACAAGATGTCAGACAAGAATACAGGGCGATCCCTAAAGAGGTGCACAAGATGCCAGACAAGAATACAGGGTGACTCCTAAAGAGGTGCACAAGATGTCAGACAAGAATACAGGGTGACCCCTAAAGAGGTGCACAAGATGCCAGACAAGAATACAGGGTGACCCCTAAAGAGGTGCACAAGATGTTAGACAAGAATACATGGTGACTCCTAAAGAGGTGTACAAGATGTCAGACAAGAATACAGGGTGACCCCTAAAGAGGTGCACAAGATTTTAGACAAGAATACAGGGTGACTCCTAAAGGGGTGTACACGATGTCAGATAAGAATACAGGGTGACTCCTAAAGAGGTGCACAAGATGCCAGACAAGAATACAGGGTGACCCCTAAAGAGGTGCACAAGATGTCAGACAAGAATACAGGGTGACTCCTAAAGAGGTGCACAAGATGTCAGATAAGAATACAGGGTGACTCCTAAAGAGGTGTACAAGATGTCAGACAAGAATTCAGGGTGACCCCTAAAGAGGTGCACAAGATGCCAGATAACAATACATGGTGACTCCTAAAGAGGTGCACAAGATGCCAGATAACAATACAGGGTGACTCCTAAAGAGGTGCACAAGATGTCAGATAAGAATACAGGGTGACCCCTGAAGAGGTGCACAAGATGCCAGATAACAATACAGGGTGACTCCTAAAGAGGTGCACAAGATGTCCGACAAGAATACAGGGTGATCCCTAAAGAGGTGCACAAGATGCCAGACAAGAATACAGGGTGACTCCTAAAGAGGTGCACAAGATGCCAGACAAGAATACAGGGTGACTCCTAAAGAGGTGCACAAGATGCCAGACAAGAATACAGGGTGACCCCTAAAGAGGTGCACAAGATGCCAGACAAGAATATAGGGTGACCCCTAAAGAGGTGCACAAGATGCCAGACAAGAATAAAGGGTGACTCCTAAAGGGGTGCACAAGATGTCAGACAAGAATACAGGGTGACCCCTAAGAGGTGCACAAGATGTCAGACAAGAATACAGGGTGACCCCTAAAGAGGTGCACAAGATGCCAGACAAGAATACAGGGTGACCCCTAAAGAGGTGCATAAGCTGTCAGACAAGAATACAGGGTGACCCCTAAAGAGGTGCATAAGATGTCAGACAAGAATACAGGGTGACTCCTAAAGAGGTGCATAAGATGTCAGACAAGAATACAGGGTGACCCCTAAAGAGGTGCATAAGATGTCAGACAAGAATTCAGGGTGACTCCTAAAGAGGTGCACAAGATGTCAGATAAGAATACAGGGTGACCCCTAAAGTGGTGCACATGATGTCAGACAAGAATACTGGGTGACCCCTTAAGAGGTGCACAAGATGCCAGATAACAATACAGGGTGACTCCTAAAGGGGTGCACAAGATGTCAGACAAGAATACAGGGTGACCCCTAAAGAGGTGCATAAGATGTCAGACAAGAATACAGGGTGACTCCTGAAGAGGTGTACAAGATGCCAGACAAGAATACAGGGTGACTCCTAAAGAGGTGTACAAGATGTCAGATAAGAATACAGGTGACCCCTAAAGAGGTGCACAAGATGTCAGATAAGAATACAGGGTGACTCCTAAAGAGGTGCACAAGATGTCAGATAAGAATACAGGGTGATCCCTAAAGGGGTGCACAAGATGTCAGACAAGAATACTGGGTGACTCCTAAAGAGGTGTACAAGATGTCAGACAAGAATACAGGGTAACTCCTAAAGGGGTGTACACGATGTCAGATAAGAATACAGGGTGACTCCTAAAGAGGTGCACAAGATGCCAGATAACAATACAGGGTGACTCCTAAAGAGGTGCACAAGATGTCAGACAAGAATACAGGGTGACTCCTAAAGAGGTGCAAAAGATGTCAGATAAGAATACAGGGTGACTCCTAATGAGGTGCAGAAGATGTCAGACAAGAATACAGGGTGACTCCTAAAGAGGTGCACAAGATGTCAGATAAGAATACAGGGTGACTCCTAAAGAGGTGCACAAGATGTCAGACAAGAATACAGGGTGACTCCTAAAGAGGTGCACAAGATGTCAGACAAGAATACAGGGTGACTCCTAAAGAGGTGCACAAGATGTCAGATAAGAATACAGGGTGACCCCTAAAGAGGTGCACAAGATGTCAGACAAGAATACAGGGTGACTCCTAAAGAGGTGCACAAGATGTCAGACAAGAATACAGGGTGATCCCTAAAGAGGTGCACAAGATGTCAGATAAGAATACAGGGTGACTCCTAAAGAGGTGCACAAGATGTCAGACAAGAATACAGGGTGATCCCTAAAGAGGTGCACAGGATGTCAGACAAGAATACAGGGTGACTCCTAAAGAGGTGCACAAGAAGTCAGATAAGAATACAGGGTGACTCCTAAAGAGGTGCACAAGATGTCAGATAAGAATACAGGGTGACTCCTAAAGAGGTGCACAAGATGTCAGACAAGAATACAGGGTGTCTCCTAAGGAGGTGCACAAGATGTCAGATAAGAATACAGGGTGATCCCTAAAGAGGTGCACAAGATGTCAGACAAGAATACAGGGTGACTCCTAAAGAGGTATACAAGATGCCAGATAAGAATACAGGGTGACTCCTAAAGAGGTGCACAAGATGTCAGACAAGAATACAGGGTGACTCCTAAAGTGGTGCACAAGATGTCAGACAAGAATACAGGGTGACTCCTAAAGAGGTGTACAAGATGTCAGACAAGAATACAGGGTGACTCCTAAAGAGGTGTACAAGATGTCAGACAAGAATACAGGGTGACCCCTAAAGAGGTGCACAAGATGTCAGATAAGAATACAGGGTGCCTCCTAGAGAGGTGCACAAGATGTCAGACAAGAATACAGGGTGACTCCTAAAGAGGTGCACAAGATGTCAGATAAGAATACAGGGTGACTCCTAAAGAGGTGTACAAGAAGTCAGACAAGAATACAGGGTGACTCCTAAAGAGGTGCACAAGATGTCAGACAAGAATACAGGGTGACTCCTAAAGAGGTGCAGAAGATGTCAGACAAGAATACAGGGTGACTCCGAAAGAGGTGTACAAGATGTCAGACAAGAATACAGGGTGACCCCTAAAGAGGTGCACAGATTGTCAGATAAGAATACAGGGTGACCCCTAAAGAGGTGCACAAGATGTCAGACAAGAATACAGGGTGACCCCTAAAGAGGTGCACAAGATGTCAGACAAGAATACAGGGTGACCCCTAAAGAGGTGCACAAGATGTCAGACAAGAATACAGGGTGACCCCTAAAGAGGTGCACAAGATGCCAGATAACAATACAGGGTGACTCCTAAAGAGGTGCACAAGATGTCAGACAAGAATACAGGGTGACCCCTAAAGAGGTGCACAAGATGCCAGATAAGAATACAGGGTGACCCCTAAAGGGGTGCACAAGATGTCAGACAAGAATACAGGGTGACTCCTAAAGAGGTGTACAAGATGTCAGATAAGAATACAGGGTGCCTCCTAATGAGGTGTACAAGATGTCAGATAAGAATACAGGGTGCCTCCTAAAGAGGTGCAAAAGATGTCACAAGAATACAGGGTGACTCCTAAAGAAATATACAAGATGCCAGACAAGAATAGAGGGTGACTCCTAAAGAGGTGTACAAGATGTCACAAGGATACAGGGTGACTTCTAAAGAGATATACAAGATGCCAGATAAGAATACAGGGTGACTCCTAAAGAGGTGCACAAGATGCCAGATAAGAATACAGGGTGACTCCTAAAGAGGTGCACAAGAAGTCAGATAAGAATACAGGGTGACTCCTAAAGAGGTGCACAAGATGTCAGATAAGAATACAGGGTGACTCCTAAAGAGGTGCACAAGATGTCAGACAAGAATACAGGGTGTCTCCTAAGGAGGTGCACAAGATGTCAGATAAGAATACAGGGTGATCCCTAAAGAGGTGCACAAGATGTCAGACAAGAATACAGGGTGACTCCTAAAGAGGTATACAAGATGCCAGATAAGAATACAGGGTGACTCCTAAAGAGGTGCACAAGATGTCAGACAAGAATACAGGGTGACTCCTAAAGTGGTGCACAAGATGTCAGACAAGAATACAGGGTGACTCCTAAAGAGGTGTACAAGATGTCAGACAAGAATACAGGGTGACTCCTAAAGAGGTGTACAAGATGTCAGACAAGAATACAGGGTGACCCCTAAAGAGGTGCACAAGATGTCAGATAAGAATACAGGGTGCCTCCTAGAGAGGTGCACAAGATGTCTGACAAGAATACAGGGTGACTCCTAAAGAGGTGCACAAGATGTCAGATAAGAATACAGGGTGACTCCTAAAGAGGTGTACAAGATGTCAGACAAGAATACAGGGTGACTCCTAAAGAGGTGCACAAGATGTCAGACAAGAATACAGGGTGACTCCTAAAGAGGTGCAGAAGATGTCAGACAAGAATACAGGGTGACTCCGAAAGAGGTGTACAAGATGTCAGACAAGAATACAGGGTGACCCCTAAAGAGGTGCACAGATTGTCAGATAAGAATACAGGGTGACCCCTAAAGAGGTGCACAAGATGTCAGACAAGAATACAGGGTGACCCCTAAAGAGGTGCACAAGATGTCAGACAAGAATACAGGGTGACCCCTAAAGACGTGCACAAGATGTCAGACAAGAATACAGGGTGACTCCTAAAGCGGTGTACAAGATGTCAGACAAGAATACAGGGTGACTCCTAAAGAGAGATGTCAGACAAGAATACAGGGTGACTCCTAAAGAGGTGCACAAGATGCCAGATAAGAATACAGGGTGACTCCTAAAGAGGTGCACAAGATGTCAGACAAGAATACAGGGTGACCCCTAAAGAGTTGCACAAGATGTCAGGCAAGAATACAGGGTGACTAGTAAAGAGGTGTACAAGATGTCAGACAAGAATACAGGGTGACTCCTAAAGAGGTGTACAAGATGTCAGACAAGAATAAAGGGTGACTCCTAAAGAGGTGCACAAGATGTCAGACAAGAATACAGGGTGACTCCTAAAGAGGTGCACAAGATGCCAGATAAGAATACAGGGTGACCCCTAAAGAGGTGCACAAGATGCCAGATAAGAATACAGGGTGACTCCTAAAGAGGTGCACAAGATGCCAGATAAGAATACAGGGTGACCCCTAAAGGGGTGCACGAGATGCCAGATAAGAATACAGGGTGACTCCTAAAGAGGTGCACAAGATGCCAGATAAGAATACAGGGTGACTCCTAAAGAGGTGCACAAGATGTCAGATAAGAATACAGGGTGCCTCCTAAAGAGGTGTACAAGATGTCAGACAAGAATACAGGGTGACTCCTAAAGAGGTGCAAAAGATGTCAGACAAGAATACAGGGTGACTCCTAAAGAGGTGCACAAGATGCCAGATAACAATACAGGGTGACTCCTAAAGGGGTGCACAAGATGTCAGACAAGAATACAGGGTGACCCCTAAAGAGGTGCACAAGATGTCAGATAAGAATACAGGGTGACCCCTAAAGAGGTGCACAAGATGTCAGACAAGAATACAGGGTGACTCCTAAAGAGGTGTACAAGATGTCAGATAAGAATACAGGGTGCCTCCTAAAGAGGTGTACAAGATGTCAGATAAGAATACAGGGTGCCTCCTAAAGAGGTGCAAAATATGTCACAAGAATACAGGGTGACTCCTAAAGAAATATACAAGATGCCAGACAAGAATACAGGGTGACTCCTAAAGAGGTGTACAAGATGTCACAAGGATACAGGGTGACTTCTAAAGAGATATACAAGATGCCAGATAAGAATACAGGGTGACTCCTAAAGGGGTGCACAAGATGCCAGATAAGAATACAGGGTGACTCCTAAAGAGGTGCACAAGATGCCAGATAAGAATACAGGGTGACTCCTAAAGAGGTGCACAAGATGTCAGACAAGAATACAGGGTGATTCCTACAGAGGTGCACAAGATGTCAGATAAGAATACAGGGTGACCCCTAAAGAGGTGCACAAGATGCCAGACAAGAATACAGGGTGACCCCTAAAGAGGTGCACAAGATGTCAGACAAGAATACAGGGTGACCCCTAAAGTGGTGCACAAGATGCCAGATAAGAATACAGGGTGACTCCTAAAGAGGTGCACAAGATGTCAGACAAGAATACAGGGTGACTCTTAAAGGGGTGCACAAGATGTCAGACAAGAATACAGGGTGACCCCTAAAGAGGTGCACAAGATGCCAGACAAGAATACAGGGTGACTCCTAAAGAGGTGCACAAGATGTCAGACAAGAATACAGGGTGACTCCTAAAGAGGTGTACAAGATGGCAGACAAGAATACAGGGTGACTCCTAAAGAGGTGCACAAGATGTCAGACAAGAATACAGGGTGACTCCTAAAGAGGTGCACAAGATGCCAGATAAGAATACAGGGTGACCCCTAAAGAGGTGCACAAGATGCCAGATAAGAATACAGGGTGACTCCTAAAGAGGTGCACAAGATGCCAGATAAGAATACAGGGTGACCCCTAAAGGGGTGCACAAGATGCCAGATAAGAATACAGGGTGACTCCTAAAGAGGTGCACAAGATGCCAGATAAGAATACAGGGTGACTCCTAAAGAGGTGCACAAGATGTCAGATAAGAATACAGGGTGCCTCCTAAAGATGTGTACAAGATGTCAGACAAGAATACAGGGTGACTCCTAAAGAGGTGCAAAAGATGTCAGACAAGAATACAGGGTGACTCCTAAAGAGGTGCACAAGATGCCAGATAACAATACAGGGTGAATCCTAAAGGGGTGCACAAGATGTCAGACAAGAATACAGGGTGACCCCTAAAGAGGTGCACAAGATGTCAGATAAGAATACAGGGTGACCCCTAAAGAGGTGCACAAGATGTCAGACAAGAATACAGGGTGACTCCTAAAGAGGTGTACAAGATGTCAGATAAGAATACAGGGTGCCTCCTAAAGAGGTGTACAAGATGTCAGATAAGAATACAGGGTGCCTCCTAAAGAGGTGCAAAAGATGTCACAAGAATACAGGGTGACTCCTAAAGAAATATACAAGATGCCAGACAAGAATACAGGGTGACTCCTAAAGAGGTGTACAAGATGTCACAAGGATACAGGGTGACTTCTAAAGAGATATACAAGAAGCCAGATAAGAATACAGGGTGACTCCTAAAGGGGTGCACAAGATGCCAGATAAGAATACAGGGTGACTCCTAAAGAGGTGCACAAGATGCCAGATAAGAATACAGGGTGACTCCTAAAGCGGTGCACAAGATGTCAGACAAGAATACAGGGTGACTCCTACAGAGGTGCACAAGATGTCAGATAAGAATACAGGGTGACCCCTAAAGAGGTGCACAAGATGCCAGACAAGAATACAGGGTGACCCCTAAAGAGGTGCACAAGATGTCAGACAAGAATACAGGGTGACCCCTAAAGTGGTGCACAAGATGCCAGATAAGAATACAGGGTGACTCCTAAAGAGGTGCACGAGATGTCAGACAAGAATACAGGGTGACTCTTAAAGGGGTGCACAAGATGTCAGACAAGAATACAGGGTGACCCCTAAAGAGGTGCACAAGATGCCAGACAAGAATACAGGGTGACTCCTAAAGAGGTGCACAAGATGTCAGACAAGAATACAGGGCGATCCCTAAAGAGGTGCACAAGATGCCAGACAAGAATACAGGGTGACTCCTAAAGAGGTGCACAAGATGTCAGACAAGAATACAGGGTGACCCCTAAAGAGGTGCACAAGATGCCAGACAAGAATACAGGGTGACCCCTAAAGAGGTGCACAAGATGTTAGACAAGAATACATGGTGACTCCTAAAGAGGTGTACAAGATGTCAGACAAGAATACAGGGTGACCCCTAAAGAGGTGCACAAGATTTTAGACAAGAATACAGGGTGACTCCTAAAGGGGTGTACACGATGTCAGATAAGAATACAGGGTGACTCCTAAAGAGGTGCACAAGATGCCAGACAAGAATACAGGGTGACCCCTAAAGAGGTGCACAAGATGTCAGACAAGAATACAGGGTGACTCCTAAAGAGGTGCACAAGATGTCAGATAAGAATACAGGGTGACTCCTAAAGAGGTGTACAAGATGTCAGACAAGAATTCAGGGTGACCCCTAAAGAGGTGCACAAGATGCCAGATAACAATACATGGTGACTCCTAAAGAGGTGCACAAGATGCCAGATAACAATACAGGGTGACTCCTAAAGAGGTGCACAAGATGTCAGATAAGAATACAGGGTGACCCCTGAAGAGGTGCACAAGATGCCAGATAACAATACAGGGTGACTCCTAAAGAGGTGCACAAGATGTCCGACAAGAATACAGGGTGATCCCTAAAGAGGTGCACAAGATGCCAGACAAGAATACAGGGTGACTCCTGAAGAGGTGCACAAGATGCCAGACAAGAATACAGGGTGACTCCTAAAGAGGTGCACAAGATGCCAGACAAGAATACAGGGTGACCCCTAAAGAGGTGCACAAGATGCCAGACAAGAATATAGGGTGACCCCTAAAGAGGTGCACAAGATGCCAGACAAGAATAAAGGGTGACTCCTAAAGGGGTGCACAAGATGTCAGACAAGAATACAGGGTGACCCCTAAGAGGTGCACAAGATGTCAGACAAGAATACAGGGTGACCCCTAAAGAGGTGCACAAGATGCCAGACAAGAATACAGGGTGACCCCTAAAGGGGTGCATAAGCTGTCAGACAAGAATACAGGGTGACCCCTAAAGAGGTGCATAAGATGTCAGACAAGAATACAGGGTGACTCCTAAAGAGGTGCATAAGATGTCAGACAAGAATACAGGGTGACCCCTAAAGAGGTGCATAAGATGTCAGACAAGAATTCAGGGTGACTCCTAAAGAGGTGCACAAGATGTCAGATAAGAATACAGGGTGACCCCTAAAGTGGTGCACATGATGTCAGACAAGAATACTGGGTGACCCCTTAAGAGGTGCACAAGATGCCAGATAACAATACAGGGTGACTCCTAAAGGGGTGCACAAGATGTCAGACAAGAATACAGGGTGACCCCTAAAGAGGTGCATAAGATGTCAGACAAGAATACAGGGTGACTCCTAAAGAGGTGTACAAGATGCCAGACAAGAATACAGGGTGACTCCTAAAGAGGTGTACAAGATGTCAGATAAGAATACAGGTGACCCCTAAAGAGGTGCACAAGATGTCAGATAAGAATACAGGGTGACTCCTAAAGAGGTGCACAAGATGTCAGATAAGAATACAGGGTGATCCCTAAAGGGGTGCACAAGATGTCAGACAAGAATACTGGGTGACTCCTAAAGAGGTGTACAAGATGTCAGACAAGAATACAGGGTAACTCCTAAAGGGGTGTACACGATGTCAGATAAGAATACAGGGTGACTCCTAAAGAGGTGCACAAGATGCCAGATAACAATACAGGGTGACTCCTAAAGAGGTGCACAAGATGTCAGACAAGAATACAGGGTGACTCCTAAAGAGGTGCAAAAGATGTCAGATAAGAATACAGGGTGACTCCTAATGAGGTGCAGAAGATGTCAGACAAGAATACAGGGTGACTCCTAAAGAGGTGCACAAGAAGTCAGATAAGAATACAGGGTGACTCCTAAAGAGGTGTACAAGATGTCAGACAAGAATACAGGGTGACTCCTAAAGAGGTGCACAAGATGTCAGACAAGAATACAGGGTGACTCCTAAAGAGGTGCACAAGATGTCAGATAAGAATACAGGGTGACCCCTAAAGAGGTGCACAAGATGTCAGACAAGAATACAGGGTGACTCCTAAAGAGGTGCACAAGATGTCAGACAAGAATACAGGGTGATCCCTAAAGAGGTGCACAAGATGTCAGATAAGAATACAGGGTGACTCCTAAAGAGGTGCACAAGATGTCAGACAAGAATACAGGGTGATCCCTAAAGAGGTGCACAGGATGTCAGACAAGAATACAGGGTGACTCCTAAAGAGGTGCACAAGAAGTCAGATAAGAATACAGGGTGACTCCTAAAGAGGTGCACAAGATGTCAGATAAGAATACAGGGTGACTCCTAAAGAGGTGCACAAGATGTCAGACAAGAATACAGGGTGTCTCCTAAGGAGGTGCACAAGATGTCAGATAAGAATACAGGGTGATCCCTAAAGAGGTGCACAAGATGTCAGACAAGAATACAGGGTGACTCCTAAAGAGGTATACAAGATGCCAGATAAGAATACAGGGTGACTCCTAAAGAGGTGCACAAGATGTCAGACAAGAATACAGGGTGACTCCTAAAGTGGTGCACAAGATGTCAGACAAGAATACAGGGTGACTCCTAAAGAGGTGTACAAGATGTCAGACAAGAATACAGGGTGACTCCTAAAGAGGTGTACAAGATGTCAGACAAGAATACAGGGTGACCCCTAAAGAGGTGCACAAGATGTCAGATAAGAATACAGGGTGCCTCCTAGAGAGGTGCACAAGATGTCTGACAAGAATACAGGGTGACTCCTAAAGAGGTGCACAAGATGTCAGATAAGAATACAGGGTGACTCCTAAAGAGGTGTACAAGAAGTCAGACAAGAATACAGGGTGACTCCTAAAGAGGTGCACAAGATGTCAGACAAGAATACAGGGTGACTCCTAAAGAGGTGCAGAAGATGTCAGACAAGAATACAGGGTGACTCCGAAAGAGGTGTACAAGATGTCAGACAAGAATACAGGGTGACCCCTAAAGAGGTGCACAGATTGTCAGATAAGAATACAGGGTGACCCCTAAAGAGGTGCACAAGATGTCAGACAAGAATACAGGGTGACCCCTAAAGAGGTGCACAAGATGTCAGACAAGAATACAGGGTGACCCCTAAAGAGGTGCACAAGATGTCAGACAAGAATACAGGGTGACCCCTAAAGAGGTGCACAAGATGCCAGATAACAATACAGGGTGACTCCTAAAGAGGTGCACAAGATGTCAGACAAGAATACAGGGTGACCCCTAAAGAGGTGCACAAGATGCCAGATAAGAATACAGGGTGACCCCTAAAGGGGTGCACAAGATGTCAGACAAGAATACAGGGTGACTCCTAAAGAGGTGTACAAGATGTCAGATAAGAATACAGGGTGCCTCCTAATGAGGTGTACAAGATGTCAGATAAGAATACAGGGTGCCTCCTAAAGAGGTGCAAAAGATGTCACAAGAATACAGGGTGACTCCTAAAGAAATATACAAGATGCCAGACAAGAATAGAGGGTGACTCCTAAAGAGGTGTACAAGATGTCACAAGGATACAGGGTGACTTCTAAAGAGATATACAAGATGCCAGATAAGAATACAGGGTGACTCCTAAAGAGGTGCACAAGATGCCAGATAAGAATACAGGGTGACTCCTAAAGAGGTGCACAAGATGCCAGATAAGAATACAGGGTGACACCTAAAGAGGTGCACAAGATGTCAGACAAGAATACAGGGTGACCCCTAAAGGGGTGTACAAGATGACAGACAAGAATACAGGGTGCCTCCTAAAGAGGTGTACAAGATGTCAGATAAGAATACAGGGTGCCTCCTAAAGAGGTGCAAAATATGTCACAAGAATACAGGGTGACTCCTAAAGAAATATACAAGATGCCAGACAAGAATACAGGGTGACTCCTAAAGAGGTGTACAAGATGTCACAAGGATACAGGGTGACTTCTAATGAGATATACAAGATGCCAGATAAGAATACAGGGTGACTCCTAAAGGGGTGCACAAGATGCCAGATAAGAATACAGGGTGACTCCTAAAGAGGTGCACAAGATGCCAGATAAGAATACAGGGTGACTCCTAAAGAGGTGCACAAGATGTCAGACAAGAATACAGGGTGACTCCTACAGAGGTGCACAAGATGTCAGATAAGAATACAGGGTGACCCCTAAAGAGGTGCACAAGATGCCAGACAAGAATACAGGGTGACCCCTAAAGAGGTGCACAAGATGTCAGACAAGAATACAGGGTGACCCCTAAAGTGGTGCACAAGATGCCAGATAAGAATACAGGGTGACTCCTAAAGAGGTGCACAAGATGTCAGACAAGAATACAGGGTGACTCTTAAAGGGGTGCACAAGATGTCAGACAAGAATACAGGGTGACCCCTAAAGAAGTGCACAAGATGCCAGACAAGAATACAGGGTGACTCCTAAAGAGGTGCACAAGATGTCAGACAAGAATACAGGGTGACTCCTAAAGTGGTGTACAAGATGGCAGACAAGAATACAGGGTGACTCCTAAAGAGGTGCACAAGATGTCAGACAAGAATACAGGGTGACTCCTAAAGAGGTGCACAAGATGCCAGATAAGAATACAGGGTGACCCCTAAAGAGGTGCACAAGATGCCAGATAAGAATACAGGGTGACTCCTAAAGAGGTGCACAAGATGCCAGATAAGAATACAGGGTGACCCCTAAAGGGGTGCACAAGATGCCAGATAAGAATACAGGGTGACTCCTAAAGAGGTGCACAAGATGCCAGATAAGAATACAGGGTGACTCCTAAAGAGGTGCACAAGATGTCAGATAAGAATACAGGGTGCCTCCTAAAGATGTGTACAAGATGTCAGACAAGAATACAGGGTGACTCCTAAAGAGGTGCAAAAGATGTCAGACAAGAATACAGGGTGACTCCTAAAGAGGTGCACAAGATGCCAGATAACAATACAGGGTGAATCCTAAAGGGGTGCACAAGATGTCAGACAAGAATACAGGGTGACCCCTAAAGAGGTGCACAAGATGTCAGATAAGAATACAGGGTGACCCCTAAAGAGGTGCACAAGATGTCAGACAAGAATACAGGGTGACTCCTAAAGAGGTGTACAAGATGTCAGATAAGAATACAGGGTGCCTCCTAAAGAGGTGTACAAGATGTCAGATAAGAATACAGGGTGCCTCCTAAACAGGTGCAAAAGATGTCACAAGAATACAGGGTGACTCCTAAAGAAATATACAAGATGCCAGACAAGAATACAGGGTGACTCCTAAAGAGGTGTACAAGATGTCACAAGGATACAGGGTGACTTCTAAAGAGATATACAAGAAGCCAGATAAGAATACAGGGTGACTCCTAAAGGGGTGCACAAGATGCCAGATAAGAATACAGGGTGACTCCTAAAGAGGTGCACAAGATGCCAGATAAGAATACAGGGTGACTCCTAAAGCGGTGCACAAGATGTCAGACAAGAATACAGGGTGACTCCTACAGAGGTGCACAAGATGTCAGATAAGAATACAGGGTGACCCCTAAAGAGGTGCACAAGATGCCAGACAAGAATACAGGGTGACCCCTAAAGAGGTGCACAAGATGTCAGACAAGAATACAGGGTGACCCCTAAAGTGGTGCACAAGATGCCAGATAAGAATACAGGGTGACTCCTAAAGAGGTGCACAAGATGTCAGACAAGAATACAGGGTGACTCTTAAAGGGGTGCACAAGATGTCAGACAAGAATACAGGGTGACCCCTAAAGAGGTGCACAAGATGCCAGACAAGAATACAGGGTGACTCCTAAAGAGGTGCACAAGATGTCAGACAAGAATACAGGGCGATCCCTAAAGAGGTGCACAAGATGCCAGACAAGAATACAGGGTGACTCCTAAAGAGGTGCACAAGATGTCAGACAAGAATACAGGGTGACCCCTAAAGAGGTGCACAAGATGCCAGACAAGAATACAGGGTGACCCCTAAAGAGGTGCACAAGATGTTAGACAAGAATACATGGTGACTCCTAAAGAGGTGTACAAGATGTCAGACAAGAATACAGGGTGACCCCTAAAGAGGTGCACAAGATTTTAGACAAGAATACAGGGTGACTCCTAAAGGGGTGTACACGATGTCAGATAAGAATACAGGGTGACTCCTAAAGAGGTGCACAAGATGCCAGACAAGAATACAGGGTGACCCCTAAAGAGGTGCACAAGATGTCAGACAAGAATACAGGGTGACTCCTAAAGAGGTGCACAAGATGTCAGATAAGAATACAGGGTGACTCCTAAAGAGGTGTACAAGATGTCAGACAAGAATTCAGGGTGACCCCTAAAGAGGTGCACAAGATGCCAGATAACAATACATGGTGACTCCTAAAGAGGTGCACAAGATGCCAGATAACAATACAGGGTGACTCCTAAAGAGGTGCACAAGATGTCAGATAAGAATACAGGGTGACCCCTGAAGAGGTGCACAAGATGCCAGATAACAATACAGGGTGACTCCTAAAGAGGTGCACAAGATGTCCGACAAGAATACAGGGTGATCCCTAAAGAGGTGCACAAGATGCCAGACAAGAATACAGGGTGACTCCTAAAGAGGTGCACAAGATGCCAGACAAGAATACAGGGTGACTCCTAAAGAGGTGCACAAGATGCCAGACAAGAATACAGGGTGACCCCTAAAGAGGTGCACAAGATGCCAGACAAGAATATAGGGTGACCCTTAAAGAGGTGCACAAGATGCCAGACAAGAATAAAGGGTGACTCCTAAAGGGGTGCACAAGATGTCAGACAAGAATACAGGGTGACCCCTAAGAGGTGCACAAGATGTCAGACAAGAATACAGGGTGACCCCTAAAGAGGTGCACAAGATGCCAGACAAGAATACAGGGTGACCCCTAAAGAGGTGCATAAGCTGTCAGACAAGAATACAGGGTGACCCCTAAAGAGGTGCATAAGATGTCAGACAAGAATACAGGGTGACTCCTAAAGAGGTGCATAAGATGTCAGACAAGAATACAGGGTGACCCCTAAAGAGGTGCATAAGATGTCAGACAAGAATTCAGGGTGACTCCTAAAGAGGTGCACAAGATGTCAGATAAGAATACAGGGTGACCCCTAAAGTGGTGCACATGATGTCAGACAAGAATACAGGGTGACTCCTAAAGAGGTGCACAAGATGTCAGATAAGAATACAGGGTGACTCCTAAAGAGGTGCAAAAGATGTCAGACAAGAATACAGGGTGACTCCTAAAGAGGTGCACAAGATGCCAGATAAGAATACAGGGTGACTCCTAAAGAGGTGCACAAGATGTCAGACAAGAATACAGGGTGACCCCTAAAGAGGTGCACAAGATGACAGACAAGAATACAGGGTGACTCCTAAAGAGGTGTACAAGATGTCAGACAAGAATACAGGGTGACTCCTAAAGGGGTGCACAAGATGTCAGACAAGAATACAGGGTGACCCCTAAGAGGTGCACAAGATGTCAGACAAGAATACAGGGTGACCCCTAAAGAGGTGCACAAGATGCCAGACAAGAATACAGGGTGACCCCTAAAGAGGTGCATAAGCTGTCAGACAAGAATACAGGGTGACCCCTAAAGAGGTGCATAAGATGTCAGACAAGAATACAGGGTGACTCCTAAAGAGGTGCATAAAATGTCAGACAAGAATACAGGGTGACCCCTAAAGAGGTGCATAAGATGTCAGACAAGAATTCAGGGTGACTCCTAAAGAGGTGCACAAGATGTCAGATAAGAATACAGGGTGACCCCTAAAGTGGTGCACATGATGTCAGACAAGAATACTGGGTGACCCCTTAAGAGGTGCACAAGATGCCAGATAACAATACAGGGTGACTCCTAAAGGGGTGCACAAGATGTCAGACAAGAATACAGGGTGACCCCTAAAGAGGTGCATAAGATGTCAGACAAGAATACAGGGTGACTCCTAAAGAGGTGTACAAGATGCCAGACAAGAATACAGGGTGACTCCTAAAGAGGTGTACAAGATGTCAGATAAGAATACAGGTGACCCCTAAAGAGGTGCACAAGATGTCAGATAAGAATACAGGGTGACTCCTAAAGAGGTGCACAAGATGTCAGATAAGAATACAGGGTGATCCCTAAAGGGGTGCACAAGATGTCAGACAAGAATACTGGGTGACTCCTAAAGAGGTGTACAAGATGTCAGACAAGAATACAGGGTAACTCCTAAAGGGGTGTACACGATGTCAGATAAGAATACAGGGTGACTCCTAAAGAGGTGCACAAGATGCCAGATAACAATACAGGGTGACTCCTAAAGAGGTGCACAAGATGTCAGACAAGAATACAGGGTGACTCCTAAAGAGGTGCAAAAGATGTCAGATAAGAATACAGGGTGACTCCTAATGAGGTGCAGAAGATGTCAGACAAGAATACAGGGTGACTCCTAAAGAGGTGCACAAGATGTCAGATAAGAATACAGGGTGACTCCTAAAGAGGTGTACAAGATGTCAGACAAGAATACAGGGTGACTCCTAAAGAGGTGCACAAGATGTCAGACAAGAATACAGGGTGACTCCTAAAGAGGTGCACAAGATGTCAGATAAGAATACAGGGTGACCCCTAAAGAGGTGCACAAGATGTCAGACAAGAATACAGGGTGACTCCTAAAGAGGTGCACAAGATGTCAGACAAGAATACAGGGTGATCCCTAAAGAGGTGCACAAGATGTCAGATAAGAATACAGGGTGACTCCTAAAGAGGTGCACAAGATGTCAGACAAGAATACAGGGTGATCCCTAAAGAGGTGCACAGGATGTATGACAAGAATACAGGGTGACTCCTAAAGAGGTGCACAAGAAGTCAGATAAGAATACAGGGTGACTCCTAAAGAGGTGCACAAGATGTCAGATAAGAATACAGGGTGACTCCTAAAGAGGTGCACAAGATGTCAGACAAGAATACAGGGTGTCTCCTAAGGAGGTGCACAAGATGTCAGATAAGAATACAGGGTGATCCCTAAAGAGGTGCACAAGATGTCAGACAAGAATACAGGGTGACTCCTAAAGAGGTATACAAGATGCCAGATAAGAATACAGGGTGACTCCTAAAGAGGTGCACAAGATGTCAGACAAGAATACAGGGTGACTCCTAAAGTGGTGCACAAGATGTCAGACAAGAATACAGGGTGACTCCTAAAGAGGTGTACAAGATGTCAGACAAGAATACAGGGTGACTCCTAAAGAGGTGTACAAGATGTCAGACAAGAATACAGGGTGACCCCTAAAGAGGTGCACAAGATGTCAGATAAGAATACAGGGTGCCTCCTAGAGAGGTGCACAAGATGTCAGACAAGAATACAGGGTGACTCCTAAAGAGGTGCACAAGATGTCAGATAAGAATACAGGGTGACTCCTAAAGAGGTGTACAAGAAGTCAGACAAGAATACAGGGTGACTCCTAAAGAGGTGCACAAGATGTCAGACAAGAATACAGGGTGACTCCTAAAGAGGTGCAGAAGATGTCAGACAAGAATACAGGGTGACTCCGAAAGAGGTGTACAAGATGTCAGACAAGAATACAGGGTGACCCCTAAAGAGGTGCACAGATTGTCAGATAAGAATACAGGGTGACCCCTAAAGAGGTGCACAAGATGTCAGACAAGAATACAGGGTGACCCCTAAAGAGGTGCACAAGATGTCAGACAAGAATACAGGGTGACCCCTAAAGAGGTGCACAAGATGTCAGACAAGAATACAGGGTGACCCCTAAAGAGGTGCACAAGATGCCAGATAACAATACAGGGTGACTCCTAAAGAGGTGCACAAGATGTCAGACAAGAATACAGGGTGACCCCTAAAGAGGTGCACAAGATGCCAGATAAGAATACAGGGTGACCCCTAAAGGGGTGCACAAGATGTCAGACAAGAATACAGGGTGACTCCTAAAGAGGTGTACAAGATGTCAGATAAGAATACAGGGTGCCTCCTAATGAGGTGTACAAGATGTCAGATAAGAATACAGGGTGCCTCCTAAAGAGGTGCAAAAGATGTCACAAGAATACAGGGTGACTCCTAAAGAAATATACAAGATGCCAGACAAGAATAGAGGGTGACTCCTAAAGAGGTGTACAAGATGTCACAAGGATACAGGGTGACTTCTAAAGAGATATACAAGATGCCAGATAAGAATACAGGGTGACTCCTAAAGAGGTGCACAAGATGCCAGATAAGAATACAGGGTGACTCCTAAAGAGGTGCACAAGATGCCAGATAAGAATACAGGGTGACACCTAAAGAGGTGCACAAGATGTCAGACAAGAATACAGGGTGACCCCTAAAGAGGTGTACAAGATGACAGACAAGAATACAGGGTGCCTCCTAAAGAGGTGTACAAGATGTCAGATAAGAATACAGGGTGCCTCCTAAAGAGGTGCAAAATATGTCACAAGAATACAGGGTGACTCCTAAAGAAATATACAAGATGCCAGACAAGAATACAGGGTGACTCCTAAAGAGGTGTACAAGATGTCACAAGGATACAGGGTGACTTCTAATGAGATATACAAGATGCCAGATAAGAATACAGGGTGACTCCTAAAGGGGTGCACAAGATGCCAGATAAGAATACAGGGTGACTCCTAAAGAGGTGCACAAGATGCCAGATAAGAATACAGGGTGACTCCTAAAGAGGTGCACAAGATGTCAGACAAGAATACAGGGTGACTCCTACAGAGGTGCACAAGATGTCAGATAAGAATACAGGGTGACCCCTAAAGAGGTGCACAAGATGCCAGACAAGAATACAGGGTGACCCCTAAAGAGGTGCACAAGATGTCAGACAAGAATACAGGGTGACCCCTAAAGTGGTGCACAAGATGCCAGATAAGAATACAGGGTGACTCCTAAAGAGGTGCACAAGATGTCAGACAAGAATACAGGGTGACTCTTAAAGGGGTGCACAAGATGTCAGACAAGAATACAGGGTGACCCCTAAAGAGGTGCACAAGATGCCAGACAAGAATACAGGGTGACTCCTAAAGAGGTGCACAAGATGTCAGAAAAGAATACAGGGTGACTCCTAAAGAGGTGTACAAGATGGCAGACAAGAATACAGGGTGACTCCTAAAGAGGTGCACAAGATGTCAGACAAGAATACAGGGTGACTCCTAAAGAGGTGCACAAGATGCCAGATAAGAATACAGGGTGACCCCTAAAGAGGTGCACAAGATGCCAGATAAGAATACAGGGTGACTCCTAAAGAGGTGCACAAGATGCCAGATAAGAATACAGGGTGACCCCTAAAGGGGTGCACAAGATGCCAGATAAGAATACAGGGTGACTCCTAAAGAGGTGCACAAGATGCCAGATAAGAATACAGGGTGACTCCTAAAGAGGTGCACAAGATGTCAGATAAGAATACAGGGTGCCTCCTAAAGATGTGTACAAGATGTCAGACAAGAATACAGGGTGACTCCTAAAGAGGTGCAAAAGATGTCAGACAAGAATACAGGGTGACTCCTAAAGAGGTGCACAAGATGCCAGATAACAATACAGGGTGAATCCTAAAGGGGTGCACAAGATGTCAGACAAGAATACAGGGTGACCCCTAAAGAGGTGCACAAGATGTCCGATAAGAATACAGGGTGACCCCTAAAGAGGTGCACAAGATGTCAGACAAGAATACAGGGTGACTCCTAAAGAGGTGTACAAGATGTCAGATAAGAATACAGGGTGCCTCCTAAAGAGGTGTACAAGATGTCAGATAAGAATACAGGGTGCCTCCTAAAGAGGTGCAAAAGATGTCACAAGAATACAGGGTGACTCCTAAAGAAATATACAAGATGCCAGACAAGAATACAGGGTGACTCCTAAAGAGGTGTACAAGATTTCACAAGGATACAGGGTGACTTCTAAAGAGATATACAAGAAGCCAGATAAGAATACAGGGTGACTCCTAAAGGGGTGCACAAGATGCCAGATAAGAATACAGGGTGACTCCTAAAGAGGTGCACAAGATGCCAGATAAGAATACAGGGTGACTCCTAAAGCGGTGCACAAGATGTCAGACAAGAATACAGGGTGACTCCTACAGAGGTGCACAAGATGTCAGATAAGAATACAGGGTGACCCCTAAAGAGGTGCACAAGATGCCAGACAAGAATACAGGGTGACCCCTAAAGAGGTGCACAAGATGTCAGACAAGAATACAGGGTGACCCCTAAAGTGGTGCACAAGATGCCAGATAAGAATACAGGGTGACTCCTAAAGAGGTGCACAAGATGTCAGACAAGAATACAGGGTGACTCTTAAAGGGGTGCACAAGATGTCAGACAAGAATACAGGGTGACCCCTAAAGAGGTGCACAAGATGCCAGACAAGAATACAGGGTGACTCCTAAAGAGGTGCACAAGATGTCAGACAAGAATACAGGGCGATCCCTAAAGAGGTGCACAAGATGCCAGACAAGAATACAGGGTGACTCCTAAAGAGGTGCACAAGATGTCAGACAAGAATACAGGGTGACCCCTAAAGAGGTGCACAAGATGCCAGACAAGAATACAGGGTGACCCCTAAAGAGGTGCACAAGATGTTAGACAAGAATACATGGTGACTCCTAAAGAGGTGTACAAGATGTCAGACAAGAATACAGGGTGACCCCTAAAGAGGTGCACAAGATTTTAGACAAGAATACAGGGTGACTCCTAAAGGGGTGTACACGATGTCAGATAAGAATACAGGGTGACTCCTAAAGAGGTGCACAAGATGCCAGACAAGAATACAGGGTGACCCCTAAAGAGGTGCACAAGATGTCAGACAAGAATACAGGGTGACTCCTAAAGAGGTGCACAAGATGTCAGATAAGAATACAGGGTGACTCCTAAAGAGGTGTACAAGATGTCAGACAAGAATTCAGGGTGACCCCTAAAGAGGTGCACAAGATGCCAGATAACAATACATGGTGACTCCTAAAGAGGTGCACAAGATGCCAGATAACAATACAGGGTGACTCCTAAAGAGGTGCACAAGATGTCAGATAAGAATACAGGGTGACCCCTGAAGAGGTGCACAAGATGCCAGATAACAATACAGGGTGACTCCTAAAGAGGTGCACAAGATGTCCGACAAGAATACAGGGTGATCCCTAAAGAGGTGCACAAGATGCCAGACAAGAATACAGGGTGACTCCTAAAGAGGTGCACAAGATGCCAGACAAGAATACAGGGTGACTCCTAAAGAGGTGCACAAGATGCCAGACAAGAATACAGGGTGACCCCTAAAGAGGTGCACAAGATGCCAGACAAGAATATAGGGTGACCCCTAAAGAGGTGCACAAGATGCCAGACAAGAATAAAGGGTGACTCCTAAAGGGGTGCACAAGATGTCAGACAAGAATACAGGGTGACCCCTAAGAGGTGCACAAGATGTCAGACAAGAATACAGGGTGACCCCTAAAGAGGTGCACAAGATGCCAGACAAGAATACAGGGTGACCCCTAAAGAGGTGCATAAGCTGTCAGACAAGAATACAGGGTGACCCCTAAAGAGGTGCATAAGATGTCAGACAAGAATACAGGGTGACTCCTAAAGAGGTGCATAAGATGTCAGACAAGAATACAGGGTGACCCCTAAAGAGGTGCATAAGATGTCAGACAAGAATTCAGGGTGACTCCTAAAGAGGTGCACAAGATGTCAGATAAGAATACAGGGTGACCCCTAAAGTGGTGCACATGATGTCAGACAAGAATACTGGGTGACCCCTTAAGAGGTGCACAAGATGCCAGATAACAATACAGGGTGACTCCTAAAGGGGTGCACAAGATGTCAGACAAGAATACAGGGTGACCCCTAAAGAGGTGCATAAGATGTCAGACAAGAATACAGGGTGACTCCTAAAGAGGTGTACAAGATGCCAGACAAGAATACAGGGTGACTCCTAAAGAGGTGTACAAGATGTCAGATAAGAATACAGGTGACCCCTAAAGAGGTGCACAAGATGTCAGATAAGAATACAGGGTGACTCCTAAAGAGGTGCACAAGATGTCAGATAAGAATACAGGGTGATCCCTAAAGGGGTGCACAAGATGTCAGACAAGAATACTGGGTGACTCCTAAAGAGGTGTACAAGATGTCAGACAAGAATACAGGGTAACTCCTAAAGGGGTGTACACGATGTCAGATAAGAATACAGGGTGACTCCTAAAGAGGTGCACAAGATGCCAGATAACAATACAGGGTGACTCCTAAAGAGGTGCACAAGATGTCAGACAAGAATACAGGGTGACTCCTAAAGAGGTGCAAAAGATGTCAGATAAGAATACAGGGTGACTCCTAATGAGGTGCAGAAGATGTCAGACAAGAATACAGGGTGACTCCTAAAGAGGTGCACAAGATGTCAGATAAGAATACAGGGTGACTCCTAAAGAGGTGCACAAGATGTCAGACAAGAATACAGGGTGACTCCTAAAGAGGTGCACAAGATGTCAGACAAGAATACAGGGTGACTCCTAAAGAGGTGCACAAGATGTCAGATAAGAATACAGGGTGACCCCTAAAGAGGTGCACAAGATGTCAGACAAGAATACAGGGTGACTCCTAAAGAGGTGCACAAGATGTCAGACAAGAATACAGGGTGATCCCTAAAGAGGTGCACAAGATGTCAGATAAGAATACAGGGTGACTCCTAAAGAGGTGCACAAGATGTCAGACAAGAATACAGGGTGATCCCTAAAGAGGTGCACAGGATGTCAGACAAGAATACAGGGTGACTCCTAAAGAGGTGCACAAGAAGTCAGATAAGAATACAGGGTGACTCCTAAAGAGGTGCACAAGATGTCAGATAAGAATACAGGGTGACTCCTAAAGAGGTGCACAAGATGTCAGACAAGAATACAGGGTGTCTCCTAAGGAGGTGCACAAGATGTCAGATAAGAATACAGGGTGATCCCTAAAGAGGTGCACAAGATGTCAGACAAGAATACAGGGTGACTCCTAAAGAGGTATACAAGATGCCAGATAAGAATACAGGGTGACTCCTAAAGAGGTGCACAAGATGTCAGACAAGAATACAGGGTGACTCCTAAAGTGGTGCACAAGATGTCAGACAAGAATACAGGGTGACTCCTAAAGAGGTGTACAAGATGTCAGACAAGAATACAGGGTGACTCCTAAAGAGGTGTACAAGATGTCAGACAAGAATACAGGGTGACCCCTAAAGAGGTGCACAAGATGTCAGATAAGAATACAGGGTGCCTCCTAGAGAGGTGCACAAGATGTCAGACAAGAATACAGGGTGACTCCTAAAGAGGTGCACAAGATGTCAGATAAGAATACAGGGTGACTCCTAAAGAGGTGTACAAGAAGTCAGACAAGAATACAGGGTGACTCCTAAAGAGGTGCACAAGATGTCAGACAAGAATACAGGGTGACTCCTAAAGAGGTGCAGAAGATGTCAGACAAGAATACAGGGTGACTCCGAAAGAGGTGTACAAGATGTCAGACAAGAATACAGGGTGACCCCTAAAGAGGTGCACAGATTGTCAGATAAGAATACAGGGTGACCCCTAAAGAGGTGCACAAGATGTCAGACAAGAATACAGGGTGACCCCTAAAGAGGTGCACAAGATGTCAGACAAGAATACAGGGTGACCCCTAAAGAGGTGCACAAGATGTCAGACAAGAATACAGGGTGACCCCTAAAGAGGTGCACAAGATGCCAGATAACAATACAGGGTGACTCCTAAAGAGGTGCACAAGATGTCAGACAAGAATACAGGGTGACCCCTAAAGAGGTGCACAAGATGCCAGATAAGAATACAGGGTGACCCCTAAAGGGGTGCACAAGATGTCAGACAAGAATACAGGGTGACTCCTAAAGAGGTGTACAAGATGTCAGATAAGAATACAGGGTGCCTCCTAATGAGGTGTACAAGATGTCAGATAAGAATACAGGGTGCCTCCTAAAGAGGTGCAAAAGATGTCACAAGAATACAGGGTGACTCCTAAAGAAATATACAAGATGCCAGACAAGAATAGAGGGTGACTCCTAAAGAGGTGTACAAGATGTCACAAGGATACAGGGTGACTTCTAAAGAGATATACAAGATGCCAGATAAGAATACAGGGTGACTCCTAAAGAGGTGCACAAGATGCCAGATAAGAATACAGGGTGACTCCTAAAGAGGTGCACAAGATGCCAGATAAGAATACAGGGTGACACCTAAAGAGGTGCACAAGATGTCAGACAAGAATACAGGGTGACCCCTAAAGGGGTGCACAAGATGACAGACAAGAATACAGGGTGACTCCTAAAGAGGTGTACAAGATGTCAGACAAGAATACAGGGTGACTCCTAAAGAGGTGCACAAGATGTCAGACAAGAATACAGGGTGACTCCTAAAGAGGTGCACAAGATGCCAGATAAGAATACAGGGTGACCCCTAAAGAGGTGCACAAGATGCCAGATAAGAATACAGGGTGACTCCTGAAAAGGTGCACAAGATGCCAGATAAGAATACAGGGTGACTCCTAAAGGGGTGCACAAGATGCCAGATAAGAATACAGGGTGACTCCTAAAGAGGTGCACAAGATGTCAGACAAGAATACAGGGTGACCCCTAAAGAGGTGCACAAGATGTCAGACAAGAATACAGGGTGACTCCTAAAGCGGTGTACAAGATGTCAGACAAGAATACAGGGTGACTCCTAAAGAGGTGCACAAGATGTCAGACAAGAATACAGGGTGACTCCTAAAGAGGTGCACAAGATGCCAGATAAGAATACAGGGTGACTCCTATAGAAGTGCACAAGATGTCAGACAAGAATACAGGGTGACCCCTAAAGAGGTGCACAAGATGTCAGACAAGAATACAGGGTGACTCCTAAAGAGGTGTACAAGATGTCAGACAAGAATACAGGGTGACTCCTAAAGAGGTGTACAAGATGTCAGACAAGAATACAGGGTGACTCCTAAAGAGGTGCACAAGATGTCAGACAAGAATACAGGGTGACTCCTAAAGAGGTGCACAAGATGCCAGATAAGAATACAGGGTGAACCCTAAAGAGGTGCACAAGATGCCAGATAAGAATACAGGGTGACTCCTAAAGAGGTGCACAAGATGCCAGATAAGAATACAGGGTGACCCCTAAAGAGGTGCACAAGATGCCAGATAAGAATACAGGGTGACTCCTAAAGAGGTGCACAAGATGCCAGATAAGAATACAGGGTGACTCCTAAAGAGGTGCACAAGATGTCAGATAAGAATACAGGGTGCCTCCTAATGAGGTGTACAAGATGTCAGACAAGAATACAGGGTGACTCCTAAAGAGGTGCAAAAATGTCAGACAAGAATACAGGGTGACTCCTAAAGAGGTGCACAAGATGCCAGATAACAATACAGGGTGATTCCTAAAGGGGTGCACAAGATGTCCGACAAGAATACAGGGTGACCCCTAAAGAGGTGCACAAGATGTCAGATAAGAATACAGGGTGACCCCTAAAGAGGTGCACAAGATGTCAGACAAGAATACAGGGTGACTCCTAAAGAGGTGTACAAGATGTCAGATTAGAATACAGGGTGCCTCCTAAAGAGGTGTACAAGATGTCAGATAAGAATACAGGGTGCTTCCTAAAGAGGTGCAAAAGATGTCACAAGAATACAGGGTGACTCCTAAAGAAATATACAAGATGCCAGACAAGAATACAGGGTGACTCCTAAAGAGGTGTACAAGATGTCACAAGGATACAGGGTGACTTCTAAAGAGATATACAAGATGCCAGATAAGAATACAGGGTGACTCCTAAAGAGGTGCACAAGATGCCAGATAAGAATACAGGGTGACTCCTAAAGAGGTGCACAAGATGCCAGATAAGAATACAGGGTGACTCCTAAAGAGGTGCACAAGATGTCAGACAAGAGTACAGGGTGACTCCTAAAGAGGTGCACAAGATGTCAGATAAGAATACAGGGTGACCCCTAAAGAGGTGCACAAGATGCCAGATAAGAATACAGGGTGACTCCTAAAGAGGTGCACAAGATGCCAGATAAGAATACAGGGTGACTCCTAAAGAGGTGCACAAGATGCCAGATAAGAATACAGGGTGACTCCTAAAGAGGTGCACAAGATGTCAGACAAGAATACAGGGTGACCCCTAAAGAGGTGCACAAGATGTCAGACAAGAATACAGGGTGACTCCTAAAGCGGTGTACAAGATGTCAGACAAGAATACAGGGTGACTCCTAAAGAGAGATGTCAGACACGAATACAGGGTGACTCCTAAAGAGGTGCACAAGATGCCAGATAAGAATACAGGGTGACTCCTAAAGAGGTGCACAAGATGTCAGATAAGAATACAGGGTGCCTCCTAAAGAGGTGTACAAGATGTCAGATAAGAATACAGGGTGCCTCCTAAAGAGGTGCAAAATATGTCACAAGAATACAGGGTGACTCCTAAAGAAATATACAAGATGCCAGACAAGAATACAGGGTGACTCCTAAAGAGGTGTACAAGATGTCACAAGGATACAGGGTGACTTCTAAAGAGATATACAAGATGCCAGATAAGAATACAGGGTGACTCCTAAAGGGGTGCACAAGATGCCAGATAAGAATACAGGGTGACTCCTAAAGAGGTGCACAAGATGCCAGATAAGAATACAGGGTGACTCCTAAAGAGGTGCACAAGAAGTCAGACAAGAATACAGGGTGACTCCTACAGAGGTGCACAAGATGTCAGATAAGAATACAGGGTGACCCCTAAAGAGGTGCACAAGATGCCAGACAAGAATACAGGGTGACCCCTAAAGAGGTGCACAAGATGTCAGACAAGAATACAGGGTGACCCCTAAAGTGGTGCACAAGATGCCAGATAAGAATACAGGGTGACTCCTAAAGAGGTGCACAAGATGTCAGACAAGAATACAGGGTGACTCTTAAAGGGGTGCACAAGATGTCAGACAAGAATACAGGGTGACCCCTAAAGCGGTGCACAAGATGCCAGACAAGAATACAGGGTGACTCCTAAAGAGGTGCACAAGATGTCAGACAAGAATACAGGGTGACTCCTAAAGAGGTGTACAAGATGTCAGACAAGAATACAGGGTGACTCCTAAAGAGGTGCACAAGATGTCAGACAAGAACACAGGGTGACTCCTAAAGAGGTGCACAAGATGCCAGATAAGAATACAGGGTGACCCCTAAAGAGGTGCACAAGATGCCAGATAAGAATACAGGGTGACTCCTAAAGAGGTGCACAAGATGCCAGATAAGAATACAGGGTGACCCCTAAAGGGGTGCACAAGATGCCAGATAAGAATACAGGGTGACTCCTAAAGAGGTGCACAAGATGCCAGATAAGAATACAGGGTGACTCCTAAAGAGGTGCACAAGATGTCAGATAAGAATACAGGGTGCCTCCTAAAGATGTGTACAAGATGTCAGACAAGAATACAGGGTGACTCCTAAAGAGGTGCAAAAGATGTCAGACAAGAATACAGGGTGACTCCTAAAGAGGTGCACAAGATGCCAGATAACAATACAGGGTGAATCCTAAAGGGGTGCACAAGATGTCAGACAAGAATACAGGGTGACCCCTAAAGAGGTGCACAAGATGTCAGATAAGAATACAGGGTGACCCCTAAAGAGGTGCACAAGATGTCAGACAAGAATACAGGGTGACTCCTAAAGAGGTGTACAAGATGTCAGATAAGAATACAGGGTGCCTCCTAAAGAGGTGTACAAGATGTCAGATAAGAATACAGGGTGCCTCCTAAAGAGGTGCAAAAGATGTCACAAGAATACAGGGTGACTCCTAAAGAAATATACAAGATGCCAGACAAGAATACAGGGTGACTCCTAAAGAGGTGTACAAGATGTCACAAGGATACAGGGTGACTTCTGAAGAGATATACAAGAAGCCAGATAAGAATACAGGGTGACTCCTAAAGGGGTGCACAAGATGCCAGATAAGAATACAGGGTGACTCCTAAAGAGGTGCACAAGATGCCAGATAAGAATACAGGGTGACTCCTAAAGAGGTGCACAAGATGTCAGACAAGAATACAGGGTGACTCCTACAGAGGTGCACAAGATGTCAGATAAGAATACAGGGTGACCCCTAAAGAGGTGCACAAGATGCCAGACAAGAATACAGGGTGACCCCTAAAGAGGTGCACAAGATGTCAGACAAGAATACAGGGTGACCCCTAAAGTGGTGCACAAGATGCCAGATAAGAATACAGGGTGACTCCTAAAGAGGTGCACAAGATGTCAGACAAGAATACAGGGTGACTCTTAAAGGGGTGCACAAGATGTCAGACAAGAATACAGGGTGACCCCTAAAGAGGTGCACAAGATGCCAGACAAGAATACAGGGTGACTCCTAAAGAGGTGCACAAGATGTCAGACAAGAATACAGGGCGATCCCTAAAGAGGTGCACAAGATGCCAGACAAGAATACAGGGTGACTCCTAAAGAGGTGCACAAGATGTCAGACAAGAATACAGGGTGACCCCTAAAGAGGTGCACAAGATGCCAGACAAGAATACAGGGTGACCCCTAAAGAGGTGCACAAGATTTTAGACAAGAATACATGGTGACTCCTAAAGAGGTGTACAAGATGTCAGACAAGAATACAGGGTGACCCCTAAAGAGGTGCACAAGATTTTAGACAAGAATACAGGGTGACTCCTAAAGGGGTGTACACGATGTCAGATAAGAATACAGGGTGACTCCTAAAGAGGTGCACAAGATGCCAGACAAGAATACAGGGTGACCCCTAAAGAGGTGCACAAGATGTCAGACAAGAATACAGGGTGACTCCTAAAGAGGTGCACAAGATGTCAGATAAGAATACAGGGTGACTCCTAAAGAGGTGTACAAGATGTCAGACAAGAATTCAGGGTGACCCCTAAAGAGGTGCACAAGATGCCAGATAACAATACATGGTGACTCCTAAAGAGGTGCACAAGATGCCAGATAACAATACAGGGTGACTCCTAAAGAGGTGCACAAGATGTCAGATAAGAATACAGGGTGACCCCTGAAGAGGTGCACAAGATGCCAGATAACAATACAGGGTGACTCCTAAAGAGGTGCACAAGATGTCCGACAAGAATACAGGGTGATCCCTAAAGAGGTGCACAAGATGCCAGACAAGAATACAGGGTGACTCCTAAAGAGGTGCACAAGATGCCAGACAAGAATACAGGGTGACTCCTAAAGAGGTGCACAAGATGCCAGACAAGAATACAGGGTGACCCCTAAAGCGGTGCACAAGATGCCAGACAAGAATATAGGGTGACCCCTAAAGAGGTGCACAAGATGCCAGACAAGAATAAAGGGTGACTCCTAAAGGGGTGCACAAGATGTCAGACAAGAATACAGGGTGACCCCTAAGAGGTGCACAAGATGTCAGACAAGAATACAGGGTGACCCCTAAAGAGGTGCACAAGATGCCAGACAAGAATACAGGGTGACCCCTAAAGAGGTGCATAAGCTGTCAGACAAGAATACAGGGTGACCCCTAAAGAGGTGCATAAGATGTCAGACAAGAATACAGGGTGACTCCTAAAGAGGTGCATAAGATGTCAGACAAGAATACAGGGTGACCCCTAAAGAGGTGCATAAGATGTCAGACAAGAATTCAGGGTGACTCCTAAAGAGGTGTACAAGATGCCAGACAAGAATACAGGGTGACTCCTAAAGAGGTGTACAAGATGTCAGATAAGAATACAGGTGACCCCTAAAGAGGTGCACAAGATGTCAGATAAGAATACAGGGTGACTCCTAAAGAGGTGCACAAGATGTCAGATAAGAATACAGGGTGATCCCTAAAGGGGTGCACAAGATGTCAGACAAGAATACTGGGTGACTCCTAAAGAGGTGTACAAGATGTCAGACAAGAATACAGGGTAACTCCTAAAGGGGTGTACACGATGTCAGATAAGAATACAGGGTGACTCCTAAAGAGGTGCACAAGATGCCAGATAACAATACAGGGTGACTCCTAAAGAGGTGCACAAGATGTCAGACAAGAATACAGGGTGACTCCTAAAGAGGTGCAAAAGATGTCAGATAAGAATACAGGGTGACTCCTAATGAGGTGCAGAAGATGTCAGACAAGAATACAGGGTGACTCCTAAAGAGGTGCACAAGATGTCAGATAAGAATACAGGGTGACTCCTAAAGAGGTGTACAAGATGTCAGACAAGAATACAGGGTGACTCCTAAAGAGGTGCACAAGATGTCAGACAAGAATACAGGGTGACTCCTAAAGAGGTGCACAAGATGTCAGATAAGAATACAGGGTGACCCCTAAAGAGGTGCACAAGATGTCAGACAAGAATACAGGGTGACTCCTAAAGAGGTGCACAAGATGTCAGACAAGAATACAGGGTGACCCCTAAAGAGGTGCACAAGATGTCAGACAAGAATACAGGGTGACCCCTAAGGAGGTGCACAAGATGTCAGACAAGAATACAGGGTGACCCCTAAAGAGGTGCACAAGATGTCAGACAAGAATACAGGGTGACCCCTAAAGAGGTGCACAAGATGCCAGATAACAATACAGGGTGACTCCTAAAGAGGTGCACAAGATGTCAGACAAGAATACAGGGTGACCCCTAAAGAGGTGCACAAGATGCCAGATAAGAATACAGGGTGACCCCTAAAGGGGTGCACAAGATGTCAGACAAGAATACAGGGTGACTCCTAAAGAGGTGTACAAGATGTCAGATAAGAATACAGGGTGCCTCCTAAAGAGGTGCACAAGATGTCAGATAAGAATACAGGGTGATCCCTAAAGGGGTGCACAAGATGTCAGACAAGAATACTGGGTGACTCCTAAAGAGGTGTACAAGATGTCAGACAAGAATACAGGGTAACTCCTAAAGGGGTGTACACGATGTCAGATAAGAATACAGGGTGACTCCTAAAGAGGTGCACAAGATGCCAGATAACAATACAGGGTGACTCCTAAAGAGGTGCACAAGATGTCAGACAAGAATACAGGGTGACTCCTAAAGAGGTGCAAAAGATGTCAGATAAGAATACAGGGTGACTCCTAATGAGGTGCAGAAGATGTCAGACAAGAATACAGGGTGACTCCGAAAGAGGTGTACAAGATGTCAGACAAGAATACAGGGTGACCCCTAAAGAGGTGCACAGATTGTCAGATAAGAATACAGGGTGACCCCTAAAGAGGTGCACAAGATGTCAGACAAGAATACAGGGTGACCCCTAAAGAGGTGCACAAGATGTCAGACAAGAATACAGGGTGACCCCTAAAGAGGTGCACAAGATGTCAGACAAGAATACAGGGTGACCCCTAAAGAGGTGCACAAGATGCCAGATAACAATACAGGGTGACTCCTAAAGAGGTGCACAAGATGTCAGACAAGAATACAGGGTGACCCCTCAAGAGGTGCACAAGATGCCAGATAAGAATACAGGGTGACCCCTAAAGGGGTGCACAAGATGTCAGACAAGAATACAGGGTGACTCCTAAAGAGGTGTACAAGATGTCAGATAAGAATACAGGGTGCCTCCTAATGAGGTGTACAAGATGTCAGATAAGAATACAGGGTGCCTCCTAAAGAGGTGCAAAAGATGTCACAAGAATACAGGGTGACTCCTAAAGAAATATACAAGATGCCAGACAAGAATAGAGGGTGACTCCTAAAGAGGTGTACAAGATGTCACAAGGATACAGGGTGACTTCTAAAGAGATATACAAGATGCCAGATAAGAATACAGGGTGACTCCTAAAGAGGTGCACAAGATGCCAGATAAGAATACAGGGTGACTCCTAAAGAGGTGCACAAGATGCCAGATAAGAATACAGGGTGACACCTAAGGAGGTGCACAAGATGTCAGACAAGAATACAGGGTGACCCCTAAAGAGGTGCACAAGATGACAGACAAGAATACAGGGTGACTCCTAAAGAGGTGTACAAGATGTCAGACAAGAATACAGGGTGACTCCTAAAGAGGTGCACAAGATGTCAGACAAGAATACAGGGTGACTCCTAAAGAGGTGCACAAGATGCCAGATAAGAATACAGGGTGACCCCTAAAGAGGTGCACAAGATGCCAGATAAGAATACAGGGTGACTCCTGAAAAGGTGCACAAGATGCCAGATAAGAATACAGGGTGACTCCTAAAGGGGTGCACAAGATGCCAGATAAGAATACAGGGTGACTCCTAAAGAGGTGCACAAGATGTCAGACAAGAATACAGGGTGACCCCTAAAGAGGTGCACAAGATGTCAGACAAGAATACAGGGTGACTCCTAAAGCGGTGTACAAGATGTCAGACAAGAATACAGGGTGACTCCTAAAGAGGTGCACAAGATGTCAGACAAGAATACAGGGTGACTCCTAAAGAGGTGCACAAGATGCCAGATAAGAATACAGGGTGACTCCTATAGAAGTGCACAAGATGTCAGACAAGAATACAGGGTGACCCCTAAAGAGGTGCACAAGATGTCAGATAAGAATACAGGGTGACTCCTAAAGAGGTGTACAAGATGTCAGACAAGAATACAGGGTGACTCCTAAAGAGGTGTACAAGATGTCAGACAAGAATACAGGGTGACTCCTAAAGAGGTGCACAAGATGTCAGACAAGAATACAGGGTGACTCCTAAAGAGGTGCACAAGATGCCAGATAAGAATACAGGGTGAACCCTAAAGAGGTGCACAAGATGCCAGATAAGAATACAGGGTGACTCCTAAAGAGGTGCACAAGATGCCAGATAAGAATACAGGGTGACCCCTAAAGAGGTGCACAAGATGCCAGATAAGAATACAGGGTGACTCCTAAAGAGGTGCACAAGATGCCAGATAAGAATACAGGGTGACTCCTAAAGAGGTGCACAAGATGTCAGATAAGAATACAGGGTGCCTCCTAATGAGGTGTACAAGATGTCAGACAAGAATACAGGGTGACTCCTAAAGAGGTGCAAAAATGTCAGACAAGAATACAGGGTGACTCCTAAAGAGGTGCACAAGATGCCAGATAACAATACAGGGTGATTCCTAAAGGGGTGCACAAGATGTCCGACAAGAATACAGGGTGACCCCTAAAGAGGTGCACAAGATGTCAGATAAGAATACAGGGTGACCCCTAAAGAGGTGCACAAGATGTCAGACAAGAATACAGGGTGACTCCTAAAGAGGTGTACAAGATGTCAGATTAGAATACAGGGTGCCTCCTAAAGAGGTGTACAAGATGTCAGATAAGAATACAGGGTGCTTCCTAAAGAGGTGCAAAAGATGTCACAAGAATACAGGGTGACTCCTAAAGAAATATACAAGATGCCAGACAAGAATACAGGGTGACTCCTAAAGAGGTGTACAAGATGTCACAAGGATACAGGGTGACTTCTAAAGAGATATACAAGATGCCAGATAAGAATACAGGGTGACTCCTAAAGAGGTGCACAAGATGCCAGATAAGAATACAGGGTGACTCCTAAAGAGGTGCACAAGATGCCAGATAAGAATACAGGGTGACTCCTAAAGAGGTGCACAAGATGTCAGACAAGAGTACAGGGTGACTCCTAAAGAGGTGCACAAGATGTCAGATAAGAATACAGGGTGACCCCTAAAGAGGTGCACAAGATGCCAGATAAGAATACAGGGTGACTCCGAAAGAGGTGCACAAGATGCCAGATAAGAATACAGGGTGACTCCTAAAGAGGTGCACAAGATGCCAGATAAGAATACAGGGTGACTCCTAAAGAGGTGCACAAGATGTCAGACAAGAATACAGGGTGACCCCTAAAGAGGTGCACAAGATGTCAGACAAGAATACAGGGTGACTCCTAAAGCGGTGTACAAGATGTCAGACAAGAATACAGGGTGACTCCTAAAGAGAGATGTCAGACACGAATACAGGGTGACTCCTAAAGAGGTGCACAAGATGCCAGATAAGAATACAGGGTGACTCCTAAAGAGGTGCACAAGATGTCAGATAAGAATACAGGGTGCCTCCTAAAGAGGTGTACAAGATGTCAGATAAGAATACAGGGTGCCTCCTAAAGAGGTGCAAAATATGTCACAAGAATACAGGGTGACTCCTAAAGAAATATACAAGATGCCAGACAAGAATACAGGGTGACTCCTAAAGAGGTGTACAAGATGTCACAAGGATACAGGGTGACTTCTAAAGAGATATACAAGATGCCAGATAAGAATACAGGGTGACTCCTAAAGGGGTGCACAAGATGCCAGATAAGAATACAGGGTGACTCCTAAAGAGGTGCACAAGATGCCAGATAAGAATACAGGGTGACTCCTAAAGAGGTGCACAAGATGTCAGACAAGAATACAGGGTGACTCCTACAGAGGTGCACAAGATGTCAGATAAGAATACAGGGTGACCCCTAAAGAGGTGCACAAGATGCCAGACAAGAATACAGGGTGACCCCTAAAGAGGTGCACAAGATGTCAGACAAGAATACAGGGTGACCCCTAAAGTGGTGCACAAGATGCCAGATAAGAATACAGGGTGACTCCTAAAGAGGTGCACAAGATGTCAGACAAGAATACAGGGTGACTCTTAAAGGGGTGCACAAGATGTCAGACAAGAATACAGGGTGACCCCTAAAGCGGTGCACAAGATGCCAGACAAGAATACAGGGTGACTCCTAAAGAGGTGCACAAGATGTCAGACAAGAATACAGGGTGACTCCTAAAGAGGTGTACAAGATGTCAGACAAGAATACAGGGTGACTCCTAAAGAGGTGCACAAGATGTCAGACAAGAATACAGGGTGACTCCTAAAGAGGTGCACAAGATGCCAGATAAGAATACAGGGTGACCCCTAAAGAGGTGCACAAGATGCCAGATAAGAATACAGGGTGACTCCTAAAGAGGTGCACAAGATGCCAGATAAGAATACAGGGTGACCCCTAAAGGGGTGCACAAGATGCCAGATAAGAATACAGGGTGACTCCTAAAGAGGTGCACAAGATGCCAGATAAGAATACAGGGTGACTCCTAAAGAGGTGCACAAGATGTCAGATAAGAATACAGGGTGCCTCCTAAAGATGTGTACAAGATGTCAGACAAGAATACAGGGTGACTCCTAAAGAGGTGCAAAAGATGTCAGACAAGAATACAGGGTGACTCCTAAAGAGGTGCACAAGATGCCAGATAACAATACAGGGTGAATCCTAAAGGGGTGCACAAGATGTCAGACAAGAATACAGGGTGACCCCTAAAGAGGTGCACAAGATGTCAGATAAGAATACAGGGTGACCCCTAAAGAGGTGCACAAGATGTCAGACAAGAATACAGGGTGACTCCTAAAGAGGTGTACAAGATGTCAGATAAGAATACAGGGTGCCTCCTAAAGAGGTGTACAAGATGTCAGATAAGAATACAGGGTGCCTCCTAAAGAGGTGCAAAAGATGTCACAAGAATACAGGGTGACTCCTAAAGAAATATACAAGATGCCAGACAAGAATACAGGGTGACTCCTAAAGAGGTGTACAAGATGTCACAAGGATACAGGGTGACTTCTGAAGAGATATACAAGAAGCCAGATAAGAATACAGGGTGACTCCTAAAGGGGTGCACAAGATGCCAGATAAGAATACAGGGTGACTCCTAAAGAGGTGCACAAGATGCCAGATAAGAATACAGGGTGACTCCTAAAGAGGTGCACAAGATGTCAGACAAGAATACAGGGTGACTCCTACAGAGGTGCACAAGATGTCAGATAAGAATACAGGGTGACCCCTAAAGAGGTGCACAAGATGCCAGACAAGAATACAGGGTGACCCCTAAAGAGGTGCACAAGATGTCAGACAAGAATACAGGGTGACCCCTAAAGTGGTGCACAAGATGCCAGATAAGAATACAGGGTGACTCCTAAAGAGGTGCACAAGATGTCAGACAAGAATACAGGGTGACTCTTAAAGGGGTGCACAAGATGTCAGACAAGAATACAGGGTGACCCCTAAAGAGGTGCACAAGATGCCAGACAAGAATACAGGGTGACTCCTAAAGAGGTGCACAAGATGTCAGACAAGAATACAGGGCGATCCCTAAAGAGGTGCACAAGATGCCAGACAAGAATACAGGGTGACTCCTAAAGAGGTGCACAAGATGTCAGACAAGAATACAGGGTGACCCCTAAAGAGGTGCACAAGATGCCAGACAAGAATACAGGGTGACCCCTAAAGAGGTGCACAAGATTTTAGACAAGAATACAGGGTGACTCCTAAAGGGGTGTACACGATGTCAGATAAGAATACAGGGTGACTCCTAAAGAGGTGCACAAGATGCCAGACAAGAATACAGGGTGACCCCTAAAGAGGTGCACAAGATGTCAGACAAGAATACAGGGTGACTCCTAAAGAGGTGCACAAGATGTCAGATAAGAATACAGGGTGACTCCTAAAGAGGTGTACAAGATGTCAGACAAGAATTCAGGGTGACCCCTAAAGAGGTGCACAAGATGCCAGATAACAATACATGGTGACTCCTAAAGAGGTGCACAAGATGCCAGATAACAATACAGGGTGACTCCTAAAGAGGTGCACAAGATGTCAGATAAGAATACAGGGTGACCCCTGAAGAGGTGCACAAGATGCCAGATAACAATACAGGGTGACTCCTAAAGAGGTGCACAAGATGTCCGACAAGAATACAGGGTGATCCCTAAAGAGGTGCACAAGATGCCAGACAAGAATACAGGGTGACTCCTAAAGAGGTGCACAAGATGCCAGACAAGAATACAGGGTGACTCCTAAAGAGGTGCACAAGATGCCAGACAAGAATACAGGGTGACCCCTAAAGAGGTGCACAAGATGCCAGACAAGAATATAGGGTGACCCCTAAAGAGGTGCACAAGATGCCAGACAAGAATAAAGGGTGACTCCTAAAGGGGTGCACAAGATGTCAGACAAGAATACAGGGTGACCCCTAAGAGGTGCACAAGATGTCAGACAAGAATACAGGGTGACCCCTAAAGAGGTGCACAAGATGCCAGACAAGAATACAGGGTGACCCCTAAAGAGGTGCATAAGCTGTCAGACAAGAATACAGGGTGACCCCTAAAGAGGTGCATAAGATGTCAGACAAGAATACAGGGTGACTCCTAAAGAGGTGCATAAGATGTCAGACAAGAATACAGGGTGACCCCTAAAGAGGTGCATAAGATGTCAGACAAGAATTCAGGGTGACTCCTAAAGAGGTGTACAAGATGCCAGACAAGAATACAGGGTGACTCCTAAAGAGGTGTACAAGATGTCAGATAAGAATACAGGTGACCCCTAAAGAGGTGCACAAGATGTCAGATAAGAATACAGGGTGACTCCTAAAGAGGTGCACAAGATGTCAGATAAGAATACAGGGTGATCCCTAAAGGGGTGCACAAGATGTCAGACAAGAATACTGGGTGACTCCTAAAGAGGTGTACAAGATGTCAGACAAGAATACAGGGTAACTCCTAAAGGGGTGTACACGATGTCAGATAAGAATACAGGGTGACTCCTAAAGAGGTGCACAAGATGCCAGATAACAATACAGGGTGACTCCTAAAGAGGTGCACAAGATGTCAGACAAGAATACAGGGTGACTCCTAAAGAGGTGCACAAGATGTCAGATAAGAATACAGGGTGACCCCTAAAGAGGTGCACAAGATGTCAGACAAGAATACAGGGTGACTCCTAAAGAGGTGCACAAGATGTCAGACAAGAATACAGGGTGATCCCTAAAGAGGTGCACAAGATGTCAGATAAGAATACAGGGTGACTCCTAAAGAGGTGCACAAGATGTCAGACAAGAATACAGGGTGATCCCTAAAGAGGTGCACAGGATGTCAGACAAGAATACAGGGTGACTCCTAAAGAGGTGCACAAGATGTCAGATAAGAATACAGGGTGACTCCTAAAGAGGTGCACAAGATGTCAGATAAGAATACAGGGTGACTCCTAAAGAGGTGCACAAGATGTCAGACAAGAATACAGGGTGTCTCCTAAGGAGGTGCACAAGATGTCAGATAAGAATACAGGGTGATCCCTAAAGAGGTGCACAAGATGTCAGACAAGAATACAGGGTGACTCCTAAAGAGGTATACAAGATGCCAGATAAGAATACAGGGTGACTCCTAAAGAGGTGCACAAGATGTCAGACAAGAATACAGGGTGACTCCTAAAGTGGTGCTCAAGATGTCAGACAAGAATACAGGGTGACTCCTAAAGAGGTGTACAAGATGTCAGACAAGAATACAGGGTGACTCCTAAAGAGGTGTACAAGATGTCAGACAAGAATACAGGGTGACCCCTAAAGAGGTGCACAAGATGTCAGATAAGAATACAGGGTGCCTCCTAGAGAGGTGCACAAGATGTCAGACAAGAATACAGGGTGACTCCTAAAGAGGTGCACAAGATGTCAGATAAGAATACAGGGTGACTCCTAAAGAGGTGTACAAGAAGTCAGACAAGAATACAGGGTGACTCCTAAAGAGGTGCACAAGATGTCAGACAAGAATACAGGGTGACTCCTAAAGAGGTGCAGAAGATGTCAGACAAGAATACAGGGTGACTCCGAAAGAGGTGTACAAGATGTCAGACAAGAATACAGGGTGACCCCTAAAGAGGTGCACAGATTGTCAGATAAGAATACAGGGTGACCCCTAAAGAGGTGCACAAGATGTCAGACAAGAATACAGGGTGACCCCTAAAGAGGTGCACAAGATGTCAGACAAGAATACAGGGTGACCCCTAAAGAGGTGCACAAGATGTCAGACAAGAATACAGGGTGACCCCTAAAGAGGTGCACAAGATGCCAGATAACAATACAGGGTGACTCCTAAAGAGGTGCACAAGATGTCAGACAAGAATACAGGGTGACCCCTAAAGAGGTGCACAAGATGCCAGATAAGAATACAGGGTGACCCCTAAAGGGGTGCACAAGATGTCAGACAAGAATACAGGGTGACTCCTAAAGAGGTGTACAAGATGTCAGATAAGAATACAGGGTGCCTCCTAAAGAGGTGCACAAGATGTCAGATAAGAATACAGGGTGATCCCTAAAGGGGTGCACAAGATGTCAGACAAGAATACTGGGTGACTCCTAAAGAGGTGTACAAGATGTCAGACAAGAATACAGGGTAACTCCTAAAGGGGTGTACACGATGTCAGATAAGAATACAGGGTGACTCCTAAAGAGGTGCACAAGATGCCAGATAACAATACAGGGTGACTCCTAAAGAGGTGCACAAGATGTCAGACAAGAATACAGGGTGACTCCTAAAGAGGTGCAAAAGATGTCAGATAAGAATACAGGGTGACTCCTAATGAGGTGCAGAAGATGTCAGACAAGAATACAGGGTGACTCCGAAAGAGGTGTACAAGATGTCAGACAAGAATACAGGGTGACCCCTAAAGAGGTGCACAGATTGTCAGATAAGAATACAGGGTGACCCCTAAAGAGGTGCACAAGATGTCAGACAAGAATACAGGGTGACCCCTAAAGAGGTGCACAAGATGTCAGACAAGAATACAGGGTGACCCCTAAAGAGGTGCACAAGATGTCAGACAAGAATACAGGGTGACCCCTAAAGAGGTGCACAAGATGCCAGATAACAATACAGGGTGACTCCTAAAGAGGTGCACAAGATGTCAGACAAGAATACAGGGTGACCCCTCAAGAGGTGCACAAGATGCCAGATAAGAATACAGGGTGACCCCTAAAGGGGTGCACAAGATGTCAGACAAGAATACAGGGTGACTCCTAAAGAGGTGTACAAGATGTCAGATAAGAATACAGGGTGCCTCCTAATGAGGTGTACAAGATGTCAGATAAGAATACAGGGTGCCTCCTAAAGAGGTGCAAAAGATGTCACAAGAATACAGGGTGACTCCTAAAGAAATATACAAGATGCCAGACAAGAATAGAGGGTGACTCCTAAAGAGGTGTACAAGATGTCACAAGGATACAGGGTGACTTCTAAAGAGATATACAAGATGCCAGATAAGAATACAGGGTGACTCCTAAAGAGGTGCACAAGATGCCAGATAAGAATACAGGGTGACTCCTAAAGAGGTGCACAAGATGCCAGATAAGAATACAGGGTGACACCTAAGGAGGTGCACAAGATGTCAGACAAGAATACAGGGTGACCCCTAAAGAGGTGCACAAGATGACAGACAAGAATACAGGGTGACTCCTAAAGAGGTGTACAAGATGTCAGACAAGAATACAGGGTGACTCCTAAAGAGGTGCACAAGATGTCAGACAAGAATACAGGGTGACTCCTAAAGAGGTGCACAAGATGCCAGATAAGAATACAGGGTGACCCCTAAAGAGGTGCACAAGATGCCAGATAAGAATACAGGGTGACTCCTGAAAAGGTGCACAAGATGCCAGATAAGAATACAGGGTGACTCCTAAAGGGGTGCACAAGATGCCAGATAAGAATACAGGGTGACTCCTAAAGAGGTGCACAAGATGTCAGACAAGAATACAGGGTGACCCCTAAAGAGGTGCACAAGATGTCAGACAAGAATACAGGGTGACTCCTAAAGCGGTGTACAAGATGTCAGACAAGAATACAGGGTGACTCCTAAAGAGGTGCACAAGATGTCAGACAAGAATACAGGGTGACTCCTAAAGAGGTGCACAAGATGCCAGATAAGAATACAGGGTGACTCCTATAGAAGTGCACAAGATGTCAGACAAGAATACAGGGTGACCCCTAAAGAGGTGCACAAGATGTCAGATAAGAATACAGGGTGACTCCTAAAGAGGTGTACAAGATGTCAGACAAGAATACAGGGTGACTCCTAAAGAGGTGTACAAGATGTCAGACAAGAATACAGGGTGACTCCTAAAGAGGTGCACAAGATGTCAGACAAGAATACAGGGTGACTCCTAAAGAGGTGCACAAGATGCCAGATAAGAATACAGGGTGAACCCTAAAGAGGTGCACAAGATGCCAGATAAGAATACAGGGTGACTCCTAAAGAGGTGCACAAGATGCCAGATAAGAATACAGGGTGACCCCTAAAGAGGTGCACAAGATGCCAGATAAGAATACAGGGTGACTCCTAAAGAGGTGCACAAGATGCCAGATAAGAATACAGGGTGACTCCTAAAGAGGTGCACAAGATGTCAGATAAGAATACAGGGTGCCTCCTAATGAGGTGTACAAGATGTCAGACAAGAATACAGGGTGACTCCTAAAGAGGTGCAAAAATGTCAGACAAGAATACAGGGTGACTCCTAAAGAGGTGCACAAGATGCCAGATAACAATACAGGGTGATTCCTAAAGGGGTGCACAAGATGTCCGACAAGAATACAGGGTGACCCCTAAAGAGGTGCACAAGATGTCAGATAAGAATACAGGGTGACCCCTAAAGAGGTGCACAAGATGTCAGACAAGAATACAGGGTGACTCCTAAAGAGGTGTACAAGATGTCAGATTAGAATACAGGGTGCCTCCTAAAGAGGTGTACAAGATGTCAGATAAGAATACAGGGTGCTTCCTAAAGAGGTGCAAAAGATGTCACAAGAATACAGGGTGACTCCTAAAGAAATATACAAGATGCCAGACAAGAATACAGGGTGACTCCTAAAGAGGTGTACAAGATGTCACAAGGATACAGGGTGACTTCTAAAGAGATATACAAGATGCCAGATAAGAATACAGGGTGACTCCTAAAGAGGTGCACAAGATGCCAGATAAGAATACAGGGTGACTCCTAAAGAGGTGCACAAGATGCCAGATAAGAATACAGGGTGACTCCTAAAGAGGTGCACAAGATGTCAGACAAGAGTACAGGGTGACTCCTAAAGAGGTGCACAAGATGTCAGATAAGAATACAGGGTGACCCCTAAAGAGGTGCACAAGATGCCAGATAAGAATACAGGGTGACTCCGAAAGAGGTGCACAAGATGCCAGATAAGAATACAGGGTGACTCCTAAAGAGGTGCACAAGATGCCAGATAAGAATACAGGGTGACTCCTAAAGAGGTGCACAAGATGTCAGACAAGAATACAGGGTGACCCCTAAAGAGGTGCACAAGATGTCAGACAAGAATACAGGGTGACTCCTAAAGCGGTGTACAAGATGTCAGACAAGAATACAGGGTGACTCCTAAAGAGAGATGTCAGACACGAATACAGGGTGACTCCTAAAGAGGTGCACAAGATGCCAGATAAGAATACAGGGTGACTCCTAAAGAGGTGCACAAGATGTCAGATAAGAATACAGGGTGCCTCCTAAAGAGGTGTACAAGATGTCAGATAAGAATACAGGGTGCCTCCTAAAGAGGTGCAAAATATGTCACAAGAATACAGGGTGACTCCTAAAGAAATATACAAGATGCCAGACAAGAATACAGGGTGACTCCTAAAGAGGTGTACAAGATGTCACAAGGATACAGGGTGACTTCTAAAGAGATATACAAGATGCCAGATAAGAATACAGGGTGACTCCTAAAGGGGTGCACAAGATGCCAGATAAGAATACAGGGTGACTCCTAAAGAGGTGCACAAGATGCCAGATAAGAATACAGGGTGACTCCTAAAGAGGTGCACAAGATGTCAGACAAGAATACAGGGTGACTCCTACAGAGGTGCACAAGATGTCAGATAAGAATACAGGGTGACCCCTAAAGAGGTGCACAAGATGCCAGACAAGAATACAGGGTGACCCCTAAAGAGGTGCACAAGATGTCAGACAAGAATACAGGGTGACCCCTAAAGTGGTGCACAAGATGCCAGATAAGAATACAGGGTGACTCCTAAAGAGGTGCACAAGATGTCAGACAAGAATACAGGGTGACTCTTAAAGGGGTGCACAAGATGTCAGACAAGAATACAGGGTGACCCCTAAAGCGGTGCACAAGATGCCAGACAAGAATACAGGGTGACTCCTAAAGAGGTGCACAAGATGTCAGACAAGAATACAGGGTGACTCCTAAAGAGGTGTACAAGATGTCAGACAAGAATACAGGGTGACTCCTAAAGAGGTGCACAAGATGTCAGACAAGAATACAGGGTGACTCCTAAAGAGGTGCACAAGATGCCAGATAAGAATACAGGGTGACCCCTAAAGAGGTGCACAAGATGCCAGATAAGAATACAGGGTGACTCCTAAAGAGGTGCACAAGATGCCAGATAAGAATACAGGGTGACCCCTAAAGGGGTGCACAAGATGCCAGATAAGAATACAGGGTGACTCCTAAAGAGGTGCACAAGATGCCAGATAAGAATACAGGGTGACTCCTAAAGAGGTGCACAAGATGTCAGATAAGAATACAGGGTGCCTCCTAAAGATGTGTACAAGATGTCAGACAAGAATACAGGGTGACTCCTAAAGAGGTGCAAAAGATGTCAGACAAGAATACAGGGTGACTCCTAAAGAGGTGCACAAGATGCCAGATAACAATACAGGGTGAATCCTAAAGGGGTGCACAAGATGTCAGACAAGAATACAGGGTGACCCCTAAAGAGGTGCACAAGATGTCAGATAAGAATACAGGGTGACCCCTAAAGAGGTGCACAAGATGTCAGACAAGAATACAGGGTGACTCCTAAAGAGGTGTACAAGATGTCAGATAAGAATACAGGGTGCCTCCTAAAGAGGTGTACAAGATGTCAGATAAGAATACAGGGTGCCTCCTAAAGAGGTGCAAAAGATGTCACAAGAATACAGGGTGACTCCTAAAGAAATATACAAGATGCCAGACAAGAATACAGGGTGACTCCTAAAGAGGTGTACAAGATGTCACAAGGATACAGGGTGACTTCTGAAGAGATATACAAGAAGCCAGATAAGAATACAGGGTGACTCCTAAAGGGGTGCACAAGATGCCAGATAAGAATACAGGGTGACTCCTAAAGAGGTGCACAAGATGCCAGATAAGAATACAGGGTGACTCCTAAAGAGGTGCACAAGATGTCAGACAAGAATACAGGGTGACTCCTACAGAGGTGCACAAGATGTCAGATAAGAATACAGGGTGACCCCTAAAGAGGTGCACAAGATGCCAGACAAGAATACAGGGTGACCCCTAAAGAGGTGCACAAGATGTCAGACAAGAATACAGGGTGACCCCTAAAGTGGTGCACAAGATGCCAGATAAGAATACAGGGTGACTCCTAAAGAGGTGCACAAGATGTCAGACAAGAATACAGGGTGACTCTTAAAGGGGTGCACAAGATGTCAGACAAGAATACAGGGTGACCCCTAAAGAGGTGCACAAGATGCCAGACAAGAATACAGGGTGACTCCTAAAGAGGTGCACAAGATGTCAGACAAGAATACAGGGCGATCCCTAAAGAGGTGCACAAGATGCCAGACAAGAATACAGGGTGACTCCTAAAGAGGTGCACAAGATGTCAGACAAGAATACAGGGTGACCCCTAAAGAGGTGCACAAGATGCCAGACAAGAATACAGGGTGACCCCTAAAGAGGTGCACAAGATTTTAGACAAGAATACATGGTGACTCCTAAAGAGGTGTACAAGATGTCAGACAAGAATACAGGGTGACCCCTAAAGAGGTGCACAAGATTTTAGACAAGAATACAGGGTGACTCCTAAAGGGGTGTACACGATGTCAGATAAGAATACAGGGTGACTCCTAAAGAGGTGCACAAGATGCCAGACAAGAATACAGGGTGACCCCTAAAGAGGTGCACAAGATGTCAGACAAGAATACAGGGTGACTCCTAAAGAGGTGCACAAGATGTCAGATAAGAATACAGGGTGACTCCTAAAGAGGTGTACAAGATGTCAGACAAGAATTCAGGGTGACCCCTAAAGAGGTGCACAAGATGCCAGATAACAATACATGGTGACTCCTAAAGAGGTGCACAAGATGCCAGATAACAATACAGGGTGACTCCTAAAGAGGTGCACAAGATGTCAGATAAGAATACAGGGTGACCCCTGAAGAGGTGCACAAGATGCCAGATAACAATACAGGGTGACTCCTAAAGAGGTGCACAAGATGTCCGACAAGAATACAGGGTGATCCCTAAAGAGGTGCACAAGATGCCAGACAAGAATACAGGGTGACTCCTAAAGAGGTGCACAAGATGCCAGACAAGAATACAGGGTGACTCCTAAAGAGGTGCACAAGATGCCAGACAAGAATACAGGGTGACCCCTAAAGAGGTGCACAAGATGCCAGACAAGAATATAGGGTGACCCCTAAAGAGGTGCACAAGATGCCAGACAAGAATAAAGGGTGACTCCTAAAGGGGTGCACAAGATGTCAGACAAGAATACAGGGTGACCCCTAAGAGGTGCACAAGATGTCAGACAAGAATACAGGGTGACCCCTAAAGAGGTGCACAAGATGCCAGACAAGAATACAGGGTGACCCCTAAAGAGGTGCATAAGCTGTCAGACAAGAATACAGGGTGACCCCTAAAGAGGTGCATAAGATGTCAGACAAGAATACAGGGTGACTCCTAAAGAGGTGCATAAGATGTCAGACAAGAATACAGGGTGACCCCTAAAGAGGTGCATAAGATGTCAGACAAGAATTCAGGGTGACTCCTAAAGAGGTGTACAAGATGCCAGACAAGAATACAGGGTGACTCCTAAAGAGGTGTACAAGATGTCAGATAAGAATACAGGTGACCCCTAAAGAGGTGCACAAGATGTCAGATAAGAATACAGGGTGACTCCTAAAGAGGTGCACAAGATGTCAGATAAGAATACAGGGTGATCCCTAAAGGGGTGCACAAGATGTCAGACAAGAATACTGGGTGACTCCTAAAGAGGTGTACAAGATGTCAGACAAGAATACAGGGTAACTCCTAAAGGGGTGTACACGATGTCAGATAAGAATACAGGGTGACTCCTAAAGAGGTGCACAAGATGCCAGATAACAATACAGGGTGACTCCTAAAGAGGTGCACAAGATGTCAGACAAGAATACAGGGTGACTCCTAAAGAGGTGCAAAAGATGTCAGATAAGACTACAGGGTGACTCCTAATGAGGTGCAGAAGATGTCAGACAAGAATACAGGGTGACTCCTAAAGAGGTGCACAAGATGTCAGATAAGAATACAGGGTGACTCCTAAAGAGGTGTACAAGATGTCAGACAAGAATACAGGGTGACTCCTAAAGAGGTGCACAAGATGTCAGACAAGAATACAGGGTGACTCCTAAAGAGGTGCACAAGATGTCAGATAAGAATACAGGGTGACCCCTAAAGAGGTGCACAAGATGTCAGACAAGAATACAGGGTGACTCCTAAAGAGGTGCACAAGATGTCAGACAAGAATACAGGGTGATCCCTAAAGAGGTGCACAAGATGTCAGATAAGAATACAGGGTGACTCCTAAAGAGGTGCACAAGATGTCAGACAAGAATACAGGGTGATCCCTAAAGAGGTGCACAGGATGTCAGACAAGAATACAGGGTGACTCCTAAAGAGGTGCACAAGATGTCAGATAAGAATACAGGGTGACTCCTAAAGAGGTGCACAAGATGTCAGATAAGAATACAGGGTGACTCCTAAAGAGGTGCACAAGATGTCAGACAAGAATACAGGGTGTCTCCTAAGGAGGTGCACAAGATGTCAGATAAGAATACAGGGTGATCCCTAAAGAGGTGCACAAGATGTCAGACAAGAATACAGGGTGACTCCTAAAGAGGTATACAAGATGCCAGATAAGAATACAGGGTGACTCCTAAAGAGGTGCACAAGATGTCAGACAAGAATACAGGGTGACTCCTAAAGTGGTGCTCAAGATGTCAGACAAGAATACAGGGTGACTCCTAAAGAGGTGTACAAGATGTCAGACAAGAATACAGGGTGACTCCTAAAGAGGTGTACAAGATGTCAGACAAGAATACAGGGTGACCCCTAAAGAGGTGCACAAGATGTCAGATAAGAATACAGGGTGCCTCCTAGAGAGGTGCACAAGATGTCAGACAAGAATACAGGGTGACTCCTAAAGAGGTGCACAAGATGTCAGATAAGAATACAGGGTGACTCCTAAAGAGGTGTACAAGAAGTCAGACAAGAATACAGGGTGACTCCTAAAGAGGTGCACAAGATGTCAGACAAGAATACAGGGTGACTCCTAAAGAGGTGCAGAAGATGTCAGACAAGAATACAGGGTGACTCCGAAAGAGGTGTACAAGATGTCAGACAAGAATACAGGGTGACCCCTAAAGAGGTGCACAGATTGTCAGATAAGAATACAGGGTGACCCCTAAAGAGGTGCACAAGATGTCAGACAAGAATACAGGGTGACCCCTAAAGAGGTGCACAAGATGTCAGACAAGAATACAGGGTGACCCCTAAAGAGGTGCACAAGATGTCAGACAAGAATACAGGGTGACCCCTAAAGAGGTGCACAAGATGCCAGATAACAATACAGGGTGACTCCTAAAGAGGTGCACAAGATGTCAGACAAGAATACAGGGTGACCCCTAAAGAGGTGCACAAGATGCCAGATAAGAATACAGGGTGACCCCTAAAGGGGTGCACAAGATGTAAGACAAGAATACAGGGTGACTCCTAAAGAGGTGTACAAGATGTCAGATAAGAATACAGGGTGCCTCCTAAAGAGGTGTACAAGATGTCAGATAAGAATACAGGGTGCCTCCTAAAGAGGTGCAAAAGATGTCACAAGAATACAGGGTGACTCCTAAAGAAATATACAAGATGCCAGACAAGAATAGAGGGTGACTCCTAAAGAGGTGTACAAGATGTCACAAGGATACAGGGTGACTTCTAAAGAGATATACAAGATGCCAGATAAGAATACAGGGTGACTCCTAAAGAGGTGCACAAGATGCCAGATAAGAATACAGGGTGACTCCTAAAGAGGTGCACAAGATGCCAGATAAGAATACAGGGTGACACCTAAAGAGGTGCACAAGATGTCAGACAAGAATACAGGGTGACCCCTAAAGAGGTGCACAAGATGACAGACAAGAATACAGGGTGACTCCTAAAGAGGTGTACAAGATGTCAGACAAGAATACAGGGTGACTCCTAAAGAGGTGCACAAGATGTCAGACAAGAATACAGGGTGACTCCTAAAGAGGTGCACAAGATGCCAGATAAGAATACAGGGTGACCCCTAAAGAGGTGCACAAGATGCCAGATAAGAATACAGGGTGACTCCTGAAAAGGTGCACAAGATGCCAGATAAGAATACAGGGTGACTCCTAAAGGGGTGCACAAGATGCCAGATAAGAATACAGGGGGACTCCTAAAGAGGTGCACAAGATGTCAGACAAGAATACAGGGTGACCCCTAAAGAGGTGCACAAGATGTCAGACAAGAATACAGGGTGACTCCTAAAGCGGTGTACAAGATGTCAGACAAGAATACAGGGTGACTCCTAAAGAGGTGCACAAGATGTCAGACAAGAATACAGGGTGACTCCTAAAGAGGTGCACAAGATGCCAGATAAGAATACTGGGTGACTCCTATAGAAGTGCACAAGATGTCAGACAAGAATACAGGGTGACCCCTAAAGAGGTGCACAAGATGTCAGACAAGAATACAGGGTGACTCCTAAAGATGTGTACAAGATGTCAGACAAGAATACAGGGTGACTCCTAAAGAGGTGTACAAGATGTCAGACAAGAATACAGGGTGACTCCTAAAGAGGTGCACAAGATGTCAGACAAGAATACAGGGTGACTCCTAAAGAGGTGCACAAGATGCCAGATAAGAATACAGGGTGAACCCTAAAGAGGTGCACAAGATGCCAGATAAGAATACAGGGTGACTCCTAAAGAGGTGCACAAGATGCCAGATAAGAATACAGGGTGACCCCTAAAGAGGTGCACAAGATGCCAGATAAGAATACAGGGTGACTCCTAAAGAGGTGCACAAGATGCCAGATAAGAATACAGGGTGACTCCTAAAGAGGTGCACAAGATGTCAGATAAGAATACAGGGTGCCTCCTAATGAGGTGTACAAGATGTCAGACAAGAATACAGGGTGACTCCTAAAGAGGTGCAAAAATGTCAGACAAGAATACAGGGTGACTCCTAAAGAGGTGCACAAGATGCCAGATAACAATACAGGGTGACTCCTAAAGGGGTGCACAAGATGTCCGACAAGAATACAGGGTGACCCCTAAAGAGGTGCACAAGATGTCAGATAAGAATACAGGGTGACCCCTAAAGAGGTGCACAAGATGTCAGACAAGAATACAGGGTGACTCCTAAAGAGGTGTACAAGATGTCAGATTAGAATACAGGGTGCCTCCTAAAGAGGTGTACAAGATGTCAGATAAGAATACAGGGTGCCTCCTAAAGAGGTGCAAAAGATGTCACAAGAATACAGGGTGACTCCTAAAGAAATATACAAGATGCCAGACAAGAATACAGGGTGACTCCTAAAGAGGTGTACAAGATGTCACAAGGATACAGGGTGACTTCTAAAGAGATATACAAGATGCCAGATAAGAATACAGGGTGACTCCTAAAGAGGTGCACAAGATGCCAGATAAGAATACAGGGTGACTCCTAAAGAGGTGCACAAGATGCCAGATAAGAATACAGGGTGACTCCTAAAGAGGTGCACAAGATGTCAGACAAGAGTACAGGGTGACTCCTAAAGAGGTGCACAAGATGTCAGATAAGAATACAGGGTGACCCCTAAAGAGGTGCACAAGATGCCAGATAAGAATACAGGGTGACTCCTAAAGAGGTGCACAAGATGCCAGATAAGAATACAGGGTGACTCCTAAAGAGGTGCACAAGATGCCAGATAAGAATACAGGGTGACTCCTAAAGAGGTGCACAAGATGTCAGACAAGAATACAGGGTGACCCCTAAAGAGGTGCACAAGATGTCAGACAAGAATACAGGGTGACTCCTAAAGCGGTGTACAAGATGTCAGACAAGAATACAGGGTGACTCCTAAAGAGAGATGTCAGACAAGAATACAGGGTGACTCCTAAAGAGGTGCACAAGATGCCAGATAAGAATACAGGGTGACTCCTAAAGAGGTGCACAAGATGTCAGACAAGAATACAGGGTGACCCCTAAAGAGTTGCACAAGATGTCAGGCAAGAATACAGGGTGACTAGTAAAGAGGTGTACAAGATGTCAGACAAGAATACAGGGTGACTCCTAAAGAGGTGTACAAGATGTCAGACAAGAATACAGGGTGACTCCTAAAGAGGTGCACAAGATGTCAGACAAGAATACAGGGTGACTCCTAAAGAGGTGCACAAGATGCCAGATAAGAATACAGGGTGACCCCTAAAGAGGTGCACAAGATGCCAGATAAGAATACAGGGTGACTCCTAAAGAGGTGCACAAGATGCCAGATAAGAATACAGGGTGACCCCTAAAGGGGTGCACAAGATGCCAGATAAGAATACAGGGTGACTCCTAAAGAGGTGCACAAGATGCCAGATAAGAATACAGGGTGACTCCTAAAGAGGTGCACAAGATGTCAGATAAGAATACAGGGTGCCTCCTAAAGAGGTGTACAAGATGTCAGACAAGAATACAGGGTGACTCCTAAAGCGGTGCAAAAGATGTCAGACAAGAATACAGGGTGACTCCTAAAGAGGTGCACAAGATGCCAGATAACAATACAGGGTGACTCCTAAAGGGGTGCACAAGATGTCAGACAAGAATACAGGGTGACCCCTAAAGAGGTGCACAAGATGTCAGATAAGAATACAGGGTGACCCCTAAAGAGGTGCACAAGATGTCAGACAAGAATACAGGGTGACTCCTAAAGAGGTGTACAAGATGTCAGATAAGAATACAGGGTTCCTCCTAAAGAGGTGTACAAGATGTCAGATAAGAATACAGGGTGCCTCCTAAAGAGGTGCAAAAGATGTCACAAGAATACAGGGTGACTCCTAAAGAAATATACAAGATGCCAGACAAGAATACAGGGTGACTCCTAAAGAGGTGTACAAGATGTCACAAGGATACAGGGTGACTTCTAAAGAGATATACAAGATGCCAGATAAGAATACAGGGTGACTCCTAAAGGGGTGCACAAGATGCCAGATAAGAATACAGGGTGACTCCTAAAGAGGTGCACAAGATGCCAGATAAGAATACAGGGTGACTCCTAAAGAGGTGCACAAGATGTCAGACAAGAATACAGGGTGACTCCTACAGAGGTGCACAAGATGTCAGATAAGAATACAGGGTGACCCCTAAAGAGGTGCACAAGATGCCAGACAAGAATACAGGGTGACCCCTAAAGAGGTGCACAAGATGTCAGACAAGAATACAGGGTGACCCCTAAAGTGGTGCACAAGATGCCAGATAAGAATACAGGGTGACTCCTAAAGAGGTGCACAAGATGTCAGACAAGAATACAGGGTGACTCTTAAAGGGGTGCACAAGATGTCAGACAAGAATACAGGGTGACCCCTAAAGAGGTGCACAAGATGCCAGACAAGAATACAGGGTGACTCCTAAAGAGGTGCACAAGATGTCAGACAAGAATACAGGGTGACTCCTAAAGAGGTGTACAAGATGTCAGACAAGAATACAGGGTGACTCCTAAAGAGGTGCACAAGATGTCAGACAAGAATACAGGGTGACTCCTAAAGAGGTGCACAAGATGCCAGAAAAGAATACAGGGTGACCCCTAAAGAGGTGCTCAAGATGCCATATAATAATACAGGGTGACTCCTAAAGAGGTGCACAAGATGCCAGATAAGAATACAGGGTGACCCCTAAAGGGGTGCACAAGATGCCAGATAAGAATACAGGGTGACTCCTAAAGGGGTGCACAAGATGCCAGATAAAAATACAGGGTGACTCCTAAAGAGGTGCACAAGATGTCAGATAAGAATACAGGGTGCCTCCTAAAGATGTGTACAAGATGTCAGACAAGAATACAGGGTGACTCCTAAAGAGGTGCAAAAGATGTCAGACAAGAATACAGGGTGACTCCTAAAGAGGTGCACAAGATGCCAGATAACAATACAGGGTGACTCCTAAAGGGGTGCACAAGATGTCAGACAAGAATACAGGGTGACCCCTAAAGAGGTGCACAAGATGTCAGATAAGAATACAGGGTGACCCCTAAAGAGGTGCACAAGATGTCAGACAAGAATACAGGGTGACTCCTAAAGAGGTGTACAAGATGTCAGATAAGAATACAGGGTGCCTCCTAAAGAGGTGTACAAGATGTCAGATAAGAATACAGGTGCCTCCTAAAGTGGTGCAAAAGATGTCACAAGAATACAGGGTGACTCCTAAAGAAATATACAAGATGCCAGACAAGAATACAGGGTGACTCCTAAAGCGGTGTACAAGATGTCACAAGGATACAGGGTGACTTCTAAAGAGATATACAAGAAGCCAGATAAGAATACAGGGTGACTCCTAAAGGGGTGCACAAGATGCCAGATAAGAATACAGGGTGACTCCTAAAGAGGTGCACAAGATGCCAGATAAGAATACAGGGTGACTCCTAAAGAGGTGCACAAGATGTCAGACAAGAATACAGGGTGACTCCTACAGAGGTGCACAAGATGTCAGATAAGAATACAGGGTGACCCCTAAAGAGGTGCACAAGATGCCAGACAAGAATACAGGGTGACCCCTAAAGAGGTGCACAAGATGTCAGACAAGAATACAGGGTGACCCCTAAAGTGGTGCACAAGATGCCAGATAAGAATACAGGGTGACTCCTAAAGAGGTGCACAAGATGTCAGACAAGAATACAGGGTGACTCTTAAAGGGGTGCACAAGATGTCAGACAAGAATACAGGGTGACCCCTAAAGAGGTGCACAAGATGCCAGACAAGAATACAGGGTGACTCCTAAAGAGGTGCACATGATGTCAGACAAGAATACAGGGCGATCCCTAAAGAGGTGCACAAGATGCCAGACAAGAATACAGGGTGACTCCTAAAGAGGTGCACAAGATGTCAGACAAGAATACAGGGTGACTCCTAAAGAGGTGTACAAGATGTCAGATTAGAATACAGGGTGCCTCCTAAAGAGGTGTACAAGATGTCAGATAAGAATACAGGGTGCCTCCTAAAGAGGTGCAAAAGATGTCACAAGAATACAGGGTGACTCCTAAAGAAATATACAAGATGCCAGACAAGAATACAGGGTGACTCCTAAAGAGGTGTACAAGATGTCACAAGGATACAGGGTGACTTCTAAAGAGATATACAAGATGCCAGATAAGAATACAGGGTGACTCCTAAAGAGGTGCACAAGATGCCAGATAAGAATACAGGGTGACTCCTAAAGAGGTGCACAAGATGTCAGACAAGAGTACAGGGTGACTCCTAAAGAGGTGCACAAGATGTCAGATAAGAATACAGGGTGACCCCTAAAGAGGTGCACAAGATGCCAGATAAGAATACAGGGTGACTCCTAAAGAGGTGCACAAGATGCCAGATAAGAATACAGGGTGACTCCTAAAGAGGTGCACAAGATGTCAGACAAGAATACAGGGTGACTCTTAAAGGGGTGCACAAGATGTCAGACAAGAATACAGGGTGACCCCTAAAGAGGTGCACAAGATGCCAGACAAGAATACAGGGTGACTCCTAAAGAGGTGTACAAGATGTCAGATTAGAATACAGGGTGCCTCCTAAAGAGGTGTACAAGATGTCAGATAAGAATACAGGGTGCCTCCTAAAGAGGTGCAAAAGATGTCACAAGAATACAGGGTGACTCCTAAAGAAATATACAAGATGCCAGACAAGAATACAGGGTGACTCCTAAAGCGGTGTACAAGATGTCACAAGGATACAGGGTGACTTCTAAAGAGATATACAAGAAGCCAGATAAGAATACAGGGTGACTCCTAAAGGGGTGCACAAGATGCCAGATAAGAATACAGGGTGACTCCTAAAGAGGTGCACAAGATGCCAGATAAGAATACAGGGTGACTCCTAAAGAGGTGCACAAGATGTCAGACAAGAATACAGGGTGACTCCTAAAGAGGTGCACAAGATGCCAGATAAGAATACAGGGTGACCCCTAAAGAGGTGCACAAGATGCCAGATAAGAATACAGGGTGACTCCTAAAGAGGTGCACAAGATGCCAGATAAGAATACAGGGTGACTCCTAAAGAGGTGCACAAGATGTCAGATAAGAATACAGGGTGCCTCCTAATGAGGTGTACAAGATGTCAGACAAGAATACAGGGTGACTCCTAAAGAGGTGCAAAAATGTCAGACAAGAATACAGGGTGACTCCTAAAGAGGTGCACAAGATGCCAGATAACAATACAGGGTGACTCCTAAAGGGGTGCACAAGATGTCCGACAAGAATACAGGGTGACCCCTAAAGAGGTGCACAAGATGTCAGATAAGAATACAGGGTGACCCCTAAAGAGGTGCACAAGATGTCAGACAAGAATACAGGGTGACTCCTAAAGAGGTGTACAAGATGTCAGATTAGAATACAGGGTGCCTTTTAAAGAGGTGTACAAGATGTCAGATAAGAATACAGGGTGCCTCCTAAAGAGGTGCAAAAGATGTCACAAGAATACAGGGTGACTCCTAAAGAAATATACAAGATGCCAGACAAGAATACAGGGTGACTCCTAAAGAGGTGTACAAGATGTCACAAGGATACAGGGTGACTTCTAAAGAGATATACAAGATGCCAGATAAGAATACAGGGTGACTCCTAAAGAGGTGCACAAGATGCCAGATAAGAATACAGGGTGACTCCTAAAGAGGTGCACAAGATGCCAGATAAGAATACAGGGTGACTCCTAAAGAGGTGCACAAGATGTCAGACAAGAGTACAGGGTGACTCCTAAAGAGGTGCACAAGATGTCAGATAAGAATACAGGGTGACCCCTAAAGAGGTGCACAAGATGCCAGATAAGAATACAGGGTGACTCCTAAAGAGGTGCACAAGATGCCAGATAAGAATACAGGGTGACTCCTAAAGAGGTGCACAAGATGCCAGATAAGAATACAGGGTGACTCCTAAAGAGGTGCACAAGATGTCAGACAAGAATACAGGGTGACCCCTAAAGAGGTGCACAAGATGTCAGACAAGAATACAGGGTGACTCCTAAAGCGGTGTACAAGATGTCAGACAAGAATACAGGGTGACTCCTAAAGAGAGATGTCAGACAAGAATACAGGGTGACTCCTAAAGAGGTGCACAAGATGCCAGATAAGAATACAGGGTGACTCCTAAAGAGGTGCACAAGATGTCAGACAAGAATACAGGGTGACCCCTAAAGAGTTGCACAAGATGTCAGGCAAGAATACAGGGTGACTAGTAAAGAGGTGTACAAGATGTCAGACAAGAATACAGGGTGACTCCTAAAGAGGTGTACAAGATGTCAGACAAGAATACAGGGTGACTCCTAAAGAGGTGCACAAGATGTCAGACAAGAATACAGGGTGACTCCTAAAGAGGTGCACAAGATGCCAGATAAGAATACAGGGTGACCCCTAAAGAGGTGCACAAGATGCCAGATAAGAATACAGGGTGACTCCTAAAGAGGTGCACAAGATGCCAGATAAGAATACAGGGTGACCCCTAAAGGGGTGCACAAGATGCCAGATAAGAATACAGGGTGACTCCTAAAGAGGTGCACAAGATGCCAGATAAGAATACAGGGTGACTCCTAAAGAGGTGCACAAGATGTCAGATAAGAATACAGGGTGCCTCCTAAAGAGGTGTACAAGATGTCAGACAAGAATACAGGGTGACTCCTAAAGCGGTGCAAAAGATGTCAGACAAGAATACAGGGTGACTCCTAAAGAGGTGCACAAGATGCCAGATAACAATACAGGGTGACTCCTAAAGGGGTGCACAAGATGTCAGACAAGAATACAGGGTGACCCCTAAAGAGGTGCACAAGATGTCAGATAAGAATACAGGGTGACCCCTAAAGAGGTGCACAAGATGTCAGACAAGAATACAGGGTGACTCCTAAAGAGGTGTACAAGATGTCAGATAAGAATACAGGGTTCCTCCTAAAGAGGTGTACAAGATGTCAGATAAGAATACAGGGTGCCTCCTAAAGAGGTGCAAAAGATGTCACAAGAATACAGGGTGACTCCTAAAGAAATATACAAGATTCCAGACAAGAATACAGGGTGACTCCTAAAGAGGTGTACAAGATGTCACAAGGATACAGGGTGACTTCTAAAGAGATATACAAGATGCCAGATAAGAATACAGGGTGACTCCTAAAGGGGTGCACAAGATGCCAGATAAGAATACAGGGTGACTCCTAAAGAGGTGCACAAGATGCCAGATAAGAATACAGGGTGACTCCTAAAGAGGTGCACAAGATGTCAGACAAGAATACAGGGTGACTCCTACAGAGGTGCACAAGATGTCAGATAAGAATACAGGGTGACCCCTAAAGAGGTGCACAAGATGCCAGACAAGAATACAGGGTGACCCCTAAAGAGGTGCACAAGATGTCAGACAAGAATACAGGGTGACCCCTAAAGTGGTGCACAAGATGCCAGATAAGAATACAGGGTGACTCCTAAAGAGGTGCACAAGATGTCAGACAAGAATACAGGGTGACTCTTAAAGGGGTGCACAAGATGTCAGACAAGAATACAGGGTGACCCCTAAAGAGGTGCACAAGATGCCAGACAAGAATACAGGGTGACTCCTAAAGAGGTGCACAAGATGTCAGACAAGAATACAGGGTGACTCCTAAAGAGGTGTACAAGATGTCAGACAAGAATACAGGGTGACTCCTAAAGAGGTGCACAAGATGTCAGACAAGAATACAGGGTGACTCCTAAAGAGGTGCACAAGATGCCAGAAAAGAATACAGGGTGACCCCTAAAGAGGTGCTCAAGATGCCATATAATAATACAGGGTGACTCCTAAAGAGGTGCACAAGATGCCAGATAAGAATACAGGGTGACCCCTAAAGGGGTGCACAAGATGCCAGATAAGAATACAGGGTGACTCCTAAAGGGGTGCACAAGATGCCAGATAAAAATACAGGGTGACTCCTAAAGAGGTGCACAAGATGTCAGATAAGAATACAGGGTGCCTCCTAAAGATGTGTACAAGATGTCAGACAAGAATACAGGGTGACTCCTAAAGAGGTGCAAAAGATGTCAGACAAGAATACAGGGTGACTCCTAAAGAGGTGCACAAGATGCCAGATAACAATACAGGGTGACTCCTAAAGGGGTGCACAAGATGTCAGACAAGAATACAGGGTGACCCCTAAAGAGGTGCACAAGATGTCAGATAAGAATACAGGGTGACCCCTAAAGAGGTGCACAAGATGTCAGACAAGAATACAGGGTGACTCCTAAAGAGGTGTACAAGATGTCAGATAAGAATACAGGGTGCCTCCTAAAGAGGTGTACAAGATGTCAGATAAGAATACAGGTGCCTCCTAAAGTGGTGCAAAAGATGTCACAAGAATACAGGGTGACTCCTAAAGAAATATACAAGATGCCAGACAAGAATACAGGGTGACTCCTAAAGCGGTGTACAAGATGTCACAAGGATACAGGGTGACTTCTAAAGAGATATACAAGAAGCCAGATAAGAATACAGGGTGACTCCTAAAGGGGTGCACAAGATGCCAGATAAGAATACAGGGTGACTCCTAAAGAGGTGCACAAGATGCCAGATAAGAATACAGGGTGACTCCTAAAGAGGTGCACAAGATGTCAGACAAGAATACAGGGTGACTCCTACAGAGGTGCACAAGATGTCAGATAAGAATACAGGGTGACCCCTAAAGAGGTGCACAAGATGCCAGACAAGAATACAGGGTGACCCCTAAAGAGGTGCACAAGATGTCAGACAAGAATACAGGGTGACCCCTAAAGTGGTGCACAAGATGCCAGATAAGAATACAGGGTGACTCCTAAAGAGGTGCACAAGATGTCAGACAAGAATACAGGGTGACTCTTAAAGGGGTGCACAAGATGTCAGACAAGAATACAGGGTGACCCCTAAAGAGGTGCACAAGATGCCAGACAAGAATACAGGGTGACTCCTAAAGAGGTGCACATGATGTCAGACAAGAATACAGGGCGATCCCTAAAGAGGTGCACAAGATGCCAGACAAGAATACAGGGTGACTCCTAAAGAGGTGCACAAGATGTCAGACAAGAATACAGGGTGACCCCTAAAGAGGTGCACAAGATGCCAGACAAGAATACAGGGTGACCCCTAAAGAGGTGCACAAGATGTTAGACAAGAATACATGGTGACTCCTAAAGAGGTGTACAAGATGTCAGACAAGAATACAGGGTGACCCCTAAAGAGGTGCACAAGATTTTAGACAAGAATACAGGGTGACTCCTAAAGGGGTGTACACGATGTCAGATAAGAATACAGGGTGACTCCTAAAGAGGTGCACAAGATGCAGAGACAAGAATACAGGGTGACCCCTAAAGAGGTGCACAAGATGTCAGACAAGAATACAGGGTGACTCCTAAAGAGGTGCACAAGATGTCAGATAAGAATACAGGGTGACTCCTAAAGAGGTGTACAAGATGTCAGACAAGAATACAGGGTGACCCCTAAAGAGGTGCACAAGATGCCAGATAACAATACATGGTGACTCCTAAAGAGGTGCACAAGATGCCAGATAACAATACAGGGTGACTCCTAAAGAGGTGCACAAGATGTCAGATAAGAATACAGGGTGACCCCTGAAGAGGTGCACAAGATGCCAGATAACAATACAGGGTGACTCCTAAAGAGGTGCACAAGATGTCCGACAAGAATACAGGGTGATCCCTAAAGAGGTGCACAAGATGCCAGACAAGAATACAGGGTGACTCCTAAAGAGGTGCACAAGATGCCAGACAAGAATACAGGGTGACTCCTAAAGAGGTGCACAAGATGCCAGACAAGAATACAGGGTGACCCCTAAAGAGGTGCACAAGATGCCAGACAAGAATACAGGGTGACCCCTAAAGAGGTGCACAAGATGCCAGACAAGAATAAAGGGTGACTCCTAAAGGGGTGCACAAGATGTCAGACAAGAATACAGGGTGACCCCTAAAGAGGTGCACAAGATGTCAGACAAGAATACAGGGTGACCCCTAAAGAGGTGCACAAGATGCCAGACAAGAATACAGGGTGACCCCTAAAGAGGTGCATAAGCTGTCAGACAAGAATACAGGGTGACCCCTAAAGAGGTGCATAAGATGTCAGACAAGAATACAGGGTGACTCCTAAAGAGGTGCATAAGATGTCAGACAAGAATACAGGGTGACCCCTAAAGAGGTGCATAAGATGTCAGACAAGAATTCAGGGTGACTCCTAAAGAGGTGCACAAGATGCCAGATAACAATACAGGGTGACTCCTAAAGGGGTGCACAAGATGTCAGACATGAATACAGGGTGACCCCTAAAGAGGTGCATAAGATGTCAGACAAGAATACAGGGTGACTCCTAAGGAGGTGCACAAGATGTCAGATAAGAATACAGGGTGATCCCTAAAGGGCTGCACAAGATGTCAGACAAGAATACTGGGTGACTCCTAAAGAGGTGTACAAGATGTCAGACAAGAATACAGGGTAACTCCTAAAGGGGTGTACACGATGTCAGATAAGAATACAGGGTGACTCCTAAAGAGGTGCACAAGATGTCAGATAAGAATACAGGGTGACTCCTAAGGAGGTGCACAAGATGTCAGATAAGAATACAGGGTGATCCCTAAAGGGGTGCACAAGATGTCAGACAAGAATACTGGGTGACTCCTAAAGAGGTGTACAAGATGTCAGACAAGAATACAGGGTAACTCCTAAAGGGGTGTACACGATGTCAGATAAGAATACAGGGTGACTCCTAAAGAGGTGCACAAGATGCCAGATAACAATACAGGGTGACTCTTAAAGAGGTGCACAAGATGTCAGACAAGAATACAGGGTGACTCCTAAAGTGGTGCAAAAGATGTCAGATAAGAATACAGGGTGACTCCTAATGAGGTGCACAAGATGTCAGACAAGAATACAGGGTGACCCCTAAAGAGGTGCACAAGATGTCAGACAAGAATACAGGGTGACTCCTAAAGCGGTGTACAAGATGTCAGACAAGAATACAGGGTGACCCCTAAAGAGGTGCACAAGATGCCAGATAAGAATACAGGGTGACTCCTGAAAAGGTGCACAAGATGCCAGATAAGAATACAGGGTGACTCCTAAAGAGGTGCACACGATGCCAGATAACAATACAGGGTGACTCCTAAAGAGGTGCACAAGATGTCAGACAAGAATACAGGGTGACCCCTAAAGAGGTGCACAAGATATCAGACAAGAATACAGGGTGACTCCTAAAGAGGTGTACAAGATGTCAGACAAGAATACAGGGTGACCCCTAAAGAGATATACAAGATGTCAGATAAGAATACAGGGTGACCCCTAAAGAGGTGCACAAGATGTCAGACAAGAATACAGGGTGACTCCTAAAGAGGTGTACAAGATGTCAGATAGGAATACAGGGTGCCTCCTAAAGAGGTGCAAAAGATGTCAGACAAGAATACAGGGTGACTCCTAAAGAGGTGCACAAGATGCCAGATAAGAATACAGGGTGACTCCTAAAGAGGTGCACAAGATGTCAGACAAGAATACAGGGTGACCCCTAAAGAGGTGCACAAGATGTCAGACAAGAATACAGGGTGACTCCTAAAGAGGTGCACAAGATGTCAGATAAGCATACAGGGTGACTCCTAAAGAGGTGTACAAGATGTCAGACAGGAATACAGGGTGACTCCTAAAGAGGTGCACAAGATGTCAGACAAGAATACAGGGTGACTCCTAAAGAGGTGTACAAGATGTCAGATAAGAATACAGGGTACCCCTAAAGAGGTGCACAAGATGTCAGACAAGAATACAGGGTGACCCCTAAAGAGGTGCACAAGATGTCAGATAAGAATACAGGGTGACCCCTAAAGAGGTGCACAAGATGTCAGACAAGAATACAGGGTGACCCCTAAAGAGGTGCACAAGATGTCAGATAAGAATACAGGGTGACCCCTAAAGAGGTGCACAAGATGTCAGACAAGAATACAGGGTGACTCCTAAAGAGGTGTACAAGATGTCAGATAAGAATACAGGGTGCCTCCTAAAGAGGTGTACAATATGTCAGATAAGAATACAGGGTGCCTCCTAAAGAGGTGCAAAAGATGTCACTAGAATACAGGGTGACTCCTAAAGAAATATACAAGATGCCAGACAATAATACAGGGTGACTCCTAAAGAGGTGTACAAGATGTCACAAGGATACAGGGTGACTTCTAAAGAGATATACAAGATGCCAGATAAGAATACAGGGTGACTCCTAAAGAGGTGCACAAGATGCCAGATAAGAATACAGGGTGCCTCCTAAAGAGGTGCACAAGATGCCAGATAAGAATACAGGGTGACTCCTAAAGAGGTGCAGAAGATGTCAGACAAGAATACAGGGTGACCCCTAAAGATGTGCACAAGATGTCAGACAAGAATACAGGGTGACTCCTAAAGAGGTGTACAAGATGTCAGACAAGAATACAGGGTGACTCCTAAAGAGGTGCACAAGATGTCAGACAAGAATACAGGGTGACTCCTAAAGAGGTGCACAAGATGCCAGATAAGAATACAGGGTGACCCCTAAAGAGGTGCACAAGATGCCAGATAAGAATACAGGGTGACTCCTAAAGAGGTGCACAAGATGCCAGATAAGAATACAGGGTGACTCCTAAAGAGGTGCACAAGATGCCAGATAAGAATACAGGGTGACTCCTAAAGAGGTGCACAAGATGTCAGACAAGAATACAGGGTGACCCCTAAAGAGGTGCACAAGATGTCAGACAAGAATACAGGGTGACTCCTAAAGAGGTGTACAAGATGTCAGACAAGAATACAGGGTGACTCCTAAAGAGGTGCACAAGATGTCAGACAAGAATACAGGGTGACTCCTAAAGAGGTGCACAATATGCCAGATAAGAATACAGGGTGACTCCTAAAGAGGTGCACAAGATGTCAGACAAGAATACAGGGTGACTCCTAAAGAGGTGCACAAGATGCCAGATAACAATACAGGGTGACTCCTAAAGGGGTGCACAAGATGTCAGACAAGAATACAGGGTGACCCCTAAAGAGGTGCACAAGATGTCAGATAAGAATACAGGGTGACCCCTAAAGAGGTGCATAAGATGTCAGACAAGAATACAGGGTGACTCCTAAAGAGGTGTACAAGATGTCAGATAAGAATACAGGGTGCCTCCTAAAGAGGTGTACAAGATGTCAGATAAGAATACAGGGTGCCTCCTAAAGAGGTGCAAAAGATGTCACAAGAATACAGGGTGACTCCTAAAGAAATATACAAGATGCCAGACAAGAATACAGGGTGACTCCTAAAGAGGTGTACAAGATGTCACAAGGATACAGGGTGACTTCTAAAGAGATATACAAGATGCCAGATAAGAATACAGGGTGACTCCTAAAGGGGTGCACAAGATGCCAGATAAGAATACAGGGTGACTCCTAAAGAGGTGCACAAGATGCCAGATAAGAATACAGGGTGACTCCTAAAGAGGTGCACAAGATGTCAGACAAGAATACAGGGTGACTCCTACAGAGGTGCACAAGATGTCAGATAAGAATACAGGGTGACCCCTAAAGAGGTGCACAAGATGCCAGACAAGAATACAGGGTGACCCCTAAAGAGGTGCACAAGATGTCAGACAAGAATACAGGGTGACTCCTAAAGAGAGATGTCAGACAAGAATACAGCGTGACTCCTAAAGAGGTGCACAAGATGCCAGATAAGAATACAGGGTGACTCCTAAAGGGGTGCACAAGATGTCAGACAAGAATACAGGGTGACCCCTAAAGAGTTGCACAAGATGTCAGGCAAGAATACAGGGTGTTTAGTAAAGAGGTGTACAAGATGTCAGACAAGAATACAGGGTGACTCCTAAAGAGGTGTACAAGATGTCAGACAAGAATACAGGGTGACTCATAAGTGGTGCACACGATGTCAGACAAGAATACAGGGTGACGCCTAAAGAGGTGCACAAGATGCCAGATAAGAATACAGGGTGACCCCTAAAGAGGTGCACAAGATGAAAGATAAGAATACAGGGTGACTCCTAAAGAGGTGCACAAGATGCCAGATAAGAATACAGGGTGACCCCTAAAGGGGTGCACAAGATGCCAGACAAGAATACAGGGTGACTCCTAAAGAGGTGCACAAGATGCCAGATAAGAATACAGGGTGACTCCTAAAGAGGTGCACAAGATGTCAGATAAGAATACAGGGTGCCTCCTAAAGAGGTGCACAAGATGTCAGACAAGAATACAGGGTGACTCCTAAAGAGGTGCAAAAGATGTCAGACAAGAATACAGGGTGACTCCTAAAGAGGTGCACAAGATGCCAGATAACAATACAGGGTGACTCCTAAAGGGGTGCACAAGATGTCAGACAAGAATGCAGGGTGACCCCTAAAGAGGTGCACAAGATGTCAGATAACAATACAGGGTGACCCCTAAAGAGGTGCACAAGATGTCAGACAAGAATACAGGGTGACTCCTAAAGAGGTGTACAAGATGTCAGATAAGAATACAGGGTGCCTCCTAAAGAGGTGTACAAGATGTCAGATAAGAATACAGGGTGCCTCCTAAAGAGGTGCAAAAGATGTCACAAGAATACAGGGTGACTCCTAAAGAAATATACAAGATGCCAGACAAGAATACAGGGTGACTCCTAAAGAGGTGTACAAGATGTCAGACAAGAATACAGGGTGACCCCTAAAGAGGAGCACAAGATGTCAGATAAGAATACAGGGTGCCTCCTAAAGAGGTGCACAAGATGTCAGACAAGAATACAGGGTGACTCCTAAAGAGGTGCACAAGATGTCAGATAAGAATACAGGGTGACTCCTAAAGAGGTGTACAAGAAGTCAGACAAGAATACAGGGTGACTCCTAAAGAGGTGCACAAGATGTCAGACAAGAATACAGGGTGACTCCTAAAGAGGTGTACAAGATGTCAGACAAGAATACAGGGTGACTCCTAAAGAGGTGTACAAGATGTCAGACAAGAATACAGGGAGATCCCTAAAGGGGTGCACAAGATGTCAGATAAGAATACAGGGTGACCCCTAACGAGGTGCACAAGATGTCAGACAAAAATACAGGGTGACCCCTAAAGAGGTGCACAAGATGTCAGACAAGAATACAGGGTGACCCCTAAAGAGGTGCACAAGATGCCAGATAACAATACAGGGTGACTCCTAAAGAGGTGCACAAGATGTCAGACAAGAATACAGGGTGACCCCTAAAGAGGTGCACAAGATGTCAGACAAGAATACAGGGTGACTCCTAAAGAGGTGTACAAGATGTCAGACAAGAATACAGGGTGACCCCTAAAGAGGTGCACAAGATGTCAGATAAGAATACAGGGTGACCCCTAAAGAGGTGCACAAGATGTCAGACAAGAATACAGGGTGACTCCTAAAGAGGTGCACAAGATGTCAGATAAGAATACAGGGTGACTCCTAAAGAGGTGCAAAAGATGTCAGACAAGAATACAGGGTGACTCCTAAAGAGGTGCACAAGATGCCAGATAAGAATACAGGGTGACTCCTAAAGAGGTGCACAAGATGTCAGACAAGAATACAGGGTGACCCCTAAAGAGGTGCACAAGATGTCAGACAAGAATACAGGGTGACTCCTAAAGAGGTGCACAAGGTGTCAGATAAGAATACAGGGTGACTCCTAAAGTGGTGTACAAGATGTCAGACAGGAATACAGGGTGACTCCTAAGGAGGTGCACAAGATGTCAGACAAGAATACAGGGTGACTCCTAAAGAGGTGAGCAAGATGTCAGATAAGAATACAGGGTGACCCCTAAAGAGGTGCACAAGATATCAGACAAGAATAGAGGGTGACCCCTAAAGAGGTGCACAAGATGTCAGATAAGAATACAGGGTGACCCCTAAAGAGGTGCACAAGATGTCAGACAAGAATACAGGGTGACCCCTAAAGAGGTGCACAAGATGCCACATAAGAATACAGGGTGACCCCTAAAGGGGTGCACAAGATGTCAGACAAGAATACAGGGTGACTCCTAAAGAGGTGTACAAGATGTCAGATAAGAATACAGGGTGCCTCCTAAAGAGGTGTACAAGATGTCAGATAAGAATACAGGGTGCCTCCTAAAGAGGTGCAAAAGATGTCACAAGAATACAGGGTGACTCCTAAAGAAATATACAAGATGCCAGACAAGAATAGAGGGTGACTCCTAAAGAGGTGTACAAGATGTCACAAGGATACAGGGTGACTTCTAAAGAGATATACAAGATGCCAGATAAGAATACAGGGTGACTCCTAAAGAGGTGCACAAGATGCCAGATAAGAATACAGGGTGACTCCTAAAGAGGTGCACAAGATGCCAGATAAGAATACAGGGTGACACCTAAAGAGGTGCACAAGATGTCAGACAAGAATACAGGGTGACCCCTAAAGAGGTGCACAAGATGACAGACAAGAATACAGGGTGACTCCTAAAGAGGTGTACAAGATGTCAGACAAGAATACAGGGTGACTCCTAAAGAGGTGCACAAGATGTCAGACAAGAATACAGGGTGACTCCTAAAGAGGTGCACAAGATGCCAGATAAGAATACAGGGTGACCCCTAAAGAGGTGCACAAGATGCCAGATAAGAATACAGGGTGACCCCTAAAGAGGTGCACAAGATGTCAGATAAGAATACAGGGTGACCCCTAAAGAGGTGCACAAGATGTCAGACAAGAATACAGTGTGACTCCTAAAGAGGTGTACAAGATGTCAGATAAGAATACAGGGTGCCTCCTAAAGAGGTGTACAAGATGTCAGATAAGAATACAGGTGCCTCCTAAAGAGGTGCAAAAGATGTCACAAGAATACAGGGTGACTCCTAAAGAAATATACAAGATGCCAGACAAGAATACAGGGTGACTCCTAAAGCGGTGTACAAGATGTCACAAGGATACAGGGTGACTTCTAAAGAGATATACAAGAAGCCAGATAAGAATACAGGGTGACTCCTAAAGGGGTGCACAAGATGCCAGATAAGAATACAGGGTGACTCCTAAAGAGGTGCACAAGATGCCAGATAAGAATACAGGGTGACTCCTAAAGAGGTGCACAAGATGTCAGACAAGAATACAGGGTGACTCCTACAGAGGTGCACAAGATGTCAGATAAGAATACAGGGTGACCCCTAAAGAGGTGCACAAGATGCCAGACAAGAATACAGGGTGACCCCTAAAGAGGTGCACAAGATGTCAGACAAGAATACAGGGTGACCCCTAAAGTGGTGCACAAGATGTCAGACAAGAATACAGGGTGACCCCTAAAGTGGTGCACAAGATGCCAGATAAGAATACAGGGTGACTCCTAAAGAGGTGCACAAGATGTCCGACAAGAATACAGGGTGACCCCTAAAGAGGTGCACAAGATGTCAGATAAGAATACAGGGTGACCCCTAAAGAGGTGCACAAGATGTCAGACAAGAATACAGGGTGACTCCTAAAGAGGTGTACAAGATGTCAGATTAGAATACAGGGTGCCTCCTAAAGAGGTGTACAAGATGTCAGATAAGAATACAGGGTGCCTCCTAAAGAGGTGCAAAAGATGTCACAAGAATACAGGGTGACTCCTAAAGAAATATACAAGATGCCAGACAAGAATACAGGGTGACTCCTAAAGAGGTGTACAAGATGTCACAAGGATACAGGGTGACTTCTAAAGAGATATACAAGATGCCAGATAAGAATACAGGGTGACTCCTAAAGAGGTGCACAAGATGCCAGATAAGAATACAGGGTGACTCCTAAAGAGGTGCACAAGATGCCAGATAAGAATACAGGGTGACTCCTAAAGAGGTGCACAAGATGTCAGACAAGAGTACAGGGTGACTCCTAAAGAGGTGCACAAGATGTCAGATAAGAATACAGGGTGACCCCTAAAGAGGTGCACGAGATGCCAGATAAGAATACAGGGTGACTCCTAAAGAGGTGCACAAGATGCCAGATAAGAATACAGGGTGACTCCTAAAGAGGTGCACAAGATGCCAGATAAGAATACAGGGTGACTCCTAAAGAGGTGCACAAGATGTCAGACAAGAATACAGGGTGACCCCTAAAGAGGTGCACAAGATGTCAGACAAGAATACAGGGTGACTCCTAAAGCGGTGTACAAGATGTCAGACAAGAATACAGGGTGACTCCTAAAGAGAGATGTCAGACAAGAATACAGGGTGACTCCTAAAGAGGTGCACAAGATGCCAGATAAGAATACAGGGTGACTCCTAAAGAGGTGCACAAGATGCCAGATAAGAATACAGGGTGACTCCTAAAGAGGTGCACAAGATGCCAGATAAGAATACAGGGTGACTCCTAAAGAGGTGCACAAGATGCCAGATAAGAATACAGGGTGACTCCTAAAGAGGTGCACAAGATGTCAGACAAGAGTACAGGGTGACTCCTAAAGAGGTGCACAAGATGTCAGATAAGAATACAGGGTGACCCCTAAAGAGGTGCACAAGATGCCAGATAAGAATACAGGGTGACTCCTAAAGAGGTGCACAAGATGCCAGATAAGAATACAGGGTGACTCCTAAAGAGGTGCACAAGATGCCAGATAAGAATACAGGGTGACTCCTAAAGAGGTGCACAAGATGTCAGACAAGAATACAGGGTGACCCCTAAAGAGGTGCACAAGATGTCAGACAAGAATACAGGGTGACTCCTAAAGAGGTGCACAAGATGTCAGACAAGAATACAGGGTGACCCCTAAAGAGTTGCACAAGATGTCAGGCAAGAATACAGGGTGACTAGTAAAGAGGTGTACAAGATGTCAGACAAGAATACAGGGTGACTCCTAAAGAGGTGTACAAGATGTCAGACAAGAATACAGGGTGACTCCTAAAGAGGTGCACAAGATGTCAGACAAGAATACAGGGTGACTCCTAAAGAGGTGCACAAGATGCCAGATAAGAATACAGGGTGACCCCTAAAGAGGTGCACAAGATGCCAGATAAGAATACAGGGTGACTCCTAAAGAGGTGCACAAGATGCCAGATAAGAATACAGGGTGACCCCTAAAGGGGTGCACAAGATGCCAGATAAGAATACAGGGTGACTCCTAAAGAGGTGCACAAGATGCCAGATAAGAATACAGGGTGACTCCTAAAGAGGTGCACAAGATGTCAGATAAGAATACAGGGTGCCTCCTAAAGAGGTGTACAAGATGTCAGACAAGAATACAGGGTGACTCCTAAAGCGGTGCAAAAGATGTCAGGCAAGAATACAGGGTGACTCCTAAAGAGGTGCACAAGATGCCAGATAACAATACAGGGTGACTCCTAAAGGGGTGCACAAGATGTCAGACAAGAATACAGGGTGACCCCTAAAGAGGTGCACAAGATGTCAGATAAGAATACAGGGTGACCCCTAAAGAGGTGCACAAGATGTCAGACAAGAATACAGGGTGACTCCTAAAGAGGTGTACAAGATGTCAGATAAGAATACAGGGTTCCTCCTAAAGAGGTGTACAAGATGTCAGATAAGAATACAGGGTGCCTCCTAAAGAGGTGCAAAAGATGTCACAAGAATACAGGGTGACTCCTAAAGAAATATACAAGATGCCAGACAAGAATACAGGGTGACTCCTAAAGAGGTGTACAAGATGTCACAAGGATACAGGGTGACTTCTAAAGAGATATACAAGATGCCAGATAAGAATACAGGGTGACTCCTAAAGGGGTGCACAAGATGCCAGATAAGAATACAGGGTGACTCCTAAAGAGGTGCACAAGATGCCAGATAAGAATACAGGGTGACTCCTAAAGAGGTGCACAAGATGTCAGACAAGAATACAGGGTGACTCCTACAGAGGTGCACAAGATGTCAGATAAGAATACAGGGTGACCCCTAAAGAGGTGCACAAGATGCCAGACAAGAATACAGGGTGACCCCTAAAGAGGTGCACAAGATGTCAGACAAGAATACAGGGTGACCCCTAAAGTGGTGCACAAGATGCCAGATAATAATACAGGGTGACTCCTAAAGAGGTGCACAAGATGTCAGACAAGAATACAGGGTGACTCTTAAAGGGGTGCACAAGATGTCAGACAAGAATACAGGGTGACCCCTAAAGAGGTGCACAAGATGCCAGACAAGAATACAGGGTGACTCCTAAAGAGGTGCACAAGATGTCAGACAAGAATACAGGGTGACTCCTAAAGAGGTGTACAAGATGTCAGACAAGAATACAGGGTGACTCCTAAAGAGGTGCACAAGATGTCAGACAAGAATACAGGGTGACTCCTAAAGAGGTGCACAAGATGTCAGATAAGAATACAGGGTGACCCCTAAAGAGGTGCTCAAGATGCCAGATAATAATACAGGGTGACTCCTAAAGAGGTGCACAAGATGCCAGATAAGAATACAGGGTGACCCCTAAAGGGGTGCACAAGATGCCAGATAAGAATACAGGGTGACTCCTAAAGGGGTGCACAAGATGCCAGATAAAAATACAGGGTGACTCCTAAAGAGGTGCACAAGATGTCAGATAAGAATACAGGGTGCCTCCTAAAGATGTGTACAAGATGTCAGACAAGAATACAGGGTGACTCCTAAAGAGGTGCAAAAGATGTCAGACAAGAATACAGGGTGACTCCTAAAGAGGTGCACAAGATGCCAGATAACAATACAGGGTGACTCCTAAAGGGGTGCACAAGATGTCAGACAAGAATACAGGGTGACCCCTAAAGAGGTGCACAAGATGTCAGATAAGAATACAGGGTGACCCCTAAAGAGGTGCACAAGATGTCAGACAAGAATACAGGGTGACTCCTAAAGAGGTGTACAAGATGTCAGATAAGAATACAGGGTGCCTCCTAAAGAGGTGTACAAGATGTCAGATAAGAATACAGGTGCCTCCTAAAGTGGTGCAAAAGATGTCACAAGAATACAGGGTGACTCCTAAAGAAATATACAAGATGCCAGACAAGAATACAGGGTGACTCCTAAAGCGGTGTACAAGATGTCACAAGGATACAGGGTGACTTCTAAAGAGATATACAAGAAGCCAGATAAGAATACAGGGTGACTCCTAAAGGGGTGCACAAGATGCCAGATAAGAATACAGGGTGACTCCTAAAGAGGTGCACAAGATGCCAGATAAGAATACAGGGTGACTCCTAAAGAGGTGCACAAGATGTCAGACAAGAATACAGGGTGACTCCTACAGAGGTGCACAAGATGTCAGATAAGAATACAGGGTGACCCCTAAAGAGGTGCACAAGATGCCAGACAAGAATACAGGGTGACCCCTAAAGAGGTGCACAAGATGTCAGACAAGAATACAGGGTGACCCCTAAAGTGGTGCACAAGATGCCAGATAAGAATACAGGGTGACTCCTAAAGAGGTGCACAAGATGTCAGACAAGAATACAGGGTGACTCTTAAAGGGGTGCACAAGATGTCAGACAAGAATACAGGGTGACCCCTAAAGAGGTGCACAAGATGCCAGACAAGAATACAGGGTGACTCCTAAAGAGGTGCACATGATGTCAGACAAGAATACAGGGCGATCCCTAAAGAGGTGCACAAGATGCCAGACAAGAATACAGGGTGACTCCTAAAGAGGTGCACAAGATGTCAGACAAGAATACAGGGTGACCCCTAAAGAGGTGCACAAGATGCCAGACAAGAATACAGGGTGACCCCTAAAGAGGTGCACAAGATGTTAGACAAGAATACATGGTGACTCCTAAAGAGGTGTACAAGATGTCAGACAAGAATACAGGGTGACCCCTAAAGAGGTGCACAAGATTTTAGACAAGAATACAGGGTGACTCCTAAAGGGGTGTACACGATGTCAGATAAGAATACAGGGTGACTCCTAAAGAGGTGCACAAGATGCAGAGACAAGAATACAGGGTGACCCCTAAAGAGGTGCACAAGATGTCAGACAAGAATACAGGGTGACTCCTAAAGAGGTGCACAAGATGTCAGATAAGAATACAGGGTGACTCCTAAAGAGGTGTACAAGATGTCAGACAAGAATACAGGGTGACCCCTAAAGAGGTGCACAAGATGCCAGATAACAATACATGGTGACTCCTAAAGAGGTGCACAAGATGCCAGATAACAATACAGGGTGACTCCTAAAGAGGTGCACAAGATGTCAGATAAGAATACAGGGTGACCCCTGAAGAGGTGCACAAGATGCCAGATAACAATACAGGGTGACTCCTAAAGAGGTGCACAAGATGTCCGACAAGAATACAGGGTGATCCCTAAAGAGGTGCACAAGATGCCAGACAAGAATACAGGGTGACTCCTAAAGAGGTGCACAAGATGCCAGACAAGAATACAGGGTGACTCCTAAAGAGGTGCACAAGATGCCAGACAAGAATACAGGGTGACCCCTAAATAGGTGCACAAGATGCCAGACAAGAATACAGGGTGACCCCTAAAGAGGTGCACAAGATGCCAGACAAGAATAAAGGGTGACTCCTAAAGGGGTGCACAAGATGTCAGACAAGAATACAGGGTGACCACTAAAGAGGTGCACAAGATGTCAGACAAGAATACAGGGTGACCCCTAAAGAGGTGCACAAGATGCCAGACAAGAATACAGGGTGACCCCTAAAGAGGTGCATAAGCTGTCAGACAAGAATACAGGGTGACCCCTAAAGAGGTGCATAAGATGTCAGACAAGAATACAGGGTGACTCCTAAAGAGGTGCATAAGATGTCAGACAAGAATACAGGGTGACCCCTAAAGAGGTGCATAAGATGTCAGACAAGAATTCAGGGTGACTCCTAAAGAGGTGCACAAGATGTCAGATAAGAATACAGGGTGACCCCTAAAGTAGTGCACATGATGTCAGACAAGAATACTAGGTGACCCCTAAAGAGGTGCACAAGATGCCAGATAACAATACAGGGTGACTCCTAAAGGGGTGCACAGGATGTCAGACAAGAATACAGGGTGACCCCTAAAGAGGTGCACAAGATGCCAGACAAGAATACAGGGTGACCCCTAAAGAGGTGCATAAGCTGTCAGACAAGAATACAGGGTGACCCCTAAAGAGGTGCACAAGATGACAGACAAGAATACAGGGTGACTCCTAAAGAGGTGTACAAGATGTCAGACAAGAATACAGGGTGACTCCTAAAGAGGTGCACAAGATGTCAGACAAGAATACAGGGTGACTCCTAAAGAGGTGCACAAGATGCCAGATAAGAATACAGGGTGACCCCTAAAGAGGTGCACAAGATGCCAGATAAGAATACAGGGTGACCCCTAAAGAGGTGCACAAGATGTCAGATAAGAATACAGGGTGACCCCTAAAGAGGTGCACAAGATGTCAGACAAGAATACAGTGTGACTCCTAAAGAGGTGTACAAGATGTCAGATAAGAATACAGGGTGCCTCCTAAAGAGGTGTACAAGATGTCAGATAAGAATACAGGTGCCTCCTAAAGAGGTGCAAAAGATGTCACAAGAATACAGGGTGACTCCTAAAGAAATATACAAGATGCCAGACAAGAATACAGGGTGACTCCTAAAGCGGTGTACAAGATGTCACAAGGATACAGGGTGACTTCTAAAGAGATATACAAGAAGCCAGATAAGAATACAGGGTGACTCCTAAAGGGGTGCACAAGATGCCAGATAAGAATACAGGGTGACTCCTAAAGAGGTGCACAAGATGCCAGATAAGAATACAGGGTGACTCCTAAAGAGGTGCACAAGATGTCAGACAAGAATACAGGGTGACTCCTACAGAGGTGCACAAGATGTCAGATAAGAATACAGGGTGACCCCTAAAGAGGTGCACAAGATGCCAGACAAGAATACAGGGTGACCCCTAAAGAGGTGCACAAGATGTCAGACAAGAATACAGGGTGACCCCTAAAGTGGTGCACAAGATGTCAGACAAGAATACAGGGTGACCCCTAAAGTGGTGCACAAGATGCCAGATAAGAATACAGGGTGACTCCTAAAGAGGTGCACAAGATGTCCGACAAGAATACAGGGTGACCCCTAAAGAGGTGCACAAGATGTCAGATAAGAATACAGGGTGACCCCTAAAGAGGTGCACAAGATGTCAGACAAGAATACAGGGTGACTCCTAAAGAGGTGTACAAGATGTCAGATTAGAATACAGGGTGCCTCCTAAAGAGGTGTACAAGATGTCAGATAAGAATACAGGGTGCCTCCTAAAGAGGTGCAAAAGATGTCACAAGAATACAGGGTGACTCCTAAAGAAATATACAAGATGCCAGACAAGAATACAGGGTGACTCCTAAAGAGGTGTACAAGATGTCACAAGGATACAGGGTGACTTCTAAAGAGATATACAAGATGCCAGATAAGAATACAGGGTGACTCCTAAAGAGGTGCACAAGATGCCAGATAAGAATACAGGGTGACTCCTAAAGAGGTGCACAAGATGCCAGATAAGAATACAGGGTGACTCCTAAAGAGGTGCACAAGATGTCAGACAAGAGTACAGGGTGACTCCTAAAGAGGTGCACAAGATGTCAGATAAGAATACAGGGTGACCCCTAAAGAGGTGCACGAGATGCCAGATAAGAATACAGGGTGACTCCTAAAGAGGTGCACAAGATGCCAGATAAGAATACAGGGTGACTCCTAAAGAGGTGCACAAGATGCCAGATAAGAATACAGGGTGACTCCTAAAGAGGTGCACAAGATGTCAGACAAGAATACAGGGTGACCCCTAAAGAGGTGCACAAGATGTCAGACAAGAATACAGGGTGACTCCTAAAGCGGTGTACAAGATGTCAGACAAGAATACAGGGTGACTCCTAAAGAGAGATGTCAGACAAGAATACAGGGTGACTCCTAAAGAGGTGCACAAGATGCCAGATAAGAATACAGGGTGACTCCTAAAGAGGTGCACAAGATGCCAGATAAGAATACAGGGTGACTCCTAAAGAGGTGCACAAGATGCCAGATAAGAATACAGGGTGACTCCTAAAGAGGTGCACAAGATGCCAGATAAGAATACAGGGTGACTCCTAAAGAGGTGCACAAGATGTCAGACAAGAGTACAGGGTGACTCCTAAAGAGGTGCACAAGATGTCAGATAAGAATACAGGGTGACCCCTAAAGAGGTGCACAAGATGCCAGATAAGAATACAGGGTGACTCCTAAAGAGGTGCACAAGATGCCAGATAAGAATACAGGGTGACTCCTAAAGAGGTGCACAAGATGCCAGATAAGAATACAGGGTGACTCCTAAAGAGGTGCACAAGATGTCAGACAAGAATACAGGGTGACCCCTAAAGAGGTGCACAAGATGTCAGACAAGAATACAGGGTGACTCCTAAAGAGGTGCACAAGATGTCAGACAAGAATACAGGGTGACCCCTAAAGAGTTGCACAAGATGTCAGGCAAGAATACAGGGTGACTAGTAAAGAGGTGTACAAGATGTCAGACAAGAATACAGGGTGACTCCTAAAGAGGTGTACAAGATGTCAGACAAGAATACAGGGTGACTCCTAAAGAGGTGCACAAGATGTCAGACAAGAATACAGGGTGACTCCTAAAGAGGTGCACAAGATGCCAGATAAGAATACAGGGTGACCCCTAAAGAGGTGCACAAGATGCCAGATAAGAATACAGGGTGACTCCTAAAGAGGTGCACAAGATGCCAGATAAGAATACAGGGTGACCCCTAAAGGGGTGCACAAGATGCCAGATAAGAATACAGGGTGACTCCTAAAGAGGTGCACAAGATGCCAGATAAGAATACAGGGTGACTCCTAAAGAGGTGCACAAGATGTCAGATAAGAATACAGGGTGCCTCCTAAAGAGGTGTACAAGATGTCAGACAAGAATACAGGGTGACTCCTAAAGCGGTGCAAAAGATGTCAGGCAAGAATACAGGGTGACTCCTAAAGAGGTGCACAAGATGCCAGATAACAATACAGGGTGACTCCTAAAGGGGTGCACAAGATGTCAGACAAGAATACAGGGTGACCCCTAAAGAGGTGCACAAGATGTCAGATAAGAATACAGGGTGACCCCTAAAGAGGTGCACAAGATGTCAGACAAGAATACAGGGTGACTCCTAAAGAGGTGTACAAGATGTCAGATAAGAATACAGGGTTCCTCCTAAAGAGGTGTACAAGATGTCAGATAAGAATACAGGGTGCCTCCTAAAGAGGTGCAAAAGATGTCACAAGAATACAGGGTGACTCCTAAAGAAATATACAAGATGCCAGACAAGAATACAGGGTGACTCCTAAAGAGGTGTACAAGATGTCACAAGGATACAGGGTGACTTCTAAAGAGATATACAAGATGCCAGATAAGAATACAGGGTGACTCCTAAAGGGGTGCACAAGATGCCAGATAAGAATACAGGGTGACTCCTAAAGAGGTGCACAAGATGCCAGATAAGAATACAGGGTGACTCCTAAAGAGGTGCACAAGATGTCAGACAAGAATACAGGGTGACTCCTACAGAGGTGCACAAGATGTCAGATAAGAATACAGGGTGACCCCTAAAGAGGTGCACAAGATGCCAGACAAGAATACAGGGTGACCCCTAAAGAGGTGCACAAGATGTCAGACAAGAATACAGGGTGACCCCTAAAGTGGTGCACAAGATGCCAGATAATAATACAGGGTGACTCCTAAAGAGGTGCACAAGATGTCAGACAAGAATACAGGGTGACTCTTAAAGGGGTGCACAAGATGTCAGACAAGAATACAGGGTGACCCCTAAAGAGGTGCACAAGATGCCAGACAAGAATACAGGGTGACTCCTAAAGAGGTGCACAAGATGTCAGACAAGAATACAGGGTGACTCCTAAAGAGGTGTACAAGATGTCAGACAAGAATACAGGGTGACTCCTAAAGAGGTGCACAAGATGTCAGACAAGAATACAGGGTGACTCCTAAAGAGGTGCACAAGATGTCAGATAAGAATACAGGGTGACCCCTAAAGAGGTGCTCAAGATGCCAGATAATAATACAGGGTGACTCCTAAAGAGGTGCACAAGATGCCAGATAAGAATACAGGGTGACCCCTAAAGGGGTGCACAAGATGCCAGATAAGAATACAGGGTGACTCCTAAAGGGGTGCACAAGATGCCAGATAAAAATACAGGGTGACTCCTAAAGAGGTGCACAAGATGTCAGATAAGAATACAGGGTGCCTCCTAAAGATGTGTACAAGATGTCAGACAAGAATACAGGGTGACTCCTAAAGAGGTGCAAAAGATGTCAGACAAGAATACAGGGTGACTCCTAAAGAGGTGCACAAGATGCCAGATAACAATACAGGGTGACTCCTAAAGGGGTGCACAAGATGTCAGACAAGAATACAGGGTGACCCCTAAAGAGGTGCACAAGATGTCAGATAAGAATACAGGGTGACCCCTAAAGAGGTGCACAAGATGTCAGACAAGAATACAGGGTGACTCCTAAAGAGGTGTACAAGATGTCAGATAAGAATACAGGGTGCCTCCTAAAGAGGTGTACAAGATGTCAGATAAGAATACAGGTGCCTCCTAAAGTGGTGCAAAAGATGTCACAAGAATACAGGGTGACTCCTAAAGAAATATACAAGATGCCAGACAAGAATACAGGGTGACTCCTAAAGCGGTGTACAAGATGTCACAAGGATACAGGGTGACTTCTAAAGAGATATACAAGAAGCCAGATAAGAATACAGGGTGACTCCTAAAGGGGTGCACAAGATGCCAGATAAGAATACAGGGTGACTCCTAAAGAGGTGCACAAGATGCCAGATAAGAATACAGGGTGACTCCTAAAGAGGTGCACAAGATGTCAGACAAGAATACAGGGTGACTCCTACAGAGGTGCACAAGATGTCAGATAAGAATACAGGGTGACCCCTAAAGAGGTGCACAAGATGCCAGACAAGAATACAGGGTGACCCCTAAAGAGGTGCACAAGATGTCAGACAAGAATACAGGGTGACCCCTAAAGTGGTGCACAAGATGCCAGATAAGAATACAGGGTGACTCCTAAAGAGGTGCACAAGATGTCAGACAAGAATACAGGGTGACTCTTAAAGGGGTGCACAAGATGTCAGACAAGAATACAGGGTGACCCCTAAAGAGGTGCACAAGATGCCAGACAAGAATACAGGGTGACTCCTAAAGAGGTGCACATGATGTCAGACAAGAATACAGGGCGATCCCTAAAGAGGTGCACAAGATGCCAGACAAGAATACAGGGTGACTCCTAAAGAGGTGCACAAGATGTCAGACAAGAATACAGGGTGACCCCTAAAGAGGTGCACAAGATGCCAGACAAGAATACAGGGTGACCCCTAAAGAGGTGCACAAGATGTTAGACAAGAATACATGGTGACTCCTAAAGAGGTGTACAAGATGTCAGACAAGAATACAGGGTGACCCCTAAAGAGGTGCACAAGATTTTAGACAAGAATACAGGGTGACTCCTAAAGGGGTGTACACGATGTCAGATAAGAATACAGGGTGACTCCTAAAGAGGTGCACAAGATGCAGAGACAAGAATACAGGGTGACCCCTAAAGAGGTGCACAAGATGTCAGACAAGAATACAGGGTGACTCCTAAAGAGGTGCACAAGATGTCAGATAAGAATACAGGGTGACTCCTAAAGAGGTGTACAAGATGTCAGACAAGAATACAGGGTGACCCCTAAAGAGGTGCACAAGATGCCAGATAACAATACATGGTGACTCCTAAAGAGGTGCACAAGATGCCAGATAACAATACAGGGTGACTCCTAAAGAGGTGCACAAGATGTCAGATAAGAATACAGGGTGACCCCTGAAGAGGTGCACAAGATGCCAGATAACAATACAGGGTGACTCCTAAAGAGGTGCACAAGATGTCCGACAAGAATACAGGGTGATCCCTAAAGAGGTGCACAAGATGCCAGACAAGAATACAGGGTGACTCCTAAAGAGGTGCACAAGATGCCAGACAAGAATACAGGGTGACTCCTAAAGAGGTGCACAAGATGCCAGACAAGAATACAGGGTGACCCCTAAAGAGGTGCACAAGATGCCAGACAAGAATACAGGGTGACCCCTAAAGAGGTGCACAAGATGCCAGACAAGAATAAAGGGTGACTCCTAAAGGGGTGCACAAGATGTCAGACAAGAATACAGGGTGACCCCTAAAGAGGTGCACAAGATGTCAGACAAGAATACAGGGTGACCCCTAAAGAGGTGCACAAGATGCCAGACAAGAATACAGGGTGACCCCTAAAGAGGTGCATAAGCTGTCAGACAAGAATACAGGGTGACCCCTAAAGAGGTGCATAAGATGTCAGACAAGAATACAGGGTGACTCCTAAAGAGGTGCATAAGATGTCAGACAAGAATACAGGGTGACCCCTAAAGAGGTGCATAAGATGTCAGACAAGAATTCAGGGTGACTCCTAAAGAGGTGCACAAGATGTCAGATAAGAATACAGGGTGACCCCTAAAGTAGTGCACATGATGTCAGACAAGAATACTAGGTGACCCCTAAAGAGGTGCACAAGATGCCAGATAACAATACAGGGTGACTCCTAAAGGGGTGCACAGGATGTCAGACAAGAATACAGGGTGACCCCTAAAGAGGTGCATAAGATGTCAGACAAGAATACAGGGTGACTCCTAAGGAGGTGCACAAGATGTCAGATAAGAATACAGGGTGATCCCTAAAGGGCTGCACAAGATGTCAGACAAGAATACTGGGTGACTCCTAAAGAGGTGTACAAGATGTCAGACAAGAATACAGGGTAACTCCTAAAGGGGTGTACACGATGTCAGATAAGAATACAGGGTGACTCCTAAAGAGGTGCACAAGATGTCAGATAAGAATACAGGGTGACTCCTAAGGAGGTGCACAAGATGTCAGATAAGAATACAGGGTGATCCCTAAAGGGGTGCACAAGATGTCAGACAAGAATACTGGGTGACTCCTAAAGAGGTGTACAAGATGTCAGACAAGAATACAGGGTAACTCCTAAAGGGGTGTACACGATGTCAGATAAGAATACAGGGTGACTCCTAAAGAGGTGCACAAGATGCCAGATAACAATACAGGGTGACTCTTAAAGAGGTGCACAAGATGTCAGACAAGAATACAGGGTGACTCCTAAAGTGGTGCAAAAGATGTCAGATAAGAATACAGGGTGACTCCTAATGAGGTGCACAAGATGTCAGACAAGAATACAGGGTGACCCCTAAAGAGGTGCACAAGATGTCAGACAAGAATACAGGGTGACTCCTAAAGCGGTGTACAAGATGTCAGACAAGAATACAGGGTGACCCCTAAAGAGGTGCACAAGATGCCAGATAAGAATACAGGGTGACTCCTGAAAAGGTGCACAAGATGCCAGATAAGAATACAGGGTGACTCCTAAAGGGGTGCACAAGATGCCAGATAAGAATACAGGGTGACTCCTAAAGAGGTGCACAAGATGTCAGACAAGAATACAGGGTGACCCCTAAAGAGGTGCACAAGATGTCAGACAAGAATACAGGGTGACTCCTAAGGCGGTGTACAAGATGTCAGACAAGAATACAGGGTGACTCCTAAAGAGGTGCACAAGATGTCAGACAAGAATACAGGGTGACTCCTAAAGAGGTGCACAAGATGCCAGATAAGAATACAGGGTGACTCCTATAGAAGTGCACAAGATGTCAGACAAGAATACAGGGTGACCCCTAAAGAGGTGCACAAGATGTCAGACAAGAATACAGGGTGACTCCTAAAGAGGTGTACAAGATGTCAGACAAGAATACAGGGTGACTCCTAAAGAGGTGTACAAGATGTCAGACAAGAATACAGGGTGACTCCTAAAGAGGTGCACAAGATGTCAGACAAGAATACAGGGTGAGTCCTAAAGAGGTGCACAAGATGCCAGATAAGAATACAGGGTGAACCCTAAAGAGGTGCACAAGATGCCAGATAAGAATACAGGGTGACTCCTAAAGAGGTGCACAAGATGCCAGATAAGAATACAGGGTGACCCCTAAAGAGGTGCACAAGATGCCAGATAAGAATACAGGGTGACTCCTAAAGAGGTGCACAAGATGCCAGATAAGAATACAGGGTGACTCCTAAAGAGGTGCACAAGATGTCAGATAAGAATACAGGGTGCCTCCTAATGAGGTGTACAAGATGTCAGACAAGAATACAGGGTGACTCCTAAAGAGGTGCAAAAATGTCAGACAAGAATACAGGGTGACTCCTAAAGAGGTGCACAAGATGCCAGATAACAATACAGGGTGACTCCTAAAGGGGTGCACAAGATGTCCGACAAGAATACAGGGTGACCCCTAAAGAGGTGCACAAGATGTCAGATAAGAATACAGGGTGACCCCTAAAGAGGTGCACAAGATGTCAGACAAGAATACAGGGTGACTCCTAAAGAGGTGTACAAGATGTCAGATTAGAATACAGGGTGCCTCCTAAAGAGGTGTACAAGATGTCAGATAAGAATACAGGGTGCCTCCTAAAGAGGTGCAAAAGATGTCACAAGAATACAGGGTGACTCCTAAAGAAATATACAAGATGCCAGACAAGAATACAGGGTGACTCCTAAAGAGGTGTACAAGATGTCACAAGGATACAGGGTGACTTCTAAAGAGATATACAAGATGCCAGATAAGAATACAGGGTGACTCCTAAAGAGGTGCACAAGATGCCAGATAAGAATACAGGGTGACTCCTAAAGAGGTGCACAAGATGCCAGATAAGAATACAGGGTGACTCCTAAAGAGGTGCACAAGATGTCAGACAAGAATACAGGGTGACTCCTAAAGAGGTGCACAAGATGTCAGATAAGAATACAGGGTGACCCCTAAAGAGGTGCACAAGATGCCAGATAAGAATACAGGGTGACTCCTAAAGAGGTGCACAAGATGCCAGATAAGAATACAGGGTGACTCCTAAAGAGGTGCACAAGATGCCAGATAAGAATACAGGGTGACTCCTAAAGAGGTGCACAAGATGTCAGACAAGAATACAGGGTGACCCCTAAAGAGGTGCACAAGATGTCAGACAAGAATACAGGGTGACTCCTAAAGCGGTGTACAAGATGTCAGACAAGAATACAGGGTGACTCCTAAAGAGAGATGTCAGACAAGAATACAGGGTGACTCCTAAAGAGGTGCACAAGATGCCAGATAAGAATACAGGGTGACTCCTAAAGAGGTGCACAAGATGTCAGACAAGAATACAGGGTGACCCCTAAAGAGTTGCACAAGATGTCAGGCAAGAATACAGGGTGACTAGTAAAGAGGTGTACAAGATGTCAGACAAGAATACAGGGTGACTCCTAAAGAGGTGTACAAGATGTCAGACAAGAATACAGGGTGACTCCTAAAGAGGTGCACAAGATGTCAGACAAGAATACAGGGTGACTCCTAAAGAGGTGCACAAGATGCCAGATAAGAATACAGGGTGACCCCTAAAGAGGTGCACAAGATGCCAGATAAGAATACAGGGTGACTCCTAAAGAGGTGCACAAGATGCCAGATAAGAATACAGGGTGACCCCTAAAGGGGTGCACAAGATGCCAGATAAGAATACAGGGTGACTCCTAAAGAGGTGCACAAGATGCCAGATAAGAATACAGGGTGACTCCTAAAGAGGTGCACAAGATGTCAGATAAGAATACAGGGTGCCTCCTAAAGAGGTGTACAAGATGTCAGACAAGAATACAGGGTGACTCCTAAAGAGGTGCAAAAGATGTCAGACAAGAATACAGGGTGACTCCTAAAGAGGTGCACAAGATGCCAGATAACAATACAGGGTGACTCCTAAAGGGGTGCACAAGATGTCAGACAAGAATACACGGTGACCCCTAAAGAGGTGCACAAGATGTCAGATAAGAATACAGGGTGACCCCTAAAGAGGTGCACAAGATGTCAGACAAGAATACAGGGTGACTCCTAAAGAGGTGTACAAGATGTCAGATAAGAATACAGGGTGCCTCCTAAAGAGGTGTACAAGATGTCAGATAAGAATACAGGGTGCCTCCTAAAGAGGTGCAAAAGATGTCACAAGAATACAGGGTGACTCCTAAAGAAATATACAAGATGCCAGACAAGAATACAGGGTGACTCCTAAAGAGGTGTACAAGATGTCACAAGGATACAGGGTGACTTCTAAAGAGATATACAAGATGCCAGATAAGAATACAGGGTGACTCCTAAAGGGGTGCACAAGATGCCAGATAAGAATACAAGGTGACTCCTAAAGAGGTGCACAAGATGCCAGATAAGAATACAGGGTGACTCCTACAGAGGTGCACAAGATGTCAGATAAGAATACAGGGTGACCCCTAAAGAGGTGCACAAGATGCCAGACAAGAATACAGGGTGACCCCTAAAGAGGTGCACAAGATGTCAGACAAGAATACAGGGTGACCCCTAAAGTGGTGCACAAGATGCCAGATAAGAATACAGGGTGACTCCTAAAGAGGTGCACAAGATGTCAGACAAGAATACAGGGTGACTCTTAAAGGGGTGCACAAGATGTCAGACAAGAATACAGGGTGACCCCTAAAGAGGTGCACAAGATGCCAGACAAGAATACAGGGTGACTCCTAAAGAGGTGCACAAGATGTCAGACAAGAATACAGGGTGACTCCTAAAGAGGTGTACAAGATGTCAGACAAGAATACAGGGTGACTCCTAAAGAGGTGCACAAGATGTCAGACAAGAATACAGGGTGACTCCTAAAGAGGTGCACAAGATGCCAGATAAGAATACAGGGTGACCCCTAAAGAGGTGCACAAGATGCCAGATAAGAATACAGGGTGACTCCTAAAGAGGTGCACAAGATGCCAGATAAGAATACAGGGTGACCCCTAAAGGGGTGCACAAGATGCCAGATAAGAATACAGGGTGACTCCTAAAGGGGTGCACAAGATGCCAGATAAAAATACAGGGTGACTCCTAAAGAGGTGCACAAGATGTCAGATAAGAATACAGGGTGCCTCCTAAAGATGTGTACAAGATGTCAGACAAGAATACAGGGTGACTCCTAAAGAGGTGCAAAAGATGTCAGACAAGAATACAGGGTGACTCCTAAAGAGGTGCACAAGATGCCAGATAACAATACAGGGTGACTCCTAAAGGGGTGCACAAGATGTCAGACAAGAATACAGGGTGACCCCTAAAGAGGTGCACAATATGTCAGATAAGAATACAGGGTGACCCCTAAAGAGGTGCACAAGATGTCAGACAAGAATACAGGGTGACTCCTAAAGAGGTGTACAAGATGTCAGATAAGAATACAGGGTGCCTCCTAAAGAGGTGTACAAGATGTCAGATAAGAATACAGGTGCCTCCTAAAGAGGTGCAAAAGATGTTAGACAAGAATACATGGTGACTCCTAAAGAGGTGTACAAGATGTCAGACAAGAATACAGGGTGACCCCTAAAGAGGTGCACAAGATTTTAGACAAGAATACAGGGTGACTCCTAAAGGGGTGTACACGATGTCAGATAAGAATACAGGGTGACTCCTAAAGAGGTGCACAAGATGCAGAGACAAGAATACAGGGTGACCCCTAAAGAGGTGCACAAGATGTCAGACAAGAATACAGGGTGACTCCTAAAGAGGTGCACAAGATGTCAGATAAGAATACAGGGTGACTCCGAAAGAGGTGTACAAGATGTCAGACAAAAATACAGGGTGACCCCTAAAGAGGTGCACAAGATGCCAGATAACAATACATGGTGACTCCTAAAGCGGTGCACAAGATGCCAGATAACAATACAGGGTGACTCCTAAAGAGGTGCACAAGATGTCAGATAAGAATACAGGGTGACCCCTGAAGAGGTGCACAAGATGCTAGATAACAATACAGGGTGACTCCTAAAGAGGTGCACAAGATGTCCGACAAGAATACAGGGTGATCCCTAAAGAGGTGCACAAGATGCCAGACAAGAATACAGGGTGACTCCTAAAGAGGTGCACAAGATGCCAGACAAGAATACAGGGTGACTCCTAAAGAGGTGCACAAGATGCCAGACAAGAATACAGGGTGACCCCTAAAGAGGTGCACAAGATGCCAGACAAGAATACAGGGTGACCCCTAAAGAGGTGCACAAGATGCCAGACAAGAATAAAGGGTGACTCCTAAAGGGGTGCACAAGATGTCAGACAAGAATACAGGGTGACCCCTAAAGAGGTGCACAAGATGTCAGACAAAAATACAGGGTGACCCCTAAAGAGGTGCACAAGATGCCAGACAAGAATACAGGGTGACCCCTAAAGAGGTGCATAAGCTGTCAGACAAGAATACAGGGTGACCCCTAAAGAGGTGCATAAGATGTCAGACAAGAATACAGGGTGACTCCTAAAGAGGTGCATAAGATGTCAGACAAGAATACAGGGTGACCCCTAAAGAGGTGCATAAGATGTCAGACAAGAATTCAGGGTGACTCCTAAAGAGGTGCACAAGATGTCAGATAAGAATACAGGGTGACCCCTAAAGTGGTGCACATGATGTCAGACAAGAATACTGGGTGACCCCTAAAGAGGTGTACAAGATGTCACAAGGATACAGGGTGACTTCTAAAGGGGTGCACAAGATGTCAGACAAGAATACAGGGTGACCCCTAAAGAGGTGCATAAGATGTCAGACAAGAATAGAGGGTGACTCCTAAGGAGGTGCACAAGATGTCAGATAAGAATACAGGGTGATCCCTAAAGGGGTGCACAAGATGTCAGACAAGAATACTGGGTGACTCCTAAAGAGGTGTACAAGATGTCAGACAAGAATACAGGGTAACTCCTAAAGGGGTGTACACGATGTCAGATAAGAATACAGGGTGACTCCTAAAGAGGTGCACAAGATGTCAGATAAGAATACAGGGTGACTCCTAAGGAGGTGCACAAGATGTCAGATAAGAATACAGGGTGATCCCTAAAGGGGTGCACAAGATGTCAGACAAGAATACTGGGTGACTCCTAAAGAGGTGTACAAGATGTCAGACAAGAATACAGGGTAACTCCTAAAGGGGTGTACACGATGTCAGATAAGAATACAGGGTGACTCCTAAAGAGGTTTACAAGATGCCAGATAACAATACAGGGTGACTCTTAAAGAGGTGCACAAGATGTCAGACAAGAATACAGGGTGACTCCTAAAGTGGTGCAAAAGATGTCAGATAAGAATACAGGGTGACTCCTAATGAGGTGCACAAGATGTCAGACAAGAATACAGGGTGACTCCTAAAGAGGTGCACAAGATGTCAGATAAGAATACAGGGTGACTCCTAAAGAGGTGTACAAGATGTCAGACAAGAATACAGGGTGACTCCTAAAGGGGTGCACAAGATGTCAGACAAGAATACAGGGTGACTCCTAAAGGGGTGCACAAGATGTCAGATAAGAATACAGGGTGACCCCTAAAGAGGTGCACAAGATGTCAGACAAGAATACAGGGTGACTCCTAAAGAGGTGCACAAGATGTCAGACAAGAATACAGGGTGATCCCTAAAGAGGTGCACAAGATGTCAGATAAGAATACAGGGTGACTCCTAAAGAGGTGCACAAGATGTCAGACAAGAATACACGGTTATCCCTAAAGAGGTGCACAAGATGTCAGACAAGAATACAGGGTGACTCCTAAAGAGGTGCACAAGATGTCAGATAAGAATACAGGGTGACTCCTAAAGAGGTGCACAAGATGTCAGATAAGAATACAGGGTGACTCCTAAAGAGGTGCACAAGATGTCAGACAAGAATACAGGGTGTCTCCTAAGGAGGTGCACAAGATGTCAGATAAGAATACAGGGTGATCCCTAAAGAGGTGCACAAGATGTCAGACAAGAATACAGGGTGACTCCTAAAGAGGTATACAAGATGCCAGATAAGAATACAGGGTGACTCCTAAAGAGGTGCACAAGATGTCAGACAAGAATACAGGGTGACTCCTAAAGAGGTGCACAAGATGTCAGACAAGAATACAGGGTGACTCCTAAAGAGGTGTACAAGATGTCAGACAAGAATACAGGGTGACTCCTAAAGAGGTGTACAAGATGTCAGACAAGAATACAGGGTGACCCCTAAAGAGGTGCACAAGATGTCAGATAAGAATACAGGGTGCCTCCTAGAGAGGTGCACAAGATGTCAGACAAGAATACAGGGTGACTCCTAAAGAGGTGCACAAGATGTCAGATAAGAATACAGGGTGACTCCTAAAGAGGTGTACAAGAAGTCAGACAAGAATACAGGGTGACTCCTAAAGAGGTGCACAAGATGTCAGACAAGAATACAGGGTGACTCCTAAAGAGGTGCAGAAGATGTCAGACAAGAATACAGGGTGACTCCGAAAGAGGTGTACAAGATGTCAGACAAGAATACAGGGTGACCCCTAAAGAGGTGCACAGATTGTCAGATAAGAATACAGTAGGCCCCTAAAGAGGTGCACAAGATGTCAGACAAGAATACAGGGTGACCCCTAAAGAGGTGCACAAGATGTCAGACAAGAATACAGGGTGACCCCTAAAGAGGTGCACAAGATGTCAGACAAGAATACAGGGTGACCCCTAAAGAGGTGCACACGATGCCAGATAACAATACAGGGTGACTCCTAAAGAGGTGCACAAGATGTCAGACAAGAATACAGGGTGACCCCTAAAGAGGTGCACAAGATATCAGACAAGAATACAGGGTGACTCCTAAAGAGGTGTACAAGATGTCAGACAAGAATACAGGGTGACCCCTAAAGAGATATACAAGATGTCAGATAAGAATACAGGGTGACCCCTAAAGAGGTGCACAAGATGTCAGACAAGAATACAGGGTGACTCCTAAAGAGGTGTACAAGATGTCAGATAGGAATACAGGGTGCCTCCTAAAGAGGTGCAAAAGATGTCAGACAAGAATACAGGGTGACTCCTAAAGAGGTGCACAAGATGCCAGATAAGAATACAGGGTGACTCCTAAAGAGGTGCACAAGATGTCAGACAAGAATACAGGGTGACCCCTAAAGAGGTGCACAAGATGTCAGACAAGAATACAGGGTGACTCCTAAAGAGGTGCACAAGATGTCAGATAAGAATACAGGGTGACTCCTAAAGAGGTGTACAAGATGTCAGACAGGAATACAGGGTGACTCCTAAAGAGGTGCACAAGATGTCAGACAAGAATACAGGGTGACTCCTAAAGAGGTGTACAAGATGTCAGATAAGAATACAGGGTACCCCTAAAGAGGTGCACAAGATGTCAGACAAGAATACAGGGTGACCCCTAAAGAGGTGCACAAGATGTCAGATAAGAATACAGGGTGACCCCTAAAGAGGTGCACAAGATGTCAGACAAGAATACAGGGTGACCCCTAAAGAGGTGCACAAGATGTCAGATAAGAATACAGGGTGACCCCTAAAGAGGTGCACAAGATGTCAGACAAGAATACAGGGTGACTCCAAAGGAGGTGTACAAGATGTCAGATAAGAATACAGGGTGCCTCCTAAAGAGGTGTACAATATGTCAGATAAGAATACAGGGTGCCTCCTAAAGAGGTGCAAAAGATGTCACTAGAATACAGGGTGACTCCTAAAGAAATATACAAGATGCCAGACAATAATACAGGGTGACTCCTAAAGAGGTGTACAAGATGTCACAAGGATACAGGGTGACTTCTAAAGAGATATACAAGATGCCAGATAAGAATACAGGGTGACTCCTAAAGAGGTGCACAAGATGCCAGATAAGAATACAGGGTGCCTCCTAAAGAGGTGCACAAGATGCCAGATAAGAATACAGGGTGACTCCTAAAGAGGTGCAGAAGATGTCAGACAAGAATACAGGGTGACCCCTAAAGATGTGCACAAGATGTCAGACAAGAATACAGGGTGACTCCTAAAGAGGTGTACAAGATGTCAGACAAGAATACAGGGTGACTCCTAAAGAGGTGCACAAGATGTCAGACAAGAATACAGGGTGACTCCTAAAGAGGTGCACAAGATGCCAGATAAGAATACAGGGTGACCCCTAAAGAGGTGCACAAGATGCCAGATAAGAATACAGGGTGACTCCTAAAGAGGTGCACAAGATGCCAGATAAGAATACAGGGTGACTCCTAAAGAGGTGCACAAGATGCCAGATAAGAATACAGGGTGACTCCTAAAGAGGTGCACAAGATGTCAGACAAGAATACAGGGTGACCCCTAAAGAGGTGCACAAGATGTCAGACAAGAATACAGGGTGACTCCTAAAGAGGTGTACAAGATGTCAGACAAGAATACAGGGTGACTCCTAAAGAGGTGCACAAGATGTCAGACAAGAATACAGGGTGACTCCTAAAGAGGTGCACAATATGCCAGATAAGAATACAGGGTGACTCCTAAAGAGGTGCACAAGATGTCAGACAAGAATACAGGGTGACTCCTAAAGAGGTGCACAAGATGCCAGATAACAATACAGGGTGACTCCTAAAGGGGTGCACAAGATGTCAGACAAGAATACAGGGTGACCCCTAAAGAGGTGCACAAGATGTCAGATAAGAATACAGGGTGACCCCTAAAGAGGTGCACAAGATGTCAGACAAGAATACAGGATGACTCCTAAAGAGGTGTACAAGATGTCAGATAAGAATACAGGGTGCCTCCTAAAGAGGTGTACAAGATGTCAGATAAGAATACAGGGTGCCTCCTAAAGAGGTGCAAAAGATGTCACAAGAATACAGGGTGACTCCTAAAGAAATATACAAGATGCCAGACAAGAATACAGGGTGACTCCTAAAGAGGTGTACAAGATGTCACAAGGATACAGGGTGACTTCTAAAGAGATATACAAGATGCCAGATAAGAATACAGGGTGACTCCTAAAGGGGTGCACAAGATGCCAGATAAGAATACAGGGTGACTCCTAAAGAGGTGCACAAGATGCCAGATAAGAATACAGGGTGACTCCTAAAGTGGTGCACAAGATGTCAGACAAGAATACAGGGTGACTCCTACAGAGGTGCACAAGATGTCAGATAAGAATACAGGGTGACCCCTAAAGAGGTGCACAAGATGCCAGACAAGAATACAGGGTGACCCCTAAAGAGGTGCACAAGATGTCAGACAAGAATACAGGGTGACTCCTAAAGAGAGATGTCAGACAAGAATACAGCGTGACTCCTAAAGAGGTGCACAAGATGCCAGATAAGAATACAGGGTGACTCCTAAAGGGGTGCACAAGATGTCAGACAAGAATACAGGGTGACCCCTAAAGAGTTGCACAAGATGTCAGGCAAGAATACAGGGTGTTTAGTAAAGAGGTGTACAAGATGTCAGACAAGAAGACAGGGTGACTCCTAAAGAGGTGTACAAGATGTCAGACAAGAATACAGGGTGACTCCTAAAGTGGTGCACAAGATGTCAGACAAGAATACAGGGTGACGCCTAAAGAGGTGCACAAGATGCCAGATAAGAATACAGGGTGACCCCTAAAGAGGTGCACAAGATGCCAGATAAGAATACAGGGTGAATCCTAAAGAGGTGCACAAGATGCCAGATAAGAATACAGGGTGACCCCTAAAGGGGTGCACAAGATGCCAGACAAGAATACAGGGTGACTCCTAAAGAGGTGCACAAGATGCCAGATAAGAATACAGGGTGACTCCTAAAGAGGTGCACAAGATGTCAGATAAGAATACAGGGTGCCTCCTAAAGAGGTGCACAAGATGTCAGACAAGAATACAGGGTGACTCCTAAAGAGGTGCAAAAGATGTCAGACAAGAATACAGGGTGACTCCTAAAGAGGTGCACAAGATGCCAGATAACAATACAGGGTGACTCCTAAAGGGGTGCACAAGATGTCAGACAAGAATGCAGGGTGACCCCTAAAGAGGTGCACAAGATGTCAGATAAGAATACAGGGTGACCCCTAAAGAGGTGCACAAGATGTCAGACAAGAATACAGGGTGACTCCTAAAGAGGTGTACAAGATGTCAGATAAGAATACAGGGTGCCTCCTAAAGAGGTGTACAAGATGTCAGATAAGAATACAGGGTGCCTCCTAAAGAGGTGCAAAAGATGTCACAAGAATACAGGGTGACTCCTAAAGAAATATACAAGATGCCAGACAAGAATACAGGGTGACTCCTAAAGAGGTGTACAAGATGTCAGACAAGAATACAGGGTGACCCCTAAAGAGGTGCACAAGATGTCAGATAAGAATACAGGGTGCCTCCTAAAGAGGTGCACAAGATGTCAGACAAGAATACAGGGTGACTCCTAAAGAGGTGCACAAGATGTCAGATAAGAATACAGGGTGCCTCCTAAAGAGGTGTACAATATGTCAGATAAGAATACAGGGTGCCTCCTAAAGAGGTGCAAAAGATGTCACTAGAATACAGGGTGACTCCTAAAGAAATATACAAGATGCCAGACAATAATACAGGGTGACTCCTAAAGAGGTGTACAAGATGTCAGACAAGAATACAGGGTGACTCCTAAAGAGGTGTACAAGATGTCAGACAAGAATACAGGGTGACTCCTAAAGAGGTGCACAAGATGTCAGACAAGAATACAGGGTGACTCCTAAAGAGGTGCACAAGATGCCAGATAAGAATACAGGGTGACCCCTAAAGAGGTGCACAAGATGCCAGATAAGAATACAGGGTGACTCCTAAAGAGGTGCACAAGATGCCAGATAAGAATACAGGGTGACTCCTAAAGAGGTGCACAAGATGCCAGATAAGAATACAGGGTGACTCCTAAAGAGGTGCACAAGATGTCAGACAAGAATACAGGGTGACCCCTAAAGAGGTGCACAAGATGTCAGACAAGAATACAGGGTGACTCCTAAAGAGGTGTACAAGATGTCAGACAAGAATACAGGGTGACTCCTAAAGAGGTGCACAAGATGTCAGACAAGAATACAGGGTGACTCCTAAAGAGGTGCACAATATGCCAGATAAGAATACAGGGTGACTCCTAAAGAGGTGCACAAGATGTCAGACAAGAATACAGGGTGACTCCTAAAGAGGTGCACAAGATGCCAGATAACAATACAGGGTGACTCCTAAAGGGGTGCACAAGATGTCAGACAAGAATACAGGGTGACCCCTAAAGAGGTGCACAAGATGTCAGATAAGAATACAGGGTGACCCCTAAAGAGGTGCACAAGATGTCAGACAAGAATACAGGATGACTCCTAAAGAGGTGTACAAGATGTCAGATAAGAATACAGGGTGCCTCCTAAAGAGGTGTACAAGATGTCAGATAAGAATACAGGGTGCCTCCTAAAGAGGTGCAAAAGATGTCACAAGAATACAGGGTGACTCCTAAAGAAATATACAAGATGCCAGACAAGAATACAGGGTGACTCCTAAAGAGGTGTACAAGATGTCACAAGGATACAGGGTGACTTCTAAAGAGATATACAAGATGCCAGATAAGAATACAGGGTGACTCCTAAAGGGGTGCACAAGATGCCAGATAAGAATACAGGGTGACTCCTAAAGAGGTGCACAAGATGCCAGATAAGAATACAGGGTGACTCCTAAAGTGGTGCACAAGATGTCAGACAAGAATACAGGGTGACTCCTACAGAGGTGCACAAGATGTCAGATAAGAATACAGGGTGACCCCTAAAGAGGTGCACAAGATGCCAGACAAGAATACAGGGTGACCCCTAAAGAGGTGCACAAGATGTCAGACAAGAATACAGGGTGACTCCTAAAGAGAGATGTCAGACAAGAATACAGCGTGACTCCTAAAGAGGTGCACAAGATGCCAGATAAGAATACAGGGTGACTCCTAAAGGGGTGCACAAGATGTCAGACAAGAATACAGGGTGACCCCTAAAGAGTTGCACAAGATGTCAGGCAAGAATACAGGGTGTTTAGTAAAGAGGTGTACAAGATGTCAGACAAGAAGACAGGGTGACTCCTAAAGAGGTGTACAAGATGTCAGACAAGAATACAGGGTGACTCCTAAAGTGGTGCACAAGATGTCAGACAAGAATACAGGGTGACGCCTAAAGAGGTGCACAAGATGCCAGATAAGAATACAGGGTGACCCCTAAAGAGGTGCACAAGATGCCAGATAAGAATACAGGGTGAATCCTAAAGAGGTGCACAAGATGCCAGATAAGAATACAGGGTGACCCCTAAAGGGGTGCACAAGATGCCAGACAAGAATACAGGGTGACTCCTAAAGAGGTGCACAAGATGCCAGATAAGAATACAGGGTGACTCCTAAAGAGGTGCACAAGATGTCAGATAAGAATACAGGGTGCCTCCTAAAGAGGTGCACAAGATGTCAGACAAGAATACAGGGTGACTCCTAAAGAGGTGCAAAAGATGTCAGACAAGAATACAGGGTGACTCCTAAAGAGGTGCACAAGATGCCAGATAACAATACAGGGTGACTCCTAAAGGGGTGCACAAGATGTCAGACAAGAATGCAGGGTGACCCCTAAAGAGGTGCACAAGATGTCAGATAAGAATACAGGGTGACCCCTAAAGAGGTGCACAAGATGTCAGACAAGAATACAGGGTGACTCCTAAAGAGGTGTACAAGATGTCAGATAAGAATACAGGGTGCCTCCTAAAGAGGTGTACAAGATGTCAGATAAGAATACAGGGTGCCTCCTAAAGAGGTGCAAAAGATGTCACAAGAATACAGGGTGACTCCTAAAGAAATATACAAGATGCCAGACAAGAATACAGGGTGACTCCTAAAGAGGTGTACAAGATGTCAGACAAGAATACAGGGTGACCCCTAAAGAGGTGCACAAGATGTCAGATAAGAATACAGGGTGCCTCCTAAAGAGGTGCACAAGATGTCAGACAAGAATACAGGGTGACTCCTAAAGAGGTGCACAAGATGTCAGATAAGAATACAGGGTGACTCCTAAAGAGGTGTACAAGAAGTCAGACAAGAATACAGGGTGACTCCTAAAGAGGTGCACAAGATGTCAGACAAGAATACAGGGTGACTCCTAAAGAGGTGTACAAGATGTCAGACAAGAATACAGGGTGACTCCTAAAGAGGTGTACAAGATGTCAGACAAGAATACAGGGTGATCCCTAAAGAGGTGCACAAGATGTCAGATAAGAATACAGGGTGACCCCTAACGAGGTGCACAAGATGTCAGACAAAAATACAGGGTGACCCCTAAAGAGGTGCACAAGATGTCAGACAAGAATACAGGGTGACCCCTAAAGAGGTGCACAAGATGCCAGATAACAATACAGGGTGACTCCTAAAGAGGTGCACAAGATGTCAGACAAGAATACAGGGTGACCCCTAAAGAGGTGCACAAGATGTCAGACAAGAATACAGGGTGACTCCTAAAGAGGTGTACAAGATGTCAGACAAGAATACAGGGTGACCCCTAAAGAGGTGCACAAGATGTCAGATAAGAATACAGGGTGACCCCTAAAGAGGTGCACAAGATGTCAGACAAGAATACAGGGTGACTCCTAAAGAGGTGCACAAGATGTCAGATAAGAATACAGGGTGACTCCTAAAGAGGTGCAAAAGATGTCAGACAAGAATACAGGGTGACTCCTAAAGAGGTGCACAAGATGCCAGATAAGAATACAGGGTGACTCCTAAAGAGGTGCACAAGATGTCAGACAAGAATACAGGGTGACCCCTAAAGAGGTGCACAAGATGTCAGACAAGAATACAGGGTGACTCCTAAAGAGGTGCACAAGGTGTCAGATAAGAATACAGGGTGACTCCTAAAGAGGTGTACAAGATGTCAGACAGGAATACAGGGTGACTCCTAAGGAGGTGCACAAGATGTCAGACAAGAATACAGGGTGACTCCTAAAGAGGTGAGCAAGATGTCAGATAAGAATACAGGGTGACCCCTAAAGAGGTGCACAAGATATCAGACAAGAATAGAGGGTGACCCCTAAAGAGGTGCACAAGATGTCAGATAAGAATACAGGGTGACCCCTAAAGAGGTGCACAAGATGTCAGACAAGAATACAGGGTGACCCCTAAAGAGGTGCACAAGATGCCACATAAGAATACAGGGTGACCCCTAAAGGGGTGCACAAGATGTCAGACAAGAATACAGGGTGACTCCTAAAGAGGTGTACAAGATGTCAGATAAGAATACAGGGTGCCTCCTAAAGAGGTGTACAAGATGTCAGATAAGAATACAGGGTGCCTCCTAAAGAGGTGCAAAAGATGTCACAAGAATACAGGGTGACTCCTAAAGAAATATACAAGATGCCAGACAAGAATAGAGGGTGACTCCTAAAGAGGTGTACAAGATGTCACAAGGATACAGGGTGACTTCTAAAGAGATATACAAGATGCCAGATAAGAATACAGGGTGACTCCTAAAGAGGTGCACAAGATGCCAGATAAGAATACAGGGTGACTCCTAAAGAGGTGCACAAGATGCCAGATAAGAATACAGGGTGACACCTAAAGAGGTGCACAAGATGTCAGACAAGAATACAGGGTGACCCCTAAAGAGGTGCACAAGATGACAGACAAGAATACAGGGTGACTCCTAAAGAGGTGTACAAGATGTCAGACAAGAATACAGGGTGACTCCTAAAGAGGTGCACAAGATGTCAGACAAGAATACAGGGTGACTCCTAAAGAGGTGCACAAGATGCCAGATAAGAATACAGGGTGACCCCTAAAGAGGTGCACAAGATGCCAGATAAGAATACAGGGTGACCCCTAAAGAGGTGCACAAGATGTCAGATAAGAATACAGGGTGACCCCTAAAGAGGTGCACAAGATGTCAGACAAGAATACAGGGTGACTCCTAAAGAGGTGTACAAGATGTCAGATAAGAATACAGGGTGCCTCCTAAAGAGGTGTACAAGATGTCAGATAAGAATACAGGTGCCTCCTAAAGAGGTGCAAAAGATGTCACAAGAATACAGGGTGACTCCTAAAGAAATATACAAGATGCCAGACAAGAATACAGGGTGACTCCTAAAGCGGTGTACAAGATGTCACAAGGATACAGGGTGACTTCTAAAGAGATATACAAGAAGCCAGATAAGAATACAGGGTGACTCCTAAAGGGGTGCACAAGATGCCAGATAAGAATACAGGGTGACTCCTAAAGAGGTGCACAAGATGCCAGATAAGAATACAGGGTGACTCCTAAAGAGGTGCACAAGATGTCAGACAAGAATACAGGGTGACTCCTACAGAGGTGCACAAGATGTCAGATAAGAATACAGGGTGACCCCTAAAGAGGTGCACAAGATGCCAGACAAGAATACAGGGTGACCCCTAAAGAGGTGCACAAGATGTCAGACAAGAATACAGGGTGACCCCTAAAGTGGTGCACAAGATGCCAGATAAGAATACAGGGTGACTCCTAAAGAGGTGCACAAGATGTCAGACAAGAATACAGGGTGACTCTTAAAGGGGTGCACAAGATGTCAGACAAGAATACAGGGTGACCCCTAAAGAGGTGCACAAGATGCCAGACAAGAATACAGGGTGACTCCTAAAGAGGTGCACATGATGTCAGACAAGAATACAGGGCGATCCCTAAAGAGGTGCACAAGATGCCAGACAAGAATACAGGGTGACTCCTAAAGCGGTGCACAAGATGTCAGACAAGAATACAGGGTGACCCCTAAAGAGGTGCACAAGATGCCAGACAAGAATACAGGGTGACCCCTAAAGAGGTGCACAAGATGTTAGACAAGAATACATGGTGACTCCTAAAGAGGTGTACAAGATGTCAGACAAGAATACAGGGTGACCCCTAAAGAGGTGCACAAGATTTTAGACAAGAATACAGGGTGACTCCTAAAGGGGTGTACACGATGTCAGATAAGAATACAGGGTGACTCCTAAAGAGGTGCTCAAGATGCAGAGACAAGAATACAGGGTGACCCCTAAAGAGGTGCACAAGATGTCAGATAAGAATACAGGGTGACCCCTAACGAGGTGCACAAGATGTCAGACAAAAATACAGGGTGACCCCTAAAGAAGTGCACAAGATGTCAGACAAGAATACAGGGTGACCCCTAAAGAGGTGCACAAGATGCCAGATAACAATACAGGGTGACTCCTAAAGAGGTGCACAAGATGTCAGACAAGAATACAGGGTGACCCCTAAAGAGGTGCACAAGATGTCAGACAAGAATACAGGGTGACTCCTAAAGAGGTGTACAAGATGTCAGACAAGAATACAGGGTGACCCCTAAAGAGGTGCACAAGATGTCAGATAAGAATACAGGGTGACCCCTAAAGAGGTGCACAAGATGTCAGACAAGAATACAGGGTGACTCCTAAAGAGGTGCACAAGATGTCAGATAAGAATACAGGGTGACTCCTAAAGAGGTGCAAAAGATGTCAGACAAGAATACAGGGTGACTCCTAAAGAGGTGCACAAGATGCCAGATAAGAATACAGGGTGACTCCTAAAGAGGTGCACAAGATGTCAGACAAGAATACAGGGTGACCCCTAAAGAGGTGCACAAGATGTCAGACAAGAATACAGGGTGACTCCTAAAGAGGTGCACAAGGTGTCAGATAAGAATACAGGGTGACTCCTAAAGAGGTGTACAAGATGTCAGACAGGAATACAGGGTGACTCCTAAGGAGGTGCACAAGATGTCAGACAAGAATACAGGGTGACTCCTAAAGAGGTGAGCAAGATGTCAGATAAGAATACAGGGTGACCCCTAAAGAGGTGCACAAGATATCAGACAAGAATAGAGGGTGACCCCTAAAGAGGTGCACAAGATGTCAGATAAGAATACAGGGTGACCCCTAAAGAGGTGCACAAGATGTCAGACAAGAATACAGGGTGACCCCTAAAGAGGTGCACAAGATGCCACATAAGAATACAGGGTGACCCCTAAAGGGGTGCACAAGATGTCAGACAAGAATACAGGGTGACTCCTAAAGAGGTGTACAAGATGTCAGATAAGAATACAGGGTGCCTCCTAAAGAGGTGTACAAGATGTCAGATAAGAATACAGGGTGCCTCCTAAAGAGGTGCAAAAGATGTCACAAGAATACAGGGTGACTCCTAAAGAAATATACAAGATGCCAGACAAGAATAGAGGGTGACTCCTAAAGAGGTGTACAAGATGTCACAAGGATACAGGGTGACTTCTAAAGAGATATACAAGATGCCAGATAAGAATACAGGGTGACTCCTAAAGAGGTGCACAAGATGCCAGATAAGAATACAGGGTGACTCCTAAAGAGGTGCACAAGATGCCAGATAAGAATACAGGGTGACACCTAAAGAGGTGCACAAGATGTCAGACAAGAATACAGGGTGACCCCTAAAGAGGTGCACAAGATGTCAGACAAGAATATAGGGTGACCCCTAAAGAGGTGCACACGATGCCAGATAACAATACAGGGTGACTCCTAAAGAGGTGCACAAGATGTCAGACAAGAATACAGGGTGACCCCTAAAGAGGTGCACAAGATATCAGACAAGAATACAGGGTGACTCCTAAAGAGGTGTACAAGATGTCAGACAAGAATACAGGGTGACCCCTAAAGAGATATACAAGATGTCAGATAAGAATACAGGGTGACCCCTAAAGAGGTGTACAAGATGTCAGACAAGAATACAGGGTGACTCCTAAAGAGGTGTACAAGATGTCAGATAGGAATACAGGGTGCCTCCTAAAGAGGTGCAAATGATGTCAGACAAGAATACAGGGTGACTCCTAAAGAGGTGCACAAGATGCCAGATAAGAATAGAGGGTGACTCCTAAAGAGGTGCACAAGATGTCAGACAAGAATACAGGGTGACCCCTAAAGAGGTGCACAAGATGTCAGACAAGAATACAGGGTGACTCCTAAAGAGGTGTACAAGATGTCAGACAAGAATACAGGGTGACTCCTAAAGAGGTGCACAAGATGTCAGACAAGAATACAGGGTGACTCCTAAAGAGGTGCACAAGATGCCAGATAAGAATACAGGGTGACCCCTAAAGAGGTGCACAAGATGCCAGATAAGAATACAGGGTGACTCCTAAAGAGGTGCACAAGATGCCAGATAAGAATACAGGGTGACTCCTAAAGAGGTGCACAAGATGCCAGATAAGAATACAGGGTGACTCCTAAAGAGGTGCACAAGATGTCAGACAAGAATACAGGGTGACCCCTAAAGAGGTGCACAAGATGTCAGACAAGAATACAGGGTGACTCCTAAAGAGGTGTACAAGATGTCAGACAAGAATACAGGGTGACTCCTAAAGAGGTGCACAAGATGTCAGACAAGAATACAGGGTGACTCCTAAAGAGGTGCACAATATGCCAGATAAGAATACAGGGTGACTCCTAAAGAGGTGCACAAGATGTCAGACAAGAATACAGGGTGACTCCTAAAGAGGTGCACAAGATGCCAGATAACAATACAGGGTGACTCCTAAAGGGGTGCACAAGATATCAGACAAGAATACAGGGTGACCCCTAAAGAGGTGCACAAGATGTCAGATAAGAATACAGGGTGACCCCTAAAGAGGTGCATAAGATGTCAGACAAGAATACAGGGTGACTCCTAAAGAGGTGTACAAGATGTCAGATAAGAATACAGGGTGCCTCCTAAAGAGGTGTACAAGATGTCAGATAAGAATACAGGGTGCCTCCTAAAGAGGTGCAAAAGATGTCACAAGAATACAGGGTGACTCCTAAAGAAATATACAAGATGCCAGACAAGAATACAGGGTGACTCCTAAAGAGGTGTACAAGATGTCACAAGGATACAGGGTGACTTCTAAAGAGATATACAAGATGCCAGATAAGAATACAGGGTGACTCCTAAAGGGGTGCACAAGATGCCAGATAAGAATACAGGGTGACTCCTAAAGAGGTGCACAAGATGCCAGATAAGAATACAGGGTGACTCCTAAAGAGGTGCACAAGATGTCAGACAAGAATACAGGGTGACTCCTACAGAGGTGCACAAGATGTCAGATAAGAATACAGGGTGACCCCTAAAGAGGTGCACAAGATGCCAGACAAGAATACAGGGTGACCCCTAAAGAGGTGCACAAGATGTCAGACAAGAATACAGGGTGACTCCTAAAGAGAGATGTCAGACAAGAATACAGCGTGACTCCTAAAGAGGTGCACAAGATGCCAGATAAGAATACAGGGTGACTCCTAAAGGGGTGCACAAGATGTCAGACAAGAATACAGGGTGACCCCTAAAGAGTTGCACAAGATGTCAGGCAAGAATACAGGGTGTTTAGTAAAGAGGTGTACAAGATGTCAGACAAGAATACAGGGTGACTCCTAAAGAGGTGTACAAGATGTCAGACAAGAATACAGGGTGACTCATAAGTGGTGCACAAGATGTCAGACAAGAATACAGGGTGACGCCTAAAGAGGTGCACAAGATGCCAGATAAGAATACAGGGTGACCCCTAAAGAGGTGCACAAGATGAAAGATAAGAATACAGGGTGACTCCTAAAGAGGTGCACAAGATGCCAGATAAGAATACAGGGTGACCCCTAAAGGGGTGCACAAGATGCCAGACAAGAATACAGGGTGACTCCTAAAGAGGTGCACAAGATGCCAGATAAGAATACAGGGTGACTCCTAAAGAGGTGCACAAGATGTCAGATAAGAATACAGGGTGCCTCCTAAAGAGGTGCACAAGATGTCAGACAAGAATACAGGGTGACTCCTAAAGAGGTGCAAAAGATGTCAGACAAGAATACAGGGTGACTCCTAAAGAGGTGCACAAGATGCCAGATAACAATACAGGGTGACTCCTAAAGGGGTGCACAAGATGTCAGACAGGAATGCAGGGTGACCCCTAAAGAGGTGCACAAGATGTCAGATAACAATACAGGGTGACCCCTAAAGAGGTGCACAAGATGTCAGACAAGAATACAGGGTGACTCCTAAAGAGGTGTACAAGATGTCAGATAAGAATACAGGGTGCCTCCTAAAGAGGTGTACAAGATGTCAGATAAGAATACAGGGTGCCTCCTAAAGAGGTGCAAAAGATGTCACAAGAATACAGGGTGACTCCTAAAGAAATATACAAGATGCCAGACAAGAATACAGGGTGACTCCTAAAGAGGTGTACAAGATGTCAGACAAGAATACAGGGTGACCCCTAAAGAGGAGCACAAGATGTCAGATAAGAATACAGGGTGCCTCCTAAAGAGGTGCACAAGATGTCAGACAAGAATACAGGGTGACTCCTAAAGAGGTGCACAAGATGTCAGATAAGAATACAGGGTGACTCCTAAAGAGGTGTACAAGAAGTCAGACAAGAATACAGGGTGACTCCTAAAGAGGTGCACAAGATGTCAGACAAGAATACAGGGTGACTCCTAAAGAGGTGTACAAGATGTCAGACAAGAATACAGGGTGACTCCTAAAGAGGTGTACAAGATGTCAGACAAGAATACAGGGAGATCCCTAAAGAGGTGCACAAGATGTCAGATAAGAATACAGGGTGACCCCTAACGAGGTGCACAAGATGTCAGACAAAAATACAGGGTGACCCCTAAAGAGGTGCACAAGATGTCAGACAAGAATACAGGGTGACCCCTAAAGAGGTGCACAAGATGCCAGATAACAATACAGGGTGACTCCTAAAGAGGTGCACAAGATGTCAGACAAGAATACATGGTGACCCCTAAAGAGGTGCACAAGATGTCAGACAAGAATACAGGGTGACTCCTAAAGAGGTGTACAAGATGTCAGACAAGAATACAGGGTGACCCCTAAAGAGGTGCACAAGATGTCAGATAAGAATACAGGGTGACCCCTAAAGAGGTGCACAAGATGTCAGACAAGAATACAGGGTGACTCCTAAAGAGGTGCACAAGATGTCAGATAAGAATACAGGGTGACTCCTAAAGAGGTGCAAAAGATGTCAGACAAGAATACAGGGTGACTCCTAAAGAGGTGCACAAGATGCCAGATAAGAATACAGGGTGACTCCTAAAGAGGTGCACAAGATGTCAGACAAGAATACAGGGTGACCCCTAAAGAGGTGCACAAGATGTCAGACAAGAATACAGGGTGACTCCTAAAGAGGTGCACAAGGTGTCAGATAAGAATACAGGGTGACTCCTAAAGTGGTGTACAAGATGTCAGACAGGAATACAGGGTGACTCCTAAGGAGGTGCACAAGATGTCAGACAAGAATACAGGGTGACTCCTAAAGAGGTGAGCAAGATGTCAGATAAGAATACAGGGTGACCCCTAAAGAGGTGCACAAGATATCAGACAAGAATAGAGGGTGACCCCTAAAGAGGTGCACAAGATGTCAGATAAGAATACAGGGTGACCCCTAAAGAGGTGCACAAGATGTCAGACAAGAATACAGGGTGACCCCTAAAGAGGTGCACAAGATGCCACATAAGAATACAGGGTGACCCCTAAAGGGGTGCACAAGATGTCAGACAAGAATACAGGGTGACTCCTAAAGAGGTGTACAAGATGTCAGATAAGAATACAGGGTGCCTCCTAAAGAGGTGTACAAGATGTCAGATAAGAATACAGGGTGCCTCCTAAAGAGGTGCAAAAGATGTCACAAGAATACAGGGTGACTCCTAAAGAAATATACAAGATGCCAGACAAGAATAGAGGGTGACTCCTAAAGAGGTGTACAAGATGTCACAAGGATACAGGGTGACTTCTAAAGAGATATACAAGATGCCAGATAAGAATACAGGGTGACTCCTAAAGAGGTGCACAAGATGCCAGATAAGAATACAGGGTGACTCCTAAAGAGGTGCACAAGATGCCAGATAAGAATACAGGGTGACACCTAAAGAGGTGCACAAGATGTCAGACAAGAATACAGGGTGACCCCTAAAGAGGTGCACAAGATGACAGACAAGAATACAGGGTGACTCCTAAAGAGGTGTACAAGATGTCAGACAAGAATACAGGGTGACTCCTAAAGAGGTGCACAAGATGTCAGACAAGAATACAGGGTGACTCCTAAAGAGGTGCACAAGATGCCAGATAAGAATACAGGGTGACCCCTAAAGAGGTGCACAAGATGCCAGATAAGAATACAGGGTGACCCCTAAAGAGGTGCACAAGATGTCAGATAAGAATACAGGGTGACCCCTAAAGAGGTGCACAAGATGTCAGACAAGAATACAGTGTGACTCCTAAAGAGGTGTACAAGATGTCAGATAAGAATACAGGGTGCCTCCTAAAGAGGTGTACAAGATGTCAGATAAGAATACAGGTGCCTCCTAAAGAGGTGCAAAAGATGTCACAAGAATACAGGGTGACTCCTAAAGAAATATACAAGATGCCAGACAAGAATACAGGGTGACTCCTAAAGCGGTGTACAAGATGTCACAAGGATACAGGGTGACTTCTAAAGAGATATACAAGAAGCCAGATAAGAATACAGGGTGACTCCTAAAGGGGTGCACAAGATGCCAGATAAGAATACAGGGTGACTCCTAAAGAGGTGCACAAGATGCCAGATAAGAATACAGGGTGACTCCTAAAGAGGTGCACAAGATGTCAGACAAGAATACAGGGTGACTCCTACAGAGGTGCACAAGATGTCAGATAAGAATACAGGGTGACCCCTAAAGAGGTGCACAAGATGCCAGACAAGAATACAGGGTGACCCCTAAAGAGGTGCACAAGATGTCAGACAAGAATACAGGGTGACCCCTAAAGTGGTGCACAAGATGTCAGACAAGAATACAGGGTGACCCCTAAAGTGGTGCACAAGATGCCAGATAAGAATACAGGGTGACTCCTAAAGAGGTGCACAAGATGTCCGACAAGAATACAGGGTGACCCCTAAAGAGGTGCACAAGATGTCAGATAAGAATACAGGGTGACCCCTAAAGAGGTGCACAAGATGTCAGACAAGAATACAGGGTGACTCCTAAAGAGGTGTACAAGATGTCAGATTAGAATACAGGGTGCCTCCTAAAGAGGTGTACAAGATGTCAGATAAGAATACAGGGTGCCTCCTAAAGAGGTGCAAAAGATGTCACAAGAATACAGGGTGACTCCTAAAGAAATATACAAGATGCCAGACAAGAATACAGGGTGACTCCTAAAGAGGTGTACAAGATGTCACAAGGATACAGGGTGACTTCTAAAGAGATATACAAGATGCCAGATAAGAATACAGGGTGACTCCTAAAGAGGTGCACAAGATGCCAGATAAGAATACAGGGTGACTCCTAAAGAGGTGCACAAGATGCCAGATAAGAATACAGGGTGACTCCTAAAGAGGTGCACAAGATGTCAGACAAGAGTACAGGGTGACTCCTAAAGAGGTGCACAAGATGTCAGATAAGAATACAGGGTGACCCCTAAAGAGGTGCACGAGATGCCAGATAAGAATACAGGGTGACTCCTAAAGAGGTGCACAAGATGCCAGATAAGAATACAGGGTGACTCCTAAAGAGGTGCACAAGATGCCAGATAAGAATACAGGGTGACTCCTAAAGAGGTGCACAAGATGTCAGACAAGAATACAGGGTGACCCCTAAAGAGGTGCACAAGATGTCAGACAAGAATACAGGGTGACTCCTAAAGCGGTGTACAAGATGTCAGACAAGAATACAGGGTGACTCCTAAAGAGAGATGTCAGACAAGAATACAGGGTGACTCCTAAAGAGGTGCACAAGATGCCAGATAAGAATACAGGGTGACTCCTAAAGAGGTGCACAAGATGCCAGATAAGAATACAGGGTGACTCCTAAAGAGGTGCACAAGATGCCAGATAAGAATACAGGGTGACTCCTAAAGAGGTGCACAAGATGCCAGATAAGAATACAGGGTGACTCCTAAAGAGGTGCACAAGATGTCAGACAAGAGTACAGGGTGACTCCTAAAGAGGTGCACAAGATGTCAGATAAGAATACAGGGTGACCCCTAAAGAGGTGCACAAGATGCCAGATAAGAATACAGGGTGACTCCTAAAGAGGTGCACAAGATGCCAGATAAGAATACAGGGTGACTCCTAAAGAGGTGCACAAGATGCCAGATAAGAATACAGGGTGACTCCTAAAGAGGTGCACAAGATGTCAGACAAGAATACAGGGTGACCCCTAAAGAGGTGCACAAGATGTCAGACAAGAATACAGGGTGACTCCTAAAGAGGTGCACAAGATGTCAGACAAGAATACAGGGTGACCCCTAAAGAGTTGCACAAGATGTCAGGCAAGAATACAGGGTGACTAGTAAAGAGGTGTACAAGATGTCAGACAAGAATACAGGGTGACTCCTAAAGAGGTGTACAAGATGTCAGACAAGAATACAGGGTGACTCCTAAAGAGGTGCACAAGATGTCAGACAAGAATACAGGGTGACTCCTAAAGAGGTGCACAAGATGCCAGATAAGAATACAGGGTGACCCCTAAAGAGGTGCACAAGATGCCAGATAAGAATACAGGGTGACTCCTAAAGAGGTGCACAAGATGCCAGATAAGAATACAGGGTGACCCCTAAAGGGGTGCACAAGATGCCAGATAAGAATACAGGGTGACTCCTAAAGAGGTGCACAAGATGCCAGATAAGAATACAGGGTGACTCCTAAAGAGGTGCACAAGATGTCAGATAAGAATACAGGGTGCCTCCTAAAGAGGTGTACAAGATGTCAGACAAGAATACAGGGTGACTCCTAAAGCGGTGCAAAAGATGTCAGGCAAGAATACAGGGTGACTCCTAAAGAGGTGCACAAGATGCCAGATAACAATACAGGGTGACTCCTAAAGGGGTGCACAAGATGTCAGACAAGAATACAGGGTGACCCCTAAAGAGGTGCACAAGATGTCAGATAAGAATACAGGGTGACCCCTAAAGAGGTGCACAAGATGTCAGACAAGAATACAGGGTGACTCCTAAAGAGGTGTACAAGATGTCAGATAAGAATACAGGGTTCCTCCTAAAGAGGTGTACAAGATGTCAGATAAGAATACAGGGTGCCTCCTAAAGAGGTGCAAAAGATGTCACAAGAATACAGGGTGACTCCTAAAGAAATATACAAGATGCCAGACAAGAATACAGGGTGACTCCTAAAGAGGTGTACAAGATGTCACAAGGATACAGGGTGACTTCTAAAGAGATATACAAGATGCCAGATAAGAATACAGGGTGACTCCTAAAGGGGTGCACAAGATGCCAGATAAGAATACAGGGTGACTCCTAAAGAGGTGCACAAGATGCCAGATAAGAATACAGGGTGACTCCTAAAGAGGTGCACAAGATGTCAGACAAGAATACAGGGTGACTCCTACAGAGGTGCACAAGATGTCAGATAAGAATACAGGGTGACCCCTAAAGAGGTGCACAAGATGCCAGACAAGAATACAGGGTGACCCCTAAAGAGGTGCACAAGATGTCAGACAAGAATACAGGGTGACCCCTAAAGTGGTGCACAAGATGCCAGATAATAATACAGGGTGACTCCTAAAGAGGTGCACAAGATGTCAGACAAGAATACAGGGTGACTCTTAAAGGGGTGCACAAGATGTCAGACAAGAATACAGGGTGACCCCTAAAGAGGTGCACAAGATGCCAGACAAGAATACAGGGTGACTCCTAAAGAGGTGCACAAGATGTCAGACAAGAATACAGGGTGACTCCTAAAGAGGTGTACAAGATGTCAGACAAGAATACAGGGTGACTCCTAAAGAGGTGCACAAGATGTCAGACAAGAATACAGGGTGACTCCTAAAGAGGTGCACAAGATGCCAGATAAGAATACAGGGTGACCCCTAAAGAGGTGCTCAAGATGCCAGATAATAATACAGGGTGACTCCTAAAGAGGTGCACAAGATGCCAGATAAGAATACAGGGTGACCCCTAAAGGGGTGCACAAGATGCCAGATAAGAATACAGGGTGACTCCTAAAGGGGTGCACAAGATGCCAGATAAAAATACAGGGTGACTCCTAAAGAGGTGCACAAGATGTCAGATAAGAATACAGGGTGCCTCCTAAAGATGTGTACAAGATGTCAGACAAGAATACAGGGTGACTCCTAAAGAGGTGCAAAAGATGTCAGACAAGAATACAGGGTGACTCCTAAAGAGGTGCACAAGATGCCAGATAACAATACAGGGTGACTCCTAAAGGGGTGCACAAGATGTCAGACAAGAATACAGGGTGACCCCTAAAGAGGTGCACAAGATGTCAGATAAGAATACAGGGTGACCCCTAAAGAGGTGCACAAGATGTCAGACAAGAATACAGGGTGACTCCTAAAGAGGTGTACAAGATGTCAGATAAGAATACAGGGTGCCTCCTAAAGAGGTGTACAAGATGTCAGATAAGAATACAGGTGCCTCCTAAAGTGGTGCAAAAGATGTCACAAGAATACAGGGTGACTCCTAAAGAAATATACAAGATGCCAGACAAGAATACAGGGTGACTCCTAAAGCGGTGTACAAGATGTCACAAGGATACAGGGTGACTTCTAAAGAGATATACAAGAAGCCAGATAAGAATACAGGGTGACTCCTAAAGGGGTGCACAAGATGCCAGATAAGAATACAGGGTGACTCCTAAAGAGGTGCACAAGATGCCAGATAAGAATACAGGGTGACTCCTAAAGAGGTGCACAAGATGTCAGACAAGAATACAGGGTGACTCCTACAGAGGTGCACAAGATGTCAGATAAGAATACAGGGTGACCCCTAAAGAGGTGCACAAGATGCCAGACAAGAATACAGGGTGACCCCTAAAGAGGTGCACAAGATGTCAGACAAGAATACAGGGTGACCCCTAAAGTGGTGCACAAGATGCCAGATAAGAATACAGGGTGACTCCTAAAGAGGTGCACAAGATGTCAGACAAGAATACAGGGTGACTCTTAAAGGGGTGCACAAGATGTCAGACAAGAATACAGGGTGACCCCTAAAGAGGTGCACAAGATGCCAGACAAGAATACAGGGTGACTCCTAAAGAGGTGCACATGATGTCAGACAAGAATACAGGGCGATCCCTAAAGAGGTGCACAAGATGCCAGACAAGAATACAGGGTGACTCCTAAAGAGGTGCACAAGATGTCAGACAAGAATACAGGGTGACCCCTAAAGAGGTGCACAAGATGCCAGACAAGAATACAGGGTGACCCCTAAAGAGGTGCACAAGATGTTAGACAAGAATACATGGTGACTCCTAAAGAGGTGTACAAGATGTCAGACAAGAATACAGGGTGACCCCTAAAGAGGTGCACAAGATTTTAGACAAGAATACAGGGTGACTCCTAAAGGGGTGTACACGATGTCAGATAAGAATACAGGGTGACTCCTAAAGAGGTGCACAAGATGCAGAGACAAGAATACAGGGTGACCCCTAAAGAGGTGCACAAGATGTCAGACAAGAATACAGGGTGACTCCTAAAGAGGTGCACAAGATGTCAGATAAGAATACAGGGTGACTCCTAAAGAGGTGTACAAGATGTCAGACAAGAATACAGGGTGACCCCTAAAGAGGTGCACAAGATGCCAGATAACAATACATGGTGACTCCTAAAGAGGTGCACAAGATGCCAGATAACAATACAGGGTGACTCCTAAAGAGGTGCACAAGATGTCAGATAAGAATACAGGGTGACCCCTGAAGAGGTGCACAAGATGCCAGATAACAATACAGGGTGACTCCTAAAGAGGTGCACAAGATGTCCGACAAGAATACAGGGTGATCCCTAAAGAGGTGCACAAGATGCCAGACAAGAATACAGGGTGACTCCTAAAGAGGTGCACAAGATGCCAGACAAGAATACAGGGTGACTCCTAAAGAGGTGCACAAGATGCCAGACAAGAATACAGGGTGACCCCTAAATAGGTGCACAAGATGCCAGACAAGAATACAGGGTGACCCCTAAAGAGGTGCACAAGATGCCAGACAAGAATAAAGGGTGACTCCTAAAGGGGTGCACAAGATGTCAGACAAGAATACAGGGTGACCCCTAAAGAGGTGCACAAGATGTCAGACAAGAATACAGGGTGACCCCTAAAGAGGTGCACAAGATGCCAGACAAGAATACAGGGTGACCCCTAAAGAGGTGCATAAGCTGTCAGACAAGAATACAGGGTGACCCCTAAAGAGGTGCATAAGATGTCAGACAAGAATACAGGGTGACTCCTAAAGAGGTGCATAAGATGTCAGACAAGAATACAGGGTGACCCCTAAAGAGGTGCATAAGATGTCAGACAAGAATTCAGGGTGACTCCTAAAGAGGTGCACAAGATGTCAGATAAGAATACAGGGTGACCCCTAAAGTAGTGCACATGATGTCAGACAAGAATACTAGGTGACCCCTAAAGAGGTGCACAAGATGCCAGATAACAATACAGGGTGACTCCTAAAGGGGTGCACAGGATGTCAGACAAGAATACAGGGTGACCCCTAAAGAGGTGCATAAGATGTCAGACAAGAATACAGGGTGACTCCTAAGGAGGTGCACAAGATGTCAGATAAGAATACAGGGTGATCCCTAAAGGGCTGCACAAGATGTCAGACAAGAATACTGGGTGACTCCTAAAGAGGTGTACAAGATGTCAGACAAGAATACAGGGTAACTCCTAAAGGGGTGTACACGATGTCAGATAAGAATACAGGGTGACTCCTAAAGAGGTGCACAAGATGTCAGATAAGAATACAGGGTGACTCCTAAGGAGGTGCACAAGATGTCAGATAAGAATACAGGGTGATCCCTAAAGGGGTGCACAAGATGTCAGACAAGAATACTGGGTGACTCCTAAAGAGGTGTACAAGATGTCAGACAAGAATACAGGGTAACTCCTAAAGGGGTGTACACGATGTCAGATAAGAATACAGGGTGACTCCTAAAGAGGTGCACAAGATGCCAGATAACAATACAGGGTGACTCTTAAAGAGGTGCACAAGATGTCAGACAAGAATACAGGGTGACTCCTAAAGTGGTGCAAAAGATGTCAGATAAGAATACAGGGTGACTCCTAATGAGGTGCACAAGATGTCAGACAAGAATACAGGGTGACCCCTAAAGAGGTGCACAAGATGTCAGACAAGAATACAGGGTGACTCCTAAAGCGGTGTACAAGATGTCAGACAAGAATACAGGGTGACCCCTAAAGAGGTGCACAAGATGCCAGATAAGAATACAGGGTGACTCCTGAAAAGGTGCACAAGATGCCAGATAAGAATACAGGGTGACTCCTAAAGGGGTGCACAAGATGCCAGATAAGAATACAGGGTGACTCCTAAAGAGGTGCACAAGATGTCAGACAAGAATACAGGGTGACCCCTAAAGAGGTGCACAAGATGTCAGACAAGAATACAGGGTGACTCCTAAGGCGGTGTACAAGATGTCAGACAAGAATACAGGGTGACTCCTAAAGAGGTGCACAAGATGTCAGACAAGAATACAGGGTGACTCCTAAAGAGGTGCACAAGATGCCAGATAAGAATACAGGGTGACTCCTATAGAAGTGCACAAGATGTCAGACAAGAATACAGGGTGACCCCTAAAGAGGTGCACAAGATGTCAGACAAGAATACAGGGTGACTCCTAAAGAGGTGTACAAGATGTCAGACAAGAATACAGGGTGACTCCTAAAGAGGTGTACAAGATGTCAGACAAGAATACAGGGTGACTCCTAAAGAGGTGCACAAGATGTCAGACAAGAATACAGGGTGAGTCCTAAAGAGGTGCACAAGATGCCAGATAAGAATACAGGGTGAACCCTAAAGAGGTGCACAAGATGCCAGATAAGAATACAGGGTGACTCCTAAAGAGGTGCACAAGATGCCAGATAAGAATACAGGGTGACCCCTAAAGAGGTGCACAAGATGCCAGATAAGAATACAGGGTGACTCCTAAAGAGGTGCACAAGATGCCAGATAAGAATACAGGGTGACTCCTAAAGAGGTGCACAAGATGTCAGATAAGAATACAGGGTGCCTCCTAATGAGGTGTACAAGATGTCAGACAAGAATACAGGGTGACTCCTAAAGAGGTGCAAAAATGTCAGACAAGAATACAGGGTGACTCCTAAAGAGGTGCACAAGATGCCAGATAACAATACAGGGTGACTCCTAAAGGGGTGCACAAGATGTCCGACAAGAATACAGGGTGACCCCTAAAGAGGTGCACAAGATGTCAGATAAGAATACAGGGTGACCCCTAAAGAGGTGCACAAGATGTCAGACAAGAATACAGGGTGACTCCTAAAGAGGTGTACAAGATGTCAGATTAGAATACAGGGTGCCTCCTAAAGAGGTGTACAAGATGTCAGATAAGAATACAGGGTGCCTCCTAAAGAGGTGCAAAAGATGTCACAAGAATACAGGGTGACTCCTAAAGAAATATACAAGATGCCAGACAAGAATACAGGGTGACTCCTAAAGAGGTGTACAAGATGTCAGAAGGATACAGGGTGACTTCTAAAGAGATATACAAGATGCCAGATAAGAATACAGGGTGACTCCTAAAGAGGTGCACAAGATGCCAGATAAGAATACAGGGTGACTCCTAAAGAGGTGCACAAGATGCCAGATAAGAATACAGGGTGACTCCTAAAGAGGTGCACAAGATGTCAGACAAGAATACAGGGTGACTCCTAAAGAGGTGCACAAGATGTCAGATAAGAATACAGGGTGACCCCTAAAGAGGTGCACAAGATGCCAGATAAGAATACAGGGTGACTCCTAAAGAGGTGCACAAGATGCCAGATAAGAATACAGGGTGACTCCTAAAGAGGTGCACAAGATGCCAGATAAGAATACAGGGTGACTCCTAAAGAGGTGCACAAGATGTCAGACAAGAATACAGGGTGACCCCTAAAGAGGTGCACAAGATGTCAGACAAGAATACAGGGTGACTCCTAAAGCGGTGTACAAGATGTCAGACAAGAATACAGGGTGACTCCTAAAGAGAGATGTCAGACAAGAATACAGGGTGACTCCTAAAGAGGTGCACAAGATGCCAGATAAGAATACAGGGTGACTCCTAAAGAGGTGCACAAGATGTCAGACAAGAATACAGGGTGACCCCTAAAGAGTTGCACAAGATGTCAGGCAAGAATACAGGGTGACTAGTAAAGAGGTGTACAAGATGTCAGACAAGAATACAGGGTGACTCCTAAAGAGGTGTACAAGATGTCAGACAAGAATACAGGGTGACTCCTAAAGAGGTGCACAAGATGTCAGACAAGAATACAGGGTGACTCCTAAAGAGGTGCACAAGATGCCAGATAAGAATACAGGGTGACCCCTAAAGAGGTGCACAAGATGCCAGATAAGAATACAGGGTGACTCCTAAAGAGGTGCACAAGATGCCAGATAAGAATACAGGGTGACCCCTAAAGGGGTGCACAAGATGCCAGATAAGAATACAGGGTGACTCCTAAAGAGGTGCACAAGATGCCAGATAAGAATACAGGGTGACTCCTAAAGAGGTGCACAAGATGTCAGATAAGAATACAGGGTGCCTCCTAAAGAGGTGTACAAGATGTCAGACAAGAATACAGGGTGACTCCTAAAGAGGTGCAAAAGATGTCAGACAAGAATACAGGGTGACTCCTAAAGAGGTGCACAAGATGCCAGATAACAATACAGGGTGACTCCTAAAGGGGTGCACAAGATGTCAGACAAGAATACACGGTGACCCCTAAAGAGGTGCACAAGATGTCAGATAAGAATACAGGGTGACCCCTAAAGAGGTGCACAAGATGTCAGACAAGAATACAGGGTGACTCCTAAAGAGGTGTACAAGATGTCAGATAAGAATACAGGGTGCCTCCTAAAGAGGTGTACAAGATGTCAGATAAGAATACAGGGTGCCTCCTAAAGAGGTGCAAAAGATGTCACAAGAATACAGGGTGACTCCTAAAGAAATATACAAGATGCCAGACAAGAATACAGGGTGACTCCTAAAGAGGTGTACAAGATGTCACAAGGATACAGGGTGACTTCTAAAGAGATATACAAGATGCCAGATAAGAATACAGGGTGACTCCTAAAGGGGTGCACTAGATGCCAGATAAGAATACAAGGTGACTCCTAAAGAGGTGCACAAGATGCCAGATAAGAATACAGGGTGACTCCTACAGAGGTGCACAAGATGTCAGATAAGAATACAGGGTGACCCCTAAAGAGGTGCACAAGATGCCAGACAAGAATACAGGGTGACCCCTAAAGAGGTGCACAAGATGTCAGACAAGAATACAGGGTGACCCCTAAAGTGGTGCACAAGATGCCAGATAAGAATACAGGGTGACTCCTAAAGAGGTGCACAAGATGTCAGACAAGAATACAGGGTGACTCTTAAAGGGGTGCACAAGATGTCAGACAAGAATACAGGGTGACCCCTAAAGAGGTGCACAAGATGCCAGACAAGAATACAGGGTGACTCCTAAAGAGGTGCACAAGATGTCAGACAAGAATACAGGGTGACTCCTAAAGAGGTGTACAAGATGTCAGACAAGAATACAGGGTGACTCCTAAAGAGGTGCACAAGATGTCAGACAAGAATACAGGGTGACTCCTAAAGAGGTGCACAAGATGCCAGATAAGAATACAGGGTGACCCCTAAAGAGGTGCACAAGATGCCAGATAAGAATACAGGGTGACTCCTAAAGAGGTGCACAAGATGCCAGATAAGAATACAGGGTGACCCCTAAAGGGGTGCACAAGATGCCAGATAAGAATACAGGGTGACTCCTAAAGGGGTGCACAAGATGCCAGATAAAAATACAGGGTGACTCCTAAAGAGGTGCACAAGATGTCAGATAAGAATACAGGGTGCCTCCTAAAGATGTGTACAAGATGTCAGACAAGAATACAGGGTGACTCCTAAAGAGGTGCAAAAGATGTCAGACAAGAATACAGGGTGACTCCTAAAGAGGTGCACAAGATGCCAGATAACAATACAGGGTGACTCCTAAAGGGGTGCACAAGATGTCAGACAAGAATACAGGGTGACCCCTAAAGAGGTGCACAATATGTCAGATAAGAATACAGGGTGACCCCTAAAGAGGTGCACAAGATGTCAGACAAGAATACAGGGTGACTCCTAAAGAGGTGTACAAGATGTCAGATAAGAATACAGGGTGCCTCCTAAAGAGGTGTACAAGATGTCAGATAAGAATACAGGTGCCTCCTAAAGAGGTGCAAAAGATGTTAGACAAGAATACATGGTGACTCCTAAAGAGGTGTACAAGATGTCAGACAAGAATACAGGGTGACCCCTAAAGAGGTGCACAAGATTTTAGACAAGAATACAGGGTGACTCCTAAAGGGGTGTACACGATGTCAGATAAGAATACAGGGTGACTCCTAAAGAGGTGCACAAGATGCAGAGACAAGAATACAGGGTGACCCCTAAAGAGGTGCACAAGATGTCAGACAAGAATACAGGGTGACTCCTAAAGAGGTGCACAAGATGTCAGATAAGAATACAGGGTGACTCCTAAAGAGGTGTACAAGATGTCAGACAAAAATACAGGGTGACCCCTAAAGAGGTGCACAAGATGCCAGATAACAATACATGGTGACTCCTAAAGAGGTGCACAAGATGCCAGATAACAATACAGGGTGACTCCTAAAGAGGTGCACAAGATGTCAGATAAGAATACAGGGTGACCCCTGAAGAGGTGCACAAGATGCTAGATAACAATACAGGGTGACTCCTAAAGAGGTGCACAAGATGTCCGACAAGAATACAGGGTGATCCCTAAAGAGGTGCACAAGATGCCAGACAAGAATACAGGGTGACTCCTAAAGAGGTGCACAAGATGCCAGACAAGAATACAGGGTGACTCCTAAAGAGGTGCACAAGATGCCAGACAAGAATACAGGGTGACCCCTAAAGAGGTGCACAAGATGCCAGACAAGAATACAGGGTGACCCCTAAAGAGGTGCACAAGATGCCAGACAAGAATAAAGGGTGACTCCTAAAGGGGTGCACAAGATGTCAGACAAGAATACAGGGTGACCCCTAAAGAGGTGCACAAGATGTCAGACAAAAATACAGGGTGACCCCTAAAGAGGTGCACAAGATGCCAGACAAGAATACAGGGTGACCCCTAAAGAGGTGCATAAGCTGTCAGACAAGAATACAGGGTGACCCCTAAAGAGGTGCATAAGATGTCAGACAAGAATACAGGGTGACTCCTAAAGAGGTGCATAAGATGTCAGACAAGAATACAGGGTGACCCCTAAAGAGGTGCATAAGATGTCAGACAAGAATTCAGGGTGACTCCTAAAGAGGTGCACAAGATGTCAGATAAGAATACAGGGTGACCCCTAAAGTGGTGCACATGAAGTCAGACAAGAATACTGGGTGACCCCTAAAGAGGTGTACAAGATGTCACAAGGATACAGGGTGACTTCTAAAGGGGTGCACAAGATGTCAGACAAGAATACAGGGTGACCCCTAAAGAGGTGCATAAGATGTCAGACAAGAATAGAGGGTGACTCCTAAGGAGGTGCACAAGATGTCAGATAAGAATACAGGGTGATCCCTAAAGGGGTGCACAAGATGTCAGACAAGAATACTGGGTGACTCCTAAAGAGGTGTACAAGATGTCAGACAAGAATACAGGGTAACTCCTAAAGGGGTGTACACGATGTCAGATAAGAATACAGGGTGACTCCTAAAGAGGTGCACAAGATGTCAGATAAGAATACAGGGTGACTCCTAAGGAGGTGCACAAGATGTCAGATAAGAATACAGGGTGATCCCTAAAGGGGTGCACAAGATGTCAGACAAGAATACTGGGTGACTCCTAAAGAGGTGTACAAGATGTCAGACAAGAATACAGGGTAACTCCTAAAGGGGTGTACACGATGTCAGATAAGAATACAGGGTGACTCCTAAAGAGGTTTACAAGATGCCAGATAACAATACAGGGTGACTCTTAAAGAGGTGCACAAGATGTCAGACAAGAATACAGGGTGACTCCTAAAGTGGTGCAAAAGATGTCAGATAAGAATACAGGGTGACTCCTAATGAGGTGCACAAGATGTCAGACAAGAATACAGGGTGACTCCTAAAGAGGTGCACAAGATGTCAGATAAGAATACAGGGTGACTCCTAAAGAGGTGTACAAGATGTCAGACAAGAATACAGGGTGACTCCTAAAGGGGTGCACAAGATGTCAGACAAGAATACAGGGTGACTCCTAAAGGGGTGCACAAGATGTCAGATAAGAATACAGGGTGACCCCTAAAGAGGTGCACAAGATGTCAGACAAGAATACAGGGTGACTCCTAAAGAGGTGCACAAGATGTCAGACAAGAATACAGGGTGATCCCTAAAGAGGTGCACAAGATGTCAGATAAGAATACAGGGTGACTCCTAAAGAGGTGCACAAGATGTCAGACAAGAATACACGGTTATCCCTAAAGAGGTGCACAAGATGTCAGACAAGAATACAGGGTGACTCCTAAAGAGGTGCACAAGATGTCAGATAAGAATACAGGGTGACTCCTAAAGAGGTGCACAAGATGTCAGATAAGAATACAGGGTGACTCCTAAAGAGGTGCACAAGATGTCAGACAAGAATACAGGGTGTCTCCTAAGGAGGTGCACAAGATGTCAGATAAGAATACAGGGTGATCCCTAAAGAGGTGCACAAGATGTCAGACAAGAATACAGGGTGACTCCTAAAGAGGTATACAAGATGCCAGATAAGAATACAGGGTGACTCCTAAAGAGGTGCACAAGATGTCAGACAAGAATACAGGGTGACTCCTAAAGAGGTGCACAAGATGTCAGACAAGAATACAGGGTGACTCCTAAAGAGGTGTACAAGATGTCAGACAAGAATACAGGGTGACTCCTAAAGAGGTGTACAAGATGTCAGACAAGAATACAGGGTGACCCCTAAAGAGGTGCACAAGATGTCAGATAAGAATACAGGGTGCCTCCTAGAGAGGTGCACAAGATGTCAGACAAGAATACAGGGTGACTCCTAAAGAGGTGCACAAGATGTCAGATAAGAATACAGGGTGACTCCTAAAGAGGTGTACAAGAAGTCAGACAAGAATACAGGGTGACTCCTAAAGAGGTGCACAAGATGTCAGACAAGAATACAGGGTGACTCCTAAAGAGGTGCAGAAGATGTCAGACAAGAATACAGGGTGACTCCGAAAGAGGTGTACAAGATGTCAGACAAGAATACAGGGTGACCCCTAAAGAGGTGCACAGATTGTCAGATAAGAATACAGTAGGCCCCTAAAGAGGTGCACAAGATGTCAGACAAGAATACAGGGTGACCCCTAAAGAGGTGCACAAGATGTCAGACAAGAATACAGGGTGACCCCTAAAGAGGTGCACAAGATGTCAGACAAGAATACAGGGTGACCCCTAAAGAGGTGCACACGATGCCAGATAACAATACAGGGTGACTCCTAAAGAGGTGCACAAGATGTCAGACAAGAATACAGGGTGACCCCTAAAGAGGTGCACAAGATATCAGACAAGAATACAGGGTGACTCCTAAAGAGGTGTACAAGATGTCAGACAAGAATACAGGGTGACCCCTAAAGAGATATACAAGATGTCAGATAAGAATACAGGGTGACCCCTAAAGAGGTGCACAAGATGTCAGACAAGAATACAGGGTGACTCCTAAAGAGGTGTACAAGATGTCAGATAGGAATACAGGGTGCCTCCTAAAGAGGTGCAAAAGATGTCAGACAAGAATACAGGGTGACTCCTAAAGAGGTGCACAAGATGCCAGATAAGAATACAGGGTGACTCCTAAAGAGGTGCACAAGATGTCAGACAAGAATACAGGGTGACCCCTAAAGAGGTGCACAAGATGTCAGACAAGAATACAGGGTGACTCCTAAAGAGGTGCACAAGATGTCAGATAAGAATACAGGGTGACTCCTAAAGAGGTGTACAAGATGTCAGACAGGAATACAGGGTGACTCCTAAAGAGGTGCACAAGATGTCAGACAAGAATACAGGGTGACTCCTAAAGAGGTGTACAAGATGTCAGATAAGAATACAGGGTACCCCTAAAGAGGTGCACAAGATGTCAGACAAGAATACAGGGTGACCCCTAAAGAGGTGCACAAGATGTCAGATAAGAATACAGGGTGACCCCTAAAGAGGTGCACAAGATGTCAGACAAGAATACAGGGTGACCCCTAAAGAGGTGCACAAGATGTCAGATAAGAATACAGGGTGACCCCTAAAGAGGTGCACAAGATGTCAGACAAGAATACAGGGTGACTCCAAAGGAGGTGTACAAGATGTCAGATAAGAATACAGGGTGCCTCCTAAAGAGGTGTACAATATGTCAGATAAGAATACAGGGTGCCTCCTAAAGAGGTGCAAAAGATGTCACTAGAATACAGGGTGACTCCTAAAGAAATATACAAGATGCCAGACAATAATACAGGGTGACTCCTAAAGAGGTGTACAAGATGTCACAAGGATACAGGGTGACTTCTAAAGAGATATACAAGATGCCAGATAAGAATACAGGGTGACTCCTAAAGAGGTGCACAAGATGCCAGATAAGAATACAGGGTGCCTCCTAAAGAGGTGCACAAGATGCCAGATAAGAATACAGGGTGACTCCTAAAGAGGTGCAGAAGATGTCAGACAAGAATACAGGGTGACCCCTAAAGATGTGCACAAGATGTCAGACAAGAATACAGGGTGACTCCTAAAGAGGTGTACAAGATGTCAGACAAGAATACAGGGTGACTCCTAAAGAGGTGCACAAGATGTCAGACAAGAATACAGGGTGACTCCTAAAGAGGTGCACAAGATGCCAGATAAGAATACAGGGTGACCCCTAAAGAGGTGCACAAGATGCCAGATAAGAATACAGGGTGACTCCTAAAGAGGTGCACAAGATGCCAGATAAGAATACAGGGTGACTCCTAAAGAGGTGCACAAGATGCCAGATAAGAATACAGGGTGACTCCTAAAGAGGTGCACAAGATGTCAGACAAGAATACAGGGTGACCCCTAAAGAGGTGCACAAGATGTCAGACAAGAATACAGGGTGACTCCTAAAGAGGTGTACAAGATGTCAGACAAGAATACAGGGTGACTCCTAAAGAGGTGCACAAGATGTCAGACAAGAATACAGGGTGACTCCTAAAGAGGTGCACAATATGCCAGATAAGAATACAGGGTGACTCCTAAAGAGGTGCACAAGATGTCAGACAAGAATACAGGGTGACTCCTAAAGAGGTGCACAAGATGCCAGATAACAATACAGGGTGACTCCTAAAGGGGTGCACAAGATGTCAGACAAGAATACAGGGTGACCCCTAAAGAGGTGCACAAGATGTCAGATAAGAATACAGGGTGACCCCTAAAGAGGTGCACAAGATGTCAGACAAGAATACAGGATGACTCCTAAAGAGGTGTACAAGATGTCAGATAAGAATACAGGGTGCCTCCTAAAGAGGTGTACAAGATGTCAGATAAGAATACAGGGTGCCTCCTAAAGAGGTGCAAAAGATGTCACAAGAATACAGGGTGACTCCTAAAGAAATATACAAGATGCCAGACAAGAATACAGGGTGACTCCTAAAGAGGTGTACAAGATGTCACAAGGATACAGGGTGACTTCTAAAGAGATATACAAGATGCCAGATAAGAATACAGGGTGACTCCTAAAGGGGTGCACAAGATGCCAGATAAGAATACAGGGTGACTCCTAAAGAGGTGCACAAGATGCCAGATAAGAATACAGGGTGACTCCTAAAGTGGTGCACAAGATGTCAGACAAGAATACAGGGTGACTCCTACAGAGGTGCACAAGATGTCAGATAAGAATACAGGGTGACCCCTAAAGAGGTGCACAAGATGCCAGACAAGAATACAGGGTGACCCCTAAAGAGGTGCACAAGATGTCAGACAAGAATACAGGGTGACTCCTAAAGAGAGATGTCAGACAAGAATACAGCGTGACTCCTAAAGAGGTGCACAAGATGCCAGATAAGAATACAGGGTGACTCCTAAAGGGGTGCACAAGATGTCAGACAAGAATACAGGGTGACCCCTAAAGAGTTGCACAAGATGTCAGGCAAGAATACAGGGTGTTTAGTAAAGAGGTGTACAAGATGTCAGACAAGAAGACAGGGTGACTCCTAAAGAGGTGTACAAGATGTCAGACAAGAATACAGGGTGACTCCTAAAGTGGTGCACAAGATGTCAGACAAGAATACAGGGTGACGCCTAAAGAGGTGCACAAGATGCCAGATAAGAATACAGGGTGACCCCTAAAGAGGTGCACAAGATGCCAGATAAGAATACAGGGTGAATCCTAAAGAGGTGCACAAGATGCCAGATAAGAATACAGGGTGACCCCTAAAGGGGTGCACAAGATGCCAGACAAGAATACAGGGTGACTCCTAAAGAGGTGCACAAGATGCCAGATAAGAATACAGGGTGACTCCTAAAGAGGTGCACAAGATGTCAGATAAGAATACAGGGTGCCTCCTAAAGAGGTGCACAAGATGTCAGACAAGAATACAGGGTGACTCCTAAAGAGGTGCAAAAGATGTCAGACAAGAATACAGGGTGACTCCTAAAGAGGTGCACAAGATGCCAGATAACAATACAGGGTGACTCCTAAAGGGGTGCACAAGATGTCAGACAAGAATGCAGGGTGACCCCTAAAGAGGTGCACAAGATGTCAGATAAGAATACAGGGTGACCCCTAAAGAGGTGCACAAGATGTCAGACAAGAATACAGGGTGACTCCTAAAGAGGTGTACAAGATGTCAGATAAGAATACAGGGTGCCTCCTAAAGAGGTGTACAAGATGTCAGATAAGAATACAGGGTGCCTCCTAAAGAGGTGCAAAAGATGTCACAAGAATACAGGGTGACTCCTAAAGAAATATACAAGATGCCAGACAAGAATACAGGGTGACTCCTAAAGAGGTGTACAAGATGTCAGACAAGAATACAGGGTGACCCCTAAAGAGGTGCACAAGATGTCAGATAAGAATACAGGGTGCCTCCTAAAGAGGTGCACAAGATGTCAGACAAGAATACAGGGTGACTCCTAAAGAGGTGCACAAGATGTCAGATAAGAATACAGGGTGACTCCTAAAGAGGTGTACAAGAAGTCAGACAAGAATACAGGGTGACTCCTAAAGAGGTGCACAAGATGTCAGACAAGAATACAGGGTGACTCCTAAAGAGGTGTACAAGATGTCAGACAAGAATACAGGGTGACTCCTAAAGAGGTGTACAAGATGTCAGACAAGAATACAGGGTGATCCCTAAAGAGGTGCACAAGATGTCAGATAAGAATACAGGGTGACCCCTAACGAGGTGCACAAGATGTCAGACAAAAATACAGGGTGACCCCTAAAGAGGTGCACAAGATGTCAGACAAGAATACAGGGTGACCCCTAAAGAGGTGCACAAGATGCCAGATAACAATACAGGGTGACTCCTAAAGAGGTGCACAAGATGTCAGACAAGAATACAGGGTGACCCCTAAAGAGGTGCACAAGATGTCAGACAAGAATACAGGGTGACTCCTAAAGAGGTGTACAAGATGTCAGACAAGAATACAGGGTGACCCCTAAAGAGGTGCACAAGATGTCAGATAAGAATACAGGGTGACCCCTAAAGAGGTGCACAAGATGTCAGACAAGAATACAGGGTGACTCCTAAAGAGGTGCACAAGATGTCAGATAAGAATACAGGGTGACTCCTAAAGAGGTGCAAAAGATGTCAGACAAGAATACAGGGTGACTCCTAAAGAGGTGCACAAGATGCCAGATAAGAATACAGGGTGACTCCTAAAGAGGTGCACAAGATGTCAGACAAGAATACAGGGTGACCCCTAAAGAGGTGCACAAGATGTCAGACAAGAATACAGGGTGACTCCTAAAGAGGTGCACAAGGTGTCAGATAAGAATACAGGGTGACTCCTAAAGAGGTGTACAAGATGTCAGACAGGAATACAGGGTGACTCCTAAGGAGGTGCACAAGATGTCAGACAAGAATACAGGGTGACTCCTAAAGAGGTGAGCAAGATGTCAGATAAGAATACAGGGTGACCCCTAAAGAGGTGCACAAGATATCAGACAAGAATAGAGGGTGACCCCTAAAGAGGTGCACAAGATGTCAGATAAGAATACAGGGTGACCCCTAAAGAGGTGCACAAGATGTCAGACAAGAATACAGGGTGACCCCTAAAGAGGTGCACAAGATGCCACATAAGAATACAGGGTGACCCCTAAAGGGGTGCACAAGATGTCAGACAAGAATACAGGGTGACTCCTAAAGAGGTGTACAAGATGTCAGATAAGAATACAGGGTGCCTCCTAAAGAGGTGTACAAGATGTCAGATAAGAATACAGGGTGCCTCCTAAAGAGGTGCAAAAGATGTCACAAGAATACAGGGTGACTCCTAAAGAAATATACAAGATGCCAGACAAGAATAGAGGGTGACTCCTAAAGAGGTGTACAAGATGTCACAAGGATACAGGGTGACTTCTAAAGAGATATACAAGATGCCAGATAAGAATACAGGGTGACTCCTAAAGAGGTGCACAAGATGCCAGATAAGAATACAGGGTGACTCCTAAAGAGGTGCACAAGATGCCAGATAAGAATACAGGGTGACACCTAAAGAGGTGCACAAGATGTCAGACAAGAATACAGGGTGACCCCTAAAGAGGTGCACAAGATGACAGACAAGAATACAGGGTGACTCCTAAAGAGGTGTACAAGATGTCAGACAAGAATACAGGGTGACTCCTAAAGAGGTGCACAAGATGTCAGACAAGAATACAGGGTGACTCCTAAAGAGGTGCACAAGATGCCAGATAAGAATACAGGGTGACCCCTAAAGAGGTGCACAAGATGCCAGATAAGAATACAGGGTGACCCCTAAAGAGGTGCACAAGATGTCAGATAAGAATACAGGGTGACCCCTAAAGAGGTGCACAAGATGTCAGACGAGAATACAGGGTGACTCCTAAAGAGGTGTACAAGATGTCAGATAAGAATACAGGGTGCCTCCTAAAGAGGTGTACAAGATGTCAGATAAGAATACAGGTGCCTCCTAAAGAGGTGCAAAAGATGTCACAAGAATACAGGGTGACTCCTAAAGAAATATACAAGATGCCAGACAAGAATACAGGGTGACTCCTAAAGCGGTGTACAAGATGTCACAAGGATACAGGGTGACTTCTAAAGAGATATACAAGAAGCCAGATAAGAATACAGGGTGACTCCTAAAGGGGTGCACAAGATGCCAGATAAGAATACAGGGTGACTCCTAAAGAGGTGCACAAGATGCCAGATAAGAATACAGGGTGACTCCTAAAGAGGTGCACAAGATGTCAGACAAGAATACAGGGTGACTCCTACAGAGGTGCACAAGATGTCAGATAAGAATACAGGGTGACCCCTAAAGAGGTGCACAAGATGCCAGACAAGAATACAGGGTGACCCCTAAAGAGGTGCACAAGATGTCAGACAAGAATACAGGGTGACCCCTAAAGTGGTGCACAAGATGCCAGATAAGAATACAGGGTGACTCCTAAAGAGGTGCACAAGATGTCAGACAAGAATACAGGGTGACTCTTAAAGGGGTGCACAAGATGTCAGACAAGAATACAGGGTGACCCCTAAAGAGGTGCACAAGATGCCAGACAAGAATACAGGGTGACTCCTAAAGAGGTGCACATGATGTCAGACAAGAATACAGGGCGATCCCTAAAGAGGTGCACAAGATGCCAGACAAGAATACAGGGTGACTCCTAAAGCGGTGCACAAGATGTCAGACAAGAATACAGGGTGACCCCTAAAGAGGTGCACAAGATGCCAGACAAGAATACAGGGTGACCCCTAAAGAGGTGCACAAGATGTTAGACAAGAATACATGGTGACTCCTAAAGAGGTGTACAAGATGTCAGACAAGAATACAGGGTGACCCCTAAAGAGGTGCACAAGATTTTAGACAAGAATACAGGGTGACTCCTAAAGGGGTGTACACGATGTCAGATAAGAATACAGGGTGACTCCTAAAGAGGTGCTCAAGATGCAGAGACAAGAATACAGGGTGACCCCTAAAGAGGTGCACAAGATGTCAGATAAGAATACAGGGTGACCCCTAACGAGGTGCACAAGATGTCAGACAAAAATACAGGGTGACCCCTAAAGAAGTGCACAAGATGTCAGACAAGAATACAGGGTGACCCCTAAAGAGGTGCACAAGATGCCAGATAACAATACAGGGTGACTCCTAAAGAGGTGCACAAGATGCCAGACAAGAATACAGGGTGACCCCTAAAGAGGTGCACAAGATGCCAGACAAGAATACAGGGTGACCCCTAAAGAGGTGCACAAGATGCCAGACAAGAATAAAGGGTGACTCCTAAAGGGGTGCACAAGATGTCAGACAAGAATACAGGGTGACCCCTAAAGAGGTGCACAAGATGTCAGACAAAAATACAGGGTGACCCCTAAAGAGGTGCACAAGATGCCAGACAAGAATACAGGGTGACCCCTAAAGAGGTGCATAAGCTGTCAGACAAGAATACAGGGTGACCCCTAAAGAGGTGCATAAGATGTCAGACAAGAATACAGGGTGACTCCTAAAGAGGTGCATAAGATGTCAGACAAGAATACAGGGTGACCCCTAAAGAGGTGCATAAGATGTCAGACAAGAATTCAGGGTGACTCCTAAAGAGGTGCACAAGATGTCAGATAAGAATACAGGGTGACCCCTAAAGTGGTGCACATGATGTCAGACAAGAATACTGGGTGACCCCTAAAGAGGTGTACAAGATGTCACAAGGATACAGGGTGACTTCTAAAGGGGTGCACAAGATGTCAGACAAGAATACAGGGTGACCCCTAAAGAGGTGCATAAGATGTCAGACAAGAATAGAGGGTGACTCCTAAGGAGGTGCACAAGATGTCAGATAAGAATACAGGGTGATCCCTAAAGGGGTGCACAAGATGTCAGACAAGAATACTGGGTGACTCCTAAAGAGGTGTACAAGATGTCAGACAAGAATACAGGGTAACTCCTAAAGGGGTGTACACGATGTCAGATAAGAATACAGGGTGACTCCTAAAGAGGTGCACAAGATGTCAGATAAGAATACAGGGTGACTCCTAAGGAGGTGCACAAGATGTCAGATAAGAATACAGGGTGATCCCTAAAGGGGTGCACAAGATGTCAGACAAGAATACTGGGTGACTCCTAAAGAGGTGTACAAGATGTCAGACAAGAATACAGGGTAACTCCTAAAGGGGTGTACACGATGTCAGATAAGAATACAGGGTGACTCCTAAAGAGGTTTACAAGATGCCAGATAACAATACAGGGTGACTCTTAAAGAGGTGCACAAGATGTCAGACAAGAATACAGGGTGACTCCTAAAGTGGTGCAAAAGATGTCAGATAAGAATACAGGGTGACTCCTAATGAGGTGCACAAGATGTCAGACAAGAATACAGGGTGACTCCTAAAGAGGTGCACAAGATGTCAGATAAGAATACAGGGTGACTCCTAAAGAGGTGTACAAGATGTCAGACAAGAATACAGGGTGACTCCTAAAGGGGTGCACAAGATGTCAGACAAGAATACAGGGTGACTCCTAAAGGGGTGCACAAGATGTCAGATAAGAATACAGGGTGACCCCTAAAGAGGTGCACAAGATGTCAGACAAGAATACAGGGTGACTCCTAAAGAGGTGCACAAGATGTCAGACAAGAATACAGGGTGATCCCTAAAGAGGTGCACAAGATGTCAGATAAGAATACAGGGTGACTCCTAAAGAGGTGCACAAGATGTCAGACAAGAATACACGGTTATCCCTAAAGAGGTGCACAAGATGTCAGACAAGAATACAGGGTGACTCCTAAAGAGGTGCACAAGATGTCAGATAAGAATACAGGGTGACTCCTAAAGAGGTGCACAAGATGTCAGATAAGAATACAGGGTGACTCCTAAAGAGGTGCACAAGATGTCAGACAAGAATACAGGGTGTCTCCTAAGGAGGTGCACAAGATGTCAGATAAGAATACAGGGTGATCCCTAAAGAGGTGCACAAGATGTCAGACAAGAATACAGGGTGACTCCTAAAGAGGTATACAAGATGCCAGATAAGAATACAGGGTGACTCCTAAAGAGGTGCACAAGATGTCAGACAAGAATACAGGGTGACTCCTAAAGAGGTGCACAAGATGTCAGACAAGAATACAGGGTGACTCCTAAAGAGGTGTACAAGATGTCAGACAAGAATACAGGGTGACTCCTAAAGAGGTGTACAAGATGTCAGACAAGAATACAGGGTGACCCCTAAAGAGGTGCACAAGATGTCAGATAAGAATACAGGGTGCCTCCTAGAGAGGTGCACAAGATGTCAGACAAGAATACAGGGTGACTCCTAAAGAGGTGCACAAGATGTCAGATAAGAATACAGGGTGACTCCTAAAGAGGTGTACAAGAAGTCAGACAAGAATACAGGGTGACTCCTAAAGAGGTGCACAAGATGTCAGACAAGAATACAGGGTGACTCCTAAAGAGGTGCAGAAGATGTCAGACAAGAATACAGGGTGACTCCGAAAGAGGTGTACAAGATGTCAGACAAGAATACAGGGTGACCCCTAAAGAGGTGCACAGATTGTCAGATAAGAATACAGTAGGCCCCTAAAGAGGTGCACAAGATGTCAGACAAGAATACAGGGTGACCCCTAAAGAGGTGCACAAGATGTCAGACAAGAATACAGGGTGACCCCTAAAGAGGTGCACAAGATGTCAGACAAGAATACAGGGTGACCCCTAAAGAGGTGCACACGATGCCAGATAACAATACAGGGTGACTCCTAAAGAGGTGCACAAGATGTCAGACAAGAATACAGGGTGACCCCTAAAGAGGTGCACAAGATATCAGACAAGAATACAGGGTGACTCCTAAAGAGGTGTACAAGATGTCAGACAAGAATACAGGGTGACCCCTAAAGAGATATACAAGATGTCAGATAAGAATACAGGGTGACCCCTAAAGAGGTGCACAAGATGTCAGACAAGAATACAGGGTGACTCCTAAAGAGGTGTACAAGATGTCAGATAGGAATACAGGGTGCCTCCTAAAGAGGTGCAAAAGATGTCAGACAAGAATACAGGGTGACTCCTAAAGAGGTGCACAAGATGCCAGATAAGAATACAGGGTGACTCCTAAAGAGGTGCACAAGATGTCAGACAAGAATACAGGGTGACCCCTAAAGAGGTGCACAAGATGTCAGACAAGAATACAGGGTGACTCCTAAAGAGGTGCACAAGATGTCAGATAAGAATACAGGGTGACTCCTAAAGAGGTGTACAAGATGTCAGACAGGAATACAGGGTGACTCCTAAAGAGGTGCACAAGATGTCAGACAAGAATACAGGGTGACTCCTAAAGAGGTGTACAAGATGTCAGATAAGAATACAGGGTACCCCTAAAGAGGTGCACAAGATGTCAGACAAGAATACAGGGTGACCCCTAAAGAGGTGCACAAGATGTCAGATAAGAATACAGGGTGACCCCTAAAGAGGTGCACAAGATGTCAGACAAGAATACAGGGTGACCCCTAAAGAGGTGCACAAGATGTCAGATAAGAATACAGGGTGACCCCTAAAGAGGTGCACAAGATGTCAGACAAGAATACAGGGTGACTCCAAAGGAGGTGTACAAGATGTCAGATAAGAATACAGGGTGCCTCCTAAAGAGGTGTACAATATGTCAGATAAGAATACAGGGTGCCTCCTAAAGAGGTGCAAAAGATGTCACTAGAATACAGGGTGACTCCTAAAGAAATATACAAGATGCCAGACAATAATACAGGGTGACTCCTAAAGAGGTGTACAAGATGTCACAAGGATACAGGGTGACTTCTAAAGAGATATACAAGATGCCAGATAAGAATACAGGGTGACTCCTAAAGAGGTGCACAAGATGCCAGATAAGAATACAGGGTGCCTCCTAAAGAGGTGCACAAGATGCCAGATAAGAATACAGGGTGACTCCTAAAGAGGTGCAGAAGATGTCAGACAAGAATACAGGGTGACCCCTAAAGATGTGCACAAGATGTCAGACAAGAATACAGGGTGACTCCTAAAGAGGTGTACAAGATGTCAGACAAGAATACAGGGTGACTCCTAAAGAGGTGCACAAGATGTCAGACAAGAATACAGGGTGACTCCTAAAGAGGTGCACAAGATGCCAGATAAGAATACAGGGTGACCCCTAAAGAGGTGCACAAGATGCCAGATAAGAATACAGGGTGACTCCTAAAGAGGTGCACAAGATGCCAGATAAGAATACAGGGTGACTCCTAAAGAGGTGCACAAGATGCCAGATAAGAATACAGGGTGACTCCTAAAGAGGTGCACAAGATGTCAGACAAGAATACAGGGTGACCCCTAAAGAGGTGCACAAGATGTCAGACAAGAATACAGGGTGACTCCTAAAGAGGTGTACAAGATGTCAGACAAGAATACAGGGTGACTCCTAAAGAGGTGCACAAGATGTCAGACAAGAATACAGGGTGACTCCTAAAGAGGTGCACAATATGCCAGATAAGAATACAGGGTGACTCCTAAAGAGGTGCACAAGATGTCAGACAAGAATACAGGGTGACTCCTAAAGAGGTGCACAAGATGCCAGATAACAATACAGGGTGACTCCTAAAGGGGTGCACAAGATGTCAGACAAGAATACAGGGTGACCCCTAAAGAGGTGCACAAGATGTCAGATAAGAATACAGGGTGACCCCTAAAGAGGTGCACAAGATGTCAGACAAGAATACAGGATGACTCCTAAAGAGGTGTACAAGATGTCAGATAAGAATACAGGGTGCCTCCTAAAGAGGTGTACAAGATGTCAGATAAGAATACAGGGTGCCTCCTAAAGAGGTGCAAAAGATGTCACAAGAATACAGGGTGACTCCTAAAGAAATATACAAGATGCCAGACAAGAATACAGGGTGACTCCTAAAGAGGTGTACAAGATGTCACAAGGATACAGGGTGACTTCTAAAGAGATATACAAGATGCCAGATAAGAATACAGGGTGACTCCTAAAGGGGTGCACAAGATGCCAGATAAGAATACAGGGTGACTCCTAAAGAGGTGCACAAGATGCCAGATAAGAATACAGGGTGACTCCTAAAGTGGTGCACAAGATGTCAGACAAGAATACAGGGTGACTCCTACAGAGGTGCACAAGATGTCAGATAAGAATACAGGGTGACCCCTAAAGAGGTGCACAAGATGCCAGACAAGAATACAGGGTGACCCCTAAAGAGGTGCACAAGATGTCAGACAAGAATACAGGGTGACTCCTAAAGAGAGATGTCAGACAAGAATACAGCGTGACTCCTAAAGAGGTGCACAAGATGCCAGATAAGAATACAGGGTGACTCCTAAAGGGGTGCACAAGATGTCAGACAAGAATACAGGGTGACCCCTAAAGAGTTGCACAAGATGTCAGGCAAGAATACAGGGTGTTTAGTAAAGAGGTGTACAAGATGTCAGACAAGAAGACAGGGTGACTCCTAAAGAGGTGTACAAGATGTCAGACAAGAATACAGGGTGACTCCTAAAGTGGTGCACAAGATGTCAGACAAGAATACAGGGTGACGCCTAAAGAGGTGCACAAGATGCCAGATAAGAATACAGGGTGACCCCTAAAGAGGTGCACAAGATGCCAGATAAGAATACAGGGTGAATCCTAAAGAGGTGCACAAGATGCCAGATAAGAATACAGGGTGACCCCTAAAGGGGTGCACAAGATGCCAGACAAGAATACAGGGTGACTCCTAAAGAGGTGCACAAGATGCCAGATAAGAATACAGGGTGACTCCTAAAGAGGTGCACAAGATGTCAGATAAGAATACAGGGTGCCTCCTAAAGAGGTGCACAAGATGTCAGACAAGAATACAGGGTGACTCCTAAAGAGGTGCAAAAGATGTCAGACAAGAATACAGGGTGACTCCTAAAGAGGTGCACAAGATGCCAGATAACAATACAGGGTGACTCCTAAAGGGGTGCACAAGATGTCAGACAAGAATGCAGGGTGACCCCTAAAGAGGTGCACAAGATGTCAGATAAGAATACAGGGTGACCCCTAAAGAGGTGCACAAGATGTCAGACAAGAATACAGGGTGACTCCTAAAGAGGTGTACAAGATGTCAGATAAGAATACAGGGTGCCTCCTAAAGAGGTGTACAAGATGTCAGATAAGAATACAGGGTGCCTCCTAAAGAGGTGCAAAAGATGTCACAAGAATACAGGGTGACTCCTAAAGAAATATACAAGATGCCAGACAAGAATACAGGGTGACTCCTAAAGAGGTGTACAAGATGTCAGACAAGAATACAGGGTGACCCCTAAAGAGGTGCACAAGATGTCAGATAAGAATACAGGGTGCCTCCTAAAGAGGTGCACAAGATGTCAGACAAGAATACAGGGTGACTCCTAAAGAGGTGCACAAGATGTCAGATAAGAATACAGGGTGACTCCTAAAGAGGTGTACAAGAAGTCAGACAAGAATACAGGGTGACTCCTAAAGAGGTGCACAAGATGTCAGACAAGAATACAGGGTGACTCCTAAAGAGGTGTACAAGATGTCAGACAAGAATACAGGGTGACTCCTAAAGAGGTGTACAAGATGTCAGACAAGAATACAGGGTGATCCCTAAAGAGGTGCACAAGATGTCAGATAAGAATACAGGGTGACCCCTAACGAGGTGCACAAGATGTCAGACAAAAATACAGGGTGACCCCTAAAGAGGTGCACAAGATGTCAGACAAGAATACAGGGTGACCCCTAAAGAGGTGCACAAGATGCCAGATAACAATACAGGGTGACTCCTAAAGAGGTGCACAAGATGTCAGACAAGAATACAGGGTGACCCCTAAAGAGGTGCACAAGATGTCAGACAAGAATACAGGGTGACTCCTAAAGAGGTGTACAAGATGTCAGACAAGAATACAGGGTGACCCCTAAAGAGGTGCACAAGATGTCAGATAAGAATACAGGGTGACCCCTAAAGAGGTGCACAAGATGTCAGACAAGAATACAGGGTGACTCCTAAAGAGGTGCACAAGATGTCAGATAAGAATACAGGGTGACTCCTAAAGAGGTGCAAAAGATGTCAGACAAGAATACAGGGTGACTCCTAAAGAGGTGCACAAGATGCCAGATAAGAATACAGGGTGACTCCTAAAGAGGTGCACAAGATGTCAGACAAGAATACAGGGTGACCCCTAAAGAGGTGCACAAGATGTCAGACAAGAATACAGGGTGACTCCTAAAGAGGTGCACAAGGTGTCAGATAAGAATACAGGGTGACTCCTAAAGAGGTGTACAAGATGTCAGACAGGAATACAGGGTGACTCCTAAGGAGGTGCACAAGATGTCAGACAAGAATACAGGGTGACTCCTAAAGAGGTGAGCAAGATGTCAGATAAGAATACAGGGTGACCCCTAAAGAGGTGCACAAGATATCAGACAAGAATAGAGGGTGACCCCTAAAGAGGTGCACAAGATGTCAGATAAGAATACAGGGTGACCCCTAAAGAGGTGCACAAGATGTCAGACAAGAATACAGGGTGACCCCTAAAGAGGTGCACAAGATGCCACATAAGAATACAGGGTGACCCCTAAAGGGGTGCACAAGATGTCAGACAAGAATACAGGGTGACTCCTAAAGAGGTGTACAAGATGTCAGATAAGAATACAGGGTGCCTCCTAAAGAGGTGTACAAGATGTCAGATAAGAATACAGGGTGCCTCCTAAAGAGGTGCAAAAGATGTCACAAGAATACAGGGTGACTCCTAAAGAAATATACAAGATGCCAGACAAGAATAGAGGGTGACTCCTAAAGAGGTGTACAAGATGTCACAAGGATACAGGGTGACTTCTAAAGAGATATACAAGATGCCAGATAAGAATACAGGGTGACTCCTAAAGAGGTGCACAAGATGCCAGATAAGAATACAGGGTGACTCCTAAAGAGGTGCACAAGATGCCAGATAAGAATACAGGGTGACACCTAAAGAGGTGCACAAGATGTCAGACAAGAATACAGGGTGACCCCTAAAGAGGTGCACAAGATGACAGACAAGAATACAGGGTGACTCCTAAAGAGGTGTACAAGATGTCAGACAAGAATACAGGGTGACTCCTAAAGAGGTGCACAAGATGTCAGACAAGAATACAGGGTGACTCCTAAAGAGGTGCACAAGATGCCAGATAAGAATACAGGGTGACCCCTAAAGAGGTGCACAAGATGCCAGATAAGAATACAGGGTGACCCCTAAAGAGGTGCACAAGATGTCAGATAAGAATACAGGGTGACCCCTAAAGAGGTGCACAAGATGTCAGACAAGAATACAGGGTGACTCCTAAAGAGGTGTACAAGATGTCAGATAAGAATACAGGGTGCCTCCTAAAGAGGTGTACAAGATGTCAGATAAGAATACAGGTGCCTCCTAAAGAGGTGCAAAAGATGTCACAAGAATACAGGGTGACTCCTAAAGAAATATACAAGATGCCAGACAAGAATACAGGGTGACTCCTAAAGCGGTGTACAAGATGTCACAAGGATACAGGGTGACTTCTAAAGAGATATACAAGAAGCCAGATAAGAATACAGGGTGACTCCTAAAGGGGTGCACAAGATGCCAGATAAGAATACAGGGTGACTCCTAAAGAGGTGCACAAGATGCCAGATAAGAATACAGGGTGACTCCTAAAGAGGTGCACAAGATGTCAGACAAGAATACAGGGTGACTCCTACAGAGGTGCACAAGATGTCAGATAAGAATACAGGGTGACCCCTAAAGAGGTGCACAAGATGCCAGACAAGAATACAGGGTGACCCCTAAAGAGGTGCACAAGATGTCAGACAAGAATACAGGGTGACCCCTAAAGTGGTGCACAAGATGCCAGATAAGAATACAGGGTGACTCCTAAAGAGGTGCACAAGATGTCAGACAAGAATACAGGGTGACTCTTAAAGGGGTGCACAAGATGTCAGACAAGAATACAGGGTGACCCCTAAAGAGGTGCACAAGATGCCAGACAAGAATACAGGGTGACTCCTAAAGAGGTGCACATGATGTCAGACAAGAATACAGGGCGATCCCTAAAGAGGTGCACAAGATGCCAGACAAGAATACAGGGTGACTCCTAAAGCGGTGCACAAGATGTCAGACAAGAATACAGGGTGACCCCTAAAGAGGTGCACAAGATGCCAGACAAGAATACAGGGTGACCCCTAAAGAGGTGCACAAGATGTTAGACAAGAATACATGGTGACTCCTAAAGAGGTGTACAAGATGTCAGACAAGAATACAGGGTGACCCCTAAAGAGGTGCACAAGATTTTAGACAAGAATACAGGGTGACTCCTAAAGGGGTGTACACGATGTCAGATAAGAATACAGGGTGACTCCTAAAGAGGTGCTCAAGATGCAGAGACAAGAATACAGGGTGACCCCTAAAGAGGTGCACAAGATGTCAGATAAGAATACAGGGTGACCCCTAACGAGGTGCACAAGATGTCAGACAAAAATACAGGGTGACCCCTAAAGAAGTGCACAAGATGTCAGACAAGAATACAGGGTGACCCCTAAAGAGGTGCACAAGATGCCAGATAACAATACAGGGTGACTCCTAAAGAGGTGCACAAGATGTCAGACAAGAATACAGGGTGACCCCTAAAGAGGTGCACAAGATGTCAGACAAGAATACAGGGTGACTCCTAAAGAGGTGTACAAGATGTCAGACAAGAATACAGGGTGACCCCTAAAGAGGTGCACAAGATGTCAGATAAGAATACAGGGTGACCCCTAAAGAGGTGCACAAGATGTCAGACAAGAATACAGGGTGACTCCTAAAGAGGTGCACAAGATGTCAGATAAGAATACAGGGTGACTCCTAAAGAGGTGCAAAAGATGTCAGACAAGAATACAGGGTGACTCCTAAAGAGGTGCACAAGATGCCAGATAAGAATACAGGGTGACTCCTAAAGAGGTGCACAAGATGTCAGACAAGAATACAGGGTGACCCCTAAAGAGGTGCACAAGATGTCAGACAAGAATACAGGGTGACTCCTAAAGAGGTGCACAAGGTGTCAGATAAGAATACAGGGTGACTCCTAAAGAGGTGTACAAGATGTCAGACAGGAATACAGGGTGACTCCTAAGGAGGTGCACAAGATGTCAGACAAGAATACAGGGTGACTCCTAAAGAGGTGAGCAAGATGTCAGATAAGAATACAGGGTGACCCCTAAAGAGGTGCACAAGATATCAGACAAGAATAGAGGGTGACCCCTAAAGAGGTGCACAAGATGTCAGATAAGAATACAGGGTGACCCCTAAAGAGGTGCACAAGATGTCAGACAAGAATACAGGGTGACCCCTAAAGAGGTGCACAAGATGCCACATAAGAATACAGGGTGACCCCTAAAGGGGTGCACAAGATGTCAGACAAGAATACAGGGTGACTCCTAAAGAGGTGTACAAGATGTCAGATAAGAATACAGGGTGCCTCCTAAAGAGGTGTACAAGATGTCAGATAAGAATACAGGGTGCCTCCTAAAGAGGTGCAAAAGATGTCACAAGAATACAGGGTGACTCCTAAAGAAATATACAAGATGCCAGACAAGAATAGAGGGTGACTCCTAAAGAGGTGTACAAGATGTCACAAGGATACAGGGTGACTTCTAAAGAGATATACAAGATGCCAGATAAGAATACAGGGTGACTCCTAAAGAGGTGCACAAGATGCCAGATAAGAATACAGGGTGACTCCTAAAGAGGTGCACAAGATGCCAGATAAGAATACAGGGTGACACCTAAAGAGGTGCACAAGATGTCAGACAAGAATACAGGGTGACCCCTAAAGAGGTGCACAAGATGTCAGACAAGAATATAGGGTGACCCCTAAAGAGGTGCACACGATGCCAGATAACAATACAGGGTGACTCCTAAAGAGGTGCACAAGATGTCAGACAAGAATACAGGGTGACCCCTAAAGAGGTGCACAAGATATCAGACAAGAATACAGGGTGACTCCTAAAGAGGTGTACAAGATGTCAGACAAGAATACAGGGTGACCCCTAAAGAGATATACAAGATGTCAGATAAGAATACAGGGTGACCCCTAAAGAGGTGTACAAGATGTCAGACAAGAATACAGGGTGACTCCTAAAGAGGTGTACAAGATGTCAGATAGGAATACAGGGTGCCTCCTAAAGAGGTGCAAATGATGTCAGACAAGAATACAGGGTGACTCCTAAAGAGGTGCACAAGATGCCAGATAAGAATAGAGGGTGACTCCTAAAGAGGTGCACAAGATGTCAGACAAGAATACAGGGTGACCCCTAAAGAGGTGCACAAGATGTCAGACAAGAATACAGGGTGACTCCTAAAGAGGTGCACAAGATGTCAGATAAGAATACAGGGTGACTCCTAAAGAGGTGTACAAGATGTCAGACAGGAATACAGGGTGACTCCTAAAGAGGTGCACAAGATGTCAGACAAGAATACAGGGTGACTCCTAAAGAGGTGTACAAGATGTCAGATAAGAATACAGGGTACCCCTAAAGAGGTGCACAAGATGTCAGACAAGAATACAGGGAGACCCCTAAAGAGGTGCACAAGATGTCAGATAAGAATACAGGGTGACCCCTAAAGAGGTGCACAAGATGTCAGACAAGAATACAGGGTGACCCCTAAAGAGGTGCACAAGATGTCAGATAAGAATACAGGGTGACCCCTAAAGAGGTGCACAAGATGTCAGACAAGAATACAGGGTGACTCCTAAAGAGGTGTACAAGATGTCAGATAAGAATACAGGGTGCCTCCTAAAGAGGTGTACAATATGTCAGATAAGAATACAGGGTGCCTCCTAAAGAGGTGCAAAAGATGTCACTAGAATACAGGGTGACTCCTAAAGAAATATACAAGATGCCAGACAATAATACAGGGTGACTCCTAAAGAGGTGTACAAGATGTCACAAGGATACAGGGTGACTTCTAAAGAGATATACAAGATGCCAGATAAGAATACAGGGTGACTCCTAAAGAGGTGCACAAGATGTCAGACAAGAATACAGGGTGACTCCTAAAGAGGTGCACAAGATGCCAGATAAGAATACAGGGTGACCCCTAAAGAGGTGCACAAGATGCCAGATAAGAATACAGGGTGACTCCTAAAGAGGTGCACAAGATGTCAGATAAGAATACAGGGTGACTCCTAAAGAGGTGTACAAGAAGTCAGACAAGAATACAGGGTGACTCCTAAAGAGGTGCACAAGATGTCAGACAAGAATACAGGGTGACTCCTAAAGAGGTGCAGAAGATGTCAGACAAGAATACAGGGTGACTCCGAAAGAGGTGTACAAGATGTCAGACAAGAATACAGGGTGACCCCTAAAGAGGTGCACAGATTGTCAGATAAGAATACAGTAGGCCCCTAAAGAGGTGCACAAGATGTCAGACAAGAATACAGGGTGACCCCTAAAGAGGTGCACAAGATGTCAGACAAGAATACAGGGTGACCCCTAAAGAGGTGCACAAGATGTCAGACAAGAATACAGGGTGACCCCTAAAGAGGTGCACACGATGCCAGATAACAATACAGGGTGACTCCTAAAGAGGTGCACAAGATGTCAGACAAGAATACAGGGTGACCCCTAAAGAGATATACAAGATGTCAGATAAGAATACAGGGTGACCCCTAAAGAGGTGCACAAGATGTCAGACAAGAATACAGGGTGACTCCTAAAGAGGTGTACAAGATGTCAGATAGGAATACAGGGTGCCTCCTAAAGAGGTGCAAAAGATGTCAGACAAGAATACAGGGTGACTCCTAAAGAGGTGTACAAGATGTCAGATAGGAATACAGGGTGCCTCCTAAAGAGGTGCAAAAGATGTCAGACAAGAATACAGGGTGACTCCTAAAGAGGTGCACAAGATGCCAGATAAGAATACAGGGTGACTCCTAAAGAGGTGCACAAGATGTCAGACAAGAATACAGGGTGACCCCTAAAGAGGTGCACAAGATGTCAGACAAGAATACAGGGTGACTCCTAAAGAGGTGCACAAGATGTCACATAAGAATACAGGGTGACTCCTAAAGAGGTGTACAAGATGTCAGACAGGAATACAGGGTGACTCCTAAAGAGGTGCACAAGATGTCAGACAAGAATACAGGGTGACTCCTAAAGAGGTGTACAAGATGTCAGATAAGAATACAGGGTACCCCTAAAGAGGTGCACAAGATGTCAGACAAGAATACAGGGTGACCCCTAAAGAGGTGCACAAGATGTCAGATAAGAATACAGGGTGACCCCTAAAGAGGTGCACAAGATGTCAGACAAGAATACAGGGTGACTCCTAAAGAGGTGCACAAGATGCCAGATAAGAATACAGGGTGCCTCCTAAAGAGGTGCACAAGATGCCAGATAAGAATACAGGGTGACTCCTAAAGAGGTGCAGAAGATGTCAGACAAGAATACAGGGTGACCCCTAATGAGGTGCACAAGATGTCAGACAAGAATACAGGGTGACTCCTAAAGAGGTGTACAAGATGTCAGACAAGAATACAGGGTGACTCCTAAAGAGGTGCACAAGATGTCAGACAAGAATACAGGGTGACTCCTAAAGAGGTGCACAAGATGCCAGATAAGAATACAGGGTGACCCCTAAAGAGGTGCACAAGATGCCAGATAAGAATACAGGGTGACTCCTAAAGAGGTGCACAAGATGTCAGATAAGAATACAGGGTGACTCCTAAAGAGGTGTACAAGAAGTCAGACAAGAATACAGGGTGACTCCTAAAGAGGTGCACAAGATGTCAGACAAGAATACAGGGTGACTCCTAAAGAGGTGCAGAAGATGTCAGACAAGAATACAGGGTGACTCCGAAAGAGGTGTACAAGATGTCAGACAAGAATACAGGGTGACCCCTAAAGAGGTGCACAGATTGTCAGATAAGAATACAGTAGGCCCCTAAAGAGGTGCACAAGATGTCAGACAAGAATACAGGGTGACCCCTAAAGAGGTGCACAAGATGTCAGACAAGAATACAGGGTGACCCCTAAAGAGGTGCACAAGATGTCAGACAAGAATACAGGGTGACCCCGAAAGAGGTGCACACGATGCCAGATAACAATACAGGGTGACTCCTAAAGAGGTGCACAAGATGTCAGACAAGAATACAGGGTGACCCCTAAAGAGGTGCACAAGATATCAGACAAGAATACAGGGTGACTCCTAAAGAGGTGTACAAGATGTCAGACAAGAATACAGGGTGACCCCTAAAGAGATATACAAGATGTCAGATAAGAATACAGGGTGACCCCTAAAGAGGTGCACAAGATGTCAGACAAGAATACAGGGTGACTCCTAAAGAGGTGTACAAGATGTCAGATAGGAATACAGGGTGCCTCCTAAAGAGGTGCAAAAGATGTCAGACAAGAATACAGGGTGACTCCTAAAGAGGTGCACAAGATGCCAGATAAGAATACAGGGTGACTCCTAAAGAGGTGCACAAGATGTCAGACAAGAATACAGGGTGACCCCTAAAGAGGTGCACAAGATGTCAGACAAGAATACAGGGTGACTCCTAAAGAGGTGCACAAGATGTCAGATAAGAATACAGGGTGACTCCTAAAGCGGTGTACAAGATGTCAGACAGGAATACAGGGTGACTCCTAAAGAGGTGCACAAGATGTCAGACAAGAATACAGGGTGACTCCTAAAGAGGTGTACAAGATGTCAGATAAGAATACAGGGTACCCCTAAAGAGGTGCACAAGATGTCAGACAAGAATACAGGGTGACCCCTAAAGAGGTGCACAAGATGTCAGATAAGAATACAGGGTGACCCCTAAAGAGGTGCACAAGATGTCAGACAAGAATACAGGGTGACCCCTAAAGAGGTGCACAAGATGTCAGATAAGAATACAGGGTGACCCCTAAAGAGGTGCACAAGATGTCAGACAAGAATACAGGGTGACTCCTAAAGAGGTGTACAAGATGTCAGATAAGAATACAGGGTGCCTCCTAAAGAGGTGTACAATATGTCAGATAAGAATACAGGGTGCCTCCTAAAGAGGTGCAAAAGATGTCACTAGAATACAGGGTGACTCCTAAAGAAATATACAAGATGCCAGACAATAATACAGGGTGACTCCTAAAGAGGTGTACAAGATGTCACAAGGATACAGGGTGACTTCTAAAGAGATATACAAGATGCCAGATAAGAATACAGGGTGACTCCTAAAGAGGTACACAAGATGCCAGATAAGAATACAGGGTGCCTCCTAAACAGGTGCACAAGATGCCAGATAAGAATACAGGGTGACTCCTAAAGAGGTGCAGAAGATGTCAGACAAGAATACAGGGTGACCCCTAAAGATGTGCACAAGATGTCAGACAAGAATACAGGGTGACTCCTAAAGAGGTGTACAAGATGTCAGACAAGAATACAGGGTGACTCCTAAAGAGGTGCACAAGATGTCAGACAAGAATACAGGGTGACTCCTAAAGAGGTGCACAAGATGCCAGATAAGAATACAGGGTGACCCCTAAAGAGGTGCACAAGATGCCAGATAAGAATACAGGGTGACTCCTAAAGAGGTGCACAAGATGCCAGATAAGAATACAGGGTGACTCCTAAAGAGGTGCACAAGATGCCAGATAAGAATACAGGGTGACTCCTAAAGAGGTGCACAAGATGTCAGACAAGAATACAGGGTGACCCCTAAAGAGGTGCACAAGATGTCAGACAAGAATACAGGGTGACTCCTAAAGAGGTGTACAAGATGTCAGACAAGAATACAGGGTGACTCCTAAAGAGGTGCACAAGATGTCAGACAAGAATACAGGGTGACTCCTAAAGAGGTGCACAATATGCCAGATAAGAATACAGGGTGACTCCTAAAGAGGTGCACAAGATGTCAGACAAGAATACAGGGTGACTCCTAAAGAGGTGCACAAGATGCCAGATAACAATACAGGGTGACTCCTAAAGGGGTGCACAAGATGTCAGACAAGAATACAGGGTGACCCCTAAAGAGGTGCACAAGATGTCAGATAAGAATACAGGGTGACCCCTAAAGAGGTGCACAAGATGTCAGACAAGAATACAGGGTGACTCCTAAAGAGGTGTACAAGATGTCAGATAAGAATACAGGGTGCCTCCTAAAGAGGTGTACAAGATGTCAGATAAGAATACAGGGTGCCTCCTAAAGAGGTGCAAAAGATGTCACAAGAATACAGGGTGACTCCTAAAGTAATATACAAGATGCCAGACAAGAATACAGGGTGACTCCTAAAGAGGTGTACAAGATGTCACAAGGATACAGGGTGACTTCTAAAGAGATATACAAGATGCCAGATAAGAATACAGGGTGACTCCTAAAGGGGTGCACAAGATGCCAGATAAGAATACAGGGTGACTCCTAAAGAGGTGCACAAGATGCCAGATAAGAATACAGGGTGACTCCTAAAGAGGTGCACAAGATGTCAGACAAGAATACAGGGTGACTCCTACAGAGGTGCACAAGATGTCAGATAAGAATACAGGGTGACCCCTAAAGAGGTGCACAAGATGCCAGACAAGAATACAGGGTGACCCCTAAAGAGGTGCACAAGATGTCAGACAAGAATACAGCGTGACTCCTAAAGAGGTGCACAAGATGCCAGATAAGAATACAGGGTGACTCCTAAAGGGGTGCACAAGATGTCAGACAAGAATACAGGGTGACCCCTAAAGAGTTGCACAAGATGTCAGGCAAGAATACAGGGTGTTTAGTAAAGAGGTGTACAAGATGTCAGACAAGAATACAGGGTGACTCCTAAAGAGGTGTACAAGATGTCAGACAAGAATACAGGGTGACTCCTAAAGTGGTGCACAAGATGTCAGACAAGAATACAGGGTGACGCCTAAAGAGGTGCACAAGATGCCAGATAAGAATACAGGGTGACCCCTAAAGTGGTGCACAAGATGCCAGATAAGAATACAGGGTGACTCCTAAAGAGGTGCACAAGATGCCAGATAAGAATACAGGGTGACCCCTAAAGGGGTGCACAAGATGCCAGACAAGAATACAGGGTGACTCCTAAAGAGGTGCACAAGATGCCACATAAGAATACAGGGTGACTCCTAAAGAGGTGCACAAGATGTCAGATAAGAATACAGGGTGCCTCCTAAAGAGGTGCACAAGATGTCAGACAAGAATACAGGGTGACTCCTAAAGAGGTGCAAAAGATGTCAGACAAGAATACAGGGTGACTCCTAAAGAGGTGCACAAGATGCCAGATAACAATACAGGGTGACTCCTAAAGGGGTGCACAAGATGTCAGACAAGAATGCAGGGTGACCCCTAAAGAGGTGCACAAGATGTCAGATAAGAATACAGGGTGACCCCTAAAGAGGTGCACAAGATGTCAGACAAGAATACAGGGTGACTCCTAAAGAGGTGTACAAGATGTCAGATAAGAATACAGGGTGCCTCCTAAAGAGGTGTACAAGATGTCAGATAAGAATACAGGGTGCCTCCTAAAGAGGTGCAAAAGATGTCACAAGAATACAGGGTGACTCCTAAAGAAATATACAAGATGCCAGACAAGAATACAGGGTGACTCCTAAAGAGGTGTACAAGATGTCAGACAAGAATACAGGGTGACCCCTAAAGAGGTGCACAAGATGTCAGATAAGAATACAGGGTGCCTCCTAAAGAGGTGCACAAGATGTCAGACAAGAATACAGGGTGACTCCTAAAGAGGTGCACAAGATGTCAGATAAGAATACAGGGTGACTCCTAAAGAGGTGTACAAGAAGTCAGACAAGAATACAGGGTGACTCCTAAAGAGGTGCACAAGATGTCAGACAAGAATACAGGGTGACTCCTAAAGAGGTGTACAAGATGTCAGACAAGAATACAGGGTGACTCCTAAAGAGGTGTACAAGATGTCAGACAAGAATACAGGGTGATCCCTAAAGAGGTGCACAAGATGTCAGATAAGAATACAGGGTGACCCCTAACGAGGTGCACAAGATGTCAGACAAAAATACAGGGTGACCCCTAAAGAGGTGCACAAGATGTCAGACAAGAATACAGGGTGACCCCTAAAGAGGTGCACAAGATGCCAGATAACAATACAGGGTGACTCCTAAAGAGGTGCACAAGATGTCAGACAAGAATACAGGGTGACCCCTAAAGAGGTGCACAAGATGTCAGACAAGAATACAGGGTGACTCCTAAAGAGGTGTACAAGATGTCAGACAAGAATACAGGGTGACCCCTAAAGAGGTGCACAAGATGTCAGATAAGAATACAGGGTGACCCCTAAAGAGGTGCACAAGATGTCAGACAAGTATACAGGGTGACTCCTAAAGAGGTGCACAAGATGTCAGATAAGAATACAGGGTGACTCCAAAAGAGGTGCAAAAGATGTCAGACAAGAATACAGGGTGACTCCTAAAGAGGTGCACAAGATGCCAGATAAGAATACAGGGTGACTCCTAAAGAGGTGCACAAGATGTCAGACAAGAATACAGGGTGACCCCTAAAGAGGTGCACAAGATGTCAGACAAGAATACAGGGTGACTCCTAAAGAGGTGCACAAGGTGTCAGATAAGAATACAGGGTGACTCCTAAAGAGGTGTACAAGATGTCAGACAGGAATACAGGGTGACTCCTAAGGAGGTGCACAAGATGTCAGACAAGAATACAGGGTGACTCCTAAAGAGGTGAGCAAGATGTCAGATAAGAATACAGGGTGACCCCTAAAGAGGTGCACAAGATATCAGACAAGAATAGAGGGTGACCCCTAAAGAGGTGCACAAGATGTCAGATAAGAATACAGGGTGACCCCTAAAGAGGTGCACAAGATGTCAGACAAGAATACAGGGTGACCCCTAAAGAGGTGCACAAGATGCCACATAAGAATACAGGGTGACCCCTAAAGGGGTGCACAAGATGTCAGACAAGAATACAGGGTGACTCCTAAAGAGGTGTACAAGATGTCAGATAAGAATACAGGGTGCCTCCTAAAGAGCTGTACAAGATGTCAGATAAGAATACAGGGTGCCTCCTAAAGAGGTGCAAAAGATGTCACAAGAATACAGGGTGATTCCTAAAGAAATATACAAGATGCCAGACAAGAATAGAGGGTGACTCCTAAAGAGGTGTACAAGATGTCACAAGGATACAGGGTGACTTCTAAAGAGATATACAAGATGCCAGATAAGAATACAGGGTGACTCCTAAAGAGGTGCACAAGATGCCAGATAAGAATACAGGGTGACTCCTAAAGAGGTGCACAAGATGCCAGATAAGAATACAGGGTGACACCTAAAGAGGAGCACAAGATGTCAGACAAGAATACAGGGTGACCCCTAAAGAGGTGCACAAGATGACAGACAAGAATACAGGGTGACTCCTAAAGAGGTGTACAAGATGTCAGACAAGAATACAGGGTGACTCCTAAAGAGGTGCACAAGATGTCAGACAAGAATACAGGGTGACTCCTAAAGAGGTGCACAAGATGCCAGATAAGAATACAGGGTGACCCCTAAAGAGGTGCACAAGATGCCAGATAAGAATACAGGGTGACCCCTAAAGAGGTGCACAAGATGTCAGATAAGAATACAGGGTGACCCCTAAAGAGGTGCACAAGATGTCAGACAAGAATACAGGGTGACTCCTAAAGAGGTGTACAAGATGTCAGATAAGAATACAGGGTGCCTCCTAAAGAGGTGTACAAGATGTCAGATAAGAATACAGGTGCCTCCTAAAGAGGTGCAAAAGATGTCACAAGAATACAGGGTGACTCCTAAAGAAATATACAAGATGCCAGACAAGAATACAGGGTGACTCCTAAAGCGGTGTACAAGATGTCACAAGGATACAGGGTGACTTCTAAAGAGATATACAAGAAGCCAGATAAGAATACAGGGTGACTCCTAAAGGGGTGCACAAGATGCCAGATAAGAATACAGGGTGACTCCTAAAGAGGTGCACAAGATGCCAGATAAGAATACAGGGTGACTCCTAAAGAGGTGCACAAGATGTCAGACAAGAATACAGGGTGACTCCTACAGAGGTGCACAAGATGTCAGATAAGAATACAGGGTGACCCCTAAAGAGGTGCACAAGATGCCAGACAAGAATACAGGGTGACCCCTAAAGAGGTGCACAAGATGTCAGACAAGAATACAGGGTGACCCCTAAAGTGGTGCACAAGATGCCAGATAAGAATACAGGGTGACTCCTAAAGAGGTGCACAAGATGTCAGACAAGAATACAGGGTGACTCTTAAAGGGGTGCACAAGATGTCAGACAAGAATACAGGGTGACCCCTAAAGAGGTGCACAAGATGCCAGACAAGAATACAGGGTGACTCCTAAAGAGGTGCACATGATGTCAGACAAGAATACAGGGCGATCCCTAAAGAGGTGCACAAGATGCCAGACAAGAATACAGGGTGACTCCTAAAGCGGTGCACAAGATGTCAGACAAGAATACAGGGTGACCCCTAAAGGGGTGCACAAGATGCCAGACAAGAATACAGGGTGACCCCTAAAGAGGTGCACAAGATGTCAGACAAGAATACATGGTGACTCCTAAAGAGGTGTACAAGATGTCAGACAAGAATACAGGGTGACCCCTAAAGAGGTGCACAAGATTTTAGACAAGAATACAGGGTGACTCCTAAAGGGGTGTACACGATGTCAGATAAGAATACAGGGTGACTCCTAAAGAGGTGCTCAAGATGCAGAGACAAGAATACAGGGTGACCCCTAAAGAGGTGCACAAGATGTCAGATAAGAATACAGGGTGACCCCTAACGAGGTGCACAAGATGTCAGACAAAAATACAGGGTGACCCCTAAAGAGGTGCACAAGATGTCAGACAAGAATACAGGGTGACCCCTAAAGAGGTGCACAAGATGCCAGATAACAATACAGGGTGACTCCTAAAGAGGTGCACAAGATGTCAGACAAGAATACAGGGTGACCCCTAAAGAGGTGCACAAGATGTCAGACAAGAATACAGGGTGACTCCTAAAGAGGTGTACAAGATGTCAGACAAGAATACAGGGTGACCCCTAAAGAGGTGCACAAGATGTCAGATAAGAATACAGGGTGACCCCTAAAGAGGTGCACAAGATGTCAGACAAGAATTCAGGGTGACTCCTAAAGAGGTGCACAAGATGTCAGATAAGAATACAGGGTGACTCCTAAAGAGGTGCAAAAGATGTCAGACAAGAATACAGGGTGACTCCTAAAGAGGTGCACAAGATGCCAGATAAGAATACAGGGTGACTCCTAAAGAGGTGCACAAGATGTCAGACAAGAATACAGGGTGACCCCTAAAGAGGTGCACAAGATGTCAGACAAGAATACAGGGTGACTCCTAAAGAGGTGCACAAGGTGTCAGATAAGAATACAGGGTGACTCCTAAAGAGGTGTACAAGATGTCAGACAGGAATACAGGGTGACTCCTAAGGAGGTGCACAAGATGTCAGACAAGAATACAGGGTGACTCCTAAAGAGGTGAGCAAGATGTCAGATAAGAATACAGGGTGACCCCTAAAGAGGTGCACAAGATATCAGACAAGAATAGAGGGTGACCCCTAAAGAGGTGCACAAGATGTCAGATAAGAATACAGGGTGACCCCTAAAGAGGTGCACAAGATGTCAGACAAGAATACAGGGTGACCCCTAAAGAGGTGCACAAGATGCCACATAAGAATACAGGGTGACCCCTAAAGGGGTGCACAAGATGTCAGACAAGAATACAGGGTGACTCCTAAAGAGGTGTACAAGATGTCAGATAAGAATACAGGGTGCCTCCTAAAGAGGTGTACAAGATGTCAGATAAGAATACAGGGTGCCTCCTAAAGAGGTGCAAAAGATGTCACAAGAATACAGGGTGACTCCTAAAGAAATATACAAGATGCCAGACAAGAATAGAGGGTGACTCCTAAAGAGGTGTACAAGATGTCACAAGGATACAGGGTGACTTCTAAAGAGATATACAAGATGCCAGATAAGAATACAGGGTGACTCCTAAAGAGGTGCACAAGATGCCAGATAAGAATACAGGGTGACTCCTAAAGAGGTGCACAAGATGCCAGATAAGAATACAGGGTGACACCTAAAGAGGTGCACAAGATGTCAGACAAGAATACAGGGTGACCCCTAAAGTGGTGCACAAGATGTCAGACAAGAATACAGGGTGACTCCTAAAGAGGTGTACAAGATGTCAGATAAGAATACAGGGTGCCTCCTAAAGAGGTGTACAAGATGTCAGATAAGAATACAGGGTGCCTCCTAAAGAGGTGCAAAAGATGTCACAAGATTACAGGGTGACTCCTAAAGAAATATACAAGATGCCAGACAAGAATACAGGGTGACTCCTAAAGAGGTGTACAAGATGTCAGACAAGAATACAGGGTGACCCCTAAAGAGGTGCACAAGATGTCAGATAAGAATACAGGGTGCCTCCTAAAGAGGTGCACAAGATGTCAGACAAGAATACAGGGTGACTCCTAAAGAGGTGCACAAGATGTCAGATAAGAATACAGGGTGACTCCTAAAGAGGTGTACAAGAAGTCAGACAAGAATACAGGGTGACTCCTAAAGAGGTGCACAAGATGTCAGACAAGAATACAGGGTGACTCCTAAAGAGGTGTACAAGATGTCAGACAAGAATACAGGGTGACTCCTAAAGAGGTGTACAAGATGTCAGACAAGAATACAGGGTGATCCCTAAAGAGGTGCACAAGATGTCAGACAAGAATACAGGGTGACCCCTAACGAGGTGCACAAGATGTCAGACAAAAATACAGGGTGACCCCTAAAGAGGTGCACAAGATGTCAGACAAGAATACAGGGTGACCCCTAAAGAGGTGCACAAGATGCCAGATAACAATACAGGGTGACTCCTAAAGAGGTGCACAAGATGTCAGACAAGAATACAGGGTGACCCCTAAAGAGGTGCACAAGATGTCAGACAAGAATACAGGGTGACTCCTAAAGAGGTGTACAAGATGTCAGACAAGAATACAGGGTGACCCCTAAAGAGGTGCACAAGATGTCAGATAAGAATACAGGGTGACCCCTAAAGAGGTGCACAAGATGTCAGACAAGAATACAGGGTGACTCCTAAAGAGGTGCACAAGATGTCAGATAAGAATACAGGGTGACTCCAAAAGAGGTGCAAAAGATGTCAGACAAGAATACAGGGTGACTCCTAAAGAGGTGCACAAGATGCCAGATAAGAATACAGGGTGACTCCTAAAGAGGTGCACAAGATGTCAGACAAGAATACAGGGTGACCCCTAAAGAGGTGCACAAGATGTCAGACAAGAATACAGGGTGACTCCTAAAGAGGTGCACAAGGTGTCAGATAAGAATACAGGGTGAATCCTAAAGAGGTGTACAAGATGTCAGACAGGAATACAGGGTGACTCCTAAGGAGGTGCACAAGATGTCAGACAAGAAAACAGGGTGACTCCTAAAGAGGTGAGCAAGATGTCAGATAAGAATACAGGGTGACCCCTAAAGAGGTGCACAAGATATCAGACAAGAATAGAGGGTGACCCCTAAAGAGGTGCACAAGATGTCAGATAAGAATACAGGGTGACCCCTAAAGAGGTGCACAAGATGTCAGACAAGAATACAGGGTGACCCCTAAAGAGGTGCACAAGATGCCACATAAGAATACAGGGTGACCCCTAAAGGGGTGCACAAGATGTCAGACAAGAATACAGGGTGACTCCTAAAGAGGTGTACAAGATGTCAGATAAGAATACAGGGTGCCTCCTAAAGAGGTGTACAAGATGTCAGATAAGAATACAGGGTGCCTCCTAAAGAGGTGCAAAAGATGTCACAAGAATACAGGGTGACTCCTAAAGAAATATACAAGATGCCAGACAAGAATAGAGGGTGACTCCTAAAGAGGTGTACAAGATGTCACAAGGATACAGGGTGACTTCTAAAGAGATATACAAGATGCCAGATAAGAATACAGGGTGACTCCTAAAGAGGTGCACAAGATGCCAGATAAGAATACAGGGTGACTCCTAAAGAGGTGCACAAGATGCCAGATAAGAATACAGGGTGACACCTAAAGAGGTGCACAAGATGTCAGACAAGAATACAGGGTGACCCCTAAAGAGGTGCACAAGATGACAGACAAGAATACAGGGTGACTCCTAAAGAGGTGTACAAGATGTCAGACAAGAATACAGGGTGACTCCTAAAGAGGTGCACAAGATGTCAGACAAGAATACAGGGTGACTCCTAAAGAGGTGCACAAGATGCCAGATAAGAATACAGGGTGACCCCTAAAGAGGTGCACAAGATGCCAGATAAGAATACAGGGTGACCCCTAAAGAGGTGCACAAGATGTCAGATAAGAATACAGGGTGACCCCTAAAGAGGTGCACAAGATGTCAGACAAGAATACAGGGTGACTCCTAAAGAGGTGTACAAGATGTCAGATAAGAATACAGGGTGCCTCCTAAAGAGGTGTACAAGATGTCAGATAAGAATACAGGTGCCTCCTAAAGAGGTGCAAAAGATGTCACAAGAATACAGGGTGACTCCTAAAGAAATATACAAGATGCCAGACAAGAATACAGGGTGACTCCTAAAGCGGTGTACAAGATGTCACAAGGATACAGGGTGACTTCTAAAGAGATATACAAGAAGCCAGATAAGAATACAGGGTGACTCCTAAAGGGGTGCACAAGATGCCAGATAAGAATACAGGGTGACTCCCAAAGAGGTGCACAAGATGCCAGATAAGAATACAGGGTGACTCCTAAAGAGGTGCACAAGATGTCAGACAAGAATACAGGGTGACTCCTACAGAGGTGCACAAGATGTCAGATAAGAATACAGGGTGACCCCTAAAGAGGTGCACAAGATGCCAGACAAGAATACAGGGTGACCCCTAAAGAGGTGCACAAGATGTCAGACAAGAATACAGGGTGACCCCTAAAGTGGTGCACAAGATGCCAGATAAGAATACAGGGTGACTCCTAAAGAGGTGCACAAGATGTCAGACAAGAATACAGGGTGACTCTTAAAGGGGTGCACAAGATGTCAGACAAGAATACAGGGTGACCCCTAAAGAGGTGCACAAGATGCCAGACAAGAATACAGGGTGACTCCTAAAGAGGTGCACATGATGTCAGACAAGAATACAGGGCGATCCCTAAAGAGGTGCACAAGATGCCAGACAAGAATACAGGGTGACTCCTAAAGCGGTGCACAAGATGTCAGACAAGAATACAGGGTGACCCCTAAAGGGGTGCACAAGATGCCAGACAAGAATACAGGGTGACCCCTAAAGAGGTGCACAAGATGTTAGACAAGAATACATGGTGACTCCTAAAGAGGTGTACAAGATGTCAGACAAGAATACAGGGTGACCCCTAAAGAGGTGCACAAGATTTTAGACAAGAATACAGGGTGACTCCTAAAGGGGTGTACACGATGTCAGATAAGAATACAGGGTGACTCCTAAAGAGGTGCTCAAGATGCAGAGACAAGAATACAGGGTGACCCCTAAAGAGGTGCACAAGATGTCAGATAAGAATACAGGGTGACCCCTAACGAGGTGCACAAGATGTCAGACAAAAATACAGGGTGACCCCTAAAGAGGTGCACAAGATGTCAGACAAGAATACAGGGTGACCCCTAAAGAGGTGCACAAGATGCCAGATAACAATACAGGGTGACTCCTAAAGAGGTGCACAAGATGTCAGACAAGAATACAGGGTGACCCCTAAAGAGGTGCACAAGATGTCAGACAAGAATACAGGGTGACTCCTAAAGAGGTGTACAAGATGTCAGACAAGAATACAGGGTGACCCCTAAAGAGGTGCACAAGATGTCAGATAAGAATACAGGGTGACCCCTAAAGAGGTGCACAAGATGTCAGACAAGAATACAGGGTGACTCCTAAAGAGGTGCACAAGATGTCAGATAAGAATACAGGGTGACTCCTAAAGAGGTGCAAAAGATGTCAGACAAGAATACAGGGTGACTCCTAAAGAGGTGCACAAGATGCCAGATAAGAATACAGGGTGACTCCTAAAGAGGTGCACAAGATGTCAGACAAGAATACAGGGTGACCCCTAAAGAGGTGCACAAGATGTCAGACAAGAATACAGGGTGACTCCTAAAGAGGTGCACAAGGTGTCAGATAAGAATACAGGGTGACTCCTAAAGAGGTGTACAAGATGTCAGACAGGAATACAGGGTGACTCCTAAGGAGGTGCACAAGATGTCAGACAAGAATACAGGGTGACTCCTAAAGAGGTGAGCAAGATGTCAGATAAGAATACAGGGTGACCCCTAAAGAGGTGCACAAGATATCAGACAAGAATAGAGGGTGACCCCTAAAGAGGTGCACAAGATGTCAGATAAGAATACAGGGTGACCCCTAAAGAGGTGCACAAGATGTCAGACAAGAATACAGGGTGACCCCTAAAGAGGTGCACAAGATGCCACATAAGAATACAGGGTGACCCCTAAAGGGGTGCACAAGATGTCAGACAAGAATACAGGGTGACTCCTAAAGAGGTGTACAAGATGTCAGATAAGAATACAGGGTGCCTCCTAAAGAGGTGTACAAGATGTCAGATAAGAATACAGGGTGCCTCCTAAAGAGGTGCAAAAGATGTCACAAGAATACAGGGTGACTCCTAAAGAAATATACAAGATGCCAGACAAGAATAGAGGGTGACTCCTAAAGAGGTGTACAAGATGTCACAAGGATACAGGGTGACTTCTAAAGAGATATACAAGATGCCAGATAAGAATACAGGGTGACTCCTAAAGAGGTGCACAAGATGCCAGATAAGAATACAGGGTGACTCCTAAAGAGGTGCACAAGATGCCAGATAAGAATACAGGGTGACACCTAAAGAGGTGCACAAGATGTCAGACAAGAATACAGGGTGACCCCTAAAGTGGTGCACAAGATGTCAGACAAGAATACAGGGTGACCCCTAAAGAGGTGCACACGATGCCAGATAACAATACAGGGTGACTCCTAAAGAGGTGCACAAGATGTCAGACAAGAATACAGGGTGACCCCTAAAGAGGTGCACAAGATATCAGACAAGAATACAGGGTGACTCCTAAAGAGGTGTACAAGATGTCAGACAAGAATACAGGGTGACCCCTAAAGAGATATACAAGATGTCAGATAAGAATACAGGGTGACCCCTAAAGAGGTGCACAAGATGTCAGACAAGAATACAGGGTGACTCCTAAAGAGGTGTACAAGATGTCAGATAGGAATACAGGGTGCCTCCTAAAGAGGTGCAAAAGATGTCAGACAAGAATACAGGGTGACTCCTAAAGAGGTGCACAAGATGCCAGATAAGAATAGAGGGTGACTCCTAAAGAGGTGCACAAGATGTCAGACAAGAATACAGGGTGACCCCTAAAGAGGTGCACAAGATGTCAGACAAGAATACAGGGTGACTCCTAAAGAGGTGCACAAGATGTCAGATAAGAATACAGGGTGACTCCTAAAGAGGTGTACAAGATGTCAGACAGGAATACAGGGTGACTCCTAAAGAGGTGCACAAGATGTCAGACAAGAATACAGGGTGACTCCTAAAGAGGTGTACAAGATGTCAGATAAGAATACAGGGTACCCCTAAAGAGGTGCACAAGATGTCAGACAAGAATACAGGGAGACCCCTAAAGAGGTGCACAAGATGTCAGATAAGAATACAGGGTGACCCCTAAAGAGGTGCACAAGATGTCAGACAAGAATACAGGGTGACCCCTAAAGAGGTGCACAAGATGTCAGATAAGAATACAGGGTGACCCCTAAAGAGGTGCACAAGATGTCAGACAAGAATACAGGGTGACTCCTAAAGAGGTGTACAAGATGTCAGATAAGAATACAGGGTGCCTCCTAAAGAGGTGTACAATATGTCAGATAAGAATACAGGGTGCCTCCTAAAGAGGTGCAAAAGATGTCACTAGAATACAGGGTGACTCCTAAAGAAATATACAAGATGCCAGACAATAATACAGGGTGACTCCTAAAGAGGTGTACAAGATGTCACAAGGATACAGGGTGACTTCTAAAGAGATATACAAGATGCCAGATAAGAATACAGGGTGACTCCTAAAGAGGTGCACAAGATGCCAGATAAGAATACAGGGTGCCTCCTAAAGAGGTGCACAAGATGCCAGATAAGAATACAGGGTGACTCCTAAAGAGGTGCAGAAGATGTCAGACAAGAATACAGGGTGACCCCTAAAGAGGTGCACAAGATGTCAGACAAGAATACAGGGTGACTCCTAAAGAGGTGTACAAGATGTCAGACAAGAATACAGGGTGACTCCTAAAGAGGTGCACAAGATGTCAGACAAGAATACAGGGTGACTCCTAAAGAGGTGCACAAGATGCCAGATAAGAATACAGGGTGACCCCTAAAGAGGTGCACAAGATGCCAGATAAGAATACAGGGTGACTCCTAAAGAGGTGCACAAGATGCCAGATAAGAATACAGGGTGACTCCTAAAGAGGTGCACAAGATGCCAGATAAGAATACAGGGTGACTCCTAAAGAGGTGCACAAGATGTCAGACAAGAATACAGGGTGACCCCTAAAGAGGTGCACAAGATGTCAGACAAGAATACAGGGTGACTCCTAAAGAGGTGTACAAGATGTCAGACAAGAATACAGGGTGACTCCTAAAGAGGTGCACAAGATGTCAGACAAGAATACAGGGTGACTCCTAAAGAGGTGCACAATATGCCAGATAAGAATACAGGGTGACTCCTAAAGAGGTGCACAAGATGTCAGACAAGAATACAGGGTGACTCCTAAAGAGGTGCACAAGATGCCAGATAACAATACAGGGTGACTCCTAAAGGGGTGCACAAGATGTCAGACAAGAATACAGGGTGACCCCTAAAGAGGTGCACAAGATGTCAGATAAGAATACAGGGTGACCCCTAAAGAGGTGCACAAGATGTCAGACAAGAATACAGGGTGACTCCTAAAGAGGTGTACAAGATGTCAGATAAGAATACAGGGTGCCTCCTAAAGAGGTGTACAAGATGTCAGATAAGAATACAGGGTGCCTCCTAAAGAGGTGCAAAAGATGTCACAAGAATACAGGGTGACTCCTAAAGAAATATACAAGATGCCAGACAAGAATACAGGGTGACTCCTAAAGAGGTGTACAAGATGTCACAAGGATACAGGGTGACTTCTAAAGAGATATACAAGATGCCAGATAAGAATACAGGGTGACTCCTAAAGGGGTGCACAAGATGCCAGATAAGAATACAGGGTGACTCCTAAAGAGGTGCACAAGATGCCAGATAAGAATACAGGGTGACTCCTAAAGAGGTGCACAAGATGTCAGACAAGAATACAGGGTGACTCCTACAGAGGTGCACAAGATGTCAGATAAGAATACAGGGTGACCCCTAAAGAGGTGCACAAGATGCCAGACAAGAATACAGGGTGACCCCTAAAGAGGTGCACAAGATGTCAGACAAGAATACAGGGTGACTCCTAAAGAGAGATGTCAGACAAGAATACAGCGTGACTCCTAAAGAGGTGCACAAGATGCCAGATAAGAATACAGGGTGACTCCTAAAGGGGTGCACAAGATGTCAGACAAGAATACAGGGTGACCCCTAAAGAGTTGCACAAGATGTCAGGCAAGAATACAGGGTGTTTAGTAAAGAGGTGTACAAGATGTCAGACAAGAATACAGGGTGACTCCTAAAGAGGTGTACAAGATGTCAGACAAGAATACAGGGTGACTCCTAAAGAGGTGCACAAGATGTCAGACAAGAATACAGGGTGACGCCTAAAGAGGTGCACAAGATGCCAGATAAGAATACAGGGTGACCCCTAAAGAGGTGCACAAGATGCCAGATAAGAATACAGGGTGACTCCTAAAGAGGTGCACAAGATGCCAGATAAGAATACAGGGTGACCCCTAAAGGGGTGCACAAGATGCCAGACAAGAATACAGGGTGACTCCTAAAGAGGTGCACAAGATGCCAGATAAGAATACAGGGTGACTCCTAAAGAGGTGCACAAGATGTCAGATAAGAATACAGGGTGCCTCCTAAAGAGGTGCACAAGATGTCAGACAAGAATACAGGGTGACTCCTAAAGAGGTGCAAAAGATGTCAGACAAGAATACAGGGTGACTCCTAAAGAGGTGCACAAGATGCCAGATAACAATACAGGGTGACTCCTAAAGGGGTGCACAAGATGTCAGACAAGAATACAGGGTGACCCCTAAAGAGGTGCACAAGATGTCAGATAAGAATACAGGGTGACTCCTAAAGAGGTGCACAAGATGTCAGACAAGAATACAGGGTGACTCCTAAAGAGGTGCACAAGATGCCAGATAAGAATACAGGGTGACCCCTAAAGAGGTGCACAAGATGCCAGATAAGAATACAGGGTGACTCCTAAAGAGGTGCACAAGATGCCAGATAAGAATACAGGGTGACTCCTAAAGAGGTGCACAAGATGCCAGATAAGAATACAGGGTGACTCCTAAAGAGGTGCACAAGATGTCAGACAAGAATACAGGGTGACCCCTAAAGAGGTGCACAAGATGTCAGACAAGAATACAGGGTGACTCCTAAAGAGGTGTACAAGATGTCAGACAAGAATACAGGGTGACTCCTAAAGAGGTGCACAAGATGTCAGACAAGAATACAGGGTGACTCCTAAAGAGGTGCACAATATGCCAGATAAGAATACAGGGTGACTCCTAAAGAGGTGCACAAGATGTCAGACAAGAATACAGGGTGACTCCTAAAGAGGTGCACAAGATGCCAGATAACAATACAGGGTGACTCCTAAAGGGGTGCACAAGATGTCAGACAAGAATACAGGGTGACCCCTAAAGAGGTGCACAAGATGTCAGATAAGAATACAGGGTGACCCCTAAAGAGGTGCACAAGATGTCAGACAAGAATACAGGGTGACTCCTAAAGAGGTGTACAAGATGTCAGATAAGAATACAGGGTGCCTCCTAAAGAGGTGTACAAGATGTCAGATAAGAATACAGGGTGCCTCCTAAAGAGGTGCAAAAGATGTCACAAGAATACAGGGTGACTCCTAAAGAAATATACAAGATGCCAGACAAGAATACAGGGTGACTCCTAAAGAGGTGTACAAGATGTCACAAGGATACAGGGTGACTTCTAAAGAGATATACAAGATGCCAGATAAGAATACAGGGTGACTCCTAAAGGGGTGCACAAGATGCCAGATAAGAATACAGGGTGACTCCTAAAGAGGTGCACAAGATGCCAGATAAGAATACAGGGTGACTCCTAAAGAGGTGCACAAGATGTCAGACAAGAATACAGGGTGACTCCTACAGAGGTGCACAAGATGTCAGATAAGAATACAGGGTGACCCCTAAAGAGGTGCACAAGATGCCAGACAAGAATACAGGGTGACCCCTAAAGAGGTGCACAAGATGTCAGACAAGAATACAGGGTGACTCCTAAAGAGAGATGTCAGACAAGAATACAGCGTGACTCCTAAAGAGGTGCACAAGATGCCAGATAAGAATACAGGGTGACTCCTAAAGGGGTGCACAAGATGTCAGACAAGAATACAGGGTGACCCCTAAAGAGTTGCACAAGATGTCAGGCAAGAATACAGGGTGTTTAGTAAAGAGGTGTACAAGATGTCAGACAAGAATACAGGGTGACTCCTAAAGAGGTGTACAAGATGTCAGACAAGAATACAGGGTGACTCCTAAAGAGGTGCACAAGATGTCAGACAAGAATACAGGGTGACGCCTAAAGAGGTGCACAAGATGCCAGATAAGAATACAGGGTGACCCCTAAAGAGGTGCACAAGATGCCAGATAAGAATACAGGGTGACTCCTAAAGAGGTGCACAAGATGCCAGATAAGAATACAGGGTGACCCCTAAAGGGGTGCACAAGATGCCAGACAAGAATACAGGGTGACTCCTAAAGAGGTGCACAAGATGCCAGATAAGAATACAGGGTGACTCCTAAAGAGGTGCACAAGATGTCAGATAAGAATACAGGGTGCCTCCTAAAGAGGTGCACAAGATGTCAGACAAGAATACAGGGTGACTCCTAAAGAGGTGCAAAAGATGTCAGACAAGAATACAGGGTGACTCCTAAAGAGGTGCACAAGATGCCAGATAACAATACAGGGTGACTCCTAAAGGGGTGCACAAGATGTCAGACAAGAATACAGGGTGACCCCTAAAGAGGTGCACAAGATGTCAGATAAGAATACAGGGTGACCCCTAAAGAGGTGCACAAGATGTCAGACAAGAATACAGGGTGACTCCTAAAGACGTGTACAAGATGTCAGATAAGAATACAGGGTGCCTCCTAAAGAGGTGTACAAGATGTCAGATAAGAATACAGGGTGCCTCCTAAAGAGGTGCAAAAGATGTCACAAGAATACAGGGTGACTCCTAAAGAAATATACAAGATGCCAGACAAGAATACAGGGTGACTCCTAAAGAGGTGTACAAGATGTCAGACAAGAATACAGGGTGACCCCTAAAGAGGTGCACAAGATGTCAGATAAGAATACAGGGTGCCTCCTAAAGAGGTGCACAAGATTTCAGACAAGAATACAGGGTGACTCCTAAAGAGGTGCACAAGATGTCAGATAAGAATACAGGGTGACTCCTAAAGAGGTGTACAAGAAGTCAGACAAGAATACAGGGTGACTCCTAAAGAGGTGCACAAGATGTCAGACAAGAATACAGGGTGACTCCTAAAGAGGTGTACAAGATGTCAGACAAGAATACAGGGTGACTCCTAAAGAGGTGTACAAGATGTCAGACAAGAATACAGGGTGATCCCTAAAGAGGTGCACAAGATGTCAGATAAGAATACAGGGTGACCCCTAACGAGGTGCACAAGATGTCAGACAAAAATACAGGGTGACCCCTAAAGAGGTGCACAAGATGTCAGACAAGAATACAGGGTGACCCCTAAAGAGGTGCACAAGATGCCAGATAACAATACAGGGTGACTCCTAAAGAGGTGCACAAGATGTCAGACAAGAATACAGGGTGACCCCTAAAGAGGTGCACAAGATGTCAGACAAGAATACAGGGTGACTCCTAAAGAGGTGTACAAGATGTCAGACAAGAATACAGGGTGACCCCTAAAGAGGTGCACAAGATGTCAGATAAGAATACAGGGTGACCCCTAAAGAGGTGCACAAGATGTCAGACAAGAATACAGGGTGACTCCTAAAGAGGTGCACAAGATGTCAGATAAGAATACAGGGTGACTCCTAAAGAGGTGCAAAAGATGTCAGACAAGAATACAGGGTGACTCCTAAAGAGGTGCACAAGATGCCAGATAAGAATACAGGGTGACTCCTAAAGAGGTGCACAAGATGTCAGACAAGAATACAGGGTGACCCCTAAAGAGGTGCACAAGATGTCAGACAAGAATACAGGGTGACTCCTAAAGAGGTGCACAAGATGTCAGATAAGAATACAGGGTGACTCCTAAAGAGGTGTACAAGATGTCAGACAGGAATACAGGGTGACTCCTAAGGAGGTGCACAAGATGTCAGACAAGAATACAGGGTGACTCCTAAAGAGGTGAGCAAGATGTCAGATAAGAATACAGGGTGACCCCTAAAGAGGTGCACAAGATATCAGACAAGAATAGAGGGTGACCCCTAAAGAGGTGCACAAGATGTCAGATAAGAATACAGGGTGACCCCTAAAGAGGTGCACAAGATGTCAGACAAGAATACAGGGTGACCCCTAAAGAGGTGCACAAGATGCCACATAAGAATACAGGGTGACCCCTAAAGGGGTGCACAAGATGTCAGACAAGAATACAGGGTGACTCCTAAAGAGGTGTACAAGATGTCAGATAAGAATACAGGGTGCCTCCTAAAGAGGTGTACAAGATGTCAGATAAGAATACAGGGTGCCTCCTAAAGAGGTGCAAAAGATGTCACAAGAATACAGGGTGACTCCTAAAGAAATATACAAGATGCCAGACAAGAATAGAGGGTGACTCCTAAAGAGGTGTACAAGATGTCACAAGGATACAGGGTGACTTCTAAAGAGATATACAAGATGCCAGATAAGAATACAGGGTGACTCCTAAAGAGGTGCACAAGATGCCAGATAAGAATACAGGGTGACTCCTAAAGAGGTGCACAAGATGCCAGATAAGAATACAGGGTGACTCCTAAAGAGGTGCACAAGATGCCAGATAAGAATACAGGGTGACTCCTAAAGAGGTGCACAAGATGCCAGATAAGAATACAGGGTGACTCCTAAAGAGGTGCACAAGATGTCAGACAAGAATACAGGGTGACCCCTAAAGAGATGCACAAGATGTCAGACAAGAATACAGGGTGACCCCTAAAGAGGTGTACAAGATGTCAGACAAGAATACAGGGTGACTCCTAAAGAGGTGCACAAGATGTCAGACAAGAATACAGGGTGACTCCTAAAGAGGTGCACAAGATGCCAGATAAGAATACAGGGTGACCCCTAAAGAGGTGCACAAGATGCCAGATAAGAATACAGGGTGACTCCTAAAGAGGTGCACAAGATGCCAGATAAGAATACAGGGTGACTCCTAAAGAGGTGCACAAGATGCCAGATAAGAATACAGGGTGACTCCTAAAGAGGTGCACAAGATGTCAGACAAGAATACAGGGTGACCCCTAAAGAGGTGCACAAGATGTCAGACAAGAATACAGGGTGACTCCTAAAGAGGTGTACAAGATGTCAGACAAGAATACAGGGTGACTCCTAAAGAGGTGCACAAGATGTCAGACAAGAATACAGGGTGACTCCTAAAGGGGTGCACAAGATGCCAGATAAGAATACAGGGTGACTCCTAAAGAGGTGCACAAGATGTCAGACAAGAATACAGGGTGACTCCTAAAGAGGTGCACAAGATGCCAGATAACAATACAGGGTGACTCCTAAAGGGGTGCACAAGATGTCAGACAAGAATACAGGGTGACCCCTAAAGAGGTGCACAAGATGTCAGATAAGAATACAGGGTGACCCCTAAAGAGGTGCACAAGATGTCAGACAAGAATACAGGGTGACTCCTAAAGAGGTGTACAAGATGTCAGATAAGAATACAGGGTGCCTCCTAAAGAGGTGTACAAGATGTCAGATAAGAATACAGGGTGCCTCCTAAAGAGGTGCAAAAGATGTCACAAGAATACAGGGTGACTCCTAAAGAAATATACAAGATGCCAGACAAGAATACAGGGTGACTCCTAAAGAGGTGTACAAGATGTCACAAGGATACAGGGTGACTTCTAAAGAGATATACAAGATGCCAGATAAGAATACAGGGTGACTCCTAAAGGGGTGCACAAGATGCCAGATAAGAATACAGGGTGACTCCTAAAGAGGTGCACAAGATGCCAGATAAGAATACAGGGTGACCCCTAAAGAGGTGCACAAGATGTCAGACAAGAATACAGGGTGACTCCTACAGAGGTGCACAAGATGTCAGATAAGAATACAGGGTGACCCCTAAAGAGGTGCACAAGATGCCAGACAAGAATACCGGGTGACCCCTAAAGAGGTGCACAAGATGTCAGACAAGAATACAGGGTGACTCCTAAAGAGAGATGTCAGACAAGAATACAGCGTGACTCCTAAAGAGGTGCACAAGATGCCAGATAAGAATACAGGGTGACTCCTAAAGGGGTGCACAAGATGTCAGACAAGAATACAGGGTGACCCCTAAAGAGTTGCACAAGATGTCAGGCAAGAATACAGGGTGTTTAGTAAAGAGGTGTACAAGATGTCAGACAAGAATACAGGGTGACTCCTAAAGAGGTGTACAAGATGTCAGACAAGAATACAGGGTGACTCCTAAAGAGGTGCACAAGATGTCAGACAAGAATACAGGGTGACGCCTAAAGAGGTGCACAAGATGCCAGATAAGAATACAGGGTGACCCCTAAAGAGGTGCACAAGATGCCAGATAAGAATACAGGGTGACTCCTAAAGAGGTGCACAAGATGCCAGATAAGAATACAGGGTGACCTCTAAAGGGGTGCACAAGATGCCAGACAAGAATACAGGGTGACTCCTAAAGAGGTGCACAAGATGCCAGATAAGAATACAGGGTGACTCCTAAAGAGGTGCACAAGATGTCAGATAAGAATACAGGGTGCCTCCTAAAGAGGTGCACAAGATGTCAGACAAGAATACAGGGTGACTCCTAAAGAGGTGCAAAAGATGTCAGACAAGAATACAGGGTGACTCCTAAAGAGGTGCACAAGATGCCAGATAACAATACAGGGTGACTCCTAAAGGGGTGCACAAGATGTCAGACAAGAATACAGGGTGACCCCTAAAGAGGTGCACAAGATGTCAGATAAGAATACAGGGTGACCCCTAAAGAGGTGCACAAGATGTCAGACAAGAATACAGGGTGACTCCTAAAGAGGTGTACAAGATGTCAGATAAGAATACAGGGTGCCTCCTAAAGAGGTGTACAAGATGTCAGATAAGAATACAGGGTGCCTCCTAAAGTGGTGCAAAAGATGTCACAAGAATACAGGGTGACTCCTAAAGAAATATACAAGATGCCAGACAAGAATACAGGGTGACTCCTAAAGAGGTGTACATGATGTCAGACAAGAATACAGGGTGACCCCTAAAGAGGTGCACAAGATGTCAGATAAGAATACAGGGTGCCTCCTAAAGAGGTGCACAAGATGTCAGTGAGAATACAGGGTGACTCCTAAAGAGGTGCACAAGATGTCAGATAAGAATACAGGGTGACTCCTAAAGAGGTGTACAAGAAGTCAGACAAGAATACAGGGTGACTCCTAAAGAGGTGCACAAGATGTCAGACAAGAATACAGGGTGACTCCTAAAGAGGTGTACAAGATGTCAGACAAGAATACAGGGTGACTCCTAAAGAGGTGTACAAGATGTCAGACAAGAATACAGGGTGATCCCTAAAGAGGTGCACAAGATGTCAGATAAGAATACAGGGTGACCCCTAACGAGGTGCACAAGATGTCAGACAAAAATACAGGGTGACCCCTAAAGAGGTGCACAAGATGTCAGACAAGAATACAGGGTGACCCCTAAAGAGGTGCACAAGATGCCAGATAACAATACAGGGTGACTTATAAAGAGGTGCACAAGATGTCAGACAAGAATACAGGGTGACCCCTAAAGAGGTGCACAAGATGTCAGACAAGAATACAGGGTGACTCCTAAAGAGGTGTACAAGATGTCAGACAAGAATACAGGGTGACCCCTAAAGAGGTGCACAAGATGTCAGATAAGAATACAGGGTGACCCCTAAAGAGGTGCACAAGATGTCAGACAAGAATACAGGGTGACTCCTAAAGAGGTGCACAAGATGTCAGATAAGAATACAGGGTGACTCCTAAAGAGGTGCAAAAGATGTCAGACAAGAATACAGGGTGACTCCTAAAGAGGTGCACAAGATGCCAGATAAGAATACAGGGTGACTCCTAAAGAGGTGCACAAGATGTCAGACAAGAATACAGGGTGACCCCTAAAGAGGTGCACAAGATGTCAGACAAGAATACAGGGTGACTCCTAAAGAGGTGCACAAGATGTCAGATAAGAATACAGGGTGACTCCTAAAGAGGTGTACAAGATGTCAGACAGGAATACAGGGTGACTCCTAAGGAGGTGCACAAGATGTCAGACAAGAATACAGGGTGACTCCTAAAGAGGTGAGCAAGATGTCAGATAAGAATACAGGGTGACCCCTAAAGAGGTGCACAAGATATCAGACAAGAATAGAGGGTGACCCCTAAAGAGGTGCACAAGATGTCAGATAAGAATACAGGGTGACCCCTAAAGAGGTGCACAAGATGTCAGACAAGAATACAGGGTGACCCCTAAAGAGGTGCACAAGATGCCACATAAGAATACAGGGTGACCCCTAAAGGGGTGCACAAGATGTCAGACAAGAATACAGGGTGACTCCTAAAGAGGTGTACAAGATGTCAGATAAGAATACAGGGTGCCTCCTAAAGAGGTGTACAAGATGTCAGATAAGAATACAGGGTGCCTCCTAAAGAGGTGCAAAAGATGTCACAAGAATACAGGGTGACTCCTAAAGAAATATACAAGATGCCAGACAAGAATAGAGGGTGACTCCTAAAGAGGTGTACAAGATGTCACAAGGATACAGGGTGACTTCTAAAGAGATATACAAGATGCCAGATAAGAATACAGGGTGACTCCTAAAGAGGTGCACAAGATGCCAGATAAGAATACAGGGTGACTCCTAAAGAGGTGCACAAGATGCCAGATAAGAATACAGGGTGACACCTAAAGAGGTGCACAAGATGTCAGACAAGAATACAGGATGACCCCTAAAGAGGTGCACAAGATGACAGACAAGAATACAGGGTGACTCCTAAAGAGGTGTACAAGATGTCAGACAAGAATACAGGGTGACTCCTAAAGTGGTGCACAAGATGTCAGACAAGAATACAGGGTGACTCCTAAAGAGGTGCACAAGATGCCAGATAAGAATACAGGGTGACCCCTAAAGAGGTGCACAAGATGCCAGATAAGAATACAGGGTGACTCCTAAAGAGGTGCACAAGATGCCAGATAAGAATACAGGGTGACCCCTAAAGAGGTGCACAAGATGCCAGATAAGAATACAGGGTGACTCCTAAAGAGGTGCACAAGATGCCAGATAAGAATACAGGGTGACTCCTAAAGAGGTGCACAAGATGTCAGATAAGAATACAGGGTGCCTCCTAATGAGGTGTACAAGATGTCAGACAAGAATACAGGGTGACTCCTAAAGAGGTGCAAAAATGTCAGACAAGAATACAGGGTGATTCCTAAAGAGGTGCACAAGATGCCAGATAACAATACAGGGTGACTCCTAAAGGGGTGCACAAGATGTCCGACAAGAATACAGGGTGACCCCTAAAGAGGTGCACAAGATGTCAGATAAGAATACAGGGTGACCCCTAAAGAGGTGCACAAGATGTCAGACAAGAATACAGGGTGACTCCTAAAGAGGTGTACAAGATGTCAGATTAGAATACAGGGTGCCTCCTAAAGAGGTGTACAAGATGTCAGATAAGAATACAGGGTGCCTCCTAAAGAGGTGCAAAAGATGTCACAAGAATACAGGGTGACTCCTAAGAAATATACAAGATGCCAGACAAGAATACAGGGTGACTCCTAAAGAGGTGTACAAGATGTCACAAGGATACAGGGTGACTTCTAAAGAGATATACAAGATGCCAGATAAGAATACAGGGTGACTCCTAAAGAGGTGCACAAGATGCCAGATAAGAATACAGGGTGACTCCTAAAGAGGTGCACAAGATGCCAGATAAGAATACAGGGTGACTCCTAAAGAGGTGCACAAGATGTCAGACAAGAGTACAGGGTGACTCCTAAAGAGGTGCACAAGATGTCAGATAAGAATACAGGGTGACCCCTAAAGAGGTGCACAAGATGCCAGACAAGAATACAGGGTGACCCCTAAAGAGGTGCACAAGATGTCAGACAAGAATACAGGGTGACCCCTAAAGTGGTGCACAAGATGCCTGATAAGAATACAGGGTGACTCCTAAAGAGGTGCACAAGATGTCAGACAAGAATACAGGGTGACTCTTAAAGGGGTGCACAAGATGTCAGACAAGAATACAGGGTGACCCCTAAAGAGGTGCACAAGATGCCAGACAAGAATACAGGGTGACTCCTAAAGAGGTGCACAAGATGTCAGACAAGAATACAGGGTGACTCCTAAAGAGGTGTACAAGATGTCAGACAAGAATACAGGGTGACTCCTAAAGAGGTGCACAAGATGTCAGACAAGAATACAGGGTGACTGCTAAAGAGGTGCACAAGATGCCAGATAAGAATACAGGGTGACCCCTAAAGAGGTGCACAAGATGCCAGATAAGAATACAGGGTGACTCCTAAAGAGGTGCACAAGATGCCAGATAAGAATACAGGGTGACCCCTAAAGGGGTGCACAAGATGCCAGATAAGAATACAGGGTGACTCCTAAAGAGGTGCACAAGATGTCAGATAAGAATACAGGGTGCCTCCTAAAGATGTGTACAAGATGTCAGACAAGAATACAGGGTGACTCCTAAAGAGGTGCAAAAGATGTCAGACAAGAATACAGGGAGACTCCTAAAGAGGTGCACAAGATGCCAGATAACAATACAGGGTGACTCCTAAAGAGGTGCACAAGATGTCAGACAAGAATACAGGGTGACTCCTAAAGAGGTGCACAAGATGCCAGATAAGAATACAGGGTGACCCCTAAAGGGGTGCACAAGATGCCAGATAAGAATACAGGGTGACTCCTAAAGAGGTGCACAAGATGTCAGATAAGAATACAGGGTGCCTCCTAAAGATGTGTACAAGATGTCAGACAAGAATACAGGGTGACTCCTAAAGAGGTGCACAAGATGTCAGACAAGAATACACGGTGATCCCTAAAGAGGTGCACAAGATGTCAGACAAGAATACAGGGTGACTCCTAAAGAGGTGCACAAGATGTCAGATAAGAATACAGGGTGACTCCTAAAGAGGTGCACAAGATGTCAGATAAGAATACAGGGTGACTCCTAAAGAGGTGCACAAGATGTCAGACAAGAATACAGGGTGTCTCCTAAGGAGGTGCACAAGATGTCAGATAAGAATACAGGGTGATCCCTAAAGAGGTGCACAAGATGTCAGACAAGAATACAGGGTGACTCCTAAAGAGGTATACAAGATGCCAGAGAAGAATACAGGGTGACTCCTAAAGAGGTGCACAAGATGTCAGACAAGAATACAGGGTGACTCCTAAAGAAATATACAAGATGCCAGACAAGAATACAGGGTGACTCCTAAAGAGGTGTACAAGATGTCAGACAAGAATACAGGGTGACTCCTAAAGAGGTGTACAAGATGTCAGACAAGAATACAGGGTGACCCCTAAAGAGGTGCACAAGATGTCAGATAAGAATACAGGGTGCCTCCTAGAGAGGTGCACAAGATGTCAGACAAGAATACAGGGTGACTCCTAAAGAGGTGCACAAGATGTCAGATAAGAATACAGGGTGACTCCTAAAGAGGTGTACAAGAAGTCAGACAAGAATACAGGGTGACTCCTAAAGAGGTGCACAAGATGTCAGACAAGAATACAGGGTGACTCCTAAAGAGGTGCAGAAGATGTCAGACAAGAATACAGGGTGAATCCGAAAGAGGTGTACAAGATGTCAGACAAGAATACAGGGTGACCCCTAAAGAGGTGCACAGATTGTCAGATAAGAATACAGTAGGCCCCTAAAGAGGTGCACAAGATGTCAGACAAGAATACAGGGTGACCCCTAAAGAGGTGCACAAGATGTCAGACAAGAATACAGGGTGACCCCTAAAGAGGTGCACAAGATGTCAGACAAGAATACAGGGTGACCCCTAAAGAGGTGCACACGATGCCAGATAACAATACAGGGTGACTCCTAAAGAGGTGCACAAGATGTCAGACAAGAATACAGGGTGACCCCTAAAGAGGTGCACAAGATATCAGACAAGAATACAGGGTGACTCCTAAAGAGGTGTACAAGATGTCAGACAAGAATACAGGGTGACCCCTAAAGAGATATACAAGATGTCAGATAAGAATACAGGGTGACCCCTAAAGAGGTGCACAAGATGTCAGACAAGAATACAGGGTGACTCCTAAAGAGGTGTACAAGATGTCAGATAGGAATACAGGGTGCCTCCTAAAGAGGTGCAAAAGATGTCAGACAAGAATACAGGGTGACTCCTAAAGAGGTGCACAAGATGCCAGATAAGAATAGAGGGTGACTCCTAAAGAGGTGCACAAGATGTCAGACAAGAATACAGGGTGACCCCTAAAGAGGTGCACAAGATGTCAGACAAGAATACAGGGTGACTCCCAAAGAGGTGCACAAGATGTCAGATAAGAATACAGGGTGACTTCTAAAGAGGTGTACAAGATGTCAGACAGGAATACAGGGTGACTCCTAAAGAGGTGCACAAGATGTCAGACAAGAATACAGGGTGACTCCTAAAGAGGTGTACAAGATGTCAGATAAGAATACAGGGTACCCCTAAAGAGGTGCACAAGATGTCAGACAAGAATACAGGGTGACCCCTAAAGAGGTGCACAAGATGTCAGATAAGAATACAGGGTGACCCCTAAAGAGGTGCACAAGATGTCAGACAAGAATACAGGGTGACCCCTAAAGAGGTGCACAAGATGTCAGATAAGAATACAGGGTGACCCCTAAAGAGGTGCACAAGATGTCAGACAAGAATACAGGGTGACTCCTAAAGAGGTGTACAAGATGTCAGATAAGAATACAGGGTGCCTCCTAAAGAGGTGCAAAAGATGTCACTAGAATACAGGGTGACTCCTAAAGAAATATACAAGATGCCAGACAATAATACAGGGTGACTCCTAAAGAGGTGTACAAGATGTCACAAGGATACAGGGTGACTTCTAAAGAGATATACAAGATGCCAGATAAGAATACAGGGTGACTCCTAAAGAGGTGCACAAGATGCCAGATAAGAATACAGGGTGCCTCCTAAAGAGGTGCACAAGATGCCAGATAAGAATACAGGGTGACTCCTAAAGAGGTGCAGAAGATGTCAGACAAGAATACAGGGTGACCCCTAAAGAGGTGCACAAGATGTCAGACAAGAATACAGGGTGACTCCTAAAGAGGTGTACAAGATGTCAGACAAGAATACAGGGTGACTCCTAAAGAGGTGCACAAGATGTCAGACAAGAATACAGGGTGACTCCTAAAGAGGTGCACAAGATGCCAGATAAGAATACAGGGTGACCCCTAAAGAGGTGCACAAGATGCCAGATAAGAATACAGGGTGACTCCTAAAGAGGTGCACAAGATGCCAGATAAGAATACAGGGTGACTCCTAAAGAGGTGCACAAGATGCCAGATAAGAATACAGGGTGACTCCTAAAGAGGTGCACAAGATGTCAGACAAGAATACAGGGTGACCCCTAAAGAGGTGCACAAGATGTCAGACAAGAATACAGGGTGACTCCTAAAGAGGTGTACAAGATGTCAGACAAGAATACAGGGTGACTCCTAAAGAGGTGCACAAGATGTCAGACAAGAATACAGGGTGACTCCTAAAGAGGTGCACAATATGCCAGATAAGAATACAGGGTGACTCCTAAAGAGGTGCACAAGATGTCAGACAAGAATACAGGGTGACTCCTAAAGAGGTGCACAAGATGCCAGATAACAATACAGGGTGACTCCTAAAGGGGTGCACAAGATGTCAGACAAGAATACAGGGTGACCCCTAAAGAGGTGCACAAGATGTCAGATAAGAATACAGGGTGACCCCTAAAGAGGTGCACAAGATGTCAGACAAGAATACAGGGTGACTCCTAAAGAGGTGTACAAGATGTCAGATAAGAATACAGGGTGCCTCCTAAAGAGGTGTACAAGATGTCAGATAAGAATACAGGGTGCCTCCTAAAGAGGTGCAAAAGATGTCACAAGAATACAGGGTGACTCCTAAAGAAATATACAAGATGCCAGACAAGAATACAGGGTGACTCCTAAAGAGGTGTACAAGATGTCACAAGGATACAGGGTGACTTCTAAAGAGATATACAAGATGCCAGATAAGAATACAGGGTGACTCCTAAAGGGGTGCACAAGATGCCAGATAAGAATACAGGGTGACTCCTAAAGAGGTGCACAAGATGCCAGATAAGAATACAGGGTGACTCCTAAAGAGGTGCACAAGATGTCAGACAAGAATACAGGGTGACTCCTACAGAGGTGCACAAGATGTCAGATAAGAATACAGGGTGACCCCTAAAGAGGTGCACAAGATGCCAGACAAGAATACAGGGTGACCCCTAAAGAGGTGCACAAGATGTCAGACAAGAATACAGGGTGACTCCTAAAGAGAGATGTCAGACAAGAATACAGCGTGACTCCTAAAGAGGTGCACAAGATGCCAGATAAGAATACAGGGTGACTCCTAAAGGGGTGCACAAGATGTCAGACAAGAATACAGGGTGACCCCTAAAGAGTTGCACAAGATGTCAGGCAAGAATACAGGGTGTTTAGTAAAGAGGTGTACAAGATGTCAGACAAGAATACAGGGTGACTCCTAAAGAGGTGTACAAGATGTCAGACAAGAATACAGGGTGACTCCTAAAGAGGTGCACAAGATGTCAGACAAGAATACAGGGTGACGCCTAAAGAGGTGCACAAGATGCCAGATAAGAATACAGGGTGACCCCTAAAGAGGTGCACAAGATGCCAGATAAGAATACAGGGTGACTCCTAAAGAGGTGCACAAGATGCCAGATAAGAATACAGGGTGACCCCTAAAGGGGTGCACAAGATGCCAGACAAGAATACAGGGTGACTCCTAAAGAGGTGCACAAGATGCCAGATAAGAATACAGGGTGACTCCTAAAGAGGTGCACAAGATGTCAGATAAGAATACAGGGTGCCTCCTAAAGAGGTGCACAAGATGTCAGACAAGAATACAGGGTGACTCCTAAAGAGGTGCAAAAGATGTCAGACAAGAATACAGGGTGACTCCTAAAGAGGTGCACAAGATGCCAGATAACAATACAGGGTGTCTCCTAAAGGGGTGCACAAGATGTCAGACAAGAATACAGGGTGACCCCTAAAGAGGTGCACAAGATGTCAGATAAGAATACAGGGTGACCCCTAAAGAGGTGCACAAGATGTCAGACAAGAATACAGGGTGACTCCTAAAGAGGTGTACAAGATGTCAGATAAGAATACAGGGTGCCTCCTAAAGAGGTGTACAAGATGTCAGATAAGAATACAGGGTGCCTCCTAAAGAGGTGCAAAAGATGTCACAAGAATACAGGGTGACTCCTAAAGAAATATACAAGATGCCAGACAAGAATACAGGGTGACTCCTAAAGAGGTGTACAAGATGTCAGACAAGAATACAGGGTGACCCCTAAAGAGGTGCACAAGATGTCAGATAAGAATACAGGGTGACCCCTAAAGAGGTGCACAAGATGTCAGACAAGAATACAGGGTGACTCCTAAAGAGGTGCACAAGATGTCAGATAAGAATACAGGGTGACTCCTAAAGAGGTGCAAAAGATGTCAGACAAGAATACAGGGTGACTCCTAAAGAGGTGCACAAGATGCCAGATAAGAATACAGGGTGACTCCTAAAGAGGTGCACAAGATGTCAGACAAGAATACAGGGTGACCCCTAAAGAGGTGCACAAGATGTCAGACAAGAATACAGGGTGACTCCTAAAGAGGTGCACAAGATGTCAGATAAGAATACAGGGTGACTCCTAAAGAGGTGTACAAGATGTCAGACAGGAATACAGGGTGACTCCTAAGGAGGTGCACAAGATGTCAGACAAGAATACAGGGTGACTCCTAAAGAGGTGAGCAAGATGTCAGATAAGAATACAGGGTGACCCCTAAAGCGGTGCACAAGATATCAGACAAGAATAGAGGGTGACCCCTAAAGAGGTGCACAAGATGTCAGATAAGAATACAGGGTGACCCCTAAAGAGGTGCACAAGATGTCAGACAAGAATACAGGGTGACCCCTAAAGAGGTGCACAAGATGCCACATAAGAATACAGGGTGATCCCTAAAGGGGTGCACAAGATGTCAGACAAGAATACAGGGTGACTCCTAAAGAGGTGTACAAGATGTCAGATAAGAATACAGGGTGCCTCCTAAAGAGGTGTACAAGATGTCAGATAAGAATACAGGGTGCCTCCTAAAGAGGTGCAAAAGATGTCACAAGAATACAGGGTGACTCCTAAAGAAATATACAAGATGCCAGACAAGAATAGAGGGTGACTCCTAAAGAGGTGTACAAGATGTCACAAGGATACAGGGTGACTTCTAAAGAGATATACAAGATGCCAGATAAGAATACAGGGTGACTCCTAAAGAGGTGCACAAGATGCCAGATAAGAATTCAGGGTGACTCCTAAAGAGGTGCACAAGATGCCAGATAAGAATACAGGGTGACTCCTAAAGAGGTGCACAAGATGCCAGATAAGAATACAGGGTGACTCCTAAAGAGGTGCACAAGATGCCAGATAAGAATACAGGGTGACTCCTAAAGAGGTGCACAAGATGTCAGACAAGAATACAGGGTGACCCCTAAAGAGATGCACAAGATGTCAGACAAGAATACAGGGTGACCCCTAAAGAGGTGTACAAGATGTCAGACAAGAATACAGGGTGACTCCTAAAGAGGTGCACAAGATGTCAGACAAGAATACAGGGTGACTCCTAAAGAGGTGCACAAGATGCCAGATAAGAATACAGGGTGACCCCTAAAGAGGTGCACAAGATGCCAGATAAGAATACAGGGTGACTCCTAAAGAGGTGCACAAGATGCCAGATAAGAATACAGGGTGACTCCTAAAGAGGTGCACAAGATGCCAGATAAGAATACAGGGTGACTCCTAAAGAGGTGCACAAGATGTCAGACAAGAATACAGGGTGACCCCTAAAGAGGTGCACAAGATGTCAGACAAGAATACAGGGTGACTCCTAAAGAGGTGTACAAGATGTCAGACAAGAATACAGGGTGACTCCTAAAGAGGTGCACAAGATGTCAGACAAGAATACAGGGTGACTCCTAAAGAGGTGCACAATATGCCAGATAAGAATACAGGGTGACTCCTAAAGAGGTGCACAAGATGTCAGACAAGAATACAGGGTGACTCCTAAAGAGGTGCACAAGATGCCAGATAACAATACAGGGTGACTCCTAAAGGGGTGCACAAGATGTCAGACAAGAATACAGGGTGACCCCTAAAGAGGTGCACAAGATGTCAGATAAGAATACAGGGTGACCCCTAAAGAGGTGCACAAGATGTCAGACAAGAATACAGGGTGACTCCTAAAGAGGTGTACAAGATGTCAGATAAGAATACAGGGTGCCTCCTAAAGAGGTGTACAAGATGTCAGATAAGAATACAGGGTGCCTCCTAAAGAGGTGCAAAAGATGTCACAAGAATACAGGGTGACTCCTAAAGAAATATACAAGATGCCAGACAAGAATACAGGGTGACTCCTAAAGAGGTGTACAAGATGTCACAAGGATACAGGGTGACTTCTAAAGAGATATACAAGATGCCAGATAAGAATACAGGGTGACTCCTAAAGGGGTGCACAAGATGCCAGATAAGAATACAGGGTGACTCCTAAAGAGGTGCACAAGATGCCAGATAAGAATACAGGGTGACCCCTAAAGAGGTGCACAAGATGTCAGACAAGAATACAGGGTGACTCCTACAGAGGTGCACAAGATGTCAGATAAGAATACAGGGTGACCCCTAAAGAGGTGCACAAGATGCCAGACAAGAATACCGGGTGACCCCTAAAGAGGTGCACAAGATGTCAGACAAGAATACAGGGTGACTCCTAAAGAGAGATGTCAGACAAGAATACAGCGTGACTCCTAAAGAGGTGCACAAGATGCCAGATAAGAATACAGGGTGACTCCTAAAGGGGTGCACAAGATGTCAGACAAGAATACAGGGTGACCCCTAAAGAGTTGCACAAGATGTCAGGCAAGAATACAGGGTGTTTAGTAAAGAGGTGTACAAGATGTCAGACAAGAATACAGGGTGACTCCTAAAGAGGTGTACAAGATGTCAGACAAGAATACAGGGTGACTCCTAAAGAGGTGCACAAGATGTCAGACAAGAATACAGGGTGACGCCTAAAGAGGTGCACAAGATGCCAGATAAGAATACAGGGTGACCCCTAAAGAGGTGCACAAGATGCCAGATAAGAATACAGGGTGACTCCTAAAGAGGTGCACAAGATGCCAGATAAGAATACAGGGTGACCTCTAAAGGGGTGCACAAGATGCCAGACAAGAATACAGGGTGACTCCTAAAGAGGTGCACAAGATGCCAGATAAGAATACAGGGTGACTCCTAAAGAGGTGCACAAGATGTCAGATAAGAATACAGGGTGCCTCCTAAAGAGGTGCACAAGATGTCAGACAAGAATACAGGGTGACTCCTAAAGAGGTGCAAAAGATGTCAGACAAGAATACAGGGTGACTCCTAAAGAGGTGCACAAGATGCCAGATAACAATACAGGGTGACTCCTAAAGGGGTGCACAAGATGTCAGACAAGAATACAGGGTGACCCCTAAAGAGGTGCACAAGATGTCAGATAAGAATACAGGGTGACCCCTAAAGAGGTGCACAAGATGTCAGACAAGAATACAGGGTGACTCCTAAAGAGGTGTACAAGATGTCAGATAAGAATACAGGGTGCCTCCTAAAGAGGTGTACAAGATGTCAGATAAGAATACAGGGTGCCTCCTAAAGAGGTGCAAAAGATGTCACAAGAATACAGGGTGACTCCTAAAGAAATATACAAGATGCCAGACAAGAATACAGGGTGACTCCTAAAGAGGTGTACAAGATGTCAGACAAGAATACAGGGTGACCCCTAAAGAGGTGCACAAGATGTCAGATAAGAATACAGGGTGCCTCCTAAAGAGGTGCACAAGATGTCAGTGAGAATACAGGGTGACTCCTAAAGAGGTGCACAAGATGTCAGATAAGAATACAGGGTGACTCCTAAAGAGGTGTACAAGAAGTCAGACAAGAATACAGGGTGACTCCTAAAGAGGTGCACAAGATGTCAGACAAGAATACAGGGTGACTCCTAAAGAGGTGTACAAGATGTCAGACAAGAATACAGGGTGACTCCTAAAGAGGTGTACAAGATGTCAGACAAGAATACAGGGTGATCCCTAAAGAGGTGCACAAGATGTCAGATAAGAATACAGGGTGACCCCTAACGAGGTGCACAAGATGTCAGACAAAAATACAGGGTGACCCCTAAAGAGGTGCACAAGATGTCAGACAAGAATACAGGGTGACCCCTAAAGAGGTGCACAAGATGCCAGATAACAATACAGGGTGACTCCTAAAGAGGTGCACAAGATGTCAGACAAGAATACAGGGTGACCCCTAAAGAGGTGCACAAGATGTCAGACAAGAATACAGGGTGACTCCTAAAGAGGTGTACAAGATGTCAGACAAGAATACAGGGTGACCCCTAAAGAGGTGCACAAGATGTCAGATAAGAATACAGGGTGACCCCTAAAGAGGTGCACAAGATGTCAGACAAGAATACAGGGTGACTCCTAAAGAGGTGCACAAGATGTCAGATAAGAATACAGGGTGACTCCTAAAGAGGTGCAAAAGATGTCAGACAAGAATACAGGGTGACTCCTAAAGAGGTGCACAAGATGCCAGATAAGAATACAGGGTGACTCCTAAAGAGGTGCACAAGATGTCAGACAAGAATACAGGGTGACCCCTAAAGAGGTGCACAAGATGTCAGACAAGAATACAGGGTGACTCCTAAAGAGGTGCACAAGATGTCAGATAAGAATACAGGGTGACTCCTAAAGAGGTGTACAAGATGTCAGACAGGAATACAGGGAGACTCCTAAGGAGGTGCACAAGATGTCAGACAAGAATACAGGGTGACTCCTAAAGAGGTGAGCAAGATGTCAGATAAGAATACAGGGTGACCCCTAAAGAGGTGCACAAGATATCAGACAAGAATAGAGGGTGACCCCTAAAGAGGTGCACAAGATGTCAGATAAGAATACAGGGTGACCCCTAAAGAGGTGCACAAGATGTCAGACAAGAATACAGGGTGACCCCTAAAGAGGTGCACAAGATGCCACATAAGAATACAGGGTGACCCCTAAAGGGGTGCACAAGATGTCAGACAAGAATACAGGGTGACTCCTAAAGAGGTGTACAAGATGTCAGATAAGAATACAGGGTGCCTCCTAAAGAGGTGTACAAGATGTCAGATAAGAATACAGGGTGCCTCCTAAAGAGGTGCAAAAGATGTCACAAGAATACAGGGTGACTCCTAAAGAAATAAACAAGATGCCAGACAAGAATAGAGGGTGACTCCTAAAGAGGTGTACAAGATGTCACAAGGATACAGGGTGACTTCTAAAGAGATATACAAGATGCCAGATAAGAATACAGGGTGACTCCTAAAGAGGTGCACAAGATGCCAGATAAGAATACAGGGTGACTCCTAAAGAGGTGCACAAGATGCCAGATAAGAATACAGGGTGACACCTAAAGAGGTGCACAAGATGTCAGACAAGAATACAGGGTGACCCCTAAAGAGGTGCACAAGATGACAGACAAGAATACAGGGTGACTCCTAAAGAGGTGTACAAGATGTCAGACAAGAATACAGGGTGACTCCTAAAGAGGTGCACAAGATGTCAGACAAGAATACAGGGTGACTCCTAAAGAGGTGCACAAGATGCCAGATAAGAATACAGGGTGACCCCTAAAGAGGTGCACAAGATGCCAGATAAGAATACAGGGTGACTCCTAAAGAGGTGCACAAGATGCCAGATAAGAATACAGGGTGACCCCTAAAGAGGTGCACAAGATGCCAGATAAGAATACAGGGTGACTCCTAAAGAGGTGCACAAGATGCCAGATAAGAATACAGGGTGACTCCTAAAGAGGTGCACAAGATGTCAGATAAGAATACAGGGTGCCTCCTAATGAGGTGTACAAGATGTCAGACAAGAATACAGGGTGACTCCTAAAGAGGTGCAAAAATGTCAGACAAGAATACAGGGTGATTCCTAAAGAGGTGCACAAGATGCCAGATAACAATACAGGGTGACTCCTAAAGGGGTGCACAAGATGTCCGACAAGAATACAGGGTGACCCCTAAAGAGGTGCACAAGATGTCAGATAAGAATACAGGGTGACCCCTAAAGAGGTGCACAAGATGTCAGACAAGAATACAGGGTGACTCCTAAAGAGGTGTACAAGATGTCAGATTAGAATACAGGGTGCCTCCTAAAGAGGTGTACAAGATGTCAGATAAGAATACAGGGTGCCTCCTAAAGAGGTGCAAAAGATGTCACAAGAATACAGGGTGACTCCTAAGAAATATACAAGATGCCAGACAAGAATACAGGGTGACTCCTAAAGAGGTGTACAAGATGTCACAAGGATACAGGGTGACTTCTAAAGCGATATACAAGATGCCAGATAAGAATACAGGGTGACTCCTAAAGAGGTGCACAAGATGCCAGATAAGAATACAGGGTGACTCCTAAAGAGGTGCACAAGATGCCAGATAAGAATACAGGGTGACTCCTAAAGAGGTGCACAAGATGTCAGACAAGAGTACAGGGTGACTCCTAAAGAGGTGCACAAGATGTCAGATAAGAATACAGGGTGACCCCTAAAGAGGTGCACAAGATGCCAGACAAGAATACAGGGTGACCCCTAAAGAGGTGCACAAGATGTCAGACAAGAATACAGGGTGACCCCTAAAGTGGTGCACAAGATGCCAGATAAGAATACAGGGTGACTCCTAAAGAGGTGCACAAGATGTCAGACAAGAATACAGGGTGACTCTTAAAGGGGTGCACAAGATGTCAGACAAGAATACAGGGTGACCCCTAAAGAGGTGCACAAGATGCCAGACAAGAATACAGGGTGACTCCTAAAGAGGTGCACAAGATGTCAGACAAGAATACAGGGTGACTCCTAAAGAGGTGTACAAGATGTCAGACAAGAATACAGGGTGACTCCTAAAGAGGTGCACAAGATGTCAGACAAGAATACAGGGTGACTCCTAAAGAGGTGCACAAGATGCCAGATAAGAATACAGGGTGACCCCTAAAGAGGTGCACAAGATGCCAGATAAGAATACAGGGTGACTCCTAAAGAGGTGCACAAGATGCCAGATAAGAATACAGGGTGACCCCTAAAGGGGTGCACAAGATGCCAGATAAGAATACAGGGTGACTCCTAAAGAGGTGCACAAGATGTCAGATAAGAATACAGGGTGCCTCCTAAAGATGTGTACAAGATGTCAGACAAGAATACAGGGTGACTCCTAAAGAGGTGCAAAAGATGTCAGACAAGAATACAGGGAGACTCCTAAAGAGGTGCACAAGATGCCAGATAACAATACAGGGTGACTCCTAAAGAGGTGCACAAGATGTCAGACAAGAATACAGGGTGACTCCTAAAGAGGTGCACAAGATGCCAGATAAGAATACAGGGTGACCCCTAAAGGGGTGCACAAGATGCCAGATAAGAATACAGGGTGACTCCTAAAGAGGTGCACAAGATGTCAGATAAGAATACAGGGTGCCTCCTAAAGATGTGTACAAGATGTCAGACAAGAATACAGGGTGACTCCTAAAGAGGTGCACAAGATGTCAGACAAGAATACACGGTGATCCCTAAAGAGGTGCACAAGATGTCAGACAAGAATACAGGGTGACTCCTAAAGAGGTGCACAAGATGTCAGATAAGAATACAGGGTGACTCCTAAAGAGGTGCACAAGATGTCAGATAAGAATACAGGGTGACTCCTAAAGAGGTGCACAAGATGTCAGACAAGAATACAGGGTGTCTCCTAAGGAGGTGCACAAGATGTCAGATAAGAATACAGGGTGATCCCTAAAGAGGTGCACAAGATGTCAGACAAGAATACAGGGTGACTCCTAAAGAGGTATACAAGATGCCAGATAAGAATACAGGGTGACTCCTAAAGAGGTGCACAAGATGTCAGACAAGAATACAGGGTGACTCCTAAAGAAATATACAAGATGCCAGACAAGAATACAGGGTGACTCCTAAAGAGGTGTACAAGATGTCAGACAAGAATACAGGGTGACTCCTAAAGAGGTGTACAAGATGTCAGACAAGAATACAGGGTGACCCCTAAAGAGGTGCACAAGATGTCAGATAAGAATACAGGGTGCCTCCTAGAGAGGTGCACAAGATGTCAGACAAGAATACAGGGTGACTCCTAAAGAGGTGCACAAGATGTCAGATAAGAATACAGGGCGACTCCTAAAGAGGTGTACAAGAAGTCAGACAAGAATACAGGGTGACTCCTAAAGAGGTGCACAAGATGTCAGACAAGAATACAGGGTGACTCCTAAAGAGGTGCAGAAGATGTCAGACAAGAATACAGGGTGAATCCGAAAGAGGTGTACAAGATGTCAGACAAGAATACAGGGTGACCCCTAAAGAGGTGCACAGATTGTCAGATAAGAATACAGTAGGCCCCTAAAGAGGTGCACAAGATGTCAGACAAGAATACAGGGTGACCCCTAAAGAGGTGCACAAGATGTCAGACAAGAATACAGGGTGACCCCTAAAGAGGTGCACAAGATGTCAGACAAGAATACAGGGTGACCCCTAAAGGGGTGCACACGATGCCAGATAACAATACAGGGTGACTCCTAAAGAGGTGCACAAGATGTCAGACAAGAATACAGGGTGACCCCTAAAGAGGTGCACAAGATATCAGACAAGAATACAGGGTGACTCCTAAAGAGGTGTACAAGATGTCAGACAAGAATACAGGGTGACCCCTAAAGAGATATACAAGATGTCAGATAAGAATACAGGGTGACCCCTAAAGAGGTGCGAAAGATGTCAGACAAGAATACAGGGTGACTCCTAAAGAGGTGTACAAGATGTCAGATAAGAATACAGGGTGCCTCCTAAAGAGGTGTACAAGATGTCAGATAAGAATACAGGGTGCCTCCTAAAGAGGTGCAAAAGATGTCACAAGAATACAGGGTGACTCCTAAAGAAATATACAAGATGCCAGACAAGAATACAGGGTGACTCCTAAAGAGGTGTACAAGATGTCAGACAAGAATACAGGGTGACCCCTAAAGAGGTGCACAAGATGTCAGATAAGAATACAGGGTGCCTCCTAAAGAGGTGCACAAGATGTCAGTGAGAATACAGGGTGACTCCTAAAGAGGTGCACAAGATGTCAGATAAGAATACAGGGTGACTCCTAAAGAGGTGTACAAGAAGTCAGACAAGAATACAGGGTGACTCCTAAAGAGGTGCACAAGATGTCAGACAAGAATACAGGGTGACTCCTAAAGAGGTGTACAAGATGTCAGACAAGAATACAGGGTGACTCCTAAAGAGGTGTACAAGATGTCAGACAAGAATACAGGGTGATCCCTAAAGAGGTGCACAAGATGTCAGATAAGAATACAGGGTGACCCCTAACGAGGTGCACAAGATGTCAGACAAAAATACAGGGTGACCCCTAAAGAGGTGCACAAGATGTCAGACAAGAATACAGGGTGACCCCTAAAGAGGTGCACAAGATGCCAGATAACAATACAGGGTGACTTATAAAGAGGTGCACAAGATGTCAGACAAGAATACAGGGTGACCCCTAAAGAGGTGCACAAGATGTCAGACAAGAATACAGGGTGACTCCTAAAGAGGTGTACAAGATGTCAGACAAGAATACAGGGTGACCCCTAAAGAGGTGCACAAGATGTCAGATAAGAATACAGGGTGACCCCTAAAGAGGTGCACAAGATGTCAGACAAGAATACAGGGTGACTCCTAAAGAGGTGCACAAGATGTCAGATAAGAATACAGGGTGACTCCTAAAGAGGTGCAAAAGATGTCAGACAAGAATACAGGGTGACTCCTAAAGAGGTGCACAAGATGCCAGATAAGAATACAGGGTGACTCCTAAAGAGGTGCACAAGATGTCAGACAAGAATACAGGGTGACCCCTAAAGAGGTGCACAAGATGTCAGACAAGAATACAGGGTGACTCCTAAAGAGGTGCACAAGATGTCAGATAAGAATACAGGGTGACTCCTAAAGAGGTGTACAAGATGTCAGACAGGAATACAGGGAGACTCCTAAGGAGGTGCACAAGATGTCAGACAAGAATACAGGGTGACTCCTAAAGAGGTGAGCAAGATGTCAGATAAGAATACAGGGTGACCCCTAAAGAGGTGCACAAGATATCAGACAAGAATAGAGGGTGACCCCTAAAGAGGTGCACAAGATGTCAGATAAGAATACAGGGTGACCCCTAAAGAGGTGCACAAGATGTCAGACAAGAATACAGGGTGACCCCTAAAGAGGTGCACAAGATGCCACATAAGAATACAGGGTGACCCCTAAAGGGGTGCACAAGATGTCAGACAAGAATACAGGGTGACTCCTAAAGAGGTGTACAAGATGTCAGATAAGAATACAGGGTGCCTCCTAAAGAGGTGTACAAGATGTCAGATAAGAATACAGGGTGCCTCCTAAAGAGGTGCAAAAGATGTCACAAGAATACAGGGTGACTCCTAAAGAAATATACAAGATGCCAGACAAGAATAGAGGGTGACTCCTAAAGAGGTGTACAAGATGTCACAAGGATACAGGGTGACTTCTAAAGAGATATACAAGATGCCAGATAAGAATACAGGGTGACTCCTAAAGAGGTGCACAAGATGCCAGATAAGAATACAGGGTGACTCCTAAAGAGGTGCACAAGATGCCAGATAAGAATACAGGGTGACACCTAAAGAGGTGCACAAGATGTCAGACAAGAATACAGGGTGACCCCTAAAGAGGTGCACAAGATGACAGACAAGAATACAGGGTGACTCCTAAAGAGGTGTACAAGATGTCAGACAAGAATACAGGGTGACTCCTAAAGAGGTGCACAAGATGTCAGACAAGAATACAGGGTGACTCCTAAAGAGGTGCACAAGATGCCAGATAAGAATACAGGGTGACCCCTAAAGAGGTGCACAAGATGCCAGATAAGAATACAGGGTGACTCCTAAAGAGGTGCACAAGATGCCAGATAAGAATACAGGATGACCCCTAAAGAGGTGCACAAGATGCCAGATAAGAATACAGGGTGACTCCTAAAGAGGTGCACAAGATGCCAGATAAGAATACAGGGTGACTCCTAAAGAGGTGCACAAGATGTCAGATAAGAATACAGGGTGCCTCCTAATGAGGTGTACAAGATGTCAGACAAGAATACAGGGTGACTCCTAAAGAGGTGCAAAAATGTCAGACAAGAATACAGGGTGATTCCTAAAGAGGTGCACAAGATGCCAGATAACAATACAGGGTGACTCCTAAAGGGGTGCACAAGATGTCCGACAAGAATACAGGGTGACCCCTAAAGAGGTGCACAAGATGTCAGATAAGAATACAGGGTGACCCCTAAAGAGGTGCACAAGATGTCAGACAAGAATACAGGGTGACTCCTAAAGAGGTGTACAAGATGTCAGATTAGAATACAGGGTGCCTCCTAAAGAGGTGTACAAGATGTCAGATAAGAATACAGGGTGCCTCCTAAAGAGGTGCAAAACATGTCACAAGAATACAGGGTGACTCCTAAGAAATATACAAGATGCCAGACAAGAATACAGGGTGACTCCTAAAGAGGTGTACAAGATGTCACAAGGATACAGGGTGACTTCTAAAGAGATATACAAGATGCCAGATAAGAATACAGGGTGACTCCTAAAGAGGTGCACAAGATGCCAGATAAGAATACAGGGTGACTCCTAAAGAGGTGCACAAGATGCCAGATAAGAATACAGGGTGACTCCTAAAGAGGTGCACAAGATGTCAGACAAAAGTACAGGGTGACTCCTAAAGAGGTGCACAAGATGTCAGATAAGAATACAGGGTGACCCCTAAAGAGGTGCACAAGATGCCAGACAAGAATACAGGGTGACCCCTAAAGAGGTGCACAAGATGTCAGACAAGAATACAGGGTGACCCCTAAAGTGGTGCACAAGATGCCAGATAAGAATACAGGGTGACTCCTAAAGAGGTGCACAAGATGTCAGACAAGAATACAGGGTGAATCTTAAAGGGGTGCACAAGATGTCAGACAAGAATACAGGGTGACCCCTAAAGAGGTGCACAAGATGCCAGACAAGAATACAGGGTGACTCCTAAAGAGGTGCACAAGATGTCAGACAAGAATACAGGGTGACTCCTAAAGAGGTGCACAAGATGCCAGATAAGAATACAGGGTGACTCCTAAAGAGGTGCACAAGATGCCAGATAAGAATACAGGGTGACCCCTAAAGAGGTGCACAAGATGCCAGATAAGAATACAGGGTGACTCCTAAAGAGGTGCACAAGATGCCAGATAAGAATACAGGGTGACCCCTAAAGGGGTGCACAAGATGCCAGATAAGAATACAGGGTGACTCCTAAAGAGGTGCACAAGATGTCAGATAAGAATACAGGGTGCCTCCTAAAGATGTGTACAAGATGTCAGACAAGAATACAGGGTGACTCCTAAAGAGGTGCAAAAGATGTCAGACAAGAATACAGGGAGACTCCTAAAGAGGTGCACAAGATGCCAGATAACAATACAGGGTGACTCCTAAAGAGGTGCACAAGATGTCAGACAAGAATACAGGGTGACTCCTAAAGAGGTGCACAAGATGCCAGATAAGAATACAGGGTGACCCCTAAAGGGGTGCACAAGATGCCAGATAAGAATACAGGGTGACTCCTAAAGAGGTGCACAAGATGTCAGATAAGAATACAGGGTGCCTCCTAAAGATGTGTACAAGATGTCAGACAAGAATACAGGGTGACTCCTAAAGAGGTGCACAAGATGTCAGACAAGAATACACGGTGATCCCTAAAGAGGTGCACAAGATGTCAGACAAGAATACAGGGTGACTCCTAAAGAGGTGCACAAGATGTCAGATAAGAATACAGGGTGACTCCTAAAGAGGTGCACAAGATGTCAGATAAGAATACAGGGTGACTCCTAAAGAGGTGCACAAGATGTCAGACAAGAATACAGGGTGTCTCCTAAGGAGGTGCACAAGATGTCAGATAAGAATACAGGGTGATCCCTAAAGAGGTGCACAAGATGTCAGACAAGAATACAGGGTGACTCCTAAAGAGGTATACAAGATGCCAGATAAGAATACAGGGTGACTCCTAAAGAGGTGCACAAGATGTCAGACAAGAATACAGGGTGACTCCTAAAGAAATATACAAGATGCCAGACAAGAATACAGGGTGACTCCTAAAGAGGTGTACAAGATGTCAGACAAGAATACAGGGTGACTCCTAAAGAGGTGTACAAGATGTCAGACAAGAATACAGGGTGACCCCTAAAGAGGTGCACAAGATGTCAGATAAGAATACAGGGTGCCTCCTAGAGAGGTGCACAAGATGTCAGACAAGAATACAGGGTGACTCCTAAAGAGGTGCACAAGATGTCAGATAAGAATACAGGGTGACTCCTAAAGAGGTGTACAAGAAGTCAGACAAGAATACAGGGTGACTCCTAAAGAGGTGCACAAGATGTCAGACAAGAATACAGGGTGACTCCTAAAGAGGTGCAGAAGATGTCAGACAAGAATACAGGGTGAATCCGAAAGAGGTGTACAAGATGTCAGACAAGAATACAGGGTGACCCCTAAAGAGGTGCACAGATTGTCAGATAAGAATACAGTAGGCCCCTAAAGAGGTGCACAAGATGTCAGACAAGAATACAGGGTGACCCCTAAAGAGGTGCACAAGATGTCAGACAAGAATACAGGGTGACCCCTAAAGAGGTGCACAAGATGTCAGACAAGAATACAGGGTGACCCCTAAAGAGGTGCACACGATGCCAGATAACAATACAGGGTGACTCCTAAAGAGGTGCACAAGATGTCAGACAAGAATACAGGGTGACCCCTAAAGAGGTGCACAAGATATCAGACAAGAATACAGGGTGACTCCTAAAGAGGTGTACAAGATGTCAGACAAGAATACAGGGTGACCCCTAAAGAGATATACAAGATGTCAGATAAGAATACAGGGTGACCCCTAAAGAGGTGCACAAGATGTCAGACAAGAATACAGGGTGACTCCTAAAGAGGTGTACAAGATGTCAGATAGGAATACAGGGTGCCTCCTAAAGAGGTGCAAAAGATGTCAGACAAGAATACAGGGTGACTCCTAAAGAGGTGCACAAGATGCCAGATAAGAATAGAGGGTGACTCCTAAAGAGGTGCACAAGATGTCAGACAAGAATACAGGGTGACCCCTAAAGAGGTGCACAAGATGTCAGACAAGAATACAGGGTGACTCCTAAAGAGGTGCACAAGATGTCAGATAAGAATACAGGGTGACTCCTAAAGAGGTGTACAAGATGTCAGACAGGAATACAGGGTGACTCCTAAAGAGGTGCACAAGATGTCAGACAAGAATACAGGGTGACTCCTAAAGAGGTGTACAAGATGTCAGATAAGAATACAGGGTACCCCTAAAGAGGTGCACAAGATGTCAGACAAGAATACAGGGTGACCCCTAAAGAGGTGCACAAGATGTCAGATAAGAATACAGGGTGACCCCTAAAGAGGTGCACAAGATGTCAGACAAGAATACAGGGTGACCCCTAAAGAGGTGCACAAGATGTCAGATAAGAATACAGGGTGACCCCTAAAGAGGTGCACAAGATGTCAGACAAGAATACAGGGTGACTCCTAAAGAGGTGTACAAGATGTCAGATAAGAATACAGGGTGCCTCCTAAAGAGGTGTACAATATGTCAGATAAGAATACAGGGTGCCTCCTAAAGAGGTGCAAAAGATGTCACTAGAATACAGGGTGACTCCTAAAGAAATATACAAGATGCCAGACAATAATACAGGGTGACTCCTAAAGAGGTGTACAAGATGTCACAAGGATACAGGGTGACTTCTAAAGAGATATACAAGATGCCAGATAAGAATACAGGGTGACTCCTAAAGAGGTGCACAAGATGCCAGATAAGAATACAGGGTGCCTCCTAAAGAGGTGCACAAGATGCCAGATAAGAATACAGGGTGACTCCTAAAGAGGTGCAGAAGATATCAGACAAGAATACAGGGTGACCCCTAAAGAGGTGCACAAGATGTCAGACAAGAATACAGGGTGACTCCTAAAGAGGTGTACAAGATGTCAGACAAGAATACAGGGTGACTCCTAAAGAGGTGCACAAGATGTCAGACAAGAATACAGGGTGACTCCTAAAGAGGTGCACAAGATGCCAGATAAGAATACAGGGTGACCCCTAAAGAGGTGCACAAGATGCCAGATAAGAATACAGGGTGACTCCTAAAGAGGTGCACAAGATGCCAGATAAGAATACAGGGTGACTCCTAAAGAGGTGCACAAGATGCCAGATAAGAATACAGGGTGACTCCTAAAGAGGTGCACAAGATGTCAGACAAGAATACAGGGTGACCCCTAAAGAGGTGCACAAGATGTCAGACAAGAATACAGGGTGACTCCTAAAGTGGTGTACAAGATGTCAGACAAGAATACAGGGTGACTCCTAAAGAGGTGCACAAGATGTCAGACAAGAATACAGGGTGACTCCTAAAGAGGTGCACAATATGCCAGATAAGAATACAGGGTGACTCCTAAAGAGGTGCACAAGATGTCAGACAAGAATACAGGGTGACTCCTAAAGAGGTGCACAAGATGCCAGATAACAATACAGGGTGACTCCTAAAGGGGTGCACAAGATGTCAGACAAGAATACAGGGTGACCCCTAAAGAGGTGCACAAGATGTCACATAAGAATACAGGGTGACCCCTAAAGAGGTGCACAAGAAGTCAGACAAGAATACAGGGTGACTCCTAAAGAGGTGTACAAGATGTCAGATAAGAATACAGGGTGCCTCCTAAAGAGGTGTACAAGATGTCAGATAAGAATACAGGGTGCCTCCTAAAGAGGTGCAAAAGATGTCACAAGAATACAGGGTGACTCCTATAGAAATATACAAGATGCCAGACAAGAATACAGGGTGACTCCTAAAGAGGTGTACAAGATGTCACAAGGATACAGGGTGACTTCTAAAGAGATATACAAGATGCCAGATAAGAATACAGGGTGACTCCTAAAGGGGTGCACAAGATGCCAGATAAGAATACAGGGTGACTCCTAAAGAGGTGCACAAGATGCCAGATAAGAATACAGGGTGACTCCTAAAGAGGTGCACAAGATGTCAGACAAGAATACAGGGTGACTCCTACAGAGGTGCAAAAGATGTCAGACAAGAATACAGGGTGACTCCTAAAGAGGTGCACAAGATGCCAGATAAGAATACAGGGTGACTCCTAAAGAGGTGCACAAGATGTCAGACAAGAATACAGGGTGACCCCTAAAGAGGTGCACAAGATGTCAGACAAGAATACAGGGTGACTCCTAAAGAGGTGCACAAGATGTCAGATAAGAATACAGGGTGACTCCTAAAGAGGTGTACAAGATGTCAGACAGGAATACAGGGTGACTCCTAAGGAGGTGCACAAGATGTCAGACAAGAATACAGGGTGACTCCTAAAGAGGTGAGCAAGATGTCAGATAAGAATACAGGGTGACCCCTAAAGAGGTGCACAAGATATCAGACAAGAATAGAGGGTGACCCCTAAAGAGGTGCACAAGATGTCAGATAAGAATACAGGGTGACCCCTAAAGAGGTGCACAAGATGTCAGACAAGAATACAGGGTGACCCCTAAAGAGGTGCACAAGATGCCACATAAGAATACAGGGTGACCCCTAAAGGGGTGCACAAGATGTCAGACAAGAATACAGGGTGACTCCTAAAGAGGTGTACAAGATGTCAGATAAGAATACAGGGTGCCTCCTAAAGAGGTGTACAAGATGTCAGATAAGAATACAGGGTGCCTCCTAAAGAGGTGCAAAAGATGTCACAAGAATACAGGGTGACTCCTAAAGAAATATACAAGATGCCAGACAAGAATAGAGGGTGACTCCTAAAGAGGTGTACAAGATGTCACAAGGATACAGGGTGACTTCTAAAGAGATATACAAGATGCCAGATAAGAATACAGGGTGACTCCTAAAGGGGTGCACAAGATGCCAGATAAGAATACAGGGTGACTCCTAAAGAGGTGCACAAGATGCCAGATAAGAATACAGGGTGACACCTAAAGAGGTGCACAAGATGTCAGACAAGAATACAGGGTGACCCCTAAAGAGGTGCACAAGATGACAGACAAGAATACAGGGTGACTCCTAAAGAGGTGTACAAGATGTCAGACAAGAATACAGGGTGACTCCTAAAGAGGTGCACAAGATGTCAGACAAGAATACAGGGTGACTCCTAAAGAGGTGCACAAGATGCCAGATAAGAATACAGGGTGACCCCTAAAGAGGTGCACAAGATGCCAGATAAGAATACAGGGTGACTCCTAAAGAGGTGCACAAGATGCCAGATAAGAATACAGGGTGACCCCTAAAGAGGTGCACAAGATGCCAGATAAGAATACAGGGTGACTCCTAAAGAGGTGCACAAGATGCCAGATAAGAATACAGGGTGACTCCTAAAGAGGTGCACAAGATGTCAGATAAGAATACAGGGTGCCTCCTAATGAGGTGTACAAGATGTCAGACAAGAATACAGGGTGACTCCTAAAGAGGTGCAAAAATGTCAGACAAGAATACAGGGTGATTCCTAAAGAGGTGCACAAGATGCCAGATAACAATACAGGGTGACTCCTAAAGGGGTGCACAAGATGTCCGACAAGAATACAGGGTGACCCCTAAAGAGGTGCACAAGATGTCAGATAAGAATACAGGGTGACCCCTAAAGAGGTGCACAAGATGTCAGACAAGAATACAGGGTGACTCCTAAAGAGGTGTACAAGATGTCAGATTAGAATACAGGGTGCCTCCTAAAGAGGTGTACAAGATGTCAGATAAGAATACAGGGTGCCTCCTAAAGAGGTGCAAAAGATGTCACAAGAATACAGGATGACTCCTAAGAAATATACAAGATGCCAGACAAGAATACAGGGTGACTCCTAAAGAGGTGTACAAGATGTCACAAGGATACAGGGTGACTTCTAAAGAGATATACAAGATGCCAGATAAGAATACAGGGTGACTCCTAAAGAGGTGCACAAGATGCCAGATAAGAATACAGGGTGACTCCTAAAGAGGTGCACAAGATGCCAGATAAGAATACAGGGTGACTCCTAAAGAGGTGCACAAGATGTCAGACAAGAGTACAGGGTGACTCCTAAAGAGGTGCACAAGATGTCAGATAAGAATACAGGGTGACCCCTAAAGAGGTGCACAAGATGCCAGACAAGAATACAGGGTGACCCCTAAAGAGGTGCACAAGATGTCAGACAAGAATACAGGGTGACCCCTAAAGTGGTGCACAAGATGCCAGATAAGAATACAGGGTGACTCCTAAAGAGGTGCACAAGATGTCAGACAAGAATACAGGGTGACTCTTAAAGGGGTGCACAAGATGTCAGACAAGAATACAGGGTGACCCCTAAAGAGGTGCACAAGATGCCAGACAAGAATACAGGGTGACTCCTAAAGAGGTGCACAAGATGTCAGACAAGAATACAGGGTGACTCCTAAAGGGGTGTACAAGATGTCAGACAAGAATACAGGGTGACTCCTAAAGAGGTGCACAAGATGTCAGACAAGAATACAGGGTGACTCCTAAAGAGGTGCACAAGATGCCAGATAAGAATACAGGGTGACCCCTAAAGAGGTGCACAAGATGCCAGATAAGAATACAGGGTGACTCCTAAAGAGGTGCACAAGATGCCAGATAAGAATACAGGGTGACCCCTAAAGGGGTGCACAAGATGCCAGATAAGAATACAGGGTGACTCCTAAAGAGGTGCACAAGATGTCAGATAAGAATACAGGGTGCCTCCTAAAGATGTGTACAAGATGTCAGACAAGAATACAGGGTGACTCCTAAAGAGGTGCAAAAGATGTCAGACAAGAATACAGGGAGACTCCTAAAGAGGTGCACAAGATGCCAGATAACAATACAGGGTGACTCCTAAAGAGGTGCACAAGATGTCAGACAAGAATACAGGGTGACTCCTAAAGAGGTGCACAAGATGCCAGATAAGAATACAGGGTGACCCCTAAAGGGGTGCACAAGATGCCAGATAAGAATACAGGGTGACTCCTAAAGAGGTGCACAAGATGTCAGATAAGAATACAGGGTGCCTCCTAAAGATGTGTACAAGATGTCAGACAAGAATACAGGGTGACTCCTAAAGAGGTGCACAAGATGTCAGACAAGAATACACGGTGATCCCTAAAGAGGTGCACAAGATGTCAGACAAGAATACAGGGTGACTCCTAAAGAGGTGCACAAGATGTCAGATAAGAATACAGGGTGACTCCTAAAGAGGTGCACAAGATGTCAGATAAGAATACAGGGTGACTCCTAAAGAGGTGCACAAGATGTCAGACAAGAATACAGGGTGTCTCCTAAGGAGGTGCACAAGATGTCAGATAAGAATACAGGGTGATCCCTAAAGAGGTGCACAAGATGTCAGACAAGAATACAGGGTGACTCCTAAAGAGGTATACAAGATGCCAGATAAGAATACAGGGTGACTCCTAAAGAGGTGCACAAGATGTCAGACAAGAATACAGGGTGACTCCTAAAGAGGTGCACAAGATGTCAGACAAGAATACAGGGTGACTCCTAAAGAGGTGTACAAGATGTCAGACAAGAATACAGGGTGACTCCTAAAGAGGTGTACAAGATGTCAGACAAGAATACAGGGTGACCCCTAAAGAGGTGCACAAGATGTCAGATAAGAATACAGGGTGCCTCCTAGAGAGGTGCACAAGATGTCAGACAAGAATACAGGGTGACTCCTAAAGAGGTGCACAAGATGTCAGATAAGAATACAGGGTGACTCCTAAAGAGGTGTACAAGAAGTCAGACAAGAATACAGGGTGACTCCTAAAGAGGTGCACAAGATGTCAGACAAGAATACAGGGTGACTCCTAAAGAGGTGCAGAAGATGTCAGACAAGAATACAGGGTGAATCCGAAAGAGGTGTACAAGATGTCAGACAAGAATACAGGGTGACCCCTAAAGAGGTGCACAGATTGTCAGATAAGAATACAGTAGGCCCCTAAAGAGGTGCACAAGATGTCAGACAAGAATACAGGGTGACCCCTAAAGAGGTGCACAAGATGTCAGATAAGAATACAGGGTGACCCCTAAAGAGGTGCACAAGATGTCAGACAAGAATACAGGGTGACTCCTAAAGAGGTGTACAAGATGTCAGATAAGAATACAGGGTGCCTCCTAAAGAGGTGTACAATATGTCAGATAAGAATACAGGGTGCCTCCTAAAGAGGTGCAAAAGATGTCACTAGAATACAGGGTGACTCCTAAAGAAATATACAAGATGCCAGACAATAATACAGGGTGACTCCTAAAGAGGTGTACAAGATGTCACAAGGATACAGGGTGACTTCTAAAGAGATATACAAGATGCCAGATAAGAATACAGGGTGACTCCTAAAGAGGTGCACAAGATGCCAGATAAGAATACAGGGTGCCTCCTAAAGAGGTGCACAAGATGCCAGATAAGAATACAGGGTGACTCCTAAAGAGGTGCAGAAGATGTCAGACAAGAATACAGGGTGACCCCTAAAGAGGTGCACAAGATGTCAGACAAGAATACAGGGTGACTCCTAAAGAGGTGTACAAGATGTCAGACAAGAATACAGGGTGACTCCTAAAGAGGTGCACAAGATGTCAGACAAGAATACAGGGTGACTCCTAAAGAGGTGCACAAGATGCCAGATAAGAATACAGGGTGACCCCTAAAGAGGTGCACAAGATGCCAGATAAGAATACAGGGTGACTCCTAAAGAGGTGCACAAGATGCCAGATAAGAATACAGGGTGACTCCTAAAGAGGTGCACAAGATGCCAGATAAGAATACAGGGTGACTCCTAAAGAGGTGCACAAGATGTCAGACAAGAATACAGGGTGACCCCTAAAGAGGTGCACAAGATGTCAGACAAGAATACAGGGTGACTCCTAAAGAGGTGTACAAGATGTCAGACAAGAATACAGGGTGACTCCTAAAGAGGTGCACAAGATGTCAGACAAGAATACAGGGTGACTCCTAAAGAGGTGCACAATATGCCAGATAAGAATACAGGGTGACTCCTAAAGAGGTGCACAAGATGTCAGACAAGAATACAGGGTGACTCCTAAAGAGGTGCACAAGATGCCAGATAACAATACAGGGTGACTCCTAAAGGGGTGCACAAGATGTCAGACAAGAATACAGGGTGACCCCTAAAGAGGTGCACAAGATGTCAGATAAGAATACAGGGTGACCCCTAAAGAGGTGCACAAGAAGTCAGACAAGAATACAGGGTGACTCCTAAAGAGGTGTACAAGATGTCAGATAAGAATACAGGGTGCCTCCTAAAGAGGTGTACAAGATGTCAGATAAGAATACAGGGTGCCTCCTAAAGAGGTGCAAAAGATGTCACAAGAATACAGGGTGACTCCTAAAGAAATATACAAGATGCCAGACAAGAATACAGGGTGACTCCTAAAGAGGTGTACAAGATGTCACAAGGATACAGGGTGACTTCTAAAGAGATATACAAGATGCCAGATAAGAATACAGGGTGACTCCTAAAGGGGTGCACAAGATGCCAGATAAGAATACAGGGTGACTCCTAAAGAGGTGCACAAGATGCCAGATAAGAATACAGGGTGACTCCTAAAGACGTGCACAAGATGTCAGACAAGAATACAGGGTGACTCCTACAGAGGTGCACAAGATGTCAGATAAGAATACAGGGTGACCCCTAAAGAGGTGCACAAGATGCCAGACAAGAATACAGGGTGACCCCTAAAGAGGTGCACAAGATGTCAGACAAGAATACAGGGTGACTCCTAAAGAGAGATGTCAGACAAGAATACAGCGTGACTCCTAAAGAGGTGCACAAGATGCCAGATAAGAATACAGGGTGACTCCTAAAGGGGTGCACAAGATGTCAGACAAGAATACAGGGTGACCCCTAAAGAGTTGCACAAGATGTCAGGCAAGAATACAGGGTGTTTAGTAAAGAGGTGTACAAGATGTCAGACAAGAATACAGGGTGACTCCTAAAGAGGTGTACAAGATGTCAGACAAGAATACAGGGTGACTCCTAAAGAGGTGCACAAGATGTCAGACAAGAATACAGGGTGACGCCTAAAGAGGTGCACAAGATGCCAGATAAGAATACAGGGTGACCCCTAAAGAGGTGCACAAGATGCCAGATAAGAATACAGGGTGACTCCTAAAGAGGTGCACAAGATGCCAGATAAGAATACAGGGTGACCCCTAAAGGGGTGCACAAGATGCCAGACAAGAATACAGGGTGACTCCTAAAGAGGTGCACAAGATGCCAGATAAGAATACAGGGTGACTCCTAAAGAGGTGCACAAGATGTCAGATAAGAATACAGGGTGCCTCCTAAAGAGGTGCACAAGATGTCAGACAAGAATACAGGGTGACTCCTAAAGAGGTGCAAAAGATGTCAGACAAGAATACAGGGTGACTCCTAAAGAGGTGCACAAGATGCCAGATAACAATACAGGGTGACTCCTAAAGGGGTGCACAAGATGTCAGACAAGAATACAGGGTGACCCCTAAAGAGGTGCACAAGATGTCAGATAAGAATACAGGGTGACCCCTAAAGAGGTGCACAAGATGTCAGACAAGAATACAGGGTGACTCCTAAAGAGGTGTACAAGATGGCAGATAAGAATACAGGGTGCCTCCTAAAGAGGTGTACAAGATGTCAGATAAGAATACAGGGTGCCTCCTAAAGAGCTGCAAAAGATGTCACAAGAATACAGGGTGACTCCTAAAGAAATATACAAGATGCCAGACAAGAATACAGGGTGACTCCTAAAGAGGTGTACAAGATGTCAGACAAGAATACAGGGTGACCCCTAAAGAGGTGCACAAGATGTCAGATAAGAATACAGGGTGCCTCCTAAAGAGGTGCACAAGATGTCAGACAAGAATTCAGGGTGACTCCTAAAGAGGTGCACAAGATGTCAGATAAGAATACAGGGTGACTCCTAAAGAGGTGTACAAGAAGTCAGACAAGAATACAGGGTGACTCCTAAAGAGGTGCACAAGATGTCAGACAAGAATACAGGGTGACTCCTAAAGAGGTGTACAAGATGTCAGACAAGAATACAGGGTGACTCCTAAAGAGGTGTACAAGATGTCAGACAAGAATACAGGGTGATCCCTAAAGAGGTGCACAAGATGTCAGATAAGAATACAGGGTGACCCCTAACGAGGTGCACAAGATGTCAGACAAAAATACAGGGTGACCCCTAAAGAGGTGCACAAGATGTCAGACAAGAATACAGGGTGACCCCTAAAGAGGTGCACAAGATGCCAGATAACAATACAGGGTGACTCCTAAAGAGGTGCACAAGATGTCAGACAAGAATACAGGGTGACCCCTAAAGAGGTGCACAAGATGTCAGACAAGAATACAGGGTGACTCCTAAAGAGGTGTACAAGATGTCAGACAAGAATACAGGGTGACCCCTAAAGAGGTGCACAAGATGTCAGATAAGAATACAGGGTGACCCCTAAAGAGGTGCACAAGATGTCAGACAAGAATACAGGGTGACTCCTAAAGAGGTGCACAAGATGTCAGATAAGAATACAGGGTGACTCCTAAAGAGGTGCAAAAGATGTCAGACAAGAATACAGGGTGACTCCTAAAGAGGTGCACAAGATGCCAGATAAGAATACAGGGTGACTCCTATAGAGGTGCACAAGATGTCAGACAAGAATACAGGGTGACCCCTAAAGAGGTGCACAAGATGTCAGACAAGAATACAGGGTGACTCCTAAAGAGGTGCACAAGATGTCAGATAAGAATACAGGGTGACTCCTAAAGAGGTGTACAAGATGTCAGACAGGAATACAGGGTGACTCCTAAGGAGGTGCACAAGATGTCAGACAAGAATACAGGGTGACTCCTAAAGGGGTGAGCAAGATGTCAGATAAGAATACAGGGTGACCCCTAAAGAGGTGCACAATATATCAGACAAGAATAGAGGGTGACCCCTAAAGAGGTGCACAAGATGTCAGATAAGAATACAGGGTGACCCCTAAAGAGGTGCACAAGATGTCAGACAAGAATACAGGGTGACCCCTAAAGAGGTGCACAAGATGCCACATAAGAATACAGGGTGACCCCTAAAGGGGTGCACAAGATGTCAGACAAGAATACAGGGTGACTCCTAAAGAGGTGTACAAGATGTCAGATAAGAATACAGGGTGCCTCCTAAAGAGGTGTACAAGATGTCAGATAAGAATACAGGGTGCCTCCTAAAGAGGTGCAAAAGATGTCACAAGAATACAGGGTGACTCCTAAAGAAATATACAAGATGCCAGACAAGAATAGAGGGTGACTCCTAAAGAGGTGTACAAGATGTCACAAGGATACAGGGTGACTTCTAAAGAGATATACAAGATGCCAGATAAGAATACAGGGTGACTCCTAAAGAGGTGCACAAGATGCCAGATAAGAATACAGGGTGACTCCTAAAGAGGTGCACAAGATGCCAGATAAGAATACAGGGTGACTCCTAAAGAGGTGCACAAGATGCCAGATAAGAATACAGGGTGACTCCTAAAGAGGTGCACAAGATGCCAGATAAGAATACAGGGTGACTCCTAAAGAGGTGCACAAGATGTCTGACAAGAATACAGGGTGACCCCTAAAGAGGTGCACAAGATGTCAGACAAGAATACAGGGTGACTCCTAAAGAGGTGTACAAGATGTCAGACAAGAATACAGGGTGACTCCTAAAGAGGTGCACAAGATGTCAGACAAGAATACAGGGTGACTCCTAAAGAAGTGCACAAGATGCCAGATAAGAATACAGGGTGACCCCTAAAGAGGTGCACAAGATGCCAGATAAGAATACAGGGTGACTCCTAAAGAGGTGCACAAGATGCCAGATAAGAATACAGGGTGACTCCTAAAGAGGTGCACAAGATGCCAGATAAGAATACAGGGTGACTCCTAAAGAGGTGCACAAGATGTCAGACAAGAATACAGGGTGACCCCTAAAGAGGTGCACAAGATGTCAGACAAGAATACAGGGTGACTCCTAAAGAGGTGTACAAGATGTCAGACAAGAATACAGGGTGACTCCTAAAGAGGTGCACAAGATGTCAGACAAGAATACAGGGTGACTCCTAAAGAGGTGCACAATATGCCAGATAAGAATACAGGGTGACTCCTAAAGAGGTGCACAAGATGTCAGACAAGAATACAGGGTGACTCCTAAAGAGGTGCACAAGATGCCAGATAACAATACAGGGTGACTCCTAAAGGGGTGCACAAGATGTCAGACAAGAATACAGGGTGACCCCTAAAGGGGTGCACAAGATGTCAGATAAGAATACAGGGTGACCCCTAAAGAGGTGCACAAGATGTCAGACAAGAATACAGGGTGACTCCTAAAGAGGTGTACAAGATGTCAGATAAGAATACAGGGTGCCTCCTAAAGAGGTGTACAAGATGTCAGATAAGAATACAGGGTGCCTCCTAAAGAGGTGCAAAAGATGTCACAAGAATACAGGGTGACTCCTAAAGAAATATACAAGATGCCAGACAAGAATACAGGGTGACTCCTAAAGAGGTGTACAAGATGTCACAAGGATACAGGGTGACTTCTAAAGAGATATACAAGATGCCAGATAAGAATACAGGGTGACTCCTAAAGGGGTGCACAAGATGCCAGATAAGAATACAGGGTGACTCCTAAAGAGGTGCACAAGATGCCAGATAAGAATACAGGGTGACTCCTAAAGAGGTGCACAAGATGTCAGACAAGAATACAGGGTGACTCCTACAGAGGTGCACAAGATGTCAGATAAGAATACAGGGTGACCCCTAAAGAGGTGCAAAAGATGCCAGACAAGAATACAGGGTGACCCCTAAAGAGGTGCACAAGATGTCAGACAAGAATACAGGGTGACTTCTAAAGAGAGATGTCAGACAAGAATACAGCGTGACTCCTAAAGAGGTGCACAAGATGCCAGATAAGAATACAGGGTGACTCCTAAAGGGGTGCACAAGATGTCAGACAAGAATACAGGGTGACCCCTAAAGAGTTGCACAAGATGTCAGGCAAGAATACAGGGTGTTTAGTAAAGAGGTGTACAAGATGTCAGACAAGAATACAGGGTGACTCCTAAAGAGGTGTACAAGATGTCAGACAAGAATACAGGGTGACTCCTAAAGAGGTGCACAAGATGTCAGACAAGAATACAGGGTGACGCCTAAAGAGGTGCACAAGATGCCAGATAAGAATACAGGGTGACCCCTAAAGAGGTGCACAAGATGCCAGATAAGAATACAGGGTGACTCCTAAAGAGGTGCACAAGATGCCAGATAAGAATACAGGGTGACCTCTAAAGGGGTGCACAAGATGCCAGACAAGAATACAGGGTGACTCCTAAAGAGGTGCACAAGATGCCAGATAAGAATACAGGGTGACTCCTAAAGAGGTGCACAAGATGTCAGATAAGAATACAGGGTGCCTCCTAAAGAGGTGCACAAGATGTCAGACAAGAATACAGGGTGACTCCTAAAGAGGTGCAAAAGATGTCAGACAAGAATACAGGGTGACTCCTAAAGAGGTGCACAAGATGCCAGATAACAATACAGGGTGACTCCTAAAGGGGTGCACAAGATGTCAGACAAGAATACAGGGTGACCGCTAAAGGGGTGCACAAGATGTCAGATAAGAATACAGGGTGACCCCTAAAGAGGTGCACAAGATGTCAGACAAGAATACAGGGTGACTCCTAAAGAGGTGTACAAGATGTCAGATAAGAATACAGGGTGCCTCCTAAAGAGGTGTACAAGATGTCAGATAAGAATACAGGGTGCCTCCTAAAGAGGTGCAAAAGATGTCACAAGAATACAGGGTGACTCCTAAAGAAATATACAAGATGCCAGACAAGAATACAGGGTGACTCCTAAAGAGGTGTACAAGATGTCAGACAAGAATACAGGGTGACCCCTAAAGAGGTGCACAAGATGTCAGATAAGAATACAGGGTGCCTCCTAAAGAGGTGCACAAGATGTCAGACAAGAATACAGGGTGACTCCTAAAGAGGTGCACAAGATGTCAGATAAGAATACAGGGTGACTCCTAAAGAGGTGTACAAGAAGTCCGACAAGAATACAGGGTGACTCCTAAAGAGGTGCACAAGATGTCAGACAAGAATACAGGGTGACTCCTAAAGAGGTGTACAAGATGTCAGACAAGAATACAGGGTGACTCCTAAAGAGGTGTACAAGATGTCAGACAAGAATACAGGGTGATCCCTAAAGAGGTGCACAAGATGTCAGATAAGAATACAGGGTGACCCCTAACGAGGTGCACAAGATGTCAGACAAAAATACAGGGTGACCCCTAAAGAGGTGCACAAGATGTCAGACAAGAATACAGGGTGACCCCTAAAGAGGTGCACAAGATGCCAGATAACAATACAGGGTGACTCCTAAAGAGGTGCACAAGATGTCAGACAAGAATACAGGGTGACCCCTAAAGAGGTGCACAAGATGTCAGACAAGAATACAGGGTGACTCCTAAAGAGGTGTACAAGATGTCAGACAAGAATACAGGGTGACCCCTAAAGAGGTGCACAAGATGTCAGATAAGAATACAGGGTGACCCCTAAAGAGGTGCACAAGATGTCAGACAAGAATACAGGGTGACTCCTAAAGAGGTGCACAAGATGTCAGATAAGAATACAGGGTGACTCCTAAAGAGGTGCAAAAGATGTCAGACAAGAATACAGGGTGACTCCTAAAGAGGTGCACAAGATGCCAGATAAGAATACAGGGTGACTCCTAAAGAGGTGCACAAGATGTCAGACAAGAATACAGGGTGACCCCTAAAGAGGTGCACAAGATGTCAGACAAGAATACAGGGTGACTCCTAAAGAGGTGCACAAGATGTCAGATAAGAATACAGGGTGACTCCTAAAGAGGTGTACAAGATGTCAGACAGGAATACAGGGTGACTCCTAAGGAGGTGCACAAGATGTCAGACAAGAATACAGGGTGACTCCTAAAGAGGTGAGCAAGATGTCAGATAAGAATACAGGGTGACCCCTAAAGAGGTGCACAAGATATCAGACAAGAATAGAGGGTGACCCCTAAAGAGGTGCACAAGATGTCAGATAAGAATACAGGGTGACCCCTAAAGAGGTGCACAAGATGTCAGACAAGAATACAGGGTGACCCCTAAAGAGGTGCACAAGATGCCACATAAGAATACAGGGTGACCCCTAAAGGGGTGCACAAGATGTCAGACAAGAATACAGGGTGACTCCTAAAGAGGTGTACAAGATGTCAGATAAGAATACAGGGTGCCTCCTAAAGAGGTGCAAAAGATGTCACAAGAATACAGGGTGACTCCTAAAGAAATATACAAGATGCCAGACAAGAATAGAGGGTGACTCCTAAAGAGGTGTACAAGATGTCACAAGGATACAGGGTGACTTCTAAAGAGATATACAAGATGCCAGATAAGAATACAGGGTGACTCCTAAAGAGGTGCACAAGATGCCAGATAAGAATACAGGGTGACTCCTAAAGAGGTGCACAAGATGCCAGATAAGAATACAGGGTGACACCTAAAGAGGTGCACAAGATGTCAGACAAGAATACAGGGTGACCCCTAAAGAGGTGCACAAGATGACAGACAAGAATACAGGGTGACTCCTAAAGAGGTGTACAAGATGTCAGACAAGAATACAGGGTGACTCCTAAAGAGGTGCACAAGATGTCAGACAAGAATACAGGGTGACTCCTAAAGAGGTGCACAAGATGCCAGATAAGAATACAGGGTGACCCCTAAAGAGGTGCACAAGATGCCAGATAAGAATACAGGGTGACTCCTAAAAAGGTGCACAAGATGCCAGATAAGAATACAGGGTGACTCCTAAAGGGGTGCACAAGATGCCAGATAAGAATACAGGGTGACTCCTAAAGAGGTGCACAAGATGTCAGACAAGAATACAGGGTGACCCCTAAAGAGGTGCACAAGATGTCAGACAAGAATACAGGGTGACTCCTAAAGCGGTGTACAAGATGTCAGACAAGAATACAGGGTGACTCCTAAAGAGGTGCACAAGATGTCAGACAAGAATACAGGGTGACTCCTAAAGAGGTGCACAAGATGCCAGATAAGAATACAGGGTGACTCCTAAAGAAGTGCACAAGATGTCAGACAAGAATACAGGGTGACCCCTAAAGAGGTGCACAAGATGTCAGACAAGAATACAGGGTGACTCCTAAAGAGGTGTACAATAAGTCAGACAAGAATACAGGGTGACTCCTAAAGAGGTGTACAAGATGTCAGACAAGAATACAGGGTGACTCCTAAAGAGGTGCACAAGATGTCAGACAAGAATACAGGGTGACTCCTAAAGAGGTGCACAAGATGCCAGATAAGAATACAGGGTGACCCCTAAAGAGGTGCACAAGATGCCAGATAAGAATACAGGGTGACTCCTAAAGAGGTGCACAAGATGCCAGATAAGAATACAGGGTGACCCCTAAAGAGGTGCACAAGATGCCAGATAAGAATACAGGGTGACTCCTAAAGAGGTGCACAAGATGCCAGATAAGAATACAGGGTGACTCCTAAAGAGGTGCACAAGATGTCAGATAAGAATACAGGGTGCCTCCTAATGAGGTGTACAAGATGTCAGACAAGAATACAGGGTGACTCCTAAAGAGGTGCAAAAATGTCAGACAAGAATACAGGGTGACTCCTAAAGAGGTGCACAAGATGCCAGATAACAATACAGGGTGACTCCTAAAGGGGTGCACAAGATGTCCGACAAGAATACAGGGTGACCCCTAAAGAGGTGCACAAGATGTCAGATAAGAATACAGGGTGACCCCTAAAGAGGTGCACAAGATGTCAGACAAGAATACAGGGTGACTCCTAAAGAGGTGTACAAGATGTCAGATTAGAATACAGGGTGCCTCCTAAAGAGGTGTACAAGATGTCAGATAAGAATACAGGGTGCCTCCTAAAGAGGTGCAAAAGATGTCACAAGAATACAGGGTGACTCCTAAAGAAATATACAAGATGCCAGACAAGAATACAGGGTGACTCCTAAAGAGGTGTACAAGATGTCACAAGGATACAGGGTGACTTCTAAAGAGATATACAAGATGCCAGATAAGAATACAGGGTGACTCCTAAAGAGGTGCACAAGATGCCAGATAAGAATACAGGGTGACTCCTAAAGAGGTGCACAAGATGCCAGATAAGAATACAGGGTGACTCCTAAAGAGGTGCACAAGATGTCAGACAAGAGTACAGGGTGACTCCTAAAGAGGTGCACAAGATGTCAGATAAGAATACAGGGTGACCCCTAAAGAGGTGCACAAGATGCCAGACAAGAATACAGGGTGACCCCTAAAGAGGTGCACAAGATGTCAGACAAGAATACAGGGTGACCCCTAAAGTGGTGCACAAGATGCCAGATAAGAATACAGGGTGACTCCTAAAGAGGTGCACAAGATGTCAGACAAGAATACAGGGTGACTCTTAAAGGGGTGCACAAGATGTCAGACAAGAATACAGGGTGACCCCTAAAGAGGTGCACAAGATGCCAGACAAGAATACAGGGTGACTCCTAAAGAGGTGCACAAGATGTCAGACAAGAATACAGGGTGACTCCTAAAGAGGTGTACAAGATGTCAGACAAGAATACAGGGTGACTCCTAAAGAGGTGCACAAGATGTCAGACAAGAATACAGGGTGACTCCTAAAGAGGTGCACAAGATGCCAGATAAGAATACAGGGTGACCCCTAAAGAGGTGCACAAGATGCCAGATAAGAATACAGGGTGACTCCTAAAGAGGTGCACAAGATGCCAGATAAGAATACAGGGTGACCCCTAAAGGGGTGCACAAGATGCCAGATAAGAATACAGGGTGACTCCTAAAGAGGTGCACAAGATGTCAGATAAGAATACAGGGTGCCTCCTAAAGATGTGTACAAGATGTCAGACAAGAATACAGGGTGACTCCTAAAGAGGTGCAAAAGATGTCAGACAAGAATACAGGGTGACTCCTAAAGAGGTGCACAAGATGCCAGATAACAATACAGGGTGACTCCTAAAGAGGTGCACAAGATGTCAGACAAGAATACAGGGTGACTCCTAAAGAGGTGCACAAGATGCCAGATAAGAATACAGGGTGACCCCTAAAGGGGTGCACAAGATGCCAGATAAGAATACAGGGTGACTCCTAAAGAGGTGCACAAGATGTCAGATAAGAATACAGGGTGCCTCCTAAAGATGTGTACAAGATGTCAGACAAGAATACAGGGTGACTCCTAAAGAGGTGCAAAAGATGTCAGACAAGAATACAGGGTGACTCCTAAAGAGGTGCACAAGATGCCAGATAACAATACAGGGTGACTCCTAAAGGGGTGCACAAGATGTCAGACAAGAATACAGGGTGACCCCTAAAGAGGTGCACAAGATGTCAGATAAGAATACAGGGTGACCCCTAAAGAGGTGCACAAGATGTCAGACAAGAATACAGGGTGACTCCTAAAGAGGTGTACAAGATGTCACAAGGATACAGGGTGACTTCTAAAGAGATATACAAGAAGCCAGATAAGAATACAGGGTGACTCCTAAAGGGGTGCACAAGATGCCAGATAAGAAAACAGGGTGACTCCTAAAGAGGTGCACAAGATGCCAGATAAGAACACAGGGTGACTCCTAAAGAGGTGCACAAGATGTCAGACAAGAATACAGGGTGACTCCTACAGAGGTGCACAAGATGTCAGATAAGAATACAGGGTGACCCCTAAAGAGGTGCACAAGATGCCAGAAAGGAATACAGGGTGACCCCTAAAGAGGTGCACAAGATGTCAGATAAGAATACAGGGTGACCCCTAAAGAGGTGCACAAGATGTCAGACAAGAATACAGGGTGACTCCTAAAGAGGTGCAAAAATGTCAGACAAGAATACAGGGTGACCCCTAAAGAGGTGCACAAGATGCCAGATAACAATACAGGGTGACTCCTAAAGGGGTGCACAAGATGTCCGACAAGAATACAGGGTGACCCCTAAAGAGATGCACAAGATGTCAGATAAGAATACAGGGTGACCCCTAAAGAGGTGCACAAGATGTCAGACAAGAATACAGGGTGACTCCTAAAGAGGTGTACAAGATGTCAGATTAGAATACAGGGTGCCTCCTAAAGAGGTGTACAAGATGTCAGATAAGAATACAGGGTGCCTCCTAAAGAGGTGCAAAAGATGTCACAAGAATACAGGGTGACTCCTAAAGAAATATACAAGATGCCAGACAAGAATACAGGGTGACTCCTAAAGAGGTGTACAAGATGTCACAAGGATACAGGGTGACTTCTAAAGAGATATACAAGATGCCAGATAAGAATACAGGGTGACTCCTAAAGAGGTGCACAAGATGCCAGATAAGAATACAGGGTGACTCCTAAAGAGGTGCACAAGATGCCAGATAAGAATACAGGGTGACTCCTAAAGAGGTGCACAAGATGTCAGACAAGAGTACAGGGTGACTCCTAAAGAGGTGCACAAGATGTCAGATAAGAATACAGGGTGACCCCTAAAGAGGTGCACAAGATGCCAGACAAGAATACAGGGTGACCCCTAAAGAGGTGCACAAGATGTCAGACAAGAATACAGGGTGACCCCTAAAGTGGTGCACAAGATGCCAGACAAGAATACAGGGTGACTCCTAAAGAGGTGCACAAGATGTCAGACAAGAATACAGGGTGACTCCTAAAGAGGTGTACAAGATGTCAGACAAGAATACAGGGTGACTCCTAAAGAGGTGCACAAGATGTCAGACAAGAATACAGGGTGACTCCTAAAGAGGTGCACAAGATGCCAGATAAGAATACAGGGTGACCCCTAAAGGGGTGCACAAGATGCCAGATAAGAATACAGGGTGACTCCTAAAGAGGTGCACAAGATGTCAGATAAGAATACAGGGTGCCTCCTAAAGATGTGTACAAGATGTCAGACAAGAATACAGGGTGACTCCTAAAGAGGTGCAAAAGATGTCAGACAAGAATACAGGGTGACTCCTAAAGAGGTGCACAAGATGCCAGATAACAATACAGGGTGACTCCTAAAGGGGTGCACAAGATGTCAGACAAGAATACAGGGTGACCCCTAAAGAGGTGCACAAGATGTCAGATAAGAATACAGGGTGACCCCTAAAGAGGTGCACAAGATGTCAGACAAGAATACAGGGTGACTCCGAAAGAGGTGTACAAGATGTCAGATAAGAATACAGGGTGCCTCCTAAAGAGGTGTACAAGATGTCAGATAAGAATACAGGGTGCCTCCTAAAGAGGTGCAAAAGATGTCACAAGAATACAGGGTGACTCCTAAAGAAATATACAAGATGCCAGACAAGAATACAGGGTGACTCCTAAAGAGGTGTACAAGATGTCACAAGGATACAGGGTGACTTCTAAAGAGATATACAAGAAGCCAGATAAGAATACAGGGTGACTCCTAAAGGGGTGCACAAGATGCCAGATAAGAATACAGGGTGACTCCTAAAGAGGTGCACAAGATGCCAGATAAGAACACAGGGTGACTCCTAAAGAGGTGCACAAGATGTCAGACAAGAATACAGGGTGACTCCTACAGAGGTGCACAAGATGTCAGATAAGAATACAGGGTGACCCCTAAAGAGGTGCACAAGATGCCAGACAAGAATACTGGGTGACCCCTAAAGAGGTGCACAAGATGTCAGATAAGAATACAGGGTGACCCCTAAAGAGGTGCACAAGATGTCAGACAAGAATACAGGGTGACTCCTAAAGAGGTGTACAAGATGTCAGATAAGAATACAGGGTGCCTCCTAAAGAGGTGTACAAGATGTCAGAAAAGAATACAGGGTGCCTCCTAAAGAGGTGCAAAAGATGTCACAAGAATACAGGGTGACTCCTAAAGAAATATACAAGATGCCAGACAAGAATACAGGGTGACTCCTAAAGAGGTGTACAAGATGTCACAAGTATACAGGGTGACTTCTAAAGAGATATACAAGATGCCAGATAAGAATACAGGGTGACTCCTAAAGGGGTGCACAAGATGCCAGATAAGAATACAGGGTGACTCCTAAAGAGGTGCACAAGATGCCAGATAAGAATACAGGGTGACTCCTAAAGAGGTGCACAAGATGTCAGACAAGAATACAGGGTGACTCCTACAGAGGTGCACAAGATGTCAGATAAGAATACAGGGTGACCCCTAAAGAGGTGCACAAGATGCCAGACAAGAATACAGGGTGACCCCTAAAGAGGTGCACAAGAAGTCAGACAAGAATACAGGGTGACTCCTAAAGAGAGATGTCAGACAAGAATACAGCGTGACTCCTAATGAGGTGCACAAGATGCCAGATAAGAATACAGGGTGACTCCTAAAGGGGTGCACAAGATGTCAGACAAGAATACAGGGTGACCCCTAAAGAGTTGCACAAGATGTCAGGCAAGAATACAGGGTGACTAGAAAAGAGGTGTACAAGATGTCAGACAAGAATACAGGGTGACTCCTAAAGAGGTGTACAAGATGTCAGACAAGAATACAGGGTGACTCCTAAAGAGGTGCACAAGATGTCAGACAAGAATACAGGGTGACGCCTAAAGAGGTGCACAAGATGCCAGATAAGAATACAGGGTGACCCCTAAAGAGGTGCACAAGATGCCAGATAAGAATACAGGGTGACTCCTAAAGAGGTGCACAAGATGCCAGATAAGAATACAGGGTGACCCCTAAAGGGGTGCACAAGATGCCAGATAAGAATACAGGGTGACTCCTAAAGAGGTGCACAAGATGCCAGATAAGAATACAGGGTGACTCCTAAAGAGGTGCACAAGATGTCAGATAAGAATTCAGGGTGCCTCCTAAAGAGGTGTACAAGATGTCAGACAAGAATACAGGGTGACTCCTAAAGAGGTGCAAAAGATGTCAGACAAGAATACAGGGTGACTCCTAAAGAGGTGCACAAGATGCCAGATAACAATACAGGGTGACTCCTAAAGGGGTGCACAAGATGTCAGACAAGAATACAGGGTGACCCCTAAAGAGGTGCACAAGATGTCAGATAAGAATACAGGGTGACCCCTAAAGAGGTGCACAAGATGTCAGACAAGAATACAGGGTGACTCCTAAAGAGGTGTACAAGATGTCAGATAAGAATACAGGGTGCCTCCTAAAGAGGTGTACAAGATGTCAGATAAGAATACAGGGTGCCTCCTAAAGAGGTGCAAAAGATGTCACAAGAATACAGGGTGACTTCTAAAGAAATATACAAGATGTCAGACAAGAATACAGGGTGACTCCTAAAGAGGTGTACAAGATGTCAGACAAGAATACAGGGTGACCCCTAAAGAGGTGCACAAGATGTCAGATAAGAATACAGGGTGCCTCCTAAAGAGGTGCACAAGATGTCAGACAAGAATACAGGGTGACTCCTAAAGAGGTGCACAAGATGTCAGATAAGAATACAGGGTGACTCCTAAAGGGGTGTACAAGAAGTCAGACAAGAATACAGGGTGACTCCTAAAGAGGTGCACAAGATGTCAGACAAGAATACAGGGTGACTCCTAAAGAGGTGTACAAGATGTCAGACAAGAATACAGGGTGTCTCCTAAAGAGGTGTACAAGATGTCAGACAAGAATACAGGGTGATCCCTAAAGAGGTGCACAAGATGTCAGATAAGAATACAGGGTGACCCCTAACGAGGTGCACAAGATGTCAGACAAAAATACAGGGTGACCCCTAAAGAGGTGCACAAGATGTCAGACAAGAATACAGGGTGACCCCTAAAGAGGTGCACAAGATGCCAGATAACAATACAGGGTGACTCCTAAAGAGGTGCACAAGATGTCAGACAAGAATACAGGGTGACCCCTAAAGAGGTGCACAAGATGTCAGACAAGAATACAGGGTGACTCATAAAGAGGTGTACAAGATGTCAGACAAGAATACAGGGTGACCCCTAAAGAGGTGCACAAGATGTCAGATAAGAATACAGGGTGACCCCTAAAGAGGTGCACAAGATGTCAGACAAGAATACAGGGTGACTCCTAAAGAGGTGCACAAGATGTCAGATAAGAATACAGGGTGACTCCTAAAGAGGTGCAAAAGATGTCAGACAAGAATACAGGGTGATCCCTAAAGAGGTGCACAAGATGCCAGATAAGAATACAGGGTGACTCCTAAAGAGGTGCACAAGATGTCAGACAAGAATACAGGGTGACCCCTAAAGAGGTGCACAAGATGTCAGACAAGAATACAGGGTGACTCCTAAAGAGGTGCACAAGATGTCAGATAAGAATACAGGGTGACTCCTAAAGAGGTGTACAAGATGTCAGACAGGAATACAGGGTGACTCCTAAGGAGGTGCACAAGATGTCAGACAAGAATACAGGGTGACTCCTAAAGTGGTGAGCAAGATGTCAGATAAGAATACAGGGTGACCCCTAAAGAGGTGCACAAGATGTCAGACAAGAATAGAGGGTGACCCCTAAAGAGGTGCACAAGATGTCAGATAAGAATACAGGGTGACCCCTAAAGAGGTGCACAAGATGTCAGACAAGAATACAGGGTGACCCCTAAAGAGGTGCACAAGATGCCAGATAAGAATACAGGGTGACCCCTAAAGGGGTGCACAAGATGTCAGACAAGAATACAGGGTGACTCCTAAAGAGGTGTACAAGATGTCAGATAAGAATACAGGGTGCCTCCTAAAGAGGTGTACAAGATGTCAGATAAGAATACAGGGTGCCTCCTAAAGAGGTGCAAAAGATGTCACAAGAATACAGGGTGACTCCTAAAGAAATATACAAGATGCCAGACAAGAATAGAGGGTGACTCCTAAAGAGGTGTACAAGATGTCACAAGGATACAGGGTGACTTCTAAAGAGATATACAAGATGCCAGATAAGAATACAGGGTGACTCCTAAAGAGGTGCACAAGATGCCAGATAAGAATACAGGGTGACTCCTAAAGAGGTGCACAAGATGCCAGATAAGAATACAGGGTGACACCTAAAGAGGTGCACAAGATGTCAGACAAGAATACAGGGTGACCCCTAAAGAGGTGCACAAGATGACAGACAAGAATACAGGGTGACTCCTAAAGAGGTGAACAAGATGTCAGACAAGAATACAGGGTGACTCCTAAAGAGGTGCACAAGATGTCAGACAAGAATACAGGGTGACTCCTAAAGAGGTGCACAAGATGCCAGATAAGAATACAGGGTGACCCCTAAAGAGGTGCACAAGATGCCAGATAAGAATACAGGGTGACTCCTAAAAAGGTGCACAAGATGCCAGATAAGAATACAGGGTTACTCCTAAAGGGGTGCACAAGATGCCAGATAAGAATACAGGGTGACTCCTAAAGAGGTGCACAAGATGTCAGACAAGAATACAGGGTGACCCCTAAAGAGGTGCACAAGATGTCAGACAAGAATACAGGGTGACTCCTAAAGCGGTGTACAAGATGTCAGACAAGAATACAGGGTGACTCCTAAAGAGGTGCACAAGATGTCAGACAAGAATACAGGGTGACTCCTAAAGAGGTGCACAAGATGCCAGATAAGAATACAGGGTGACTCCTAAAGAAGTGCACAAGATGTCAGACAAGAATACAGATTGACCCCTAAAGAGGTGCACAAGATGTCAGACAAGAATACAGGGTGACTCCTAAAGAGGTGTACAAGATGTCAGACAAGAATACAGGGTGACTCCTAAAGAGGTGTACAAGATGTCAGACAAGAATACAGGGTGACTCCTAAAGAGGTGCACAAGATTTCAGACAAGAATACAGGGTGACTCCTAAAGAGGTGCACAAGATGCCAGATAAGAATACAGGGTGACCCCTAAAGAGGTGCACAAGATGCCAGATAAGAATACAGGGTGACTCCTAAAGAGGTGCACAAGATGCCAGATAAGAATACAGGGTGACCCCTAAAGAGGTGCACAAGATGCCAGATAAGAATACAGGGTGACTCCTAAAGAGGTGCACAAGATGCCAGATAAGAATACAGGGTGACTCCTAAAGAGGTGCACAAGATGTCAGATAAGAATACAGGGTGCCTCCTAATGAGGTGTACAAGATGTCAGACAAGAATACAGGGTGACTCCTAAAGAGGTGCAAAAATGTCAGACAAGAATACAGGGTGACTCCTAGAGAGGTGCACAAGATGCCAGATAACAATACAGGGTGACTCCTAAAGGGGTGCACAAGATGTCCGACAAGAATACAGGGTGACCCCTAAAGAGGTGCACAAGATGTCAGATAAGAATACAGGGTGACCCCTAAAGAGGTGCACAAGATGTCAGACAAGAATACAGGGTGACTCCTAAAGAGGTGTACAAGATGTCAGATTAGAATACAGGGTGCCTCCTAAAGAGGTGTACAAGATGTCAGATAAGAATACAGGGTGCCTCCTAAAGAGGTGCAAAAGATGTCACAAGAATACAGGGTGACTCCTAAAGAAATATACAAGATGCCAGACAAGAATACAGGGAGACTCCTAAAGAGGTGTACAAGATGTCACAAGGATACAGGGTGACTTCTAAAGAGATATACAAGATGCCAGATAAGAATACAGGGTGACTCCTAAAGAGGTGCACAAGATGCCAGATAAGAATACAGGGTGACTCCTAAAGAGGTGCACAAGATGCCAGATAAGAATACAGGGTGACTCCTAAAGAGGTGCACAAGATGTCAGACAAGAGTTCAGGGTGACTCCTAAAGAGGTGCACAAGATGTCAGATAAGAATACAGGGTGACCCCTAAAGAGGTGCACAAGATGCCAGATAAGAATACAGTGTGACTCCTAAAGAGGTGCACAAGATGCCAGATAAGAATACAGGGTGACTTTTAAAGAGGTGCACAAGATGCCAGATAAGAATACAGGGTGACTCCTAAAGAGGTGCACAAGATGTCAGACAAGAATACAGGGTGACCCCTAAAGAGGTGCACAAGATGTCAGACAAGAATACAGGGTGACTCCTAAAGCGGTGTACAAGATGTCAGACAAGAATACAGGGTGACTCCTAAAGAGAGATGTCAGACAAGAATACAGGGTGACTCCTAAAGAGGTGCACAAGATGCCAGATAAGAATACAGGGTGACTCCTAAAGAGGTGCACAAGATGTCAGACAAGAATACAGGGTGACCCCTAAAGAGTTGCACAAGATGTCAGGCAAGAATACAGGGTGACTAGTAAAGTGGTGTACAAGATGTCAGACAAGAATACAGGGTGACTCCTAAAGAGGTGTACAAGATGTCAGACAAGAATACAGGGTGACTCCTAAAGAGGTGCACAAGATGTCAGACAAGAATACAGGGTGACTCCTAAAGAGGTGCACAAGATGCCAGATAAGAATACAGGGTGACCCCTAAAGAGGTGCACAAGATGCCAGATAAGAATACAGGGTGACTCCTAAAGAGGTGCACAAGATGCCAGATAAGAATACAGGGTGACTCCTAAAGAGGTGCACAAGATGTCAGATAAGAATACAGGGTGCCTCCTAAAGAGGTGTACAAGATGTCAGACAAGAATACAGGGTGACTCCTAAAGAGGTGCAAAAGATGTCAGACAAGAATACAGGGTGACTCCTAAAGAGGTGCACAAGATGCCAGATAACAATACAGGGTGACTCCTAAAGGGGTGCACAAGATGTCAGACAAGAATACAGGGTGACCCCTAAAGAGGTGCACAAGATGTCAGATAAGAATACAGGGTGACCCCTAAAGAGGTGCACAAGATGTCAGACAAGAATACAGGGTGACTCCTAAAGAGGTGTACAAGATGTCAGATAAGAATACAGGGTGCCTCCTAAAGAGGTGTACAAGATGTCAGATAAGAATACAGGGTGCCTCCTAAAGAGGTGCAAAAGATGTCACAAGAATACAGGGTGACTCCTAAAGAAATATACAAGATGCCAGACAAGAATACAGGGTGACTCCTAAAGAGGTGTACAAGATGTCACAAGGATACAGGGTGACTTCTAAAGAGATATACAAGATGCCAGATAAGAATACAGGGTGACTCCTAAAGGGGTGCACAAGATGCCAGATAAGAATACAGGGTGACTCCTAAAGAGGTGCACAAGATGCCAGATAAGAATACAGGGTGACTCCTAAAGGGGTGCACAAGATGTCAGACAAGAATACAGGGTGACTCCTACAGAGGTGCACAAGATGTCAGATAAGAATACAGGGTGACCCCTAAAGAGGTGCACAAGATGCCAGACAAGAATACAAGGTGACCCCTAAAGAGGTGCACAAGATGTCAGACAAAAATACAGGGTGACCCCTAAAGTGGTGCACAAGATGCCAGATAAGAATACAGGGTGACTCCTAAAGAGGTGCACAAGATGTCAGACTAGAATACAGGGTGACTCTTAAAGGGGTGCACAAGATGTCAGACAAGAATACAGGGTGACCCCTAAAGAGGTGCACAAGATGTCAGACAAGAATACAGTGTGACTCCTAAAGGGGTGTACAAGATGTCAGACAAGAATACAGGGTGACCCCTAAAGAGGTGCACAAGATTTTAGACAAGAATACAGGGTGACTCCTAAAGGGGTGTACACGATGTCAGATAAGAATACAGGGTGACTCCTAAAGGGGTGCACAAGATGCCAGACAAGAATACAGGGTGACTCCTAAAGAGGTGCACAAGATGCCAGATAAGAATACATGGTGACTCCTAAAGAGGTGCACAAGATGTCAGACAAGAATACAGGGTGACTCCTACAGAGGTGCACAAGATGTCAGATAAGAATACAGGGTGACCCCTAAAGAGGTGCACAAGATGCCAGACAAGAATACAGGGTGACCCCTAAAGAGGTGCACAAGATGTCAGACAAGAATACAGGGTGACCCCTAAAGTGGTGCACAAGATGCCAGGTAAGAATACAGGGTGACTCCTAAAGAGGTGCACAAGATGTCAGACAAGAATACAGGGTGACTCTTAAAGGGGTGCACAAGATGTCAGACAAGAATACAGGGTGACCCCTAAAGAGGTGCACAAGATGCCAGACAAGAATACAGGGTGACTCCTAAAGAGGTGCACAAGATGTCAGACAAGAATACAGGGCGATCCCTAAAGAGGTGCACAAGATGCCAGACAAGAATACAGGGTGACTCCTAAAGAGGTGCACAAGATGTCAGACAAGAATACAGGGTGACCCCTAAAGAGGTGCACAAGATGCCAGACAAGAATACAGGGTGACCCCTAAAGAGGTGCACAAGATGTTAGACAAGAATACATGGTGACTCCTAAAGAGGTGTACAAGATGTCAGACAAGAATACAGGTGACCCCTAAAGAGGTGCACAAGATTTTAGACAAGAATACAGGGTGACTCCTAAAGGGGTGTACACGATGTCAGATAAGAATACAGGGTGACTCCTAAAGAAGTGCACAAGAAGCCAGACAAGAATACAGGGTGACCCCTAAAGAGGTGCACAAGATGTCAGACAAGAATACAGGGTGACTCCTAAAGAGGTGCACAAGATGTCAGATAAGAATACAGGGTGACTCCTAAAGAGGTGTACAAGATGTCAGACAAGAATACAGGGTGACCCCTAAAGAGGTGCACAAGATGCCAGATAACAATACATGGTGACTCCTAAAGAGGTGCACAAGATGCCAGATAACAATACAGGGTGACTCCTAAAGAGGTGCACAAGATGTCAGATAAGAATACAGGGTGACCCCTGAAGAGGTGCACAAGATGCCAGATAACAATACAGGGTGACTCCTAAAGAGGTGCACAAGATGTCCGACAAGAATACAGGGTGATCCCTAAAGAGGTGCACAAGATGCCAGACAAGAATACAGGGTGACTCCTAAAGAGGAGCACAAGATGCCAGACAAGAATACAGGGTGACTCCTAAAGAGGTGCACAAGATGCCAGACAAGAATACAGGGTGACCCCTAAAGAGGTGCACAAGATGCCAGACAAGAATACAGGGTGACCCCTAAAGAGGTGCACAAGATGCCAGACAAGAATAAAGGGTGACTCCTAAAGGGGTGCACAAGATGTCAGACAAGAATACAGGGTGACCCCTAAAGAGGTGCACAAGATGTCAGACAAGAATACAGGGTGACCCCTAAAGAGGTGCACAAGATGCCAGACAAGAATACAGGGTGACCCCTAAAGAGGTGCATAAGCTGTCAGACAAGAATACAGGGTGACCCCTAAAGAGGTGCATAAGATGTCAGACAAGAATACAGGGTGACTCCTAAAGAGGTGCATAAGATGTCAGACAAGAATACAGGGTGACCCCTAAAGAGGTGCATAAGATGTCAGACAAGAATTCAGGGTGACTCCTAAAGAGGTGCACAAGATGTCAGATAAGAATACAGGGTGACCCCTAAAGTGGTGCACATGATGTCAGACAAGAATACTGGGTGACCCCTAAGGAGGTGCACAAGATGCCAGATAACAATACAGGGTGACTCCTAAAGGGGTGCACAAGATGTCAGACAAGAATACAGGGTGACCCCTAAAGAGGTGCATAAGATGTCAGACAAGAATACAGGGTGACTCCTAAAGAGGTGTACAAGATGCCAGACAAGAATACAGGGTGACTCCTAAAGAGGTGTACAAGATGTCAGATAAGAATACAGGTGACCCCTAAAGAGGTGCACAAGATGTCAGATAAGAATACAGGGTGACTCCTAAAGAGGTGCACAAGATGTCAGATAAGAATACAGGGTGATCCCTAAAGGGGTGCACAAGATGTCAGACAAGAATACTGGGTGACTCCTAAAGAGGTGTACAAGATGTCAGACAAGAATACAGGGTAACTCCTAAAGGGGTGTACACGATGTCAGATAAGAATACAGGGTGACTCCTAAAGAGGTGCACAAGATGCCAGATAACAATACAGGGTGACTCCTAAAGAGGTGCACAAGATGTCAGACAAGAATACAGGGTGACTCCTAAAGAGGTGCAAAAGATGTCAGATAAAAATACAGGGTGACTCCTAATGAGGTGCACAATATGTCAGACAAGAATACAGGGTGACTCCTAAAGAGGTGCCCAAGATGTCAGATAAGAATACAGGGTGACTCCTAAAGAGGTGTACAAGATGTCAGACAAGAATACAGGGTGACTCCTAAAGAGGTGCACAAGATGTCAGACAAGAATACAGGGTGACTCCTAAAGAGGTGCACAAGATGTCAGATAAGAATACAGGGTGACCCCTAAAGAGGTGCACAAGATGTCAGACAAGAATACAGGGTGACTCCTAAAGAGGTGCACAAGATGTCAGACAAGAATACAGGGTGATCCCTAAAGCGGTGCACAAGATGTCAGATAAGAATACAGGGTGACTCCTAAAGAGGTGCACAAGATGTCAGACAAGAATACAGGGTGATCCCTAAAGAGGTGCACAAGATGTCAGACAAGAATACAGGGTGACTACTAAAGAGGTGCACAAGATGTCAGATAAGAATACAGGGTGACTCCTAAAGAGGTGCACAAGATGTCAGATAAGAATACAGGGTGACTCCTAAAGAGGTGCACAAGATGTCAGACAAGAATACAGGGTGTCTCCTAAGGAGGTGCACAAGATGTCAGATAAGAATACAGGGTGATCCCTAAAGAGGTGCACAAGATGTCAGACAAGAATACAGGGTGACTCCTAAAGAGGTATACAAGATGCCAGATAAGAATACAGGGTGACTCCTAAAGAGGTGCACAAGATGTCAGACAAGAATACAGGGTGACTCCTAAAGTGGTGCACAAGATGTCATACAAGAATACAGGGTGACTCCTAAAGAGGTGTACAAGATGTCAGACAAGAATACAGGGTGACTCCTAAAGAGGTGTACAAGATGTCAGACAAGAATACAGGGTGACCCCTAAAGAGGTGCACAAGATGTCAGATAAGAATACAGGGTGCCTCCTAGAGAGGTGCACAAGATGTCAGACAAGAATACAGGGTGACTCCTAAAGAGGTGCACAAGATGTCAGATAAGAATACAGGGTGACTCCTAAAGAGGTGTACAAGAAGTCAGACAAGAATACAGGGTGACTCCTAAAGAGGTGCACAAGATGTCAGACAAGAATACAGGGTGACTCCTAAAGAGGTGCAGAAGATGTCAGACAAGAATACAGGGTGACTCCGAAAGAGGTGTACAAGATGTCAGACAAGAATACAGGGTGACCCCTAAAGAGGTGCACAGATTGTCAGATAAGAATACAGGGTGACCCCTAAAGAGGTGCACAAGATGTCAGACAAGAATACAGGGTGACCCCTAAAGAGGTGCACAAGATGTCAGACAAGAATACAGGGTGACCCCTAAAGAGGTGCACAAGATGTCAGACAAGAATACAGGGTGACCCCTAAAGTGGTGCACAAGATGCCAGATAACAATACAGGGTGACTCCTAAAGAGGTGCACAAGATGTCAGACAAGAATACAGGGTGACCCCTAAAGAGGTGCACAAGATGCCAGATAAGAATACAGGGTGACCACTAAAGGGGTGCACAAGATGTCAGACAAGAATACAGGGTGACTCCTAAAGAGGTGTACAAGATGTCAGATAAGAATACAGGGTGCCTCCTAAAGAGGTGTACAAGATGTCAGATAAGAATACAGGGTGCCTCCTAAAGAGGTGCAAAAGATGTCACAAGAATACAGGGTGACTCCTAAAGAAATATACAAGATGCCAGACAAGAATAGAGGGTGACTCCTAAAGAGGTGTACAAGATGTCACAAGGATACAGGGTGACTTCTAAAGAGATATACAAGATGCCAGATAAGAATACAGGGTGACTCCTAAAGAGGTGCACAAGATGCCAGATATGAATACAGGGTGTCTCCTAAAGAGGTGCACAAGATGCCAGATAAGAATACAGGGTGACACCTAAAGAGGTGCACAAGATGTCAGACAAGAATACAGGGTGACCCCTAAAGAGGTGCACAAGATGACAGACAAGAATACAGGGTGACTCCTAAAGAGGTGTACAAGATGTCAGACAAGAATACAGGGTGACTCCTAAAGAGGTGCACAAGATGTCAGACAAGAATACAGGGTGACTCCTAAAGAGGTGCACAAGATGCCAGATAAGAATACAGGGTGACCCCTAAAGAGGTGCACAAGATGCCAGATAAGAATACAGGGTGACTCCTAAAAAGGTGCACAAGATGCCAGATAAGAATACAGGGTGACTCCTAAAGGGGTGCACAAGATGCCAGATAAGAATACAGGGTGACTCCTAAAGAGGTGCACAAGATGTCAGACAAGAATACAGGGTGACCCCTAAAGAGGTGCACAAGATGTCAGACAAGAATACAGGGTGACTCCTAAAGCGGTGTACAAGATGTCAGACAAGAATAAGGGGTGACTCCTAAAGAGGTGCACAAGATGTCAGACAAGAATATAGGGTGACTCCTAAAGAGGTGCACAAGATGCCAGATAAGAATACAGGGTGACTCCTAAAGAAGTGCACAAGATGTCAGACAAGAATACAGGGTGACCCCTAAAGAGGTGCACAAGATGTCAGACAAGAATACAGGGTGACTCCTAAAGAGGTGTACAAGATGTCAGACAAGAATACAGGGTGACTCCTAAAGAGGTGTACAAGATGTCAGACAAGAATACAGGGTGACTCCTAAAGAGGTGCACAAGATGTCAGACAAGAATACAGGGTGACTCCTAAAGAGGTGCACAAGATGCCAGATAAGAATACAGGGTGACCCCTAAAGCGGTGCACAAGATGCCAGATAAGAATACAGGGTGACTCCTAAAGAGGTGCACAAGATGCCAGATAAGAATACAGGGTGACCCCTAAAGAGGTGCACAAGATGCCAGATAAGAATACAGGGTGACTCCTAAAGAGGTGCACAAGATGCCAGATAAGAATACAGGGTGACTCCTAAAGAAGTGCACAAGATGTCAGATAAGAATACAGGGTGCCTCCTAATGAGGTGTACAAGATGTCAGACAAGAATACAGGGTGACTCCTAAAGAGGTGCAAAAATGTCAGACAAGAATACAGGGTGACTCCTAAAGAGGTGCACAAGATGCCAGATAACAATACAGGGTGACTCCTAAAGGGGTGCACAAGATGTCCGACAAGAATACAGGGTGACCCCTAAAGAGGTGCACAAGATGTCAGATAAGAATACAGGGTGACCCCTAAAGAGGTGCACAAGATGTCAGACAAGAATACAGGGTGACTCCTAAAGAGGTGTACAAGATGTCAGATTAGAATACAGGGTGCCTCCTAAAGAGGTGTACAAGATGTCAGATAAGAATACAGGGTGCCTCCTAAAGAGGTGCAAAAGATGTCACAAGAATACAGGGTGACTCCTAAAGAAATATACAAGATGCCAGACAAGAATACAGGGTGACTCCTAAAGAGGTGTACAAGATGTCACAAGGATACAGGGTGACTTCTAAAGAGATATACAAGATGCCAGATAAGAATACAGGGTGACTCCTAAAGAGGTGCACAAGATGCCAGATAAGAATACAGGGTGACTCCTAAAGAGGTGCACAAGATGCCAGATAAGAATACAGGGTGACTCCTAAAGAGGTGCACAAGATGTCAGACAAGAGTACAGGGTGACTCCTAAAGAGGTGCACAAGATGTCAGATAAGAATACAGGGTGACCCCTAAAGAGGTGCACAAGATGCCAGATTAGAATACAGGGTGACTCCTAAAGAGGTGCACAAGATGCCAGATAAGAATACAGGGTGACTCCTAAAGAGGTGCACAAGATGCCAGATAAGAATACAGGGTGACTCCTAAAGAGGTGCACAAGATGTCAGACAAGAATACAGGGTGACCCCTAAAGAGGTGCTCAAGATGTCAGACAAGAATACAGGGTGACTCCTAAAGCGGTGTACAAGATGTCAGACAAGAATACAGGGTGACTCCTAAAGAGAGATGTCAGACAAGAATACAGGGTGACTCCTAAAGAGGTGCACAAGATGCCAGATAAGAATACAGGGTGACTCCTAAAGAGGTGCACAAGATGTCAGACAAGAATACAGGGTGACCCCTAAAGAATTGCACAAGATGTCAGGCAAGAATACAGGGTGACTAGTAAAGAGGTGTACAAGATGTCAGACAAGAATACAGGGTGACTCCTAAAGAGGTGTACAAGATGTCAGATAAGAATACAGGGTGACTCCTAAAGAGGTGCACAAGATGCCAGATAAGAATACAGGGTGACTCCTAAAGAGGTGCACAAGATGTCAGATAAGAATACAGGGTGCCTCCTAAAGAGATGTACAAGATGTCAGACAAGAATACAGGGTGACTCCTAAAGAGGTGCAAAAGATGTCAGACAAGAATACAGGGTGACTCCTAAAGAGGTGCACAAGATGCCAGATAACAATACAGGGTGACTCCTAAAGGGGTGCACAAGATGTCAGACAAGAATACAGGGTGACCCCTAAAGAGGTGCACAAGATGTCAGATAAGAATACAGGGTGACCCCTAAAGAGGTGCACAAGATGTCAGACAAGAATACAGGGTGACTCCTAAAGAGGTGTACAAGATGTCAGATAAGAATACAGGGTGCCTCCTAAAGAGGTGTACAAGATGTCAGATAAGAATACAGGGTGCTTCCTAAAGAGGTGCAAAAGATGTCACAAGAATACAGGGTGACTCCTAAAGAAATATACAAGATGCCAGACAAGAATACAGGGTGACTCTTAAAGAGGTGTACAAGATGTCACAAGGATACAGGGTGACTTCTAAAGAGATATACAAGATGCCAGATAAGAATACAGGGTGACTCCTAAAGGGGTGCACAAGATGCCAGATAAGATTACAGGGTGACTCCTAAAGGGGTGCACAAGATGCCAGATAAGAATACAGGGTGACTCCTAAAGAGGTGCACAAGATGTCAGACAAGAATACAGGGTGACTCCTACAGAGGTGCACAAGATGTCAGATAAGAATACAGGGTGACCCCTAAAGAGGTGCACAAGATGCCAGACAAGAATACAGGGTGACCCCTAAAGAGGTGCACAAGATGTCAGACAAGAATACAGGGTGACCCCTAAAGTGGTGCACAAGATGCCAGATAAGAATACAGGGTGACTCCTAAAGGGGTGCACAAGATGTCAGACAAGAATACAGGGTGACTCTTAAAGGGGTGCACAAGATGTCAGACAAGAATACAGGGTGACCCCTAAAGAGGTGCACAAGATGCCAGACAAGAATACAGGGTGACTCCTAAAGAGGTGCACAAGATGTCAGACAAGAATACAGGGTGACTCCTAAAGAGGTTTACAAGATGTCAGACAAGAATACAGGGTGACTCCTAAAGAGGTGCACAAGATGTCAGACAAGAATACAGGGTGACTCCTAAAGAGGTGCACAAGATGCCAGATAAGAATACAGGGTGACCCCTAAAGAGGTGCACAAGATGCCAGATAAGAATACAGGGTGACTCCTAAAGAGGTGCACAAGATGCCAGATAAGAATACAGGGTGACCCCTAAAGGGGTGCACAAGATGCCAGATAAGAATACAGGGTGACTCCTAAAGAGGTGCACAAGATGCCAGATAAGAATACAGGGTGACTCCTAAAGAGGTGCACAAGATGTCAGATAAGAATACAGGGTGCCTCCTAAAGATGTGTACAAGATGTCAGACAAGAATACAGGGTGACTCCTAAAGTGGTGCAAAATATGTCAGACAAGAATACAGGGTGACTCCTAAAGGGGTGCACAAGATGCCAGATAACAATACAGGGTGACTCCTAAAGGGGTGCACAAGATGTCAGACAAGAATACAGGGTGACCCCTAAAGAGGTGCACAAGATGTCAGATAAGAATACAGGGTGACCCCTAAAGAGGTGCACAAGATGTCAGACAAGAATACAGGGTGACTCCTAAAGAGGTGTACAAGATGTCAGATAAGAATACAGGGTGCCTCCTAAAGAGGTGTACAAGATGTCAGATAAGAATACAGGGTGCCTCCTAAAGAGGTGCAAAAGATGTCACAAGAATACAGGGTGACTCCTAAAGAAATATACAAGATGCCAGAAAAGAATACAGGGTGACTCCTAAAGAGGTGTACAAGATGTCACAAGGATACAGGGTGACTTCTAAAGAGATATACAAGAAGCCAGATAAGAATACAGGGTGACTCCTAAAGGGGTGCACAAGATGCCAGATAAGAATACAGGGTGACTCCTAAAGAGGTGCACAAGATGCCAGATAAGAATACAGGGTGACTCCTAAAGAGGTGCACAAGATGTCAGACAAGAATACAGGGTGACTCCTACAGAGGTGCACAAGATGTCAGATAAGAATACAGGGTGACCCCTAAAGAGGTGCACAAGATGCCAGACAAGAATACAGGGTGACCCCTAAAGAGGTGCACAAGATGTCAGACAAGAATACAGGGTGACCCCTAAAGAGGTGCACAAGATGCCAGATAAGAATACAGGGTGACTCCTAAAGAGGTGCACAAGATGTCAGACAAGAATACAGGGTGACTCTTAAAGGGGTGCACAAGATGTCAGACAAGAATACAGGGTGACCCCTAAAGAGGTGCACAAGATGCCAGACAAGAATACAGGGTGACTCCTAAAGAGGTGCACAAGATGTCAGACAAGAATACAGGGCGATCCCTAAAGAGGTGCACAAGATGCCAGACAAGAATACAGGGTGACTCCTAAAAAGGTGCACAAGATGTCAGACAAGAATACAGGGTGACCCCTAAAGAGGTGCACAAGATGCCAGACAAGAATACAGGGTGACCCCTAAAGAGGTGCACAAGATGTTAGACAAGAATACATGGTGACTCCTAAAGAGGTTTACAAGATGTCAGACAAGAATACAGGGGGACCCCTAAAGAGGTGCACAAGATTTTAGACAAGAATACAGGGTGACTCCTAAAGGGGTGTACACGATGTCAGATAAGAATACAGGGTGACTCCTAAAGAGGTGCACAAGATGCAGAGACAAGAATACAGGGTGACCCCTAAAGAGGTGCACAAGATGTCAGACAAGAATACAGGGTGACTCCTAAAGAGGTGCACAAGATGTCAGATAAGAATACAGGGTGACTCCTAAAGAGGTGTACAAGATGTCAGACAAGAATACAGGGTGACCCCTAAAGAGGTGCACAAGATGCCAGATAACAATACATGGTGACTCCTAAAGAGGTGCACAAGATGCCAGATAACAATACAGGGTGACTCCTAAAGAGGTGCACAAGATGTCAGATAAGAATACAGGGTGACCCCTGAAGAGGTGCACAAGATGCCAGATAACAATACAGGGTGACTCCTAAAGAGGTGCACAAGATGTCCGACAAGAATACAGGGTGATCCCTAAAGAGGTGCACAAGATGCCAGACAAGAATACAGGGTGACTCCTAAAGAGGTGCACAAGATGCCAGACAAGAATACAGGGTGACTCCTAAAGAGGTGCACAAGATGCCAGACAAGAATACAGGGTGACCCCTAAAGAGGTGCACAAGATGCCAGAGAAGAATACAGGGTGACCCCTAAAGAGGTGCACAAGATGCCAGACAAGAATAAAGGGTGACTCCTAAAGGGGTGCACAAGATGTCAGACAAGAATACAGGGTGACCCCTAAAAAGGTGCACAAGATGTCAGACAAGAATACAGGGTGACCCCTAAAGAGGTGCACAAGATGCCAGACAAGAATACAGGGTGACCCCTAAAGAGGTGCATAAGCTGTCAGACAAGAATACAGGGTGACCCCTAAAGAGGTGCATAAGATGTCAGACAAGAATACAGGGTGACTCCTAAAGAGGTGCATCAGATGTCAGACAAGAATACAGGGTGACCCCTAAAGAGGTGCATAAGATGTCAGACAAGAATTCAGGGTGACTCCTAAAGAGGTGCACAGGATGTCAGATAAGAATACAGGGTGACCCCTAAAGTGGTGCACATGATGTCAGACAAGAATACTGGGTGACCCCTAAAGAGGTGCACAAGATGCCAGATAACAATACAGGGTGACTCCTAAAGGGGTGCACAAGATGTCAGACAAGAATACAGGGTGACCCCTAAAGAGGTGCATAAGATGTCAGACAAGAATACAGGGTGACTCCTAAAGAGGTGTACAAGATGCCAGACAAGAATACAGGGTGACTCCTAAAGAGGTGTACAAGATGTCAGATAAGAATACAGGTGACCCCTAAAGAGGTGCACAAGATGTCAGATAAGAATACAGGGTGACTCCTAAAGAGGTGCACAAGATGTCAGATAAGAATACAGGGTGATCCCTAAAGGGGTGCACAAGATGTCAGACAAGAATACTGGGTGACTCCTAAAGAGGTGTACAAGATGTCAGACAAGAATACAGGGTAACTCCTAAAGGGGTGTACACGATGTCAGATAAGAATACAGGGTGACTCCTAAAGAGGTGCACAAGATGCCAGATAACAATACAGGGTGACTCCTAAAGAGGTGCACAAGATGTCAGACAAGAATACAGGGTGACTCCTAAAGTGGTGCAAAAGATGTCAGATAAGAATACAGGGTGACTCCTAATGAGGTGCACAAGATGTCAGACAAGAATACAGGGTGACTCCTAAAGAGGTGCACAAGATGTCAGATAAGAATACAGGGTGACTCCTAAAGAGGTGTACAAGATGTCAGACAAGAATACAGGGTGACTCCTAAAGGGGTGCACAAGATGTCAGACAAGAATACAGGGTGACTCCTAAAGGGGTGCACAAGATGTCAGATAAGAATACAGGGTGACCCCTAAAGAGGTGCACAAGATGTCAGACAAGAATACAGGGTGACTCCTAAAGAGGTGCACAAGATGTCAGACAAGAATACAGGGTGATCCCTAAAGAGGTGCACAAGATGTCAGATAAGAATACAGGGTGACTCCTAAAGAGGTGCACAAGATGTCAGACAAGAATACACGGTGATCCCTAAAGAGGTGCACAAGATGTCAGACAAGAATACAGGGTGACTCCTAAAGAGGTGCACAAGATGTCAGATAAGAATACAGGGTGACTCCTAAAGAGGTGCACAAGATGTCAGATAAGAATACAGGGTGACTCCTAAAGAGGTGCACAAGATGTCAGACAAGAATACAGGGTGTCTCCTAAGGAGGTGCACAAGATGTCAGATAAGAATACAGGGTGATCCCTAAAGAGGTGCACAAGATGTCAGACAAGAATACAGGGTGACTCCTAAAGATGTATACAAGATGCCAGATAAGAATACAGGGTGACTCCTAAAGAGGTGCACAAGATGTCAGACAAGAATACAGGGTGACTCCTAAAGAGGTGCACAAGATGTCAGACAAGAATACAGGGTGACTCCTAAAGAGGTGTACAAGATGTCAGACAAGAATACAGGGTGACTCCTAAAGAGGTGTACAAGATGTCAGACAAGAATACAGGGTGACCCCTAAAGAGGTGCACAAGATGTCAGATAAGAATACAGGGTGCCTCCTAGAGAGGTGCACAAGATGTCAGACAAGAATACAGGGTGACTCCTAAAGAGGTGCACAAGATGTCAGATAAGAATACAGGGTGACTCCTAAAGAGGTGTACAAGAAGTCAGACAAGAATACAGGGTGACTCCTAAAGAGGTGCACAAGATGTCAGACAAGAATACAGGGTGACTCCTAAAGAGGTGCAGAAGATGTCAGACAAGAATACAGGGTGACTCCGAAAGAGGTGTACAAGATGTCAGACAAGAATACAGGGTGACACCTAAAGAGGTGAATAGATTGTCAGATAAGAATACAGTAGGCCCCTAAAGAGGTGCACAAGATGTCAGACAAGAATACAGGGTGACCCCTAAAGAGGTGCACAAGATGTCAGACAAGAATACAGGGTGACCCCTAAAGAGGTGCACAAGATGTCAGACAAGAATACAGGGTGACCCCTAAAGAGGTGCACACGATGCCAGATAACAATACAGGGTGACTCCTAAAGAGGTGCACAAGATGTCAGACAAGAATACAGGGTGACCCCTAAAGAGGTGCACAAGATATCAGACAAGAATACAGGGTGACTCCTAAAGAGGTGTACAAGATGTCAGACAAGAATACAGGGTGACCCCTAAAGAGATATACAAGATGTCAGATAAGAATACAGGGTGACCCCTAAAGAGGTGCACAAGATGTCAGACAAGAATACAGGGTGACTCCTAAAGAGGTGTACAAGATGTCAGATAAGAATACAGGGTGCCTCCTAAAGAGGTGCAAAAGATGTCAGACAAGAATACAGGGTGACTCCTAAAGAGGTGCACAAGATGCCAGATAAGAATACAGGGTGACTCCTAAAGGGGTGCACAAGATGTCAGACAAGAATACAGGGTGACCCCTAAAGAGGTGCACAAGATGTCAGACAAGAATACAGGGTGACTCCTAAAGAGGTGCACAAGATGTCAGATAAGAATACAGGGTGACTCCTAAAGAGGTGTACAAGATGTCAGACAGGAATACAGGGTGACTCCTAAAGAGGTGCACAAGATGTCAGACAAGAATACAGGGTGACTCCTAAAGAGGTGTACAAGATGTCAGATAAGAATACAGGGTACCCCTAGAGAGGTGCACAAGATGTCAGACAAGAATACAGGGTGACCCCTAAAGAGGTGCACAAGATGTCAGATAAGAATACAGGGTGACCCCTAAAGAGGTGCACAAGATGTCAGACAAGAATACAGGGTGACCCCTAAAGAGGTGCACAAGATGTCAGATAAGAATACAGGGTGACCCCTAAAGAGGTGCACAAGATGTCAGACAAGAATACAGGGTGACTCCTAAAGAGGTGTACAAGATGTCAGATAAGAATACAGGGTGCCTCCTAAAGAGGTGTACAAGATGTCAGATAAGAATACAGGGTGCCTCCTAAAGAGGTGCAAAAGATGTCACTAGAATACAGGGTGACTCCTAAAGAAATATACAAGATGCCAGACAATAATACAGGGTGACTCCTAAAGAGGTGTACAAGATGTCACAAGGATACAGGGTGACTTCTAAAGAGATATACAAGATGCCAGATAAGAATACAGGGTGACTCCTAAAGAGGTGCACAAGATGCCAGATAAGAATACAGGGTGCCTCCTAAAGAGGTGCCCAAGATGCCAGATAAGAATACAGGGTGACTCCTAAAGAGGTGCAGAAGATGTCAGACAAGAATACAGGGTGACCCCTAAAGGGGTGCACAAGATGTCAGACAAGAATACAGGGTGACTCCTAAAGAGGTGTACAAGATGTCAGACAAGAATACAGGGTGCATCCTAAAGAGGTGCACAAGATGTCAGACAAGAATACAGGGTGACTCCTAAAGAGGTGCACAAGATGCCAGATAAGAATACAGGGTGACCCCTAAAGAGGTGCACAAGATGCCAGATAAGAATACAGGGTGACTCCTAAAGAGGTGCACAAGATGCCAGATAAGAATACAGGGTGACTCCTAAAGAGGTGCACAAGATGCCAGATAAGAATACAGGGTGACTCCTAAAGAGGTGCACAAGATGTCAGACAAGAATACAGGGTGACCCCTAAAGAGGTGCACAAGATGTCAGACAAGAATACAGGGTGACTCCTAAAGAGGTGTACAAGATGTCAGACAAGAATACAGGGTGACTCCTAAAGAGGTGCACAAGATGTCAGACAAGAATACAGGGTGACTCCTAAAGAGGTGCACAATATGCCAGATAAGAATACAGGGTGACTCCTAAAGAGGTGCACAAGATGCCAGATAAGAATACAGGGTGACCCCTAAAGAGGTGCACAAGATGCCAGATAAGAATACAGGGTGACTCCTAAGGAGGTGCACAAGATGCCAGATAAGAATACAGGGTGACTCCTAAAGAGGTGCACAAGATGCCAGATAAGAATACAGGGTGACTCCTAAAGCGGTGCACAAGATGTCAGACAAGAATACAGGGTGACCCCTAAAGAGGTGCACAAGATGTCAGACAAGAATACAGGGTGACTCCTAAAGAGGTGTACAAGATGTCAGACAAGAATACAGGGTGACTCCTAAAGAGGTGCACAAGATGTCAGACAAGAATACAGGGTGACTCCTAAAGAGGTGCACAATATGCCAGATAAGAATACAGGGTGACTCCTAAAGAGGTGCACAAGATGTCAGACAAGAATACAGGGTGACTCCTAAAGTGGTGCACAAGATGCCAGATAACAATACAGGGTGACTCCTAAAGGGGTGCACAAGATGTCAGACAAGAATACAGGGTGACCCCTAAAGAGGTGCACAAGATGTCAGATAAGAATACAGGGTGACCCCTAAAGAGGTGCACAAGATGTCAGACAAGAATACAGGGTGACTCCTAAAGAGGTGTACAAGATGTCAGATAAGAATACAGGGTGACTCCTAAAGCGGTGTACAAGATGTCAGATAAGAATACAGGGTGCCTCCTAAAGAGGTGCAAAAGATGTCACAAGAATACAGGGTGACTCCTAAAGAAATATACAAGATGCCAGACAAGAATACAGGGTGACTCCTAAAGAGGTGTACAAGATGTCACAAGGATACAGGGTGACTTCTAAAGAGATATACAAGATGCCAGATAAGAATACAGGGTGACTCCTAAAGGGGTGCACAAGATGCCAGATAAGAATACAGGGTGACTCCTAAAGAGGTGCACAAGATGCCAGATAAGAATACAGGGTGACTCCTAAAGAGGTGCACAAGATGTCAGACAAGAATACAGGGTGACTCCTACAGAGGTGCACAAGATGTCAGATAAGAATACAGGGTGACCCCTAAAGAGGTGCACAAGATGCCAGACAAGAATACAGGGTGACCCCTAAAGAGGTGCACAAGATGTCAGACAAGAATACAGGGTGACTCCTAAAGAGAGATGTCAGACAAGAATACAGGGTGACTCCTAAAGAGGTGCACAAGATGCCAGATAAGAATACAGGGTGACTCCTAAAGGGGTGCACAAGATGTCAGACAAGAATACAGGGTGACCCCTAAAGAGTTGCACAAGATGTCAGGCAAGAATACAGGGTGACTAGTAAAGAGGTGTACAAGATGTCAGACAAGAATACAGGGTGACTCCTAAAGAGGTGTACAAGATGTCAGACAAGAATACAGGGTGACTCCTAAAGAGGTGCACAAGATGTCAGACAAGAATACAGGGTGACGCCTAAAGAGGTGCACAAGATGCCAGATAAGAATACAGGGTGACCCCTAAAGAGGTGCACAAGATGCCAGATAAGAATACAGGGTGACTCCTAAAGAGGTGCACAAGATGCCAGATAAGAATACAGGGTGACCCCTAAAGGGGTGCACAAGATGCCAGATAAGAATACAGGGTGACTCCTAAAGAGGTGCACAAGATGCCAGATAAGAATACAGGGTGACTCCTAAAGAGGTGCACAAGATGTCAGATAAGAATACAGGGTGCCTCCTAAAGAGGTGTACAAGATGTCAGACAAGAATACAGGGTGACTCCTAAAGAGGTGCAAAAGATGTCAGACAAGAATACAGGGTGACTCCTAAAGAGGTGCACAAGATGCCAGATAACAATACAGGGTGACTCCTAAAGGGGTGCACAAGATGTCAGACAAGAATACAGGGTGACCCCTAAAGAGGTGCACAAGATGTCAGATAAGAATACAGGGTGACCCCTAAAGAGGTGCACAAGATGTCAGACAAGAATACAGGGTGACTCCTAAAGAGGTGTACAAGATGTCAGATAAGAATACAGGGTGCCTCCTAAAGAGGTGTACAAGATGTCAGATAAGAATACAGGGTGCCTCCTAAAGAGGTGCAAAAGATGTCACAAGAATACAGGGTGACTCCTAAAGAAATATACAAGATGCCAGACAAGAATACAGGGTGACTCCTAAAGAGGTGTACAAGATGTCACAAGGATACAGGGTGACTTCTAAAGAGATATACAAGATGCCAGATAAGAATACAGGGTGACTCCTAAAGGGGTGCACAAGATGCCAGATAAGAATACAGGGTGACTCCTAAAGAGGTGCACAAGATGCCAGATAAGAATACAGGGTGACTCCTAAAGAGGTGCACAAGATGTCAGACAAGAATACAGGGTGACTCCTACAGAGGTGCACAAGATGTCAGATAAGAATACAGGGTGACCCCTAAAGAGGTGCACAAGATGCCAGACAAGAATACAGGGTGACCCCTAAAGAGGTGCACAAGATGTCAGACAAGAATACAGGGTGACCCCTAAAGTGGTGCACAAGATGCCAGATAAGAATACAGGGTGACTCCTAAAGAGGTGCACAAGATGTCAGACAAGAATACAGGGTGACTCTTAAAGGGGTGCACAAGATGTCAGACAAGAATACAGGGTGACCCCTAAAGAGGTGCACAAGATGCCAGACAAGAATACAGGGTGACTCCTAAAGAGGTGCACAAGATGTCAGACAAGAATACAGGGTGACTCCTAAAGAAGTGCACAAGATGTCAGACAAGTATACAGGGTGACCCCTAAAGAGGTGCACAAGATGTCAGACAAGAATACAGGGTGACTCCTAAAGAGGTGTACAAGATGTCAGACAAGAATACAGGGTGACTCCTAAAGAGGTGTACAAGATGTCAGACAAGAATACAGGGTGACTCCTAAAGAGGTGCACAAGATGTCAGACAAGAATACAGGGTGACTCCTAAAGAGGTGTACAAGTTGTCAGACAAGAATACAGGGTGACTCCTAAAGAGGTGTACAAGATGTCAGACAAGAATACAGGGTGACCCCTAAAGAGGTGCACAAGTTGTCAGATAAGAATACAGGGTGCCTCCTAGAGAGGTGCACAAGATGTCAGACAAGAATACAGGGTGACTCCTAAAGAGGTGCACAAGATGTCAGATAAGAATACAGGGTGACTCCTAAAGAGGTGTACAAGAAGTCAGACAAGAATACAGGGTGACTCCTAAAGAGGTGCACAAGATGTCAGACAAGAATACAGGGTGACTCCTAAAGAGGTGCACAAGATGTCAGACAAGAATACAGGGTGACTCCTAAAGAGGTGTACAAGATGTCAGACAAGAATACAGGGTGACTCCTAAAGAGGTGTACAAGATGTCAGACAAGAATACAGGGTGACCCCTAAAGAGGTGCACAAGATGTCAGATAAGAATACAGGGTGCCTCCTAGAGAGGTGCACAAGATGTCAGACAAGAATACAGGGTGACTCCTAAAGAGGTGCACAAGATGTCAGATAAGAATACAGGGTGACTCCTAAAGAGGTGTACAAGAAGTCAGACAAGAATACAGGGTGACTCCTAAAGAGGTGCACAAGATGTCAGACAAGAATACAGGGTGACTCCTAAAGAGGTGCAGAAGATGTCAGACAAGAATACAGGGTGACTCCGAAAGAGGTGTACAAGATGTCAGACAAGAATACAGGGTGACCCCTAAAGAGGTGCACAGATTGTCAGATAAGAATACAGGGTGACCCCTAAAGAGGTGCACAAGATGTCAGACAAGAATACAGGGTGACCCCTAAAGAGGTGCACAAGATGTCAGACAAGAATACAGGGTGACCCCTAAAGAGGTGCACAAGATGTCAGACAAGAATACAGGGTGACCCCTAAAGAGGTGCACAAGATGCCAGATAACAATACAGGGTGACTCCTAAAGAGGTGCACAAGATGTCAGACAAGAATACAGGGTGACCCCTAAAGAGGTGCACAAGATATCAGACAAGAATACAGGGTGACTCCTAAAGAGGTGTACAAGATGTCAGACAAGAATACAGGGTGACCCCTAAAGAGATATACAAGATGTCAAATAAGAATACAGGGTGACCCCTAAAGAGGTGCACAAGATGTCAGACAAGAATACAGGGTGACCCCTAAAGAGGTGCACAAGATGTCAGATAAGAATACAGGGTGACCCCTAAAGAGGTGCACAAGATGTCAGACAAGAATACAGGGTGACCCCTAAAGAGGTGTACAAGATGTCAGACAAGAATACAGGGTGACCCCTAAAGAGGTGCACAAGATGTCAGATAAGAATACAGGGTGCCTCCTAGAGAGGTGCACAAGATGTCAGACAAGAATACAGGGTGACTCCTAAAGAGGTGCACAAGATGTCAGATAAGAATACAGGGTGACTCCTAAAGAGGTGTACAAGAAGTCAGACAAGAATACAGGGTGACTCCTAAAGAGGTGCACAAGATGTCAGACAAGAATACAGGGTGACTCCTAAAGAGGTGCAGTAGATGTCAGACAAGAATACAGGGTGACTCCGAAAGAGGTGTACAAGATGTCAGACAAGAATACAGGGTGACCCCTAAAGAGGTGCACAGATTGTCAGATAAGAATACAGGGTGACCCCTAAAGAGGTGCACAAGATGTCAGACAAGAATACAGGGTGACCCCTAAAGAGGTGCACAAGATGTCAGACAAGAATACAGGGTGACCCCTAAAGAGGTGCACAAGATGTCAGATAAGAATACAGGGTGACCCCTAAAGAGGTGCACAAGATGTCAGACAAGAATACAGGGTGACTCCTAAAGAGGTGTACAAGATGTCAGATAAGAATACAGGGTGCCTCCTAAAGAGGTGTACAAGATGTCAGATAAGAATACAGGGTGCCTCCTAAAGAGGTGCAAAAGATGTCACTAGAATACAGGGTGACTCCTAAAGAAATATACAAGATGCCAGACAATAATACAGGGTGACTCCTAAAGAGGTGTACAAGATGTCACAAGGATACAGGGTGACTTCTAAAGAGATATACAAGATGCCAGATAAGAATACAGGGTGACTCCTAAAGAGGTGCACAAGATGCCAGATAAGAATACAGGGTGCCTCCTAAAGAGGTGCCCAAGATGCCAGATAAGAATACAGGGTGACTCCTAAAGAGGTGCAGAAGATGTCAGACAAGAATACAGGGTGACCCCTAAAGGGGTGCACAAGATGTCAGACAAGAATACAGGGTGACTCCTAAAGAGGTGTACAAGATGTCAGACAAGAATACAGGGTGCATCCTAAAGAGGTGCACAAGATGTCAGACAAGAATACAGGGTGACTCCTAAAGAGGTGCACAAGATGCCAGATAAGAATACAGGGTGACCCCTAAAGAGGTGCACAAGATGCCAGATAAGAATACAGGGTGACTCCTAAAGAGGTGCACAAGATGCCAGATAAGAATACAGGGTGACTCCTAAAGAGGTGCACAAGATGCCAGATAAGAATACAGGGTGACTCCTAAAGAGGTGCACAAGATGTCAGACAAGAATACAGGGTGACCCCTAAAGAGGTGCACAAGATGTCAGACAAGAATACAGGGTGACTCCTAAAGAGGTGTACAAGATGTCAGACAAGAATACAGGGTGACTCCTAAAGAGGTGCACAAGATGTCAGACAAGAATACAGGGTGACTCCTAAAGAGGTGCACAATATGCCAGATAAGAATACAGGGTGACTCCTAAAGAGGTGCACAAGATGCCAGATAAGAATACAGGGTGACCCCTAAAGAGGTGCACAAGATGCCAGATAAGAATACAGGGTGACTCCTAAGGAGGTGCACAAGATGCCAGATAAGAATACAGGGTGACTCCTAAAGAGGTGCACAAGATGCCAGATAAGAATACAGGGTGACTCCTAAAGCGGTGCACAAGATGTCAGACAAGAATACAGGGTGACCCCTAAAGAGGTGCACAAGATGTCAGACAAGAATACAGGGTGACTCCTAAAGAGGTGTACAAGATGTCAGACAAGAATACAGGGTGACTCCTAAAGAGGTGCACAAGATGTCAGACAAGAATACAGGGTGACTCCTAAAGAGGTGCACAATATGCCAGATAAGAATACAGGGTGACTCCTAAAGAGGTGCACAAGATGTCAGACAAGAATACAGGGTGACTCCTAAAGTGGTGCACAAGATGCCAGATAACAATACAGGGTGACTCCTAAAGGGGTGCACAAGATGTCAGACAAGAATACAGGGTGACCCCTAAAGAGGTGCACAAGATGTCAGATAAGAATACAGGGTGACCCCTAAAGAGGTGCACAAGATGTCAGACAAGAATACAGGGTGACTCCTAAAGAGGTGTACAAGATGTCAGATAAGAATACAGGGTGACTCCTAAAGCGGTGTACAAGATGTCAGATAAGAATACAGGGTGCCTCCTAAAGAGGTGCAAAAGATGTCACAAGAATACAGGGTGACTCCTAAAGAAATATACAAGATGCCAGACAAGAATACAGGGTGACTCCTAAAGAGGTGTACAAGATGTCACAAGGATACAGGGTGACTTCTAAAGAGATATACAAGATGCCAGATAAGAATACAGGGTGACTCCTAAAGGGGTGCACAAGATGCCAGATAAGAATACAGGGTGACTCCTAAAGAGGTGCACAAGATGCCAGATAAGAATACAGGGTGACTCCTAAAGAGGTGCACAAGATGTCAGACAAGAATACAGGGTGACTCCTACAGAGGTGCACAAGATGTCAGATAAGAATACAGGGTGACCCCTAAAGAGGTGCACAAGATGCCAGACAAGAATACAGGGTGACCCCTAAAGAGGTGCACAAGATGTCAGACAAGAATACAGGGTGACTCCTAAAGAGAGATGTCAGACAAGAATACAGGGTGACTCCTAAAGAGGTGCACAAGATGCCAGATAAGAATACAGGGTGACTCCTAAAGGGGTGCACAAGATGTCAGACAAGAATACAGGGTGACCCCTAAAGAGTTGCACAAGATGTCAGGCAAGAATACAGGGTGACTAGTAAAGAGGTGTACAAGATGTCAGACAAGAATACAGGGTGACTCCTAAAGAGGTGTACAAGATGTCAGACAAGAATACAGGGTGACTCCTAAAGAGGTGCACAAGATGTCAGACAAGAATACAGGGTGACGCCTAAAGAGGTGCACAAGATGCCAGATAAGAATACAGGGTGACCCCTAAAGAGGTGCACAAGATGCCAGATAAGAATACAGGGTGACTCCTAAAGAGGTGCACAAGATGCCAGATAAGAATACAGGGTGACCCCTAAAGGGGTGCACAAGATGCCAGATAAGAATACAGGGTGACTCCTAAAGAGGTGCACAAGATGCCAGATAAGAATACAGGGTGACTCCTAAAGAGGTGCACAAGATGTCAGATAAGAATACAGGGTGCCTCCTAAAGAGGTGTACAAGATGTCAGACATGAATACAGGGTGACTCCTAAAGAGGTGCAAAAGATGTCAGACAAGAATACAGGGTGACTCCTAAAGAGGTGCACAAGATGCCAGATAACAATACAGGGTGACTCCTAAAGGGGTGCACAAGATGTCAGACAAGAATACAGGGTGACCCCTAAAGAGGTGCACAAGATGTCAGATAAGAATACAGGGTGACCCCTAAAGAGGTGCACAAGATGTCAGACAAGAATACAGGGTGACTCCTAAAGAGGTGTACAAGATGTCAGATAAGAATACAGGGTGCCTCCTAAAGAGGTGTACAAGATGTCAGATAAGAATACAGGGTGCCTCCTAAAGAGGTGCAAAAGATGTCACAAGAATACAGGGTGACTCCTAAAGAAATATACAAGATGCCAGACAAGAATACAGGGTGACTCCTAAAGAGGTGTACAAGATGTCACAAGGATACAGGGTGACTTCTAAAGAGATATACAAGATGCCAGATAAGAATACAGGGTGACTCCTAAAGGGGTGCACAAGATGCCAGATAAGAATACAGGGTGACTCCTAAAGAGGTGCACAAGATGCCAGATAAGAATACAGGGTGACTCCTAAAGAGGTGCACAAGATGTCAGACAAGAATACAGGGTGACTCCTACAGAGGTGCACAAGATGTCAGATAAGAATACAGGGTGACCCCTAAAGAGGTGCACAAGATGCCAGACAAGAATACAGGGTGACCCCTAAAGAGGTGCACAAGATGTCAGACAAGAATACAGGGTGACCCCTAAAGTGGTGCACAAGATGCCAGATAAGAATACAGGGTGACTCCTAAAGAGGTGCACAAGATGTCAGACAAGAATACAGGGTGACTCTTAAAGGGGTGCACAAGATGTCAGACAAGAATACAGGGTGACCCCTAAAGAGGTGCACAAGATGCCAGACAAGAATACAGGGTGACTCCTAAAGAGGTGCACAAGATGTCAGACAAGAATACAGGGTGACTCCTAAAGAAGTGCACAAGATGTCAGACAAGTATACAGGGTGACCCCTAAAGAGGTGCACAAGATGTCAGACAAGAATACAGGGTGACTCCTAAAGAGGTGTACAAGATGTCAGACAAGAATACAGGGTGACTCCTAAAGAGGTGTACAAGATGTCAGACAAGAATACAGGGTGACTCCTAAAGAGGTGCACAAGATGTCAGACAAGAATACAGGGTGACTCCTAAAGAGGTGTACAAGTTGTCAGACAAGAATACAGGGTGACTCCTAAAGAGGTGTACAAGATGTCAGACAAGAATACAGGGTGACCCCTAAAGAGGTGCACAAGATGTCAGATAAGAATACAGGGTGCCTCCTAGAGAGGTGCACAAGATGTCAGACAAGAATACAGGGTGACTCCTAAAGAGGTGCACAAGATGTCAGATAAGAATACAGGGTGACTCCTAAAGAGGTGTACAAGAAGTCAGACAAGAATACAGGGTGACTCCTAAAGAGGTGCACAAGATGTCAGACAAGAATACAGGGTGACTCCTAAAGAGGTGCACAAGATGTCAGACAAGAATACAGGGTGACTCCTAAAGAGGTGTACAAGATGTCAGACAAGAATACAGGGTGACTCCTAAAGAGGTGTACAAGATGTCAGACAAGAATACAGGGTGACCCCTAAAGAGGTGCACAAGATGTCAGATAAGAATACAGGGTGCCTCCTAGAGAGGTGCACAAGATGTCAGACAAGAATACAGGGTGACTCCTAAAGAGGTGCACAAGATGTCAGATAAGAATACAGGGTGACTCCTAAAGAGGTGTACAAGAAATCAGACAAGAATACAGGGTGACTCCTAAAGAGGTGCACAAGATGTCAGACAAGAATACAGGGTGACTCCTAAAGAGGTGCAGAAGATGTCAGACAAGAATACAGGGTGACTCCGAAAGAGGTGTACAAGATGTCAGACAAGAATACAGGGTGACCCCTAAAGAGGTGCACAGATTGTCAGATAAGAATACAGGGTGACCCCTAAAGAGGTGCACAAGATGTCAGACAAGAATACAGGGTGACCCCTAAAGAGGTGCACAAGATGTCAGACAAGAATACAGGGTGACCCCTAAAGAGGTGCACAAGATGTCAGACAAGAATACAGGGTGACCCCTAAAGAGGTGCACAAGATGCCAGATAACAATACAGGGTGACTCCTAAAGAGGTGCACAAGATGTCAGACAAGAATACAGGGTGACCCCTAAAGAGGTGCACAAGATATCAGACAAGAATACAGGGTGACTCCTAAAGAGGTGTACAAGATGTCAGACAAGAATACAGGGTGACCCCTAAAGAGATATACAAGATGTCAGATAAGAATACAGGGTGACCCCTAAAGAGGTGCACAAGATGTCAGACAAGAATACAGGGTGACTCCTAAAGAGGTGCACAAGATGTCAGATAAGAATACAGGGTGACCCCTAAAGAGGTGCACAAGATGTCAGACAAGAATACAGGGTGACCCCTAAAGAGGTGCACAAGATGTCAGATAAGAATACAGGGTGACCCCTAAAGAGGTGCACAAGATGTCAGACAAGAATACAGGGTGACCCCTAAAGAGGTGTACAAGATGTCAGACAAGAATACAGGGTGACCCCTAAAGAGGTGCACAAGATGTCAGATAAGAATACAGGGTGCCTCCTAGAGAGGTGCACAAGATGTCAGACAAGAATACAGGGTGACTCCTAAAGAGGTGCACAAGATGTCAGATAAGAATACAGGGTGACTCCTAAAGAGGTGTACAAGAAGTCAGACAAGAATACAGGGTGACTCCTAAAGAGGTGCACAAGATGTCAGACAAGAATACAGGGTGACTCCTAAAGAGGTGCAGAAGATGTCAGACAAGAATACAGGGTGACTCCGAAAGAGGTGTACAAGATGTCAGACAAGAATACAGGGTGACCCCTAAAGAGGTGCACAGATTGTCAGATAAGAATACAGGGTGACCCCTAAAGAGGTGCACAAGATGTCAGACAAGAATACAGGGTGACCCCTAAAGAGGTGCACAAGATGTCAGACAAGAATACAGGGTGACCCCTAAAGAGGTGCACAAGATGTCAGACAAGAATACAGGGTGACCCCTAAAGTGGTGCACAAGATGCCAGATAACAATACAGGGTGACTCCTAAAGAGGTGCACAAGATGTCAGACAAGAATACAGGGTGACCCCTAAAGAGGTGCACAAGATGCCAGATAAGAATACAGGGTGACCACTAAAGGGGTGCACAAGATGTCAGACAAGAATACAGGGTGACTCCTAAAGAGGTGTACAAGATGTCAGATAAGAATACAGGGTGCCTCCTAAAGAGGTGTACAAGATGTCAGATAAGAATACAGGGTGCCTCCTAAAGAGGTGCAAAAGATGTCACAAGAATACAGGGTGACTCCTAAAGAAATATACAAGATGCCAGACAAGAATAGAGGGTGACTCCTAAAGAGGTGTACAAGATGTCACAAGGATACAGGGTGACTTCTAAAGAGATATACAAGATGCCAGATAAGAATACAGGGTGACTCCTAAAGAGGTGCACAAGATGCCAGATATGAATACAGGGTGACTCCTAAAGAGGTGCACAAGATGCCAGATAAGAATACAGGGTGACACCTAAAGAGGTGCACAAGATGTCAGACAAGAATACAGGGTGACCCCTAAAGAGGTGCACAAGATGACAGACAAGAATACAGGGTGACTCCTAAAGAGGTGTACAAGATGTCAGACAAGAATACAGGGTGACTCCTAAAGAGGTGCACAAGATGTCAGACAAGAATACAGGGTGACTCCTAAAGAGGTGCACAAGATGCCAGATAAGAATACAGGGTGACCCCTAAAGAGGTGCACAAGATGCCAGATAAGAATACAGGGTGACTCCTAAAAAGGTGCACAAGATGCCAGATAAGAATACAGGGTGACTCCTAAAGGGGTGCACAAGATGCCAGATAAGAATACAGGGTGACTCCTAAAGAGGTGCACAAGATGTCAGACAAGAATACAGGGTGACCCCTAAAGAGGTGCACAAGATGTCAGACAAGAATACAGGGTGACTCCTAAAGCGGTGTACAAGATGTCAGACAAGAATACAGGGTGACTCCTAAAGAGGTGCACAAGATGTCAGACAAGAATACAGGGTGACTCCTAAAGAGGTGCACAAGATGCCAGATAAGAATACAGGGTGACTCCTAAAGAAGTGCACAAGATGTCAGACAAGAATACAGGGTGACCCCTAAAGAGGTGCACAAGATGTCAGACAAGAATACAGGGTGACTCCTAAAGAGGTGTACAAGATGTCAGACAAGAATACAGGGTGACTCCTAAAGAGGTGTACAAGATGTCAGACAAGAATACAGGGTGACTCCTAAAGAGGTGCACAAGATGTCAGACAAGAATACAGGGTGACTCCTAAAGAGGTGCACAAGATGCCAGATAAGAATACAGGGTGACCCCTAAAGCGGTGCACAAGATGCCAGATAAGAATACAGGGTGACTCCTAAAGAGGTGCACAAGATGCCAGATAAGAATACAGGGTGACCCCTAAAGAGGTGCACAAGATGCCAGATAAGAATACAGGGTGACTCCTAAAGAGGTGCACAAGATGCCAGATAAGAATACAGGGTGACTCCTAAAGAAGTGCACAAGATGTCAGATAAGAATACAGGGTGCCTCCTAATGAGGTGTACAAGATGTCAGACAAGAATACAGGGTGACTCCTAAAGAGGTGCAAAAATGTCAGACAAGAATACAGGGTGACTCCTAAAGAGGTGCACAAGATGCCAGATAACAATACAGGGTGACTCCTAAAGGGGTGCACAAGATGTCCGACAAGAATACAGGGTGACCCCTAAAGAGGTGCACAAGATGTCAGATAAGAATACAGGGTGACCCCTAAAGAGGTGCACAAGATGTCAGACAAGAATACAGGGTGACTCCTAAAGAGGTGTACAAGATGTCAGATTAGAATACAGGGTGCCTCCTAAAGAGGTGTACAAGATGTCAGATAAGAATACAGGGTGCCTCCTAAAGAGGTGCAAAAGATGTCACAAGAATACAGGGTGACTCCTAAAGAAATATACAAGATGCCAGACAAGAATACAGGGTGACTCCTAAAGAGGTGTACAAGATGTCACAAGGATACAGGGTGACTTCTAAAGAGATATACAAGATGCCAGATAAGAATACAGGGTGACTCCTAAAGAGGTGCACAAGATGCCAGATAAGAATACAGGGTGACTCCTAAAGAGGTGCACAAGATGCCAGATAAGAATACAGGGTGACTCCTAAAGAGGTGCACAAGATGTCAGACAAGAGTACAGGGTGACTCCTAAAGAGGTGCACAAGATGTCAGATAAGAATACAGGGTGACCCCTAAAGAGGTGCACAAGATGCCAGATTAGAATACAGGGTGACTCCTAAAGAGGTGCACAAGATGCCAGATAAGAATACAGGGTGACTCCTAAAGAGGTGCACAAGATGCCAGATAAGAATACAGGGTGACTCCTAAAGAGGTGCACAAGATGTCAGACAAGAATACAGGGTGACCCCTAAAGAGGTGCTCAAGATGTCAGACAAGAATACAGGGTGACTCCTAAAGCGGTGTACAAGATGTCAGACAAGAATACAGGGTGACTCCTAAAGAGAGATGTCAGACAAGAATACAGGGTGACTCCTAAAGAGGTGCACAAGATGCCAGATAAGAATACAGGGTGACTCCTAAAGAGGTGCACAAGATGTCAGACAAGAATACAGGGTGACCCCTAAAGAATTGCACAAGATGTCAGGCAAGAATACAGGGTGACTAGTAAAGAGGTGTACAAGATGTCAGACAAGAATACAGGGTGACTCCTAAAGAGGTGTACAAGATGTCAGACAAGAATACAGGGTGACTCCTAAAGAGGTGCACAAGATGTCAGACAAGAATACAGGGTGACTCCTAAAGAGGTGCACAAGATGCCAGATAAGAATACAGGGTGACCCCTAAAGAGGTGCACAAGATGCCAGATAAGAATACAGGGTGACTCCTAAAGAGGTGCACAAGATGCCAGATAAGAATACAGGGTGACCCCTAAAGGGGTGCACAAGATGCCAGATAAGAATACAGGGTGACTCCTAAAGAGGTGCACAAGATGCCAGATAAGAATACAGGGTGACTCCTAAAGAGGTGCACAAGATGTCAGATAAGAATACAGGGTGCCTCCTAAAGAGATGTACAAGATGTCAGACAAGAATACAGGGTGACTCCTAAAGAGGTGCAAAAGATGTCAGACAAGAATACAGGGTGACTCCTAAAGAGGTGCACAAGATGCCAGATAACAATACAGGGTGACTCCTAAAGGGGTGCACAAGATGTCAGACAAGAATACAGGGTGACCCCTAAAGAGGTGCACAAGATGTCAGATAAGAATACAGGGTGACCCCTAAAGAGGTGCACAAGATGTCAGACAAGAATACAGGGTGACTCCTAAAGAGGTGTACAAGATGTCAGATAAGAATACAGGGTGCCTCCTAAAGAGGTGTACAAGATGTCAGATAAGAATACAGGGTGCTTCCTAAAGAGGTGCAAAAGATGTCACAAGAATACAGGGTGACTCCTAAAGAAATATACAAGATGCCAGACAAGAATACAGGGTGACTCTTAAAGAGGTGTACAAGATGTCACAAGGATACAGGGTGACTTCTAAAGAGATATACAAGATGCCAGATAAGAATACAGGGTGACTCCTAAAGGGGTGCACAAGATGCCAGATAAGATTACAGGGTGACTCCTAAAGAGGTGCACAAGATGCCAGATAAGAATACAGGGTGACTCCTAAAGAGGTGCACAAGATGTCAGACAAGAATACAGGGTGACTCCTACAGAGGTGCACAAGATGTCAGATAAGAATACAGGGTGACCCCTAAAGAGGTGCACAAGATGCCAGACAAGAATACAGGGTGACCCCTAAAGAGGTGCACAAGATGTCAGACAAGAATACAGGGTGACCCCTAAAGTGGTGCACAAGATGCCAGATAAGAATACAGGGTGACTCCTAAAGGGGTGCACAAGATGTCAGACAAGAATACAGGGTGACTCTTAAAGGGGTGCACAAGATGTCAGACAAGAATACAGGGTGACCCCTAAAGAGGTGCACAAGATGCCAGACAAGAATACAGGGTGACTCCTAAAGAGGTGCACAAGATGTCAGACAAGAATACAGGGTGACTCCTAAAGAGGTGTACAAGATGTCAGACAAGAATACAGGGTGACTCCTAAAGAGGTGCACAAGATGTCAGACAAGAATACAGGGTGACTCCTAAAGAGGTGCACAAGATGCCAGATAAGAATACAGGGTGACCCCTAAAGAGGTGCACAAGATGCCAGATAAGAATACAGGGTGACTCCTAAAGAGGTGCACAAGATGCCAGATAAGAATACAGGGTGACCCCTAAAGGGGTGCACAAGATGCCAGATAAGAATACAGGGTGACTCCTAAAGAGGTGCACAAGATGCCAGATAAGAATACAGGGTGACTCCTAAAGAGGTGCACAAGATGTCAGATAAGAATACAGGGTGCCTCCTAAAGATGTGTACAAGATGTCAGACAAGAATACAGGGTGACTCCTAAAGTGGTGCAAAAGATGTCAGACAAGAATACAGGGTGACTCCTAAAGAGGTGCACAAGATGCCAGATAACAATACAGGGTGACTCCTAAAGGGGTGCACAAGATGTCAGACAAGAATACAGGGTGACCCCTAAAGAGGTGCACAAGATGTCAGATAAGAATACAGGGTGACCCCTAAAGAGGTGCACAAGATGTCAGACAAGAATACAGGGTGACTCCTAAAGAGGTGTACAAGATGTCAGATAAGAATACAGGGTGCCTCCTAAAGAGGTGTACAAGATGTCAGATAAGAATACAGGGTGCTTCCTAAAGAGGTGCAAAAGATGTCACAAGAATACAGGGTGACTCCTAAAGAAATATACAAGATGCCAGACAAGAATACAGGGTGACTCTTAAAGAGGTGTACAAGATGTCACAAGGATACAGGGTGACTTCTAAAGAGATATACAAGATGCCAGATAAGAATACAGGGTGACTCCTAAAGGGGTGCACAAGATGCCAGATAAGATTACAGGGTGACTCCTAAAGAGGTGCACAAGATGCCAGATAAGAATACAGGGTGACTCCTAAAGAGGTGCACAAGATGTCAGACAAGAATACAGGGTGACTCCTACAGAGGTGCACAAGATGTCAGATAAGAATACAGGGTGACCCCTAAAGAGGTGCACAAGATGCCAGACAAGAATACAGGGTGACCCCTAAAGAGGTGCACAAGATGTCAGACAAGAATACAGGGTGACCCCTAAAGTGGTGCACAAGATGCCAGATAAGAATACAGGGTGACTCCTAAAGGGGTGCACAAGATGTCAGACAAGAATACAGGGTGACTCTTAAAGGGGTGCACAAGATGTCAGACAAGAATACAGGGTGACCCCTAAAGAGGTGCACAAGATGCCAGACAAGAATACAAGGTGACTCCTAAAGAGGTGCACAAGATGTCAGACAAGAATACAGGGTGACTCCTAAAGAGGTGTACAAGATGTCAGACAAGAATACAGGGTGACTCCTAAAGAGGTGCACAAGATGTCAGACAAGAATACAGGGTGACTCCTAAAGAGGTGCACAAGATGCCAGATAAGAATACAGGGTGACCCCTAAAGAGGTGCACAAGATGCCAGATAAGAATACAGGGTGACTCCTAAAGAGGTGCACAAGATGCCAGATAAGAATACAGGGTGACCCCTAAAGGGGTGCACAAGATGCCAGATAAGAATACAGGGTGACTCCTAAAGAGGTGCACAAGATGCCAGATAAGAATACAGGGTGACTCCTAAAGAGGTGCACAAGATGTCAGATAAGAATACAGGGTGCCTCCTAAAGATGTGTACAAGATGTCAGACAAGAATACAGGGTGACTCCTAAAGTGGTGCAAAAGATGTCAGACAAGAATACAGGGTGACTCCTAAAGAGGTGCACAAGATGCCAGATAACAATACAGGGTGACTCCTAAAGGGGTGCACAAGATGTCAGACAAGAATACAGGGTGACCCCTAAAGAGGTGCACAAGATGTCAGATAAGAATACAGGGTGACCCCTAAAGAGGTGCACAAGATGTCAGACAAGAATACAGGGTGACTCCTAAAGAGGTGTACAAGATGTCAGATAAGAATACAGGGTGCCTCCTAAAGAGGTGTACAAGATGTCAGATAAGAATACAGGGTGCCTCCTAAAGAGGTGCAAAAGATGTCACAAGAATACAGGGTGACTCCTAAAGAAATATACAAGATGCCAGACAAGAATACAGGGTGACTCCTAAAGAGGTGTACAAGATGTCACAAGGATACAGGGTGACTTCTAAAGAGATATACAAGAAGCCAGATAAGAATACAGGGTGACTCCTAAAGGGGTGCACAAGATGCCAGATAAGAATACAGGGTGACTCCTAAAGAGGTGCACAAGATGCCAGATAAGAATACAGGGTGACTCCTAAAGAGGTGCACAAGATGTCAGACAAGAATACAGGGTGACTCCTACAGAGGTGCACAAGATGTCAGATAAGAATACAGGGTGACCCCTAAAGAGGTGCACAAGATGCCAGACAAGAATACAGGGTGACCCCTAAAGAGGTGCACAAGATGTCAGACAAGAATACAGGGTGACCCCTAAAGTGGTGCACAAGATGCCAGATAAGAATACAGGGTGACTCCTAAAGAGGTGCACAAGATGTCAGACAAGAATACAGGGTGACTCTTAAAGGGGTGCACAAGATGTCAGACAAGAATACAGGGTGACCCCTAAAGAGGTGCACAAGATGCCAGACAAGAATACAGGGTGACTCCTAAAGAGGTGCACAAGATGTCAGACAAGAATACAGGGCGATCCCTAAAGAGGTGCACAAGATGCCAGACAAGAATACAGGGTGACTCCTAAAAAGGTGCACAAGATGTCAGACAAGAATACAGGGTGACCCCTAAAGAGGTGCACAAGATGCCAGACAAGAATACAGGGTGACCCCTAAAGAGGTGCACAAGATGTTAGACAAGAATACATGGTGACTCCTAAAGAGGTTTACAAGATGTCAGACAAGAATACAGGGGGACCCCTAAAGAGGTGCACAAGATTTTAGACAAGAATACAGGGTGACTCCTAAAGGGGTGTACACGATGTCAGATAAGAATACAGGGTGACTCCTAAAGAGGTGCACAAGATGCAGAGACAAGAATACAGGGTGACCCCTAAAGAGGTGCACAAGATGTCAGACAAGAATACAGGGTGACTCCTAAAGAGGTGCACAAGATGTCAGATAAGAATACAGGGTGACTCCTAAAGAGGTGTACAAGATGTCAGACAAGAATACAGGGTGACCCCTAAAGAGGTGCACAAGATGCCAGATAACAATACATGGTGACTCCTAAAGAGGTGCACAAGATGCCAGATAACAATACAGGGTGACTCCTAAAGAGGTGCACAAGATGTCAGATAAGAATACAGGGTGACCCCTGAAGAGGTGCACAAGATGCCAGATAACAATACAGGGTGACTCCTAAAGAGGTGCACAAGATGTCCGACAAGAATACAGGGTGATCCCTAAAGAGGTGCACAAGATGCCAGACAAGAATACAGGGTGACTCCTAAAGAGGTGCACAAGATGTCAGACAAGAATACAGGGTGACTCCTAAAGAGGTGCACAAGATGCCAGACAAGAATACAGGGTGACCCCTAAAGAGGTGCACAAGATGCCAGAGAAGAATACAGGGTGACCCCTAAAGAGGTGCACAAGATGCCAGACAAGAATAAAGGGTGACTCCTAAAGGGGTGCACAAGATGTCAGACAAGAATACAGGGTGACCCCTAAAGAGGTGCACAAGATGTCAGACAAGAATACAGGGTGACCCCTAAAGAGGTGCACAAGATGCCAGACAAGAATACAGGGTGACCCCTAAAGAGGTGCATAAGCTGTCAGACAAGAATACAGGGTGACCCCTAAAGAGGTGCATAAGATGTCAGACAAGAATACAGGGTGACTCCTAAAGAGGTGCATCAGATGTCAGACAAGAATACAGGGTGACCCCTAAAGAGGTGCATAAGATGTCAGACAAGAATTCAGGGTGACTCCTAAAGAGGTGCACAAGATGTCAGATAAGAATACAGGGTGACCCCTAAAGTGGTGCACATGATGTCAGACAAGAATACTGGGTGACCCCTAAAGAGGTGCACAAGATGCCAGATAACAATACAGGGTGACTCCTAAAGGGGTGCACAAGATGTCAGACAAGAATACAGGGTGACCCCTAAAGAGGTGCATAAGATGTCAGACAAGAATACAGGGTGACTCCTAAAGAGGTGTACAAGATGCCAGACAAGAATACAGGGTGACTCCTAAAGAGGTGTACAAGATGTCAGATAAGAATACAGGTGACCCCTAAAGAGGTGCACAAGATGTCAGATAAGAATACAGGGTGACTCCTAAAGAGGTGCACAAGATTTCAGATAAGAATACAGGGTGATCCCTAAAGGGGTGCACAAGATGTCAGACAAGAATACTGGGTGACTCCTAAAGAGGTGTACAAGATGTCAGACAAGAATACAGGGTAACTCCTAAAGGGGTGTACACGATGTCAGATAAGAATACAGGGTGACTCCTAAAGAGGTGCACAAGATGCCAGATAACAATACAGGGTGACTCCTAAAGAGGTGCACAAGATGTCAGACAAGAATACAGGGTGACTCCTAAAGTGGTGCAAAAGATGTCAGATAAGAATACAGGGTGACTCCTAATGAGGTGCACAAGATGTCAGACAAGAATACAGGGTGACTCCTAAAGAGGTGCACAAGATGTCAGATAAGAATACAGGGTGACTCCTAAAGAGGTGTACAAGATGTCAGACAAGAATACAGGGTGACTCCTAAAGGGGTGCACAAGATGTCAGACAAGAATACAGGGTGACTCCTAAAGGGGTGCACAAGATGTCAGATAAGAATACAGGGTGACCCCTAAAGAGGTGCACAAGATGTCAGACAAGAATACAGGGTGACTCCTAAAGAGGTGCACAAGATGTCAGACAAGAATACAGGGTGATCCCTAAAGAGGTGCACAAGATGTCAGATAAGAATACAGGGTGACTCCTAAAGAGGTGCACAAGATGTCAGACAAGAATACACGGTGATCCCTAAAGAGGTGCACAAGATGTCAGACAAGAATACAGGGTGACTCCTAAAGAGGTGCACAAGATGTCAGATAAGAATACAGGGTGACTCCTAAAGAGGTGCACAAGATGTCAGATAAGAATACAGGGTGACTCCTAAAGAGGTGCACAAGATGTCAGACAAGAATACAGGGTGTCTCCTAAGGAGGTGCACAAGATGTCAGATAAGAATACAGGGTGATCCCTAAAGAGGTGCACAAGATGTCAGACAAGAATACAGGGTGACTCCTAAAGATGTATACAAGATGCCAGATAAGAATACAGGGTGACTCCTAAAGAGGTGCACAAGATGTCAGACAAGAATACAGGGTGACTCCTAAAGAGGTGCACAAGATGTCAGACAAGAATACAGGGTGACTCCTAAAGAGGTGTACAAGATGTCAGACAAGAATACAGGGTGACTCCTAAAGAGGTGTACAAGATGTCAGACAAGAATACAGGGTGACCCCTAAAGAGGTGCACAAGATGTCAGATAAGAATACAGGGTGCCTCCTAGAGAGGTGCACAAGATGTCAGACAAGAATACAGGGTGACTCCTAAAGAGGTGCACAAGATGTCAGATAAGAATACAGGGTGACTCCTAAAGAGGTGTACAAGAAGTCAGACAAGAATACAGGGTGACTCCTAAAGAGGTGCACAAGATGTCAGACAAGAATACAGGGTGACTCCTAAAGAGGTGCAGAAGATGTCAGACAAGAATACAGGGTGACTCCGAAAGAGGTGTACAAGATGTCAGACAAGAATACAGGGTGACACCTAAAGAGGTGAATAGATTGTCAGATAAGAATACAGTAGGCCCCTAAAGAGGTGCACAAGATGTCAGACAAGAATACAGGGTGACCCCTAAAGAGGTGCACAAGATGTCAGACAAGAATACAGGGTGACCCCTAAAGAGGTGCACAAGATGTCAGACAAGAATACAGGGTGACCCCTAAAGAGGTGCACACGATGCCAGATAACAATACAGGGTGACTCCTAAAGAGGTGCACAAGATGTCAGACAAGAATACAGGGTGACCCCTAAAGAGGTGCACAAGATATCAGACAAGAATACAGGGTGACTCCTAAAGAGGTGTACAAGATGTCAGACAAGAATACAGGGTGACCCCTAAAGAGATATACAAGATGTCAGATAAGAATACAGGGTGACCCCTAAAGAGGTGCACAAGATGTCAGACAAGAATACAGGGTGACTCCTAAAGAGGTGTACAAGATGTCAGATAAGAATACAGGGTGCCTCCTAAAGAGGTGCAAAAGATGTCAGACAAGAATACAGGGTGACTCCTAAAGAGGTGCACAAGATGCCAGATAAGAATACAGGGTGACTCCTAAAGGGGTGCACAAGATGTCAGACAAGAATACAGGGTGACCCCTAAAGAGGTGCACAAGATGTCAGACAAGAATACAGGGTGACTCCTAAAGAGGTGCACAAGATGTCAGATAAGAATACAGGGTGACTCCTAAAGAGGTGTACAAGATGTCAGACAGGAATACAGGGTGACTCCTAAAGAGGTGCACAAGATGTCAGACAAGAATACAGGGTGACTCCTAAAGAGGTGTACAAGATGTCAGATAAGAATACAGGGTACCCCTAGAGAGGTGCACAAGATGTCAGACAAGAATACAGGGTGACCCCTAAAGAGGTGCACAAGATGTCAGATAAGAATACAGGGTGACCCCTAAAGAGGTGCACAAGATGTCAGACAAGAATACAGGGTGACCCCTAAAGAGGTGCACAAGATGTCAGATAAGAATACAGGGTGACCCCTAAAGAGGTGCACAAGATGTCAGACAAGAATACAGGGTGACTCCTAAAGAGGTGTACAAGATGTCAGATAAGAATACAGGGTGCCTCCTAAAGAGGTGTACAAGATGTCAGATAAGAATACAGGGTGCCTCCTAAAGAGGTGCAAAAGATGTCACTAGAATACAGGGTGACTCCTAAAGAAATATACAAGATGCCAGACAATAATACAGGGTGACTCCTAAAGAGGTGTACAAGATGTCACAAGGATACAGGGTGACTTCTAAAGAGATATACAAGATGCCAGATAAGAATACAGGGTGACTCCTAAAGAGGTGCACAAGATGCCAGATAAGAATACAGGGTGCCTCCTAAAGAGGTGCCCAAGATGCCAGATAAGAATACAGGGTGACTCCTAAAGAGGTGCAGAAGATGTCAGACAAGAATACAGGGTGACCCCTAAAGGGGTGCACAAGATGTCAGACAAGAATACAGGGTGACTCCTAAAGAGGTGTACAAGATGTCAGACAAGAATACAGGGTGCATCCTAAAGAGGTGCACAAGATGTCAGACAAGAATACAGGGTGACTCCTAAAGAGGTGCACAAGATGCCAGATAAGAATACAGGGTGACCCCTAAAGAGGTGCACAAGATGCCAGATAAGAATACAGGGTGACTCCTAAAGAGGTGCACAAGATGCCAGATAAGAATACAGGGTGACTCCTAAAGAGGTGCACAAGATGCCAGATAAGAATACAGGGTGACTCCTAAAGAGGTGCACAAGATGTCAGACAAGAATACAGGGTGACCCCTAAAGAGGTGCACAAGATGTCAGACAAGAATACAGGGTGACTCCTAAAGAGGTGTACAAGATGTCAGACAAGAATACAGGGTGACTCCTAAAGAGGTGCACAAGATGTCAGACAAGAATACAGGGTGACTCCTAAAGAGGTGCACAATATGCCAGATAAGAATACAGGGTGACTCCTAAAGAGGTGCACAAGATGCCAGATAAGAATACAGGGTGACCCCTAAAGAGGTGCACAAGATGCCAGATAAGAATACAGGGTGACTCCTAAGGAGGTGCACAAGATGCCAGATAAGAATACAGGGTGACTCCTAAAGAGGTGCACAAGATGCCAGATAAGAATACAGGGTGACTCCTAAAGCGGTGCACAAGATGTCAGACAAGAATACAGGGTGACCCCTAAAGAGGTGCACAAGATGTCAGACAAGAATACAGGGTGACTCCTAAAGAGGTGTACAAGATGTCAGACAAGAATACAGGGTGACTCCTAAAGAGGTGCACAAGATGTCAGACAAGAATACAGGGTGACTCCTAAAGAGGTGCACAATATGCCAGATAAGAATACAGGGTGACTCCTAAAGAGGTGCACAAGATGTCAGACAAGAATACAGGGTGACTCCTAAAGTGGTGCACAAGATGCCAGATAACAATACAGGGTGACTCCTAAAGGGGTGCACAAGATGTCAGACAAGAATACAGGGTGACCCCTAAAGAGGTGCACAAGATGTCAGATAAGAATACAGGGTGACCCCTAAAGAGGTGCACAAGATGTCAGACAAGAATACAGGGTGACTCCTAAAGAGGTGTACAAGATGTCAGATAAGAATACAGGGTGACTCCTAAAGCGGTGTACAAGATGTCAGATAAGAATACAGGGTGACTCCTAAAGAGGTGCACAAGATGTCAGACAAGAATACAGGGTGATCCCTAAAGAGGTGCACAAGATGTCAGATAAGAATACAGGGTGACTCCTAAAGAGGTGCACAAGATGTCAGACAAGAATACACGGTGATCCCTAAAGAGGTGCACAAGATGTCAGACAAGAATACAGGGTGACTCCTAAAGAGGTGCACAAGATGTCAGATAAGAATACAGGGTGACTCCTAAAGAGGTGCACAAGATGTCAGATAAGAATACAGGGTGACTCCTAAAGAGGTGCACAAGATGTCAGACAAGAATACAGGGTGTCTCCTAAGGAGGTGCACAAGATGTCAGATAAGAATACAGGGTGATCCCTAAAGAGGTGCACAAGATGTCAGACAAGAATACAGGGTGACTCCTAAAGATGTATACAAGATGCCAGATAAGAATACAGGGTGACTCCTAAAGAGGTGCACAAGATGTCAGACAAGAATACAGGGTGACTCCTAAAGAGGTGCACAAGATGTCAGACAAGAATACAGGGTGACTCCTAAAGAGGTGTACAAGATGTCAGACAAGAATACAGGGTGACTCCTAAAGAGGTGTACAAGATGTCAGACAAGAATACAGGGTGACCCCTAAAGAGGTGCACAAGATGTCAGATAAGAATACAGGGTGCCTCCTAGAGAGGTGCACAAGATGTCAGACAAGAATACAGGGTGACTCCTAAAGAGGTGCACAAGATGTCAGATAAGAATACAGGGTGACTCCTAAAGAGGTGTACAAGAAGTCAGACAAGAATACAGGGTGACTCCTAAAGAGGTGCACAAGATGTCAGACAAGAATACAGGGTGACTCCTAAAGAGGTGCAGAAGATGTCAGACAAGAATACAGGGTGACTCCGAAAGAGGTGTACAAGATGTCAGACAAGAATACAGGGTGACACCTAAAGAGGTGAATAGATTGTCAGATAAGAATACAGTAGGCCCCTAAAGAGGTGCACAAGATGTCAGACAAGAATACAGGGTGACCCCTAAAGAGGTGCACAAGATGTCAGACAAGAATACAGGGTGACCCCTAAAGAGGTGCACAAGATGTCAGACAAGAATACAGGGTGACCCCTAAAGAGGTGCACACGATGCCAGATAACAATACAGGGTGACTCCTAAAGAGGTGCACAAGATGTCAGACAAGAATACAGGGTGACCCCTAAAGAGGTGCACAAGATATCAGACAAGAATACAGGGTGACTCCTAAAGAGGTGTACAAGATGTCAGACAAGAATACAGGGTGACCCCTAAAGAGATATACAAGATGTCAGATAAGAATACAGGGTGACCCCTAAAGAGGTGCACAAGATGTCAGACAAGAATACAGGGTGACTCCTAAAGAGGTGTACAAGATGTCAGATAAGAATACAGGGTGCCTCCTAAAGAGGTGCAAAAGATGTCAGACAAGAATACAGGGTGACTCCTAAAGAGGTGCACAAGATGCCAGATAAGAATACAGGGTGACTCCTAAAGGGGTGCACAAGATGTCAGACAAGAATACAGGGTGACCCCTAAAGAGGTGCACAAGATGTCAGACAAGAATACAGGGTGACTCCTAAAGAGGTGCACAAGATGTCAGATAAGAATACAGGGTGACTCCTAAAGAGGTGTACAAGATGTCAGACAGGAATACAGGGTGACTCCTAAAGAGGTGCACAAGATGTCAGACAAGAATACAGGGTGACTCCTAAAGAGGTGTACAAGATGTCAGATAAGAATACAGGGTACCCCTAGAGAGGTGCACAAGATGTCAGACAAGAATACAGGGTGACCCCTAAAGAGGTGCACAAGATGTCAGATAAGAATACAGGGTGACCCCTAAAGAGGTGCACAAGATGTCAGACAAGAATACAGGGTGACCCCTAAAGAGGTGCACAAGATGTCAGATAAGAATACAGGGTGACCCCTAAAGAGGTGCACAAGATGTCAGACAAGAATACAGGGTGACTCCTAAAGAGGTGTACAAGATGTCAGATAAGAATACAGGGTGCCTCCTAAAGAGGTGTACAAGATGTCAGATAAGAATACAGGGTGCCTCCTAAAGAGGTGCAAAAGATGTCACTAGAATACAGGGTGACTCCTAAAGAAATATACAAGATGCCAGACAATAATACAGGGTGACTCCTAAAGAGGTGTACAAGATGTCACAAGGATACAGGGTGACTTCTAAAGAGATATACAAGATGCCAGATAAGAATACAGGGTGACTCCTAAAGAGGTGCACAAGATGCCAGATAAGAATACAGGGTGCCTCCTAAAGAGGTGCCCAAGATGCCAGATAAGAATACAGGGTGACTCCTAAAGAGGTGCAGAAGATGTCAGACAAGAATACAGGGTGACCCCTAAAGGGGTGCACAAGATGTCAGACAAGAATACAGGGTGACTCCTAAAGAGGTGTACAAGATGTCAGACAAGAATACAGGGTGCATCCTAAAGAGGTGCACAAGATGTCAGACAAGAATACAGGGTGACTCCTAAAGAGGTGCACAAGATGCCAGATAAGAATACAGGGTGACCCCTAAAGAGGTGCACAAGATGCCAGATAAGAATACAGGGTGACTCCTAAAGAGGTGCACAAGATGCCAGATAAGAATACAGGGTGACTCCTAAAGAGGTGCACAAGATGCCAGATAAGAATACAGGGTGACTCCTAAAGAGGTGCACAAGATGTCAGACAAGAATACAGGGTGACCCCTAAAGAGGTGCACAAGATGTCAGACAAGAATACAGGGTGACTCCTAAAGAGGTGTACAAGATGTCAGACAAGAATACAGGGTGACTCCTAAAGAGGTGCACAAGATGTCAGACAAGAATACAGGGTGACTCCTAAAGAGGTGCACAATATGCCAGATAAGAATACAGGGTGACTCCTAAAGAGGTGCACAAGATGCCAGATAAGAATACAGGGTGACCCCTAAAGAGGTGCACAAGATGCCAGATAAGAATACAGGGTGACTCCTAAGGAGGTGCACAAGATGCCAGATAAGAATACAGGGTGACTCCTAAAGAGGTGCACAAGATGCCAGATAAGAATACAGGGTGACTCCTAAAGCGGTGCACAAGATGTCAGACAAGAATACAGGGTGACCCCTAAAGAGGTGCACAAGATGTCAGACAAGAATACAGGGTGACTCCTAAAGAGGTGTACAAGATGTCAGACAAGAATACAGGGTGACTCCTAAAGAGGTGCACAAGATGTCAGACAAGAATACAGGGTGACTCCTAAAGAGGTGCACAATATGCCAGATAAGAATACAGGGTGACTCCTAAAGAGGTGCACAAGATGTCAGACAAGAATACAGGGTGACTCCTAAAGTGGTGCACAAGATGCCAGATAACAATACAGGGTGACTCCTAAAGGGGTGCACAAGATGTCAGACAAGAATACAGGGTGACCCCTAAAGAGGTGCACAAGATGTCAGATAAGAATACAGGGTGACCCCTAAAGAGGTGCACAAGATGTCAGACAAGAATACAGGGTGACTCCTAAAGAGGTGTACAAGATGTCAGATAAGAATACAGGGTGACTCCTAAAGCGGTGTACAAGATGTCAGATAAGAATACAGGGTGCCTCCTAAAGAGGTGCAAAAGATGTCACAAGAATACAGGGTGACTCCTAAAGAAATATACAAGATGCCAGACAAGAATACAGGGTGACTCCTAAAGAGGTGTACAAGATGTCACAAGGATACAGGGTGACTTCTAAAGAGATATACAAGATGCCAGATAAGAATACAGGGTGACTCCTAAAGGGGTGCACAAGATGCCAGATAAGAATACAGGGTGACTCCTAAAGAGGTGCACAAGATGCCAGATAAGAATACAGGGTGACTCCTAAAGAGGTGCACAAGATGTCAGACAAGAATACAGGGTGACTCCTACAGAGGTGCACAAGATGTCAGATAAGAATACAGGGTGACCCCTAAAGAGGTGCACAAGATGCCAGACAAGAATACAGGGTGACCCCTAAAGAGGTGCACAAGATGTCAGACAAGAATACAGGGTGACTCCTAAAGAGAGATGTCAGACAAGAATACAGGGTGACTCCTAAAGAGGTGCACAAGATGCCAGATAAGAATACAGGGTGACTCCTAAAGGGGTGCACAAGATGTCAGACAAGAATACAGGGTGACCCCTAAAGAGTTGCACAAGATGTCAGGCAAGAATACAGGGTGACTAGTAAAGAGGTGTACAAGATGTCAGACAAGAATACAGGGTGACTCCTAAAGAGGTGTACAAGATGTCAGACAAGAATACAGGGTGACTCCTAAAGAGGTGCACAAGATGTCAGACAAGAATACAGGGTGACGCCTAAAGAGGTGCACAAGATGCCAGATAAGAATACAGGGTGACCCCTAAAGAGGTGCACAAGAAGCCAGATAAGAATACAGGGTGACTCCTAAAGAGGTGCACAAGATGCCAGATAAGAATACAGGGTGACCCCTAAAGGGGTGCACAAGATGCCAGATAAGAATACAGGGTGACTCCTAAAGAGGTGCACAAGATGCCAGATAAGAATACAGGGTGACTCCTAAAGAGGTGCACAAGATGTCAGATAAGAATACAGGGTGCCTCCTAAAGAGGTGTACAAGATGTCAGACAAGAATACAGGGTGACTCCTAAAGAGGTGCAAAAGATGTCAGACAAGAATACAGGGTGACTCCTAAAGAGGTGCACAAGATGCCAGATAACAATACAGGGTGACTCCTAAAGGGGTGCACAAGATGTCAGACAAGAATACAGGGTGACCCCTAAAGAGGTGCACAAGATGTCAGATAAGAATACAGGGTGACCCCTAAAGAGGTGCACAAGATGTCAGACAAGAATACAGGGTGACTCCTAAAGAGGTGTACAAGATGTCAGATAAGAATACAGGGTGCCTCCTAAAGAGGTGTACAAGATGTCAGATAAGAATACAGGGTGCCTCCTAAAGAGGTGCAAAAGATGTCACAAGAATACAGGGTGACTCCTAAAGAAATATACAAGATGCCAGACAAGAATACAGGGTGACTCCTAAAGAGGTGTACAAGATGTCACAAGGATACAGGGTGACTTCTAAAGAGATATACAAGATGCCAGATAAGAATACAGGGTGACTCCTAAAGGGGTGCACAAGATGCCAGATAAGAATACAGGGTGACTCCTAAAGAGGTGCACAAGATGCCAGATAAGAATACAGGGTGACTCCTAAAGAGGTGCACAAGATGTCAGACAAGAATACAGGGTGACTCCTACAGAGGTGCACAAGATGTCAGATAAGAATACAGGGTGACCCCTAAAGAGGTGCACAAGATGCCAGACAAGAATACAGGGTGACCCCTAAAGAGGTGCACAAGATGTCAGACAAGAATACAGGGTGACCCCTAAAGTGGTGCACAAGATGCCAGATAAGAATACAGGGTGACTCCTAAAGAGGTGCACAAGATGTCAGACAAGAATACAGGGTGACTCTTAAAGGGGTGCACAAGATGTCAGACAAGAATACAGGGTGACCCCTAAAGAGGTGCACAAGATGCCAGACAAGAATACAGGGTGACTCCTAAAGAGGTGCACAAGATGTCAGACAAGAATACAGGGTGACTCCTAAAGAAGTGCACAAGATGTCAGACAAGTATACAGGGTGACCCCTAAAGAGGTGCACAAGATGTCAGACAAGAATACAGGGTGACTCCTAAAGAGGTGTACAAGATGTCAGACAAGAATACAGGGTGACTCCTAAAGAGGTGTACAAGATGTCAGACAAGAATACAGGGTGACTCCTAAAGAGGTGCACAAGATGTCAGACAAGAATACAGGGTGACTCCTAAAGAGGTGTACAAGTTGTCAGACAAGAATACAGGGTGACTCCTAAAGAGGTGTACAAGATGTCAGACAAGAATACAGGGTGACCCCTAAAGAGGTGCACAAGATGTCAGATAAGAATACAGGGTGCCTCCTAGAGAGGTGCACAAGATGTCAGACAAGAATACAGGGTGACTCCTAAAGAGGTGCACAAGATGTCAGATAAGAATACAGGGTGACTCCTAAAGAGGTGTACAAGAAGTCAGACAAGAATACAGGGTGACTCCTAAAGAGGTGCACAAGATGTCAGACAAGAATACAGGGTGACTCCTAAAGAGGTGCACAAGATGTCAGACAAGAATACAGGGTGACTCCTAAAGAGGTGTACAAGATGTCAGACAAGAATACAGGGTGACTCCTAAAGAGGTGTACAAGATGTCAGACAAGAATACAGGGTGACCCCTAAAGAGGTGCACAAGATGTCAGATAAGAATACAGGGTGCCTCCTAGAGAGGTGCACAAGATGTCAGACAAGAATACAGGGTGACTCCTAAAGAGGTGCACAAGATGTCAGATAAGAATACAGGGTGACTCCTAAAGAGGTGTACAAGAAGTCAGACAAGAATACAGGGTGACTCCTAAAGAGGTGCACAAGATGTCAGACAAGAATACAGGGTGACTCCTAAAGAGGTGCAGAAGATGTCAGACAAGAATACAGGGTGACTCCGAAAGAGGTGTACAAGATGTCAGACAAGAATACAGGGTGACCCCTAAAGAGGTGCACAGATTGTCAGATAAGAATACAGGGTGACCCCTAAAGAGGTGCACAAGATGTCAGACAAGAATACAGGGTGACCCCTAAAGAGGTGCACAAGATGTCAGACAAGAATACAGGGTGACCCCTAAAGAGGTGCACAAGATGTCAGACAAGAATACAGGGTGACCCCTAAAGAGGTGCACAAGATGCCAGATAACAATACAGGGTGACTCCTAAAGAGGTGCACAAGATGTCAGACAAGAATACAGGGTGACCCCTAAAGAGGTGCACAAGATATCAGACAAGAATACAGGGTGACTCCTAAAGAGGTGTACAAGATGTCAGACAAGAATACAGGGTGACCCCTAAAGAGATATACAAGATGTCAGATAAGAATACAGGGTGACCCCTAAAGAGGTGCACAAGATGTCAGATAAGAATACAGGGTGACCCCTAAAGAGGTGCACAAGATGTCAGACAAGAATACAGGGTGACCCCTAAAGAGGTGCACAAGATGTCAGATAAGAATACAGGGTGACTCCTAAAGAGGTGTACAAGATGTCAGACAAGAATACAGGGTGACCCCTAAAGAGATATACAAGATGTCAGATAAGAATACAGGGTGACCCCTAAAGAGGTGCACAAGATGTCAGACAAGAATACAGGGTGACTCCTAAAGAGGTGCACAAGATGTCAGATAAGAATACAGGGTGACCCCTAAAGAGGTGCACAAGATGTCAGACAAGAATACAGGGTGACCCCTAAAGAGGTGCACAAGATGTCAGATAAGAATACAGGGTGACCCCTAAAGAGGTGCACAAGATGTCAGACAAGAATACAGGGTGACCCCTAAAGAGGTGCACAAGATGTCAGATAAGAATACAGGGTGACCCCTAAAGAGGTGCACAAGATGTCAGACAAGAATACAGGGTGACTCCTAAAGAGGTGTACAAGATGTCAGATAAGAATACAGGGTGCCTCCTAAAGAGGTGTACAAGATGTCAGATAAGAATACAGGGTGCCTCCTAAAGAGGTGCAAAAGATGTCACAAGAATACAGGGTGACTCCTAAAGAAATATACAAGATGCCAGACAATAATACAGGGTGACTCCTAAAGAGGTGTACAAGATGTCACAAGGATACAGGGTGACTTCTAAAGAGGTATACAAGATGCCAGATAAGAATACAGGGTGACTCCTAAAGAGGTACACAAGATGCCAGATAAGAATACAGGGTGCCTCCTAAAGAGGTGCACAAGATGCCAGATAAGAATACAGGGTGACTCCTAAAGAGGTGCAGAAGATGTCAGACAAGAATACAGGGTGACCCCTAAAGAGGTGCACAAGATGTCAGACAAGAATACAGGGTGACTCCTAAAGAGGTGTACAAGATGTCAGACAAGAATACAGGGTGACTCCTAAAGAGGTGCACAAGATGTCAGACAAGAATACAGGGTGACTCCTAAAGAGGTGCACAAGATGCCAGATAAGAATACAGGGTGACCCCTAAAGAGGTGCACAAGATGCCAGATAAGAATACAGGGTGACTCCTAAAGAGGTGCACAAGATGCCAGATAAGAATACAGGGTGACTCCTAAAGAGGTGCACAAGATGCCAGATAAGAATACAGGGTGACTCCTAAAGATGTGCACAAGATGTCAGACAAGAATACAGGGTGACCCCTAAAGAGGTGCACAAGATGTCAGACAAGAATACAGGGTGACTCCTAAAGAGGTGTACAAGATGTCAGACAAGAATACAGGGTGACTCCTAAAGAGGTGCACAAGATGTCAGACAAGAATACAGGGTGACTCCTAAAGAGGTGCACAATATGCCAGATAAGAATACAGGGTGACTCCTAAAGAGGTGCACAAGATGTCAGACAAGAATACAGGGTGACTCCTAAAGAGGTGCACAAGATGCCAGATAACAATACAGGGTGACTCCTAAAGGGGTGCACAAGATGTCAGACAAGAATACAGGGTGACCCCTAAAGAGGTGCACAAGATGTCAGATAAGAATACAGGGTGACCCCTAAAGAGGTGCACAAGATGTCAGACAAGAATACAGGGTGACTCCTAAAGAGGTGTACAAGATGTCAGATAAGAATACAGGTTGCCTCCTAAAGAGGTGTACAAGATGTCAGATAAGAATACAGGGTGCCTCCTAAAGAGGTGCAAAAGATGTCACAAGAATACAGGGTGACTCATAAAGAAATATACAAGATGCCAGACAAGAATACAGGGTGACTCCTAAAGAGGTGTACAAGATGTCACAAGGATACAGGGTGACTTCTAAAGAGATATACAAGATGCCAGATAAGAATACAGGGTGACTCCTAAAGGGGTGCACAAGATGCCAGATAAGAATACAGGGTGACTCCTAAAGAGGTGCACAAGATGCCAGATAAGAATACAGGGTGACTCCTAAAGAGGTGCACAAGATGTCAGACAAGAATACAGGGTGACTCCTACAGAGGTGCACAAGATGTCAGATAAGAATACAGGGTGACCCCTAAAGAGGTGCACAAGATGCCAGACAAGAATACAGGGTGACCCCTAAAGAGGTGCACAAGATGTCAGACAAGAATACAGGGTGACTCCTAAAGAGAGATGTCAGACAAGAATACAGGGTGACTCCTAAAGAGGTGCACAAGATGCCAGATAAGAATACAGGGTGACTCCTAAAGGGGTGCACAAGATGTCAGACAAGAATACAGGGTGACCCCTAAAGAGTTGCACAAGATGTCAGGCAAGAATACAGGGTGACTAGTAAAGAGGTGTACAAGATGTCAGACAAGAATACAGGGTGACTCCTAAAGAGGTGTACAAGATGTCAGACAAGAATACAGGGTGACTCCTAAAGAGGTGCACAAGATGTCAGACAAGAATACAGGGTGACGCCTAAAGAGGTGCACAAGATGCCAGATAAGAATACAGGGTGACCCCTAAAGAGGTGCACAAGATGCCAGATAAGAATACAGGGTGACTCCTAAAGAGGTGCACAAGATGCCAGATAAGAATACAGGGTGACCCCTAAAGGGGTGCACAAGATGCCAGATAAGAATACAGGGTGACTCCTAAAGAGGTGCACAAGATGCCAGATAAGAATACAGGGTGACTCCTAAAGAGGTGCACAAGATGTCAGATAAGAATACAGGGTGCCTCCTAAAGAGGTGTACAAGATGTCAGACAAGAATACAGGGTGACTCCTAAAGAGGTGCAAAAGTTGTCAGACAAGAATACAGGGTGACTCCTAAAGCGGTGCACAAGATGCCAGATAACAATACAGGGTGACTCCTAAAGGGGTGCACAAGATGTCAGACAAGAATACAGGGTGACCCCTAAAGAGGTGCACAAGATGTCAGATAAGAATACAGGGTGACCCCTAAAGAGGTGCACAAGATGTCAGACAAGAATACAGGGTGACTCCTAAAGAGGTGTACAAGATGTCAGATAAGAATACAGGGTGCCTCCTAAAGAGGTGTACAAGATGTCAGATAAGAATACAGGGTGACCCCTAAAGTGGTGCACAAGATGCCAGATAAGAATACAGGGTGACTCCTAAAGAGGTGCACAAGATGTCAGACAAGAATACAGGGTGACTCTTAAAGGGGTGCACAAGATGTCAGACAAGAATACAGGGTGACCCCTAAAGAGGTGCACAAGATGCCAGACAAGAATACAGGGTGACTCCTAAAGAGGTGCACAAGATGTCAGACAAGAATATAGGGTGACTCCTAAAGAAGTGCACAAGATGTCAGACAAGAATACAGGGTGACCCCTAAAGAGGTGCACAAGATGTCAGACAAGAATACAGGGTGACTCCTAAAGAGGTGTACAAGATGTCAGAAAGAAATACAGGGTGACTCCTAAAGAGGTGTACAAGATGTCAGACAAGAATACAGGGTGACTCCTAAAGAGGTGCACAAGATGTCAGACAAGAATACAGGGTGACTCCTAAAGAGGTGCACAAGATGCCAGATAAGAATACAGGGTGACCCCTAAAGAGGTGCACAAGATGCCAGATAAGAATACAGGGTGACTCCTAAAGAGGTGCACAAGATGCCAGATAAGAATACAGGGTGACCCCTAAAGAGGTGCACAAGATGCCAGATAAGAATACAGGGTGACTCCTAAAGCGGTGCACAAGATGCCAGATAAGAATACAGGGTGACTCCTAAAGAGGTGCACAAGATGTCAGATAAGAATACAGGGTGCCTCCTAATGAGGTGTACAAGATGTCAGACAAGAATACAGGGTGACTCCTAAAGAGGTGCAAAAATGTCAGACAAGAATACAGGGTGACTCCTAAAGAGGTGCACAAGATGCCAGATAACAATACAGGGTGACTCCTAAAGGGGTGCACAAGATGTCCGACAAGAATACAGGGTGACCCCTAAAGAGGTGCACAAGATGTCAGATAAGAATACAGGGTGACCCCTAAAGAGGTGCACAAGATGTCAGACAAGAATACAGGGTGACTCCTAAAGAGGTGTACAAGATGTCAGATTAGAATACAGGGTGCCTCCTAAAGAGGTGTACAAGATGTCAGATAAGAATACAGGGTGCCTCCTAAAGAGGTGCAAAAGATGTCACAAGAATACAGGGTGACTCCTAAAGAAATATACAAGATGCCAGACAAGAATACAGGGTGACTCCTAAAGAGGTGTACAAGATGTCAGATAAGAATACAGGGTGCCTCCTAAAGAGGTGTACAAGATGTCAGATAAGAATACAGGGTGCCTCCTAAAGAGGTGCAAAAGATGTCACAAGAATACAGGGTGACTCCTAAAGAAATATACAAGATGCCAGACAAGAATACAGGGTGACTCCTAAAGAGGTGTACAAGATGTCACAAGGATACAGGGTGACTTCTAAAGAGATATACAAGATGCCAGATAAGAATACAGGGTGACTCCTAAAGGGGTGCACAAGATGCCAGATAAGAATACAGGGTGACTCCTAAAGAGGTGCACAAGATGCCAGATAAGAATACAGGGTGACTCCTAAAGAGGTGCACAAGATGCCAGATAAGAATACAGGGTGACTCCTAAAGAGGTGCACAAGATGTCAGACAAGAATACAGGGTGACCCCTATAGAGGTGCACAAGATGTCAGACAAGAATACAGGGTGACTGCTAAAGCGGTGTACAAGATGTCAGACAAGAATACAGGGTGACTCCTAAGGGAGAGATGTCAGACAAGAATACAGGGTGACTCCTAAAGAGGTGCACAAGATGCCAGATAAGAATACAGGGTGACTCCTAAAGAGGTGCACAAGATGTCAGACAAGAATACAGGGTGACCCCTAAAGAGTTGCACAAGATGTCAGGCAAGAATACAGGGTGACTAGTAAAGAGGTGTACAAGATGTCAGACAAGAATACAGGGTGACTCCTAAAGAGGTGTACATGATGTCAGACAAGAATACAGGGTGACTCCTAAAGAGGTGCACAAGATGTCAGACAAGAATACAGGGTGACTCCTAAAGAGGTGCACAAGATGCCAGATAAGAATACAGGGTGACCCCTAAAGCGGTGCACAAGATGCCAGATAAGAATACAGGGTGACTCCTAAAGAGGTGCACAAGATGCCAGATAAGAATACAGGGTGACCCCTAAAGGGGTGCACAAGATGCCAGATAAGAATACAGGGTGACTCCTAAAGAGGTGCACAACATGCCAGATAAGAATACAGGGTGACTCCTAAAGAGGTGCACAAGATGTCAGATAAGAATACAGGGTGCCTCCTAAAGAGGTGTACAAGATGTCAGACAAGAATACAGGGTGACTCCTAAAGAGGTGCAAAAGATGTCAGACAAGAATACAGGGTGACTCCTAAAGAGGTGCACAAGATGCCAGATAACAATACAGGGTGACTCCTAAAGGGGTGCACAAGATGTCAGACAAGAATACAGGGTGACCCCTAAAGAGGTGCACAAGATGTCAGATAAGAATACAGGGTGACCCCTAAAGATGTGCACAAGAAGTCAGACAAGAATACAGGGTGACTCCTAAAGAGGTGTACAAGATGTCAGATAAGAATACAGGGTGCCTCCTAAAGAGGTGTACAAGATGTCAGATAAGAATACAGGGTGCCTCCTAAAGAGGTGCAAAAGATGTCACAAGAATACAGGGTGACTCCTAAAGAAATATACAAGATGCCAGACAAGAATACAGGGTGACTCCTAAAGAGGTGTACAAGATGTCACAAGGATACAGGGTGACTTCTAAAGAGATATACAAGATGCCAGATAAGAATACAGGGTGACTCCTAAAGGGGTGCACAAGATGCCAGATAAGAATACAGGGTGACTCCTAAAGAGGTGCACAAGATGCCAGATAAGAATACAGGGTGACTCCTAAAGAGGTGCACAAGATGTCAGACAAGAATACAGGGTGACTCCTACAGAGGTGCACAAGATGTCAGATAAGAATACAGGGTGACCCCTAAAGAGGTGCACAAGATGCCAGACAAGAATACAGGGTGACCCCTAAAGAGGTGCACAAGATGTCAGACAAGAATACAGGGTGACTCCTAAAGAGAGATGTCAGACAAGAATACAGGGTGACTCCTAAAGAGGTGCACAAGATGCCAGATAAGAATACAGGGTGACTCCTAAAGGGGTGCACAAGATGTCAGACAAGAATACAGGGTGACCCCTAAAGAGTTGCACAAGATGTCAGGCAAGAATACAGGGTGACTAGTAAAGAGGTGTACAAGATGTCAGACAAGAATACAGGGTGACTCCTAAAGAGGTGTACAAGATGTCAGACAAGAATACAGGGTGACTCCTAAAGAGGTGCACAAGATGTCAGACAAGAATACAGGGTGACTCCTAAAGAGGTGCACAAGATGCCAGATAAGAATACAGGGTGACCCCTAAAGAGGTGCACAAGATGCCAGATAAGAATACAGGGTGACTCCTAAAGAGGTGCACAAGATGCCAGATAAGAATACAGGGTGACCCCTAAAGGGGTGCACAAGATGCCAGATAAGAATACAGGGTGACTCCTAAAGAGGTGCACAAGATGCCAGATAAGAATACAGGGTGACTCCTAAAGAGGTGCACAAGATGTCAGATAAGAATACAGGGTGCCTCCTAAAGAGGTGTACAAGATGTCAGACAAGAATACAGGGTGACTCCTAAAGAGGTGCAAAAGATGTCAGACAAGAATACAGGGTGACTCCTAAAGAGGTGCACAAGATGCCAGATAACAATACAGGGTGACTCCTAAAGGGGTGCACAAGATGTCAGACAAGAATACAGGGTGACCCCTAAAGAGGTGCACAAGATGTCAGATAAGAATACAGGGTGACCCCTAAAGAGGTGCACAAGATGTCAGACAAGAATACAGGGTGACTCCTAAAGAGGTGTACAAGATGTCAGATAAGAATACAGGGTGCCTCCTAAAGAGGTGTACAAGATGTCAGATAAGAATACAGGGTGCCTCCTAAAGAAGTGCAAAAGATGTCACAAGAATACAGGGTGACTCCTAAAGAAATATACAAGATGCCAGACAAGAATACAGGGTGACTCCTAAAGAGGTGTACAAGATGTCACAAGGATACAGGGTGACTTCTAAAGAGATATACAAGATGCCAGATAAGAATACAGGGTGACTCCTAAAGGGGTGCACAAGATGCCAGATAAGAATACAGGGTGACTCCTAAAGAGGTGCACAAGATGCCAGATAAGAATACAGGGTGACTCCTAAAGAGGTGCACAAGATGTCAGACAAGAATACAGGGTGACTCCTACAGAGGTGCACAAGATGTCAGATAAGAATACAGGGTGACCCCTAAAGAGGTGCACAAGATGCCAGACAAGAATACAGGGTGACCCCTAAAGAGGTGCACAAGATGTCAGACAAGAATACAGGGTGACCCCTAAAGTGGTGCACAAGATGCCAGATAAGAATACAGGGTGAATCCTAAAGAGGTGCACAAGATGTCAGACAAGAATACAGGGTGACTCTTAAAGGGGTTCACAAGATGTCAGACAAGAATACAGGGTGACCCCTAAAGAGGTGCACAAGATGCCAGACAAGAATACAGGGTGACTCCTAAAGAGGTGCACAAGATGTCAGACAAGAATACAGGGCGATCCCTAAAGAGGTGCACAAGATGCCAGACAAGAATACAGGGTGACTCCTAAAGAGGTGCACAAGATGTCAGACAAGAATACAGGGTGACCCCTAAAGAGGTGCACAAGATGCCAGACAAGAATACAGGGTGACCCCTAAAGAGGTGCACAAGATGTTAGACAAGAATACATGGTGACTCCTAAAGAGGTGTACAAGATGTCAGACAAGAATACAGGGTGACCCCTAAGGAGGTGCACAAGATTTTAGACAAGAATACAGGGTGACTCCTAAAGGGGTGTACACGATGTCAGATAAGAATACAGGGTGACTCCTAAAGAGGTGCACAAGATGCCAGACAAGAATACAGGGTGACCCCTAAAGAGGTGCACAAGATGTCAGACAAGAATACAGGGTGACTCCTAAAGAGGTGCACAATATGTCAGATAAGAATACAGGGTGACTCCTAAAGAGGTGCACAAGATGTCAGATAAGAATACAGGGTGACCCCTGAAGAGGTTCACAAGATGCCAGATAACAATACAGGGTGACTCCTAAAGAGGTGCACAAGATGTCCGACAAGAATACAGGGTGATCCCTAAAGAGGTGCACAAGATGCCAGACAAGAATACAGGGTGACTCCTAAAGAGGTGCACAAGATGCCAGACAAGAATACAGGGTGACTCCTAAAGAGGTGCACAAGATGCCAGACAAGAATACAGGGTGACCCCTAAAGAGGTGCACAAGATGCCAGACAAGAATACAGGGTGACCCCTAAAGAGGTGCACAAGATGCCAGACAAGAATAAAGGGTGACTCCTAAAGGGGTGCACAAGATGTCAGACAAGAATACAGAGTGACCCCTAAAGAGGTGCACAAGATGTCAGACAAGAATACAGGGTGACCCCTAAAGAGGTGCACAAGATGCCAGACAAGAATACAGGGTGACCCCTAAAGAGGTGCATAAGCTGTCAGACAAGAATACAGGGTGACCCCTAAAGAGGTGCATAAGATGTCAGACAAGAATACAGGGTGACTCCTAAAGAGGTGCATAAGATGTCAGACAAGAATACAGGGTGACCCCTAAAGAGGTGCATAAGATGTCAGACAAGAATTCAGGGTGACTCCTAAAGAGGTGCACAAGATGTCAGATAAGAATACAGGGTGACCCCTAAAGTGGTGCACATGATGTCAGACAAGAATACTGGGTGACCCCTAAAGAGGTGCACAAGATGCCAGATAACAATACAGGGTGACTCCTAAAGGGGTGCACAAGATGTCAGACAAGAATACAGGGTGACCCCTAAAGAGGTGCATAAGATGTCAGACAAGAATACAGGGTAACTCCTAAAGAGGTTTACAAGATGCCAGACAAGAATACAGGGTGACTCCTAAAGAGGTGTACAAGATGTCAGATAAGAATACAGGTGACCCCTAAAGAGGTGCACAAGATGTCAGATAAGAATACAGGGTGACTCCTAAAGAGGTGCACAAGATGTCAGATAAGAATACAGGGTGATCCCTAAAGGGGTGCACAAGATGTCAGACAAGAATACTGGGTGACTCCTAAAGAGGTGTACAAGATGTCAGACAAGAATACAGGGTAACTCCTAAAGGGGTGTACACGATGTCAGATAAGAATACAGGGTGACTCCTAAAGAGGTGCACAAGATGCCAGATAAAAATACAGGGTGACTCCTAAAGAGGTGCACAAGATGTCAGACAAGAATACAGGGTGACTCCTAAAGAGGTGCAAAAGATGTCAGATAAGAATACAGGGTGACTCCTAATGAGGTGCACAAGATGTCAGACAAGAATACAGGGTGACTCCTAAAGAGGTGCACAAGATGTCAGATAAGAATACAGGGTGACTCCTAAAGAGGTGTACAAGATGTCAGACAAGAATACAGGGTGACTCCTAAAGAGGTGCACAAGATGTCAGACAAGAATACAGGGTGACTCCTAAAGAGGTGCACAAGATGTCAGATAAGAATACAGGGTGACCCCTAAAGAGGTGCACAAGATGTCAGACAAGAATACAGGGTGACTCCTAAAGAGGTGCACAAGATGTCAGACAAGAATACAGGGTGATCCCTAAAGAGGTGCACAAGATGTCAGATAAGAATACAGGGTGACTCCTAAAGAGGTGCACAAGATGTCAGACAAGAATACAGGGTGATCCCTAAAGAGGTGCACAAGATGTCAGACAAGAATACAGGGTGACTCCTAAGGAGGTGCACAAGATGTCAGATAAGAATACAGGGTGACTCCTAAAGAGGTGCACAAGATGTCAGATAAGAATACAGGGTGACTCCTAAAGAGGTGCACAAGATGTCAGACAAGAATACAGGGTGTCTCCTAAGGAGGTGCACAAGATGTCAGATAAGAATACAGGGTGATCCCTAAAGAGGTGCACAAGATGTCAGACAAGAATACAGGGTGACTCCTAAAGAGGTATACAAGATGCCAGATAAGAATACAGGGTGACTCCTAAAGAGGTGCACAAGATGTCAGACAAGAATACAGGGTGACTCCTAAAGAGGTGCACAAGATGTCAGACAAGAATACAGGGTGACTCCTAAAGAGGTGTACAAGATGTCAGACAAGAATACAGGGTGACTCCTAAAGAGGTGTACAAGATGTCAGACAAGAATACAGGGTGACCCCTAAAGAGGTGCACAAGATGTCAGATAAGAATACAGGGTGCCTCCTAGAGAGGTGCACAAGATGTCAGACAAGAATACAGGGTGACTCCTAAAGAGGTGCACAAGATGTCAGATAAGAATACAGGGTGACTCCTAAAGAGGTGTACAAGAAGTCAGACAAGAATGCAGGGTGACTCCTAAAGAGGTGCACAAGATGTCAGACAAGAATACAGGGTGACTCCTAAAGAGGTGCAGAAGATGTCAGACAAGAATACAGGGTGACTCCGAAAGAGGTGTACAAGATGTCAGACAAGAATACAGGGTGACCCCTAAAGAGGTGCACAGATTGTCAGATAAGAATACAGGGTGACCCCTAAAGAGGTGCACAAGATGTCAGACAAGAATACAGGGTGACCCCTAAAGAGGTGCACAAGATGTCAGACAAGAATACAGGGTGACCCCTAAAGAGGTGCACAAGATGTCAGACAAGAATACAGGGTGACCCCTAAAGAGGTGCACAAGATGCCAGATAACAATACAGGGTGACTCCTAAAGAGGTGCACAAGATGTCAGACAAGAATACAGGGTGACCCCTAAAGAGGTGCACAAGATATCAGACAAGAATACAGGGTGACTCCTAAAGAGGTGTACAAGATGTCAGACAAGAATACAGGGTGACCCCTAAAGAGATATACAAGATGTCAGATAAGAATACAGGGTGACCCCTAAAGAGGTGCACAAGATGTCAGACAAGAATACAGGGTGACTCCTAAAGAGGTGCACAAGATGTCAGATAAGAATACAGGGTGACCCCTAAAGAGGTGCACAAGATGTCAGACAAGAATACAGGGTGACCCCTAAAGAGGTGCACAAGATGTCAGATAAGAATACAGGGTGACCCCTAAAGAGGTGCACAAGATGTCAGACAAGAATACAGGGTGACCCCTAAAGAGGTGCACAAGATGTCAGATAAGAATACAGGGTGACCCCTAAAGAGGTGCACAAGATGTCAGACAAGAATACAGGGTGACTCCTAAAGAGGTGTACAAGATGTCAGATAAGAATACAGGGTGCCTCCTAAAGAGGTGTACAAGATGTCAGATAAGAATACAGGGTGCCTCCTAAAGAGGTGCAAAAGATGTCACAAGAATACAGGGTGACTCCTAAAGAAATATACAAGATGCCAGACAATAATACAGGGTGACTCCTAAAGAGGTGTACAAGATGTCACAAGGATACAGGGTGACTTCTAAAGAGATATACAAGATGCCAGATAAGAATACAGGGTGACTCCTAAAGAGGTACACAAGATGCCAGATAAGAATACAGGGTGCCTCCTAAAGAGGTGCACAAGATGCCAGATAAGAATACAGGGTGACTCCTAAAGAGGTGCAGAAGATGTCAGACAAGAATACAGGGTGACCCCTAAAGAGGTGCACAAGATGTCAGACAAGAATACAGGGTGACTCCTAAAGAGGTGTACAAGATGTCAGACAAGAATACAGGGTGACTCCTAAAGAGGTGCACAAGATGTCAGACAAGAATACAGGGTGACTCCTAAAGAGGTGCACAAGATGCCAGATAAGAATACAGGGTGACCCCTAAAGAGGTGCACAAGATGCCAGATAAGAATACAGGGTGACTCCTAAAGAGGTGCACAAGATGCCAGATAAGAATACAGGGTGACTCCTAAAGAGGTGCACAAGATGCCAGATAAGAATACAGGGTGACTCCTAAAGAGGTGCACAAGATGTCAGACAAGAATACAGGGTGACCCCTAAAGAGGTGCACAAGATGTCAGACAAGAATACAGGGTGACTCCTAAAGAGGTGTACAAGATGTCAGACAAGAATACAGGGTGACTCCTAAAGAGGTGCACAAGATGTCAGACAAGAATACAGGGTGACTCCTAAAGAGGTGCACAATATGCCAGATAAGAATACAGGGTGACTCCTAAAGAGGTGCACAAGATGTCAGACAAGAATACAGGGTGACCCCTAAAGAGGTGCACAAGATGTCAGACAAGAATACAGGGTGACTCCTAAAGAGGTGTACAAGATGTCAGACAAGAATACAGGGTGTCTCCTAAAGAGGTGTACAAGATGTCAGACAAGAATACAGGGTGACTCCTAAAGAGGTGCACAAGATGTCAGACAAGAATACAGGGTGACTCCTAAAGAGGTGCACAAGATGCCAGATAAGAATACAGGGTGACCCCTAAATAGGTGCACAAGATGTCAGATAAGAATACAGGGTGACTCCTAAAGAGGTGCACAAGATGCCAGTTAAGAATACAGGGTGACCCCTAAAGGGGTGCACAAGATGCCAGATAAGAATACAGGGTGACTCCTAAAGAGGTGCACAAGATGCCAGATAAGAATACAGGGTGACTCCTAAAGAGGTGCACAAGATGTCAGATAAGAATACAGGGTGCCTCCTAAAGAGGTGTACAAGATGTCAGACAAGAATACAGGGTGACTCCTAAAGAGGTGCAAAAGATGTCAGACAAGAATACAGGGTGACTCCTAAAGAGGTGCACAAGATGCCAGATAACAATACAGGGTGACTCCTAAAGAGGTGCACAAGATGTCAGACAAGAATACAGGGTGACCCCTAAAGAGGTGCACAAGATGTCAGATAAGAATACAGGGTGACCCCTAAAGAGGTGCACAAGATGTCAGACAAGAATACAGGGTGACTCCTAAAGAGGTGTACAAGATGTCAGATAAGAATACAGGGTGCCTCCTAAAGAGGTGTACAAGATGTCAGATAAGAATACAGGGTGCCTCCTAAAGAGGTGCAAAGGATGTCACAAGAATACAGGGTGACTCCTAAAGAAATATGCAAGATGCCAGACAAGAATACAGGGTGACTTCTAAAGAGGTGTACAAGATGTCACAAGGATACAGGGTGACTTCTAGAGAGATATACAAGATGCCAGATAAGAATACAGGGTGACTCCTAAAGAGGTGCACAAGATGCCAGATAAGAATACAGGGTGACTCCTAAAGAGGTGCACAAGATGCCAGTTAAGAATACAGGGTGACTCCTAAAGAGGTGCACAAGATGTCAGACAAGAATACAATGTGACCCCTAAAGAGGTGCACAAGATGTCAGACAAGAATACAGGGTGACTCCTAAAGAGGTGTACAAGATGTCAGACAAGAATACAGGGTGACTCGTAAAGAGGTGCACAAGATGTCAGACAAGAATACGGGGTGACTCCTAAAGAGGGGCACAAGATGCCAGATAAGAATACAGGGTGACCCCTAAAGAGGTGCACAAGATGCCAGATAAGAATACAGGGTGACTCCTAAAGAGGTGCACAAGATGCCAGATAAGAATACAGGGTGACTCCTAAAGAGATGTACAAGATGTCAGACAAGAATACAGGGTGACTCCTAAAGAGGTGCACAATATGTGAGACAAGAATACAGGGTGACCCCTAAAGAGGTGCACAAGATGTCAGACAAGATTACAGGGTGACTCCTAAGGAGGTGTACAAGTATACAGGGTGACTTCTAAAGAGATATACAAGATGCCAGATAAAAATACAGGGTGACTTCTAAAGAGATATACAAGAAGCCAGATACGAATACAAGGTGACTCTTAAAGAGGTGTACAAGATGTCACACAAGAATACAGGGTGAATCCTAAAGAGATATACAAGATGCCAGATAAGAGGTATGCAGGATGTCAGAGCAAAATACAGGGTGACACTTAACGAGGTGTACAGTATGTTAGATTCAATCAAATACACGGTGACCCTTAAAGAGGTTTGCAACATAACAGATTCAAATAATGGGTGACCCTTAAAGAGTTGTAAAAGATGTCAGACTCAAATACAGGGTGACTCTTAAAGAGGTGCCCGCGCGGGAAGCCTAAGTTAATGGGTAATGGAGTCTGTTGAAAGAGCCCTCCTGAGCCTTTCTAACATGTGTAGCATTTGCTGCATGCTTCATTTGAAATGATATAACGTCTAGTCTTTCAGACTGACTGTAATTTTTTTTTCATGACAAATGTAAGATGACTTAAGCTAATCTCATTCAAATTGTGTCATTAAGCGTAATTAACACTCTGAACTGAAAAGGGTTGCAATCCCGGTTGTATATAAATTCATTTTAAACATAGCACATGACGCACAGCCTAGGGGAACGACTTTCTCCACAAATTTATCTAATTTTATCCAATTAAGAATATGCCAGTAGATTCGGATAACAAACGTGCCGATGCGGGGCGGATAACGTTTTGTTTATCCATGCAGGGCTCTAGTTATCAGACACAAACACCCAAGTACAAGAGGCTGAACCACTATGTCCAGGACAGCAACTGAAGTTCATGAAGAGTTGAGTTCAAAGAGAAAAGCCTAATCATGCAATATGTCACATCAAGTTACTTGATATTAGGCCTATTTAAGTTATATTGTTAAGTGTTTCTCCTATTTTGGCTAAAGGGGGAGAGGGGGCCAAGGTGTATTTGATATAGCAAATTATTTTCTCCATTCTATCATTCACATTAATCAAAGAAACTACTTCTATTATACACTCATGAAGACTGGCACGTTTGGAATATAAATATGGTGGCAAGGTCATCAGGATCAGATTCCCTAACGTTTCCAGGATAAATCAGAAAATTCCCTGAGTAACAGTAGAGGCCATAATAAACATATAAAACAGAGTTTGTACATAAAGAGCATTTGAAAAAGTGCTCAAACAATAATGTGTCGCATGACAAAGTAGGAAAGGAAAAAAACATAATTCAGAAAAATATATTTTTCTACATTTGTCAATTTCTAATTTTTTTAATCCAGAAAAGCTATTGTACTTGCGAGTATTGAAAGTAGCTCTTCAATAATAATGCTCTCAATCATACAGTTACACATTTCTATACAAATACACAGTGTGCTCAATCTTGCAAGAGATGAGAGCTGATCGATTTAACGTCAGTACGAACAATCATCACCAGAATATACTTTTCCCCCATCAAAATGTAAATGCTTAATTTCCAATTATTCAAGGTTGGACCTTGTAAAACTAAAATTCCCTGAGTGTCATTAAAATACCCTGATAATTCCCTGAGTTTTCCAGGATTTAAAAATTCCCTGAGTATTCCCTGCTTTCCAGAGTAGCAGACACTCTGCGTCATGTCATATACAGTGCAGAACTTGTTAATTTGCAATTTTTGGGACCCCATGCAGGGTCGGATTTAGACTTGATGAGTCCCTAAGCAATTTGAGAAATGGGGCCCTTATTTCTATGTTGATGACTAGGGCCCGGATTTTGATGAAAAGTCATCTTTTTTCTCAGTACACGGAGATGTTGCTTAGTGGTAATTAAGTGTATTCTACAATAAATATGTTAGATATATGGGGCTTTTAAAAGTCATCAAAATGCATTTTTTCTACATTTTCCAGAATAAAGTCATTTTCTAACACTTAACTTAGGTGCATTTTAGGTCATTTTTCATGTGATATATGTTTATAGATCATTTTTTTATTGAATTTAGTTAAATGCTCATTTTAAAGTTATTTTTAGTATCTGTATTTCTAAACATGTCAGCGTTAACGTTCTTGGACTAACCCATACACTGTAGTTATGCAGTGCTCATCTGTTTTCATTACCCGTTTCTTATCTACGCAGCTGATTTAATTTTTCTTGACAATGCAATTGTGTGTACAGTTTGCGTCACCGATGTCTTCACGTACACGTGAGTATTGCGTCACTCTGAAAAAAAAGAAAAAAAACAGGGTAATCCCCTCATTGCCATGTTGTTTGTGTCGAGTTTATCTTTATTAGAAGTGTTGACAGCTCTGACGCAGCTCTGGCCTCTGATCGTTCACTCAGTTACCCGGCAACTATAGGACTTTTAAGGTGTATTTGTGTTGTAGGTGTGTGACATTTTGTTGTGCAGTGCAATTGAAATGCAAAAACAAATGCAGTCAACTGCAAGCCATTTAAAACAGTATGTGTCAGATTTCGGTGAAAACATATTCTCAACTAATGGAACTGATTTGTTCTGTAAAGTGTGCGAATTTTAAGTCGCTGCAGATAAACGGTTCATCGTACAACAACATGTCGGGAGCGATAAACATTAGCGAGGTCTTGAAAATGTGGAAAAAAGGAAAGTGTCTCAATTACTGTTAAAAGAAACTGCTTCGACATCAAATAACAAGTCATCTTCATTTTATATAGAATTATGTGAAGTGTTTGTTAGTGCTAATATTCCACTAGAAAAACTAAGCAATCCTAAATTAAGTGATTTCCTCGAACGCCACACTGGTCATACTATTCCAGACGAATCAACATTGCGTAAAAACTACCTATCAAAATGTTACAAAGACACATTAAACCGAATACGTGAATGGAAAAAAAAACAACATTATCAATTGGCGAGGCTACAGATTCAGAGGGACGTTATGTAGGAAATGTAGTGATAGGGAGCCTAGAAACAAACAGTCCCGGGCAAACTTTTCTGCTGACCTCAGAGGTTTTGGAAGCGGTTAACTACACTCAGATATGCAAACTGTTCGATAAATCCGTGTGTTTAAAATGGCCTAGGGGAATACAACATGATAATGTGCTCCTCTTCCTAACAGATGCAGCACCTTACATGGTAAAGGCAGCAAGATCTATCAAAGCATTTTACAATAAGATGGTGCATGTTACTTGTCTGGCCCCTGCTTTTCATTGAATTGCAGAAGAGATCCGATCAACATTCTCAGAAGTAGACAGACTAGTTTCCACAGTAAAGAAAGTCTTTGCCAAAGCACCATCCCGCACTAAGTGTTTCAAAGACAAGGCCCCTGATGTAGCTTTGCCCCCCGCACCAGTTTTAACATGCTCGGGTACCTGGTTGACTGCATGCATATACTATTGTGACAATTTTCAGATAGTGAGAGAGGTAGTGAATGGCTTTGATAGGACAGATGCTAAGGCTATTGGGAGTGCTCAGGACCTGTTTTCTGATCCTCAAATGCAAGATAAATTGGCTTGCATAGAATCAAATTTGTAATTTTTGCCAGAAACCATAACCTGCCTAGAAGAAAGTGGCATGGTATTGGCCAAGTCAATAGAGTTAGTCAGGAATGCTGAAGGTTGTATAAAACATGTAAATGGTGAGATTGGGGACTCAGTCAGACATAAAATAAAATTTGTATTGGAAAACAATAAAGGGTATCAGACAGCGTGTCAAATAGCCAGTATTTTGTCGGGAGAAAACTTCAGAATTGACATTTTTGAAGGGGATTTCACAGCCATTGACATAGTGTTTTTCAAATATGCTCGTAATACATCAGTGGAACTGGAGAGAAGTTTCTCGAAATATAAAACAGTATTAGCTGACAACCGCCGTTCCTTCACCTTTGATAACTTGAGGATGACGATGGTGGTGTACTGCAACGCAATTTAGTTAGCAATATGTTTTTTTTTACTTTGTAGTAGAAATGAAAATGACGTGTTGTTAATCTCGATTAATAGTTTAGTAGTAATACACTAATTCTACCAAGAATGTTTGTTATTCGAACCATTATTTGTACAAGACAATCATGAAATTGATCATTTTTAGGTATTTTTTTAAATGATCATTTTTAGGTCATTATTTTTTCATCATCATCATCATCAAATTCCAGCTCCAGTCGCCTGGGTGCTGTTAACGAGCCCTCGCCACCTTTTCCTGTCCATGAATAGTTGGTCTTCATGGGTCCTTCTCCAGTCTAGCCCTTCGTCTTCAAGATCATCCTTGATTTGGTCCAACCATTTCTTCTTTGGTCTTTCTACTGGTATTTTTCCTGGGATAATCTTGTTGAAATAAGCTTTTGGTGTCCTCTCATCTCCCATTCTTTGAAGATGCCCGTACCATCCTAATCGTTGCTTCTGCAAATATTTTGTAGCGCTGATATCTATGCCAGCCTCTGTCCTGTTTGTTTCGTTCCTTACTTTGTCTCTCCTTGTCCTTTGGAGCATTGTTCTTATAAACTTCATTTCGGATGCCTGAATCCTACTTTGTTCTCTTCTGGACAGGGTGCAAGTTTCTACTCCGTAAGTTAGAATTGGGATGTAGTATGTCTTAAACAGTATATGTTTACACTTCCCACAGTAGTGTTCTAACTTGTGCATAGAAGGTGGCTGCATCACTAGTTCTATTTGTTACTTCACTGTTGTTGTTGTTGTTATCCTTACTCAGTGTGCTACCAAGTTATTGAGATTGATCAACAATTTGTAGAGGCTGATTATTCAAGTAAATGGTTGCATTAGACAGTCCTGTTGTCATCACTACTGTCTTACTTTGGCTTATTTTCAACCCATACTCCTTGAACAGCTTGTCCCATGAATCCAGTTTTTCTTGTACCTCGCTGGCACTTTCTCCCCAAATCATGACGTCATCTGCAAAGACAAGGGCATTTGTTTCATTACCATGTTCTTCTTTTATTCTCTTCAGGATTATGTCCATCACTGTGATGAATAGTAATGGAGACAGTGAACTTCCTTGTTGGTCATTTTAAGAGAATTTTAAGTGCATTTTATAGGTCATCAACATCCGGGCTCTATTGATGACAAATATGATTTTCGAATACCATACCTAAAGGGTTAAACTGAAATACAAGGAAGGTCACTTGTGTGCTAGTAGGACAAATAATGCTGTAGTAAACTTGGGACCCTAAGCTATAGCCTGTGTAGCTTATACTGCAGAGGAGCCTTTCTTCTTCTTCATGGTGTCCACAGAATTTTCAATGTCAATTTTCCTGACTTTTCCTGACCATTTTTCAACAAAATTCCTGATTCGCGAAGTCATCGTTACATCGGAAAAAAGGTTTATTGAGCAAATATGTGTATAACTTTTTTCATTTGCAGAATTTGCCCAACGCTCGCCTCTTTATTCATTTTAAGTAGAAAATAAAGTAAATTATAATGCAATAATACATAAATCAAAATACTTAATGAGGGGCAGTTCCGCCCCTTAAAACAACAATAACTAACATATAACTAAAGTACTTAATAACCTAAACTATAGCGATGGGGTCGCCACATCCCTACGCCAACGCCAAAAAAAGCGTACAAAAAATAGGTAAAAGATGTTTTTACAATGATGTACTGTAAAAATGGAAACTTACCATAATGTCCAGTGAGTTATTGCTTTTTATCTTCAGAGATTAGTTGAACTAGTAACATCAAATTATGGCTCTAAAACACAAAATACTGTATGGTTAATATAACATTCCTGACTTTCTAATACTTTTCGCCATTTTTTCCTGACTCACGCCATTTTTTCACACTTTTTCCTGACTTTTCCTGACCAAAAACAAAATTCCTGACTTTTCCTGACTATTCCTGCCTGTGGACACCATGTTCTTTGTCACAAATAAGCCTCTCAGGAGCACGCAGAATCAACATTTGTTGGCCTTTCTTCTAGCCCAGTGTTCCTTCATACGCAATGAATGGGTTTGTTTTCGTTGCATGGACCATATACTCATGTTGGTTAGTCTTTCTCTCTTCATCCTCAAAATCCAGCGTGAATGCAAGTTTTTTGATCTCAGTCTGGTTCAGTAGATTTGGCGAGTTGGTGTCTGTCTCTTTCTCTGCCAATTCGATCTAGTTGTTTTGTTCTTCAAGTACGTGCGAATTTTGCAATTATTATGTTCTGTTACAACTGTACATATTTACAACGTCATGCCTGTTATATGAAAACGATTATTTATATAAAAAAATCAAATCATCTATTTTGTTTAGCAAACCTTGTGATTACCGAATCGATGTCTATAGTGATGTCACGATGAATGTGCAGCAATGCACGGATAGGAATTTGGGGCTTTTTCACACCATAAAATTTTGCCGACGTCCAAACTGCAAGCTTGGTTGGCAATTTAAGCTGTGACTTTCTCCCTTTGTCGGTACCAACTCGACTTGCTGAAATTGTAACGTACCTTGATACTTTTCTTGAAGCTCGATGTAAAAGTCGCAAAACACGCCATTGCAATTTTTACGAATATTTTTGGTGCGCTAAACGCATCAAATTTCTATCCATGTAGCTTGCAAAAAAAATTGGTCTGGTTTTGTACGTTTGGTTATTTTTTGATTGCGTTTTAGTGATACCAATTTTCTTAACAATTTCGATTCTGTGACACCCCCCCCAAAGCCAAACTCTAGATCCGGGCCTGCTACTCACCTTGATAACTCGGTTTCAGTCCACATAGGCTAGCACATGGTGGCACTTTTTTAGGATCCAACCAGCCTTCGGGCTGACTACCTAATAGACAGACAGTACATTTTACCCTCTTCCCATGGCGGTTATGTTTTTATTTATTTATTTATTTATTTATTTATCGTATGGCTTTTAGTGCCGGGAGTGTCCGAGGACATGTTCGGCTCGCCTGTGTCTGTAGCTGCTTCCAGTGGACACCCTTATTAGGGTGAGCTATAAGTTCCATTCAATTTCAAGCAGTTCCAACTTTCACTACCAGATATCAATGATACCTAGTGGTGAACGTTGGAACATTGATAGAGCGTTCCGACGAAATCTAACCTAACAATTTAGCTTTACACAAGTTTAGTCTGTGAAAGGATCTTTTACATGCCATAAATCTATGACATGGGACCGCCGGATTTACATCCCCTCCGAAGGTAGGCATACTGAAGGATTTTTAACACTCGTAAAAGATCCGACGACTTCGGCCGGGTTTGAACCCACTATCTTTGGCACAGCAGTTCAGCATGCTACTGACTACGCCACCGAAGCCGCTTCCCATGGCAGTTAATTTATTTGAAATACAGATGACAATTTGGTATGGTTTTGTACAGCTGATCTTGTTCATATACTGGATGCATCTTCTTTTGTGCAAGGTGCATAATTCCCTCATCACAATTACAGTATCTAATACTCATGGCTATAGGCGGCTTCGGTGGCGTAGTTGGTAGCATGCTTAGCTTCTATGCCCAAAGTCGTCGGATGTTTTAAGAGCGTTAAAAATCCCTCAGTATGCCTACCTTCGGAGGGGAAGTAAAGCCGGCGGTCCCATGTTATAGATTTATGGCATGTGAAAGAACCTTCCACTAATTACACTTGTGTGAAGCCAAAATTTGTAGGTTAGAATTGATAATGCTCTATTAGTTCCAACGCTCGCCACCAGGTTCTGACTGCAATGCCATCTAGTAGCCAAGTCCACAAGCTAGGTGTCGTGGACAGTAACTTTTGGTAGCAAAAGTAGGAACTACTTGAAATTATTGTCTGCAGTCCTTACTTGAATTAAAACAGATAACACACACTAATACAGCCACCATAATTAACACCGGTTATCAGACAGATTCTACACACACCCAAAGTACACGGGGCTACATGACCGCGTTGTCGCAGCCCCTAAACTGAGGAACCAACTCATGTTTAAGCGATTGTGTCCAATGCGCACAAACTCATGTTCTTGCGTCTGATTTGCATGGTAACCCAGACCTGACTCCTTTCATTGAATAATTCTATGTCTGGGAGCATTCAGTTTCGTCCATATTATCATCCCTACACAAAACTAATCCAACCGGCCATGGTGGCAGAGAGCGCTAATGCGCTACCTCATGCCTCGCTGACATTGGTAGAGCGTGGGTTTGAATCCCACCTCGTCGTCCTGAACATGGTTTGCGTGGTTTCCCATTTTCACCATCAGGCAAATGCCAGACAGTTCCTTTCAACAGGTCCACGGCCGATTTCCTTTCATAATCCTTTCCATGACCCATCCTGAAAAAAAAAAAAGTACATGGCCATTGGCTGCATTAATAAATAAATAAGAAAAAAAAAGACTAATAGAGCTCCTATCAATCTAGATGTGGTTTTCCTGCTTAACAGACAATGCTTATTGGCCGGTTTGGTTATGATCATGTAAACAAAGGGCTGATACAAAATCACCCTTCCTAAAGGTCCGGTATCAACTGGCAGTGAGGGTACGGTAGTCCAAATATCAGGCTAGTCAGTTTACGGAGACACCACCAGCTTAGAGCTGATGACAAGTAATTTTATTAATGCAGACATTGGCCATGTATTTTCTTTTCAGGACGGGTCAGGGAAGGGATATTGGAAGGAAATCAGCCGTGGACCTGTTGAAAGGAACCGTCCCGGCATTTGCCTGGTGGTGAAAATGGGAAACCACGAAAACCATTTTCAGGACGGCCGAGGTGGGGTTTGAACCCATGCTCTACTGATGCCAGCGAGGCACGGGGTGGTGCGTTAGCGCTCTCGGCCAGCGCGGCCAAGCTGATGACAAGTACACCCCTTAAAACATACCAGGTAAACGTAGAAGCCATGTGGGACTGACACTGGACGGAGGCAAATCAAGAATTAAGGCATGTCATCACAAGTTTAGCGGTTCATGGATATCACCACAAACTATGTGCGACGACACATTTCCATGAAGTAGGAAAGGAGTGTGTGTGTACTTTGTGTGGTGAAGGATGTGAACGCTATCACATCAACCGAAGCAAAAATAGGACAAAATCAGTTTTAGAGTATAGCGAAGATAGACTAAATAACCAAAATGAATTGTATTTTGGCCATTCGGCTGCAATTAAATTTTATTATAAACGCAGAAGTAAATTGGCCCCCGTCCCTTTTAGTCTTTGGTCAACCTTGGACTTGGCCGCAGTGAGAAGCTGCTTATTCTGAGCTTTGGTCTGCGTCGCCAAGGGCAATACCATTTACTGTATGAGACAGTGGTTGTATCACTAAACTCTAAGGAAATCCCTAACACATACCTGCCAACCTTGCAGAAAAATCGGGAGGTTTTGAAGACGATCGATGTCTAATCATATTTCTTCACCATTGCCTATTACCGAGGAACAGACAAAATCGGTCAGATCAAAAAATCACAAAAGCCTACTGGCATATTAATGCCAACATCGAAGTTATACACAAATAATTTCACGTTTTAAATAGATACAATATTCCGCAGCCTACAACTACCTCTCATCCACAGGCTATTATGAAAACTTCTAGGATTACACGCTGAATTAACCATCGACTATTTAAAACGAAGTGATATTCAAATCCAACGAAGCGGGACGCGTAGATATGGAGAATAATGGCATCTATAAATTATTGATACGAAGCGAAAATGCAATATCGAAACACACTCAACACACGTAAACTCGACCTGTTCGATGGATGACTGAAGTTTCGTCATCTCGTACTTTTAGTCGGAAATGATGTGCAAGATGTTTGAAAAATCCCGAGATTTAATACTTTAAGCGGGAAGGTGGGAGAAATGGCATAAATCGAGACAGTTGGCAGGTGTGCCTAACATATTATATTATACAGGGTCTTTTACAGTATATAAAGTAAGAACGGCAAGCGGCTGCTACAGTGGCCTTGGCCGAGCTTGTGGCGCGCCACGGCCCCCTGCTTTAAGTGTGTGTACAATCCTGTATGAAATATTACCTTATAAAAGATGCTGGAAGTGTCGTCCTTCCTGGGTTATACAGGCATTGTATCTGGTAACCACATTCTGGCTAACGCCAGTGAGTTCTGCCACTGTAATGTATTTTATGTATTTTATTGAGCACTGAGCCAGTAGTGTCAAACTTATTTGCAATTACGTGAATCTGTGCTAGTAAAGGTGGCACTTCATTTGGAAATTGCTGAACAAATGCATCACGTACCCGCCGAGCCCACTCTTGCTAAAAATAAGTTTTACATACAAAAAATACGATGTTGCAATGATAACTGTCTCACTTGAGGTTTAGACTGGCGACTGAGCACCTGCACGCTTATTGCAAGGTGAAGTATGTACTATACGCGTGCTTTCAATACTACAGCAGGGGGCCGTGGCGCGCTACAAGCTTGACCAAGGTCACTGCAGCAGCGGATAACAAAACAGCCGCTCGCTGTTCTTACTTTATATGAAAGACTCCGACTGCAGTGGCTACGCTGGCCAAAGCGTGGCGTTAGGTCATGGGGCCAAGCTCTCTGCTGACTCGGTAGACGCGTGGGTTCGAGCCCCACCGTCGGCTATCCTTGAAATGGTTTTCCGTGGTTTCCCAGTTTCAACACCAGGCAAATGCTGGGACAGTACCTTCTGACAGGCCACGGCCGCTTCCTTCCACATCCTTGCCCAGTTTCATTCATCTTCATCCATTCCATTTCTCATCCCGACGCGCAGGTCGCCCATGGGCGTCGAATAGAAAGACCTACACTCGGCCTCTCAGGAGGCTACACGAAAAAAAAAATAAAAAAATATGAAAGACCCTGGATTTGTATGCCCCACATTTTTATATCTTGTGGGAACATGGTCTTAGAAGGTTTAAATTGATTTTCAAACATCTAATTATACCCAGAGTTAGCAATTGAAATTTTCGGACACGTTGCCTCTCTCAACCTAACATTGTGCTGTGAAATCACACATGAACGTTTTTGTTGTTTGTTCACAATACAGTTAGTTAGTTATTGTTGTATTAAGGGGCGGAACTATGAGGTCATCTGCCCCTATTCACAATACACTTTGGCTGTAAAACATAATATTGTAAGCTTTATGTTTAAGCACAGGAAACTGCTGGTTGGTTCCTCAGTTTAGGGGCTGTGACAACACGGTCATGTAGCCCCGTGTACTTTGGGTGTGTAGAATCTGTCTGATAACCGGTGATAATTGTGATGGCTGTATTAGTGTGTGTATCTGTTTTTAATCCAAGTAACAACTGCAGACATTCAATTTTCAAGTAGTTCCAACTTTTGCTACCAAACACCACCGTCAACGACCAACTAGTTCTGAAATTGGTTACTAGATGTCACCGCAGTCGGCTCTTGGCAACGAATGTTGGAACCTAAGGGCGTTAGTCAAATCTATCCTATAATTTAGCTTCACACAAGTGTAAATAGTGGAAGGTTCTTTATCATGCCATAAATCTACGACATGGGACCGCCGTCTTTACTTCACCTCCAAAGGAAGGCATACTGAGGGATTTATAACGCTCTTAAAAAATCCGACAACTTCGGCTGGGTTCGAACCCGTGACCTTGGGCATAGAAGCTCAGCATGCTACCAACTACGCCACCAAAGCCGCCCAGGAAAAAGGTACGAACATTATGTGCAACTAGGACATGTTTCCACTGTTTCTATTCTACAATTTAAGAGTTTATGTTTTTCTTACAAATGTTTGGTTTTGGTGGATTGTGAATTACTTCCTGTTTCAGATAAGGTAACACAATAAGAACCGACCCAACTGGGTGGAGAACGTCTGTGTGACTGAGACTTGAGGAACTATTCTGCCGAGGTGGTGTCAGGAAAGGACTCCATTCACCGAGTTGTCCAAACCACTCTAAAGGGATAAATACCGATCTTGAGAAATCATCTTTATGGCCATCAATCTGAAAATTATTGTTTTAATACGAAGGTCACTCCAAAATTAATGCACAACCTATTTTTAAAAAATCAAAATTTTATTCTACACCTTTGAAACTTTTATAGTACCGTATATAGATAATATCCTTTCGGCACAGAATGTCATTTCACCATCCCCTTCAACTGCCTTACACCCCTTCGGATTGAGTGAATGTATTCCTTCATGGTAAAAAGTCTGACCCGACACGTCTAAACGAACAATGGGCTTCATGAGGGGGAGCTGTCAGCAAAGTGAGTCCTTAAGTTCACCAAAGAGATGGTAATCTTCTTCTACCCATTCCTTGTTGCATTTCTAGGCATGATTTCCCCAGAATATGAAGTACTGTGGACACGGATATAAACTCTTGCACATAACATGGGAACTATATAATACATTTAAATAAAGTAAATGTGAATTACAGACAGTCTTGCAATGACCCACAATAAATCTCACTCACCTGGGGTCCTAGGTTTGAAGTCTTCCCTCATATAATCTGGTCACAGAAAGAATGTAAAAACTGTATGATCTGGCCACATAAACAATTATGAAACTAAGTTTAAAAAAATTGTGTCAGTAATGGATTTGCACAGTTTTCATGAACTATACACATATTTACATTGTTTACCGTTGTTTTATTTCCTGAGGTCTCTGGTTCAGAACCACTTCAGCATCTTTTTATTTCTCCCGGAATTAGTCACATTGGCCCATACTACAAAATTTGCCAAATCCTAATTTAAATATGCAAATATATACAACTCAGTAGCCTGCTTCGTGGAGTCCTTACACGGGTGCTTTAGCAGGGAGCCGTGACTTTCATATCCGGGCGCATTGACAAGGAAAGGGTGAATAGATGTTAGCGACCTCTTGGTGCATTTCTGTGCAGTTGGTCGTAAAATATCGGCAGTATGTAGACCCGTCCATTGCATGTAGCAATGATATTCTTTAATGTCCCTTTTCTCTTTACCTTCAATCTCCAATCAGATTTTGCCAAATCAGGACTATAAAGTGGATCTTGCAACATTGTCCATTTGGATAGCATTCTTGGTTTACTTCCTAGTGTGAGGCCATCCAAAAGCAAAATCTCCTACTGGTGTGAGTGGGAATTGTTAGTGGTTCCATGAGGCATAACATCCGCAAGCAAATTCCCTCCGAATCTCAGAAAATGGTAGCTAAAATCGCTTTTCCTGCTACGTCAATTTGCATGGTGCCACACCACTGATTGCTCTCAGCATGATTCCAACATGTTAATAGCTGCCCAATTATCTTATATACAGGGTGTCTTCTATGTACCTTTGGAGAATGATAGGTCGTGTAGGGGACGGGTATAGAAGTAATTTGAGATAGGGAACTTGGGGTCGGAGCGGCCTCCTTAACCCCTAAAATAAGGGTTGATTCAGGCCATCTACCCTGTAAGTTTGGCAACCGACCGAAGCTTCTATTACCTTTCTCAATCCTTTAACTCTTGGCAAGATTCATTTCACCATGTGGCGCAGGCATAATAAAATAACATTAAAAAAAAGATTTTGCCCAAGCTTGGAATCGAACCCGAGACTACTGGCCTTTCGCACCGCAACGCAATCCATTACGCAAGCGCCACATGATGAAATGAATCTTGCCAAGAGTTAAACGATTGAGAAAGGTAATAGAGGCTTGGGTCGGTTGCGTAACTTACAGGGTAGATGGCCTGAATCAACCCTTATTTTAGGGGTTAAGGAGGCCGCTCCGACCCCAAGTTCCCTATCTCAAATTACTTCTATACCCGTCCCATACACGACCTATCATTCTCCAAAGGTACATAAAAGACACCCTGTATAAAAGACATTCTACTGAGACATAATGAAGGGTTCGGGTGTAAACCACGGTGAGTGACATTTTGATCAAAATCGAGACATCGCATGTATAGTATCATAAGTGATGTTCCGAGCTATCTAGTGTAAGCAGTACCCAATATTTTCAAAAGACAGCAGCATGGTAAGTGAATGTATCTTTGGTAACTACCACCTTTCTGCATGTAGACAACTAAGGCTCGGATTTTTAGGTAAATCAATATTTAAAGCATTTTTTCTATAAATACATAAATTCCTGCTTTTCACTTACTAGCAAATAAAGAGACATAATATTTACATATATTTAAATCACTTTCAGTTTATTGCATTTTTATTCTGTGTTACTTCAACGGGGAAGAACCTGTGAGCTATCTAATCTTCATGCAGAGCGTATGTCAGCTTGCAACTGTGTTATTCTTAACTTGTCAGCCCGTGCCACTCACTGTGGAAGCCGGGGATTTCCCTGTCCATGGACATATTGCACCACATGCTATAACTCCCCCTCCCCCAGCTACCTGGAACCAATGTCACTCACATGCAGTTCATTTCTGGCACTGTGAAGCGTAAGGCAGTTCTACGATTCCTAAAGTAAAAGCAACTACAAGTTATCGTCTGCAGCAGTATGTTGTACAATTTAAGGATATAATTTTACTTTTGATGGGGGCGTTCTGTTCTGCCAACCATTTGGGAAAGCAATCAAGGCAGAACAGCGATCTCAAGTTACACAACACCACAAGGGCAAGAAATGTATTGCCGCAGTTTCGCGCCTTCAGAAGAAGTGTTTCGCGATAATCGTTGGTCATTTGTGATGGACAAGCTGAAGATGTATCTCGTTGTGTATTGTAATGCTTCAGCAGTCAGCGAGACATAGAATAAATTGCTTTCGTGAGTACTGCATATTGTTTATAATCACATTAATAAACTAGGCTAAATTATAATTAAATATTTTTACTTTTTTGTCACATATTTCAGGTATTTTTAATACATAAAAAATAAATATTTTCCCAATTATTAGCAGCTAAAATTCCGAGCCCTAGTGATAACAAATACGACCCAACCAAAATGAGTGATTTGTTACTTACCATGGATTACAATATTATTATATGACAGTATTCATTTAACACTATAGTACTGTAAAGGAAGTTTATTCAGTCGGTCAACACGATGTGTTATTCCCTACTCCTGAAGAAAGTTTAGTGGCGATTAATAAATACCCTTGTATTGACAGAATGTAATAATAAACCAAGTTTTTTATGGTTCCGCCTAGTCAATACTTGTTTTATTCAAGATTTTATCGTGACATCATCACTTGTCTTTAAGTATTTTGGTACATGTTTTGGTGTCTTATAGCATTGACACCTTCATCAGCCTACGGTTTTGGTAGCACTCAATGACATTAATTACTAGTCAATAAAAGTACTTATTAACAAGATGTTCAGTAAAGAACATATAGCCTACTTTCTCCTAAATGCATGGGCATTGTTATAACTCTTTGTCCTTTCCAAGGAGTATAATTGAATGTTGGTTGTAGTAGCTTGTTGAAATAAGTGTCATATGGATATTAAACATGAATATGAGGTGCCCTTTGCTAGTGATACCTTTGTACCAAATTTCGTTCAATTCGGTTTCACCGTGTTTGAATAGATAGGGGGAATCGATTGGCACACATACATGGCCGCCAGCCGCAAATTATTGGGCAGATGACCTATTAGTTTGGTCAAAAGATTCTTCATGCATAAAGGTATAATGTTACAAAATTTGGTAGAGATCAGATAAAAAGGTTGGTCGTAATTTGATTTAAGCTTTGAACATTTGGGTGGCCGCCATTACGTTTTAGTCAAGATGGCGACGATATAAAACATGACACTTAGTTCCCTTTTGCAAATGCTACCTCTGTACCAAATTTCGTTCAATTCGGTTTCACCGTGTTTGAATAGATAGGGAGAATCAATTGGCACACATACATGGCCGCCATCCACAAATTATTGGGCAGATGACCTCGTAGTTTTTTCAAAAGTTTCTTCATACATAAAGGTATAACGTTGCAATACTTGGTAGAGATCAGATAATTAGGTTGGTCGTAATATTATTTAAGCTTTTAACATTTGGTCGTGACCACCATTACGTTTTCATCAAGATGGCGGCGATATAAAACATGACACTGAGATGCCCTTGGCTAGTGTTACCTCTGTACCATATTTCGTTCAATTCGGATTCACCGTGTTTGAAAAGATAGGGGGAATCAATTTGCACACAAACATAGATGCCATCCGCAAATTATTGGGCGGATGACCTCGAAGTTTGGTCAAAAGATTCCTCATACATAATGGTATAATGTTACAAAATTTGGTAGAGATCAGATGAATAGGTTGGTCGTAGTTTGATTTAAGCTTTGAACATTTGGGTGACCGCCATTACGTTTACATCAAGATGGCGGCGATATAAAACATGACAATGAGGTGCCCTTTGCCAGTGCTACCTCTGTACCAAATGTCGTTCAATTCGGATTCACCGTGTTCGAATTGATAGGGGGGGGGGGACAGACATTCAGAGTACACACACTCACACACACACACACACAGACAGACACACAATTTTTGGTCCTGTAGTGATCTCATAAGTCTACTTTCATTTTTTGCAAAAATCGAAAGTAGGCTAATAACACACGGATTATTAAAATAACACATTAAAAAGTTTGTTAAAACACTGTCATAATAAAAGTTCGTTAAAAGCCTTAGAAATGGCTTGGTGCACTGTTTTGGTTTCCAATGTCCTGCTTGCGATAATAGCCCCCGAAAACCAGCCTGAAGCCTCGCCCGCTTCCCCCAAGCCATTCCACATCAGTACTGCACTGTCTCCGTATGCCTCAGCACGGACCGATTTCTCGATGCCGCAACCACTCCGTAAGTTTATCCCTTTTTTTTTTTTTTTGTCAGCCTTCCACATTTTTCGGTTTAATACCTACCATAGTTCACACAGGGATTTTCTTTTGCAGTTATGAATGGTCACCTCTTGCTGGTTTTCGGGGGCTATTATCGGAAGCAGGAAATTGGAAACCAAAACAGTGCACCAAGCCATTTCTAAGGCTTTTAACGAACTTTTATTATGACAGTGTTTTAACAAACTTTTTAATGTGTTATTTTAATAATCCATGTGTTATTTTTAATAAGTACTTTTATGGACTGGTAATGAATGTCATTGAGTGCTACCAAAACCGTAGGCTGATGAAGGTGTCCATGCTATAAGACACCGAAACATGTACCAACATACTTAAAGACAAGTGATGATGTCACGATAAAATCTTGAATAAAACAAGTATTGACTAGGTAGAACCATAAAAAACTTGGTTTATCATTACATTCTGTCAATACGGAAAAATGTGCGACTTTAAAAGTCAAAAAGTGACCAGTTATTGCCAGTGCACACTTTTTCCAACGCAGTCCACTAGCAGTATTGATCCCTAAGAGGATCAAAGAGATGGCAACAAAATTGTTGCACCATGAGGTGCCATCAAGTCTCCAGCTGTCTTAATTCAATGTGCAGAAACACATTCCACAGATGCTTTTTGTCTGAACATTTGGAATTTTTGACTAATACTTTGTATTTATCCCAAATGGGGTGGCGGAAGAGGCAGCCCAGCTGACCAGGATCAAGAGGTCAGGACCTCCACTGCCTTTTGGATAGAAGTGGGAACTTCAAAGGCTAAGGGAAGAAACCCTGACAAAAAATCAGTCAGCAGCCTCTTCCCCAGGCTTTGGGTGCTGTGGGCCAATAACTTGCATACCCGAGATTACTTTTTTTTTTTTCTTGATTGGTCACATTGGACCACTTGAGTCGTTCCACAATCACTTCTTCTTTGAAGGTAGTACTGCTTGGTTCTTGCGCTCTTTCCAGTACTTTTTAATTCTTTCAGATCGAGATTTCCTCAACTCATCTGAAATCTCCATAGGCTTTATTACAGAAACATTAACGAATAAAAGCCAGACGGAATGAACCGAGTCCGATGGCGGAAATTCGTTGATGCCCTATGGAGTTGTAGGAAATAAGTCAAGTAAGTTATCCCGAATGGGGCCAAATATACCCTCAGTTTTTCGGTTGTTAGGGGTTGGCTTTACCCAGCAGCGTACTGTTCGGGCCCTTAACGGGGGTTGGCCGAACTGGGGGGGATGAGGGTGTGTGTAGAGGGTGTGTGTAGAGGCTGGTGTTAAATTAGGGGAAGTTTTAACGGAGGTGTGAGAACTCCGAATGAGTGTTGGGGAGTGTGTTGGCGGATCGGGTGGAGCTCTATTCGATCAGGGTTGCAAACCAATAGGGTGCACTTTTAAGGCGGATGCTATCACTCTGCAGAGTAAGTACTGCGATGAGTAACCCAGGTATCTGCTGACCGAGCACCGTTACGCTCTGCGGGCGCGTGACCAAGAAATCAAGGCTACTGGCAATGAAAATGTTTCTAGTGCTGTCACAGCGGTTTAGAAAACAATGCACTGGCAGGTCAAGGTGTAAGGTAGGGAGGTGAGCGGTAAAAACAGTGATAATAAACAAAGGTTACAAATGATCTGTAATAATGGTGGTCACTTATTTATTGGACCCAAAGTGTACTGAAGGTTTTAGTGTGACAATGTGTAAATGGTACAATCAATCAGGGGTGGCAAGAGGAAGGATGTATAACTTGTGAGTGTGTGGAATCTGAGAATCACACTTACCGGAGGTATGCTGTCGGCAGGCAGTCGGACAGAGCCTTCGGCGTCAAACGGATCCCCTTCCTCAGAATGGTGGTCTTTATAAGTATTTCTGAAGTGCCGACTCTGCAGTATTGCTGAATAGCTGTTTTTGTAGCAGCCTCTGTGTACATGTGGATGTGTGTCAAGCTTGAGCAAGAGCCATTACATAACTCGGCCGGCTTCGTGTAATTAGAAGTGTGTTGTATTTGCTGTTAATTCCAGCTTAGGGGTTTAGGGGTGAAATACGTGTGGGGTGTTGGGCAGATGTTTTAATAAATAAATAAATAAATGTATGTGTCGATGGAGTAGTTGTAGATGTAGCTTTTGGCCGTAGATTAGTTGTATGCCAATATGTCCCTTAAGGGCACTAAGACCTTAGGGCCCACAACAGTAGCCACGAGGGCAGCTTCTGCAAGCTCGGATATCGAAGGGGCTGACTCCCTCCAGGGGAATGCTGGGATAGCAGGGCTCCTACTCCATTCCAATACAACACACACACTGCTACAGCCATCACAGGTTATCAGAAAAGTTCAACACACATGCCTGATGACCAAGATGTCCCAAGTCCTTTAAATGAAATAACTCCTCGACCAGAGATATTCGTATTCGCCAACAAGTACTGGCATTCTGGGAGAGTCAGTGGCTAGCTGACCCAATGCCCTGAGTGTGATAAAGGGAACTACTCGCGTGTGGTGGAGCTCTTTCCGGTCACGGAGGGAGTCCAGGATAGGTCATACAAGATCCACTCACTCTTACCTAATGAGAAGGGAAAACCCCTCACTTTGTACCTGTGGACCCGTTTTCACCGTGGCCCACATTTTAACCGAGCGTGTGGATCTTGCTGACTTACAAAGAAACCTTGGTTTGCAGAAGACACTCAAACTTATATTAGCCGATGACGCGGTGGCTGCTGATCGCGTTATCCGCTTTATAAGTGAGAGTGGGCTAGGTTCAGCTATCAAAATTCTCCATTGCACATTGACTAAAAGACTTGTTCATTTTTGAATGATGAATTTTTGTCTTTTCGTAATTTTTGTTTATATTATAATTAATAGTTTTATTTAATTTTTTGTTTTATTAATTTTTGATCTTTTAATATTTAGGTATCCACCTCTAAATTATGAATCCCATTCTAAATAGTAGTTCCGCCCCTTAAAACAACAATAACTAACAAAAGCTACTGGAGCGAATGGCATGCGCCTCTAGGCCTTCTTGACATGTACTATCACTTCCTTTCCTCACAGATGAACTGGGTTTGATGACTCGTCGTCCGTTAACACTTTACGACATATGAGAGTAGCCTACATGGTTGGTTGGTTGCTCTGTTTAGGTGCTGCGACAACGCGGTCATGTAGCCCCGTGTATTTTGGGTGTGTGTAGAATCTGTGTGATAACCGGTATCAATTGTGATGACTGTATTAGTGTGTGTTTCTGTTTCTTAATTCAAGAAGGACTGAATACTTTGAATTTTTCAAGTAGTTCCTACTTTTTCCGCCAAAACACCACCGTCATCAACTAATAATTCAGAACTTAGCTATTAGACGCCACCGCAGTCGAACTTAGGAACCTGAGCGTTGTTTACATTTTTAACCTAATTTAGCTTCACACAGGTGTAATTAGTGGAAGGTTTTTTAACATGCCATAAATCTATGACATGGGACCTCCGGCGTTATTTCCCCTCCGAAGGGTAGCCTACATGTATCCGAATGAAGCACCCAACTTTTTTCTTTTTTGCCAGTGGTAAAGGGCTGATCTTAAATCTGAAGTCGAGCTCAGCTGCCGGTTAAAATCCAGTGTGTGTTGCCTTTAAATGTAAGCCCATTCAATTTCTATGATATATGCACACATTACAAGCATCTATCCTCATCATAACAAGCGGCTTCGGTGGCGGTGCTGAGCTATGCCCAAGATAGCGGGTTCAAACCCGGCCGAAGCCGTCGGATATTTTAAGAGCGTTAAAAATCCCTCAGTATGCCTTCCTTCGGAGGGGAAGTAAAGCCGGCGGTCCCATGTCATAGATTTATGGCATGTTAAAGAACTTTCCACTAATTACACCTGTGTGAAACTAAATTGTATAGGTTAAGAATGTAAACAACGCTCTTAGGTTGCTACGTTTGTTGCCAAGAGCTGACTGCGGTGGCGTCTAGTAGCTAAGTTCTGGACTAGGCCTAGTAGTTGTTGACGGTGGCGTTTGGCGGCAAAAGTAGGAACTACTTGAAATTTAAAGTCTGCAGTCCTCACTTGAATTGAAAACAGATAACACACATTAATACAGTCATCACAATTAACACCGGTTTTCAGACAGATTCTACACACACCCAAAGTACACGGGGCTACATGACCGAGTTGTCGCAGCCCCTAAACTAAGGAACCAACCAACCAACCTCATCATAACACTCCTTATATTAAAACAATTTTTCCACCTAGTCAATGCTTTTTATTAAATGTCCTTACGGGTACATGTTTCAGGCCTATCGGCCGTTCTTCAGGCTTAAATAAATTGAACTTAAAAATTCCTTAAAAACACATGATTGTGAATGAAGTGTGGATGATGTGAGGCATAAAAGCTTTACAATAACTAAAACTACTCTATAACAATTTCTGAAATCTTGGCCATATGAATGCCTGGTTGTATTGGTGCCCAATTTGACTGTTGAAGTTAAGAAATTTATTACATTGGCCGAAAAGCACTATTTGAATTCTCACAATATCATTGTTACAAATCAATTCTTCAACTCATGTCTACAATTCAAGAACAATCACTTTTATTGTACTCAAAGAGCATCACTATCCGGCCATTACATTCAGTTACTCAAGACCTGTTCCATCTTGCTCAACTTACAAAAATCAAATTTAATTACAGAAATACATTCACAAAATTACAGAAGCACATTCACAACATTCTCCCACCTTGAAACGATAGGTTTCAACTAAAAGCACAAAATAATACAAAACCTAGGAATAAACATGGAATTAACAAATATTTACAAATTCAGTTTGGTTGGCCTTTTAACAACCCTGCCCCTTCTTGTCAGAGCAACAGCTTCACTCTCAACTAGTTGAGGGGCGTTACTGGAGTCACAATCAGGCACCAAGTCAACAGCATTGGGACCACACAAAGAACCATCACTATTTTCATAAGGAGATCCAATCTCCATCAAGCACAAACGTTGGACTGGTCGCAACAACTCACTCTTAACTGTTTTTACCTTTGCCACTCTAGTTACTCCATCTTTACCAGGGAAGATCTCAAGCACTCGAGCCAATTTCCAATCAATTCTTTTCTTTTGGTCAGACACAACCCATACAACATCTCCCACCCTGACATTCTTAGAAGACTTAGCAGTGTTTAACATCAGAGACCCTAGGTATTCCTGACGAAAACGTTCTTTTAGGTTTATCCTAACCTCAGCTACATATTTCACCCTAGCAGAAAGACCCTTTTCATTCACTTCATCAAGTTCAGGCACCTTTGTCTCAAACTGCTCCTGCAAAAACATAGCAGGCGTTATCGGTCTCAGCTCATTAACATCTTCAGACATGTAGGTAATGGGACGCGCATTCATAACAGCCTCAATCTCGGTAATCAAGGTCATTAGTTCACAAAGATTCAAAAACGCACGACCAAGGGATATTTTCAACAGTCTTTTCATCACCCCAATAAGCCGCTCAAAAAATCCACCCCACCAAGCACCTGTGGGAACATTAAATAGCCACTGAATTTTCAATTCACGTTCAACTGTAGTCTGCTTAATGAGATTCCAAACTCCTACAAAGTTAGTACCGTTATCACTGTACATAGTTGTGATTCTGCCTCGTCTGGCGATCATTCTCCGAAGAGCATGTAGAAACGATTCTGTAGAGAGCTTCAAGATGGACTGCACGGTATACAGCACAGGTGAACAAGGCAATCCAAACCCTAGTACCATCTTTTATGAAAAGAGGTCCAGCCAAATCGACTCCGCATACTTTGGACACCTTTCAAAGATTTACACGGTTATTAGGTAACCCGACAGATGGCGTTCTCACTGGTTGGGCATTGTGCCTAAGACAACGAACACATTTACTAACAACACGTCGGGCTAATCGTCTACCTCTGACTATCCAGTATTCTTCTCTCAGGGCTCCTAACACAGTACTTGCTCCAGCATGGTGCATTTTCTCATGACATTCTACCACCATGGACTCCACTAGTTCACACTGAGGTAGTAAAATGGGTTCCTTGAACATGGGTGTGAACTCGTCAGATAATATTTTAGTACGAACTCAAATCAAGCCATCATCATCAGTTTTAATGTTGAAATTATTTACATCTAGAGTGTAACTACTCTGAATCCACCGTACTAATTTTAATTCAGCATGTCGTACTTCTTTGCTAGTCAACTCCTCTCCGCAGTTTGAACTTTTCCCGCTAGCTTTCTCAAGAAATCGGTAGATCCAACCAACAACACGCACATTTTTCGAGAAAGAAGCAAAGTGTGTGAACATGTTTTCTCTTACATCGCCTGTGTTGTACAAACTAACAGCCGTTTTCTTAGATTCCTCTTCTGTAGGGGCTATTTTCACAGTTAACCACTTGTTCTCATTCTCTAGGAGCCACTGAGGACCCTCCCACCATTTTGATGCAACAAATTCGGACAACAAGCATCCTCGGCTGAGTATATCAGCAGGATTACAATCGCCAGGAACAAATCGCCACTGCTCGGGTGACGTCAACTGGTGGATTTCCTTTACCCGGTTTCCAACAAAGGTCTTCCATTCACCGTTCTTGATCCAGTAAAGAACAATCATAGAATCAGACCAGTACACAATGTTGGAAATATTAGTCGATTTACTAATAACAGAACCAAGCCTTGCTGCAAGTGTTGCCGCTACAAGCTCTTTACGAGGGATTGACATGTCTTCCATTGGTGCAACTCTGGACTTAGCTAAAACAAACCGAACATTAAAGCCATCTTTGTTTTCATACCTCATAAAGGCACAAGTGCCCAGTCCAAGGAGACTGGCATCACTGAATACATGTAAACAAGCTGTGTCAGAGACACCTCTTAAACATCTAGGCACCACAATGCTGTCAATCAAATCAACTTCAGTAAGCCACTGCGAGCACTTCATTTGAATTTCTTTTGGAAGGGGTGTGTCCCAGTGTAGTTTGAGCTTAAATGCCATTTGCAATGCAATTTTCAAATGGAGTAAAGGTGCTGATAACAAACCCAATGGATCAAACACCCTACTTATAATCGACAGCAATTTCTTCTTAGTTAATTCATTGATTTTCTCTTTTGGATTGAAGCTAAAGTTGCATCCCAACAGATCATCTAAAGCATGCCATTTGACACCTAAGACATTTTGTGTCACATCATCTCCTGACAAAACCCACCCACGGAGTTGGAAACTGGCTTGAGACATGACATTTGTAGCTTCGGACACAAATTCCTTGGCATCACTCAGGAACTGAAATGAACAAAGGCAATCATCCATGTAAAAGGAAGTTTTCAGTCTTTCAACTAAGTCACCACTTAGAGTATTCAAATGATGAGTGATGGTGGCATTCAGCAAAAATGGGCTACACACAACTCCAAAAACTACACGACAGTGACGCAGCGTTATAATATGCCCATCACGCCACCACAAGAATTTTAACATTTCTCGATCCTCAGGGTTCAGTCCAATCATTAAGAAAGCCTGTTTTATGTCTCCCACAACACCGACCTCCTGTAACCTGAAACGTAATAGGATAGGTACAATACTAGCAATCAAATTGGGTCCCGTTGCTAAACAATCATTTAGAGAGACGTTTCCAATACTTTTCGACGATGCATCAAAGACCTGGCGGATTTTAGTTGTTTTCCCATAATTTATAACTGGTCTGTGAGGTAGAAAGTGCCCTATGTTTTCATCAGATGTTATTTCAATAATCCCATCTGTTTCCCATTGTTTAAAAACAGTATCATACGCATCATAGAGTCCATTGTTATCTAAACGGCTTACTGTTGATTTCAGACGACTTTCAGCTATTTCACGATTAGTGGGAAGAGGGGGATGCTCATCAATCCAGGGCAATGTTACTACATACCGACAGTTTTCACCTTCGAAACGAATTGTGTCTTCAAAATTTCGCAAACATCTATCATCTATGTCCGACCTTTTTGTTTCTGCCTGTTTCTCAATTCCAATAACTTCTAAGTCCCATAAAGGATGGTGTAAATTGAACAAAGAGGTCACAAAGTTTGTCATACTGCTTACTTCTTGCCTCTCTGCGGTACCCAGGAGACACCATCCAAGCTTCGTCTCAAATGCTAACAGCTTAGAGTCAATACATTTCACACCTGAAACAAGTTCGCCCATAACATCCGCTCCTAACAACACATCAATAGGTCGGTTAACTCCATCATCTGTCAATGTAATACCATGTGCAGCCACCTTCCGTAACAAATGCGGATCATTCACAGGTGGTATCAAACCACAAATCTTCTTCTCCCTAAGTGCCTTAAGAACAAAACTGTTATCACCCTTTAAGCTAGTTAGTTCAATTTCATGAATTGGATGTGATATTTCAGATGACACACTCCCACCAAACAGCACATGACAAATATTTTCACGACCACATTCGATCAAACCCAATTTTTCACAGATAGCTTCCGAAATATAACTGCGGTGTGAAGCAGTATCAAGTAATATTCGAACAGCGACACAACGCAATTGTGCTACTGAAAAATGACAGTTCCACTAGGCCCTGCAAATAACGATGCTGTTCTGCTGGGTTCACCAACACACATGATACCATAGTGCCTCCCTTTACATTTACCACAATCTATTCTTTTCCTACACTGCAGTCTCGAGTGACCTCCCTGCAAGCATGCAAAACAAGCTCGTTTTTCTTTTACAGTTTTACGACGGTCCTCAACCAACATTTCTTTAGAACACTTGTAAGAGAGATGGTTCTCATTAAAAAACAAACAGGTTAGGGTTACTTTGTGTGGCCGTCCTGTTTGCTGATAACTTACCCGATTCTGCCTGACAGTAGGAGTGAAAGAAACGAGAGCTGCTGCTGTTGGCTCTGTTCTGGGCACAGTGAATTTATCAACCTCATTCACCTTAGCATGATTACGCAGTCTTTGTTCACTCTCGGCTTCTTTGCCCAGAAAACACAAAAGTTTATCAATTTTATTACCACCATCATCGTCCTCTTCTTTCCCATATTTTCAAAACGTCAATGGGGAGACATTCTTGTCTCCCACAAGTCCAACCCCTCCTCCACGTGGTGGGAGACGGGCAACGGCATGAAGTAGGGGATTGCCTGTAGGGGTGAAGTACAGTGGGGACTTTGTGTGCCCCGGGACCGCTACGGTAGCTATGAAGGCTCTATGGGAACCCTGAAAAGTGACGGCTGACGGGGCTCTGGTGAAGCTACGATAGGCCTAGCAAGCCAGTAGTGGATATCATATTTGCTTTCAAACCAGGAACAGGCCTCGGAAAGGACGAATGCAAACGACGACGACCCGGATATGCTAATGGACTACGAGTTGGGACATTAAACATACAGACACTGACAGGAAAAGTGGAGGAGATTGTAGATGTGATGGAGAGAAGAAAACTGGATGTACTGGGCTTGGCAGAAACAAGATGGAAAGGAGAAGGTCGCAGAGAACTGAGGAAAGGGTACCGGTTGTACTGGAGTGGGAACAGTGAAGGAAGGAGCAGCGGAGTAGAGTAGTTGTGAGAGATGGAATGAAGGAAGAGGTAAAGGGAATAAGTGACAGGATCATGAAGATCAGAGTAACTGTAACGGGAAGAAGCCTGGAGATAGCCCAGGTATATGCCCCTCAAGTTGGATGTACAGCTCAAGAGAAGGGAGACTTTGAGGAGGAGCTACAACAGCAGTTGAATGGTCAGAGCATCATTGTCATGGGAGATTTGAATGCACATGTAGGAAGTGAAAGGCAAGGATATGAAAATGTATTGGGAGCAGAAGGATGGGGTAGCAGGAATGAAGAAGGTAGAAAGTTGCTGGATTTTTGCAAGAGAAACGGTTTAGTGGTAGGCAACTCCTGGTTCTGGAAGAAAGAAAGCCACAAGGTAACGTGGTACAGCAGTGATTTAACAAAGAAATCTTTGGTAGATTACATGCTGTACGACTGGGAAATGAAGAGAAGTGTCAGAGATATAAAGGTAATACCATCAGAGGCCTTAGATAGCGACCACAGAATACTTGTAATGAACCTGGGAGTTGTTAAGGATAGCAAGAGGACAGCGTACCAGGAAAGGAGAATCAAAGTATGGAAACTCAAGGAAAAGGAAGTCAAGGAAGAATTCCAGAAGATAATAAGGGAAAGGATGCCAACAGACAATCCTAAAACAGAGGAAGAGGAATGGAAGCAATTCAAAAACACAATGGTGGAAGCTGCAGTGGCAGTATGTGGAAGAACAAGCAACAGAAAGCGGTAAAAAGACACCATGGTGGAATGAGAGAGTAAAAGAAGCTGTGGGAAGGAAGAACAAGGCTTTCAGAGTGTGGTTCCAGGAAAGAACTGATCTGGCAAGGGAAGATTATAAGATAAAGAAGAAAGAAGCAAACAAGATTGTCGCAGAGGAGAGGAAGAAGTGGATGGTAAAGTGGACAGAGATGATGGAGGAAGACAGCAGAGGAAATAAGAAAGTACTTTATGGGATGGTCAAAAGTAAGAGAAGAGGTCTGCGAGAGGATGTGGTAATGATGGACAAAAACGGAAATGAGGTACACAACAAAGAGACACTCAAGACAGTTTGGAAAGAGTACTTTGAGGATTTGCTGAATCCAAATGGTCATAGGGAGGAAGACAATGTATTGGAAGATGGAGAAGACAACACAGGAATGGAAAAGGACCTGACTTGGAGAGAACTGGAAATGGCTATAGACAAGATGAAAGGAGGAAGGGCACCAGGTGTGGATGAAGTGAGTGTTGAAATGGTGAAGGCAGCAGGAGAGGTTGGGAAACAGTGGCTGTACCGTGTGATGAGGGTGATATGGAAGGAGAAAAAGACCCCAGAAGATTGGAAGAAAGGATTAATTGTCCCAATATTTAAGAAAGGAAGCAAAAAGGAGTGCAGAAATTACAGGGGAGTCACACTCATACCTCACTGTGCCAAGATATATGAAAAGATATTAGAAAGTAGAGTACGAGCCAAAGTGGAGAGAAAATTGAGAGAGGAGCAGTATGGATTCAGACCTGGGAGATCAACAGTGGATCTCATATTTTCAGTGAGACAGCTCCAGGAACACCACTACGAATTTGGAGAGGATCTGTTGATGGCCTTCCTGGACATCGAAAAGGCCTATGATAGTGATAGTGTGTGTAGGGAGAAGGTTTGGGAAGCAATGGAAAACATGGGATTGGAAAAAGGGACTGTAGGCAGAGTGAAGGAGATGTATTGTGGAAGTGTGAGTTGTGTGAAAGTTGGAGGGGAAAGAACAGACTGGTTCAGACAAATGAGTGGCCTGAAACAGGGTAGTGCGCTGTCACCCCTTCTCTTTATTGTGGTTATGGACGAGGTAATGACACGGATAGCAGGAAAGATAGGAGAAGATAAGATGAAAGCAATGGTGTTTGCAGATGATCTCATGGTCTGGGGAAACAAGGAGGAGGAAATTCAGGAGCAACTGAAGGCTTGGGAAGAAACAGTGGGAGAGTACGGATGGAAGTTCAACATCAGTAAATGTGAGATCCTGTTAATGACCAGGAAAAAGGACAGACCAATGAGTGGGATAATACTTGGAGGTGGACAGCTGAAGAAGGTGGAAAGTCTCAAGTACTTGGGAAGTATAGTGGAGGAAAATGGGAGAAATGACAAAGAGATTACGGAACGTGGCAGACAGGCAGAAGCATTTCTGAGAAGCATTAGGAGCTTAGTGTGGAATAAAGATGTCCCACAAAAAAGCAAGGAAGTGTTATACAGAAGCTACTATATCCCGATACTGACCTATGCTTCAGAAACGTGGACAATGAAGAAAAGAGACATAATCAGAATACAGGCAGGTGAAATGAAGTTCCTGCGAAGTAGGATCGGAGTAACAAGAAGAGACAGGGTGAGGAATGAAAAGGTCAGGGAAATGGTGAAAGAGGAGCCCTTGCAAGGTAGGATTGAGACAGCAAGACTGAGGTGGTATGGACACTTAAAGAGAATGGATGAGAAGAAGATTCCCAAGAGGATACATGAGATGCAGATGCAGAAGAAACGACCAAGGGGAAGACCAAGAGATAGATGGCTGAAAGGAGTGGAGGAATGTGTCAAGAAGAGAGGCGAGGACTGGACCAGAGTGACAGCGGAGAGGTGGTGGGAAGAAAGAACTAAGTGGCGAGGCTTATGTTCCAAACAGACCCAGCCTGGGGCTGGAAACTGTACAAGATGATGATGATGATGATGAATGGGGAGACATTCTTCAATGAGTGGAACTAAGATTGCTGCCCTATCAGAATTCATGCCTAATGTTTCGAGGGATCTCAACTTGGTACTTATATTATCATACAGGTCAGTCACAGATAAATCTGAGCGAACCAATTGCAACAAATCTTTATACATACAATTTATAACCAACTCATCTTTACCAAAACGATTCTTTAAATGTTCCAAGACTTTAACATAATTCTCACTTGTGTGTGGATAACTGTCAACTAACTTCTTAGCCTGTTCCTTCACTGACATTTTCAAGTAACTAAACTTATCAACATTCGTAATGTTAGAATCCTTTGAAATTGTGTCCAAAAAATGTATCCAGTTAACCCAAGTCGAATACCTCAAGCGTGATTTTCGGCAGCCTTAACCTCTCTGACGACGCCGAAGCCACGTTGCTCTGTACGCTGAAATTATCTCCCTCATCAACACAACTGGCAACACTAGGTTTTAATCCTTCCACTTTATCCTCGGCTTCAAGACGTGCTTGCAGAAGGTCTTCTTGAACGGTAACACAGTGCATTGTTTCTTCGATGCAGGCATCCTCGTTTCCGTCAACATTCAACAACTCGTTCAAGATGCTTTCGTCCAATTCTTTTATGGTATCCGCAATTGTTCGGAGAGTATTTATTTTCACACGTAATTTTTGGAAATCGGCTTCAACTCCGACCGCTCCAATAGCTTTTGTCGCACTTCTCTTCTTTTTCAACTTTTCAATCGTGGCCATTGCGAGGCAACAAATTCAAAACAAAGCAGGGAAATTGTTTACCAAACCAACTTTTTCAATACAATCCTGTCAATGGTCACCAAAATGTTACAAATCAATTCTTCAACTCATGTCTACAATTCAAGAACAATCACTTCTATTGTACCCAAAGAGCATCACTATCCGGCCATCACATTCAGTAAATCAAGACCTGTTCCATCTTGCTCATCAACGCCCCAAGGGTGCCAACTTACAAAAATCAAATTTAATTACAGAAATACATTCACAAAATTACAGAAGCACATTCACAACAATCATCATCATCTTGAGCAGTTTCCGACTGCTGGTCGGGTCTGCTTGGAACATAAGCCTCTTCATCGTTTCATGTCCATCCACCATCTCTCGTCTTTCACTGTGTCCCAGCACACTCCTCTTTCCTCCACACTCTTCTTAACTCCTTTTGTCCATCTGTCCCTTGGTCTTCCCCTTGGCCTCCTTCCCTACATTTCCATTCCAAACATCTTTTTTGGTATCCTCTCCTCTCGCATCCTCCTCACATGTCCATACATACCATTGTAGCCTAGACCGGTCTATTCTATTTTGCAATGTTTCCTCTCTTACCATCTCATTCCTTACTCTGTCCATTCTTGTCACTCCTACCCTACTCCTCTGGAACTTCATCTCCACTGCTCGTATTTTATTCTTGTCCCTTTCCTTCATCACCCATGTTTCTGAACCATATGTCAAAATTGGCACAAAGTAGGTCTTGTAGATGCTTCCTTTACATTTTTGTGGTACATCTTTATTCCATATCATCCCCCTAACACTCTTGAAAAATCCATCTGCGCACCTTCCCCTTTCATTTATTTCCATCCTATTGCCTCCCTTTTCTTCAATTATGCTTCCCAAGTACTTGAAGCATTCTACTTTCTGCAACTGCTGTCCTCCAAGTGTTATGCCCATATCCAGTCTGTTCTTCCTCCTCGTTGTGATGACCACTTCACTCTTTTGTGCTGAGAACTTCATCCCATATGATAACACTACCTACTCCCACTCATCCAATGGCTCTTGTACGTCTTCCTCATCCTCTCCCCATACCAGAAGGTCATCGGCAAACAACATTGCTTTCATTTTCCTTTCCCCAATGCTATTTACCACTTTTCGTATGATTTCATCCATCACCACTATAAATAACAGGGGTGAGAGGGCATTTCCTTGTTTCAGACCACTCTCCAGTTGAAACCATTCCGTTCTCTCCCTTCCCACCTTTACACAGCTTTTGCTTCCCTCGTACAATACTGTACCATATCGTCATAAGAAAGGTAGACTTCAATGACATCTCAAACATGTTCCAATTTCGTCCATTGCCTATTGCAGCTACATGGTGACTGAATTGTGAATTTGTGAGAGCACAAACAGACAGCGAGTTGTGCGAACTATTATCATCATCATTTGCCAACAAATATTTCTATAAAGCTTTCTTTATCTTTAAGAATTTGTTTGCTGCCTGATAGTTTACTTATCAACTGTTTAATAATACACTGAATATTATTTCCACTTTGCAACACAACTTACCTTTGTTTGGGGCGCTATCTCCTCGTATGACTCAATCACGCGATCCTTATCCACCAACTCAATCTGGTTTATCATATACAGAATACTGTATTTGCTCGCATACAACTCGTACTTTTCTCACCGAAAATAAGTGAGAAAATCATTGGTGCAAGATATATACGGGGATTTGTGAGGGAAATACCTTATTCCCGATAAAAAACGTACTGGAATTGTCAACTGCCGTCGCTGCTGCCAAGCTCCGAGCTACTCTCGCGTGCATCATCCTAACTTCCGTCCAAAGCATTTGCGATGCCAGTCTCCAAGAAGCTCTTAATAACGTCTGTCAACACCATAACCCATACCCCCACATCCGATCATGCAAGAGATCAACTGACGGCCTTCTTTATTATGTCTTCTGTCGTCAGCTTATCGTGACCAGCAATACCAGATATCGACATGTTCTAACCTAACAATTTCTTATTTAGCTTGTGGAGCGCCAAATCACGCAAGAGTTCAACAGACGGCCTTCTTTACTTTGTCTTCTGTCGTCAGCTTATTGTGGCTAACAATACCAGATCTCAATGTGTTCTAACTTAACAATGACTTATTATTAGCATGTGGAGCGCCAACAAAACAGCTGATGATCACACCCCGTATTGCTGTTTTACTGCGTCGCCACATTTGAAAACACCTTATGTGTTTGGTTATTGGTTCCTAGCGCGTCTTTCTGTTGATGGCAGTAGTGAATATCAAATTCATTCACAATGAATTCTCGACCGGCAGCTCCATTACCATCATTGTCTGCGTATTTGATCACTTTGAGTTTAAATCCAGCCGTATAACTTCCGCGTTTTTACAAAACTAAGAGTTCGATTTTCACAAGAAAACAATCACACTTAAGAGAAACAAAAATGGATCGTGAAGACAATGTTGGTAGGCCTGCTTATGGACAATGCAACAGACGGACAACAAACACCGTGTAAGAAAGGAAAGCACCCCCGCAAAAACGAACAATAACATCGCAGGCAAGACGTGTTTTAAAATTACTACGATCATCTTTATGACAGCGTCAGAAATTAACGTGAGATATATGCGAGGAAATAGGGTAACATCCAAGAGCACAAAGGTCAAATAGGGAAGAATAAATAAGGAGTAACGCAGTTCTAAGATCAGCATAGTGTTTTAATCTGTTTAAAACATTTTTTATACCTTTTATCATCCATCATCTCAGTGTCATTTCCACCACCATATTTTTATGTACTTTAATGTGTGTGACGTGTACCAAAATGGTGACTATACTGGACTGAGATTTTGCTGAATCGGCTGAAGAAGGACGTTTCATGATCTGAAACATGTACCTGATGAGGAGATAGCACCTCAAACAAAGTAAGTTGTGTTGCAAAGTGGAAATAATATTCAGTGCATTGGCGATATTCAACACGGAAAATGTTCATAAAAGATATTCAACTGTTTAATGTTTATTTTTGTCACCCCATTGAGTTCCTAATTCTAAGCAAAATCATATACTGAATGCAAATTGCGTATTTACATGGCCAAACAAGTCCAACAGCCTGACCATAAATAAGTTAACTCTTGTCAGATTCCCAAACCCTATTTTTGTTATCTACAGAATTTTCAATGTCAATTTTCCTGACCATTTTTCTACAAAATTCCTGACTCGTGAAGTCATTGTAACATCGGAAAAGAGGTTTATTGAGCAAACAAATATATATATTATTTGCAGCCTCCATTATCCCCAACGTTCGCCTCTTTATTCATTTAAAATACAAAATCAAGTGCAATGTGCTGGGCGATGGGGTCGCCACATCCCTACGCCAACGCTAAAAGAGCGTACAAGAAATAGGTAAATGAGGTTTTTACTACGATGTACAGTAAAAATGGAAACTTACCATAATGTTCAGTGAGTTATTGCTTTTTATGTTCAGAGATTAGTTGAATTAGTAACAACAAAATATGGCCGTAAAACACAAAATACTGTATGGTTAATATAAAATTCCTGATTTTCGAATACTTTTCGCCATTTTTTCCTGACTCGCACCATTTTTTCACACTTTTTCCTGACCAAAAACCAAATTCCTGACTTTTCCTGCCTGTGGACACCATGCAATGGAAACCCGTCAACGATGGGTATTTTATAGGAGCATTGATCTGGAAAGGCTCTGTCTCCTCAGCACACAATCAATGGACAGCAAAAGGAGGATTGAAACACACATCAAGGACAGACAGGTGCAGATGGAGGGCGAGATAAAAGGGCAACGCGGGATACACTGCCATCCTCACACCATCAATACGAGTTTGCTTCGGCCTGTCAGTCTTCTCAGGGAGGTGGCCTGCAACCAGTTCTTTAGTTGCGCAAAGATTCTCTTCCTCTTCCTTTAGAATTGGAATGAAGCATTTGCCTAAGAGTTGAACATGGGGAACCAGAGGAAAATGATCAACGTTGGGGGGGGTTCGAACCCACTTTGATATAGCCTGACCTCATGGCCTTGCACACTAACGCGTGTAGCTATTCTCTATTCGTGAGAGCGGCTTCGGTGGCATAGTTGGTAGCATGCTGAGCTTCTATGCCCAAGATCGCGAATTCAAACCCGGCCGAAGTCATCGGATTTTTTAAGAGCGTTAAAAATCCCTCGGTATGCCTTCCTTCAGAGGGGAAGTAAAGCTGGCAGTCCCATGTTATAGATTTATGGCATGAAAAAGAACCTTGCACTAACTACAGTTGTGTGAAGCTAAAATTTGTAGGTTAGATTATTGAAAACACTATATTAGGTCCAACGTTCACCGCCAGGTGCTGACTGCGATGGCCTCTAGTAGCCAAGTTCGCAGCTAGGTGTCGTAGATGGTAGCAAAAGTAGGAACTACTTAAATTATCGTCTGCAGTCCTTACCTGAATTAAAACAGATAACACACACTAATACAGCCATCACAATTAACACTGGTTATCAGACAAATTCTAAACTCAGCCAAAGTACACGGGGCTACACGACTGCGTTGTCGCAGCCCCTAAACTGAGGAACCAACCAATACTGCATGGATTATAATGGAGTACCGAGACTGGGAGAGAAAAACAAGTATCACCAACTTGTGAACAAAACTACTGATTTGTTTTATTGGCTTTCTACAGAAAATATACAAGAATCAACCCCCTATATACAGTGATAATGTGCAAGTCGTACAGCAGCCTCCTGAGAAGCGAGTCCATCCAGCGGCCTCTTCATTTCCTGCAAAACCAATCCTCTGTTAATTTACACTGTATACAATGCTCCAGTACTCGGCTGTGTAAGAGGAGAAGCTCTATTAGTAGAGGTGTTACAAAATGATTTTATTTTTACCACAAAGATGTGAAATGTGTTTTATTTTTCTGTTTTTATTAATAATTATAAAATGTGTTAAAATAACAGTAAATGCAAAGCTAGGAGAAGACATATAAGAACACTGGATTTCCAGCTTCAATCGCTGCAACCCAATCTTCTGATTAAGGATGGAATTAAGGTTGGAAATTAGAAAAGGGCTAGGTGTGAAATAAGATTTCTTCCTAACATTGAAATTAAAACAAAATTCAAGTCTTCAAGTTAGGGAGATTCCGTTCGCAAGGAAGGAGACTTGCCAGAGATTTGGTGTCCGGTAGCTGTCAGAAGGAAGCTATGTCTGTTTCTGGAGCAGCGGTATTGGAAGAGTGCTCCAATAGGTCTAGTGTCGAGAAGTGTTGTGGCAATCTGGGATGTAGCAGGATGGATCCAAGAGAGTACCGTTACCCGGGAGTTGGTTTCGTGATTGGTGCTGCACGTGTTCCACTGTACAAAATTCCTACTGATTTTATTCTGCAGTGACGAGTGAAAGGCACATCGTGCGGACCGCAGGCATTTTTAAGATGCAATTTAGCAGGTTGATGTTAGAAGTATGATGGGGGAGAATTGAATGAATATTATCATGAAGAGACATATCACTTTTTCGTATGACAGAAATAACTAGGTTATTTTATATGCAGCATATATCCAAACTTCAAAGTAAAATTTGAAATATTGAGGGATTTTCAATTATAGATTTTTGAATTCACCACAAATGAGTTGGAAGGTATGTACAGGTGGACAAGTAGTGTGACAGAATTCGGGCTGAGAAAGTTTGTTTGGCTGATAGACATTCTAGAAAAAGATTGGGGCTTATATGCGAGAGAAAGCATGGGAAGATATTTTTGATTTCTTTGTGTTACTTATGGGGACTTTCCTTTCATCCCAATGGCGAAAGAGAAACACAGTGTACCTGCCTATTTTAACATTGCTCACCAGCCATTGGGCTGGATGTCTCTCTTATCCTCTACTGCATGGACCCCTCCTTAAAAACTAAAAATTTCACCTCAAAGAGACCTTTTAATATAACATATCAAACAAGCAAATTACATGAAGATGAATTCTTCTCAGAGTGAATATAATAAATACTACTCACAAAGCTACAAGAAAGTCTGTTAAGGCATCCACAAGTTATAAGTAAATGTACAAAATGACATAAATCCAAGTTTATAGACGTAGATTTTATTCAGTGTGAAGAAATATTCATCCAGTTAAGCAAAACCTGGGAGTTACTGTCGGAATGGGAACTAATTGGGATGATGCAGAAGAATACTCACTGCAGGAGATGCGGAGAGTGAATCTATCTGCTGCTGCCCTCGTAGCGGGTCACGTCCATGTTGCGTGCCCGACACTCCTGGGTGTTGGGAAAGTCAGCATCCCAGTAACCTGAAACAACACATCTTATGTATTAATTGGCCAGAATTTTGTTTAAAAGGCTAGAGGTAACTTAATAACAATAACCCGAGGAGACTTTCAGGTAGCATACGAGTCATAAGAGTTAAAATGACAGGACACTGTCAGTAGTAGCCTGCCTCTCACCCGGCTCCGTCAGGGATTTAAAAAACTGACGTGAGGGCTGGAACGGGGTGCACTCAGCCTCGTGAGGACAATTGAGTAGCTGTCTGACAGTGAGGCAGCGCCCCGGTCACGAAAACCAAGATTAACGGCCGAAGGGACCCGATGAGCGGACCACGCATCAGCCCAACATCTGCAGGCCAAATGGCTGGGCAACGGTCGCTTGGTAGGCTTAGGCCCTTCATGGGCTATAGTACCAGGGGTTATTATTATTATACTGTCAGTAGCACTTCCCCTTCCTGCTCGTGATGTTGCCTTTGCTGAACATTTCACAGCCAATGGACTTTCCTAAGCCATAAACATCTAAAGCCGGCCACACACAGATGGTTTCATCTGTTAATAGTTGCCCGTCTTCTGTAAAGTACAGTACGCAACTTGTCTAGCCACAATAAACTAGTCATGAAGGAGCGATGTACATCTTCTCTATATTCTCAATGTTATTAAACTCCACACTGGAATCTGTTAGGTCCGTATTGACAGTAAAATTACTATGACAAATATAAAGGGACTCCGACAATCAATACTATATAATCACAAAATTTTTACACTTTAGCGTACATGATTCGAGCTCAAAAAGCCCTTCTTCAGTCGTATCACGTTAACATATCCATGCAAAGATCACCCAACATATCAACAATCATTTCATCATAAATAATATTAAAACTAAACAAACACATTTTGGAAAACCTCTTTAAAATAACATTATAAAACAACTATGTGTTCAGTGGCGTCATGTTTGACGACTTAAAAACACACTTCACAAAAGAATTGTTTCATATTGCAATGAGCTTGAAATTGTGTACTACAGCTTAGAATGTTGAGCTGTTTCATTCTTCTGAATTAAAATGGGGGCTTCTCTATATACCATATCGTTGGCTTAGTGAAACGAGCTGTACATTAAGGACATTGGAAAAATAGTTTTAGTTTTTTACTAATTTTATAGGCCTGTTTGCCATCCCTTGATGATTGCAGTACATTTTCATTTGTCAGTTGGCACAGGCTAGACTAAAATGTGGCTTTTCACCGATGTCTCAGTCTCACTCATGACTGTGATTATATGGAAGCTACTGAGGCATGGGCGGTGCTTAGTAACGACATTCAGGGCACAGTCAGTGCCTGTGGATGTTGTGAAAGGTTTCTACTCATAGGGTTAGTACTGCTGTACTGACTCAGTGAGGAAAGGAATGGCAAACCACCTCACTCCTCTTCTTGCCTAGTCATCATCATCATCTTGCACAGTTTCCAGCCACTGGCCGGGTCTGTTTGGAACACAAGCCTCTCCAACGTCCTCTGTCTTCCCACCATCTCTCAGCCTCCACCCTTGTCCAGTCTTCTCCTCTCTTCTTCACGCTTTCTTCCACCCCCTTCAGCCACCTGTCTCTCGGTCTTCCCCTCGGTCTCTTTCCTTCCCACTTCGTCTCATGTACTCTCCTGGGTATCCTCTTCTCCTCCATTCGTTTTACATGTCCATACCATCTAAGTCTAGATTTCTCTATACCATCCTGTAATGGTTCCTCCTTCATTAATTCTCTGGTCCTCTCATTTCTTATTCTGTCCATCTTTGTAGCTCCAATACTGCTTCTCAAGAACCTCATCTCACTGGCCTGTATTTTGCTCCTCTCCCTTCCTTTCATAACCCAGGTCTCCGAGGCATACGTCAGGATAGGGACATAGTACGTCCGATATATGATCTTTTTGCTGTTCTGAGGGACATCCTTGCTCCATAACATGCTTCTCACACTCCTCCGAAATGCTTCTGCCTGCCTCCCCCGCTCATTTATTTCTCTATCGTTTCTTCCATTATCTTGTATCAGGCTTCCCAGATACTTAAAACTCTCCACTTTCTTCAGCTGTTCCCCACCAATTGTTATTCCCGTTGTGGTTCTTTCCTTCTTCCTTGTTGTGATCACCATCTCACTCTTATTTATGCTAAATTTCATCCCATATCCTTGTATTACTCCTTCCCACACGTCCAACTGTTCCTGTACCTCCTCCTCCTTGTTTCCCCAAATCATCAAATCATCTGCAAACACCATTGCTTTCATCTTTCCGTCCCCAATTACTTGTGCCACTCGGGTCATTATGTCATCCATCACCACAATGAAAAGTAACGGTGACAGTGCACTTCCTTGTTTCAGGCCGTTTCTTTGTTCCAACCAGTCAGATCTCTCTCCTCCCACTTTCACACAGCTCACGCTTCCCTTGTACATCTCCTTTATCCTCTTTATAGTCCATTTCTCTACTCCTCTATCCTCCAGGGACTTCCATACTTTGTTTCTGCATACACTGTCATATGCTTTCTCAATGTCCAGGAAGGCCATCAGTAGATCTGTTCCATATTCATAGTGCTGTTCTTGCAACTGCCTTACAGCAAAAATCAAATCCACTGTGGACCTTCCTGCTCTGAAGCCATGTTGTTCTTCCCTCATCCCTCCTTCTATCCTTGTCCTAATTCTCTTTTCCAAAACTTTCTCGAAGATCTTTGCACAATGACTCATCAGTGTTATTCCCCGATAGTTTCTGCAATCTGTTCTACTACCTTTCTTGAAGATCGGGACAATGATTCCTTTTTTCCAGTCCTCTGGGGTCTTCCTTTCCTTCCATGCTGTCCTCATCACTCGGTACAGCCACTGTATCCCCACCTCTCCTGCTGCTCTCACCATCTCCACACTCAACTCATCCACACCCGGTGCCTTCCCTCCTTTCATCTTGTTCACTGCATCTTCCACTTCTTTCCATGTTAAGTCCTTTTCTGTTTGCAGTTCATCTTCCTCTTCCCCGATTTCTTCCTCCTCACCATCTTTTCCATTTGGGTTCAGAAGTTCTTCAAAATATTCTTTCCACATTTTCTTCAGTTCTTCCCTATTTTCTATCTCTTGTCCCCTTTTGTTCACCATTCTAACATAATCCGTAGGATCCTTCCGCCTCTTATCTTTCACCATCCCATACAGGACCTTTTTTGTACCTTCACTATCCTCCTCCATCATCTTTGTCCACTCTTCCATCCACTTCCTTCTCTCCTCAGCCACCACTCTCTTCGCCTCCTTCTTTCTTTCCTGGTACTCTTCCCTTGTCTCTACCGTCCTATTTTGATACCACCTCCTAAAGGCTCTATTCTTTTCCCTTACTATATCTTTTGTCTTCTCATTCCACCATGGTGTTTCCTTCCACCTCTTCTTACTACTTGTCCTCCCACATACTGCTTCTGCTGCACCCACTAGTGTCTTCTTAAATCTAGCCCATTCCTCTTCCACCCCTCTTTCTTCATCTGTTGGAATTCCTTCCTTTACCATTTTGAGGTACTCGACCCTTCTATCCCCTTCTTTCAGTTTCCATATCCTTATACGTCTTTCCTGGTTCTCAGTCCCTTTCTTCTCCTTACTCCCTCTCAGGTTCATTACCAGTAATCGATGGTCGCTATCCAGGTTCTCCGATGGTATAACCTTGATGTCCGTGATGTTCTTATTTAGTTCTTTCTCATACAGTATATAGTCGACCACCGACTTCCTGGTCAAGTCATCACTGTACCATGTGATTGTGTGGCTCTCTCTTTTCTTAAACCAGGAGTTCCCAACTAGCAGGCTGTTCCTCTGGCAGAAGTCCAACAGTCTCTTTCCTTCCTCATTTCTTCCACCCCAACCCTCTGGTCCTAGAACACTCTCATAACCTTGTCTTTCTCTTCCTACATGGGCATTGAGGTCCCCCATAACAATCATATTTCTTCCTACCAGCTGCTTCTGCAATTCCTCTTCAAACTCCTCCTTCTCTTCAGAAGCGCAGCCTACTTGTGGAGCATATACTTGCACTATTTCTACGGTCTCTCCCCTCAGTGCTACTTTCACTTTCATCATCCTATCACTTATTCTCCTCACTTCTTCTTTCAAACCATCTCGTACTACTACTCCCACTCCATTCCTCTTTCCCTCTTCGTTCCCACTCCAGTACAGTCTATAGCCTTTTCTCAGTACTCTCCTTCCTTCCCCTTTCCACTTTGTTTCTGCCAATCCCAATAAATCCAACTTCCTTCTTTCCATCATATCCACTATCTCCTCTACCTTCCCCGTCAGCGTTCTTAGGTTTAAAGTTCCAAATCTTAGTCCGTGTGTACAGCCGTGTCGTCGTCTATTAAATCCATCCTGTCCGAGGCTCGTTCCATTTTTGAAAGCATTTGGTTTAATCCACTACTGGCTTGCTGGGCCTATCGTAGCTTCACCAGAGCCCCGTTAGCCGTCACTTTTCAGGGTTCCTGTAGGACCTTCACAGCTACCGTAACGGTCCCGGGGCACACGAAGTCCCCACTGTACTTCGCCCCTACAGGCAATCCCCTACTTTGTGCCGTTGCCCGTCTCCCACGACGTGGACGAGGGGTTGGACTAGTACGCCTCAATATAGCGCTGCTTTGGGTTTTAGTGGGTATCTACCCACATAACCTAACGGTGGTGCTTTGTGAGGATCCAACCAGCCTTTGCGCTGACTACCTAACAGACAGACTAATTTTATTTACTCAGGATCTTTCTGTTGTTTCATTGGAGGCGCTTCGACATCGCCGGTGTGTGTGATGGCTGTATTAGTGTGTGCATTTGTAATTCAGGGAGGCAGCCATGGCCATAAGTTAGGTGCCATTTGCCTGGAATGAAAGTGGGGAAACCACAGGATGGCTCTTTTCAGTTTTGCCTTACAGGGCTCAGACCAGAATTACAATTTCTCGGGAGAGCCAGGAATCTAACCTGGACCTCGGGGGCTAGTTGCTACACCACATAAAGGTACAAATATAAAACACTCCCAGGCATCCCAAGATCACTCCCAAAATTCCTCAGGAGGCCGAGCGGGGAATGGGATGTTTGAATTGGGACTCAAAAGGAGAACATCATTGTATAGGTTGGTGCATTTTAGCCGTCTGACCTCCCTTGTTCACCCTAAAAAATCAAGAACTGGCCGATCTGGCAACCAGGACTGAAGTCAGCATGTCAGCAGTGTTGATGAAATGCTTTACAAATATTTGGAAATTCCAAACTCAAAAAAAGAAAAATTCATGCGCTAAAACTTGGGTGGCAAACTGTACCGCACGTAGAGACTCGATTACGTGCACCCAGAGTTTTATGGGAACCTTCTGAGCTGCCGCGTCATGGTAACAAATTTTGGTAAAGAAAGAATTGAACCGGGCCACTAACATAGAAAACTCCCGCCATGTATTGGAGTGACACCACTGTGGACTCTCACATCTTGTGCTGGCAGGTATGAGCTAGCCCAGCGGAAAGTGTCTTTTTGATTTGAAACCGTCCCAGAGAAAGGTTGTGCGTGAGCTTCGTTCTACCTAGCTAGAACTCTTAACAAGTGGACAATACAAAGTCACCAATGTCTATTTTCCTGAACGAAATTCAAGAAAGACTTTCTAAAAATTAATCTCTTATATAAATTAAATTATAGTGGGGGAAGGGGGAAAGGACACTTCCTCAGGGGAAGGGGGAAAGGACACTTCCTCACAGTGTGTGTTACTTTGATTTGGGAGGTTTTAAAAGGGTGCTGAGCTTACTCGAAGTATGTCGCGACAGATTCAAGCTTTTGTTGTCTAATTTGAACAAAATTGAAGTTTATATTTATCTGCACATTTCGTATGCAACATTTGAGTATTCATATTTCAAGACTAAATTATTGTTGTTGTTGTTTCAATGGGCAGAACTAAGAGCTCATGTGCCCCTAATATTTCAAGACTGAAGCAGCAGATAGCAAAAGAACAATATTATCATATGTTATTGAAGTTTTCAGCTTTGTCTTAGAGCCCGTAATATTATCACAAGAGGAGATATTGAATGCTTTACATTTCTAGCATTTTAGTCAATAATTCTATAGCTTTCCCCTGAAACTAACGCATAACCTCATAACTTGCACAACATGGCAAGATAAGAAACATCAATATGATTCATGAAACACACAGAGCAATATTCAAACCAGTTTTACAGAGAAATAAGTTGAGTTTCATGTGACTCAACTCACATGAACTACATCAAATATAGATTTAGGTATCAGAAAGGCACTTTATGGAAGAGAAACTTGGATTGTTGGTGCTGTAGAAAATAGAATACTAGCATTTGAAATGTGGTTTTACAGGAGAACAATGATGATCTCAGATTGAGTAACAAATGGAAAGGCAATAAGATGAGTGTGGGAGGAGAGATGTTTCTGTCTAGTGCCAATGAAATGAAAATATTGGTTGGAAGGGCACATACTAAGGCACTTGGGAATAACAAACTTAGTAATAGAAAAACAGGTCGAAGACAAGAATTGTAGGGATAGGTCAAGGCTAGATTGCCTTGGGTGTGGCTCACGTCAAGTGATGCATCAAACCAGTCTAAAAACTGAAGACTCCAAACATATACCTTCCTTCCTTTCCAAAGTGTGTTTGTGAGCTTAAAATTTCCTGGAAGTCCTAATAAAAGTTTTACCATTAAACCCAGAAAAAGCATTGAGGAAATTCTTTGAAATAGCCTCTTAAGGATATAAAAGTCAAAGATTAATGTGTAATGAAAGTACAGTGCACTCTAGTTAATTCGCGGTAATTAATGCATGAACTTTCGCGAATTATCCTCAGTTATTTTTGTTAAGCCGAGTAAAAACAAAATTATTGGTTAAAATATTGAAATAGGCTTCAACATGCAAAATGATTATAACACTTGATTGTAGTGTCTTGTAAGACATGCTAGGCTAGAGGTAGGCCTATGTGGATTATGTCTACATTAATATCTAACATAAAGAACAGTCATCACTTTTTGTTTCGTAGATAGTTTATTCTAATTTTAGATTGCACATTTCCAAAGAAAACATTATAATTATGAGAACGAAAATTCATCTCGTGTGACTAGAGACACTAGCTTGACTGTGGGAAACTTTCGGGACTTCGGTTGCATCACTCCCGCACTCGATATCGACTGGATCTCAGTTTTCCTCACCAACAGTCAAATTCCGTGCAATTCCTTCTTTGCTTTCATGTCTTAAATCAAAATCGTCTTTATCGACATCTAACGTGACCGTTTGAAATATCGTTGTCACAGAAGTTGGAAAGTGCTTGCTTTCGTGCGAGCGTAGTAGCGGTATTTTTCTCCCATGACTGCATGAAGAGCAACCAACAAACACGCTCTAGGTGACGCATCAGGCAATAATCCCTGTTTACAATACGCTGTCCGCGCTGATCAGCGACCTAGGGGTGTGGCTGTTGGGAAAGGGAGGGTAGGTTCCGAGGGAAAGTGCATTCCTCTTGTATTGTTTGGGCTTCGAAGATAAAGGAAATCTGTGCTATACCACTCGTGGCAACATGCTCGTATGTTTGGAAAATTGCGCACGTAGGCCTACTGTTACATTGCAGAGAAATGCAGTTCAGTCTTCTCGAATCTCAATGATTTTGTCTTTACGCATTGCGTCACATCAAAATTCTTTTAAAAGACGGAGAGATTGCTTTACTTAGCGTGATGATTAGTTGCTGTGAAAATTTCTATATAAAAAATACAACCCACCTCTTGCAGACCCGCTAATTAACCGCAGAAAGAATTATTGGGAGTACACTGTGGGTATAAAAATGAGATGTATTAACGAGGATCTGCTAGGCACCATAGAAACGTAAAACTTGGTACAAGATGTGCAAAAGAATGGACAGAGAAGCTGTTGTCTGTCAGTTGGCCATGGGCAGAATTCTGAACTGCAGACCTGCAACTCACTCACAGTTTGAACAAACGATGGACCATAAAAAGAAACGAGCTACCAATCTCAGTGATAGATATAAAATGCTTACCTGGTGGAGTGAGAGGCTGGATGGGAAACTTGTCTCGATGTCTGGAGCAGTGAGCTAGGCGCTGCTCTAGGTCGCCCCCTGCTGCTTCGTAATACTGGAACACAAACTCATATTTTGGTACACATTTATATGAATCAAGAATTTTAGGATTACCTTCATCAAATTGGGGACTGGCTGTTATGCTAATAAACACAAGCATTTACATTATATTCTTACAGAAAAAGAAATGTACCCTAGTATTGAACTATGATAAGTGCACAAGTCCACAATATGAATAAGGCTCTACCAATTTCTCCTTGCATATTATACTTCAACTCCTTTGACTATAGCTTGTATTGCAGACCTATCTGTGAAAACATCTCTACCCAGTTCGCAGGAACTGTTAGGACTAGGAACCGGAATTTTTAGGTTTTTAAAATTGTCATTTTAGGTTTTCAAAAACATAAAATAGTTTTCTTTTAGGTTTTTAACAGGTAGAATAGGCTTTTAAATAGGTTTTTATGTGTAGAGTGCTTGCCACGGTGGGTGAGTGGTTAACATGTCGGTCTACTAACCCCAAGCTTGCAGGTTCGCTCCTGGCCGTGGTAAGTCATTTTTGAAAGGCGGCCAAAATTACGACACCATGTCATACGATGTTGGCATGTTAAAGAACCCATTTGAATTCAGTAGGCCATGTTCATAATGGCAAAATTAATCTCGGGAGTTTCCATCAACACCAAGATCCTCCTTTCTCTACTAGAAAGCGCTATAGTGTTCAAGGAGCTTAGATATCTTACCTCCTTGACTTTCATAGTGCTTCAAGGAACAACGAAATTCGACATGCAAGCTACCCTCTGGGTGTCAAATAACAAGCTTGCACCCGGTACCCGAGGCCATACGATATTATTATTATATTTAGAGTGTAGCAAAAGTTGACATAAATCTGCAAAGCTTAAAATCTATGCCTAATTGTTAGTATACAGTGTGATTGCAACGACAGTGTATTTCACAACGATACGTCATCAATTTACACCGACAACTTCACACTTTTATGCAATATTTGCTCGCCTTAAATATGTTAATTATTCAAACTGAGTAAAACCAAGGATGTGAGAGGTGATTTTCACATTCCAGCCCGTTTTAATTAACTTTGTTTACTTAGAATAAAGGATTCCTGGAAATAATAAGAGATTTATCCCCACTTTCCTGACAGTAAATAACTAAATAATAAGATATAAACTGAAAAGTGCTGAACATATTTGAATTTTCTGGCAGGTGAGATTTCTCTCAATCAACTAGAGCTATTTTTTAAATATAATAATAATATCGTATGGCCTCGGGTGCAAGCTTGTTATTTGACACCCAGAGGGTAGCTTGCATGTCGAATTTCGTTGTTCCTTGAATCACTATGAACGTCAAGGAGGTTAGATACTTAATCTCCTTGAACACAATAGCGCTTTCTAGTACAGAAATGAGGAACTTTGTGTTGACAAAAACTCCCGAGATTAATTTTACCATTATGAACATGGCCTACTGAATTCAAATGGGTTCTTTGACATGCCAACATCGTATGACATGCGTGTCGTATTTTTGCCGCCTTTCAAAAATCACTTACCACGGCCAGGAGTGAATCTGCAATCTTGGGGTTAGTAGACCGACACGCTATCCACTCACCCACCGTGGCAAGCTATTTTTTAAATAGGAACACTTATCTTCAGGTTTACTTTTAAAATTATGGACTAAAAATTCAAATATAAATGAAACAAAACTGCAATTAGGTATTTATAGGTACTCACATATCATTTAGGTTTGTTTAGGTACTACAGAATTCGTGAATATGGCTCTTTTGAGTGTGATGCGGATAAGTATTAAAATATTTTTGTATATAGAAGTAAGATATGAAAACTTAAAAGTTTTTAATATTCCGCCTGATTCAACACTATTTATTACTAGCGTTATTCTGGGTCCATGTTTCAGAATTTTCCACAATTCCTTCCTCAGCCCACTCAACTTAATACTAGGCCACATCGGTAAAATATACTCATCACATTCCTCATCGAAGGCGAAAAGCACAATTATAATACCACAACAGTAACAAGAATGTCAAACGACATTGATACAGGGTAGACATTTTGTAAAATAACCAATGGAGTAACTTTAAATTCTATTATGCATGTTGTTTGTTTTTAATTTTTAACAATTTGTAAGCGTGTTTAGTGTATTATAATTATGTGTTCGATGAGGAATGTCATTTTACTGATGTGGCCTAATATTAAGTTGAGTGGGCTGAGGAAGGAATTGTGCTAAATTCCGAAACATGTACCCAGAATAACGCTAGTAATAAATAGTGTTGAATAAGGCAAAAAATTAAAAACTTTAACTTTTCATATTAACTGTCAGCACGGAACCTGAAATGGAAATGGAAAATAGGTTACAACCTAAGAATCCGGTCTCTAGTAATGACTCTACAATCTCTTTTACTCTTGAATGTTTACGACATGTTTTGTAAGTAAACATGGCTTCAGTGTAGCCTTTTCTCATGGAATAGGATGCAGTGTACTCCCAATAATTCACAGGTCCCCTAGGGTATTATTTTTAAAGTAGTAATTCTTACAGCAACAAATCATCCCGCTAAATAAAATAATCTCTCCGTCGTTTAAAAGAATTTTAACGCGATACGATGTGTGGAGGCAAAATGATCGAGATTACATTAGACTTACTGCGTTTCTCAGCAATGTAAAATTAAGCCTACATGTGCACTGCTACCAGAATGCTGCAATCTTGGAATCATACGAGCATGTTGCCGATTGGGGGATAGCACGGAATTCTTTTATCTTCAAAGCCGAGACAATACAGAGAGGAATCTTCCACTGAGAACCTACCCTCCCTTTACCAATAGCCACACCTCCAAGGTCGCTGGCCTGTGAGTTGTGAAGGGTTGTAGAGCAATTATCGCCTGATGGCGCGAACCTGCACGACGCGACGTCAAGAGTGTGTTTGTTTGATGCTCTTAATGCAGTCAACAAATCATGGGAGAAAATTACTGCTACTACACTCGCACAAAAGCAAGATTTTGCTGGCTTCTGTGGCGATGATATATCGAATGGGCAAAGTGGTGTCTCTAAGATGACATTAAGGCAAAACCTGGATGAATGCCAAGATGCGGAAGAAAGTGATATTCAGTAATTAGGTGTCAATAAAGATGTTTATGGTTTCAGACATCAAAGCAAGGAGGATATTTTACGAAATTTGACTGTCGCTGAGGAAAACGGAGATCGAGTGCGGGAGTGACGCAACAGAAATCCCGCAAGTTCCCACTATCAAGCTAATGTGTCTATAGTCATACATGCCTCTTATCTCGAGAATCGAGATGAATTTTCATTCTCATATATTGTTTTCTTCAGAAATGTACAATCTAAAATTAGAAAAAATAAACTATATGAGAAACAAAAAGTGATGACAGTCTATTTTCTTAGATATTACTGTTGGCATAATCCACACACCTCTAGTCTAATGTGTCTTACAATGTTATAAAGTGTTTTATAATCATTTTTGTGTGTGTTCATAAAATACATTTCAATATTTTAACCAATAGTTTTGTTTTCACTATGGTTAAAAACATAACTGCCAATAATTCACGGAGGTTTGTGCATTAATTACCGCGAATTATCAGGAGTGCACTGTATTTTAGAAAGTGGGCAGTGATGAACTACCGTATTTCCTCGCATAATCGTCGCAGATATTTGGCCTAATATTTGTTGGAAAAAAAAAAAAAAAAAAAAAAAAAGCGGGTGCGACGATTGTGTGAAAAAAAAAGTAATCTTAAAAAAATTATTATTTGAATAACTATTAACTACACGTATAAAATTAAAATAAACTAATAAAATAGATCGTCTATAGGCCATCTTCATCCATGGCGGCCATCTTGCCGATCTGAAAAAGAGCCGTGATTATATTACCGATTTTTCTTGAAAATTTTATATTGCAACTGTTATGGTGGATTGTTCAAATTTAGAGAACTTACCAACAGCATGGAAGGAAAGGAAGACCCCAGAGGACTGGAAAAAAGGAATAATTGTCCCGATCTTCAAGAAAGGTAGTAGAACAGATTGCAGAAACTATCGGGGAATAACACTGATGAGTCATTGTGCAAAGATCTTCGAGAAAGTTTTGGAAAAGAGAATTAGGACAAGGATAAAGGAGGGATGAGGGAAGAACAACATAGCTTCAGAGCAGGAAGGTCCACAGTGGATTTGATTTTTGCTGTAAGGCAGTTACAAGAACAGCACTATGAGTATGGAACAGATCTACTGATGGCCTTCCTGGACATTGAGAAAGCATATGACAGTGTATGCAGAAACAAAGTATGGAAGTCCCTGGAGGATAGAGGAGTAGAAAAATGGACTATAAAGAGGATAAAGGAGATGTACAAGGGAAGCGTGAGCTGTGTGAAAGTGGGAGGAGAGAGATCGGACTGGTTGGAACAGAGAAACGGCCTGAAACAAGGAAGTGCACTGTCACCGTTACTTTTCATTGTGGTGATGGATGACATAATGACCCGAGTGGCACAAGTAATTGGGGAAGGAAAGATGAAAGCAATGGTGTTTACAAATGATTTGATGATTTGGGGAAACAAGGAGGAGGAGGTACAGGAACAGTTGGACGTGTGGGAAGGAATAATACAAGGATATGGGATGAAATTTAGCATAAATAAGAGTGAGATGGTGATCACAACAAGGAAGAAGGAAAGAACCACAACGGGAATAACAATTGGTGGGGAACAGCTGAAGAAAGTGGAGAGTTTCAAGTATCTGGGAAGCCTGATACAAGAGAATGGAAGAAATGATAGAGAAATAAATGAGCGGGGGAGGCAGGCAGAAGCATTTCGGAGGAGTGTGAGAAGCATGTTATGGAGCAAGGATGTCCCTCAGAACAGCAAAAAGATCATATATCGGACGTACTATGACGCTATCCTGACGTATGCCTCGGAGACCTGGGTTATGAAAGGAAGGGAGAAGAGCAAAATACAGGCCAGTGAGATGAGCTTCTTGAGAAGCAGTATTGGAGCTACAAAGATGGACAGAATAAGAAATGAGAGGACCAGAGAATTAATGAAGGAGGAACCATTACAGGATGGTATAGAGAAATCTAGACTTAGATGGTATGGACATGTAAAACGAATGGAGGAGAAGAGGATACCCAGGAGGGTACACGAGACGAAGTGGGAAGGAAAGAGACAGAGAGGAAGACCGAGAGACAGGTGGCTGAAGGGGGTGGAAGAAAGCGTGAGGAAGAGAGGAGAAGACTGGACAAGGGTGGAGGCTGAGAGATGGTGGGAAGACAGAAGACGTTGGAGAGGCTTGTGTTCCAAACAGACCCGGCCAGTGGCTGGAAACTGTGCAAGATGATGATGACCAGATCCAATCATCTGCATCGGAAGAATTTTCACTCTCCTCGCTGCTCCCCGAGACCGTTTGGTAGTCATCTCGCTCTTCGTTACTCTGCCATAATTTGTTGTCCTCAGTGGCATCTAAAGCATTCGAAATTCCGGTCTTCTTGAAGCTCTTCACAACTGTTTCAAGTGGAATAAGATCCCAGCTCCTTACAACCCACGTGCAAATGCATTCCAAGGACGGCCGCTTAAATTTTCCTGTGGGCGTCGCTGATCATCCATTCATTGTAAAACCGGTGCAGATTGTCCTTAAAAGGTTTATTTAAACAAACGGCCAATGGCTGAAGGATGGAAGTCAATCCGTCGGGAATAACCACCTGCTGAGTATTGATGTCCTTTAGGATCTCTTTCACCTCATTCACAAGGTGAACCCTAAACCTGTCCATTACTAGCATCGCTCGTTTTAGCAGCGCACCTGGTCATTTGTTCCACACAGTCTTCACCCAGTCCACCATGAGTTCCTGGTCCATCCAACCTTTATGTTGAACGTGCACGTGAATGCCACGTGGAAATTTCGCGCCCTTCGGCATCGTCTTTCTTTTAAAAATTACGTAAGGCGGCAAGTTTCTCCCGTCTGCGGTAACTATGAGCATAACCGTGCAGCGAAGTTTCTCGTTGCCTGTTGTTTTAAGTGGTATGCTCGCAGCATCTTTCTCTGCAATTGTCCTACTGCGAGGCATATAAAAAAAAACTGGCGTCTGGTCAGCATTTCCAATTTGCGATAGAAGAAACGGGAGTATCCTGGCGCTGACGGATCACAAACCGTGGGAACTCGATCACTTTGTCCGTGTAGTCTGACGGCAACTTCTGACAAACAGTCGTCCCCCTTCGCACAGATAGGCCTTCTCGTCGCATAAACCTCATTACCCAGCCACGACTAGCTTTGAACTGGGTTTCGTGACGACGCGCTGCTTCACGCCCCTTCATTTGAAGCATATCGTACGTAACACTGCAACCGTTGTTGTGCACTTCTCTAACATACTCCAGCACTTCCTTATCAATTTCGGGAAATTTTCCGGATTTCGGTCCTCGAAATGTACGTCTGTGGGGGTTAGCATTTTTCAACTTATTTTTAAGTTTCCGCCAGTCCCGGACTAATATTTCGTTAACTGTGAATTCACGTTCTGCAGCTCGGTTCCCGTGTGTTTCAGCGTACGTTATCACTTCTAATTTAAATTTCGCCGTATAATTATTATATTTACACATTGCGAACACCTATAAAAAACAACTGAAAAACTGAAAAAAGCACACACTGGTCCTCGTTACAAGAGTCCACGAAAGTGTCTGACAAGGTACAGCTGAATTTCGAAATAAAGAATTCAAGAATGTGGCGGGAGCAATATCAAATGACCACCGGCGAGCTCCGGTTACACAAGACATTATTGTCAATTATTCAGTCGAGTATTAGCCATTGTTTCCCGTCATAGTGTTCTAATATTACCGCCTGACAGCCAATACCACTCGACAATGCAAAAACACGTCAGCAATATCGCCACAGTGTAAATATTCTTTTACCAAACTTATATGTTAAGCGATTATAAGCAGTGAAGATTATGACGCGTTATTTCTTGAATATTATTTTCAACAGGGTCGGGGATGGGATGTTCTTTGTTTGAAATACACCAGAGTGTAGACGCGTGCGTATGCCGGCTGCCGCATGGCGTGAGTCGTCATAGGCCTACGCACTGAAGGAAAGAGAGACTTCTTTCTTCAAACAAGGTCACAGCTGGTTAGCAATAGAGCTCGCGTACAATAGAAATACGGCAGGGTGGGAAACGGACTGGCGCGGAAATACAAACGTGCTATGCGCCGAGTACTTCATGAAATGTTATGAGCCTAATTTTCATTCGAAAGGTAGGGTGCGACGAATATGCGAGGAAATTTTATAAACCAAATTTTCAATCGAAAAGTAGGGGTGCGACGATTTTGCGAGGAAATACGGTAACTACAAACCTGAAAAGTCAATAGAGCGATAATGGGGGAGGGAGTTCTTCTGGAGAGCACGGTGTGAGTGAAAAGCTGACGATCCTATTTACCTGCACTCCTATGCTGGTACCTCATTATCCTCGACAGCCTAGGACAATGAGGACTACTAATCCAAACAGTACACTGTAAGCTATAAGGTCATGTCTGACTGGAGTGGGACTCGAACCCGCTGCTACACTGAGCACTGAACTGGGTATTAAATTGTTTTGTGGTGTTCACTGCAGAAATTAATTACGAGTGGAACAGGAAGCATGCTAATGGAGTTCAAAAGACTACCGTATTTCCTCGCATAATCGTCGCACCCCACTTTTCAAACACTAAGTTAGGTTTATAAAATTTTATCGCATAATCGTTGCATAGCATATTCGTATTTGTGCACCCGTCAGTTGCACACACTGCCGCGAGTTATTAACCTGGCGTGACTTTGTGAGAAGAAATGAGTCCCTGCCAGCCATGACCACGTGAGGTGAGCAGGCAGCATCGCCACTTAGAACATGCCGCAAGATTATAATCTGGCGTGACCTTGACAGAAGAAAGGAGCCTGTCTCTCTGACTGCAGGCTATGACTCACGATTAGCAAACAGTCGACCTACGGCACGCTAAACAACTATCGCACTCAGCGCCACTCCAGGGGAGTGAAACTTGTGTGGACCTGTCGTTCCATGAGTTGGCCTCGGAATGACTAGATTCAATAAGCCACCGTACGAAGCGCTGCTAGCCCCAGTTCACCGACATTAAAACGGGTCTGACTGCTATTCGCGGAATCTTACGCAAGGGACACCCCGTGCCAGTCTAGCAACAGCCACTTCCGTGGAAACATCGCAACAGGGACCCGTGCGTGATGTTACGCATGTGTTGTCAACAATGAGAAAATATAAGAATATACGGTGATCTCGATGACAGTGAAATACACAGAATTACATAATAAACAAATAATAATAATATTAAGAAAGCGCAAGCCTCCGTGGCTTAGGCGGCAGCACGTCGGCCTCTCACCGCTGGATCCGTGGTTCAAATCCCGGTCACTCCATGTGAGATCTGTGCTGGACAAAACGGAGGCAGACAGGTTTTTCTCCGGGTACTCCGGTTTTCCCTGTCAACATTTCATTCCAGCAACACTCTCCACTATCATTTCATTTCATCTGTCATTCATTTAATCATTGCCCCAGAGGAGTGCGTCAGGCCTCGGCAGCCGGCACAGTTCATATCCTCGCCGCTAGAAGGGGGCTTCATTCATTCCATTCCTGACCCGGTCGGAGACTGGAAGCAGGCTGTGGATTTTCATTTTCATTAAGAAAGCGCACAAGCGTGCAGCAAATAATGCTACAGTATATATTTAAAAATTGTGGTTTTCTTCTTTGAACTTAAATATTCTTCGTATAATCGCCGTACACTACTTTTTTCGACGAATTCTAGGCTAAAAATATGCGAGGAAATACGATATATTGTTAAGAAGATGTGGGCAGCTGAACATTTCACCCATGTCCACCTTGGAAGACTGTTCTATGTCTTTCTTCTTGTTCTTCCCTTATACAGAGAGTTTAGTTTGTATGTAACGGAGACCATCGCTTTCCCGCGTTGCGCGCCTGTCTTCCGCCAGGCACTTTGACGTTGTGCGGTGCTCGCGCGGCTCTGAGTCATTGAGTATAGGAATTTGTATTTAAATGTGACCCTTGACAAATTTTTTGACGAACTTACTTACGGAGAGCGATTGTCAAATTACTTTCAACAAGATTCTACCACTGCTCACACTGCCGAAGCATCCATGACAGAATTGTGTCGCATTTTCGGTACGAGGATTATAAGTCGGAACGTGTGGCCCCCGCGAAGACCAGACTTATCACCATGTGACTTTTATTTGAGGGGGACGCTTAATGCGAGAAACCCTCACACTATAAATGAGCTTAAAGACTATATTACATCTGAAATACAGTCAATCGGTGCTGAGGAACTTCAGAGAGTAAATGCCAGTTTCATAAAAAAGTACCAGCGATGTGTAGCAGTGAATGGCGAACATTTTCAGCACCAGCTGTGAACTAGGTAAGTACAAATTCCTATACTCAATGACTCAGTGCCGTGTGGGCGCCGCATAACGGCCAAGTGCGTGGTGGCTGGAGACGAGCGGGAAAGCGAGGGTCTCCGTTACATACAAACTAAACTCTCTGTATTTCTCACTATCTCTCTAACATTCTGTTTATGCTTTGTCCTGTCCAATGATTGTATGTCCCATCTTGTTGCATTTTCCTATACAAAAATGTTAAGAAAAGTGAGTAAAGTTATGTTTCATACAGTTTTACTGTGATCCTAGGATACACACCTTTTTACACTGGTCACAGTCCCAGCCAGGCAGTTGCTTGCGCTCTGCCTTCTTTCGTACGGCCTTGTCTCGATATTTGTAATCTGGAACACTGAAACATATGTGACCTCATCAATAAACCATCCTCTTCACCCTCATTACTAGGGACCGGAAAAATTACCATCTATTTGTTTCAAAATTAGCATCTATTTACAAAGTTAAAAATCATCACATTGTAATATTATTTTAAAGACTCCAAGTTTCTTTCAAACTGCGTCTGTCTGTAACCACTGTGCTGTAATGAGACAACACACGCTCGCTATCTACATTGTTCGTTGGGGTCCACAACAATTCAAAACAGTATTTAGCAAATATGGTGAACTCGGTCTGAACTGCAGTTAATGCAAGCATGATATCACATTTTTCACTTTCTTTCATCTGGGTTTGAATAGCATTTTTCGAAGAACAGTAACCAGACCAGATTTCGTTTTGTGAGAGCACTCCAAACAATCTCAAGCTCAGCTAATTTATCAATGTTATTCAAAATTATATTTTTTGGATACAGAGCTTGAGAAATTGACACAAAATGCTTATGGTTGGGGTCTTGAGCTTTCAATGTGGCTAGCTTGTGGAGAATGAGCAGCTTTGACAAACGAGTCCCTACATGCAGCCTGCTCTAGAGGAGTGAGCTTAATCAAAGCACTTTTAGTTGCTGCAGAAAAATTCCCTGCACAAATTAAGGTAAGACTGGCGTCAGGGTTATGCAATTTGGGGTAAAGAAGATGAGAGGTAGGATACAGAGACCCTTCAAGTTCAGTAAGGAGGTCAACCTATCCAGCTGCATGATCTGTGACAAAAACCATGTGGGAGTGAAGTCTATTCACTTCTCGGTCAGGTAGTTAATACCACAGTTGTTGATGTCTTTCATGTCAGACATCTTGAAATATGTAACAACATCTGTAAAGTAAGCACTTAAATAGAAGACAGCCTGAAACCAGCTATTCCATCGGGTTATGACACGTGCAGGAAAAAGCTTTGCTCCTTTGAAGCCCCTTACTTTGATTTTAACACATGGAAGACGGGCCCCAAGAAATCTCTCTTTTATACACGTCATTGTTTTCGGTCTTCCTGCGACATCTCTTGACCATGTATTGAACTATTTCGGACTGCACATTGATTACAATAAATTGTAGATGTATATCTCCCACTTTTCTTTTATTCTTTGATTTAGTTTCGAACGTCGACTTGTAACGTGTTTTTCGAGGGGATTTTACGCAACTGGCATAAGTCAGTAGGAAGCCATTCTATATTTATTTACGCGGCAAATTGTTCAGCCAAGAGAAGTTTTCATGTAACTTATTATTATTATTATTAAGGTATTTCTTTGGAGAATTTTTTATAAAATTATAAGTAATCAGATAGGTTTTCTATGTTATAGAAAACACTATCAAGCAAATTATTACGGACAACATTATCGTAAGAAAATTATATGATTACGGAACTTGACGGAGTTTTGTCAGTTAGGGTATTTTGAGAGAGATGAGTCATGGGGAATTCGGCTACAGGCTTAATCTTGTCGAGTAGCATGACGCAAGCTGGGTTGCTGCTTCAAGAAAAGGCGAAATGGCCTGGACCGGTAATCGACATCATCGCCGCGCCGAGTGTAATGACCCGGAGGTGGGGAAGTAGCGTGTGGTGGATCAGCCAATCAGTGGAGACCGGGCGACTTGAAGACGGCTCCGTAGAGGGGATGCGACGAGTGCATATATGGTTTACGCGCCGTGGAGGCAAGGGGACTATCTTTGTAAAACTTAACCCGTGTGGTTGTACGTGTGGTTGGTTCCGATGTTCGGACCATAAGTTATCATATCTACAAGTATCTCATCAACTAACGAAGAAGATGACGACGACCAGGAGGCTGTGGGAAGCTCTCTACAACATCCAGTACGAGGGAAATGCTACGGCAATTTCCAGTGGTAAGCGCGAATGACTCAGAACTACGCAATCTCTCGTCTCTTTGTTTAATATTCAGTATTTCAGTAACTTCATAGCTTGGGAATAAGAGTAAAATCAGTAATTTATCCGACTCTGTTTTCACGTAATTTTCTAGCGGTAATATTCAAATCGCAACGCTCCAATTTAAATTCAAACTTAGTATTATTATTATTAATTTTGCAATACTTGTTTTATATAATAAATTCATTTCTTTTAACCATGCAATCTTTGCTTTCAGTAGGTAGCATTAGATATAGACCAAATTCCTTCTCCTGATACAATTGTTTGTTGGGTTAATGATCAAATCATACCACGATCTGAGTGAAAAGATTCTTGAAGGTGTTCTACCAGAGCTAGGTGTTGTTAAATATAAATTTAGATTTCAACATAGCGTTGAGGTCTTGGCGCCCATTAAAACAACATATCTTAGTCAGAGTAAATATTTCAAAGTGCAAGACAGAGCTAGTAAGAAACCATTACATTTGTCACGCAACAGTGAGGGCAATAGAACCCGTTTCACTTGTAAGCTCAACGTGGAGCAAAGTAAACCCGTTTCACTTGTCGCTACCAACATGGGGCCGAAAACCTAATAACATTTGTGGAAGGAGAAGGGTATATATTTCTGTGCCTGAATTTTGGGGGTTTTTCATTTATCGGTGTGTATCAGCATGGGTAGTGCTGAGGAAGAGATGAAGTTGCGTAGTGGTCACCAGTTGGATAGTGAAGATACGAGCAGTATGGCTAGTCTTGGAAATGAGAGCAGTACAGGGATGTCGGAGGTAAATCCCGATACGGAGGGGGGTAATTAAAACAGTCAAGCAGGGTTAGAGAGTTTGCTTCTTCAGTTTATGCAACAAAATAAAATTAGCACAGATGCTTTAAACGCTAAACTTGAACAAAACAATGCTAAAATCGAACAAAATAATGCTAAACTTGAACAAAATAGTAGGGAAAATAAAGAGAGTACTGAAGCTTTAAACGCTAAACTTGAACAAAACAGTAGGGAAAATAGAGAGAGTACTGAAACTTTAAATGCTAAACTCGAACAAAATAATGCTAAACTTGAACAAAACAGTAGGGAAATTAGTGATAAATTTGAGCAGATTAGAGGTGAGATCAGAGGGGTGATGGAAGAGAAGGCTAAAGAGATTATTGCAGATGTAGACAGAAAATTAGGAAAAGTACAGGAGAAGTTAGAAAGTAGAATCAGTACACAGGCTGAAAATTTAAAAGAACTAGTGCAACTTGAAACACAGCAGGTCAAAAAGCAATTGGGGGGAGAAATTGATAAGATTCAGGTAGCAACTAAAGAGGTTAAAGAACAGCTGGGGGGAAGAATTGATAAAGTACATAGAGAAATAATCACTGAAGTTAATACTTTAAGGGAGAGGAATAAGGAAAGCATTAATGAGAATAGTGAGAAACAAGCTCAGCTAAGTGGTAAAGTTGAAGCAACGGAAGGGAGCATTAGGTTAACTGTAACTAATATCGAAAGAAAAGCTGAGGAGAAAATTGCTGAATTAGAACAGAAGTTGAAAGCTAGAATTAGGCAGGAAAATAGTCAGAGTAGGCCAGTTTATGTGAATAGCACACACAGGGAAATAGAACTAGGCAAATTTAGTAATCGACAGTGTTGTCCAATGGAGTTCATGAATACAATAGAAAATAAATTCGGGGAGAGGTTGGAAGATGGTAGTGTTGAGTGGTGCCAGGTAGTTTGAAGGGGAGACAAGAAACTGGTTTGCTGTCTACAGAGACAATTTTGAGAATACAGTAGAACCTCGATGCATCGTTTTTCAAGGGGGAGGGGGAAAATGACGATGGATGCGGGAAACGATAAATGCGGGAAACATAAAAAAAATTGAGTAAAAAAATAAAGAAAGTACGGGTACTGTATTTGGACATATTTCTTCATGTAAACTTTACAGAGACGTCAAAATATTGCAACCACGATGTACGCGATATGATTTCATATGTCATTTTATCACTTGCTCTTTTTAGTAAAAAGTCATTAATTGTTTTTTGTTTCGTCAAAGCTTTACGTTTCAGACGAAACAAAGCCTTCTCAACTTGCATGTTCTCTTCTTCACGATCACTGATGACATGCGAGTACATGAAGGATTTCATCTTCGCTAAGACGGCATGCGCTTCGGCGAAACTCGGGACGACTTGGGGCTCACGATCGTCTTCTCTTCATCACACCTCTCCCCCGCGCCATCATCGCACAGCTCGCCAATCTCCGCGGGAGATACTTCCGGTGTTCCGAATGAAAGAATACAGCAGTTCCGAGTGTTCGCGGGTCTCTGACCGGGCAAGCTATTTCAAGGCTAAATGACGTCACGCTATGACGACACCCGCTCAAGACCGTCTAAATGCTTTCATTGCTGTTCTGTGTGATCTAACTTGTTAGCCAAGCATTGCCAAACGCAGCGTAACATTATTGAGATTACGAGAATTGCGTCGTCAGTGAAGTAAAGTTTTCATTACGAACTACAGATAAAATTGTAATCGCCGCACACGACCAAGATACTACACGGAACCACTCAGAATGAAATGAAACAGCACAATGACGGCTTGGCGCTTCGAGCAGAATCGTTGGCGCCTGAAGGCTCGTAGGCGTGGTTATATAGTGTGGTTGCGCGTAAACAATCTGCGCACTGCAGTCCAGCCTACTCGAACTTGCTTCAGCCGAGAAACTTGCTCAAGCCTAGGAACTCCTAATCGTTCGTACCTCGTACATTCTCGCGTAACAGGTTGCCGCTATGCTGCTTCAAATTCAAAAGAACTTTAGCATATATTTTTCTCATAAACGATCAATGCGGGAAAATTGTGGCCAAGGACTAGTGATTTTTTGACGATCCATGCGAAAAAACGATAGTTCGAGGAACGATACATGCGGGGAAATTTAACATTAGTTTATATGGAAAATTTTCGGGACTAAATTAATTGAACGATGCATACGGGAAAACGACAGTTCCGGGAACGATGCATCGAGGTTCTACTGTATTTCAGATTTTAAAGTTAAATTTTGTGAGAAATTTAGGAATGAGGTAATTCAGTCTCAGCATCGTGAGGGAATTGTGTGTGGGAAATATAACCCGAGAGGAAACTACACTACGACCGAGTACTTTTTAGGACAGGTATTAACGTGCAAATATCTGGATGGTTTGAAGGAGGAAAGTGATGATGTAGTCAGGCTATAACTAAGACATTTTCCATATAGAATGAAAGAAGCTGCCTGTATACAAAATGTTAAATCTATTTCACAAGTGGAAAATTTATTAAGTACTTTCGATGCTCTGGGAAGAGGTGGTTACGAGGAGAATTTCGGTAGGAACCAGGGTAACAATAATAACAGGCCTAATGAGAATAGGAATCAGGAAGTTCAAGGGAACAGTGGCGAAGGGACCAGCGTTCAAAATAGGGGGAACCAAAATAATAATAATAATAATCAGCAAAACTAGTACAGAGGAAATGGGTATGGTACGAACTACCAAGGTAGAAACAATGATTTCAGGGGAAATCAAGGTCGAAATAATGATTTCAGGGGTAACAAAGGGAGGTATAATAATAATAATAATAATTATAACCAGAACAGGGGTCAAGGAGGGAATCAGCCCAATGGTAATAACGGACAGAGAGATACCGTTAACACAACCCAGAACAACCAGACCAGTGCAGTAGTGAGTAGTACTACACCAAGCGGTAGCAATGCTTTAAACACGAACCAGGCTGCGATGTTATATCAGAATCTCAGTCTATAACATGCCCTGTCCATACACTTATACAGGAACCCTATGACCTAAATGTAAGAAATGAATTATTACGTGAACTAAATGATGAAGGTATTATTCAGGAGGTGGTTAGTAAGAGCCCCATAGTTAAATTTAACGTGTCCGAGGCGTACACAGATGTTTTAATTGATAGTGGTTGTATGAAGAGTTGCATAAGTAGTGCATTTTATGATAAAATGAAAGGAACTGGAGTAAATTTTGAGGAGATGCCAATTAAAAGTACTTTTGTTATCACAGCTGTGGGGAAGAGGTCTAAAGTAATTTCTAAGCAAGTTTTAGTAGACATTAAAATTAATAATCATGTAGAGAAGCAGATTTGTCTTGTAATTCCAAATTTAGTATTCAGTGTTATCTTGGGTTCAGAGTGGCTAAGTAGAGTGTCTGGTAACTTATGTTATGATGTAGGGTGTTGGGTTTAAATGAGGGTAAGCAACCGGGGATGGATTACATTGTCCAGTTGGCGAAACAGAATTTATCTAAGTCAGCACAAAAGAGAATTCGCCAACAAAAAGAAACTAAATTTGACCTATTCGAGCCGGGAGACAGAGTCTTACTTAGAGTGCCGAAACAGTCAAATAAGCTAGAGAAAGTCATGTCCAAGTTCTTTTATCTCTACGAGGGCCCATTTATAGTCTCCAAACGTATTGGCAAAACAGCATATGTGCTGGAGGATAGTAAGGGAAACAGATTATACGGGACGTATAATATACATAGTCTACGAAAGTATGTGTCATAAAGTAAGAGTGTTTAGCTGGCGAGCCAGCCTATCAAATGAGTAAGTGTGGTATTTGGTGCGTGGAAGATCTGGTCTTCCAGACAGGCGTATCAGAAGTCACACAGGGGGGTAGTATGTAAGTAATTGAGGGTTTTTAAGGTACAGGGAAATATGACGGGATTGTCGGATGCTCTTCAGCACTAAAATGTCTCGATACACCAAGGCCAGAATTTGGTAGCGCTGGTGAATTCCCATTTGTCTCCTAGAGATGGGTGAGCGCTTGAACAGGGTATTTTTGCTTAAGGCGTCCACGAGACAAAAGATGGGCCATCAGAAGGCGAGACAGTCCTTCATGAAACTCATACATAACAGCACACGTGATTTCTGTTTACGGCCTCGCCATGTAAGATTTGTAAGTGTGTAATTTAAAGTAATTAGTACAAAGGTATTATTTGAGTGAGGAGAACTGGTCTGAGTTGAGAACTAGTATAGAATATGGTCTACGGGAACTTAAGAAGACAGGGCGATTACGGCACAGAAATATTTGGTGTTATATGTAATGCGCACTTACTGTTTTTTTTCAGAAGTCAATATTAATTTCGTCTTATAAAGAGAGATTAAGTATTATGGTCACGATGCGCTGCCACAATAGTGTGATCGTGTGCTCAGTGAGATCAGTGATATTAAGTTTCACCAGAACGAAGCGACCTCCAGTGAAATTAGGAAGTTCTGTGGTGATAAACATATATCAGAACACCTTGATGCGTGTGATGTGACATCATAAATACACAGTGCTCACACATTATTTATGTCTATTTTCCCAACATAGAGAAATTTGAGAGGCGGAAATATCCGTGGAACATTATTCTATATGAAAAACATTGGACTGGTTGCAAAGTGCAATCCATAGTGACAACAAACTTTGACGCAAAGTGCGTAAAGAAAATTATGAGTGTATATATATGTAATTTAGGGTGATTTAATTTATGTAATATGTATTTTGGATGGGGTTCTATTAACGTGTCTGGGATAATCGGATAATGGACCGTCGTCACGGTAAATCATCCGATGATCCGAGGCGAATATGTAACGTGTTTTTCGAGGGGATTTTACGCCACTGGCATAAGTCAGTAGGAAGCCATTCTATATTTATTTACGCGGCAAATTGTTCAGCCAAGAGAAGTTTTCATGTAACTTATTATTATTATTATTAACTTATTATTATTATTAAGGTATTTCTTTGGAGAATTTTTTATAAAATTATAAGTAATCAGATAGGTTTTCTATGTTATAGAAAACACTATCAAGCAAATTATTACGGACAACATTATCGTAAGAAAATTATATGATTACGGAACTTGACGGAGTTTTGTCAGTTAGGGTATTTTGGGAGAGATGAGTCATGGGGAATTCGGCTACAGGCTTAATCTTGTCGAGTAGCATGACGCAAGCTGGGTTGCTGCTTCAAGAAAAGGCGAAATGGCCTGGACCGGTAATCGACATAATCGCCGCGCCGAGTGTAATGACCCGGAGGTGGGGAAGTAGCGTGTGGTGGATCAGCCAATCAGTGGAGACCGGGCGACTTGAAGACGGCTCCGTAGAGGGGATGCGACGAGTGCATATATGGTTTACGCGCCGTGGAGGCAAGGGGACTATCTTTGTAAAACTTAACCCGTGTGGTTGTACGTGTGGTTGGTTCCGATGTTCGGACCATAAGTTATCATATCTACAAGTATCTCATCAACTAACGAAGAAGATGACGACGACCAGGAGGCTGTGGGAAGCTCTCTACAACATCCAGTACGAGGGAAATGCTACGGCAATTTCCAGTGGTAAGCGCGATTGACTCAGAACTACGCAATCTCTCGTCTCTTTGTTTAATATTCAGTATTTCAGTAACTTCATAGCTTGGGAATAAGAGTAAAATCAGTAATTTATCCGACTCCATTTTCACGTAATTTTTAGCGGTAATATTCAAATCGCAACGCTCCAATTTAAATTCAAACTTCTTATTATTATTATTAATTTTGCAATACTTGTTTTATATAATAAATTCATTTCTTTTAACCATGCAATCTTTGCTCTCAGTAGGTAGCATTAGATATAGACCAATTCCTTCTCCTGATACAATTGTTTGTTGGGTTAATGATCAAATCATACCACGATCTGAGTGAAAAGATTCTTGAAGGTGTTCTACCAGAGCTAGGTGTTGTTAAATATAAATTTAGATTTCAACATAGCGTTGAGGTCTTGGCGCCCATTAAAACAACATATCTTAGTCAGAGTAAATATTTCAAAGTGCAAGACAGAGCTAGTAAGAAACCATTACATTTGTCACGCAACAGTGAGGGCAATAGAACCCGTTTCACTTGTACACTCAACGTGGAGCAAAGTAAACCCGTTTCAGACTTTCTTTCTGCCGGTTCAGTCAATGGTAAGATGGAGCGATCGCGTAATTCAGTGTTAGCTGACGACGATATTTTAGAAGAATTGTATGCCGACGATCGTTCAAATGGAAATAATGATATTGAATTAGTGGAAAGTGAATATGAGAGTGATAGTGGAAGTGATATTCAAGCCCCTACACCCCGTAATTTACCTAATGTGCCTATTTATTCAAGTGACTCTGATGACGATTACGATGTAAACATTGACGATGTATTAGGAATTGATGTGAAAATGGTTTTATAAAGACGGATCCAACGAGATATTTAGAACAGTTTCAAGGCAGGCAAGGACTAACATATGTCCCATAAGATAATGAAAGTGTGAGTGAAGTTCTTGACAGGTTTTTTTAGTAGAGAGTTCTTCACCTTGCTTGTAGACCAATCTAACCTCTACCATGATCAAAACATTCACAAGTATAAACAGTCACCACACACTCAAGTGCTACTAGGAGCATTGGTGAGTACTCATACCAAATTTGAAGATTTAATCTTGACTAGTTTAATATTTATGTACATTTTTATAATCAAGTGTACTCTAGTAGGCTCATTAGAAAAATGTCCGGTCCACAGGGTAAGTTACAAGCTCAAGCATTTTGTGTTATAATATTTGTATTATACTGGTATCACAACCGGTAGGTAGTAGGCTACATGTTATCCTCAGCAAGCGTCTAGTTGGCGCTCGACTCCAGTGCGAGAGGACCACAGATCGAATCCCACCGACCGCATACTATTTACTTCATATGTTTCAATTTTCTTTGTTCGGGCAGTGGTTGTTTCGAACACCATCAGTCATTTCATCATAATTATTAATAATTAAGTATTAATGTAATTTTTCAAGTCCTACAGCTCGTTCACAGAGATTTTATTCTTAAAATATCTTTCTACTGCTGAGCTATGATAAAATATTTGATGTAGTGTAATGGCCTTGTATAACTTTTATAAAAGTTCAGTTTTATAAAATTTCTTTGACAGTGTAATACCAGCCTTATGCAGACTAAGCACCAATCAGTAGAGGTGTTAGAAAGTGTTGTTATTTTTTTAAAGATTTGTTGATTTAAAATTCAAAAAGTGGTGTTTTGTGTTTTTATTATTTAAATTCGTAACCACACGCAAAATTTATTTCTGAATTCGTGTCATAATATTTAAATTACGTCGCGTCTCATCTTCCTGTACTGCTAAGTTCGGAACTAATACGACGAACACGTGGGTGCCAACGGATTCACGCAAATAACACACTAGCTTCGATGATAACGCACAATTTGCGCACTTTTTATTAAATTATATAGAATTCTCTACTATAATTTACACTCGCTACCGATGTAACAGGAGGCAAACGTAGTTTACATTATGAACAACTATCACATAACCTTTTGGAGGTAGTCGGCCAAACTATTCACGCCGCGATATAACAGCTGTTTACCACAGCGCTAAAATCCAACGAGTAACGAGAATATCGACAGTATATCGTAATATGACGTATATCGTAGTATTACCCCTCGCGAAACTATACAATCGATCATTCTCTCGAATTGAACACCAACCAAATTCGATTATCGGCTTGTGGACAAAAATGTTCGGATTGGTGTGGGGAAAAAATATGAAAATTTGTTTTTATTTCGCAGATTGCGGTATTTGTAGTGTTATTCACAAAATTCGCGTTATTTCGCGATGTAATTTCACTCCTGGGCAGCACGAAACATGTAAATACGTGAAAATAAAACATCCTAACCTCTAAATACGACTTTTCGTTTTATCGCGAATTAACAAAAACTAACACCTCTACCAATCAGGCATTTTTAATTCTTTTGAAATATTTCCTGGTAGCATAGAATCAAGATAATGTAGTAAAGTGCATGAATATATTATAAATCTAGAAATATAACACACAGTGTCTAGTGGTCACCTGTTCTTCCTCGTCTGTTGTTGAGCGCTAGGACTCTTCTCTACGACATCCTCGTCAGTAGTCGCAGCCTCCCTTAGTGACTCCTGGATGGCCCTCTCCAGCATCTCGTCCTCATCAGACACTTTCTTCTTTTTCTTCTTGGACAGCTGGGTCGACGTCTGGCTGCGACGGATGCCCCCGTTGAAGTCCTCCAGAGACGAGAGATCCTGCTTCTTGGAGAAACAGCCCAGCGCAAGTTGAGCCTGTTTCAGTTTCCGGGTTTTCACGTTCCTCAAAGGCTCGATGTCAACGTTGTGGGTTGTTTTCAGCTGCCAAAAATCTGCCTGCTTTTTCTTGGTAGTTGGCTGTATCTGCACTCCGAGATCAGCGTCCATGTCGGCACTGGCAGGTCTCAGGAGCGAAGGGCTGACCCACGTGGCTTCAAGGGACTTTGCCCCCGGCTTCTCGCTGCACGCAGCTTCTTCGTTGTCCTTCTTGCCGACGTTGCGCTTGATGCCACTGCCGAGCACAGGACTGGACTTCCCGCTCTGCGATCTAGGAGGGGTTGAGAATACATGGTCATCATCTGAACAGATGGTCTCCGGAACACACAGCTTCAGCATAGGACTGTCCGTTTCTACTTTCACTGTCTCTGGAATGCGGGCCTTCTGCATTCTGCTGTCTGTGTTTACTTTCACAGTCTCTGGATTGTAAGACTTCCATACTTGGCTGCCTGTTTCTAGTTTCCTCATCCCCATAGCTGGATGGGTTTCCTCAGGGCAGATGGTCTCTGGAACACACACTCTCTGCACTGGGCTGTCTGAATCAACTTTCATTGTTTCCACAGCCAGAGTCTGTGGTTGTATGTTTTCGATGCCTGGTGAGTCAGACCTGAAACAAGAAATTAGTGCATTTTCGACATGGTGTTGAAATCGTAGTAAAATGTTCCCTTTCATCAATTCAATACTTAACAACAATAGTTTACAAAGATTAGTCAACAAAGAAAAGATTTCAAAAGTTGATTCTGTGATGTGCTACATGGTAAAGTACACTACAGGATGTCCAACAGACTTCACTGAGAACTCTCTGTTTTCACTCTCCAAATAATTCAGAATATTCACTTCTGAACATTAACTGTCATAACAAAGTGACTGTAATATTACACACGCCACATTGCTTCAGTTAGTGTCGGCCCCGTGGTGTTGGAGCAGCACGCCTGCCCCTCACACGGAGGCACCGGGTTTGATTCCCGGCTCAGTCAGGGATATTAGAAACTGACGCGAGGGCTGGAACGGGGTGCACTCAGTCTCGTGAGGACAATTTAGTAGCTCTGACAGCGAGACAGCACCCCAATCACAAAAACCAAGATTAACGGCCGAGAGGACCCGATGCGCTCATCACGCGTCGTCCCAACATCTGCAGGCCAAATGGCTCGTTTGGTAGGCCTAGTTTATTATTATGGTTTCAGTTAAACATGATGATGATAATTGTTGTTTTAAGGAGCATAACATCTAGGTTATCGGCCCCTAATGGTTTGCGTGATAGTGAAAAATGTAAACTAAATGAAACTAAACCTAAAACTAACTACAAACTTACAAAGTAGAAGAGGAAATGGAAAACAAAAATAGGAATAAGGGAAGCAAAAGACAGGAGGAAAGGAAATGCACTCAACCCCCGAAAAATGAGAATTAAGGGACTTGGAAAAAGGAGAGTCAGGAAAGGCAGATAGGAAAGATAAAGAGGAGACAATGGAAGAGAAAAACCGGACCCAGCTCAGGAAGCCCTCGGGGTCGCCAAATCCCGAACTCACCAGAGGGTGTAGCACTATCCAGGGTGCACCATCAGTGGTGGGGCTAAACACACCCTGCCTCCTTGAGGGCCTGGAGCAGAAGGCAGGAGATACAATGAAAAGTAAACGAGGGCTGACCCTTCGAAGAGTAAGGGATCAGGAAAGATGAGACAAGGACCAATTAAGGAAGGAATGTGAAAGATTCCCTAGGCCTCGGATACCGAATACCGTCGGGGTTGGAAAAGAACAAGAGTTGAGCAAGGGAGATCGAGACGAAAGATAACAGTGAGGAACCCGGCACAAGTGAAGCAATGCCGGACTCAGCTGGGGTCTCGTGGTCGCCAACCCACGTCCCACAAGTTGTGAGCCTCTGGGGCATTCAGTTAAACCCTATGATATATAAACTGGGGGTCTGCCATATCAATAACTGGTATTAGTCTTGCTAGATGGTGCGGCAGTGGTCAAGCTGCTTGCCTCTCGCCAAGGAGGGCTGAGTTAGAATCCTGGTCAATGAATGAAGAGATGAAATATTGCATCCTACAGTTGGGAATCCGTGTAATAATTACTGGAGCTTAATCGCGAGATTAACTGTTCACATAAAACCACAAGCTTCCAACCTCTTTCCAGAAGCTGTGATGGGAACTATTCTTTGATTACCTTGGTTGACAGGTACGGTCGAGTGGTTAGGATATAACTCAGCTCCAGTGCTTCTATGCCCACGATCGCGGGTTCAAACCCGGCCAAAGTCGTCAGATTTTTTAAAGAGCATTGAAAATCCGTCAGTATGCCTTCCTTCGGAGGGGAAGTAAAGCCGGCGGGCTCGTGTCATAGATTTATGGCATGTAAAAGTTGCTAAAAATTAACAACAGATGGCCCTGATGACAGCCAACGTCTACTGAGGATATCGCACATGAAGAAGAAGACGAAAAGACCCTTCCACTAACTGCAATTGTGTTAAGATAAATTTGTAGGTTAGATTTGATTAACGCTCTATTAAGTTCCAACGTTCGCCGCCAGGTGCTGGTTGCGGTGGCATCTAGTAGCCAAGTTCACAGCTAGGTGTCCTTGACAGAAGCCTTTGGTAGCAAAAGTAGGAACTACTTGAAAATGATCGCCTGGAGTCCTTACTTAAATTATGGATGACACACACTAATACAGCCATCCCAATTAACACCGGTTATCAGACAGATTCTACACACGGGGCTACATGACCGCGTTGTCGCAGCCCCTAAACTGAGGAACCAAACATCAGCTCCAGTAACCACAGTCTTTCTTTACATGAGGCATGCTCTCCGCCTACCCGCTTGACAGGTACAGTCGAATGGTTGGAATATGACTCACCTCCAGTAACGTGATGACATGTGGTCCGGTTACGCTTAGTTGTGCTGTTGCGAAGCAATTAGAAACGCACAGTTAATAATTGGCCCATCATTATATTTTTCTCCATGCACATTATAACTTCTGTCTAACACATTGCTGCTTGACGTATGCAGACCCTCCTCGTCCAGCAAGTCTCCAGCTGCCAAGACGGCGCAGCCAACTTCTGCAGCACTTGTATCTTGAGAGGATAACACCCGGTCACTGCATGTGAGATTTTCGATGTGAAATGCCATGTCCTGTGGTTCGGATTCCACGTAAAACGGAGGTCCCGTGGCTTATGATCGCGAGATTAACCGTCACGTTAAACTACAAGCTTCCTTTTTGAGAGGATAACAACATGATAAAGTTGCAAACTCAAATTAGACTATTAGCAAAAACACCTACATTTTATAAATTGCAAAATGTAATATCCAGGAAACAAAAACTATTGTCAGAGAATGATGGTGATGTTAATTATTGTTGCTTTAAGGGGTCATCCTGTATGCAAGAAGTGACCTCTCTTTGATTTTTTCAGCCATACGAATGTACAATTTACGGCAGTTGGTGCGAAATTGCAGCACATCCCGTGAGGAATTTTCTGAGATCTTGAGCTTCTTTAAGAGCTGCTCTTGTCGAGAAACTCAGGTCGAAAAAACAACTGGTCTTCAGGCAAAGCATGCAGGCGGCGTTGGCTGGGTTCTCATCCCGCTTAGCGCTCTATCGGTGGCGCAAAATGTGGGTGGCAGTGCGATCTGCAGGCGAAATAGAAGGCTGAGCAGGAGGACTCTACCGAGCGTTCGGAGGCTAAGAAGTCGGGCAGTATGAGACTTTTCAAGATTTCCCGTATCAAATGCGAATTTCGATAAATTTCCCAAATTTTTCTAGGGTCACTACAATTCCCCTACATTTCTTGCATATCCCGTATCGCTCGGCATACTGTATTAAGTGTATAAATATTTCATGCTCTAGGAAATTAATTGTAACTCCGCGCCCAATCTAATTGGTCACACTCGTGTTGACCGACTGAAAAGCATCTACTACTGAATAATAGCGGCGGCGGCTTCGGTGGTGTGGTCGGTAGCATGCTGTGCCCAAATCGCGGGTTCAAATCCGGCCGAAGTCGTCGGATTTTTTAAGAGCGTTAAAAATCCCTCAGTATGCCTTCCTTCGGAGGGGAAGTAAAGCCGGCAGTCCCATGTCCTAGATTTATGGCATGTTAAAGGACCTTCCACAAATTACACCTGAGTGTAGCTAAATTGTATAGGTTAAGAATGTAAACAACGCTCGTAGGTTCCCACGTTCGTTGCCAAGAGCCGACTGTGGAGGCGTCTGGTAGGTAAGTTCTGAACTAGTAGTCGTTGACGGTGGCGTTTGGCAGCAAAAGTAGGAACTATTTGAAAAATTCAAAAGTCTGCAGTCCTTACCTGAATAAAAAAAAACAGATAACACACACTAATACAGTCATCACACTTAACACCGGTTATCAGACAGATTCTACACACACCCAAACTACACGGGTCTACATGGCCGCGTTGTCGCAGCCCCTAAACTTAAGAACCAACCATAATAGCGTCTAATGTTTCAATTGTGTCAGGAGACTAATGAAGCAAGGAGCAGATATTTACTGCCTAACTAAGGAGAACAATTTTTTGAAGAATTTATACTAGCGGACCAGTGCGAGAACTCTCGCATAATGGGTTGTGTGCGCCCCATGTGTACGGACTACCCACCCGGCCCTAGTGCTATATGGGCTATACGCGACACAGTTCTGCCAGGGGCTATCGTCTTGTTTATTTGTTTATAAGCACTTTATAAACAAATAAATATATTTTCATTGACTTTTCAAGAAATGCAAGATTTTTCCTGTACTATTGAGACGATTTGGAAGATTTTGGTACAAACAGCACCTTCTAACTCCCTCTGGTTTAGGAGCTTGTGTTTTGTGAAACATGCAACATATCGTATAGCTTTTACATGGTGGCCACTGAAATCGGTCAACGATTTTCCAGGAATTTTCCAGGAGTAATTCTCACTTTCCAGAATTAAAAATAAGCGCGAGTCCCGGAGGGGGGGCTTTATCCGTTCCCTACTTCAAGACAAAATTAAAATGTTGACAAAAATTAGTGGTGATTGCGTTATTGATACGCAAGCCTACACACAAATGATTTAATTGTCGTTTAAAAAAAAGCCTCCAGGAAGCTGGAAACGGGAAATGAAGATGATTAAAAAAAGCCTATGTGACTCAATTATCCGCTTTTAAGAAAAGAATGCCGCCTGCAATTTTATTGCGGTCAAGTTGTCTATACTCAATATGTTTTACAAAAATACTATCGCGTATTCTCCCACACAGAAACAGGTAGCCTGAGGAAACTTCTTTCGTTAACGATAGAGCGCTCACCCAAAACCGCAGCGAGAGTAATATTTAAGATAAAACACGGCGCGTAATTTTCCGGTTAAATAAACAGGGTTTGCAGAGCGACCGCTAGATGGCCCTTGCTACCCCATCCCCGATATCATGACGTCCAGGACTAAGAGCGGACTGGGAATTTTAGCAGTGGATGGAAAGATTTTTATAATTAATTATCAGTGGCTATTTTCCAAGAGTTTTCAAATTTTTCGTCATTTTCCAGACCTATTAAAAATCCAGGAGTTTTCCAGGATTTCCAGGAGTAGTGGCCACCATGCTTTTAGTGCCGGGAGTGTTTAAGGACACGTTTGGCTCGCCAGTGGAGGTACAAATTCCGTTCAATTTCAAGTAGTTCCAACTTCGCTACCAGATATCAATGATACCTAGTGGTGAACGTTGGAAATTTGATAGAGCGTTCCAACTAAATCGAACCTAAAAATTTAGCTTCACACAAGTTTAGTCGTTGGAAAGATCATTAACAAGCCATAAATCTATGACATGGGACCGCCGGCTTTACTTCCCCTCCGAAGGAAGGCGTACTGAGGGATTTTTAACGCTCTTAAAAAATCCGACTACTTCGGCCGGGTTTGAACCCGCGACCTTGGGCACAGCAATTCAGCATGCTACCAACTACGCCACCGAAGCCGCTATTTTTGAAGGAAAATCACTTAATACAATGTAAAGGTGTCATGTTTTCCATATTTCTTTCAATACTGTTGTCACCTACCTGCACTTCCTTTTGGTTCTGGCCGGAACATCCTCTGCATCTAACAGCATCTGTGATACGAGACGGAAGGCTCTTGTCATAGAACTTGGATGAGGATCAGCTGAATTTTCTTCTAAGTCCTGGGAACCACGCAAGCCCAAAATAGTGGCTGAAATGAAAGACGAGCAAACAGACTTTAACAACAGCCTAATGATACCACGGATCATATGAAGCTGCAAAAGTCCTGTTTTAGCAGAGTGCTGGTAACAAGCTTGCCATCGCCCATCCCAATGGATGCTGGCCAGTTTTAAGATACCATTTCGGCGGGTGGATGCTAGAAGACACTATTTCGTACTACAGGGGGAGAACTGAATGAACACTATCACAAGAAAGGCACATTTCTTCTTTCGAATGGCGAGTTATTATTGAAGTATTCGAAACAAAGCCGTATTTATTCATAGGGATTACACTACAGAGTAAAATTGGAAATATTGAGAATATGGAATTATTCAGTTTTTAATTAACCAGGTTTTAATAATAATAATAATAACAGTATTGATATCATATGGTCTAGGGTGCCGGGTGCAAGCTTTGTTAATTGATGCCCAGAGGGAAACTTGCATGTCCAATTTTATAGCTCCTTGAAGCGCTATGAAAGTCGAGGAGGAGCACTTTCTAGTAGAGAAAGAACTTTGTGTTGGCGGAAAATTCCTAGATTAATTTATCCATTATGAAGACAGCCTACTGAATTCAAATGGGTTCTTTAGCATGCCAACATCGTATGACATGCGTATCGTGATTTTTGTCGTCTTTCAAAAATCACTTACCATGGACAGGAGCGAATCTGCAAGCTTGGGGTTGGTAGACCGACACATTAACCACTCACCAACAGTGGCAGGTTTTAATGTACGAAGGCTGTTTTTAAGGGCTGTTTTTTTAAAGCCCGTTGTTGGTGCGCACGCCGCAATAAACGTGCGCGCTACCTCCCGGCATCCTTTGCGAACAAGCAGGCGTCAGTTGCAGCTGTGTAGCTAACCTGTACGCTGAACTGTGCATCTTTACAATATTCAAGATTATTGATTCGCCCGCCGCGTGTGAGGTACGATCTGTGATACTTTTTTGAGTGCAAGAAACATGTCGGCTGCAGACATTCATCGTCAGCTTTGAGAGGTGTATGGTGATAATGCAATGACGGAAGGTAAAGTGCGAAAATGGGTGCGTGAGTTCAAAAGTGGCCGTGAAAATGTTCATGACGATGAACGCTCAGGTCGACCATCTGTGATCACAGAAAGCTTGGTGACCGCAATTGACATGAAAATTCACGAGGACCGAAGATTCACGATAACCACTCTATCAATGGATTTCCCTCAAGTGTCTAGGTCTGTACTGTATAAAATTGTGTCTGAAACCTAAAGTTCAGGAAATTGTGCTCTCGATGGGTACCCTGACTCCTCACAGAAGACCGCAAACGAAAGAGATTGGCCAGTTCCCTTACTTTTTTGACTAGTTATGCCCAAGAAGGGGATGACAAGCTGAGTCGAATCATCACAAGAGATGAAACATGGGTATCCCATTCCACCCCTGAAACCAAGAGACAGTCAATGGAATGGCGACACTCAACCTTTCCTTTCAAGGTCAAACCCAAACAAATGCCGTCACAGCGTAAAATCATGGCGACTGTGTTCTGGGACAAGTGTGGTGTTTTGCTGGTGGACTTTATGGCACAAGGAACGACGACCAATGCAGAAGCCTACTGTGCAACTTTGACCAAACTCCAACGTGCAGTTCAGAACAAACGACGCGGCATGTTGACGAAGGGAATTTTGCTCCTTCACGATAACGCAAGACCTCACACTGCTGCCCGGACTTGGGAACTGATTGACTCTTGGGAAGTTTTGAATCAACCACCGTATAGCCCTGACCTTGCTCCGAGCGATTTCCACCTCTTTTCACAGTTGAAACGTCATCTTGGTAGGAAGAGCTTCGCCGACGATGAAGAAGTGAAAACAGCCGTGAATTCTTGGTTGTCAGAGCAGGCGGCAAACTTTTATGCAGAGGGATTTCAGAACTTAGTTTCAAGGTATGATAAGTGCCTAAATAAACAAGGCCACTATGTAGGAAAATAGAGAAAGGTATGTAAAACCTAAAAATAAATGTGGTTTCAAAATAAAATGTTCAGTTAGTTAAAAAAAAAAAAAAAAAAAAAAAACCAACAACAAAAGAGCCCTTACTTAAAAAACAGCCCTTGTAATAAGACTACTCCTCGCAAATCACAAACACGTGTAAATTATTAAATTATACAGCTTTCAAACATAAATTTGTGTTGTTTCGTTAATGTTCATATTGGTGTGTCTTTCTTTTTAAATTCATCATTTTTGTAGATTTTCGCGGATTTTTCATGTACTTGACCAAGTTTTGAAATTCATATTGGTGGTAGCCCTGTATAAATGTGATAACATGATTTTATTGCCTATTCTATTCTATGTAAATCTTCTTTAATAATTCTCCACTAAATATATACAGTGAGGACTCTCCCTATCGAACGGAGACTCGCGGTGGCCGCGGCACTGTGGCTAGCAGCAGCGTAGTGCCCAACTAGTTTAACACATTTACACTTATTAACGTATCTAACAATCGTAATTACTTACATGAATTTCAGAGTAGTTGCTGGAAATGCTGTCCTTCAGTTTCTAAACACACATTGCACCAATGTAGGAAGTTTTTATACACTCGCTGTAATTCATAGTCACTAATATTTCGTATCAGTGCAGTTTATTTAGTTTTCGAGAGCCTTCAGAGTATGCGGATTATTCCTGTATGCCTTTGTTTGACGTTCCCTATCGAGTGAAAATCGCACGGTGCTGAAACTTACGAACAAATTTACTGCAGACTTCTTAAGAAGATAAGTTTCCACTAAGAAAATTCGATGTTTTGTTCCATATAATAATATATTTAGTGCAGCCAAATAGCCATAACTGAAAATAAAGGTTACATTGATGGGTTACATATTCGCATAATCACTTATAGACATTGTTCTTCTTGTACAGAATTCCATGTGGTACCGTTCACACATTTTTCCAGATAATGTGCACTCACAGTCTATACTTGTGTCATAGAAGTGTTTTGATTTGCAGAGTAGGTGGTGAAAACCGTGAACTGCCAACCTTGTAATGACATGTCTTAGTTTGAAATTAGCTTTTGTCCACGAGCGGTCTATCATGGCCCCTGTGCTAAAGAAGTCTGGTTGAATTTCTTCTCTCTTCTCCGTTAAGTTGCCAGCAGTTTCTCTGATGCACCTGTGCTCGGTAGGGGTAATGCTTGTCCTGAGGTCATCTACGAGGAAAGATTCCTTTGCCAGGAGATATACAAGTCTAGATCGTGTCGTTCTTGATACTCCTATCACCTTCTTTATGTAGTTCGCTTTCACCCTTTCCAAGGTGGACAGGTTCCTCGTTGTTAAATGTGTCCACACGATTTCAATGCCATTGGAAGAATTTTTACTCTGAATAGCAACATTGCTGTCTCCAGACTGAGTGATCTGATGTCTTTTATTTCGTGTATTGCCATCATTGCTTGGGTTACCTTATCGGTGACATGTTTTGTGAAACAATTCGCGCTCGATTGCAGTGTGATCCCTAAATATTTAAAGTCTGAAACTATCTTTAATTTTTTATCCCGAATGAAAATCTCTGCTGGGGCGGATACTCTCCCTCCTTTCCGGAAGATCATGGTGTCTGTTTTTGAGTTGTTGATGTCCAGCTTGTGTTCGGAGCACCACTTCTGCACGCCATTTACAGTTTCCTGGAGTTTTGTTAAATCTCTGGAGCCAATTGCAATGTCATCAGCATATGCTCAAGAGAATACTCCCTCTTTTTGGGCTATTATAGGATATCTGTGGTTGATATTATAAACAGCAAGGGGCTCAGCGGATCTCCCTGTAGAACCCCGTTTGATTGGTCTATCGGTTCTGATAGAGTGAGGTTGTCCGAAATTCCTACTTCGTTCCATTGCAGTATTGATGTGATGAGATTGGCCCATATATTGTTCATGCCTAGCATCTCCTTTAGCTTTTCCGTCAGTAGCTTTCTATTTATCAGGTCGAAAGCCTTTGTGAAATCTATGAAAATGGTGTAATATTTTCCGTTGTCCTCTAAGGCAGCGTTTCCCAAACTGTGGTACGCGTACCACTGGTGGTACGCTCGTACTGCTGCAGTGGTACGTGGTGATGTTACGAAAAATATAAAAAATTAGATTTGTTACGAAAAATATAAAATTATAAGAACATTGATATGTTGCCGGAGGACTTTAAGGCCAAAGATAAGGAGCAGATTTATGAATTGAATTGTGATTCTGAACTAAGGCAAACTTTTTCAAAAATGACTCTTGTGAACTTTTGGGTCAAGAGGCGTGCAGACTATGCAGACATAGCTGTTAGATTTTTACCGCCTTTCACTACTTCGTACTTGTGTGAGACTGCAGTTTCTTCACTTGTTTATCTCAAGAATAAATACCAGAATAGGCTCCTTACAGTGGAAAACAATCTTCGTTTGAGACTCAGCATTCTTAAACTAGACATTCCTAAGTTGGCTTCTAATCTTCAAGCTCACCCTTCACACTGAAGTTGTTAGTTGAACTTTGGTTTTTATGTTTAATTATTAAGAGTTTTCTATTAATATTATTTGTACAGTGCCATTTCTGAATGTTTGAATTGGATACTTATTGTAATAAATAATAAAACAACTGGACACACTTTTTATTATTTGAACTTTAACTCTACCAAACACAATTTACAATCCATCTTTTGGTCTGCTACGTAGTGGTGGTGGGAGTTATAGTTACTATATCTCCCAACCGTCAGGTGGTACGCGAGTGATTCCCATCCCTTAAAGTGGTACACACACAAAAAAGTTGGGGAAACGCTGCTCTAAGACATCCCATATTTGATTTAGCAGGAGTTCAATAGCGTTTAGGGTAGATCGTCCCTTTCTAAACCCAAACTGGTTCTCTGGCAGAAGCTCATTTATTTCCTCATTTATTTTTCCTGTTATAATTTTGGTGAAGATTTTGAAGGGGCAGTTTTCTAGTGTAATGCTTCTGTACTTATTGGGATCTCTTGCATCTCCTTTCCCTTTATATAAAACCATGTTCACGGAACACAAGGTAGGTCACAGTACTAAGGTATCTTGCCAGCTGCGTATATCTCGCACCCCATTTATTTATTTGAAATTTCAGGAAAAAAAAAGTACTCGCATATATCTTGCATTCATTACTGACGCCGTCATATAAATGACCGTAATAACCTTCAGGTAGAAACATGTTCGATTTAGCGCGCCATTACAGTCGTCATTGTCCAGGAACTTATCTGAAGCGATACTAACAGGAAGAGCGAGCAACAACGAGTTGATCCGAACTTCGATACGAGCCGATTAGGGATCGAAGCGCCGCGTACAAGCATACGGCGCAGCGTGAGTGTTAGCACGCTGTACATCGTTAGTCTTCGGCCGCGGTTGGCTAAATTCGCCGCCTTGAGACGCGTTCGAATTAGCGATTAGCGCGCCATAACAGTTGCACAAGTAGGCCTACTGTTACATCGCAGAGAAATGCAGTTCAGTCTTCTCGAATATCAATGATTTCGTCTTTACGCATTGCGTTGCATCAGAGCTAGGCCGCGTGCAAGCATACGGTGCAGAGTGAGTGTTAGCACTCTGTACATCGTTCGCCGCGTCTTCGGCCGCGGTTGGCTAAATTCGCCGCCTTGAGACACATTCGAATTAGCGATTAGCGTGCCACAACAGTTTCGCAAATAGGCCTACTGTTACATCGCAGAGAAACACAGTTCAGTCTTCTCGAATCTCAATGATTTCGTCTTTACGCATTGCGTCGCATCAAGAGCTCGGCCGCGTGCAAGCATACGGTGCAGCGTGAGTGTTAGCACGCTGTACATCGTTCGCCGCGTCTTCGGCCACGGTTGGGTAAATTCGAGCTCGCTCGTGCATGTAGCGAGGAGTCGATATGGAAGATGATCGATCGCTAAGCGTTTGCGCTCTAAATTCCTTTTCTGCCTTGAATCATCCTTAACGAGCCTATGACGTCTTTTTTCTATGTTCTTAATGTCGCATAACCTTAACGAATAGAAATAAATGGTGTCGACGGACATTGTTGTGAAGAGCTTCTTGAAGACGGGCATCGCAAATGCATTGGACGGAAGTCAGGATGAAGCAGTATGGGATGATGACCAGAATGATGCACGCGAGAGTATCTCGGAGATTGGCAGCAGTGACGGCTGTGACAATAAATAGGGCGAGTACCGTATGCCAGTTGATTTGTTTCAATAATGCAAATTTTGTGTTTTTTCGGGAATATGGTCATTCCCCGCGTATATCTCGCCCCGAAAATTTTCACACATATTTTCGGTCAAAAAAGTGCGAGATATACGCGAGCAAATACGGTAACAAATGTTATGATAGCATCCAGGGCTTCTCGGCCCACTGTTGTAATCCGCACATGCTATGAATGTGACAGTGAGTCATTGCGACCTGTCCACGGCACGGCCTTTGGAAAGCTCCGTTCAATAGGGAGGGCCCTCACTGTAGTAGTCCTCGAGAAAGTCTGAAAAGTACGTTACAATTGTGGTTTTGATTCATATCTCCTGAATGCAGCTCATTCAGGTCTCGTTCCAGAGCAGCCATGGTATCATTCATGTGGCGGACACGTTTTATCTTATCATGCCTGTGCTTTCTCGACAACTGCCATGTTGGTGATGTAATCTACCCATACAATGTTCATTACGGATCAGTTTTTGCTGATGGCAGAGCTCAAGTCTTTTTAAAAATATCCAAGTTTCACAGCCATAAAGCAGTGTTGCTCTTGAAGATTTGATGCGTTAGCACCAAATATCTACTAATGTCCACTGTACAACACAACTTGCTTTGTTTGAGGTGGTAACTCCCCTTCAGGACATGTTTCGGACTTCCAAGCAGTCCATCATCAGCCTAGTTCAGTATATTATGGTCTAGAATGTCCACCTTGTTGGTGATGGTCACGTGTGTTAAAATACATAAATGATGATGAAATGACACTGATTGGTGAATGAATAAAAGTTATTTTAAAAGACGATTAAAAGAAATTTAAAAGACGGCTATAATAATAATAAAATCGTATGGCCTAATTTTGTTGTTGCTTGAATCACTATGAAAGTCAAGGAGGTTAGATATCTAAGCTCCTTGAACACAATAGCGCTTTCTAGTAGAGAAATGAGGAACTTTGTGTTGGCGGAAACTCCCAAGATTAATTTTGCCATCATGAACATGGCCTACTGAATTCAAATGGGTTCTTTGACATGCCAACATCGTATGACATGCGTATCATAATTTTTTCCGCCTTTCAAAAATCACTTACCACAGCCAGGACCAAACCTGCAAGCTTGAGATTAGGAGAGCGACACGTTAATCACTCACCCACCATGGCAAGCTAAAAGACGGGTAAAAGTTTAAAAATACATAGCTCTAGACGTCCGGTGCAGCTGAATTTGACGATGGAGAATTGTTGTGAGTGCTAAGAAAAGAATACTCACACTTGCTCTGCACCAGAGATACTTCCGACTTGAAGAATCGTTAAATACATACGCTGGTTTGTTAAATTAATTACCTAACTCAGGGCACGTAACATCGTCAAATTCAGCTGCACCGGACGTCTACAGTGACGTATTTTTAAACTATTACCCGTGTTTTAAATTTCTTTTAATCGTCTTTTAAAAGAACTTTTATTCATTCACTAATCAGTGTCATTTCATCGTCATTTATGTATTTTAACACGTGTGACCATCACCAACAAGGTGGACATTCTAGACCATAATATACTGAACTAGGCTGATGATGGACTGCTTGTCCCAGAAGAGGAGTTACCACCTCAAACAAAATAAGCTGTTGTACAGTGGACAAAATAAGTATAGTAGATACATAATGTCAGAGCCGGGAGTGTCCGAGGACATGATCGGCTGGCCAGTTTTTTGTAGCTGCTTTGAGGGAGGGAAGTTGGAATGTAAGGACGAGGAGTTGGAAGGAATCGGCTGTGGCCTATAGTTAGGGATCAACCCCGGCATTTGCCTGGAAGGAAGATGGGAAACCACAGAAGACCATCTTCAAGTTTGCCGGCGGGGGGATTCGAACCTCCTCGCCTCCTGGATGTGAGCGACTGCCAGCAGTCATGCCGTAACGACCACGGCTAACTCACCCGGTACCACATCTTGTTGCTTCCAAGGTATGAGAAGTGGTCCATTTGTCTAGTGTTCAATCCACGATGGAGAAAAGATGATCCTGGGGCAAGTTGCGCTAGTGCCTTACTCACGGCAGGGCCAAAACAATATGCAGTCTTTAAACAGTCGACTGACAGTTGGAATTCCTCAGCAATAACAGCAGAAAGCTTACTGCAATTCAGTCAATCTTGTAATTTTCCCGATCAAAATACGGAATGTAGCTTTTCTTGAATACCGTATATCCTGCCATATTTGTTGCACCCTATTTTTCAAATACAAAAATTGCAAAGACGTACAGCACAAAAACCTAATGAGGTTATTGCCGTGGTGACTGTTGTTTTAACAAACTGGCCTATGTATTTAACGATTCTTCAAGTCAGAAGCATCTCTGGTGAATCTCCCATCTTGCAGAGCAAGTGTGAGCTTACTTTTCTTAGCAATATTGTCAAGTGACAAACCTTTTCAATGGCATGGAAAAAGAAGAGTATTGTCCCTTCTAATCACTTGAGCAATTATTATAAATTTATTTGATCCCAAAGGCACAAAACACTATTATTATTATTTTGGTTGGTTCCTCAGTTTAGGGGCTGCGACAACGCGGCCATGTAGCCCCGTGTACTTTGGGTGTGTGTAAAATCTGTCTGACAACCGGTGTTAATTGTGATGGCTGCATTAGTGTGTGTTATCTGTTTTTAATTCAAGTAACAACTGCAGACATTCGATTTTCAAGTAGTTCCCACTTTTGCTACCAAATGCCAGAGTAAACGACCCAACTATTTCTGAACTTGGTTACTAGATGCCAACGCAGTCGGCTCCTGGCGACGAACGTTGGAACCTATGAGTGTTAGTCAAATCTAACCTATAATTTAGCCTCACACAAGTGTAATTAGTGGAACGTTCGTTATCATGCCATAAATCTATGACATGGGACCGCCGGCTTTACTTCCCCTCCGAAGGAAGGCACACTGAGGGATTTTTAACGCTCTTAAAAAGTCCGATGACTTCAGCCGGGTTTGAACCCGCGACCTTGGAAATAGAAGCTCAGCATGCTACCAAATATGCCGCCAAAGCCGCACATTATTTTGGTAATACAGTAGTAGTTAATTGATAAACAATGGACTGGTACTTCTGCTTGTATTTAATGATTAATGAAGCATTATTGTGACAGTTTCATCTCTGTAGATTTACGACTTGGGGACAAAATTGTATACCCTGACTTTCTCCTGACCACGATTACTTATTTCTCAAATCCTTGCCTAACCTTATCCTAATGAGAACCGGTCATAGGCATAATCATTGTATAGGACATTCACATTCGAGCACTTGTTCGGTTGCACGTGCTGCTGCGAGCTTATAACCTGGCATGACCTTGTCAGAAGAAAGGAGTCTCTATGCCTGTGGGCTATGACTCACGCTCTACAACTGCCACGCTTCGTGCCAGTCCAGGGGAGTGAAACTTGTATAGATAAGACCCTCATTACAATGAGCTGGACTTGGAATGATGAGCTACAATAAACCACTGTACGACAAACTACTAGTCACAGTTTGCTCACCTGAAAACAGGCTCGACTGCTATTGGCGAAAACGTACGCAAAGGACACCCCAGTTAAATTTAATATTTGACAGGCCGAGCCATCAGCCACTTCCGTGAATATATCGCAACAGAGACCTATGTGTGATGTTCGCAACGAGAAATTCAAGATTTATATGATGATCGTTGCACCCCATTCTGTTCTACGAATTTTAGGGTAAAAATATGCAATGATAATGCCAGAATTGAACTGAGGTATCGATATGAACATTTTATGAGTAATTGTATAAGTATTAGCTAAAACACACCTATCGATTTCATCCTGGACTCGTTCTGCTGCAGCTTCTTCTTGTACATAGCCAACTCCTTGTGTAGGTCAGCACAGCTGCTGCAACTACCAGAAGACACAGGACAATATGTATTATACACAGTGCTTGATTTGTAAAAAAAGAGGTTCCGGTACTGTGAGCTAACGGGTGGTGGCGGGAGTTTTTTAAAATAGAATATTGAAATATAGAGTTCTAAAAACAATATTTTGATGCTTTTCTTAACACCTTTAAAAATTAATCTGATTTTCTTTCTATACCTAGATATCCAACATTCCGGCAAACCTTACACCCCAGCTTTTTGTTGTGTACAATACGCTAACTGTATTTTTTACAAAACTCGTTCTTTTGTTCCCAAGTCCAACAGTCAGGCCACTGTTGATCACTTCCATGGATGTCGTCATTAGAAGAAGATGAAGTAACACTGGAGGATGTAGGCTGTGTTGACTCCGGTAAATCTAATTCTATCGGAAATGTCGTGCATTTTTCAGTTTCTTCGTCTAGTTTAGGTTTCTTTGGTTTACTGAAATAATTACTTATTTTATGCATTGTAAAGGCACGTACACGTACAACAACACACTATTAGCGATATTTACGCACTTTGATTCCAAATCACTACACGATAAAACAGAACAAAACCGTACAACAGTGACGTGCCCTCGAATGTTCCGACTGCACTGACATTGACGGCTAAGTGGAAGCTGAACTGTTGTGTGGCAAGGGAGGCATACGGCTAGAAGTACAGTCCAGTCAATGACCAAGTTGACATTGACTTACAACTAAAGTTTCACAGTTCTAAAAATTACGTTATATATTCGACTTTTTCCCCGATCAGAGGTTTTGGTATGGCGTACCGGTCCGTACCGTCACAAATCTAGCACTGTATATATATCTTAATCTTATCGTAATGGAAAACTACGACACTACAACATGGTTTTTTCACCAGAAGCCTTGTATGCGGGAGAAACAACATGAATTGGAGGGATGACAAGAATTCATAACATTGAGAAACAAGAACGGAAAATTCTTAGAAGGATACACGGTGCTGTTCTCCGAGACGGAGCTTGGATCAGACGACCTACAAAGGAACTCTATGGAAACACAGACATCACAGAGAAATTTAGGAAAAGACGTCTTCACCTGTGGAGGATGGATGAAAACAGATTCACTAAGAAAATTTTTAACATAATTAATACAAGAAATTAAGGACCAGTTGGATGAGTGAAACACAGGAGGACCTGGAACAATTCAAAATCTCTGAAGACTATATTAATCCTTTCCTCTCGAATTATTGTAAGTCGTGGTTTCTCCCAACTCGTATTTATTTCTGTCAGCATTCTTCATATTTTAAAACCTGGTGTTAAGTTTTGGTTGTAACAATATATACAGGAAGGAAGTACAAAATTAATGAATGTAAGCATGGTATTTACATGACACAAAATAATGTTCTTAACTTTCTTAACATTGTCTTGAGTGTGTGGAAGCGTTCAAAGCAAATGCCTGGATGGAACCCTGATTGCTTCTCATGTTATCGCTTCCTCCATGATTTCTTGCGACACTGATATAAATATCGTCACTTGAATCACTCGCGGATGTATCACTTTCATCACCACATTCAAACATTCCATCATTTTTATGGTCACTATCATCAAAATCAGCCGAAATAGACGCCAGAATCTCAGCTTCGGTCAGACAGTGCGCCGCCATGTTACTTCACCGCGACTGCTTTACATGTCAAGGAAACGGAGCAATTTTGCCGAGCAAAGAGAAACGAAAACACTCCTGATTGTTTTTTTTTCGGTTTCCGGAAGGGACCAGCACTTGCCAAACGAAGTACAAAAGCTCTGGCATGCCAGGTAACCTAGAAACGAGCGGCGAAACATTATGTTGACTCAGGGTCGACACATGAGCTATAACGCTAAGTGAAGGCTGTCGACCTGAGGTCGACACACGAGTGGAAAAGGTTAAGGACAGAAATCAATTCAGAAATAAAATCACAAACAAGAAATTTGAACAAGTCTTAAGAAAAGAAACAATAGGAAAAAAATGGACAGAGGAAAGGAAGAAAAACACAGTGAATTAATGAAGAGGTTTTGAGAAGTAAAGAGAAGAGGAAAAGGAAGTGAAGCTGTGATTGGCTCAATTTTGCACACTCTCCCTAAGGCGAGAAATCGATAATAATAATAATAATAATAATATCTTCCTCGTTGGACCAGTGCCCAACTTACAATCCCAAGATTGTGGGTTTGATTCTTGGTCAAGAAAGTTGGAGTTTAGCAGGGCAAGAAAAATCCCAGGCACTCACGAGTCGAATGAAATTGGCTCATAATGTAACTTGCGTAGGCTACCACATTTGGTGATTACAAGACACAAGTCACCCGTAAGTCCAACCCCTCGTCCACGTCGTGGGAGACAGGCAATGGCACAGGGGATTGCCTGTAGGGGCGAGGTACAGTGGAGACTTCGTGTGCCCCTGGACCGTTACGGTAGCTGTGAAGGTCCTACAGGAACCCTGAAAAGTGACGGCTAACGGGGCTCTGGTGAAGCTAGGATAGGCCCAGCAAGCCAGTTTCAAGAAGGGAACAGGCCTCGAACAGGATGGTTACAATGGACGACCTAGCTGTGTTCATGGACTAAGATTTGGAACTTTAAACATAAGAACGGGGAAGGTGGAGGAGATAGTGGATATGATGGAAAGAAGGAAGTTGGATTTATTAGGATTGGCAGAAACAAGGTGGAAGGAGAGAACTGAGTAAAGGCTATAGACTGTACTGGAGTGGGAACGAAGAAGGAAAGAGGAATGGAGTAGGAGTAGTAGTACGAGATGGTTTAAAAGAAGAAGTGAAGAGAATAAGTGATAGTATGATGAAGGTGAAAGTAGCACTGAGGGGAGAGACCGTAGAAATAGTGCAAGTGTATGCTCCACAAGTAGGCTGCGCCTCTGAAGAGAAGGAGGAGTTTGAAGAGGAATTGCAGAAGCAGCTGGTAGGAAGGAATATGATTGTTATGGGGGATCTGAATGCCCATGTAGGAAGAGAAAGACAAGGTTATGAGAGTGTTCTAGGACCAGAGGGTTGGGGCAGAAGAAATGTGAAAGGAAAGAGACTGTTGGACTTCTGCCAGAGGAACAGCCTGCTAGTTGGGAACTCCTGGTTTAAGAAAAGAGAGAGCCACACAATCACATGGTACAGTGATGACTTGACCAGGAAGTCGGTGGTCGACTATATACTGTATGAGAAAGAACTAAATAAGAACATCACGGACATCAAGGTTATACCATCGGAGAACCTGGATAGCGACCATCGATTGCTGGTAATGAACCTGAGAAGGATTAAGGAGAAGAAAGGGACTGAGAACCAGGAAAGGCATATAAGGATATGGAAACTGAAAGAAGGGTCGAGTACCTCAAAATGGTAAAGGAAGGAATTCCAACAGATTAAGAAAGAGGGGTGGAAGAGGAATGGGTTAGATTTAAGAAGACACTACTAGTAGGTGCAGCAGAAGCAGTATGTGGGAGGACAAGTAGTAAGAAGAGGTGGAAGGAAACACCATAGTGGAATGAGAAGACAAAATATATGGTAAGGGAAAAGAATAGAGCCTTTAGGAGGTGGTATCAAAATAGGATGGTCGAGACAAGGGAAGAGTACCAGGAAAGAAAGAAGGAGGCAAAGAGAGTAGTGGCTGAGGAGAGAAGCAAGTGGATGGAAGAGTGGACAAAGATGAAGGAGGATAGTGAAGGTACAAAAAAGGGCCTGTATGGGATGGTAAGAAATAAGAGGCGGAAGGATCCTACGGATTATGTTACAATGGTGAACAAAAGGGGACAAGAGATAGAAAATAGGGAAGAACTGAAGAAAATGTGGAAAGAATATTTTGAAGAACTTCTGAACCCAAATGGAAACCACGGCGAGGAGGAAGAAATCGGGGAAGGGGAAGATGGACTGCAAACAGAAAAGGACTTAACATGGAAAGAAGTGGAAGATGCAGTGAGGAAGATGAAAGGAGGGAAGGTACCGGGTGTGGATGAGTTGAGTGTGGAGATGGTGAGAGCAGCAGGAGAGGTGGGAATACAATGGTTGTACCGAGTGATGAAGACAGCATGGAAGGAAAGGAAGACCCCAGAGGACTGGAAAAAGGGAATAATTGTCCCGATCTTCAAGAAAGGTAGTAGAACAGAATGCAGAAACTATCGGGGAATAACACTGATGAGTCATTGTGCAAATATGTTTGAGAAAGTTTTGGAAAGGAGAATTAGGACAAGGATAAAAGGAGGGATGAGGGAAGAACATGGCTTCAGAGCAGGAAGGTCCATAGTGGATTTGATTTTTGCTGTAAGGCAGTTACAAGAACAGCACTATGAGTATGGAACAGATCTACTGATGGTCTTCCTGGACATTGAGAAAGCATATGACAGTGTATGCAGAAACAAAGCATGGAAGTCGCTAGAGGATTAGAAAAATAGACTATAAGGAGGAGAAAGGAGATGTACAAGGAAAGCGTGAGCTGTGTGAACGTGGCAGGAGAGAGATCGGACTGGTTGGAACAGAGAAACGGCCTGAAACAAGGAAGTGCACTGTCACCGTTACTTTTCATTGTGACCTGAGTGGCACAAGTAATTGGGGAAGGAAAGATGAAAGCAATGGTGTTTGCAGACGATTTGGGGAAACAAGGAGAAGGAGGTACAGGAACAGTTGGACATGTGGGAAGGAATAATACAAGTATATGGGAAGAAATTTAGCATAAATAAGAGTGAGATGGTGATCACAACAAGGAAGAAGGAAAGAACCGCAACGGGAATAACAATTGGTGGGGAACAGCTGAAGAAAGTGGAGAGTTTCAAGTATCTGGGAAGCCTGATACAAGAGAATGGAAGAAACGATAGAGAAATATATGAGCGGGGGAGACAGGCAGAAGCATTTCGGAGGAGTGTGAGAAGCATGTTATGGAGCAAGGATGTCCCTCAGAACAGTAAAAAGATCATATATCGGACGTGTTATGTCCCTATCCTGACGTATGCCTCGGAGACCTGGGTTATGAAAGGAAGGGAGAAGAGCAAAATACAGGCCAGTGAGATGAGGTTCTTGAGAAGCAGTATTGGAGCTACAAAGATGGACAGAATAAGAAATGAGAGGACCAGAGAATTAATGGAGGAACCATTCCAGGATGGTATAGAGAAATCTAGACTTAGATGGTATGGACATGTAAAACGAATGGAGGAGAAGAGGATACCTAGGAGGATACACGAGACGAAGTTGGAAGGAGAGAGGCAGGTGGCTGAAGGGGGTGGAAGAAAGCGTGAAGAAGAGAGGAGAAGACTGGACAAGGGTGGAGGCTGAGAGATGGTGGGAAGACAGAAGATGCTCGAGAGGCTTGTGTTCCAAACAGACCCGGCCAGTGGCTGGAAACTGTGCAAGATGAAGTCACCAAATTAAATCTGCTGTTACCGAGGATGCCTGGGAAGGTTTCAAGACACAGAACATTGAGTGACAACTGCTACCTGCACCCTGAGTCAGATGAGTTTGCACACAGAATGATAACAATAACTTAGCCACACACTAATGTTTAGAGGTAATTCCCAAACATTCCAATACCCTATATAAACCCAAATCTTTGCAAATGCCAGCCAGACTTGCTGTATTGGCAACACTGAAAGAGTTTACATTACTTCTCTGTGTTTATATGATGTGAGTAGATATTGGCTGAAGCTTCACTCTACCATACTTGAGGCGATTGGAGCATATTTAACATTCACTGTATGAGCAGGAGATATTTTTGATCCTAGTTTTACATTACACATTTCCTCAAAACTAGGATTTCATCAAGATCCAGGCCTATTTTTATAAGCAATGAGACCTGACTCGAAGGGATGCTTGTTATTGTTACAGCCACGTGCTTTAGAAATCTATCTTTGCTCAAAAACAATGTATATAACTGGAGGGTCAACGGGAAGAAGGGGGAATGTAACTCAAAATGTAAAATCAAGATATCAGCGCGATCTGGTAGGCCTATTAGCGACGTACTGAAGGCACAATTGTCTGGCTAAAAATAATGAGGGTCGTGAGAAAATGATGTTTCAAGTAGACACGTAAATATAAGTACATATAACTTAAGTAATGAAACTTAAAAACTAGTTTCCTGAACATTTTACATTAACTTACTTGACATTCCCCCTTCTTTCCGTGGACCCTTCAACTGGAAACTTGTCCTTTATTGCCATATTTTCTGTCGCTGAAAACGACAATTCTATAAATTTTAGTTGGTAATTGTTGTTTTAAGGGGCAGAACTACGAGGTCATCTGCCCATGCTATATACAGGGTGATTCTTTTGCGGGAGTGGGACATGCGTGCACGCCTGCCAACCGAGCTCGCACTTCGGATTGTGCGCAGGTGGAAACAGTAACAAAGTATATTAATTAATGGTAAATTCACCAGCAAATCATGACTAAAGAACTTACCTTTTCACAGAAGATGCTGAAAATGTTCTCCTTCAGCTGACAGACAGGCGTTGTACTGTGTAAATAAATTAGCGTTTACACATTGTGATTGAATATAACAAGTTGCAAAGTTTCTGCCTAATAAATTCTAAACGTCAACACGGAACCTGGAATGGATTCTTCTTCGAATACACATTGTGATTCCCTTCTGTTGTGAGGGATATCTGCTGCAGTATATTGTTCTCCAGCTCCACTAGAGTACGGGTAATTGATCTGTACACTTTGAATGTTAAATTAACCCACAATGAACAACAAACGGGCTTAGGTCCGCGCTTCGATTAATTACAGTAAACATGTAGGTGGGGGGTGCAGGAGTAGCAACATAATGTAACTATGTCTGTCTCTGTCAGCTGGAGGACAACATTTTTAGTATCTTCTGTGAAAAGATAAGTTCTAACCTTTTACTGGTGATGTGAGGTAATCCAGATTCCCAAGAAATAAAAGAACATCTGTGCTTCTTTAATTAAATCTTGCAGCTGTTGTTTATGCTACCTTCTTATCTGTGCGCTGACACTACACACCCTTGTTGATGAAAGTTTAGTGACTTCTTGGACTTTAATGACCCTGGTTAGCTCGCCTCCCGAGCTTGGTTGGCAAAAGACGCGCACGCCCAGCAACCAGCCGCCGGTTCCGTTCCAGCAAAAGTATCTCACTGTATTTTAACTCCTAAGAATAAAATATATACAAATATTGCATTAAAATCACAAACTATGGAAAAATATTTATTTCACATTTAAATATGTACCAATGTCGGAAATATGAAAAGTAAATTTGTTTAATTTGAATAGGACAACATAATCGATGGAGACAAGTTAAAAAAAAAAAGTGTATGTGGATAATAAAGAAATAGCCCTGCCCATCAACTTACTATACTATAAAGCAGTAAAGAAAGGCTCTATTAATCACTGGCACAGACCTCTTGAGTTCATCTTCCCTTATCTGCAGAGCAGTCCTAGTGGCATCCAACTCGTGTTGGACAGACTGGTAAGCCGCTTCGCTCTCGCTAAGCTTTTGTTTCACATCTACAACAGAACAAGTGGTCAAAGTTTTCCATATACTCTATATTAATTACATTAGACCCAGAGCTTTCCAAACTTATTGTCATGGCAACACCCTATTACCACACATAATTCTACATGACACCCAGTTAATTTTTTAATTATAAACAGTCTATTTTAACAAAGGAGATTCATTTTAAAGAAATTTAAAATTGTCATAGTATATATACGATTTTCCAAAATAATAGGCTATATTAAACACCTTTCTCATAGACACAAAACTTGCATCTCGATGTTCCAATTCAATAACTGCTATGGGCTTGGCGATCATTACAAATCTGCTTTATAACTTATGCAGGACAAATTCACACGCATTTCCTCATCCAACATTCTCAAACTTCAACATTTAACTGTTTTTGTACTAGACATAACAGAAAACGCACTTTCCACGAATATGTAGTGATGTGGGCCGGGTAAATACCCAGTGGGAAGGTAAATATAAATTGGGTATTTACCCGGGTATATACCTGGTGGTCATTTAAATACCCAAAATGAGGGTATTTTCAGTTTTTGAGTTTTGTACAACACTTTTTGATGTGTTGATGAAGTGTTGGACAAACGTTGCAAAAATGGCGGATATGTAAAAGGTTTATATTCTAAACGTAAGCAAAATTAAGAAATTACGCAGGTTTTCCGAGGATTACGCGAGTGACTAAAGTGTTAAATATTGTGTGAACAGTGAAGGTAAAATACGTAAGAGAAATACAATACATAACTTGCTAAAAGAGAAGTCATATAACATTTAATATCATGACGGTCATCTGTGCTCCATGCGGCAAAAAGATCAAGAACAATCAGCAGGCTGTAGGATGTGATGGTGAGTGTGGACGCTGGTTTCATGTAACATGCATGAAAATGAGTAAAGACACGTACCAACAATTCCGGAAAGATGATACTTTCAAATGGTCATGCAATCGTGAAGACTGCCTCCCGCAACCTAACCTCAAAGAGGTTATGGCATCTTTCTCCCAGAAACTTGAGGAATCCCTTTCGGCGATGAGAGAAGAAAACCACGAGGTAAGAAAACTAGCAACTTTCTTATCAGAAAAGTATGATGAACTCCACCGGGAAATTGAAACTCTGAAGAAAGAGAGAAAAACCGTCAAGGACGCAGAAATGGCAGCATCTAGAGCTATCAACGAATTGGAGGAACTAAAACAGTACCAGCGCAAGAACAACTTGATAGTGTATGGAATACCCACTGAAAGAGAGGAGGATGTATTTCACAAAATCTCGGACATTGGCAAGACGTTAGGAGTTGAAATCACCAGGGCAAACATAGACGCAGCTCACTGCCTCCCGTCAACAAAGCCTGGGCCTCAACCGATAATTGTGAAATTAAATAATAGGTGGAAGAAGGAAGAGATTCTCAGTAGCAGAAGACAAAAGAAGACCCTGAAGACGAGTGAAATTGGTTACAGTGATGGTGGTAATATATATATCAATGAACACCTGACCCCAAGAAATGAAACCATCGCCAAAAAGTGCCGTGAATTGAGACAACAGGGAAAAATCTTTGCAACTTGGGTCAGAGACTGCAAAATATACATTCGGAAAAATCAAAATGGACCCTCAAAGCTTATATCAAGTGCTGAAATACTGGATGAACTCGCCCTCTCAAACTAAAATCTATGTAATAGTAAGATATCTAATAAGTATTATCCCATATGGAACTAGAATTACAGAAATTAAATTTTTTAGGTAATGCAAATAATAATACACTAGAATTAACCGAGTGTAACTGTAATACACTTAGCGATTATTATAAGATTAAGGACAGTAAACAGATAATAACCGATACCAGTACACTAAAATGCGTACACATAAATGCACATAGCATAAAAAACAAGTTCGATGATATCCAAATAATGTTAGACAGAATCAAAGGTGTAGATGTCCTAGCAATCTCAGAAAATTGGTTAACAGAACAAACAAAAATGTTTTTCAATATTAAGAAATATGTTGCATATCACATAGTTAGAAAGCAAACTGGAGGGGGAGTATCTTTGTATATTTCAAACAAATGTAGCAGTACCCTTGTAAAGGAAATTAATTCCACCCACAGCATACTGCACATTACTGTGAGAAAAGGCCATCAAGAATACAATGTAATCACTGCTTATAACCCTCATAAAAGCAACATTCTACACTTTCTAAATGATCTCGAAGTAATTATTAGTTCTTACTCAACGAATCCTGTTATAATACTAGGTGATATGAATATCGATCTATTATTTGGGGACAGATATACTAGTAGTTATATTAACCCAGTCAAATCATACGGTCTAGTCTTATGTAATACAAAATATCCAACTCGTGTAACACAAACTAGCTCTACTCTAATTGATCATGTATTGGTGAACGACTGTGACAAAATATGTAATGTCTATAATATTGATAATGATTTGAGTAATCACCATTTACTCATGTGTGAAATGAGAAACAAACAGATAAACAGGAACTCAATATGTGATGATAGGCCAATAGAAAAGGATAAAATAAACTACAAAAAACTTAATAAATATTTAATAACTCAAGAATTTGTATGCAATGAAACTAACATCAATGACTACTACAATAAATTCTGTGATTTTATTAATAAAGGAATAGAAGCCTGTACTATGAAATATACGAATAAGGAGCCAAGTGCCCCACCAATAAAACCCTGGATCACACAAGATCTTTTAGCACTAATACACAGGAAAGATAAGATATATACAAAAACCAAAGTTAAAAATCCATCTGCAGAAATTTTAGAAGAATATAAAATTATTAGCAACCAAGTTACAGAACTTAAGAGAAACCTACAAAGAAACTACTTTGACCAAAAAATTCAAAATGCAAATAATCAGAGGGAAGTGTGGAGTGTTGTTAATGAGATGTTAAATAGACCAAAGAAGGGGAAAAATGAAATTGTCAAACTTATAGTCGACGGCACAAATGTCGAAAAAAAGGAAAATATATGTGATGAAATTAATAAATATTATGTCAATATTGCTAACAGTATATGGGAAAATCAAGGAAACGGTTCTATCTCGGACATTACAAGCTATAAAAATACTACTAGCACTAAGACAATCTTTATGTTACCTACTGATGCTAATGAAATACACTCAATTATAAACTCCCTAAAACACAAAAACAATATAAGTGAGGACAACACTACTAATGTCATGCTACAATTGTGTCTTGAGGGCCTTACACCATATCTTGTCAAAATAATAAATCTTTCACTGATGACTGGTATATTCCCCGATGCCTGTAAAGTCTCTAGGGTGGTCCCGATCTACAAAAAAGGGGACAAAACCCACCCATCAAATTACAGACCCATTAATATTATATCTGCCATCAGCAAGGTTCTAGAAAGCGTTGTTAAACGAAGACATGAATTTCTTCATGAAAAATGATTACTTTGCAAACTGCCAATATGGGTTTATTCCAAATAGAGGAGCTGATAGTGCTATATTTGAAGTAGTAACTGATGTAGAAAAGGCATTAGATGAAAACAAACTAGCTGCTGGTGTACTAATTGACCTTCAAAAAGCCTTCGATCTGGTTAACCATAAGATTCTCCTTAATAAACTAGAATTTGCAGGCATCAGAGGAGTTGCACATGATTGGTTCAAGAACTACCTCACTAACAGAAAACAATATGTTGCAATCGATAATGTAAAAGGATCTTAAATGAGAATTGACATAGGAGTACCTCAAGGTTCTGTCTTAGGACCAATTCTTTTCTTGGCCTATATTAATGATATAGTATTATTAGAATTGAAAGGCAAGCTTAAACTATTTGCAGATGATATTTTTATACTCTATCTGGGAACATCTGAACAGGAAATTATGCTAAATATTAATTATGATCTCAATAAGCTGGTGGATTGGTTGAGAGCACACAAAATGGTTATCAATATCACTAAAACAAAATATTTATTCTTCCATAAACCATCATACAAGATTGAGACCACAAACATAGTCAACATAGCCAACAAAGAAATAGAAAGGGTTAAATCGGCAACATACTTAGGTATCACACTAGATAGTACACTAACCTGGGAAAATCATGTAGAAAATGTAAAACATAAAATCAGCCCTTTAATTGGTATTATTTTCAGATTAAGATATAGCTGTCTTACTAGCCAACAATTGAAAAATATATACTTTGCTCTGATACATTCACATCTAATGTACATGAATTTCATATGGGGATATTGTAAGAAGGAGCTGATAAAAGAACTTGAGATACTCCAGAAACGTGCTATAAAATCTATCTTTGGATTACCTTGGCTCACACCCTCAAATGAATTGTACTCAAGAACTAAAATTATGCCACTGCAAAAACAAATAGCTATGTCAGCAACAGTATTTGTATACAAATTAGAAAACAAATTGATACACACACACATCCATTTTACCCATGCAAATGACATTCATAATTATGCAACAAGAGGAGTAAATCAAATATTCACCAGCCATTCCCAATCCATTAAATTTGGAACTAAAGGAATTATGTCCTCTATAATAAAAGAATACAACTCGCTACCATTAGGCATAAGGGAAAGTTTCTCTATAAAAACATTTAAGAGGAAAACAAAAGACTTCCTATTAAGGAATGAATAGCCAATGTACAATAGCCTTAAGCAATGCAATGTATCATATCGTATATCTCTGTAAAGTTAGTCACTAGCAATCTATGTTACTATTAAACTAAACAATAATGTTACAATAATTATATATATGCCATGCTGTAACTATGTTACTTGATTGTCCCTAACACGAGCTCAGGCTCATTGGGACCTATGTAAATAAATAAATAAATAAATAAATAAGAACTGAAACACAGGTATTTGATGCCTTAAATTGAAATCAGGAACAATATTGATCCTTCAAAACTTAAAAAAAAGGAAAAATGGACATCCGGGTATTTATGTTTTGACACTGTAACCTTCTCAATAAGTGTGTTTTTTCCTTAAACTAAAGTAAAATATTGGATAAAACATTTTGGTTGTTTTGGGATTTAAATTTTTAATAAATACCAAGATATTGAGAAGCTCGAGTTTTATTACGGTACTGGAAATGAGCAACAAAGATGTGGGAGTGAAAAGCTACTTTTGTAGTAATTAGAGTAGGCTATTTGGCAACTCCAGCTATCTGATATGACATCTAGCAGTAAAAATGAGAAACTTACCAAGTAGGGTACATTTGTCACGTGGTGACTGTTTGTATATGGTTTCTTGTATTGGTAAACAGATCGTGGTAAATTGTTCGAGTCTTTATACATAAGTAATAAGTTTTACTCGTTGATACAGTGAAAAATGAGTAAAAGCAAAGTGTATTGCTCAGTTTACGGCTGTAAGTCGATGTATAAGAGGGCTGCGGATATACGTTTTCATCACTTTCCAAAAGATGCAAATAGCAATAGCCGAAATGTGATGATACCTAATAATAATACCTTTCCACCCCGGGAAGGATCTAACACTTGTCGAGGTAGACAGACAGAAGACCTGCGACGTAAAGCCAGCGAAGGTTATTCAGTTTAAAAACAGCTGTTACGATGGGCGCGCTGGTAAGATTGAAGTTACTTGAATAATTAACTAAATAATTAATTATTGGCTGCTTGGTAGGGAGAAGGGATGGGTTTAACTTGTATTAAAACTCGTGGGGCGACAGGAATTGCTTGATTTGTATGGTTAAAAGGTGGGTTTGGTGTTGAATATTTGAATGGTAGCGGAATCACTCATTCTACAGTGCCCACGGGGAGGCAAATTAGGCCTATATGACTCGTAGTGGAATAGCTCGAATATCGAAGAACTTAGCGATTACGAGGTATAGGCTTGGCGGAAAGGCTGGCGGATCATCAGTTTGACATCAATTCACGATATAAGTCGGAGCTTGGAACAGTGGCGTCTGGTTTGCGTGGATGCTAGTCTCGGAATGATAAAAGTAGCACAGCTTCGGTGTGTTATTTATTTGTTTATGTACCGTATTTCTCTATTTGAATGTCCTCGGCGTTGACTCAGGATCGATATTTACATTATATTGCGCATAATAGTACCGACATAATGTCCGAAGTGTAGCCCTGTGTAAATTTGAATCAGCTGATCTACATCAACCATAAAAACTGATGCTTGATAATATGCAAATGACACCAAAAAATCCAGTGGAACACACAAATTAGATCACGTGTATCGCACAGTTATACATATATACAATTAAAAATAACACTGTCATTACCTTAGAGACCACATTTACTGATTATAACCGAAAAATAAAAAGTGTTCCATATCAAACGCGTGTTATTGAGTATTTTAAACCCTACTTATCCAGACCGACCGCAGCGCCCCAAGTGTTAGAGTTGCCAATATGCAAATTAATTGAAATATGTGTGTGCCAAAACTCAAAAGGTAATAAAATATATTCAATAGAAAGGACATTTGAAAAGAAAAATGCTTAGTAAAAGTACTTTCAGTAATTTTTCATTCAATTTTAAATATAAAAGAAACATTAATTTTTTAAATTATACTCTAAATAATACAAATGCATGTCAGGAAGTTTTTGTAGTACGTGCGCTCTATAATGGGTGAAGATGTACTGTATGCCAGCAAGCATATGGGTTGGCAACACTGCTGAGCTCATCCTACCCAGAACTCAAACTGACACTGTAATTTCCTCCCATTTTCTTTTCTTTGTTTGATTTTCTATTTACTAGTCTTTTTGGTTATTTGATCATTTATATTATGAATGAATGATATTACAAACTGTTTACACCTTTTGTAGAACTGGCCAATGCTCTGAATAAATTTACCCCAACTTTTATCTCAATTAAAACTCAGCAAGTCTTCTAGGTTTGTGCTGTGTCTTGTGTGGGGTTTCGCCTGCGGTGTGGCAACACCATCGCTTACCTCATCGAGCCTGTCTCTTTCACGCTGCATTACACTTGTAAAGCATTCGTGCACTTTGTAAACTATTTCTCGAGCTTGCCTATGTACAACCTGTCGTTTATTTCCCTCTGCTTCCATAGCACTCAAAATGTACACAATCGCTTTCACTGAATCATTAGATATTACGATATAATCACTGACAACACATTAGTTCAGATTCTCAAGTGACTGATTGGTGGGATGGAAGTGAGGCATGACGTAATGCTAGCGTTGTGTTCTGTGCACCGCCTTCCCGGCTGACTCGAGCTCTAGCGGGGCACAAGACCATTGATCTGGGCATGTTAGGCTGTAACCATTGTCAAACACCAATGGATTGGACAAAACAAAGGTTAGAAGTTTGGGGGTAGGTGCGGCCTTGGCCGCGTGCAGCTACCGGGGCACGGTTGACACAAAACCATTGATCTGGGAGTTAGGCTGTAACCATTGTCAAAATCACAGTTGTGCGGAAAAAAACCCAAATTTTTATTACAGCGGAGCGATATACTGCATAGTAAATTACAGATCGTTATGAGACAATTCCCACAATCCATGGTGAATAAAGGATTCAATTTGGCGCACAAATGATGTACTCAAGATTACTGAACTGGCCACTTCTTTGTTTATCATAGTACCGTAAGGGCGAGGTTGGCAGTACTGTCACGGTACTGTTTTGATGACGACTGATTGAACAATGCTGCTCGCAGCTGTAATTTTTGCTATGGCAGAGGAGGAAATATCTGTTAAAACATGGCTCCCTGATTTATTTCTCATAGTTTTATAAGGTATTTTGGCAAATTCATGTATTGTAGAGAATGTTATCGCGTGTTCTATGTTCATTCAGTGCTACCAAGGGATTAAGATGTGTCACATTGTTTCTTTTAACCTAATCCATTTGAAATATTGCATTGATTGCAGCCACTGTTGTATAGTCTCGGCGACAGCGCGTTGTGGGTGACCTAACAGTTGCCAGTGGAATATTTAAACGAGTTTGTGCTGATTTTCCTATATGTACTACAAGCTAAAACCTGTTATTACTACCTCCAAATCATGACAAGTTAGCATGTGCATATAACACATAAATTAATTACTTACTGTAAAAGAATTTGCACAAAACTTCTACAATAATAAATAGCTCTTCAGGTATAGTATCTTCATCAGTATCGGAAAAACTAGGCACATCTACCAGTAGGGAAATGATACGCCCCAGTTTACCGCTCTTACACTTGAGATACTCCATTTGAAGTTCGTCTGACAGTTGTGGATTTGTAACCTCAGCCATCTCACACAAATATTCGATTTACGGAATATACTTCATTATGTAGCTCAAAATCACTTAAGACTAAAGAAATGTGTAACAATATTCTACGACTAATTACGGAAGTATTTTCACTTGTATCGGAAGGAAAATACAAATTTCCGTTATGTTTGTACATTGACCGCGCAAATCAATGCAAAGAGATGCGAGCATATATTCAAGCAGCATTGCCAACTCTTCTCTTTAACTTCCTGTTGATTGTTGGGCGCAGCCGTGGATTTTGACCCAAAAACAAACACAGGATTACTATTAATAAAAAATATGTGTTGGGAGTTTGCAGGTTCGGGAAGACTGAAAAAAAAAAAAAAAAAAAAAAAAAAAAATATATATATATATATATATATATATATAAAAATTGGAGCATAGAAGCGATAGAAGGAACAGATGTCAGAGATGCCAGAGGTAATGCAAAATAAGTATATTGAGCTGATAGGTAGTGTACAGACGGGGATACAGGGGTAACTAATCTTCACGCCGACTAGCTACTGAACAAAAACATCGACCGGGTCACAAATATGGGATTCCGTAATTTAGAAACTAAGATGACATATATCAACGGACGTATCTGTCTTCTCACTATCTCCTTCGCAAAATGGCTCTTGCTGCTTCTCCCATTCTCCCAAAATTACAATTACTACAAGAATATCATCAGCAACACAGCCTACTTAAAAAATATTCCCCCTCCCCCTCTATTCTCTTATCTTTTATCGGTTTTACTAGTCTTCGTCCTGACATTCTCCAAACCCGGAAGCCGCTATGCTATAATGCGCCCTTCCAGCTTTATCAGTTCCTTCCTGATGTTCTTCACCATTCCCCCTACTTTTCTCAAAAAGCTTCATTTCTTTCCCACTCTATCAACCGTCGATATGTCTGTCAAATTGAAGAAAGTGCCTCCAGATGTACCACCATATACTGTACACCGATTGCTCTAAATTCGACTCCCCGCCTGGCGTGGGGGCGGCCTTTGATGTTCCTGCAAAACAACATCTTGCTTCCTTTACGTTACCTCCTCAATTATCCATTTTTCGGCTGAAGCTTTCGCTATTCGTCAAGCTCTCTTATATGTTAAAAGGAATGTGATATCTCGCTCCCTTATTTTATCTGACTCCAGAAGTGTTCTCCAGGCCTTACAAAATGTTATGCACATCGACAACTCGTTCATACTTCATATACTCAGGTTGACGTATGAATTGACTCAGTCGGGATTCACGGTTGTTTTTCTTGGATCCCCGGCCATACAGCTATTTTAGGATATGAACACGTTGATCAGGCCGCTAGACGTGCTGCTCGTGGGCACGGTCCCCCATCGCCATTGCCACTCCCGCCTCCGATTTCATACCTCTTCTGAAAAATCAATTGAAAGATGTCTGGTCGACCCAATGGCAGGATTATTCAAGAGAAAAGGCTAAGTTTTATTATAATCTAAAACCGTCGATACCCCATCTTCCCTGGTTTTATAATGGTCGCTACACTCATCGTCACATAATTACCATTATTCGCTTAAGTTTTAATCACGCGCGCTCCCCTGTCTTTATGGCTCGGTGCAACTTGCAAGCCTCTGAAGTTTGTGCATGTAATACTGCGATAGGTACAGTTAATCACCTCGTTTTTCAGTGTCCCTTATATACAGTGATTTAGTTGAAAAAAAATATTTACAGGAACTCACCTTATTAATTCAGCAATTTCCAAATGGACTCGTATTGGGTGTCAAAATCAGCGGCCTCGTGTTTCCGACAAGTTGTTTCATCAGCTGAACGTCTCCCCTTTTGTAGCCATGAATTGACATATGGTTGTGGGTTAAATAAATGCACAGGAGGTCCTACGCTGCTTATGAAAATAAGTCCGCTTGATCTTTCAACCAGCAGCCTATTTCTTTTTTCGGTGTGGATCTCATTCATGGTACTGAAAGCTCTTTCAGCTTCTGCTGAAGAGATGGGAATGGTCTGTACAGTCTTGATTAAAGGCATCAGCTCCACTGGAATTTCCTTGGTCTCGACATACTTTCTAAAAGCATTAATGTAGCCTACCTCCTCTTGTCTGACATGTGGAAAAAGTCACAAAGGTTGCCGACACTCTCATCACCATAGCAGATATCCAAAGTAGAAGTGGAGGGCCAATTATTTTTGTATAGTACCTTTGAATCACTGATAACTTTTGTCATTCTCTCATGTCTCTGCTGACTAGAGCTGCAACCAAGATGAGATGATTTGGACACATTTTCCATAAGCCTGTTATTTAAATTGTTCACAAGACTTCTGAAAAACTGCTTTCTGTCAATTTTTACAACTTTTTTAGAATCATGTAATACTATGGTTCTAAACTTTTTGTTTTCTGCTGCTTTAAGAACTGTTCTGTAGTATTCTCCAGAAGCTGAGTTACACATAGATTCAAACACTTTTATAGTGCGCTTGATTGCATTTAGAGCCTCTGTCAGACTTGTCTCTCTTTTCTGCAACTCTAATGACAAATCAGCTAACTCAACAAGAGCATCATACATAATTGCAATATTTTCTAGAAATTCTACAGAAGTTAACATATTTTCTAGACCTTGGAATTTTGCCCTTTCTTTGGAGTCTCTCTGGTGGTCATTTTTGGCCTCACTAAAATGTTTTACTAAAGCACTGTAGTTTTCCCAGACAGCTTTTACAGTTCTCTGGCTTGAAACTACCCATCTTATTGTAAATATTTTCCCAATCTTCTTAACTCTTTGTTCCAGTGAAGCAGCACAAATGTTGAGTTCCCTTTGATTTTTGGGAGACATGCTGTATAAAGAATACAATTTGTGAAAGAAAGAATGGAAATGGTTAACACCTGTAACTTCATTCCTTGTATCAGAAACGGCCAATTCCAAGCGATGGTTTAAACAGTGCCAGATTACTATATCTGGAAATAACTTTAAAAACTGTGCTCCAACTCCATTTTTTCTACCTAACATTACAGAGGCCCCATCACATGCTAGACCAACTAAATGTTCTTCCAGAAAGTTTTCATTCATCCCATATGAAGAAAGATTCTTCAATATCTCTCGAGTAATAACATCTGCTGTAGTTGATTCAAGTTCTATCAAGTCCCAGAAAAAGGAAACAACTTCAGAGTTATCTGAAAGAACACATCTCAAACATAATACTAACACAGATTTTACACTAACTGTTGTTGATTCGTCAATCATAATACTGATTTTCCTCTGATTTTCTGTTACAGATTTTGCTATTTTATTTCTAATTTCCTGTGAAATGTGTTCAATAATATTAGCACAACTAAAATTTGTATGAAGAACTCGTCCCACATCTAAACCATTTAATTGATGAAGTTCAACATAAGCCTGTAGGTCTACGAAGGGTCTATTTTTTCGGAATTGAGTATGCTGTTCGAAATACTCGAACGGTGGTTTCTAGGTGTTTAACATTCATAGTGTCCAAGCAACTTTCAAATATCTTTTTATTGGATTCCGATTTTTGTAACATAGCTTTTTTGTGAGATTCTGAATTTTTGTGCTCAATTTTTTTCTAAGGCTTGTTTGTTGTTGATTAATATTATTTCCGTTGGGATGAACCTTGCATTCTACCCATACTTTCATTAGCTTAAGTCCTGCCCCTTTAGAAACTCCTAATCCTAATTTACTTTCCTCTTTACATATATTGCAGCCTAAATTTTTATTTCCTGCAAATAACCACTCGTTCTCTGACAAAAATAACGGTACTGAGACTCGTTCCAACAGTCTGAAAAATCTTGTTTTCGGTAGGTGGGTCCTTGAATTTCACAGTCGATGGTAGAAGGTGTAGAACCATAACCTAGATTCTCCCTTGAATCTGCATTACACGTTTCAGCAACATTTAACCCAGGGTCTATCTCTATACTCACGTCTTTAATGAAACTAATTTTCTCGGAACTCCATTCAGTTTCGTTTTTACTTGAGCCATCACACACCTTTTTAGTATTCTTTGATTCTTCATCTTCATCCCCAGCACGTTTTTTTGAACCCAGCCACTTAAGTAAACTCATTGACACAAGTTGTGACTCACAACTCACTTTCACAGTCACTGGAAAACTTGAAAGGTACTAAGGGGCTACTGATGTTCATTAACTGCAGAGAGATTCCGTAATATCTGCTTCACAGCAACACATCGAGCAAAACATAAAATAAAACTTGGATTCACACAAACATAACGAGTGGAAGAAAGTTGTTATGCTCACTTCCCGCTCTCCGTATCCAATAGCAGTGTAGTCAACCTTAGAGGACCAGAATAACGCCCAGGAGTGTAAAAGCGACTGTATTTTATGAACATAAAACCGTAAGGTTCGATATTAGTCCGCTAGAGTACACCCGTGACGTTTCAGCGATATGTATAGATTAAAAACGATTTTCTTACTGAATGTAAAATTGTTACGTCATTCTAAAGCGGGAAGATATTTTCCGGAACGGCGTTCCGGCCTGTTCCGGTCCAACTAAACCACTGCTTATATACGTCTCAACGAACTACGCTACTTCATTCACTCAGTACACTAGGTTTTTCTCTCCCCTTATCTATTTCGGTACTTCTTTATTCCCCTACATTTCCTGTCCTTTCCGCTTTACTTACATATTTTTCTGATTGCAATTTAACTCTTTAACTCTTTCCCTTATGTGTGACGCCCCGTGTTTGTTTATATATAGCAAGTCGCCAAGATGCATCACTTGGGCGTGAAGTTTGCACCTTATTGGCAACTCCAGCTATCTGATATGACATCTAGCGGTAAAAATTTGAAACTTACCAAGTAGGGTACATTTGTCACGTGGTGACTGTATAAGATTTCTTGTATTGGTTAGCAGCTCGTTGTAAATTCTTCGTGTCTTTATACATAAGTAATAACCTTTACTCGTTGATAGAGTGATAAATGAGTAAAAGCAAAGTATATTGCTCAGTTTACGGCTGTAAGTCGATGTATAAGAGGGCTGCGGATATAAGTTTTCATCACTTTCCAAAAGATGCAAATAGCAATAGCCGAAAGGTGACGATACCAAGTAAATACGGGTAACAGGAGCGGGTTAGACCACTCACCACTTCACTTAATGACGACAGGTCGGGTTGTTCACTGTTACGCCGAACCAAGCCGCACCTAGACAGCCAAGCACAGTCTCGCCGAGTCAAGCCGTACCAAGACAGCCAAGCTTCATCAGTCAGGTATCCTTCCCTGATCCCAAGTTCATTTCCAATAACCCTACCAACCGCCATCATCACCTCGCTCTGCGATATCCGAGCCATTCCACTACGAGTCATATAGGCCTAATTTGACTTCGCAGAGTAAATTTAAACTCTGCGAGAACCTGCTACCAGTCCGATATTCAACACCAAACCCACCTGCTAACGATCCAAATCAAGCAATTCCTGTCTCCCCCGAGTTTTAATACAAGTTAAACTCATCCATTCGCCCTACCAAGCAGCAAATAATTTCTAGAGTCTATGGTACAGTGAGCAAACTCAAATATAGCTTTTAAACGTAACAGCGCAATGACTCGAACTGCTCAAAAACAAATACCAGCAGAAAACCGATGCTTGATAATATGCAATTGACACATAAAATCCAGTGGAACACACAAATTAGATCACGTGTATCGCACAGTTACAATTAAAAATTAAAAATAACACTGTCATTATTTTAGGGTCTGCATTTACGGATTATAGCCGATAAATAAAAAGTGTTCCATATCAGAGGCGTGTTATTGAGTATTTTTACCCTACTTACCCAGACCGACCGCAGCGCCCCAAGTGTTAGTTTGAGATGCCAATTGTGTCCTTGTTTGTTTATGTGTCACCCCCTTCCACGTCATACTCATGCTTCCTCGATTATTCTTCGCCCTATAATAGAACATTTTTTTTGTCAAACTACGGATTAGTGATTGGGTAAAGAGTTTACTGCGCACAAAACCCCTCAACAGAAGAAGAAGAAGACATGCATCAAGAAAGGGGCGTATTGGCTCAGCGGTCAAGCTGTCTGCCTCTCACCAATGTGGACCGGGTTCGATTCCCGCTGAATGCATGTGAGATTTTCGAAGTGAAGTGCCATGTCCTGTGGTTCGGATTCCACGTAAAAAGGAGGCCCCGTTTCTCATGATCACGTTAAAGTACAATCTTCCTTACCGTACTTTTTTGCATCAAGAAATTTGAGGAATATGGATATCGAAGGAAATGTAGGGATAATGAGGAAATTGGCAATACTTAACTGTAAGAAATAACTACGTTTATGTAAATCCTTTAAAGACTATTGATTAATTCTTTCCTTGACCAGAACCAGACTTTTACAGAACCTGGAAGATTATTGAAAATATATGATAAATTTAAGACAGTCAGTCTGAAAGACTGGACTTTATATCATTTTAAATGCTACAAATGCTGAAAAATGCTAAAAAGGCTTGAGACTTCTCGCTTCGCTCGAAGCCAAGACTCTTGACATGTTAGATGATCAAGAAACAATCAAAATGCTAGAAAGTTGCAAGTCATGAGGGAGCTGGAGCGCGCGGTGAAAGGCGGGAGCTGGCTGGATGACGTCACGCTCGCCGTGTCGTTGCCGTCTCGTAACTCCAGAGCTCACCAGTGAACTCAGTACACATGCACCAAGCGGTACTATGACGTCACACACCTCAGTGCCATGGCCAACGAGAAAGACAGGCCATGGCGCGTAAACCTAATCCTTTTGTGACGTAGGCAATGTAGTGCTTAATGGTGCTTGTACGTTTAAGTCGAGAGTAATTTATGAGCAGCAGAAATGCGATATTTTATATCAATCTTCTTGAAATGGACCCAGTTTAGATGTTCCGTGTGTTTTCAATCACGGTAAATTATGCTGTATAGGTTTACAAAACTACGCCAGCTATAGATAGCCTATTTACATGTTGAAGTAACTCGTAACAAAAATCCACGCAAACAAGGATTCGAGGGTTTGTTGTGTCTTTAATAGCTGCAACGAGTACAGTAAGTTGAGTTGTACAGCCTGGGACCTTCGTTGTGAGTTAAATTATGTGCACATGAGTATAATTAGTTCAAATAATCATGCAGTGGACGTATTACTTAGTTACTGTTGTTTGGAGGGGTGGAACAGAAATCAATACGTTTATAGAAGAGATCTGAGGAATACACTCTCCACCGACTAACGACTCATACCAATACCTTCCATTAAGACAAGTGGTAAATGAATACCAACATTTACTTATATACAGGTTCAATGATGCAGACCAGATGACTACTACACCGGTAGTGAAACGAAGTCCATAGAATATTATGTACATCGTTCAACTATAAGAGTTAAATATTGTGCCCGTCAGAGGAGCTGTCAGGGTTGCCAACAACCAAAATGACATTCCTAACACCTCACCTGCCGGACCCATGTGCCTAGAGGATCAGGTGAATTTCTTATAAGCCATAGCGGCACGAGAACTATGATCCAAGGGATCCGTGGTAACATGGTGGCTAAAGGACATAGTCGGTCCAAGAAAATACACCTTAAAAACAAGACTGAGAAAAGAAACATCCAGACTTATGTAAAACTTGTAAAAATATTTATTTAAAATATGTAAGCACCTATCCTAGTTCGGAGGGTTTTTATCGGCTAATCCGCAAACTAATAAATAAATAAATAAAAATAAAGAACAGGGCCCTACCTGTAAACTACGGTAAACCCTCGCGAAAGATCTAATTTACAAAGATAAGCAACAACAGCAACGCTAGGAAAATGGTACGACAAGAAACCCTAAGTCAAGTTACAAAGATTAAGCTATTAACGGAATTTACATTTAACAGGTTGGCAAGAACAAATCTAAGTTACGATGATACCATTTCCTTATTTACATTGAACGTTAATCAATTTAGCTAAGTCCTGACAATTAGTACAAAATTTACGGCGATGACGTCTGTAAGACAAAGCAATTACAACAAAAGCTACATGACAAGCCATAAAAAAAACATTAAATATACTCTTATGAACTAAGTGCTCATCAGCACAGCAAGGAAAACATTGGGATTTATACAGTACAATAATGAATGAAACACAAGACCATATTCTGTTATATTCCTGCCTGCACCTTGGATTTCTCTTTGTAAACCAGTGTCATCTAAGCTCCCAACGCTCGGACAAACAATAACACAAGTTATTAGAGGCTCGCGGCTCACTTAAATAACCTTAGGCAGGCTTGGCCAACACATCAGTTACTCCCATAAATACCTAGTCTACAAAACGAAGTCTGGACACAGTGATTACACGCACTGAAATACATGAATAGCCTCTAACAAGGGCGTCTGCAACTAGCCTCACCATAACAATAAACCTCAACATAATATGTAATTACACTCTCAAACAGTGTCAAAAAGTATTCGCTGTAGTAGCGAATCAAGCGTGTGGCGTTTGCCAATAATTCATTATAGCAGAAAACATGTGATTGTCACAAAATGGCTGCCTAGACCTTGACCTACAAATGAAAAACAAAAGCTAACAGTAAATAATGCCTCAAGCATTTGTCAAAGGTCTGATAAATCTGTCTCTCATATGAGTGTGCTCTCGTTGCATGCTGAAAAACTACATCACCTGTCCGTGACATTGAGCTAGGTTCTTAACTTACAGTCACCTCTCGGACGGTTATAACAACACAATAGACTGAATGTAGCAGTTCTCTCCAAAGAATTTCCATTAGAAAACTGGCCTTGTTATTTATCCCAGTATAACATTCAAATATAACAAATATAAAGCTTAAAGGCACGCCCTAAAAATATACACAAAGATGTAGCATGCCTTTCACATCAAAGAAAAGGAAAATATAGTTATAACACTCGTACCGAATGTCTTTGCAATCTGCAGATATGTCACTTCATAACTGCTCTGTATTTAATAACCAAAAAACATGTGTCTGATCACCTGACACAAATAAACACAATAAAGGCGCAAAATCTCACATTCGCTGAGTTTGCTAATGATGCGATGAGTATAGGGTTCGATTCTAAACTGCAGTGAAATATTACTTCCCTGACTATGTTCTACACTTGAACAGGATAGCTTCAAAGCTCATCTTAATGAAAGGTAATAGTAAATTTACTTAACTGATAGTTTCTGTTGACTATCAACCGATACGAACTAATCTAACGAAATCAGTGGCTTGACAAACATTTAAATAAAAGGGGTGTTATAAAATAACACTTGACCATGACGTCCAATCGCCATGTCAAAGAAAACTATACACAAAATCACCCATATCAGGGTTGAACAAAGTAGTATCAAAGACTACAGTCACGTTTAGTAGCGAATAGATCTATCATCTTAGCGATGTCTACCAGAATGCATCTGATTGAACAGAGTTGTGTCTCACAATCACTGAAAGTGAATGACAAAATCAGTGTTAACATTACAAACCCTACCTAATGGCTTGTCAAGAAGTTCGGTTGATTATACAATCTACTCTAATCTAAACTACCACAAAATAACCTTACATGGAAAAGAATAGGCAGACTCACAAGATTAGGACGTCTACGTCTCGCTAATCCCAACGAATTGAGTGATACAAATCATCCTCTGGCTTCTGGACAAGGGTTGTCCAAACTAGGCCTCCATCTTAGGCCTTACCCATGACCAGGGTCTTAATTCGTCCTCGTCGTTGACGTCGTGATGTCGTTAGACTCCTTTCCATCATGGTAGTGGTCATATTCCTCGGTCTGGCACGTGCATCTCCTACTCTCGAGCGATATTCCTGGATCTTCTGTAGTTCCAAAGAACGGCTCCCTCACATAATGGGGTCTCTATCTCATCATTCTCATTGATGATAAGCGGTGAAATGCGTCGAACACGTGGTCATTAAAATAAAGCATTTTCGTAGAAAATAACCACTTGCAAATAATAAATTTCGTTGCACTGCTTTCACTGAAGCTAGTTTTAATTGTGGTGATAAGCTCACAGAAGCCACACGGCGCAGAATGTGGTAAAAATTGCCCATGCACTATCTGCTTTCACTTCACAGATTCTATGATTATTGGATCTCGTGGCACCTATGTGATTCACAGTTAAATTCTCTCGCTCTTGCGGTCATAATAATATTCACAATTATTAATGTTGAAATAATGCACTTCAATAAGGATTAGATCACTGTTACTGATATATTTCGTTTTACACGAGGACATGGATTTTTCCACAAGCACGTGGCTAAAAATGTGGTGTTCCACGTTATGAAAATATTCACAAATTTCGATGAATTTGAAATAATTACTGCACAAGCCTACACTGTCTTTAATTATCACTCGGTAAATACACAGACTGGTGCTAATTAATGCACGATGCAACTTGATAAATTTCTTCGCCTACAGGCGGACTGTTCCCATCGTCTTTTCCAGACGGACTTAATAACGCGTCCTACAAGGACGAAAAACCATACTCGAGTGCAAGGAACTCTGTCCCTCGTTGCTTGATCTAGCAAATACATTAGTCGTACAGCGACTGATTCCTTCCGGTTCGCGTGTCTGCGATGATAATACCTTACCGAAACAATAAATAACATTCTCCAAAATGTTTCAATGATACAGAATGACGACATGTGATGATCTGAGCCTTGTAGAAAGTTGAGACATGTTAATAAGGACTCAGATAAAAATGTAATGGATTTCTCCAAAGACAAAAGTGCAACCATTAATATCTCCAAAGTATGTCAGCCGCATGGCTGGTCTGTGGGTGCGTTCTAAGATGATGCATCCCATTATCAAAATGTGTTGCAATGAAAAATATCATAGGAGCCTAAGCTCAGCGGGCTCAATATGCATATATTGTCCGGCACTATCCGTAGCTTTTCATAACCTTCCTGAACGATTTGTACCCGTCAAGTAATTCCACATAATTAACAAGCAACCGCCAGGGAAAGAAAACATACTCCTGAAAAGTATTACCTTGTGATCAACTACAACGGTTAAAGATAAGTGATCTACTGGTTCTACTTAGAGTAATGAATAAATAAGTAAATTGTGTCTAAGTATTGGACTTCATAAGATTGATCAGTGTAAGACTTGAGTTGCAATTACCATGTATGTTTTGTCAGAAGCCATGGTTGTGTTGGGTCAATGATTTTTACAGCGTGTTTTCTGATATTGTATGGGTTAAGTACGATGTTCTAATTCTGTGATTTCAGTATCTTGTAGACAAAATGGTTTATGTTCCCGTCATACATAACCCTACCAGAAGTGGTGCAACAGCACTACAATGCTGACGTCACGAAAGACCACCAGGGCCAGTCTTTCTCGTTGGCCGCGCCTCAGTGCATTCTCGGTACATTTCGTGACGTTGCCGTAACGTAACGACGAAGTCGACTAGATCATTTAAAATGATAATACCGGCATATGATTCACACACCTTTCTGGGAGTCATTAGGAATTGAAAATACCAAATTAATGTCAATTATCACTGCTGCACGCATGTTCACCGATCCCACTTCGAATAGCATAGACCCTAAAATAACGAATTATGATTGGTGGAAGAATGAGTTAGATCTGATTCAGACCCTCGTCTACAGATAGCGCGCCACTCGTGTTTAGAGAGAACGAGAGGGAGCAGTGTACTAATGTTGATTTCAGGTTATGTTAGTTCATTGAAGTAAGAGGTCACGTCCAGAGGTTCGGAATCCACGTGGAAATGAGGTCTTGTTCCTTATAATCGTTAGCTTTAAGAGCCAAGCAGGATAATAAGCTATTTTTTGTTGTTTTGATATAAGTCAATACAGTACATCTGTGTACACATGCTCACTGACTTAGAACAGGGGCGTATACAAAGTGCATATAAAAGCAAATGTTACGCACTCGTCACCATACCTCGGTAACTATGTGTGCCGATTGCATCTGCACATTTACCCCTGCCCGAACGCTCGCCAACCCTACTTGTGGAAAATAAAATCTGGACCCAGTTCTAAACCCTGGGGTCACTTCAACCCTATACCCAGCTTCTGACCCAGTGGTCACTAAAGTGATCATGGACCCCAAGAAGAAGAAATAAAACATTCCCAAATGGTCCAAAAGTGAAATCTTACTATAAATTGCATTGTCTCAATAATGTCTGTTGACGACAATATAACTTCCATTAGCCATTATTGTCTCCTGAGGTAATTATTATGAACATTCATGCCCTGAATTTGCCACTCTATTCGAATTTAAACCTGAGAAGTGGCCGTGTGACCGATTAGCACAAGGAACCTTCCCGCTCTTTAAATACCAACATAAATTACGAACTGAAGTGTTTTCGGCCATTTAAAAGGTGACTTATGTGGGAAATTGTGTTGGCCAACCTGCAGAAACATTCTATGTCTTCACATGTTAAATTAGTTCGAATTCTGCCACTACCTACCTTCGGCAGCACGACGTGAGTTGCGCGCATGCGCGAGGCCGCTCAGGCGGGCTAACTGCTTGTTGGGAAAGTGACGCTCAAGGACTCTCAAGATGACTTGATTCGTAAGTTGACGTTGTGGCTGGGCTCCGGCCCTGGCCGAGGTCGAAAGGTATGAGAGGAACCATATAATCTGATCACTTGGAAACACATTATTTGTTTGAACCTTATTTATTTTAATTGCATATTACTTCATATATTTAGATTTTGATCGAATCATTGTGTCGTGGTGATTCGTTTGACCCACTTAGGGACACGAAAGACTTTAGTTTTCTGGGTATTGCAAGCAAGCCTTCATAAGCTAATTTTCTTGGTATCATTTACTATGATCTAATACTTTTATTTCTTAAGGGCCTGAAATTTGCGCAGATTTAAAGTTTCCGATTTGTTAAATTTATTTTATTCTTTAAATGCTTGCTGCCGATTTATTTAGTGGTGTCAACGTAAATTAGGTTTTAGCTTAAGATTAATATGTAACACTGTTTTCCTAATTTGGTATGAAGAACCTGTTTTCTTTTGGTGGGATTTCTGTGTTCAAATTTACTGGTGCTGTCCTTTGTTTCGTCACTAGTTTGTTTCTCATTATTATTTAAGAAGTTGTTGGCAAGATGGCCGTACGTTCAGACGTACTAGATAATGTTTGGCATAATTGTGGTCTGTTGAGACCTGACATTCATTATTTTTGGTGCTACGAGTTCCTTAAAGTGAAATTTGGTTGTGGAACATGTGATTAGCATACGGAACGCAGATTTCGTTTATATTTTCGAGGTTTTGTGATGCATGCTCTCAGCATGTTTGATAGCGTCAGGGTGACGCCATCTTGAGAAATTTGGCTATTTTAATTTTCTTCTCTTCCTAATTTAATTGTTTTGAGCCTTATGCTCAGTGTAACCTTGCCAAATGAGTGCGCGTGTTTCGGGGTTATGTGAATTTAATTTTCACTTGATGTTTGGTGATATTTCTTTCGGATTTTGACCTTGCTAATTTGCGAAGTGATTTCTCGTGGTCAGAAGCCAAGTTTGGTAATTTGGTTCACTTTCATGTAACTTTGGTGACTTGATGGTCATTGGAATTGTTTCTAGTTTACTTTAATTATTTTCTCATCCTAATTTCGTGAAGTTTCGCGTGTTCTAGGCCTTGCCTTTTCAATTATTAATGGGGTCCCCCCAACATTTTCTCAGGAGTGTGTTTCTTGTATGTTGTGTTCAACTGCCAAAGATTATGTACTCATTGTTCTCTTGTTTGTCAATATATTTTTTATAAAAAAAACTGTTTTGAGCTACGTCATTCGTTAAGCGACCGCAAGACACGGCTCTGGAAAGCTGGCCTTCCCGCCACTCAACAAGCTTTGTCTTGCAATTCCTTTTAAAGGTGCCTCCCTTATCTTAGGGGCAGTGCAGTTATGTTAGCTATGGAGCGTGGTTTGATTTTCTGCAACCGGCAGATCTTGTCATGCATCCTAATGTTGTTTCAATAACGGTAGCATTTTCTGTGGTTAATTTCTTGCTTGTGGTCGCACGACGGGTATCGTTATGGTTCATTTTTGCATTTCTGACATCATTTTATGTGGTGCAAAAGCTATTCAGTTCAAATGTTGAGAAAATTGGCAGTTGAACAAAAGAAGCTGGTTCTAAATAATTCATTAGGTAGGGCTCTGATTGGGTTATGTTCTAATATTTGTGTTTTGTTTCTCTTTTATCATGACGGAGAGATACGTACCTGATCCCAAATATCTGTATGAGGATGAAGTGGCTTACGAGCTACAAATCAGAGGCATGGTGGTGCCACCAGACTTGGTGTCGGCTCGTGAGAGGTTAAGTGAGAATCTTGACGTTCCTGTGGAATTGCCAACTTTCGAGCGGGATGCGGATCTTAATCTGAGTAAGTTCCAGATGCAGTATAAAGTGGATTTATGTAGTAGTATTGTGAATTTGTTTTTCTTGGAAGAGTATGGTACTTCATCTCAGTATGATAGACTGCGAGCCAGGCTGCGTTATCTATTCACACGTTGCGAGGACATCTTTATTGTGTCAGTTCATAAGGCGGATGAGGAGTTAATTGAGATCATTGAAGCTGAAATAAATCTAGTAAAGTGTGCTGAAAAGGTTTTTGACGAATTAGATCCTGTGTTCACGACAGAAGTTTTTTAGAGTGTTAATCAGTTGTTGGATGATCGTAGTCAGTCTAGTGTTGATAGTGCTGATCAGGGTTCTGTACAAGCGGTTAATGGAGAAAGAAATTGTGATGTACCTCAGTCTCTCAGTGCTAGAAATTTTGCTGTACCTTGTGTAGTGCAACGTAGTGGAATTATCGTAGAGGGTGGTTCACAGTTGTATCATGTAGTTGATTCTGTTGATGTAGATGGAGATGATATGAATTCTACTACTGTGTCTAATCCTTTATTTCAGCAACCTGTTAACGTCATGAATGTGCCTGTGCAAAACGTTGAACATCGAGTGAGTAATGGTCGTGTTAGTGATGGTTGAAGTGAATTTAATTTCAGATTGGAAAATATTCGTAATTCTGCTAAGAGGTCAGTAGTTAATGGTGTCGTGACACGGTTTAATCAGTCGAGTGTTGGGGAAGCGTCTCCAGCCGAGTTGAATTTAATTAGGGAAACTTCTGTGTTGTCAGATTTTAGGTCAGGAGTTGATTCAGGAGTACCAACTTCAACTTCCTCAATTGTGTATTGTGGTCGTGTTGATAGATTTTCTGAATTTGATGCTAGGCCTAACCTATATGAACGCCGTTCGTTATTAAGAAAAGAAGGTGTATGTCGTGTTTCTAGTGCCAGATCTGTGAATGTGGGCAATGTACTTCCTCTTTACACTATGAGTAACTCGTAGGGTGGTGTTAAGTATTCTTATTCGAATGCAAATTCTAGACCTGTGTGTTCTGTATCCAGTAGTGACAGTGTTCGTAGGCGTGCTAATTTGATTGATCAGGGTGCTATGGGAGATTTGCCTAGGCCGAATAAGTTTACAGTTAGTCGAGTGGATCAGTCTGTTTTATTTGATGGTCAGAGAATTCCTTTATCGTCGTCATCTGATGGGCGTAACCGAAGGTCGAAGAAAAGATTTAATTTCTATGATCGGGGTGATCTCGATGATCGAGCAATTAGTCGAGTGAGACGTGGAGAAGGATTAGCAGGTTCTGGTGAATTAAGAGAAGGAAATCAGGGTCGTTCTGTGTTCACTCAGAAGAATTTTGGAAATTTGGCTCATCCGTTGACAGCTTGTGTGGCAAAGTTGAGACATCTGAGTACTGATACTACTGACGGGATTATCATGTTTTTGAGAGACTTAGTTGAAATTGAAGAATATGCTGAAGTTTTCGATGTAACTGATGTCCACATATATCAATTAATGTTCCCATTTACTAGTGGACTGATGAGGAAAATGGTAGTTGAAGCTATGTCTAAAAATACTTATGGATTTTATAGGTTGGTGTTAGAAAATTTTGTGCCTTCAAGAGCGATTGGTCCGATTGAACACCAGTATTTCTCTCGTCTCCAGTGCGTTGGAGAGTCGATGACTTCTTACGTTGAGGATATTCTTAAGTTTGCGAAGGTATTTTCTGTCGATTACACTGAAGGGGAAATTGTTTCTCACATATTAGATGGTATAACTCCCGAGTATAGGTCCGTTCTGAGAGTAGGATACCGTGCTCGAACTGTGTCGGAGTTAAATGCTGTTGTGGTCCATGCAGAGTCTGTAATACAGAATGAGTCGCAGAGAGGTCATGTGAGTCAGTTGAATCGTAATAGTCCGAAGGAGATGCAACATCGTTGGAATAATAATAATAATAACAGATTTCAAGGTAGAAATGATCGTTGGGTGGATCGAAGACCTCAAGGTAATCCGAATCGTTGGGGGGAATGCTCGTCCTCAAGCTGGGCAGGATAGGAATCGTGAAGTGAGAGCTCTTCAGAATCAGGGTCGTGATGGAAATGCTCGTGTGCAGAATGGTCAAGATCGGGGAGGCGAGATTGTTGGACAAGGTGCCACTGTGCGTGAAGGAGTTAATGTTGTAAATTGTGGACGTTGTGGTGGAAGTGGTCATTCTGATCGGGAGTGTAACTACAGGCAAGATTGACAGAAGGAGAGCTGGCATCGTGACAATGCTGATGAGGTTTTATCGATGTCAGGTACTATTTGTGAAGCTAAGGTTGGTCAGGAAAGCTGTTCTAAAATTTCTTTAAATTCATTATTACCTTCTCCTGTGATTGGGATTCTTATAAATGATGCTAACGTGAGTGCTTTACTTGATTCGGGCAGTGCAGCATCGTCAATGAGTGAAGATTGGTATCAGGCCATGAAAGGAATTTGTAAGTTCCCAGCGTTGTCCCAGGTGGACGTTAAACTTGTGCCAGCAAATAATTCATCATTAGAAATTCTTGGTTCGGTTAAGTTGAGGATTCGCATCCACAATTTCACGTGGAAGTTTCCATTTTGGATTATTGCGAAGTTGTCTTGTCCGGTTATTTTAGGGGCACATTTTATGTCTCAGCCTCCGTGGCTTAGGCGGCAGCACGTCGGCCTCTCACCGCTGGGTCCGTGGTTCAAATCCCGGTCACTCCATGTGAGATCTGTGCTGGACAAAACGGAGGCAGACAGGTTTTTCTCCGAGAACTCCGGTTTTCCCTGTCAAAATTTCATTCCAGCAACACTCTCCACTATCATTTCATTTCATCTGTCATTCATTTAATCATTGCCCCAGAGGAGTGCGTCAGGCCTCGGCAGCCGGCACAGTTCATATCCTCGCCGCTATATGGGGGCTTCATTCATTCCATTCCTGACCCGGTCGGAGACTGGAAGCAGGCTGTGGATTTTCATTTTCATTTTATGTCTCATTCAGGAGTGACTTTAGACGTGGGGAGAGAAACGTTTTGGTTTAACTTTTGTGAAAATGAAAATACACAGCCTGCTTCCAGTCTCCGACCGGGTCAGGAATGGAATGAATGAAGCCCCCAACTAGCGGCGAGGATATGAACTGTGCCGGCTGCCGAAGCCTGTCGCACTCCTCTGGGGCAATTATGAAATGAATGACAGATGAAATGAAATGATAGTGGAGAGTGTTGCTGGAATGAAATTTTGACAGGGAAAACCGGAGTACCCGGAGAAAAACCTGTCTGCCTCCGTTTTGTCCAGCACATATCTCACATGGAGTGACCGGGATTTGAACCACGGACCCAGCGGTGAGAGGCCGGCGTGCTGCCGCCTAAGCCACGGAGGCTCGGTTTAACTTTTGTCCTGATCTTAAATTGAAATTCTCGGCTTCCGAAAGATACGAAGTTAGTACCGGTCATGTGGACGTGGAGGAGAAAGCTGAGCAGGAGGCAAGTTTTGGGGTTGATGACCTCGATTTAGGCAACCTTTCTGAGGGTCAAGCATGTGTTATTCGAGATTTGTGTGCCGAGTATCCTGAGGTATTTACTGATAAGTTGGGTGTTACTAATTTGATGTCGTATAAAATAATTGTCGAGGATGATATTCCTGTTCGTCATCCGCCTTACCGATTGAGCCCGCCCAAGATGGCAGAATTGAAAAAGATCATTGATAAGATGCTGGCTGATGGTGTTATTCGCCCGTCTATTTCCGCATATTCTTCGGCGATATATTTGGTACCGAAACCTGACGGTGGTTTTCGGCCTGTGGTCGATTATCGGAGACTTAACAGGAAAGTTGTTCAAGAGTCAATACCTTTGCCGGATCTACTCAACTGTTTCTGTTGGTTTAAAGATGCTCGTTTCTTCTCGCTGCTTGATTTGACGCAAGCATATAATCAGGTGCCGTTGGCTGAAGAGTCAAAGTATTTAACTGCGTTGGCCACGGACTGGAATTTGTTTGAGTACAATCGTTTACCGTTTGGTTTGAGCATCGGAGGAGCTGTTCTGAGCAGGTTATTGGATCGTGTCTTCTCAGGCATAAAATTAAAATTATTGTACCACTATTTAGACGATGTGGCGGTGTTCAGTAACAATTTCGAGGATCATGTCCGCCACTCAAGAGAAGTGTTTGAGAGACTCAAAACAGCTGGTTTAACTGTGAAAATGTCTAAGACTTCCTTTGCTAAGTCGCAGATCTCGTTCTTGGGTCACATTGTGTCAGCCAAAGGGGTTTCTGTCGATCCATCTCATACGCAGAGTATAAGAGACTACAAGGTGCCGGTCAATGCCAAGGGAGTAGTTCGGTTTGTCGGCATGATAATTTTTGTCGAAAATTCATCCCAGATTTTGCACGTCGAGCCATTCCGTTGAATCAGTTGAGGCAGAAGAATGTTCCTTTCGTGTGGGGTGAGTCGCAGCAGGCTGCATTTGACGATCTTAAAAATGCTTTATGCAACGCACCAGTACTGACTGTCCCAGATTTCAACAAAACGTTTATTATTCAGACCGACGCTTCGTTGGGAGCTGTAGCCGCAGTTTTACTTCAGGAAGGAGATAATGGAAGGAGGGCGATTGCGTTCGCTTCTCGAACAGTAACTAAACCTGAATCTACATATTCTGTCTACGAACTGGAAGGACTCGCAGTGATGTTCGCGTTGGAAAAATTTAAGTTGTACATCGAACATGTTGAATTTGAGTTGGAAGTTGATAATCAGGCATTGGGTTGGGTGTTAGCCAGGCCGAGGAAGACCGGGCGTATTGCCAGGTGGGGAACACGCATATCTTCGTTTAAGTTTAAGGTGTGCCACATCAAGTGTTCTGAGAATGTGGTGGCCGACTCTCTGAGTAGGATGTATGAAGAAGTTCCGTTGGGCAAGAAGGGAGTTGAGCCGGTAGCTGTGAGCAATGTTGGAGCCAGTTCTACTCAACACATGTTGAATAATTCACCCTTACTTTTCAAAGATATTGCTATTCACCAGAGGGAGGATCCTAACTTAGAAGGTATCATCATTAAATTAACTAATGGAGAGGCTGTTCATCCTTATTTTCTGCGTTCTGGAGTGTTGTGTTGTGTTGCTCGACATGACAAGAGACCTAAGGTCGTGTTACCTGTTCAGTTGGTAGATGGTATGCTTCGGTATTTCCACGAGTCTCCTGTGGGAGGACATCTGGGGATATTTAAGACTAGGCAAAAGATCCGTAAATCTTTCACTTGGAAACAAATGGAACGTGATATTCGAAAGTTTGTGCTAGGATGTCGTTCATGCAATGTCAGTAAACCCACAGTCTCGAGCAAGGTGGGATTTCTATCATCTGAGCCCGCATCAAGACCCATGGAGCGTTTGTACGAGGTCCAAGGTTGGAAATAGGTTTGCTTTGGTTTGTGTCGATGGATTTTCGAGATTCTGTCGGATCTTTCCTACTAAAGTCAGTAACTCAACTTCTGTAATTAAATGTTTGCAGAGTATTTTCACATCTTTTGGTCCGTGTCAGTACCTTATTTCGGACAATGCTAAGACTTTCACATCTATTCAAATGAGAAACTTTTGTTTCGAATACTCGATATCGCATGTCACTACGACACCGTATTACCCAAACTCAAGTTTGGTGGAAAGGGTAAATAGAAATTTGAGAACTGCACTCATTGCTTACCATAAGAACAACCATGCAAAGTGGGATTCATCGCTGCATTGGTTGGCTTATACATTCAACACGGCGGATCATGAATCGCATGGAAAGACACCATTTTCCTTAATGTGTGCGTTCGCGCCTAACTCGTCGTTGACTAATCTGTGGTCGTTAAATGATTTGTTGCCTGATCAACCGACGCCTGAAAGAGTAAAGGAGATATGGAAGGAGGCTCAGGAAGCTATTAAGGTTTCACACGACAAGCTTGCTGTTCGCTATAACAAGGGTCGAATTCAAGGGAAGTTTAAGGTAAATGATCTTGTGTTTGTCAAGAATTTCTGGAAGAAAACTCCTGGAAATAAAGTCTCAGGAAAGTTGATTCCGAAATATACCGGTCCGTATAAAGTGTTGTTATTTCCTACAGAAGTAACTGTTTTATTGGAGGATGCAGAGAGGAGACGCATATTTCGAACTCACCTGTCGTATTGTAAAGCTGCAGGAGAACGTGAGCCTGATGATCTTGATGTTGCTGAGAGTGATTTAGTTGTAAGTTGAAGTCCTTGTTGGGTTTCATTTCTGCAGCTAGTCAATGGTGAATTGTGACGGATGTTGTCCACAGTTGTTGGAACTGTGGGAGTTCTGAAAAGTGTTGTCGAAGGGAGTTGCCAGGGAAGACAGGAGTTGTGATTTTCTTGTGGAACTTGAGCACCATGGTACCGTGGTGATGTTGAGTTGTAAGAGATGAAGAAGAGTTGCTCGTGGAAGCTGATTTATGTAGGTGGTTAAGTGCAACATGACTGAGGTTGTTTCGTCGACAATTACTCTTTTCTTTTCCTTGTTAGACGAAGCCTGCTATAGGCGTTCTCACCGTCTCAGGTCTTTCTTCTTAATAAATCTTGTGTTAACTGGAAAGCAGTTGTGAAAACTGTTCCTTCTTGGTGGTGTGAAATGTAATGGAGCTGTGATCACCTAGTGGAGGATAGGGTGACCTGCATTTGCTCGTGGGAATGCTTGTTCTGTGGTTGTTCGGGGAGTAAGGTGACTCGTCGTGGGACACGGGTATCCTACGTTGGTTGAAGTTGGTAGTTGTGTCGCTTAACGTAATCGGTGAGCTAGTTCGTGATGTCTAATTGACTTTGTACGTGGAGTGGTGGTAGCTTATTGCTGTTCATTGAAGTTGGTGCCATGGTTGTGTTTGGTTCGTTTCTGAGGAGATCACTGTTGTGTAAGGTGAAAAGTTGGTAGGGAATAGCTTCTGTTAATGGTACTCTTGTTCGATGGTGGTATTGTCGTTGGGATGTGGGCATGTTCCGTTTTTAGTTTTTCTCTCGTGCAGTGAGTGGAGTGTGTTCTGTTCTTAAGCAGCTAAGGTGAGTGATAAGGTGTTGTTTGGTATGCAGTCTAATTTCTGTTATTTAAAGTTTAATTTCTTAACCTTGTAATTGCAAATAAGTAGTCTCAAATCTGGAACTACCTCGGATGAGTTCTGTTATCCTGTTCTGTTTCTCATCTGCCATGTCACCGTGTTCTGGAGGCTAAAATTATGCGCCTGATTGCTCCCATCAAAGGTAATCTGAAGATCTCGTATAATGTAAATGTGAGGATTTTGCTTGGGGAACTAGTTAGCTTCCCGAACATCGTGTTGTGATGTTCGTTTTCATTACTATACATATTTTGTTATCTTAATTTTGTAACTTATTAACTTCATTTGTCCAAGAATTAAATCCATCAAGTCTCTTACCTGAAAATTCAAGTCATGAGAGTAAAACAACTAATAAGACGTGTGCATCGAAAGTAATAAAAAGTAAATGGTGACAAGGTCGACTGTGAAGAAGAATCCCGTTGGTAGAGTCTTAAGTGTTGGTGCCCTCTTATGCTGTTCTTGATTTTGTTAAGTCTGCCCATGATGAGGGGAATTCTCCTCAATCATTCGTGAGAGTAGCCAGTGCACGGGTTGCTGTCGCCACGTTCGAGCCTCTGTCATCTGGTGTCTGGATCTGCAGCCGTGGCGGAAATATTTTAATTATACTTCAAGGGATACCAATTGAGTTGTCAACAATGAATATAACTTATTTGTCTTCTAAGAGTGTTTCTGGTAACTTGTCAATTCATAGTCCTTCGGAGAGTGAATGAGGGAAAATAGAAAGTTTCAAGGGGGTAGGTTGAGTCTTCTTAAACATCTTTGAATGCATTGTACTAAATACAAAACTCCTGCCGGTATTGGCAAGCCTGGCTTAGGATCTGGTCGCCTGAGCCTTCACGGACACAATGGAATGGAGTTTTCTAAACCACGCCTCCCAGCCCTGTTACATAGGGAGTAACGAGAAATGTAAGGCTGCGTCTATCAGCGCTACTACCCATCTGGTAACATATTTTTAACGATAGTTCCAAATATATTGGCTGTTGTAGCTGCATAGAATGAGTGAAATTTACTATGCTTCTAATTAATTTAAAATATAAATACCTTTATTATAAAGATATCTTTATAGAAACTTTCAAGAGAGGCCTTGAGAACCTTTTATCACCAGCCTCGCCTGTTTACTCCTCAATCAAAAATGACTGAAGTCATGGGCATACTGAAATATTAGATGCTTAACAGTGCCGATTGCACTATTACAATTACAGACAAGGGCATTGCGAAGATTACAACGAGACATGTACTGTACCCAATCAGAGATCGGTACAAGATTCGAACACGCGATCACTTGGGAAAATATAGTAAAGACATATAAGAATGAAGAAAAGATTCTGTGAATTCTGTCCTGAAATAAACCGTTAGGGAGACGCAGATGTTTAATTTAAAAATACAGAAAAAATAAATACTAATTAACGTCAGGTTATAGAGGCAGACCAGGGCTGTAAACTCATTAATACGTGCTCGAAGAAGGAATTTGTTGACCATTAAAAGCATCATGTTACGTGCGCAAGCGAGCCCTTGGAGATAAGTTTTGAAGTGTTAATGAGCGCATTAACGCCAGAAATAATGGGGAAACTATTTCTATGTTTATGATTACTACCCCGAGGGGAAGAACTCAATTAATGCAATTCAGCCTAAAAACGTACATAGGCGAGGGGAACAATTCTCCTTACAATCAAAAAATAGCGAATAACTTTTAAATTGGAAATTGAAATTAAAATGTGCAAACAGATTAAGAAATCTGCTTGGAAATGCGTTTTTCTAGAGTATTGAAACGCTGTAATATTTGAATAAATAAGAACTGCTGAGACAAGCATTACGTCAGTGTGTTCTGGCGCAAAGATATGCGGAAGAAAAGGAGTAAGAAGCAATGCCCCATAGTAGGGATAATAACTTATTCAATTAATGTAAAATAATGGGACGAAGGAATTCTAATCCGCAAAATGTATTATGGACATTTAGAGTATTAGCTGCATGCAGATAATTTTTATATGAAAGTAAGAGCAGGGAATAAAAAGTTAGGCTCTTGAAACAATTAAGGGACTAAAACTCAGTCCAATCTAAATAAAAGGCTAGCGGAGCCGAGCCAGTCAATCTGAGAGTCCTAAGGGAGGACCATGTTGGTTCAAAGTCATCTTGTACACCTCGAGGGGGCACGTTAGAGTCACTTCGTGGATCCTGAGGGAACGCCACGCTGATTCGAAGTCATCTTGTACACCTCAGAGGAGGCACGTTATATTGAGTCAAAGTCGCAGTCATAACACGTCACGTTGCTTCAAGACCACGTTAGTAAATCTGCGTTATAGTTAAATCATAGACTTTGATGGAAATCCATCGTACGCTACAATCAGCTATTCGAGCCTAAGTGAGGCCACGTTAGCTCAGAACAATAGTAAGATTCAGTTACATGCTACGGACATTGCATCATATATAAAGGAACGTAGGTTCATACTGAGCCGAGAAGTGCTACAAGCTCGAGTTAAAGGACAAATAAGCGATAGGAATATAAGGACCTTGAAGGAGGCCTAGTAATCACGTAGACAGTTCACAATAATGTGCGCAAATTGTTAGAACAATCAAAAACGATGGTAGCAATAAAACACAGACTAACTTCAGTGAAAACGAAGGGTTAAGCTCCATACGTTGAGATTAGAGACAAAGGATATAGAAATCCGTAAGGGTTAAATTGATAAAGGATTTTGCCAGCTAGGAAGAGACAGGGCGGAAAACCAAGAATCATTCGGAGGGATCTGGAACATTAGGAGTCGTCAGAAACGCCGGGGAGGTAACTTCGCCAGTTCATCTGAGATTCGATCCAGGGAATGTTACCGAATAAATCGAGTAACGAAATATTGTGAATACACCAAATAACGGGTGTCAAGTGTAAAATAACGTGTTTCTTTTTTTTTTTTACCACAGTGTAAGTGGTAGTGTTAATATTTTTATATGTTTAAAACCACAGCGTAAGTGGTAGTGTTAGTATTTGAATAGGTCTAATGTCATGTGTAATAATATGTTTGTAAAAGGTGTAACACCCGTGTGTAATTAGTATCACTTGCAGTGGCGAGATGAATTTGTGCTAAAATGTCAGGTGGGTGAACCACGACAGCAAGATGAACAAACCTCCAGATCAATGGGGTAAGTAATGATATTTCATTACTAATGTCAAATTATGCACCATGTTGATTTGAAATGTATCATGTAAAATGTGTTGTTGTAACCAAAATTGAATGGTTAAAACAACTTGGGAAGGATAAATATGATATCCGTTAAAATGTGAAGCCCGCGTTAAATAATAATATGTTGTAAAAGATAAATTGAAGGGGGGAACCAAATGATAAAATTAATATAACATCATGAATGAAGTTAACTGAAATAAATGAAGAATGGAGTCGGTATAAATATGAATGATGAATAACTCATGAAAGATTAAATAAATACCGGATTGGAAGTCCATAATAAAAATGTTTAAGATGTTAAATTGACCACAGTGGGTACGCAGAAATGCTGGAATGTTTAATTGTTATAAAACCTAAATGAGGGTATACAATGTTAGTGAATGTATAGTATGAGCTAAAAGGAGCACAGAAATAAAGAATGAAAAGTAAACGTAACTACGGACGGAGTAGATATGATCATTCTGAATGGAATAATCATAGCGAAACGCAAGACAAAAATATATTTTGTTCATCCAAGTAATAGATATTGAAGCCGTAATAAGGCTAATGTTAAATGTAAACTCAAGCTAGGAATGAGTTAAATTAAATCGTTATCGTGGACTGTTTGGGAGATAGGTGTGTGTCGAATCTTCGTATGGTTATCAAGGAAGCGATGGGTCATTAGTTCGACGGCAGCGCATAGGTAAGACGCTTACAGAGATGATGACGCGTTGGAAGCGTAAAGGTGCCTGTATACTGGAGAGATTTTGCCCTAGCTAGAGCGTAGAGTAGGTCTAGCTAGGGCACTCGAAGCACCTCTCCAGTGTACACAGGTGGTAGAGAACCCTAGTGGAGACCGCTCTAAGCTCTAGCTAGGGCCGGCTGACTCTACGGTGTAAACAGTATTTGGGTGCCCTAGCTAGACCAGTCTAGCTCTATTCGTTCGGTTGAATATTGGAAAGTGCTTTACGTAGAGTCCGTGGTGGATTGTTGGGGTTATTTGTTTATTATTATAGTGTTTGAATATGGCTGAATTTGTGTGGAGTCGCGAAAAAACAATAACATTAATCGAAAATATTGAAGCCCATCCAGAAACTTGGAATTGTACTCTGAAAGAATACAGAGACAGAAATTTAAAGGCACAGTTGTTTCGTGTGATAGCGGAAGCCATGGGAAGCACTATGCAAGAAATGTCCAGAAAATTTCACAACCTCCGCTGCCAATTCAATGTTGAGCTGCGGAAAATTAGCAAGAAAAAACTGTCGATGAAGGTGGCATTAAGAAGAGTACTTGGGAGTATTTTGATGCATTAAAATTTATGATTGGAAACTCTGATTGTGTGACGACTGCTTCAAGGAAATGTAGAGGTAATTACAAGCGCAGCTTTTATTTTTAAGGGGAGTGGAGACACATAGCAAATGTATTATATTTAAATATGCAGCGATTCTGTCATCAAATAATTAAGTATCTGTGGGTTTTTAAACAGGGTTACTTTTTGTTGGTTATTCCGGTATCAACGAACAATGGATTTATTTAGTGAAATATAGCTTCATATTCTGTCTGGGTTTCTCATCATCTTGATTATATACGTGACAATTCATTCTAAGAAGAACATCTAGAACAAGCCTGTTTTTTTAAATAACTTATATTTCTATATAAAACTTCACACAACAGGCTTGTATTTTTTTCTTACTTCCCTTTGTCATCCATTCCCCCAAACAAAACAATACGAGTAGCTTTCTTTTCTTTTCGATCTTATTCCATTAGTTCACAATATCACCACTACATCAGTTCAAAAGCCATTTTAGTGCTTTATGTAAAGCCTCTTTAGTTCCAGGTTTCACCACTATGATACTTTCTCCATTGTGACAGTACAAGTACATCTATGCGTTATCTCAGGAATGCTACAATCACGTTTCCTTCCTATAGCTCATCGTAATTGCACCAGTTCATCTCTAAATAGTCCTAACCAAATATCTTAACCACATCCCTTGGCATAAACCGCGCTTTACTTAAACAATAAATACCCTCTTAAATCTACATAATGAAATGATTGAAAACATAATGTGCAATGGATTAAAACAAATGACACTATAGTGCGGGACGCAGCATTGCAAGCCTCAAGTTCACGCTTAGTCGGTGCGGTGTTGTCCTGTATGTTCTCGCATCCAGCACGCGGATGAGTGAATGTACGGTGCAATAGCATGGAAACACCGCCGGACACGGAGTAGAGAGCGGAGTGGAAGGCCGGTTGACCTTCAGGCTTACCATGCTGTGTCCCGCACTATAGTGATTCCAAAGTACATAGATTCAATTCCTTTTAACCAACATGTTACAATACATACATATATGTACAGGACAGAAACACACACACTAAGAAAAACAATAATACTTGAACATGTACAATGTGATAGATCATGTTGCAATCTCCTTACTGCACGTACATTGTACCGATGTGTGGTACCGTTTCAACTTCAATTTTTTTGATATTGCCAAGAGACTTCTCCTTCCCGAGACATAAAATATTGTTTGAACCGTTCCCGAACATCTTTAGCAGCCAATGATGGGTTTCTTGCGTTGGTAGTTTGCAGAGGTAACAAAGTACCTTGTACATCACCTTCTTCTCTCCAACTACCTGGAACTAATCTTCCTTGTTCCTCCCTATCAAACGTACCTGATGGTGCATATACGTTCATAGAAGAATGATGTGTCAACAATATGTTGTGCAGGACACACTCAGCCAATAATATCGTAGTTACTTTGCGGGGCTCTAGTTCCAAAGTCTTTCTCAAAGCTCTAAATTTTACGGAAAGTAAACCGAACGCATTTTCGACCACCCTGCGTGCTTTGGAAAGCCGGTAATTGTAGACTCGATTTTCTACAGGTTGATGTTTGAATGGGAATGGTTTCATTATGTTCATTTTCAACGGAAAAGCATCATCAGACAGAATGACAAGCGGTGTTGCCTCTGATTGTCCGCATAGTTTTTGCGGCTGTGGCATATTTAAGGATTCATTTTCCAAATATTTTGACAGAGTACAATTTGCAAATACCCCACCGTCTGAAATTCTCCCATTACATCCGACATCAACATACAGAAATTTGTATTTTGCATTGACCAGTGCCATCAATACAATGCTATGTGTCCCCTTATAATTAAAATACAAACTTCCACTATTTGCTGGTGCCTTCACCACAACATGCTTGCCATCTATAGATCCAACGCAGTTGGGGAAATTCCACAAATCGTTGAAGAATTTGGCTTCTTTTCCCCATTCATATGCTGAGCTTGGCATCTGTAAAATACAAAAATAGTACTGAAATTTTATTAACGTTAGCACACTGTAGCCCTTTGACATTGTAAAATAGTATTTATATTACGACTATGTTATGCCGGTAGGGACTTTTAGGTAGATTTCATTAGAAAGCTAACTATTTTTCCTTGTAGGTCCTACCACGGTTTTCAAATTTGGCTTCTGTCGGGGGGATATACGTGGCTTTAAGTTACTTTTCAAGCAAAATTCTTGTAAAAAAATAAGAAATACTTCAATTTTTTTTCCAGAAAGAGGTTGAGAAAATAGGAACCTATGAGGAGACTACTAACCAGGATACTGCACTTCCATCCACATCTTCTGTTTCTGGAATTGCGACTGATGGCAAATCTACCGGACCGAAAAAACGCAAATCTAATAAAGCTCCAGTGGGTTTCACTGACAAAGACCAACGATTGCTAAATGAAGCAGTGGCAGTACTTCGCGCACCAAAAGATGCATTTGACGTTTTCGGTGAGTATTTTGCAGTGGAGTTGCGACAGATTCGTTCAGACGAAGATTGAAACGAAAAATTCAACGAGCTATTTTGGAAATAGCTGAAGAAGAAGAAGAAGACTATTCAATGACTTTATCAGTACCCACCACCTACTATAGTAACTCAGGATCTTCATTATGTGTGCCTACCTGTGAACCACTTCAGTATAACCTATTGGAACCTGCTACATCAACAGCACAACAAGCTACTGTGTTTTCCAACTACTTTCAAGCTTTTGATACTGCAGAGTCCTTACCATTAGATACTCGTCGTGAAACTCCTCATACAGTGCTTGACAAACCTCAGGAATGATCTTGGAAATTGTTCTTGGAGGAATGCGGAACAAGAAGCTCAATGAATGAAAACTGTCACCTGGAAAATAATATAAGCAGAGTATCAAGAAGGTAGTGCGAGAGTAGATATATCAAGTAGGCAGTGGAGAAATAATAACAATAATATAAGACATAATAAAACAATAAAATATCACATAGGCCTAATTCAGTTAAGTTTGGTAAATAAAAAGATTTTCTAGGTTTCAATGAAATACAGGTTATCATATAACTATATAATGTACGATCTAAAAAATACTGATTTTACAAATATTCAATAAATTTTGTTCAAGTTGGAAAGTAACTATTTTTGTCTTACCTGTTGCAAGAAATCTCAATGTCAGTGTCAACCGCTCTGAAGCAGAGATAGACTTTCGTAGGTGTGTGTCCCTTTTGCTGATCCTGGGGGTAATTTTGGCCAAAATACAATCGTAGTCATTTTTGTTCATTCTTAAAAAGTTCTTGTACGCTTCAGAATCTTCTGAACATAATTCATGCAATAATTTAGCATGCATTCCCTCGTATTCTCTTTTGGATATCCAATTCCTCACCCACAACCTTCTTTTCCTCTTCATAGTTTTCTTTTTTAACAAGGCACACGCAACCACCACAGATGCTAAAAGCTCTCTTGAAGACATTTTAACTTCACAACACAGCGCAAAACACCTAGACTCACACTGCTCTCAGAATGTTTTAGCGCTGCTCTCGCTAGTGCATTTACGTTTGACAGTGTACACAGGTTCAGAGAGTGCTCTAGGTAGATGTCTCTATCTCCACTCTACGAATGCTCTAGCTAGGGAAAATTACTCTACAGTGTACACGCACTCAGTTTAGCTAGAGCGGTCTAGTTAGACTTGCTCTATGAAAAGCACTCTCCAGTGTACAGGCACCTTATGAGGTAATCCCGGCTTCACGTAGCAGTCTCGTATGTATGTTTAATGAGGACGCAAGGATTCCTTCTAAGTATTTTGTTATGACCACGCAAACAACCCTTGAAAAAATGTGTTGTTGCTGAGTGGATGCTATTGTTGTGTCGGATTTCGAAGCTGGGGTGAAACAGTCTCTAGTTCGGTTAACCAGACATTAACGGGCGATCAGCATGGCGTCTGGTTCGTACTGTTTTATTTTTATTACCACTGCAGCATAAAATGGGGAAAGGTATTACTCCTAAGTTAAAATAAATGACTATAAATCATCATTATTACCAAACAAGTAACCCACTAAAATATAAACGAATATATGAAATATTAATCAAATGGATATTAGCAAATCAATTTTAGAAATAAATAGGGATTTAAATAATCTTGGATTCCCAGTAAAAGCGAAATGCAGAGTGAAGAGTAAAAAGGCCTGCATAATTAACAACAGTGGTCGCTCATAAATTGTAGCCAAAGCAGACTGGTGGTGTGAGGAGGGTTTCCTCACCGCACTGGGTCAAACTAGTGAATGAATAGAGCCTTTGTGTGCAGAGCGCGGGGGATCTCAAGGATCCTACGCGACTAGCAATAAAAATTACAAGTGTAAAAATAATTAATGAATCATGTTATGATTTTGAAAAGTATATGTCTGAGTTGTTGAGATTGAACTTAATCTTTCCTGCGAAAATTTTAAAGAAATATATGCATTTTGAGCATAATAAAAATAATAAATGATGTAAGTACGATAATGTACTAATTATGGTTCCTACCTTATATCTTAGAACGAACGGGTAAAGACATTGTATGACTAAATACTTATTTATATGAGAGGGTGAGCCATAAGTCATGAGAAATTGGTGCATAGTTTGACATAAACCTAGTATGTGTCATGTAAGTGAAGATTAAAATTTGAGATTTCACCACCGACATTAATCCATTAATTAATGAATTAATTATATTATGTTGTGAAAATGAATATGTGTTTTGGAAAATTGTCAAAGCCTGTTAGAGATTGAATTGGATCAATGGGTAGAGTGACAAACTCAGGTCACACACCAAATGATAAGTGAATTTAAATGAGAAGAAAAACTTGAAGTAAATACCCAATAAAGGGGATGTAATGATAAAGTACATGTTGTACATGCTTTAAACAATTAATAATAAATATGATAAAGTGTAGAATCACTTATGTTATTCATAAAATAAATACAAGTTGGTAAACATAGACCAAAAAGGGTCTAAAGATTTAAGCAAGACTGTGTACGTCAGACATTGATTATTGTAAGAAGATTATTGAGTGAATCAAATAGTTAATTGTTATTTTATTTGTTTGTTCTACTCTGTCAAGGGTGCCTTAGATAATTAAACCAATGTTTTAGTAAATTGTGGATTATTTGTGTAGAATTTGCTAACCCTCTTGATCATGAGCATACATTCTCCTTCATTGTAACGGGTAAAGTACTGTACAAAGGTGATAAAGCATGATTAAAACGTAAATTGCCAACACAATTATTTTACTCGTACAGAACACTCTTTGTTTAAAGTATGGTACCCTACATTCCCACTAACTTTTCCGCAGTATTGCCAGATCGCCCAATTGCAAATACATGATTGTTGTTCAAGTCTTCAGTCTTTTGACTGGTTTGATGCAGCTATCCATGCCTCCCTGTCCTGAGCTAATCGTTTCATCTCTACATAAATACATGATTATAAAATATTATTCCCAGTTCCAAATAAATTCATACACAATCCAAACATTGAAATCGTAAACATCTGAGAGAAGACGATTTTTTATTGGTCAGTTCAGACTTAGCCTCCAATAATAAAAATTAAACCTGTCCAATTATTGAGTAGGCTAGGTTCAGACATCGCTGTCTGCTATGCTCTTAAGGTGAGAAACACCTGGTTTGGGATAAAAGAATACAATAAATTAAAATAAAAAAAAATAGTTTTTATTGTTTTTGAATAATTAGTATGTGGATAACTCAAATTCGTTGAAAAAATGAAAAAGTATAGAAATTCACATGTTATGACACGTTTTGTAATCATGTTACTCTTTGAAAAGACACGCACTCGTTTACCTCGGCTCATTCTTTTTCGGATAATTTCTGAACTACTGGAGGTACATTTTTGAATGCACTACCATTCCGCTTGGTAATGATCAATTTTCAATTTGGTAGCCGTGAAACATCATTAAAAATATTCGCTGTGTTGTATTCCGTCTCAATTTTTAACATTTGTCCCAGCAGCTTTCCCCCTCCCTAACTTATACTACTCATGGCACAAACGTTCCTGACATTGACTTCATACCATGATCAGTAGACTTTGATGTAACAAAGTTCATCGAAGAAACTAACACACTTGCGTTCGGATGGTTAAATTGCAAGAAAAGTCCATCTAAATATTTGAAGTTTAAATTTCGCGTCGCCACCATGTTGGATTTGTGCTCACCGGGCTATAGAATTGATGGTTGAAGACATGACTAACAGGGAAGGAGAATACAGAGAAATCATAAAAGAACTGAGGAGGATGCAAATAATGCCGATTATGGGGCAGGAAAGTTCTGAGAACCTTCACACGTAAGACATTACACTGAAAAACGTTAGCTTCAATTTTCTCAGTTGTATATTTTTTGTACTTTGGTACTGTACCCGAATTCCGCACAGTCACCATCTATTATCCACAGAGATGGTAAGGATTGCAGGGATGTTGATACCCAGCTAGATAAACCAACACTTCCCTACTATTGTGCGTCCAGAGTTAAGAGTGTACTACAGGCTCTTATGGGCTTTTACATTTAGCGGACTCCCCCAGAATTGATGACTTCGAAGTCTTTCAAACTGGATTTTTGCTATGTTATTTAATAGGTTAATGGTCATGGGTGGAGAGTACATGATCCTCAGCATTCATTTAATGATATGTAATTCTTACATTCTTGATATGCAACATGATTTTGTAATGTAACTGACAGCAGTGTCTGCGCGCTGGATGGAACAGCACGCGCGCTTTAGTACGTGTCTTAGCTCTCCACTGAACGCACGCGTCCAGATCACTCCAAGATATTTGTAACAGTGTTGGAATAACGTTGTCTGGAGGTAAGATTGCAGTCTTATACATAATTGTGTTGTGTTTTAACGTATGAATGTCTCAGTCTCTAGTATGACAACTTCCCATTCACGCTGCTGTACCTTTTTGAGAAACCCGTCATGATATTATTATTATCTACTCCCCTGCAATAATGTGCGTAGCAGAACTTTCATGCAGTTAAATTACGCGATTTGTGCCGAATGAGAAGCTTGTAGTTATGTGTTAAATAAACCGCTAAAGCTCATTATGAAATGGATAATGATTGTTTTAAAGAACAGATTGTCGCAAATTTCCCACAGTAGTCTGTAGTATTTGCATTTCATTGTCCAATGTACGTTGTGCCACTTAATTTTTGGTTTACTTTCTTTCATCTATCTATACCGAGCTTGGTAGCTGCAGTCGCTTACGTGTGGCCAGTATCTAGTATTTGGGAGATAGTGGGTTCGAACCCCACTGTCGGCAGCCGTGAAGATGGTTTTCCATGGTTTCCCATTTTCACACCAGGCAAGTGCTGGGGCTGTACCTTAATTAAGGTCACGGCCACTTCCTTCCCACCCCTAGCCCTTCCCTGTCCCATCGCCTCCATAAGAACTTGTAAAAAAAATCTTTCATCTACGCGTGTAATAATATGTGAAGTATCATATGATAAGAACAAAAGTACTTGTTATTTCTGGGTACTCTCTTCACGTCTCTCACTGGGATCTGTGTAGATGTCGCTGCGACAGATGATTTGTATCATGTCACTGACCTAGGCTGACCTTGGAGAATATATTGCCATATTGCGTATTAAACTTGATCCGTATCTAACGGATGACTCAGGTTAGCTTTCATGTTATTTCAATTGTGTTGTCATAGCCATACCGTACGCAACTAAAATTCCAATGCAAATAAATAGTAAATTGTCGGAGTATTTATAATCCGTTCTAAGCATCGTTATGTAAATCAATTACTAACCTCGGATCCCCCACTCCTTAGGGGAATAATTCGGTCTTTATCACTATTAAAAACTGTTCATCCAAATTCTGTTATTCTTACGGGAATTATAGTAAAAGGTTGCAGATTATAATGGCGCGAAGGATCGAAATTCCGTCCGGATGAGGAGCTTGCTGATACTCAGTCCGGCAGTGGGCTGTACTACTCGTGTGGAGTGCTGTACAATAGCTGTCCTTCTACACTCGCTAGGAGTGGCAACGCTTGTGCCATAAGAGCTACAGTACACTCTTAACTCTGGACGCACAATAGTAAATAACTAGGAAACTCTCGGTGCATATCGGTCATACGACAGTACTACTAACTAGTTACATCCAAGATCCCAATGATCAAAAATTGGTAGGACAAGAATCCTGGATGTCGAGGGTGAAAGGTCTTAAATACTAAGCGGGCGCCAGCATCTAACTAGTAGTACTCTCGCATGTCGATTACCAAATGAAAAGATTATCAGTTTCTATAAAACGGACGAGCATACTAAAACAGTGCTGGCTTCTACAATCAACAATGGGCACTACATAAAATGTCCCTGACACAAATAAAAATAAAAAAACAAAAAAAGTATTCTATCTGTGGATAATTCCTATGAAAAAGGAATTCGGACACTAACTATGTCCTCCTGACTCATCTTAAACTGTTACATTAAAATATCAATCATATTTAAACTTCTTAAAAATTTGTCATTACTTATGACACAGCTTGTAGCAATCAGCTGTTATTCGAAATGTCAATCTCTTAAAAAGAATGCTATTTACAGTTCTCACCCTACATAATACACTTATTTGAAATTTGTTAGGTCAACAAACAAATCTAAAATTAAATTATTAAAAATTATTATATAAGTAGGAATAAAAGAGCGGTTCTGGCGCAGGGGCTAATGGGCAAGATGGCCACCGCACGCAACCAGCCCTATGTTATTCTTATGGAGGGCTCATTCAGAGCTGGCGCAGTGGCTAATGGGCAAGATGGCCGCCACGGCCTGAGACCGTGGATGACGTCACAGGGAGAGGTCGGCCGTGTAGTTGCTAAATGGAATATTTATTATTATTATTATTATTATTATTATTAGGTAATTGATCATGTGCAATCCTGACCAGCTTTATATTGTCAACCACTTGGTGTAGTGGCTAGCATTCTTAGCTGTTACTGCGAAGGCCCGGGTTCGATTCCTGGCTCTGCCAAGAAATTTAATTTCTGGTCTCACGAGTGGAACGGGGTACACTCAGTCTTGTAAGGCAAAAGTGAAAAAAGGCGGGTTTTAATTCATACCTCTGCCATTCAGCCTAACCCAACTTCATTTAACCTCACCTAACCTAACCTAACCTAACCTAACTTCAAAGTGAGAGCAAATATGAGAGCAAATGTGAAAGCACACATAATAAACTAAGTTATAACCTAACCTAACCTAACTTCACCTAACCTAACCTAACCTAACTTAACCTAACCTAACCTAACCTAACTTAATATTGCGAGCAAAAAAAAGTAAGAACAAAAAGTGTAAGAAAAAAAAGTAAGAGCAAATGTGAGAGCACAAATAATAAACTTAGTTATAACCTAACCTAACCTATCCTAACCCAACCTAACCCACAGAAACCTCATTTAATGATTTTAGATTTTAGATTTTAACATTCTACATTTTAACATTTTAGATTTAGATTTTTTCATTTTACATTTTTTAGATTTTATATTTTATATTTTTTTGTATTAAAAATTTAGGTTTTTTTTAGATTTTACATTTTAAATTTAAGATTTCTTGATTTTAGATTTTAGATTTTCCGAAAAGAGTAAACTACGGTACCTCACCAAACCTAACTTTACCAAACCTAACTTAAGCTAATCCAAAGGCTAATGCACATACACAAAGTATATAAGAGCACATGCAACTAGCCTTATGCTAGTCTTATAGGCTACTGTACAACATGATCACTACCCCAACCGGGTATTTTTTTCATTTTGTTGTTTACACGTTTGTCAATTTTCCAATTTCCCACATTCTGTTTTTTTAGATGTCAGTTTTAAGTTTTTCCAATTTCATAATATGGAAACATGGATTTTGCATTTTGTTGTTTACACATTTATCAATTTCACAATTTCCCATTTACAGTTTTTAAAATGTTAGTTTAAAGTTCTTCAATTACATGTTATAGAAACATGGATTTTCCAATTTATTGTTTACACATTTGTCAATTTACCAAATTCCCATTTACAGTTTTTAAAATTTCTGTTTATTGTTTTTTCTATTTTGTCAATATGGAAACATGGATTTTCCAATTTGTGTTTTACATGTTTTGCATTGGGAGTGGAGAGAGGTGGGTACTAATTAAAAATGTACAAGCAGTGTACATACAATATTTTTTATTTTAAATACATGTACACTATTTACACATAATACATTTTTATATTCATTTTTGTTATAAATTGTACAGTTGTTTTCATTTTGTTTTCTATTTTTATTTATTTTTGAATGTGAATATAATTTTTCTTTTTGTCTTTTTCTATTTTTGTAGTGCTATTGTTTTAATTTTTTAAATTGCTTTGTTTTATGTATTTGCTAGATGCATGCAGAGGATTTTGATATTCAAAACTTAACTCTTTAAGCATGGTCAATGATTGAGTAATGACCATAGGCATGTGTACCTATACCATTAGCATCAATTACTCTTTTATCATCACCAGGACACAAAGCAATTTTGTTTAGTCTTATAGATGATATGTCATGTTGTTTAGAAGCGATAATGTTCATGGGTATTCTTTTTACATTGTTTTTCATGACACAATCCTTATAATCTTGAAAGCTTATACAATTTTTGACAACACCTCTGTTAATACCTTTAATCTTTTTTATTTATTTACCATTTATGTCTAAAGCGTACATTTTAGCTCTAAGTCCAACAAATGCTTTTATAATTTGTCCACAAGCCTCGTCTTTAAATTTCCCCAACGTTTTCTTCTTTGATGTAGAGTAACATATGTGATTAGTAGGATAATGTGATGTGTCCAGGTGTTCTAGGAAATCCAACTTGTCTTGATATACATCTTGGGTGTTAACCAAATAAATGAACGAGTCGGTATCCATATACATGAGTTTAAGATTGTTCATTGCATAATAGGGTAGCAGGACATCATACTGGTGGGAATACATGAGAGTTTTTGAAATATCCAGTATACACATTCCAACATATATAGGCTAATTGAATACAATGTTACGTTTAGCCATGTGGAAAGCAGCTAGGTTAGGACCATAAATTGTTCTGTCAATAAATGCCGGCTTTGCTATTAGCTTTTCTGCCTTTTTGCTGTCAGTCACAAGACGTATGTCTATTCTTTTACGGATATTTTCCATTGTTTTTCCAAAAATGGCATTGTTGAATAATTTGTACAGATTTTTCTCAAAATCATTTTTGGCTTGTTTTCTAAGGTTGTGATTAAAATCAACGTAGGCCTTTAACCAAGGTCTTTGTTTAAACTTTAACACACGACGCATTTTTATCAATTTTATTCTATGCTCTAAAGCGTGTTTTAATGCCATGTAGTGGACAACATATCGCCTTCTATTTCCAAGATGAGGAATTAGTTTTTTCAGAGACGAATCCTTAGGTTGTGTACACTCTGGTAGGAAAGGTAAATCGTTGTGTAGATCATGAAGGTCAGATGGGTAATCAACATCAACGTCTAGAATGTATCCCATAGGATCGTCTTCCTTTAGTTTTTCTAGATCAACAGTATCTGGAGAAACCCACTGAAATTCACCATTAGGAAAGGAGTGGCACATAGCCCACCCGTATTGGTTGTTGGCATCATCGTAGGTAATAAACTGCGATGGTTTCTCAGAATCATAGGTTTCCATGTATTTATTGTTAGCTTCAGCATACCGATGAGACACTTGGCATATGCCTCCACGTATTCCAGACTCGATTAGAAGAATCTGATCGTAATCCTGTAGCAATTCCAGTTCAATTCCTGTGTGAAGGAGCAGTGCCTCCAAACTTAAACCAGGCGAAGTAAAAAAGTGTGCAGCATCCACTCCGTGTGTTTCTAGTGTTTTGTTTCTAAACGTTTCAAAGCTGTCTGCAAGAAGAAGTACATCTGAAGTTAGGTAGAGGTCACTATATTCCCCTAGAGTTTTAATGTTGAACTGTTTCCAGACATTTTTGGCATGTTCATAGTCTCCTTGACTAACATTTTCTTGACTTAATTTGTTAAAGAATGCCTCTTTTGGAGGAAAACACGTTTCACTTAACTTTTCCCATGAGTCAATGTAGTCATAACAAAATACCCCTTTGCGAGTCATGAGCATTGCATTTTCTTTTCCAAAGTACTTGTCTGTTTCAGGGTATGATGTTAAGTTGGAAACTAAGTTTTCCAAACTACTCGGCATTAACCGAAACGTATCCACAAATCTAAGCTTAACATTTCCTACATATTTGGTAAAGGAAATGTACTTTTCTTTGGAGTTAGCGATAACATCCACTCTCTCAATAGTACACCCCAATTGCTTTACAATGAAATTTGCGTCTTAGCCACTCATATTATGTAGAAACACAGGAACGGGGTTTCGCGTTTTACACCTCAAATTACAGTTATTGTGAGCACTTCCACGGTATTCCCCTGTAATATGGCAGTGGTCACGAACTTTCCAGTCCTGTTGGGTAAATGGTTTTTGACACAAATAACAGGTTTCAGAACATTGGAACTCTGCTTCTTGAGCCTGAGTTAAGGCCTTTGGAACATTTAAGCTGTAAAGGCGATCAATTTCATTAGCTGTTGAGATCAAACAGTCCATAAACTTTTCTGCAGCGTCAGACCCACGATAAATAACAGGTTGGCTTGAAAGATTTGTCTTTATGTGTTCCACAGCAGGTGAGGGTTTAACGTATATACCAAAGCTCATAGGAACATGACTCTGGTATGGCACTGTATAACTTGCCTCAGGATTAGGTAGACATGTTTGATAGGGTATACTTTCAAAATCTGCATAGATAACGTAAGGTATTCTCAGCATTTTTTCAACATTTAAGAATTTGACAATGGGGTTTTTAATAGGCATTTCAACCCTAGCAATGTCATGCTGGACACACAAAGCTCTATGTTCTTTCAATTTTTCCATTCCTTGTTGTCCATATCGATTATCAAAGCGTGTAAAACACCGTTTACACGTATATATTTTATGTTCATAGCGGGTAATCTGATGTCTTACTAGTTTATCAAAATCTTTGATAAAGACGTAGTGGTTCTGGCCGGATGATGAACTTAGCAGAAGGAGGTCGCGATGGTCTTGCAGCTCTTGATCCACAACCTTCAGAGGGAACAATTTGTTGTCTTGTTCCAATCCAAATACATTAATGGATATATCGTTGGCTTTTTCAAATTTGGGAATGTCAGCTAGTAATGTAGGAAATGATATTACAGAAAAATCATACTTGTTTTCCAGGTCCTTGTATTTACTAATGCGTTGAGCATCCTTTTTAACCAGTTTTGCTAAAATGGCATACATAAAACACTTTTCATCATTCAAATTTTCAGGATTAATGCAGGCTTTTCTTGCTTTTATAGCTGCTGGTAATGGAATATATGCGCTGCCACGCAAGGGATTGTACTTATTTATTTTCAATCGTACTCCTTCCACTGCTAACAAAGCCCAATTACTGCCTTTTAGCTCAGATTCTTCCATTTCCGTAGTTTACTTTGTAAATTGTGTTTCCAAGAAACTACTCAAGTCTGTTTCCAAAAATAGGGCCTGATTTCGTGTTTTAAAAGCACGATCTGTAATTTCATTGGCAGATGTATGAATGAATCTACATTCAGCCACAAGATTAACTTTTATCGACTTGTGCATTGCTAGTTCTTTCTGCATAGCTTGTATTATTTGCTGTTTGGACTCTTTAAGGTATGGATTTAAATCCTTGCACGTATCGCAACGAATGAAATAGGATTTAAGACGACCTTCAAAAGATGTCTCATATTCAATAAGTCCATTTTTGTCAGGGACCAATGACAGTAGGTAATGTTTTGTAGGCTCTGCTTTTTGTCTTTTATCCGCCGACACAACATTACAACATTCTTCATGACGACGTCCATTGTACACATTGTTGAATGTACTACCACAGGTCTTGCACTCATGAAATTCACCACACGATACTTCATGTCGCTTCCTATGATTGTCCCGAAGAAAAGTTTTTCCACACTCTTTACACATATAGCTAGGAATGGGTTCTTCCATTATGAATGTTGATTACTGCAAACAGCTGCTTACTGCGTATCACAGAGCTAGAGGTTGGTCGGCGAGACGGTCTTTCACGATGTGAACACCATGAGAGGTAGTAGTCAACTGGTGATATTCTTGTTAAGGGTCCTCTAATATACCCCTAGTCTAGACCAACAGCTCTTTACAGCGTATGACAAGGCTGTAGACTGGACAGTGAGACGGTCTTTCACGATGTGAACACTGTAACAAGTAGTAGTCAACTGATTATATACTTGCTAAGGGTTCTCTAATATACAATAGTCAAGACCAACAGCTACTTACTGTGTAGTACAAGGCTGTACAATAGTTGTTTTGACAATCTTTCACGATGTGGTCACTGTGAGTGGTGGTAGTCAACAGATGATATTCTTGCTAAGGGTCCTCTAATATACCCCTAGTTAAGGGTAACAGCTGCTCACTGCTTATGACAAAGCTAAAGACTGGTTGTTTCAACGGTCTTTCACAATGTAAACACTGCGACAGGTAGTAGTCAACTGAACATATTCTTACACCATACTCAAGGTTATCAGGTACTTACTGCATATCAAAAGGCTGTACACTCATGTGTTAGACAGTCTTTTTTTTGCTAAAGGCCCTCTATATTCCCTACACAAGGCTATACATGTTAGTTCTAAACACTTAGTGGTTCAGATTCTCCTAATCGAGTCTGGAATACGTGGAGGCATATGCCAAGTGTCTCATCGGTATGCTGAAGCTAACAATAAATACGTGGAAACCTATGATTCTGAGAAACCATCGCAGTTTATTACCTACGATGATGCCAACAACCAATACGGGTGGGCTATGTGCCACTCCCTTCCTAATGGTGAATTTCAGTGGGTTTCTCCAGATTCTGTTGATCTAGAAAAACTAAAGGAAGACGATCCTGTGGGATACATTCTAGACGTTGATGTTGATTACCCATCTGACCTTCATGATCTACACAACGATTTACCTTTCCTACCAGAGTGTACACAACCTAAGGATTCGTCTCTGAAAAAACTAATTCCTCATCTTGGAAATCGAAGGCGATATGTTGTTCACTACATGGCATTAAAACACGCTTTAGAGCATGGAATAAAATGGATAAAAATTCATCGTGTGTTAAAGTTTGAGCAAAGACCTTGGTTAAAGGCCTACGTTGATTTTAATAACACCTTAGAAAACAAGCCAAAAATGATTTTGAAAAAAAATCTGTACAAATTATTCAACAATGCCATTTTTGGAAAAACAATGGAAAATATCCGTAAAGAATAGACATACGTCTTGTGACTGACAGCAAAAAGGCAGAAAAGCTAATAGCAAAGCCGACATTTATTGACAGAACAATTTATGGTCCTAAATTAGCTGCTTTCCACATGGCTAAACGTAACATTGTATTCAATAAGCCTATATATATATTGGAATGTGTATACTGGATATTTCAAAAACTCTCATGTATTCCCACCACTATGATGTCCTGCTACCCTATTATGGATTGAACAATCTTAAACTCATGTATATGGATACCGACTCGTTCATTTATTTGGTTAACACCCAAGATGTATATCAAGACAAGTTGGATTTCCTAGAACACCTGGACACATCACATTATCCTACTAATCACATATGTTACTCTACATCAAAGAAGAAAACGTTGGGGAAATTTAAAGACGAGGCTTGTGGACAAATTATAAAAGCATTTGTTGGACTTAGAGCTAAAATGTACGCTTTAGACATAAATGGTAAATAAATAAAAAAGATTAAAGGTATTAACAGAGGTGTTGTCAAAAATTGTATAAGCTTTCAAGATTATAAGGATTGTGTCATGAAAAACAATGTAAAAAGAATACCCATGAACATTATCGCTTCTAAACAACATGACATATCATCTATAAGACTAAACAAAATTGCTTTGTGTCCTGGTGATGATAAAAGAGTAATTGATGCTAATGGTATAGGTACACATGCCTATGGTCATTACTCAATCATTGACCATGCTTAAAGAGTTAAGTTTTGAATATCAAAATCCTCTGCATGCATCTAGCAAATACATAAAACAAAGCAATTTAAAAAATTAAAACAATAGCACTACAAAAATAGAAAAAGACAAAAAGAAAAATTATATTCACATTCAAAAATAAATAAAAATAGAAAACAAAATGAAAACAACTGTACAATTTATAACAAAAATGAATATAAAAATGTATTATGTGTAAATAGTGTACATGTATTTAAAAAAAAAATATTGTATGTACACTGCTTGTACATTTTTAATTAGTACCCACCTCTCTCCACTCCCAATGCAAAACATGTAAAACACAAATTGGAAAATCCATGTTTCCATATTGACAAAATAGAAAAAACAATAAACAGAAATTTTAAAAACTGTAAATGGGAATTTGGTAAATTGACAAATGTGTAAACAATAAATTGGAAAATCCTTGTTTCTATAACATGTAATTGAAGAACTTTAAACTAACATTTTAAAAACTGTAAATGGGAAATTGTGAAATTGATAAATGTGTAAACAACAAAATGCAAAATCCATGTTTCCATATTATGAAATTGGAAAAACTTAAAACTGACATTTAAAAAAACAGAATGTGGGAAATTGGAAAATTGACAAATGTGTAAACAACAAAATGAAAAAATACCCGGTTGGGGTAGTGATCATGTTGTACAGTAGCCTATAAGACTAGCATAAGGCTAGTTGCATGTGCCCTTATATACTTTGTGTATGTGCATTAGCCTTTGGATTAGCTTAAGTTAGGTTTGGTAAAGTTAGGTTTGGTGAGGTAGTTTACTCTTTTCGGAAAATCTAAAATCTAAAATCAAGAAATCTTAAATTTAAAATGTAGAATCTAAAAAAAAAACTAAAATCTAAAATACAAAAAAATATAAAATATAAAATCTAAAAAATGTAAAATGAAAAATCTAAATCTAAAATGTTAAAATGTAGAATGTTAAAATGTAAAATCTAAAATCATTAAATGAGGTTTCTGTGGGTTAGGTTGGGTTAGGATAGGTTAGGTTAGGTTATAACTAAGTTTATTATTTGTGCTCTCACATTTGCTCTTACTTTTTTTTCTTACACTTTTTGTTCTTACTTTTTTTTGCTCGCAATATTAAGTTAGGTTAGGTTAGGTTAGGTTAAGTTAGGTTAGGTTAGGTGAAGTTAGGTTAGGTTAGGTTATAACTTAGTTTATTATGTGTGCTTTCACATTTGCTCTCATATTTGCTCTCACTTTGAAGTTAGGTTAGGTTAGGTTAGGTTAGGTGAGGTTAAATGAAGTTGGGTTAGGCTGAATGGCAGAGGTATGAATTAAAACCCGCCTTTTCTCACCTTTGCCTTACAAGACTGGGTGTACCCCGTTCCACTCGTGAGACCAGAAATTAAATTTCTTGGCAGAGCCTGGAATCGAACCCGGGTCTTCGCAGTAACAGCTAAGAATGCTAGCCACTACACCAAGTGGTTGACAGTATAAAGCTGGTCAGGATTGCACATGATCAATTACCTAATAATAATAATAATAATAATAATAATAATAATAATAATAATAATAATAATAATAATAATAATAATAATAATAAATATTCCATTTAGCAACTACACGGCCGACCTCTCCCTGTGACGTCATCCACGGTCTCAGGCCGTGGCGGCCATCTTGCCCATTAGCCCCTGCGCCAGAACCGCTCTTTTATTCCTACTTATATAATAATATATAATAATAAATATAGCCTAGATAATCCCATAAGGGGAAAGGCCTCCGGCGAACAGGGACGTGCTCTGGTTTAAACTCGTTAGCCGAGCAAGTCCTAAAGAGTTGTGTACAAGTTTTTTACTCCACTTGCTACACTTCACTGTAGTTCACTTCACTAACACTACATTTCACTTCGCTTTACGTGCGTTGTTTGGCTTGTAACAGGTTGCAGAAGTATATCTTTCATGTCATAGGTGTGCTGTCTACCAGCATCTTTCGTTGTTGAAGCTCTCCTTCTCTTCCCTTCTTATAGTTCCATACGTCTCCATTCTTGTCTCTCCCTTGCTAACCTCGTCCAGTGTTTGCCTGTCTTCCTTACGATTGAGTCATCCCGGTGGGTCCTCTGTCTACCCACGTTCCTTCTTCCTGTCCTGGGTGTCCCATACCGTTAGCTTGTGTGTCCATCGATCGTCTTTCATTCTGGCCACGTGGCCTCCCCACTTCCATTTTAGCATGTCAGCTGTTGTCATAGCATCTTTCATGGCAGTTCTTCTTCTTATCTCCTCGTTTCGTAATCTGTCCCTCAAGGAAACTTGAAGGATCTTCCGTTCCATTTTGCGTTGACATACCCTTTGCTTCTCTGTTAAAGGCCAAGTTTGACAGCCGTATAGCAGTACCGGTATTACACAATTTTCTAGCACTTCTGACTTTAGACTTATTTTCTGGGATTTGTCCATCAATATAAATTTTAAGGACCAGAACTTATTCCATGCTTGTCCAACTTGTCTCTTGATTTCCTTCTCCTGGGAGCAGTCAAATGACAGGTTTTGTCCAAGATAGACGTATTCCTGTGTGTACGCTAGTGGTTTGCCATTGATGAGGATTTGTACTTCCAGTGAGTTGGTCATTAGTTTTGTTTTTAGGGGGTTCATAGATAGACCTACCCCTTAACTGACAGTGTCCAGGTCCGCTAGTATTTGTTCCAAATCTGTTGCCGATTTTGCTAGCAGTGCAATATCGTCTGCGAACCGTAAGTGTTACAAATATTTACTCAATTTACACTATCACGTCCAGCACGATATTTAGCTAAGATCTCTGCAAGATCTGCCTGAATCTTTCTCACTTCTTCATTCTCTTACTTAAAAAGTCTTTCTTTAGATAAATTCACAATTCAATAGTCATATTCAAGTGAACCTTCGTAACGAGCGATGAAGCTAATTACGGCTCTAAATTTCATAATCAATCAATAAATACAATAACTTCCGATATACTATGCAAGACTATCTCAAATAACGTTAATTCAACTTCGTGGTTCGTGGCATAATCTTCACTAACATATGCATCTCAATAATACACATAGATCTTCCATAAACTTCATATACAACCTGTACAGAACGTTGCCTCTTTGCAACATACTTTATATCTCCTTATTTAGCGAACAAGTCCTTAATATAGCGTTTACAATACGCTCACATTCCAAATCATTCTCTTCCTTACTACGATGAAGCACGGCATTACAAAAATAAAATACCCATCTCTATACATTCACACAATGTATAAGAATCTGTGATCCTACTCAATAAACACGCAAATGTGAAATATCTTTCATGATACACACTACAAAAATCCTCCTACCATTATACTGTACATTCTCTTCGTGCCTTTATAATACATTACTTGTTCCTTTCACATTATTTATCGTTCCTGTACAACTTTCTACACTGCCTGTAGTTACATTTTTACGCTGGCATCTTCCATCCTTCATATTCCACCACGTTACAATGAAAATTATACACCTCCTGAGATTATAGTCTGCACGTATTCGTTCCATTTAATAATGATAAAAACATATCCTCTCTTCCTGGTAATAATACTTGAAATTAAATTCTTATTTACTCATTTCAACTTCATCATGACAACAGGTTGATATACAAATCATCTTGTCTTTCATATTTCGCATTTCACAACTTCATAAAACGTAGTTCCATTCGTGTTAACTCTATCAATAAGTTATTTACTATGGCAATGTCACTATTTGACTAACACGTCAATAACGTGATCTTATTTCCATAATTATTCGTGTTAATTACATTTGTAATGTTACATAGACTTATTCTCTTTAATATTCAGTAATAAATCTTAATATACTTCTTCGAAGTATATGCCAAGTATTTATAATCGTTCCATTCTCATCTCAATATAGTATTAAAATACAATATATTTTATCAATGCGTTCTAACAATGCTTTCAATCAACGCAATCTATTAACACATCTTATCTGCGTATTCTCAATACCTAGGCTACTATCAAAACATTCCTATTAATTACAATGTTACTGTAGAAGCTTTCCTGTCAATACAATTGTTACTATCGAGGCATTCCTGTCAATACAATTGTTACTATCGAGGCATTCCACTCTCATAAAACGCATTCGTTTAAATCGAAGAGTTATACAATATACTTGCAAAAATTATCTAACATCAATCAAATCCAAAATATTACTAATAAACGCCAAAACGACACACGCTGACGTCAAAGAATTAACTTTAAAATTTACATAAAATTGACAACTTAATAACGTGAGTTATATATGGTTACAATAAAAATATATGTTGGTCACATCTGAAATACCCCCAAAATATGTCAAACTACTAAATATAGGACAAACTTTTGTCTACCTTAAGCTGCGGTGTTCTGCAATAACCTGGACTATTAGTTGAATGTTGAGTAGCAGCATTCCGATGACGCACGACTGGATTGTCGCTCGTGACCAGCTGAGTGTCGCGTGCCTGAAGCAAGCAAGCAAGCATGTGGCCCGACAAGCTCCTCTCCCCACTGCGGTCTCAGCTGCTGGTATCGGCTTGGCACATATCTTCTTTCTTCTCGACTACAATAGTCTGGAACTTCGTTCGCTTTCGAGCTAGTTAGCTCTGTAGAATTATCTCTTCGAACGTCTGCTCCCTCGTAGTTTTACATGTTATCAATAGCTGAAGTGTTTGTCTTATGAGATTTCCTAGGTGATATTGGAAACTCATTTCGTTGCAATATTGGTGAATTCAGATATCTGCAGTTAGTGTTGCAGTGGCAATCCGTGGTAGCCATAGTAGTCTGGTCCACTCTGGATTCCACCTCACTGAATGTAGACTAGCTTCCCTCCATAGTTTAGTTACTCATAATGACTTCCAATATTCTGAATATAGTAGTCCCCTTCGACTCGGGTTTGAAATCATCGTGAAATATTTCTCAAAATGCAGTAGAAATATACTCGATATACTGTTGAATACATTGTAGTACTTTCGTAGAATAATTGTAGTACTATTCGTTGAATAATTGTAGGACTTATAGTCGAAGTTCAGTAGAATATCTCGTTTCTCATAAAATCGTTGTTATAAATTGTAATCGTAGCTATAAGTTCTCAATGTTTTACTGTCGTGTACTTTCACGGGCGATATCTCTCTTCATTGAGTGCAAGTGAGGGCTCTCCCTCGGTCAAAGTAATCTTCTTCCGTCGCTCTCAATCTATGCAGTATTTTTGCAGGAGTGTTAGTTAACTAGGTCTTGACTCGACCACTCGAAGTAATGGAATGAATATCCTTCTCTGCTGCTGCTAATTTCCTGGGTTCAAACTGGCGATTTTTAGCCTCGCACATATATTAATTACTCTTATTTGCAGATATCTCCTCTCGTAGTTATAAATGTTAAATTCTGTTTCGATAAATACATTTCATTTCTTCTCCTCTTGATATTAGTGTGGTTTAATTCTATATGATTTCCATTTTCAAATATTATAATATTTTATTCCTAAGATTTATGGATTAATCTGATTGGTTGACTAGTTGTCATGCAGATTTCATGATTCTCGACATGGAAATTAGTGACGTGTGCCAAATATCTCTTTCTTGGTTTTACAAAATAGTGTCGCGTGTAACTCACCTGTTGACGCTGGCTCGGCTGACAAAAACCTGTCCTTGACTGGTTAACTTGTCACTTTGGTCTTAATCCAGCTATATTAAATTAGATTCTCCCCTTGGTTAAAATAAAATTCACAGAATCAAGTCCATTCTGGCTCGTTATAAATGCTGTATTTTCCTTCTACAAGGCGTATATAGCATTCATTATCATCATAGAATACTTGTGTATATAAAAAGTTGTTTATACTGCTTCTTTTCTTAGCATCACTTGTCCTGTGAGACAGTTCGAATCTTGCCTCATGGATTTTCTAGTAGATACTAAATTCGAGTTCAGTACCATTTTTGAGAAAAGTTCTCATGCTAGGCTAGTGAAACTTTTTCTGTGGCTTAATAAGACCTCTGTAAATGGTACTAGGAAGGGATTTTTCAGTATGTTACCTAAGAATAAAGTTATGCATTTTTAAAGAAAATATTTGAAAAAAAAGAGTATTCTAAAAACATGATTCTGAAAAAACTATCCAATTTCCGTAAATAATCCCTCCTATTATTACAGAGAAAGATGCATATAACAATCTCTGAAAATTTCATTTAAATAACCCAAATAGGTTTTGAGTAATCTGCACCAAAAAAAAAAATCACATGGGCAAGATAGGGAGGTGGTTCTCTCCTTAATGCCTCCTTTCGAGCAGATGCCTACCCACTTCATTACAAACAACGAACATGCAACAGTACTGAATTTCTCCGTCCCTTACCTCGTAGCGCCACCAAATTGATCCGCGCTACCGTCCATCGTCGCGTCGCTCTTAGTTGTCAGCTAAACTCGAAGAATCTTCTGACTTGTTGGCTTTAAATTTAAGTATATAATCCGTTCGAATTGCTCTGATTTATGGAAAGGTTAATAATAATCAGAGTGGAAATCGATAAGCACAGGAATGAGACAAGGCTGCGGTCTTTCCCCTCTCCTGTTCATAATCTATATGAATGCTCCTACACGAGAATTTAGAGAAACAAGACATTGATCCATCCGCATTAACAGAAATCTACAGCTGGACGCAATATTATTTGCAGACGATTTAGTGTTGGTTGCCACCTCAGAAGATGATATACAGCGTTCAATGTACAACCTGAAACTAGTCTCAGAAAACTATTCTTGAGAAAACTAGGATAATGGCCTTCTGTGGTACGGAACCAGTAGGCTAAGAAGTAAGATCTGCTTGGATAATTACATTTTGGAAAGAGTAAACGATTTTAAGTACCTTGGTCACAAACTATCTTTCCTTGAAGAAATTGTCATACCCGAGAAAATCTTCACATTCAACAGATGTTTAGGAATCATCTATACAGTTATTAGACCATCATTAGTTCAGAAACACACCCGAACAATGATCTACAAAACCTTGCTATGGTAGCGAAGCGTGGACCCTGAGGAAATGCGATGAGAGACGAATAACTACCGACGAAATGAAATATATGAGACGAACAGCTGGAGTCACTAAGTGGGATCACAAACGAAACACAGAAGTGCTGAATGGTCTTAACAACAGACCTATATTGGAATAAATCCATGAATACCAGAGAAATTGGCTAGGACACCTCAACAGGATGGACAGAAGCAGGATCCCTAAAGCAGTCGTCAACTACTGTCCTACCGGGTGAGTTAGCCGTGGTGGTTACGGCATGACTAATGGCAGTCACTCACATCCGGGAGGCGAGGAGGTTCGAATCCCCCCGCCGGCAACCTTGAAGATGGTCTTCTGTGGTTTCCCATCTTCCTTCCAGGCAAATGCCGGGGTTGGTCCCTCACTATAGGCCACGGCCGCTACCTTCCAACTCCTCGCCCTTCCCTTCCAACTTTCCTCCCCAACGGTACTTGTAGCTCACCCATTGGGTGTCCGTCTCGAAGCGGCTACAAAACTGGCGAGCCGAACATGTCCTCGGACACTCCCGGCACTAAAAGCCATACGCTAAAAAAAAAAAAAAAAAAAAAAAACTACTGTCCTGGTGGGAAGTGATCTCTAGGTCGCCCCAGGAAAAGATGGCGTGAAAATGCAAATCTTTTGTATTTATAGACCCTAAGAGTTCTTCTAGGACTAACACATGAAATGATGATGATTCATTTAATTATAGTATGGATTTTAGTGCCGGGAGTGTCCGAAGATATAATCGGCTCGCCAGAGGCTGTAGCTGCTTCAAGCGGACACCCATAGGGTGAGCTACAAGTTCCGTTCTATTTCAAATAGTTCCAACTTTCACCACCAGATGTCACTGATACCTAGTGTTGAACGTTGGAACTTTGTTAGAGCGTTCCAACGGAATCTAACCTAGAAATTTAGCTTCCAACAAGTTTTGTATGTGGAAGGATCTTTTACATGCCATACATCTATCTTCTCGTCCAAAGGAAGGCATACTGAAGGATTTTAACGCTCTTAAAAATCCGACGCCTTTGGCCGGGTTTGAACCCGGGGGAAGTAAAGCCGGCCAACCCATGTCATAGAGTATGGCATGTAAAAGAACCTTCCACTAACTACAATTGTGTGAAGCTAAACTTGTAGGTTCGATTTGATTAAAGCTCTATTAGTTCCAACGGTCATCACCAGGTGCCGGTTGTAGTGGCATCTAGTAGCCAAGTTCACAGCTAGGTGTCGTTGATTGTAGCATTTGGTAGCAAAAGTAGGAACTACTTGAAATTGATCGTCTGCAGTCCTTAATTGAATCACACATAACACACACTAATACAGCCATCACAATTAACACCGGTTATCAAAGAGATTCTACATACACCCAAAGTACACGGGGTACATGACCGCGTTGTCACAGTTCCTAAACTGAGAAACCAACCAACTTCTCTCCAAGGATGGTTTAGGTAGGCTACTTTAAGTGCAGGATAATCTTCGAATACCTTTGGAAAGACATTGTCCTTCAATTTCTTTATTTTCAGCTTTGGGCGATAACCAGATTAAGAAAACGCCGCCCAAATACTGCGAAGTTCTTGTCTGTAAATTCGGTACAAAACTATCTCGAGAAATATTTTAAATGTCTTATTTCTGCATCACACGGGAATTCATGAGACAGGAATTCATTCAGTATATATAAATAAACTATTCATGGTGCTGAAAGAACTGGGTGTTAAGTACAAGAACAGGAGGAGAATTTGGGAATTGTATGAAGACAAGATAGCTGTTAAATACGATGTGGAGATTCCACAATAGAGGCCAACATTAAGCAAGGACTTTGGCAAGGTTGTTCGCTCTCACGAATTCTTTTTAATGCATATATCCAAAAAGCAATAGATGAAGTAAATGATAATTTGCCAATGACTGGAGGTCTCAAGATTCAAGGAGAAAGAATTACCATGCTTCGCTTTGCGGATGATATCGCAGACCTGGCAGAAAACGATAATAATAATGTTATTGGTTTTACGTCCCTTTTAACTACACTGGCTTTTAGAGACGCCGGGGTGCCGGAATTTTGCCCCGAAGGGGATCTTTTACGTGCCAGTAAATGTACTGACACGGCTCCCTCGCATTTGCGCACCCTCAAATGCCAGCTGACTGCGCCAGGTTTCGAACCTGCAACCTTGTGCTCAGCAAGCGAGAACGTTACCCCTGAGCCACGCAGCCAGACAGGCAAAAAAAAAAAAAAAAAAAAAAAACCGAAGATGATCTGAATTATACATTAGCAGAAATGGAATCCACCTTCAACAAATATAACATGAAGATCAACAAAATGGAAACCAAAGTTCTTCTCTGTAGCCGGCAGTATGAACCTCCTCGTTGTACTTTAAATGGAGAACAGTTGACAAATGTACAGGAGTTCACTTACCTTGGTAGCAAAACAACAACAGATGGACGAAGTAGAAGAGAAATAGTCAGCCGCATCAACCAAGTCAAAATAGCATTCAACAAGAAAGGAAAGCTCTTTACATGCAAAAACATTAGTTTGAGCCTCAGGAAACGTCTTGTGAAGATATATGTGTGGAGCGTACTGTTGTATGGTAGTGAAACCTGGGCTCTTAGCTTGGCTGATAAGAAACGAATAGTAGCCTTTGAAATATGGTGCTACAGGAAAATACTAAAAATTCCATGGGTGGACAAAATCACTAATGAAGAAACGCTGAAAAGGGTTGGAGAGAAGCCGTGTTTATGGAATATGCTTACTCACCGAAGAGACAATTGGATTGGACATATCTTGAGGCATGAAAGTCTTCTGCACACAATACTGGAAGGCATTGTGGAAGGAAATAACTGTAGAGGTAGACCACGGATAGGATACATGAAACAAATCATTCACGACAAGGGTTGGATAATTACTTGGACTTGAAGAGACTAGCCACAGACCGGAGTTCATGGAAAACTGCTACAAACCAATCTTCGGATTGAACAACACAGAAGAAGCATTAGAACCCTTACCATAATATATTTAACACTTCTTTCTCCCACACAGTTTTTCACCTCAATTTGTATCTCAATCTTTTAATGTTGTCTGTCTGATCAACTTGTAATTGCAAGTTTAATCCAGAGACTGCTCTAATCAGACAGCATGGGATCTCAAACACCGTGCCGGGACGAAAATGTATGTGTACGCACATTTGTGATAAGATAATATTATCTAAGAAAGCATCATTCCTTCTTGGCTGTTCATTAATGAGGTAACTGGGGGATGACAGTTGCTCTCGTCCGCAGGTATAACCTTACATTACCCTGCACGTGTCCCCTGGGTGGTGCTAAACGAGCAACAATATTACTGGAGCCAGATAATCCTTGTGATCTTCTGGCATATATCACATGGACAAAATGGCCAAAAATCAAAGAAACGGACCTTTTCATGACCATCTATACAGAAATCTGAGTCCAAACATTAGATTGTGTCAACTGAACATCGAAGGCATTAGTAGAGCCAAATGCCATCTCTTACGTAAGATCTAGGATAATAACAGAGTTGATGTACTTGCTGTTCAAGAACATCGTGTTGAGAATGTAAACCAATTCTCCTCAAGAGGTAAAATACCTGGTTTCGGTCTCTTAGGTGCCACGTATGATAAGGTTTATGGTGTGGTAACATATGTACGGAGCAGTATAGAAAATGCATACCTTCTTTGAATTAATAATTAACACTGAAAACATCCATGAATGTGTATATGGACTATAATTGTATCTGTGCAATGTGATTCCAAACGCTAAATAAATGAATGAGGTAACTTAGAAGTCGTGTGTTCGTAATATTGATTATGAACAATGATTTTCGTTTCCTTTTCTCCCGATTTTAATAACTAGTAGGCTACATGTTTCGAAATTTTATGGTCTCATCGTCAGCTAGTGGGTGCATACATAGAATTGTTAAATTACATTCATTATAATATAACAGATGGCAAACTTACACCTCGAAGAAGACAAGTAAATTGGTAAACAGTTCTTCACGAATACATCAGGTAACATGCATTTTGATGTTTACAAACCCTTCAATCATAAATGTACATTATGAGTTAATAGTCCAGTCGACAGGTCGGAAAAAGGTCGGATTTTAATGAAACTTTGGGATGTTGTTGCGGGATGGCTAAATAACATTTTCTCAAGTTTTGGACCTCGAGGACCCTGTGCTAAAAGAGCAGGGGGTAAAAACTGCAAAATTTTCGACCTTCCTCCGGTTTTTCCTCAATAACTGTTTTCCCTTACGTCCTACTGCAAAAGCATCCGTATGCGTTTTTGTAGAACGTTAAATTTCCTACAATTTTGACTATTGAAACATGTTTGGATGTCAATTCGTTTTCGAGATATGTCGCTTCGTACAAAATGTCATTTTTCAAAATTCGCAAAAAAATGCTAAAAAATGCTAAAAAAGGCAGAATTCCACCTTATTTCTTCTGTTATACCCAAATTATGATGAAATGTTGTTGTAATTATGGTTCCTGGTTACAATCACCAACTTTGGAAACCCGCACCCCACCCCGCTCCCCACCCCCGGTCCCCCCTCCCCCCCAATCAACCCCAATTCACAAAAGCTAATTTTCTTCTCTGATGAAAGCCAACCATATTCACATCATGTTGTTATTGATATTAGTTACTTTTCGGATCGACCTCCCCCCTCCCTCCCCCCCCCTCGGTCCCACTACATGATTATCCCAGGGCAGGTAAAAAGACGTAGTCTAGTCCTTTCGTGGAAAGAATTAATGTAATTAATAATATTAAGGTATTATTATTGAACCGACAGTAGTGGCTGAGCTCGATAAAGTGCTGCGTTAGGCCATGGGGCCAAGCTCTCTGCTGACTCGGTAGACGCGTGGGTTCGAGCCCCACCGTCGGCTGTCCTTGAAGTGGTTTTCCGTGGTTTCCCATTTTCAACTCCAGGCAAATGCTGGGACGGTACCTTCTGACAGGCCACGGCCGCTTCCTTCCACATCCTTGCCCAGTTTCATTCACCATCATTCATTTAATTTCTCATTTAACTCCTCTCGTGAGGTTGGTGTCAGGAAGGGCATCCGGCCGTAAAAATCATCCGCCACAAAGACTTCCATCGCATCTCATCCCCGACCCCGTTGGCAAACGGGAATAATAAGGGGTAGACATACAAGGTATTATTATTGAAAGGTACTCATATATACATGTACATATCATAATAGGTACTCATTTGTACTCATTACAGTTTCTGTCGGGATTTCTTAGCCATTGGTTCTGCTTCTAAGTGCTCGTCGACCTGCTGAGTGATCAGGCTATTAATGACGTCCTCGCTATCGTCGTATTCGTCGACTATGTCTGGTGAGTCCTCCTCGTTCAAATCAGTTGCGGGGGCATTTTCGCAGGAATGGCCTGTGCAGTGCTTGCACATTGGCGAGCACCTAAGTCCTGCTTTCTTGCAGCTGCAAGCTCCGGTGCTACAGCCTTTGCTGCACTTGCAGGAAACAATCTGGTTGTGGGGATTGGTAGTACCCTTCGCGGGGTTAGGCTCCAGCCTCAAACTAATGGGAGAAGTTCATTACCTAACCACGCCTGTACTGTACTTGCTGGTATGTGCGTAGGGAGTGGTACTTAGCAGCGTCCCTTGTTGGTGGTAGGCGGGATAATTGCAATTTAGCCTTCGTCACTGATCGTGTGAATAATCAGTGGCGCATTCATTTCGATGTTGATGATACGAAAGGCGGATGCAAGCATCGAAGTGAAGCAGGCATATGAAGAAGCCGACGTGATGATCGTCAACACCGCCATATCCAAGGCCAGCGAATTCGACAGCGTCATCATTGCTGCTGAAAATGTGGACATACTTATTCTGTTGATAGCATTAGTTATGTCCACAAAGAACATCTATCTTCAGAAAAGTGGAAAAGGCAGTGGTCCCAGTGTCCTCTACTCGCCAAGTTTCTGCTCCATTCCCCCCAAGAACATACTTTTCCTCCACGCAGTGTGTGGTTGTGATACCACGTCAGCACCGCATGGATTGGGGAAGAACAAAATTTGCAGCATCTACATGAAGAATATCTCCCTCTCTGCAGCAGTGGATCCGTTTCTCACACCAAACGCTAGTCCTCAGCAGATCAGCGACGCTGGAGAAAAGTTCCTGGTAGCAGTTTATGGAGGTGACATTAACAATGACAACCTCGACGACCTGCGGTGCAGATTATTCACACGATCAGTGACGAAGGCTAAATTGCAATTAGCCCGCCTACCACCAACAAGGGACGCTGCTAAGTACCACTCCCTACGCACTTACCAGCAAGTACAGGCGTGGTCAGATAATGAACTTTTCCCATGAGTTTGAGGCTGGAACCTAACCCCGCGAAGGGTACTACCAATCCCCACAACCAGAAATGCTGCGCCGGATAACATCCTCCAGATTGTTTCCTGCAAGAGCAGCAAAGGCTGTAGCACCGGAGCTTGCAGCTGCAAGAAAGCAGGACTTGGTGCTCGCCAATGTGCAAGCACTGCACAGGCCATTCCTGCGAAAATGCCCCCGCAACTGATTTGAACGAGGAGGACTCACCAGATATAGTTGACGAATACGACGATAGCGAGGACGTCATTAATAGCCTGATCACTCAGCAGGTCGACGAGCACTTAGAAGCAGAATCAATGGCTAAGAAATCCCGACAGGAACTGTGATGAGTACAACTCAGTACCTACTATGATATGTACTTCTATATATGAGTACCTTTCAATAATTATATCTCTATTCCATATAATATATGCCTTGTGAATACCTCAATATTATTAATTACATTAATTCTTTCCACGAAAGGACTATGTCTTTCTTTAACCTGCCCTGGGATAATTATGTAGTGTGTGGGGAGGGGGGAGGTCCATCCGAAAAGTAACTAATATCAATAACAACATGATGTGAATATGGTAGACTTCCATCAGAGAAGAAAATTAGCTTTTATGAATTGGGGTTGAGTGGGGGGAAGGGGACAGTGGGTGTGGGGTGCGGGTGGGTGGGTGGGGGTAGGGTGGGGGGTTTCCAAAGTTGGTGATTGTAACCAGGAACGATAATTACAACAACATTTCATCATAATTTGGGTATAACAGAAGAAATAAGGTGGAATTCTGCATATTTTTAGCATTTTTTTTGCGAATTTTGAAAAATGGCACTTTGTACGAAACGACATATCTCGAAAACGAATTGACATACAAACATGTTTGAATAGTCAAAATTATAGTAAATTTAACGTTTTACAAAAACGCACACGAATGCTTTTGCGGTAGGACGTAAGGGAAAACAGTTATTGAGGAAAAACCAGAGGAAGGTCGAAAATTTTGCAGTTTTTACCCCCTTGCTCTTTTAGCACCGGGTTCTCGAGGTCCAAAGCTTGAGAAAATGTCATTTAGACATCCCGCAACAACATCCAAAAGTTTCATTAAAATCCGACCTTTTTCTATCTGAAACTACCTGTCGACTGGGCATGAACTAGGTTCCAGTACGAATTGTGCTGTACATATGTTTATTCTTCTGTGAAAATTGTTGTTGCTATCAGTAAGACTGTTGCATAAAACAATGTTGGTTTGGATTCACTATTTGTTGTCATATTTTTAAATTTTGAGTAGGTGTCCCGCCAAAATGGTTCTTGTAGAAGCGTGGTTCATCTGAGACAAATGAAATAGTGGGGTTAGCCAGAGCCTAATATTGATGTAGAAAAAAGTTCAAAACCTCACATGTTAGTTGACAGTTGTTTCTTCTTTACGTATGGGTTCCTTAGAGGTGTAGGGGCGTGGTGGCGCAGCGGTCAAGCTGTATGCCTCTCACCAAGGCAGACCGGGTTCGATTCCCGGTCACTGCATGCGAGATTTTCGATGTGAAATGCCATGTCCTGTGGTTCGGATTCCACGTAAAACGGAGGTCCCGTGGCTTATGATCGCGAGATTAACGGTCACGTTAAACTACAAGCTTCCTTTTTTCCTTAGAGGTGTTGAATAGAACTTTATGTTTGGAAAACTTCCGTTCGTAAATTGTAGGCCTGTCCAGTGCTTTCTCGTATAAAGTGTTGTGTGGGTGCTTGGTTTTATCTTGATGATGATGATAATTGTTGTTTTAAGGGGCCTTACATCTAGGTTATGGGCCTCCAATGGTTTGGGTGATAGCGAAAATGATAATGCAATGGAAACTACAACAGAAACTAGTTTAGATTGAAAATACTCACAAAATGGAATTTAGATACATGGGGAGCCAATTCACAAACCAGTGCGGGAACCTTAAAGGATATCCAATGTCTCTCCCTTTTAGTTACGTCAGGCAGGGGAGACCGTGGGTGCATTCTAAACCCCCCACCCACAGGGGGAGCTTGGTTTTAGAACATGAGTAGCTGAATTGGGATATCTTGGATACGGAATATCATTCTTACATAATCTTCAAAGTCTTTAATATGGATGTGAAAAAGCACGGAAGAACTATATGCATTAACTGACCAATTCTCTTCAGTCGCACGCAAACCGCGTATGCAATTTTATGGACATTTAAAACGAATGGATGATTCACGTCTGACTAAGAAAGTATTTCTTATCATCAATGGGAACCGACAAACCAAAATTCGCTGACTAGTTGACACAAAAATGGACCTTACTGAAGTCGACATTGATCCAATGGCTACAACGAGGACTACATACAGACAAAAGATCAACACCCACTAATTTGCACCCAAGAATCCATCCGAGAAAAACTTGAAACTACAAAACTCATGAACACAAGAAAGACGGCAGGCCCAGAGTGAAAGAATGAAGATATTTTGGGCGAATAAGAAGTTCAAAAAGATGAATTCCAGTGCTATTTAATGGTTCCACGTGCTCCTTAGGGGCTGAACGAATATAATATTAATCAACTTGCTATATAAAAGCTCTTAAATCTACTATACAAAGAGTGTTTTCATTACGTCATAAAAGTCGTTGTCAGAGCAGCTTGGAGACATTCCACAATCTCAGATAAGTCTCCATATCAACATATTATACAGTAGTTCAGTACATGGCAGCAATAATAGCTACACCATCATTGGTTAGTTGGTGGAGTGAGACTGTGCCATTTCTCAGTAATGGAACATAGCAGCTACCGGTATCGTATTAGGTTGCTTAATGCTTTAGTATTTTACCAACACTTTCTCCCTCTTCTGTAGTTCAAAACATCTATATCTCTACTTAATATAAAACAAAGTCCCCTGTTCTTGGATGTCACGGGTAATCTCGAGAACCACTGCATGGATTTTGATGCGGTTTTCACCATTCTGTAAAGGATATATCTAGGAAGGTTTCTGTAGAAAATATATTATTTATGATTAAAAGAAGCCAAGCAGAAACGATTTCAGTGAAAAAGTCGAAAAAAAAAAAAACTGGCGTCCGTGTGCTTTTTAAGCTTACGCTAGGCAACCCGTTACAGTATCAATATACTATGAGTGTAAGAATTGTTCAGCATGAAAAGTTATAGAAAAAAGTCCAGGAGAGCATATCTCTATATTCAATACATCGCCCACTATAAGTGTTTTTACGTTTTAATTTCTTTCAACAATCAACAATCTCCATTCAATTACTGAGGCGACAGTTTACGAGCTAACTAGGGGCGAGCCTATCACCCCAGTTACAGCCTAGCTAGCGGGCGAGCCTATTACCCCAGATACTGTCGAGTCGTGTTGAGTTAAGACTTCAGAGGAGAGTGGTTGTGTTTGGAGTTTCCCTGGAAGTGTAACTACGCTTTTCTTCATTTCGTCTGTGAACTTTTCGTTCCACAAAAAACACAGCCAAGTTAAGATTGGACGGAAGGGGGATTTGTTTTTCATGCACCTCACCATTATTACATTACGGCTGATAAGAATTCGTTGCACATGCATCTCCATGATAATATAATTAATAGTCCGGTCAGTGATTTTAATCCATCATGCCGAGACGTAAAACGGATATAGGTCGTAGTTCATTGGCATCGAACAAAAAAGCACTTATCACGTAATGCATTCATAACTGTTCCCGGGCGAAGCCGAGGCGGGTTGCTAGTTATATTAATATTATATTATACGTACAGTACATATTACTAGGTATAAACGTAGACAAGTCAATAAGTAACTGCAATCAATTTATTACAGCCTGAAATACTGAAACCCGCTACACTAAAGTGTTATGTGTGTAGCTTGCATTAGGGCTCTATTTCTCATAGCCTACCAAAATACGGAGGCAAGTACTCGGACTATCAGACAATGCTCACGAGGAATCAAGTATAATAGTGGGTAAAACTTCGTTTTTAAGAAAACAAGAAGCAAATCGTATAACAATTGGGCATCAGGACTTTTTAAGATAATGTGACCCTGCTGAGTTCGAAAATGCCTGATGCCCACTCGAGAAATGGACCGGAAGTCCACAATTCAATATGGCGTCCAAGATAGCGGCTTTTTCCCGAAGTTTGCTACTTTGAGCTCGCGAGTAAAATCTATTCAACATTTGCGCCGTTTTTCTTCGCAGCTATGCAGAGAAGGCATGCAGCTACCTGTTACATGCTATGGTTATCCTGAAACTTGGAATTTTAACCCCGGAATCGTACCTGAAATCTGACCTATGGATTTTTTTAAAGTTATTTTTGTTTCGCTTTGATTACGGAAAAAGTACCCGCTAAACGAATATTTGTGACTGTTTAATACTTGTAGTCCCAACATTCAGCATTACGTTGCGTAGTCGCTGATCCCACTGCGTCAATTAGGAACTGCAGGAGGGTGTTGAAAGTGCAGCCGTTCGTGCGTGGCAGGCCTGGCGACCCGGTACCTGATCGATGTGCACACGCACTGCCTACAGATGAGTTCTATCATGCTTCATATTGGACGCTATTTGGGACTTATAATTGACATTTGTGGTGCAAAATGGTTAAACAGCAAATGCAGGTTGCTTTCCTGGAGAAAATTTCCGTTATGTTGGCATGACATATCCAAGTCTCTCACGGAGATGCTTCCCTACATAGCACGCTATGAGCACGGCAATTACGTCCATCTATGGCCGGGTATATATCTGATATGAATGAATTGAGTCCAGATGTCAAGGACGCATTTTAAAGGGAGATTTCACTGTCTTGAGAAGCTCTAACAATTTTAGTCAAGTTGATCCAGACCAGGCACAGGAATGGATAGTTGGAATCTGCAAGGATGAAGGGGGCTTCGTAGGAATCACTCAAAATACGTTCTCACTCCAGCGATGGGAACTTTCCTTTCATTGGTGGTGTGAAATCTCGAAGTTAGTGTGTGAAATGTATGGCGTGCGCTCGGTGGCCACCTGCAGTGAACTGCTACCAGGGCGCCGGAAGAGAGACAACACTGATGAAAATTCTCTCCTGCGAGTATGGAGGCCTGCGATCTGCTGAAACAGGATGAAGGCATCTGTAACATTGCCAACAAGGACCAAGCATCGAGAGAATTCGAAGAATCTCTTCTGAATGCCAAGGCGGAGGGACAGGCAGCAGTCCTGGACTTTGTCTGTAAGCAATTTCTCATTCAGGAGAAAGGACTGCCTGAATTAAGTTATTATGCCAGATTACCTAAGTGCAATGCACTTACCCTGTCAGATCTATATAAGGTCAATGTCACGAAGGACACTGCGAGTGCTCTTCCGGCGGACAGAAAATTAATGTGCCGTCTCCTTGTTGCATACGAGGGTGGACGAGAGGTTGAACTACGCCCCATTTTGAAACACGAACTACTTCCGATTCCTATAAGCCTCTGCGAAATGAATGGTGACCTCAGAAGCGCCAGTGTTAAAAGTACTCTCACTTCTCTCATTACTTCTGGAATTGACTGCCCCGGAACCATTCCCGTCGATAACGATAAGTCTGTTTTTATTATTGATGGACAAGCACTGGTAGTTGCACTTTGAAAGCCTTCTAAGTCGCAGCCTATTTTCGGAGATTTCGCTAGCCGTTTCGCAAAGAGGATACAGTACTTGGGAAAGCCCTACACGAGGGTTGATATCGTATTTGACCGCTACAGGACTTTTTCAGTGAAATCATCAACTCGTAAGAAAAGAGCAAAAGGTAAAACGCCAATACGACGAAAAATACACAATGCTTCTGTGCCATTACCACCAGCCTGAAAGGGCGTCTTGGCTTTGCCCGAGAATAAGGCAGACCTAGCCAATTTCTTGAGCAATGAACTAATGAAGTATCCTTTTGGTGATCTGGAAGTAGTCACCACAGGAGGCTTCAAAAATGAGCGACGAGTCGCATCTACACGCCCAGGCACTCCGTGCAGCGTCTTACCTCGTCCTATGGGGAAGGGGACATGCGCGTCATGCTCCACGCTACCCGCACGGATTTCCCTGTCAAAGTGATAATGGCAAGAGACACTGACATAATTCTGCTGACCGTGCAACGGTTTGACAGAATGAAATGCTCAGAGGTGTGGGTGATGGCTGGAACGGAAAATAAGAGAAAATACATTCCGGTCCACACCATTGCATCCACACTGACACCTATTCAAAGGGAAAACATTTTGGCGTTCCATGCGCTCACAGGGTGTGACACTACCTCTAAGCCAGCCACTAACAGTAAAACAGCAGCATGGACTCATTACTTGAAGCATGCTGAGCTGCTCTCCGCACTCGGAGAGCTTCCGCTCTTGGAGTCCACAATCCCAAATGTGGAAAAGTACTTCGTGCAAATGTACAAGGTAAGCACACATAACTTAAGTTTTCCTTGAACCCCATCGAAAATGACAGTCTCTAAGCAGAATTTTTCTTGCATTTAGGTGCCACTAGAAACCTGTACTGCTGATGAAGGTAGGTATCTAATGTTTGGTCTTGTGGATCAAGAATTGCTTCCCCCGACCAATGAGTCTCTGAGGCTTCATATTTTAAGATGTCATTATCAAGTGAGTATTCAACGTACACAATACGTACAGTATTATTATTTGTGACTCATAGTAAATTAATTTGTCATGTTTCTCTGGCAGGCTTGTGTTTGGGAAAACGCTCATATGCCCGACCCTGTCTTACCCAATCCACTGGAAACAGGATGGCAGTCTACGGATGGGAAGTTGACTGCTGTACTTATGACCCGAGAGCCAGTTCCAAAGAGATGCGACCATCCGATTACGTGCGGGTGTGAGACCGGATGCGCCACCGACATATGTGGTTGCAAAAAGAGGAAACTCTTATGCATAAAGACGTGTCGTTGCAGGGCCTCTTGCTGCAACAGACGTAAATTATAAACTATGCATGTAATATAAACGTGTGAAATAAAAGTATAATTTTGCTATGTACAACAACCTTGTTTTTCGCTTTAGCAAACAAACCTCCGCTCAACCTACAAAGAAATCAACTTAGTAATATTTCACATTACATGGGTGCGAACGTCCGCAGAGCGGCTGGCGGGGCGCCCCACCACCGGGCAGCCTAGCCTGCCGCGCGGCTGCAGTTTCAACGCCCTCCTGCAGTTACTAGTCGACGCTGCGGGCTAGGTGTATACGCATCATAATGCTGAATGCTAGAACTACAATAAATGTACCGTCCCAAAGTTTCGTTTACCGTGTACTTTTTCCGTAATCCAAGCAAAACAAACGTAACTAAAAAAAAAAATAAAAAAAAAAAATCATAAGTCAGATTTCAGGTACGATTCCAGGGTTAAAATTCCAAGTTTCGGGATAATCAAAGTATGTAACAGGTAGCTGCATGCCTCCTCTACATAGCTGCAAAGTAAAACGGCGCAAATGTTCAATAGATTTTACTCGCGAGCTCAAAATAGCAAACTTCGGGAAAAAGGCGCCTTCTTGGACGCCATTTTGAATTGTGGACTTCCGGTCAATTTCTCGAGTGAGCATCAGGCATTTTCGAACTCAGCAAGGCCAAATTATCTTAAAAAGTCCTGATGCCCAAATGTTATACGATTTGCTTCTTCTATATCGTTTTTCAGAAAAGCGGCCCGGTCTATAAGGGGCTGGATAACATTCAGCACAATACGGGGACAATGTTTTGCTTGGAGAGAGTATGGGGGAACCCGGGGAAACACCACACTCAAGATGGCCACTGAAAGCACTTGCTGCCATCTAGTAGCTTCACTCAACGCACATAAGCAATTCCTTTTATAAGCACAGTAGGGGAGTGAGGATAGTTCTACCTTACTTGGCGTGGCTGTGCCCAAAAAAACTAACATGGCGGCCAAGCGAATGTTAAATAATTAATAGCTCGTGAACCCACGGTCAGATAATGACAAATGAGGCGTCGTAGGACTCGGGCTGACGCCCTCTTTCCAATGGACAACTTATTTCCACCCCTAAATAAAACCTACCCCTACTAGGGGGGGGGGGTGAAATAGTAATCTTTTAGTAAAAGTCGTTTTCCAAATGCGCAGACATGAGACCCGATACCAGTATGAAATTAAATGTTGTTCCACATAAAGCACATGCGTACTACTGAATGCCGCTATGAATTAACATTTTTTCTTTTTGTTTTTTACGCATGCGAACGCGGGGATTTTGTAAGACGGCGGGCTTTTTGAATAACGATTTATGTATGAATGCTTTTTTAAATTTAACCAAAAGATCGAAATCTAATAGGTCATGCGCTTTTTAATACCTCGTGAACGAATAAGGCTACGGACTTGTATGAGGGGCCGTTGGATTTGGGATGACGCCCCATTTTAACTAGATTTCATTAGAAAGCTAACTATTGCAATGGGTACAATGTTTCGAATTCCGGAAAATTTCGACATATCTTCGCGTTTCACATCCCCCAGACCCCAAAACCACCGTCAGTTCAAAAGTTTATATATAATTTATGTATATATGTACATATGTGGACACGATATCTGCCGTAATTTTGCACCAATCACTTTGAATTTTTTACATAAAATGTATCCCTATACAATCTCGGTTGAGTTCGTTAATGGGCAAAATCGGTCGAAGGGGGTGAAAATGGGGGGCTTTTTTTTTTCGAAAAAGTGAAATTTCGCTATAACTCTCTTAATACGTGAAATATCGAATCCATTCAAAGTTCATAATATGTGTTGGATAAGTGCCAAAAATTTATGTCAAATAAGTTTTTTGATAGCACCAACCATTGACCAAAGGGGTGGAAAAAAGTGGGTTTTTCGGGAAACATTAATCATATCTCTCTTAATAGGCACAATATCAAAACCGTACAAAATGGAAAATATTCGCCTAATAATTACCTAAAACTTTTGTCTGAAAGAATTTTTGATATGACCCACCATTACGCCAAGGGATGAGAAAAATGATTTCGGAATTTTTAAAAATGTCAAGTGCCATCAGAGGTTACCATAACAACGCTTTTACATTGATGAGGGATGGTCTATCAGAGGTTGCCAAGACAACGCCATTGACGAGATCACATTCATTTTTAGCCTACTTTTCACACTTTTCAAAAATGAGGAAAAAGTAGACTTATGAGATATATCCGGGAAAATGTGTCTGTCCTTCTGTCTGTCTGTCTGTCTGTCTGTCTGTCCCTCTGTCTGTCTGGCTGTGTGTGTGCGTCCCCCCCATATCAACTCCTAAACGGCTGCAGGAATCGAAACCAAATTTAGTATGAGTAAAGATGTATACCGGAATATCTCAGGCCCATATTTGAAAAAGATGCCAGTGCTACCAACTGCTAAAAAACGCACTAGAAATTTGAGCTCCATGTTGGATATCTTGGAAGGTATACATGGGAGCTATTCTAAAATTGGCACACATGTAGATAATACTATTTCAGTTTAATTTCCAGGTGGCCATACATGACAGCGTTGCCAAAATAATTTTAAGGCTTCTGATAAGTCCAATTTTTAAATGCATATAACTTCTACACTATCAATTGGATTTCAACCAAATTTTGTATGTAATATGTGTACATAAACAGATATGACTGAGTGTATTCTTAAGAGCCACCAGGGCTGTCAACTGTTAATAATTGCTCTCTATTTTGTATCCAAATATATCAGAAAGTATGGAAGCCGACAGCTTTAAACTATGCACACGTAAATTACCTGACATTTTTCATTAATTTGGAGTAACTTATATACGTTAGTTCTACAAACATGATTCTAAGCCTGCTGATAGGAACAATTTTTAAATACATGTAACTTCTATACCAACAAATGGATTTCATCCAAAATTGGCACAAAAAGATATAATATTTCAGATTATTTCTGACCAGCACTCGCATGACATTGTTGCCCACATGCTTTTACGTGTACTAATAGATCCAATGTCTAAATCCATGTATCGTCCTTTGGACTTCAACCACATTTTGTATTCTGTACCTTAGGAGATGGAAGTAAGAATATATTCAATCACCAGAGCTGCCAACTGTATTGCTCTATTAGGCTACATTATGCCTAGTATACCTTATTTCGAACTAATTAAGACATTTCGATGTTACCCACTTAATTTCGTCATTATTCTAGATAGGTTCATATACTGTAGATTAATCTATGGCATGAATCTTAATTTTAAGAAAAGTAGGCTCTTTAGTTCGTCACGGAACTTCTTGTTCCATCTGACTATGAGGGAAGCGGCTAACTGGTAGCATGCTGAAATTCTATGCCCAAGGTCGCTGGTTCAAAGCCGGCCAAAGTCGCCGGATTTTCTAAGAGCGCTAAAAATCCGTCAGCATGCTTTCCTTCGGAGGGGAAGTTACAACGTTCGTTGCAAGTTGCTGGTTGCGGTGGCATCTAGCAGCCAAGTTCACAGCTAGGTGTCGTTGACGTTAGTATTTGGTACAACATTCGGTACTACTACTTAAAATTGACCTTCTGCAGACCTTACCTGAATTACAGACTAATACAGTCATCACAAATAACACCGTTTATCAGACAGATTCTACACACACCCAATGTACACGGGGTTACATGACCACCTTGTCGCAGCCCCTAAACTGAGGAACCAACCAACATCTCTGCGGGAGATAAAATTTTGCGTGAAGAAGTAACAGACTGTTAGATAGTTACACATTAGTTCCAAACCTTGCATAAGGACAGTGTGATCACAAGTATAAAAGTGAACCCCAAATGACAAGAAGGTTACCATCCCCATAAGACAGTAAAATGTTAAAAATATGCATAGAAAGACGAAAAAATGTTAACTAACCTCCAATTGTAAAATACTTTCTAAATAAATGAGGTCTGATCCTCCTACGAAAACCTGCATATTTTGCCTATTATAGCCTATCCCCTTGTTTGCCCGGTGAAATCTACCTCCGCCTTCCGGCGTGCCGAGAGGAATTTTTTTTGAATGTATTTTTGATTTTTGTCAAAACGGCCTAAGTGCACTTTTGTTAATATTTTGAGAACTAAGATGGCTATGGACTTGTATGAGGGGTCGTTGGACTTTGGGTGACACCCTGTTTTTTAATGTAGTTTTGTTTTTTGTCAAAAGGTCCTAAGTGCACTGTTGTTAATATTTCGAGAAGTCATAAGGCTACGGACTTGCATGAAGGGTTGTTGGACTTGGGGTAACGCCCTGTTTTTTTAAATGTATTTTTGATTTTTGTCCAAAGGGCCTAAGTGCACGTTTGTTAATATTTCGAGAACCAATGAGGGTATGGACTTGTATGAGGGGTCGTTGGATTTGGGATGACGCCCCGTTTTTGAATTTAGTTTTGTTTTTTGTCAAAAGGGCTTAAGTGCACTTTTGTTAATATTTTGAGAACGAAGAAGGCTTTGGACTTGTATGAGGGGTCGTTGGATTTGGGATGACGCCCCGTTTTTTAATGTAGTTTTGATTTTTGTCAAAAGGGCTCAAGTGCACTTTTGTTAATATTTTGAGAACGAAGAAGGCTATGGACTTGTATGAGGGGTCGTTGGATTTGGGATGACGCCCCGTTTTTGAATGTAGTTTTGATTTTTGTCAAAAGGGCTTAAGTGCACTTTTGTTAATATTTTTAAAACTAAGAAGGCTACAGACTTGTATGAGGGGTTGTTGGATTTGGGATGACGCCCCGTTTTTTAATGTAGTTTTGAATTTTGTAAAAAGGGCCTAAGTGCACTTTTGTTAATATTTTGAGAACGAAGAAGGCTACGGACTTGTATGAGGGGTTGTTGGATTTGGGATGACGCCCCGTTTTTTAATGTAGTTTTGATTTTTGTAAAAAGGGCCGAAGTGCACTTTTGTTAATATTTTGAGAACGAAGAAGGCTACGGACTTGTATGAGGGGTTGTTGGATTTGGGATGACGCCCCGTTTTTTAATGTAGTTTTGATTTTTGTAAAAAGGGCCTAAGTGCACTTTTGTTAATATTTTGAGAACGAAGAAGGCTACGGACTTGTATGAGGGGTTGTTGGATTTGGGATGACACCCCGTTTTTTAATGTAGTTTTGATTTTTGTAAAAAGGGCCTAAGTGCACTTTTGTTAATATTTTGAGAACGAAGAAGGCTACGGACTTGTATGAGGGGGAGTTGGATTTGGGATGACGCCCCGTTTTTTAATGTAGTTTTGATTTTTGTAAAAAGGGCCTAAGTGCACTTTTGTTAATATTTTGAGAACGAAGAAGGCTACGGACTTGTATGAGGGGGAGTTTGATTTGGGATGACGCCCAGTTTTTGAATGTAGTTTTGATTTTTGTCAAAAGGGCTTAAGTGCACTTTTGTTAATATTTTTAAAACTAAGAAGGCTACAGACTTGTATGAGGGGTTGTTGGATTTGGGATGACGCCCCGTTTTTTAATGTAGTTTTGATTTTTGTAAAAAGGGCCGAAGTGCACTTTTGTTAATATTTTGAGAACGAAGAAGGCTACGGACTTGTATGAGGGGTTGTTGGATTTGGGATGACGCCCCGTTTTTTAATGTAGTTTTGATTTCTGTAAAAAGGGCCTAAGTGCACTTTTGTTAATATTTTGAGAACGAAGAAGGCTACGGACTTGTATGAGGGGTTGTTGGATTTGGGATGACACCCCGTTTTTTAATGTAGTTTTGATTTTTGTAAAAAGGGCCGAAGTGCACTTTTGTTAATATTTTGAGAACAAAGAAGGCTACGGACTTGTATGAGGGGGAGTTGGATTTGGGATGACGCCCCGTTTTTAATGTAGTTTTGATTTTTGTAAAAAGGGCCTAAGTGCACTTTTGTTAATATTTTGAGAACTAAGAAGGCTACGGACTTGTATGAGGGGGAGTTGGATTTGGGATGACGCCCAGTTTTTTAATGTAGTTTTGATTTTTGTAAAAAGGGCCTAAGTGCACTTTTGTTAATATTTTGAGAACGAAGAAGGCTATGGACTTGTATGAGGGGGAGTTGGATTTGGGATGACGCCCCGTTTTTTAATGTAGTTTTGATTTTTGTAAAAAGGGCCTAAGTGCACTTTTGTTAATATTTTGAGAACGAAGAAGGCTACGGACTTGTATGAGGGGTTGTTGGATTTGGGATGACACCCCGTTTTTTAATGTAGTTTTGATTTTTGTAAAAAGGGCCGAAGTGCACTTTTGTTAATATTTTGAGAACGAAGAAGGCTACGGACTTGTATGAGGGGGAGTTGGATTTGGGATGACGCCCCGTTTTTAATGTAGTTTTGATTTTTGTAAAAAGGGCCTAAGTGCACTTTTGTTAATATTTTGAGAACTAAGAAGGCTACGGACTTGTATGAGGGGGAGTTGGATATGGGATGACGCCCAGTTTTTTAATGTAGTTTTGATTTTTGTAAAAAGGGCCTAAGTGCACTTTTGTTAATATTTTGAGAACGAAGAAGGCTATGGACTTGTATGAGGGGGAGATGGATTTGGGATGACGCCCCGTTTTTTAATGTAGTTTTGATTTTTGTAAAAAGGGCCTAAGGGCACTTTTGTTAATATTTTGAGAACTAAGAAGGCTACGGACTTGTATGAGGGGGAGTTGGATTTGTGATGACGCCCAGTTTTTAGCCTATTTTCAATTTTGAAAAAATAGGCTTATGAGATCACCTTTTGTCCGTGTGTGTGTGCGTGTGTGTGTGTGTGTGATTCGTATGTGTGTCCCCCCCTAATAAAATCTAAACGGCAGGAGCGATTTCAATGAAACTCGGAAAGTTCATAGCACTATTCCCGGCGACCTCGACCGTGCCCTTCAAATTTTGTTACGACTCACCAATCCAACATGGCGGCTGTGCGAAATATTTCACCAGCATTCAATAACTCCGAAACTATTACCAATATTACCCTGACATTTTCTATGGTGATAGAGGGAACTACTATAAGTTCACTTATGTGACTTTTGAAAACCTGGTAACTACAAAACCAACATGGCGGCCAAGCTAATTTGCGACTTTTAAATAGACGTTTCTCGCGATTTGACCAACCAAACGCAATGAAACTTGGTACAGTATATGTTTATATACATTGTAATGCACCGACATCTAACTTCGTTCAATTGTTTACATAATCACAAGATGGCGGATGTGCGAAATATTTCACTGGCATTCTATATCTCTGAAACTATTAGCGGTATCTCCCTAAAATTTTGTACGGAGATAAAAGGCACTACTGGAAGTCCATCTATAAGATTTTCAAAAACCGGTTAACTACAAAACGAACATGGCGGCCAAGCGAATTTGTACATTTTAAATAGACCTTTCTCGCGATTTAATGTTCCAAGCGCACTGAGACCTGGTACAGGAAATATTTATACACATTGTAATCCACTGGTATCTAATTTAGTTCAATTGTTTACATAACCTCAAGATGGCGGCAGTGCGAATTTTAAAATTAAGTTTTTATTTCTTGTGATGTAGTCATGCGATCGAAGTGAAAGTTTGAATAATGAACCTACGCAATAATTTTCCTTTAATGGTACATGACTCTATGGCCTATACATTTAACAATCCAACATGGCGACCATCCGAAATATTTAGACGATACTGAATATCTACGAATCTATTTTAGCAATCAAACTGCTTTTTTTAATGTTCATAGGGGCTATGAACTTAAGTTCACCTATAGGACTTTAAATAACCTGGTGATCACAAATCCAACATGGCGGTGACGCGAATTATAAATATTCACATGGACGTTTCTCGCAATTTAACCATCCGCGTGCAGTGAAACTTGGTACAGTAAATCTTTATCCGAATGTTAATCCACTGGCATCTAATTTATTTCAATTGTTTCCATAACCTCAAGATGGCAGCTGTGAAAAATTTTTAAATCTCCTTGATTTTTCTTGTGTCCTAATTATGCGATTGAAGTTTGAATACTACACGTTCACAATAATCTGCATGTAACAGTACATAACTCTAGGACCTACATATATAAAATCCAACATGGCGACCATCCGAAATATTTAGTCGGTTCTCAATATCTACGAATCTATTACAGCAATCAAACTGAAATTGTGTATGTTGATAGTGGCAATTAATATAAGTAGGATATATGAAAATAGGCTGTATAGTTCTTCACGGAACTACTTGTTTAATGTAGTTTTGATTTTTGTAAAAAGGGCCTAAGTGCACTTTTGTTAATATTTTGAGAACGAAGAAGGCTATGGACTTGTATGAGGGGGAGTTGGATTTGGGATGACACCCCGTTTTTTAATGTAGTTTTTATTTTTGTAAAAAGGGCCTAAGTGCACTTTTGTTAATATTTTGAGAACGAAGAAGGCTACGGACTTGTATGAGGGGGAGTTGGATTTGGGATGACGCCCCGTTATTGAATATATTTTTGATTTTTGTCAAAAGGGCGAAGTAAGTACGTTGGAGTCTTTTGTCTTAATCATTCCTCAACACATTTAGATCGTTGTTTTGATCATCGCAAAATAACAGTTCATTCTTTATTGGTTGTTTTTACAATATATGTATATCCTATATAATACACACATGGCTTACCATGGCTGGTTGTTGAAACTTCCATATTAACTAATACACACAAATTTAATTTTAGTAAAGCCACTTAAGTAATAATAACAGAAAGAAAATAAATGAAATGGATTGATATTTTTGAAAGGTGGACTTTTCAAAGTACCGGCACTGTCCAGAATATTAATTACATGATTTTTTTAGACTATTAGCGATTTACACACTCACACTCCTCAATGTCAAGATTTATACTGAACACAATTTATACTGATCATTATTTTTATTGACTGTGATTCATAGTAGCCACGGTTAGTAAGAGCAATTTATACTGGGTGCGTTCTATAGTATGCTCAATTTATAGTAGACGCATTTGATACTGGGTGCGTTTTATATCGATTATTATTTATTCTGAGCGCTATTTTTACTGGCAACGATTTCACCGGGCGTAATTAATTACAGACGCCATTTATACTCAAAGCAATTGATAGTAGGAGCGATTGGTAGTAGGAGCGATTGGTAGTAGGCGCGAATGATAGTAGGAGTGATTGGTAGTAGGAGCGATTGATAGTAGGAGCGATTGGTAGTAGGCGCGATTGATAGTAGGTGCGAATAGTAGTAGGCGCGAATGATAGTAGGAGTGATTGGTAGTAGGCGCGATTGATAGTAGGCGCGATTGGTAGTAGGCGCGAATGATAGTAGGAGCGATTGGTAGTAGGCGCGAATAGTAGTAGGCACGAATGATAGTAGGCGCGATTGGTAGTAGGAGCGATTGATAGTAGGCGCGATTGATAGTAGGCGCGATTGGTAGTAGGAGCGATTGATAGTAGGCGCGATTGATAGTAGGCGCGATTGATAGTAGTAGCGATTGGTAGTAGGCGCGAATGATAGTAGGAGCGATTGATAGTAGGCGCGATTGATAGTATTAGCGATTGGTAGTAGGCGCGATTGGTAGTAGGATCGATTGGTAGTAGGAGCGATTGTTAGTAGGCGCGATTGGTAGTCGGAGCGATTGATAGTAGTCGCGATTGATAGTAGGAGCGATTGGTAGTTGGCGCGATTGGTAGTAGGCGCGATTGGTAGTAGGAGCAATTGATAGTAGGCGCGATTGATAGTAGGCGCGATTGGTAGTAGGAGCGATTGATAGTAGGAGCGATTGGTAATAGGAGCGATTGGTAGTAGGCGCGATTGGTAGTAGGAGCGGTTGGTAGTAGGAACGATTGGGAGTAGGCGCGATTGATTGTAGGAGCGATTGGTAGTACGAGCGATTGGTAGTAGGAGCGATTGGTAGTAGGCGCGATTGATAGTAGGCGCGATTGATAGTAGGCGCAATTGGTAGTAGGCGCGGTTGGTAGTAGAAACGATTGGGAGTAGGCGCGATAGATAGTAGGAGCGATTGGTAGTAGGAGGGGTTGGTAGTAGGCACGATTAATAGTAGGCGCGATCGATTGGTAGTAGGAGCGGTTGGTAGTAGGAACGATTGGGAGTAGGCGCGATTGATAGTAGGAGCGATTGGTAGTAGGAGCGATTGATAGTAGGCGCGATTGATAGTAGGCGCGATTGATAGTAGGAGCGATTGGTAGTAGGAGCGGTTGGTAGTAGGATCGATTGGTAGTAGGCGCGATTGATAGTAGGCGCGATTGATAGTAGGCGAGATTGATAGTAGGTGCGATTGGTAGTAGGCGCGATTGGTAGTAGGAGCGGTTGGTAGTAGGAACGATTGGGAGAAGGCGCGATTGACAGTAGGAGCGATTGGTAGTAGGAGCGGTTGGTAGTAGGCACGATTAATAGTAGGCGCGATTGGTAGTAGGAGCGATTTGTAGTAGGCGCGATTGATAGTAGGCACGATTGATAGTAGGAGCGATTGGTAGTAGGAGCGATTGAGTTGGCGCGATTGAGTAGGCGCGACTGGTAGTAGGCGCGAATGATAGTAGGAGCGATTGATAGTAGGCGCGATTGATAGTAGGAGCGATTGGTAGTATGCGCGATTGATAGTAGGAGCGATTGGTAGTAGGAGCGGTTGGTAGTAGGCACGATTAATAGTAGGCGCGATTGGTAGTAGGAGCGATTGGTAGTAGGCGCGATTGATAGTAGGCGCGATTGATAGTAGGCGCGATTGATAGTAGGAGCGATTGGTAGTAGGCGCGATTGAGTAGGCGCGACTGGTAGTAGGCGCGATTGATAGTAGGCGCGATTGGTAGTAGACGCGATTGGTTGTAGAAGCAATTGGTAGTAGGGGCGATTTATACGGGGAGGGATTTATAGCGATATATATATTATGTTGGCTTACAACCCACTAAGATTCCAAATTCTTAAGTACTTTATCGTTAATGATTGACTATGAGTGTAATAATGGCAGCTAACCTAGCCCAACCTAACTTTACCTAACCTATCTTTATGTAACCTAACCTAACCTAACCTAACATAACCTAACGTGAGGGAGTGCTCGTATCCACCGTTAGATAGCATGCTAGTAGTTCAGTTAGTGCTCATATCCACCGCTAGGTAGCATGCTGGTAGTTCAGTTAGTGCTTATATCCACTGCTAGGTAGCGGAAACATACTTTGCGTGTTGGATGTGACTATCTCACAAAGTTTGACCGCCTGTAAGATGTGCTTGTATAAGATGTGTATATAAATTCAATATACAATTAACCACTAAGTGTTCAGAACTAACATGTATAGCATTGTGTAGGGTATATAGGGGATTCTTAGCCAAAAAAAGAATGTCTAACCCACTAGTGTACAGCCTTGTCATATGCAGTAAGCAGGTGTAAAGAGTGTGAAAAGACTTTTCTTTGAGACTATCATGGGAAGCGTCACGAAGTATCGTGTGGTGAATTTCATGAGTGCAAGACCTGTGGTAGTAAATTTAACCATGCCTACAACGGACGTCGCTTTAAAGAATGTTGTAATGTTTTGTAAGAGACAAGCTTCAGTTGTTCCCTTATAAAGTTACCGTGGTTCATGAATTAAAACAAACTGATTACGGAAAAAGAGTGATGTACTGTGAATGGTTCCAGCATCTGTTATGAATGGCTGTGGTGAGTACAAAGTTTACTGTTTATTTGTTATGATGCAAGCGGCAGCCGTGCTACCAACGCAATGTAACTGCTGTAGCTAGCTCTCGCAGACGCTTGTAGGCGCTGAAGAGAACATACCCGGACTCACTGTACTTGCAATGCATTAGTACCATAGAGCAGAGGTTCCCATTAGTTGGTCCGCGGACCCTGGGGGTCCGCGACGGTTGGAGAGGGGGTCCGTGATGTGTCGTCAAGAAGTAACGCAATAATGAAAATGGGAAACGGAGAATGTACAAAGAGTTCCTTTAAAATACTCGTAATAATAATTATGCGTTGCAATCCGCAGCATAAGTGGCGCACTCATATGAGCCGCAGCGTAATTTGAACTTTTCAAGTTTCCCGCTTGAGAGCGTTCTGCTCCTTTATCTCTGTGTTCTTCTCTCTGCCTCTCTTGTGCCTAGCCATTCAAAGAGTAAGCCCATTGCGAAAAGTAGGAAATACGACATAAAATATTTGGAAATTGGCTTTACGTATTGTGGACCTGAAGATTGTCCCAAGCCTCAATGCGTGATATGCTTTGAAACCCTTGCCAACGAGAGCATGAAACCTGCAAGACCCCGGTGGCATCTACAGAAGATAGCAAACATTCAGAGCAAAAAGGTAAATCCATTGAATTCTTCAAAGTAAAGTCAGCTGAACTGAAATCATGTCAGAAAGTAATTACCAAAAGTTCTGGTGCCAATGTGAATGAAAATTCAACGCTTGCATCCTACGAAGTACCTCAGCTTGTCGCAAAACTTGCCAAAAGACATTCAATTGCTGAAGAGCTCATTCTACCTTCAGCAATTATTTTGTGCAAGAGAATGCTGGGCGATGTTGCCGCAAAGCTTGTAAGTACCGTCCAGATGTTGAACAATACTGTGCAAGTGAGAATTACAGATATGTGAAGCAATATTGAAGATACGTTGTTGGCAAGGCTCCACATGTGTGTAATATTTGCTCTGCAGTATGATGAGAGTACCGACATATCAAGAAAGGCGATAATGTTGTTTTTTTAATGTTGGTTTCTGTACGTTTTTTATGTCATGACGAAATATAATTATGAAGATTTTCTTTTTTCCTGTGAACTAGTACATACAACAGCAGGCGATATTTTCGCAGCTCTGGACGATTGTTGTAATAAACATGATATCGCCTGGAAGATGTGTGTGGGTCTGTCTACAGATGGCGCGAAAGCTCTGTCTGGATGCCGGAAGGGCCTTCAAGCTGAAGTGAAAAAGGTAGCTCCAGATACGAAGAGGACACATATCTGGAGCCACCTTTTTCACTTCTTCATTGCTGTAGACATTGGACACATTGCTGTATTCACCGGGAAGTATTAGTAGCCAATACTGCTGCAGAGCATCCTTAATGCAGCGGTGAAAATAATAAGTTAAACAATTTCAAAACCAGCTCCATAAAATGCAGGTTATTTGCATTGCTCTGCAAAGACAAGAGCAGCTTCACATTCGTACTGAAGTGCGATGGCTTTCAATGGGCAGGATCGCAACGAGGTTTTCGAGCTGAAAAATGAGGTACGGATCTTTCTTCTTGGGGCGATACATGAGGATTTGCTCAATGACATTTCTTGGCTTTGCAGAACTGCTTACTTGGCTGACGTGTTAGATCACTTTAATGTTTTGAATTTGAGTTTGCAAGGTGACTACGTTGATGTCTTCAGAGTTGAAGACAAGATAAGTGCGATTGTGAAAAAGTGTAATATTTGGACTGCAAGGGTCCAAAATGGCTCATATGCCAATTTCCCCTCACTAAAAACGTTTCTGCAGTCGTCTAACGAAGGTTTGCCTTGCGAGGTATAGAAAATGTAACCGAACATCCTCGTTGTCCTGCAACTACTTTTAGGGAATATTTTACTGAGCCTGATGGCATTACCTGCTGGAATCGAGTCCCATTCAGCTCCAATCTCAAAATTGAAAGTATTCAGCTTCTATCAGAGCAGGAACAACACCAACTGGTTGAATCGACTTCAAGTGGTAAAATAAAGAAAAAAATTAATGAAGAAAAGCTAGCAGATTTCTGGGTGACAGCTGGAAAGGATTACATGGGAATCAGCGATTATTCTTCCGTTTGCAACAACTTACCTGTGCGAACAAACGTTTTCCACAATGTGCGTAATGAAAAGCAAATATAGAAATAGACTAGATATGAGGCCTGATTTCAGGATGAACATTTTGAAATTGCAACCCGACCTCGAGAATTAATTGCGGAAAAGAGTAGGTTACGCCGGCCCATTTTACACATTAGTGCTCTTTACAAAATTATAATAAATAGGACTTGTTCCTTCTCAACCACTGCATTGTAATTTTTACGTCTTTATATCTTTATGTATTACGACTTAATATATATGATGTAATAGAATTAAATAATATTAACATACAAATAGTACAGTACTCCAAGCCAGAGGTTCCCATTAAGAATTTAAATACTTTAAGTCTTGACTGAAATATTTTTGAGCAGGGGACGTTGCTTACATAACGATCGCCTTAGGGGGTCCGTGAAAAATTCCTAATGGGAACCTATGCCATAGAGGATGCAAGCAGGGAAAAACGCTAGTTGGGCTGCATAAAACAATATTATTAGGGGCAAACCGGGTATAGGCTATACTCGTATATTTTAATCACATTAGAGAATATTTGTGGTGAGAGACTACAAATCGGAAATGCAGAATTTCAAACAGTCACTAAATTTAATATTTGGGTTCTATAACAGAAGCTGGGGGAACAAGTTCATCTGAAATTGAGAAAAGAGTAGGTGAGGCTAGGAGAACAATTGGAGCATTACATTACGTTTTATGGAGCAGAAATATTTTGAACAACACTAAGAAATTTATTTACAGTTCATTGGTACAAAGTATTTTGTTATATGGATCAGAAACTTGGACGTTAAACAGACAGCAAGCAAACAAATTATGAGTAACAGAGATGGATTATTGGAGGAGGGCGGCAAGAAAATCAAGTTTGGGTACAATTAGAAATACGAGAATCAGAGAAAAGGTACTAGAAGTGGTTGAACAAAGAAGAATACAATGGTTTTGACTTGTGAAAAGGTGCAGAATAGTAGAATTTTAAATATAATGTTACATTGTCAAGCTGAAGGCAGACGGAAACGGGGTGAACCAAGAGAACAATGGATGGATGGTGTAAAGAGAAGCAGGCTACCAGAGGCTTAACCGAGGAAGATGCTGAAGACCGAATTTTGTGGAGGAGTAGAGTAGTTTTGGGTTGAAGGAAAACTACTGTATTGTAGAATATTCCCAATAAAGAAGAATTTATTTTCGCATGTCCCAGCAATTGGCTTTCATTGTGTTAACCGACTGAAAAGTAGTAATATCAATGATCAGCCGGAAGTATAGAGGACTTATGTGTTTGTAGTTGGACTCTTATGTCTGCTTCCCGTGAAAATGATGTGTGTGCGGTGAGGAGTGGGTGGCCCTCCCTGTCCTTCAACAATGCACGTTCGTACTCTACCTCGGCGTAAGGGTTTTCCGTTCCCACATGCGGCAGCTGTGTCGGTTCACCTTCCCGGAATTATGGAAATCTTCCTCATCAGAAAAACAGAACATAACATCAAGGAATGCTTCATTTTCGTCGATATTCCCAGAACTGCCCCCACAAATGCCTTTCGTCGTGGCTTGTCGTGAGGTTTCAGTTTATGACGAAGCTCTTAGATATGTAGAAAAACATTTTGAGTTTCTGTACTTGTAGATAAAACCGCCAAATTACTTTTATATAGGCCTGTATATATTTTTTGTTTTATTATGTACTACTAGCGGACCCGTGCGAGAAATGTGCAATGTCTATTCTCTTTCATTTGAATGCCCATTTGGCTCGATTGGTCACTTGTGAGCGTCGCAGGAGGGATCTATACTGCTGAAATGATATATATATATATGTTGTATTATAACATTATTAGTATCTGAATCTGGAGATCATTGTTACCAGACAGCATCCCTGTCATCTTTGTCTACAGAATCTATTGAGATTTAACATAACAGGGTGTAACTGAAAGCTGCATTTCTTATAAATGCACAGGAGCAATCGAGGCGTCTCCCATTGCTCACAGAGTGGCATCAAGATGTACCAATTTATTATTAGAGTACGTAGGACAAACCTCATTTGACTTCCTCTTCTTAGGACGCCATCTCCCTGTGAAGGTTGGCGATCCAATTCGTTATGATTCCACGGGAAACAGTGGCTAGGAATATGTCAATAGGAATATGCCCATACCAGTGGCGCAAGAATTCTTCCGCCTCCCCACAGATCGTTGTCTGATAATTTTCCCCTCTATGATGAGTTGGAGAAGTTTATATCGTTGATGTGCCCGATCAAGCTGAGATGTTTGTTTGAAGCTGTGTTTTCTTACTCAACAAGTTGAGGACTTCCTCATTAGTGTTCCTTCCTACCCAGCATTCGTCTGTAAATTATGTCACAAAAGCTTCAATCCGTCATTCATCCAAAGGCTGAGCGTCCAACCTTCTAAACCACACATGGACAAACCTTGTAGGTGGAGGGCCAGATGCAATACAAAATAATATACGCGGGCAAGAAACAACAACAACAACAACACATGTTTATAGATAGATTGTAAACTTTTTATCTCTGAATTTGAAATCAAACAGAACTTAGAGGCTACAAATGGTAGAACACTTAGGAAAAAAGAACACACCTTCATTATTTGTTAGAAGAGGAAAGAGTAAGTAACAAGTGAAACTGAGACTGTGCTTCCAAAGGTTTTCATAACCTGGTTGAAAGTGGGATGAGCTGATTCTTAGTAGCGCAGCTAATCAATGCCTGACGCTTTTTTTTTGGTGAAATGTCATTGTAGAAAACAGCTGTTCACAGATATAAGAAGTTGCGAACACGGCAGTTATCTCCTGTCCATGAGATTTCAAGTTTGGGAAGCTTGATTTTGGCTGGGCCTTGTAGAACTCAATTTTCGAAACATTGAGGAATTGTTGCTTTAATTCATTGTTACATTGTAACTCAATCAGTTCTAGCTGCAACTCTGTTACACAAAACGCATGAACACAATGAGATTAGAACAGTATTTCACTTCTAGGTACACAGAACAGAAAATATGACCTAATTGTAGATAGTATAATTCGAAACCATGTCGCGGGCCGGATTAGACTAGCTCAAGGGCCGCACTTGGCCCACGGACCGTTTGCCCATGACTGGTCTAAGACAGCGAAAACATAGCATCGCAGTATACAAACTCGAAGCCGAAGGTTGAGATCTCTACAGCTGAATTGTGTCCTCATACTGTTGAACACTCTTTTGACTTGTCCGATCCTGGGTGAGGTTTCATTCTTGAATTCACAATCCTTGGTTACCCGAGTCCCAAGGTATCGCTCAACAATTATCATCATATATATTATTTCAGTAGTATAGATCCCTCCTGCGGCGCTCACAAGCGACCGATCGTGACAAATGAGCATTCTAATGAAATAGAATAGACATTAGCAGTCACGAATTCCACTCTAATTCCATAAATAACAATAATTTCTTAAAAAAATACTTAAAAAATATACGAAGTGTGCGATTTGCAGATACTGTTGATGTATGAAAATATGCTCCATAATTGCTATTCACTTCACATTTTGGCCGCTGTGACGCCCGTTTCATGTCATTTTAGCATTATGAGGTCTTTCCTTTATCATTTTGCATGGATTTCAGAAACAGTGAATCAAAGAAATGAGTACTCAAATCGTATAATTATATAAATATCGAATACCCGGTGAGTGTTACAGCACACTCAGCACACAAATGACATTATCAGTGACAAATTGCATTCTAATTTCTTAAATATCAATTTTTGTAAAACCTATTTGGGGAAAGGGTGGTTTATGGACATGCGAGACTTCTCGCACGGGTCCGCCAGTCTTATTAATCTGCTTTGGTGTTTTTGAAAATACAATGGGTTTGGTCTTACCGATATATCAGTTGTAGCTCGTCAGTCGGTCAACACTAATTTGAGTGGCGGGGGTACAAAGTATATAATATTATGTAAATAACACTCCTGTATTAGTCATGGTCACTGTTATAAAAATGCCCCATTAAAATATTTATTATTTAAACGAAAATTCCCCTACAGGAAAGCGATTGAACTTGATAACATGATGTCATTTGGTGGTGTGTCTCCTCCGCTCCTCCCAAAATCTCTTCATTCTCTCGGAATGCTCCCTCTTCCTCTCATCCGTCCCCTTTTTCCCAGGTTGTCGTAATGATCTTGGATCGAACTTAACATTCGCGATTTTCGTCTGGCACTCAGTTCGGTCTTCGACATTTTCTATACTGATAACTTGTAAGTCTCTCTGTACCTCTTGAAGCCATTCTGTGCCGCATTTACTGTGTCACGATAGCGAGTAGTTTCTTTGGCAATCTGGAGTTGGCCATCCTGTGGATGTGAGTGTAAAATTTGGCTCTGCGTTTTATAATATCGTCTGCTATCGTATTGGTCTTTTGATAGAATTCTGTATTAGGCCTCTTCATCTAAATGCCGCTTCTGTTGATTGCTCCGTAGATCTTCCGTAGATTTTTTCGGTCCTGTTTTTCCAGTTCCCTAATCTTGCAATGACCATCGATTACTATTGTTTCAGCGGCATATGTTGCTTCTTGAAGAATTACTGTTTTATAATGCATTTCTTGTTGTAATGGGCCCGCGTTAGCCTGTAGGCCTTCTGGTGTTCTGGAGCTTAGTGAGTCTGTCTCAATTGGCGATTCGATTAAGTCCTGAGGGCTGTATACTTCTTCCAATATATTTAAAAGTGCAGACTTGGGCGATTTTACGGTATTCCCCGTGGTGATGGGTTAGCGCGCCTGCCTCTCACCCGGACGCCTCGGTTTCGATTCCCGGCTCCGTCAGGGATTTTAAAAACTGTCGCGAAGCCTGGAACGGGGTGCACTCAGCCTCGTGAGGACAATTGAGTATCTGTCTGACAGTGAGGTAGCGCCCCGATCACGAAAAACAAGATTAACGGCCGAGGGGATCCGATGCGCTGATCACGTGTCACCCGAATATCTGCAGGCCCATTGGCTGGGCAGCGGTCGCTTGGTAGGCCTAGGCCCTTCATGGGCTGTAGTGCCAGGGGTGATTATATATATATATATATATATATATATATTATTTATTGTATGGATATATTACAACAATGTACATACAAAATAAAGTATATAAGGAATATACAGGAGCTATGGTCTTAAAGAGTGATGTCGGGTGAGTCCATCCATTTCAATGCTGTTGGAGAGGCATTGATGACATCCTTCCAGTCACCACTGGGGACATTCCTCTACAATGTGGTCTATGGTCTGCTCTGAAGCTTCACAGTTACACAGTGGGGAGGCTGTGCATGAAAGTCTTAGTTCTTCTGTGGCCACACCGGATTCTGTTTAGTTGACACCAGGTTCATCTAGGCGGTTGCAACTCTGATATATGTGTGGGGTCTTCGAGGTCGTGATGATGTAAACTGGCGTTGCTTTTCCATGTTTCCTTCCACACATCTTCTATCCTGAGTGGTTTCATCACACGAGCTCTTCAGAATGGTTTCCTTGATTTGAGACTGAGCACTATTTTCTGGGCAGATAGTCTTTGGGAAACTTTAAGCTATTAATATTTTCCCATTCACGGGTCACTGCTTCTTATCGTCTCAGATGTGGTGGAGCAATGTTGCTGAGGGATTGGAGTTAATTTAAAGGAGCCCGTGGTGATCCACCTTACTGACATGTATACTCTGGTACGATACTGGTGCACACTATTGTTACAGCCCCAGCCCTTAAAGGCTGTAACGCCCTACACATCCCTGAAAACCCCTAACAAATCCCATACCAAAAGAACATAAGGACCAGATTACATACAGCGCAATCATTAGAATAACAGACAGCTGAAGCAACCATTGTCACATGGCCACAACACTATAACTGCAAGCTGGCAGTATTGCCTAAACAATAACAGGAATACAAGCAAAATAGTGCTGACTACGGACGACCTAGATGAATCTTCAAATAAGGAAAGGACCCAGGCGCTCGGGTCGGTTCAGGACAGACGGTCTGACGGAGAAGAGTGCGACGGATGCCGTGGGGCGGCGTCCCTCGGCAGGACAACGCTATCCCAACATGGACGACAGCTAGACTACGAGACTGCAAGACCTGACTTCCATGGGAGAGTGTGCCAGCTTTTCCCTTTTTCCCTTCTCTTCCCCGTTAACTACAGTTTCTCCCCTTGCTTTATTGCATTAAATCCTAATTTACAAATAGCCTAAGGAATCTCTCTTTCATTCGCCCCGTTATCGTAATCCCAATTCCCTCCTTTGCCTGCGACCGATCCGCTGACGCCGCACGTAATCAGCTGTCGGTGCAAGGTACCACACGCGTCCCACCGACTGAGCCCGCGTACCAACCTACAGGGAGCGCCCATCCTGAATCTACTTTAGTAGGGGGGTACTGAGAGTTTAAACCCATAGCGTCAGCAGTTTTCAAATTGCGCGCGCAAGATGGCTGCCTCTAGTGACGTCACAACGGGGGGTGTTCAAAAAGTTCCGAAATGTTGACCCATAGCCTACTTTCCTGGTGCCGTTACAACGAGGTGTGTTCAAAAAGTTCCAAAATTTTGATCCATAGCCTACTTTCCTGGTGACGTCACAAGATGGCGGCCATAGCTTAACTTAGCCTAGCCTAACCTAATCTACGACGTGAGATCAAAAAGTTCCAAAATGTTGACCCATAGCCTACTTTCCTGGTGATGCCACAAGATGGCGGCCATAGCTTAACTTAACCTAGCCTAACATAACCTAACCTACGAGGTGTGATCAAAAAGTTTTAAAATTTTGATCCATAGCCTACTTTACTGGTGACGTCACATACTAACCCGCCATACATTCAGGGGCAAAGCCGATATCCCCCGAACGCATGGTCGGAATTTGATGAATGAGGTGTCGTTGAACTCGGGCTGATTCCCGCTTTCCAATGGAAAACCTATTTCTACACCAAAATAAACCTTACCCCTACTAGGGGGTGAAATTTTAATTCTTAAGTAATGTTACACAAATGCTAACACATGGGGTTAGGTTAGGTTATGATATGTTACATTAGGTTAGGTGAGCTATGTGTGACGTCATAGCCAGTCCTAAAGCCAGTATAAACCTATAAGCCAACACAAAAGCCGATATATAAGCCAACACAAAAGCCAATACATAAGCCAATACAAAAGGCTACACAAAAGCCACCACAATAGCCAATACATAAGCCAATACAAAAGCCAACACATGGGGTTAGGTTATGATATGTTACATTAGGTTAGGTGAGCTATGTGTGATGTCATAGCCAGTCTTAAACCAGGTCTAAACTTGTAGAACATGTCACGTGACAGGGTTAAGTTATGTTATGTTAGGTGAGCTGAAGTTAAGTCTTTAAATATTCCCAGTCATTGAGATACTTTCCAAGACCAATAAAAATCCACTAAATACATTGACAAAAATAACTTGTAAAATAAGCCAACACAAAAGCCAATACATAAGCCAATACAAAAGCCAACACAAAAGCCAACACAAAAGCTAACACATAAGCCAACACAAAAGCCAATAGATAAGCTTATGGTAAGAAACAGCCTAGGCTTTCACGGCCGGCGTCCATAATTAAGTACAAGTTTTTTTGGGCTTGTAGGCCGTGGTCCAGACAGGATATCTCCCGACGTTTCACCGGAAACTGCGTCCGGCATTATCAAGGGTTCTGCTCCTTTCCTTGGTCAGCAGTGGAATGAGGAAGAGGCTTGAAATAATGGGTAACGGTTTGTAGTGGGGTATTGTTGTTTGAATATGACTGTTGGCTGGGTGGATCTTGGCGATGAACTAACGGCTGGAAGGTAGTTTTGGATCTTCAAATTAGCATGGTGAGCCGAGCGTTCTCTTCGCATTCCGGGTGGATCGTCTGGTCTCGCGTACATGTTGCGGGATGCGGTGCGTGCTCCGGCTTCGGCGACCGAGCTTGTGAGGGTCAGGTGTTCCCTGGGCGACTGCCGGGTGGAAGCGGGAAGGTTCATCAGGTTGACATGTGCGTGATATCTTGGCCTTGGTGTTCCTAAGGGCCGGGATCCATGTATTACACACACGTTCAATTTCTTCCTGTCGATTGAGATTGTCGGTGTGTTTGAATATTTCTATGGCTTCCCGTTGCAACCTGACGTGCTAGTGTGTGGTCGTGGAGAGTATTTCCGTGTCCCCGTACTATACATCGTGACCGGGCAAGAGAGAATGCTCAGCGACTGACGATTTCTCAGTTTGACCCAGGCGGCTGTGTCTGTTATGTTCCTTGAGTCTGGTGGTCACGCTCCTCTTCGTCATTCCTATGTACACCTGCCCACAGGAACACGGGATTCTGTAGACACCTGCAGTGGAGTGTGGGTGGCGCTTGTCTTTAGCGGATCGCAGCAAGTCCCGGATTTTGGCGGTGGTTTATAAACCGTCTTTACCCCCATAGGTCTTGAGTAATTTGCCTATCCTGTCCGTCACCTTCTTCACGTACGGCAGGAATGCGGTGGCCACCGGATTTTCCTCAGTTTCTTTCCTCGTGCTCCGGAGCCTGGGATGAGAGGCTCACTCAATCTCCTTATTGCTGTATCCGTTAGCGCATAGAGCCCTCTTTATATGTTTCAGCTCTTGGTTGAGGTTGGATGGCTCACAGATTCCCCTAGCATGGTCTACCAATGTTTTAATAACTCCGTGTTTCTGTCGGGGGTGGTGATTGGATGTCTTGTGTATATACCGGTCAGTGTGTGTGGGTTCCGGTATACAGTGTTCCCCAAGCGCAGGTCATTAGTCCTGGTGATTAGCACGTCAAGAAAGGCCAGGCAGTTGTCTTTCTCCTTTTCCATAGTAAATTTTATACTTGTGTTGATGCTGTTGAGGTGGTCCAGGAAACGTTCCAGCTCTTCCTCTCCGTGGCTCCAGACTACGAAGGTATCGTCAACATAACGTAGCCATAATTTCGGTTTGAGGGGTGCAGTCTCGATCGCCAACTGCTCGAACTTTTCCATGTAGAAGTTCGCAATCACAGGGCTTAGTGGGCTACCCATTGCAACTCCCTATATTTGCTCGTAGAAGTTCTCGCGCTATAAGATGTAGCTCACTGTGAGGCAGTGGCGAAACAAGTCAGTGGTGTCTTCCGTGAAGAGCTCGGCAATCTGGTTTATGGATTCTTTAACAGTCACCTTCGTGGAGAGAGATAATACGTCAAAGCTGACTAGGCGGTCTTCAGGTTCCAGACGAATGTTCTGCAATTTCTCAATAACATGGCCTGAATCCCTGACTTAAGTCTCAGTGTTACCGATGTGCGGTTGTAGAATGATGGAGAGATGCTTGGCGATGCTGTAGTTTGGAGAGCCGATAGCACTCACGATAGGTCTCAGGGGTATATTAGTTTTGTGAAATTTGGGTCGACCGTACAGCCTGGGAGGTAGAGCTTCACTCTTGCATGTATCCTTCTTCACGTGTTCTGGTAGTGAGGAGGCCTTGATTAACCTGTTGGTCTATCTAAGTGTCAGTGTTGTGGGGTCTCTCGTGAGTTTTCGGTATGTCTGACGTTCTAGTAGCGACATGATCTTAGAGTAGTTGTATTCCGATGACATGACTACCGTGGCGTTGCCATTATCTGCAGGTAGAATGACGATGCTTATATCCCTGTTAAGGGTTTTAAAGGCATCCTTCTCTTGAGGTGTGAGGTTACTGCTGGGCGCTGGAGCTTTACGAAGGATGCGTGAGGCCTCTGAGCGGACTTCCTCGGCCTGCTCCCTGGGTAAACGGTGTATGGCAGCCTCAATGTTGCTTATAATGTCTTCTACAGGCACAGAAGGTGGGGTGACAGAGAACTTCTGACCTTTCGCTAAAAGTGAAGTTTTCCCTGGCGATAGATGACGGTTAGTCAGGTTTACTACAGTGCGAGACGAGTCCGGCGCAGATGTGGTTGCAGTTATCGTCTTGAGGTCCTGACATAGCTCAAATTTCTTTTTCTGGCGATTCGTCGACTGGTGGAGCGCATAGAATAGTGCGTGATGTGGTCGATGTTGTCCCAATCCTCGCTTGAGAGTGTAGATGTGAGTCGGAGATGTACGGATATGAGGTCCCGGTTAGTCGTAGCTAAGTCCCTGCGAGTAGCATGTATCTGTTCTCTCAGCATTGAGCGCTCAGCTCTGTCGTATATACGGTGAGCATGTGCTGAGCCGAAATTCCTCTTCATCCTAATCAACTTAGGAATCGTGTCCGTGTCCCTGCACCGTAAAACCCTTAACAGGGATAGAAGCATCATCATTCTACCTCCAGATAAGGGCAACGCCACTGTAGTCATGTCATCGGAATACTACGACACTAAGATTCTGTCGCTACTAGAACCTCATACATACCGAAAACTCACGAGAGACCCCACAGCACAGATACTTAGAGAGACCAACAGGTTAATCAAGGCATCCTCACTACCAGAACACGTGAAGAAGGATACATGCAAGAGTGAAGCTCTACCTCCCAGGCTGTACGGTCTACCCAAAATTCACAAAACTGATATACCACTGAGACCTATCGTGAGTGCTATCGGCTCTCCAAACTACAGCATCGCCAAGCATCTCTCCATCATTCTACAACCGCACATCGGTAACACTGAGACTTACGTCAGGGATTCAGGCCATTTTATTGTGAAATTGCAGACCATTCGTCTGGAACCTGAAGACCGCCTAGTCAGCTTTGACGTAGTATCCCTCTTCACGAAGGTGCCTGCTAAAGAATCCATAAACCAGATTGCCGAGCTCTTCACGGAAGACATCACTGACTTGTTTCACCACTGCCTCACAGCGAGCTACATCCTAATGGCGCGAGAACTTCTACGAGCAAATAAAGGGAGTTGCAATGGGTAGCCCACTAAGCCCTGTGATTGCAAACATCTACATGGAAAAGTTGAGCAGTTTGCGATCGAGAATGCACCCCTCAAACCGAAATTATGGCTACGTTATATTGACGATACCTTCGTAGTCTGGAGCCACGGAGAGGAGGAGCTGGAACGTTTCCTGGACCACCTCAACAGCCTCAACACCAGCATAAAATTTACTAAGGGGAAGAAGAAAGACAACTGCCTGGCCTCTCTTGACGTGCTAATCACCAGGATTAATTACCTGCGCTTGGGGCACACTGTATACCGGAAACCCACACACACCGACCGGTATCTACACAAGACATCCAATCACCACCCCTGACAGGAACACGGAGTTATTAAAACATTGGTAGACCGTTCTAGGAGATTCTGTGAGCCATCCAACCTCAACCAAGAGCTGAAACATATAAAGAGGGCCCTATGCGCTAACGGATACAGCAATAAGGAGATTGAGCGAGCCTCTCATCCCAGGCGCCGGAGCTCGAGGAAAGAAACTGAGGAAACTCCGGTGGCCACCGCATTCCTGCCGTACGTGAAGAAGGTGACGGACAGGATAGGCAAATTACTCAAGACCTATGGGGTGAAGACGGTTTATAACCCACCACCAAAATCCGGGACTTGCTGCGATCCGCTAAAGACAAGCGCCATCCACACTCCACTGCAGCTGTCTACAGAATCCCGTGTTCCTGTGGGCATGTGTACATAGGAACGACGAAGAGGAGCGTGTCCACCAGACTCAAGGAACATAACAGACACATCCACCTGGGTCAAACTGAGAAATCGTCAGTCGCTGAGCATTCTCTCTTGCCCGGTCACGATGCACAGTACGGGGACACGGAGATACTCTCCACGACCACACACTACCACACCAGGCTGCAACGGGAAGCCATGTAAATATTCAAACACCCCGACAATTTCAATCGAAAGGAAGAAATTGAACGTGTGCGTAATAAATGGATCCCGGCCCTTAGGAACACCAAGGCCAAGATATCACGCACACGTCAACCTGAAGATTCTTCCCGCTACAGCCCGGCAGACGCCCACGGAACACCTGACCCTCACAAGCTCGGTCGCCGAAGCCGGAGCACGCACCGCACCCCGCAACATGAACGCGAGACCAGACGATCCACCCGGAATGCGAAGAGAACGCTCGGCTCACCATGCTAATTTGAAGATCCAAAACTACCTTCCAGCCGTTAGTTCATCGCCAAGATCCACCCAGCCAACAGTAATATTCAAACAACAATACCCCACTACAAACCGTTACCCATTATTTCAAGCCTCTTCCTCATTCCACTGCTGACCAAGGAAAGGAGTGGAACCCTTGATAATGCCGGTCGCAGTTTCCGGTGAAACGTCGGGAGATATCCTGTCTGGACTACGGCCAACAAGCCCGAAAAATTTGTACTTAATTATGGTAAGAAACTTTATTACCAAAACAGTTGTAACCTTTGTAGTGTGAACATCATACTGACAGGTCAGTTACTACTATGGAAATTACTACAACCAACAAATGTAGGCACCGTGCACTCTATCAAGGATACTCTTATAACTATAATCGTCAGAATGGGAATGGAATAATATTCTGGCGATGCTCAAAAGAGAGGTCAACAAAATGTCGAGGGAATCTAAAAAGTAAAAATTGAAAGGTTTTAAGTGTGAGTGTTCATCAATGTAGTGCTCCAAACAAACCACGGTTGCTGTTTACAAAAATCACGAAAATGCTAAAAAGCAAGTTCAAGAAAACGATATTGCGGCTCAAGAAAGTGCATTGTTTGTTCAAAAGCACTTATATCCTCAAAAAGTCATGTTAGGACAGTTGTCAACGTCTAAGAAAACCTCAACGCTATCAAAGTCAACACAGACTATGAAAGGGGTCTCTGTGGAAAATGAACAAAAGGAATTCAATAGTTTTAGTGATGTTGAGGATAATGTTGATTACAATGATGGTGATTATAATAATAGTGATAAAGATGCTGAGGATGATGATGATAATGATAATGATAATGCTCTGTTTACCCCTAAAATTCAATTGTTAAACTTGTCTACTGGTACAATCCCAGTAAGCTAATTCAGCGGCTTCAGTACTTGCATGCCTGTAACAGGGTGGTCATACTGAATATGAGGAAGAACTATTGGATATAGAAAATGAGCTTCATCGTGTCAAAATTATTATGTAATGGATTTAAAAACGTGAAAATTTGAAAATGACAAATAACAGATGTGTGTAAAATGTGAAAATGAAAACATCAACAAATACATATCACAATTTTTAAAATAAAAAAAAACATCATGCTCTGGGAAAACCTTGTTTTTATTTTATAGCCAATAGCACTTTACAAAAATACAATACAAAATAAATACCAATTGCTCATTCCTTTTTAATGTTTATGTCCACACATCATTAACTTTCCTTTCATAACACACATCACAATCAAGGCTGCCAACCTCTCTCCTACTGAGGTATCAGATGATGCCAAACGTTGTTTAGCTTTTTTCAAAAACACTTTATCAGCTACATGTCTTAAACCAGGATGACTATGGCGATACGAAAGATCATGTTCTTTACATGCTTGATCCAAAAGATTAATAGGAACATCACCACGCTGCAAACGTTTTTCAAGATGTGTTCCAAGGCCACAAAAACGATAACCAGGAAGATGGATTTTGAAAGGCAAGTATTGAATGATTTTGTCAATGAGGCCATTGCCAGTACAAGTTTGATATATCCTTTTCCTTTTCCATCCTCCCCCTCCTCTGTGGACGATGTTTGTTGTTGTTGTTGCTGCTGCTTTTTCTCGCCATCACACTCGTGGAATGAGGAAACAAAATCTTTACACGGACTTTTATGACCGTGATACAGTTTCACCAGCTGGCAAGTAGCACACTGTCGCATAGAGGGAATTTTTGCCATGGCCACTTGCTTATGGTGATCGTAATCCGTACATGGTCGCAATTCACTCAACACAGGGTCTTGAGTCCATGATTTTGGTACATGTTGCCAGATTTCTTTCACGGCACTCGATGCAACATAATAAATGAATGACTTGGGGAGCGCCAATAATTCCTGTTTGGTAAAACTGTCTAGTTTCTTTTTGCACACCAAAAATTTCTCAATCGCTTTATCAGTAGCATCTTCTCTCTCCATGGTATTACGTTGATGTTTACACGTTGCTTGTAGAAATATCACTGATGTCATCCACGGGTGAACCTTTATTTTTATTTTTATTCAACAACTCCAAGCAGGCATTGGAGGTTAACCAATGAAAGAGATGCCACACGTGGGCTAAGGCGTTATGGGTAATGTTTCCACAGAGACAGCGGTCCATGAATGTTCGAATCGAGGGACAACCCAAGGCCATGAGATCAATACATTGACACTAAGGTGTTAAAAATAGTTGTAATCATTGGCGTTTTTCATTACCTTTCACAAATACCACATGGGCAGAGGACAAATGGGCTTTCATCACCATGCCCAGGTGCTTATATGAAATGGTTGCTTGATTCCAGTCTAGCTGCAAATGATTTTCAATCCATTTAGTTTGTTTACGGACTTTCTCACACAACAAATCAAAAGCATAGGGTGGTTTAAACACCAAATGGGTAGCTTGTGATATCCAAAAGGTAGAACAATCAATTATGGCAACCTCTTTAAATATAAATTTGTTATCTCCAATGTTAAACCCTTGGCAATCCACAATCAGTTTGCTCAACATGTTGATGCTTGTCTGAACCAAGTCCAACTGACCACTAACTGACTATCCGCGACTAAGGTATACCCAAACATTGACTTTCATTCTCATTCTAGTAAACAAATTATGGTTAGGATATGCCAGGGAACATGAGAAATAATATCAACAGCAACTTTTTTTATTACGGTACATCATTTTATTGGTATAACACGTTTTACAGGCTTTTGTCATTTTGGGATAGGGACGATACCAAATCATACAACAATACAGTCTTTTGTGTTTATAGCGTCCATAACACCGATGATGCCCCAATGTCTCTTACCTAGGTGTTTTTGACTGTGAGCTGCTCATCGAAGCACCGTTGACGCCATAAGGTCCACACGTATCATAACTTTTTTTTCATTACTTAGAGGTACTAGTGAGGGCGAGCTTGAATGACAGGGTATATTACCCACCTCTATTCCACACAGGTAGGGACAGGCTGGTGACCAGCGCTGATGTTCTTGCATAGGTTCATCACTTTCTCCCCATTGGTCTATGGTGATGGAACAAAAGGCACATTTCACTTCATATCTTGTTTTTAAATAATAGAAACCAGCGGCTGCCAAGGCTTGAGGGTTCACGAAAGGCACAGGCCACGCTGCAAAGGTATTGAAACTTAGTTCCTCAGATTTTAAAGTCATGGGTGTGACATTTCTTGAGGGTTTAAAGCAAGACATCACTGAGCGGCTTGACGTGGGTTGACCTGTTATTTATACACTCTTCACTTGGTTGGACAATGGATAATTGTTGACTTGTTTGTGATGAATAATCAAACAGTAGGCCGTGGTATTGGCTGGAACATTGTCATGCGTTTCAAAATCTAATCGAATGTCGATATTGGATTGCTTGACAGACTCTTCCAAGTAGGAACAGTCAAAGACAATCAGTGGCGTCCTTGTCTTAAAGGCTTGGGGTGACAACATGGGGCAGTTTTCTTTTTGATAATTCGACCATCTACATTTAAAAACAAGTCGTACAGGGGACCAAACTTATTTTTTGAAAACTCCAAATCTAGTCCTTCATAGGGAAAAACAGCTCCGTTGAGGAAAAGACGTGCATTTCTCAATTGCAGATGATCAAATTGTGTAGCATATTTGGTTTTTTGATACTTGCAATTGGTGTGAAAACCCACGATCATGTAGAGAGGTCTCTCTGTATAGCGTGCTGGTATTACAGACCAACTATGTGTGTTGGTGGTGGGTAATAGGGGATACTCATGGACCGCCCAGCTTCTAAATTCCATGGGTAATGAATGGCATATTTCTTTCCACAATCTTGAGCATGTTCAGTATATTTGCTATCAGCGAGGGTCACGTGGGGGTACTTTCCATAGCATTCGTTGTAGTTGAATTTTTGAATCTATGGATGCATCTTGAGCTCCCACGAGTGCATTATTATCACTCCTGTCTATCACCAGATAAAGCACTTGCCTTGCATTCACCACAATGCGCTGGTGATCTTCGGCAAAGCCCAAAATGAGTTTAAGAGGTAAAAATCTAGTAAAGGTGCCATCGGTGTGTACCATCCAATCATTTGTCGAGTCAGGGGACCAACCTGCCATGCAAAGTGTTTTACCTTCTCCTCATTATAAAAGGGGTATAGTTTCATGACACTGGAAATACCCACATTTATAGTGCTATCCACCACAATATTGTTAATTACATAGCGCACCTCTGAAAACAGAAAGACAAAATCATGGTTGGCTAACTTGGATGTCGTTGGTGTAGAGCCATCGGCTTTAGTGAGTCGACCTTCAATCTGAATAACACTTTCATGCGGCAGGGTATAAATATCTTGGTTGTTGATAACAAATTGAATTTCATCATTGTTATTGAGTCCAGGTGTTTGCGCTTGATAGGAATGGGGGTCAATTCTTACCAACCCTGGTTGCTCCTCGATGTTGTTTACCACTTCTAGGATAGAATTCATGATGTGGGTTGTTGTGGTAACCCAGATGCTGTAAAATCTGCTTGTCCTTAGGTGTGAACGTGTATTCACCTGGCAAACAACTAACACCATTCCTAGACGATGTAGATACTTCATACACCAGCTTCATAGTGGCTTTAGCACCAACTTGTAAGTCACTGGTGTAGTAGAATCTAGTTGAATGCGTTGTTGATCTCTATTGACCAGTATTAACGTTATATTACTACCGGGTGAGTTAGCCGAGGTCGTTGCGGCATGACTGTTGGCAGTCGCTCACATCCGGGAGGCGAGGAGGTTCGAATCCCCCAGCCGGCAACCTTGAAGATGGTCTTCTGTGGTTTCCCATCTTCCGTCCAGGCAAATGCCGGGGTTGGTCCCTAACTATAGGCCACAGCCGCTACCTTACAACTCCTCGACCCTCCCATCCAACATTCCTCCCCAACGGTACTTGTAGCTCACCCATTGGGTGTCCGTCTCGAAACAGCTACAAAACTGGCGAGCCGAACATGTCCTCGGACACTCCCGGCACTAAAAGCCATATGCTAAAAAAACGTTATATTACTAATAGGATCAACAGCCACATTATGAAAGAGCACTACTGAAGTGTTTTCACGAATTATATAGACATTGGGCGATGTCACAATAAAGTCATAAAGTGAATGCGATGATTCTTGATTGGTGTATACGTTGCTAATAATATTACACTTCACCGACACGTAATGATCGTCAATCAATTTCACTTCATAGTCTGAACCATGTTTTTTGTTGGGCTCCAACACTCGTGGTTTAAATTCTAGTAAAGGGCCAATGGAATCGGGTCGTGATTCAAAGTCAATCTTAAACGTAGAGAAAATTCTACAGCGATGAGTGTTGGTATTTCCTGTAAGTTCAAACTTGTGTGTCCCATCAAGAAATGACTTTAAACCATATTCGTTGATCAGCACCACATAAATGTGTTCATAAATATCGTCTATCGTATATCCACCAGGGTTCAGGGTGAGCACAGAATAATTATAGTAAAACTTGTTGTTTACATCTTTACGTATGTTGTATATTCTATTATACGTTTCAAGAGAAACAAGTCCCAAACCATAAGGTCTTTCACTCAATTCAATAGGCGGGTAAAAGTCTAGGCTGCCTTCAGGTCCACGTACATGCAGTGTAAACGTCTTACTTTCTGTCGACATAACTGTTGACGTTTTTGCTTATGCTGTGTCTTATATAAAACATTAAACAAAAACACCCACACTCTTGACTGTTAAACGTTTGCTCTCGTTTCACATTATAATATATCATGGTCATTCACCGTAAGCAGAGGTACTTTGTCATATAACTCGTGCACCTTGTTATCCACATACTTTTTTGTTGTGACATCCGTAGACACTTGAGGATGTTTCACATGAGTCAATCGCTTTCCTGTAAAGTCATAATCTCCCTGTTTAGTGCGTGGCACCACAGACCTATTCACATAGTGTTTATTAGCAGGATCAGTTTCTTGTTTAGGATCATGTATGAGCACAGACCTAGCCTTTGCCATTATGGCACGTCCAAAAACATCCATCGTTGACCTGTAGTAGGGGTCTACTGTTTCTATGACAAGACATGGTTTCATGTACATAGACAGCCTGCTCACCTCTCTAAGCCTTAGTTGATATGAAGATTATTAAGCAGCAAGAGTCATTCCCCGTGGGGGACATAGTTTCCCATCTTTATCCCACATCACGTAAACAACGTCACGGTTCTCTATTTCCGTCTTCCATTCGCTGCATCATTGTGGGACCTTCAGGATGTGGAAAGACCTATCTTTTGCTCACGCTCATTACAGCGCCCAATGGTCTACGATTTCAAAATATTTATGTTTGTGCAAAATCTTTCTACCAACCCCTCTACGTGTACCTGGATCAAGTCATGTCTGAATTACAAAAAGAGAATATGGGTTATTTTACATTTTGTATGCAAGAATATGTTATTGCCCCGGATAAGGTAAAGGCTGATTCACTCATGATTTTCGATGATGAATCCACTGAAAGACAAGCCATCATTCAAAGCTATTTCAGCATGGGTCGTCACAAACATATCGATTGCTTCTATCTTAGACAAACATATTCTAAAATGTGTAAACTACTTATTCGTGTTAATGCCAATGGCATTGTTTTATTTCGCCAGGACGAGAGGAATAGTCGTCACATTTATAATGAACATGTGAATCCCGATATGACCTTTCAAATGTTTACCGAATTGTGTTCCACGTGCTGGAACACTCAAGGCCATGCCTGTTTGGTGATTGAAAAACAAAGTGAACTCAACGAAGGACGTTATCGCTTAGGGTTTGATCATTTTATTACTATTTAAGGAATGGTCTCATTCCGTCTCAAGTCAATTGTCAAGACACCATGGCGTTATCAGAGAGTCAATTGCAAAAGCATATTATTAGAGCAAAAAACTATTCGCCGAAAGTTTCGTCAATTGAAACGATCACGTGCGGATTATGCTTTCTTTATTCAACAACATTTAGCACCTCCGCTAAAAGCCATGTTGAAACCCTCTTTCAAGCCATCTGAATCACTACCCACTGTTTCAAAAAACTACGCAGACGCTACACGAGAACCCTGTGGAATTGGAAGAGGAAGAGGAACAGGAAAATTTAAGTAGTGTTAGCGAGGTTGAGGATGAGGATGAGGATGATAATAATCAAATGTTTACTCCTCAAAACAATTCCTCACGCCTTGCAGAGTTTTTAAGAAAAAAGAAATCATTGGCCATGGTCGAAACACCTTGCCCTTCCAGATCGTCTCCGTTTTCACAACTCTTGGCCACACCTCAACATAAAACTCAACTCAAAAATATTTTAATAAAATTTTATGGATCAACACTGGATCCCTATCTTACAGATCTATTTATTGGAAATACAGATACCACATATGGTGTTCACTATGAGAATGATGGTTTTAAAATTGGTGATTCATCGATTAAATTTGCTCGTACTAGTGCCGTCATTAAAAAGATCAACTCTAAATTAACTCCAGGACTGTTAAAGCTGCTATTCTCTCGTACACCATCTTCGCATGATTATACGCCACAAGACATTACCAAATATAAATCCATTTTATTGGATACTCATACCCACAAAAGACAGTATGATCTCACTCAGCAAATGCATGCCAATATACCTCACAAATATTAAACCGTCATTGCAAAAATGTTTCCAACCTGTCAAAGTGGTCGTAGTAAAGTGTCCGCTTCGGGAGTGACATTTAAACCATTAAAACCGCTTGTGGATGTTACCTACTGGCATACTCCAAGTGAGCTCATCCAACGACTACATCTGTTGCATGCTTAACGTCAAGCTGGCCATACCGGTCACGATTGGGAAATTCAAGAAATTGAAGAAGAATTTCGAAATGCCAAAATTATTGTTTAAACCTTCGCCCATCAAAGTGGGCATTACTCACGAGTTGCATCGCCCAGCTAGGCATCACTATCCGCGACTCAAGGTGATTTCACGATGATGCAGCGAATGGAAAATGGAAACAGTGAACCGTGGCGTTGTTCATGTGATGTGGGATAGAGATGGGAAACCATGTCCTCCGCAGGAAATGACTCTTGCTGCTTAATAATATGCATATCAACTAAGGGTTAGAGACATATACATGGAACCATGCCTTGTAATGGGAACAGTAGACCCCTACTACAGGTTGATGATGGATGTCTTTGGACGTTCGTTCATGACCGAAGCTAGGGTTGTACCCATACATGATCCTAAACAAGAAACATATCCTGCTAATAAACGCTATGTGGATAGATCTGTAGTGCCACGCACTATCAGGGAGATTATGACTTTAAAGGAAAGCGATTAACCCATGTGAAACATCCTCAAGTGTCTACAGATGTCACTACAAAAAAGTATGTGGATAACAAGGCGTATTTTGTATATGACAAAGTGCCTCAGCTTATTGTGAATGGCTATACAGCTAATCATCACCGCATAATTCACGTGGAAGACCCTCAAGAAGATGACGATGTCTGCACCAAACGCTACCTCACCTACCAAATGAAAATACTTTATAAATTTGTCCCACCCATATTTTTAGCGCACCTGACAAATGAAGAACCTGTGAATGACAGGAACCATGACAACCTAACGTATGTGCTTTGTTTAGGTTTAAGTCACTATCGATTACACTATGATGGAACTATTCCCATTGAACAACAATTCATGCCTGATGAGAACCATTTACTTGTGGAGATAAACCGCCATAGGAGGTTGGTTCATAACCATCAAACGGTTAATGTAGGTAATGGATTATCATTTCATCTCATGGTCATATGAGATGAAAAGCAAGCAGGAAAAACCATAAACGATTTCCCACTTTATGTGGAACTTGAATATACAGCCATGAAATAAGGATGACACGTTAGTTGTCACTTAAACTTTCTTGTGAACGGTTGTTGGTCATTATAATGGTGAAAAAAAGATATGTGGTGAAAAAGACTAAACAAATAGCTCTGTAGTTTTCAAAGCATGGGGTTAAGGCATTGGTTGACAAGCCTTTGCGATTGAAGAAAATAAAAAATAATGTGTTGACGATCAAGAAAGCCCTTCGAGCAGCACAGAGAAGTGTTATTCCAAAACGTCAGCGACAGGTTTCAAAACAAGGTCGGGTGATTCCTGTCCCCAAACGATCTGGACTTTTTCCTGCTTTATTCGCTGGTCTGGCTGCTCTGGGTTCACTTTTGGGCGGTGCTAGTGCGGTGGCTAAAACCATTAACGCTGTTCAGCATGGCAAGCAAGAATTGAAAGAAAATCAGCGACACCATGAAACAATGGCAGCCATTGCTATGGGGGCTAGAAATGCCAATTTAAAGCCAGTCTTTTATCAACAAGGACTTGGGATTTTTCCATCTCCAAATGAAAAAAAAATTACCACAGCCATAGCAAGACATGCCCTGATCCATGAAGAAGTCAAAAGCTATGCCAAACAACTAAAGCTTTCCCATTTTCGAGGTGTGTTTATGCGGAACCAATTACCCCCACGAGCATGGAAACAGGAATGTACAATTCTAAATCTAGATGATTACCCAGGGCCAGGAACCCATTATGTAGCCTATGTGAAAGAGGGATCCATGATATGGTACTTCGACAGTTTTGGAAATCTGCCCCCGTCCATGGAACTAGTGACCTATTTTGGAAACACGACCAAAATATATTATAATGTAAAACTTGAACAAGCGTTTAACAGTCAAGAGTGTGGACGTCTGTGTTTAATGTTTTTATATAAGACACAGCATAAGCAAAAACGTCAACAGTTTGTCAGCAGAAAGTAAGACGTTTACACTGCATGGACGTGGACCTGAAGTCAGCCTAGACTTTTACCCACCTAGCGAATTGAGTGAAAGACCTTACGGGTTGGGACTTGTTTCTCTTGAAACGTACAATAGAATATACAACATACGTGAAGATGTGAACAACAAGTTTTACTATGATGATTCTGTGCTAACTCTGAACCCTGATGGACATACAATAGACGATATTTATGAACACATTTATGTGGTGCTGATCAACGAATAAGGTTTTAAGTCCTTTCTCGATCGAACGCGCAAGTTTGAACTTGTAGGAAATACCAACACTCATTGCTGCAGCATTTTCTCCACTTTTAAGATTGATTTTGAAACACAACCCGATTCCATTGGTCATATACTAGGATTTAAACCACAAGTGTTGGAGCCCAACAAAAACATGATTCAGACTATGAAGTAAAATTGATTGAGGACCATCACGTGTCAGTGACGTGTATTATTATTAGCCAAGTATGCACCAATAAAGAGCCATCGCATTTCCTTTATGATTTTATTGTAACATCGCACAATGGCTATATTATTCGTGAAAACCCTCCAGTAGTGCTCTTTCATTCTGTGGCCGTTGATCCTATTAGTAATATAACTTTAAGACTGATCAATAGAGACCAACAACGCATTCAACTAGATTCTACCACATCAGTAACTTACAAGTTGGTGCTAAATCCACTATGAAGCTGGTGTGTAAAGCAACAACACCGTCTAGGAATGGTGCTAGTTTTTTGCCACGTGAATACACGTTAACATCTCAGGACAAGCAGATTTTACAGCATCTGGGTTACCACGTAAACCACCATGATGAATTCCATCCTAGAGGTGGTGAACCGCATCGAGGAGCAAGAAGGGGTGTTAAGAATTGACCTTCATTCCTATCAAGCTCAAACACCTGGACTCAATAAGAATGATGAAATTCAATTTGTTATCAGCAACCAAGATATTTACACCTGGCCACATGAAAGTGTTATTCAAAATGAAGGTCGGCCCACCAAAGCTGATGGTTCTACACCTACAACATCCAAGTTAGCCAACCATTCTTTTGCCTTTTTGTTTTCTGATGTGCGCCGTGTGATTAACGATATGGTGGTGCATAGCACTAGAAATGTGGGTATTTCAAGTGTCATGTAACTATATCCCTCTTATTGTGAGAAAGAAGGTAAAACACTTTGCATGGCAGGTTGGTCCCCTGTCTCAACCAATGACTGGATGATACACACGGATGGCACGTTTACTGGATTTTTTCCTCTTAAACACATTTTAGGCTTTGCCGAAGATCACCAGCGTATTGTGGTCAACGCAACGCAAGTGCTTTATCTGGTTAGAGACAGGAGTGATAATAATGCACTGAAGGGAGCTGAAGATGAACCCATAGATTCAAAAATTCACCTACAACGAATGCTACGGAAAGTACCCCCACGTGACCCCTTGCGATAGCAAAAAACTGGAAATGCTTAGATTGTAGAATTTAGAAGCTGGGCGCTCCATGAGTACCCACTATTGGCCACCACCAACACACACAGTCAGTCTGTAAAAACAGCACGTTATAAAGAGAGACCTCTTTACATTATCGTGGGGTTTCATACCAATCGCAAGTATCAAAAAACCAAATATACTACGCAATTTGATCACATGAAATTGAGAAATGCACGTCTTTTCCTCAACGGAACTGTTTATCCTTATGAAGGACTGGATTTGGATTTTTCAAAAAATAAGTTTGGCCCCCTGTACGACTTGTTTTCTAAATTTAGATGGTCGTATTATCAAAAAGAGAATTGCCTCAAGCGTTTATGACAAGGGCGCCACTGATTGTCTGTTCCGACTTGGAAGAGACTGTCAAGCAATCCAATATTGACATTCGACTAGATTTTGAAACGTATGACAATCTTCCAGCCAATACCACTGCCTACTGTTTGATCATTCATCACAAACAAGTCAACTATTATCCACTGTCCAACCAAGTGACGAGTGTATACATAACAGGCCAACTCGCATCAAGCAGCTCAGTCATGCATTGCTTTAAAGCCTCAAGAGGTGTCACACACTCATGGATCGGTGTTCCTGTGGCAACATTACCCATACAGCCCTGGCCTATGTGTGGCAATTGTTTCATTGTCTAACCACCAATGCCTACTGGGAGTTGTTAAATAAAATTAAAACTCAAGATTTACCTGCGAATGACACCAGTGATATTTCTACAAGCGACGTGTAAACATCTACAGTACGTGATACCATGGAGAAAGGGGATGCTACAGATAAGGCGATTGGGAAGTTCTTTGTCTGCAAAAAGAAACTAGAAAATTTTACCAAAGAGGAATTATTGGCGCTCCCCAAGCCGTTCATTTATTATGTGGCAGCGAGTGCAGCGAAAGAAATCTGGAAACTTTTACCAACATCATGGACTCAAGACCCTGTGTTAAGTGAATTGCAACCATGTACGGATTACAATCATCATAAGCAAGTGGCTATGGCAAAAATAACCTCTCTGCGACAGTGTGCTACTTGCCAGCTGGTCAAACCTTACCACGGTCATAAAAGTCCGTGTAAAGACTTTGTGTCATCATTCCACGGGTGTAATGACGAGAAAAAGCAACAACAAAAACAACAACAAACATCGTCCACAGAGGAGGAGGAAGATCAAACCTTTTCACCATCGATGGAAAAGGATATGCCAGAACTGCACTGGCAATGGCGTCATTGGCAATGTCGTTCAATACTTACCTTTCGAAATCCATCTTCCAGGTTATCGTTTTTGTGGACTTGGACCTCATCTTGAAGAACATTTGCAGCGTGGTGATGTACCTATTAATCTTTTGGATCAAGCATGCAAAGAACACGACCTTTCTTATCACCATAGTCATCCTGCTTTACGACATGTGGCAGATAAAATGTTGTTGAAAAAGCTAAACAACGTTTGACATCCTGCGATTCCTCAGTGGGAGAGAGGTTGGCAGCCCTAATTGTGATGAGTGCCATGAAGGGAAAGTTCATGATGTGTGGACATGATTTTAAAGTATTGAGGAATTGGTATTCTTTGTATTTTTTTGTAAATCCCTATTGCTATGAAAGAAAAACACAGTTTACCAGAGCATGATGTTTTTTAATTAAAAAAAATGACGATAACCATTTGTTGATTTTTCATTTTTACATTTCACACATTACCATTTGCCAATTTCCAATCTCCACTTTTTTAAAATATTAGTTTAACGTTTTTGAATTTTCTGATATGGAAGCATGGATTTTCCATTTCGTTGTTTACACATTTGTCAATTTACCATTTACACTTTTTAAACAACGTCAGTTTAAAGTTTTTTAATTTTTGATATTTCACACACTGCTATTTGCATTGCACTTTTTAAAAATGTCAGTTTAACGTTGTCCAATTTCATGATATGGAAAAATAGATTTTCCATATTAAGTTTCTTGTCAATTATGTTGATGCGAGTGCTTGACCATGACGTTAGTGCAGTCTCTTTCTGCTTGTTTCCAAAAACATATAGGCCTACTACTACTACTGCTGCAGGTAAGACTGTTTTACAAAATAATGCCATCTACCACTGCACTTCAACTATCGAAAAACAAAATGACTATTTACCATTTTGCTATATACATTAATTTCCTTACCACCCTACCTTGCCGTGTTTGCTCTGTTCAAATGAACAATGCTACCTACACACAAGCTTTCTCTCTCTAGTCATACATTCACACAACCATACTTGTCTTTGGAAACAAATACAAGCACACTATTCATTTCCATAGAACATCCTTGACATGCACACTCATCTCAAAGAACTTTTAGTTTACAATTTAACATTTTACCATTACAAAAAGATTACTAATTTAATATATACAAAATAGCACCTTTGTAGAGCCTTAAAAAATCAAACTATTTACCATTTACCATGACCAAGTTTCAAATTCCAAACCCAATCAAAATTAAAAAATAGGGTTGCATAGAGCTTAAAAGAGCAAAAGGCCTAAGTTACAAAAAAGTTACAAAATCTACTAAATCTACTAGTTACAAAAAATACAATTTCTCTAAACGATCAAACACAGAAATCACACCTCCTCATCCTGGTCATAACCCCATGGCAGGCTGGTGAGCAGGTCATCCGTCCACACACGTTTGTTATCTATTTAGGCGAGGGTGCGTTTTATCTGTTCCACAAGATACAAATTATGGTTGATGGATTGTATCCTGCACTGTGTATAGGACATAGCTTTGCCAGTGTGTAAAACCGCTAGATAGTCGTCTACACGTAGCGATATTACCACTACCCTACCTACACCTTTTGCTCTTTTGGCTTCCTTACAGTCTAGTGTGGGATAAGCATACGTTTTGGAGGCCAAACCTACGAATTCCGTCAAAATAGAATCACCGCTTTCATCTTTTAAAAGACCCATTTTCGTTTTGTTTTTTTATGGGCAGCTGAAACACGTTGTCAGCGCTATACGAAGAGGTGTCGAACCAGTCACTATGTTCCCTCGTGACGACGTAGGGATTGCAATGGGGAATGTGATAAATAATCGAGTCCTCAAAATGCTGTTTGGCAAACTCGTAGTGGAATCGATACATGACCGATTTGGAAAAGTCCAAAATGACTTGGCCCAAGTAAATGGGCTTATCCATGGTCACACTGGTCTTATTCAATTCAATGGTGGCCAAATCCTCATCGATAATTTTGATCGATTTGAAATTTGGCTTGGCAATATACCGCCGGGCACCCCACCGCCCCTCCCAGACATTCCCCAATTTAATGTCACGGTAACTGCAGACATTTTCCATGGATTTTCCATAGATGCAGTTGATCATTAATTTAAATAAATTAATTTCAAACTGCTTTGTTGCCATTTGGCGTAGCTCTGTGTTGAATTGCATATATGGCTTGAGCCATGCTTTTTGTGCAAAGGAAATACCCCTATTGATTTTCTTCAACGCCAAGCCTTGGGCTAGGCATTGCACTAACATTTGGATATGTAACACATACCAATTTTTGTTGTAAAGTGTGCCCATGAGTTTTTCAATTTTCACTTTACTGTTTGGGGGAACCATTCGCTCTAGACAGAATGGAAAATCGGCACGTTCATCATACAAGGATGAGGGATATTCAACATCCACTTCTAACACATATCCACGGCCTGTTTATTGGCTGCCTTGCTCACATCAAATTGTGACACTTGTTTCTCTGCCAGCCAAGCAAAATCCCCATAGGGTAAAGGCTCGCTCATGGCATAGCCATACAAATTATGCACATCGTAGTACATTAAGTACGATTCTGGGTTGTCTTGTGAATAAGAGAGCATGTAGGAATTATTCGCTTCGGCATGGCGCTGGTTAAGTGATACAAAGCCGCCGCGAAGGCCCTTTTCAAAGAATAAGACCATATCTACTTACTTACTTACTTACTGGTCGGCGCTACAGTCCCTGAAGAACCTTGGCCTCCACTCATCTCTATCTTCCGCCTTCCTTCTCCAGTTCCTGATTCCCAGACTCCTAAGGTCGTCTTCCACGTCATCTATCCACCGTCTCCTGGGTCTTCTTCTTCTCCTCCTTCCATCCGGTCTTTGTGTAAACACCTTTTTGACACTACGTGATTCTTGCATTCTCTGTACGTATCCTGTCCATCTTATCCTCCCCTGCTTAATTTTCACCACAATATCAGCCTGTCCGAAGAGTTCATGTAGTTCCACATTTGTCCTTATTCTCCAACCTTTCTCCTCTCTCACTGGCCCATATATTTTCCTCAAGATCTTCCTTTCCTATCTTCGCAGCCAGTCTTCTTCTCTTCTATTGAGAAACCAACTTTCCGAACCATACATAACCACGGGTCTTAGTATTGTAATGTAAATATTTATTTTAGTATTCCTACTAACAATTCTCGATCTAAACATGCTTTGCAGAGCGTAATAGCATCTATTTCCACTTTTAATTCTTTCTTGTATTTCCACTGATGTTCTGTTATCCTCAGTTATTATTGAGCTCAAATATTTGAATTCTTCTACTCTGATATTCTTTCCCATTTAATTTAATATATGGATCTCTTCTTGCCTCTCTGGAATTCCACATCTTCATATACTTAGTTTTATTTGTATTCACTTCTAACCCTAACTTTCATGCCTTTTCTTCCAACAGGACATAGCTCTCTTCTAATGCTTTACTGTTCCTTGCAATTACTGCTACATCATCCGCATATGCTATCACCTGCATTTACCTGTTAAATATGGTCCCTCCTGGGTTGATTGGCAGTTGTTGAATTATTAGCCTACTTTCGATTTTTGCAAAAAATGAAAGTAGACTTATGAGATCACTACAGGGCGAAAAAAAGCGTGTCTGTCTGTGTGTGTGTGTATGTGTGTGTCTCTGTGTATGTGTGTGAGTGTGTGTACTCTGAATGTCTGTCCCCCCTATCACTTCGAACACGGTGAGCGCAAATTGAACGAAATTTGGTACAAAGGTAGCACTAGCAAAGGACACCTCAGTGTCATGCTTTATATCGCCGCCATCTTGACGGAAACGTAATGTCGGCCACACAAATGTTCAAAGCTTAAATCAAATTACGACTAACCTAATCATCCGATCTCTACCAAATTTTGCAACAACATACCTTTATGGAGGGAGCATCCTTTGACAAATCTAATAGGTCAGTAGCCTAATAGTTTGCGGATGGCGGCCATATTTGTGTCAAAATCGATTACCCCTTTTAATTCGAACACGGTGAAACCGAATGGAATGAAATTTGGTACAGGGCTAGCAATATGAAAGGGCACCTCAGTGTCATGTTTTATATCACCGCCATCTTGACGGAAACGTAATGGCGGCCACACAAATGTTCAAAGCTTAAATCAAATTACGACTAACCTAATCATCCGATCTCTACCAAATTTTGCAACAACATACCTTTATGGAGAAAGCATCCTTTGACAAATCTAATAGGTCATTAGCCTAATAGTTTGCGGATGGCGGCCATCTTTGTGTCAAAATCGATTACCCCCTTTAATTCGAACACGGTGAAACCGAATGGAATGAAATTTGGTACAGAGGTAGCACTAGCAAAGGGCACCTCAGTGTCATGTTTTATATCGCCGTCATCTTGACGGAAACGTAATGTTGGCCACACAAATGTTCAAAGCTTAAATCAAATTACGACTAACCTAATCATCCGATCTCTACCAAATTTTGCAACAACATACCTTTATGGAGGGAGCATCCTTTGATAAATGTAATAGGTAATTAGCCTAATAGTTTGCGGATGGCGGCCATCTTTGTGTCAAAATCGATTACCCCTTTTAATTCGAACACGGTGAAACCGAATGGAATGAAATTTGGTACAGGGCTAGCACTAGCAAAGGGCACCTCATTGTCATGTTTTATATCGCCGTCATCTTGACGGAAACGTAATGTTGGCCACACAAATATTCAAAGCTTAAATCAAATTACGATTAACCTAATCATCCGATCTCTACCAAATTTTGCATCAACATACCTTTATGGAGGGAGCATCCTTTGACCAAACTAATAGGTCATTCGCCTAATATTTTGCGGATGGCGGCCATCTTTGTGTGAAAATCGATTCCCCCTATTAATTCGAACACGGTGAAACCGAATGGAACGAAATTTGGTACAGAGGTAGCACTAGAAAAGGCCACCTCTGTGTCATGTTTTATATCACCGCCATCTTGACGGAAACGTCATCGCGGCCACCCAAATGTTAAAGGCTAAAATGTAATTACGACCAACCTAATAATCTAGTCTCTACCAAATTTTGCAACAACAAATCTTTATGTGGGAAGCATATTATGACCAAACTGCTAGATCATCAGCCCAATAGCTTGAAGATGGTGGCCAAGTATGTGTGCAAATCGATTCCCCCTATCAATTCAAACACGGTGAAACCAAATTGAACGAAATTTGGTTCAGAGGTAGCACTAGCAAAAGGCACCTCAGTGTCATGTTTTATATAGCCGCCATCTTGACGGAAACGGAATGACGGCCACCCAAATGTTAAAAGCTTAAATCAAATTTCGACCATCCTAATAATTTGATCTCTACCGGATTTTGCAACAACATGCCTTTTTGTGGAAAGCATCTTATGACTGACTACAAGGTCATCAGCCCAATAGTTCGCAAATAGCGGCCATGTATGTGTGCAAATCCATTCCCCAGATCAATTCAAACACGGTGAAACCGAATTGAATGATTTTTTTTACAGTGGTAGCACTAGCAAAGGGCACCTCATATTCATGTTTAATATCCCTATAGCACGTTGTATTTCAACAAGCTACTACAACCAACATTCAATTATACTCCTTGAAATGGACAAAGAGTTATGACAATACCCATGCATTTAGGAGAAAGTAGGCTATATGTTCTTTACTGAACATCTTGTTTTTTCTATAGCTACATTAAAGAGTAATGTAGAAATTACATCTCCTTGTCGGAAACCCCATTCTACAATGAATTCTTCGGACATCTCTTGTTCTAATCTAATCTTACAGATTGTGGTTTCCATAGTCATTTCTGTCAGCTTGACCAATTTTATCGGGATGTTAAACTCTTTCATAATTTTAAAAATCTCATTTCTATCTAAACTGTCTTATGCCTGCCTAAAATCTATATACAGCTGATCCAGCTGCTTATCATGTTCATAACACTTCTCCAGTATCTGCCTCACTCTAAATATCTGGTCCATTTTAGAGCGATTCCTTCTAAATCCAATTTGATAGTCACCCAATATTTTCTCTACACAACGCTCCAGTCGAGAGGCTAAAATCTTACTGAACACCTTACATGTTACGTCCAACAGAGTAATCCCACGATAATTGCCGCATACTGACTTATCCCCTTTCTTATACAAAGGACATATTATTCCTACAGTACATTCCCTGGGCATTTCTTCTTTCGTCCATACTTCCTTTATTAGTTCATGTATTGCTTTTACCACTACCTCTCCACCGAATTTTAGCAACTCCGCTTCTATTCCTTCTTCTCCGGCGGCTTTATTGTTCTTTAATTCCTTGATTGTATCTCTAACGTCCTCTAAATACGGTGTTTCAACTTCTTCTTGCTCATCAATCCCTCCATGTTCCGCTTCTTCTCCATTCGTGGTTTCCTCTTCACCCCGTCCACTGAGTAGCTCTGTGAAATATTCCTGCCATCTCTGTAGCATCTTGTTCTTATATCCTATAAAATTTCCTTCTTTGTCCTTATAAAAGACTGCTCTTGGTTGAAACCCTTTCCTCAATTCTCTTGATCTTTCATAAATCTCCGAATCTCCCCACTCTCCCTCATTTTATCTAATTGTTCTATTCTTTCTCATTCATACTGCCTTTTCTTAACCCTACTTAACTTGCTTGCCCTTTTCATTTTCTCTCTATATTCCTCCACTGACTGTCTTGTTCTCCGTTGCAACATTCTTTGCCTTGCTTCGTTTCTTTCATAGATTGCCTCCGAGCATTCTTCTTCGAACCATTTTATATTTCTCTTGAGTTCGGCTCTCCCCAGCGTTTCCTCTGCAACTTCACTCATGGTGTTTCTCAGTAACTCCCATTTAGTTTCCACACTACCTTCTTCCCAGAGGTTCTTATTGTTTTCCATGTTTTCTCCCACTTTCAATCTATACTCATCTTATGCTTCCTTGTTGCTTTGAAGCCTTCCGATATTATGCTTGATCTTCCTTTCACTTTTTTGTTTGCTCGCTGAATTTACTTTTTCTCTATACTTGATTCTTACCAAGTAATGATCTGAGTCCCCATCTGCTCCTCTACAACTACTTACTTCCATAACACCTGATGCATGTCGTTTGTCAATAATCACATGATCTATTTGATTCCTTGTAACTCCGTCCGGAGACACCTAGATCTCTTTCTTGATATCTTTCCTTGGGTGCCAAGTACTTTTCACCACCATGTTCTTTTCACCACCATTTCTACATCTGTGAGTAAATCCAATTCCACTTGCGTATATTTTATAGCTGCATCAAACGACAGGCCAGGACTTGTATAAGAGTGAGCAGGGTCAAGGCCATAAGTGTGTTGACACAACTCACGGAATTTTTCAAACACATCAGTGAGCAGCAATACATCGAGTTTTAGGTAATGCATAGCATATTCACCTAGCGTCTTGATATCAAACACTCGCCAAACTTGCCATGCATGTGCATAGCCTTGATCGGAAACGGTAGTGCGTGTCGTCTTAGAGTAAAATTTCTCCTGCAGCGGGAGAGTTTTCTGCTCTAACACGTCCCAGCTCTTACAGAAATCATAGGAAAAACACCTTTCCAAATTCACAATTTAAAATGCTCAGGATTTTCAAATTGCATTCCGGTGTATTTTAATTCCTTCTCATTCAAGACGTTTACGAGTCTGTCTAGCGAGAATGCCATAAACGTAAAGGAATCCAAAAATCGAATGCAAAATTCGCCCAACCGTCATGTCAAGGCTGTAAAACGTTCATTGTTTTGGGGGATAATTGAAAACGACCCCTTGCTGACATGACCCAATTCACGAATCAAAAACTGAATATCGTAATTTGCCCGATTGTGGAAAAAAACACTGATAAATCGAGGAACTGGGTAATTCAAATTACACTTTTTGTGGGCGGCTCCTCGAAACTCTCCTGTAATGTGCGAGTGATCACGAATAGTGTGTTCAGCAATAACCAGCGGCTTTTCACAAATATGGAATGTAGTGTCATGCTTATACAGATGCTGCTGTTCTTGAGTTAGGCTCTTGGGTACTGGGTTGTTCAGTAATCCCTATACATAATCCGCCAACTTAACAAGTTGGTCCATAAACCATCTCGTACAATCTGGTCCCTCACGGGATTCGTAACATGATTTTGTGGGGCCATAGGCACACACTACGTTACATCCTAAAGCAAAGGGTTCATGTTTATGAATGGGTATGTTTGAGCTGATGGCAGGATCTGGTTCGCATCCCATCATGGGTGTAGTGAGAGCTTCAAAATCAGCGTACACCTTGCAGGGAATAGTATTGTTAAGGGTGTTTTTGGTTGTTTCTTACCCGCGCCTCCCTACCATTTGTTAAGGGTGTTTTTGGTTGTTTCTTACCCGCGCCTCCCTACCATTTGTTAAGGGTGTTTTTGGTTGGTGCCTTAACCACCATTTATTAAGGGTGTTTTTGATTGTTCTTAACCCGCACCTCCCAGTATTTGTTAAGGATGTTTTTGAGCGTTGGGCATCCTTGCATCTACGGGGATTTACTAGGATGTCTTATGAAGAACTGCGGACACGTTTAGAGAGCAATTTACATAAAGGGGAATTGGCAGGAGGAATGAATACTCACCTAGCTTACCTCTAGGCCGCACGCTTGCTGTGCAGCGCCTCCTGCATGTCAGCGTTCAATGGAGATCTTAAAACTAGGTACTAATCTAAAGGGAAGGGCTTCTTAACCTAAACAAAATAAAAAGGTAGTCAATAGACTGTTCAAGAGGGGGTTTATTAAGAAATAGTGGCAATTGCAATAGGGGAGGATGGAAAAAATAATCTAGGGGGGAAAAGGAATTAAGCAGGCACGATATCACTCACCCCACCGTTGATACCGGTCTTCTATGATGATGGTGGCGTTGGGACTCGATATGGGGCCATGCCCCCATATCGGTCCGGCGTAGCACAACTCCAATAGAGTGTAATACTATAACTGCAGGTTCAGAAGAGTCCACGTTCCTAAGAGCTTAAGAGCGCGGCCAGGTTAGGTTAGAGACCGCGGCGCGTGTTCGTACCTCTATTTATAATTAAAAGGTGCTTGGTCAGTCCAGTCAGCGGTATGTTGGGAGTGTAATGTCCGCTGTGTCCTGTCCAAGTGCTTGCTGTTGGAGCCTAGGTCTATGACCTACGGTCTACTCCGTAGTCGCGTTGCCATGTCGTCTTTTAAGTAGTTACCTCTGATTATATTTTATGTATTTATAGGCACAGTCCTTTTATAAAGGGCTGGGGCCAGGACAGTATCACGCTTGTGAATATTCTTAAACTTTAACACAGCCTTGTCCCCCTGTGGCAATACCAGTCTCACCGTTTCCTGAGATACACAATCTACCCTATGTCGTTCCAAAAGCGTACAGGTTGCAAAATATTGCAGGCGAAGATCACAAATATGTTTCTTAGGAAGATGTTTGGTCATTTGACTGCCTAACAATCTACTCAGGCTTTTAATCAGGCAATAGTGATTCGCCTCTCCTACAGATAAATATAAAAGATGAATGTGGTGTCGTTTCGGTTCTTTTGTGGCATAAAGAGGACCCACAATTTCATAACCATCAAGGCCACATAGCATGAATGAAAAGTCCTGGTTATCTTGTTCAAACATATGGATTTCGCTTAAGTTCATAGGGAACGAAACATGAGTTAAATTTAAATTTTGTTTCAATTCATTAAACTTGGCCTTGTACTTTCCAGGTCTCTCACAGTGACGCTGTGCTGGCTGAAAATATGCAGCCACACACCATAGAAAGCAATCATCATCAAAATTTTCAATGTTGACCACGGCCTTTTCAATATTATTTATGTGGTAAAGGGATATGTCTAGACCCAGCATTCAACGGGTTGAATTGACAAATGATGATTTGCAGGTAATGGATTTTGTCTAACGCAAGACCACTGGGTCCTTGTTGCAGTTTATCAAATTTAGCAAGCAAGGCATTGACCACATAGGATTTATAACACTGTTCCAAATTGTGGGCTATGAATAACTCTTTCATTTTACTGCAAATATAAAGTTTTTCTTTATGCTCAACGTCCTTCTTTTTGTACACGAAACCGCATACATGTTCTGTATTCACCTTTAAAGCCATATGCAACCCTTGCGCTGTACAACTTTCATCCTTAAAAAGTTCAAAACAAGATTCTAATAAATCTTTGGGAATCAAACTTTCCCTAACATTGACCACGTGACCAGAACACACACACGATTTAAAACAAGTATTTAAGGGTTCCCACGTTAACGTATCGGCAGCAGTGAAGGAAATTATTAATATAAAACACTCTCACATGAGTTTTCAGCTGTAGACTGCCTAACAATGGTTCCACTCTAAAGCCTCTTGGTTTTCAGCTGCAGTGGTTATAGCAGTAAAGGTTTTTCCAAATATCTAAAATGAAATAAAATAAACCACCATAAATATATCAATTCCATATAGTACGTGCATTTCATAAACAAACAAAAACAAATCAAACAGGTTATACATACATACCCCACAACAGGTTTAAGTATTTTCTAACAACACCAAAACTGTTAAAAAAAACCAAGTGTTTCACACAACGCTGTAGCGTGTTCAAAGGGGGTCACATAAGTGCGAGTGAAAATGCTAACGACCTGTCTTTTAATATGTCGCGTTTCATGCATAATCATTTTTGTTTCCCACGCTTTTACTATCCTGTTATCATACACGTGTACAGCTAACGTCCAGGTCAACACCTGTGTCAACTTGCATTTGCTCACGTATGAACCAAACAGGATGTGACTTATTAGCTTACATGTGGTTTCACACGTGTTCACATGCATTTCGCTCTCCCCTCCCACTACGGTTGTCAGATAGTTTGACCTTCAAGCGTCCTCTGTGCCTCTATACTTTTTCCATTGCACCTGTTGTCAAGTCAGATCAGCACATTCCAATAAGCTCAAATGACATTCACATCCTGCTAGCCTGCCCCTCAGCAAGTTTGTTTTCTCTACTCGCTTCAAGCAACATACAACCAAGTTCTCATCACCGTTTACCGTTTACAGGTTAGGTTAAGTTTACATTGTTAGGGGTAAAAATCTTATCACGCCTCACACGTTTAAAAATATTAGCCTCCATCCGCCCGTCATAGGAAGAATCTGAAAAACGAACCCTCGCCCCACCGTCCAATCGAAATATCAATTGCTGTATTAGGATACCACCACCGTGGCCAGTAATAGCATCGTTGAAACACACGCCCAGCGGTATCGTCTCTCTCTATCTGCAACCAGTCTTTATTAACATTTTAAACAGGTAAAAAAGTATTAAAATTATTTTTTCAACAAAAGTGTAGTTAGGCCCTTTGTTAAAATTTCAAAAAATATATACAAAGAGGGGACATCTGTCCGAGTCCAACGATACCTCGCATGACAAAATCCCATCACGAGTTCGCGAGATATTAACAAATGTGTAGCTAGGCCCTGTGTCAAAATTCAAAAAATACAATCAAAATACATACTATTGATGCATGCTGCTTCTCGCTTTGTATCGTCATGTGTCGTGCACGCGTGCCCTCTAGTGACGGGCTGTGACCTTCCACGCTCTGGTCGGAACCACACCTCGTTACACACGCCACGATTATCCGATGTCGTCACCGGTTTGCGCATTACAGCTTCCGGCTCGTTACTCTTTGAGCGCACCTTATAAATTCGTAGATATTGAGAACCGACTAAATATTGCGGGTGGTCGCCATGTTGGATTTTTATATATGTAGGTCTTAGAGTTATGTACTGTTACATGAAGAGTATTGTGTACGTGTAGTATTCAAACTTCAATCGCATGATTAGGACACAAGAAGTAAAAACGAGATTTTTAAATTTCGCACAGCTGCCATCGTGTGGTGATGGAAACAATTGAAATAAATTAGATACCAGTGGATTAACATTTGTATAAGGATTTACTGTACCACGTGTCACTGCACTCGGATTGTTAAATTGCGAGAAACGATCATGTGAATATTTATATTTCTCGTCGTCGCCATGTTGGATTTGTGATCACCAGGTTATTGAAAGTCCGATAGGTGAACTTATGATCATAGCCCGTATGAACATTAAAAAATTCAGTTTGATTGCTGTAATAAATTCGTAGATATTGAGATCCATCTAAATATGTATAGGCCATAGAGTCATGTACCTTTAAAGGAAAATTATTGCGTAGGTTCATTATTCAAACTTTCACTTCGATCGCATGATTACGACACAAGAAATAAGAACTTAATTTAAAAATTCGCACAGCCGCCATCTTGAGGTTATGTAAACAATTGAACTAAATTAGATACCAGTGCATTACAATGTGTATAAACATTTCCTGTACCAAGTTTCATCGCGTTTGCATCATTAAATCACGAGAAAGGTCTGTTTAAAATTTCCAATTTCGCTTGACCGCCACATTCGGTTTGTAGCTAACCGGTTTCTGAATGTCTTACAGATGAACTTTCAGTAGTATGCTTTATCTCCATACAAAATTTCAGGGTGATACCGCTATTAGTTTCAGAGATATAGAATGCCTTTGAAATATTTCGCACGTCTGCCATCTTGAGGTTATGTAAACAATTGAACGAAAATATATGTCGGTGCACTACACTGTGTATAATCATATAATGTACCAAGTTTTATTGCGTTTGGTTGGTTAAATCGCGAGAAAAGATTATTTAAATGTCGCAAATTCGCTTGACCGCCATGTTGATTTAGTAGTTACCAGGTTTTCAGAAGTCACACGGGCGATCTTCTAGTAGTTTCCTTTATCACCGTAAAATATTCCAGGGTGATATCGGTAATAGTTTCGGAGATATTGAATGCTGGTGAAATATTTCGCACACCCACCATGTTGGATTGGTGAGACGTGAAAAAAAATTGAAGGGCACGGTCGGGGTCATCCAGATTAGTGCTATGAACTTACCGAGTTTCATTGAAATCACTCCAGCCGTTTAGAAGTTATTAGGAGGACACACACCATCACACACACACACAGACAGACACGCGGGCAAAATTTGATCTCATAAGCCTATTTTTTCATAATTGAAAATAGGCTAAAAATGGTGAATCATAGTGGTATCCAGCTGTATGCATGCGTTTCATGTGGAACAACGTTTAATTTCATCATAGCATTAAACTGCATGCATGTTGCATGTGCAAAGCAACGTTTACTAAAAATTACTCTTTCACTCCCTAGTAGGGGTAGGTTTTATTTTGGGGTGGAAATACGTTGTCTAGGGGAAGGAGGGCGTCACCCCAAGTCCTACGGCACCTCATTTGTTAAAATCCGACCATGGGTTCGCGAGGTATATCAAATCCCACTTGGTTGCAAAGGTACAGTCAGGTACAAATAAAATGTGTGGGCTAGAACTTAGACTACTCTCATACTAACGTTAAATTCAAGACGTTTGACATATAAACGGTTGAAAGGAAATTTTTAATTTGCCGCTTAATATTAAAGAGTGTCGAGTTCACTATGAACTAGTGTGCCATTGTTAAGTAGCCCGTCAATTACGCTGATTGGTTTAATATCAATAAGAGTGACGGGCGAATTTTAAACTCTGCCAAAAGTGGCAGTCATGTTGGACGTGATTACTAATCTGAGGGGAATTGGTTCAAAGAAAATCTTTATCTGGAATGATATTCGAATAACCGTGGATTAAATCCCTGAATTATAACGAAGTTTATGTTCGACCCTGACTATTATATATCAGAAAACTGAACTAAATTGAGGCTCATTTTAACACTATTTTTCATTATGAAACAGTTTCTCCCACCAATCAGAGCTCAAGCAACAGTTGTTGGACCAATTAGATAAGGATAGCAACCTTCCTCCGCTGAGTTCAACGGCCTTCTAATTTAAATTTCACTGCATGCCTAGTGTAATAGTAGGGTAATCGAGGAGGCCATGGTCAAATACAAGGCATTCTCTGCGTCTCATGCGCTCTGCTCAGTAAGCTACATAAAACTGTCGAAATCTCGATAGATATTTATGAATATTTATGTTTGATCATAAAATAGTTATGATCATTATCGTCGAACATAAACAGTCGTATGCAACTCGCCTATAATGGTAATTAAGACACTCGTATGCAAATTATAAAACTCGCCTACGCTCGTTCTATAAACATTCTTGTGTCTTAATTATTGCCAGTATAGGCTCGTTACCAAGCCGACATTTGCTTCGGGAAAAGTGGTAGGCTTATAGCTAATTCTAACTACGAGAAAAGAAAGGCTTGATAAAATATACTGAATTTAATTATAAGAACACAACAAGAAAAATATAGAAGGTCGATAATAATAATCATAAAATAATAATGAAAGCGTCTACTGAATCTACTACTATTACGGCGAAAAGAAGAGTTGGAGGTGAATTGAAAGTTACGTTATTACGTAAAGCTTAAATTTACTTGCCGTTATAAGAAATTAATTAAAAAGAGAGAGAGAGTTTGCGTAGTTTTGTCGTGGAGTTCACCCAGGTTGATCGATATTTGTTCTTGTACGTTTCCATGCTGGATTGATGCTGTAGTCTTCGGCTGGAAATCATCTTCTTCGGAGACGTGATGATAATTTTATTTTTACAGATCAGAGACGAGATGCATTCTCTGATTGGCTGGAGTGACGGGATCTGATACCATAAATCACGTTCATAGATATAGCCCAATACACGACTATACCCATTGGTGCTACAAGACTGCAGTTGCCTCTCACACTTTACCAGATTTGATGTTCACTGATGATCTTTGCTTGTTTCGTTGATTATGTAAAGGCATTTGATAAAGTCAAACACGATAAGCCAATGGAAATCCTCCAAGAAATACAACTTGACAGTAAAGACATTCGGATCATCGGAAATTTATACTGGAACCAGATTTCTAAAATCAAAGTGGTACATGTAACAACTGGGTAGTTTATTAGCTGAGGAATAACCCACCCACCAAGGGAAGATGATTAAGAAAAGGAAGTAGATTTTGGATTGTAGAAAAAGGATAGAAAGATAGGAGGAGAGTCCCACAAAATCAATAAGTTTAACTTTAAACACACTTAAAGGTGGTTGCGACCGCAAATCCGTTCTCGGATACCTAAAGTGGGCACGAGCTTGGTCGAAGCTGACGGGAACCGCAGCTAAGACTTTGGCGGTTTGCCAGAGAAAGGCTTTAGTGTATTTCCTCCCAAGCATGTATGAAACTACTATAGGGAAGGGTGATGGTCTGGCCAGACAAATAGTAAAAGCTTTATTGAGTGTGAACGAGGGCATAAACCTAGGAAGAGCTAGGAAAGCCAGGATCTTGCCTAACTGTAGTATCAGAGAAATGATGAATCCAAAAACAAATATTTAATTTATTTGACAATGCAAAGAAGTTTGAGGAAATTAACAAGCATGTAATATAATTTTGACAAACATAGTTCATTTAAACTTTTTTAAGAAATGGGGTCGCAGACCTCCTCACATTAAACGATTGCTCCAGGCAATTGACAATTTATGAGGTTTGAAACCTTACATGTTTCTAAAATCTTTATAAGATTTAAACAAATAAACAATGAAGTAATTAAAGTTTGAACGTGAATTGGTGTACAAAGAGTGTACCTTAAGAAATTCTTGAGAGAATGTTCTAGAGAAAGTGACAATTTCGAAAATAACAATAAGGAAAACATGAAAAATAAGATAGAAGTTCCTACAACTTCTTATATTTATACAGAATTAATGTTGGTGGTTAGTAGAAGGTTGAGGAAAGATCATTGGGATATAGGATCAATGTTCATGGCCGTATTTAATGTAAACGGACGAGCGCGACGCGGTAGAAACGTGGAGCAAGCACTGGTTATCACTGTAGTCTATAAAGATGGATGCAAAGTTCACTATAGAAACACTAAAGTTTATGAGAAAGAAAGTTATTGCAATTATGGAAATAACTGATTGCACTATATAGGTGAGAGTCTATTTCTTGAAAAAGTTGCGATTTACAATTAAATGTACCATAAAACATTCCAGTGGTTCCAGCGGTGGAAGAAAGTTAGCTATTGCAACAATTTGTAAGGAAGATTCCTCATTTTAAATATTATTGTCACAAGTGAGTGAAAAATACCTGACGGCAAGGCTCGCAGATAAAGTACAAGATCTCGAAGGTTCCAGAACGACCTCAGTGGAAAAATGGGGTTGAGAAAATCCAACGGAGGAACTAGCTTAATGAATTATAGACAGCGGGTATTAGGTAATATCCCACGTAGTGAGAGGATTTCTCATTTGAATAGCTTAAGAAAGCTCTTTTTTAGTAAAGTTGGCTTATACAAGCAAAAGCTCAACATGGCAAATCCCACGAAGAATGATTTTTGCCCCAAACTAAATAATTTCACACTGTCTATAAAAGTATCGATAAAAGCACGTGAAAGTTAAAACCATGAAGATGAGGTTAAAACTTTTAAAATGGTACTTATCTTGATTTCATGTTGAAGGCGAAGTTTCCCTGAATGACAACTACCTTGCCAACATGGCGTAGAAGAGTGTGTGCCTCTTGGTTTGAGGAGGCTAGCTCGAGAGGAGCTTCAACTGATCGAGTCAACTGCCGACTGAGAAGTGAGACCTGCTCAACGGAGCACGGAGGGTCCAAGGAAGGGAAAAAGAGTGGGGGGTAGGAAACAAAAGGAGAACATATAAACATTGCCAATGTTACAACAAAAAAATTATCTTCTCTTGGTGAGCTGGTCTTCAAAGAGTTGACAACAGATGATACTAGCGCAGCATGGTGAGTAAAGAAGTAGACGTAGTCCTCTTGCTCAAGGAGAAAATAGCTGGCGATGGTAACAGGATCTGGTGGCCAAATGGATAAGTAAGTCCTCTAGCACCAGGAAGAATTGAGGAGCTTCAGAGATTCGCTGCGAGATGACGCTAGGTGGGTCACAGAAGTTATATATCTAGAACAGACTTATGAAGACATAAGAGATTTGCCTATCAAGGAGAAAACAAAAGATCACTGTTGGTGTTTGACAAAGAGAAAGGAAAAAATGAACATGCAAGAGCATTGAAAATTATAATCTCTGGTACCGTGTATTCCAAGAATGCACCATACTGGGAGGGGAAAAACACCAACAGGGAACAAGAAAAACAAGTAAACATTTAAAGGTAATAAGCAATTGCGGAGAAGTAGTCTTGTGATCTGACCATTAGTGGTCAAAACTCTGACTACCCTGACTCTCCCATCTCTTCCAGGGTAACACTCGGTCACTCTACCCGAGATCCAGACTAAGGGGGGAGAAACTTCCCTAACTAAGACCAAGTCTCCCACTTTAATGTCGGGACTGGAAAGAAACCACTTCTGTCTCCGTTGCAAGGAAGTTACATATTCCAAGTTCCATCTCTTCCAAAAGGAATTGCGGAGGGCTTCAAGTTTACACCAAACAATAGGTAAATCAGAATCCCTGAAAGAATTAGGAAGGGGAAGATGGGCAGAGAGAGAAGTGCGTGTAAGGAAGCGACCAGGTGTAAGTGGAAGGAGGTCATCAGGGTCATTGGAAAGCGGAGTTAATGAGCGAGAGTTAACGACATCTTCAGTCAAAAATAACTAGAAGCTGAGGGAAATAAAGCACTAGTAAAGATTACGATACGATGCGAAAGGAGAATTGACAAGTTTAAACAAAGCGTATAGAAACAAGTACATCTATTCAGGACAAGAATATACCAAATAAACAAAGAAACTATGCGAGTAGAAAGCAAGAACACCATAGGTAACAAACTAGTAGCCATAAACAATGACCTTAAGTCATAATAAGTATCAAAGGGGTTACTCAGAAAAATACTTAAGTCAGCGAGAAACGTGACGTGGCAAGTATAAATGCAAAAACACATCGAATGTGACGACGAGAAAAAACCAGTTTGTTCATTAATGAACAATAAGATTTCAAAATATGTGAGCAGAGTGCAATACATGAGCGCGTGAGAAATACGCAACGAAGTTTTGAAGCAAGAATCGAAGCAATTGTAAGATACGAGCGTGAGTAAGTGAGAGACGTAAGCAAGCGCGGCCTTGACCCACAGAGTACAGCGAGATAACGAATATAAATATCTGAAAGAGTCCTTGACTAGAACAAGTTTATTTTGGGAAATAGGTGAGCGGCTTCCGAGATTACGGTAGCGGCTCGTCAGACAATGGTTGGCAATCAGCCAGAGTTGAGATAAGAGAAACTTGCTTTGACCTTTAGCAAGCATACAGGAAATAAACAGTGACTTGACCTTACTCCGGCTTGTATACAAACAAGTTTGAAAAACAAGCAGTTCAAAGTACACAAACAACATTAGTTGAATCAGCTGTAACTTAAAGCAGATATTCAGGTTGGACGGCATGCAGTCAATCGTAACTTGGACGTGAACAAACAATTTAAAGATGTATGAAATAGAGTAGGAAATCAATTTCGCATAATTGAGAGGATCACGAAATCGGACAATTTTCAACAGAAAGAAGCTTAATTCTTCCGAACAGAGAAGAAAAGCTGGAACATTGAGAAGGAGGTTATGCATAAGAATAGTTATTCTAGATGTTAGAGAATTCAGATTTTCAAGTGGTTTCATAAGCGGCTTCCAAATGTGAGGAAGGGGGAGGGAGCCGGCCGTGGCCGTCCTTCTAAATAACGAAATAAGTGAAACATGGCTTACAGCGAAGTGATGGAGACTGATAGCCATGGTTTTACACAAGGGGAAGATAGTTTTCGAGAAGGAGTTTAAGCAATTACCTGCTATAAAAAATGACGTAAGAAGGTAGACGAAGTAACACAAAGCAAGGCGAACTTGAATGGCCATCTTGTGCGGGAAGAAGGAAAAACCATTTAAACAACTTACAGAGGTAGTGTAGTTGTTCACGATAAGACATCGTTTCGGCAAGTGTTTTTCAAAAATATTGAGATCTGAAACATGAGCGTTCTCTTTTTCAGAAATGGGATTTAAGTCAGCTGTAACGAAATGACATTGCGCTTTAGTTTGAAGACTGGGTTGTTTGATTTCACCAGTAATAACCCAACCAAAATCGGTGTCTCTGGCGACCACGGTTGAAGATAACTTGCGTGTTTGTTTGCGAAGGCACTTACAAAAAACATTGGCACTGAAAAGTACATCAATGGGACCTTGAGCATTCAACTGAGGATCGGCTAACCTTAAGTGCGAAGGAATCTTTAATCCGGAAGTATTAATACAGCTGCTAGGAGTGTCTTTACCAATACTGGTAAGAATGAGACAGTTTAAATTAAGATTGGTGTTTCTTTGGCAAACGTCTCTGATTTTCAATTTTGAAGACTGCAAGACTTGAGTTTTCAAATTGTCAATGCCGGTCACATTGATAGAAGTAGGCGATGACGAAAGACCTAGTTTTTTAATTAACGATCGCGAAACAAAATTATGAGTTGAAGCGGAATCGAGAAGACCACGGGTTCTAAAGCAATTTCCAAATTTATCTTTGATTTCGAATTGTACAGTGGTCAAAAGGGTTTGCGCACTGTGAGGAGTTTCGGCGTTAGAAATGCAGGAAGAAGCATTAGTTTGTTCGGAGCTGCTCTGCATGGAGCTTGAAGAGGCAGGTACTGATGACCTCGATTTATCGTGAACGTGCAATAAAGAATGATGCGGTTTTTTACAATGGAAACAGAGATTTGATGACGTACAGTTCGAAGAAGAATGCTTAGGTGACAAGCAATTGAAGCAATGTTTGCTATTGAAGACAAACTTCCTTCGATCTTCGACAGACAATTCTTTAAAGGATTTGCACAAATACAATGTGTGAAGCTTTTTACAGAGCGTGCATTTTAAAGATTTGTTAAGCGGCCTGATATGTTCTCTTGCATGATTGAAAGAGGCAGAACGGGTTTGCTTGTTCTCGACGGATGGGGGCTGATATCCCTTTGAAAAAGCAAGGTTTTTCTCAAAAATGTGAGACTGATGATTCGTTTCGACCTTTTCGCACTGAAATGCGAGTGCTGTAAGAACTTGGCATCGGCTGTTGAGAAACGAGATTAAGTGTTCGAAGGAAAATTCTTCCTTGCGAGCGAGTTCAATTTCCCAAGCCTTTAAAGTTGAAAAATCGAATCTTGATGTAGCCAGATGAATGAGTATGGTGTCCCATGTTTGGACAGGCTGCTTAAGTTGGTATGATGCTCTGACATTTAACTGTATAGAGTCTAAGAGGTTTCTTAAAGAGGTGACGTCATTAGGTTTGACGGCTGGCAGGCTGAAGAGACAGCGTATGTGGCGAGCTACACTCAAACGTAAATTGCCATATCTCTCTTTAAGGAGATTAAAGGCGATGTGGTAGTTGTCTGCGCTTAAAGGCAGTGACTCCACTAAGGCTAAGGCCTCAGATTCCAAAGACGTACGGAGGAAGTAGAACTTATGAATGTCTGGGATCTCAGTATTTTCATGAATTAGGGAGCAGTAAAGTTCGTAAAAAGAATACCATTCACCTTCCTTGCCTGAGAAGTGAGGTAGGCTTATCTTAGGAAGTAACGGTTTCGGTTTGTTCTTGTGAACTGAAGCGGGTGCGAACTGGGCCGGATTGATGACCCTAGTGTCCGGTTCTGAGATATTGCGGATCAGTTGGTGGGCCTTTGCAATCCCTTCAAGTACAAGGGTTCGACCTCGTCCCGATCCGATTGAAGTTCTGGGCAAGCGGATTCAATCTCGGTTTGAATTTGATCATAATAATCATAAGACCGTTCGTACAACTTAAGGGGATGTGTCAAGATGTCTAAATCACACTCGGCGGGATTTAACTTGTTGATAAAATTTCTGAATCTAGTGAGTTGCCCTTTATAGGAAGAACGTCTAGCAATGAGAGTTTCATCTTTTTCAGTAGGAGCCATGATAAAGAGAATAAATTGAAATACAACTCACGAAACTGTAGAACCTTGGAGATGCTGTCAAGTTTGCAGCAGCGAATGGGTAGAAAGAACGGGACACACCATAGGAGACAGGAGCGGCCTCTTTCCCATTCACAGGCTTTGCATGATGTAGTTATAGCTGAAAAATCCAAAGCAGATATTAATAATTTGCAAAATATTGTCAAATGACACTTGACAAAGAATAGAAATAGAAAATGGACTCTCCCGGGTTTCGGCACCAAATTTTGGGTAGTTTATTAGCTGAGGAATAACCCACCCACCAAGGGAAGATGATTAAGAAAAGGAAGTAGATTTTGGATTGTAGAAAAAGGATAGAAAGATAGGAGGAGAGTCCCACAAAATCAATAAGTTTAACTTTAAACACACTTAAAGGTGGTTGCGACCGCAAATCCGTTCTCGGATACCTAAAGTGGGCACGAGCTTGGTCGAAGCTGACGGGAACCGCAGCTAAGACTTTGGCGGTTTGCCAGAGAAAGGCTTTAGTGTATTTCCTCCCAAGCATGTATGAAACTACTATAGGGAAGGGTGATGGTCTGGCCAGACAAATAGTAAAAGCTTTATTGAGTGTGAACGAGGGCATAAACCTAGGAAGAGCTAGGAAAGCCAGGATCTTGCCTAACTGTAGTATCAGAGAAATGATGAATCCAAAAACAAATATTTAATTTATTTGACAATGCAAAGAAGTTTGAGGAAATTAACAAGCATGTAATATAATTTTGACAAACATAGTTCATTTAAACTTTTTTAAGAAATGGGGTCGCAGACCTCCTCACATTAAACGATTGCTCCAGGCAATTGACAATTTATGAGGTTTGAAACCTTACATGTTTCTAAAATCTTTATAAGATTTAAACAAATAAACAATGAAGTAATTAAAGTTTGAACGTGAATTGGTGTACAAAGAGTGTACCTTAAGAAATTCTTGAGAGAATGTTCTAGAGAAAGTGACAATTTCGAAAATAACAATAAGGAAAACATGAAAAATAAGATAGAAGTTCCTACAACTTCTTATATTTATACAGAATTAATGTTGGTGGTTAGTAGAAGGTTGAGGAAAGATCATTGGGATATAGGATCAATGTTCATGGCCGTATTTAATGTAAACGGACGAGCGCGACGCGGTAGAAACGTGGAGCAAGCACTGGTTATCACTGTAGTCTATAAAGATGGATGCAAAGTTCACTATAGAAACACTAAAGTTTATGAGAAAGAAAGTTATTGCAATTATGGAAATAACTGATTGCACTATATAGGTGAGAGTCTATTTCTTGAAAAAGTTGCGATTTACAATTAAATGTACCATAAAACATTCCAGTGGTTCCAGCGGTGGAAGAAAGTTAGCTATTGCAACAATTTGTAAGGAAGATTCCTCATTTTAAATATTATTGTCACAAGTGAGTGAAAAATACCTGACGGCAAGGCTCGCAGATAGAGTACAAGATCTCGAAGGTTCCAGAACGACCTCAGTGGAAAAATGGGGTTGAGAAAATCCAACGGAGGAACTAGCTTAATGAATTATAGACAGCGGGTATTAGGTAATATCCCACGTAGTGAGAGGATTTCTCATTTGAATAGCTTAAGAAAGCTCTTTTTTAGTAAAGTTGGCTTATACAAGCAAAAGCTCAACATGGCAAATCCCACGAAGAATGATTTTTGCCCCAAACTAAATAATTTCACACTGTCTATAAAAGTATCGATAAAAGCACGTGAAAGTTAAAACCATGAAGATGAGGTTAAAACTTTTAAAATGGTACTTATCTTGATTTCATGTTGAAGGCGAAGTTTCCCTGAATGACAACTACCTTGCCAACATGGCGTAGAAGAGTGTGTGCCTCTTGGTTTGAGGAGGCTAGCTCGAGAGGAGCTTCAACTGATCGAGTCAACTGCCGACTGAGAAGTGAGACCTGCTCAACGGAGCACGGAGGGTCCAAGGAAGGGAAAAAGAGTGGGGGGTAGGAAACAAAAGGAGAACATATAAACATTGCCAATGTTACAACAAAAAAATTATCTTCTCTTGGTGAGCTGGTCTTCAAAGAGTTGACAACAGATGATACTAGCGCAGCATGGTGAGTAAAGAAGTAGACGTAGTCCTCTTGCTCAAGGAGAAAATAGCTGGCGATGGTAACAGGATCTGGTGGCCAAATGGATAAGTAAGTCCTCTAGCACCAGGAAGAATTGAGGAGCTTCAGAGATTCGCTGCGAGATGACGCTAGGTGGGTCACAGAAGTTATATATCTAGAACAGACTTATGAAGACATAAGAGATTTGCCTATCAAGGAGAAAACAAAAGATCACTGTTGGTGTTTGACAAAGAGAAAGGAAAAAAATGAACATGCAAGAGCATTGAAAATTATAATCTCTGGTACCGTGTATTCCAAGAATGCACCATACTGGGAGGGGAAAAACACCAACAGGGAACAAGAAAAACAAGTAAACATTTAAAGGTAATAAGCAATTGCGGAGAAGTAGTCTTGTGATCTGACCATTAGTGGTCAAAACTCTGACTACCCTGACTCTCCCATCTCTTCCAGGGTAACACTCGGTCACTCTACCCGAGATCCAGACTAAGGGGGGAGAAACTTCCCTAACTAAGACCAAGTCTCCCACTTTAATGTCGGGACTGGAAAGAAACCACTTCTGTCTCCGTTGCAAGGAAGTTACATATTCCAAGTTCCATCTCTTCCAAAAGGAATTGCGGAGGGCTTCAAGTTTACACCAAACAATAGGTAAATCAGAATCCCTGAAAGAATTAGGAAGGGGAAGATGGGCAGAGAGAGAAGTGCGTGTAAGGAAGCGACCAGGTGTAAGTGGAAGGAGGTCATCAGGGTCATTGGAAAGCGGAGTTAATGAGCGAGAGTTAACGACATCTTCAGTCAAAAATAACTAGAAGGTGAGGGAAATAAAGCACTAGTAAAGATTACGATACGATGCGAAAGGAGAATTGACAAGTTTAAACAAAGCGTATAGAAACAAGTACATCTATTCAGGACAAGAATATACCAAATAAACAAAGAAACTATGCGAGTAGAAAGCAAGAACACCATAGGTAACAAACTAGTAGCCATAAACAATGACCTTAAGTCATAATAAGTATCAAAGGGGTTACTCAGAAAAATACTTAAGTCAGCGAGAAACGTGACGTGGCAAGTATAAATGCAAAAACACATCGAATGTGACGACGAGAAAAAACCAGTTTGTTCATTAATGAACAATAAGATTTCAAAATATGTGAGCAGAGTGCAATACATGAGCGCGTGAGAAATACGCAACGAAGTTTTGAAGCAAGAATCGAAGCAATTGTAAGATACGAGCGTGAGTAAGTGAGAGACGTAAGCAAGCGCGGCCTTGACCCACAGAGTACAGCGAGATAACGAATATAAATATCTGAAAGAGTCCTTGACTAGAACAAGTTTATTTTGGGAAATAGGTGAGCGGCTTCCGAGATTACGGTAGCGGCTCGTCAGACAATGGTTGGCAATCAGCCAGAGTTGAGATAAGAGAAACTTGCTTTGACCTTTAGCAAGCATACAGGAAATAAACAGTGACTTGACCTTACTCCGGCTTGTATACAAACAAGTTTGAAAAACAAGCAGTTCAAAGTACACAAACAACATTAGTTGAATCAGCTGTAACTTAAAGCAGATATTCAGGTTGGACGGCATGCAGTCAATCGTAACTTGGACGTGAACAAACAATTTAAAGATGTATGAAATAGAGTAGGAAATCAATTTCGCATAATTGAGAGGATCACGAAATCGGACAATTTTCAACAGAAAGAAGCTTAATTCTTCCGAACAGAGAAGAAAATCTGGAACATTGAGAAGGAGGTTATGCATAAGAATAGTTATTCTAGATGTTAGAGAATTCAGATTTTCAAGTGGTTTCATAAGCGGCTTCCAAATGTGAGGAAGGGGGAGGGAGCCGGCCGTGGCCGTCCTTCTAAATAACGAAATAAGTGAAACATGGCTTACAGCGAAGTGATGGAGACTGATAGCCATGGTTTTACACAAGGGGAAGATAGTTTTCGAGAAGGAGTTTAAGCAATTACCTGCTATAAAAAATGACGTAAGAAGGTAGACGAAGTAACACAAAGCAAGGCGAACTTGAATGGCCATCTTGTGCGGGAAGAAGGAAAAACCATTTAAACAACTTACAGAGGTAGTGTAGTTGTTCACGATAAGACATCGTTTCGGCAAGTGTTTTTCAAAAATATTGAGATCTGAAACATGAGCGTTCTCTTTTTCAGAAATGGGATTTAAGTCAGCTGTAACGAAATGACATTGCGCTTTAGTTTGAAGACTGGGTTGTTTGATTTCACCAGTAATAACCCAACCAAAATCGGTGTCTCTGGCGACCACGGTTGAAGATAACTTGCGTGTTTGTTTGCGAAGGCACTTACAAAAAACATTGGCACTGAAAAGTACATCAATGGGACCTTGAGCATTAAACTGAGGATCGGCTAACCTTAAGTGCGAAGGAATCTTTAATCCGGAAGTATTAATACAGCTGCTAGGAGTGTCTTTACCAATACTGGTAAGAATGAGACAGTTTAAATTAAGATTGGTGTTTCTTTGGCAAACGTCTCTGATTTTCAATTTTGAAGACTGCAAGACTTGAGTTTTCAAATTGTCAATGCCGGTCACATTGATAGAAGTAGGCGATGACGAAAGACCTAGTTTTTTAATTAACGATCGCGAAACAAAATTATGAGTTGAAGCGGAATCGAGAAGACCACGGGTTCTAAAGCAATTTCCAAATTTATCTTGGATTTCGAATTGTACAGTGGTCAAAAGGGTTTGCGCACTGTGAGGAGTTTCGGCGTTAGAAATGCAGGAAGAAGCATTAGTTTGTTCGGAGCTGCTCTGCATGGAGCTTGAAGAGGCAGGTACTGATGACCTCGATTTATCGTGAACGTGCAATAAAGAATGATGCGGTTTTTTACAATGGAAACAGAGATTTGATGACGTACAGTTCGAAGAAGAATGCTTAGGTGACAAGCAATTGAAGCAATGTTTGCTATTGAAGACAAACTTCCTTCGATCTTCGACAGACAATTCTTTAAAGGATTTGCACAAATACAATGTGTGAAGCTTTTTACAGAGCGTGCATTTTAAAGATTTGTTAAGCGGCCTGATATGTTCTCTTGCATGATTGAAAGAGGCAGAACGGGTTTGCTTGTTCTCGACGGATGGGGGCTGATGTCCCTTTGAAAAAGCAAGGTTTTTCTCAAAAATGTGAGACTGATGATTCGTTTCGACCTTTTCGCACTGAAATGCGAGTGCTGTAAGAACTTGGCATCGGCTGTTGAGAAACGAGATTAAGTGTTCGAAGGAAAATTCTTCCTTGCGAGCGAGTTCAATTTCCCAAGCCTTTAAAGTTGAAAAATCGAATCTTGATGTAGCCAGATGAATGAGTATGGTGTCCCATGTTTGGACAGGCTGCTTAAGTTGGTATGATGCTCTGACATTTAACTGTATAGAGTCTAAGAGGTTTCTTAAAGAGGTGACGTCATTAGGTTTGACGGCTGGCAGGCTGAAGAGACAGCGTATGTGGCGAGCTACACTCAAACGTAAATTGCCATATCTCTCTTTAAGGAGATTAAAGGCGATGTGGTAGTTGTCTGCGCTTAAAGGCAGTGACTCCACTAAGGCTAAGGCCTCAGATTCCAAAGACGTACGGAGGAAGTAGAACTTATGAATGTCTGGGATCTCAGTATTTTCATGAATTAGGGAGCAGTAAAGTTCGTAAAAAGAATACCATTCACCTTCCTTGCCTGAGAAGTGAGGTAGGCTTATCTTAGGAAGTAACGGTTTCGGTTTGTTCTTGTGAACTGAAGCGGGTGCGAACTGGGCCGGATTGATGACCCTAGTGTCCGGTTCTGAGATATTGCGGATCAGTTGGTGGGCCTTTGCAATCCCTTCAAGTACAAGGGTTCGACCTCGTCCCGATCCGATTGAAGTTCTGGGCAAGCGGATTCAATCTCGGTTTGAATTTGATCATAATAATCATAAGACCGTTCGTACAACTTAAGGGGATGTGTCAAGATGTCTAAATCACACTCGGCGGGATTTAACTTGTTGATAAAATTTCTGAATCTAGTGAGTTGCCCTTTATAGGAAGAACGTCTAGCAATGAGAGTTTCATCTTTTTCAGTAGGAGCCATGATAAAGAGAATAAATTGAAATACAACTCACGAAACTGTAGAACCTTGGAGATGCTGTCAAGTTTGCAGCAGCGAATGGGTAGAAAGAACGGGACACACCATAGGAGACAGGAGCGGCCTCTTTCCCATTCACAGGCTTTGCATGATGTAGTTATAGCTGAAAAATCCAAAGCAGATATTAATAATTTGCAAAATATTGTCAAATGACACTTGACAAAGAATAGAAATAGAAAATGGACTCTCCCGGGTTTCGGCACCAAATTTTGGGTAGTTTATTAGCTGAGGAATAACCCACCCACCAAGGGAAGATGATTAAGAAAAGGAAGTAGATTTAGGATTGTAGAAAAAGGATAGAAAGATAGGAGGAGAGTCCCACAAAATCAATAAGTTTAACTTTAAACACACTTAAAGGTGGTTGCGACCGCAAATCCGTTCTCGGATACCTAAAGTGGGTACGAGCTTGGTCGAAGCTGACGGGAACCGCAGCTAAGACTTTGGCGGTTTGCCAGAGAAAGGCTTTAGTGTATTTCCTCCCAAGCATGTATGAAACTACTATAGGGAAGGGTGATGGTCTGGCCAGACAAATAGTAAAAGCTTTATTGAGTGTGAACGAGGGCATAAACCTAGGAAGAGCTAGGAAAGCCAGGATCTTGCCTAACTGTAGTATCAGAGAAATGATGAATCCAAAAACAAATATTTAATTTATTTGACAATGCAAAGAAGTTTGAGGAAATTAACAAGCATGTAATATAATTTTGACAAACATAGTTCATTTAAACTTTTTTAAGAAATGGGGTCGCAGACCTCCTCACATTAAACGATTGCTCCAGGCAATTGACAATTTATGAGGTTTGAAACCTTACATGTTTCTAAAATCTTTATAAGATTTAAACAAATAAACAATGAAGTAATTAAAGTTTGAACGTGAATTGGTGTACAAAGAGTGTACCTTAAGAAATTCTTGAGAGAATGCTCTAGAGAAAGTGACAACTTCGAAAATAACAATAAGGAAAACATGAAAAATAAGATAGAAGTTCCTACAACTTCTTATATTTATACAGAATTAATGTTGGTGGTTAGTAGAAGGTTGAGGAAAGATCATTGGGATATAGGATCAATGTTCATGGCCGTATTTAATGTAAACGGACGAGCGCGACGCGGTAGAAACGTGGAGCAAGCACTGGTTATCACTGTAGTCTATAAAGATGGATGCAAAGTTCACTATAGAAACACTAAAGTTTATGAGAAAGAAAGTTATTGCAATTATGGAAATAACTGATTGCACTATATAGGTGAGAGTCTATTTCTTGAAAAAGTTGCGATTTACAATTAAATGTACCATAAAACATTCCAGTGGTTCCAGCGGTGGAAGAAAGTTAGCTATTGCAACAATTTGTAAGGAAGATTCCTCATTTTAAATATTATTGTCACAAGTGAGTGAAAAATACCTGACGGCAAGGCTCGCAGATAGAGTACAAGATCTCGAAGGTTCCAGAACGACCTCAGTGGAAAAATGGGGTTGAGAAAATCCAACGGAGGAACTAGCTTAATGAATTATAGACAGCGGGTATTAGGTAATATCCCACGTAGTGAGAGGATTTCTCATTTGAATAGCTTAAGAAAGCTCTTTTTTTAGTAAAGTTGGCTTATACAAGCAAAAGCTCAACATGGCAAATCCCACGAAGAATGATTTTTGCCCCAAACTAAATAATTTCACACTGTCTATAAAAGTATCGATAAAAGCACGTGAAAGTTAAAACCATGAAGATGAGGTTAAAACTTTTAAAATGGTACTTATCTTGATTTCATGTTGAAGGCGAAGTTTCCCTGAATGACAACTACCTTGCCAACATGGCGTAGAAGAGTGTGTGCCTCTTGGTTTGAGGAGGCTAGCTCGAGAGGAGCTTCAACTGATCGAGTCAACTGCCGACTGAGAAGTGAGACCTGCTCAACGGAGCACGGAGGGTCCAAGGAAGGGAAAAAGAGTGGGGGGTAGGAAACAAAAGGAGAACATATAAACATTGCCAATGTTACAACAAAAAAAATATCTTCTCTTGGTGAGCTGGTCTTCAAAGAGTTGACAACAGATGATACTAGCGCAGCATGGTGAGTAAAGAAGTAGACGTAGTCCTCTTGCTCAAGGAGAAAATAGCTGGCGATGGTAACAGGATCTGGTGGCCAAATGGATAAGTAAGTCCTCTAGCACCAGGAAGAATTGAGGAGCTTCAGAGATTCGCTGCGAGATGACGCTAGGTGGGTCACAGAAGTTATATATCTAGAACAGACTTATGAAGACATAAGAGATTTGCCTATCAAGGAGAAAACAAAAGATCACTGTTGGTGTTTGACAAAGAGAAAGGAAAAAATGAACATGCAAGAGCATTGAAAATTATAATCTCTGGTACCGTGTATTCCAAGAATGCACCAACAACAACCAACATCAATATACAAACAGGAGTTTGCCAAGGCTGCATACTATCTCCCATGTTGTTCAACTTAAACTCGGATAGGATTTTCAAGAAAGCCTTTGGAAAAACTCATTTAGGAGTTCGAGTGAATGGTGTTGTCCTAAATACAATTTGATATGCTGATGACATATTGATCTTTTGTGATAACCTTGGAGGCCTTCAACAATTACTAACCAACATCAGCACAACATCTGAAGAATTTGGACTTCAAATCAATGTACTCGTAAATAAGACAAAATTTATGGTTTTTAGTAGTCAAACTCATGACCAAGCTGCTTTGAACATCAGAGGTCTTCCAGTCGAGCGTGTTCACCATTTTAAATAACTAGGGAGTATCATCACTGACGATTTAAATCCCGATGTTGAAATCAGAAGTCGCATTGATATGGCACGCAGTGTATTTAGTAAAATGTCCTCGTGCTTCAGCAATGACAACTTAAATATGAACCACGGACAAAGATTGACTCGAACCAATGTCTGACGACACTCTTGTCCAGTATTGTACCCATATTGCATGGATAATGCTCGATCACGACCTGGTTTGCTACTGCGGCTTTCGAGGTATGTTACGTCCAGCCCACAACATGATCTCACATTCAGATATGGAAGCACTTTTAGGATCTACAAGACTACATTGAAAATTAAACATGTTACGATTTAATATGAGTGTATTTATCAAAACTCCCAGGAACAAATACAAATCTACATAAACATCAATATTTTTGGAAAATCCAATAATCATCAAACTAAAAAATCCACAAATTCAAATAAAAATCATATAACTCTCTATCATAGCCTTATCTTGCTTAGCTGATATCTATATTTGAATATCAATGCAAAATTCCCTTTCTTACAACATTTCATTAAGACATAGAGCATGCCTATCATTTCATAAAAATAATATACGCTAAGGCTTCACGGACATTTACCGCATTACTATAATCCCTTCTGGGGTTTTATTTACCTTTATTTTACTTTGAATCACTTTCCATGCTACATTAACTCTTCCAGTTAAGCCTTAAGTTAAACGAATCAACAATTTTTAAACATACATGCCATGGTCTCGAACTCACGTCCCTCAGAGTTATTTCTTTCATGCTTTAGGGCGGTCTATTAATGATGTATCATGTGCTATCATTTTTCATTACATAGTTTGCTTACAAACTCAATTTTTTGTTTACCCGTTTTGTTTAATACATTTTTCTTTAGGCAGGAATCGAATATTTATCAAGAAACTTATTCCTTGACTACAATGGTCAAATATTATAGAATTTCTTCAAATTTCATGTGGAGACAATTGTCGAAGACCCACCGACACATTTATTTACTTTATAACCTTGTGGCACCTTTAATTAACAAATTTGCATATTCCGTTATCTTTTACTAATATCCATTCAGGTCCTGCTACTTCGGTACACAAAGCGCCTATTGTATTCATTCATCCCTCACGGTCTAAAAGGTCTGCTCGGTAGCGGGACTCACCTCTCACTCTTACTTAGCTGTGATTTACGACTCTCCGTCCCATTCATTTTCCTCTCGGCTTTTCAACTGTTTACTTCTTTCTTAAAAGCTTATGATCGTCCAAGTTAACACATTATTTCAACTCTTTATTCCCTACCTTATTTATCATTCCTCTCATTCCACTATAATCAATGCCATAATTAGAGATCACGACGCATTACATATTTATAGGGCGGGTACAAAGATCTCAATCACGCCTTGTTCCGTGCCTTTATAGGTAGAACACGAGGGATCCTTATCACTCATCGCTTCAGTCCTATTAATTCATTCATTTCACATACTTTATTTGGTCGGATATGCAACAACGATGCTAGTAAAGGTTATATGATATTAGGCTCGGAACCCCTTGCGTTTCCCCAGTCACATCATATCTCGTAGAAACCCGTATACCTTCCAGATTAATATACACACATTTAACGAAGCCTCAACAGGTCTTACACTGCAACATATTACCTTGGACGGAATCTATTGTCCCCCAAGTGGGTCATACCCTCGTAAACAACAATAATACCGACGATTTTCGACAATTGATACCTTTATTTTTGATCTCTCAAATTACGCATGCTACAGGATATATATATACAGTATTTGCTAGCCTGATATTACTTTTCCTTCATTACTTATAGGCCCACTTTTGGCGACACAACTTTAAAATACTTGGACTTTCATTGCATACTACAAATTATCTTCAACAATTCAACTTCACTTGCATCGCGGCTTTTACTTTTACTGGTCTATACTTCGACATTTTACTTTCAACATAGCCTATGGCTTACAACTTCACAATACATTTCCCAGGTGTTCGATTATCACGGATTACTTTTAACTCATTACGTTTATTGGCGGAATAGCATTATTACTTTATTATTTTAAGGTATCTCAAAGATCCTTCAATCATACAACTACTTCAATTGCTTCAATTATTTCAATTGTGTTAATTATTTCAACTCGAGTTTATTATTATCATTCTAATTAATACTTATCGTTTCCTTATTCACTTACGGAATGCAATTATTCAAATCAATACTTATTTTCGGAGTATAAAAACTCAAATTTTATTATTATTATTATTACTGGTATTATTATGGTGCTCTTTTCATTTTACTTTACTTTTCATTTATCTGGCGTAATTTACTTGCCATTAACATTATTATATTCGATTCCTCCTCTCAAATTTGACTTTTCATTATTAATTATTAATTTTACGGGTTTTCATTATTATTATTATCATTTTTGCACTTCAATAATTATCCTTTTTTATTTTTGCAAACAATCTTTGCGATTTTTCCTTTACATTTTAACATTATTTGTTCATTCATTACTGCATACATTTTAAATTCACCGATTAGCACATGATACAATCATTTTATATAATAAATAATTTCACTCTCCCTTTTCTGCTGTTCGGCTCATGACCTGGCCTCTGGATGTCGTCACCCATTTTCATTTCTTTGTGACACATTTCTACACAAAAATAGACCTCTTCCAATTTGTGGTCTTTACATTTACACACCTATATGTCTTGACACATCATTTCTATGCTTTTTCTTAACACTTATTAAAATACAAAAATTCACTTAAATATTATTTACACTTGCACACGAACCCAAATCTCAGCGTATGTGATGAGAAAATTTTCACGGCGCTGATGATCCTGAGATAGTCTCCCTATCCTGCATTGGACGTGTGATTGCTCCTATCGATCTCCTAAGTCTAGGTAAGTCTCTCTTTCTTCTATTCTTCCTAAGATAATGTCTATATCTATTGTTTCAATGTCTTTCTTATAGAGCTTCTCACTTGTTAACTGAATGTTATTGGTTTATCTACAATTGCTCTAGGCTCTCGATTCTATGGTTGCCTCTATCGCAATCCATCTTGCACTTACCTGAAGACCGTACTCTTCTGTCTTTAACACTCTATGATTTGTGTTCTTTAAATGTTCCGTTTTGTTCGAACCTATGTCATCTGACGTTCAACTCGTTAACCTTCTACTATTATAACTTGTTTTGAAGCTCTCCTCTGGGACCTCTAGCTATATTGTCTCTGTTCTGCACGGTGTAGCTTTCTATCGCTCACAACTATTTGTGTGTGGTCTCGAACCTACACGTTCTTGGATACGAGTCCATCCAATATTTCAATGTCTCTTTACTTCCGCACTTTTGCTTCCTTTAAAGTCTTTAACGTGCTTTTCGTATTGTAGCCTAACGTATTTTAACGCGGCTTGGTGTCGAACCAATGTGACTTTACACAACTTCACTCGAACTTAATAATTTGTCTATCGCGACTTGTTTTATACTATGCCTCTTCCGAGGTTCGAATTCTAATGTCTTTGAACGTTACTTCCTCCAATGAGGTTGTGATGATATTGCTTACTAGCGTAACCTCTTCTAAAGTTCAGATCTAAACTGATCGTACTGGTGAACTTCTGTATAATGTCCCACCTCCACCGAGGCTTGACTCTGACTGAACAACTTCGTGTAACGTACCTCCTCTGCCGAGGTTTCTCGAGCAACTGACGGATTTCATGCTTTGGTTTGAGCTTAAGGCCCTATTTATTCGTTTTGGGGCAGAAATTAGTCCCTGACGAACCCGGGAGTTCAACTTCTGACTCCTGGCTCTATTCTAGTCTATATTTAATTTCCAAGTGTAATTAGCAATGACTTTACAATTTCCTACTGGCGGAACGAAATTTGTACACAGGTTGATTTTTAATTAATTAAATTAGTTCATATTCCCTCTGCGGGGCCGGCCTTATTTCTCCTGCCTCCGCGGGTATCATTCCGCTCTACATTCCGATGACGTATTGCTTAGCTTGCATTTTCTGAAGTGCCTTCTTTCAAGTTTACCAACCTTCCGATTTATGATGTCCCCAATTCTGTTTCGACTTTAGATTTAATTAACGTGGGGATTTTATTTTGTTAAGTTTAACATGTTTGAATTCTCGCTGGCTCATCGTTTTCTGGTGCCTTGCTTCATGTAGGCTCTTGAGAAAATAGTTTTCTCATAAATGTCATACTTGTAAAGTGATAATTTCTCGCTGAACTGCTTACTTGCTGGAATGTCGAGTGTTAGTTATTGCCCTTCAACTCTACATTTTCTGGCTCTTTTAATGGCTTCTATAACGACCCTTTTTACTTAAGCTGTCAGACTTAATGTGTCTTTATGGGTTGAAATACGCCACCTGCGTGTTCTTCAGTGTTTCTGTAGCTCATTCCCCAGCGAAATCTCCCTCTAACTTTTTACAGTCTTTATAAAACTCCATCATATTCTCTTATCAATGGTCCAGAGTTCTTTTGTGTCAATATCCAAATGGGCACAGTATGGAGGTTTGGACTTTGAAGGTCAACGCCATGAAACGATTAGAGGCCTTCGAAATGTGGATTCATAGATGAATGTTCAAAATACCTTGGACTGAAAGAGTTACTAACGGAGATGTCCTCAGAAGAGCAAAATGTGATCTTCAGATTTTGTCTACCATTAAGTATCGAAAAACTGCCTAATTGGGTCATGTACTTAGAGGCCAAGAATATCATTGCTTCGACTAATACCACAAGGCAAAATAGATGGCAGACGAGGGCGTGGCAGAAGACAGATATCCTGGTTTCAGAATATCAACGAGTGGTCACGGATTCAATCTGTTGAAGAATTGTTCTGGCTTGCGGTGGACAGAGGCGCCTTTTCCATGATGATCGCCAACGTTCGGGGGACCGAACCCGGTACTTGAATAATAATAATAATAATAATAATAATAATAATAATAATAATAATAATAATAAGATGGCCTCACCTGAGATCCATAGTGACGTTGTACTTCAAAAGATACATTTCTGCATAATTGTGGACAAATATCTGTATAATTGTGGCTCTCGGATCCTCTGCACATCGCTTTTTATAACCTTCATTCTCCCACCATTTAGTAGTTCGTTCAATTTGAAATCCAATCGTGGGCCACCATCCCCCATACTGCTCCAAATATGTCATAGGTCCTTCTCTTCTATATGATTTTTCTGGACATGTGACTTCGTTCCATCTCCCATGTGCTCGGGACGTCACTCTCTTTGATTTTGAGGTCAGGGAGCTCGTTGACTCACGCCAAGCTCCCCCATCCACTGGACTTCAAAACGGTCAACTCTTCATTGTCTTGGGCCTGACAAATTTCCACATCTCGGTCTAAATTGGGATCCCTCCCGTGGTGAATAAGTCGTTACTGCCGACTGACTGTGTTCCTACAATAGTATACCTTCGATGTTTTGGCTATCCTTGTTATTATATTTTTTATAACGTGCAAGTGCAACGAGCATATATGCCTCCAACACATTTCATCCACATCACCCATTTTTCATTAATTTTAATGTAAATGACTGGCCATTAATGTCACAATGTCTTCATTGGTACTGCACTGGAATTCAGTTTGACTCAAGGCATTGTTGGAGCCGAGGATCGAACCGACTTGCGCACTAAATTAATGAAAGAAATAGAAATTAGGAATGAAACAATAGTTTATTCACATAACTATTTTATGAGGTGAATGGAATATATTGATGAGTTTTTGGAAAAATTTGCAGCAGTTTTAGATAATTAAATTTGGAAATATTTCAGTGAATATTATTTTAACCAAGGGAGAGTCCAATCTTCAGACACTGGAATATGACCAAAGCTTCAAATTAGCAAGACAAGGACGGGATTTTGTTCGCCAAGTTGACAATAAGAAAATCGTTCACACGACACTTTGATAAGAGGCTAGAAAATAAGTTTTTCTTGATAACTCAGGAGCCAATCTGAAAGAACCACAAAAATATTGAGGTAATGGCTATTATATTTAATTTAGATCTATAAAGCGATATAAGCACTTCTATAGTTAGCGAAGACGAAATGATATTTTCTTATCAAAACAGAATTACATATTTATGGATAGAAGGAAAGATATGAGCGAATTACTGTAATGAGGACTGTGTTTGAGGCTAGTCCGCCCTTTCAGACAGTAACGAGTGTGGCACTGGAGAGCGCAGAGATTCATTCCTTCACAGCGACAAGTACAGTGTAGACCTGTGTTACTGATCGTCCAAGAAGAGCTGATATGCATGAGCGAGGTACGGCAAGGAGATAGACACTTGACCGAAGGAGACACCACACTTGCCGAGAAACAGTAGGAGATAACGGCAATGAAATAAAGCAGTATTTTTAAACTGGAAAGGACAGATTACAATTCGCCGCTCACAAGAAGAAGTTTACATTATTGAACTAATGATACTACCACAGCATAAAGAGTAGCCCATTACACATTGACTGCTACAGTGAAGAATCCATAATAAGGAATATTTATCAATTTACAATGACGATAAAGAATTCAGGTCAGGGGGGGAGTTCCCAATCTGAAAATATTTTGAAGATAGGGATGCATCACTAAATCCATGGAGGGAAGTTATTCTACTTTCACGGAGTGGAATTCAGAGTGGACCAGGCAGCAATGCGTTCACTAATCTACAACTGCAATTAACGAGCAGTAATCTGAATTTACCAACCATGATACTACAAAGCTTTCCATTACCAACTTGGGAAATTTCAACAATAGCCATTCAATCTACGATGATGAAGAAATGCGTTTGAAGAGTTCGTTCGACCGGAGTACGAGTTTCCAGATTGTTAATCGAGAAGCATGAAGACCTGTTGGCGCGACCCGAGGCCACGCAGCCAGGAGCTCACGGAGAGGAGCGAGCTGCCCAGCTGATTTCCCGCAGACAGGGGGAACCCGTTATCCAGCATAGGCTACGTCCAGCGCATGTCGAGCCAGGGGAGAAACATCTTACATATCCGGCCAGGTATCGCAAGAGCTGACCATCATCAAGGTGGACGAAAGATTGTTCTAATATATTAGTAGTTTGTTGTATTTTGGGAGTATTTCAGATGTGACCAACTTATGTAGATTTTTCTTTACTCATAACTCATGTTATTATGTTGTCAATTTTATAAATTTAATTGTAAATTTTATTCTACGTCAGTGGGTGTCGTTTTTGACGTATTTTAATTATTATTTGGATTTTAAATGTTTTATATTTGAATTTGTTGATACGTTATTAATTATACTCACTTTAAAACGAAATTGTTTTTATACATATGGAATGCTTCGATAGGATGCGTAATTACATATTGTACCCTTGCACAAGGCCTTCAGAACAGGACTCTGTCGTTGGGGCATGAACGGTGCACTAGCTTGAATATAAAACTGTTCTGGATATTATAGGAAGATCACTAGGGCTGAATAAAATTCATCACACACAGATTCTGAATGAAAATAAACAAATTTAATGCACCAAACACCAGTACAACAAAATCAAACAAATGAAATGAAATGAAAATCCACAGCCTGCTTCCAGTCTCCGACCGGGTCAGGAATGGAATGAATGAAGCTCCCATCTAGCGGCGAGGATATGAATTGTGCCGGCTGCCGAGGCCTGACGCACTCCCCTGGGGCAATGATTAAATGAATGACAGATGAAATGAAATGATAGTGGAGAGTGTTGCTGGAATGCAATTTTGACAGGGAAAACCGGAGTACCCGGAGAAAAACCTGTCTGCCTCCGTTTTGTCCAGCACAGATCTCACATGGAGTGACCGGGATTTGAACCACGAACCCAGCGGTGAAAGGGAAATAAAAACCAAAATAGTAGAAAATTAAATTTAAAATAATAATAATAATAATAATTATAATAATAATAATAATAATAATTCAAAAGTAAAATAAATGAATTACGGAATCAATAAAATTAAGTCAGAATCAAAAATATAAACAAAGGACTGATTAATGTCCAATTTCCACCAATCAAATGCTAATCAGCATCAATTAACACTATCAAGATAATCATGATGTAAGATTACAATCAAATTAATTAATAAATAAAAACCAATCATATGTCAAAATAAAGAACATGAATCGAAATGAAATCTGGTTAACACCAATTAACCTTAATTGCCATAATCAAATTAATTTTATTTATTTTATTTATCGTATTGCTTTTAGTGCCGGGAGTGTCCGAGGACATGTTCGGCTCGCCTGAGTTTGTAGCTGCTTCCAGCGGACACCCTAGAGGGTGAGCTACAAGTTCCGTTCAATTTCAAGTAGTTCCAACTTTCGCCACCAGATATCAATGATACCTAGTGGTGAACGTTGGAACTTTGATAGAGCGTTCTGACGAAATCTGACCTGACAAATTTTGCTTTACACAAGTTTAGTCTGTGAAAGGATCTTTTACATGCCATAAATCTATGACATGGGACCGCCGGCTTTACTTCCCCTCCGAAGGAAGGCATACTGAAGGATTTTTAACGCTCTTAAAAATCCAACGACTTCGGCCGGGTTTGAATCCGCTATCTTGGGTATAGCAGTTCAGCATGCTACCGACTACACCACCGAAGCCGCTATCAAATTAATTAATTATGATGATAACATATCATCAGAAAGTTAAGTTATTAAGAGATGAGGGATCAAGAGGGTCAAGTCAACTGCAACATCAATATGGATTATGAAAAAGAAATCCAATTATACAGAATTAATCATTCATTAATCTGAATAAACATAATGATCATTGAGCCTATTATCATTCAATTACATTTCAGATAAATGTTAGGGTCAATGTCAGAGACATCCATAGACATTCCGAAGTATACATAATAGCCTAGCCATAGGCTCATTCAATTATTAATGGCGTTTAATTAACATTTATTGAAATCCCTCCGTTAATTACAAGTTTACCCTCATCTCAAATCTCAACCCTCATGGCATTAATTATGTATTTCTATGTGCAAACGCGAACATGATTTATGCATCTTATTTACATACTCTTGCAAATTGATTATGGAAGCCTTCTCTGTACGAAGTCTTAATGTCCAATCCCGACATTACTTTGAACGTCTTAGCTTTGAAACAAATTAGCTGAATCAATGAAATCGTTTAGTTTCCTTAGCCCTGAAACACACTTACACATTGCCATACATTACATTAGCATATTAGCGATATGATAAGCTTGGCTTCGGCCCTTGCGTTCGAAGTTACACACTCTCGAACCAAGCACTCGATGCCTTGTCAAATAATTCATGGATATTCAATAAACAAAGTAAAGTGCCTTAAAAACAAACAAAAATAACATAATAAAAAAGATGACTAATCATCTTCCTCTCAAACTTGGGTTGGATAAACATGAAAAACAATTAATACGTTCATCTGACGTGGAAATCAGAATATTAATTCCAACCGAACATTATTAAGGTAATCGTATCGTGCCAGAGTCACGTTAGGCCGGAAACGTCCTGAAAAAAATAGACATGACACAAAATAATACCCTGTATCAGTGTTATGTTAAGCGACGGTGAATGTATCTGAAGCCGCGACCCCTAGAAAAAAATAGACATGACACAAAATGTGTTCTAAGCAGCATACTCAATAGGGTCAATATGTATTTATGGGTACTCACTACCTATACACGTCTTACCTTGGGTGCCCCTATCTGGTAGAATTATATTACAATGGAACAAAGCATGATCTGTTCAACAATTATCGAGAGAAAATAAAATCTCAAGATAATTTTGAACCATTATTAACTATCAAAAAAACTAATAATAATTATTTTCCAGGACCGAAAATAATTATTCATGAACCCGGGACTGCAAGGTCACAACCTAGCTAGTACCCTTTTAAAAATGACTGCTCGACCAGGCACAAACAAAAGGATTACGAACCTGGGACTGCAAGATCACTGCCTATCTAGTTCCCGTTTAAAATGGTTTCTGGACCTGGCATAACAAGAGGATATCGAACCCGGGACTGTAGGGTCAACAGACAAAACCGTCCCTTATATCAAAATGATCAGTGAAAAAAACATTATCGACTGGGGACCTCAGGGTAGTGACCTAACGTACCCTTACGTAAATATTAAGCTTGGGACCAAACAAAAAAAATATAAGAATCGCTGCGACACTGCACTCATGCCTGCAGCGATTTCCCCCTTAGTGAAGGGTGGCAATGAGTGGACCGCACCTGCTAGCTAACCTTGACCGCGAAAGGGTCGAGAGCAACTCTTCACTCCCCCGGGCTAACATATGACTGTACTTTACCAGCTGTGCGGACCAGATCTTAGTATTCTAAATGTGGAGCAAAGCGCTCTCACTTGAATATAAATTAATTATTACAGTCACCTCATTTTTACTTATACCATTCTCTTGCCTGTGAAATATTATTGCAATGTGAATTCTTCACCTTTATTCCTCTGTACGATATGATTTCAATCAAATATAGATTAATTATAGCATTATTTTACCTGCGTTGATTGGCCACTACCTTGCACGTACAATTCACTTATATCACTGTAAACTTATCATACTTACTTTCATCCGGCGTCTTCTCCTCAGGTCTTGTTTACCTGGCATTATCATCTATTTTATCTTATTTCATCGTAGATTCCATTATACTCACATTTATTCGACGTTTCCTTCAGGTCTTGTTTACCTGGTATTATCACTTACTTTACCTTATATCATTCTCCTTATAACATCTCACCTGTATGGCCTTAAATATCACACGCACTTTGCAATAATCAATATAACAAATAGTGAGGCTGGATCAGCCGTCACTTCTTAAATAATTCACGCCATTGTAAACTGTCCTCTAAACTCTACTCTTTACTACACCATAATATCCCATCATTATCCATCACATACACCATGGTCCCCCCAAAAAATATAATCCTCGGATATTAATTCATCCCCTATGCCATTACATAAACTCACTACTTCTGGTCATTATGAAACTATATAAAACATCATGCTTTGTGCCTCCTCACTCAGGGCAAAAATACAAGGGAATAATACTAGAACATACACTTATAAACAAATAGGAAATCCTACTATGTGTGTTTATGTACGGATACGATTATTTTTAGCACATCCTTACGTTAATTTAGGCACTTTTAATTCATTAAAATAATTATTGTGATCATTAATCATTATGAGTGTACCCAGCTCCGTCAGATGCACAACTATGGTCGCCATTGACACAGACATTGCACACACACAATAAACCAAATCAAAAGAAAAATAATACGCTAACATTACGGCGATGAAATCCATGAATTATTGACATAAAAATATATATATTCAAAAGGTACTTATCATATCGAAGGCTTCTTTCATATTTTGCATGAACTGGGCCAGAGGCCCGCGCCATATAACTTAGCACATGACCTCCATGGTGAGTTCGAATCCCATCAGGATGATGTTGAACCACTCTCTAATATCACTGCAATCTTCCATATCACCAGGTTACTGTAAGCCAGCACACTTTTAAAATGCATACACCCTTTAATTAATTAAATTATGCACCACTCTAAAAATATACATTAGTGGGCTCCACACTTTTGTCATGAATTGACAAATCTTTGCACTGTAATCACACTTGTCACTAACACATTTCCCTGTTATATTTATCACTTGAATTACGTATAATTTCACAGTTTTCCTTTCTTTGATATACATTCACAGCTCAGTATTCATATTTGATATTATTTCGCATCAGCCAAACAATGGACTGTGCGTTTGTCGAGCTACTGCGACTTTACTCGAGCGGGAGTGGCGATGTCACCTACAACCACCAACATCAACTGACTACTGGATAATACTCACGCGTCCCAGCTTGCCACCAGCATATATGCTAAAATGGCTGCCAATTTGCAGTTTTGAATATACGACACCAAATGCTCCTTTCACAATCACATACTACAGTAATCAGGCACCTTACTTTATACATAAAAATATGACCTTGCTAATCATATGGCTCACGATGGAACTCGATCATAGGCTAAATTAATATCATTTCTTGCTGAAGGACGCTATGCCCTCTCTCCCACACACTCGATGTTGTCAAATTTCTTGCGCAGAGGACTACTTCTACACGATGAACACAGAGATATTTAATTTGTTATCGCATTCCCAACAATCTTGATAATAATTAGATTCATCATGGGCGTTTCAGGTCATCTCTGTAATGTCTTGATCTCTCGCAATCAACTGAGACGTACTCTTTGAGGGCGGAGTCAAGCATCTTCTCCGTGTTAACTAGAGATGTTTACTGCGTTTTAGCAAGGTTCTCAGAATTCGCTGGAGTGCTCATGCCCTGAAACTCGCGTGCAAGCGACTACTGGCGCACCTGCTCGGTCCATTGTGCGAAAATCATAAATTTCTCCCTGTCGAAACTGCCAAGCCTTCTACAGTATATGTAGCTCTCAACACGGCAGAAAAATCCCAGTTATTATTATCATCATTGCATCATTGCACAATGATGATTTCATTCTCATGCCACAGTATTTAACATCATGATATTGCCCTATATAAATACTCCAGTGACGTAATGTGTTCTTGGCCTAAGACGTAGGTCAAAGGGCACATTATATTACGCGTCAATTTGCTAGATCGCATCGTTTAATAGAGAAAGCATAAGTGAAATATGCTGGAGTATTTGTTAAAAACAATTTAATATGTCATAAAACAAGTGTAATATTTATAAAATACTTTATGAAGTATAACAATTCCAATATCGGAATATTATTGAAACATGATATTGTTATAGTCATTGATTACTAACATAACGGAGAAATGAATGAAAATAGGATCATAACGTTGACAGATATAGTCAAGATGATGCCTAAAGTTACAAATAATTTTATTGAAGTAATTGTTTATTACGGAAGCCTCCGTGGCTTAGGCGGCAGCACGCCGGCCTCTCACCGCTGGATCCGTGGTTCAAATCCCGGTCACTCCATGTGAGATCTGTGCTGGACAAAACGGAGGCAGACAGGTTTTTCTCCGGGTACTCCGGTTTTCCCTGTCAAAATTTCATTCCAGCAACACTCTCCACTATCATTTCATTTGTCATTCATTTAACCATTGCCCCAGAGGAGTGCGTCAGGCCTCGGCAGCCGGCACATTTCATATCCTCGCCGCTAGATGGGGGCTTCATTCATTCCATTCCTGACCCGGTCGGAGACTGGAAGCAGGCTGTGGATTTTCATTTCAATTGTTTATTACGAAAGCATAGACCAGGTGATTTGTAGATCAACTTGAGGTTTATTTGAAAACGAAACACATTTGCAAATGAATAATTAATTCATTAAGAAGTACCAGGAAGGGAAAAAATGTTTTATTTTTATTAAATGCGAAGACGAGCGGACTAAAGTCAATTAATGTTGGTATTTTATTGTAACGTGGATTATATTATATTATGAAGGTTATTAATGGAATTTTGTAAATTGAAGCAATGTGGAGTGAATGAAAATGTAATGATGTGAACAGAAATGTTTTTGAAGTTTATAGAGCACGAAGGTAATGATTTTGTGGAGGAGACTTGTTAGAGTGCACCATGAAAGGTATTTCACAGGTTAGTGATTATCTAGTAGGGTCACTGATTCTTATACATGTTTGGAATGTATCAAGATGGTTTTTTGTTAGAAGAATATCCTGCATTACTATCGTCGGAAGGAAAGGAGTGTGTTGGGAAATGTATGCGTGTAGTTAACGCACTATTGAGAAGTTGTTCACCAAATAGGAAGGTTTATAAGTATATTGCTGGTGAGAGCAAATTGTTTGATACAGTATATCGAAGAAGTTAACTGACATTTGAGTATTTATTTGTGTTGTACATGTCAGTGAAGTGTAATTCCGAGATCCACGAAATTTATTAAGGTAACGGATTAGTCCCGCATCGTACTTCAAGTATATCGAAAATATTTATTGATAATGACATTACAGAGCCGTAATTAGCTTTATTGTTTGTTACGAAGTTTCTATTGATTATGACAAAAACTATTAGATACAGGTGAAACATTGGTTGTGAACTGTATTAGAAGAAATGTTTTAGAGGAAGGAAACACAGATAGTTAGATCACGCACGATCTTGTAAATATTTTGTTAGAATATCGTGCTGGACATGATAATTCGACTAATGCAAATACCTAAATAATTTAATAATTTTTATTAATAATATTGATATATTTTTGAAACGATAAATGTATAATATAGGTCCAGAATGGTTGTTCACCGACCATGGAAAGATTCGAAGAGTCAAGAAGTTTAAATACCTTGGTGAAGTAATCCAAGAGGATGGGCTAGAACAGGAAGCGACCAATATCCGCATCCTGAAACTAGAACGAGCGTTCCGACTGACTAAAATCATCTACAATAAGAAGATGCTATGTATAGGAGCCGAACCAAGGCACTACAGCACTGTTGTCAAACCAGAAGGTTTATATGCTTCGGAGACCCTGTGTATGAATCGGACAGGACAAGCCAATCAGCTACTTAAAAGAGAACGCCGACTACTACGGAAGATCTTAGGCAACAGATGGGTTGACGGACAGGTTCGACTGATATCAAATAAAGAAATATACAGAAAGATGGAACCGATAACAACAGCAATTAGAAAACGAAGATTGCTGTTTTATGGACACATCTTCCGTATGAATAATGACCGGCTCACAAAGAAATCTGGAATTTTCTTAAACCGAAGATCTCCAAGTTGAAATGGTTCCAAGAGTGTGAGAAAGATGAGACAGGTGGGCATTACGGAGGATAAAATCAAAGATAGGAATAGTTTCAGAAGGATGGTGAAAAGCTATCAGGGTTTTATGGTGGAGGCAGAACCCAGAAGACGAAGAGGCCCATTGACAGAGGAGCGGAAGAACAAACTGATAGATGGGCTCAAGAGATACTGGCAAGATGTCAAAGCCGGCAAACGAACAAGACGCAGACACTGAAATGAGAGTGGTTGTTAACACGCAGTCCATAGAGGCTCAAGTCGACAGTAAAAAAAATATAGGGTATCATTTGTTATTAATTACAATTTTATATGATGACAGCTGATCATATCAGACTGTTTGTTGCAACCGAGTCACATGGTGACATTGAAAGAAACTTTCAGTACTTAATATTTGCGAACAATTTTGTGTATCGAATTCTTTCGCTTGGAAAGTGAATACAGATAGAAGGACTATCTACGTTTGTTGAAATATTTTATTTTTAACCTTTTCTTCTTCTTCTTCTTCTTCTTCTTCTGCTTTTACGGCCTCATTGGACCACTTCAGTCAATCATTTCTTGGTCCTCTTCTTCAGTAAGTTTCCTTTTCGAGTCACCCAGTAGCTCTTCATTCGCTCTGATCTTCTCACACGTTCCTCATTTAAGGGTATTCAACCCTTTTTACTGTATTACGTTTGTCTATTTTAGACTGAAATCTTATTTTTATATCTCTCAGTTTTTTAATTTTTGTTGTTTTGTTTTGCAAGTCATCCAAGTTAATTTCCAATTCTTTCATAACTTCTCTAATTTCCTTAATCCATCCTACTAGTTGTTTCATATTCCAAAGTTTCACTACAATTTTTCTAGATAACCTGGTTTCTGGTGTCCTCATGATGTGACCAAGGAAAGAAAGCTTTTTCTTCCGAATAGTATCAGTGATGGGCTCCAGTTCTCTGTATACCACTTCATTTGGTACTATCCGCCACTGTCCATCTCTCTGATATTTTTTATTTATGCATGTTCTAGCTATTCTTCTTTCTACTTTTAAAATTTTGTCGATTCTGTTTTTCTGAGTAACTTTAAAAAGAGTTTCACTTCCATAGGTCACCTCTGGTTGAACCACCGTCTTGTAATGTTTTAATTTTGTTGCGATTGATAGACATTTTCTTTTATATGTAGACCATGTTAATTTTTGGGCTTTTATCATTTTATTAGTTCTTTCTTGCCATGCAGGTTTCTCATCCACGTTGTAAGTTATAATTTCTCCTAAGTATTTAAATTGCTTCACTATTTTAACTTTCTTGTTATTTACTGTTATGTGATTGATTACAAGTGGATTTGCTACCATTATCTCTGTCTTTTCAAATGATATCTGAAGTCCAATTTTTTGTGCTATATGTTGTAGGCTTATTATTTGATTTCTGGCTTCTTGAATATTATTAGCCAGTAACGCTAAGTCATCTGCGAATCCCAAGCAATTTAAGTCTATTTGATCTTTCTTGGTTCCAATTCTTATGTTCCTAGGATTTTCCCTGTACCATTCCCTCATTACATATTCCAAAGCACAATTGAAAAGTAGAGGCGATAAACCATCTCCTTGTCTTAATCCTGTTTTAATTAAATGGTTCAGATATTTCTCCTCTGAATTTTACGTTAGATTTGGTGTTTGTTAGAGTTAGTTTTATAATTTTTATTAATTTGGGTTGAAGTCCGAAATTACTTAGTATTTTCAGCAATGAAGATCTATGTATACAATCATAAGCTTTTTTGAAGTCTACGAAGGTTATGACTTGCTGTTTTTGTCTACGTTTGTAGTAGTCCATTACTAATTTTAAGGTGATTATCTGTTCAGGGCAGCTTCGCCATGGCCGAAATCCACCTTGATATTCTCCTATTTCCAGTTCTAATTGATCTTTACAACGATTATATATAATTCGTGACATGATTTTATATGTGATATCCAAAAGGGAAATTCCTCGATAGTTGTCAGGATTTGATATTTCTCCTTTCATGTGTAATGGATGTATTATAGCAGTAGTCCAATGGTCTGGCAGTTCTTCTTTGATCCAAATGTTCACTATGCATTGGTGTAATGAAATCTTCACTGGTTCTGCTGCATATTTCCACAATTCTGCAAATGTTTGATCTTCTCCACTCGCTTTTTAGTTTTTGAGCTCTCTCAGCGCTTTGTAGACTTCTTGGAGTGTGGGTGGATTTATGTTTTCTGATGGTATTTTAATAGTGGTGTCTGTATTTATTTGAAGCAGTTCTGGTGAATCTTCACAATTTAGCAACTTGTTGAATGTTTTTGCTAACATTTCTGTATTTCTTTTATTACTATGAGCTAACTCGCCATTTTTGTCTTTTAACATTAATGTTGGAGGTTCATATCTTTGTAGTTGTTTGCTAAAAAATTTGTAGTAATCTCTTGAGTTTGTTTTCGCGCTATTTGTTTCGATCATCAGAAGTATATCCTTTTGGTATAGCCGTTTAACCCCTCGTATTATTTTTTGAGTTATCTTCCTTTGTTTTATGAGATCCAAGTGTAATTTATCTGTTTTTTTTGTCTCTGATACCGTGAACAGGCTTGATGTCTATCTTCCACTGTATTATCACACTCATCGTTCCACCATTGGTGTTTCTTCCTTGGATTTATTGGGGCTACTTGTTCAGCTATTTGTTTCAATTCGGGAACTATTTCTTCTAGATGATCTGTTATTTTAATATATCTAGTTCGTTCTTTGTATCCCTTGTTATTTATTAGTTTATGAGGGTCGTATGTTCTCTTCTTTTTTAGGTGAGTTTTTTTCTTTGTCAATGGGGTAAATTTAATTTTAATCTTTATCATGTAATGATCCGATCCAGTATCTGTTCCTCTCAGAACTTTCACATTGTAGATCTCCCAGTGATAGTTCTTATCCATACAAACATGATCTAGTTGCCATTCACCTTTTTCCAATCTGGATGTTTCCAAGTTTTGAGTTTATTTGGTCTTCTCTTGGAGTAAGTTGATTTGGAGATCATATCATGGTTCCTGCAAAATTCCACCAGTCTTATGCCATTCCTGTTTGTTCTTCTCTGTGCTGGCCATTTTCCTATTATGTCTCTATATCTCTTTTCCTTTCCTAACTGGGCATTAAAGTCTCCAATTAAAATTTTGGTGTGACTTTTATTTATGTTTGTTGCTGTCTGATCTAAAAGCTCCCAAAATCCTTCCACATCATCTTTGCGTTCTTTCTTATTATTTTTCTCATTAGTTGGGGCATGGGCATTTAGAATGGTATATGTTCTATTTGCAGCTTTTAGAGTTAGTGTCGAGAGCCTAGGGGATAATGCTTTAAATTCTATGATGGATTCAATTATTTTGAGATTGACTAAAATTCCTGTTCCGAATTGTGGACATTGCTTCATTACTCTTTTTCCTGGTATTCCCTTGTAAATTCTATACCCTTGTGATTCTATTGGTTCCTGATCGGTGTTTCTCATTTCTTGAAGCCCGGTTATTAGAATCCCTTTGCGATCCATTTCGTTTGTCAAAATTTTGAGTTTTCCTGGCTGTATGATGGAATTTATATTGTGTGTTGCTATATAGTTTATCTGTCCTATATTCAGTCTAAATTTGGGTTTTCTATCTGTCGGGGGGTATTTTTAGATGCTCCGACTCATCTAGGGTATCTTTCAGGTGACTGCCCACCGTATCCGAATGCAGTCTAGGTGGATTATTCCTTAAAAGATTTCCTTCCATGTTTGACTTTCAAAGGTAGTCAACCTTTTATGGGGCAAGCTCCGAGTTACAACTGCGGTTGTTAACCGTAGAGGTTGTTGTGTGTTTGGTCCGCGAGAGCTATTTTATTTTGCTCAAGTCCGCCGGCAAGCCGGTGAGGACCCCCCTATCCGCCACCTGGGACGCGCCACGTCGGAGTATCACCTCTCCGCCTGCTACGACACCGCAGTAGCATGTACATTTTTATTTAATAAACTTGCAAGCACTGTTTAGTTTGCTTGTCCTTTTTAGAGAAACTGATCATCTTTTCATTTCGCAATCGACATGCGATAGTGCTACTGGTTAGATACTAGAACTCACTTAATCTCAACTTCACCTCTCACGCTCGAGATCCGAGATTTTTGTTTGCTAGTAAATGTGTAACTAGTTAGTAGTGCTATTGCGTGACTGATATGCGCCGAGGATTTCCGAGTTATTCACCTAGTAGGGAAGTGTTGGTTTATCTGGCTGGGTATCAACGTCCTTACAATCCTTTGCATCTCAGCGGATATAGGTGGTGGCTATGCGAGATTCGGGCACAGTACTAGCCGTTGGAGGGGCAGATTTTCATTAATACTACGCCTCGAAACAAGTACTAGTGGTCAAATAAACACAATAAGTATTGATTAGACGGAACATAGTATATTTCAATATTTTTAAATTAGCCTATGTGTATATCCCACTAGCATTACCCGTCGCGGCTTCGCCCACGAATATTGTAGTGTCTCAATCATGAATGCTATGACTTATTTATCATTAAATTTTGAATAAGAAATGGTAATTTGGCTTTCAAATATATCAAAGAAATGTTTGATTGCTCGATTGTATATCGTTGCTCGTCAAATATTACCATTCCTGAAAATGTGCCAGTTATTAGACTGGCGTCAGATGGATTCGACGCGTAATATAAGAACTGCACCACCAACCATTGAACATTTAGAATACCGTATGTGTCTTCCATAGAATTTCTCACCGAATAGAAGAGAATTTGAAAGGCTAGATGTAATCGTAAGTCCAAATAAATATACAGAGATATTCCCAGACTTTGGAACAGTGGATAAAACTAATGATTGGAAGAAACGTATTTCAGATGTACTGCAATCACCTGTATAATGGCACTTTGTTTTGAATCCCTGTAAATGGTTCTTCTTTAAAGTAAATCGCAAGTAAATTGCAATGAAACCACTCGTGAGATATTGTTATTCAATGAAATGCAGGTTTAACCCCATTTAGAACCTGAATACCAAAAATCCTTCCTTAGTGGACGTTTTCTACATACAACAAACATAATTATCGCCAAAATTTCATGTTTGTAACTTCAATAGTTTTGGCTGGGCGATGATGAGAGAGTCAGTCTGACAGGACACTTTCTTTCGTTTTTTTTAGAATTTATGATAAAACGGTCGAACACCTATTTACTTATTTTTAAGCTGTTTTTTCCCTCTGAGTTTCAAACTTCTTGCCTATGTCGTTTAAGAGATATGCGCTCCGTTAGGAATCCTTCAACCCTCACTTTTCACCCCTTTCACCTCATGATATACAACACATCGAAAAACCCTTACGACACGTGTCTGTTTATTCTTAATGATTACTTTATATGCCGAGTATCACATCCCCAAATGAAACTGATCGTGAGATATTGTTATTCAATTAAATGCAGGTTTAACCCCATTTAGAACCTGAATATCGGTTGGTTGGTTCCTTAGTTTAGGGGCTGCGACAACGCAGTCATGTAGCCCCGTGTACTTTGGGTGTGTGTAGAATCTGTATGATAACCGGTGTTAATTGTGATGACTGTATTAGTGTGTGTATCTGTTTTAATTCAAGTAAGGACTGCAGACATCCAATTTTTCCAAGAAGTTCCTACTTTTGCCGCCAAACGCCACCGTCGACGACCAACTAGCTCAGAACTTAGTTACCAGATGCTACAGCAGTCGACTCTTGACGACGAACGGTGGAACCTAAGAACGTTAGTCAAATATTTAACCTATATATAATTTAGCTTCACACAACCCTGCATATCCAAAAATCCTTCCTTAGTGGACGTTTGCGACATACAAGGAACATTTCCCCAAAATTTCATGTTTCTAACTTCAATAGTTTTGGCTGGGCGAAGATGAGTGAGTGCATCAGTCAGGACACTTTCTTTTATATAAGAGATACTGCACGAGAGGCTTTAACACGGTGCACCAGTTAGTATTAAAACAAACAACAACAGGAATTTGTCTAGGCGACATTTTATTATAATATGATTTTATAACATTGAATTGATATCAGTATAATCACTGGGGATTTGAAGAAAGCACATTCGAAGTTCATAATAGAAATTAACATAAAATTAGACAATTAAATATTGAAAACTACCATATTTGAGACAACAGGGTACCAATATACTCACAATTTATCACTTAAACTCTGAGCATCAAGGACAGGATGCCAAGCTTTCCTTTTCTTCTCACTCTCCGGTATTATCGGTTTTATCTGTTCATCCTCAACAGATTTCCCTCGATCTTCACTCATCAATCCCCGGATGAATGGGTTTGGTGCCCAAACAGTTGTAGTGGTTACGTCTGCTTTCTCTATAGGATCAAATAGTTCAGGCATAGACGAACGAGATCGTTTTCGTTTGTTGCGATCTCGGCATGAATTCAAATTCTTTTCCCAAAATGGTTTGGATACATTTATCCAGTCATCAGTCTGCAAACATTTAGGGGCTTTCCTAGAGGGTGGCTTCGCCTTAGATGCCCTACCCTTACCCTTGAGCGGAGTTAATACTTCTTCTCTTCCTTCTGACATAGGCCTCGCAGATGACTTACCCTTACCCTTGAGCGGAGTTAATACTTCTTCTCCTCCTTCTGACATAGGCCTCGCAGATGACTTACCCTTACCCTTGAGCGGAGTTAATACTTCTTCTCCTCCTTCTGACATAGGCCTCGCAGATGACCTACCCTTACCCTTGAGCGGAGTTAATACTTCTTCTTTTCCTTCTGACATAGGCCTCGCAGATGACCTACCCTTACCCTTGAGCGGAGTTAATACTTCTTCTCCTCCTTCTGACATAGGCCTCGCAGATGACCTACCCTGACCCTTGCGTGGAGTTAATACTTCTCCGTCTCCTCCTTCTGACATAGTCCTACGTGCAGCCTCGTCGTATTGAGCTACAGTGACCTCTAATTCCTTGAGAAGCTCTTTTTCTTCTTGTGACAGATTCCCTTTCTTAGCCTTAGCAGATATTTTCGCTAGTTGCTCACGATCACGCTCTTGCCTTACAAGTTCTTCATTTTGCATATCTATATCTGGGCTCTCGACGTACACGTAACCCCTAAGAGTAATCTCGTGCTGCTCATCCTTGAAGCACGGATTGAAGATGTATATTGTTTCAACGTGAGGGCCAAGAGTCCTGGAAAATATATAATTACATTTTAACTTACACTCCATAATCAATACTTGAAAAAAGAACATTCAATTCAACTTTTAAGCACTGTGCATGAAACTATGTACCAGCTACCAGCTCGTTAAGTAGCCAAAACACAAACATAAAGCTGATCATTGCTAAGGCCTGGAAGTTCATGCACTATTAAATGAATAAATATGCATGCACAAATGCACTAATTATTGGTCAAATATCCATCACGTTTCGAAAAATATGCACTATGAAATAACTGGCAATTACGATCACGAAAGGCACGAAAGTTAGGATTAGAAGTGAATACAAGTAAAACCAAGTATATGAAGATGGGAAACTCCAGAGAGGCAAGAAGAGATCCATATATTAAATTAAATGGGAAAGAATATCAAAGAGTAGAAGAATTCAAATATTTGGGCTCAATAATAACTGAGGATAACAGAACATCAGTGGAAATACAAGAAAGAATTAAAAGTGGAAATAGATGCTATTACGCTCTGCAAAGCATGTTTAAATCGAGAAATGTTAGTAGGAATAATAAAATAAAAATTTATATTACAATACTAAGACCTGTGGTTATGTATGGATCGGAAGGTTGGGTTCTCAATAGAAGAGAAGAAGACTGCTGCGAAGATGGGAAAGGAAGATCTTGAGGAAAATATACGGGGCAGTGAGAGAGGAGGAAGGTTGGAGAATAAGGACAAATGTGGAACTACAGGAACTCTTCGGACAGGCAGATATTGTGGTCAAAATTAAGCAGGGGAGGATAAGATGGGCAGGACACGTTCAGAGAATACCAGAATCACGGAGTGTCAAAAAGGTGTTTACGCAAAGACCGGATTGAAGGAGGAGAAGAGGAAGACCCAGGAGACGGTGGATAGATGATGTGGAAGACGACCTTAGGAATCTGGGAATCAGGAACTGGAGAAGGAAGACGGAAGATAGAGATGAATGGAGGCAGGTGATAAAGGAGGCCAAGGTTCTTCAAGTACTGTAGCGCCGACCAGTAAGTAAGTAAGTAAGTAAGTAACTTACGATCACTCCATATTCCTCAGCGTTTCTATTTTGAATATAAACAAAATATGAACAGACGGTCATATAACTACATCTTTTTTAAATATCTCAACTATGAAACAGCTGTAAATAGTAGGAATTGTTATTTTATGGAACTTTAAGCGGTGTTGACCATCAATAATGATTTTATTATGTTAATTTTTAAGTAAACCTGATATGCAATTTTAATAGCCATTGAATAAAAAAAAATGAAAATAATTTTACAATATTCACACAGTGAATGCTGAATAAAAATAATTGATATTAACTTGCAAAAAGGACTGAAACGTACTGGGTATTAAAATAATTTCGGAGTCCGGATCGAAATATATGAACATGAAGTAACAAAGAGCACTTCAAAACAATAGGAAACTAGAATATACGCCCTTCTCAAGCACCTCCACCTATAACTATAAAAATTTGTCATTTTTCATTTTTTTTCTACGTTGATTGATTCTTCCTCTTGAAATCACTACAACAATTTCTTTGATATGTATAATACTTTTGAAGTTATGACCAATGCGTGCAGCGGAGTTTAGGAAGTTTGCCTACACATTGGTAACTTTGATGCTCGTTTCCCGTAACTTGGATTTTCAAATCCGTTTCCTTAGTAACTGCAAGAGTTTTCAAGATAATGAAGTGAAATTTAGTATAAATGTGTATCTTATAGGGAAGAACAATATGACCTAGAACTGTTGATGTACATGTCATAGTTTCGGTTAAAAAAATATAAGATTTAATATAAGCTTTTTTTAAAATATTTTTTCTTTACAGATTCCAATGATTCTGGGTCAATCTCTGTCTACTGTATTATTAAATACAATGAAAAAATAATTTTTGAAAAACAATGATATTTGTGTAAAATATTAGGGAAACGGTGGATCTGTGTACAATATGCAGCCGCCATTTTAAATGCCTAATTTCCTGAAATGCATTCGCCATATGACTTGTAAATACACGAACATATTGGCAAAGCATAGTGTGATTGGCAGACCAAATTACAATTCTTTAGTACTTTCTGTTGCTGAGGAATAAAAAAGTGAAATACACATGATTTTTGGATCCTTAAAGGTGTAGGTCCCCTCTTAAACAGGCAAAGGAGAAAAATATGACACATTGTGCCAAAATGTCCAAAATATTAATAAATATGCAAACATATGATTTTGCATGAACTTCCGGCCCTTAATCATTACAATGACAGTGAGCGGCGACCACCAAGGTCTTGACATCCTGTGACCAGTTTCACTGTACAACATTTCAGCTGAATCAGTTGTGAAAGCAGCACAGTCTATAGCAGTCGTACCCGTGGTTGTTGGGTCATCATCTGTAGTTATAGTTGTAATACACAGCCATCTGCCCCAAAGGTCATTAATGGAAAGGAGGGAAGTCAGTTTGACAATGACTATAACTTTACTGACATAAAGTAGCCTATCATTAGCTAATGTAAATCGGATAAGACCTGATACACCCTAATTAAAATGTACTTGGCAATGTATAATACAAGGTGGGAAGGTATTAACTGACTGACAAATATTCAGAAAATTAGGGGCGAATGACCTCGATGTTCCCCACACACACCACTAGTTGTGTGCAGTGTCCCACCCTCGAGTTTTGTCTTCGCACAGTTAAAGTTTATCTTGGGTTGTGTGTGTATATGTTGTGCGGTATCATTCCTGGCTGTAGATTCAGTGTCTTATTGATTATCGGTTTTGGATACCATATTTTATATTGTAGTTAAGGGGATATTTCGAGTATTACTTACTATGTTTTGGGAACAGGGATATTTTCATTGTTAATATCACCTGATTAGAGTCACTATTATTTTGTAAGGGTTAGTTTTAGGGAATATTCACAGTCATCATTGAAACGTGTTCCATCTCGTTGTACTAATCTGTACACACGGTTGAATATTTGAGTAGATGAAATAAACAGTGAATGCAATCATCCCTTCACCCACTCGTGCATCATAAGACCATTTTACCACTAGACATTAAGATTAAACTCATCCAGACACGAATACTACCAATTTTATCGACTACTGTGACATTGTTCTCGTTGACGTGACTCATGGGCAAACAATGGAACTTCAACAAGCATTGAACTCTTGGCTTCGGTTTGCTTTTAATCTTAGAAAGATGCCCACATGACCCTAAGCTGCCAAACTCTTTGGCTTAAACCTGATGAAACCCGTAAACTTCACTTATTGATTTCTATCTATCGATTTCTGCATGAAAGTACCCTCATGCACATGTCATCAACATTAGTTACTTGTCCTCATATCATAACCAAAAAGCTCGATCTGACTCTTCCCTGGGGCAGATGACCTCGTAGTTTCTCCCCTTAAAACAACAATAACTATAATAACCAACTGACTCTTCCCTCGCCATCCCAATAATCGCTCATCTATGTTCAACCGTTCTTTTGCTGTAGCTGGGTCTCGTCTTCTGCCGATATCAGAAATTCTAAAACATTAAAGAAATGTTAAAGCCGCATGCCGAGATTGCCTATTGAATACTGCTTCCTGTTCCCGGAGCAGAGGGTTACAGATAATAACTCTCAACTGCTGAGCAAGACCACAATCAGGATCCAAACTCTAACCTCCTGTTTTGGGGGCAGTGCTCTATGGCCCATCAACTGTGCAGTTCACTTTTCATCGAAGACATGAAACGTGCTCATGATCATGGTACGTCGACGGTATACGCTGCCGAAGTGACGCGCCTAGCAACCACATGGGCGCAGCCACATTGGACCCAAACAACTGGTTGCTAGGTTTTTTATACATAGGAATCTGCATTAACGCTGCGCAGCGTCTTGAATTTTGTGGATAAAAAGGTGTAATATGCGTGAAATAAGGCAAACGCCTCCCGTAAAGATCATCTACGGTGTTGGAGCTACTAAATACAAGTAAAATGTTATGGATAAAGTACGATAATTTTGCGAGATAGTATGAATAAAGTTGACCTCACTCCTGAGGTAAGAATTGCATGGCGCGTACTACAAATTTTAAATATTTATTTATAACATCATTTAGTGGATACAGTATATCTAATATAGTGCGATATTTAGGACATATATGTCACATAAAGGTTTTTTTTGGTTCATGTGGGGAGTGTAGTTGTAATTAAATATGGTCTGTACTATAAGTATTATAAACGACAACATACATAACCTTACAGCTGATTCACTAACAGCAATAAATTTTATCCTACAACTCTTCTGAGTGGTGCTTTTTCACTTAATTTATTTAAGCAGTGAATTTTGTTTCCAAATAACAATTAGGCCTATCCCACACTGAAATTTTCTGCCTAAATATTTTATTTTTTGCACTTTCAGAAAACAATTATCATGTAGGCCTGCCAGTAGCCTAGGCCTACACCCTGCAACAAAGTTACAGTACCGTATAGTGACATTATTCAAGCCAATGAATACTGCTTATTGCTGAAGTGATGGAGTGGCAAGTCTTGTTGTGATTGTCAGAGAAGTTTCGGTGAAAAAGTTAGTGGTGTCAAGAAATGAGGTGATGAGGATAGTGGCGAACCAGGCTATCATGGCATTATGTCAAGATTGTTAGAAAATGTTTTAATCGTTTGAGCATGAAGTATAAGTGAAAAAGTCAGTGATGCTATAAAGTTATCAAAAAAGTGGAAATATAATAACATAGGTGTGGACTTAGTCAGTTTCTTGTGCATTACTTATCTGGACAATTTTTCAAACATTGGACAGTAAAATTAGGCTAGTTCGATGAATTTATGGAATGCTACAGTATTGTACCTTTAAGTTATTATGAGTTATAATAAAACTATAATTCGATTCAAAATATCGAGGCTGAATACTTAACTGCAATGCTTATACCAAACATCTTTAATAGATATCAGGAAGTACTGGTATATTATTGGAAAGTAGGCCACTCCCCTGCGATTCAACTTACATGCTCCTGCAGAAGTGTGCATGTGTTTTTCTCCCCTCACAATAGGCCTTTTTGTTATTGAGCAACTGAGTTTAATTGTAGTTGTAACAGGTCATTTTATCACAGGTTGTGGTGAATTATGTAATACGGTACCAAATGGCAGGTAGGTGGTGTTTATTGAGGCCATTAGCCCCTAACAGGAATGTAGGCTGATTTTATTTAGTTCTGTTGGTCAAGTAATGACTTTGAATCATGAAGGGGTGGGTAGCATACATATTTTCTAGATAATGTTCTTTTTTAGTATAGGCCTACCTCATTAAATTCATTTTTTAACTCAAACCTAAGGTATAACTTGATTTGTTTTCAAACAAATGAGGCGTTGTGGTAAACACTCAAATTGTATTGAAATGCAGTATTTGTTTCTTCTATAGCCGTTGATGAGATTTGGCCTAAACTCTCATGCAAAATATTTTAAACTGTTCCCTTATGCATTGATAGACCTTAAGTTCATTTTATTCGTCACTTACTGGTAGGGCCTACGGTTCTATATTTTCCGTAGTATTGATCATTCATACGGGACGTGATTCACAATATCCAGAAATGTTATATTTTCGTGTTTTCACTTAATTTAAGGTAAATATCGTAGGCCACATCTCTACAACATATGCACGAAGACGTAATGTGCATCTCGTACGCAATATTTTACAACTTTATTGGACAACTACGTTAAATTACTGTGTAAAATATACTTTTCTATGCTTTCTTGCCTCTGGACATCCATGCATGTACAGTTTTATACGATACAAATAGCAAATAATGACGGCTCAAAGACGAAGCAAGCTGCAAGGGAGCCATGTTGTATTGCTCCAGTTGCTTAGCAACGGAGCGGAAGTGACGTTGACTTCGGCAGCGTATTCTCAGTGCTGCGCGGCATGCAACAGTATGACTTAACTTTGTTTATGTTGAATCAAACTTGAAGCAGAAGCAATCACGCTAGACATTGCGTCAGTCTTGCAAATTGTACCGTGCTGGTATCAGTTGCAAAACTTGTATTTTCTTGCCAACAAAGGCGATATAATATTTCCAGTGCTTTTTTTTTCTAAAAACAATTTTAAGGGTACTCTCAGTTGTAGTCGACATAACATTACGATCTTGCAATTTTTGATAATTTGCCTAGTACGGTTATTACTTTTCGGGCTGACATTTTAAAGGAAAGGTTGCATTGCGTTAATTTATTTGTGGTCAACATGTCAAGGTGGTAACTGCTCTCAGTATTTATTTATGGTCAACATGTCAAGGTGGTCACTGCTCTCAGTATTTATTTGTGGTCAACATGTCAAGGTGGTAACTGCTCTCAGTATTTATTTGTGGTCAACATGTCAAGGTGGTAACTGCTCTCAGTATTTATTTGTGGTCAACATGTCAAGGTGGTCACTGCTCTCAGTATTTATTTGTGGTCAACATGTCGAGGTGGTAACTGCTCTCAGTATTTATTTGTGGTCAACATGTCAAGGTGGTCACTGCTCTCAGTATTTATTTGTGGTCAACATGTCGAGGTGGTAACTGCTCTCAGTATTTATTTGTGGTCAACATGTCAAGGTGGTAACTGCTCTCAGTATTTATTTGTGGTCAAAATGTCAAGGTGGTCACTGCTCTCAGTATTTATTTGTGGTCAACATGTCGAGGTGGTAACTGCTCTCAGTATTTATTTGTGGTCAACATGTCGAGGTGGTAACTGCTCTCAGTATTTATTTGTGGTCAACATGTCGAGGTGGTAACTGCTCTCAGTATTTATTTGTGGTCAACATGTCGAGGTGGTAACTGCTCTCAGTATTTATTTGTGGTCAACATGTCAAGGTGGTAACTGCTCTCAGTATTTATTTGTGGTCAACATGTCGAGGTGGTAACTGCTCTCAGTATTTATTTGTGGTCAACATGTCGAGGTGGTAACTGCTCTCAGTATTTATTTGTGGTCAACATGTCAAGATGGTCACTGCTCTCAGTATTTATTTGTGGTCAACATGTCAAGGTGGTAACTGCTCTCAGTATTTATTTGTGTTCAACATGTCAAGGTGGTAACTGCTCTCAGTATTTATTTGTGGTCAACATGTCAAGGTGGTCACTGCTCTCAGTATTTATTTGTGGTCAACATGTCAAGGTGGTAACTGCTCTCAGTATTTATTTGTGGTCAACATGTCAAGGTGGTAACTGCTCTCAGTATTTATTTGTGGTCAACATGTCGAGGTGGTAACTGCTCTCAGTATTTATTTGTGGTCAACATGTCGAGGTGGTAACTGCTCTCAGTATTTATTTGTGGTCAACATGTCGAGGTGGTAACTGCTCTCAGTATTTATTTGTGGTCAACATGTCAAGATGGTCACTGCTCTCAGTATTTATTTGTGGTCAACATGTCAAGGTGGTAACTGCTCTCAGTATTTATTTGTGGTCAACATGTCAAGGTGGTAACTGCTCTCAGTATTTATTTGTGGTCAACATGTCAAGGTGGTCACTGCTCTCAGTATTTATTTGTGGTCAACATGTCAAGGTGGTAACTGCTCTCAGTATTTTTAATCATTTTACATTTTAAAATTAATTGAAATAAATATAAGCACTGTGGTAGTGTCTCAGTGCAGTACGTTCCATCTTCACGCTTCCTCTGCTCGGTCGCCAGATGTGTAACCACACGCACAAAATAACAACCTATCCCGCCTCCAATCACAAGCCAGCGTGCTTTTAAGAACGGAGTGCCGAGTTGCCGACCAAAAGAAACTGATTCGACAGATCGATTAAATCGAGGATTTCTCGACATCTCCTCCAGCTGTTGTGAACAGCGCGTTGACGCCAGCTGATCGATGAAGTTTCAAGTCGGAAGTTATATTTGCCGGACTAGTTACAAATGTACCAATATTTTTATCATTTCAAATGATCTTGTCGACTTCATGGTTATGCTTTGGTCTACCGTTATGCGTTATGGTTATGGCGTGTATTACGTCATCATGTTGTTCAGTGCATATGCACCGAGTCTGAGTTTACTCTGGGGTCTGGCGTTATGCGATACGGAGACGGCGAGTGCGTGACGTCATGCAGCAGAGTGCACCTCCCGCTCTCCGTTCCTCGCGCGGGAAGCCAAAGTTAAAGGGTAATGGAGTCTGCTGAGTCTGAGTTTACTCCTGGGCTATGGCGTTATGCGATATGGAGACGGCGGGTGCGTGACGTCATGCAGCACAGTGCACCTCCCGCTCTCCGTTCCCCGCGCGGGAAGCCTAATTTAAAGGGTAATGGAGTCTGTTGAGTCTGAGTTTACTCCTGGGCTATGGCGTTATGCGATACGGAGACGGCGGGTGCGTGACGTCATGCAGCAGAGTGCACCTCCCGCTCTCCGTTCCCCGCGCGGGAAGCCTAATTTAAAGGGTAATGGAGTCTGTTGAGTCTGAGTTTACTCCTGGGCTATGGCGTTATGCGATACGGAGACGGCGGGTGCGTGACGTCATGCAGCAGATTGCACCTCCCGCTCTCCGTTCCCCGCGCGGGAAGCCTAAATTAAAGGGTAATGGAGTCTGTTGAAAGAGTCCTGGGGTTTCGAGCGAAGCGTGAAACTCTCCTGATCCTTTCTAACATGTGTAGCATTTGTAGCATGCGTCATTTGAAATGATATAAAGTCTAGTCTCTCAGACTGACTGTAACTCTTTCTTAAACATTTTTCTAATGTTTAAGGGGTACGCGCACCCCCGCGTTCCCCCTGAAGAAAGCGCTGTAAATATTTCTAATATTATGGATGTGATCACAATAAAACGAAACATAAAAAGTGACAGTCAGTCTGAAAGACTAGACTTTGTATCATTTTAAATGCTACAAATGCTTCGCTCGAAGCCGAAGACTCTTGACATGTTAGACAATTATCTGCATAATACTCATCTTGCTTATCTTGTTTCAAATTACTCGCGAACGGCAAGTGCAAACCAAGGGCAAAGCAAGGTCAAGCGCGCGGGATGCCGTCACGCTCACCAGAGCTCGCGGGTACGTGCCCCTTCCATCCAGTCTAAAAACACTTATAGTGGGTGATGTATTGAAGATAGAGATATGCTCTCGCGGACTTTTTTGTAGAACTTTTCATGCTGACCAATTCTTACGCTCATAGTATACCGTATTGATATTATTAACGGTTTGTCCAGCGTAAGCTTAAGAAGCGCACGGACGCCAAGTTTGTTTTCGACTTTTTCACTGAAATCGTTACTGCTTGGCTTCCTTTGATCATACATACATTATTTTCTACAGAATCTTTCCTCGAGATATCCTTTACAGAATGGTGAAAACCGCATCAAAATCTATCTAGTGGTTCGCGAGATATCCAAGAATCGGGGATTTTTGTCTTATACTAACGGAGTAGAGATTGTCGGGGAACACTTGCACCAAGCGGTACTATGACGTGACACACTTCAGTGCATCTGGGTACATTTCGTCCCGTCACCGTAACGTAACGCCAGACCCCAGCGTAACGATGAAGTCGACAAGATCATTTAAAATTATAAAAACCGACTGCAATCAAGGTTAGGCAAGCTTGTGCAGTCTTGAACCAATCAGGGGATGTCAGAAGTGCATACTGCACGTTCGGAGCACTAAAGCTGTGTAATGAACGGTTTGAATTGCACGGGTGCCTGTGCACATTAAGTTTGGGTGAATGCTCGTCATGAACAGTCTCTAGATTGCAGCTCTTGCGGTTGTGTAATTGAAGGTATTTATGAAGCCATTTAACACAGTAAATTAAGACAAATTAGGCACTTACGGCTGTAGGGCGACCATGTGATCTTGCCCAACATTTCCCAGTTCTGAAAGTAGAAAACTGCTAAAACATAAAATATGGTGCAAGGAAAGAGAAGAAGTACATAATTTACTTTCCACTACCCTTTCCGTTCGCACTTTATTTATTCCTCAACATCCTACCGTACTGTAAAATTCACTGGTAAGATTGACAATGTTTGCTGGTCTCTCAATTGTTTTGTCATTATTAAAAAAGGGGAACATAATTTAAATTACCTTATGGTAGGCTATATTGACTTTCACGGCCAGTGAATTAAAACTCAGCAATGTTTCTAGGTTTGTGCCGTGTCTTGTGTAGGGTTTCGCCTAGGACACCAAGCTGGCTCATCAGCGGGCTCTTGGTGTCCTCACCTGGACCCCCACAGCAGTAGCGAACTGAGCGCTACCTCCCTTCTTAGGAAGCGCAGCTGGGCCTCTTTACTGCGAGAACTAAAAGCTCAAGCAGCCATAACCTCCATATTAAGGCTTCCAAAACGATGGTATATTGGCTTTCACGGCCGGTGAATTAAAACTCAGCAATATTTCTAGGTTTGTGCCGTGTCTTGTGTAGGGTTTCGCCTAGGACACCAAGCTGGCTCATCAGCGGGCTCTTGGTGTCCCCGCCCGGACCCCTATGAAGGCTTCCAAAAATATGGTATGGCCAGTGAATTAAAACTCAGCAATGTTTCTAGGTTTGTGCCGTGAAAGCCAATACACCATCTTTTTGGAAGCATTCATAGGGAGGTTATGGCTGCTTGAGCATTTAGTTCTCGCAGTAAAGAGGCGCAGGTGTGCTTCTTAAAAAGAGAGGTAGCGTGCAGTTCACTACTCCAGTAGGGGTCTGGGCGGGGAAACCAAGAGCCCGCTGATGAGCCAGCTTTGTGTCCTAGGCGAAACCCCACACAAGACACGGCACAAACCTAGAAAAATTGCTGAGTTTTAATTTAAATTAGCAGGTGTCTGGAAAATTCGTTAGATGTGCTATGGCAATGAAACATACTGTACATTCATTACCAAGGTGGCTTCCAGCTGTTGTTGTGGACTTACTTTGGATGGAAGCAGAATTTGATGCCAGCCTCTTCCATCGGGCCCAACTCACACTGCTCGTTCCACATCACAAAGTTGCTCAAATTGGCGCTGTCTACTTCGTATTCAATCAATTGATCTGGAATAGAGTGTGATAATTATTTATTTTCTAATATGACTACATTCACCTTATGTGGGGTGGGGAAACAGTTTCTACTTCTTGGCACTGCTGTTGAACACTAAGCCCATGTGTTTGCATATAATTTTCCATAGGGTATAATTAATTGCTGATTAATTGTCTTCACAAATCATTACTTTTAATCGTCTAAATTAGGGGCAGATGGCCTCGTAGATCCGCCCCTTAAAACAACAATAACTAACTAACTAATCTTCTAAATTCTGTTTTATTTTATAAATATGAATGCGTAATATTTCGTGATTTGTATTATTGTTGCAAATTTAAGCCCATTAAAACTGTCACACAAAGGTGCATTTCTTAAATACAAGCACTATGTTACGATACGTAACTGTAATTAAATGATTAAACCAACGGTACATCAAGATGTATATTCTTGGGAAGAGTGCAAACAATATCCAAAGACGACATATAGTTAATCCTGAACGTCATGAAAAAACAGTATAGCCAACTGTGATAAAGTACATATCCTACCTTTCTCTTACATCTCCTCCCACCTAACAATAAGTCAACTGAAAATAAACTTGAAGTGACTTAAATAATCACCCAGAAAATGAAGTCATGATTTACAACACACAAAATAAATCCCTGTAAGATAAATGAAACACTGCAAATATAGAAGAAATTAAAACCCATATAGAAATTGATGACTTCAGAATTGACAAGTGAAACAATTTTGTTATCTCGGTAGTGTAATCACAGAAGACACTAGATGTTTAATGGAAGTGAAGAGAAGGATTGCATTGGCAAAACAGGCATTTATGACTAAGAAATTCATTTTACCCAGCAAACATATGAATATGAATATAGAAGTAAAAATGCAAAGTCATTTGTATGGAGTACACGGGTCTATGGAAGTGAAAGTTGGACTCTGGGTAGATTGGAAAAGAATCGACTTGAAGCTGCTGAAATGTGTATATGGCGGAAAATGACAAGAACGAGCTGGACGGAAAGAGAAACCAATCTAGAAGTCTTAAGGGAAGTCAAAGAAGAGAGAAGATTAATGAAGGAAATGGGAAAGAGAAAAATACAATTTATTGGACATGTAATCAGACACAACACTTTCATCGTTAACGTTCTTGAAGGGAAAATGCTGGGAAAGAAAGGAAGAGGACGGCCTAGGACGAATTATTTGGAAGACATCAAGAATAGAATGGGTTGTGACAATTACATGGAACTGAAACAGAAGAGTGTGGTTGCATCGGCAAGGCATTAGCCTTTAGAATATGATGGATGATGTTTGTTTCATCGTTCTGTATGATTAATCCATTGTAACTTGTGTCACATGGGCAGTGATCTCGTACGGAACCTTATTCCTTATCGATCGGTCGGTGTCTTGAGTATGCGCCAGTTGCCTCAGTTCCGCAGTCACGTACTGTTGTCTAAATTGCACAATCATCATCATCATCATCATCAAGGCTAGGCCTTGTTGCTGCAACCACATTTGCCTCTCACTTGATGAACGTTTTAAGTCAGCACACTGTGTAAATTGAAGTGCACGGATCACAGAATCCAGATGAGCCTTCCGCGGTCTTCCTCTTCCTTTCTTCCCCAGAACTTTTCCTTCCAGTATGGTGGTCAGGAACTCATTATGACGTAGGGTGTGGCCAACCAATTTTGCTTTCTTCTTTTCTATAGTAGTGATCAATTTTCTTGTTTCGTCTACTTCCTTGAAGACCCATTCGTTAGTCTTTTTCTCCGTTCAGCTTAATTTCAGAATCCTTCTCCACATCCACATTTCCGCTGCTTCCAGGCGTTGTATGTCCTGTTTCCTTAGAGCCCAAGTTTCGCATCCATGTAACAAAACAATCCAGACAAATGTTTTGATAAACGATTTTCTAGTATTAATGCTAATGTGTCTGCTTGTCAGAAGCTGTCTCTTATTGCTGAAGGCCTGTTTAGCGAGGGCAATTCTCCTTTTGATTTCTGTGGTGCACCTATTATCGTCAGTGACAATGCTTCCTAAGTAGCACAACAAGTATGTCTAAAATATAAACCAGCATTTCTTCTAGACTACTAACTGAATTTTTGAATGATATGATGTCTTCCAACATCCGAAATTTGTTCTCAAGGACGTGTGAAAGAAATTGGGGCAGCGATAATCAAACATAAAGTCAATTTAACAGAAAATTATTGGTAAAAAGAAGTGTCAGTGTAAATCACAATTGCTGAATCAGTATTTTTCTGATATACGAGCCAACGTTTTGAAGTATTATTATGCACAAGAAAACAGCACAACATATACATATCAATAATATCATGTCATGTCGTACTAAGACGACAGGAGCAGTTAAACAAGCAAATCTTTTAGACCCCAGAATTTCATTCGACATGGAAGATTTAAACTGAGATAAAAACACGCCCACTGCATGATGCGGACTACTGTCGACCAAAATATTATGTGCACTCGAGTTTGAAGATTGTTTGTGAAGTAACCAATAAAATCCAATAACATCAACATTTTCGTCGTGCTATTGTACGTTAGTTCATGTAGGTTTGGAATTTTTAATTTGTATTTTAATATTTTTTATCGCAGTTGGAACACAAAAAGTGCCCGTTTTTAAGCGTGTTTCAACCATGCGTCACATTTAAGAATTATTATCTCAAAAACCCCTCATCAGAGCGAATCCAAATTTTAACACAATATACATTGGAATGTTGTATAACTGGTTTATTAATTTCAAAATTTTGTGTGACCAAGAAACAAAGTTGTTATCATTCTTGTAAGGTAACTGTTTCTCGGCTCAGGCTGGTTGGAAAATTTGTTCTTGGTCGCGTTGTAATTCTCATACATTGACTGTGAAATACGTAAATTAATTCACTTATTTTATATCTGTTTGTATTTGACCGGGAAAATAAGGCATGGTTCCTCAGCTAGCCGATACGGCGAAAGCTGTACAGCGTTGCCCATCATGCGTCATGGCGCGCCTCACTCGGAAGTTATGGGCTCCATCTCGGCAACGCTGTACTGTGCCCGTTTAGACCGGAGTCCGCACGACCACATATGCATTTTACCAAGAATCAGTCAGCACGAGAGTCAAAATATCCCGGAGCGCCAGATGGGTTAAAGCTAATCGCAAAAACGACATCAAATGAAAAAAATGCTTTACTGATTTTTGGCTCAATGCAACAATAAGGATAGAAGGAGATTCAACTGGGCATAACACATCATGTAAAATTATCTCATTTTATTCTGAAGTTAAAATTGACTGCAAAATAATAATGCTCAAAGCGGCATTATTCACGTGTGGCGACCCACATTACTATTTACACAATGTACAGAAATTTTCCAACACATTGGACAATTATCTTTGGAGACACAAGTCTGATTATCAGTCCTGTAGACTGTGTTCCAAAATTATATCCCATTATTTTTGATTAAATCCAGTTCAAATTTAATTGTCTTTACTGGAAATACTGTAGTTCACTGATTGAATTTTTACATAATATTAACACTCGTAGAATAATTGTTCATAGAATTTTTCACTTTCACTTATTTTTCCAGTTTCAAAAAATATTGTCAAAAATATTATTATCTTTGAATCAACACAAATTATGTACACATATTAATAACAACTTCTGAAAAGTATTTGACCATTGAGCATAGCATCGAAGAAATTGTGCGAAGCACAACAAAATTAATTGTTCATATGACATTAAATGTTTCGAGAAGTAACTCGATTATGAACTTCAAGTTCCTAACAAAATATATGATTTCTGAATCATCAACTTGATCAATAAATTGTTGGACCATTCAACTATTCGATTCTCCACTTGGAATCATCATTAAGAAAAATATTTATATTTGTGGCCATTTTAGTAACTTTCACAACTTGCAATTCTTCGACAGAATGCGGAAATAAGAATTGTAGCTTCATAATAAATTCATTTAGTTCATGGCACTAGGATTGAAAATATCCTTCAAATTATTCGTGGTTATAGAATTATTTTTAATTGGCAGTGGCCCATTCTATTATTTTAATAAGAACACAATATTCCAACAACAACGGCAAAGGTCTTCCTCTGAAGAAGAATAAAATACTATCATGACAAATCCGGGTTCAAGCAAAATCAAAGTCTTAATGGAATCCGTAAACAAGGTTGAAATAAGAACTGATGGTTTCTAAGAAATAACCTTCGGGTCATTCATACGACGCAATGTGTAGTTCCAATACTCCTTTAACACTGAGTCATCGAACCTGCTATTTGATTGATGCTCTAATAAAAACCTCCTCATTCCTGCGACTTAAACATGCGCACCTGGGAATGGCATTTCGACTACTCCACACACATAAATTTTCTTCCCAAAATTTATACAATAAATCAAGTCTCTGCTTGTTATCAACACTGGAAGATTTATAAACTTACAAGTTTATTTTATTTTACCATTCAGTTCAACCCGTGAATTTACCATACTCATGATAATCTTTATTTCACTTTCGAATGTGTATTTACGTCATGATTTTATATAAATACAAAAATATCCTAATTGATACAAATATCATTTGCTTCCCGTTTCATGCCTCTCCGTGTTATCTGAAAAATATACTTTGCTCATTGCAAATATTAACTGTTCAACCAAAACTGAAATGTTGGTTGAATGCGGGCTTGCGCTAACCACTCTCCTTCGGAAAATCACCTGTTCCAAACTAGAAATGATTAAACTACTTCATAGGCTCTCTCTCAATAAATGTGATTATTAGAAAATATAAGATCCAAGAATTATTTAGAAAAATTAAGAAAATCATTATTATTATTATTAGTGGATTATTATTATTATTATTAGTTATATTATTTTAAATGTGTTTAATTATCATTACATTATGTGAGAATCCACATGTTCGATTCTTCGAATATGGATAAAATATCCATCTCTCAACAAAAATAATTATTAACTTTTACAGTTACATCGGTTGTTTTCCGTGATTTCCCAAAAATATGAAACATTCAAATAAATGCTCGTTCTGCTCGGTCATCGATCCTAAACTGTTCTGAGTGCTGAAAATACTCAGAATAACTCTAATATGTCTTGCGTAAATCATTGCAAGATTTAAATACGAAGAAAAATAAATGTGATGGTCATCTGCAGAAAATTGAGTTTGTTCCAATTAGCTAGGCATAACATAAAGTCAAAAAGTGGCTTACATTTCTTGATGGTCTTGAAGCGTAGTGAACCTGGTCTGTACCAGATTTATCCAGATACATGCCCTAGCGGACAAGCATGTATAATCCTTGTATCGGCCGCCATTATATACCCACAATCTGTCTAACACGACATAGTGGAGATATTGCTTGAAGTTTGAAGTAACTGCTGATCCATTTTAATGTTGACTTCTATTAAAGCCATAGCATTCCGCTGAAATGGGGTCAGATCTAAGTGATCTATTCTCAAATATGTCAGTTGTAACATAACACACGGTAATCTTTTCAGTACAAGAAAACACTGACAGTCTAAACCAGGGGTCTCCAAACTACGGCCCGAGGGCCACATCCGGCCCGCGGACAGATTTTGTCCGGCCCGCGGAGAGCTAGCATACTTGAAAACTCCTTTCAGAGAACATATTTTTTTATAGCAAATTAAATTTAGTTTACTGAAGTATTCTAATTTTATGTTGAATAATTATTAATATGACATCTACTTTGATATGGTAATGGGCTAACTACTCATAACATTACTGTAGGCTTATTGTTATTGTTTTTGTGATAAGTTGGATAAAGAAACACAGAATTGTAATGAGTAAAGACATGTATAACATGCAGACATATGAAATACTAATGAGATTTATGTAATTGAGATTTTCCACTGACAATAGTTTGTAGTTGTGGACTAATTTTACTTGTACCAATTATTAAAAGAGATTTAAGATGCTCATCAGTTAATTTAGATCTGTAAACATTTTTTGTGTACTTCATTTTGGAGAAGGTCTTCTCACACAAATAAGTAGTACCAAAAACAGAAAACAGCCCACGAGCAAATTTTTGCAAATTATCAAATTGTATCAGTGGAAGACTCTTATAAAATTCCAACAAAGATGAGTTTTGATATTTGTTCTTAATTATATCACTGCACTGTAGTTCAATCATTTCCATTTGAAGTTCCGGGGCTAGGGTTTCAATGTCAGTATCAAAAGGATCCTGAAAAATCTTAATTTGATTCGCAAAGGCATCGAAGTCCGAGAAACGAGTATCAAAATTTATTTTCAAAGCACTCAAAGTTTCGATTGCAAAATCTCAGTGGTGTGGCTGAATATTTCACATGTTTTAAAAGTCAAAAACATTTACTTCGTAGTTGTGATTGAAACAGTATCAATTTCTTCCGGAATGATTTGATATTAGTGTATAAATCAGGAAGATGCTGGTTTTCTCCTTGCAATCTCAAATTCAGTTCGTTCACATGTTTTGTCAAATCAACATAGAATGCTAACTTCCACAGCCATGCGTTGTTTTGTAATTCAGTAAGAGGGCGATACTTTTCATTCAAAAAAATTTCGATCACTGCTCGAAGTTCAAAAAAGCGCTGAAGGACTTTCCCACAACTAAGCCAACGTACGGCAGTAAGATAAGGTAAGTCATTTTCTCCAATCTCTTCAATAAATTGTCGGAATTGTCGGTGATTCAGCCCAAAAGATCTCATAAAATTAACAGTTGATATGACTGGTTTCAGAACTTCAGACATATCCAAACATTTTCCGCACAAAGACTGTTGATGAATGATACAATGTAAGACTAATGGTTATGAACCACCGTCATTTTCTACAGCCTTTGACACAAGAGCGACCACTCTTTTATCTTTCCCACTCATGTTTTTGCCTCCATCAGTTGTAATACATTTCAAGTTTTTCCATCGAAGGTTCTTTTGATTAATGGCCATTTCAACTCCTTTAAAAATATCTGTACCAGTAGTTGTGCCATGAATACTATACATATCAAGAAGTTCTTCATGCACTTCATAGCTTTTATCTACTCCTCGAATATAAATCAACACCTGAGCGGTATCTGACACATCCGTTAGCGATAGAAGGTACTACCTATTTCCGCTTGTGTCCACCAGATGTCGTGTCACGTTACTCCTCATGGCTCGTACTCTACGACCAATCTAGAAATTACAGATAATGACAGGAAAATTAATAATATGCAGTGTTGCCGTTTTGCGGACTTTAGTCCGATTTGCAGCCTTTTTTCAACGTTGCGTACTTTTTCGGACTTTTTTTTTCATCAGTGGACTATTTCACTTTTTACCACCGGCAACAATGATAATATGGTTTTGGCCCTCGGAACTTACTGGAGTAATCAGTATGGCCCTAAGGCTGGAAAGTTTGGAGACCCCTGGTCTAAACCAATCAACGGCTGTTCTGAAGATCGTTCCCTGGGCATGGCTTCACACCATCTACCATGCACGAAGCAACATGTAGTTTCCCTGCGTTGGCTAATGAACAACACCTTGATAGACTGGTCTTCAATATACTGATAGATCGGAGTGGTTATCAAGTTACAATTATGAAACTGACTAAATTGGACTAAAATATCCAAGTACTGAATGAATATTACTGGACTGTGACAAAGTACTTTTCTAGACAAAGTCTAGCATATGTCCATGTAGAAATAAAATATTTCACCAGTGTCCGTCGAAAAATAACTATCACCTTAGTGATTCTCCCTGCCGGAAACTTACTAAGTTCCACTTGTAGCGCAGCACTTTTGTGACTATCACAACTTTGAAAATAACTTCTGCGTAGATCCGGCAACCATGTGCCTTGGCTCAGCGTAGTAGCACCTTGCTATGCAAGAGCTTGATTCGAAGTGAGCTAATGATGCCTGTGCCGGCCGGCTTTTATTCAAAACGGTCAGGGTCACGCGTCACACGCTGAAATATGGAAATCCTCATATCTCTGGTATCCCTGGTCCGATTTACTTGATACTAAGTGCATTCTCTTTCATTTGGCCGTGCCAGTAATCTGATCCAAGTCTCAAGTCTCTACTCCATGGCTAACTATTTAATCAATAAATAGCCTCGACCTCTGCTATTACTCGCTACGTCACTTGACATGCTCTTGGCTGTAAATTCTTTCCATTTCCTTCTGGAAGAAATGTAGCGCGATATTCAAATATCTCAACTTTCAAAAGCGGCTGTAGCCTTTCCCTTGATATCTAGGTGTCTGAATCTTGGAATACCCATTCCTAGAGTTGGGCACAGTACAGCTTTCGCCGTATCAGCTAGCTGCGGAACCGTGTCTTAATTTTCCCGTTCAAATACAAACCGATATAAAATAAGTGAATTAACTTAAATATTTCACAGTCATACAGCATAACCTTCTGATGTATAAGGATTAGGCTACAACGCGACCAAGAACTACATTTTCCAACCACACCGAGCCGAGAAACAGTTACTTTACAAGAATGATAACAACGTTGTTTCTTGGAAACACAAAGTTTTGAAATTAATAAACCAGTTATACAACATTCCAATGTATATTGTGTTAAAATTTGGATTCGCTGTGATGACGGGTTTGTGAGATAATAATTCTTAAATGTGACGCATGGTTGAAAGACGGTTAAAAACGGGCACTTTTTGAGTTCCAACTGCGATAAAAAGATTAAAATATAATTTAAAAATTCCAAACTCCATTATACTGTATTTGCCAATGACTGTACTTCAGCAGTAGCGTGGGATAGTTTTATCCATCATTTGATCGCATGGGACAGCTGACTGTAGTAACTCGCCTCCAGGCTTCCATTAGGACTTCTCACTCGTCTAGAACTAACGTCCGGCCTGTATTTTGACCAATAGGTGTTTTTGCCTCTAATACTGTTGAAAAAATTGTGGTCTGCTCCTTCTTCCTTCCAATAGGGAGATGGACCAGTCAGAATGTCGAATCAAGTGTTTCTTCATTTTGTTTTGTTTAAGGATTCAAGCAAGTTGTGCGGCTCATTTGTTCTTCTGGGAACATTCTCGTTTGTGACTTTATCAGTTCACAGTATCTTTAGGAGTCTTCTCCAGCACCACATCTCAAATATCCTGAATTTCAACACAACACGTCTCCTGTTTTAGATGCGTACCGTACTAAAAATTTGATCATGTGGTTCGGATTCTGGAGGTCATTCATTTCCATGTCCGGTCAACATTTCCAACAAAAAAAAACTGCAGCTGCGATGGCCTTGTTGCTTCCTCTAAAAGCATCTTCCATTGTGCATGGGTTGTCCAGGAGGGGGCAGATAAGTAGGTGGCTTGTGTCTTGTTCAGTTCCACATTCACTAGAGGTGTCTGCGTCTGCTGGAAGGATCCCCCATTTTTGCAGGCTGGTCTTGTATCGAGGGACCTCCACACAGGATAAGGTAGGTCGGTGCCAGGAACCAGTTCTTCTTTTGGCGATATGTCTGTGGGCAGTGAGCTCCTCCATCTGTTAAGACGAGTTGTCTCTGGTGTTCTCTTCAGCGGCATAGTCCTAGCAAGGAAACTCTTGCTGGATCTGGGGCGAGACCTTGCTGGCTGGTGACCATATGGTCATTCTCGTGCTTTCTTCTCTCGGCGTGAGGTGATCGCGACTCATCATCACAAGATTAATGGTCACGTAAAACTACGAGCTTCCATCCCTTTGTGGCCGAATATCATCTACTCCTGTTGCTTTATCACCCTCATGTGTCACAAGTCTCCACTGTAGCAGGTTTTCTTGTCGTCTTCCCAGTGCTTCCTTTGCAACTACATTGAGTTTCCCTGACGGCTTCGGTGGCGTCGTCGGTATACCCAAGATCGCGGGTTCAAACCCGGCCGAAGTCATCGGATTTTTAAGAGCGTTAAAATACTTCAGTATGCCTTCCTAAGGAGGGGTTGGTTGGTTGGTTCCTCAGTTTAGGGGCTGCGATAATGCGGTCATGTAGCCCCGTGTACTTTGGGTGTGTGTAGAATCTGTCTGATAACCGGTGTTAATTGTAATGGCTGTATTAGTGTGTGTATCTGTTTTTTAATTCAAGTAAGGACTGCAACTTCGAATTTTTTAAATAGTTCCTACTTTTGCCGCCAAACGCCACAGTCAACGACTACTAGGCCTAGTTCAGAACTTAGCTACTAGACGCCACCGCAGTCGGCTCTTGGCAACGATCGTAGGAACTTAAAAGCGTTGTTTACATTCTTAACCTATACAATTTAGCTTCACACAGCTGTAATTAGTGGAAGGTTCTTTGACATGCCATAAATCTATGACATGGGACCACCGGCTTTACTCCCCCTCCGAAGGAAGGCATACTGATGGCCTACGGAGGGGAATGCATGGACATTAACCAGTATGAAGATGGTATTAAATATTATCCGTGTTGACAAAAAAGATACAGTCATTCTGAGAGACTAGACTTTATATCATTCCAAATGACGCGTGCTACAAATGCTACACATGTTAGAAAGACTCGGGAGGATTTCTCGCTTCGCTCGAAGCCCCAGGACTCTTTCAACAAAGTCCATTACCCATTAACTTAGGCTTCCCGCGCGGGGAACGGAGAGCGGGAGGTGCACTCTGCTACATGACGTCACGCACTCGCCGTCTCCGTATCGCATAACGCCAGACCCCAGGAGTAAACTCAGACTCTGTGCATATGCACTGAACAACATGATGACGTCATACACGCCGTAACCGTAACGCATAACGGTAGACCAACGATAACGATGAAGTCGACAAGAACATTTGAAATGATAAAAAGTAATAATAATTCTAGGATGTGTGAAACATCCACCTGGGACAGTTTGCTTCAGGACATAGACCTGCTCCATCCGCTGTTCAAAATGGTATGTGGCCTGTTTCATCAAAAAAGCCCCTGAGAATCCCTTATCTATTTCCTAAATTGAAAGTCAGTAATGATATAATAATAGGCTATCACTGGTTTTCGAGTAAGATTGTCTTCTAAAGGTGAGTTCTTAGATGACTATATGACAACACAAACTCGCCCACAGTAGCGACACACGTTGTTCGGAGCAGCCACTGGCTCTTGTGGGTTGATCCTCACGCTCCTTCCTCGCATTGTACTTCTCAGTCTCACGGCTTCGCCGATGTTGTTCGAAACATAGTAGCCCAGTCAATAAAGGTAAAAATATACGCTTTGTCGCAACTAATTAGAGGAAAGCTGAATTTTTGCAGGATGTTAGTATACAAAGTAAATAGCCAAAAATTACAAAGTCCCGACCCCCACCCCTCTTGCTTTCCCCCCCACCCCCTCCTATACCTTGCTAGAGCAGTACTATGGTTAAATGCTTACAGCTCGAAAACTAATAAAGCTACAGACGTGATTGTTTTTTTATTTTACTCCTTACAATATTTTTAATAATTTATTTAAGAATACATTTTTATGTAGACAACCTATTATCGCCATAATACATTAATATATGCAGAAAACTGTCATTGCAAAAAACAAAAAGTAATTTATACTAATTATAACCATTTACCCTTATGTCGTAGAAAAAATATGTTCTATTAAAATGTTTAGCTACTGTTATTATCTTTAACGTTATGGGTCTACAAAATATATTTGTTTACATGATGGCTTCACAGAGCGATGAACAGTAGCAGACACCGCGCATCCCGCCGGGCAGCCGCGTATAGCGTGCTGTGGTGACTCGGCCGCTTGGCTGTCTGCATGAGTCAGACTGCACGTTGCAAATTGTTTGTTTACTGCCCTCTTATCTCTACTACGCTGCTTACTGAGTCCTTTTCGTTATTAGTGGGCCTTGCCTGTTTAGTGTTCGGTTAACCATGGCATTGTGCGGTTCGTTGCATTTTGTGTTTCGAGATAGTTTTACTTTTTGTACAGAAATACAAGTTGTTGTGTTGTGCCAAGTGCAGTGAAATGCTGATAGTTTTGCTATTGTTATGTATTGTTGAGCGAGATAAGCAAGATAAAAGGTAACCCTTAAAAATAGTAAAAACTTGTTAAATCTGAACTGTTACCCACAAACTTTACAGCTAGGCGCTCTTTATTATCAAAAGTTTTCAATAATGACTGATTTTACCAATATATGCGTAATATGTAATGAGGAAGTGAAAGATGCTGGGGTAACAGTCACTAAAGGTATAAACACTTTAATAAAATGTAATATTGAGAGAAAAGACGAAATCCATAGGTTACTTGTTAACGTCGATGTAATAAAAGTACATACTGTATGCAGGCAAAATTATACCAGACCTAGCAATATTAAAGCAGCATTAAAAGCTCAAAATTCGGAATCTTCCACCTCGCAGCGCCTTCTCAGAGAATTAGACACCAAATTTGATTTCAAGCATGACTGTTTGTTATGTGAAAAAAAAAATGCTGAGTTTGACCCAAAACTTTCTTCTCAATACCGAACCCAAACTCATGAGGTTTCAACAATTGAAATAAAGCAAACTCTCCTTAATGCTTGTGATAATAGGAATGATGATTGGGCCTGTAAAGTTAAGTCCAGGCTTTTAGATGTGATTGATTTAGTTGCGGCCGAAGCCCGTTATCATGGGCAAAGTTATAAGGACTTTTGTAAACCTAAACCTCATGAACAAAATGTAGGACGTCCATTATTAGCCGAGTCTGTAGATAAATTTTATTTGCTTACTAATTACCTTGAGAGCGACAATGAGTGCCGGTATTCACTAAAAGAATTAAGAGAGATAGTAGTGGAGTTATGAGGTTCTGATATAGACTATAGTGATTAATATCTCAAGTCAAAACTTGTAGATTTTTCAAAGATCGGCTAGTTGTACATAATTTATCTGGAAAGAGAAGTATTTTATGTGTCACATACTAGTCACAAGGTATTAGATTCGTGGTATAAAAACAGAGAAACAACTACTGAAGACGAACGTAAAAGAATTGTTAGAACAGCAACAGAAGTCGTTAGGGAAGATATACAAAATATGAATTATGACTGTGGAAAATACGCAAGTGAAAAGGAAGTGAATACTGTATCAAATGATTTGATCCCTGAAACATTGGCACTACAGCGGAAGGATATGGTTACAACACAGGCAAGTTTCAAGTCTATCAAAGTGTGATCTAAAGAAGTTTCAATGAACTCCCAGCAAATATTCAATCGAATTTTATGCATCTGTGACAGCCCCGTTAAGTTGAAATCTTATTTTGAGTTCGAATTAGTATCTCACCCACCGTCACTATTTGACGAGGCATCAATACGTAAAGGTACGAAAGCATCGTTTATGAAATTATTTGAAGATGGAATTGTTGAAGAAAGCTTCAAGGCAAATGAAGATGTTTTTGTGATGGATGGTGGATATTTGTTGCATGCTGTGGTTTGGAGAAAAAACAGCACTTTTAAGGAAATAATAGATTCTTATTTAAGCTCCATACTTTGTAAATACGGAAATAAAGTTACAGTGGTATTCGACGGTTATCCCAACTTTCCAACCACAAAACAGCAAGAACAAGAGAGAAGTGCATCAAAGAAATCTTCTCACACAATTTATTTTTATGAAAATACAGTTTGCACAACACAACAAGCAGACTTTCTAGCAAACCCTCATAACAAAAAGAGGTTGATAGAAGCAATTACAACATTTTGTGTGACTGAGGATATTAAAGTTTTTTCTGCGGAAGGTGACGCTGACACTGTCATTGTCGACCAGGCAATTAAATATGTGCAAATTAATAATACTACAGTTGTTGTCGTGGGAACTGATACAGATCTCTTGGTTTTACTCGTAGCATTAGCTCCCCAGCAAGACGCCAAACTTTTCTTCTTAAAGCCTTCGTCGTCAATGTCCAAACTGTACTCTGTCGATTTTCTTATAAATCAACATGTCAAGCAGCAAACTTTACTGCTTTTTTTTTTCTCATTCAATGACTGGTTGTGATACGACGTCTGCTTTCTATGGGCTAGGGAAGTAAAAAGCAGCCGACATGATACGTAAATCAACTGAAGCTAGATCTCAGGCTGAGCTTTTCACAAAGCAAGACATTACAAAAGATATCCTTCTATAAAGTGGAGAACAGTTTATCCTAAGCATGTACAACTTATCAAAGTTCAAAACCCTCAATGAAGCCAGGTACTTGAAGTTCAAGCAATTAACCGCGAAAATGTCTCTCAAGTCTAATTTTGATTTAGCAAAACTTCCACCAACTTCAGATGCTGCTCATCAACATATTTTGAGGGTTTACCAACAGATTCAAACTTGGTTAGGTTGTAAAATTCCGGCAGAAGAATGGGGTTGGCAGTATACATCAAATAACAGACTGATACCTAAGCCCATGACGAATCCTGCTGCTCCAAGTGAACTTCTTCTACTGATAACTTGTAATTGCAAAACATTGTGTGTTACAAACTGTAGTTGTCGTCAAGCTGGTTTCGATTGCACATCTATGTGTGTGAACTGCAGTGGAATGTATTGTAAAAATTCTTCAGACCAATCCGATGAAACATTAGAAAATGACCCTTTATACTAAAAAAAGGAAAAACATACACGTTGTTTATTATTAGGGCGTGTTAGTTGTGCAGGAATTAATAAGTTATCAAAAATACTATACAATGAAACTTTATTATTTGTCAGCTATAAAAGTGTACTAAGTACAGGATTTTGGTAATGAAAAGTTGAAGTTAAAGTTTTTATATTTCATCATCATAAACTCAATGACTATTCAAGATTAAGGATATGAGTACATACAGCGGTGCCCTTCAGCATCGAGTGACAACGGCGCGGCGCTGCTTCGTCTGGCGCGGCGACGCGGTGGCCATTACTGTTCATCGCTCTCTTTGAAGCCATCATTTGAACGGTAAGCTTTATAGTAGACACATATTTTTAAAGCTAATTAAATTGTTTATAAGTTTTGTGCAAAACATTTCATTGTATGACGGAAGGATAAAAAGGTACAATAGGTTGAAGTTACTTTTTGTGTTTTGTAGTGGCAGTTTTTTGCATATATTGGAGTATTACGGTGAAATTACGCTATCTACATAAAAAGTTTATATGACATAATTTGTTTAGAATAATGTTAGGCGTAAGATTATTAAAAAATCGCATTTGTAACTTCATTAGTTCTTTAACTGTAAGCATTAAACCAGAGTACTCCTCTTGTAAGGTTGGGGAGGGGGTGGGGGTGGAAGCAAGGGGGGTGGGGGTCGGGACTTTGTGTTTTTTTTTACTTTATACTGTATATATTAACATCCTGAAAAAAATCAGCTTTACTCTAATTAGTTGCGACACTAAACCTTTATTGACTGGGCTATAGTGGATCTTTGTGGACGAAGCGACGCCATACCTGACGAGTTGATGCCGTAGTCCCCCATTTATCCGTGTCGATTAGACATTTGGTTACATAGTATTTTAGGACGTCTTTGAAGCGTTTCCGTTATCCTCCTTGCTTTCACTGTCCAATCTGCAACTGGCAGTACATAATTTGTTTAGGGAGACGTCGTTAAAGCATGCGAACAACATGTTCTGCCATCGAAGCTGATCGAGGCGATGCTGTTAGTATTCGCATTCTCCAGGACACTGATATTGGTGCGTCGGTCCTGGCACTTAACTCCTCAAGTGCCTTCTGTAGGTAGTCTAGGTTTCGCAACCATAGAGCAGAGATGGTATTACAACAGGAATGATATAGTCTATAGACATGGATAACCGCTGGAATTAAAATAGCAATTTGGAAGTAATGCTGACTACATCAGTATTACAGAGCTCCAGAATTTAAGACTTACTACATGAAATATAAATTAATCATCAACAAAGTTGACAGGCAGGCAAAATTGACAGGTAAAGAGAGCTCAGTAGGCAAACAAAATGAAAGAAATTTCCAATTTTGTTGAAAATAAAATTTCTGAGTTATAAATATAATATCATATATTTATGTTTGAATCTTCTGTCTTTCGACTGGTTTGATGCAGCTCTCGATACCACCCTGTCCTGAGCTAATAGTTTCACTACACCCGAGGCAATCTGTTTAACATATTCCAAGCTGGGTCTACCCCTACAGTTCTTGTCCTCAACCCTTCCTTCCATAAATAAGTTCGCTATTCCTGGGTGTATGTGCTCTACCAATCTATCTCTTCTCTTCATTAGCAGTCGACAGAAACATCTCTCCTCTCCCACTAGTCTTAATACCTCTTCATTAGTTACGGTACCCTATCTACCCGTCTGATCTTCATCATTCTCCTTAACACCACATTTCAAATGCTTCAATTCACCTCTTTTCTGCTGCGCCAACAGTGCAAGTTTCACTTCCAGACAAAGGCTTTCAAAAATTACTTCCTAATAACTAAATGCTATATTCAATGTCAACAGATTCCTTTTCCGTAGAAATGTTTTCCTTGCCTGAGCCAACCTACTTTTTATATCCTCTTTGCTTCTTCCATCACTGGTTATTTTGCTTCCTTTACTTACTTAATCCGGTCCTCTTGTAACTTATGGTGTCCTGTCTCCGGTAATGACAACTGCCTCTCTTATACCATCAATCCATACCTTCCGTGGTCTTCCTCGAGCTCTCTCCCCCTCCACTCTCACCTCCTTTATTATACTCTGCGAGCTGCCAGAATAGGATTGACAGTTCTCTTATCGCCATGTGGTCTGAGAACGAGATTGCCAAACTGTACAAGCCAGAGATAAAGCTGACTGAGCACTGAAGCACGTGGGCTGTAATATTGCAACGCAGAGTATTATGACATCAGCTATGCGAACATGCATTGGTCAAGAGGCAGAGGGGTGATGACTGACGTGGAATTTCCGGCAAAATGTCAATCCTATTCAGGCAGCTCACAGAGTATAGCTTCGGCAAGCGTTTTGTTGACATGCGATTAAGATGACCAAACCATCTTAATTGATGTTCATGTATATTCAGTTTGATATTCAGTGTTCTCCGAATGGTTGTATTTCGGATCCTGTCCCTCCTGGTTTTGTCCTCTACTTTCCGGAGGTATCGCATCTCTACCGCATGGATTCTGCTTTTTTTTCGTTCCCTTAGTGCCCAGGATTCACAGCCTTAAGTCAAATGTGGAATTGTAAACCGCCAACTTTGTGTTCTTGGAGATTTCCCTCTTGTTTAGCAACTTTCCTCGGATGCCATTAAACAATCTCCCGGCTTTTCCTATTCTATCCGTAATTTCCTCCTCCATTTTTCCATTCGAACTTATTGTTGAACCAAGATACTTGAACTTGGTAACCTGTTCCAGTAGTTTTCCATCTGTCGTAATGCTGTGCCTCTCCTCATTTCTAGTGATTACCATAGTCTTTGCCTTCTCAACGTTCACCTCCATTCCTCTCTCCCTTAACTCTTCCACCTATATATTGATATTATGCTGTAGATTTTGTTCGTTGGAGGCAACTACTAGTCATCTGCATATGCAAGATTAGTTAATCGCACTGGTCTCATGAGGTAATTTCCAATCACCATCTTCTTAACTTTATCTTGACATGTCTTCATAATTCTATCGAGGTATACTATGAAAAGTAGAGGACTTAGGTTACATCCTTGCCGGACTCCTTGTTTTGTGATGAATTCTGCTGATCTCACATTCCTTGTCCGCATGTAGTTCCGACAGTTCCTCTAGAGACTTTTGATGGATTTTGCAAGTGTTTGGCTGACTCCACACTCCTTTACGGCTTTCCATATTTCCATTCTTCCATCACTGGTTATTTTGCTTCCTAAGTAACAGAAGTCTCCTACTTTCCTTTAGCTTTTCACCTACCAATTTGATGTCCATAAGGGTTTCTGATTTATTTCAGCTGCATTGCAATATTTTTGTTTTAAATGTATTAATTTTCATCATGAATTCTTTCCTCCAGACGGAGTCCATACCACTCAAATCCTCAGGCGTTTCGGCTAAGATGACGATGTCATCAGCAAATCTCAGATTTGAATTTATTTCTCCTTGAATCTTTACTCCTACTTATTTTTTTCTAATTTCCTTCATTGGTTGTCCAATATAAGAATTGAAAAGTATGGGTGATAAGTTACAGCCTTGCCTTACACCTTTCTGAATACCAGCTTCTATCTTATGTCCTTCCGCTCGAATAACTGCCATAATTACCATGTAGAGTTTATAGACCACCCTGCACTTTATTCCAATCGTTTTCAAAATGTGGTGGATAATAGGACAGAGAGTCTTCTGCACGGAAGTGCTTGTTTTAACTTCAGCATTAACCCATCAATCCACACTGTGTCATAGGCACCAGTTAAGGGGGGATCAACACCGTTAAGCTCCAAAAATGTCATTTTCTAATAGAACAACAATTTCTCTATCATTCAATGAACGAATTGGTTTAATATCTCGAATAGAACGGAAGTTATAGTAAAAAATAAATAGTAATAGTAAATGACTGACATCTACCAGTGTAAATTAAATTTCCTGTCAACGCCCATTTTAATGAGCAATCTCCATGCCTCAAAATTAACCGTTTTAGAATATTCACTTTATCTACCAAATTATGTTGATAGCACTGGGATTATAAAATTGGCACAAAATATAGCTGGAATATGTTGGTCTATTAGTTGTTGTTGTTTGAGTGTTGTTTGAGTCTTCAGCCTTTTGACTGGTTTGATGCAGCAATCCATGCTTCCCTGTCCTGAGCTAATCGTTTCATCTGTACAAATCTGCCACACCCTACATTCAAGGCAATCTGTTCAACATATTTCCAACCTTGATTTACCCCTACAGTTCTTATACTCGACCCTTCCATCCATAACGAGCTTTGCTATTCCTGCGTGTCTTACCAACCTATCTCTTCTCTTCGTTAGCATTAGCAAAGAAAACTAGTTTTAAAAGAAAGAAGATATGACTGGAGAAAAACACTGCTAAGTCCAATGAGGAAGACCAGTTTATTCGGCAGGGGAATTTTAGAACATCCCAACCATGTGAAACTTTCATCACTCATTTCCTGTAAGTTCATATTTTTCATTCCGTTTCCCTAATAACTGATGAACTTACAAAGATAATTCAGTAAATTTTACTATTCACATTTCTACAATAGTTATCAACAAAATGTACTAGAATGGTTGCCCTAACTATTATAGTTTATTAATAATACATTATTTACTATGAAAATATTAGAGACTTTTAGACCCATTATAAAAAAATCTCAAAATAATATTTCTTCTTGAAATATTTCATTCTGGTACATTTTGTTGCCATGACATCTAGGACCACATTAAAAAAACAATAATTAAAATGTAACAATATTTCCGAGAGTTACTAGGGAAACCCCATTCTTGTGTATAATATACAGCCGCCATATATATCCATGATGATGCAATTTCCTAATTATTTAATAGTTGTTCTGTGATAAAATTGTATTGTATGTAGACTGTGGTAAGTGACAACTGCAAACAGTTTATCAGTGAAAAGAAAATGAATGTTAAAAATTCACTATTTTGTTGCTGTCGAAGGTGTAGGTCCCCCCTTAAGTTGAGGAAAGTCACAGATGTTTTCAGTCCTCTTTGGAATCGACCTTCTAGAAGGGATGTTAGAGCTAAAACTTGCTCACAACAGCTTCGTTTTGCCCTGAATCCAGCCTGTTCTGGTGGTATTCCACTGTCTAATATGCAGTAAATTATATTGTAGGGGCAGATGACCTCGTAGTTCCGCCCCTTAAAACAACAATAACTAACATAAAAACATAGATTCTATTGTAAATTCGGCGTTCCAGAATTTTATAGCAAACGCCGAGGAGTGAAATAGGACGATAGCTTTGTGGGTCATCTGCTTGTTTCCCAGGCTTAAGGATTGTGATGATTTTTTCTATTTTGAATTCTGGTGGTATTTGTCCTTTGGCTAGGATATATGAGAAGAAATTCCTAAGCCACTCCCTGCAATTTCTTCCTAGATGAGTTATTAATTCCGGAAATATACCATCCAGACCAGCTGCTTTTCCAGATTTCAGAGATCTAAATTAAGTTCACCACTCGTAATAGGGGAGGAATAGAATGGATTATCATCCAACTGATTACTGATTGCTTTAAGACTTTTTGCTCATTTTTGTTTTGGCAGGCATCTATGGAACATCTTATGACCTCTTTATAATGTGTTGTGCGATAGAAGATGATCAAGTGAAGGTCTGGTATTCAGCATTGGTGTTGCTGCTCCAAGTTTTCTGAGAAGTGACCAACCTTTGCGACTGGAGTGAGTAAAATCAAGACCGTTAGTTGTGCTATGCGACCATTTCATCTCTGTTTTCCCACAGATTTCACCATTTCTGACCGAATTTCATATAGGCCTAGGCCCCTGCCGCTTTTTGACTGTAGTTTATTTACCATCATCTCTACTTCCTGTTCCCGTCCTCATTCTCCTCCTGCACAATCTCAAAATCTTTCACGGGGACAACAATAATAAAATGAAATAAAAATGAAACTAATACATCACCTATAACTCTAGGGTGAAAAAGCTGTGATGTTAAATTGTAAATTGTCTGGCATTTGCTAATGATTTTGACATACTTTCTGAAAACGTAGCTCATGCAACAGTACAAATCAATATATTAGAAGAGATAGCCAATTAAACAGGTTTAAAGATTTCTGTAGAAAAAAAAATTATGACAAATATTACAGAAATGCTCCAGAAATCCTAATAACAAAAATTGGGCAAATTAGAAGGGTAGATAAGTTCAAATATTTGGGGGGAAATAATTCAGAAGAATGGCTTAGAAAAATCTGCTGTAGAAGAATGAGTGCACAAGATTCAAAGAGCACATGGTATAACCAGGAATATCTATTACAAAAATGTTTATCTAAGAAATTGAAAATACAGCACTATAGAACAGTAATTAAACCAGAAAGCTTATATGCCAGTGAATGCCTAATACTAAATTATAAATTGGATAAATTAGAAGTATCAGAAAGAAAAATTATACGCAAAATTCTCGGTCCATTAAGAACTACAGAGTTTTGGAAATTAAGAAGTACGGTAACGAAGAAATATATCGGAACATTGAAAACATAACGGAGACAATAAAGAAGAGGCGATTGTTGTTTTTCGGACATTTATATAGAATGAATGATAATAGGTTAACCAAACAGATTTTTAAATATCGTTGGAAATAGAAAGCGACAACAGCTTGGTTTCAAGAAGTAAAGAAATATTTAGAAAGAAACAATGTAAGAGAAAAAGATGCTCTAGAGAGAGGAATTTTCAAAAATAAAATAAAATGGTATTGGGAATGGAAGGGATCCAAGGAAGGCAATGTAAGAAAACCGGCTCAAAATGGTCGGAAGAGAGAAAGAAGACACACAGCGAAAAGAGGAAGAAGAAAGAACAACAAAGGACTAAACTTTGAAATTGGTTCGTGGTCCTCGGAAGAGCCTAACGGAAGGAGAAAGAAGAAGAAACTGGGCTTGTTGGTACCTGGTGTTGAGTGGGAAGCAGATCGCTATTGTTGCTTAATGAAGTTAGAGAAAAGGAAATTCGTCTGTTAAACAGTAGCATACATACACTCTATTACAATGCTCAAAATATGTTAATACTTAATAATTCAGTGGAATCTCAAACAGGGGCGGCTTCGGTGGCGTAGTCGGTAGCATGCTGAGCTTCTATGCCCAAGATCGCGGGTTCAAATCCGGCCGAAATCGTCGGATTTTTAAGAGCGTTAAAAATCCCTCAGTGTGCCTTCCTTGGGAGGGAAAGTAAAGCCGGTGGTCCCATGTCATAGATTTATGGCGTCTTAAAGAACCTTCCACTAATTACACCTGTGTGAAGCTAAATTGTATAGGTTAAGAATGTAAACAACGCTCTTAGGTTCCTACGTTCGTTGCCAAGAGCCGACTGTGGTGGCGTCTGTTAGCTAAGTTCTGAACTAGGAGTCGTTGACGGTGGCGTTTGGCGGCAAAAGTAGGAACTATTTGAAAAATGTAAAAGTCTGCAGTTCTTACTTGAATTAAAAACAGATAACCCATACTAATACAGTCATCACAATTAACACCGATTATCAGACAGATTCTACACACACCCAAAGTACACGGGGCTACATGACCGCGTTGTCGCAGCCCCTACACTTAGGAACCAACCAACCAAACTCAAACAGGGCGAGTTTTCATTGCCAGCTTTTCTGATATTAGTGACAAAATATTGGAATGTTTCATATTTAGGTTTGTGTGTGATGTCTCCATCATGAATGTGCGCACTATATTAATAACTGGAGTTGAGCATACTGACCTGTGAAGTTTCTAATTAGAATCCACATTTCCCTGTGCTCATTAATATTCACATCTTGGAAGTTGATTTCAAATTCGCTCACTCGCGTGGATGGATATACAATCTCCAGATGTAGAGGCAAGTGCTGAAAAGAAGAGTGCATACCATTATTTTCACGATATTATCAAGGCTGTAACTGGAATTCTTTGTTTTTGGGAGAGGGATTGAATTTCCCGGGAAGAGAGAGAGAGAGAGAGAGAGAGAGAGAGAGGGAAGTGAAGGACTAAATTAAGAATTTCCCCTCGGCAAGCCGGAAGTCGGAGGTAGATTTCACCGGGCAAACTTGGGGATAGGCGAAAATAGGCAGAATATGCAGGTTTTCGTAGAAGGATCAGACCACACTTATTGCGAGAAACCATTTTACAATTGGAGCTTAATTAACTTCGTTTTTCGGCTTTTTATGCATATTTGTAACATTTTATTGTCTTACGGGGACAATAACCTTCTCATCATTTGGGGTCCATTTTTATACATGTGGTCACACTGTCCTTATGCAAGGTTTCGACACTGATGTGTAACTATCTAACGGTCTGTTACTTCTTCACGCAAAATTTTATCTCCCGCAGGGATGTTGGTTGGTTCCTCAGTTTAGGGGCTGCGACAACCCGGTCATGAAACCCCGTGTACTTTGGGTGAGTGTAGAATCTGTCTGATAAACGGTGTTAATTTTGATGGCTGTATTAGTCTGTAATTCAGGCAAGGACTGCAGATGGTCAATTCCAAGTAGTGGTTTCTAATTTTGCTACCAAATACTACCGTCAACGGCACTTAGCTGTGAACTTTGCTACAAGTTGCCACCGCAACACCGCAACCAGCAACTCAAAACGAACTTTGGAATTTCCCCTCCAAAGGAAAGCATACGGAGGGATTTTTAGCGCTCTTAGAAAATCAGACGACTTCAGCGAGCTTTGAACCCGTGACCTTGGGCATAGAAGTTCAGCATGCTACCAGTTACGTCACCGAAGCCGCTTACCACAGAGTCAGATGGCATACTGAATGTGATCTCGTGCAATGGCGTTGTCATGGCAACCTCTGATACTCTTGACATTCTTTTCTAATTCCGAAATCATTTTGCTCATCTCTTGGCATAATGGTGGGTCATATGAAAAATTCTTTCAGACAAAAGTTGTAGGTAATTATTAGGGGAATATTGTCCATTTTGTACCGTTTTGATATTGTGCCTACTAAGAGAGATATGATTAATGTTTCCCGAAAAAAACACTTTTTCCCACCCCTTTGGTCAATGGTTGGGGCTATCAAAAAACTTTTCAAACATAAACTTTGGCCTTTATCCGACACATAGTCTGAACTTTGAATGGATTCGATATTTCACATATTAAGAGAGTTATAGCAATATTTCACCTTTCTCGAAAAAAAGCCCCCCATTTTCACCCCCTTCGACCGATTGTGCCTATTAACGAACTCGACCGAGATTTTATCATCATCATCATCATCATCTTGATTTCCCCTTTTTCAGCTGACACTGGACGGGGGCAAATATGGTCATTAGGGGAGCAGTACGGGTTCTGGACCAATCTGAATCATATATGTCACTACTAAGCCTCAGCCATGTAATATTTGTCGATATCTCGTGAACCCATGGATCGATTTTGACAAACGAGGTGTCGTAGGACTTGGGCTGACGCCCTCTTTCCAATGAACAACATATTTCCACCCTAAAATAAAACCTACCCCTACTAGGGGGTGAAATATAATTTTTTAAGTTAATATCGTTTTCCAAGTGCAACATGCATGCGGTCTGATACCAGTATGATATTAAACGGTGTTCCACATAAACGATATGCCAACGAGTCGACGCCACTATGATTTAACATTTTTTTTACGCATGCGCACTTGTTTTTGTTTGTAAGAGGGCGGGCTTTTTGAATAATAATTTATAGATGAGGAGTGATGGGAGTCCTAAGACACATGGCGTGGCTGTGCCCAAAAAACAAACATAGCGGCTAAGCGAATGTTAAATAATTAATAACTCGCTAACCCATGGTCGGATTTTGAAAAATAAGGTTTCATACGACTCTGGCTAACGTCCTCTTTCCTATGGAGCACTCGTTATATTTTTCAAAATTTTTGCCAACGAGTCGACGCCATAATGAATTAACATTTTTGTTTGTTTTTCTGTTTTCACGCAAGCGCGCTTGGTGATTTTGTAAGAGGGTGGACTTTTTGAATAAAGATTTTTGAATGAGTGTTTTTTTAAAGAATTTAACCAAAAGATCGAAAACTAATAGGTCATTCGCTTTTCATATCTCATGAACCAATAAGGCTAGGGACTTGTATGACGGGTCGTTGGACTAGGAATGAAGCTCCCTTTTTGAATTTATTTTTGAAATTTTGACAAAGGGCCTAACGACACTTTTGTTAAAAACATTTGGAAAACAATAAAAATAAAAAATCTTATCCGGCCACTGTGGCCATGCCTTCTTTGAAAAAATCCATGGCTATTTGGATGGAACGGCGGGTCGAAATATGACGGTTCGTTTTTCGATGTGGCGGACCACGGTAGCCATGCTTGCCAATGCATTCATTGCTATTTCATGAACCATGGATGGCAGATGTTTATGCGATGATTCGCCGGCCAAGGTAACCATGCTTGCAAATGCATGAATCGATATTTCATGAACCATGGATCGCAGAGTCTTATGCGATGATCCGCTGGCCAAGGTGGTCATGCTTGCAAATGCATGAATCGATATTTCATGAACCATGAATCGCAGAGGCTTATGCGATGATTCGCTGGCCAAGGTGACCATGCTTGCAAATGCATGAATCGATATTTCATGAACCATGGATCGCAGAGTCTTATGCGATGATCCGCTGGCCAAGGTGGTCATGCTTGCAAATGCATGAATCGATATTTCATGAACCATGAATCGCAGAGGCTTATGCGATGATTCGCTGGCCAAGGTGACCATGCTTGCAAATGCATGAATCGATATTTCATGAACCAAGGATCGCAGAGGTTTATGCGATGATCCGCTGGCCAAGGTGACCATGCTTGTAAATGCATGAATCGGTATTTCATGAACCAAGAATCGCAGAGGTTTATGCGATGATTCGCTGGCCAAGGTGACCATGCTTGCAAATGCATGAATCAATATTTCATGAACCAAGAATCGCAGAGGTTTATGCGATGATTCGCTGGCCAAGGTGACCATGCTTGTAAATGCATGAATCGATATTTCATGAACCAAGAATCGCAGAGGTTTATGCGATGATTCGCTGGCCAAGGTGACCATGCTTGCAAATGCATGAATCGATATTTCATGAACCATGAATCGCAGAGGCTTATGCGATGATCCGCTGGCCAAGGTAACCATGCTTGTAAATGCATGAATCGATATTTCATGAACCAAGGATCGCAGAGGTTTATGCGATGATCCGCTGGCCAAGGTGACCATACTTATAAATGCATGAATCGATATTTCATGAACCAAGGATCGCAGAGGCTTATGCGATGATTCGCTGGCCAAGGTAACCATGCTTGCAAATGCATGAATCGATATTTCATGAACCATGCATTTCAGAGGTTTATGCGATGATTCGCTGGCCAAGGTAACCATGCTTGCAAATGCATGAATCGATATTCCATGAACCATGGATCGCAGAGGTTTATGCGATGATCCGCTGGCCAAGGTGACCATCCTTGTAAATGCATGAATCGATATTTCATGAACCAAGGATCGCAGAGGCTTATGCGATGATCCGCTGGCCAAGGTGACCATGCTTGCAAATGCATGAATCGATATTTCATGAACCATGAATTGCAGAGGTTTATGCGATGATTCGCTGGCCAAGGTAACCATGCTTGCAAATGCATGAATCGATATTCCATGAACCATGGATCGCAGAGGTTTATGCGATGATTCGATGGCCAATGTGACCATCCTTGTAAATGCATGAATCGATATTTCACGAACCAAGGATCGCAGAGGCTTATGCGATGATCCGCTGGCCAAGGTAACCATGCTTGTAAATGCATGACTCGATATTTCATGAACCATGAATCGCAGAGGTTTATGCGATGATCCGCTGGCCAAGGTGACCATGCTTGCAAATGCATGAATCGATATTTCATGAACCATGAATTGCAGAGGTTTATGCGATGATTCGCTGGCCAAGGTAACCATGCTTGCAAATGCATGAATCGATATTTCATGAACCATGAATTGCAGAGGTTTATGCGATGATTCGCTGGCCAAGGTAACCATGCTTGCAAATGCATGAATCGATATTCCATGAACCATGGATCGCAGAGGTTTATGCGATGATTCGATGGCCAATGTGACCATCCTTGTAAATGCATGAATCGATATTTCATGAACCAAGGATCGCAGAGGCTTATGCGATGATCCGCTGGCCAAGGTAACCATGCTTGTGAATGCATGAATCGATATTTCATGAACCATGAATCGCAGAGGTTTATGCGATGATCCGCTGGCCAAGGTGACCATGCTTGCAAATGCATGAATCGACATTCCATGAACCATGGATCGCAGAGGTTTATGCGATGATTCGATGGCCAATGTGACCATCCTTGTAAATGCATGAATCGATATTTCATGAACCAAGGATCGCAGAGGCTTATGCGATGATCCGCTGGCCAAGGTAACCATGCTTGTAAATGCATGAATCGATATTTCATGAACCATGGATCGCAGAGGCTTATGCGATGATACGCTGGCCAAGGTGACCATGCTTGCAAATGCATGAATCGATATTCCATGAACCATGGATCGCAGAGGCTTATGCGATGATCCGCTGGCCAAGGTGACCATGCTTGTAAATGCATTCATTGATATTTCACGAATCATGAATCGTAGAGACTTATGCGAGTGGTTTGTTTATGCTTGCTGAAAGCATGACCATGATGATTGAAAAAACAATTGCGAGAATGACCACCAAGTCAAAGTTAACGGATAAGCCAACACAAAAGCCAATACATAAGCCAATACAAAAGCCAATACATAAGCCAATACAATAGCCAACACATGGGGTTAGGTTAGGTGAGCTATGTGTGACGTCAAAGCCAGTGTTAAAGCAAGCCTAAACTTGTAGAACATGTCACGTGGCAAGGTTAAGTTAGTTTATGTTAGGTGAGTTGAGGTTAGGTCTTTAAATATTCCCAGTCTTTGAGATACTTTCCAAGATCAATGAAAAATCTACTAAAACATTGACAAAAATAACTTGTCAAATAAGCCAATACAAAAGCGGATATATAATCCAACATAAAAGCCAATACATAAGCCAAAACAAAATCCAATACAAAAAGCCAATACATAAGCCAATACAAAAGCCAACACATGGGGTTAAGTTAGGTTAGGTTCTGATGGATTACATTTGGTTAGGTGAGCTATGTGTGACGTCATAGCCAGTCTTAAAGCAAGTCTAAACTTGTAGAACATGTCACGTGACAAGGTTGAGTTAGGTTATGTTAGATGAGTTGAGGTCAAGTCTTTAAATATTTCCAGTCTTTGAGATACTTTCCAAGACCAATAAAAACAATTCACTAAATACATTGACAAAAATAACTTGTCAAATAAGCCAATACAAAAGCCGATACCAAAAGCCAATACATAAGCCAAAACAAAAGCCAACACAAAAGCCAATACATAAGCCAACACATGGGGTTAGGTTGGGTTATGATATGTTACATTAGGTTAGCTGAGCTATGTACGATGTCATAGCAAGTCGGAGAGCAAGTCTAAACTTGTAGAACATGTCACGTGACAAGGTTAAGTTAGCTTATACCTATCACCATTTTTCAAAATGAGAAAAAACATCATCCTCTGGGAAAACTTGTTTTTATTTTATAGCCAATAGCACTTAAAAAATAGAACACAAAGACATATCAATTCCTCATTCTTATTTTCTCAAATTTTTTGTCCACATATCATTAACTTTCCTGTCATAACACACATCACAATCAAGGCTGCCAACCTCTCTCCCACTGAGGCATCACAGTATGCCAAACGTTGTTTAGCTTTTTCCAACGACACTTGATCCGCCACATGTCATAAACCAGGATGACTATGGCGATAAGAAAGGTCATGTTCTTGGCATGCTTGATCCACAGTTGTGTAACCAACTAGGTATTGGTACTTGATAGTTTCACACATGAGCAAAAAATCTAACATGTCTGACATGAATTATATGATTTGAAAGTTTGCAAAGAATATCCAATCAACCATTGTTGAGCCCTGTTTGTCACTGCATAATGCTTACCACTATGTTTGTAATAAGGCCATGGCCACCTCCTTCTCAATCATCATCTGCATTACTAATACACTAATACAGCCATCGCAGTAACACTGGTTATCAGACAAATTCTACAAACATCCAAATGCACCGGACTACATGACCACGATGTCGCAAAGCCCCTAAATTAATTAATCAACAACAAAAGGGAAGCTTGTAGTTTAACATGACCGTTAATCTCGCGATCATGAGCCCCATGACCCCCTTTTTCACATGGAATCCGAACCACAGGACATGGCATTTCACTTCGAAAATCTCCCATTCATTGACCGGGAATCGAACCCGGTCTGTCTTGGCGAGAGACAGACAGCCTCGCCGAGTCTTTCAGTCCTATCATTATACTTTCGATGCCCCGTCTCTTTTTTTCTGTAACAGGATGTGAGGTTCTCACGATTTTACAAGTGAGTTCATGTTTTCGCTGACGTAATTACTAATGTTTCCACAAACGAACACACCTATGTCGAGAGTAAAAGTGAGAGCAAAGGGATAGAAAAGTGATAGCAAAGGGGTAGAAAAATGGTAGAAAAGGGGTAGAAAAGTGGTAGAAAAATGGTAGAAAAGTGGTAGAAAATTGGTAGCAAAAAGTGTTAGTGGTAGAAAAATGGTAGAAAAGTGGTAGAAAAGTGTTGGAAAAGTGGTTGCAATAAAAATGCTAGTGGTAGAAAAATGGTTGAAAAGTGGTAGCACTTTTAGACGCCTCTTGTAGAGTTTGCGTGCCTTTTGATAGTATTGTTCGCTTTACAGATGGCCTCGAAGAGGGTTTAAACACAACGTTTTGAGGAGATGATAAACGATTTTCCACAAAGAAGTCACTATGTTGAGAAACACTATGTTTTTGTTGCGCTTGCTTTTTTATGTTCTTTTGATCATGTTTTGTTAACACTAATGGTGTTTCATTTGGTATACCACCTTGATGAGTACCCACACTTAAAACCTTACCATGTCGACTTTTTTTGTAACCACTTTTCTACCACTTTTCTACCATTTTTCTACCACTAGCACTTTTTGCTGCCACTTTTCCACAACTTTTCCACCACTTTTCTACCATTTTCTACCACTAACACTTTTTGCTACCACTTTTCTACCACTTTTCTTCAATTTTTCTACCATTTTCTACCATTTTTACCACTTTGCTATCACTTTTCTATCCCTTCGCTCTCACTTTTACTCTCGACATAGGTGTGTTCGTGTGTGGAAACATTAGTAATTACGTCAGCGAAAACATGAACTCACTTGTCAAACCGTGAGAACCTCACATCCTGTTACAGAAAAAAAGGAGACGGGGAACAAAATTACAATGATAGGACTGAAAGACTCGGCGAGGCTGTCTGTCTCTCGCCAAGGCAGACCGGGTTCGATTCCCGGTCAATGAATGGGAGATTTTCGAATTGAAATGCCATGTCCTGTGGTTCGGATTCCATGTAAAAAGGGGTTCATGGGGCTCATGGTCGCGAGATTAACGGTCATGTTAAACTACAAGTTTCCCTTTTGTTGTTGATTAATTAATTTAGGGGCTTTGCGACATCGTGGTCATGTAGTCCGGTGCATTTGGATGTTTGTAGAATTTGTCTGATAACCAGTGTTACTGCGATGGCTGTATTAGTGTATGTATTAGTAATGCAGCTGAGGATTGGGGGAGGAGGTGGCCATGGCCTTATTACAAACATAGTGGTAAGCATTATGCAGTGATAAACAGGGCTGAACAATGGTTGATTGGATATTCTTTGCAAACTTTCAAATCATGTAATTCATGTCAGACATGTTGGATATTTTGCTCATGTGTGAAACTACCAAGTACCAATACCTAGTTGGTTACACAACTGTGAATCAAGCATGCAAAGAACATGACCTTTCTTATCACCATTGTCATCCTGGTTTAAGACATGTGGCGGATCAAGTGTCGTTGGAAAAAGCTAAACAACGTTTGGCATCCTGTGATGCCTCAGTGGGAGAGAGGTTGGCAGCCTTGATTGTGAAGTGTGTTATGAAAGGAAAGTAAATGATATGTGGACATAAACATTGAAAAAATAAGAACGAGGATTTGATATTTCTTTGTGTTCTATTTTTTGTAAAGTGCTATTGGCTATAAAATAAAAACAAGTTTTCCCAGAGCATGATGTTTTTTCTCATTTTGAAAAATAGTGATAGGTATAACCGAACTTAACCTTGTCACGTGACATGTTCTACAAGTTTAGACTTGCTTTCCGACTGGCTATGACATCATACATAGCTCAGCTAACCTAATGCAACATATCATAACCCAACCTAACCCTATGTGTTGGCTTATGCATTGGCTTTTGTGTTGGCTTTTGTTTTGGCTTATGTATTGGCTTTTGTGTTGGCTTATACATCGGCTTTTGTATTGGCTTATCCGTTTACTTTGACTCAGCGGTCATTCTCGCAATTGTTTTTGGAATCATCATGGTCATGCTTTCAGCAAGCATAAACAAACCACTCGCATAAGCCTCTACGATTCATGATTCGTGAAATATCAATGATTGCATTGTCAAGCATGGCCACCGCATAAGCCTCTACAATCCATGATTCATCAAATAGCGCGTTCCTACAAGTGCATGATACTTTTTACTGACGCAGCGATTTACAATCTTGCACCAGTTGTCAAGTCAAGTCAGGTCAGCACATTGCAATACACTCAAATAACATTCACATCCTGTCAGTCTGCTCTCCAGCAAGTTTGTTTTTTCTACTCGCTTTAATCAACATATAACCAAGTTCTGTTTGCCTTTCATCTGATCACAGAATTATCATTTGTCATGTAACCCATCATCGTTTACACGTCAAAGATCCCCTTTGGGAATAAAATATCGGAAAAACGAACTCTCGCTCTGTCATAAACCGACCCGTCAAAATATCGGAAAACAAACCCTCAGCCTGTCCTAAACCGACCCGTCGAAATATCGAAAAACGAACCCTTGGCCTGTCCTAAACCGGCCTGTCGAGATATTATCTGATCATAGAATTATCATTTGTTATGTAACCCATCATGGTTTACACGTTAAAGATCCCCTTCGTAAGTAAAATATTGGAAAAATGAACCCTCGCTCTGTCATAAACCGACCCGTCGAGATATTGGAAAACGAACCCTCGGCCTGTCCTAAACCTACCCGCCGAAATATCATCTGATTATAGAATTATCATTTGTCATGTAACCCATCATCGTTTACACGTTAAAGACCCCCTTCGGGAGTAAAATATCGGGAAAAAACTCTCGCTCTGTCATAAACCGACCCGTCGAAATATAGAAAACAAACCCTCGGGCTGTTCTAAACTGACCCGTCAAAATATCAACTGATCATAGAATTATCATTTGTCATATAACCCATCATCGTTTACACGTTAAAGATCCCCTTCGGGAGTGAAATATCGAAAAAAAACCTCGCTCTGTCATAAACCAACCCGTCGAAATATTGGAAAACAAACCGTCGGCCTGTTCTAAACCGACCCGCCAAAAAATATCATCTGATCATAGAATTATCATTTGTCATATAACCCATCATCGTTTACACGTTAAAGATCCCCTTCGGGAGTAAAATATTGGAAAAACAAACGCTCGCTCTGTCATAAACCGCCCGTCGACTTATTGGAAAACAAACCGTCGGCCTGTTCTAAACCGACCCGCCAAAATATCATCTGATTATAGAATTATCATTTGTCATATAACCCATCATCGTTTACACGTTAAAGATCCCCTTCGGGAGTAAAATATCGGAAAAACAAACCTTCGCTCTTTCATAAAGCCACCCGTCGGAATATTGGAAAACAAACCCTCGGCCTGTCCTAAACCGACCCGTCAAAATATCGATTGTTCTATTAAGCACGGTCATTATAACCAGTAATAGTCTTGTTAAAACACACGCCCAGAGGTATCCTCTCTCTCTCTCCATCTATCTACAACAACTCATAATGAACATTTAGCCAGCCATATCGGTCATGATTGAGAAATTCATGAAATCGGAGAAGAACATCGAAATGTCAAAATTATTATTTAAGTCCTCACCCATTAAAATGGGCATTGCTCATGAGTTGGCTCTTGTGTTGGCTTTTGTATTGTCTTTTGTATTGTCTTTTGTGTTAGCCAGGAAAGTGAGACAGGCTTTAGCAGCCAGCACTATCTCAAATGCTCACCGCGAAATGAAGGATTCATGCATTCCATTTCCTAACCTGCTCGGTCAAGTAAAAGCTGGCTGTGGATTTTCATTTTTCAATCCTGTCTTTACCAAGCATGGGTTGAACCATTACATACAGCTCTACGATCCATGATTTTTGAAACAGCAATGAATGCATTTTGCAAGCATGAAACGCCATGCCCGATTACGGGTTAGCGTGCTAGGCTTTGACCATTTTAATAATACATCACTGTTACGATAAGGGATTTATCATTTTTCAATCACTCCTTTACCAAACATGAGTTGAATCATCACATAAGCCTCTGCGATCCATGGTTCATGAAATATCGATTCATGCATTTACAAGGATGGCCATCTTGGCCTGCGGATCATGGCATAAACCTCTGCGATCCATGGTTCATGGAATATCAATGAATGCATTTGCAAGCATGGTTACCTTGGCCAGCGAATCATCGCATAAGACTCTGCGATCCATGGTTCATGAAATATCGATTCATGTATTTGCAAGTATGGTCACCTTGGCCAGCGAATCAACGCATAAACCTCTGCCATCCATGGTTCATGAAATATCGATTCATGCATTTGCAAGCATGGTCTCCTTGGCCAGCGAATCATCGCATAAACCTCTGCGATTCATGGTTCATGAAATATCGATTCATGCATTTGCAAGCATGGTTACCTTGGCCAGCGAATCATCGCATAAAACTCTGCGATCCATGGTTCATGGAATATCGATTCATGCATTTGCAAGTATGGTCATCTTGGCCAGCGGATCATCGCATAAACCTCTGCGATTCATGGTTCATGAAATATCGATTCATGCATTTGCAAGCATGGTCACCTTGGCCAGCGGATCATCGCATAAACCTCTGCGATTCATGGTTCATGAAATATCGATTCATGCATTTGCAAGTATGGTCACCTTGGCCAGCGAATCATCGCATAAACCTCTGCGATCCATGGTTCATGAAATAGCAATGAATGCATTGGCAAGCATGGTTACCTTGGCCAGCGAATCATCGCATAAGCCTCTGCGATCCATGGTTCATGAAATAGCAATGAATGCATTGGCAAGTATGGTTACCTTGGCCAGCGAATCATCGCATAAACCTCTGTGATCCATGGTTCATGAAATATCGATTCATGCATTTGCAAGTATGGTCACCTTGGCCAGCGAATCATCGCATAAACCTCTGCGATCCATGGTTCATGAAATAGCAATGAATGCATTGGCAAGCATGGTTACCTTGGCCAGCGAATCATCGCATAAGCCTCTGCGATCCATGGTTCATGAAATAGCAATGAATGCATTGGCAAGTATGGTTACCTTGGCCTGCGAATCATCGCATAAACCTCTGCGATCCATGGTTCATGAAATAGCAATGAATGCATTGGCAAGCATGGCTACCGTGGTCCGCCACATCGAAAAACGAACCGTCATATTTCGACCCGCCGTTCCATCCAAATAGCCATGGATTTTTTCAAAGAAGGCATGGCCACAGTGGCCGGATAAGATTTTTTTATTTTTATTGTTTTCCAAATGTTTTTAACAAAAGTGTCATTAGGCCCTTTGTCAAAATTTCAAAAATACATTCAAAAAGGGAGCGTCATTTCAAGTCCAACGACCCGTCATACAAGTCCCTAGCCTTATTGGTTCATGACATATGAAAAGCGAATGACCTATTAGTTTTCGATCTTTTGGTTAAATTTTTAAAAATAACACTCATTCAAAAATCTTTATTCAAAAAGCCTGCCCTCTTACAAAATCACCAAGCGCGCATGCGTAAAAAGCGAAAAAACAAACAAAAATGTTAATTCATTATGGCGTCGACTCGTTGGCAAAAATTTTGAAAAATATAACGAGTGGTCCATAGGAAAGAGGACGTTAGCCAGAGTCCTATGACACCTCATTTGTCAAAATCTGACCATGGGTTAGCGAGCTATTAATTATTTAACATTCGCTTGGCCACCATGTTTGTTTTTTGGGCACAGCCACGCCATATATCTTAGGACTCCCAGCACTCCTCATCTATACATTATTATTCAAAAAGTCCGCCGTCTTACAAAAAAAAAAAAAAAAACCAAGTGCGCATGCGTAAAACAAAAAAACAAAAATGTTAAATCATAGTGGCGTCGACTCGTTGGCTTGTCGTTTATGTGGAACACCGTTTAATATCATACTGGTATCAGAGCGCATGCATGTTTACTTTGAAAGCGACACTTGCCTAAAAAATAATATTTCACCCCCTAGTAGGGATAGGTTTTACTTTAGGGTGGATATATGTTGTTCATTGGAAAGAGGGCGTCAGCCCAAGTCCTACAACACCTCGTTGGTCAAAATCGATCCATGGGTTCATGAGATATCGTCAAATATTACATGGCTGAGGCTTAGTAGTAAGGACATATATGCTTCAGATTGGTCCAGAACCCGTAATGCTCCGCTACTATGGTCCCTCTCCACTTTGTTCTGTCGTTCCACCATTCCTCTTCCGACACTGTGTTCCAATCCAGGTTCCGTTTACTAATGCTATTCTTCACCGAGTCCATCCAACGCATTCTTGGTCTTCCTCGTCGTCTCTTCCCTGTCATCCGTCGTTCCAGTGCTCGTCTTGGTAGCCTTACTTCATTCATCCGTATGGCATGTCCAAACCATCTCAATCAGTTTTGCTCCAGTTTGCCTTTTAGTTTCTAAACTCCCAGATCTTTCCATATATCTTCATTTCTCACTCTGTCTCTCCTCGTTTTCTGGACCATACTTCTCAGGAATCTCATCTCAGCTGCCTGTACTCTCAGTCATTGTCTAAGTTTCTGCTGCATATGTCATTATAGGAACATAATATTGTTTTGTCCCCACCTGAGGTACGGACTTAAGCCATAGGCCGCCCAGGGGTTCATCAGGAACAAGTACCTGGATCGTTATCGTGTCCTTACCGATAGCCTCTATAACGATTACCGCACACCACTTACACAACGACGTAGGAGGGGGAGGGAATTCGGGAATCATGGAATGCTCCCCAATAAAAGAGAATGAAAGCTTAACTCCCAGTTTATTCCTTAAAGGAGTAAAGGAAGCTGCCACAAGGATACAAGTATTGAACGGATGATCAATTCTAAAAATAAGATGGAAGTGTTGATTCTCACCTGGTTTCCCCAACTGGTGCTCTCAAATATCGCTCAGCTCCGTGTCCCTCGGTCAACGAGCATTCGGTCCCATTTGCCCGATCTGCCGATCGTAGGCAAAACCTCGTAACTTAAGACTTCCGTCGCTACCGTCGTCACTGACCTCACGGTCTGACCTCTCCCACTGGCCTGCTCCCCCTCACACCTGAGGTTGCTGCTTTTATCCAAAAACATGCCAACGCACGCGTGCATACACAGCGCACCGTAGCGCTGACTCTGATGACCTGAGGTGAACCGAGGTTGAATGTCCGGTACGGTTCAATGTGGAATCGACACCGGGACATAACAATATGCTTTGTACGTAACTTCTTTAGCCTTAATTGTTATATCCTTGTTCCATACTAGTCCCCGTACCTGTTGGTAGAAAGCACTCCCGAGTTGTATTCTTCTGCTAATTTCCAAATCTAGTCCTCCATCTTCAGTCAGTTCACTTCCCAAGTATTTGAAGTGTTTCACCACTTCCAATTCCTTATCTCCTACTTTGATTACTCATTTTCCTTCTTTCTTACCTCTACTCCTCACCACTGTTTTACTCTTCTCCACATTTATCTTCAATCCCCATTGCTCAATCTTTTCATTTATTACGTCTAACTGTTCTTGTACATCCATCTCATCCTCGCCCCAGAACACAAAATCGTCTGCAAACAACATTACCTTCATCTTTGCCCTACTATAGTCCTTCATTGCTGCCTTCATGATGTCATCCATCACCGTTAAGAGCAATAATGGTGACAACACACTTCCTTGCTTTTGTACAGTGACAATTTTAAACCATTCCGATGTCCCGACCCTAATCTTTACACTACTGTAGCAATCCATGCACATTCCTTTTATCATGTCTCTCAGTTCCTTGCCTATCCCCATATTTGTTAAGCTTTCCCAAACTTTTTTCTAGGGATGTTATCATTGGCCTTTTCTAGATCAATGAAAGTCATTACCATATACTTCCCATATTCCCAACTCTTTTCAATGTTCTGTCTCAGAATGAAAATGGGTTCCACTGTTGACCTGCCCCCTCTAAATCCAAACTGCTCCTCCTCTATTTGGCTTTCTACCTTTACTCTAATTCCTTTTTCTAGGATTCTTTCCATTACTTTGGCAACATGTGAGATGGTGGTGATACCTCGGTAGTTACCACACACCTTCCTGTCTCCATTCTTGAATATTGGCAATATTTTTCCCTTTTTCCAGTCTTCAGGAACTTTCTTCTCCCTCCACACACTCCTGAGAAGTCTGTATGTCCACTGCAGTCCCACTGGTCCTGCCACCTTGATCATTTCTATTGCCACTTCATCGATTCCCATAGCTTTCCCCATCTTCATCTTCCTAACTGCCCATTCCACTTCTTCCATAGTAATGTCTGGTTCTTCTTTTATTTTTCCGCCACCGTTTAGGCTGTTTGCGTAACGTCTCCGCATGCCTGACGTCTCACATTCGACAGCTCGCTGAAATATTCTTTCCATCTGTCCGTTATCTCTTCTGGTTTTGTCAATATTTCACCTTCTTTGTTTTTCACGGACCCAGTGTTCACCTTTTTATTACTTCTACTTCTTATAATTCCAAACAGCAATTTATTTCCACAATTTAAATCCTCCCTTATTTCCTGAGTGAATTCTTCCCAGCTTTTCTTCTTTTCCTCTACAATTACTTTATTGCAATCTCTGTTTGCTTCTATATATTTTGCTCTACTTTCTTCAGTCTTTTTTGTTTTCCATTCCTTCCAAGTTTTCTTCTTCTCCCTTACCTTTTCTTTCACTCTATCATTCCACCATTTCGTCGCCTTTTCCCGTACCTTTCCCGACCGTCTACCACATGTTTTCTCTGCACTGTTTACAAATGCACCCTTGAAATTTTCCCATTCTTGTTCCACATGGGTAATAACCGTCCTTGGTATCTGTTCTTGCAATTCTTTCTTAAACTCTTCTGCAACCTCCTTTTCCTTTAGTCTCCAGACCTTAATCTTTCTTTCCCTTTTTTCTGGTAATCTCATAACTTTTACTACTTTTAATTTTGCTACCACTGCCCTATGGTCTCCTCCAAATGCTTCCTCTGGCATGGCTGTGACATCCATTAGCTCTTTCCGATGTCCTTTTTCGGCTAATACATAGTCTACGGTATCAGAGTTTTCATTCTTCTATCTCCCCATCCATACCTCGTAATATTCTGACTATTTTTCTTTCTGAACCACGTATTCCCTATATTGGTTCCGCTGACAGAAGTCCATTAAGAAATTCCCTTCTGGATTCTTACTGCCATAACCATATGGTCTCAAAATTCAATTCAAACTCTCCTCTCTTCCTTGTCTGTCTCTTCCCACTTGTGCATTCAAATCTCCCAATACTATTATTTTCGTATCCTCCATATATTTTTCCACATCTTCTAGGAATTCTTCTAGGTTCTCTTCTTTATTCCCCGTTTGTGGAGCAAATACTTGAAGCAGATCTTTTGTCCCTGTCTGGAACTGTATCCTTCCTATGATCATCCTGTCACTTATCTTCTTCACCTCCTCCACATACTCTAGGACATCCTTTCATATAATCATTCCTACTCCATTTTTTGCCTCCTGTCCTCGACTGTAAAACAGCCTATATACTCCCTATAGTTTTCTTTCCCCTTTTCCTTTCCATTTCGTTTTACTAGATCGAGGATGGCTATATCCTTCTACATCATGAAGTTTTGTCCTCAGTTTTGTCCGTCAGGGTTAAGATGTTGACTGTCCCTATTCGGATGTATTACGATGCTGGTCGCCCATTTGTAAGCGATGACTTTCGTATTTTGAAGAGCGCGCCGGTATACTGGTTCGAGGATTCGCCGTGAGATTGCCAAACGGAAATGGAGTTGTAGCGCCTAGTGGCTGTTTCCAGAAGCGATGTTCTCTTTTCTACTTGTTTCATAACAAGAAGAGGCGGAAATGCCGAAGTACCGAGGGAATATCCGGGTATTTTTCTACTATTTTTGGTTTTTGTTTCAAGAAAATCCATTGGGGGAGTCCGAAGTTATACTTGTTGATCGGAAATGCAGGGGCGTGACTTCGCGCGCTCTGTCTGATATAAGAACGAGTCGTCATGGTGAGATCGCTAGTGTCTTCGAGGCCGAGCTGTGATGCGGGTCACATGCTATTCTTAATATGCTCAAGCATTATTCCAGTGTCACTTAAGCACTGGGAACATCATAATAGTTCATTAACTGCGGGTGCCTGATTCTCGAGCTGATATATTTCTTTAGCCTACGTTGGTTGGGGTCAGACTGCTTGGCAGTTTTGATTTATGGACAATATACATTCTCAACTTTAGGATTATATTAGGTGGGACCAGATATTGTAAAGGCAAATCGGCGTCGGAGAGTATCCAACCCACAGCTAGTTAGTCTTCGAATCTGGGGCAAATCTGTCTGACGGATTTTGCGGAATGCATAATTCCTGATCCAGTTTACTTTTAGGCAACGGAAATTGGACCAGCCATGCTTGGCTTGTCGGTTGGGACGAATACTCCTTGCCCACGAATAGGCTTCGACCTGAACATTTCATAGCATAGTGGATAGCAGACATGGTAATATATGGAAATACGCTCGTAAGAATCAATCAGAGTATCGCACCAGTTATCAGTAAAATTGTATTGGCCAACTGAAAATCCAAAAACACAAATATTGCTTATGGACGTCGGGAAAGTTTCGGAGTGAACGTGGAAATATCGCAGATAGTCATGTATCGCGTGTTTGCAGTGACAAAATCACAAGTGTTAATAGTTTTGAACGTTTAATGTGCCGTCGATACTTACTCCATGAATCAAGCCCGTAATATGGAACACTAGAGGATTCTGATTGAAGATGGCTGAGGACGTGAATTAATTTCATTTCGACGACAAGGATGAGTGAGTGGCACACATGTTTGCTGCCTACGCGGGAGCATGGATACCAGCAGGGGCGTTCCACGGAACATGGATCCTTGAACTACGCCGTCATCAAACCGTAAGCGACCAACTTAATTATTATTAGTTTGTGTATCTTGAACTGTAATGTTGACTATAACTTCCAACATGTTAGCACTCCCCGTAAATTGAAGTTTTTGAGAAGCCAGCTTATTATTTTATTTTTTTGAGTTATGCTGAGGCATGTTTTTCCATGTTGCATTTTCTTCGTTTTCTGGAAAATGCCATATCCACGATGACAGGACGTCTTTTGAGTAGCATTTGAGTCATTCCTATTTGTTTTGTCGAGGGTTTGGCCCTATGCAATTTCTACTAGCGCGGGAGTTTTCAAAGAAGGTAGAGTGGGTCCGTCACCCATTTTTCTGGTTATTATTGCCTTTCTAAGACCGGATTTTGCTTTTCTGTGATTCAATTAGTACTGTAGATATTTGTGATCTATCCATACTAATTCCGGCCCTGTGGTGTAGGGGTAGCGCACCTGCCTCTCACCTGGAGGTCCCGGGTTCGATTCCCGGCTCCGTCAGGGATTTTAGAAAATGACGTGGGGGTTGGAACGGGGTGCACTCAGCCTCGTGAGGACAATTGAGTAGCTGTCTGACAGTGACGCAGCGCTCCGATCACGAAAACCTAGATTAACGGCCGAGGGGACCCGATGCGCTGATCACGCGTCATCCCAGTATCTGCAGGCCAAATGGCTGGGCAGCGGTCGCTTGGTAGGCCTAGGCCCTTCGTGGGCGTAGTGCCAGGAGTTATCCATAATAATAATAATAATAATAATAGAAGGCAATGTTTTATGACATTGTTATATTGCAGACTGCTTCCTGATAATGATGTTGACTAATGATCGTTGTCTTAGTCATTCAAGGTCAGGTCCGATAATGATTCCTGGTGATTAATTAATGAAACCAGTGGATTTTAGAAGACGGATTTGAAAATACGGAATGTTATGTGAAATACCGTACATATGAGTGTGTTATTTGGAAATGCACATGCTATTTAAATGAGGTTTTGATCCGTAGAAACGGAATCGGCCGTCCTATATATTAAGCGTGTATCATCGAAGGAAAATATTTGTAACGTGGCGATAACGCTTGAAAGTTGTGAGTACAATGGGAAGAAACTTTATTTGACTTAACAACTATGTGATGGTTCTATTGTTAAATAGGGTCACATGTGTGTGATTGGTCCTCTGATAAATGCTATGATAAGCCATTTTATACAATCAGTGAAGCTGTGCGGTATTGTTACGAAATAATAAATGTGTTAAAGGAAATGTGGAAAATGAATTAATGTATTGTGAGGGTTGAATTGTCACCCCATACTACTGTTATAAGAAGGGCTGGGCAGTGTAGTCACCCCGAATTTAGGTAAGATTATTCATGAGTAGAATTCGTTACTCACAAATTCCAATACTAATAATAATAATTGATGTTCTGAAATACGTCATTTAGAAGTGAAATATAAGAATAAGATATTTAGATCTGCAGGAAGCCATTGCCGTATTCTAGTCCTTTCGAATGATGGTGCATTTAATGATTAAAATTTCGATATGTGTAAGTTCATAGAATTTATTTTCCGCAAATGTCTTGATGTTATTCAATCCGTTTTTCATAGATGGTCTGATATGATTACCTTTCTCACCAGAAATATTAATAAAAATATTAAATTAATAATAATAATAATAAAAATAGAGTTATTGGTCTGATTATTTTTGGAAAGTCTGGGTGATGTACATATAATTTCGATATGCTCTTTGTGAAACGTTTTGCTAGCCCCTAACTGTTGGGTGAGAAATGTAACTGTTTACCTTTGCCTAAGCTATGTTGTTTTAATGGGCGCCAAGACCTCAACGCAATGTTGAAATCTAAATTTGTATTTAACAACGTCTAGCTCTGGCAGAACACATTCAAGACTCGATTCACTCAGATCGTGGTATGATTTGATCATTAACCCAACAATCAATTGTATCAGGAGAAGGAATTGGTCTATATCTAATGCTACCTACTGAAAGCAAAGATTGCATTGTAAAAGAAATGAATTTATTATATAAAACAAGTATAGCAAAATTAATAATAATAATAAGTTTAAAATTTAAATTGGAGCGTTGCGATTTTAATATTACCGATAGAAAATTACGTGAAAACGGAGTCTGATAAATTATTGATTTTACTCTTATTCCCAAGCTATGAAGTTACTGAAATATGAAATATAAAACCAAGAGAAATGAGAGATTGCGTATTTCTGCGTCATTAGCGCTTACCACTGGAAATGCCCGAAGCCTTTCCCTCGTAATGGATGATGCTGTGAGCTTCCCACAGTCTCCTGGATGTCGTCATCTTCGTCGATGTTTGATGAGATTCTCGTAGATTAGATAATTCTATGGTCCGTACATCGAACCCAAACACTCGTGCAACCACACTGGTTAAGTTTTACAAAAGTTAGTCCTCCGATCCACGGAACATCGGAGCGACTCCCGCGTGCATCCGTACTCGTTAAGTTCTACACAAATAGTCCTCGTTTCACGGCGCGTCGAACGTTATATGCACCCGTCGCATCCCCACTCCAGTCTCAACTTCCAGCTTACGTGGTCTCCACTGATTGGCTGAGCACGCCGCTACTTCCCCTCCTCTGGTTCATTACACACGGCGCGCGAATCGAGAAGTCGATTTCCGTTCCAACAATTCACCTTTTCTTGACGATGCGACCCAAGATTGCGTCATGCTTCTCGACAGGAATCAGCTTGTATTTTAATTCCCAGTGAGTCATCTCTCTCAAATACCCTAACTGACAAAAACTCCGTAAAATTCCGTAATCAGATAATTTTCTATGATATCGTCGTTCGTAATAATTTGCATGATAGCGTTTTCTAAGACATAGAAAACCTATCTGAATGCTAATAATTTTTATAAAATGCTCCGAAAATATCTAAATAATAATTATAATAAATTAATAATAATAATAAATTAACATGAAAAATTCTCTTGGCTGAACAATTTGCCGCGTAAATAAATATAGAATGGCTTCCTACTGACTTATGCCAGTGGCATAAAAAATCCTCGAAAAACACGTTACATATTCGCCTCGGATCATCGGATGATTTACCGTGACGACGGTCCATTATCCGATTATCCCAGACACGTTAGTAAACCCCATCCAAAATACATATTACATCAATGAGATCACCCTAAATTACAGATATATACACTCATAATTTTTCTTCACGCACTTTGCGTCAAAGTTTGTTGTCACTATGGATTGCACTTTGCAACCAGTCCAATGTTTTACATATAGAATAGTGTTCCACGGATATTTCCGCCTCTCAAATTTCTCTATGTTGGAGAAATAGACATAATTAATGTGTGAGCACTATGTATTTATGATGTAATATCACACGCATTGAAGGTGTTCTGATATATTTATATCACCATAGAACTTCCTAATGTCACTGGAGGTTCCTTCCTTATTGTGAAATTAATCCCATTTCTCACTGAGCACACGATCACACTATTGTGGCAGCGCCTCGTGACCATAATACTTGATCTCTCTTTATAGTAGATTAAATTAATATTGACTTCTGAAAAAAAAAACAGTAAATGCGCATTACATATAACACCAAATATTTCTGTGCCGTAATCGCCCTGTCTTGTTAAGTTCCCGTAGACCATATTCTACTTAATACTAGTTCTCAACACAGAAATAATACCATTGTACAAATTACCTTAAATTACACACTTACAAATCTTACATGGCGAGGCCGTAAACAGAAATCACGTGTGCTGATATGTATGAGTTTCATGAAGGACTGTCTCGCATTCTGATGGCCCATCTTTTGCCTCGTGGACGCCTTAAGCAAAAATACCCTGTTCAAGCGCTCACCCATCTCTTGGAGGCAAATGGGAATTCACCAGCGCTACCAAATTCTGGCCTTGGTGTATCGAGACATTTTAGTGCTCAAGAGCATCCGACAATCCCGTCATATTTCCCTGTACCTTAAAAACTCTCATTTACTTACATACTACCCCCCTGTGTGACTTCTGATACGCCTGCCTGGAAGACCATCTCCTCCCACGCACCAAATACCACACTTACTCATTTGATAGGCTGGCTCGCCAGCTAAACACACTCACTTTATGACACATATTTTCGTAGACTATGTATATTATACGTCCCGTATAATCTGTTTCCCTCACTATTCTCCAGCAAATATGCTGTTTTTCCAATACGTTTGGAAACTATAAATGTTCCTGCGTCACCTTCTTCCAACCTTGCAAGTGGCTCCCTTTAAATGAACGTCATCACGTTGCTCTACTAGCATATTTCTCAGTGTCTGTAACGATGCCCTGTTGCTACTGTCCACACATGCTAACCCTACCTCCCTATGGTGTCACACCTCTACTCGACACTCTATGACCTAAAAATGTCACTTCTGACTGACAGAATGACGACTTAGACAGCTTCAAAGTGAACCCTGCCTGATCTAACTTCTGAAAAACTATATCTAAATGACGTATATGCTCCTCAAAACTGCGTGAACTAATTACCATATCATCTATGTAAATGGTTACAAACTCTCCTGTGTCATCCCCTAATGCGATGCTTAAAGCCCTAATTAAAGCTGCTGAACTACTCTTTAACCCATAAGGTGTTCTACAAAATTGATAAAGGTTATATTTATGACTAAAAGCTGTAAATGGTCTATCTTCGTACATAAGTGGCACTTGCCAAAAACTGGAACTCAAATCTACACAAGTGAAATACTTCTTCCCCTCTAATGTTTGCATTAATTCCTCTATTGACATAGATTTCAGCTGATCTGAACTAATTCTACTGTTAACCAAACGAGCGTCTAAACAAATACGAACAGTGCCGTCGGTCTTGGGTACCGTGATCAAAGAATTAACATATGGACTGTTAGAGTGCTCAATAATCCCATCTTCAAGCATCTGATTAATTTGTGCCTCAACTGCACTCTGATAAGCGAAAGGTACAGGATATATATGTCCTGTGAATACTGACCTATCAATAACGTTCAATGAATGTGTATAGCAATTGGCCATACCAATGCGATCCTCAAAAACTCTCCTATTACACAATAACACATCATAGAGCCGAACACACTGTTCATCCTCTATATTTCCCTGACATGCAGCATCACGTAACGAGTCCTCTAGACTTCCGTTCGTAATCACACTGCCCACAAAACATGGAGAACCCCGCTCTACGGCTGGCGATATCTCATTTAAAGTACAAATCACACCTACAATACTACTACTCTGAATATGGTCATTGAACGCTACTTCTACTTCAGAATCTCCCCATTTAAATTTCAAACTCCCTACATCATAACATAAGTTACCAGACACTCTACTTAGCCACTCTGAACCCAAGATAACACTGAATACTAAATTTGGAATTACAAGGCAAATCTGCTTCTCTACATGATTATTAATTTTAATGTCTACTAAAACTTGCTTAGAAATTACTTTAGACCTCTTCCCAACAGCTGTGATAACAAAAGTGCTTTTAATTGGCATTTCCTCAAAATTTACTCCCGTTCCTTTCATTTTATCATAAAATGCACTACTTATGCAACTCTTCATACAACCACTATCAATTAAAACATCTGTATACGCCTCGGACACGTTTAATTTAACTATGGGGCTCTTACTAACCACTTCCTGAATAATACCTTCATCATTTAGTTCATGTAATAATTCATTTCTTACATTTAGGTCATAGGGTTCCTGTATAATTGTATGGACAGGGCATGCTACAGACTGAGATTCTGACCTTACTTCGCAGCCTGGTTCGCGTTTAAAGAACCGCTACAGCTGGCCGTAGTACTACTAACTACTGAACTGGTCTGGTTGTTCTGGGCAGTGTTGTCATTGTTTGGCTGTATATTACTACCACTAGGCTGTCCTCTTCCTTGACCCCTATTCTGGTTGTAATTATTGTCGTTATAATTTCTCCCTTGATTTCCCCTGAAATCATTGTTTCTCCCTTGATTTCCCCTGTAATCATTGTTCCTCCCTTGATTTCCCCTGAAATCATTGTTCCTCCCTTGATACTGATTACCATAGCCATTTCCTCTGTTCTGATTTAGCTGATTATTGTTATTTCTATTTTGAGCATTGGCCCCTTCTCCACCATTCCCTTGAACTTCTTGATGCCTGGCTTCATTAGGCTTATTATTATTATTACCCTGGTTCCGATTGAAATTGTCCTCATAACCCCCTCTCCCTAGTGCATCAAATGTGCTTAACAAATTTTCTACTTGTGATATTGTCTTTACATTCTGGATACAAGCAGCCTCCTTGATCCTATAGGGAAAGTGCCTAAGTAGCAACCTCACCACATCACTTTCCTCCTTCAAGCCATCCAGATATTTACACACTAATACCTGCCCTAAAAAGTATTCGGTCATGGTGGAGCTTCCTTTAGGGTTATATTTACCACACACTACTCCCTCACGATGCTGCGACTGAATGACCTCATTCCAGAACTTTTCACAGAATTTCATTTTAAAATCATTAATATCAGTAAACTTGTCTCTGTAGACAGCAAACCAATTCCTCGTTTCCCTCACAAACACTTGTTCTAAAATTTCAACTACCTGGCACCACTCAATACTACCATTTTCCAACCTCTCCCCGAATTTATTTTCTATAGTGTTCATGAACTCCATTGGGCACCCCTGTCGATTGCTGAACTTACCCAGTTCTACCTCCCTGTGTGTGCTATTCACAAAAACTGGCCTATTCTGACTATTTTCTTGCCTGATCCTAGCTTTTAATTTTAACTCTAATTCTGCGATTTTCTCCTCAGCCTTCCTCTCAATACTGTTTACTGTTAATTTAATGTTTCCTTCTGATTCTTCTACTTTATCATATAGCTTTGCTTGTTTCTCCTCAATCTTGCTAATGCTCTCTTTATTACTCTCTCTTAAATCATTTACTTCTGCAACTATTTGTGAGTGGACTTTCTCAATTCTACCCCCCAGCTGTTCCTTAACCTCTTTAGTAGCTACCTGAATTTTGTCAATTTCTCCTCCCAATTGCTTTTTGACCTGCTGTGTTTCCAGTTGCACAAGTTCTTTTAAATTTTCAGCCTGTGTACTGATTCTAATTTCCAACTCCTCCTGTACTTTTCCTAATTTTCTGTCTACATCTGCAATAATCTCTTTAGCCTTTTCTTCCATCACCCCCCTGATCTCACCTCTAATCAGTTCGAATTTGTCACTCATTTCCCTACTGTTTTGTTCTAATTTAGCATTTAAAGTTTCAGTACTCTCTCTATTTTCCTTACTGTTTTGTTCTAATCTGGCGTTTAAAGTTTCATTACTCTCTCTATTTTCCCTACTGTTTTGTTCTAATTTAGCATTTAAGGCATCTGTACTTTCTTTATTTTCCCTACTGTTTTGTTCTAATTTGGCGTTTAAACTATCGCTCAATTCCCTATTACTCTCTTTATTTTCCCTACTGCTTTGTTCTAATCTTGCATTATTCTGTTCTAACTTTGCATTTAGGGCATCACTACTAACTTTGTTCTGATACATAAACTCGAGAAGTAAAGTTTTTAATTCTGGTTGGCCGCCTACACTCCCTGTTTCAGTATCGGGATTTACCTCCGCTACCCCGGTACTACCATCACTCGACATACTGCCCGTATCATCACTCTCCCGTTGATGACCACTACGTAACCTCATCTGTCTTTCTTTCTCATCCCCCATAATGATATACACTGATACAGACAAATAACCCCCAAAATACAGGCACAGAAATATATACCCTTCTCCTTCCACAAATGTTATTAGGTTTTCATCCCCAAGTTGTCGGCGACAAATGAAACGTTTTTCTAGCCCCTAACTGTTGGGTGAGAAATGTAACTGTTTACCTTTGCCTAAGCTATGTTGCTTTAATGGGCGCCAAGACCTCAACGCAATGTTGAAATCTAAATTTGTATTTAACAACGTCTAGCTCTGGCAGAACACATTCAAGACTCGATTCACTCAGATCGTGGTATGATTTGATCATTAACCCAACAATCAATTGTATCAGGAGAAGGAATTGGTCTATATCTAATGCTACCTACTGAAAGCAAAGATTGCATTGTAAAAGAAATGAATTTTTTATATAAAACAAGTATAGCAAAATTAATAATAATAATAAGTTTAAAATTTAAATTGGAGCGTTGCGATTTTAATATTACCGATAGAAAATTACGTGAAAACGGAGTCTGATAAATTATTGATTTTACTCTTATTCCCAAGCTATGAAGTTACTGAAATATGAAATATAAAACCAAGAGAAATGAGAGATTGCGTATTTCTGCGTCATTAGCGCTTACCACTGGAAATGCCCGAAGCCTTTCCCTCGTAATGGATGATGCCGTGAGCTTCCCACAGTCTCCTGGATGTCGTCATCTTCGTCGATGTTTGATGAGATTCTCGTAGATTAGATAATTCTATGGTCCGTACATCGAACCCAAACACTCGTGCAACCACACTGGTTAAGTTTTACAAAAGTTAGTCCTCCGATCCACGGAACATCGGAGCGACTCCCGCGTGCATCCGTACTCGTTAAGTTCTACACAGATAGTCCTCGTTTCACGGCGCGTCGAACGATATATGCACCCGTTGCATCCCCACTCCAGTCTCAACTTCCAGCTTACGTGGTCTCCACTGATTGGCTGAGCACGCCGCTACTTCCCCTCCTCTGGTTCATTACACACGGCGCGCGAATCGAGAAGTCGATTTCCGTTCCAACAATTCACCTTTTCTTGACGATGCGACCCAAGATTGCGTCATGCTTCTCGACAGGAATCAGCTTGTATTTGAATTCCCAGTGAGTCATCTCTCTCAAATACCCTAACTGACAAAAACTCCGTAAAATTCCGTAATCAGATAATTTTCTATGATATCGTCGTTCGTAATAATTTGCATGATAGCGTTTTCTAAGACATAGAAAACCTATCTGAATGCTAATAATTTTTATAAAATGCTCCGAAAATATCTAAATAATAATTATAATAAATTAATAATAATAATAAATTAACATGAAAAATTCTCTTGGCTGAACAATTTGCCGCGTAAATAAATATAGAATGGCTTCCTACTGACTTATGCCAGTGGCATAAAAACCCCTCGAAAAACACGTTACATTTGTAGGAATAGCATTTGCTTGGATAACGATAAGAAGTGACGATTAGTAAGTTTTGATGGAGGAACTTAATTTCCTGAATTTTGAATATTGGGAATATTTTGATTTATTGAATCTTTTTCGGATCTCATAAACAATGATGAGTTTTTGCAGGTCATAAGATTACCCCCCCCCCCAAATGAGATGTTGATGAAATTGATTTGATTTTCCTAGAGGAAATATTTTCTTCTGGATTGAGATCTGACAATTTAAAATCTAATCTGGAAATATTTAACTTCAATTATTACAGAATCGACTTGTAAAATTGTTCATCGCCAGGGCAGATGGACTGATATTTTCTGTACCTCTGGGACTTTGAATGATTGATTGATACCAGGCGGACTGATATTTTCCTGGATATCAAATTTAGTGAATAGGTAAATTTTATGAGTGCGGATTTTGTTTATTTTCTGCGCATACGTTTTTTTGGTATGACCCATAGAAGATTTAGGGACCCAGGGAGCCACTAGGACTGGTATTTGTTTATTCTTTCCTCTCTGCGGAAACCACTTTGTTTATTATTAGAATGTTGGAAGTTTAAATTAAAATGAGATTATTTTTAGAAATAAGTGTTATTCATGGTTCTAATATTTCCCTCTGTCCTGCTGTAGTATGGACTTCGATGTCAGCTTTTATAGTTTCGAATCAATGTTTTGTTTTTAGCCCAGTTTGACCCCGAGATATTTTGAGTCTCATGCTCTGCTGATATCGAGGTTTATGCTTATGTGGTCGTTGGACTTCAGTCAAACGGGCACAATATATACATAAATTATACAGTATATAAACTTTTGAACTGAAAGTGGTTTTGGGGTCTAGGGGATGTGAAACGCGAAGATATGTCGAAATTTTCCGGAAGTCGAAACATGATACCCATTGCATTAGTTAGCTTTCGATTGAAATCTACCTAAAAGGCTTTAGTTCTTCTGTCCAACGTCTTTTGGAAATTTCTCGTAGTATTTCAACCCAGCATTATTCTTCATTTCCCATCTTTCATAGAAATTGCATGGTGACATTGTGAAAACCTTGGGAGGTTGCTTGATGATTACGAAATATTCGTGTCCTGGAATGTTAAAACGAAGAGAGAGGGGTTGTCAGAGTCACTCCAATTGGCGACCTGGGAAAGGTGGTGTAAGACGGGGAGTGATATATCTTGTTACAACTTCACACAAGAACCACGGACAACATTTTATAAATTTGAAAGTGTTGAAGATAGCTCTCTAAACACTTGCTCATCACGGTATCGGATATTTGGGACTAATTTATTATAACTTTCTTGAATGTTGAAATAATACGTTTAGAAGATATCAATATTTTTGACTTAAAAACTACCGGTAATCTAGTTTAAGTAAATGGAATGTCCATTTTTCCAACAGAGATAATAGGAGCAGAGGAAGAACATCTCGATACGGATTATTTTGAGACACTCCAAGCTGAAACTGAGTACACAAATCTATAAAATAGACAGTTTCTGTATTTATACATGAGCTAGACATAGCCGTCAATCGTTCAGTGAGTACAGAGATCTGATTGTCCTCGGAGATATAAATATTCGTTATAACAATAACTTTTTGAAGTGATAGAAGCTATTTTACAGTGTTGCCAAGTTATGTTAAAGAAAGCGTTCCAGTCGGTCAATACGAATTGTTCCCAATTAACTTACATTAAGTGGGAAAACAAGCATTTATACAGGGTGTCGGAAAATAAGAGGTAGAAAATCAAACCACGCATGGGGGTAGGTCTGGGCTGCAATATGAGTTGATACCTGTGGGCGCAAACCAACCGTTAAGCCCCTGTGAGCATTTGTAATTACATCGAAAACGTGCGAACATTTATTCTATTATTTTATACAGTAACGATATAAAAGCGTTGTGTAGTATTGTTGGTTGCAATAATAGATATTGTAACACTCAGAACAATGTAATATTCTACATAGTTTACCTTCACGAACTCACAAAATTGATTTTAAAACACGGTGGATATTGACGGTGAATCGCAAACAGTAAATATAAATTGCGCATTTGGGATTAAATTAGCTTATCTCTAACTAGGTTTGTTCATGTTAAAAGTTGGTTTGGACTATCAGCAAACGTTTGAGCTCACAAAAACTATAGCTTATCGCTTTGGAAAACAAGTTAACATATGGGTGAAAATACGCTTGCGTATTTACGCCGAACGGCTTCTGAAACCCAATTTTAAAGCTCATCAGCTCGGCCCCCTAGCATAACCTTTATGTATTTAGATTTTTCTACGGATCTTGGGGGCATCAGCCTCTCTGGTACAGTTTTAAGTTTCTAGGATAGGCCAACCTGGAAGTGTTGCATTAATTCATGTATAATTTAATGTTTGTATTTATTATACAACGTTACACCACGTTACATTACCTCCTTATTATCTCGGAAATTGTCAACACTTCCTCGGGGTTTGATGTTGTGTGTGCATGCAAGAAACGTTTGAGTTCACAAAAATTATAAGTCATCACTTTTGGAAAAGGGTTAAACTACGGTTGAAAGAGAATGCTTGCTTACACCGTTCTTCCCTTAAGCCGCCATTTAAAATCCCTCCAACTCGGTCTCCTCGAAAATTTAGAATATTTTAGATTCTTAAAGCGATCTTGAGAGTATCAGCTTCACTGGTACTATGTTTCATGTTTCTAGGATGTATGGAAATCCCTCATTGTTTCATGCTTATTTTCAGAATTTACCTACACATCGCTCCATCTCGGCCTTGGTAACATCAGGACCTTCTATAATACCGGACCTGACACTGGCGGCGGGACACAGGAAAGATGGCTGTCGCTGTTGACATGCTTTGTTTATAAGTTGAGTCGTTTTGTTTACGATGTGATAGTGGTGTGAATTTCGGTTAGCAATCGTCTCCCTTGATTATCTGTGCTTATTGATTATTGCTTAATGTTATTACACGTTCGTGTAAGTAAATGTCTGCATTAGTGCGTCATAAGTACAAGATACTGGTGACTTCTGTTACGCTTGTGATGCCATCAATACTATTGCCAATCAGTGGGTAAGTTTGGTCTATTTATTATTATTTTTAACGGTTTATAAATTATTAGGAATGGTAATTTATTATGAGCAAGCAAAGTAATAATTAACGTATTCCAATTTAAGGTCTAAGAAGATCTGAAAATTGATTACCGTACGTAGGAACATAACCTACTTTTTAAATTGTCTGCAGTGTTCTCTCTTCTAATTATACGCCTGTTAGTACAAGGATATCAATCTTATCACGTACTTGGTGTGGATCCCGTTTTAATAAACTACCAGTAGGAGTTGGTTCGCAGTAAGTTTAGCTACACCATTCAGTCAGTTTGTTCAGGTTATCTGCTCTTACTCCTCTTGTCAAATGGTCGTCTGGGTTATCCTTGCCAGGGCAGTGTATCCACTGTGATAGAGTTGTGGAGGCCTGAATCTCAGTCACTCTGTTGCAGACAAACGTTTTCCAACGATTTGGGTAATTCCTTATCCATCCAAGTGTAACTGATGAGTCGCTCCAAAGAATAGCCTCCCTGATATTGAAATTTGTTGCCTTGCAGTAGTAACGGAGAAGTCTTGCCCCCATTACCGCTCCCAGAAGCTCAAGTCGAGGGAGTGTGACCTCCTTCACTGGCGCAAGTCGGCTCTTACTGCAGATCAGATGGACTTGAGCGTGCTTGTGATGGGTGTTTCTCGTGTACAGAACGGCGTCGTACGATCTCTCCGACGCGTCACAGAAGACATATATTTGTGATTTAACTTTATTTGATGTTCCTATCCACCTTGGTATGGTGATGCGTTGCAAGTCAGGTAGTGTGGACAACCAGTCTCGCCAGCGAGTTGCCAGGTCGTGAGGCAAGATGTCATCCCATGCAACTCCGCGTGTCCAGGTATCTTGGAAGATAATTTTTCCCACTACAGATACCAGTGAAATCAAACCTAAGGGGTCGTAGATACTAGCAGTGGCCTGTAACAGAGACCGTTTAATTGCTACCGCTGTTTCCAATTTGCTTGTAACTTCCTGTTGGGCGAGAGAAAACGTGTCAGTATCTGTGTGCCAGGAAATTCCCAATACATGAGCATTGTGTGAGATCTTTCGTCCTTCTGCCTTCCATATGCCCGTTAGCTGAAATGAATTTGTTGCCCATTTAGCAAGTGGAAGTTAGATTTGCGTCATGAGGGATACGATCTCGTAGTCTAATGCAATTACGTCGTTGTCGTCTTCTGCACCTGAAGCGAAATCATCCATGAAGGTGTTTTGATCTATGAGCGATGCGGCGATAGGAAACTGGGCTTGGTGAATAGCTACTAGTTCTCTGATTGTAGCCGATAGTAGAAACGGACTGCACGTCAGACCAAATGGGAGCTTTGTGAACCTGTAGACGGCTCTCTCTCTAGAGATGGTAGGGCTTTCCGTTCCAAATGATGCGGTAGGCTATGCTAAAATTGTGGTGATATGCCTTGAAACTGTTGTGTGACTGGATGCAAATCCAATTATTATAAAGATAAGCCATTGGTGCCTATTTTCTAATTTCCCATCAGGGGAATTCAATCCACACCCAACTTCACGGGGCTGATGACCAAGAAGTCCCAAGCCCATAAAATGAATTAGCAGCAGACAAAATCACGTCATGATGTTATTTTGTGTTGGGTTGGATTCTGACACACGTCATGCGTTTGACAGAGTGCCATTTAATCTCATGAATAGGAATGAATGAATACGACTAGCCTACTTGCTGACGGATTTACAGGAGGCAGTCGTGACCTTATGATAGGAATTACCTAGGCATTTATATTCAGTATGTGTGGGAACCCATGGTAAACCACTTGCTGGGTGGCTAAGCGGAGAATCGAACCCAACATTTCCCGGTTTACCTCACTAGGCTGTGTGTACCCCGTTCTTACCCTCAGACTAGAATTAAGATTTCTTGACTGTCAGGAATCAAATTTGGACCCCAGAAGTGACAACCAAGAACTACACTACCTGGTTGGTCACATTTATTTTTAAGAATAATATGTCTGTGTGTTAGGTAGTCAGCCCGAAGGCTGGTTGGATCCTCAAAAGGCACTGCCGCTAGGTTATGTGGGTAGATACCCACTAAAACCCAAAGCAGCGCTATATTGAGGCGTACTAGGTAAGAAGAGGAGTGAGGTAGTTTGTCAATACTTTCCTCACTGAGTCAGTACAGCAGTACTAACCCTATGAGTAGAACCTTTCACAGCATCCACAGGCACTTACTGTGCCCTGAATGTCATTACTAAGCACCACCCATACCTCAGTAGCTTCCATATAATCACAGCCATGAGTGAGACTGAGACATCGGTGAAAAGCCTCATTTTACTCTAGCCTGTGCCAACAGAAAAATGCAAATGCACTGCATTCATCAAGAGATGGCAAACAGGCCCCGAATAATATGTAACTTACTAAAAAGAGATTGAAATTCCTACAGGAACATTTACAACTTTCCCAGTTCACTCAGCCAAGATATTCTACAGATCTCTCCTGTGGGCCTCAACATTATTTTATGTTATTCCTTTCCTGATGGAACTCCGGTAGTACCTTATTTTAACTCCCGGAGAACCTCCCCATGCCTTGTCCCTTGCACAGCTACACACACTACTACAGTCATCACATAATCGGAGGAATTCAACCCACATCCAACTTCACGGGGCTGATGACTAATATGTCCCAAGCCCATAAAATGAATTAACAGCAGACAAAATCGCGTCATGATGTTATTTTGTGTTGTGTTGGATTCTGACACACGTCATGCATTTGATGTCCGACCACCAACTACGGCGGCCATCTTGGATTGCAGTGTCAGGTCCGGTGGTATAGAAGGTCCTGGTAACATACTCCAGCTTATAAATTTGGCCACTCGTAGCGCGGCGGTGCATATTTCAGCCCAACGCACGGAGCGTATTCGCGAACTCAATCGAATGTAGGTTACAGGTCCGTCGCGACCAAATGGTGGACGCAAGGGTGATAGACTTCATAATATGTGTTGAATGATGTTGGCAATTCTAGGCGGGCTCTTGTTGAAGGGCGGGTATTTTTTAGATGCCAAGCACACAATTATGTGCGGGAAAGTGATAGAAACAGAATAGTTTATGAGACTTTATGTTTACAAACTAATCATTTGAAAGGAGTACCGGTACCTCACCAGATTCAAAATGAAATTCGGCCACCAGTTGGCGAGTAGTCGGTACATTGCTTTACATACAGTACATCAGAAAGTACATACATTTAAATTTGGAAGATATAGCCTAATACTGTTTAAGTCGATAAAGCAACGACTGTAGCCTACAAGTTGACTAAGATTTTTAATATTTTAATAGGCACCTGATTATAAACTTAAAAGACCAGAGCTTCACAGATTTGAAGCAGTAAAGGGTTAAGTTAAAGAAAGACAACCACATTTTGGCCTACGATAAAGCGAATCCTAAAATTAATGTTTGCCACATGGGAAGAACAGCTGTCAAATCGACCTTGCCTCTGAAAAGCTTTCTTTTTGTGGAAGTAATGCATTGATATGCCAATTGCTGAATTTGAAGAGCACAGCATAACTGAGCAAGTATATCACTCATTTTTTAGCCTCAATTATTATCAAAATAACTGAAAGAACGAGAGAAGAGCACACACCCATCAACTCAAATCACATGTTATAGCATCTGTTTCTATCACCCTTACGCTAGTTCCAGATAACGGCAGCACCGTCGCTTGAGTTCGCGAATAGGAAGCACACCTACGACAAGCCAACTAGAACGTTAAAAGTTAGAAACCGCCGGTAACATCTTACCTACTGAAAGTCTACTCACCATTATCATGCATTATAGCTAATGCTTTTAAAAAATAATCTATTTGATACGTGTTGTTGAATCAGTCATTTAGCAATCTTGAAACGAGATACCGGTACTTACCTGTCTCACAGTTTCAGACTGAACGAAGAAAACTTTGGTGTCCAAGGCGAAGGACTTACAAGTGAGTTCTGGATACACATAATATGGCAGATATTGCTGTTGCGCTTCAATCATTACGCTTCGGGCCTTGTAAATATGAGTTGGTGTGATTTGACATGCAACCACCATCTGTAATCAGAGTCAGACACTGACACGTACATCACACTTGCCGCCAAGCCTGTACATTTTAAACATTTTCATTACTATCATCGATTTTCTTATTGGCATTCCATACTTTAAGACCATCTGTATAAAACAAGCGAGCTCTCTGTCTCAAAACTCAGCAATTTTTCTAGGTTTGTGCAGTGCCTTGGATGGGGTTTCACCTAGGACACCTAACTGGCTCATCAGCGGGCCCTTGGTGTCCCCGTCCGAACCCCCACTGGAGTAGTGAACTGCGCGCTACCTACCATTTTATACAGCGCACCTGCGCCTCTTAACTGCGAGAACTAAAAAGCTCAAGCAACCATAACCTCCCTATGAAGGCTTCCAAAAAAATGGTATATTGGCTTTCATGGCCAGTGAATTAAAACTCAGCAATTTTGCTAGGTTTGTGCCGTGTCTTGTGTGGGGTTTCCCCTAGGATACCAAGCTGGCTCATCAGTGGGCTCTTGGTGCCCCGCCCGGACCCCAACAGGAGTAGCGAACTGCGAGCTACCTCCCTACCTGCCTTGGTATCCTAGGCAAAACCCCACACAAGACACGGCACAAACCTAGACGAATTGCTGAGTTTTAATTCACTGGCAGTGAAAGCCAATATACCATCTCTCTGTCTCAACATTTGAAATTCTCTGCTCAAATATACCCTCAGTTTGTTATGGGATTGAACTGAAGCGAGTAACATGAACACTCACATTTTAGTAGGAGACACTTTAAAACAAAACTTGTCATCTTAGCCTATTCACCAGAGGATTTGAATGCGTTTTCAAAAGGGTGGACTCCGTCTTGAGGAACGAATTCATGATGAAAATCAGCAAATGTAAAACAAAAATAATGGAATGGTAGTGTGTCTGCCTCTCACCCAGTGTTCCCGGGTTCGATTCCCGGCTCTGTCAGGGATTTTAGTAACTGACGTGAGGGCTGGAACGGGGTGCACTCAGCCTCGTGAGGACAATTGATCAGCGCCCCGATCACGAAAACCAAGATTAACGGCCGAGGGGACCCGATGCACTGATCATGCGTCACCCCAATATTTGCAGGCCAAATGGCTGAGCAGCGGTCGCTTGGTAGGCCTAGGCCCTTATCGGCTGTAGTGCCAGGGGCTATTGTTATTATTATTATCCGAGAGACATCCGAAAACCCCTATTGACATCAAATTGGCAGGTAAAAAGCTGAAAGATGTAAGAGACTTCTGTTACTTAGGAAGCAAAATAACCAGTGATGGACGAAGCAAAGAGGATATAAAAAGTAGGTTGGCTCAGGCAAGGAAATAATTTCCGCAGAAAATAAATCTGTTGACATCGAACATAGATTTAGGTATTAGGAAGTCATTTTTGTAAGCCTTTGTCTGGAGCGTGGCGCTCTATGAAAGTGAAACTTGGGACTGTTGTTGCAGCACAAAAGAGGAGAATAGAAGAGTTTGAAATGTGGTGTTACAGGAGAATGATGAAGATCAGATGGGTAGATAAGGATACAAATGAAGAGGTATTGAGGCGAGTGGGAGAGAATGGATGTTTCTGGTGACTGCTAATGATGAGAAGAGAGAGGTTGGTAGGACACATACTAAGGCACCCAGTAAGAGCAAACTCAGTTGTGGAAGGAAGGGTTGTTGAGGACAAGAACTGTAGGGGTAGACCAAGGTTAGAATATGATAATCAGTTTACCTCGGATGCAAGGTGTGGATATGAAATGATCAGCTCCGGACAGGGAGACATGGAAAGCTGCATCAAACCAGTCAGAAAATTGAAGACTAACAACTACAACAACAACAACAAAAAATTATTCAATTAATTCAAAAGGCGTTAAGAGGAAGCCTGAAATAACGTATTTACTAATCTAGTAGTGCAATTGCACAATTGACATGCAGCTGTATACTCAGTCATTCTTCCGTGGAACACTCAAGATGTAGCGGCTAGCGTTCTTGGCTCAACAAAGTTCCGTATGCGTTGATATACCATTCATCCGATTGCGATGAAACTTTGGTGAGTTGTTGTGCATGCTCCCACGAATGTTTCTGAATTAGTAAATCCATTTACAATAGTTTAGAGACAGTCAGCGGAAAAAGAAAATAAATATCGTGTATCCAAAAACTCTTCCACAAACAAAATGACAAGGCCAAGGCATTGCAACGCATGCCGGGTACAGCTTGTAATCTCTATAAATAAAGTAGTCTGTTTGTTATGGTGTTGGTGTCGAAACCACTGGAACAATTGGCATGAAAAATAGTAAGTAAAGTAAAACTAGGCTCCAAATTGAAGGGGTTGTACCCATCACCACGACATACAGAATGGCTGAAAGATAAATGAGCAGGAATAGAATATTGACTGAAATTAGGAAAAGTAGATACACCTTATCGAAGGATTAAGAGTACTTTTGAGAAAAGGAAGACTTAAGTGCTGTATAATTAAGGACTAAGATAGAAAACCTCTAACAGGAAATAAAAAGTTGAGAGATGAAAAGCTTAGCCTACATAGAATGTTTGTGTAAGGGAAAGGAGATTGAGGATCATCAAATGGAAAGGGAAGAGGAAATTGATGAGGATGAGAAAGGAGATTTAAATATTGAGACAGAGCACTGGAAGACTTAAGCAGGAACAAAGCACCAGGCATATATGATATAGACCTACCAACTGAGTTTCTACGCTGCATAGGCGATAAAGTTCTGATCAGGTTATTACACTTGGTGTGTACGATTTATGAGAGTGAGTTATCCTGTGATTTCAATGTTATCATCCCTTTACCGAAGAAAGCAGGAGCTGGCTGATGTGAAGAACTGGTAAAAGCTGCCAAATGCACCGGCATGCCACCAAGGAAACGTAAGCATAAGTGGTGGAACGATACCTGTGATAAGGCGTTAGACCTCAGACTGAAAGCTTGGAAAGACTGGAATTCGCGGAATCGCAGAGAAGTGGCATGCCTTCCTTCAAGTCCAGAAGGAGACATCAAAGCTTATAGGAGTCCAAAAACGTTACCATGAGCAGAGCAGAATGGCAGAAATTGAGCGAGAGTTCAAGAAATAAAAACACCAGGAACTTTTATAGAATATTTAAAGAAGAACTGACGAGCTATAAGGCACGCACGCAATGCTTTAAACCAGTGGTGGCCAACTTTGTATGGGATGAGGGCCACATTACTGAAAGAAACATGTCGGCGGGCCAAAACACCAAATTTATTCAAATCTGGCAAGATGATTTTAGATGATGATGATAATTGTTGTTTAAAGGGGCCTAACATCTAGGTTAACGGCCCATAATGGTCTGGGTGATAGCGAAAATGACAATGAAATGGAAACCTGAACGAAAATTAAGAGAGGCTGAAAATACTTACAAAATGTAACTCAGATTGAAACGAATCACAAAATGGAGAGTGGTGATACTTACAAAAGGAAAATACTCACAAAAGGAATAGATTGAAAAATACGCACAAAATGTAGTTTAGGTTCAAAATACGTACAAAATGTAGTTTAGAGTCGAAATACTTACAAAATGTGATCGAAATTCAAAATACTTACAAAATGCAAATGAGATTGAAAATACGTACAAAATGCAATTGAGGTTCAAAATACTTACTAAAAGCAATTGAAATTGAAAAGACGCCATGCAATTTAGATTGAAAAACGCACATTTCAGATCCAAAATACTCACAAAGTGCAATTGAAATTCAAAATGCTTACAAAATGCAATTGAGATTGAAAATGCTTACAAAATGCAATTTAGATTGAAAATAATTACAAAATGTAATTTATATTCAAAATACCAACTTATTTAGAAATAGGGATGACATCTGGTAGCAGAGCGTGGTTCAGATGTCACCCCTATTTCTAAATAAGTTGGCAGGAGTGGCCCCAGGTGACATGTTCGAACTTGCACGATGATCAACCGCGACACCAAACGACCTTTTCTGATTAGTGGTGTAGTTCAGTAAGTGGCGGTTGCGATATCCCCGGCTGCCCATCCAGAAGGAACGGGTGGAAGGAGTACCGATCTTGCCTGATGGGCCCAGGGTGGAGGGAAGACTTAGCTTAAGGGTCGCCCCCAGGCACTACTGCTACAGGGGGAGGGAGGAAAAACAGGAAGAAAGAAATTGGGAAACAAATTTCAAAGACTTGGGGTGTATTTTAACAAATAAAATAAAATTACAGACACATAACAAAGTAAACAGAGGGTGGGGTGGTACATAAAGAAAATAAATTTAAAACACACAACATGGTATGACTTACCCCACAGTGAATTACCAAAAACGCGGACACAAGAAAAATACAAACCAAGACCCCTCACGAAATTAGCAGGAAGAACGCACGAGGCAAAAATAAAACAAGCGTTTACAATAAAGAAAGACAAGCGTTTACAATTAAAGCAAGACAACCGTGATACAATTAAAGAAAACGCGTTCACAAGGGAGCGCCCCAAAATTTACTGGAAAATAAAATTTTACACAACGGCACACAGTCGGAAGGAACGCGGACGATGCACGCTACCAAGCACTAAGTTACAGGAGAAAAACGAACAAACAATACAAAATAAAAACCATATCGGCGATAAAACAACATCCCACAAGAAATTAAAACAGGAGATAAACACAACAGAAATTAAGAATACCCGATTAAATTCCCCAAGGAACAAAGCGCGCCGCAAAATCGACCGCCACGGGATAATCCCAAAAAACAATACTTGAGGCAAACAAAAGAAAGTGCATGGTAGCAACAATGCCGCTAAACAAAAGGCAACCGTCCTGCAAAAAAAAAAAATAAAAAAAAAAAGCCGCCGCCACAAGCAGAAGAATTAAATAAGGGAAAATAACAAAACTAAAATATGAACAATTGAACATTAAAGGGGACCCCAACAAGAAAAATCTGCACTCGCGTAAACACAGATGAACGCGTGAAACCTAATAAACCCACGGGACGAAAACAAACATGATCATTACCTGCACCACGCGTCCCGGAGATCCTCAAAATATCGGAAAAGGAAAGCCACGCCGGCCCTGTACCAAAATGCCACAATAGCAAAAAAATTGATAAACAATTCAATAGAAAACTACAGAGCGAGGCGCGACATTTCCTCCCCAAACATCCAACGGCCCGAAATGACACGAGGTTACAGGCATTATCAAGGGGACACAAAATACACCAAAGCTACCCAGAACAAAATTAATTAAAACAAATTACGCGTTTAAAATGTTTCCCCGAGCGCAGCACATTATGTTACGTTAAAAGAAATGATACATGTCAGCCCCCGAAGGAGCTGAATACCTTAGAGTTGTCGCAATTCACCAAGTTCGACTTTCTTCTTCAACGGTTTACAGGCAAGAGACGCGGGCAAAGGTCTCAATACAATACAACCAAAATAAACAAAAAAAGGTGGCATGTCAACAGGGTGGGCACACTTCACACAAAAATCGCGCTCCTCTTTACGTAACAAGTCCAGTTCCGAAGTGTAGTTTTGGCTAGTTTAAGTTGGCGATACTGCTGCGCGGACTCGCAATTACTGATCGCACACGCGTACACAGAATCGAGAGCGTGTCGCGATAATCGATATTTCCGGAGTAACCAGATTAGGTTAAGTAATAGCACATGGCGAATTTGGAGGTTATAAGTTCTGAAAGTCCGAGACAGATAAACAGGTTTTATTTTCCTATTGACGGCACAGTTCATATGCGTTTTCCGAGAAGGCAAAATAAGGTACATCTTTATCCCAGCAGGTATAAATTTTATTTTCATCACAAGTGTGCCAAGTCAGTTTTTCACATAAGGGGGATAGAAGGAAGTTTGAAGATCAACTTCGAACTGGAGAAAAAGGGATAGGTAAAATGTTTTGGAAAGATAAAACACAGACAGGAACACATTTACGGGAAAGGATCAATGACATGTGACGTGCCAACGGCACAGGTATTGTAGGTCTACCCCTTATTATTCCCGTTTTCCTACGGGGTCGGGGATGAGATGCGATAAAAGTATTTGTGGTGCTTGGTTTTTTCGGCCGGATGCCCTTCCTGACGCCAACCTCACGAGAGGAGTTAATGAGAGATGAAATGAATGATGGTGAATGAAACTGGATAATAATGTGGAAGGAAGCGGCCGTGGCCTGTCAAAAGGTACCGTCCCAGCATTTGCCTGGAGATGAAAATGGGGAAACCCCGGAAAACCATTTCAAGGACGGCAAATTGTTGATACACCAGTATTTTATAATATTATTGGCACAAATATTAATCTATTGTAAAAGGGAGTGTTTTACAGATATTGTAGTTTATAATACGCAACTCATTTTATTAGAGGTTTTGTAGCTTCCACCAGTACTAGCCTAAATAAAGAATACGATATGGATCAACTAGATTAATAGACGCGACACCGCTCATAACCTTAAATTCCCTATAAATAGGCCAACTTACTAGTAAATGCAATGTGCACAGCCCAGTTCCCGGACCTCTTGATTCACAGACCAACACGTAATTACATATGGATTCTGTTAAAATGTGTCATATTGATATGATAAATATCGTTTAAAACGATTATCTGGTAGCAAAAATATCTAACCCGTCCGGGATTCGAACCCGAGATCTCTAGATTAACAGTCAAAGACGCTAACACTACGGCTATTTCGACAACGCGAATATTAAGCAAAAGACGGTGACATATTTTCACGTAACAATAATACTGCATCACGGAATGAAGTTTAATTTATATTTTGCTTGTTTCGATAATGTTCCTGCGTGAAATTGAGTTTAAAATGCCTTACGAATAGGACCTCTTGTGAGTAAAGAGAATGTATTCAGTAATAGTTCATGAAGGGTTGCTCAGTTCTCGTATAAACACCACGATTATATTATATTGATGACTGAATTACCATTATGTGGGTTAATATTTGAATAGCCATTGTGCAGAAACATAATACCGGCAATGCAGACTACTTACAATGTTTCATATTAAAGCATTTTATCATGTAAATACTGATACGAAGACTTCGAACATGTGCCATGTGCTTTGTTTCAATCTGTTGACACCACAGTTCGCATGAGCGTTTACCGTCAGAATGAAAGTGTTCAGCAATGCGATCCAGTCTTACACATTTCCGTCCCAATTTTCAAAATCACTCCCACAAAAATATCCAGCAACCGAGTGGAAAGATGTTACACATCAAAAATCCAACATGGCGACCATCCGCAATATTTAGTAGGTTTTCAATATCTTCGAATCTACTGTATTACAGCAATCAAACTGAAATTTTGTATGTTGATAGTGGCAATAAACATAAGTAGGATTTATGAAAATAGGCTGTAGTTCATCACGGTGCTACCTGTTTTTGTTGAGTTAAATTCTTTCTCAGCTGCTCAACCACTATTTTATTTTATGTATATATTGAGTCATTTCATTCCCACCCAGGAAGGGCGGGCGAGCCCCTATAGATGGCCGCACCATCTCTTGGGCCAGAGGAGGGGAGTGTTCAGGAGTTTTAGGGTTATAGGAGAAGAGTGATGGTGATTTGAAAAAATTGGAGAAGGAGAAATGACTTGACCTCTTAGCTAAGATTAAAGTTTTGAAATTTATGAAGTTTGAGAAAATTGCTCTTCTGTGCTTTGTACTATTGTAAATTTTGAAGTTGGTAGGTTTGTAGTTTTGTGATTTATGAATTCATTAGTTTTGTAAGTTAGAAATTTGGAAAATGTTTTAACTTTTTAATTGTGGAAGTTGGATAATTTAGATAGTTTCGAAATTGCTGAGTTTTTTTTGAAAAAGTTGGTGATGTATTTTGAGATGGGAGTAATTGATGATTCTTGAGAAGATGAGAAACGGTACTGAGGAGAAGAGAAAAGTATGTATGAGATGAGATAAATGTATGAGGTTGATATGAATTTTGAGTTGGAAGGGGTGAATGTGATGAGATGATGTGAGTGAGGTGGGGTGTAGGAGATGAGAGTGATTATGATCATTTTTTTGAAAGACATGGAAGAGATGGATGATTGTGTTTGAGATGGGGGTAATGGATGATGTGGATGATGTGTGTAGAGATGAGAAAGAAAGCGGTATTGTGGAAGAGATAGAAAGAAAAGAAAAGAGAAAAACGATATATGAGATGATTGGGGATGAAATGTTGAGATGTGGTGACTTGTGTGTGTGGAGCTATTAAATGCATGTTTATTGGATGATAGATGGGTTGTTGAGTTGTGATGGAAGGATGGACGATGTCGAAATGTTGTGTTGATTTTTTAAAATATATTATTATTATGTTTTTTTTCTGGAGTGACGATGTGGTAGGCCTACCACGTTTTGGTGGAGGAGAAGGGGTGGGATGTTTAGTTGGGGGCTGGGGTGAGGGATTTTGGGTGTGTGAGGCCGAGTTTGGTGTAGACGGGTGCTCGGGCTGGGAGAGCCTCAAGCTGTTGCAGTATGGGGTTGTGAGTACGGTGAGCACGTTGAAGGTAGCGAAGTTGTAGAAGGTGGATGTAGGTGGTGATGGGTGGCAGGGGCATGAGCCGGTACAAGTCCTCACTTGGATGTATCGGAGAAAGGCGGAGAGCGATACGGGAAATACGGCGTTCCTTCGTAATTAGACGGCGGAAGCGACTGGCGGTGCAGTCGGCCCATACCATGTGGCCGTAGGTGATGTATGAATGGATTAGTGCCTTGTCCGTGTAAAAGACTGTAGGTGGATGGAGACCCCAGGAGGTGCCATTTAGGCGGGTGAGTAGTCTAGAGCGTTGCTGTGCGGAGGCTGTGAGAGCTCGGAGATGGGACCTGAAGGTGAAGTGCTCGTCGAACTCTACTCCAAGATATCGGAGAGACGGGCCAGTACGGAGACGATGGTCGTGTATTTGAAGGTTAAGTAAGGCAGGATTGCAAGATGGTCCGTTGGCGTGCTGGCGAGGACGAAAGAGGACGGCCTGGGTTTTGTCCGTGTTCAATGTTAGGTGCCGAGCCGTTAGGTGCCGTGAAAGTGTCTAGATATGGCTGAACAAGACGATTAATGTCGGTGACGGAGGGGCAGGCGGCGAGGATGGAGGTGTCGTCCGCAAACTGTAGGAGGTGAAGAGGAGCCGGAGGCTGGGGGATATCTCCGACAAACAGGATGTAGAGAAGAGGTGAGAGGACTGAACCTTGGGGGACACCCTGGTTCATGGGGAAGGAACGAGAGAGTGTGATGAATGGAGATGCGAGCGGTGCGGGGGCTGAGAAAATTGCGGATGAGGCGAATGAAGTTAAGAGGGAGGTGGTAGTAGTGGAGCTTCAGGAGGAGGGCGGCGTGCCAGACTGTGTCGAATGCGCTTTGGAAATCGAAGGTAAGGAAGAGGGTTGGGCAGAGGCGGTTGAGGTTATCGGCTGTGAGGATGGTGAGACGTAGCAGCTGATCATGAGTGGAGAGAACTGGTCGGAAACCACATTGGGATAGTGGGAGGAGATTGTGGCGGTAAAGGTGAAGGTGGGTGCGACGGACGAGAATTTTCTCGACGAGTTTCGAGAGGAGGGCCGTTAAGCAGATGGGACGGTAAGAAGTGATGTCGGAAGGTGGTTTGTGAGGTTTGGGGAAGAGTAGCATTGTCACTGCGTGCCAAGCTGCGGGGTAAAAGCCGGTTAGGAGGAGGTAGTTTTAGAGGGTGGCTAGGAGCTGCAGGAAGATTGGAGGGGCTTCCTTAATATGGACGTAGCGAATTTGGTCGGGACCGGGAGTAGTGTTTTTTGTTTGGGTGAGGGCGATCTGGATGTCGAAGGGCGTAATAGGTTGATTTATTGGGTGTTGAATGGGGGATGTAGAGGGTGAGGTTGGAGGTATGGGCCATTTGGAATGGAGTCGATCTCGTCGTCGTCAATGTGGTGTAGACTGAAGTTTCGAGCGGGGTCGAAAACTTTCTCAAAGCGTCGGGCGAAGATTTGTAGTTTGGCGGGCAGATCTGGTGGGCAGTGCCTCGATTAATGATGGGGTAGGAGGGGCTTGGGGAACGACCAGTAACTGTGTTGAGCTTCTTCCAGTAGGTGGCTAGGCTGGATCGTTTCTGTTGTAGGGTGTTACAAACAGTTACCCAGTTTCGGCGTTGGAAGGCTCGGAAGTAGGAATGTACCTGTCGCAAGAGCTGTCGATGTAGGGTGAGGAAGTGGCGTTCGCGAGAGCGTTTGTATTGCTCCAGATATCTGTGAGATAGGCGGAGAAGAGGGAGGGCTTTCAGGGGGTAAAGGGGGTCGGGAGGGGGATTATGGGGTGAGGGGGATGTGTGCGGATGCAGCGTTGGTGAGGGCGGATTGTGGGGTTTGGGCATATGCGTCCACTGTGGCCGCGGATGTAAGGTTTGGGAGTGGGCGTTGTAGGGAGTCAGTGATTTGCTCTCGATAAGCGGGCCAATTGGCTTTATAGAAGTTTTGCCGGAGGACAGGAGGGGTGGGAGTTACGGGAGAGGAGTGAATGGGTATTGTGGTTAAGACCGGGAGGTGGTTGCTGCCGATGCTTAGTAGGACGTCGACGGTGTAGTGAGCTAGGCGGTTGTGAGCAATTAGATAGATAAATAGATAGATTTTATTAATTCCATTTGATCAAATACATGTATACTATACATTTTTGATATAGGACACGTCAGAATTTACATCTATAAAATAAAAGTACTAATAGGTAATACTAATACTATAACTATTTATAACTTATTATAATAACAGATTTAAAGAGATACAATCTTATTGGACAACTATTTACACCTTACTCTACTATCATAATACGAAAACTTAATTCTATAAATACAACAACTTACAGCTAGATAGCCTATTATAATTAAAATAGAAAAGTAGAATATAATTTTAGATTTCATCGCTCCTATACACTAAGATATTCAACTACGGAGTAAAACAATGGCACTGCAGATAAGCTTTCAACATTCTAGCAAAGGTTTTTATTTTTGGGGCAAGTTTTATATACTGGGGGTAGTTTATTGTATAATTTAACTCCTGTGTGAAAAGTTCCTTTTTGATATATGCTTGTGTGTGTGTGTGTGTGTGTGTGAAATATGAATGTTTTGATTTTGTCTTGTGTTATGCCTATGAACATCATTGTTTGTTTATTGAAAAACATCCTTATTCATTAAATTCTTAAAAAAAAACATAATACTTTCAAAGATATATATGCAGGGCAGTGGGAGAATGTTTAAATCTTTAAACAGAGGTCTACATGATTCTCTAGTGTTTACATTTGCCATAATTCTAATCGCCCTCTTTTGTATCCTAAACGTGCTTAGTACATCTGGCGATATACCCCAAAATATGACCCCATATCTTAAGTATGAATGGAAATAAGCAAAATAAGTCTTTCTTAATGTGTGCATGCTAGTGCAGGTTTTCAAAATACGTAACGCAAAGCACATTGAGTTCAGTTTAGTATTCAGATATTGTATATGTTTATTCCATTTCAAGTCATGTTGTATCCATAGACCTAAAAACTTTGTTTCTGATTTATTTTCTATTTGATGCCATTTAATGTTATATTGGGCTTCGCAGGATTCCTATCCTGTATAGTGTGGAAATTTAGACATACTGTTTTTTTTTATAGTTTATTATGAGGCGATTATCTTGTGACCATTTGGTTAACTCTCCTGTAACGGAGTCAGCAGACTGCTGTATGACCTGTTTAGTTTCACCTTTAATTACGAGTGTTGTATCGTCCGCAAACAAAATTTCCTTATGTGAATGAACGTTCTGTGTTATATCATTGATATATAGAAGAAAGAGTAGTGGGCCCAAAACAGATCCCTGGGGTACTCCAAATTTAATAATTCCCTCATTGGACAATGTTTCATTAAGTAATTTGGTTCCATCATCCTTGTGTCTCAAGCTTACTATTTGTTTACGCCTTGTTAAGTAAGACTCTATCCATTTATTAGCTAGATCTCTAACACCATATTGATTTAGTTTTGTGGGGAGGATTTTATGGTCAACAACATCAAATGCTTTCGATAAATCCAAGAATAGGCCAGTTACATGTTCCTTATTGTCAATTAATTTCAGTATACTATTAATACATTCATAAATTGTCTGTGTAGATTTTTCCGTTCTGAATCCATGTTGTGAGTTTGATAATATTTTATTTTTTTCTATAACACTTATTAGTCTCTTATACATGATTTTTCCACAATTTTTGCTATACCAGTTGGTAAGGTAATAGGACGATAGTTATCTAATTCATCTTTTGAACCGTTTTTGTGCACTGGAATTACTTTCGATAACTTCAAAATATCCGGGTAACTTCCTGAGAGAATTGAACTGTTTATTAAGTGCATAAGTGGACTTATTATATTTTCTGCACATTTCTTTAAAATTGCATCAGGGATGCCATCAATGCCGGCACAGAATTTATTTTTAGCTCTTTTATAACTATTCTTACCTCTTCACTTGTGACATGATTTATAAATAAAAAATCACTACATATATTTATTTTATTATTAGGATTTAGTGTATTTACCTGTGATTTATTTAATAAATTTTCTGGAATTTCCATAAAATAGTCATTAAAAGTGTTTGCTATTTCCTCTGGACTATTAATCACTTTATTATTTCTGGTCAGTGTAATGTTCTTTGTATTTTAGCAGATTTTCCAGTTTCTTTCTTTATCACGGACCACATAGCCCTGTTTTTATTAGATGATTGGAAAATAAAATTATCATTATGCATTTTCTTTGCTAGTCTTATTACTTTATTTAATATGCTAGTGTATTTTTTGTAGTATAAATTGAATTCAGGTGTTGTGTGGTATTGTTTATATAATTTATGTAGAAATTTCTTTGACATGAATTTATAATCCCTGTTGTTATCCAATTGCTAGTTTTGTTATTTTGAACAGTTCTTTGTCTAAAGGGGAATTCTGTTTCAAAATAGTGTTTTAGGGTACTGTTCAATGCATTAAATTTATCATTTACATTTTCTAGTTGATACATTTCTGACCATGTATCCTTATTTAATAAGTCATTGAAATATGTAACATTTGTTTCAGTGAATGACCTGCCCTTTGATTTTACTCCTTTATCATTATTATTGATTGTTTCGGGTACTTCAAAACTCAGTATTTGTCCATGGTGGTCACTAAAACCCGGACAATAGACTTCTATTGAATGGTGATATTTATCTGTATTTTAAAAAAAATGATCAGGAGTGGTTTTACTAAATTTTGTTATTCTTGTTGGGGTATTGACTGTAGGTTTCAGTCCATAGGAAATTAGTAACTGTGTTAATAAATCACAATTTATATCAAATTTTAAGAAATCCACATTTACATCCCCACAAATTATTATATCGAAATTTACCTTGTTCATGTTATTGAGTAACAATTCTAATTCATATAAATAAAGGAAACTTTCCTGACGGAGAAAGGTATACGCATACAATTATTAACTTAAACTGCTGTATTTTTACTGCAGAGAATTCAAAATCCTGTTCCATAATTAGATAATCATAAGCTGTTAACTGTTCATGATCTAAATTATTTCTTAAGAATATACAAGTACCACCATGGCTAATATTTGATCTAGAGTATTTACTAGCTTGTATAAACCCTGGGAATTGAAGTAATTCGAGTTGTTCCTCTTTCAGCCAATGTTCTGAAATACATAGTGCTGAGATGTCTTCAAGTTCATTTTTAAGCATTAGATTTATGTAATCAATTTTATTATAGAGAGACTGAACATTCTGGTGGTAAATTTTTAATTTGTTACTTTTGTAAGTTTGTGTTGGTGATTTATTTACATTATTATTTTTCTTATCATAATTGTTATTATTATTGTTGCTAGACAAATCCGAAATACCATTGTTGCACTCTGTTAAATTTGACATCGAAAGATCTGAATGCCAAACCTCACGTTTAGCTTCTTTTACAAGTTTCCCTGCTTCCACTCTAAAGATATTACTGTTGACCTATCCTTAACATTTGAATTTACAATTTTGCATATTTCATCACTAAGATACTCTTTTCCTAACCTATTTAAGTGTAGGCCATGTCGAGTGTGGAACTTCCTGTCCAATTTACTTACATCTATAATTTGGACATTTGGAAAACTCTTACAAATTTTACGAAGTTTTCCATTTGTAGCCTCTATTTCTACATTTACACATGATTTGGGAATTAAATCGTATCTCTGCGGAATGTTTACAATAATGACATTTGTGTTATGCATGGATGGCCATGTACCCTTTAAATCTTTGATTACCTTTTTACTCTCATTTCTATAGACGTCGTTTGCTCCAGCAATGATTACTGCATAGACCTTTGAAGTGAGGGTCGCACACTCTTCTACCATTCCGTTCGTGACCGCTGCAATTTGTGCTCCTGGCTTTACTGTCGAAGTGACCTCCATTTCTCCGCTCCTCTCCAATACGGTTGCTGCTACATCTCGCCCGTGGCTATCCGCATCTTCCTGGATTTTCTCTTTATCAATTTCTTCTTTTCTTCTTGAAGAAAGTCATCATTTTCTTCGACGAGCTCTCCAAATGAATTTGAGACAGGAATTTCAGTTACATGTACTGGCCTAAGCATATTCAATCTTACACTACCAGCAACCACTGTCGACCAAGTTTCCTTGCTTTCCTCTCTGTTTCCTTTTAATTTATTCAACCCTTCCATTAACTTAGCAATATCTTCTTTAGCAGCTTTATAATTTGATCTTTTGAGGACAGTTCGTTTCTCAAGTTATGACATTCGCATGACGGTACCGGTAGGCCTACATTACGACAATCGGTTTCACTTTTCTCCTCACTCAATTTTACCTGAGATCTTGTGATTATTTTATGTGCATTTTTTACTTTTATTTTGCACGACGAGCATCTGGTGTGGAGTTTGAAATGGGGCGGGTTGGTTTAGGGATGGTGATTAAAGAAGAGTCGACAGATTGGAGGAAAAGGTTAATATTTGCTAAGTCCGCCGCTGTGCGGGAGTGCATGTTTAGGTCAGCGAGTATGAGGAAGTGGGGAAAGGTGGCATGGAGGTGGGTGATACATTCGCGAGGAAAAGGGGTGTGTTGGACGGGTGTAAATAGTGGCGATATGTAGGACACGGTAAGGAAAATAGAGGGTGGCAATGAGGGTTTCGGGGAAAGAGAGGGGAGGGGGTGGGGCGTGGATACGGATGGGGATGTGTGGCTTGTGGAGGAGAGCAACACCCCCGCGACCGATGTCATGGGGGTGATCAGCACGATGCATGTTGTAGCCTGGTATATTGGCTGCTTGGTGGGGACGGAAGAAGGTTTCGTTAAGCAGGACAGTGTCTGGGGAGTGTAAAGAAATGGTGTACTTGAGGAGGGGTCGTTTTTTTTAGAAGGAACAAATGTTGCTATAGAGGAGAGAGATGGATTTAGGAGGCCCAGGGCGGGGGGTTTATTCGCCATATTGTGGTACATTCAAGGGGGAGAAGGTGAAGTGTGTGAGTGGCCCGGCGTAAGAGGGGTAGAACCGGAGATTGAAAATTTGGAACTCGGCTTGTTGCAGTTGGGTAAGGACCAGTGGGCGTTGGAAGGGCATTAAGTTTTGTAGGGCGATGGTCAGGAATCGAAGGAGGTTTTCCACCGTCAGGGTGGGGGATTGGGTGTTGGTGGTTTTGGGTTGGGGGATCGATAGTTTTTATAGGGACGACTAGCTCTGGATGATCTGGAGGAGGTGCTGGTTTTCCCTTACACTTGTATGAGTGTGTTGGGTGTTGGCCGGAGCACTGGTGGCATTTAGGGGGTTGGGCAAGGTTGGGGCACTGTTGTAGGGGGTGGTCTGGTAGGGAACAGTGAGGGCAGATACGGGGTTGGCGGCACTGGTCCGTTGAGTGCTGGTTATAGGCCAGTCACCTATTGCAGCGGAGAGCCATGGGGGTGGAGCCTTAGAAGGTTCCACTCAGTGGTGATAACGGAACAAATATACTCCAAGTTGTAGGAGGCGATCAACTTCTGCTTGGGTGGCCAGGAGGATTCTGACTATCCAGGTAGGTCCTGTGGCAATATCGTCGTCAGTTTTTAAGATGACTCCGTTGGATACGGAGTAGTGACGGAGAGATGAGCGTCTCCAGAGCACCCAACATATCTTGTCTGGAGAGGTGTTGAAGACCGGAGATGAGAGAGGAGTGTTTTAGGGGATGCTGGGCAGCCTTGGCTGCATAGGAGATGGTAGGTTGGGGGAGGGTGTCGTTCCCTCCTGGAAGGATAGAGTCCCCGAGGAGCGAGGGAGGGGCGGTAGGTCAAAGATGGAGGGAATGGGGCTTGTGCTTGATGTAGCTTCCCGTGTGGGAATAGTGGGATGGCCGCCCTCCTCCATCCCATCGTGGACACGCGAACGGGCGCGGTGGCAATCTCGGGTTCCGATGGGTCGGGCACTTTACGCTTCACTGACAGGGTGGTGGTTTGTGGGATGACTGGTGGGAGGTGGGTGTGAATGCCTGAGGAGGAGGGTGTAGCGGTAGGCGTGGTAGAATGTGTGGTTAGTTTCTTGCTGACGGCGCCTTGAAAGCTAGAACGCGCCGGAGCCTCTTTGTTTGCACCCTTGGTGTTGCGCGGATCACGGTTTGGTGACCCACGACCTTTGCCGCGACCCATTACGAAGATGTGGAATTAAAGAACGTGAGAAAGTTCAAAGACCGCAAAACGGAATTTTAGGAATAGGGCACCAAGTCCCTAATAAAGGAGAAAGAGGAAAAAGGGTTGAAAATGAAGAGTTATATGATGATTAATGTGCTTGGAATGATTGAAATTATGATTGAAATTATTTGGAAAATGATGAGTACCGTAGTGGCTGAGGTATGCGAGGATGGGCACAAAAGGCCACTAAAGGAATACGATTTGTATCTTGGGACACCACAGTTGTGTGGGGTGAAATGGGGTAAGGAAATGAATGTGGTATTAGATGGTTGAAAATGTATGAAAATGTTGGGGATGCAGCGGGCGAGGAGCTGGCAACAGGGAACGTATCAACGGTGAGAAGAAGACGCCTCAGTAGAGAGCGATATAATGAGATAAATAAATTGTGAATGGATGTTACGGCGGCTAAGCGACGTAATGGTTGTGTGATGAATTAAATGGTGTAGGAATGTTACGAGCTAAGCCGGTGGCTAAGCGACGTAATGGCTGTGCGACGAATTACATGGTGTGAATATAAATGAGGCGCTGTGTAATACAAGTAGCGTGAAAAGTGCTGGTGCTACGAGCTCTGTCCTCTGGCAATGCAGTACAGCTGGCGCAGTGTGTACGAAAGCAGCGTGTAATAGGCGAAGTGAAAATGAGATGGAATAGATGAATAAAATTAATGATATAATGGACGAAGTTACACTGTCTGTAATGGCGTGATGAGCTCCACGTGGCCAGTCGGGGTCGCCCGAGTAAATCCAGGAACTTCCGGTGGCGATGAGGATGTGATGGCGTGACTTGAAGAAGATGCAGATGAGATGCACTATTTTACTAGATTCACGGGAGTGTTTTTTATATTTCACCCGCTGAGTTGTCATACAATGTATTTTGAGGGTATATTCTTTCAACAACGCTATCACTTGTAGACACACCAAACATTGGTATTTGTTGTCTTTTGAAAGTGTAAAGAGTTAATCCAACTCCCATTCTGGTTTGATAGTACGGTTTTCAGTGTCCACTTTTCTATGTTTTTGCTTGGTTTCCTCGATCCCAAACTTTAACCCACCTTACTACCTAGCGGAAGAAAATGGAACTATTAGCAGTTTACGTATCTACCGGAAGAACGTAAAACTATTTTAATAAAATGTTAGCAGTTAATATGGAAGCATAATATCGGGCAGCTGGGTGTCGTGGGCGGTAGCATTTGGTAGCAAATGTAGGAACTACTTTAAATTAATCGTCTGCAGTTCTTACCTTACCTGAATTACAGATAACACACACTAATACAGCCATCAAAATTAACACCGGTTAACAGACAGATTTTACACAGACCCAAAGTACACGAGGCTACATGACCGCGTTGTCGCAGACCCCAAACTGAGGAACCAAAAAACAAAAATGAAAATATAATTATAAACAGGGAATATTACGGGGGCCGCTCAAAATGGCTTGGCGGGCCGGATCCGGCCACGGGCCGCCATTTGGCCACAACTGCTTTAAACGACCAGATGGGACTCTGGAAATAAACAACAAAGAACACTGTAAACTTTAGGCAGATCACTTCAAGGACCTTCTAAATTGTGAGCCCCCTCCTGACCAACTCACTTTTGAAACATCAGAATCAAATCCAGATTCCGAACCTCCAACAATAGAAGAAGTTGTGCAAACAAAACTAGAGTTAAAAACTTACAAAGCCCAGGGGAAGATGGTGTAATTGCAGAAATGTGGAAATTAGGTGGCAGAATTTTCGCTCAGAAAATCCATAAAATTCTTGTAGATATCTGGACTAATGAAACAATTCCAGAAGATTGGAAGTGTGCAATAATCCACGGGTTGCATAAGAAAGGGGATAAGACTGACATTAATAACTACAGAGGTATTTCTCTACTAGTAGCAACTTACAAAATTCTTTCCAAAATTCAACTCAAGAGGAAGTGCAAACAGACCATGTAAATGGAGAATATCAGGCAGGGTTCGGGAAAGGTAGGTCTTGCCCAGAACGGATTCATAACCTGGAGTGTATGGTCGATTTGAGCATAGATAAAATAGACATTTATGAAAAGTAATGAAAGAACACCCTTGAGGCAAAAATAACAGAATGTATAAGAAAATTAATAATTTTATTAATGCAACCAAAGGCCATGTACTTTTCTTTTCAGGACGGGTCAGGGAAGGGATATTGGAAGGAAATCGACCGTGGACCTATTGAAAGGAACCGTCCCGGCATTTGTCTGGTGGTGAAAATGGAAAACCACGAAAACCATTTTCAGGACGGCCAAGGTGGGATATGAACCCACGCTCTCCCGATGCCAGCGAGACACGAGGCAGCGCCTTAGTGCTCTCGGCCACCGCTGCCGGTACGGTATGTATAAGAACAAAAATTAAGACCCATTCAAATTCTGGAATGTTTCTACCTTGCTACCTAGCTCTATAATGTGTGAATAAATGTGGATTTTCTAAGAATGCATCATTTACATGTTGTTCATGTCAATGAGATAAAAAATCCTATTAAATACCTTTATGTTCGACCTTGTTAACATTATGTGTCAGAAAACTGTAACATAATGAGGCTCATTATAACACTATTTATCATTATGAAACAGTCTCGCCCAGCAATCAGAGCTCAAGAAACAGTTGTGTGACCAATTAGGTAAGCATACCTTCGCGCATGCGCTCAAAATCCAACATATTTCTGTGTTGGCAAGCAAAGTGAATGGTCTCTGCTTTTGGAGTGGCTGGACCCACGCATGCGCTCTGTTCAGTCAGCAAAGCCAGCGCGTCCTGTTCACTAACTGAATTAACTGAATCCCACAGATATTTATGTTAAAACATAAAATAATGTTATAATTATCGTCGAACATAAACAGTCGTATGCAACTCGCCTATAATGGTAATTAAGACACTCGTATGGAAATTATAAAACTGGCTTACGCTCGTTTTATAAACATACTCGTGTCTTACTTATTGCCATTATAGGCTCGTTGCATAATGTACTATTGTGTAATGCAAAATTACAAGGCCCGGACCCTAATTGAATGAAAGGGTACCGGTACTGCCATTTAAGTAACATTAAGGTTCATGTCTTGGCAAGCGCATGTTACTCATCTAAGAATAATAAGGAGAGTGCTGTAGGTCAAACTAATTAAAATTGAAGGAAACTAATTACTGTAATTGGTAAATTGAAACTAATAGTAATTCAAAAAAGATGGTAAGGTGTATCGGCTTTCACGGCCAGTGAATCAAAACTCAGCCGTGTCTTGTGTGGGGTTTCGCCTAGGAACACCAAGCTGGCTCATCAGCGAGCTCTCGGCATAAACCTAGAAAAATTGCTGAGTTTTAATAGTAAATCAAACTAATTACTATTCGAAGATTGAAGGAAACTAATTACTAGGCTAATTGCAATGGAACATATGAAAGGAAAATAATTATGACCACGATGTTCAGTAAAGAACATATAGCCTACTGTCTCCTAAATACATGGGTATAGTTATAACTCTTTGTCCTTTTCAAGGAGTATAATTAAATGTTGGTTGCAGTAGCTTGTTGAAATACAACGTGCTATACGGATATTATACGTTGATTGATTGAATCCTTACCTGAATTACACACACACACACACACACACACACACACACACACACACATACACTAATACAGCCATCACAATAACACAGGTTATCAGACAAAATTCAACACTCACCCAAGTACACGGGGATAAATGACCATGATGTCCATGCATCTGAAATGAAACAACAACAGCTTTCTACCCAAATCCTTCCTCGTATAAAAGTAAACACACTGGATTGCCTACAGACATCATAGTGACACAGGTTATTAGACAACTTCTATACACACCCAAGTACACGGGGCTACACGACCATGATGCTGCGAAACCTCTAAAGAATCAACAATAATAGACTCTAACGCAGATCAAGGACAATGAATAATTGTAATCGCGGTAGTAGAGTGTTGAAATAAGTGGTGTTAGAAGTATATGTAATATTTTCGACTGCAAATACTCACCATATATGCTTAACATTATAACATGTAAGTAGTTATAAATCAATTAATATAAAACATCAAGTTAAAAAAATGAACTCACTTGGATTTGAACCACGAACCTCAAAGCTAAGAGACTGAGACGCTACCGTTTCGCTACAGACAACCAATACTAACATTGCGTTAACAACAGCCTGAGTATAACTGCCTAGAGTATTTTGTCTTCCAAACGAACGATTTCATTTGCGTTTTCTGCCATTTTTATAAACCATTTGATACTAAATTTGTATTATTTTGTTCCGTACATTCGTAAAAGGATATCAATCTACTGAAATATGGATTAGAGAACAGAACAATAGCTTTGACCCAACGGGACGGCAAGGCCCAGCACGATACGGCACGGTTAGCTTGAACTGTTAGTCACTGCTGCGGTGTATTATTCTAATATAAAATGTTAATATCCTACCGGTCACCTCCTTGAGGACAGTTTAAACCACCCTCTGTAGGATAACCGGATTTGGTTAGGCTGGGACTCGTTGAATCGTAAGTTACGGTTAGGCTATAATACTTGCATGATTCATACGTCCGCCATATTGAGACTATTTGCCTGATGACCTTGTAGTTAGGGCAAAAGATGCTTCCCACATGAAGGTATGTTGTGGAAAAATTTGGTAGAGATCAGATGATTAGATTAGTCGTAATTTAATTTAAGCTTTGGTCAATTGGGTGGCCGCCATTACGTTTCCGTCAAGATGGCAGCGACATAAAACATGACACTGAGGTACCCTTTGCTAGTGCTACCTCTGTACAAAATTTCGTTCAATTCGGTTTCACCGTGTTTGAATTGATATGGGAGGACTGACATATCAAATCCCCCCCCCCACACACAAACACTCATACACACACACACACACTCACACGCACACAGACAGACACACAATTTTTGGCCCTGTGTAGTTCTCGTAAGTCCACTTTCATTTTTTGAGAAAATCGAAAGTAGGCTAACAATTAATCCTAGGTGCAAAGGAAAGTACTGTAATGCTAATGCAAGTTTATTCGCAGAAATTCACGTAGATCAGAGTTCATCACGCTGTTCCTCACAAATGGATGCATGCCAGATGAAGCAATGCTTGGTCATGAGTCGAGCCATAGGTTATTTCATAGTAGATTTGTAATTCTCTTTGTTATGATATGTTTAAAATCCCACATCCCATAGCTCAGGTGGAAATAACCTACTGTGCGATATGATTAAGGACAGATGTGAACAATGAGAGTGCTATTGTAGAGAATTTAATGTGAAGGGTTAATTGTAGGATTCAGTATCAATTTAATTATATGTTTGTTGTTTGTGGACCCATCAGATCTTTCTGTATTTTGATTTTTGGAAAATTAAAGTTTAGTTTAACCCATTCATGTGTCTCTTTGGTATTTGTTGATAAATATCCCATGCTTGATCCATTTACCATGTGGGGTAAAACGTACGTAATGCGCCCTAGGTCTCATAGCCGACCACATGGATTCTCTTCAAAGGATGCAATGTTCTTATCTTCTAATATTTTTCTTAGTGTTATAATCTCAAAATGATTAGTTACAGCCTGCTTTGCAGTGAGATATAAATTAGCTCTCCCTTCTTCAAATCAAATTAACGTAAGATGTTAGATGCCAAACGATAAGAAATTCCTTTGAAAACTACACATTGCTTAAATGACAAGAATACAAAGGCTGATAAACCATTTTCTCTCTGTGGAAAAGCAATAAAATAAATTTCAATTGGATTTCCAGGGCCTTATTGTTAATAAATGGAAGTTTATAGCTATTAGGTCGTGTAGAACAGACGCAAGAAGAGCTTGCCGAAACTCAACGATGCGTAGAGACCAATATCAATCGGCGTATTTTAATGCTCATTGCGGGGCTCCTGTGTGTCCTCCGAATGCTGATTACCGGGCTCACTGCTCACTCCATTCTTCAACAATGCGGCTCGCTCCGAGACGTGGTCTACAGCTGTTAACAAGGTAACTAGAATACTATCAGGTAGGCCGATATCGCAGTTCCCGCTTCAGTCGCCAGGCGGCTCCCTTTCCGCTGACGTCATCTCGCGGACAAGCCAGTGTCGCCTGAAGTAGGAAACGTGCTTTGTAATGTAGTTGTATGATCCATTTCGATATGAAATAATGAGCTTTTAAAATGGTTAGCCACAGTAACTGTGCCGTTTCTGAGTACAAAATGATGGCCGCAGAAATTCTGAAGTGATTTACCACTCTTTTTCTAACGATAAGGAAGTTCGAAAGCTGTGGATTTTAAGATGCAGGCGAAACGATAGCGTCAATGTTAGAACTACCTGACGTTGTTCTGCACATTTTCTTACCACAGGACTGCGAACTGGAGCTCAAAAATAAATTATTGGGTTTGCCTCTGAAGAAGAAATCACGCTTTGGTATAGTTCCTTCGAAGAATATACCTAACTGGCATCAGGCCCGACAAGAGGGAGGGGCAAGCGGGGCTGTAGCCCCAGGGCTTAGTTTAGCTGAGGGAGCCGAGGCGGTAAAAGGACTTAGGATGGACAACTTTATTTAATTTAAGGTCAAAACTATTATGACATTTTCTGATGACACACTTTGATGTAAACACAGGCAGTGAACAGTATACAAGACATTACAATAATTATTAATTAATATACCGGTAATTAATTTTATAAATAACCGTGTTTTTCGTTTTCCGGGGAAATGGTTAAGTTGCCAAAGTCATGCATTTTATAACGTGTTAGAGTTCAAGATTCCTTAACGTTTCTAATTCAATCTCAGAAAAAAATGATTCCTTACTTCATACTGTGTATTTCTTTAAGGAGTGTGGGTTATCCTTGTAGAGCCTGAAGACGTTCCGATACATAGAAAACTGATTTTTTTAAGGCACAGTGATCAAAATCGTAAAGTAAAAGAACAACCAATGATATAAAATAAAGGCGAGTGGCTGAATAACTAAAACCAAAATAGATTAATAATCATTTGGGCAAGCTAAATTCCACGGATGATAATGTTGATTGAAGTTTAATGGGGCAGAATAGCGAAGAGCTTTTTCTTTGTGTTATCTTAGGGCCCGTGATCGCTCTCTACGGCCCTGGCTGGCATAGGGACATTGTGCTACTGAGCAACAGGTATGTTAAAAAGACTACTGTTTTTTTAATATTGAGAAATATATCTGCTACGAATAGACCGACAGCGGTAGCTACGCTCGCTAATGCGCAGCACAAGACATGGGGCCAAGCTCTCTGCGGACTCAGTATACGTGCGTTCGAGCCCCACCGTCGGCCGTCCTTGATATGTTTTTGGTGGTTTCCCCATGTTCAACTTCAGGAAGCTTGCCACGGTGGGTGAGTCGTTATCGTGTCGGATTACTAACCCCAAGATTGCAGGTTCGCTCCTGGCCGTGGTAAGTGATTTTTGGAAGGCGGTAAACATTACGACTCGTATGTCATACGATGTTGGCAAGTCAAAGAACCCATTTGAATAGTAGGCCGTGTCATAATGGCAAAATTAATCTCGGGAGTTTCCACCAGTACAAAGTTCCTCATTTCTCTACTAGAAAGCGCTATAGTGTCAAGGAGCTTAGATATCTAACCTCCTTGACTTTCATAGTGCTTCAAGGAACCACTAAATTCGACATGCAAGCTACCCTTTGGGTGTCAAATAACAAAGCTTGCACCAGGCACTCGAGGCCATACGATATTATTATTATTATTATTATTATTATTATTATTATTATGTACTTCAGAAAAATGCTAGGACGGTACCTTCTGATAGGCCACGGCCGCTTCCTTCAACATTCTTGCCGAGTTTCATTCACCGTAATTAATGCCATCTCTCATTAGCTCCTTTCATGAGGTTGGAGTCAAGAAGGGCATTTGTCCGTAAAAACAATCCGCCGCAAAGACTTTCACCGCATCTCATCACCGTTGTAAAACGGGAATAATAATACGAGGTCCAACAGTCGTCATACCCAGCTAAGCTAGTCATGTCACCAGTCTCCCGAATGTAATTTTTTGTTACCCTTACAACGCAAGTTCGTCAACGACGCGATAAGAAAAGCTAATGATCAAATAAATAATGATGACAAAATACCTACTTTTAAACCCGGGCATACAGCCTGAAAGTCCGCCTTGCTGAGTAGTGGTTATCACTCTTGCCCGTCACCGCGGAGGCCCGGTTACGATTCCCGGCTCTACCAAGATATACAATTCTGGTCTGAGGGCTGGAACAGGGTACACTCAGCCTCGTGAGGCATAACTGAAAAGAGGCGAGTTCGATTCCCACCTCAGTCATCCTGGAAGTGGATTTCCGTGGTTTCCCACTTCTACTTCAGGCGAATACCGGGATGGCTCCTAAATTAAGGCCACGGCCACCTCCTTCCAAATCCCCATCTGAATTACAAATACACACACTAATACAGCCATCACAATAACACACGCTATCAGACAAATTCTATACACATACCCAAACACACGGGCCTACACGACCACGATGTCTCAAAGGCCCTAAGTAAATCAACAACAACATACAGCCTAAATGATTTAATAAGATGCGCTCGAAAGAGCATTACTTAACCTACATAATACACGAAAATATAATTCTAAATACAATTTGATCTTACAATGCTATTTAGTTTTCACTGTAGTCTCTGATGGATTTAGTTCTTTTTGCACACTTAGTCAAGTGATAACGGTCACAAGTGAGTACGTTAGTGCAGCACCTCCCAAGTTATCAAGAGTGCAGCCGCTCTTTCCGTTCAGTGTATGGTGTCTCCTTGCCAACGCCTCAACCCTGATTATCGGGGACATGTGGATTTGCATTCCATCGTTTGCCGGACTTGAAGTGGTTTTCCATTTCAACTCCAGGTAAATGCCAATAATGGTACCTACCTCTCAGATCATGACCGCTTTCTTCTGAATTCCTACCACAATCCATTCTTTGAAACCGTAGACCATAACATTATATAATGTCCTTACACGCACAGTATATAAATAAATCGAGATGGGCGACTCATGCTTCGTTGGTGAAATAAAAATAATAATAATAATAGTTTTTTTTTTCGTGTGGCCTCCTGAGAGGCCGAGTGCAGGTCTTTCTAGGCGACGCCCGTGGGCAACCTGCGCGTCGCGTCGGGATGAGAGATGGAATTGATGAAGATGAATGAAATTGGGCAAGGATGTGGAAGGAAGCAGCCGTGGCCTGTCAGTAGGTACCGTCCCAGCATTTGCCTGGTGTTGAAAATGGGGAAACCACGGAAAACCATTTCAAGGACGGCCGACGGTGGGGCTCGAACCCACGCGTCTACCAAGTCAGCAGAGAGCTTGGCCCCATGGCCTAATGCTGCGCTTTAGCCAGCGTAGCCACTACTGTCGGTATAATAGTAATAATACAAGTATAGTGGGCCATTCAATTACAGGTCAATCATAAACGGGAGATGCGCAACCAGAAGAGAACAGTGCTTAAGAGAGCAATGTCAACGATTGAAACGTTGTCACCCAAGAAAATACCAAAACTGGATGAAAGTATCTCCAGATGAGTCGACTTCTGCGGAAGTAGTACCTCCAGACATGGAAATTGAGACACACAATTGACCACAGAAATCCTAACCCCAGTTACAAATAAACACATCAGTACAGCCATCATAATGACACGGGTTATCAGACAGATTTAACACATGCACCCAAGTACATGGGGCTACTGGACCACTATGTTTGAAATGTTGTTTTTTGTTGATTCATTTATGGACTATGTTAACCCACCATAACTGTGATGGATTTGTTTAAATATAGACATTTCCAATATTTTTAGACATATTTTCTGACCCCACAGCATAGCCATGTTCGTTTAAGTCATGCACCACAACTGCACGGAGATCAAATGTTAGAATTCTGACACCGTGTGAGGTTTTCCTGAGAGTTCTCCACACTTCCTCCAGGAAAATGTCGGTATGGTGCATATTTCAAGTCTTGAGGCACCAACGTCAATCCTAAATGCTGAAAATTACCATTAAACATACTACTGTATTACAAAAACACAGGTTATCAGGAAAATTCAACACGTCCAAGTACATGAGACTCATGACCAATATGTCCCAATCCTCTAAAATGAATAGTTAAGATCAGAAATGTAGGATTCTAAGATGTGTAACATTTCATAGCCGTTAATTAACTCATATTCATTTATGTGTTAAGTCACCGTTAACATATCCAACATCATTCAGAAATATTCTAACATTAGTAGATCGAAAGGTGTGTGCAATTACGTAGCTATTAACTCTTATATATTAAGAAAACGTGCCTCAAGCAAAATATATGCAGGTGCTGCAGTGCTGTGGGACTCGCCTATGTCCGCGAGGTGACGTCACATACTGCTAGACCAATGGCTACCATTACTCCCGCAAAGCTCGTAACGGTACCCCCTGAGCTGTTAAGGCAAGCGTAGAGTGCAGAAGGCATCACACGTGTGTGTGTATTATTACTATTTTATGTACTGTAGGTTATATTACGTAGCTGAAAGTGCGTTTGTTGAATACCTAAAATTGCGTATAATATTCAGTGTACTTAGCAATGCCACCGTTTCGCTCTAAATTAGGGAGTGCCAAAACTTTACACAGTCAAACTAGGGAAGTTATTTATAATGTGTATAAATTCATGAAAAACGAAACACATCTCGCTGGGAACATATGCGCAATTCAAAATAAAGTGGATGAAGCAACAGGTGTGTCGGAAAGGTCGGTGCGGAATTTAATACAAGGCGCCAAAAGAAATGAATGTGGTGAGGTGGATTCATTTTCAACGCCTGGAAAGAGAAGACCAAAATCTGTCAAGAAGTGTAAGTTGACGATTTTGATAAATGCGTGGTCAGGCACAATACCAAAGGCGAGAGGCCAACGCTGGCAATGATCCGGCTGATGATATACATTTTAAATGTGGTGTTCGAACATTAAGCAAGATAGTTCGAGGCCTAGGCTTTAGATGGAGCAAGACAGAAGACATGCATAGAATACTTATGGAGAAGGCTACTACGTATGCAGTACTTACAGAGCATAAGGCGGTAACGACAACAGGGTAGGCCTATTGTTTACACTGACGAGACATATTTGCATAGTACGCACACTAAGCCAAGTGCTTGGAGTGACGGTTCTATTCATGGACTGAAGTCACCTATCTCGAAAGGGCAACGATTAACAGTGGTACATGACGGTTCAGATGCAGGTTTCGTTCCAAATGTTTTGTTGGTTTTCAAATCCAACCAAACAACAGGGAACTATCACGATGAGATGATCTATAGAAATTACGATAAATATCTGACAGAGAAATTAATTCCCAATTTGCCAACCAATTCTGTAGTGGTGATTGACAATGCCTCGTACCATAATGTCCAATATGAGCGAGCACCCACATCATCTTCCCGAAAAACGGTTATGCTGGATTGGTTGACCAATAAAGGTATTCCATTTTCTAGAGAGATGATAAAACCTCAACTGTACGCTTTGATTAAATCCCATAAACCACACTATAAGACATATCAAATCGATACACTGCTTGCTACATATGGACACACGATCTTGCGTCTACCACCGTGCCACCCTGACTTGAATCCTATCGAAATGATTTGGGCTCATGTTAAAAATTATGTAGCTGAAAAGAATGTTACTTTCAAACTTGATGATGCAAGAACATTGCTTATGGAAATAATTGCGTCAACTGGAGCAGAAGAATGGTCGAGTCGGTGTAGGCACGTAATATACATTGCGAAGAAGTACATTGACAGCGATCACATAATGGATGAAGTATCAGACCGCATAATCATTAATCTGGGGGACGATAGTGACAGTGACTGAGAGCGTGTTAGTGACGCCAGCACCAACAGCACAGATGACATTGAAGGAGATATGAGTGGCTTTCAACCTCTTTCAGAAGACGTGCACTAGGAATAGGTCATTAGGTAAGTTTACTGCTATTTTACGATTAGATCATTCTTAATCTCTTTGTTGTTTCCTGCATCTTCAACAGTATTTTAAGCATTACATACACGTGCTGAGATCTCACTCGAACCCCAGTCACAGTTCAGCCTGCCAGGCCTGGGCAGACGATCCGTTCAGAACTGCTGGTAGCGAGCTACTGCCGTGAAGTGGGAGGGGCGTTTTATGCCATTACCGAGCGCACCCGAACATGGTCGAAGATCTGCGCAACATTCTGAGGCAAGCTCTTCTTGCGTCTGCTATATTATACAGAAAGTACAAGATAGAGAATTAAAGCGTCTGGCCACTGAGCGAATGAAGCAGCCGCAATTACATACCTTAACACGAGTATCTGGAGGAAGTGTGAGCTTGTTGTTTTCGTACATTACCTCCGACTCTTCTCTTTCTATTGAATGCTGTGAGCCGGAGGAAAGGGACGAAGCCTCTTCATCCAAAGGGTACATAACTTCACACTCTATCAGAGAGAATGGCTGCATTAGCTCTACTGTGACGGCGATCGGCAAATTGGTCTTATTTTCCACATAATATGACTTGACAACTGTGCTGGCCTCAACATCATCGCGCAGGACATCCATAGCTTTGAAATAGTAGTTCAAATTTTCTTCCTCAATGCCGCCAAAGGTCAGTGGGGTGAATGGAATCAAAGCATGTAAATGCAGCAATACAGGTGGGGCGCTAAATCCTTCACTGCGGATACATTTGTCGACCGGAAAGCTGGAATAAATAAGATACCATATCACATTATGTCTACAGTGTGTGTGTTTGATTCTTGTTCTAAGGTCATCTATCCCCATAACACTGGTATTCTACAATTTTAAATATTTGTAATTTATACTTTGGTATCAAAATAAATAGTGAGTGAACAAACGAACAATCAAAAGAAAGAAAGGAAGAATAAAAAAAACAACACAATGAATATAAACAAACAATTAAGTAAATGCATAAATACATATTAATAAACAAACAAATACATCAATCTTCTTCGTAGCATTTGTTGTTGTTGTTGTTTGAGTCTTCAGTCTTTTGACTGGTTTGATGCAGCTTTCCATATCTCCCTGTCCTGAGCTAATCGTTTCATCTCTACATAGCTACCGCACCCTACATCCGAGGCAATCTGTTTAACATATTCCAACCTTGGTCTACCCCTACAGTTCTTGTCCTCGACCCTTCCTTCCATAATTAAGATTGCTATTCCTGGGTGTCCTAGTATGTGTCCTCTTCATTAGCAGTCGACAGAAACATCTCTCCTCTCCCACTCGTCTTAATACCTCTTCATTTGTAACCCTATCTACTCATCTGATCTTCATCATTCTCCTGTAACACCACATTTCAAACGCTTCAATTCTCCTCTTTTCTGCTGCACCAACAGCCAAGTTTCACTTCCATAGAGCACCACGCTCCAGACAAAGGCTTCCAAAAATGACTTCCTAATACCTAAATCTATATTCGATGTCAACAGATTCCTTGTTTTAGAAATGTTTTCCTTGCCTGAGCCAACCTACTTTTTATATCCTCCTTGCTTCGCCCATCACTGGTTATTTTGCTTCCTAAGTAGCAGAAGTCTCCTACTTCCTTCAGCTTTTCACCTGCCAATTTGATGTCCATAGAGGTTTCTGATTTATTTCGGCTGCATTCCAATATTTTTGTTTTACATTTATTAATTTTCATCATGAATTCTTTCCTCAAGACGGAGTCCATACCGTACAAAAACTCATTCAAATCCCCATGCGTGCCGGCCAAAATGACGATGTCATCGGAAAATCTCCGAGTTGAAATTATTTCTCCTTGAATCTTCACTCCCACTTCAAATTTTTCTCCTATTTCCTTCATTGCTGAATTGCAGGGCCTGCTGTTCTGCACTTTCCTTTCCACTTGACGTGGTCTTGTGCATCTTCAGCCACATGCATATCCTCCCGCAGTGTGTCTTTGGTCGCCCTCGTGGTCTGCGTAGTACGTGGCCATATAATCACAAACGGTTCTCTCTCATCTTCTCAGAGATTAGGGCCACTCCAAATGCCATTCGAACGTCTTCCTCTCTGATGTGGTCCAGTCTTGTGAGTCCTATTGGGCAGCGGAGCATGCAGCTGTTAATTGTACATGTCTCCTTGTGGCTGGCCAACATTCGGTTACATACTGAGCCCTTGAATGTATGCCTACATTCAAGTCCTCAAATAATTTTTATTTCTTCAGCTACAATACAGCTCAGTTGAGGAAAAGTTTGGTCATGTTTGAAATATCAGTCAATATCAATATCAGCAAATCTGTCAATGTCGCCAATGAATCAACGCCAGGTTATATATAGCCGATTCCAAGAATAAGAGAAAGGCAGGTGCAAGCGAAGTATCCGTTGACTTGTTCAAACGAGAAGTATAACATTTTTCCTGGTATTAAACACGAGGGAAGGAAGCTCATAGGCCTACTGAAGAAGGAGTTTGTGACCAGACATGAGAGTGGGAGAAAGGTCATCACCCTAGTGTTAGTTAGTTAGTTAGTTATTGTTGTTTTAAGGGGCGGAACTACGAGGTCATCTGCCCCTCTTAACACAGATTAAAGAATACGAATTTTGAATTGAATTTAACATTTTGAGGTGGACATCTGAATTTAAAAAGACCAAAAATTAATAAAACAAAAAACAAAAAATTAAATTATAACAAATAAGAAATTTTATAAAAATAAACAAAAATTACGGAAAAACAAAACATTATCATTCAAAAACGAACAAGTCGTTGAGTCAATGTTCACTGGAAAATTTAGATTGCTGGCCCTAACCCACTCTCACTTATAAAGCGGATAACGCGATCAGCAGCCACCGCGTCATCGGCTAATATAAGTTTGAGTGTCGTCTGCAAACCAAGGTTTCTTCGTAAGTCAGCAAGATCCACACATTCGGTGAAAATGTGGGCCACTGTGAATACGGCTCCACAGGTACAAAGTGGGGGGTCTTCCCTTCTCATTAGGTACGAGTGGGTGGATCTTGTATGACCTATCCTTAGCCTACACAATATGACGGACTCTCTCCGGGCCCGGAAGGAGCTCCGCCACACGCGAGTAGTTCCCTTGATCACTCTCAGTTTACTGGGCAGTGGGTCAGCTAGCCACTGACTCTCCCAAAAAGCCAGAACTTGTAGGCGTAACTGAGAGCGAATATCTCTAGCGGGTACCTCCATTGGTCGAGGTGGTAGTGATACCGCCTCTTTTGCAGCTTGATCTGCTAACTCATTTCCCGCAATTCCCATGTGGCTTGGAAGCCACAGAAAGGTGATTCGAGTGTCAGCGTGGCACAGCCCGGCTAGTAGGTCGTGGATTCGCTGCACTAGGGGGTGTTGCGGGAAACATGAAGCAATTGACTGCTACGAACTCAAAGAGTCGGTACACACGAGAAAGTGGATTCGTGCATCCTGTAGTGCTAACTGCAGAGCTTCATAGATGGCAACGAGCTCCGCAGTAAACACACTACAAGCCTCAGGCAAAGAGATTTTGGTATTTGCACCATCAATAACATAAGCACAACCCACCTTCTCGTCCACCTTCGAACCATCCATGTAGAGAATGCCAGCGTCCGGAAATTGGTGAACTATGCTGTGGAACTGCCTCCGGTAAACGGAGGCATCCGTGTTCACCTTAGGACCTCGGTACAGATCTAACCAAATTTCCGGACGCGGGACTTGCCACGGAGGCACCTCGCTAGGTGTCCGGATCATACAGGGACCTACAGCCACTCCTATTTCAGTACACGAGCTATCAAGTCTAATACCAACTGGCCGAGTGGCACGAGGCCGGTTGGCGTACCCCTGGTGGTTTTGGGTACCGAAGGGAGCTTGATAGGTCGGGTTTTGCGGCATTTGACGCACATTGGCAGCATATGTTAAAAGCATATGTTGGCGTCTATAATTTAGAGGTGTAACACCCGATTCGGCGAGTAGGCTGGGTATCGGGCTGGTCCGGAAGACACCGGTAGCCAGCCTAACGCCACTAAATGGATACTGTCCAGCATTTTCAAGGTTGCCGGCCTTGCTGAACCGTATGCCGCAGAACCATAGTCTAGCCGGGACAGGACGAGGGCTTGGTAGAACCGTAGCAGCACCGCACGGTCAGCCCTCCAAGTAGTGCCACTAAGAAACTTGATCATGTTCAGTTTCCTGAGACATGTCATTTTTAATTGCCGTATATGGTGCTGCCACGTTAACTTGCTGTCAAAATGGAGCCCCAGGAAGCGATAAGTGTCAACCAACGGGAACGCAGCATCCCTGAGATGTACTTCAGGGTGTAAATGTAGCCTCCGGAGCCGACAAAAATGGACGACGGAGGGTTTCGCTGCTGAAAAACGAAAACCCCGGTCGTGAGCCCACCTGTCGACCCGGTTAATAGCTAGCTGCAATTGCCGTTCTACGACTGCCATACTTCCAGAGCTGTAATGCAGAGCTAAATCGTCTACATACAGCGATGCAACTACCGCGGACCCGGCGGCGGCAACAATGCCATTTATGGCAATCGCGAACAAGGTGACACTCAGCACTGAACCCTGAGGAACTCCATTTTCCTGAGTATAGTATTGCGATAATGTCCTACCGACCCTTACACGGAAGAGTCGGACGGACATGAAGTTCGCAATGAAAGTCGGTAGATTACCACGGAGTCCCCGCTTGTGAAGGGTGGAAAGGATCCCGTAGCGCCATGCGGTGTCGTAGGCTTTCTCGAGGTCAAAGAAAACCGTGACTAGGTGCTGCTTTCGGAAAAATGCCTCCTGTATGGCGCTCTCAAGTCGCAACTGATGGTCAGTGGTGGACCCATGAGAGCGAAATCCACATTGGTACTCAGACAGGAGACCTTTCTCCTCCAAGAACCACACCAGTCGACGATTGACCATCTTTTCGAGCAGCTTACATAGGCCATTTGTCAAACAAATGGGCCTATAGCTGCTTACAAACTTGGGATCCTTTCCAGCCGTAGGAATCGGTATCACGATCCCCTCTCGCCATTGAGATGGAAACTCCCCTTCAATCCATATACGATTGAAGAGGATCAACAGTTTTTTTTATACTGGCTTCGCACAGATGTTTTAACATTTGATTATGTATGTTATCCGGTCCAGGAGCCGTATCCCTGCACAGTGCAAGCGCACTGCGCAGTTCCCATTCAGAGAATGGTACATTATAGGACTCCGAAGCAGCAGTGGCAAAGGACAAGGGGTGAGTCTCTTGCCTCCCGCTTGAGTCAGAAATGTAGGATCGTAACTCCCGGAGCAGGATACATCGGAGAAGTGCGAGCCAATACTGTTGGCAATGGCGGGATGGTCGGTGATGATGTCTCCATTGGTGGACACTCCGGGTATAGACAGTAATGTCGGGAGTCCGGAGATCCGACGAAGCTTAGTCCACACTTGAGATGAAGGAGTATACGCCGTCATAGGCGACACATACTTTTCCCACGTCGTTTTCTTACTCTCCCGAATCAGATATCGGGCTCTAGCACGCATCCTTCTGAAGGTGATAAGGTTGGCCATAGTGTTTGCCTCCGATAACATTTGAAAGCACGTCGACGATCTTTAATGGCTGCTGCAATCTCGGCTGTCCACCAAGGCACAAGCTTCCGGCGTGAGTTGCCGGATGAGGAAGGTATTGTTTCCTCAGCAGCAGCCAAAATACCATTCGTTATATGAATGGTATGATCGTCGACACTCTCAAAGGTATCTTCGACAATCACCGCACGTGCCGTGAAAGTTGGCCAATCAGCCCAACGGAGAAGCCATCGACTTGGTAACTCGATGGCTCTCTGGTTCGGAAGAGTAACGATAATTGGAAAATGGTCACTATTACAAAGGTCATCGTGTACACCCCACTGTAGCAGAGGAACCAGCGCACGACTGCACAAGGTAATATCGATACTTGAATACGTACCGTGTGCAATAGAGAAGTGCGTAGGTTCCCCTGTGTTCAACAAACACAGGTCCAGCCGCCTGATCAGCCTCTCAAAATCTCTCCCTTTACCGCTAGTGGTAGCGGAGCCCCAGATGGTGTTGTGGGCATTAACATCTCCCAGAAGGAGAAAAGGAGGGGGGAGCTGAGAGACTAGATCCTCCAGCTGTCCGTAATCCGGTTGAGAATCAGGCGGGATGTACACGTTACATACTGTTGCCATTACTGGCAACGAACTGCAACTGCTTCTAGCTGAGTACGCAACGGCACCTCTTCACTAAAGAGGCTAGAGTGGACGAGAGTGCAGACGCCACCAGCGGCCACAGCTCCGTCCACCCGGTCTTTAGAGAAGCGTTTGAAGTGTCGCATTGTTGTCTCATGTCCAGGACGAAACCTGGAATCCTGAAGACAGACAATGGTTGCCGAAAACTGAGAAATCAATTGGCGTACTTCAGCGAGATGTCAAAAATAGCTATTACAGTTCCATTGTAATAGTGCCATAATGTGGACTTAAGTAGAAGATAGTCGTCTACTTATGCTTAACCGTTTGCCAACCATCCCTATCCTTAGGAGTAGGTGACAGGGTAGGAGAGCATTCCTCAATCTCCACATCTCCTTCGGAGGACGAAGAAAACGGAGCGAATGCTCTCTTGGTTGGCGAACGGTTATCGCCGGACTTTCCGGGTCTCGTTCTTGGTGAAGAGCGAGAGCGGTGACGAGGGACCTTCTCCCGGTCTAAAGACTGGGAGTCCGTCCCCGGCACGTCCCGACTATTTTTCTTTTTGAACCGGCGTTGACGTCTATTTGGGGAAGTAGTTGGTCCCTTCCCCCCTGACGTCTCCGTCCTGCCAAACAATGCAGCACTTGCTGGCACTGCTCCTCCGGTGGTCGTGGAAGCAGAATTGCCAGCAGGTATTGGAGCTGCCTTTTCAGCAGGAGGGCAAGAGAGACGGCGAGGAACAGTCTCTTTCTTACCCGCCGTTCCTGTTCCCTGTTTTATTTGGCTGGATATGGGTCCAACCGTGGCCAGCGAAGACTTCCTCCTCGAACGAGTCGGAGATTGCTTCTTCACTGGCCTTATCGGAGGAGTTACCTTCTCCAATGGCGCCGGTTTAGTTGGAGGCACCTGCGCCTTTTGTTGGATGCCAGAAGAAGATTCCGTAACCTTCTTCTGGCTAACAGGGGTGATAATAGGGCTATTTGTAGCCCCTTTAATAGTGGTAACTCTTTTAGAACTTGTTTCCGTTGTCAAATTTGCCGCTTGATTACTAGATTCTTTTGATATCTTTTGAGCATATGATACTGAGAAAATAGGAGAGGCCATGGAGCGATGTTTTCTGCGTGCTTCAGTGTAGGAGAGCTCGTCTAAGGTCTTTATTTCTTGAAATTTCTTCTCCTCTAGGAAGGCAGGACATTCCTTCCAGCGAGGAGAGTACTCTCCCTTGCAATTTGGACATGCGGGAGGTGGTGTACATTCCGCTCCCTCATGAGTGGCCTTGCCACAGGAAAGACAGATAGGCTTTCCCGAGCAACGAGATGAGGTATGTCCAAATCGCTGAAACTGAAAACACCGCAATGGAGATGGAATATACGGTCGCACATCGAGGGTGTACATTGACACTTTGATCCTCTTGGGCAGGCTATCCGACTCAAACGATAATATGAACGCCCCGGTGTCAACTAGTACACCATTCATCTTACGTTTGATTCGTCTCACCTCGACAACGCCATGCTTTCCAGTTCTTTCCAGGATACGCTCGTCGGTAGTGTTCACCAGGTCCCTATGAAATACTAAACCTTTCTTCAGGTTTAGGGACTGGTGCTTCACTACCTCGACTGGAATACCACCGAAACTTGTCGTCCCAAGAAGACCATCTGTCTGTCTCTTTCCTTGAGTTTTTAACAACAGTGCGCCGTTTCGCAGCTTTTTTACTGTGTCTACATCGCCCCATTTCCCCTCAATTGCATCATGTAAATCAAAAGGATCAACGTTTGTAAAATTTTGCCCATCGGTCCTTGTTACCATAAGGTACCGAGGGAAAAACGTTGAATCCTTTTCATCAAGCGGTGATACTAGAGGCATAAACTTCCTCTTCTTAAATTTTAAAGACGGCTTTGTAAGGGAGCCACCCTGTGAAATAATGGACGCTATGTTTGGTCCCACGAGTAGCTAGGGAACTAAAAGTCGCCCCCGGCAGAGCCCCGCTTGCCCGGGGGTAAGGCTAAGGTTCTCCAGAGGTCGCCAGGTATCTGGAGGTGGGTCGCTTGTGACTACTCACCCAGTAGCCATTCATCACCTCGCCACGACCACTCAGCTTGTGATTAGGGGAGCATTCCACCTCCTGTCACGCACACACACATTTACACCAAAGAAAGAAAAGATGAGACAAGGACCAACTAAGGCGGGAAAGTGAAAGACTCCCTAGGCCTAGGATACCCTAATACCGTCGGGGTCGGAAAAGAACAAGAGTTGACCAAGAGAGGTCGACAGAAAAGAAGACGGAGAGGAGCCCGGCACAAGTAAGTGGAAGCAATGGCGGACTCAGCTGTGGTCCCGTGGTCGCTAACCCACGTCCCACTAGATGTGAGCCCCTGAGGGGCACCCTAGTGTCACCGTATTATTTGAAATATAGCCAATGAGAGCAAGACGCCAACTTTGACGCGCAGATTGTTTGCGTGCGAATTCTGATAAATAGGTGTTCCCAAGATGCAATTTTCTGCACGCGAGTGTCATTTGTTTGTGCTGATTTTTACAAGTTGAATGAGATGTGTCCGAAGTGTGTGCGAGCATTATTACTATTTTTTGTGGAGCGGATTACCCCTTCCACGTGAAATTTGATTGAAACATATAAATATAGCGGTCTGTGAATAGCCGCTGTCACAATGTTAGATATCTTTGAGCGAGTAGGGTGTCTGTGGACGAGGCACTTTGAAACACTAACTTTTGCGGGTGCTTAGGCGGTACGAAAGACTCTGAAAGTTTTTACTGTGTTGTGTGTCGGGCAACATAGAATTTAGATGTTTGTGTATTAGGTGGAAAATGTCCACATATTGTAGGGAAAATCTACGGCACTGCAATTAAACTTATGGGTGAACCGAGTAGCTCAATTATGCAGTCTAATTAGGAGCCTGAAAATAATAACAATAACTTTATTCCTACAGAAAAATGATCGTTGTCATGGCTACAGAAATGGACAGTGTCGTGTCCCAAGATATAATGTCAAGCATGATGGGCTAGGTTATGCACGAGGAAGATAGTGGGTGCTATCTCAGCACCAGGCAGTCCTGAAAGTGATGAGTACAAATTAAATTTATTTAATTTTGACGGGGAGAGATCATGAATAATTAATTGGGAAATTGTGTTTTTTGTAAATAATTTTGCTTTGCTGTGATTACATGTAAATTCCTTTCACTGACATAATGATTTAAATAGCATCACGTGACTTTGTGTAAATATTAGATATTTTTCTTGTGTGTTTTTCTTGGGTTTTAACCCGTTGCTTTGTTTATAGAGTGCTTGCCTTCAAGTTGCAGCGCACATGAATGCGAGGCACTAGCGAGATTATTTACGGCTGAAACCTTAGATAAGGGTGATAAATGGGACTGGATTTAAATTTGATGTTAGACAATGGGGGGGAATTCCCGTCTTTTTGTTGTGTTTTGCCCAGGCAAATGCTTATATTGTTTTGCTTTGTGCAACCCTTTCTGTAGTCATATCTTAGATTTTGTTGTTTTAATTTATATTCCGGATCTGGATTACAATTGGAGGTCAATTGGTCAGGCATTTAGATGTGTGTGTGCTATACGTGATATTCTTCGAAGAGGTAGCAGGATTTGGACATGGTGATCCAGTTTCCGTTGCTCCTTATTGCTTCAGTATACGTACTTGAGGGACGTATTGCTGATATGTGAATCTTGACATCCTGGGTGGTTGGTCAAGAAAATATGATGTTTTTATGATGTATTTTTACGCGATTTCAAGAGCCAGGAGGCTAACTCAGAATTCAAGCTGAGGCTTGGAGTTTCTGGTGACACACATTTTGGCACGTTGGAGCTTGACAGACCTATGTACTCAGATCTTTGAATATTGAAAAGGTGCAGCGTGCGCGCTATGCAATTTCTTTCACAATTTAGTAGATTGCTTGCCTGGCAAATTATAGCTTGATTTTGGATGTTAATTGGGAAGTTGCCCATGCCCGTATTTAAATATTTCAGTCCTTATTAATCGATGTGTTACTTGTAAATTTTGTATTCAGCCCGCTGAGGCATGATAATTTTGTTGTTGTTGTTGCTTGGATTTCTGCGAAGCATTGTAATGTGTCAGTTTAAAGGTCGCAGACGGCGTACCGATATCCTTGTTGTCACGTGGGTGCTCTGTTTTGTTTTGCATGACTTAAGGCCGACTGATCGGCAGTCAAATAGTGTTAATGAACAATTCTTGTATAATTGACATTTTATGTAAGGGTAGACAATGTCAGTGCATTTATATTTTATATTAGCCATTTAGAGTGTATTCCCATAATTATCACGATTTCCAACTCGCAGTACGGGATTCACTACTTAATCGTATGTTTGATCGGAAGTGAATTCTCATCAAGTACTCAAATCTTTCTTTGTCCGAACGCGCGCACAGACACAATAAACAGGTTTCTTTTCTGATTCTTGTATTTTGATATTTTTGTTAAATTGTAACATTCTTTGAGGTGACATTTTAGTATCCCTCGTTTTACAACTGTCTAAGTTGATTTATGAGGTAGCCTTTCCATGGGCTGGTGCTTGAACCAGTTCTTTTATTTTACGGCTGTCGAGGGCTGGGGATACGTGGTGAGGAAGGCTCAGGCGGGACTTTCCAAGTTCCCAGCTGGCTTGTTGACTCTGTGTTCGCTGTCCGGGGGTCGAGTGTGGGTTACTGAGTCACTCGCACGTCACTTGTGACGGGCCATTGACTCATGGCATCACACAAGGGTGGATTATTTTTATTGTTATGTTATTAGTCCGTATTAAATTGTTTTTGTTTAACCTATCATATATTTCATTTATAACTTTAAGTTCCCTTATGAATCCTGGAAATTTATAAGGAGCACGTTCTCCTCATATTACTTTTTATGGCCGATCACCCCCGAATGTCTGTCTCGTGTAGTGCTTCTTTTCCAAGGGTACAATACAGTGCCACTGGTCTAATGATGGTCTTATAAATTTTAGATTTAACGTTGGGCTAGGTGTTGCAAATCACATGCGACCATATCATCAACAGAAAGGAGTACAGTCCGAGCAACAAACGAATAAATCAATACAGAAAGATATAATAAAATGAATATAAATAAATATATATATGAATAAACAAATAAATAAATATATAAGTAAATAAATAAATATGCAATTTATATATATAGCTTGGGTAATAATTAAACAAATCAGTCAATCAATCAATAAAACAATCAACAAACAAATAAATCAATAAAATACAAATAAATGAATGGCAATGGATTTTACTCATCAGTGGAGTTCATGACGATGACCGACCCTGGAAAGGTACTGTACCCTTATTTCCATCTGAGATGTCGGCCAGAATCCGAAGATGGAAAAGGATCGCAGCAACTAGTGGTACCCGGCTCGAATTAACTACCAAAGGCTACTGGCAAACACACACCGGAATAAGGAACATATAAACAAAGAAATGCTATTGTTCTACTCTACTGGGTTCAAAATTCTATAAGACAGGAGGGTGAGAATCTTTCGAATCTCGGGCGTAATGGGAATAGGTTGTAGGTCGAGCCACTATTCTACAACTATAGCATATTTACCTTAACCCTACTACTATGAAATATAACGCAAAGTTATAGAAAAATTGCAAGCATACGTAAATACGTGATTGTTGTATTTATTCAAAAATTCAAAATTCCAAACTCGCCACAATTAACAAATAACGACATAATTAAATTCAAATACAACAACAAATTAAACTGGAAAACAAATACTAGCTATGAATTTAACCCTATGAAACAAATAAAATAAATTCTTGACAGCTCACTGCTGTGTCCAAGATTTCAGGATTGTCAACAAAAAATTAATTAAATTATTTAAAACCGTCGTATAAGATGCAGTTAGCGATGGCCCGTCACTAATACAACAACTCAGTTTTACTCTATACAAAACTCCTGATTCCTACGCTAATCCTAATCTCATTATGATTATAATTATTCTTTCAATGAAATTATTATTAATATTTACATACATTACAAGTTTCTTTGCATTTTTCATTTCCTTTCCCTCCAAAAGACAACTTTCCTTCATGAAAACAAATTTTCCACTAACTAGAGTTGTAATTAGGATTAATAGACAATATAGGGATCAATAATCCGTTCAATGAAGCCTAGAATATCTCAAATTCGAACTTCCTTCAAGTCATTCAAAATTTCAAATAAATATAATAATAATCTTATACGCTATTAAAATAAATACCAGAACCAATTACTGTCCGTTGACATTAAACCAAATGTTCAAACTAAAACTTTCATCTTACTCCTGATCAGCTGTTTACTAATACCATGTCTTGTTTCATCCGTATATCACTACATTTATCGCCTAACACCAGCGAATCTTCACTACATTTAGCAAAATTGCTTCTTTAAACTTCTCATGTTTCATAATAATAGGCATTCCTTCCTAGAAAAACGGAATATCGCCTCAATATAATTCTTCCAATAACACAATTTCCAACTAACAACAAAAATGCCATTGTAGCTCATTGTTACCACAATTAAAAACGTATAACATTTTCCTCCAATACATGGGAATACTTTCTTTACCATTTCATTCGATAAATACGTCGAAGCTGTATACATTTTATCAAGACATTTAAACCACAATGCTCCTTAAATATCAGCTGATCACCTATAAACAACATCTGAACCAGACATTGGTTCGTAAATCTATTCAAAACGTCTGGTATTTTAATAAAATCTCATAATATTATTAGTTTCCTCAAATCTCCACTTGTTTTACTTAACCGTCACTGACAACATTTTACGTGACATATTCACGTACTATGTTTCTCAAAACCATCCTCCTCTCATTCATTTTGCATTCAAATATTTATTAAAATAATTCTATTTATTAAAAATAAAATCCATCATGACAACAATACTAATGTTCATTTTCATTATTTAATTTCAATACATATTAAACTTCATACGGGAAATGTTCTTCATCTGACTTGTCATAATGTTGACAAAATAAACGCCCTACCGTTGACCAAAGAAAAATTATCATCATCCTAACTTATTAATAAAAAAATATATATCTGAAACAGTCGAATCAGATAATGCAGATAACATCATCATCTTGCACAGTTTCCAGCCACTGGCCTGGTCTGTTTGGAACACAAGCCTCTCCAACGTCTTCTGTCTTCCCACCATCTCTCAGCCTCCACCCTTGTCCAGTCTTCTCCTCTCTTCTTCACGCTTTCTTCCACCCCCTTCAGCCACCTGTCTCTCGGTCTCTTTCCTTCCCACTTCGTCTCGTGTACTCTCCTGGGTATCCTCTTCTCCTCCATTCGTTTTACATGTCCATACCATCTAAGTCTAGATTTCTCTATACCATCCTGTAATGGTTCCTCCTTCATTAATTCTCTAGTCCTCTCATTTCTTATTCTGTCCATCTTTGTAGCTCCAATACTGCTTCTCAAGAACCTCATCTCACTGGCCTGTATTTTGCTCTTCTCCCTTCCTTTCATAACCCAGGTCTCTGAGGCATACGTCAGGATAGGGACATAGTACGTCCGATATATGATCTTTTTGCAGTTCTGAGGGACATCCTTGCTCCATAACATGCTTCTCACACTCCTGCGAAATGCTTCTGCCTGCCTCCCCCGCTCATTTATTTCTCTATCGTTTCTTCCATTATCTTGTATCAAGCTTCCCAGATACTTGAAACTCTCCACTTTCTTCAGCTGTTCCCCACAAATTGTTATTCCCGTTGTGGTTCTTTCCTTCTTCCTTGTTGTGATCACCATCTCACTCTTATTTATGCTAAATTTCATCCCATATCTTTGTATTATTCCTTCCCACACTTCCAACTGTTCCTGTACCTCCTCCTTGTTTCCCCAAATCATCAAATCATCTGCTAGCACCATTGCTTTCATCTTTCCGTCCCCAATTACTTGTGCCACTCGGGTCATTATGTCATCCATCACCACAATGAAAAGTAACGGTGACAGTGCACTTCCTTGTTTCAGGCCGTTTCTCTGTTCCAACCAGTCTGATCTCTCTCCTCCCACTTTCACACAGCTCACGCTTCCCTTGTACATCTCCTTTATCCTCTTTATAGTCCATTTCTCTACTCCTCTATCCTCCAGGGACTTCCATACTTTGTTTCTGCATACACTGTCATATGCTTTCTCAATGTTCAGGAAGGCCATCAGTAGATCTGTTCCATACTCATAGTGCTGTTCTTGTAACTGCCTTACAGCAAAAATCAAATCCACTGTGGACCCTCCTGCTCTGAAGCCATGTTGTTCTTCCCTCATCCCTCCTTCTATCCTTGTCCTAATTCTCTTTTCCAAAACTTTCTCGAAGATCTTTGCACAATGACTCATCAGTGTTAATCCCCGATAGATAACAAAATACGAAAATCTCGATCGCCAAATCATTAATCCTAAGTAGGAAAAATAAAATACTGAAAGAAGTCGAAACTCGGACTCAAATCGTCCATCCTAAAATATCTCGCTGCTCAACTAATGAAAAATTAACCACACCTGGCTTAATAAAATTTAAGAAAAGAAAAGAAACTATTATAAATCCCACAACAATACTAATAAAATATTAAAAATTGAATCAACGTCGAAAATGATCCCTCAAATACTATCACAGATCTCTATCTACAAAACTGGACTACTGAAAAGAATTCTTTTCTTACTCTATGTCGCGTATAGATGTCTGGAAGAAAATCATGAACTACATTCCATGATCCGGTTCGTGCGTCTGGCACTTTCCTGGGTTTGGGTTCCATCCTAGCATTCGCCTTACAGCACTAAGAAGTTACCTAGCTGCACCAAGATGTTACGCCCTCCTGCTCCAAGCTGGTTCGCCTTTTCGAACCGCATCCCGCGTCAGTAGTGGTTTTTGGAGAGTACGGTGACCACCTCCTCCTCACCCTCCACACAAGATGACGGCGGCCCGATATCTCTCGAACTTATGGTCGGATTTTGACAAATGAGGTGTCGTTGAACTCGGGCTGATACCCTCTTTCCATTGAACAACATATTTCCACCCTCAAAGTAAAACCTACCCCTACTAGGTGTGAAATGGTATTTTTTAGAAAATCTCGCTTTCCAAGTGCGACAGTGAGAGTTTGAATGTTAATATAAAATTAAACCTTGTTTTACACAAGAGACATGTGTACGGTGGAAATCCAATATGAATTAACATGCTTATTTTTTGTTTTTACGCATGCCCACTCATAGTTTTTGTAAGAGGGCGGACTTTTTAAAGATGGCGGCTCTAGTGTAACCTAACCTAACCCAACCCACGAGGGGTGATAAAAAGGTATTCCAAGCAGCGCTTGTCGATAGGCAAACCAATAATTGAAGAGGACATGTCAGGCCTTGAGGTGAGAGCCCCTGGCATTGTTGATTTGTCCCTTTGGACTGGTCCCTGTGGACGCGTAGTTAGTTAGTTAGTTATTGTTGTTTTAAGGGGCGGAACTACGAGGTCATCTGCCCCTCTTAACACAGATTAAAGAATACAAATTTTGAATTGAATTTAAAATTTTGAAGTGGACATCTAAATTTAAAAAGACCAAAAATTAATAAAACAAAAACAAACAATTAAATAAAAAATAAAAATTATAAAAATAAACAAAAATTACGGAAAAACAAAACATTATCATTCAAAAACGAACAAGTCGTTGAGTCAATGTTCACTGGAAAATTTAGATTGCTGGCCCTAACCCACTCTCACTTATAAAGCGGATAACGCGATCAGCAGCCACCGCGTCATCGGCTAATATAAGTTTGAGTGTCATCTGCAAACCAAGGTTTCTTCGTAAGTCAGCAAGATCCACACACTGGGTGAAAATGTGGGCTACGGTGAATACGGCTCCACAGGTACAAAGTGGGGGGTCTTCCCTTCTCATTAGGTACGAGTGGGTGGATCTTGTATGACCTATCCTTAGCCTACACAAAATGACGGACTCTCTCCGGGTCCGGAAGGAGCTCCGCCACACGCGAGTAGTTCCCTTGATCGCTCTCAGTTTACTGGGCAGTGGGTCAGCTAGCCACTGACTCTCCCAAAAAGCCAGAACTTGTAGGCGTAACTGAGAGCAAATATCTCTAGCGGGTACCTCCATTGGTCGAGGTGGTAGTGATACCGCCTCTTTTGCAGCTTGATCTGCTAACTCATTTCCCGCAATTCCCATGTGGCTTGGAAGCCACAGAAAGGTGATTCGAGTGTCAGCGTGGCACAGCCCGGCTAGTAGGTCGTGGATTCGCTGCACTAGGGGGTGTTGCGGGAAACATGTAGCAATTGACTGCAACGAACTCAAAGAGTCGGTACACACGAGAAAGTGGATTCGTGCATCCTGTAGTGCAAACTGCAGAGCTTCATAGATGGCAACGAGCTCCGCAGTAAACACACTACAGGCCTCAGGCAAAGAGATCTTGGTATTTGCACCATCTATAACGTAAGCACAACCCACCTTCTCGTCCACCTTCGAACCATCCATGTATAGAATGCCAGCGTCCGGAAATTGGTGAACTATGCTGTGGAACTGCCTCCGGTAAAAGGAGGCATCCGTGTTCACCTTAGGACCTCGGTGCAGATCTAACCGAATTTCCGGACGCGGGACTTGCCACGGAGGCACCTCGCTAGATGTCCGGATCATACAGGGACCTACAGCCACTCCTATTTCAGTACACGAGCTATCAAGTCTAATACCAACTGGCCGAGTGGCACGAGGCCGGTTGGCGTACCCCTGGTGGTTTTGGGTACCGAAGAGAGCTTGATAGGTCGGGTGTTGCGGCATTTGACGCACATTGGCAGCATATGCTAAAAGCATATGTTGGCGTCTATAATTTAAAGGTGGAACACCAGATTCGGCGAGTAGGCTGGGTATCGGGCTGGTCCGGAAGGCACCGGTAGCCAGCCTAACGCCACTAAATGGATACTGTCCAGCATTTTCAAGGTTGCCGGCCTTGCTGAACCGTATGCCGCAGAACCATAGTCTAGCCGGGACAGGACGAGGGCTTGGTAGAACCGTAGCAGCACCGCACGATCAGCCCCCCACGTATTGCCACTAAGAAACCTGAGCATGTTCAGTTTCCTGAGACATGTCATTTTCAATTGCCGTATATGGTGCTGCCACGTTAACTTGCTGTCAAAATGGAGCCCCAGGAAGCGATAAGTGTCAACCAACGGCAACGCAGCATCCCTGAGATGTAGTTCAGGGTGTAAATGTAGCCTCCGTAACCGACAAAAATGGACGACGGAGGTTTTCGCTGCTGAAAAACGAAAACCCCGGTCGTGAGCCCACCTGTCGACCCGGTTGATGGCTAGCTGCAATTGCCGTTCCACGACTGCCATACTTCCAGAGCTGTAATGCAGAGCCAAATCGTCTACATACAGCGATGGAACTACCGCGGACCCGGCGGTGGCAACAATGCCATTAATGGCAATCGCGAACAAGGTGACACTCAGCACTGAACCCTGAGGAACTCCATTTTCTTGGGTATAGTATTGCGATAATGTCCTACCGACCCTTACACGGAAGAGTCGGACGGACATGAAATTCGCAATGACAGTCGGTAAGTTACCACGGAGTCCCCACTTGTGAAGAGTGGAAAGGATCCCGTAGCGCCATGTGGTGTCGTAGGCTTTCTCGAGGTCAAAGAAAACCGTGACTAGGTGCTGCTTTCGGAAAAAAGCCTCCTGTATGGCGCTCTCAAGTCGCACCAGATGGTCAGTGGTGGACCTATGAGAGCGAAATCCACATTGGTACTCAGACAGGAGACCTTTATCCTCCAAGAACCACACCAGTCGACGGTTCACCATCTTTTCGAGCAGCTTACATAGGCCATTTGTCAAACAAATGGGCCTATAGCTGCTTACAAACTTGGGATCCTTTCCAGCCTTGGGAATCGGTATCACGATCCCCTCTCGCCATTGAGATGGAAACTCCCCTTCAATCCATATACGATTGAAGAGGATCAACAGTTTTTTTTATACTGGATTCGCACAGATGTTTTAACATTTGATTATGTATGTTATCCGGTCCAGGAGCCGTATCCCTGCACAGTGCAAGCGCACTGCGTAGTTCCCATTCAGAGAATGGTACATTATAGGACTCCGAAGCAGCAGTGGCAAAGGACAAGGGGTGAGTCTCTGCCTCCCGCTTCAGAGTCAGAAATGTAGGATCGTAACTCCCGGAGCAGGATACATTGGAGAAGTGCGAGCCAATGCTGTTGGCAATGGCGAGATGGTCCGTGATGATGTCTCCATTGATGGACACTCCGGGTATCGACAGTGATGTCGGGAGTCCGGAGATCCGACGAAGCTTAGTCCACACTTGAGATGAAGGAGTATGCGCCGTCATGGACGACACATACTTTTCCCACGTCGTTTTCTTACTCTCCCGAATCAGATATCGGGCTCTAGCACGCATCCTTCTGAAGGTGATAAGGTTGGCCATAGTGTTTTGCCTCCGATAGCATTTGAAAGCACGTCGACGATCTTTAATGGCTGCTGCAATCTCGGCTGTCCACCAAGGGACAAGCTTCCGGCGTGAGTTGCCGGACGAGGAAGGTATTTTTTCCTCAGCAGCAGCCAAAATACCATTCGTTATGTGAATGGTATGATCGTCGACACTCTCAAAGGTATCTTCGGCAAACACCGCACGTGCCGTGAAAGTTGGCCAATCAGCCCGACGGAGAAGCCATCGACTTGGTAACTCGATGGCTCTCTGGTTCGGAAGAGAAACGATAATTGGAAAATGGTCACTATTAAAAAGGTCATCGTGTACACCCCACTGTAGCAGGGGAACCAGCGCACGACTGCACAGGGTAATATCGATACTTGAATAAGTACCGTGTGCAATAAAGAAGTGCGTAGGTTCCCCTGTGTTCAACAGACACTGGTCCAGCCGCCTGATCAGCCTCTCAAAATCTCTCCCTTTACCGCTAGTGGTAGCGGAGCCCCAGATGATGTTGTGGGCATTAACATCTCCCAGAAGGAGGAAAGGAGGGGGGAGCTGAGAGACTAGATCCACCAGCTGGTCGTAATCCGGCTGAGAATCAGGCGGGATGTACACGTTACATACTGTTGCCATTACTGGCAACGAAGTACGAACTGCAACTGCCTCTAGCTGAGTACGCAACGGCACCTCTTCACTAAAGAGGCTAGAGTGGACGAGAGTGCAGACGCCACCAGCGGCCACAGCTCCTTCCACCCGGTCTCTAGAGAAGAGTTTGAAGTGACGCATTGTTGTCTCATGTCCAGGACGAAACCTGGATTCCTGAAGACAGACAATGGTTGCCGAAAACGAAGATATTAATTGTCATAACTCAGCGAGATGAACAGAATAGCTATTACAGTTCCATTGTAATAGTGCCATGGTGTGGACTTAAGTAGAAGTGGGTCTTCTACTTATGCTTGACCGTTTGCCACCCTTCCCCATCTCTAGTTGGAGATGATGGGGCAGGAGAGCACACCTCAATCTCCACATCTCCGTCCGAAGACGAAGAAAATGGAGCGGGCGCTCTCTTGGGTTGCGCGCGGTCGTCGTCGGACCTCACGAGTCTCGCTCTTGGGGAAGAGCGAGAGCGGTGTCGAGGGACTTTCTCCCGGTCCGAAGACTGGGTGTCTGTCCCCGACACGCCCCGAAGAGATTTCTTCTTGGATCGGCGCCGACGTGTGTTTGGGGAAGTAGATGGTTCCTTCCCCACAGACGCCGGGTCCTTATAAAACAAGGTCGCTCCTGCTGGCACCGCTCCACTGGTAGTGGTGGGAGCGGGATGGCCAGCAGATACGTGAGCAGCTCTGCCTTTAGGAGAGGAAGAGGAACGGCGCTGAACCGCTCCCCTCTCCTCCGCCGATCTATTTTCTTTTCTATAGGGGAGTTCCTCCATACGGACGGGCTTGGCTTCAGCAGGCTTCGCTCCTTTGGTGGTCGTGGGAGCGAAAAGGCCAGCAGAGACAGTAGCCACCCCGTCAGCAGGAGGGCGAGAGAGACGGCGACGAACCGTCTCCCTCTCCTCCCTTATATTTTTCGTATTAGGTGGGCTGGAAGAAGGACCAGCCCCGGTCGGCAAAGTCTTCTTTCCCCCTTTAACTGGGGAAGACTTATTCGCCGACCGTTTCGGAGAAGAAGATGACTTCTTCTCCGATTGCGCCGGTTTAGGTGGTATAACCGGCGCCTTCTTTTGCTGGGCCGAAGAAGGTTGTTGTACCTCCTTCGGGCTGACATTTTTCGCTGGTACAGCGAGGGGTGATTTTAATACTGCTGAAAATACGGGCGTCGAGGGTACTACACTCGGTAAAGATGCGGCAGGGGTGAATGAGGGCGTCGTTGCAGCTGCAAACGATACCCGAAATTCGGGGGCATTCATATCACGGTACCTCTTGCGAGCGTCGTGATATGAAAGCCTATCAAGAGTTCTTATTTCTTGAATTTTTGCTTCCTTACAAAACTCAGGGCACTGCTTCGATCGTGGAGAGTGGCTTCCTTGGCAGTTAGGACAAATCGGGGGAGGCGTACACCTCTCACCCTCATGTGTCCCCTTGCCACACTCTCTACACACGGACTTGGCAGTGCACCTGGCGGAAACATGCCCGAATCTCTGGCATTGATAGCAGCGCATAGGTGGAGGGATGTACGGTCGAACATCGCAGTGGTACGATGTGACCTTCACCTGCTTAGGTACTACATCACCCTCAAAATGGAGAATAAAAGCGCCGGTATCGACGCTGTTCTCCCCAATCTTTCGGGTGATGCGCCTAATCTTGGTGACGCCTCTCTTCCCCAGATCCCGCAACAATTCCGCATCGCTATTTAAAATGAGGTCACGATGGAAAATAACTCCTCGGACCTCATTCAGCGTTTCGTGTTTTGAGACCTTAACGGGAATTTCGCCGAATTGCGTGCATTCCAGCAACGCTTCGGTTTGCTTCCGATCAACGGTGTGCAGCAGCAGCTGACCGTTCCGGAGCTTGGAAATCCCGCTTAGGTCCCCGAATTTCCCCTCGATTTCCTCAGAAAAAATTATTGATTTTACTAGTTTAAAATCACCCCCGTCAGTCCTCGTAGCTACCAGGTAGCGAGGAGACTTATCAGCGGGGAATCTTCTATTAAAGGCTTCATCCCAAGGCGTATACACCTAGGGATTAGCTCGACACTCAAGAGACGGATTTTTAAGGGTGCCACCCTGTACAGGTGTCCGTGATCGCTTACTTGGCATCCCGGACGAAATCCTCCCCGAATACTGCCCACTCCGAACGGGGGCTATCACTGTGGGCGCCACCCAGCCAAGGCAATACCTACCTGGCATAGCAGATATTGCCCGGAGTCCCAGTGCCTCGAACAGGCACTTCCCCCTCGGCATGCACAGGATTTATTCAGCTCCAGTATTCGGCCATGCAGGGACCTTCGTTGTAAGGCGGATACTACTGTAGGGTACATGGCGCACCCACCTGACGGGATGGGGCATACCGTCTAGGCTTTCTGGCCAGATGGCCAAGCTGGTGGCCCTTCCCCTAACAGCACGCATGTTTATTTCTATTGGTCAAACCTGAGCTGGGACCAGAAAACCAAAATTGACCTTTATAAGACCCCCTCTAAGCCGCCTTTTACGACAGGCAGGAGATACCGTGGATGAATTCTGCCCTCCCCATCCACAGGGGGTCTGAACAAATCAAAACTGGCAAGTTATTCGGCCATGTCGGCCCTATTAGTCGCCTCCTACGACAGGCAGGGCATACCGTGGGTGTATTCTAACCCGCACCCACACGGGGACCTGTGGACGCGTCCCTGTTGACAGGTCATTGTTGACAGGTCCTTGTTGACGGGTCATTGTTGACGGGTCCTTGTTGACGGGTCCTTGTTGACAGGCCCTTGTTGACAGGTCCTTGTTGACGGGTCCTTGTTAACGGGTCCTTGTTGACGGGTCCTTGTTGACAGGCCCTTGTTGACGGGTCCTTGTGGACGGGTCCTTGTTAACGGGTCCTTGTTGACAGGTCCTTGTTGACGGGCCCCTTTTGACTGATCCCTGGGCCGATAACCTAGATGTTAGGCCCCTTAAACAACAATTATCATTAACATCTTTTGACTGATCCCTTTGGACCGACCCCTTTGGCCTGCTCCCTATGAACTGGCCCATGAAATTTATTCAAATTATGCCAAAGGGCCTAACTACTTTTGTATGTAAAGCAGTGTGTTGAACTGACGTTGTTCGCCAGCCCTCACTACTACAATCTCATAACGATATGAAAGGAAAGTGACGAAATACATGTGAACTCGTGTGAGATGACATTATTACTGTCCTCCTTGTGAAACTAGTCACATCCTGTTTTGGTTCGTATAAGTATAAAACTTGGTAGATAGAGGACATGTCAAGGGGTAAGTGCAAAAACTTGGTGGATGAATATGTTCTAGTGCTAGGTTTAATGAACACACTCTACTACACGGGGCACATGCAATTTGAGGACAGGTCAATGGATCTAACTTGGTGGATGGATGTGTCATTTGTAGTTGAAAGAGAATAATGCACGTTTTTAAGATGTTAAAACTCAGGAGATTGTACGTGCACTAAGCCGACTTGTCAATTCCTGTGTCATATTGCTGACATGGCAGAGAGCGTATAGTTCTATTGCTATGACTAACGCTGCAGTAATTTAAAACCACAGGAGTTCATCAAGACAATGGGTGATGATCATGCAAAGTCAGCAGTAATCTGATACCGCACAGGTGTTCCTAGTGTACTTTGGACTGGCAGGTGTACAGGAAAGGAATTGCAATGATCAGCAAAAATCTGCTGACACGAGTGATGTAAGCCTAAATAAAGGAGGTGTCATATATTTCCCTACTGCCTGTCTTTATTACTCGCTACAAGTGAACAGTGCTCTATTACTGCTAAACATTTGCAAAAGCCTTTATGGTGGGAAAACATTAAATTATTTTGCAAGGTAAGTACTTATTATTAATGGATTGTAGTCTTTTATTACTAATCGATGTTCAAGTTATTGATTGGAATGTATTTATTGATTTATTTATTAGTTTACAGATAATTGGCGTACCTGTAGGTTAGCAGATTCCTGTACCTAGTTCAGTCAGTGGCAGCAGTTGATACATCATTAACGGTAAGTACCCCCTCTAATAACTTTCAAACAGCTAGAGCGATATTTTCCAATGTTCACTGCTAGATGTCAATGACAATGGTTTATCTGATAGTTAAAGTTGGAATTACTTGACTATGATGTGTGAAGCTAAATTTGTAGGTTAGATTTGATTAACACTCTGTTAAGTTCCAACGTTCACTGCTAGGTGTCAGTGACAAAAATATTTGTTAACCAATGTTGGAACTACTCGACAATTATGTGAAGCTGAATTTTTAGGTTAGATTTGATTAACGCTTTATCAAGTTCCAAGTTCACTACTAGGTGTCATGGTACCTGGTAACTTAAGTTGGAACTACTCGACAATGGTGTGAAGCTAAATTTGTAGGTTAGATTTGATTAACGCTTTATTAAGTTCGTATGTTCACTAGTTGGTGTCAGTGACAAATGGTACCTGGTAACTAAAGTTGGAACTACTCAACAATGGTGTCAAGCTAAATTTGTAGGTCAGATTTGATTAACGCTCAATTCTGAATGTTCACCGCTAGGTGACAGTGATAGTGACATATCTGTTAATGACACTTGGAACTACTTGACAATTGTGTAAAGCTAGGTTTGTAGGTTAGATTTGATTAACGCTCTATCAAGTTCTAACGTTCACCACTAGGTGTCAGTGACAATGATATCTGTTAACCAAAGTTGGAACTACTTGAAATTAGACTTGCTGAGAGTCCACAGACGTATAATTAAAATACTCTACTATGACCATTGGCTGTAATTTAATTAACATATGTTTCTTTTACTTTGTTTTATTTTTTATTAATATCTATGATTTATTTCTTTTATAGGTGTTTTGGAAAGTGATTGATAATCATTATGTTCAAGTGTAGGGATTGTCAACAGCAGTTTTCAAGACCTGACAGCCTTCAACGTCATGCAAGTACGAAACATAATCTTAAAATGTTTGTGTGCAGTTATTGTTCTACCACATTTAACAGAGAGGATAATCTTGCACGTCATGTAAATTTACTACATGTTAGTTCAGCACCATTTTCGTGTTCAGTTTGTGATCTTGGTTTTACTGCTGTAAAGCGATATCAATCCCACATGGCTGAAGTGCATGGTGAACAACAGGAATTAAAAACTGTATAATAATAATAATGTTATTGGTTTTACGTCCCTTTTAACTACACTGGCTTTTAGAGACGCTTAAAAACTGTAAAACCATCAACTAGCACAGAAACTTTAAACGAATGTAATGCTCAAAAGCATAAACGTTCTATAGATTGTAAAAATAGTTGTGCAACAAAAAGGAAGAAAAATGGTGAACCACCAATAACACATTGTGATGTATGCAATATTGATGTAACTTCTTCATTGATTCAAGGTCATTTGCGCAGTATTCATCATAAAAGTAATGCTTGCTATGAAAGAAATTCTGCTAATATTCAACAAATTGGTAGTGCGTTTAAAAGTCGAATTGCTAGTTACAGACTTCATAGTGAAGAAAAACTCAAAGTATTGAATCATTTTTAAGAAATGTTCAACCTAATGTATTTGGCTTGATAGAAAATGTTTTAGTAGAGCATAAATCATTCAAAATGAATTTTATGTTCGACCCTCACTATTATGTGTTAGAAAACTGTATCATAATGATGGTAATTATAACACCGTTTTTCATTATGATACAGTTTCTCCAGCCAATCAGAGCTCGTTCATTGACCAATTAGGTAACGATAACTTCGCGCATGCACTCAAAATCCAACATGTCGGACATAAACACAACATCGAACTATAATAAATTACCGACATGGAATACGCACCGTCCATATGTTCGCGTAAATAAACTGGCGAATATGAGACAAGAAATAGCACTGTACCGGTACCTTAATATCCCCAAAACCAATTTCTACACAGCGCGTGGTTTTGACACGACTTCAGTGACAGTTTTACTGAATACTGGTGCGCAATCTGAACATATGGTATTGAAGCACACAGAGCGCATGCGTCAGTTGTCCTGAGAACTTGGACAAGAGAGATATACTACCCACCGCAGAACCCGATCACAACATTCTACTGTAGTGACTGAACAGATATTTATGAATATTTATGTTAAAACATATAATAAAGTTATAATTATCGTCGAACATAAACAGTCGTATGCAACTCGCCTATAATGGTAATTAAGACACTCGTATGGAAATTATAAAACTCGCATACGCTCGTTTTATAAAAAATACTCGTGTCTTAATTATAGCCATTATAGGCTCGTTGCATAATGTACTATTGAACTCTTTGGACTATATGTAAAAACTGGGAGTGAAAGTGAAATTACGGATATCAAATCTTTTAATACAAAAAATAATTGTTAGTGAATCAACTAATATCAGTGATATATACCAAAATATTTCAAGTGCTATCATTGTGAAGAGTGAAGAGTTCCAGGAAAGGGAGTCAGGCTGGGCGTTGGTTGATGTACTTTATTTAGAAACTAACATGAATAAATATAATCCCCTTCGAGCATCATCATATATTGATTTACCAGCATGGATCAAACGTAAGCAAGCTTGTGTAAACATTTGGAATAATGATCAAGCATGTTTTGCGTGGGCTCTAACCTCAGCGCTCCATTCAGCAGTGGGCCATATGGATAGAACATCATCGTATCCTCACTATTCCTCAGTGTTAGATATAGAAGAAATGGAATTTACTATGGAGATAAACGACATTCAACGTTTTGAAGAGCTGAACAATGTAAGTATTAATGTGTATGGAATTGAAAACAAGAGTATAGTAGGTCCTCTATGTTATACTCAGAAAAAAAGGACACTCATTTAAATTTACTATACATAACCGAAGGTGAAAATGCCCACTATTGTTGGATAAAAGATTTAAGTAGACTTGTTGGTAGTCAGCTATCCAAACGCAATGGTAAAAAGTGGTTTTGTGATGGTTATTTACTATATTACAGAAAAGAGGATCAACTAACTCAACATCAAAAATGGGGTTGTAATCATGTTTGTACAGTATTACCTACTCCTAGAAATAACATTCTGAAATTTAAGGACTTTGAAAAGCAGCTTCGAGTACCATTTGTTATATATGCAGACTTTGAAGCTATGCTAAAGCCATTTAATACATTTTCATCGAATCCAGCTAAACCTTTTACCAACACTACTCACATTCATGAACCTTTTAGCTTTGCATATTATATTAAATGTAGTTATGATGACCCTTTAAATAAGTTTGAGCTCTATAAAGGACCTGATGCACCTAAAGTTTTTATGGAAATACTTGAAAAAGATGCCATCCGTATATCCTCTATTTTAAATACTATAATTCCAATGGAGTCATTAACATCATCACAGCAAATGCGTTTTGAGACTGAAACTAATTGTTTTATATGTGGCGAATGTTTATATACAGATAGGGTTCGCAATCATGACCATTTAACAGGAAAATATCGTGGTGCTGCTCACCAAGAATGTAATTTAATGTATAGAGTAAGTAAATTCATTCCAGTCATTCTACATAACGGTAGCAAATACGATAACCACTTTATCGTTAAAGAATTTGGAGCTTCAGATGTAAAAATCGATGTGATTCCAAATAATAAGGAGCAATGCATATCGTTTACAAAATACGTCAAAACTGACAATAAAAAAACTATCAAACTACGATTTTTAGATTCATTCCGCTTTATGCCAAGTAGTCTCGATAAAGTTTCTAATAATTTAAAATCAGATCAGTTTTGTGAAATTCAACGTGTCTTTCCAAAAGAAGATGATTTTAATTTGATTCGTCAAAAAGGTATATCCCTTATGAATATATTAACTGTCTGGAACGTCTTGAGGAGTGTTCTTTGCCACCAAAAGATGCATTTTACAGTTCTTCAAACACAAGTCATATCAGTGATGAATATTTACATGCACAACGTGTATGGGCACAGTTTGACATTCAAACTTTAGGTGAATTTTCAGACATCTATTTAAAGACAGATGTGATGTTATTAGCAGATGTGTTTGAAAATTTTAGGAATGTTTGTATGAAAACTTATGACCTTGATCCTTGTCAGTATTTTACTGCTCCTGGGTTAAGTTTCAGTTCAATGTTGAAAAAAAAAACGAAAGTAAATTTAGAATTGATGACTGATATAGACATGATTAATTTTATAAAATCATCAATTCGAGGTGGATTAAGCCAATGTAGTGGACGGTATTCTAAAGCAAATAATAAATACATGCCTAGTTATAACCCTTGTGAAGAGTCAAAGTATATCATCTACCTTGATGCAAATAACCAATATGGTTGGGCTGTGTGTCAGTATCTACCACTAAAAGATTTTCGGTGGCTGACACAACCTGAAATTGATATTCTCCATGTTAACACTTTAAATGATAACGATGAAAAAGGATATATTTTAGAGGTAAATCTTGAGTACCCTAAAGAGTTACATGATGAACATAATGATCTACCATTCTGTCCTGAGAATATGAAAACTCCGTACATAACATCACGAACAAAAATGTTAATTGCTAATGTAAATGATAAATGTAAATATGTAATACATTATCAAAACTTGAAACAGTGTCTACAGCATGGATTGAAATTAACTAAAATTCATCGCGTATTGCAATTTCATCAGTCAGCATGGCTCAAACCGTATATTGATCTAAACAATAATTTAAGAACACAGTCAACAAACGCGTTTGAAAAAGATTTTTATAAACTCATGAATAATAGTGTTTTAGGAAAGACTATGGAGAATGTTGATAAACGAGTTGATGTAAAACTGATAACAAAGTGGGAGAATGATGGTAAAAGGTATGGTGCGAGCAACTTAATAAGCAAGCCTAACTTTCATAGCTGTTCAATTATTCATGAGGATTTAGTTGTAATACAAATGAATCGTCTTAAGGTAAATCACAACAAACCCATATATGTGGGTTACACCATTCTGGAATTATCAAAAACACTTATGTATGAATTTCACTATGATTATGTAAAGAAAAACTATCTTGATAATGCTAAATTACTCTACACAGACACAGATTCTTTTATTTATGAGTTTAAAACTGATGATTTTTACGAGGATATCAAAACTGAGCTAAATAGGTTTGATACAAGTGACTACCCCAAGGATAATATTTACCATTTACCTCTAGTAAACAAAAAGGTTCTTGGGAAATTTAAGGATGAATGTGCTGGTGTTATTATAGACACCTTTGTAGGCACAAAATCTAAATCATACAGCTATATGAAAATTGATGATGTAGTAGTAAAAAAATTAAAAGGAGTGAAAAAGAATGTTGTTAGTAAAGAGTTAGATATAAGTGATTATAAAAACTGTATAGTTAGTAACCCACCTGTTTTATATAAGAAAATGTGTGTATTTAGAAGTAAAAATCATCAGCTACATACCAATTTGTTGAACAAAGTTGCTTTAAGTAATGAAGACAACAAACGATTCATTATACCCAACACATTTGATACTCTTGCTTGGGGGAACCGTCGCATTGACGACTATTACTCTACTTAAGTCTAATGTTCACCATATTGTATCATTTGTAGTGTGTTTTATTTTGTGATATACTTGTAAAACTGTACGTAGAATGTATACTGTTAGACTACTATAGTTTTAGTTTAAAATAATACACTTTACTTTAAAATTTTGCTTTTTATATTATGGTTAAACAAATGATTTAACAAGTAGTTCCGTGAAGAACTATACAGCCTATTTTCATATATCCTACTTATGTTAATTGCCACTATTAACATACACAATTTCAGTTTGATTGCAGTAATAGATTCGTAGATATTGAGAACCGACTAAATATTTCGGATGGTCGCCATGTTGGATTTTATGTATGTAGGTCCTAGAGTTATGTACTGTTACATGCAGATTATTGTGAACATGTAGTATTCAAACTTCAATCGCATAATAAGGACACAAGAAAAAACAAGGAGATTTAAAATTTTTTCACAGCTGCCATCTTGAGGTTATGGAAACAATTGAAATAAATTAGATGCCAGTGGATTACCATTCGGATAAAGATTTACTGTACCAAGTTTCACTGAACGCGGATGGTTAAATTACGAGAAACGTCCATGAGAATATTTATAATTCGCGTCACCGCCATGTTGGATTTGTGTTCACCAGGTTATTTAAAGTCCTATAGGTGAACTTAAGTTCATAGCCCCTATGAACATTAAAAAATGCAGTTTGATTGCTAAAATAGATTCGTAGATATTCAGTATCGTCTAAATATTTCGGATGGTCGCCATGTTGGATTGTTAAATGTATAGGCCATAGAGTCATGTACCATTAAAGGAAAATTATTGCGTAGGTTCATTATACAAACTTTCACTTCGATCGCATGAATGCATCACAAGAAATAAAAACTTAATTTTAAAATTCGCACTGCCGCCATCTTGAGGTTATGTAAACAATTGAACTAAATTAGATACCAGTGGATTACAATGTGTATAAATATTTCCTGTACCAGGTTTCAGTGCGCTTGGAACATTAAATCGCGAGAAAGGTCTATTTAAAATGTTCAAATTCGCTTGGCCGCCATGTTCGTTTTGTAGTAAACCGGTTTTTGAAAATCTTATAGATGGACTTCCAGTAGTGCCCTTTATCTCCTTACAAAATTTTAGGGAGATACCGCTAATAGTTTCAGAGATATAGAATGCCGGTGAAATATTTCGCACATCCGCCATCTTGTGATTATGTAAACAATTGAACGAAGTTAGTTGTCGGTGCATTACAATGTATATAAACATATACTGTACCAAGTTTCATTGCGTTTGGTTGGTCAAATCGCGAGAAACGACTATTTAAAAGTCGCAAATTCGCTTGGCCGCCATGTTGGTTTTGTAGTTACCAGGTTTTCAAAAGTCACATAAGTGAACTTATAGTAGTTCCCTCTATCACCATAGAAAATGTCAGGGTAATATCGGTAATAGTTTCGGAGATATTGAATGCTGGTGAAATATTTCGCACAGCCGCCATGTTGGATTGGTGAGTCGTAACAAAATTTGAAGGGCACGGTCGAGGTCGCCGGGAATAGTGCTATGAACTTTCCGAGTTTCATTGAAATCGCTCCTGCCGTTTAGATTTTATTAGGGGGGGGGCACACACACGAATCACACACACACACACACACAAACACACACACACACACGCACACACACACACACACACACGCACACACACACGGACAAAAGGTGATCTCATAAGCCTATTTTTTCAAAATTGAAAATAGGCAAAAATGTACAAAATGTGAAAAAACTGAACAAGACAATGTGTAAATGTAAAGTGAAAATTGTAAATATCCATGTGTGAAAAATGGTTAAAAATTACTTTTAAAAAATGTACAAAATGTAAAACTAAACAAGGGTAATGTAAAAATGTAAAGTGGAAATTGTAAATATCCATGTGTGAAAAAATAAAGAAATGGCTATCACCATTTTAAAAATTAAAAGACATTGTGATCTGATAAACCTTGTTTTTTATTTCACAACAAATAGGGCTTTACAAAATAGAATACAAAGAAAGTATCAATTCCTCAATCCTTTTCAATGTCCATGTCCACTCATCATTAACTTTACTTTTATAGCACAAATCACAATGAGGGCTGCCAACCTTTCTCCCACTGAGGCATCACAGGATGTCAAACGTTGTTTAGCTTTTTTTAACAATACTTTATCCGCCACACGTCTTAATGCAGGATGTCTATGGCGATATGAAAGGTCATGTTCTTTGCACGCTTGATCCAAAGGATTAATAGGTACATCACCACGTTGCAAACGTTGATTCAGCTTCATTCCAGCACCATAAAAACGATAACCAGGAAGATGGATTTCATAAGGTAAGTATTGAATGACTTTGTCAATGACGCCATGACCAGTACAAGTTTGACATATCCTTTTCCAAAGGTGGAGAAAAGGTTTGATTTTCCTCTTCATCTGTAGACGATGCTGGTGTTGTTGCTTTTTTCTCGCCATCACACCCGTGGAATGAGGAAACAAAGTCTTTACACTGACTTTTATGACCGTGATAGAGTTTGACCAGCTGACAAGTAGCACACTGTCGCATAGAGGGTATTTTTGCCATGGCCACTTGCTTATGGTGATCATAATCAGTACATGGTACCAATTCACTTAACACAGGGTCTTGACTCCATGATTTTGGTACATGTTGCCAGATTTCTTTCACTGCATTTGCTGCCACATAATAAATGAACGATTTTGGAAGAGCCAATAATTCGTCTTTGGTAAAACTGTCTAGTTTCTTTTTACACACAAAAAACTTTCCAATCGCTTTATCAGTAGCATCCCCTTTCTCTATGGTATCACGTTGATGTTTACACGTCGCTTGTAGAAATCTCACTGGTGTCATTCACAGGTAAACCTAGAGTTTTAATTTTATTTAACAACTCCCAGCAGGCATTGGTGGTTAGCCAATGAAACAATTGCCACACCTGTGCCAAGGCTTTATGGGTAATGTTTTCACAGAGGCAGCGTTCCATGAGTGTTTGCAGCGAGGGACAGCCCATGTCCATTAAATCGATACATTGACAGTAAGACGCCAAAATGGTTGTAGCCATTGACGTTTTTCACTACCTTTCACAAATACCACATGGGCAGAATACAAGTGAACTTTCATGACCATGTCCAGGGGCTTATATGAAATGGTTCCTTGCTTCCAGTCTAGTTGCATATGAGTTTCAATTCACTGGGTTTGTTTACGGTCTTTATCACAAAACAAATCAAACGCATAAGGTGGTTTAAACACCAAATGGGTAGCTTGCGATATCCAAAAAGTGGAACAATCGATGATGACCACTTCTTTAAATATAAATTTGTTATCTCCAATTTTAAACTCTTGACAGTCGACAATCAGTGTACGCAACATGTTCACTCTTGTCTGGATCAAGTCCAACTGACCACAGACTGACTATCGTCCAGTAAGGTGTACCCATGACAATTACTTGCATTCCATTCCAGTAAAAAAAATAAAAAATCACTGACTAGTCACTATTGAGGTTAGGGTATGACAGGGGGCATAAGAAATAATAATATAACAACAACAACCATTTTCTTATTACATTATTTTATTAGCATAACAAGTTTTACATTCTTTTGTCATTCTAGGAAAGGGGCGGTACCAACTCATACAACAAAAAAGTCTTTTATGTTTATAGCGTCCATAACACCGATGATATCCCAATGTCTCTAAACTAGGTGTTTTTGACTGTGAGCTGCTCACCGAAGCACCGTTGACACCATAAAGTCCACACGTATCATAACTTTTTTCATCACTCAGAGGCACCAGTGAGGGGTAACTTGAATGACAGGGTATATTACCCACATCCATTCTACACAGGTAGGGGCAGGCGGGTGACCAGCGCTGATGTTCTTTCATGGGTTCATCACTTTCTTCCCATTGATCTACAATGATGGGATAAAAGGCACATTTCACTTCATTTCTTGTTTTTAAATAATAGAATCCAGCGACCGCCAAGGCTTGAGGGTTTATGAAAGGCACCGGCCACGTCACGAAGGTCTTGAGACGTTGTTCCTCAGATTTTAAATTCATGGGTGTGTCGTCTCTTGATACTTTAAAGCAAGACATGACTGAGCGGCTTGACGTAGGTTGACCTGTTATTTATACACTTGTCACTTGGTTGGACAGTGGATAATAGTTGACTTGTTTCTGAAGAATGATCAAACAGTAGGCCGTCGTATTGGCTGGTACATTGTCATGCGTTTCAAAATCTAGTAGAATGTCGATATTGGATGGCTTGACAGACCCTTCCAAGTAGGAACAGTCAAAGACAATCAGTGGCGCCCTTGTCTTAAAAGCTTGGGGTGACAGCATGGGACAATTTTCTTTCTGATAATACGACCATCGAAATTTAGAATACAAGTCGTACAGGGGGCCAAATTTATTTTTTGAAAAATCTAAATCCAGTCCTTCATAGGGAAACACAGCACCGTTGAGGAAAATATGTGCATTTCTTAATTGCAGGTGATCAAATTGCGTGACATCTTTGGTTTGTTGATACTTGCGATTTGTTTGAAAACCTACGATCATGTAGAGAGGTCTCTCTGTATAGCGGGCTGTTTTTCAGACCAACTGTGTGTGTTGCTGGTGGGCAATAGCGGGTACTCATGCAGTGCCCAGCTTCTAAATTCCATGGGTAGAGGCATATCTCTCTTTACCATTTTGAGTATGTCCAGTTTTTTGCTATCATTAAGGGTCACATGAGGCACTTTCCATAGCAAGCGTTGTAGTTGAATTTTTGAATCTATGGGGGAATTGTCGGCTCCCTTGAGTGCATTATTATCACTCCTGTCTCTCACCAAATAAAGCAATTGCCTTGCATTTACCACAATTCGCTGGTGATCTTCGGCAAAGCCTAAAATCAGTTTAAGAGGTAAAAATCCAGTAAAGGTGCCATCCGTGTGTACCATCCAGTCATTGGTCGAGTCAAGGCACCAACCCGCCATGCAAAGTGTTTTACCTTCTTCCTCACTATAAGAGGGATATAGTTTCATGACACTGGAAATACCCACATTTCGAGTGCTATCCACTACGATATCGTTAATGACATACCGCAGCTCAGAAAACAGAAAGGCAAAAGCATGGTTGGCTAACTTGGATGTGGTAGGTGTAGAGCCATCGGCTTTGGTGAGCCGACCTTCAATCTGAATGACACTTTCATGCGGTAGGGTGTAAATATCTTGGTTGTTGATAACAAATTGAATTTCATCATTGAAATTGAGTCCAGGTGTTTGAGATTGATAGGAATGGAGATCAATTCTTACCACTCCTGGTTGCTCCTCGATCTGGTTCGCTACCTCTAGGATAGAATTCATCATGAGGGTTGACGTGGTAACCCAAATGCTGAAAAATCTGCTTGTCCTTAGATGTTAACGTGTATTCACGTGGCAAACAACTAACACCATTCCTAGATGGTGTTGCTTTATACACAAACTTCCTAGTGGCTTTAGCACCAACTTGTAAGTCACTGGTGTGGTAGAATCTAGATCAATGAATTGTTGATCTCTATTGATCAGTGTTAATGTTATATTACTAATACCATCGACGGCCACAGAATGAAAAGCACCACTGGAGGGTTTTCACGAATAATATATCCATTGGGCGATGTTACAATAAAGTCATAAAGCGATTGTGATGGTTCTTCATTGGTGAACACTTGGCTAATAATATTACACGTCACCGACACGTGATGGTCCTCAATGAATTTCACTTCATGGTCTGATTCATGTTTTTTGTTGGGCTCCAACACGCGTGGTCTAAATCCTAGTAATGGACCAATGGAATCGGGGTGTGTTTTAAAGTCAATTTTGAATGTAGAAAAAATACTGCAGCGATGAGTGTTGGTATTTCCTACAAGTTCAAACTTGTGCGTTCCATCGAGAAATGACTTTAAACCATATTCATTGATCAACACCACATAAATGTGTTCATAAATGTCATCTATCGTATATCCACCAGAGTTCAGTGTGAGCACACAATCATCATAGTAAAACTTGTTGTTAACATTTTCATGTATGTTGTATATTCGATTGTACGTTTCAAGTGAAACAAGTCCTAAACCATAAGGTCTTTCACTCAATTCAATAGGCGGGTAAAAGTCTAGGCTGACTTCAGGTCCGCGTCCATGCAGTGTAAACGTCTTACTTTCCGCTGACATACTGTTAACGTTTTTGCTTATGCTGCGTCTTATATAAAAAAAAATTAAACACAAACGTCCACACTGTTGGCTGTTAAATGTTTGCTCACGTTTCACATTATAATATATCTTGATCCTGTTTCCAAAATAGGTCACTAATTCCATGGGCGGGGGCAAGTTCCCAAAACTGTCAAAGTACCATACGTTGGAGCCCTCTTTGACATAAGCTACATAATGTGTTCCTGGTCCTCGGTCATCATCCAAATTGACAACAGCACATTCCTCTTTCCAGGGTCGTGGGGGTAATTGGTTTCGTTTAAACACACCTCGAAAATGAGAAAGTTGTTTAGCATAGCTTTCCACTTGTTGATGCGTCAGGGCATGTCTTGCTATGGTTGAGGTTAAAGATGTTTTTTTATTTATTTCGAAATGGTGAAATTCCAAATCCTTGTTGATAAAAGGTTGGCTTCAAATTAGCATTTCTAGCCCCCATAGCAATGGCTTCCATCGTTTCATTGTGTCGCTGACTTTCTTTTAGTTGTTGCTTGCCCTGCTGTGCGGCTTTAATAGTTTTTGCCACCGCACTGGCACCGCCCAAAAGTGAACCCAGAGCAGCCAGACCAGCGAATAATGCAGGTAAAAATCCAGCACGTTTGGGGACGGGAATCACTCGCCCTTGTTTTGAACCCTGTCGCTGACGTTTTGGAATAACATGTCTCTGTGCCGCTCGAAGAGCTTTCCTTATGGTCAACACATTATTTTTTTTCTTTCGCGAGGGCTTGTCCACGAATGCCTTAAGCCCATGCTTTGCCAATGAGAGGGTCTTATTTTTAGTCTTTTTATTCTTTCTTACCACATATCTTTGTTTCATCATGATGATGACCAACAACCTTTCACAGGAAAGTTTAAGTCATAACTAACGTCAGCTTGTTATTTCAAGGCTGTATATTCCAATTCCACATAAAGCGGGAAATCGTTTATGGTTTTTCCAGCTTGCTTTTCATCCCATGTCAACATGAGATGAAAGGATAATTCGTCTCCTGCATTGACCATTTCATGGTTATGGACCAACATCCTATGACCGTTTATCTGTATTTCTAAATGGTTTTCATCAGGCATCGCGTATTTCATGTGAATGGTTCCCTCATAGTGTAATGGATAGTGGTTTAAACCCGAAGCAAGCACATAGGTCAGGTGCTGGTCATGGAATAGCGGTAAATGGTTCCTATCATTCACAGGTTTTTCGTTTGTCAGATACACTAAAGATATAGATGGAATACATTTATAAAGGCTTTTCATTTGCTAGGTGAGGTAGCGTTTGGTGCAGACATCATCATTTTCTTGTGGGTCTTCCACGTGAATAATGCGGTGATGATTAGCTGTATAGCCATCCACACTAAGCTGAGGCACATTGTTATATAACTCATGCACCTTGTTATCCACATACTTTTTTGTAGTAACGTCTGTAGACACTTGAGGATGTTTCACATGGGTTAACCGCTTTCCCTTAAAGTCATAATCTCCCTGTTTTGTGCTTGGCACTACAGACTTATCCACATAGTGTTTATTACCAGGATCTGTGTCTTGTTTAGGATCATGTATGGGAACAGACCTACTGTAGCTTTGGCCATCAATTCACGTCCAAAGGCATCCATCGTCAACCTGTAGTACGAGTCTACTGTTTCTATGACAAGGTTCGGTTCCATGGATATAGACAGCTTGCTAGCCTCTCTAAGCCTTAGTTGAAATGAAGATTATTAAGCAGCAAGAGTCATTCCCCGTGGGGAACATGGTTTCCCATCTCTGTCCCACATCACGTGAACAACGCCATGGTTCACTGTTTCCATCTTCCATTCGCTGCATCATTGTGGGGCCTTCGGGATGTGGAAAGACTAATCTTTTGCTGACGCTTATTACAGCGCCCAATGGTCTGCGTTTTCAAAATATTTATATTTTTGCAAAATCTCTCTACCAACCCCTCTACGTGTTTCTGGATCAAGTCATGTCTGGATTACAAAATGAGAATATGGGTTATTTCACATTTTCCATGCAAGAAAATGTTATTTCACCGGATAAGGTAAAGCCTGATTCACTAATGATTTTCGATGATGTATCCACTGAACGACAAGGCATCATTCAAAGCTATTTCAGCATGGGTCGACACAAACATATCGATTGCTTCTATCGTGGACAAACGTATTCTAAAATGTCAAAACAGTTGATTCGTGACAATGCCAATGTCATTGTTTTATTTCGTCAGGACGAGAGGAATAGTCGTCACATTTATAATGAACATGTGAATCCGGATATGACCTTTCAAATGTTTACAGAATTGTGTGCTAAGTGCTGGAACACTCAACGGCATGCCTGTTTAGTGACTGACAAACAAAGAGAACTCAACCAAGGGCGGTATCGCTTAGGATTTGATCATTTTATTGCTATTTAAGGCACTGTGTCATTCCCTCTCAAGTCATTTGTCAAGACTCCATGGTGTTAGCAGAGAGTCAATTGAAAAAGCATATTATTAGAGCAAAAATACTATTCGCCAAAAGTTCCGTCAATTGAAACGATCACGTGCGGATCATGCTTTGTTTATTCAACAACATTTAGCACCTCCGCTAAAGCCATGTTGAAACCCTCTTTCAAGCCATCTGAAACGCTACCTACCGTTTCACAAGCCACTCAGACGCACCACAAGGACTCTGAGGAAGAGGAAGAGGAACAGGAACAGGAAGATTTAACTAGTGTTAGCGAGGTTGAGGATGACGAGGAACAAGTGTTTACACCTAAAAAAAAAAAAAAAAAAAAAAAAAAAAAAAGACATCACCCCTCGCAGAGTTTTTACGAAAAAAGAAATCCTTGGCCATGGTCGAAACACCTTGCCCTTCCAGATCGTCGCCGTTTTCACAACTCTTGGCCACCCCTCAACATAAAGCTCAACTGAAAAATATTTTAATAAAATATTATGGATCAACACTGGAACCCTATTTCACTGATTTATTGGAAACACAGATACCACATACGGTGTTCGATATGAGGATGATAGTTTTAAAATTGGGGATTCATCGATTAAATTTGCTCGTACTAACGCTGTCATTAAAAAGATCAATTATAAATTAACACCAGGACTGTTAAAGCTGCTATTCTCTCGGACCCCCTCTTCCCATGATTATACGCCAGAGGACCATGCCAAATATAAATCCATTTTATTGGACACCCATGCCCACAAAAGACAGTATGATCCCACTCAACAAGTGAATGCCAATATATCTCAAAAAATATAAAACCATCATTGCAAAAATGTTCCCCACCAGTCAAAGTGGTCGTCGTAAAGTATCCGCTTCGGGAGTGATATTTAAACCATTAAAACCCCTTGTGGATGTTACCTACTGGCGCAATCCCAATAAGCTCGTCCAGCGGTCACGATTGGGAAATTCAAGAAATTGAAGAAGAACTTCGAAATGCCAAAATTATTGTTTAAGCCTTCACCCAGTGAGTATTGCTCATGAGTTGCATCGTCCAGCTAGACGTCACTATCCACGACTTAAGGTGATTTCACAAGGTGTGGATGAACTTTGGCAAGCCGATTTAGTGGAAATGATTCCCTATGCTAGTGTTAACGATGGTGTACGCTATATGTTGACGGTCATTGATGTGTATTCCAAAATGGCATTTGTTCAACCCGTGAGTCGCAAGTCTGGTCCGCAAGTCACCAAGGCCTTTAAACATATTATTCAACAATCCAAACGTCAACCTCAGTTGTTACAAACCGATCAGGGAAAGGAATTTTTCAACAAGGATTTCTCCAGTTTTCTCAAATCTAAGGATATTCACCATTACACCACATACAGCAATCTCAAAGCCAGTGTGGTCGAACGGTTTAACCGAACATTGAAAACCCATATGTGGAAAGCCTTTACCGCTCAAGGCTCATATCCCTGGCTGGACTTATTACCTGAGCTAGTATCACGTTACAATGACACCAAACACAGAACCATTGGGACTAAGCCACGACTTGTAACCAAAAATATTCCGTGACTGGATAAACTGTTTAACCCCATTAAAACAGCAGACCCTAAACGTCATCGCCTTAACATCGGGGACTATGTTCGTGTGAGCAAATTTAAGTCTATCTTCAACAAGGGCTACACACCAAATTGGGGGACTGAACTATTTTGAATTCGACAAGTCAACCTGAACAGTCCAGTCACCTATTTACTCGAGGATCTCAACCATCAACCCATAAAATGCAGGTTTTATCTCCAAGAACTCCAAAAGACAGCGTTTCCAAATCATTACCTTGTGGAAAAAGTGTTGAAACAAAAAGGAAATAAACTATATGTAAAATGGTTGGGTTTTAGCTCAGCCTTTAATTCATGGATTAATAAATTGCATGTTGTATGAAACTGTGCACCTTGTATTTATTTATTCACTCATGTTGTACTTAACCTATATCCCTATGTGAGTACAGTAATCTGCTCCACATGTATTATTATAAGCAATACATATTTATTTCTCTCTTCACCTGTGTTCTCTCTTACACCGACTCTCCCCCTCTCCTCCCCTTCACCTCCCACCAAACTCAAAACAGGATGTAACTTGTTAGCTCTTATCGCGTACGTGCACAGCTAACGTTCAAGGTGAACACCTGTGTGTTAGGTCATATTACACATGAACTTGCATTTTCTCACGTACGAACCAAAACAGGATGTGACATGTTAGCGTACATGTGGTTTTCACAAGGGATGTGGTAATAATGTCATCTCGCACGTGTTCACATGTATTTCGTCACTTTCCTTTCATATCGTTATGAGATTGTAGTAGTGAGGGCTGGCGAACAACGTCAGTTCAACAAACTGCTTTACATACAAATGTAGTTAGGCCCTTTGGCATAATTTGAATAAATTTCATGGGCCAGTTCATAGGGAGCAGGCCAAAGGGGTCGGTCCAAAGGGATCAGTCAAAAGATGATAATGATAATTGTTGTTTAAGGTGCCTAGCATCTAGGTTATCGGCCCAGGGATCAGTCAAAAGGGGCCCGTCAACAAGGGCCTGTCAACAAGGACCCGTCAACAAGGACCCGTCAACAATGACCCGTCAACAAGGACCTGTCAATAGGGACGCGTCCACAGGGACCAGTCCAAAGGGACAAATCAACAATGCCAGGGGCTCTCACCTCAAGGCCTGACATGTCCTCTTCAATTATTGGTTTGCCTACGACAAGCGCTGTTTTGATTACTTTTTGATCACCCCTCGTGGGTTGGGTTAGGTTAGGTCACACTAGAGCCGCCATCTTTAAAAAGCCCGCCCTCTTACAAAAACTATGAGTGGGCATGCGTAAAAACAAAAAATAAACATGTTAATTCATATTGGCTTTCCACCGTACACATGTCTCTTGTGTAAAACAACGTTTAATTTCATATTAACATTCAAACTCTCACTTGTCGCACTTGGAAAGTGAGAGTTTCTAAATAAATACCATTTCACCCTCTAGTAGGGGTAGGTTTTATTTTGGGGGTGGAAATATGTTGTTCAATGGAAAGGGGGTGTCAGCCCGAGTTCAACGACACCTCATTTGTCAAAATACGACCATAAGTTCGAGAGATATCGGGCCGTCGCCATCTTGTGTGGAGGGTGAGGAGGAGGTGGTCACCGTACTCTCCAAAAACCACTACTCGCGTCTTCAATCTTCTTCCTCGATCGATTCCCGGTTCAGTACTTTCATTCTTGTTCTTCTTCCCGTTCCACTCTTCTAATCGTCTGCTCTTCATGTCTTCTGAGTAGAATTCTTTCAATCTCTTCGATGATGTTTAGTCCATTTTATTTTCTTTGAAGTTATTGAGAAAACTTCATCACGAAATATTCTATGTCACTCCTGATATTCTCGAGTTCATCTTGTAGATCATATTTCCCTTTGCATATTTAGCCCATAACGATCATCACCTCCATAATGTCAAACAATGTTCCTCTTAATCTCAATTGAAATAACATTTTCATAATCGAGTCGTATAATATTTAATGGTAGTTCGTTCACTAGTCCGCGATTCCAATAATGCTTTACAATCTGCACTCAAATACAGTCCACTCCGTTCTAGCACCGTTTAAACAACTTAGTCCGCTCGCTTCTGAAACTGCACTCTGTAATGCGCGCATCACCGCTTCTGAACTGTTTCTCCGCCAACACTCGTTGCTCTTCCTTCTCACTTCACGTAGGCTAACATATTTTCACATAATCTTTTCACTGATGCTCGTGTAACGAATGAACTACACGTTATTCCAATTCTAAAAGCAGTTGACTGTCCGTCGCAACACTCGCGGACCACACGTCTATCTCCCACAAGTTGGCTTGTTTCCCCTTCTCTACGCCAATTTGACGTCAGCAGCAAAATCCGCGCGCAGTCTAGGTGGGATCCTCTTTCCATCCATTTTCTGCCGTTCTGGGACATATTTCTTCAAAATCTTATCTCTGACAATTCTTTATATTAATAATTGCAACTTCTCAAACCATAAAATGTCTCAAAATAACTCGTAATTACATTATTGTAAGTATTGGTGATACGATCCATTGAATTTTCTCATTGGCCACAAAATCGTCACGAGTAGGAAATATAAGGCGGTTCTAGCGCAGGGGCTAATGGGCAAGATGGCCGCCGCGCGCAATCAGTCCTATGTTATTCTTATGGAGAGGTCATTCAGAGCTGACGCAAGGGTTAATGCGCAAGATGGCCGCCAAGCCCTGAGACCGTGAATAATGTCACAGGGGGAGTTCGACCGTATAGTCGCTAAATGGAATATTTATTATTATTATTATTATTATTAATAATAATTTTATTAGGTAATTATTGACTGATAGCTTGCCACGGTGGGTGAATGGTTATTGTGTCAGACTACTAACCCCAAGCTTGCAGATTCGCTCTTGGTCGTGGTAAGTGATTTTTGAAAGTTGGCAAAAATTAAGACACGCATGTCATATGATGTAGGCATGTAAAAGAACCCAGGGAGAGGTCGGCTATGTAGTTGCTAAATGGAATATTTATTATTATTATTATTACTATTATTATTAGGTAATTATTGATTGATCATGTACAATCAAGACCAGCCTTATATTGCCCCACTTTATGGTGTAGTGGTTAGCATTATTGGCTGTTACTGTGGAGGCTCGGGTTCGAGTCTTGGCTCTGTCAAGATCTTAAATTCTAGGCTGAGGGTTGGAATGGGGTACACTCAACCTTGTGAGGCAAAACTTACAGGAGCTGGCTTTTGATTCATACCGCTGCCATTCTGCCTAACCCAACTTCACCTAACCTAACCTAACCTAACCTAACCTTACCTAACCTAACCAGATCCCACCTTACCTTATCTAACCTAACTTAACTTCAAAGTCAGAATGTACAATACATTTATTGTTTTTATACCCTCATAAATTAGATATAGAGAATGTCCACCACGATTTAAATCCTCGAGCACACTTTCTGAGATATCATTAAAACGTGTAGCAAGGAATGTCTGAAAATTTTCACTAACACATAATACACCATACATTGTGTCCACTTTTTGAATGTTAATGACACGGAAAAGAGTATGCATTGGTAATTCAGTGAGCTTTTTTCTCTCTAATCAACAGTTCTGCCCCCCCCCCCATAGCATTGAGAATATTTATTGTAGTAGCCTATAAAGAAACAAAAAAAAATCATATCTATTACAGTTTAGCTATAAGTGACCAGAACCACTATAACATTTTATTCTAATAAGGAGATTTCCATAATGATAAGAAAAAAGCTTACCATAATGATGGATTGTGTGTAAGTAAACGTCTTTCGCTGCATGATGCCACTACTAAACTGATAGTCATACAACAGACAAGTGAGTTCATGTTTCGCTGACGTAATCGTATGTTCCCACGCACTTCCTGTGTGTTGCACGCGCCGTAGTGGCTAAATTTGAAACTAGATGAGATGATTTGCTGATGTAATCGTATGTTCCCCCGCACGCACACGCAAGCCCCTGTGGACGGGTCCTTGTGGACGAGTCCCTGTGGACGGGACCCTGTGGACGGGTCATTGTTGACGGGTCCTTGTTGACGGATCCTTGCGGACGAGCCCCTGTGGAAGGGTCCTTGTAGACGGGTCCTTGTTGACGGGTCCTTGTTGACGGGTCCTTTTTGACTAATCCCTTTATACCGGTTCCTTTTGACTGGCTCATGACCCCTAATGCTATAATGAAATTAAACGTTGTTCCACATGATACGCAAGCAAAGAGCCGATCGCTACTATGAATTAACATGTTTGTTTTTGTTTTGTTTTTACGCATGTGCACTTGGGGTTTTTGTAAGAGGGCGGGCTTTTTGAATACAGATTTATAGATGAGTTATTTTTTTAATTATCAAAAGATCGAAAACTAATAGGTTATTAGCTTTTTAACATTTCATGAACCAATAAGGCTATGGGACTTGTATTAGAGGTCGTTGGACTTGAGGTGACATTTTGTTTTTGAATGTATTATTTATTTATTTTTTGTTAAAAGGGCCTAACTACACTTTTGTTAATATCTCGCTAACTAATAATCAGAGAGGGTCAAGTGAGGTGTCGTGGGACTCAGGATGGTCAACCCTTTCCCATGGCCAATGCATTTACCAAAAATACCCAATACATCAAGGTCATTGACCTGAGATTTTATAAACTAATAATCGGGTACGAACATGTGAGATGTTTACCATGTGTGATGAAACATAGCTAGGTAGAGAAAGAATTAGTGTAGGTTACATGTATGGTGACTGACAAGTCTTTTACCATTGAAACTTGTTTTCAGATCAAACTGCAGTATAGAGAGAGTATAGGTTGCAGGTATGGGTTAATAAATGAGAAACGGTGTACGCAAACTCTGATTTATCAAGAATGAAGAGTAGACTATCTTTATTTGATTGGTTAAAGAGGATAGCTAAAACACAAAAATGGTCAGTGGTTACCGAGACAAAATGATCGCTACACACAACATGCTTTAAATACTTGAGGCTAATAATCAATACACACACACTAGCTTGTTCTAAACTAAACTGTGTTGCTGTCAGTGCTCAGACAGTAGGCTGATGACGAAATGCATTGCTAACAGAAATATAATCATTTCCGGTTGTCTAATGTTGCCAGCTATCCATTTATTTATTTTTGTGTTGCAGTGGTAAACACTTTTAGCTCTTGTATTGGTAGTCTTAACTCGATTTCCAGGTCTGAGGCCTAGAACGAGTCGAACTAAGAAACAAGGGCATGGTGGTGCAGTGGTTAAGCTGTTAGCCTTTCACTAGAGGGTTCGATTTCAGGTTAATATGCATGTCATAAACATATTAAACAAAACAAAACAGAGATAACGTTTAAAACTGTTTACATTTGTGACTTTTCAAATTATTACTTGGATTACAAATACAAAGGTGAACTGGGTTTGATATACAGTTAATGCTGTCTATCACACACTCGACTGTAAGAAAGCTAAAAGAGCAAAAAGGCTTAGGTAGAGCAGTGGTAAAATTGCTATATGTAGAGAACTACCTGGCAAAGCTATATCGCATAAACAGTGCAGGATACAATCCAGCAATCAAATTTGTATCTTGTGGAAGAGAGAAATGCACTCACGTGAGAACATGCAAGTGCATGTGTAATATGACCTAACACACAAGTGTTCACCTGTGCACGTGCACAATAAGGGCTAACAAGTCACATTCTGTTTAGTTCGTACGTAACGTTAGGTTAGGGCTAATGCACACACTCTAGTACACGAGGCACATACCATTTGAGAGCAGGTCAAGGGATCTAACTTGGTGGATGGATGTGTTCTAACGAGTCATTCGTAGTTGGAAGAGAATAATACTTGTTCTTAAGATGATAAAACTGAGGAGATGGTATGTACAGTAAGACGTCTTGTTATTTCCTGTGTAATATTACAGACATGGCAGAGAGCACACAGTTCTGTTGCTATGACTACGCTGCAGTAATTTGAATCCCTACGTGTTCATTAAGACAATGGGTGATGATTATACAAAGTTAGCAGTCATTGGATATTACACAGGTGTTCCTTCCTGTGTCATGTTGCTCACATGGCAGAGAGCGCACAGTTCTATTGCTACGACTAACGCTGCAGTAATTTGAAACCCAAGGTGTTGATCAAGACAATGGGTGATGATTAAGCAAAGTCAGCAGTAATTGGATACCACACATCAACATTGACTAAATAATAAACGTGTTGTCATAACCAGCAGAAACCTCATTTTTTAAGATTTTAGATTTTACATTTTAAATTTAAGATTTTTTGATTTATAGATTTTACTTTTTTACATTTTCCTAAAAGAGTAAACAATAAGGTCACATACCTAACCTCATTAAACCTAACTTTACCAAACCTAACTTAAGCTAATCCAAAGGCTAATGCACATACCCAAAGCATATAAGGTACATGCAACTATCCTTATGCTAGTCTTACAGGTTACTGTACAACATGATAACTACCCAAACGGATTTCCTTTTTCATTTTGTTGTTTACACATATGTCATTTTTCCAATTTCCCATTTTCAGTTTTTTTATGTCAGTTTTAAGTTTTTCAATTTCATAATATGGAAACATGGATTTTGCATTTTGTTGTTTACACATTTATTAATTTCACAATTTCCCATTTACAGTTCTTAAAATGTCAGTTTAAAGGTTTTCAATTTCATGATATAGAAACATGGATTTTCCAATTTGTTGTTTTCACATTTATCAATTTACCAAATTCCCATTTACAGTTTTTAAAATTTCAGTTTAATGTTGTTTTTTTTCTATTTGTCAATATGGAAACATGGATTTTTCCAATTTGTGTTTTACATGTTCATTTTGCATTAGGAGTGGAGAGAAGTGGGTAGTAATTAAAAAAATGTGCAAGCAGTGTCCATTGTTGACAGGTCATTGTTGACGAGTCCTTTTTATACAACAGACAAGTGAGTTCATGTTTCACATGCATTACCTAAAATTTAATACCATGCGAGTGTTTAACATTTTACAAATTAGCTTATGTGTTAGTTTATGTGTGGGGTCTTATGTTGGGCATTTTGTGTTGGCTTATTTAACAAGTTATTTTGTCAATGCATTTAGTGGATTTTTCTCTTGGTCTTGGAATGTATATCAGTCCATTTTATCACAACATAATGCTTACTGCCATGTTTGCAAGCAACAACAACACACTAAACTTTCAAAAAATCTAAAGTACTCTAAGGTACTCTCAACTCGTACTCTTACCTCTATCCCATGCCAAGTCAAGAACATTATTTAAAAAAAAAAAAAAAGTGAATGGGGAAAGTAGACTATATGTTTAAACTAAAAAAATCATATAAAGTCATATGTTAACTCTAACACCTACGTTTATCCCATTCTTAGTCGAAAAATATTATATTTTTTAAATTTTTCTAAAAAATAATTGGAAAGTAGGCTATATTTTTGAAAACTAATCATTCTATAAAGTCATATATAGACTCAACCAATGGCTTTTATATCGTTAATCGTGAGAACAAAATATGGAATTTTTGACATTTTTTCCAAAAATGTTCATTTTTTTAAAATGGACTATATTTTGGAAACTAGGAATTTTACAAAAAAAGTGTGTTTGACATAAATGACAGGTATTTACCCCCTCTACCCACAAACCAAGTCCCAGATCTCTGGGACAAAATCCAAAAATGTTTAATTGTGAAAGTAGGCGATATTTTGAAAACGTATCATTCTAAAAAGTCATATATAGACTCAAACAAATGTTCTTTAAGTTATTTAACGTTAAAACAAAACTTAATTTTTTTTTCATTTTTCCGAAAAAAGTCCAATTTTCAAAATTGTGTATATTTTGGAAACTAAGAATTTTACAAAAATGTTTGTTTAACATAAATGAAAGGTCTTTACCCCCTCTAACCTAAAAATAAATTTCAGGACCCTAGGACAAAAACTGTGCAGTAGTGTGTTTTGATCGGTTCTATACCCTCCTCCTCCTCCCTTCCTCCAAGATGGCGGCCGTAGCTTAACTTAACCTAGCCTAACCTAACAAAATGGCGGCCGTAGCTTAACTTAACCTAGCCTAACCTAACAAGATGGCGGCCGTAGCCTAACCTAACCTAACCTAACCTACGAGGTGTGATCAAAAAGTTCCAAAAATTTGGCTGCAACTTAACCAAACCTAGCCTAGCCTAACCTAACCTAACCTACAAGGTGTGATCAAAAAGTTCCAAAATGGCGGCCGTAGCTTCACTTAACCTAACCTAACTTAACCTAAACCTACGAGGTGTGATCAAAAATTTTTCTAAATAGTGGTCATAGCTTAACTGAACCTTGCCTAACCTAACCTAACCTAAACCTACGAAGTGTGGTCATAAAGTTCCAAGATGGTGGTCGTAGCTTAACTCAACCTAACCTAACCCTACGAGGTGTGATCAAAAAGTTCCAAAAATGGCTGCCGTAGCTTAACTTAACCTTTGAGTCATTTTTTTAACGGGTCCCGGAGGACGGGTCCTTGTTGACGGGTCCCTGTGGCGGGTCCCCTTTGACATAATTTGGATAAAATGCAAGGGCCAGTCCGTAGGGATCAGTCCAAAGGACCCGCCCACAGGGACCCGTCAACAAGGACCCGTCCTCCGGGACCCGTTAAAAAAATGACTCAAAGGTTAAGTTAAGCTACGGCAGCCATTTTTGGAACTTTTTGATCACACCTCGTAAGGTTAGGTTAGGTTGAGTTAAGCTACGACCACCATCTTGGAACTTTATGACCACACTTCGTAGGTTTAGGTTAGGTTAGGTTAGGCAAGGTTCAATTAAGCTATGACCACTATTTTGAAAAATTTTTGATCACACCTCGTAGGTTTAGGTTAAGTTAGGTTAGGTTAAGTGAAGCTATGGCCGCCATTTTGGAACTTTTTGATCACACCTTGTAGGTTAGGTTAGGTTAGGCTAGGCTAGGTTTGGTTAAGTTGCAGCCAAATTTTGGAACTTTTTGATCACACCTCGTAGGTTAGGTTAGGTTAGGTTAGGCTACGGCCGCCATCTTGTTAGGTTAGGCTAGGTTAAGTTAAGCTACGGCCGCCATTTTGTTAGGTTAGGCTAGGTTAAGTTTAGCTACGGCCACCATCTTGGAGGAGGGGAGGAGGAGGAGGGTATAGAACCGATCAAAACACACTACTGCACAGTTTTTGTCCTAGGGTCCTGAAATTTATTTTTAGGTTAGAGGGGGTAAAGACCTTTCATTTATGTTAAACAAACATTTTTGTAAAATTCTTAGTTTCCAAAATATACACAATTTTGAAAATTGGACTTTTTTCGGAAAAATGAAAAAAATGTCAAGTTTTGTTTTAACGTTAAATAACTTAAAGAACATTTGTTTGAGTCTATATATGACTTTTTAGAATGATACGTTTTCAAAATATCGCCTACTTTCACAATTAAACATTTTTGGATTTTGTCCCAGAGATCTGGGACTTGGTTTGTGGGTAGAGGGGGTAAATACCTGTCATTTATGTCAAACACACTTTTTTTTGTAAAATTCCTAGTTTCCAAAATATAGTCCATTTTAAAAAATGATCATTTTTGGAAAAAATGTCAAAAATTCCATATTTTGTTCTCACGATTAACGATATAAAAGCCATTGGTTGAGTCTATATATGACTTTATAGAATGATTAGTTTTCAAAAATATAGCCTACTTTCCAATTATTTTTTAGAAAAATTTAAAAAATATAATATATTTCGACTAAGAATGGGATAAACGTAGGTGTTAGAGTTAACATATGATTTTATATGATTTTTTTAGTTTAAACATATAATCTACTTTCCCCATTCACCTTTTTTTTTTAAATAATGTTCTTGACTTGGCATGGGATAGAGGTAAGAGTACGAGTTGAGAGTACCTTAGAGTACTTTAGATTTTTTGAAAGTTTAGTGTGTTGTTGTTGCTTGCAAACATGGCAGTAAGCATTATGTTGTGATAAAATGGACTGATATACATTCCAAGACCAAGAGAAAAATCCACTAAATGCATTGACAAAATAACTTGTTAAATAAGCCAACACAAAATGCCCAACATAAGACCCCACACATAAACTAACACATAAGCTAATTTGTAAAATGTTAAACACTCGCATGGTATTAAATTTTAGGTAATGCATGTGAAACATGAACTCACTTGTCTGTTGTATAAAAAGGACTCGTCAACAATGACCTGTCAACAATGGACACTGCTTGCACATTTTTTTAATTACTACCCACTTCTCTCCACTCCTAATGCAAAATGAACATGTAAAACACAAATTGGAAAAATCCATGTTTCCATATTGACAAATAGAAAAAAAAAACAACATTAAACTGAAATTTTAAAAACTGTAAATGGGAATTTGGTAAATTGATAAATGTGAAAACAACAAATTGGAAAATCCATGTTTCTATATCATGAAATTGAAAACCTTTAAACTGACATTTTAAGAACTGTAAATGGGAAATTGTGAAATTGATAAATGTGTAAACTGGTCATACTAAATATGAGGAAGAACTATTGGATATAGAAAATGAGCTTTGTCATGCTAAAATTATTGTGTAATGAATCCATGTAACCGCTTAAACTATTTCTTAACAATACATGTAATATTTTTTCTACCACTTTGCTACCACTTTCCTAGTTTGATACCACTTTTCTACCACTTTTCTACCACTTTGCTACCACTTTTCTACCACTTTGCTACCACTTTGCTACCACTTTTCTACCACTTTGTTACCAATTGTCTACCACTTGCCTACCACTTTGCTACCACTTGTCTACCACTTTTCTATCACTTTAAACTGTACATATTAAATATAAAAACCAACGCTAAATAATTCTATTACCAGAACAGATATAACCTTTGTAGTATGCAAATCATACTAACAGGTTAGTTGTAAAATGTTAAACACTTGCATGGTATTGCATTTTAGGTAATGCATGCGAAACATGAACTCACTTTTCTGTTGTATGAAAAGGACTCGTCAACAATGACCTGTCAACAATGGACACTGCTTGCACATTTTTAATTACTACCCAACTCTCTGCACTCCTAATGCAAAATGAACATGTAAAACACAAATTGGAAAAATCCATGTTTCCATATTAACAAATAGAAAAAAAAAACAACATTAAACTGAAATTTTAAAAACTGTAAATGGGAATTTGGTAAATTGATAAATGTGAAAACAACAAATTGGAAAATCCATGTTTCTATATCATGAAATTGAAAAACTTTAAACTGTCATTTTAAGAACTGTAAATGGGAAATTGTGAAATTAATAAATGTGTAAACAACAAAATGCAAAATCCATGTTTCCATATTATGAAATTGAAAAACTTAAAACTGACATAAAAAACTGAAAATGGGAAATTGGAAAAATGACATATGTGTAAACAACAAAATGAAAAAAGAAATCCGTTTGGGTAGTTATCATGTAAGACTAGCATAAGGATAGTTGCATGTACCTTATATGCTTTGGGTATGTGCATTAGCCTTTGGATTAGCTTAAGTTAGGTTTGGTAAAGTTAGGTTTAATGAGGTTAGGTATGTGACCTTATTGTTTACTCTTTTAGGAAAATGTAAAAAAGTAAAATCTAAAAATCAAAAAATCTTAAATTTAAAATGTAAAATCTAAAATCTTAAAAAAATGAGGTTTCTGCTGGTTATGACAACACGTTTATTATTTATTCAATGTTGATGTGTGGTATCCAATTACTGCTGACTTTGCTTAATCATCACCCATTGTCTTGATCAACACCTTGGGTTTCAAATTACTGCAGCGTTAGTCGTAGCAATAAAACTGTGCGCTCTCTGCCATGTGAACAACATGACACCGGAAGGAACACCTGTGTAATATCCAATGACTGCTAACTTTGTATAATCATCACCCATTGTCTTAATGAACACGTAGGGATTCAAATTACTGCAGCGTAGTCATAGCAACAGAACTGTGTGCTCTCTGCCATGTCTGTAATATTACACAGGAAATAACAAGACGTCTTACTGTACATACCATCTCCTCAGTTTTATCATCTTAAGAACAAGTATTATTCTCTTCCAACTACGAATGACTCGTTAGAACACATCCATCCACCAAGTTAGATCCCTTGACCTGCTCTCAAATGGTATGTGCCTCGTGTACTAGAGTGTGTGCATTAGCCCTAACCTAACGTTACGTACGAACTAAACAGAATGTGACTTGTTAGCCCTTATTGTGCACGTGCACAGGTGAACACTTGTGTGTTAGGTCATATTACACATGCACTTGCATGTTCTCACGTAAGTGCATTTCTCTGTTCCACAAGATACAAATTTGATTGCTGGATTGTATCCTGCACTGTTTATGCGATATAGCTTTGCCAGGTAGTTCTCTACATATAGCAATTTTACCACTGCTTTACCTAAGCCTTTTTGCTCTTTTAGCTTTCTTACAGTCGAGTGTGTGATAGACAGCATTAACTGTATATCAAACCCAGTTCACCTTTGTATTTGTAATCCAAGTAATAATTTGAAAAGTCACAAATGTAAACAGTTTTAAACGTTATCTCTGTTTTGTTTTGTTTACTATGTTTATGACATGCATATTAACCTGAAATCGAACCCTCTAGTGAAAGGCTAACAGCTTAACCACTGCACCACCATGCCCCTGTTTCTTAGTTCGACTCGTTCTAGGCCTCAGACCTGGAAATCGAGTTAAGACTACCAATACAAGAGCTAAAAGTGTTTACCACTGCAACACAAAAATAAATAAATGGATAGCTGGTAACATTAGACAACCGGAAATGATTATATTTCTGTTAGAATGCATTTCGTCATCAGCCTACTGTCTGAGCACTGACAGCAACACAGTTTAGTTTAGAACAAGCTAGTGTGTGTGTATTGATTATTAGCCTCAAGTATTTAAAGCATGTTGTGTGTAGCGATCATTTTGTCTCGGTAACCACTGACCATTTTTGTGTTTTAGCTATCCTCTTTAACCAATCAAATAAAGATAGTCTACTCTTCATTCTTGATAAATCAGAGTTTGCGTACACCGTTTCTCATTTATTAACCCATACCTGCAACCTATACTCTCTCTATACTGCAGTTTGATCTGAAAACAAGTTTCAATGGTAAAAGACTTGTCAGTCACCATACATGTAACCTACACTAATTCTTTCTCTACCTAGCTATGTTTCATCACACATGGTAAACATCTCACATGTTCGTACCCGATTATTAGTTTATAAAATCTCAGGTCAATGACCTTGATGTATTGGGTATTTTTGGTAAATGCATTGGCCATGGGAAAGGGTTGACCATCCTGAGTCCCATGACACCTCACTTGACCCTCTCTGATTATTAGCGAGATATTAACAAAAGTGTAGTTAGGCCCTTTTAACAAAAAATAAATAAATAATACATTCAAAAACAAAATGTCACCTCAAGTCCAACGACCTCTAATACAAGTCCCATAGCCTTATTGGTTCATGAAATGTTAAAAAGCTAATAACCTATTAGTTTTGGATCTTTTGGTAATTAAAAAAATAACTCATCTATAAATCTGTATTCAAAAAGCCCGCCCTCTTACAAAAACCCCAAGTGCACATGCGTAAAAACAAAACAAAAACAAACATGTTAATTCATAGTAGCGATCGGCTCTTTGCTTGCGTATCATGTGGAACAACGTTTAATTTCATTATAGCATTAGGGGTCATGAGCCAGTCAAAAGGAACCGGTATAAAGGGATTAGTCAAAAAGGACCCGTCAACAAGGACCCGTCAACAAGGACCCGTCTACAAGGACCCTTCCACAGGGGCTCGTCCGCAAGGATCCGTCAACAAGGACCCGTCAACAATGACCCGTCCACAGGGTCCCGTCCACAGGGACTCGTCCACAAGGACCCGTCCACAGGGGCTTGCGTGTGCGTGCGGGGGAACATACGATTACATCAGCAAATCATCTCATCTAGTTTCAAATTTAGCCACTACGGCGCGTGCAACACACAGGAAGTGCGTGGGAACATACGATTACGTCAGCGAAACATGAACTCACTTGTCTGTTGTATGACTATCAGTATAGTAGTGGCATCATGCAGCGAAAGACGTTTACTTACTCACAATCCATCATTATGGTAAGCTTTTTTTCTTATCATTATGGAAATCTCCTTATTAGAATAAAATGTTATAGTGGTTCTGGTCACTTATAGCTAAACTGTAATAGATATGATTTTTTTTGTTTCTTTATAGGCTACTACAATAAATATTCTCAATGCTATGGGGGGGGGGGGGCAGAACTGTTGATTAGAGAGAAAAAAGCTCACTGAATTACCAATGCATACTCTTTTCCGTATCATTAACATTCAAAAAGTGGACACAATGTATGGTGTATTATGTGTTAGTGAAAATTTTCAGACATTCCTTGCTACACGTTTTAATGATATCTCAGAAAGTGTGCTCGAGGATTTAAATCGTGGTGGACATTCTCTATATCTAATTTATGAGGGTATAAAAACAATAAATGTATTGTACATTCTGACTTTGAAGTTAAGTTAGGTTAGATAAGGTAAGGTGGGATCTGGTTAGGTTAGGTAAGGTTAGGTTAGGTTAGGTTAGGTTAGGTGAAGTTGGGTTAGGCAGAATGGCAGCGGTATGAATCAAAAGCCAGCTCCTGTAAGTTTTGCCTCACAAGGTTGAGTGTACCCCATTCCAACCCTCAGCCTAGAATTTAAGATCTTGACAGAGCCAAGACTCGAACCCGAGCCTCCACAGTAACAGCCAATAATGCTAACCACTACACCATAAAGTGGGGCAATATAAGGCTGGTCTTGATTGTACATGATCAATCAATAATTACCTAATAATAATAGTAATAATAATAATAATAAATATTCCATTTAGCAACTACATAGCCGACCTCTCCCTGGGTTCTTTTACATGCCTACATCATATGACATGCGTGTCTTAATTTTTGCCAACTTTCAAAAATCACTTACCACGACCAAGAGCGAATCTGCAAGCTTGGGGTTAGTAGTCTGACATAATAACCATTCACCCACCGTGGCAAGCTATCAGTCAATAATTACCTAATAAAATTATTATTATTAATAATAATAATAATAATAATAATAATAATAATAAATATTCCATTTAGCGACTATACGGTCGAACTCCCCCTGTGACATTATTCACGGTCTCAGGGCTTGGCGGCCATCTTGCGCATTAGCCCTTGCGTCAGCTCTGAATGACCTCTCCATAAGAATAACATAGGACTGATTGCGCGCGGCGGCCATCTTGCCCATTAGCCCCTGCGCTAGAACCGCCTTATATTTCCTACTGTCACGTAATATATCATCGCGTCACTGGACACCTTAAACACCAATTTAGGCTGTGCTAAAAGCATATCCTGCCCCTTCCTATCAAATACACTCCTATTTGAGATGGATGGATTGCCTACCTCGCAGGAGTTCAAAAAAGACCACTTTCTGCCGCCTTCAGATTTGTTTTTCCACAAGCACTTTTCTAATTGGTCCGGCGTTCCACAAAGAGCTCGTCCCCTCTCGATCTCGCGTTAGTCAGAGCTCGGCACACAAATCTAGCTCCAATAAATTTACAAAACTCATGCTTTCTTAGAGGCGAGAATAATATTACTCAGACCACAAATTCAAGTAAAGTGCGATAAATCAAGGAAAACCATTTGATGGATTGCCCTTACGAATTGTATTAAATTTCAAGCGTTCACGGTCAAGTGACCGCCTTTTTGGAATTTCGAATGATGCACCCCCAACTAGTGAGCTTTGGGTGAGGCGAGACAGGCATGCATTCCTTAGTTACACTCTTGACCGCCTGTTCCGGCACAGGTTTGATTCAATCACCCCCCTCATGTCACTCAGTACAGTTAAAAACTCAGAGACGCAGTGTCGGGCGGTCTGGTAACAGTCCCGCGAACGCCAAGGGGAATTTATTTCGTCACACTGGTTGTCAGGCGACAGCCTTGCGAAAGCAGAAGAAGATTTTTCAAGTAACATTATATTTTTTTCTGCACGATTGCTACAGTTTATATCTTTTCCAGTCCTCCAGATATTGTGTATGCATGAAGTTTACGGCTTCATTTTATCAGTTTTGTTGTTCTTCCTTCTCGGCTGTGTCAACATATTTTTTTTTACCGTTATTCATTTATTTGTGTAGGGACCGTCTATATATAACAGATGATCAGATAGCTCAGGTGCTGGCGGAAATCGGGAGAGATGACGGAGATGAAGAGGAAGCGGAAGAAGCACTCATCGATGCTGACGTTGATAATGACCCGGACTATGATCCGGGCTTTTATGAAGCTCATGCTACAAATTTACTTCTTCAAGTGTCAGAGTTACCTCTTCAAGTGCCAATTATACTTATGTATTTTCTAGTTTAATTGGAAAAGTAATACTTTGGAGAGATAATGGTTGACGAATTTTTTTTTTGAAGCTAAAATCTATACTAGTATGATGTCTAACTAAACAAAGAATTTTGACCATAAATGTGTTTGCCGAGTCGTATCAGAAATCCAATGTTTTCATTGCATTCAATCATTCATGAAAAGTACAAGAAACTTTTTGATAATCGTGAAGAAACGTCGGCGGTCAACTGACAGCCCGCGCGAACGCATGTAGGTTAACATAAAAACAAAAGCTAATGTTCTCAAATGAATAAACACTCACACTGGGCTTTCAGGCGTACGTTTGATGAGCCCCATCAGCACTGACTGGATCTTCATGTCTCTGCGCAGGCCCACGTCCCAACCACTAGCACGATAGCTTAGGTGGACGGAGCAGAATTCACCTGGTTTTATCAAACTGCTTGTGTCAAGGACCTGGAAAGTAATACAATACACTCCATTTTAGAACTTCATGCTGGTTCCGTATTGATACACTAATTGAGTAATAAACAGGTTCAAAGTTCCGCCTAATCAATACTTTTTATTAAATAATCATCACTGTTTGGTCATTGGTGGGACATGTTTCAAGGCCTAATTATTTTGGCCCCTTCATCAGCCGATATGAATGAATTAACGGCAAAGACACAAGATAATTGTATAGCGCAACACTAAAAAGTCCCTTGTTATTAAACCTTATATGGTGCACCATAAAGAAGGGTGGGAAACGTTTAATAACAGCCTATTTCCATATATCCTACCTATGTTAATTGCCTCTATCAACATACAGATTTCAGTTTGATTCTTGTCATAGATTAACAGATATTGAGAACCGTCTAAATATTTCGGATGGTCGCCATGTTGAATTTCAATATATGTAGGCCATAGAGTTATGTAGTATTAGACGAGGATGATTGTGGTTGGTTGGTTGGATCCTCAGTTTAGGGGCTGCGACAATGCGGTCATGTAGCCCCGTGTACTTTGGGTGTGTGTAGAATCTGACTGATAACCGGTGTTAATTGTGATGGCTGTATTAGTGTGTGTATCTGTTTTTTAATTCAAGTAAGGACTGCAACTTTGAATTTTTCAAATAGTTCCTACTTTTACCGCCAAACGCCACCGTCAACGAATATTAGGCCTAGTTCAGAACTTAGCTACTAGATGCCACCGCAATCGGCTCCTGGCAACGAACGTAGAAACCTAAGAGCGTTGTTTACATTCTTAACCTATTCAATTTAGCTTCACACAAATATAATTAGTGGCAGGTTCTTTAACATGCCATAAATCTATGACATGGGACCGCCGGCTTTACTTCCCCTCCGAAGGAAGACATACTGAGGGATTTTTAACGCTCTTAAAAAATCCGACGGCTTCGGCCGGGTTTGAACCCGCTATCTTGGGCATAGAAGCTCAGCATGCTACCGACTACGCCACCGAAGCCGCTAAAGAGGATGATTGTGTACGTTTATTATTCAAACGTTGATTTCGATCGCATGATTAGAACACAAGAAATAAAAACTTAATTTTAAATTAACGAACAGCCGCCATCCTGAAGTTATGTAAACAATTGAACTAAATGAGATATAAGTGCATTGCGATTTGTATAGTCATTTGCTGTACGAAGTTTCTCTGCATTCGGATGTTTGAATCGCGAGAAAAGTCTATTTAAATAATTTAACTTCGCTTGGCCGCCATGTTCGTTTTGCAGTTAACAGGTTTTTGAAAGTCACGTAGGTGAACGTCTAGTAGTGCCCTTTATCACCATACAAAATTTCACGTTGTTATCAGTAATAGTTTCGGAGATTTAGAATGCCGGTGAAATATTTCACAGAGCCGCCATGTTGGATTGGTGAGACGTAATAAAATTTGAAGGGCACGGTCGGGTTCGACCAAAATATTACTATGACCTTACCGAGTTTCATTGAAATCGCTCTAGCAGTTTAGAAGTTATTAGGGGGAGGGGACACAAACCCGGATGCACACTCTCACACACGGACAACAGGTGATCTCATAAGCCTATTTTTTCATAAATGAAAATAGACTGAAAAACTAGAGTGTTTTAAAATGTGGGAACAATTAATGCACCAGCCTGTGCTTACTGGCTGTTATTAAATATTACCGTGTAGCAGTTGCTTTTATCTTCCTCCGGCAGCATCTCAGGCATGCAATAGTCAATATTGAGAACCTCATCACACATCTCCATCAGCTTCACAATCTCATCCTGTGTCTCCTGTTAAACAGAGACCATCATCATCATTTGCTGTACCTAGCAGGCCATGACTGAAACATAACACACACATTGCATAACACTATCCTACTCAATCACTCGGGAAGGATCATTATCCCAATCACAATATCAAGTATTTGTTACAAATGCCAATCCATTGCATCAATCAGTACTGCTGTTGGTTACATGGTCTCATCTCGTCCTCGGCCGGCGTCTGCCAATCATTAAACACTCTGTTAGGGTTAGATTCCACAGCTCCCATCCACTGGAGTCGTCTTCCTCTGATGATCCTACCCACGTCGGCTTTCCCATCATCCTTCCTCACTATTGTAAATAGGACCATATATAGGCTATTTCTGAGTACTTTCCTCTTAAACGCACAAATGCGCTCTTCCAGTGTTTGTGAAGTCGCCCATGACTCACATCCATATAACAGAACCGGTTTCACGAGTGCAATATATAACTTAACCTTGCTGTTTTGTGAAATTAGCGTGACTAATTCTTAAGGTACAAGACAAATAATTTACACCAGATATAATTTTAAGCCCCCCCCCCCCCCCAGGCCAGTTTGACATTTGCCTTCCACAAGCTCTCAGCATGAAAACAACCATGTTTATTTTTGTGGAATCCGTATTGGTTCATAATGTCGATTATTCAGGTCCGTATTGACGTAACTATAACTTTGAAAGAATAACAGATTTTCCGCCTTCAATACTGTTTATTTCTATTACTTACAGGGACTAGTTTCGGGGGCTAATACTCCCCCTTCCTCAGCCTGTCCAACAAAACTTCATAAACGAAAAACTTTCCATGTATAAGCCCATACAAAACACATGAAGAACAAAGAATAATGAAAAAATAATTATTTACAATCCCGCTCGACACTCCAAAGAAGATACTCTTATTGGATCACTCAGGCCTAGGCGCATCAGAACTCCTGAATTGGGCCGGTGCTGCGGTCCGCTGTCATCACTGCGTCATCGTGGGACCCCTCTAGTCCCCTTGTTGCTCATGGCAAACTCAAGGCGGAGAAAATTTGTGGCCGCGTCACGTGCCGCCAAGAACTGCAGTGCGCAGGGCGTGAACAAAAACAAACCTTCGCCTTGCGAAGTCTCTTACAGCTGAGTGTTAGTAACGTGCTTGGAAAAGGTGGCGGTTGGGGTTGTGGGAGATGGGTGGCTAAGGAAATGAGAATGAGTGAGGTTTGTTGACGCGCCGTGTATCGCTGTTATGGAGATTGATTAATACGTAGAATGAGAGGTGTCAATCTTTAGTATGTTATGAAAAATGATGGGTATGAATAGGGGAATATAGCGGGAATTTTATCTATTAGTATATAATTCGTCTATTAATGTTCTGTATAAAATGCTGGTTTCAAATATTATTTCATTAAGATTGTGTGAAGGGTTGAATCTCTGTGCTTTATCAATTTCTATTTGTTCCAAAATATTCATGAGCGTGCCTTTATTTTCTTGATGCAAAATTTCTAAGTCATTGTCTATGGTTGTGAATTTATGCCCAGTTTCTGCCATGTGGTTGCCCATCGCTGAAAATTTGTTATGTTTGATGGCATTGACATGTTCCAAAAATCTGGTGTTGAACCCTCTACCCATTTGTCCCACGTAATCGGCATTACATTCGTTACATTTAATCCTGTAAACACCTGAATTGCTGTATTTATTGGTTTTGTTGAGAATATGTGAGTTGAAAAATTTATTATGATTAGTGTTATTGGTTCTGAACGCTGTTTTTATTTTATATTTTTTTAGTACACTAGTAACATTGTATGTGGATTGGTTCACAAAAGTGAACGTTGTGTATGTGGAAGGTTCTTTGTCTTCTTTTGCTAATCTGGAAACGGGTTTGTTCTTAATTTTGTTAATTATATTGTTAACATATTTACTATTGAATCCATTGGCTTCGGCAATTTGGTGTATTATTGAAACTTCTTTACGATAATCTACGTCGGATAGTGGGACGTTCAACGCTCTATTGACGAAACATGCGAGTGCTGTTCTTTTATGGGAAGCTGGATGATTAGAATCTTGTCTAATTACAGTACTGGTTTGAGTTGGTTTCCTGAATATTTGATAGCGCAGGTGATCTTTATCATGCTTGACTTGTAGATCAAGGTAATTAATGCAACTGTTTATTTCATTTTCTGACGTGAATTTAATGTTGCTGTTTATTTGGTTCAAATATTGCAAAAGTTGTTCTATTTTCGTTTTAGAGTTGTCAAGGATTACGAAAACGTCATCAACATATCGTCCCCAAAAGAACAAACCATCTTTTTTGTTAATGATTGATTCGTATTCCAGATTATCTAAGAATATGTTAGCTATTATTCCTGATAAAGGAGAACCCATGGGGAGGCCTTCTTTTTGTTTATAGATTTTCTCATTAAAACTAAATTGGTTGTTATTTAGGATGAATGTTAAGATGTTCAAACATTCAGAGATCTCAACTTGTGTTCAATCACTATTATTCTTCAAGTTGTTCTCAATAATATCAATGGAGGCGGTAATCGGTATGCTTGTGTACATGTCTTTTATGTCTATAGTGTGTAAAGAATGCGTTCTGGTAAGTTTTAGTTTACTAATTAATTCACAGAAATATATCGAATTTTTAAAGGTTGCATTAGCCTTGAGTTTGTAATGTGATTTAAGAAATGAATGAGCAAATTGAGCGAGTTTGTACGTCGGACTATTTCTGAAATTGACTATTGGTCTGATAGGAATGTGATCTTTGTGTATTTTAGGTAATGCTCTTAATGTTGGTAATTTAGGGTTCATATTGACCATTTTGTTTTTTTTTGTTTTTCATCATGGATGAATAAGGTGTTTTTCAGGAGCTGTTTAAGTTTCCTTTGTAAACATTGGGTGAGGTCTTTTTGATTTATCTCAAAGTTGGGATTAGTAAGGAAATCTTCTGTTTTGTTAACATAATCATTCTTATTAATAATGACTGTGGTGTTGCCACCGTCTGCTTTAGTTAGGATTAACTGGTTCTGTTCTATTTTGGTTGATAAACTTTTGCAATCTCTTTGAAGTTGTAAATCCATTCTATGTTCCTTCTTATGTTGAATAATTTTCTTGATTTTCTTGTTGACTTCATGCCGTGATCCATTTTGTTCATCTTGGGGCAGTCGGAGGCAGCTATTAAACGACTGCCCCAAGATGAACAAAATGGATCACGGCATGAAGTCAACAAGAAAATCAAGAAAATTATTCAACATAAGAAGGAACATAGAATGGATTTACAACTTCAAAGAGATTGCAAAAGTTTATCAACCAAAATAGAACAGAACCAGTTAATCCTAACTAAAGCAGACGGTGGCAACACCACAGTCATTATTAATAAGAATGATTATGTTAACAAAACAGAAGATTTCCTTACTATTCCCAACTTTGAGATAAATCAAAAAGACCTCACCCAATGTTTACAAAGGAAACTTAAACAGCTCCTGAAAAACACCTTATTCATCCATGATGAAAAACAAAAAAACAAAATGGTCAATATGAACCCTAAATTACCAACATTAAGAGCATTACCTAAAATACACAAAGATCACATTCCTATCAGACCAATAGTCAATTTCAGAAATAGTCCGACGTACAAACTCGCTCAATTTGCTCATTCATTTCTTAAATCACATTACAAACTCAAGGCTAATGCAGCCTTTAAAAATTCGATATATTTCTGTGAATTAATTAGTAAACTAAAACTTACCAGAACGCATTCTTTACACACTATAGACATAAAAGACATGTACACAAGCATACCGATTGCCGCCTCCATTGATATTATTGAGAACAACTTGAAGAATAATAGTGATTGAACACAAGTTGAGATCTCTGAATGTTTGAACATCTTAACATTCATCCTAAATAACAACCAATTTAGTTTTAATGAGAAAATCTATAAACAAAAAGAAGGCCTCCCCATGGGTTCTCCTTTATCAGGAATAATAGCTAACATATTCTTAGATAATCTGGAATACGAATCAATCATTAACAAAAAAGATGGTTTGTTCTTTTGGGGACGATATGTTGATGACGTTTTCGTAATCCTTGACAACTCTAAAACGAAAATAGAACAACTTTTGCAATATTTGAACCAAATAAACAGCAACATTAAATTCACGTCAGAAAATGAAATAAACAGTTGCATTAATTACCTTGATCTACAAGTCAAGCATGATAAAGATCACCTGCGCTATCAAATATTCAGGAAACCAACTCAAACCAGTACTGTAATTAGACAAGATTCTAATCATCCAGCTTCCCATAAAAGAGCAGCACTCGCATGTTTCGTCAATAGAGCGTTGAACGTCCCACTATCCGACGTAGATTATCGTAAAGAAGTTTCAATAATACCCCAAATTGCCGAAGCCAATGGATTCAATAGTAAATATGTTAACAATATAATTAACAAAATTAAGAACAAACCCGTTTCCAGATTAGCAAAAGAAGACAAAGAACCTTCCACATACACAACGTTCACTTTTGTGAACCAATCCACATACAATGTTACTAGTGTACTAAAAAAATATAAAATAAAAACAGCGTTCAGAACCAATAACACTAATCATAATAAATTTTTCAACTCACATATTCTCAACAAAACCAATAAATACAGCAATTCAGGTGTTTACAGGATTAAATGTAACGAATGTAATGCCGATTACGTGGGACAAATGGGTAGAGGGTTCAACACCAGATTTTTGGAACATGTCAATGCCATCAAACATAACAAATTTTCAGCGATGGGCAACCACATGGCAGAAACTGGGCATAAATTCACAACCATAGACAATGACTTAGAAATTTTGCATCAAGAAAATAAAGGCACGCTCATGAATATTTTGGAACAAATAGAAATTGATAAAGCACAGAGATTCAACCCTTCACACAATCTTAATGAAATAATATTTGAAACCAGCATTTTATACAGAACATTAATAGACGAATTATATACTAATAGATAAAATTCCCGCTATATTCCACTATTCATACCCATCATTTTTCATAACATACTAAAGATTGACACCTCTCATTCTACGTATTAATCAATCTCCATAACAGCGATACACGGCGCGTCAACAAACCTCACTCATTCTCATTTCCTTAGCCTCCCATCTCCCACAACCCCAACCGCCACCTTTTCCAAGCACGTTACTAACACTCAGCTGTAAGAGACTTCGCAAGGCGAAGGTTTGTTTTTGTTCACGCCCTGCGCACTGCAGTTCTTGGCGGCACGTGACGCGGCCACAAATTTTCTCCGCCTTGAGTTTGCCATGAGCAACAAGGGGACTAGAGGGGTCCCACGATGACGCAGTGATGACAGCGGACCGCAGCACCGGCCCAATTCAGGAGTTCTGATGCGCCTAGGCCTGAGTGATCCAATAAGAGTATCTTCTTTGGAGTGTCGAGCGGGATTGTAAATAATTATTTTTTCATTATTCTTTGTTCTTCATGTGTTTTGTATGGGCTTATACATGGAAAGTTTTTCGTTTATGAAGTTTTGTTGGACAGGCTGAGGAAGGGGGAGTATTAGCCCCCGAAACTAGTCCCTGTAAGTAATAGAAATAAACAGTATTGAAGGCGGAAAATCTATTATTCTTTCAAAGTTATCCGTACTGGTGTTGGCGTGGTGGAGCTGCTTTGCTTCCATGGTGCAAGAAGGGCTTCGAAAGTGTCGCACGGTTCTATGGGACCACCATTCTTTACTAAGGACAAGACCATGCTTGTGCTTCAGGGCCTCATAAGGTATTTATGGAAGTAGGTTTGGTGAATAACCATGGACATAATCCCCCCATATTTCACGCCCTCATTGCCTCATTGGAGCACTTAAATCAATACAAATTCAATTAAGTCTAACAACGGTATTTGGAGATCAGCGATTCAGCTCCAGCTTCTTCTGCACCCAAAATTTCTTCATTCTATCTGACCTGGCTGAACATTTACTTAAATTGGTAATTAATGATCTGGGGAGAAAGAGAAGACATCCAACAACGACTAAATTGGTGGAATGCTGGTTTTGACAAGTATGGATTACAGATCTGCCAAACGAAAACCGTATGTTTGGTGATGATCAGGGAAAGCAAACATATCAAGCTGAAATTGGGCAACATGACATCGAGATAGTTCAACATTTTAAATACCTTGGTAGCGTTTTGTCGACAGATAACAGGTTAACCCAAGAGACCAGCAGTAGGGTTCAAGCAGCTGCGAACGTTTACAACTCTGTTTCACAGCTTCTATGGGTCAAAAACTTTCCTCAGGAAGCTAAAATATCCTACTTACTTCCCATATTGACCTACGGTCTGGAGGCTGCTGCAATGACTCCCCAGGACAACAGCCGGATACAAGCAACTGAGATGAAATTTCTAAGATCAAGAATTCAGAAGACCAGACAAGACGAGTCAGTCCGCCTAAAGCTAGGGCTGAAATGAAGTGTGCTTGACATTCTTGAGGAGTCGAGATTGAAATGGGTTGGTCATCTGATGAGGATGCTCTCTGGTAGAACACCTAAAGCCTAATTTGAAGGGAGATAATTGGCAAGAGACCAAGAGATGGGTGGATGAAGCAGGTCCACAGAGCTTTGACTAAGAGGAACGTAGAATGGAGGACTGTGGTAGAAGGACAGACAGCTATGGAAAGGGCTTGTTCATTCCCACGCCCGGCCAGCTGGAGTGGAGAACCGATGATGATGATGAATAACCTGGTATAGTTTTTGTAATTTTGTGCATGCTGAAGCAAGTGCGCTGAGGTCCACTCAATTGATAGCTGTCCCGCCGACCACGACATATTATCACGAGTATCGTCATCAGATTTAACTCTCGATTCTGAGTATACTGTATACATATTTCTTCCTGCATAGAGCTTTTCAAACCAGCCTATGTATGTGTTTCCGATGACTGAACAGACCAATCCTGACAAAACATGCGCTCACATACATTGCACTGAATGATCGCTATAATCGTCCAAAGCCAGTGAATCTATCAACAGTAAATCTAGACATGTCAATTTTTAAAATAGGTCACTTTATTGGCGCCATAATGTTATGGTGACCGTAGCTATCCCATCATATTATATTGCTATCTGAAACCCCCCTGTGAGCAGAAAGCAGAAGCGAAGCAGAAGGACCGAGCCGATAAAAGAATAAATACCCGAGGTTGTCTATTTTAGAACTGTTTAAGAACCCAGTACCCAGAAATCATACACTGGATAAAATGAGTATAAACAAACATCTATTCTCATTATAAATACATACAAGTTCACAGTTATTAAAGAACATGTACCAGGAAAAACACTATAAAGGTGTGGACTTAACACTGAACATAATTACTTACTTCTTGTAACGTTGGTTCGTACCCCTTAACCTTCAGAATCATTTTAAGTACCAAATTGATAGCTTTCTTTTAACATCGGTTCGTATCCCCTAACCTTCAGTATCATTTCCAGTTACATAATTGATGACATTCATACGCATATTTCGTAGGCCAAACCTACAATATTGTCACTCGTATATCAAGACCAATCAATCTTACTATGTCGTTTTGATATCCACCAAGTAATTGGATAATGTCATAAGACAATAACTCATCATATCTTTAATTATTTCCTTTTTAGAAGAATCGTAAAACGGAGCGAAATAAATTTCAACTTTCCATCTGTCATGGCAGACTACGGATCTCTATTGTTTTTCTAACAGCTGACTTAGAGTGAACATTGGCAAAGACAAATGAACGTCCGCAAGTTGACAGATGACAAACACATAGCTAGCGATCAAAAACTTCACCGAATTATTTTCAACATAAAATATTAAAATAAGACAGACCCAGGAGGTATACTACGGTGAAAGGGAAGGAGATTAAAATTTAAAAGAAAATAACAATTATAAATCCCTTTTCACCTTACAAGATACAGTACATGCCAACTTTACGCAAGAAATCAAGAGTTGAACAATAAATCAAATAGCCTACAACTTGCCACAACGTATGTACCATAAAATAAATGACCCTTTTACATTACCTTTAGAACCAATATCGAGCGAGATACATGGGTTGTTTTTTTTAGTTTTGGCACCAATGCTTCAGTGCCAAGTTGCACAATGTTGGGCGCTGCCACTTTTACCGACAGTTGCTGCCCTGCATCCCCTCCCTCAGAGCACATGACCTCGCCCGTCCTCACCACCGCTCGTGCGCAGTCGCGCCTGTTAGATGAGTAGTGTGAGACCAGCACTCGCGAAAGACAATCGCAATGTTTCCCAAGCAGGAGCAGAGAACGTGGATAATAATTCAGTGTGCTAGGGGTCGCAGTGCTAAACAGTGTCACCGAGGATTGCAGGAAGCGTGCGGTGCAGCTGCGTTACCGTTCAGAACGGTAGCAAGATGGGTTGCAGCCTTTCGAGATGGGCGCGGACGTGTGGAGCACATGCCTCGATCTGGTCACCCACCAGTAAGTGATCACAATGTACAGATGGTGTCCGCGTTAGTAGAGGTGGATCGGAACGTAACGATTCGTCAATTAGAGCAAGATACCAGACTGGCTCATTCAACTGTCCTCCACATCCTGAAGGACTTACTGAAAATGAGGAAGATTGCGTCCAAATGGATTACACGCACCTCATTTCAAATATCCGATGCATGTCTAACATCTGCTATGACGACTAATCGAAGATTCCGCAAAGTAGAATGACTACGTATTAAAATATAATAATTAGGAACTTCAATTCAGATAATCACATATGGTATCCATCAGACAAGCCACATTAGGTTCGATCACTAGTCATACTCCCTTTCAGGTACACACGGAGCCTTAAGTCGTACCGTAACTGCATTGCCTTTTACAATAAATACCGGTATATATTTTAAAACTATTCCAAATGCGTTTTCTGTTGAGTAGGCCATACGATCACATATCCGGAAGTAAGTGGAACTACCAAGTAGCTCCCGGCTACTGGTATTGCCCAGCAGTTACATATTATGTCCTGTCCATGTTAAAATTCCAAAAACTCATTATTAATAACTAGCGATCTTCATTTAACACAACGCAATTGCCGTAGACATTACTGAGTATCAACAAGTGCCAGTTTCACGAGGAGACTAGTGCACAAATCGCCACCAGGGGAGTTCACTCCAGTGCGCACTCAGAGTCTGACTGGTCACAGCTGCCACCTAGCGGCGTACATGGTACTAACAGCTCACTGGTCGCAGATCAAATGGCAAAATCAGGGTACTTACTATTGAAGCAACTAGTATTGCTTCACTATCTTTAACGGTAGTCGCCTCCGTAGCGTAGCGGTCAACACGGTTAGCTGCCGCCCCGGAGGTCCTGGGTTCGATTCCCGGCTCTGCCACGAAATTTGAAAAGTGGTATGAGGACTGGAACGGGGTCTACTCAGCCTCGGGTGGTCCAAATGAGTAGAGGGGGTTCGATTCCCACCTCAGCCATCCTCGAAGTGGTTTTCCGTGGTTTCCCACTTCGTCTTCGGGCAAATGCCGGGATGGTACTGCCCCCGTAATTTGAATTATATTGAGACCACGGTGGCTGTATTGGAAAATATGAAGAAAGTTATGGCTGTCATAGTTGTGACGTGGATATTCATGACGTAGGCACGGATGACGCAGACTTCACGCAAGTAGGCTGCTTGAGCTGAGATTCTTGGTGACGTCATGATTTTGTTCGAGAAAGATCTGAGATTTACGACGCAGTCGCAGGTAACATGGAATTGTGCTGAGGAAGAAGTTACGCGATTGGAGGAGAGGCTCAAACCAATGAACGATAGTTAGGAGGGAGACGGAGATTACTGAAACTATCATATTTAATTACTTTTGGAATGCAGAATTGTGGAAAACTATTTTCAGTTATGGCATTGATTTGGAATTTTGAAGAAATTATTTTTGAGTTTTTTAAATTTGAAAATCCGTCAAGTATTGCCAAAGTTAGAACTTCTAGCTATGACGGAGAAACGAGCTATGGAAGGGATGGATACGCCCCTTAAGAAGTTGATAAAAGGTCTTGCACAGCAGTGAGGAGCTCTGATATCTCATATCTCATGTGTCTCATATCTCATGTGTCTGATACCGCATATATTGCTGATGTTATAGTCGTTTTCGAGTGAATAAGTGAAACAAGTCGTCTTTAGCGTGTGGTAAAGCCAACCGCATCGAACGAGCTTCGAGCGTGCCGCAGTTCCATTTTACGGTATTTGAAAACTAGGCGAAGTTGAAACGCACTCATTTTCAAGTCTACAAGTTAACATATCAAGAGTTGACTAATGCCTTTAAGCTACTTCGATTGTGCAGTACTATATCAAAGTGTGTAGAAAGGTTGAACATTTTCAAGAATATAATTCGAAAGATATTGGCATTTTAAGACGGCAGACAAAAGTGATTTTCTCGCCATCTGAGAAGCACTTTTAAAATATATCACATTGTACGCTACGGCTGACACTGGCATTGCAACCGTGCTACTTCATATTGCTTTTGATAATATAACGCTGCATTCTAACATGGAACAATATAATATCGCAGTTCTTTCAACTATTATAACGGAAGTGGAGATGGAAGACTAACGACTTTAATGCAATTGGGACATATATCGATGGAGTGAATTAACAGCATGGAACTTCGCTAATCGTCTTTCTACAAAAGCGAGCATGTAGTGAACATCCAACTACACTCATGCATCGTTGTCCAACGCTGAATTATATCAAATGGCAGTGGAAACATATTCATACTCCACAAATATGAATATTTCTACGGAAATTATTGCAATAAACTTCATGGCGAATTACTACCAGAACTTCAGGAACTATCAAGAGAGGCCAGGGTGGACCCGGCTCACACAGAAGAGTTTTGCCAGAAGGATGTCTATCGTATACACGGAGCAGTGCAATTTCCGGAGGAGGAAGCAGTTCGATTCTCCGAGGGCGCTGATTCCAGGTTCGAGGACGGAGCACATCTTTTTGGTGAAATGGAACCATCACCAGTCTTCTTTGGAAGATTTTCCTCTGGAACTTCAATCAACAGATAAGGTAGTCGTGAACGTTTCTTGTTTTATTTGAGCCATTTAGCGATATCTGAGCAACCATTTTCCCCATATTTTTGTCATATATATATTGTGCCCCCATATTCTTGCTTGATAACTTTGTACTCAGTACACCTTCGATGAGTTATGCCTTTTTCTACGATTTATTAAGACATTGTTATGTCATTGGCAGATTTAAATAATTTTGGATCAGTTGAGACTGACAATTAATTTTCTTTCAGTAATTTGCATATTTTTGTAGTCACGATTGGACTGTAAAGTTAATGATTTTCTTTGGCAGATTTGAATTCAGACAGCGTGTCATTTTATTAAAGTAATTCAATTCAGTAAATTACTTTGACCAATTTTCTGTCATCCTCAAGAAAGAAGAATAATTAAAAGATTTTAGAGCGTTAAAATCTATTTCTGTATCGACGATCTTGGAAATACTAGTCGTTATATGAACATGATTGCAACATAGACATTTATCGTCAGTTCTGAAATTACCATTGCATTATAGACAATTTTAGGAAATATGAACATTGATTACAATTTTTTTTGAATACACTATAGTAATGAACATTTGTTAGGAATTTTTCTCAATACTAGATTGGAACAATAATGTTTGCATTCCAAAGTCTAATTGTATTCTATTCAACTATTTTGCAGTTTAGATGAACTTTGTTTGAAGATAGTATTTTTATACTACGATACTTAGGAGATATTAATCTCAATTTTGATAGACAAGAAAGGCGTGTATAATCGTATTTGCTATTAAATTTATTTTTGTGATTGGCAAATTTTTACTTCATATCGATTCATGAATGAAACCCACGAAGGTTAAATAAAATAACAGTTTTGAAACAATTAATGAATATAAGAATTTTTGAAGTGGAACTATGGATGTATAATCGTTAGTTCAGTGGTCATGTAAAAGTCGCTGATGAATAATGCCCTTGAATAATTGAAGGAGGTTCCCACAGTAATATTAATGATGTTGATGAGATTACAAGTGGAGGTTTTGTGTATGGATTATGGAAGATTTTTATGCCATATATGTTGAAATATATGATGAATTCTGGGCCTATTTTATGCAATTTGTGCATTTGAAGCGAAGTATTTTTCCGCTGAGTTTATTGTCCAGGTCATTTGAAAATTAATCATGTGAAATTACTGTTAAAATTAACAAGAGTGTTAAATAATTTGAGATAACGATTTTGAATGGAGGTTACCGTCACTAATAATAATAATAATTATTAAAACTTATGAAACCTGGATTTATAACACTTAAATATAACTAACCTTCATTGGTCGATTATATTAACCTGATATGAGTAATTATCAACCGGATAAACGTGTGGTTTAATGTATTTCTAAAATAAATAAATATAAATATTGTAAATAAATTATGTAATTATCTTTAATAATAATGTGAAATGAAAGAAATTAAGAGAGGCGTGTATAGATTTTTCAATTGTCATTTGACAAAATTATAAACAATTTATAATTGTTATAAACAATTAATGAGCATTTGTTATAAACATTAAGAGTTTTGTTAATATACTCTAAAGAACGCTAATTATACAAGTGGATTATGTAATTAAACAAGTTTTGGGATTATTAGAGTTATCCAGTAACATGTGAATGAAGCATTTAAAAGATTCGCGTGTTAATATTTGAGTTGAGTTGAGGACATTTAAAGTGTTTGAAAAGGAGCTAAGCTCTGAGGTTACGAGCATATGCTAGCACTAGCCGCACAGGTGGGCCCGTTTGACGACGTGGGCATCCGACTTGTTGAAGGGTGGATCGCAGCTGACCTGACAACTGTATGTTAGAGGCCAAGGTCAATTACATAACAGGCTTGCAGTTATAAATAAAGTGTGATGTTTATGAAAGAGGAAAACAATTGCTACGTGTCTTGTCCCAATTCCCTCATCCATTCCAAGTGTATTACTATTATTACGTTCTTTATAAGCAAGTGAAAGATAAAATTTTGTATGTAACGTCTACCAGTCCTACAGGAGGACATGATTATATTGACAATGGCTTCTGATTGCCACGTGTATTTTGTTGAGTTTTTGTTAAAGTCATTCCCTTTAAGTGAAATAAATTATTGTACAGTTTAAAGTTTCTTGTATTCGTTTTGGTTCATTTTGAATATCATGGTGGAGGTTATTGTGTGGGCATACTTTAAGTGATCCAGTTGGCAACCCATTCCCGAGATTAATTTGAAGAGGTAAGTAAAGGTAAGTATGAACCCCCGTATATTTTGGTGTGTTCCACAATAATTTTCTTGTTAACTGCTGTGCTCTAATCTCGGTAGTATCTGTCAGTGCCATTTTCATTGATGTAGCTGTGCCGGTGCGATTGATTATTGGCAATCCGATTGAGGGGGCGGATATCTGACAGCCTACTATCCGGATTTACTGTAAGGCCACGGCAGCCTCCTTCCCTCTTCCTAGCCTATCCATCCTAATCTTCCATCCCTTCCCATCCTTCCCATCCCTCATGAGGCCCCTGTTCGCTTTGCAGGTGAGGCCGCCAGGGCGAAGTGCTGATCACACCTCCTCAGTTGTATCCATCCCGACCAGATGTTCCAAGCTCCAGGACACTGCCCATAGAGGCGGTAGTGGTGAGTTCCCTCGCTGAGTCCGTGGGAACCACCAACCTAGAGGGTAAATTGACTAAATAAATAAAAATCTTTAACGGTTTGCCCAGCGTAAGCTTAAAAAGCGCTAGGACGCCAGATTTCAGAAACCTTCCTCGAGATATCCTTTACAGAATGGTGGAAACCGCATCAAAATCCATCCAGTGGTTCTCGGGATTACCCGTGTCATCCAAGAATCGGAGACTTTGTTTTATACTAACAAGGGGACTACGACAATCGGATTTTTGTAATTTTTCCCGCTCGAACAATAATTTCCCAAAGCCGTTCGATGCCATATTCATAAATCCTCGAGAAAATCGACTTCCAAGTTTTCTGAGCGCTTCATATCCAGTAAAGATGTTACCTATTGCGAGCAGGACGCGTGGCTTACCCGGTAACGTTCGGGCCTAGTAATCGCCGGGACGCTAGTTCGAGTCTCACTTCGGGTCCTATTTTCCCCCCTTTAAATTCATATACACGATACACGCAGAACTGTTATTCGGAATAATGGCAGATCTCAAAGAAACCGCCATATTCAAATATTCCATCACATTCAATTTTACTCATTCCATTGTTTACATTTATTCTTATAATTATATTTTTATTAATCTACAAGGTATGAATATTATTTCTGGATATTATTTTTGTCCCTTATTCGCAATTTCAAATAAGAGATAATTAGAACTGAGATGTGCATTTCTTCATTGGAAATTATGATTACATATCTGTGAATTACTACAGACTTGATGATTTTTATATTTCTATCACATTAGTAGTATATGAATTGAAAGAAGAAAAAAAAATATAGCACCCGAAGTGAGACTCGAACTAGCGTCCCGGAGATTGGGTCCGAACGTTAACGGGTGAGCCACGCGTCCTGCTCGAACTCGGTAACATCATTACTGGATATGAAGCACTCGGAAAACTTGGAAGTCGATTTTCTCGAGAATTTATTAATATGGCATCGAACGGATTTGGGAAATTATTGTTCGAGGTCTGAACTTTACGTACCCGAAGCGGGAAAAATTACAAAATCCGATTGCCGTAGGGTCCCCTTGTAAGTAGAGAAATAGAATAACACCCTTATCAATTTAGGCATATTTTGAACAATGCAAATTTTTATCAATTTTCCGGTTTCTGGTGTACTGTATACAAAATCCGATGACTTCGGCCGGGTTTGAACCCGCGATCTTGGGCTACCGACTGCGCCACCGAAGCGTTCACTACTCTACATCATGAACCACGAAGAAAAAGGAGAAGTAAATAAGTAGTTAATTAAACAATAATATTTTTAGCTTGCCTGGTCTAGGTGTGTCAGGTTTTGGCGCTCTTCTCCTTCCTTCGAAAGGTAGTTCTTAGTAGAAACAGTCTCCATATCAGCCTTCCTGTTGAAGAATAACTGACGCACCAGCTCCAGTATTCTTCTTTTGAAGGCGTCCGTTATTGTTTGATTCTTCTGCTTACTGAGTCTCTTCAACTTAATTAAGAAGAATTTTATGGCATTCGGCCACTCAAATGAACATGGTTCAATGTCGAATACAAACCATTCAACTTGAGTTGCTTCATTGCTAACATTTTTTGCTGTAATATCGAAGTTATGCTCCCTTCCAAACTCTTCGCACAGGTATCTGAAAATATGAAATACCGTATGCATGTTAAAACCTAGATACATCTGTGGTGGTCTCTTGAAAGAGTTGGGCGTATTAAAATACCAAAGTAAACTCTGAACTAGAGCAGTTACACTATTATTATTATTATTATTATGATTATTTATTTATTTATTTATTTATTTATTTATTTATTTATGTATTTATTTATTTATTTATTTATTTAGAGCCTCCGTGGCTTAGGCGGCAGCACGCCGGCCTCTCACCGCTGGGTCCGTGGTTCTAATCCTGGTCACTCCAAGTGAGATTTATGCTGGATAAATCGGAGGCAGACAAGTGTTTCTCCGGGTACTCCGGTTTTCCCTGTCACAATTTCATTCCAGCAACACTCTCCACTCTCATTTCATCTGTCATTCATTAATCATTGCCCCAGGGGAGTGCGACAGGCTTCGTCAGCCGGCACAGTTCACATCCTCGCCGCTAGATGGGGTCTTCATTCATTCCATTCCCGGACCCGGTCGGTCGACTGGAAGCAGGCGGTGGATTTTCATTTCATTTATTTATTTATTTATTTATTTATTTATTTATCGTATGGCTTTTAGTGCCGGGAGTGTGCGAGGACATGTTCGGCTCACCAGAGGCTGTAGCTGCTTCAATGCGGACACCCATGGGGTGTCAATTTCAATTTCAAGTAGTTCCAACTTTCGCTAACAGATGTCACTGGCACCTATTGTGAACGTTGGAACGTTGATAGAGCGTTTCAACGAAATCTAACCAGAAAATTTGGCTTCACAAAAGTTTAATTAGTGGATGGTTATTTTACTCGCCATAAATCTATGACATGGGACCGCCGGCTTTATGTCTCCTCCGAAGGAAGGCATACTGAGGGATTTTAACGCTCTTAAAAAATCCGATGACTTCGGCCGGGTTTGAACCCGCAGTCTTGGGCATTGAGGCTCAGCATGCGACGGACTACGCCCCCGAAGCCGCTTATCGTACTGGAAGTGTGGATGGCCTACACACACTGTCACAACACATCTACATGTTCTACTGGGCCTGTATGCCACCTCTTGAGGGATGCAGTGTTTCTGTATTTGTCTGTTGGCACAGGCTAGAGTATCACCGATGTCTCAGTCTCACTGATGGCTGTGATTATATGGAACCTACTGAGGTATGGGTATGGTCTCAGGACGCAGTCAGTGCCTGTGGATGTTGTGAAAGGTTCTGCTGGTAGTATTAGTACAGCTGTACTGACTCAGTGAGGAAAGCAATGGCAAACTACCTCACTCCTCTTCTTGCCTAGTACGCCTCAATATAGCGCAGCCTTGAGTTTTGTGGGATTCTTCCACATAACCTATGATAGCGCTTTTTGAGGATCCAACCAACCTCCGGGCTGACTACCTAACAGACAGACATGTTTTACAAATATATTTGCAGTACAGTATTAACCGGGTAAGTTAGCCGTGGTCGTTACGACGTAGCAGCAGGCAGTCGCTCACATCCGGGAGGTGAGGAGGTTCGAATCCCCCCGCCGACAACCTTAAAGATTGTCTTCTGTGGTTTCCCATCTTCCTTCCAGGCAAATGCCAGGGTTGGTCCCTAACTATAGGCCACAGCCGCTACCTTCCAACTCCTCGTCCTTACATTCACACTTTCCTCCCCAGACAACACTCCACACGCGACGGTACGTGTACCTCACCCCATGGGTGTCCGCCGAGAAACAGCTACAAATTTGGCGAGCTAAACATGTCCTCGACACTCCCGAAGCCATATGCTTAAAAAAAGTACAGTATTTAGAATATTAATAATCCAGCAGTGGCTAGATTCCAGGAATTGGGTTGACTTCGAGTTGTCATCAATTCTCACGAACACTTACTTAGTTGGTTCCTCAGTTTAGGGGCTGCGACAACGCGGTCATGTAGCCCCGTGTACTTTGGGTGTGTGTAAAATCTGTCTGATAACCGGTGTTAATTGTGATGACTGTATTAGTGTGTGTATCTGTTTTTTTTTTAAATTTAAGTTCAGACTGCAACTTAGAATTTTTCAAATAGTTCCTACTTTTGCCGCCAAGCGCACCGTCAACGACTACTAGGCCAAGTTCAGAACTTAGCTACTAGACGCCACCGCAGTCGGCTCTTGGCAACGAACGTAGAAACTTAAGAGCGTTGTTTACATTCTTAACCTATCCAATTTAGCTTCACACAGGTGTAATTAGTGGAAGGTTCTTTAACATGCAACACTTACTTAGTACACAGTGATAGGCAGAGACGACCACCACATTGGTGCGTAATGGAAAAATCTGTAACGTTGTTAGTTATAGTTATCGTTGCTTTAAAAGGCGAGGTCTTCTGCCCCTCTTAACGAAAATAAATTTATACAAATTTGGAAGAATTAAAAATTTAAATATGTAAAACAAAATGCTAAAATCAATAATACCAAAAATAATTAAAATTAAAAACTAATACAGTACCGGTATAATAAATGAAAAGCAGAGAAAATAAAATTCAGAATTTCAAACTAGATCAAGTTATTTCAGTAAACATGCAATTGAAAATTTAGGTTGTTGGTCCTAACCCACTCTAACATATAAAGCGGATGACGACATCAGCAGCCACCACGTCATCGGCAGAGTGGGATAAAGTATATGTTATGTGCAAACCATGATTTCTTCGTAGATCAGCAACATCCACACACTCGGTTAAAATGTGGGCCATAGTGAATACGGCACCCAGGTACAAAGTGGGTACGAGTGGGTGGATCTTGTATGACCTATTGTTAACCTACTCAAATTGACGGACTCCGTCCGTGACCGCAAAGAGCTCCGCCACACGCGAGTAGTTCCCTTTATCGCTCTCAGCTTACTAGGTATTGGATCAGCTAGCCATTGAATCTCACTTGTCGGCATATCCGAGAGCGAATATCTCTAAACGAGGTCATAGTGATACCACCCCTTTTGCAGCTTGATACGCTAACTCATCTCCCACAATTCCCATGTAGCCACATAAAGTGTCAGCGTGGCACAACCCGGCTAGTAGGTCGTGGATTCGCTGCACTAATAGTCTAGTCAAATTAGACCAAAAATGATGGGTTTGCTGCATTAATTCATGTAGTTCCACATGTTTCAGGAATGTGTAGTGGGAGGTCCCCTGAACAACGTCGATTTCAGGAGCCGATGGAGAGAATATTTTCACGAACTCTTAAATGTGAGGAATTTAATGTACACAGAAGTTATGTGCAAGTTATGTGCGAAACAGTTTATAAGGGTGATTATTTGACTGCATGAAGGAATGGCATCGTAAAGAGGGAACTTTTTAATTTTCCTGATAACCCCTTCGTCAAAAAGAGTCACACTTCAACCGATCCTCTACATCCCCTTCAGTTCTCTTGTTAATTACGGTTCTCTTGAAAATCATTAAAGGTCGACCACCACTACCTCGTAGTCCAGTTTGATAGTGTTGCTTATAGCAGCCAAGGGACTACTGCGTTCTTCTTACACTGCTTAATTTCTGCAGAGTTTATTCCAACGAAAGTCCTCATCGTACGGGTTCTGATTTCCAATGCTTGGTGACAGTTGATATTGCTGGGTGCTGTTATTCCGGTTGAAGGGGACATCAAAGAATCACGTACAGCAAAAGGCGGGTGATCAGCCAACAATTGTGCAAGCTTTCTTCTGCCTTGGTCATCTTTGCTTATTCGTGATGCTCGAAAGTCCACTTACAGAATGGACGCCGGCAAACTCTAAGCTTAGTGAAGAACATATGGCTGTACCTGTACGAGCCCCTCCAACCCATTTCGCCAACACAGAATCACTCATGCGTGTTAGTCCCCCTTCACTTTTCACGTCACACATCAGGGTCACTTCAATCACCATATCAGACCACACTCCAGTCATTGGTGTACCAGCTCTGTGTACAGTGAAATAGTCACGATCTACGAAAACCTCTGGCGTTTCAACCGTACCGGATTGGGAAAGGGAGATCCAATGAGCCCCTTGTTGTTCAACATCGCCACAGCAGACATTACAGACATCCTTCAGCGCACATCGAATTCGAAACTTATCGTATACGCGGATGACATGGTGTTGGGATCAACTAATAGAAATGACCTGCAACGAGCCCTAATAGAGGTGGAGAAATGTGTACTGGAAAACCGCCTCACCATTAATTTGGAGAAGACAGTCCAATTGACATATCGGAAAGTAGGAAAAATTGCAGGTAGTGACTCCCTTACTCTTAATGGAGAACATCTGAAAATTGTCAATCAAATTAGGTATCTTGGAATTACCTTGCAAACTACTACAAAGTCATTTAGATGCCATATTCAGGAGAGAACTGCAGCGGCCACAACAGCAATCTCAGCCATAAAGAACCTTCCAGCTCTCTCCCTAGGTACATCAATGAGACTTTTTAACGCCGCCATATCCCCTATAGTAACGTACGGATTAGAACTGATCTGGGAACGTCTAAAACTCAGTGAATTTGAAAAAATAGAACGAGTCAAAGCCCGCTTCCTCAAAAATGCACTGAGAGTGGGAAAAGCAGCACCAACAAGAATGGTCTATAGACTAACAAAGGAGACCTACTACGCAGAAGACCTAAGGACCCAAATGCTTCTACCAGCTACAGAACATTACTCTAAACATCTGGAGAGGAAGAAAGCCAAAAGCCGGACTTCTACGCTACAAGCGCCATGGTGGACAGGAACTGGATGAAGGAAAACCAGGAACTGAGACATGTCGTGACGAGACACGCCATCCACGGTTTTCATCACAGAGTGTGTGCAACAAAATCGTACCATAACCCAAGCGAAAGCTGTGTATGTGAGCTGTGTAACCAGAAATGTGACAGGTACCACCTATCAAAGTGCTCCAAAAGAACATTATCATTGACTGAGTACAGTAAGATGTAATATCTCTTCTTTCGGCCTTTTGGCTGCAATAAATTCTTATTATTGAGAAAGGGATCATTCACTTTGGCCTATCCCATGGTATCTCATATTCCAGAAGGTTATTTCCTTTCCTGGGTCATCAGATATCCTGAAATATTATCATTCCTTCCGTTTAGGTAGACTGTTGTCCGGGGCAGATAACCTCGTAGTTCCGCCCCTTAAAACAACAATAACTAACTAATAAATAGACTGTTGTCCACGCTTGACGGTTTATAATTCAATGTTTCGCCATCTCTGTCTTCACTATCTCCCAGTATCAATTATTCCTCCTATTTCTTATATTCGTATTTGTGGGATATCATAGGATAAAATATCATCATCATCATCATCATCATCCTTTCATGTAATAGTCCTAGAAGAACTGTTATGGTCTACACAAAAGATTTGAATTTTCACGCCATCTTTTCCTTGGGCGACCTAGAGATCTCTTGCCACCTGGGCAGTAGTTGACGACTGCTTTAGGGATCCTGCTTCTGTCCATCCTGTTGAGGTGTCTTAGCCAATTTCTTTGGTATTCATGGATGTATTCCAATATAGGTCTGCTGTTAAGACCATTCAGCACTTCTGTGTTTCGTTTGTGATCCCACTTAGTGACTCCAGCTGTTCGTCTCATATATTTCATTTCGACGGTAGTTATTCCTTTCTCATAGCATTTCCTCAGGGTTCACGCTTCGCTACCATAGCAAAGTACTGGTCTTGCTAAGGTTTTGTAGATTCTTGTTCGGGTGTGTTTCTGAACCAATGACGGTCTAAAAACTTTATTGATGATTCCTAAACATGTGTTGAATTTAAAGATTTTCTTCGGGTATGTCCATTTCTTCAAGGAAAGACAGTTTGTAACCAAGGTATTTAAAGTCGTTTACAATATCATATTAAACATAGTACACCGTGCATTAAGTACATTACATTTCATGCTCAGAAATTTAGACTTGCGAAATCTCGAAACCGACCCCGATGCGTCAAAATGCTCGAACGTGTGACTGATCGAAGATAAATAAGCATAAGCATAGGCCTATACAGTATATTCTTGAAGGGAATTTAATGCTCTACAACTTCCTTCCTCACGAATTTCCTGTCAAATGGAAGGCAAAAGGATTGGAAGGGCATGGATATATGGATATACCATTTTATAGGGAATTTAATTACCTTAAAGTTTGACAAGTATTAACATTTCTGTGTGACGCACCGTTTTAAAGTTATGCGCCAAAAACTAAAATAGAGGGCCTTCGAGCACTCCCCCGCAACACATGAAGTCGACAGGACTTCATTAGGCGTTGTTCAGGGGACGTCCCCCGACACATTCCTGAAACATTTGGAACTACATGATTTAATGCAGCAACTATCTGGGGTGTTAGGGGAAACATGAAGCAATGGCATGGCTCTGTTCGCGATTTAACCATCCGAGCACAGTGAAACTTGGTATGGTAAATGCCTGTACAAATTTTAATCCACTGACATCTAGTTTATTTCAATTGTTTTCATAACCTCCAGATGGCGGCTGTGCGAAATTTTAAAATCTTGTCTTTATTTCTTGTGTCGTAATCATGGGATTGAAGTTTGAATAATAAACTCTTCGCAATAATTTGCATCTGAAATATTTAGACGGTTCTCAATATCTACGAAACTATTACAGCAATGAAACTGACAGTTTGTATGTTGATATAACAAGTAGTTCCGTGAAGAACTAAATATTAATTGCCTCTATCAACATACAAAATTTCAGTTTGATTGCTGTAATAGTTTCGTAGATATTGAGAACCATCTAATATTACGGATGGTCACCATGTTGGATTTTTATATATTAGGTCTTAGAGTTATGTGCTGTTACATGAAGATTATTGTGTACGTGTAGTATTCAAACTTCAATCGCATGATTAGGACACGACGTAAATCGAGATTTTAAAATTTCGCACAGCTGCCATCTTGTGGTTATGAAAACAATTGTAATAAATTAGATGCCAGTGGATTAACATTTCTATAAGTATTTACCGTACCAAGATTCACTGTACTCGGATGATTAACTCGCAAGTAATGTCCATTTAAATATATAAACTTCGCGTCACCGCCATGTTGGATTTGCGCCCACCTGGTTATGAAAGTCCTATAGGTGAACGTCTGTTCATAGCCTCTATGAACATAAGAACTTTCAGTTTGATTGCTGTAAAAGATTCGTAGATATTGAGAACCGTCAAAATATTTCGGATGGTCGCCATGTTGGATTGTTATATGTATAGGCCATAGAGTTATGTAGCATTAAAGCAAAATTATTGCGTAGCTTCATTATGCAAACTTTCACTTTGATCGCATGATTACGACACAAGAAATAAAAAGTTAATTTTAAAATTTCGCACAGCCGCCATCTTGAGTTGATGTCAACAATTGAACTAAATTAGATGCAAGTGCATTACAATATGTATAATCATATACTGTACCACGTTTCACAGCGCTCAGATAGTTAAATTCTGAGAAAAATCTATTAAAACGTTTCAACTTCGCTTGGCCGCCATGCTCGTTTTGTACTTTACAGGTTTTTGAAAGTGACATAGATAAACGTGCAGTAGTACCCTTTATCATCGTGCAACATTTCAGGGTGATATGAATAATAGTTTCGGAGATATAGAACGCCAGTTAAATATTTTGCACAGCCACCATTTTGAGGTTATGTAAACAATTGAACTAAATTAAATGCCAGTGCATTACAATGAATATAAACATTTGCTGTACCAAGTTTCATTGCGTTTGGATGGTTAAATTGCGAGTAAAGTCTATTTTAAAGTCGCAACTTCGCTTGACCGCCATGTTGGTATAAGAGTTACCAGATTTTTGAAAGTCTCATCGGAAAACTTCTAGTAGTACCCTTAATGACCGTACCAAATTTCAGAGTGATATCGGTAATGGTTTCGGAGGTATTGAATGCTGGTTAAATATTTCGCACAGCCGCCATGTTGGATTGGTGATACATGGTTAAATTTGAAGGGAACGGTCGGGGTCGTCCAAAATGGTGCTATGACCTTACCGAGTTTCATTGAAATGCTCCACACACACACACACACACACACACACACACACAAATGGGCATGATAGCCCGATTCTTTATTGACGTATTAATTATAATTAACTCTTTATTACTACAAGTACATTGACCTTCTTCAGCTGGTATATGATGAGTACCAAAAGTTCACAAAGTAAAAAAGAACAGATCTGTTACAATAATGTTGTTAATGAGGAGATGTGTACTGTATGTTGTTATAAAAATGATGCTTGATGTGTATTTGCCAGGTATTGTAGATACAATCTTTGGAATATATGTGGCGAAGTTACTATGAAGTAAAACTCAGCAATTCTTCTAGGTTTGTGCCGTGTCTTGTGTGGGGTTTCGCCTAGGACACCAAGCTGGCTCATCGGCGGGCTCTTGGTGTCTCCGCCCGGACCCCCACAGGAGTAACGAACTGCGCGCTACCTCCCTTTATATAGAGTGCAACTGCACTCCTTGACTGCGAGAACCAAAAGCTCAAGCAGCCTGAACCTCCCTATGAAGGCTTCCAAAAAGATGGCATATTGGCTCGGTGTCCTAGGCGAAACTCCACACAAGACACGGCACAAACCTAGAAGAATTGCTGAGTTTTAATTCACCGGCCGTGAAAGCCACTATACCATCTTTTTACTATGAGGTGTTCATAAATGTAGCCTATGTGTAGTTGTAGTTTGTAATAAATAGGATATATGAAAATAGGCTATTTAGTTCTTCACGGAACTACTTGTTGATTTGTATGTTAGGTTTTTGATCTTCTATAATATTTTGTAAATTTGTAATATACAATATTGCTACATGTAACATTACACAAAATTGTCATTTGTATAAAATTTGATCTAAAACGCTAAATCAGATTGAAATTCATATATGATGCAAAATGGTGAATATTGGAATTCAAAAAGTGTAATTTCAGCTTATTTTAATGGAAACACACACTCCTACCTTACTGTTGGGATTCCTCTAACTGCTCTCAGGATTCCTGGAAATACAATCGGGGATTCTTCAACTTCTACTGTCAAAGGGATTTTGCAGGGTTCCATCCCTTCTATGTAGAAGGTCAAGTTCTCCTTGTAAATTCCCCATGTGCTAGCAGACACATAGAGATGTACGTGTAGGGTCTTGCGTGGTTCCACAGTTCCACGCCAATTGGGAATGCTCAAGGCGAAATCCTCCATCACGGTGGGTTTAACTGAAACAAAAGTTTTCTAATATACTTGAGATTACAGTAACCTGTAAGACAGAAACCACTACAACTAATGGAATGGTTACTTTTCCGCATTTCCTACTTGTTATCAGTACATTCTGATGACTTCAAGACATTGAGTAATAGTTAGAGCACTTGCCTGCTGAGATACGTCTGCTTACGCCTGAGGATTGGAATGAGGTTTTGAATGGTATGGACTCCGTCTTGAGGAAAGAATTCATGATGAAAATTAATAAATGTAAAACAAAAATATTAGAATGCAGCCGAAATATATCAGAAACCCTTATTCACATCAAATTGGCAGGTGAAAATCTAAAGGAAGTAGGTGACTTCTGTTACTGAGGAAGCAAAATAACCAGTGATGGATGAAGCAAAGAGGATAAAAAAGTAGGTTGGCTCAGGTAAGGAAAGCATTTCTACAGAAAAGGAATCTGTTGAGATCGAATATGGATTTAGGTATAATCTTTGAAAGCCTTTGTCTGGAGCGTGGCGCTCTATGGAAGTGAAACTTGGACTGTTAGTGCAGCAGAAAAGAGGAGAAGTGAAGCGTTTGAAATGTGGTGTTACAGGAGGCTGATGAAGATCATATGGGTAGATAAGGTAACAAATGAAGAGGTATTAAGACGAGTGGGAGAGGAGATATGTTTCTGGCGACTGCTAATGAAGAGAAGAGATAGGTTAGTAGGACACATACTAAGACACCCAGGAATAGCAAGCTTAGTAAAGGAAGGAAGGGTCGAGGACAAGAACTGTAGGGGTAGACCGAGGTTAGAATATGTTGAACAGATTGCCTCGGATGTAGGGTGTGGTAGCTGTGTAGAGATAAAACGATTAGCTCTGGACAGAGAGGTATGGAGAGCAGCATCAAACCAGTCAACAGACTGAAGACTCAAACACACACGCAGGTGTGGAACATTAACATCATCGATCCCTCAGTGCATGAAAATAAGTCCTTCATTTTGGAAGTGATCTGCCAGTAGGTACAAAATACCGGAACGGGGGCGAAAGTGCAAGCCGGCGGCTCTCTCAGGAACTGTTTGAGCTGTTAGCTCTTTTGGCTTGACGCTGTCAATGACTCCCCGGATCTTTAAAAATAACCTGCAAGGATTACTGTGCGGTTTGTGTAAACCGAAACGCGTTGCGCCAACTTTGTTTTACATCCTTTCTTTGCTTAGCGAGGACTTGTAACATTTTCTGCCATGGCTGATGATATAACAAGTCAAACACCTCCTGAAAGGCATGCAAAGAAACGCAAGTAAAACAGCAAAGAACCTCTCTGCGAATTTAAAAGTAAGCATGACGAAAATCAGAGTGAGAGAGGACCGTAAGAGAAGTCTGTACATCAACAGAACACTCAGAGAACTTAAAATACGAGGCGGTACATATTGAGATCATCTCGCTTAATGCAGATAAGTGACTGGTTTGAGTTACAGGTATTAGTGTGATAACTAGGGCTCGGATTTTTAGGTAACTTAAATAAATATTTTTTATGTAAATAAAAATTTCAATTATTTTGACTATAAATACAAAAATTCCTGCTTTTCACATATTAGCACAAAAAAGACATAATATCTACATGTTTAAAATCAATATGCTAGATCATTCAGTTTATTACATTTTTGTTCTGTGTTACTTCAACTGGGAAGTACCCGTGAGCTATCTGATCTTCATGCAGCCTACAGCTGTGTTTTTCTGATCATATTGCCCCTTCCCACTCACTGTGGAAGCCGGGGATGCCTAAAGTAAAAGCAACTACAAGTTGTCGTCTGCAGCAGTATGTTGCAAAATTTAAGGACAATTTTACTTCTGATGAGGACGTTCTGTTCTGCCTGCCATGAGGGAAAGCAGCAATCAAGGCTGAACAGCGATCTCAAGTTACACAACATCTTGAGGGCAAGAAACATATTGCCGCAGTTCCGCGATTTGTGATGGACAACCTCAAGATGTATCTCGTTGTGTATTGTAATGCTTCAGCAGTCAGTCAGACATAGCATAAATTGCATTCGTGAATACTGCATATTGTTTATATTCACATTAATAAACTAAATATATTTACTTTTTGTCACATATTTCAGGTATTTTTATTACATAAAAATAAATATTTTCCAGATTTTTAACACCTAAAAATCCGAGCCCTAGTGATAACTAACTAATACATGTAATTTTTCTAGGAGTGTGTTTACATATTCATAATTTTGCTCCCCGCCCAATTCATTGGGCACAATCGTGTTGACCGACTGAAGAGCAGCAAAGCCAAAAAGGAATGGTGGATTTTAAGAATAATTATTTTAACAATAAAGAAAGATAATTTATAGCAATTCTGTCGGCGAGCGAGCCATTACTTACCTAGTGCATGCGCCCGTATGTAATGCTGATCATCCTTGGGTAGCTCAGGGAAGTTGACTCGATCTACTACGTACTGCAGTGGGAAGCAAGTGCGATTCTTCACTTTTATGGTCATCTTCTTCCCTAGGAAAGTAAAAGAGAGTATGTATTAGTTCACAAAGGGAGGGGTTTAGTTTAGAAGTTGCTCTTTTAGGCCAGCTTTATCTAGTGTGTCGAATATAACGCTCAAGAGAGAACATATTTGCAAGGGTGCATTTGAAAAGAAACGGCAATTTCGAAAGAAATCCACGTGATTTTACACTAAGTTCAAAGTTACAATATCCGCCATGTTGCATTAAGTATGGTTGGTTGGTTGGTTCGTCAGTTTAGGGGCTGCGACAACGCGGTCATGTAGCCCCGTGTACTTTGGGTGTGTGTAGAATCTCTCTGATAACCGGTGTTATTTGTGTTGGCTGTATTAGTGTGTGTTATCTATTTTTAATTCAGGTAAGTACTGCAGACATTGAATTTTCAAGTAGTTACTACTTTTGCCGCCTAACGCCACCGCCAACGACTACTAGTTCAGAACTTGGTTACTAGATGCCACTGCAGTCGGCTCCTGGCGACGAACGTTGGAACCTACGAGCGTTAGTCAAATCTAACCTATACTTTAGCATCACAGAAGTGTAGTTAGTGGAAGGTTATTTTACATGCCATAAATCTATGACATGGGACCGCCAGCCATACTGAGGGATTTTTAACGCTCTCAAAAAAATCTGACGACTTCGGCCGGGTTTGAACCCTCGATCTCTGGCATAGAAGCTCAGCATGCTACCAACTACGCCACCGAAGCCGCCTAATTGAGTACGGTACTCAAATTATTATTATTAACAATCAAAGGACGGGAAATGCATGGCCATTATCCTCCTTTTAGTCCTGGTTTATCATTTCCATGAACAATTAAATGATTATTACGCATAATACAAGAAGAAAATATTTGAAAACACAGAAGAGGTTTTCAAAGGCATTTCCACAAAACCACTCGAATTTGACCTTTGGTGAAAGGAATGTGCAAGTCATCATTGTCAGGGAACTGAGCTTGACATCTCAGTGGGATTGTTAATCAAACCACTTCCATTTGATTTTTGAATTTATATCATGAGTTATCTCATGATATAAAATTTGAACAACTTTTCACTAACGTCTCCCTGCTCCATGAAGCGGATTTCGATATTATTGGAACCTCAAAAGATGTTTTTTTATAAGCGTAAATTTCTTTAGGAGCAGTAACTTATTATGTTTGGAGTTGGCTTTACTTTGCTTTTATTATGTTTAGTCATATTGCTTTTGCATTTTCTTTAATACTCAGTTTGTAATAGATTTGATTTTTTGACGCAATTTTAGGTTATATTTTCCATAATTTTAGCCTATTTTCATTTATGAGAAAATGGGCTTATGAGATCACCTTTTGTCCGTGTGTGTGTCTGTACCCCTAATAAAATCTAAGCGGCTGGAGCGGTTTCAATGAAACTCGGTTATGACATAACACTATTATATCCGACCCCACCATGCCCTTTAGATTTTACTATGTCTCACCAATCCAACATGGCGGCTGTGCGAAATATTTCACCGGCATTCTGTATATCCGAAACTATTATCGATATCACCATGAAATTTTGTACGGTAATAAAGGGCACTAAGTTCATCGGTATGACTTATAAAAACCTGTTAAGTACAAAACGAACGTGGCGGCCAAGCGAAGTTGAAACATTTAAATTGACTTTTGCCACGATTTAACCATCAAAACGCACTGAAACATGGTACAACAAATGCACTGACATCTAATTTAGTTCAATTGCTTACATAACCTCAAGATGGCGGCTGTGCGAAATTTTAAAATTAAGTTTTTATTTCTTGTGTTCTAATCATGTGATCGAAGTCAACGTTTGAATAATGTACCTACGCAATAATTTTCATCTAATTATTATTTTTCATTTTCGTACATACCTCTTTGGCCTATATATATAACATCCAACATGGTGACCATCCGAAATATGTAGATGGTTCTCAATATCTACCAATATGTTACAGCAATCAAACTGAAATTTTGTATGTTGATAAATGCAATTAACATAAGTAGGATATATGAAAATTGGCCTTTGAGTTCTTCACGGAACTACTTGTTAACGATTTGATCAAACAGTATTTATTTATTTACATGGGTCCCAATGAGCCTGAACTCGTGTTAGGGACAATCAAGTAACATAGTTACAGCATGGTATATATATAATTTTTGTAACATTATATTGTTTAGGTTAATAGTAACTTATATTAGATTGCTAGTGACTAACTTTACAGAGATGATTCGGTATGATACAGTGCATTGCTTAAGGGTATTGGATATGGGATATTCATTCCTTAATAGGAAGTCTTTTGTTTTCCTCTTAAATGTTTTTATAGATAAACTTTCCTAATGGTAGCGAGTTGTATTCCTTTATTATAGAGGACATAATTCCTTTAGTTCCAAATTTAATGGATTGGGAATGGCTGGTGAATAATCGATTTACTCCTCTTGTTGCATAATTATGAATGTCATTTGCATGGGTAAAATGGATGTGTGTGTGTATCAATTTGTTTTCTAATTTGTATACAAATACTGTTGCTGACATAGCTATTTGTTTCTGCAGTGGCATAATTTTAGTTCTTGATTATAATTCATTTGAGGGTGTGAGCCAAGGAAATCCAAAGATAGATTTTATAGCACGTTTCTGGAGTATCTCAAGTTCTTTTATCAGCTCCTTCTTACAATACCCCCATATGACATTCATGTACATTAGATGTGCATGTATCAGAGCAAAGTATATATATTTAAATTGTTGGCTAGTAAGACAGCTATATCTTAATCTGAAAATAATACCAATTATAGGGCTGATTTTATGTTTTACATTATCTACTTGATTTTCCCAGGTTAGTGTACTATCTAGTGTGATACCTAAGTAAGTTGCCGATCTAACACTTTCTATTTCTTTGTGGGCTATGTTGACTATGTTTGTGGTCTCAATCTTGTATGATGGTTTATGGAAGAATAAATATTTTGTTTTAGTGATATTGATAACCATTTTGTGTGCTCTCAACCAACTGTACGGTATTTTAAATGGCATTTTTTTGGGATCAAATTGGATGTTTAATCTATGTTTTACAAGAGCCTCCGTGGCTTAGGCGGCAGCACGCCGGCCTCTCACCGCTGGGTCCATGGTTCAAATTCCGGTCACTCTATGTGAGATTTGTGCTGGACAAAGTTGAGGCAGACAGGTTTTTCTCCGAGTACTCCGGTTTTCCCTGTCACAATTTAATTCCAGCAACTCTCTCCACTATCATTTCATTTCATCTGTCATTCATTTAATCATTGCCCGAGGGGAGTGCGACAGGTTTCGGCAGCCATTGCCTGACCCAGTCGGCCGACTGGAAGCAGGCTGTGGTTTTTCATTTCAATCTATGTTTTACTGATGACTTTTATATAGTGATCATTTTATTTCTAATGCTCATTTTGTTCAATAGAATATTAACGTTAGTTTGATGCTCTTAGTAAAACTGAAGAAGGTTACAAGATAACCGGAACTGGTATTGTTGTAATATAACGGTTTCCAATACAATGCTGACTATAAGGTGGATCATTCATTTTACCTATTAATAGGTATACACTTGAACGTGTTCTGCCCGTAGGCAGTCTTTACACAGCAGCTCTCCATGCAGTCCTGTCTTCAGCCGTTCTCTTTGTCTGGTGCTATCTTGACACTGTCCATCAGCTGGTACCTTCTCCGTCTTCTTTCTCTCTTTCCGTTTACTGATCCTTCGAGAGCATCCCTCAGCAGCCAGTGCCCAAGCCAGTTCCTTTTCCTTGTATGGATGGTGTGTAACAGCCTCCAATACCTCCTCATTCCATCGTCCTCCATAACCACATATCAAACGCATCTAGTCTTCCTTTATCATCCTTCCTTAGCGTCCAGGTCTCGGCTCCGTACAGCGCCACACTCCAGCCTCTTCCTTAACCTCATGTCCAAGCGTCCACACAATAGTCTCTCCTTTCTGTTGAAGGCTTCTTTAGCATCGGCAATGCGAGTTCTTACCTCTTTACTGCTTCTCATAGTCTATCATCCGTTACTATGCTTCCAAGATATTTAAAACCTGACACTTGTTGAATATCGTTCAGGCCTATCCTGATGTTTATAACTTTGTTCCTTCTTGCGCTTATCAGCATACTGTTTGTCTTGCTCTTATTAATGCGAATTCCATATTGCTCACAGGTTGTAATCAGATCTGCTATCATTCCATTCAGTGGCCTTTCATTCTCCGCTAGCGGCTTCGGTGGCGTAGTTGGTAGCATGCTGAACTGCTGTGCCCAAGATAGCAGGATCAAACCCGGCCGAAGTCGTCAGATTTTTAAGAGCGTTAAATCCTTCAGTATGCCTTCCTTCGGAGGGGAAGTAAAGCCAGCGGTCCCATGTCATAGATTTATGGCATGTAAAAGATCCTTCCACAGACTAAACTTGTGAGAAGCTAAATTTCTAGCTTAGATTTCATTGGAACGCTCTATCAAAGTTCCAACATTCACCACTAGGTATCAGTGACATCTGGTAGCGAAAGTTGAAACTACTTGAAATTGAACGGAACTTGTAGCTTGAAGCTTGAAGCAGCTACAGCCTCTGGAGAGCCGAACATGTCCCTGGACACTTCCGCCACTAAAAGCCATAGATAAATAAATAAAATAAATTCTTTCCTAGCAAAACCATGTCATCTGCAAATCGAATACACTCGATTCTAGGGGCAGATGACCTCGTAGTTCCGCCACTTAAAACAACAATAACTAACTAACTAACGCTCGATTCTCCTGCCACCAATGTGCACTCCTCTTCTTCCATCCAGACATTTCCCTAGGATATCTTTCAGGTAAATGTTGAATTGTATGGGAGATAGACAACATCCTTGTCGAACACCCCGTCCTATTCTGCTTTCCTGGGTCATCTCATTTCTCATTTTAATTTATAGAAAGGTTCCAATTTGAAGAAAGGGTTCTATGGATGAAAATGAGCGTAAGATAACGTTCAGCAGGTCCACAGTAAACAGTATCAAGAGCTTGAGAATGTTGTGATAGCAACAGAGTCACAATCATCGTTAGCCCAAAACGTTTCACAAATCACATAATTATCACTTTTGAAATGCAGAACTTTTATTGCTCTCGGGTGATTCGATCGCCAGAATGTCATTTCAAATATTGAAATCCATAGGCATTAACCATTATGGTTGGTTCATCTGTTTAGTGGCTGCGACAACGCGGTCATGTAGCCCCGTGTACTTTGGGTGTGTATAGACTCTGACTGATAAACTGTGTTAATTGTGATGACTGTATTAGTGTGTGTTATCTGTAATTCAGGACTGCAGACATTGATTTTTTTCAATTAGTTCTACTTTTGCGGCCAAACGTCACCATCAACGACTACTAATTCTGAACTTGGTTAGCAGACGTCATCGCAGTCGGCTCCTGGCGACGAACGTCGGAACCTAAGAGCGTTTGTCAGCAACCTTTATAGTAGATTGCTGTTGTTGCTGGCGCTGATGCTGTATCTGTAGTCCCAAGGCATCGGACTCCCCTCAGCAACCATTATGAAGATGGTATTAAATATTATCGATGTTGAATGATATCAATCTTAAATTATACAGTAAAAGCAGCCTTGTCAAACACTAGAAAGTAGTTTAATAATTAAATTAACACGAATAAGTTTCGTTATATCAATGATAACATCGTCAGCGTGACAACATCTTAGAAACTATCTAAAAAAAGAAAGGTAAAGGACATCCATACAAAACGTCATCAATTTGAATAAATGAAAGATCAAAATAAGAATTAATAAATAATAAGATATTCTCAACAAATCACTGTTTCGAAGGAAGGTTGATAATTTAAAGTATTTCAGGAAACATCTAACTCACAAACCAAGGTCATCTTGTCTGAAGAAAGAAAGAAAGAAAGAAAGAAAGAGGAGACTCAGCGAACTCATGAAAACATTCTGGGAGAAGAAGAAGAGATTGGCAAGTCGGCCGATTGTTCAACGCTGTCCACAGTAGACCAAAAATCGGCAAAAGAAGCAGAAGAATAGGATGTGCGAAATACTTGGACATTGATAATCCAATCATAAATGAAACGATAACATAGCACCTGAGATATCAGCCATCTCAATAAATTTTGCACATGGGGAAGTTTGTTTCAGGACACAGACCTCGAATCAGTTAGTTGGTTATCTCCATCCGCTGTTCAAAAAGTTTAATATATATTTGTGTTGTAGGAGACATGTCTATCCTGACATGGTACAACAGGGTTTTAGAGGCTATTTGGGTACCCCAGTTAAAATCATAGGTTTTGATTATCAGTGAAGTTGATGGATTGAAAATGTGTTGTAGGAGACATGTCTATTCTTACATGGTCCAAAGAGTTTTTGAAGCCATCTGGGTACCAAAATGTGACATGTGGGGCAGGGTATTATTAACCAGAATGTGACAAGCGCTAGCAACCGTCACAACAAGTATTGGCTGACGACGACAGTCGACATAATAAATATAGTAGATAGATCACTTTAAACTTTTGCCATGAATAAGGTCTTCTGTATTTCCCTTCCTTTATAAGTATTAACCGTAGAGAGTCGCGATTCAGTGGAGCGTGCATGGTGTTATCAGTCAACTACTGTAGTAAGCTGTGAACGACCTCCACTCAGACTTTTGTTTCATGTTAAAGGATAATCATTGCATGGTGAGTGTTTTTATATTCATTAGCTGTAGAGTGTTTGCCCTCTTTGTCGTATTTATTGAATTGAATACGGATGATAGAGGTATCATAGCTTCGGTGTGTAATCTATTTATTCATCTAAAAATATCGTATTTCTCTGTTTGAATGTGCTCGGCGTCGACAGGTTATGTATAAAATAAACTTACGTAATGTCTTTAATTTATAATGTCTGCTTTGAGGTTTTGTGGGTATCTACCGACCTACCTAGAAATCTCGGGTTCGAATCCGGGACGGGGTAGATACTTTTGCTACCAGATTTTCATTTTAAATTTTGTAAATATTGTCAATTCAAATTACAGTACAGTAAGTATGTAGTTAGTTTTAGTTGTAAGTATGAAGTTAATTTGTTTATTAGATATATGTCATTGTTCTATTAAACTGTGGTGTGTGTGTGTGCTGGTGAGGGTGCATGTGAGTGGACCTGGTGACAGACTGTTTTAGTGGTAGTATTTGTTGTTGGTGAAACGTTAGTATGTTTTTCGTTAGTAGAATTTTGGTATTTAATTGTTAGTAGAAGGTTAGTATTTTGTAGTAGAATTGCTCTTTACTTATTCTGAAAGGGAGTAGCAGCCTTTCAGAATAAATCAATTCTTTACTAGTCTAATAGACGGTTAAGATATTGATAATATAAGCCAACTAATGGCTACACTGCGTTCTGCTGCACGGCTGAAAGCAACGGGAAACTACAGCCGTAATGCTATTCCCGAGGATATGCACCTCTCTATGCATAATTACATGTGATGATGGCCTCCTCCCTTGTAAAATTTCAATCCGGAGGTAAACTAGTCCCCCGTTCGGATCTCCGGGTGGGGACTACTCGAGAGGGGGTTAACATCACAGAAGTGACAAAGAGGAAATCTGACATTCTACGGATCGGAGCATGGAATGTTAGAAGTCTGCTAGGAAGTGGAAAGTTAGAAAACTTAGAAAGGGAAATGGATAGGTTGAGGTTGGATTTGGTTGGGATTAGTGAAATGCGCTGGCAGGAAGAACAGGACTTTTGGTCAGGAGACTATAGGGTCATTAGCACTAAATCAAACAATGGCCAAGCAGGAGTTGGTCTCATATTGAGTAGAAAACTTGGACAGCGGGTGGAATATTATGAGCAATACAGTGAACGGATTATTGTAGCAAAAATCAATACTAAACCTACGTGCACCACAGTGGTACAAGTCTATATGCCTACCAGTCAAGCTGATGATGAGGATGTTGAAAAGGTCTACGAAGAAATAGATGACATTCTGAGGTATATCAAAGGTGATGAAAATTTTATAGTAATGGGAGATTGGAATGCTGTGGTAGGAAAAGGGAGGGAAGGGAAGATAGTAGGAGATTTCGGATTAGGTGAAAGGAATGATCGAGGAAGCAGGCTGATGGAATTCTGCACCGAACATGAGTTGGTCATAGCTAACACCTTATTCAATAACCACAATAGAAGAATATACACATGGATGAGACCAGGAGATACAGGGCGTTACCAAATTGACTTCATTATGGTCAAGCAGAGGTTTCGAAACCAGATTTTGGATTGTAAAACATATCCTGGTGCTGACATAAACTCTGACCACAATCTGGTTGTAATGAAATGCAGATTTAAGTTGAAGAAACTGAAGAAAAGTCAAAAGCCAAAAAGGTGGGCAATAGACAGACTGAAAGTAAAGGATGTGAACGAAAGATTCAAGAAGAGTATAAAGGAAGGACTAATCAAAACCCCTAAACAAACTTCAATTGCAGACGAATGGGCACCTTTGAAGAATGAAATAACAAAATCAGCAGAAGAAAACATTGGTAGGAAAGAAAGAATAGGTAGAAAACCGTGGATCACTCAGGATATACTAGAATTGATGGATGAAAGGCGGTGACACAAGAATCTAAGAGATGAAGAGGGGAAAGCAGAATACAGACGTCTGAGAAATGAGGTTAACAAGAAGTGCAAGGAAGCGAAAGAAGAATGGTTGAAAGAGAAATGTACAGGTATAGAAAAGTGTCTGAAATTAGGAAAAGTAGACACAGCTTATCGAAGGATTAAGAATACTTTTGGGGAAAAGAAGACTAAGTGCTGTAATATTAGGGACACTAATGGAAAGCTACTAAGAGATAGGGAAGAATAGGGTGAGAGATGGAAAGCTTACGTAGAGTGCTTGTATAAGGGAAAGGAGATTGAGAATCATGTAATGGAAAGGGAGGAGGAAATTGATGAGGATGCAAAAGGAGATTTAATATTGAGATCAGAATTTGACAGAGCATTAGAGGACATAGGCAGGAACAAAGCACCAGGCATAGATGATATACCGATTGAGTTGCTACGCTGCATAGGAGAAGAAGGTCTGATCAGGTTATTTCACTTGGTGTGTAGGATTTATGAGACAGGTGAGGTACCCCCTGATTTCAAGAAGAATGTTATCATCCCTATACCAAAGAAAGTGGGAGGTGACAGATGTGAAGATTACCGTACAATCAGCTTGATTACTCATGCTTCAAAGATCCTGTCTAGAATAATTTACAAGAGGATTGAAAGCCAGATAGAAACGGAGTTGGGTGAAGACCAGTTTGGTTTCAGGAGAAATGTAGGAACAAGGGAAGCTGTACTAAGTCTTAGGCTGATTTTGGAAGGTAGAATAAGGAAAGATAAGAGAACGTTCATGGCATTTGTAGACTTAGAAAAGGCTTTTGATAACGTTGATTGGACCAAATTGTTTGACATTTTGAAATCTATTGGAATAAAGTACAGGGATAGGAGGGTGATATACATTCTATACAGAAACCAGACAGCAGTCATTCGAGCTGAAGGATATGAGAGAGAAGCTGGTATTATGAAAGGTGTAAGGCAAGGCTGCAACATATCACCCATACTTTTCAATCTTTACATTGAACAAGCAATGAAGGAAATTGGAGAAAAATTTAAAGTGGGAGTGAAGATTCAAGGAGAAATAATTTCAACTCTGAGATTTGCTGATGACATCGTCATCTTGGCCGACAAGCCTGAGGATTTGAATGAGTTTTTGAATGGTATGGATTCCGTCTTACGGAAGGACTTCATGATGAAAATTAATAAATGTAAAACAAAATACTGGAATGCAGCCGAAATAAATCAGAAACCTTTGTGGAGATCATATTGGCAGGTGAAAAGCTGAAGGAAGTAGGAGACTTCTGTTACATAGGAAGCAGAATAACCAGTGATGGACGAAGCAAAGAGGATATAAAAAGTAGGTTGGCTCAGGCAAGAAAAGCCTTTCTACAAAAAAGGAATCTGTTGACATCGAATATAGATTTAGGTATTAGGAAGTCATTTTTGAAAGCCTTTGTCTGGAGCGTGGCGCACTATGGAAGTGAAACTTGGACTATTGGAGCAGCAGAAAAGAGGAGAATTGAGGCATTTGAAATATGGTGTTACAGGAGAATGATGAAGATCAGATGGGTATATAGGGTTACAAACGAAGAGGTATTAAGGCGAGTGGGAGAGGAGAGATGTTTCTGGCGACTGCAAATGAAGAGAAGATATAGGTTGGTAGGACACATACTAAGACACCCAGGAATAGCAAGCTTAGTTATGGAAGGAAGGGTCGAGGACAAGAACTGTAGGGGTAGACCAAGGTTAGAATATGTTAAACAGATTGCCTCGGATGAAGGGTGTGGTAGCTACGTAGAGATGAAACGATTAGCTCAGGACAGGGAGGCATGGAGAGCTGCATCAAACCAGTCAAAAGACTGAAGACTCAAACAACAATTATATAATTTTAGGATGTGTGAAATACTTGGACATTGATATTTTAACCTTAATGACCTAATAGTTGAGAAATTCAATTAAGTATCATCATGAAACAGTGCAATGTGATTCTCATATTACATTCATGCCGGACCAAGTGAGGCTCATCAGTGGGGTCTAGGTACAACCTGCCCGGACCGCCTCTAGACGCACCACGTGTGGCTCATCAGTAGGGTCTAGGTACACACTGCCCGGACCACATCTAGACGCACCACGTGTGGCTCATCAGTAGGGTCTAGGTACAACCTGCCCGGACCGCCTCTAGACGCACCACGTGTGGCTCATCAGTAGGGTCTAGGTACAACCTGCCCGGACCGCCTCTAGACGCACCACGTGTGGCTCATCAGTAGGGTCTAGGTACACCCTGCCCCGACCGCCTCTAGGTGCACCAAGTGTGGCTCATCAGTGGGGTCTAGGTACAACCTGCCCGGACCGCCTCTAGGTGCACCAAGTGTGGCTCATCAGTAGGGTCTAGGTACATCCTGCCCGGACCGCCTCTAGACGCACCACGTGTGGCTCATCAGTAGGGTCTAGGTACAACCTGCCCGGACCGCCTCTAGACGCACCACGTGTGGCTCATCAGTAGGGTCTAGGTACACCCTGCCCGGACCGCCTCTAGACGCACCACGTGTGGCACATCTGTGGGGTCTAGGTACACCCTGCCCGGACCACCTCTAGGTGCACCAAGTGCGGCTCATCAGTAGGGTCTAGGTACACCCTGCCCGGACCGCCTCTAGACGCACGAAGTGTGGCTCATCAGTGGGGTCTAGGTACACCCTGCCCGGACCGCCTCTAGGTGCACCAAGTGTGGCTCATCAGTGGGGTCTAGGTACACCCTGCCCCGACCGCCTCTAGGTGCACCAAGTGTGGCTCATCAGTAGGGTATAGGTACAACCTGCCCGGACCGCCTCTAGGTGCACCAAGTGTGGCTCATCAGTGGGGTCTAGGTACACCCTGCCCCGACCGACTCTAGACGCACCAAGTGTGGCTCATCAGTAGGGTATAGGTACACCCTGCCACGACCGCCTCTAGACGCACCAAGTGTGGCTCATCAGTGGGGTCTAGGAACACCCTGCCCGGACCGCCTCTAGGTGCACCAAGTGTGGCTCATCAGTAGGGTATAGGTACACCCTGCCACGAACAACTCTAGACGCACCAAGTGTGGCTCATCAGTAGGGTATAGGTACAACCTGCCCGGACCGCCTCTAGGTGCACCAAGTGTGGCTCATCAGTGGGGTCTAGGTACACCCTGCCCGGACCGCCTCTAGGTGCACCAAGTGTGGCTCGTCAGTGGGGTCTAGGTACACCCTGCCCCGACCGCCTCTAGACGCACCACGTGTGGCTCATCAGTGGGGTCTAGGTACACCCTGCCCGGACCGCCTCTAGGTGCACCAAGTGTGGCTCGTCAGTGGGGTCTAGGTACACCCTGCCCCGACCGCCTCTAGACGCACCAAGTGTGGCTCATCAGTAGGGTCTAGGTACACCCTGCCCCGACCGCCTCTAGACGCACCAAGTGTGGCTCATCAGTGGGGTCTAGGTACACCCTGCCCCGACCGCCTCTAGGTGCACCAAGTGTGGCTCATCAGTGGGGTCTAGGTACACCCTGCCCGGACCGCCTCTAGGTGCACCAAGTGTGGCTCATCAGTGGGGTCTAGGTACACCCTGCCCGGACCGCCTCTAGGTGCACCACGTGTGGCTCATCAGTAGGGTCTAGGTACACCCTGCCCGGACCGCCTCTAGGTGCACCAAGTGTGGCTCATCAGTGGGGTCTAGGTACACCCTGCCCGGACCGCCTCTAGGTGCACCAAGTGTAGCTCATCAGTGGGGTCTAGCTACACCCTGCCCCGACCGCATCTAGACGCACCAAGTGTGGCTCATCAGTAGGGTCTAGGTACACCCTGCCCCGACCGCCTCTAGACGCACCAAGTGTGGCTCATCAGTGGGGTCTAGGTACACCCTGCCCCGACCGCCTCTAGACGCACCAAGTGTGGCTCATCAGTGGGGTCTAGGTACACCCTGCCCCGACCGCCTCTTGGTGCACCAAGTGTGGCTCATCAGTGGGGTCTAGGTACACTCTGCCCCGACCGCCTCTAGGTGCACCAAGTGTGGCTCATCAGTGGGGTCTAAGTACACCCTGCCCGGACCGCCTCTAGACGCACCAAGTGTGGCTCATCAGTGGGGTCTAGGTACACCCTGCCCCGACCGCCTCTAGGTGCACCAAGTGTGGCTCATCAGTGGGGTCTAGGTACACCCTGCCCCGACCGCCTCTAGACGCACCAAGTGTGGCTCATCAGTGGGGTCTAGGTACACCCTGCCCCGACCGCCTCTAGGTGCACCAAGTGTGGCTCATCAGTGGGGTCTAGGTACACCCTGCCCCGACCGCCTCTAGACGCACCAAGTGAGGCTCATCAGTGGGGTCTAGGTACACCCTGCCCCGACCGCCTCTAGACGCACCAAGTGTGGCTCATCAGTGGGGTCTAGGTACACCCTGCCCGGACCGCCTCTAGGTGCACCAAGTGTGGCTCATCAGTGGGGTCTAGGTACACCCTGCCCGGACCACCTCTAGACGCACCACGTGTGGCTCATCAGTGGGGTCTAGGTACACCCTGCCCGGACCGCCTCTAGGTGCACCACGTGTGGCTCATCAGTAGGGTCTAGGTACACCCTGCCCGGACCACCTCTAGACGCACCACGTGTGGCTCATCAGTGGGGTCTAGGTACACCCTGCCCGGACCGCCTCTAGACGCACCAAGTGTGGCTCATCAGTGGGGTCTAAGTACACCCTGCCCCGACCGCCTCAAGACGCACCAAGTGTGGCTCATCAGTGGGGTCTAAGTACACCCTGCCCCGACCGCCTCTAGGTGCAACAAGTGTGGCTCATCGGTGGGGTCTAGGTACACCCTGCCCGGACCGCCTCTAGACGCACCAAATGTGGCTCGTCAGTGGGGTCTAGGTACACCCTGCCCCGACCGCCTCTAGGTGCACCAAGTGTGGCTCATCAGTGGGGTCTAGGTACACCCTGCCCGGACCGCCTCTAGGTGCACCAAGTGTGGCTCGTCAGTGGGGTCTAGGTACACCCTGCCCCGACCGCCTCTAGGTGCACCAAGTGTGGCTCATCAGTAGGGTATAGGTACACCCTGCCCCGACCGCCTCTAGACGCACCAAGTGTGGCTCATCAGTGGGGTCTAGGTACACCCTGCCCCGACCGCCTCTAGGTGCACCAAGTGTGGCTCATAAGTGGGGTCTAGGTACACCCTGCCCGGACCGCCTCTAGGTGCACCACGTGTGGCTCATCAGTAGGGTCTAGGTACACCCTGCCCGGACCGCCTCTAGACGCACCACGTGTGGCTCATCAGTGGGGTCTAGGTACAACCTGCCCGGACCGCCACTAGGTGCACCACGTGTGGCTCATCAGTGGGGTCTAGGTACACCCTGCCCGGACCGCCTCTAGACGCACCACGTGTGGCTCATCAGTGGGGTCTAGGTACACCCTGCCCGGACCGCCTCTAGACGCACCAAGTGTAGCTCATCAGTGGGGTCTAGGTACACCCTGCCCGGACCGCCACTAGGTGCACCACGTGTGGCTCATCAGCGGGGTCTAGGTACACCCTGCCCAGACCGCCTCTAGGTGCACCAAGTGTGGCTCATCAGTGGGGTCTAGGTACACCCTGCCCGGACCGCCTCTAGGTGCACCAAGTGTGGCTCATCAGTGGGGTCTAGGTACACCCTGCCCGGACCGCATATAGGTGCACCACGTGTGGCTCGTCAGTGGGGTCTAGGTACACCCTGCCCGGACCGCCTCTAGACGCACCACGTGTGGCTCATCAGTAGGGTCTAGGTACACCCTGCCCCGACCGCCTCTAGACGCACCAAGTGTGGCTCATCAGTAGGGTATAGGTACACCCTGCCCCGACCGCCTCTAGACGCACTAAGTGTGGCTCATCAGTAGGATATAGGTACACCCTGGCCCGACCGCCTCTAGGTGCACCAAGTGTGGCTCATAAGTGGGGTCTAGGTACACCCTGCCCCGACCGCCTCTAGGTACACCAAGTGTGGCTCATCAGTAGGGTATAGGTTTCACCCTGCCCCGACCGCCTCTAGACGCACCAAGTGTGGCTCATCAGTGGGGTCTAGGTACACCCTGCCCGGACCGCCTCTAGGTGCACCAAGTGTGGCTCATCAGTAGGGTCTAGGTACACCCTGCCCGGACCGCCTCTAGGTGCACCAAGTGTGGCTCATCAGTGGGGTCTAGGTACACCCTGCCCCGACCGCCTCTAGACGCACCAAGTGTGGCTCATCAGTAGGGTATAGGTACACCCTGCCAGGACCGCCTCTAGGTGCACCAAGTGTGGCTCATCAGTGGGGTCTAGGTACACCCTGCCCGGACCGCCTCTAGGTGCACCAAGTGTGGCTCATCAGTGGGGTCTAGGTACACCCTGCCCGGACCGCCTCTAGACGCACCACGTGTGGCTCATCAGTGGGGTCTAGGTACACCCTGCCCCGACCGCCTCTAGGTGCACCAAGTGTGGCTCATCAGTAGGGTCTAGGTACACCCTGCCCCGACCGCCTCTAGGTGCACCAAGTGAGGCTCATCAGTAGGGTCTAGGTACACCCAGCCCGGACCGCCTCTAGACGCACCAAGTGTGGCTCATCAGTGGGGTCTAGGTACACCCTGCCCGGACCGCCTCTAGACGCACCACGTGTGGCTCATCAGTAGGGTCTAGGTACACCCTGCCCCGACCGCCTCTAGGTGCACCAAGTGTGGCTCATCAGTGGGGCCTAGGGACACCCTGCCCCAACCGCCTCTAGACGCACCAAGTGTGGTTCATCAGTGGGGTCTAGGTACACCCTGCCCGGACCGCCTCTCGACGCACCACGTGTGGCTCGTCAGTGGGGTCTAGGTACACCCTGCCCCGACCGCCTCTAGGTGCACCAAGTGTGGCTCATCAGTGGGGTCTAAGTACACCCTGCCCGGACCGCCTCTAGACGCACCAAGTGTGGCTCATCAGTGGGGTCTAGGTACACCCTGCCCCGACCGCCTCTAGGTGCACCAAGTGTGGCTCATCAGTGGGGTCTAGGTACACCCTGCCCCGACCGCCTCTAGACGCACCAAGTGTGGCTCATCAGTGGGGTCTAGGTACACCCTGCCCCGACCGCCTCTAGGTGCACCAAGTGTGGCTCATCAGTGGGGTCTAGGTACACCCTGCCCCGACCGCCTCTAGATGCACCAAGTGAGGCTCATCAGTGGGGTCTAGGTACACCCTGCCCCGACCGCCTCTAGACGCACCAAGTGTGGCTCATCAGTGGGGTCTAGGTACACCCTGCCCGGACCGCCTCTAGGTGCACCAAGTGTGGCTCATCAGTGGGGTCTAGGTACACCCTGCCCGGACCGCCTCTAGACGCACCACGTGTGGCTCATCAGTGGGGTCTAGGTACACCCTGCCCGGACCGCCTCTAGGTGCACCACGTGTGGCTCATCAGTAGGGTCTAGGTACACCCTGCCCCGACCGCCTCTAGACGCACCAAGTGAGGCTCATCAGTGGGGTCTAGGTACACCCTGCCCCGACCGCCTCTAGACGCACCAAGTGAGGCTCATCAGTGGGGTCTAGGTACACCCTGCCCGGACCGCCTCTAGGTGCACCACGTGTGGCTCATCAGTGGGGTCTAGGTACACCCTGCCCGGACCGCCTCTAGACGCACCACGTGTGGCTCATCAGTGGGGTCTAGGTACACCCTGCCCCGACCGCCTCTAGACGCACCAAGTGAGACTCATCAGTGGGGTCTAGGTACACCCTGCCCGGACCGCCTCTAGGTGCACCACGTGTGGCTCATCAGTAGGGTCTAGGTACACCCTGCCCGGACCGCCTCTAGGTGCACCAAGTGTGGCTCATCAGTGGGGTCTAGGTACACCCTGCCCGGACCGCCTCTAGACGCACCACGTGTGGCTCATCAGTGGGGTTTAGGTACACCCGGCCCGGACCGCCTCTAGGTGCACCAAGTGAGGCTCATCAGTGGGGTCTAGGTACACCCTGCCCGGACCGCCTCTAGACGCACCACGTGTGGCTCATCAGTGGGGTCTAGGTACACCCTGCCCGGACCGCCTCTAGACGCACCAAGTGTGGCTCATCAGTGGGGTCTAAGTACACCCTGCCCCGACCGCCTCAAGACGCACCAAGTGTGGCTCATCAGTGGGGTCTAAGTACACCCTGCCCCGACCGCCTCTAGGTGCAACAAGTGTGGCTCATCGGTGGGGTCTAGGTACACCCTGCCCGGACCGCCTCTAGACGCACCAAATGTGGCTCGTCAGTGGGGTCTAGGTACACCCTGCCCCGACCGCCTCTAGGTGCACCAAGTGTGGCTCATCAGTGGGGTCTAGGTACACCCTGCCCGGACCGCCTCTAGGTGCACCAAGTGTGGCTCGTCAGTGGGGTCTAGGTACACCCTGCCCCGACCGCTTCTAGGTGCACCAAGTGTGGCTCATCAGTAGGGTATAGGTACACCCTGCCCCGACCGCCTCTAGACGCACCAAGTGTGGCTCATCAGTGGGGTCTAGGTACACCCTGCCCCGACCGCCTCTAGGTGCACCAAGTGTGGCTCATAAGTGGGGTCTAGGTACACCCTGCCCGGACCGCCTCTAGGTGCACCACGTGTGGCTCATCAGTAGGGTCTAGGTACACCCTGCCCGGACCGCCTCTAGACGCACCACGTGTGGCTCATCAGTGGGGTCTAGGTACAACCTGCCCGGACCGCCACTAGGTGCACCACGTGTGGCTCATCAGTGGGGTCTAGGTACACCCTGCCCGGACCGCCTCTAGACGCACCACGTGTGGCTCATCAGTGGGGTCTAGGTACACCCTGCCCGGACCGCCTCTAGACGCACCAAGTGTAGCTCATCAGTGGGGTCTAGGTACACCCTGCCCGGACCGCCACTAGGTGCACCACGTGTGGCTCATCAGCGGGGTCTAGGTACACCCTGCCCAGACCGCCTCTAGGTGCACCAAGTGTGGCTCATCAGTGGGGTCTAGGTACACCCTGCCCGGACCGCCTCTAGGTGCACCAAGTGTGGCTCATCAGTGGGGTCTAGGTACACCCTGCCCGGACCGCATATAGGTGCACCACGTGTGGCTCGTCAGTGGGGTCTAGGTACACCCTGCCCGGACCGCCTCTAGACGCACCACGTGTGGCTCATCAGTAGGGTCTAGGTACACCCTGCCCCGACCGCCTCTAGACGCACCAAGTGTGGCTCATCAGTAGGGTATAGGTACACCCTGCCCCGACCGCCTCTAGACGCACTAAGTGTGGCTCATCAGTAGGATATAGGTACACCCTGGCCCGACCGCCTCTAGGTGCACCAAGTGTGGCTCATCAGTGGGGTCTAGGTACACCCTGCCCCGACCGCCTCTAGGTACACCAAGTGTGGCTCATCAGTAGGGTCTAGGTTTCACCCTGCCCCGACCGCCTCTAGACGCACCAAGTGTGGCTCATCAGTGGGGTCTAGGTACACCCTGCCCGGACCGCCTCTAGGTGCACCAAGTGTGGCTCATCAGTAGGGTCTAGGTACACCCTGCCCGGACCGCCTCTAGGTGCACCAAGTGTGGCTCATCAGTGGGGTCTAGGTACACCCTGCCCCGACCGCCTCTAGACGCACCAAGTGTGGCTCATCAGTAGGGTATAGGTACACCCTGCCAGGACCGCCTCTAGGTGCACCAAGTGTGGCTCATCAGTGGGGTCTAGGTACACCCTGCCCGGACCGCCTCTAGGTGCACCAAGTGTGGCTCATCAGTGGGGTCTAGGTACACCCTGCCCGGACCGCCTCTAGACGCACCACGTGTGGCTCATCAGTGGGGTCTAGGTACACCCTGCCCCGACCGCCTCTAGGTGCACCAAGTGTGGCTCATCAGTAGGGTCTAGGTACACCCTGCCCCGACCGCCTCTAGGTGCACCAAGTGAGGCTCATCAGTAGGGTCTAGGTACACCCAGCCCGGACCGCCTCTAGACGCACCAAGTGTGGCTCATCAGTGGGGTCTAGGTACACCCTGCCCGGACCGCCTCTAGACGCACCACGTGTGGCTCATCAGTAGGGTCTAGGTACACCCTGCCCCGACCGCCTCTAGGTGCACCAAGTGTGGCTCATCAGTGGGGCCTAGGGACACCCTGCCCCAACCGCCTCTAGACGCACCAAGTGTGGCTCATCAGTGGGGTCTAGGTACACCCTGCCCGGACCGCCTCTCGACGCACCACGTGTGGCTCGTCAGTGGGGTCTAGGTACACCCTGCCCCGACCGCCTCTAGGTGCACCAAGTGTGGCTCATCAGTGGGGTCTAGGTACACCCTGCCCAGACCGCCTCTAGGTGCACCAAGTGTGGCTCATCAGTGGCGTCTAGGTTCAACCTGCCCCGACCGCCTCTGGACGCACCACGTGTGGCTCATCAGTGGGGTCTAGGTACAACCTGCCCGGACCGCCTCTAGGTGCACCAAGTGTGGCTCATCAGTGGGGTCTAGGTACAACCTGCCCGGACCGCCTCTAGGTGCACCAAGTGTGGCTCATCAGTAGGGTCTAGGTACACCCTGCCCGGACCGCCTCTAGACGCACCAAGTGTGGCTCATCAGTGGGTTCTAGGTACACCCTGCCCGGACCGCCTCTAGACGCACCACGTGTGGCTCGTCAGTGGGGTCTAGGTACACCCTGCCCCGACCGCCTCTAGACGCACAAAGTGTGGCTCATCAGTAGGGTCTAGGTACACCCTGCCCCGACCGCCTCTAGGTGCACCTAGTGTGGCTCATCAGTAGGGTATAGGTACAACCTGCCCGGACCGCCTCTAGGTGCACCAAGTGTGGCTCATCAGTGGGGTCTAGGTACATCCTGCCCGGACCGCCTCTAGGTGCACCAAGTGTGGCTCATCAGAGGGGTCTAGGTACACCCTGCCCCGACCGACTCTAGACGCACCAAGTGTGGCTCATCAGTGGGGTCTAAGTACACCCTGCCCCGACCGCCTCTAGACGCACCAAGTATGGCTCATCAGTGGGGTCTAGGTACACCCTGCCCGGACCGCCTCTAGGTGCACCAAGTGTGGCTCGTCAGTGGGGTCTAGGTACACCCTGCCCCGACCGCCTCTAGGTGCACCAAGTGTGGCTCATCAGTGGGGTCTAGGTACACCCTGCCCGGACCGCCTCTAGGTGCACCAAGCGTGGCTCATCAGTGGGGTCTAGATACACCCTGCCACGACCGCCTCTAGGTGCACCAAGTGTGGCTCATCAGTGGGGTCCAGGTACACCCTGCCCGGACCGCCTCTAGGTGCACCAAGTGTGGCTCATCAGTAGGGTCTAGGTACAACCTGCCCGGACCGCCTCTAGGTGCACCACGTGTGGCTCATCAGTAGGGTCTAGGTACAACCTGCCCGGACCGCCTCTAGGTGCACCAAGTGTGGCTCATCAGTGGGGTCTAGGTACCACCTGCCCGGACCGCCTCTAGACGCACCACGTGTGGCTCATCAGTGGGGTCTAGGTACAACCTGCCCGGACCGCCTCTAGACGCACCACGTGTGGCTCGTCAGTGGGGTCTAGGTACACCCTGCCCGGACCGCCTCTAGGTGCACCAAGTGTGGCTCATCAGTGGGGTCTAGGTACAACCTGCCCGGACCGCCTCTAGACGCACCACGTGTGGCTCGTCAGTGGGGTCTAGGTACACCCTGCCCGGACCGCCTCTAGGTGCACCAAGTGTGGCTCATCAGTGGGGTCTAGGTACACCCTGCCCGGACCGCCTCTAGGTGCACCAAGTGTGGCTCATCAGTGGGGTCTAGGTACACCCTGCCCGGACCGCCTCTAGGTGCACCAAGTGTGGCTCATCAGTGGGGTCTAGGTACAACCCGCCCGGACCGCCTCTAGACGCACCACGTGTGGCTCATCAGTGGGGTCTGGGTACAACCTGCCCGGACCGCCTCTAGACGCACCAAGTGTGGCTCATCAGTGGGGTCTAGGTACAACCTGCCACGACCGCCTCTAGACGCACCACGTGTGGCTCGTCAGTGGGGTCTAGGTACAACCAGCCACGACCACCTCTTGGTGCACCAAGTGTGGCTCATCAGTGGGGTCTAGGTAAACCCTGCCACGACCGCCTCTAGGTGCACCAAGTGTGGCTCATCAGTGGGGTCTAGGTACACCCTGCCCGGACCGCCTCTAGGTGCACCAAGTGTGGCTCATCAGTGGGGTCTAGGTACACCCTGCCCGGACCGCCTCTAGGTGCACCAAGTGTGGTCATCAGTAGGGTATAGGTACACCCTGCCAGGACCGCCTCTAGGTGCACCAAGTGTGGCTCATCAGTGGGGTCTAGGTACACCCTGCCCGGACCGCCTCTTGGTGCACCAAGTGTGGCTCATCAGTGGGGTCTAGGTACACCCTGCCCGGACCGCCTCTTGGTGCACCAAGTGTGGCTCATCAGAGGGGTCTAGGTACACCCTGCCCGGACCGCCTCTTGGTGCACCAAGTGTGGCTCATCAGTGGGGTCTAGGTACACCCTGCCCGGACCGCCTCTAGGTGCACCAAGTGTGGTCATCAGTGGGGTCTAGGTACACCCTGCCCCGACCGCCTCTAGACGCACCAAGTGTGGCTCATCAGTAGGGTATAGGTACACCCTGCCAGGACCGCCTCTAGACGCACCAAGTGTGGCTCATCAGTAGGGTCTAGGTACAACCTGCCCGGACCAACTCTAGACGCACCAAGTGTGGCTCATCAGTGGGGTCTAGGTACACCCTGCCCGGACCGCCTCTTGGTGCACCAAGTGTGGCTCATCAGTGGGGTCTAGGTACACCCTGCCCGGACCGCCTCTAGGTGCACCAAGTGTGGTCATCAGTGGGGTCTAGGTACACCCTGCCCCGACCGCCTCTAGACGCACCAAGTGTGGCTCATCAGTAGGGTATAGGTACACCCTGCCAGGACCGCCTCTAGGTGCACCAAGTGTGGCTCATCAGTAGGGTCTAGGTACAACCTGCCCGGACCGCCTCTAGGTGCACCACGTGTGGCTCGTCAGTGGGGTCTAGGTACACCCTGCCCCGACCGCCTCTAGGTTCACCAAGTGTGGCTCATCAGTAGGGTATAGGTACACCCTGCCCGGACCGCCTCTAGACGCACCACGTGTGGCTCATCAGTGGGGTGTAGGTACACCCTGCCCCGACCGCCTCTAGGTGCACCAAGTGTGGCTCATCAGTAGGGTATAGGTACACCCTGCCCGGACCGCCTCTAGGTGCACCAAGTGTGGCTCATCAGTAGGATATAGGTACACCCTGCCCGGACCGCCTCTAGGTGCACCAAGTACAGCTCATCATTGGGGTATAGGTACACCCTGCCCGGACCGCCTCTAGACGCACCAAGTGTGGCTCATCAGTAGGATATAGGTACACCCTGCCCCGACCGCCTCTAGGTGCACCAAGTGTGGCTCATCAGTAGGGTATAGGTACACCCTGCCCGGACCGCCTCTAGGTGCACCAAGTGTGGCTCATCAGTAGGATATAGGTACACCCTGCCCGGACCGCCTCTAGGTGCACCAAGTGTGGCTCATCAGTGGGGTGTAGGTACACCCTGCCCGACCGCCTCTAGACGCACCACGTGTGGCTCATCAGTGGGGTCTAGGTACACCCTGCCCGGACCGCCTCTAGGTGCACCAAGTGTGGCTCATCAGAGGGGTCTAGGTACACCCTGCCCCGACCGCCTCTAGACGCACCAAGTGTGGCTCATCAGTAGGATATAGGTACACCCTGCCCCGGCCGCCTCTAGACGCACCAAGTGTGGCTCATCAGTGGGGTCTAGGTACACCCTGCCCCGACCGCCTCTAGGTGCACCAAGTGTGGCTCATCAGTGGGGTCTAAGTACACCCTGCCCCGACCGCCTCTAGGTGCACGAAGTGTGGCTCATCAGTGGGGTCTAAGTACACCCTGCCAGGACCGCCTCTAGGTGCACCAAGTGTGGCTCATCAGTGGGGTCTAGGTACACCCTGCCCGGACCGCCTCTAGGTGCACCAAGTGAGGCTCATCAGAGGGGTCTAGGTACACCCTGCCCGGACCGCCTCTAGGTGCACCACGTGTGGCTCATCAGTGGGGTCTAGGTACACCCTGCCCGGACCGCCTCTAGGTGCACCAAGTGTGGCTCATCAGTAGGGTCTAGGTACACCCTGCCCCGACCGCCTCTAGGTGCACCAAGTTAGGCTCATCAGTAGGGTCTAGGTACACCCTGCCCGGACCGCCTCTAGGTGCACCAAGTGTGGCTCATCAGTAGGGTCTAGGTACACCCTGCCCCGACCGCCTCTGGGTGCACCAAGTGAGGCTCATCAGTAGGGTCTAGGTACACCCTGCCCGGACCGCCTCTAGACGCACCAAGTGTGGCTCATCAGTGGGGTCTAGGTACACCCTGCCCGGACCGCCTCTAGGTGCACCAAGTGTGGCTCATCAGTAGGGTCTAGGTACACCCTGCCCGGACCGCCTCTAGGTGCACCAAGTGTGGCTCATATGTAGGGTCTAGGTACACCCTGCCCGGACCGCCTCTAGGTGCACCAAGTGTGGCTCATCAGTAGGGTCCAGGTACACCCTGCCACGACTGCCTCTAGGTGCACCAAGTGAGGCTCATCAGTGGGGTCTAGGTACAACCTGCCACGACCGCCTCTAGGTGCACCAAGTGTGGCTCATCAGTAGGGTCTAGGTACACCCTGCCCGGACCGCCTCTAGACGCACCAAGTGTGGCTCATCAGTGGGGTCTAGGTACACCCTGCCCGGACCGCCTCTTGACGCACCACGTGTGGCTCATCAGTGGGGTCTAGGTACACCCTGCCCCGACCGCCTCTAGACGCACCAAGTGTGGCTCATCAGTGGGGTCTAGGTACACCCTGCCCGGACCGCCTCTAGGTGCACCACGTGTGGTTCGTCAGTGGGGTCTAGGTACACCCTGCCCGGACCGCCTCTAGGTGCACCAAGTGAGGCTCATCAGTGGGGTCTAGGTACACCCTGCCCCGACCGCCTCTAGACTTACCACGTGAGGCTCATCAGTGGGGTCTAGGTACAACCTGCCCCGACCGCCTCTAGGTGCACCAAGTGTGGCTCATCAGTAGGGTCTAGGTACACCCTGTCCCGACCGCCTCTAGACCCACCAAGTGTGGCTCATCAGTGGGGTCTAGGTACACCCTGCCCGGACCGCCTCTTGACGCACCACGTGTGGCTCATCAGTGGGGTCTAGGTACAACCTGCCCCGACCGCCTCTAGACGCACCACGTGTGGCTCATCAGTAGGGTCTAGGTACAGCCTGCCTGGACCGCCTCTAGGTGCACCACGTGTGGCTCATCAGTGGGGTCTAGGTACACCCTGCCCGGACCGCCTCTTGGTGCACCAAGTGTGGCTCATCAGTGGGGTCTAGGTACACCCTGCCCGGACCGCCTCTAGGTGCACCAAGTGTAGCTCATCAGTGGGGTCTAGGTACACCCTGCCCGGACCGCCTCTAGGTGCACCAAGTGTGGCTCATCAGTGGGGTCTAGGTACACCCTGCCCGGACCGCCTCTAGGTGCACCAAGTGTAGCTCATCAGTGGGGTCTAGGTACACCCTGCCCGGACCGCCTCTAGGTGCACCATGTGTGGCTCATCAGTGGGGTCTTGGGACACCCTGCCCGGACCGCCTCTAGGTGCAACACGTGTGGCTCATCAGTAGGGTCTAGGTACACCCTGCCCCGACCGCCTCTAGGTGCACTACGTGTGGCTCATCAGTGGGGTCTAGGTACACCCTGCCCGGACTGCCTCTAGGTGCACCAAGTGTGGCTCATCAGTGGGGTCTAGGTACACCCTGCCCGGACCGCCTCTAGACGCACCACGTGTGGCTCATCAGTGGGGTCTAGGTACACCCTGCCCCGACCGCCTCTAGGTGCACCAAGTGTGGCTCATCAGTAGGGTCTAGGTACACCCTGCCCCGACCGCCTCTAGACGCACCAAGTGTGGCTCATAAGTGGGGTCTAGGTACACCCTGCCCGGACCGCCTCTAGGTGCACCAAGTGTGGCTCATCAGTAGGGTCTAGGTACACCCTGCCCGGACCGCCTCTAGGTGCACCACGTGTGGCTCATCAGTAGGGTCTAGGTACACCCTGCCCGGACCGCCTCTAGGTGCACCAAGTGTGGCTCATCAGTGGGGTCTAGGTACACCCTGCCCGGACCGCCTCTAGACGCACCACGTGTGGCTCATCAGTGGGGTTAAGGTACACCCGGCCCGGACCGCCTCTAGGTGCACCAAGTGAGGCTCATCAGTGGGGTCTAGGTACACCCTGCCCGGACCGCCTCTAGACGCACCACGTGTGGCTCATCAGTGGGGTCTAGGTACACCCTGCCCGGACCGCCTCTAGACGCACCAAGTGTGGCTCATCAGTGGGGTCTAAGTACACCCTGCCCCGACCGCCTCAAGACGCACCAAGTGTGGCTCATCAGTGGGGTCTAAGTACACCCTGCCCCGACCGCCTCTAGGTGCAACAAGTGTGGCTCATCGGTGGGGTCTAGGTACACCCTGCCCGGACCGCCTCTAGACGCACCAAATGTGGCTCGTCAGTGGGGTCTAGGTACACCCTGCCCCGACCGCCTCTAGGTGCACCAAGTGTGGCTCATCAGTAGGGTATAGGTACACCCTGCCCCGACCGCCTCTAGACGCACCAAGTGTGGCTCATCAGTGGGGTCTAGGTACACCCTGCCCCGACCGCCTCTAGGTGCACCAAGTGTGGCTCATAAGTGGGGTCTAGGTACACCCTGCCCGGACCGCCTCTAGGTGCACCACGTGTGGCTCATCAGTAGGGTCTAGGTACACCCTGCCCGGACCGCCTCTAGACGCACCACGTGTGGCTCATCAGTGGGGTCTAGGTACAACCTGCCCGGACCGCCACTAGGTGCACCACGTGTGGCTCATCAGTGGGGTCTAGGTACACCCTGCCCGGACCGCCTCTAGACGCACCACGTGTGGCTCATCAGTGGGGTCTAGGTACACCCTGCACGGACCGCCTCTAGACGCACCAAGTGTAGCTCATCAGTGGGGTCTAGGTACACCCTGCCCGGACCGCCACTAGGTGCACCACGTGTGGCTCATCAGCGGGGTCTAGGTACACCCTGCCCAGACCGCCTCTAGGTGCACCAAGTGTGGCTCATCAGTGGGGTCTAGGTACACCCTGCCCGGACCGCCTCTAGGTGCACCAAGTGTGGCTCATCAGTGGGGTCTAGGTACACCCTGCCCGGACCGCATATAGGTGCACCACGTGTGGCTCGTCAGTGGGGTCTAGGTACACCCTGCCCGGACCGCCTCTAGACGCACCACGTGTGGCTCATCAGTAGGGTCTAGGTACACCCTGCCCCGACCGCCTCTAGACGCACCAAGTGTGGCTCATCAGTAGGGTATAGGTACACCCTGCCCCGACCGCCTCTAGACGCACTAAGTGTGGCTCATCAGTAGGATATAGGTACACCCTGGCCCGACCGCCTCTAGGTGCACCAAGTGTGGCTCATCAGTGGGGTCTAGGTACACCCTGCCCCGACCGCCTCTAGGTACACCAAGTGTGGCTCATCAGTAGGGTCTAGGTTTCACCCTGCCCCGACCGCCTCTAGACGCACCAAGTGTGGCTCATCAGTGGGGTCTAGGTACACCCTGCCCGGACCGCCTCTAGGTGCACCAAGTGTGGCTCATCAGTAGGGTCTAGGTACACCCTGCCCGGACCGCCTCTAGGTTCACCAAGTGTGGCTCATCAGTGGGGTCTAGGTACACCCTGCCCCGACCGCCTCTAGACGCACCAAGTGTGGCTCATCAGTAGGGTATAGGTACACCCTGCCAGGACCGCCTCTAGGTGCACCAAGTGTGGCTCATCAGTGGGGTCTAGGTACACCCTGCCCGGACCGCCTCTAGGTGCACCAAGTGTGGCTCATCAGTGGGGTCTAGGTACACCCTGCCCGGACCGCCTCTAGACGCACCACGTGTGGCTCATCAGTGGGGTCTAGGTACACCCTGCCCCGACCGCCTCTAGGTGCACCAAGTGTGGCTCATCAGTAGGGTCTAGGTACACCCTGCCCCGACCGCCTCTAGGTGCACCAAGTGAGGCTCATCAGTAGGGTCTAGGTACACCCAGCCCGGACCGCCTCTAGACGCACCAAGTGTGGCTCATCAGTGGGGTCTAGGTACACCCTGCCCGGACCGCCTCTAGACGCACCACGTGTGGCTCATCAGTAGGGTCTAGGTACACCCTGCCCCGACCGCCTCTAGGTGCACCAAGTGTGGCTCATCAGTGGGGCCTAGGGACACCCTGCCCCAACCGCCTCTAGACGCACCAAGTGTGGTTCATCAGTGGGGTCTAGGTACACCCTGCCCGGACCGCCTCTCGACGCACCACGTGTGGCTCGTCAGTGGGGTCTAGGTACACCCTGCCCCGACCGCCTCTAGGTGCACCAAGTGTGGCTCATCAGTGGGGTCTAAGTACACCCTGCCCGGACCGCCTCTAGACGCACCAAGTGTGGCTCATCAGTGGGGTCTAGGTACACCCTGCCCCGACCGCCTCTAGGTGCACCAAGTGTGGCTCATCAGTGGGGTCTAGGTACACCCTGCCCCGACCGCCTCTAGACGCACCAAGTGTGGCTCATCAGTGGGGTCTAGGTACACCCTGCCCCGACCGCCTCTAGGTGCACCAAGTGTGGCTCATCAGTGGGGTCTAGGTACACCCTGCCCCGACCGCCTCTAGACGCACCAAGTGAGGCTCATCAGTGGGGTCTAGGTACACCCTGCCCCGACCGCCTCTAGACGCACCAAGTGTGGCTCATCAGTGGGGTCTAGGTACACCCTGCCCGGAACGCCTCTAGGTGCACCAAGTGTGGCTCATCAGTGGGGTCTAGGTACACCCTGCCCGGACCGCCTCTAGACGCACCACGTGTGGCTCATCAGTGGGGTCTAGGTACACCCTGCCCGGACCGCCTCTAGGTGCACCACGTGTGGCTCATCAGTAGGGTCTAGGTACACCCTGCCCCGACCGCCTCTAGACGCACCAAGTGAGGCTCATCAGTGGGGTCTAGGTACACCCTGCCCCGACCGCCTCTAGACGCACCAAGTGAGGCTCATCAGTGGGGTCTAGGTACACCCTGCCCGGACCGCCTCTAGGTGCACCACGTGTGGCTCATCAGTGGGGTCTAGGTACACCCTGCCCGGACCGCCTCTAGACGCACCACGTGTGGCTCATCAGTGGGGTCTAGGTACACCCTGCCCCGACCGCCTCTAGACGCACCAAGTGAGGCTCATCAGTGGGGTCTAGGTACACCCTGCCCGGACCGCCTCTAGGTGCACCACGTGTGGCTCATCAGTAGGGTCTAGGTACACCCTGCCCGGACCGCCTCTAGGTGCACCAAGTGTGGCTCATCAGTGGGGTCTAGGTACACCCTGCCCGGACCGCCTCTAGACGCACCACGTGTGGCTCATCAGTGGGGTTTAGGTACACCCGGCCCGGACCGCCTCTAGGTGCACCAAGTGAGGCTCATCAGTGGGGTCTAGGTACACCCTGCCCGGACCGCCTCTAGACGCACCACGTGTGGCTCATCAGTGGGGTCTAGGTACACCCTGCCCGGACCGCCTCTAGACGCACCAAGTGTGGCTCATCAGTGGGGTCTAAGTACACCCTGCCCCGACCGCCTCAAGACGCACCAAGTGTGGCTCATCAGTGGGGTCTAAGTACACCCTGCCCCGACCGCCTCTAGGTGCAACAAGTGTGGCTCATCGGTGGGGTCTAGGTACACCCTGCCCGGACCGCCTCTAGACGCACCAAATGTGGCTCGTCAGTGGGGTCTAGGTACACCCTGCCCCGACCGCCTCTAGGTGCACCAAGTGTGGCTCATCAGTGGGGTCTAGGTACACCCTGCCCGGACCGCCTCTAGGTGCACCAAGTGTGGCTCGTCAGTGGGGTCTAGGTACACCCTGCCCCGACCGCCTCTAGGTGCACCAAGTGTGGCTCATCAGTAGGGTATAGGTACACCCTGCCCCGACCGCCTCTAGACGCACCAAGTGTGGCTCATCAGTGGGGTCTAGGTACACCCTGCCCCGACCGCCTCTAGGTGCACCAAGTGTGGCTCATAAGTGGGGTCTAGGTACACCCTGCCCGGACCGCCTCTAGGTGCACCACGTGTGGCTCATCAGTAGGGTCTAGGTACACCCTGCCCGGACCGCCTCTAGACGCACCACGTGTGGCTCATCAGTGGGGTCTAGGTACAACCTGCCCGGACCGCCACTAGGTGCACCACGTGTGGCTCATCAGTGGGGTCTAGGTACACCCTGCCCGGACCGCCTCTAGACGCACCACGTGTGGCTCATCAGTGGGGTCTAGGTACACCCTGCCCGGACCGCCTCTAGACGCACCAAGTGTAGCTCATCAGTGGGGTCTAGGTACACCCTGCCCGGACCGCCACTAGGTGCACCACGTGTGGCTCATCAGCGGGGTCTAGGTACACCCTGCCCAGACCGCCTCTAGGTGCACCAAGTGTGGCTCATCAGTGGGGTCTAGGTACACCCTGCCCGGACCGCCTCTAGGTGCACCAAGTGTGGCTCATCAGTGGGGTCTAGGTACACCCTGCCCGGACCGCATATAGGTGCACCACGTGTGGCTCGTCAGTGGGGTCTAGGTACACCCTGCCCGGACCGCCTCTAGACGCACCACGTGTGGCTCATCAGTAGGGTCTAGGTACACCCTGCCCCGACCGCCTCTAGACGCACCAAGTGTGGCTCATCAGTAGGGTATAGGTACACCCTGCCCCGACCGCCTCTAGACGCACTAAGTGTGGCTCATCAGTAGGATATAGGTACACCCTGGCCCGACCGCCTCTAGGTGCACCAAGTGTGGCTCATCAGTGGGGTCTAGGTACACCCTGCCCCGACCGCCTCTAGGTACACCAAGTGTGGCTCATCAGTAGGGTCTAGGTTTCACCCTGCCCCGACCGCCTCTAGACGCACCAAGTGTGGCTCATCAGTGGGGTCTAGGTACACCCTGCCCGGACCGCCTCTAGGTGCACCAAGTGTGGCTCATCAGTAGGGTCTAGGTACACCCTGCCCGGACCGCCTCTAGGTGCACCAAGTGTGGCTCATCAGTGGGGTCTAGGTACACCCTGCCCCGACCGCCTCTAGACGCACCAAGTGTGGCTCATCAGTAGGGTATAGGTACACCCTGCCAGGACCGCCTCTAGGTGCACCAAGTGTGGCTCATCAGTGGGGTCTAGGTACACCCTGCCCGGACCGCCTCTAGGTGCACCAAGTGTGGCTCATCAGTGGGGTCTAGGTACACCCTGCCCGGACCGCCTCTAGACGCACCACGTGTGGCTCATCAGTGGGGTCTAGGTACACCCTGCCCCGACCGCCTCTAGGTGCACCAAGTGTGGCTCATCAGTAGGGTCTAGGTACACCCTGCCCCGACCGCCTCTAGGTGCACCAAGTGAGGCTCATCAGTAGGGTCTAGGTACACCCAGCCCGGACCGCCTCTAGACGCACCAAGTGTGGCTCATCAGTGGGGTCTAGGTACACCCTGCCCGGACCGCCTCTAGACGCACCACGTGTGGCTCATCAGTAGGGTCTAGGTACACCCTGCCCCGACCGCCTCTAGGTGCACCAAGTGTGGCTCATCAGTGGGGCCTAGGGACACCCTGCCCCAACCGCCTCTAGACGCACCAAGTGTGGCTCATCAGTGGGGTCTAGGTACACCCTGCCCGGACCGCCTCTCGACGCACCACGTGTGGCTCGTCAGTGGGGTCTAGGTACACCCTGCCCCGACCGCCTCTAGGTGCACCAAGTGTGGCTCATCAGTGGGGTCTAGGTACACCCTGCCCAGACCGCCTCTAGGTGCACCAAGTGTGGCTCATCAGTGGCGTCTAGGTTCAACCTGCCCCGACCGCCTCTGGACGCACCACGTGTGGCTCATCAGTGGGGTCTAGGTACAACCTGCCCGGACCGCCTCTAGGTGCACCAAGTGTGGCTCATCAGTGGGGTCTAGGTACAACCTGCCCGGACCGCCTCTAGGTGCACCAAGTGTGGCTCATCAGTAGGGTCTAGGTACACCCTGCCCGGACCGCCTCTAGACGCACCAAGTGTGGCTCATCAGTGGGTTCTAGGTACACCCTGCCCGGACCGCCTCTAGACGCACCACGTGTGGCTCGTCAGTGGGGTCTAGGTACACCCTGCCCCGACCGCCTCTAGACGCACAAAGTGTGGCTCATCAGTAGGGTCTAGGTACACCCTGCCCCGACCGCCTCTAGGTGCACCAAGTGTGGCTCATCAGTAGGGTATAGGTACAACCTGCCCGGACCGCCTCTAGGTGCACCAAGTGTGGCTCATCAGTGGGGTCTAGGTACACCCTGCCCGGACCGCCTCTAGGTGCACCAAGTGTGGCTCATCAGAGGGGTCTAGGTACACCCTGCCCCGACCGACTCTAGACGCACCAAGTGTGGCTCATCAGTGGGGTCTAAGTACACCCTGCCCCGACCGCCTCTAGACGCACCAAGTTTGGCTCATCAGTGGGGTCTAGGTACACCCTGCCCGGACCGCCTCTAGGTGCACCAAGTGTGGCTCGTCAGTGGGGTCTAGGTACACCCTGCCCCGACCGCCTCTAGGTGCACCAAGTGTGGCTCATCAGTGGGGTCTAGGTACACCCTGCCCGGACCGCCTCTAGGTGCACCAAGCGTGGCTCATCAGTGGGGTCTAGATACACCCTGCCACGACCGCCTCTAGGTGCACCAAGTGTGGCTCATCAGTGGGGTCTAGGTACACCCTGCCCGGACCGCCTCTAGGTGCACCAAGTGTGGCTCATCAGTAGGGTCTAGGTACAACCTGCCCGGACCGCCTCTAGGTGCACCACGTGTGGCTCATCAGTAGGGTCTAGGTACAACCTGCCCGGACCGCCTCTAGGTGCACCAAGTGTGGCTCATCAGTGGGGTCTAGGTACCACCTGCCCGGACCGCCTCTAGACGCACCACGTGTGGCTCATCAGTGGGGTCTAGATACAACCTGCCCGGACCGCCTCTAGACGCACCACGTGTGGCTCGTCAGTGGGGTCTAGGTACACCCTGCCCGGACCGCCTCTAGGTGCACCAAGTGTGGCTCATCAGTGGGGTCTAGGTACAACCTGCCCGGACCGCCTCTAGACGCACCACGTGTGGCTCGTCAGTGGGGTCTAGGTACACCCTGCCCGGACCGCTTCTAGGTGCACCAAGTGTGGCTCATCAGTGGGGTCTAGGTACACCCTGCCCGGACCGCCTCTAGGTGCACCAAGTGTGGCTCATCAGTGGGGTCTAGGTACACCCTGCCCGGACCGCCTCTAGGTGCACCAAGTGTGGCTCATCAGTGGGGTCTAGGTACAACCCGCCCGGACCGCCTCTAGACGCACCACGTGTGGCTCATCAGTGGGGTCTGGGTACAACCTGCCCGGACCGCCTCTAGACGCACCAATTGTGGCTCATCAGTGGGGTCTAGGTACAACCTGCCACGACCGCCTCTAGACGCACCACGTGTGGCTCGTCAGTGGGGTCTAGGTACAACCAGCCACGACCACCTCTTGGTGCACCAAGTGTGGCTCATCAGTGGGGTCTAGGTAAACCCTGCCACGACCGCCTCTAGGTGCACCAAGTGTGGCTCATCAGTGGGGTCTAGGTACACCCTGCCCGGACCGCCTCTAGGTGCACCAAGTGTGGCTCAACAGTGGGGTCTAGGTACACCCTGCCCGAACCGCCTCTAGGTGCACCAAGTGTGGTCATCAGTAGGGTATAGGTACACCCTGCCAGGACCGCCTCTAGGTGCACCAAGTGTGGCTCATCAGTGGGGTCTAGGTACACCCTGCCCGGACCGCCTCTTGGTGCACCAAGTGTGGCTCATCAGTGGGGTCTAGGTACACCCTGCCCGGACCGCCTCTTGGTGCACCAAGTGTGGCTCATCAGTGGGGTCTAGGTACACCCTGCCCGGACCGCCTCTTGGTGCACCAAGTGTGGCTCATCAGTGGGGTCTAGGTACACCCTGCCCGGACCGCCTCTAGGTGCACCAAGTGTGGTCATCAGTGGGGTCTAGGTACACCCTGCCCCGACCGCCTCTAGACGCACCAAGTGTGGCTCATCAGTAGGGTATAGGTACACCCTGCCAGGACCGCCTCTAGACGCACCAAGTGTGGCTCATCAGTAGGGTCAAGGTACAACCTGCCCGGACCAACTCTAGACGCACCAAGTGTGGCTCATCAGTGGGGTCTAGGTACACCCTGCCCGGACCGCCTCTTGGTGCACCAAGTGTGGCTCATCAGTGGGGTCTAGGTACACCCTGCCACGACCGCCTCTAGGTGCAACAAGTGTGGCTCATCGGTGGGGTCTAGGTACACCCTGCCCGGACCGCCTCTAGACGCACCAAATGTGGCTCGTCAGTGGGGTCTAGGTACACCCTGCCCCGACCGCCTCTAGGTGCACCAAGTGTGGCTCATCAGTAGGGTAAAGGTACACCCTGCCCCGACCGCCTCTAGACGCACCAAGTGTGGCTCATCAGTGGGGTCTAGGTACACCCTGCCCCGACCGCCTCTAGGTGCACCAAGTGTGGCTCATAAGTGGGGTCTAGGTACACCCTGCCCGGACCGCCTCTAGATGCACCACGTGTGGCTCATCAGTAGGGTCTAGGTACACCCTGCCCGGACCGCCTCTAGACGCACCACGTGTGGCTCATCAGTGGGGTCTAGGTACAACCTGCCCGGACCGCCACTAGGTGCACCACGTGTGGCTCATCAGTGGGGTCTAGGTACACCCTGCCCGGACCGCCTCTAGACGCACCACGTGTGGCTCATCAGTGGGGTCTAGGTACACCCTGCACGGACCGCCTCTAGACGCACCAAGTGTAGCTCATCAGTGGGGTCTAGGTACACCCTGCCCGGACCGCCACTAGGTGCACCACGTGTGGCTCATCAGCGGGGTCTAGGTACACCCTGCCCAGACCGCCTCTAGGTGCACCAAGTGTGGCTCATCAGTGGGGTCTAGGTACACCCTGCCCGGACCGCCTCTAGGTGCACCAAGTGTGGCTCATCAGTGGGGTCTAGGTACACCCTGCCCGGACCGCATATAGGTGCACCACGTGTGGCTCGTCAGTGGGGTCTAGGTACACCCTGCCCGGACCGCCTCTAGACGCACCACGTGTGGCTCATCAGTAGGGTCTAGGTACACCCTGCCCCGACCGCCTCTAGACGCACCAAGTGTGGCTCATCAGTAGGGTATAGGTACACCCTGCCCCGACCGCCTCTAGACGCACTAAGTGTGGCTCATCAGTAGGATATAGGTACACCCTGGCCCGACCGCCTCTAGGTGCACCAAGTGTGGCTCATCAGTGGGGTCTAGGTACACCCTGCCCCGACCGCCTCTAGGTACACCAAGTGTGGCTCATCAGTAGGGTCTAGGTTTCACCCTGCCCCGACCGCCTCTAGACGCACCAAGTGTGGCTCATCAGTGGGGTCTAGGTACACCCTGCCCGGACCGCCTCTAGGTGCACCAAGTGTGGCTCATCAGTAGGGTCTAGGTACACCCTGCCCGGACCGCCTCTAGGTTCACCAAGTGTGGCTCATCAGTGGGGTCTAGGTACACCCTGCCCCGACCGCCTCTAGACGCACCAAGTGTGGCTCATCAGTAGGGTATAGGTACACCCTGCCAGGACCGCCTCTAGGTGCACCAAGTGTGGCTCATCAGTGGGGTCTAGGTACACCCTGCCCAGACCGCCTCTAGGTGCACCAAGTGTGGCTCATCAGTGGGGTCTAGGTACACCCTGCCCGGACCGCCTCTAGACGCACCACGTGTGGCTCATCAGTGGGGTCTAGGTACACCCTGCCCCGACCGCCTCTAGGTGCACCAAGTGTGGCTCATCAGTAGGGTCTAGGTACACCCTGCCCCGACCGCCTCTAGGTGCACCAAGTGAGGCTCATCAGTAGGGTCTAGGTACACCCAGCCCGGACCGCCTCTAGACGCACCAAGTGTGGCTCATCAGTGGGGTCTAGGTACACCCTGCCCGGACCGCCTCTAGACGCACCACGTGTGGCTCATCAGTAGGGTCTAGGTACACCCTGCCCCGACCGCCTCTAGGTGCACCAAGTGTGGCTCATCAGTGGGGCCTAGGGACACCCTGCCCCAACCGCCTCTAGACGCACCAAGTGTGGTTCATCAGTGGGGTCTAGGTACACCCTGCCCGGACCGCCTCTCGACGCACCACGTGTGGCTCGTCAGTGGGGTCTAGGTACACCCTGCCCCGACCGCCTCTAGGTGCACCAAGTGTGGCTCATCAGTGGGGTCTAAGTACACCCTGCCCGGACCGCCTCTAGACGCACCAAGTGTGGCTCATCAGTGGGGTCTAGGTACACCCTGCCCCGACCGCCTCTAGGTGCACCAAGTGTGGCTCATCAGTGGGGTCTAGGTACACCCTGCCCCGACCGCCTCTAGACGCACCAAGTGTGGCTCATCAGTGGGGTCTAGGTACACCCTGCCCCGACCGCCTCTAGGTGCACCAAGTGTGGCTCATCAGTGGGGTCTAGGTACACCCTGCCCCGACCGCCTCTAGACGCACCAAGTGAGGCTCATCAGTGGGGTCTAGGTACACCCTGCCCCGACCGCCTCTAGACGCACCAAGTGTGGCTCATCAGTGGGGTCTAGGTACACCCTGCCCGGAACGCCTCTAGGTGCACCAAGTGTGGCTCATCAGTGGGGTCTAGGTACACCCTGCCCGGACCGCCTCTAGACGCACCACGTGTGGCTCATCAGTGGGGTCTAGGTACACCCTGCCCGGACCGCCTCTAGGTGCACCACGTGTGGCTCATCAGTAGGGTCTAGGTACACCCTGCCCCGACCGCCTCTAGACGCACCAAGTGAGGCTCATCAGTGGGGTCTAGGTACACCCTGCCCCGACCGCCTCTAGACGCACCAAGTGAGGCTCATCAGTGGGGTCTAGGTACACCCTGCCCGGACCGCCTCTAGGTGCACCACGTGTGGCTCATCAGTGGGGTCTAGGTACACCCTGCCCGGACCGCCTCTAGACGCACCACGTGTGGCTCATCAGTGGGGTCTAGGTACACCCTGCCCCGACCGCCTCTAGACGCACCAAGTGAGGCTCATCAGTGGGGTCTAGGTACACCCTGCCCGGACCGCCTCTAGGTGCACCACGTGTGGCTCATCAGTAGGGTCTAGGTACACCCTGCCCGGACCGCCTCTAGGTGCACCAAGTGTGGCTCATCAGTGGGGTCTAGGTACACCCTGCCCGGACCGCCTCTAGACGCACCACGTGTGGCTCATCAGTGGGGTTTAGGTACACCCGGCCCGGACCGCCTCTAGGTGCACCAAGTGAGGCTCATCAGTGGGGTCTAGGTACACCCTGCCCGGACCGCCTCTAGACGCACCACGTGTGGCTCATCAGTGGGGTCTAGGTACACCCTGCCCGGACCGCCTCTAGACGCACCAAGTGTGGCTCATCAGTGGGGTCTAAGTACACCCTGCCCCGACCGCCTCAAGACGCACCAAGTGTGGCTCATCAGTGGGGTCTAAGTACACCCTGCCCCGACCGCCTCTAGGTGCAACAAGTGTGGCTCATCGGTGGGGTCTAGGTACACCCTGCCCGGACCGCCTCTAGACGCACCAAATGTGGCTCGTCAGTGGGGTCTAGGTACACCCTGCCCCGACCGCCTCTAGGTGCACCAAGTGTGGCTCATCAGTGGGGTCTAGGTACACCCTGCCCGGACCGCCTCTAGGTGCACCAAGTGTGGCTCGTCAGTGGGGTCTAGGTACACCCTGCCCCGACCGCCTCTAGGTGCACCAAGTGTGGCTCATCAGTAGGGTATAGGTACACCCTGCCCCGACCGCCTCTAGACGCACCAAGTGTGGCTCATCAGTGGGGTCTAGGTACACCCTGCCCCGACCGCCTCTAGGTGCACCAAGTGTGGCTCATAAGTGGGGTCTAGGTACACCCTGCCCGGACCGCCTCTAGGTGCACCACGTGTGGCTCATCAGTAGGGTCTAGGTACACCCTGCCCGGACCGCCTCTAGACGCACCACGTGTGGCTCATCAGTGGGGTCTAGGTACAACCTGCCCGGACCGCCACTAGGTGCACCACGTGTGGCTCATCAGTGGGGTCTAGGTACACCCTGCCCGGACCGCCTCTAGACGCACCACGTGTGGCTCATCAGTGGGGTCTAGGTACACCCTGCCCGGACCGCCTCTAGACGCACCAAGTGTAGCTCATCAGTGGGGTCTAGGTACACCCTGCCCGGACCGCCACTAGGTGCACCACGTGTGGCTCATCAGCGGGGTCTAGGTACACCCTGCCCAGACCGCCTCTAGGTGCACCAAGTGTGGCTCATCAGTGGGGTCTAGGTACACCCTGCCCGGACCGCCTCTAGGTGCACCAAGTGTGGCTCATCAGTGGGGTCTAGGTACACCCTGCCCGGACCGCATATAGGTGCACCACGTGTGGCTCGTCAGTGGGGTCTAGGTACACCCTGCCCGGACCGCCTCTAGACGCACCACGTGTGGCTCATCAGTAGGGTCTAGGTACACCCTGCCCCGACCGCCTCTAGACGCACCAAGTGTGGCTCATCAGTAGGGTATAGGTACACCCTGCCCCGACCGCCTCTAGACGCACTAAGTGTGGCTCATCAGTAGGATATAGGTACACCCTGGCCCGACCGCCTCTAGGTGCACCAAGTGTGGCTCATCAGTGGGGTCTAGGTACACCCTGCCCCGACCGCCTCTAGGTACACCAAGTGTGGCTCATCAGTAGGGTCTAGGTTTCACCCTGCCCCGACCGCCTCTAGACGCACCAAGTGTGGCTCATCAGTGGGGTCTAGGTACACCCTGCCCGGACCGCCTCTAGGTGCACCAAGTGTGGCTCATCAGTAGGGTCTAGGTACACCCTGCCCGGACCGCCTCTAGGTGCACCAAGTGTGGCTCATCAGTGGGGTCTAGGTACACCCTGCCCCGACCGCCTCTAGACGCACCAAGTGTGGCTCATCAGTAGGGTATAGGTACACCCTGCCAGGACCGCCTCTAGGTGCACCAAGTGTGGCTCATCAGTGGGGTCTAGGTACACCCTGCCCGGACCGCCTCTAGGTGCACCAAGTGTGGCTCATCAGTGGGGTCTAGGTACACCCTGCCCGGACCGCCTCTAGACGCACCACGTGTGGCTCATCAGTGGGGTCTAGGTACACCCTGCCCCGACCGCCTCTAGGTGCACCAAGTGTGGCTCATCAGTAGGGTCTAGGTACACCCTGCCCCGACCGCCTCTAGGTGCACCAAGTGAGGCTCATCAGTAGGGTCTAGGTACACCCAGCCCGGACCGCCTCTAGACGCACCAAGTGTGGCTCATCAGTGGGGTCTAGGTACACCCTGCCCGGACCGCCTCTAGACGCACCACGTGTGGCTCATCAGTAGGGTCTAGGTACACCCTGCCCCGACCGCCTCTAGGTGCACCAAGTGTGGCTCATCAGTGGGGCCTAGGGACACCCTGCCCCAACCGCCTCTAGACGCACCAAGTGTGGCTCATCAGTGGGGTCTAGGTACACCCTGCCCGGACCGCCTCTCGACGCACCACGTGTGGCTCGTCAGTGGGGTCTAGGTACACCCTGCCCCGACCGCCTCTAGGTGCACCAAGTGTGGCTCATCAGTGGGGTCTAGGTACACCCTGCCCAGACCGCCTCTAGGTGCACCAAGTGTGGCTCATCAGTGGCGTCTAGGTTCAACCTGCCCCGACCGCCTCTGGACGCACCACGTGTGGCTCATCAGTGGGGTCTAGGTACAACCTGCCCGGACCGCCTCTAGGTGCACCAAGTGTGGCTCATCAGTGGGGTCTAGGTACAACCTGCCCGGACCGCCTCTAGGTGCACCAAGTGTGGCTCATCAGTAGGGTCTAGGTACACCCTGCCCGGACCGCCTCTAGACGCACCAAGTGTGGCTCATCAGTGGGTTCTAGGTACACCCTGCCCGGACCGCCTCTAGACGCACCACGTGTGGCTCGTCAGTGGGGTCTAGGTACACCCTGCCCCGACCGCCTCTAGACGCACAAAGTGTGGCTCATCAGTAGGGTCTAGGTACACCCTGCCCCGACCGCCTCTAGGTGCACCAAGTGTGGCTCATCAGTAGGGTATAGGTACAACCTGCCCGGACCGCCTCTAGGTGCACCAAGTGTGGCTCATCAGTGGGGTCTAGGTACACCCTGCCCGGACCGCCTCTAGGTGCACCAAGTGTGGCTCATCAGAGGGGTCTAGGTACACCCTGCCCCGACCGACTCTAGACGCACCAAGTGTGGCTCATCAGTGGGGTCTAAGTACACCCTGCCCCGACCGCCTCTAGACGCACCAAGTTTGGCTCATCAGTGGGGTCTAGGTACACCCTGCCCGGACCGCCTCTAGGTGCACCAAGTGTGGCTCGTCAGTGGGGTCTAGGTACACCCTGCCCCGACCGCCTCTAGGTGCACCAAGTGTGGCTCATCAGTGGGGTCTAGGTACACCCTGCCCGGACCGCCTCTAGGTGCACCAAGCGTGGCTCATCAGTGGGGTCTAGATACACCCTGCCACGACCGCCTCTAGGTGCACCAAGTGTGGCTCATCAGTGGGGTCCAGGTACACCCTGCCCGGACCGCCTCTAGGTGCACCAAGTGTGGCTCATCAGTAGGGTCTAGGTACAACCTGCCCGGACCGCCTCTAGGTGCACCACGTGTGGCTCATCAGTAGGGTCTAGGTACAACCTGCCCGGACCGCCTCTAGGTGCACCAAGTGTGGCTCATCAGTGGGGTCTAGGTACCACCTGCCCGGACCGCCTCTAGACGCACCACGTGTGGCTCATCAGTGGGGTCTAGGTACAACCTGCCCGGACCGCCTCTAGACGCACCACGTGTGGCTCGTCAGTGGGGTCTAGGTACACCCTGCCCGGACCGCCTCTAGGTGCACCAAGTGTGGCTCATCAGTGGGGTCCAGGTACAACCTGCCCGGACCGCCTCTAGACGCACCACGTGTGGCTCGTCAGTGGGGTCTAGGTACACCCTGCCCGGACCGCTTCTAGGTGCACCAAGTGTGGCTCATCAGTGGGGTCTAGGTACACCCTGCCCGGACCGCCTCTAGGTGCACCAAGTGTGGCTCATCAGTGGGGTCTAGGTACACCCTGCCCGGACCGCCTCTAGGTGCACCAAGTGTGGCTCATCAGTGGGGTCTAGGTACAACCCGCCCGGACCGCCTCTAGACGCACCACGTGTGGCTCATCAGTGGGGTCTGGGTACAACCTGCCCGGACCGCCTCTAGACGCACCAATTGTGGCTCATCAGTGGGGTCTAGGTACAACCTGCCACGACCGCCTCTAGACGCACCACGTGTGGCTCGTCAGTGGGGTCTAGGTACAACCAGCCACGACCACCTCTTGGTGCACCAAGTGTGGCTCATCAGTGGGGTCTAGGTAAACCCTGCCACGACCGCCTCTAGGTGCACCAAGTGTGGCTCATCAGTGGGGTCTAGGTACACCCTGCCCGGACCGCCTCTAGGTGCACCAAGTGTGGCTCAACAGTGGGGTCTAGGTACACCCTGCCCGGACCGCCTCTAGGTGCACCAAGTGTGGTCATCAGTAGGGTATAGGTACACCCTGCCAGGACCGCCTCTAGGTGCACCAAGTGTGGCTCATCAGTGGGGTCTAGGTACACCCTGCCCGGACCGCCTCTTGGTGCACCAAGTGTGGCTCATCAGTGGGGTCTAGGTACACCCTGCCCGGACCGCCTCTTGGTGCACCAAGTGTGGCTCATCAGTGGGGTCTAGGTACACCCTGCCCGGACCGCCTCTTGGTGCACCAAGTGTGGCTCATCAGTGGGGTCTAGGTACACCCTGCCCGGACCGCCTCTAGGTGCACCAAGTGTGGTCATCAGTGGGGTCTAGGTACACCCTGCCCCGACCGCCTCTAGACGCACCAAGTGTGGCTCATCAGTAGGGTATAGGTACACCCTGCCAGGACCGCCTCTAGACGCACCAAGTGTGGCTCATCAGTAGGGTCTAGGTACAACCTGCCCGGACCAACTCTAGACGCACCAAGTGTGGCTCATCAGTGGGGTCTAGGTACACCCTGCCCGGACCGCCTCTTGGTGCACCAAGTGTGGCTCATCAGTGGGGTCTAGGTACACCCTGCCCGGACCGCCTCTAGGTGCACCAAGTGTGGTCATCAGTGGGGTCTAGGTACACCCTGCCCCGACCGCCTCTAGACGCACCAAGTGTGGCTCATCAGTAGGGTATAGGTACACCCTGCCCGGACCGCCTCTAGACGCACCACGTGTGGCTCATCAGTGGGGTGTAGGTACACCCTGCCCCGACCGCCTCTAGGTGCACCAAGTGTGGCTCATCAGTAGGGTATAGGTACACCCTGCCCGGACCGCCTCTAGGTGCACCAAGTGTGGCTCATCAGTAGGATATAGGTACACCCTGCCCGGACCGCCTCTAGGTGCACCAAGTACAGCTCATCATTGGGGTATAGGTACACCCTGCCCGGACCGCCTCTAGACGCACCAAGTGTGGCTCATCAGTAGGATATAGGTACACCCTGCCCCGACCGCCTCTAGGTGCACCAAGTGTGGCTCATCAGTAGGGTATAGGTACACCCTGCCCGGACCGCCTCTAGGTGCACCAAGTGTGGCTCATCAGTAGGATATAGGTACACCCTGCCCGGACCGCCTCTAGGTGCACCAAGTGTGGCTCATCAGTGGGGTGTAGGTACACCCTGCCCGGACCGCCTCTAGACGCACCACGTGTGGCTCATCAGTGGGGTCTAGGTAGACCCTGCCCGGACCGCCTCTAGGTGCACCAAGTGTGGCTCATCAGAGGGGTCTAGGTACACCCTGCCCCGACCGCCTCTAGACGCACCAAGTGTGGCTCATCAGTAGGATATAGGTACACCCTGCCCCGACCGCCTCTAGACGCACCAAGTGTGGCTCATCAGTGGGGTCTAGGTACACCCTGCCCCGACCGCCTCTAGGTGCACCAAGTGTGGCTCATCAGTGGGGTCTAAGTACACCCTGCCCCGACCGCCTCTAGGTGCACCAAGTGTGGCTCATCAGTGGGGTCTAAGTACACCCTGCCAGGACCGCCTCTAGGTGCACCAAGTGTGGCTCATCAGTGGGGTCTAGGTACACCCTGCCCGGACCGCCTCTAGGTGCACCAAGTGAGGCTCATCAGAGGGGTCTAGGTACACCCTGCCCGGACCGCCTCTAGGTGCACCACGTGTGGCTCATCAGAGGGGTCTAGGTACACCCTGCCCGGACCGCCTCTAGGTGCACCAAGTGTGGCTCATCAGTAGGGTCTAGGTACACCCTGCCCCGACCGCCTCTAGGTGCACCAAGTGAGGCTCATCAGTAGGGTCTAGGTACACCCTGCCCGGACCGCCTCTAGGTGCACCAAGTGTGGCTCATCAGTAGGGTCTAGGTACACCCTGCCCCGACCGCCTCTGGGTGCACCAAGTGAGGCTCATCAGTAGGGTCTAGGTACACCCTGCCCGGACCGCCTCTAGACGCACCAAGTGTGGCTCATCAGTGGGGTCTAGGTACACCCTGCCCGGACCGCCTCTAGGTGCACCAAGTGTGGCTCATCAGTAGGGTCTAGGTACACCCTGCCCGGACCGCCTCTAGGTGCACCAAGTGTGGCTCATATGTAGGGTCTAGGTACACCCTGCCCGGACCGCCTCTAGGTGCACCAAGTGTGGCTCATCAGTAGGGTCTAGGTACACCCTGCCACGACTGTCTCTAGGTGCACCAAGTGAGGCTCATCAGTGGGGTCTAGGTACAACCTGCCACGACCGCCTCTAGGTGCACCAAGTGTGGCTCATCAGTAGGGTCTAGGTACACCCTGCCCGGACCGCCTCTAGACGCACCAAGTGTGGCTCATCAGTGGGGTCTAGGTACACCCTGCCCGGACCGCCTCTTGACGCACCACGTGTGGCTCATCAGTGGGGTCTAGGTACACCCTGCCCCGACCGCCTCTAGACGCACCAAGTGTGGCTCATCAGTGGGGTCTAGGTACACCCTGCCCGGACCGCCTCTAGGTGCACCACGTGTGGTTCGTCAGTGGGGTCTAGGTACACCCTGCCCGGACCGCCTCTAGGTGCACCAAGTGAGGCTCATCAGTGGGGTCTAGGTACACCCTGCCCCGACCGCCTCTAGACTTACCAAGTGAGGCTCATCAGTGGGGTCTAGGTACAACCTGCCCCGACCGCCTCTAGGTGCACCAAGTGTGGCTCATCAGTAGGGTCTAGGTACACCCTGCCCCGACCGCCTCTAGACCCACCAAGTGTGGCTCATCAGTGGGGTCTAGGTACACCCTGCCCGGACCGCCTCTTGACGCACCACGTGTGGCTCATCAGTGGGGTCTAGGTACAACCTGCCCCGACCGCCTCTAGACGCACCACGTGTGGCTCATCAGTAGGGTCTAGGTACACCCTGCCTGGACCGCCTCTAGGTGCACCACGTGTGGCTCATCAGTGGGGTCTAGGTACACCCTGCCCGGACCGCCTCTTGGTGCACCAAGTGTGGCTCATCAGTGGGGTCTAGGTACACCCTGCCCGGACCGCCTCTAGGTGCACCAAGTGTAGCTCATCAGTGGGGTCTAGGTACACCCTGCCCGGACCGCCTCTAGGTGCACCAAGTGTGGCTCATCAGTGGGGTCTAGGTACACCCTGCCCGGACCGCCTCTAGGTGCACCAAGTGTAGCTCATCAGTGGGGTCTAGGTACACCCTGCCCTGACCGCCTCTAGGTGCACCATGTGTGGCCCATCAGTGGGGTCTTGGGACACCCTGCCCGGACCTCCTCTAGGTGCAACACGTGTGGCTCATCAGTAGGGTCTAGGTACACCCTGCCCCGACCGCCTCTAGGTGCACTACGTGTGGCTCATCAGTGGGGTCTAGGTACACCCTGCCCGGACTGCCTCTAGGTGCACCAAGTGTGGCTCATCAGTGGGGTCTAGGTACACCCTGCCCGGACCGCCTCTAGACGCACCACGTGTGGCTCATCAGTGGGGTCTAGGTACACCCTGCCCCGACCGCCTCTAGGTGCACCAAGTGTGGCTCATCAGTAGGGTCTAGGTACACCCTGCCCCGACCGCCTCTAGACGCACCAAGTGTGGCTCATAAGTG